>OX243849.2:15098866-19898866 GCA_945859575.2 Herminia tarsipennalis | reverse complement strand
ACTATTATTTTTACTAAATTGCAAACAGACACTTTATTGACTAGTAAAAACATAACCCATCCTTTTTGACTTCGCTATAGCAGTTCGCTATACCACAGCGTCAGTTCTTACATAATATAGTGATGTTAATACATCACTTGTATTACATAACATCACTATATTATTTCTAGGGCGTACTATATTGTTGGACTTCTACTTCACTATATCTGCAAACGAAACATTTCCCGCACTGGACTCCTCAAAAGTCTGATTAAGCACCGTAATTCGCTCCGATAGGTTACCTTTTTCTCGAAGTTTCTTGATAATAATAATAATTTTATTTCTGTATCATATACATTAGTACAGTAGTTGCATTACATATTATAGATTACCGAGAAATCCTTACGTTCTAAAAAGCAATGTCACTGAACCTCACACTAGGATTCCCTGTGTCGTGAGATTCAGTTTCTTCATTATTTTAGACACAAATTGTTTAGAAATTTAGGAGCAACACAGTTTCTATAAAATTATATCTGTTATATATATAAATGTACAATTTTTTAATATATATATTTATGTGTGCGCGTGTGTGTCTATGTGTATGTGTGTGTGAGTGTGTTGTAAGCTTATGTGTATGAAAAACGGGTCGATGCATGTATATCATAGGCCAGTGCACAGTAGATTTTCAGTTTAGTCATAGTTTTTGGGCAGTAGCCATTTTTTAATAGCTGTTTTGCACTGCGAGATGATGATGCTAGAGACTTCAATAATCTTCTGTTTGAGCGATTGGTATATTACGGCCATTTGTGACGCATTGTGTTGAACATTTTGGCACAAATTGGATATTTTTAATTTTTCATCACTATTTAGTTTGCCCTCAGAAGAAATTGAGTATACCTCGCTTTATTGCTAGTCATTAGCCGACATCCACTTCTGGATATCAGGTCTAGACACGACTTTAAATGGGAAACCTGATTCTTCGGCTGGGTTTTGAGGCTTCATCGGTGAGTGAGAGCACTCCCGATCAGATTATCTGGGTTGTTACTCATATTGAGTAACTAATAAAACGTATATTATTAAGCTAACATAGCTCCAATATTATCCACTTAGCAACAAGTAAAAAAGTAGGTCACATTTAAATTAATGTTATTTTTGTAATATTATAAGTGCACACGTCCGTATGGAACGCTGCAATGAATTGCTTTTACTGGAAAAATATTTCAATCATGAAATTAATTGTTCAATAAAATAATACGCAGTAATATTTCGATACCTACCTAAATATTTTTGAGAATCAAACGTGTATTGAATACGTTATAATAAAAGAAATATTATTGCATAAAAAATGTAAGTATAGCTACTACGGAAATATGTATCAATAAGAGTCTGACCATGGGTTTATGGCTTTAGCCAAGATTGTTATTAAAGGGGGGGGGGAGGTGTTGTTCAACCAAAGTATGAGTAGCTCACACGACGGGGTGTTTAATTGACTCGTGAGTCGCTCACACGACGTGGCGCAATCGAGTTGCGTGCTACCAAATACACCGATGTAGAGTTTCGGATAGATAAATTGACTTAAAATTACGATTTCGTTCTGTCAAGAAAAAAACGATCAATAATACTCAAAATGTTAGTTATTCATCCAAATTTATTTTATCGCCGTCAAAGTATGCTCCTTTAGAAACGATACGCTTACGCCAACGAATAATCCAATCATCAAAACATTTTTTAAACGCTTTATCCGGAATTGATTTCAGTTCTCGCCGCGAATTATTCTTTATCTACCGTCCCTACTGAAATGAAAACAGGTGCCACGAAGCGGTAACTTCAGTTTAGGAATAAAGAGAGAAGTTGGCTGGAGCCTAATCCAAAGTAGTTGCATGTTGGTATATACGTTGGTAGGTACATTATTTTGGTGCAAATCAAAGAATCTTCTTTATACTATTCGGGCCTTTTTCACTAAATTTTCTACCTTAAATGCCGCATAATACTAAAATAATATTATTTTTTACTGTTTGACCTTCCGGCAAGAATTCCAACTGCACTGCACCGCGATAATCAAAGTTAACAGTCAACGCAACTTTGACTTTTGTTTGACTTTGACATGGTTTTTTCGGTTTCGGTTCAGTTGGAAGGCGGCAGTCCGAACCTTGTTGACTAGTTTGTATGTCAAACTTGTAAACACATGTCTCGTCACCAGTAACAATGCGTCTTACGAATGTTGGTTCGAAATTGACTCGTTCTAGCAGCGACTCTTAAGCGATCGAGTTTTTGGAGAACATTTAGGTCTTTTGGGACTAGCCAAGCGGCAACATGTTTCATACCCAATTGATTATTTAAAATGGTACAGATCGACTCGTAAGACACAGAAAGTTCAGCGACTATTTCTTTTAAACTTGAATGAGGATTTTCAGACACTATTTCCCTCACTTTTGCGATGTTAACTTCAGTTTAAAACGTTGATGGCCCACCAGAGCGAGGCAAAGGGTAATGTTCAAGTGACCATGGAACTTAGTATCACTACAAATTTTGTTGTGCCAAGATGAAAACTAGTGATTTATGTGGCCATTAATATATACTTTCAGAAAATACAACAATGATTTCCTTAATTTGCCGGGTTTAATTGAAATGGGTGCATGAACTTCGAAAATCGAAATATTTATATACATTTTTTTTTTTGAAAATAGGACATAACTATGATATTGCGTATTAATTATGTATTACACATGATGTGTAACATTATTTTATGTCAATAAATTCGGCTTTGCAGTGATATATATAATGCGAGTCTCTATCTCACAATCACTTCACAATTGGCACAATTGGTACGAGTCTCTGTCTCACAAAATATTTCTGATTGTTACTATCTATATGGAGTCTCTATCTCAAACTCACGTAATGTAACCACAATATTATACACAACACGAGAAATAACAAAAGCATAAGCGCCGGCGCCATACAAGCATTATGCACAGACAAACAAGTGACATTACATTTCAGTGTTGCCATAACTATCCTATACAAATCGATTTTTTTATTATAATTCAATAATATGTTCTTGTTTTTAAACGATCCGGTTCAATCTAAAGGTATCAAAGAATATGTTTTCGTTTCATAAATAAAGTATAGTGTACGAATATTATCGTTCCTTACATTCAAACGGTGCAACAATTATTAAAGTATAATTATAATATAATTACAAGAACCAAAATACACCGTATAATTATATAAAAATGTTGTAATTAGAAACAAGAATTATACGTTTAATCAACTTTTGGCACAACTTAGATACATACGATACTGCTTAAGGGTTTTTCCATCCCATCTCAACTGGTTTTGAACGCTTTTGTATCACTCAAAAGTATGTGATTTTACAGCAAGCCTTCTGTATCATTTTCAGGGACTCCGAACACTAAATTCCAGTGGCGGTGCAAAATTAAAGACATACTCTTTGTTCGATGTTTCATTATGACATTTGCAATCCACACTAGACATGATCTAACTAAAAACAGCACTGTATTTAATTTAAATAACAGATGCAACTCAATGGAAAAAAATGGAAAACAGTTGGGCCAATCTAACAAAAGATTTTTTGTTTCTAACCATAAACTTTTAAACTTTTAACGCGTCTAGGGTCCTTCCGTACTGGTACGTATTAAAGCGAAAATATAGCGATGAGAATACTTCCAAGTTTAAAAAATGCTTACAAAGTTGATATTTTTAACATTAGTGACCCAAATTAAGCATTCAATAAGTTCTACAACAGTTTTAAGTGCTACTAAGATTTCCGTTTATGAAAATAAGAAATAGTACAGAAAAAAAATCTAAATTGGCTAAGTAAAAGAATGAAAATGTGTTACCAGCGCAAACGTCAAATGCTTTGGCAGTTTCGTAAAATTCCCAATTCTATCAATAAAAACCGAGCTAGAGCAATATGAACCATGCTCAGTGTAGGGTTCTGCAGCCTCAACCAATTGCATCAGCAGAAGAGCGAATGTTAATGGCACTTACGCCCTTTTGTTTAGAAACGCAGTTTTTTGGCAATAACTCAATGACGGTATATCCAATGTTATTCGAAATAATTTTAGTTTAAAGTATTTCTACCTTAGGCTTAAGCCTAAGCCTTAGGCTGAAGCCTTGGAAGGCAGGGGCGAGGTTCTCGCTGTCAGCCTTGACATCGCCAAGGCGTTTGACAGGGTCTGGCACAAGGCCCTTCTATCGAAGCTTCCTTCTTATTGAATCCCCGAGGGGCTCTGCAGATGGATCGCTAGATTTCTGAACGATTGGAGCATTATGGTCGTCGTTGACGGTGTTTGTTCCAGTTTGAAAAGCATTAATGCTGGCGTTCCACAACGCTCGGTGCTCTCCCCAACACTGTTCATTCTGCATATCAATGAAATGCTGTCCATAGAGAACATACATTGCTATGCAGATGATAGCACGGGTGATGCGCGATATACCAGCCCACAGAACGTCCCTCGGAGCGTTGTTCAGGAGAGACGGTTGCAACTTGTGTCAGAAGTCGAGGACTCTCTGGGGCGGGTCTCCGAATGAGGTGAGAGAAACCTGGTTTGATTCAACCCCACAAAGACACAAGTATGTGCGTTCACTGCGAAGAAAGACCCATTTGTCCTAGTGCCACAGTTCCAAGGAGTTACACTCCGAGTCTCCGAGAGTATTGGGATCCTCGGCATCGAAATCTCCAGCAAAGTCCAGTTTGGGAGTCATATGGAAAGTAAAGCCAAATTGGCGAGCACAAAGGTTGGTGTCCTTAACAGAACGAAGCGTTATTTCTCGCCGGCACAGAAACTTGTGCTTTATAAAGCGCAGGTCCGACCGCACGTGAAGTACTGCTCTTATCTCTGGGCGGGTGCCCCCAAATACTTGCTCGATCCATTTGACTCCTTCCAAAAGCGAGCTAATGACCCCAATCTCACGGACAGACTGAAGTCTTTACAGCAGAGGCGTGACTTTGGTGCACTTTGCGTACTCTACCGTCTGTTCAACGGGGAGTGCTCTATGGAACTGTTTGACCTGGTGCCACCGTCACCTTTCTACCACGGCACCACTCGACATCGTAGTAGGGTTCATCCATTCCACCTGGAAACAATGCGGTCCTGTACGGATCGATTCCGGCGTTCTTTTCTTCCACGTGCGTTTAGACTCTGGAATGAACTACCTGCTGCGGTGTTTCTCGAGCGCTACGACATGTCTTTCTTCAAACGAGGTTTAAAGAGAGTTTTCACTTCACGGTAGGCAGCGGCTTGGGTGTGTCCCTGACATTTCTGTAGTCTATGAGCGGCGGTTACCGCTTACCATCAGGTGGGCCGCTGGCTCGTCCGCCAACCATAGGCAATAAAAAAAAAACATTAAGCGCTATCAGAAACCTTAAAATGGTTTTGAAAGGATCTGTGGTCTTTAAGTAAAATGCCTGTGACGGACGGACAGAGAGACAGACAGACAGACAGACAGACGGACGGAAATAACGAAACTTTAAGGGTTTTTGCCATTTTGGATACAGAACCCTAAAAATCACCACCACAAATAATAAAAACTTTACATAGGAAAGGTGACGTAGAGGACCCAGTTAATTACAGACCGATTGCTTTACTTTCAATATTTTCTGGATTTTATATTGGAGAAAGTAATTTATAATAACATGTACCCATTTTTAGAAGAAAATAATATTAAAATGAACAATACGGCTTTACAAAAAAGAAAAAATATTAACATGGTAATTTATAAATTAAATAAAAAATCATTAGCAATATAGACAATAGAAAACCTGTAGCAGCTCCTTTTATGGACATAAGCAAAGCATTTGATTATGTCGACCGCAATAGACTTCTAATTAAGTTAGAAAAATATGGCATTAGAGGTAACGCTCATAGCCTCTTAAAATCATATTTGATAGATATGAAACAAATCACATCCATCAACAAGACCTGTATTAAATCTAAAACCGAAAAATCATACATTTCCAGGCAAAGACTAACAAAGTACGGAGTACCTCAAGGTAGTATACTGGGACCACTACTTTTTCTAATTTACATAAACGATATGCCTAGAGTAACATAACATTCAATGGTGTTATTTGCAGACGACAGTACCGTACTATTTACTTCCAATAATTATTTAACTCTAAGAAACTAAGAGATTAATAACTGTCTTAAATAATTAATTGATTGGCTAATAGCAAATAATCTTTGAATAAATCTAGACAAAACTAAGATAATGTCATTTGAGCAAAAGACAAATCATGTAAAACCACGGATAACATATAATGATATAATTATTTCTGAAGCAAAATCAACTAGGTTTCTAGGGCTCGAATTAGACAGTCATATGACATGGAAAACTCAAATGGATAATGTTACCAAAAGACTAAGTCAGAACTCATATGCTCTGTACAATTTGTCTCAAGATAGTAAACCAGGAGACTCTACAAGTAAAGCATATCATGCATACGTCACATCCACTATGCGATATGGCATCATATAGGTACTGGGGCAATTCCACAAATATTGAGACGGTATTTAAAGCTCATAAGAGATATCTTAGATCAGTATGTAGATTAAAAAGTACAGACAGCTGTATACTTCACTTTTTAAGGTTACGTATATTAACAGTGCCAAGCCTATATATATATATATATATATATATATATATATATATATATATATATGAAGTGGTAATGTTTGTTAAAATAATCTTCACCTATAAAATTCGACAAAGACAACATAAGTAGTTTAAGAATAATGTAATAAATCTTTTACTAAATAAGGCATACTACACAGTTATGGCTTAGGTGTCAGATAATAATTTCAGCGTATAATATTGTTTAATTTGAACCTTATTTTTATTATTTATTAATTTAATCTATTGAAATATTGTAAATTGTAATAATTGAAATAATTTGAAATTATAATCATTTGAAATATACACTAAGTATTCAATTCTGACAATCTATACTTCTATACTAATATTATAAAGAGGAAAGATTTGATTGTTTGTTTGTATTGAATAGGCTCCAAAACTACTGGACGGGTTGGAAAAATTCTTTCATAGTTGTGAAGCTACCCTGTATTCACCTAATTTTGTATACTTTTTCTGGTAGGACATAGTGCACTACACCATATATATATATATATAACTGGGCCACTGACTGGTGCCTAATTATTGTGTAACCTGTTTCACAATAATTAGGCACCAGTCCCTCACAAATGCATTTACTTGTCGATACTATTGTCATAGTTCAACTCATGTAATCCATTTGTAAACAAAATTAAATCAAAATATAATAAAAATGATTGGGTTAAGTATTTAGAGGTACGAACCTTTTATTTGAAAAAAGACATTGCTAAGCTGCTATCAATCGATCCTTGGGCCGTGATCAAATCGTGAAAAATTAAATGTCCCGTGCCTTTAAATATTTTACGCCATTATATTGTTATATACAGGGTGATTTGTAATATACTAATAACCTCCCGCTCGTGGCTTTTTTAACATTCTCGGATTATACATCATCGGATGTTAGTTATAAGCGCGCGTGTGAGTGTAAATATAAAATTCGTGGTACATGAGCGTTCCTTCTGTACTCAGTAACATCAAACTAACAGCAGCCATTCAAAGTCATGAATCGCAGAAACTCGACATGGAACCTCCAAGCCAGCAAGTTTAGGCTTATGGTATAAAACACGTATTAACTTGAAATCCGACAAGTTTACTTAAATAAATTTGCTTCGAAGTTAGAAGGCTTAAAAGTTACTTGACTTTATTATTTTGGTCTTTCGTTTGATCTTTTATTAACTTATTAATCGCATTGAGTTTCGATTAGAGTAAAAGTTATTTATGAAGCCTATTTAATGATGCCCCCATTTTTTTAACATATTTCGTTTGACATGAAATGACACAGGCACGAATAATGTCGCGCCTAAAAAAAGTATAGCCGCGTGGCGGGAACGCGGCTTCTTCGTAATCAAACTTTCCTATAAATTCGCATATCATCATAGCAAATAGGTTTTGTAAGCCCACACGTCTAACTGTGAAAATCTTGTCATAATGGTAAATAGAGAGCTGCGCTTAGTAATGCATCGCGCATGCGCGCATCTTTGAGCGCACCGCAACTGCGCCAGTTCGCGCGGACTTTCCGCGAAAACGAAAAAAAACATAATGAATAATGCGTGGCGACCGTTCCACGCCGGGAATTAAATGTTGTAACCTAGTTATTAAAACTTAAATTCTTCATAAATGAACACAAGTACGCGGTCAAAACTCAGTTACCGTGCGGTGGCCTCAACATTTTGTATCGCGAATGGATAAATTTTGAAAATATAAAATTTCTGAAGCATACATTTTAGATAAATTTTAAATTTCTATAGCAGCGGGGGCATTAATTGGCTCGGGGTATTAGATACGACAGCGACATCGCGGGTTGCACCCCTTTATGCTCGCGGCCCCCAGAACAAGTTGGGGTTTCGACTTTCTTGCCACTAGTGGTGGCCGATAGCTTGCTTCGGGGGGAGACGGTCCCTGTTCGTGTTAATTAACCCCCATGACCATTAGCTGCTGACATTGTGCCTCTGAAAAGGCGTTTGACGACTCCTTACCGCCAAACGGATCGGCCTGAGCCTTACGGGCGGATGCTGAGGTAGTTGGCGCCGCATTAGCGGGGGCTGAAGTGCCCCGTGCGCTGGCTGGTGCAGAAGGGGCTGAGACGGGGCCGGCGCTGACTGATAAGAAATTGCCTTGGTGAGCTCTGTACGGAGGTCGCCTATTTCCTGTTCAAGTCAAGCGTTGTCCGCCCTCAGCCTTTCCGCATTCGGGGCGACGGAGCGCTCAACAACAGCCTCCACCACACTCTTTATACTGGATGCGGATTCCTTAAGGCTCTTTGCGAAGGTTCCTTTAAATTTTTGGGTGTGGTGTGTCAAATCTTTGGATTTTTGTGGCCACCTTCACCATGAGGCCCACCGAATCCGCTGCTGTTTCGAGCAGCTCCACCGTGGTTTTCGTGGTTCCCCTCCGATTTGCGGAGCCTCTCCAAAAGCTGGACTACTTCCTCTTCAGCGGCTAACTCTCCTTTGTCTCTACCACTGACGTATGCTTGCCGGCGAGAAAATACGGACGACGAACCAGCCGAGGTGATGTTGGTCGGTTTCGCCATCGATGAAAGTGTTCGCGTCCCGGATCCACGTGTAGGAGGCCTCCCCTGCCTCAACGTGAGGCTTAATCTCGTCATTGAAGGCCGAATTCGATCCTAAGGATATTATTGGACCGTTGTCCATTCATTTCGCACCTCTTGCGCTTAACCTGAGCAGTCTCGTTGGCTGCAACTTTCGCTCCACTCCCAAAACATCGGACTCCAACTTTGCCTGGTCTTGAAGTGTAACCTGACCTACGCTTTTCCTTCTCTAGCGTGACCTTAGCACTGTTACTTTCGGTGCCGGATTTACAGCTCGGTGACGGGCTGGTGTGTCGTGGGTTGTCCCCGCCTGAGTGCGTGGCCAACTGGCTCGGGGAGGGATACCCCAAACAAGGTGCGTTCAGGACCCTCCAGTGTAGTTTTTTCATAATCATTGACCTGCGACATAGTTTTTGAGTTTATAGACCTGCGTTTGAATAGCCGTGGTGCTGAGCACCCCTCAGCCATTGCCAGGCAGGCGTGAGATTAGAGTATTTTTTTATAGGGGCTTTCTTCCCCGAGGTTCAATGGACCCCCATTCCTGTTCGTTCAGTATTACGGGTCGGGTCGGATGGTGGTCTGTGTCAAACAGCGTTCGCTATTAGTTAGCGAACCCTCCGCCCCTTTTTTCCCTCGACAGTGGGAAACAGAATTTCTCGTCTTTAGACCTCCATTGTGTCCTACGCGTAAGCAGAGATACACGTGGAGACACCTATTGGAGAGCCACGTTAGCCGCGTCAGTAATCAATCATCGCGTGACCACCCCCTACGTGTCTGGTGTTCGACTCGGACGTGTGGTTGCCTATAGGGGGCAAAAAAGTGAACACACTCCTAAAGGTTCATTTCCGTGCATCGTGGTCGATCGCGAGCCGCGCGCGACTTACGACGAACGGCTGACGCGCGCGGCCGATGAGACAATAGTCAGAGTATGAGAATATATGGTACCGTTTCCGAGGTAAGCGACAGACGCGCGCGGCTGACGACTGTTGCAGGCTACGCGCGCACTCTGAATATTGTCGCATCGGCTGCGAGCGTTAGCCGCTTGTCGTAAGCCGCGCGCGGCTCGCGATCGGCCGCGATGCACGGAAATGAACCTTTACACAAGCCATTGAGCTTAGTTGGCGGGTTAACGGGATTACTAGTAATGTTGGTGGGACCGATAATCCCACATTGCATATTATCTTTTAAAAACTACAAAATAGTTTTTTTTATATTACTCAGTTCTCTGCAAAACTTTCTACGGTAGATTTAATTATGGGCCTACTTGTATTCACTGAAATGAGAATCTGCCGAAACCAATATCTGTATTCAAATTGTCACTGTGTTGTAACGAAATTACGTATCTAATGCTTTTAAATGTTATTCGAATATCTTTGTATACGACTATATTTGAAAAGCAAATGAAAATTATATTCTTATTACATTTTTGGTTTCCGACGTGTGGTATTTCCACAAGACTGACTAATCTTGAAAGAGGAATGTACCCAGAAATAGGACGTTCAATGGACTGTAATGATGGTGAGCAACAATGGACGAATAGGTACCGCCTTTTGACACATACAAATTGAATGAAATATTCCGTAAAACATTGACATATAATTGATAAAATTATATTTTATTTTATTAAGAAAACAAACAATTTTATAAAATTAGATAATTATATACGAACCATTTAAAATTAAAAGATTTCGAATATTGAAAAACAAACAAACTAAATAGCTTTCGCTCGCGGCTTCGCCCGCGTCATGTCGGTTATAATTATAATAAAAGCTATTGTAGGTATGCCTTTTTCCGAGACTCAAACTCTCTCTTTAGTTTAAGTAACCGACATCCTTATCAAATTTCATTTAAATCGATTGTGTCGTTTAAGCGTGACAACGTAAAGTGCCCTGTAGGGGATCAAATTGTTTGTCAAATTTAAGGTGTTTGTTTGAAGTGTTTGCCGCGTGGATGACTTTACTCCATTGAGGGTTGATGATCGCTTTAAGCCAAAATGCTGAAAAACGTGTACCTACCTGTCTTTATTTACAACCTTTTTGGTTGTGTCCAAATACAAATTCATTTCGCGGATCTAACTTTAAATAATATTCAAACCCTTTCTTGCTCCTTAGGGGTTGTTTTGCCAAAAACGCTTAAACATGTATTTCATTATTTTAAATTAAAAAGCCAAATATGAAATATCACAGATATTACTTTCAAACTGACGGAGTTTTATATAAACTTGCAACCCCAATTTTACCCTTTCCGAGGTTGAATTTCCCAAACGCTGAAACCCGTATTTCATTATATAAAATCATAAAGCCAAATTCAAAATTTTAATAAAAGTAACTTTAAAACTGTCGGAGTTTCAAAGAAACTTTAAACCAATACCCCCTTAGGGATTGGCCTTTCAAAAATCCCTTCTTATCGGATGCCTTCATAATATACGGAATACGTCTTTGCAATTTTCCTTCTTTAATACAGTCGCAACAAGTGTTGCCTTACATGATATAAAAACCTCCAGAATTAATTAATTAGGATATCAGCAATCTTCTATGTATTTTTCATGGTAAATGTCTTGCTGCTATCTTAAGACGCGTCACTTTGATTGGCTAGTAACACCGAACATTGTCCGTGACAATACAAATACCACCATCCACACTTGTGACAAGACACGCAGCGTAACAATCCCCCATGACTCGATGTTCAATTGTTTGTCCAAGGGTTCTGTTATCCGGTGAACTGGTTATTACCGGGAATCGTATACGTGCTATACGATTCCCGGTAATAAAAACTGCCGGGTTATTACCGGGAATATCACGGCGCTTTGTTACGGTCATGGAGTCCGGTCACGGTGAAATGCACCTTGTCTGTTAGTCTTAATGAGTCTACTCACTAAAATCTTAATAAACTTAGTTATTTTTGATCTAATCACAAATTCTAGCTAGTGCTGAGTTGCCGACTAACGTGTGACTATGCTGACAAAGTACTATCAATTTGAAATCGTATAAACTAGCACAATAGTATTTTTAGTATGTTAACATGAGGTTTGGTGCGTGAGCAAACATCGTTTACGTTTTGATGGCGATTGTACAGAAATGAAAATGGTCGCCAAAACACAGTACTCCCAAATTAATAATGCACATGCAGATCTTCGCTAATTGTCGTATTCCCGGAAACACTCGAATCATGGAATCGTAAGAGCCCTAAACAAGGCATTTGCATTTTGCACCTTGTTTAAAAGAGATAGGAGTCAATATCATGTGTGCACAATCGAAAACAAATCGGGCGTTCGGCAGCTGTCGCCGGTCAGCGAAATGTCTGTCAGTCGTCTTTATATATTGGTAGTGACTGCACGTGTTCTCTATTTGTGGAAATATATAGAGCTGCTATTACACACCCTTCTTGGTAAATATAATTTCAACATTAATTAGCTTATTCAGATTTAAATAGTATATTTTGAAAAAAGGAAAATAAATAACATATTTCACGTTTTTTTAATATTAAAAAAATAAAATACCTACATTAAATACATATTAAGTACTAGAAAAACATTTAAAAAATGAGATTTATTTAAATTAAATAAATAGATAAACATGCATAAAAAATATATACCTAACTCTGCCCATGCCATTTTCTTTCAGACGAATTCTTCCAAAATGGATAAATTTAAACGTGGAAAACCGCTTAATTCACAAGCACGGCAAATGGTATTTAATGTGTACCTTTATTTCTTAAATGAAGCCAATGTTTTCAACAGAGACCATGATGGTTATTTTAAAAAAATTCAAGACCGTGTTACAAAAGCTACAGGAATTTCGCGACGAACTTTGAGTAATATCTTAAACGAAAAAAAACATAATCAATCAAAGAAATTTTCTACACCGAAAAAAGGAAGACCTAAAAGTAGATTTCGGCTGGTACTTGATGATTTCGACTACTGTGTTATTCGTAATATGATATACAATTTTCAATTGACGCTGAAAGAACTCCAAACTGTAAATAATTTAAGAATAAAGTTGATCGAAGCTATTAATTTCAAAGGCTGTGCCGAGACTTTAAGGTTGATCTTGAAAGACATGGGGTTTAGGTTTCTGAAAACTGATAATAACAGACAATTACTTATGGAAAAACATGATATACGCCTAAAAAGGATCAAATATCTCAGAGAAATACAACAGCTGAGGAGTTCTGGTAGAAACATAGTATTTATGGACGAGTCGTATGTGCACACATCACATACTAAGGGTAAAACTTGGCAAGATAGCAACAAAAAAGGTATCAAACAACCCATTTCCAAAGGAGAGCGAATAATTATTGTACACGCAGGCAATGAAAAAGGCTTCGTCCCAGGGGCTCTAATGTTACATAAATGTGTCGACTCAGAAGGTGACTATCATAAAGAAATAAACGCGGAACGTTATCAAACTTGGCTACGCAATCAATTGATTCCCAACTTGCCTCCTAATAGTGTGTTGGTAATAGACAACGCCCCATATCATAATAAGCTGTCTGTGAAACCACCAAACTCAAACACATCTAAACCACAAATGACAGCTTGGTTACAACAACACAACATTCCGCATGACCCAAAGAAACTGAAACCCGATTTGTATAAAATTATACAAAGATACAAAGAAAATTACACAGAATTTGCCATTGACCGTATAATGGAGGAACATGGGCATAAAATTATACGATTGCCACCATATCATCCCGATTTTAACCCTATTGAAAATATTTGGTCCCAAATAAAGCAACACGTGGCCAAGAGAAATATTGCAATGACTGTGACGTCAGTTAAAGATGCTATATTAGAAAAAATCAATAAAATAGGACCAGAAGAATGGAAAAAAGTTTCTGATCATGCGGTTCAATGCGAAGATGAATATAGAAAATTTGAGCCAAGAATCGATAGTTATTCCGATAAACTGATTATTTACACAGGTGATAGCAGTGAGGAAAGTGTAAATGAACAAGAGCATAATGAAACTTCTGATGAATCTGCGATGTCGGGAATAGAGGTCTTCCTCGATTCTGATTAATTTTTTTATAATTGTATTATTTTTCTGGAATGATTAGTGCTGTAAACAAATTTGAACTGAGATTTTGATTATATTTTATGTAAACCTCTATTTGAAAACGTTTTTTTCTCCTTCTAATAAAACCTTATGTTATTTAAACCTTTTCCTCCATAATTACACCAACTTCGGTAAGACACTTGAAAACTAATCACTCCAACAATGATTGTAGCGTTTTCGCTATTTACTTACATGGAATTATCGAATCAAATTTCGTTACAGGTAAATCAAATCTGTTTTAGCACAAAACACATAATATATAAAATTAGGCATAGAGAAATTGCTCTTAACCACTCTATATAAATATCGTCTTTCGACGCTCGGGTAATACGACCGTTGCCGAACAATGACGAAGATTTCCGAAGATTTCTATGCGCATTATTACTTTTGGAGTACTGTACTTCATTATTTTTGGACTTTCCTTGACTACTTTAAGTATTAGATAAACGAAAAGATATTATTTTTACATAGTATAAAACAATGTCGCTTTCTGCTGTATGACCTAACGTACGCTAAGATCTTGTAATAAAGTGTAAATAAACTTATTATTATGAAAAACATTATGAAAATTAAAAAAAAAAAATTTTCGACAAAAACGTTTAGGTATTTGAATATTCAAATAGGCCTCAACAATCCACTGCAGGTGATCATAGCTAGAAGTCTTAAGCTTTAAAAGGGAGTATTTTTCGTCATTTCGCCTTGGGGATATTTTCCATAGTAAACTGCCAAATGTAATGTCCTTTACAAGCTTTAACCCTCCTATTAAAATAGTTATGGCTTCCAATAATTACATACAAAATTAAAGTGTAAACCAAGCGATTTGGACCCGTTAGTTACAAGCGTTACAGCATCGCGGAAGAGTCTAGCGTTTCTTCGTTAAAATTATGTGAACAGTTTTATTATTTAAAAATTTGTTCATTTTAATTAAGTACGTTAACTCAGAACACAAATATATTATCTTTGTATAATACACACACATATATTATGTGAATATAACATACACCATTTTTCTTTCCCTATTCAATTGTATTTATGTGAAGACCTGTCATTGGCTTTTTGTTTTGATTTTGTATTTTTTTTATAATTTAATGATTTCTAAATGAATAGTCCATTTTGCTAATGTATTTCAATAGTCGTACGCCAAGTAAACATGTGTATGTGAATAATATTAACGTTATTATTTTTTGCCAGAAGTATGAGAAAATATATTATAACCCGTTTTTTAGGGTTCCTTAGCCAAAACAGCAAAACGGAACCATTATAGTTCCGTCCGTCCGTCCGTAGTTTTGCTCAGAGACTGCTAGTGATAGAAGGCTGTAATTTTGCATGGATACATGTATTACTTAAGCTGACAAAGTGAAAGAATAAAATCTTAAAATACATTTTTTTAGGGTACCCCACATATATGTAAAGTGAGGATGTGATTTTTTTTTCACTGACCCCACGCTTAGGGGTTGGGATGACCATTTTTAGATTTAGGGATCCGTTTGTGATATATTAAGATTTAAAGTGCAAATTTTTGTTAAAGTCAAGTGTCCCCCTCCCCCCTGCCAGCAAAATTGTTGATGTATGTGAAAAAAATCAAGGTAGAATACTACAATGATTTTTTTTACATACCTACTCAACATTTGACTGCCTCTGTGGCGCAGTGGGAGTGTATCCGACTGCTACGCAAGAGGTCGTGGGTTCGATCCCCACCCAGGATAAAACTTTGTGTGATGAGCATGATGGTTTATTCTGTGTCTGGGTGTTATTTATCTATAATATGTATGTATTTAGAAATATATAAGTATGGTTATCAGTTGTCTGGTTTCCATAGTACAAGCTCTGCTTAGTTTGGGATCAGATGGCGTTGTGTGAGTTGTCCCAAGATATTATTATTATTATTATTATCAACCATATTATATATAGTAAAATTAAAAGGAAAACTATCACAGCTAAGAAGGCTTTACAAGTTTACTAGTAACAGATGATCAAATGAGAAGTAACAAAATTTCGTACAAATTCCATTGATGATTATTATTATTAGGTAAGTATAACGTTGTAAGTATAAAACAAAAACAACAGAAAATCCACCACTTCATAAGCCACATTATTCGGATAGAGGGGTGACTACGGAACCCTACATCCGCGTGGCCCGACATGCACTTGCCCGGTTTTTGCATAAATATTATTGATAACTAGCTGTCCCGCGCAACTTCGTATGCGTCAATTTTTCCCGTTTTTGCAACATTTTTCATCGCTGCTCCGCTCCTATTGCTTGTAGCGCGATGTTACATAGCCTATAGCCTTCCTCGATAAGTGGGCTATCCAACAGTGAAAAAATTTTTCAATTCGGATCAGTAGTTCCTGAGATTACTGAGTTTAAACAAACAAACAAATAAACAAACCCTACAGCTTTATAATATTAGTATAGATTTAGATAGACAATCTATACTTATAATAAATCTGTAGAGAGGTCAATTCTGTACATGAAATATATTTCCAAAATAACTATCAGGGGGTGATTAGGGATCGATACTGATGCCAAAAATGCAATCAGTAAATTTTTTGTCTGTCTGTCTGTCTGTCTGTATAACCGTTATAGAAACAAAAACTACTCGACAGAATTTAACGAAACTTGGTACAATTATTTTTCATACTCCTGAGTAGGTTATAGTATACTTTTCATCACGCTACAATCAATAGGAGCAGAGCAGTGAAGGAAAACGGGAGAAGTTACTCCATTTTTTAAGCTTTCGTCGCGTGTGCAACCGTAATGGTTAAAGCTACACAGAAATCATGTATGACGGAAATGTTCTCCTTAAAATTATATAAAAAATATCCCACCACAGCATATGTCTATCTTTTATGGTTGACTCACAATATCACGTGTAACTCCCGATAGCTTAGTAGTTCGAAGCTTTCTGATTATATATGTCTACTCTTACGTTTATAACACTCTCAGTCATCCCTAATTAAAAAAGTTAACATAATTAACTATTCCATAAAAAATACTTATTGAAATCGGTATAGAAACACCAAAGCTATACATGAAATATGCTAATAATAAGCCATCGCGCATGAATACTGAATCATGCTATCTATCTATATCTATACATATAATAAAATTGTAAATTTCACGTATCTGTACATGGCCGAACATAGTGAAAAAAAATATTGGGAAATGTTCGAAAAGGGTATTTAAACACATTCCTACATTTTTAGAAATGTCTGTCTGTCTGTCTGTTTGTTTGAACACGCATCACGCAATAACTATTGGACAGATTCGGTTGAAATTTTGTATGTGTAGTCTGGATTAACATATAGGCTATAATTTATCACGCTATTTCCCATAGGAGTTAAGCAATGACGGATAATGTCTGTAGCTATTTATCGTTATAAAACAATAACTACTTGACAGATCTTCATGAAAATTTGCAGTTTTATTGTAAATACTATAGGTAATTACTTGCACTATAAATCATTATGCTATCATCTATGGGGAGTGAGCAGCAACGTATGTTTTGTCGAACCATTATGGTTTTTCACAATTTTTTCCACAATAAGACATTATTAACAATTGTAACCCATGGAAACAATAACTTCACGCTAAAACTATTAGGAGCTAAACACAACATTTTCAATTTTCTTAAGATCAGCTATTTTAACCGTGGTTGCATCAGCTGAGGTGGTCTATTGGCACAAGTAGCGGTATTAAACGAGCGAGGTCGGAGGATCGACTCCCTAATTGCGAGTCTCTTTTTGTGTTGTGTTAAAATTATTTTTATTCTTTTTTTTAAGTATTTTTCTAAATGTATACTTATTTATACAAGCTTTTATTTTCGACTTTAACATGTTTACTTTGTTTAACAAATTTTCATATTAATAATATATATATGACTGCCTCTGTGGCGCGGTGGGAGTGTGTCCGACTGCTACGCAAGAGGTCGTGGGTTCGATTCCCACACGGGACACCACTTTGTGTGATCCACAAATTGTTGTTCAGGGTCTGGGTGTAATTTGTGTTCGTGACTTGTATGTTTGTAAAGTCCCCCGTGACACAGGGCTTGTACCCTACTGCGGGAGTTGTACTTTTAAAAAAAAAAATAAAAAAATAATCACTTCCAATAGGCACCTTTATCATTGTTTTGCATGAATAGTGATTATGTTATAAACGTAGAAATGAAAAACAATATTACATTACAAATAAACAGTAATTACTTGATATTTTCTAGAATTTATAAATGTTAATTGCTTAAAAAAAATGTAAGATTAAGTCCGCGTTACATCAAAATAAAACACGTGGCGCCATCTGTGATTCGATTTCTTCTGAGTGCCAAAATTGCTTACCTACAAATGTTAATAAACTTTCGCAATTTGTACACATTATGAAAATATATGTATTACGGGTCTTGATCGCGTGAATAATTTAAGGTTAAATACCTTGCTTACCTACGTTTAATATGCATGATAGTTTAATATAAAATCATCAAGTATAAAAATAAAATTATCCAGTTTTGAAAATAGATGGCGTTTAAATACAAATTAAAAAGAATCAGGAAAATTGATTTAAAAAAAAAAACTGAAATTCTTACGTAGAGGGATATGAATATGTGATGATCTTAATTTGCGACAGGTTGACACACCTATTTTTAAATTCACCAATGTAGACATTATAAAATAATATTTTAATCTTCTAAAGTGAGTGAAAAAAAATATTGAAATAAGTTTAGAAATAGTATTTAAACACAAAAAAAAATATCTGAGTATATCTTTTAGAAACGTTTGAATGTTGTTTGTTTGTTTAAACACGCATCACAGTACCGCGGGAATGCAATGTTTTAAAACTATTTTGCCCCCGCAAAATAGTTTTAAAACATTGCATTCCCGCGGTACAAACACGGACACAAAGTAGGTGTACTTTAGACTCGGAAAAGATCGCTCGGGCAGGACATAACCTGCGATCATAGGGAATCTGTGAGAGTTTTTTCCATCATACCTTTATTACCTATGTATAAATTATCTTGAAGGAGCGGCTAGGTACCTCCGATTAAAAGGTCCGATTTAAAAGTGTCGGAGCCGAAGTTGGAGTCGGAGGTTTAAAATCAATCGGAATTTTCGACCTATCGGAGTCGGAATCGAAGCTCCTTAACTCAAAATTTCGCACGAGTAATTGGGCGGTTTCGAGCTTCATTTAACTCGAAACCGCCCCAGTACTCGCGTGGTGGGGGAATTTTTCAATATTAATAGTATTTGATGTGATGCAAATCACTTTTTTGTCGAGGTGTGGTCGTGGGAATTTTAATAATTTGTCTTCTAACCGTCTGGCGCCATAAACTTTGTCGCCCTTCATTTTGCTGCACTGGGCATTTGCTTGGCTTGCCCTGCCATATGTTGGGCCCTGATTAAAGCTAGGCCCAAATATCCATAGATGCCACAGAGCATTGTGGAGCATGTTTACAATATGTTTTACACAGAAGTTGAATTGTAATATAAACTACCTTAATATAAACCCAACTTCCACGCGAACAAAGTCGCGGGCACAGCTAGTAGTAAATATAATACTGAGGTATTATATTTATTATTGTCTATCAAAATCTATACTGTCCTCCTGCCCTTTTTCCAGCTTATTTGCGGTCAACGCGATACGTTTTGTTCTTCCACGTTTTCTTGTCAGGCGTTATCTGTATACCCTCACGCTTTAGGCCATTATACTATACATTTTTATACAATTTATAATTTTTTCTATTAATGGATACTAATTGAGCATGGTTCGACATGCTCTTGCCCGGGTTTTCAACCGACTTCGTTGTCAAATACGTAACGCGCTGGCTGTTTTTGAAAGGGTATACTTCCAAGTTGGTCCCATTGTTGTCAGATCATGATCTGATGATGGGACCCTAGAGAAATCGAGGGAACTCTTCAAATATTAAAGGCACACCTACAATGATTTAGGTATATTTCATGATTCGTGCATTTACTCTCAAAAAGCAAACACTCACAAATGACGAGCGAACCTATTCAATACTTTAATATGACTTTATTCTCGTCATACTACTACTACTCAATGTAATAAAGCTGATAGTAAACTATCTTGTGAACTCCTCAACAATTAACGGCCCTGCAATGGGGCAAGCAATATGTTGTAAAATGATTTAAGCAGTTGACATAAACCTATAGTAACGTAAGTGAATAACAAACCAACCCACTAAAAAGTGAGAAATAAAAAAAAATCCAAAAAAAATAAAAACGACTTCAGAAATAAATACATGGCAACTAAAAAGCAAAAAATTATATACCTAGAACAACAAAAACAAATTAAACATTTTGAAGTTGGTGCCCGATAACATAAAAACTACTATTTCATGGCACCAACTTCAAAATGTTTAATTTGTTGTTGTGTTTAACTCACTACCGTACCAATATATAAATTTGTCGTATACATAAAATTGGGCGTCTCATCAAAATGTACGTGGTGGTATAAAGGAAAACAAATTGCTTTTACTAACGCAATAAGGAGGTTATTTTATATAGAACGATTACAATTGAACAAGTATCGAAGTGTGTAAACCATTAGAGCTCACATCCGTATATGACAGTATAACAATATCCGACGAAGTTTTATTCTTAGAAGTTAACTGCTAAGGATGTAGTGCGAGGGATAGATAAGTGAATAGCGTTGTATACTTACGTAATGGTTGTTCAAATGCGAGAAGGCTTGTTGTGTGAGAATGTAGAGAAGACAGAAAATGCCTCTACATGTTTACGAGTATTGTAAATTCTTTTTCAAGTTACAATACCTACTTCTTTCCTGTATTTATATTAAGTAGTGGTCGCCCAGTACATATCAACCCATATGATGGCCCACTGCTGGGCACGGGTCTCCCCAGTAGAACCTACTAGTATGTAGATCCTGGGGGTAATTGCCATAATCGCCACGCTTGGCGAGCGGGTTGGCGATCGCAGTAAGGCTTTAAATACGCAGAGGCCGCTGCTGCCCGTCCTCCGGGGTGAAATCCCTTAGTCGCCTTGACGACACCCACGGGTAGAGATGGGGTGGTACTATTCTTAAGCCGGCACCACACGGCAAGTGGTCGCCCAGTGGTGGATCATAATTAATTTATATTTATATTTTAATATTAGCATTCCGCACTCCTTTAAATCACGTTCACGGACAGTCAAAGTTTAAATTGTGTTCTAGAATGACACAATAAATTTCCATATAAAAAGATTTGACGTATCGATTCGTTGTGTTGAATGATATTAGATAAATAAAATACAATATGACGTAAACGTTTTATCACGTCATCGTCTGCATACGTTTTGTCACTAATAGTTGAAAAAAACTAAATTAATGGTAAAAAAGTGAGTCTACGTGACAGTAAGGTTTAAAGTGTTCGATACGTTGTGACATAATTTTCGCCTTTAAATTCACCGTTCTGCTGTAAATAATATTCAGTTTTTGAACGTGATTGGGCGTTCTGCCGTATCAAAATCTTAGATAATGACGTAAAATCACGTTCTGTCCACGAAAGTGATATAAACTATAAGTGGGCGATATTTCATACTCCTCCGTCCGCGCAATTCTCGTTAAAAGGGGTACAACATTTTTGCTTCACGTATTAACATATAGATATTATAATGCGAAAGTTGGTTTGTAGAGATGGATGTTTGTTAATCAATCACGTCAAAACGGCTACATAGATCTGGATAAAGTTTGGCACAGAGATAGACTATAGTCTGGAATAGGATATACCTAGGCTACAAAAAAAATGTACGTTTCCCGTAATATGTTAGGAGAACCATGTACTACGCAAGAGGTCGTGGGTTCGATCCCCACCCAGGATAACACTTTGTGGGATGAGCACGATGGTTTATTCTGTGTCTGGGTGTTATTTATCTATAATATGTATTTATTTAGAAATATATAAGTATGTTTATCAGTTGTCTGGCTTCCATAGTACAAGCTCTGCTTAGTTTGGGATCAGATAGCGTTGTGTGAGTTGTCCCAAGGTATTATTATTATTATTATTATAAATACTAAAAAACAAATCAATAGATTATTCTTCAAAATTTCCAGGTATCTATGATACGAAGTCACCGGTAACAGCAAGTCTATGTAGTTGTAGATATATTTCTTTTCTTCCTTTTAATATCAGAATTAATATTTTATATTCAACCATTCGTTACAAGTACTTTGGCCAATATTTAAGCATATATCGTTTTTAACTTTGTTGTAAGTAGATGTTTCTACTACGTTGTGCCCACTTAGGCTTAATTTAGTTTAACTAATGTTTCAACTTTTTAATAAAATAATTTGCATCATTCCTTAAACATGATATATAGTTATTGTTTTTAAACATTCGCGATTTTTATAGGTACATATTAGTTATATTTTGGGACTTAATCGCGTGAATTATTTAAAGGTACGAACCTTTTATTTACCCGACGGCGACGTTTCGATCGAATTGCACCGATCGTGTCGACCCGTGACCACGATCGGTGCAATTCGATCGAAACGTCGGGTGAATAAAAGGTTCGTACCTTTAAATAATTCACGCGATTAAGTCCCGAAATATAACTAATATGATGTATAGTATATTAGTGGCAGCACCTTACCCCCATATCAAGTTTATAAACATTCAAACATTATAAAATTGTCAATTTGAAAAGAGTGGCCGCGAGTTTTTATTGCCAGGTTTACCTATTGGTTGCGAACTTGTCATTAGATGTCGCTGGAATGAATTAAACGCGAAACACGGAGGACCGGATGTCGTGGCGTAAGTTAAGAGAGGCCTATGTCCAGCATTGGACCGATACAGGCTGATTGATTGGCATTATATGTACTATCGGCCCAAAAAACGGTTGCGCCTGATGCCCGTGAGTGTATGGATAACTCGGCCTCCTTAGTCAACATAACTTTGCCTAGGATTAGTATAGAACGCACGCACGCCACTGCATTGTAATTTATTTTATATTTTGGTTTCAATAATTTCGAAGCGCCTCAATCGCATACGATTAAGAGCTACTTAAAATATAAATTAAAATACTTATAATGAATGCTTTGCTCTTTATTATTTTTATTTCATACTAGGAAAGTTAATCGGGGGCTTCATTAATGAAGACATTAAATAAAGCAAAAGTATTTGGTTGTCTGTTTCGGGATTAAATCCACGATAACTTTTGGCGCGGTGATCCCTGCCTCAATGGCGATCGAGCAGATCGGAAATATGCGAGGTTAAGTAATATTATTACGGTTGGTATATAGATGGGTGACCGTTTTCTAATATTTTCATACTTCTCCGTCCCTTGGAGAGCACGTTAAGCCATCTGTCCTGCGCCTAATCTCTCTCTGAAATCAAACACGACCTCGTGTCGGATTTCCATCCCATCAGACTATGAGAATGAAGGAATAGAGAGTGCAGTTGTGTTTGCGCATACACTTGAGCACTATAGCATATATACGCATTCATAGAAGCTTTCTGTTAAACGTAACACCGCGGAGCATCATGATAGTACATGTAGAGTTCCGACGTATCACAAGTGTTGTTTTGCATTCTAGTGAATAAAATCCGTATTGTAACGTGACCACGGGTCACGGGATGACCGTTGCAATACGGTCAAAACATCGGGCAATAAACAAGGTATTTTACCGTACATTATTCACGTGATTAAGACCCGTTATATATATATTTTCATAGTATATCCTATCTCTTCTCCTGGGTGTTATCAACTGGCAGCAGCGTCTTCTGCGTACTTTAAAGCCTTACTGCGATCGCCAACCCGCTTGCCAAGCTTGGCGATTATTGTAAATACCCCCAGAATCTATAGTAATGAGGTTCAATACACCTGTGCCCAGCAGTGAGACATTATATAGGTTGATATGCGTTACATACTATGAGCTACTAGGTAATAAGCATTCCAATACATTTCTTTACATTACTATTTTCTTTCTGC
This sequence comes from Herminia tarsipennalis, assembly GCA_945859575.2. Lineage (NCBI taxonomy): Eukaryota > Metazoa > Arthropoda > Insecta > Lepidoptera > Erebidae > Herminia > Herminia tarsipennalis. The sequence goes on along the minus strand of OX243849.2, from coordinate 19,874,704 downwards.
AGAACATTAGACTGAACATTGCCTGTCAGGTGTTCCATCAGTCACATAACTGTTTTATTTGGTATAAACTATATTACACTCGTATATAACGTATTACAGTCTTAACAAGTTCGGTATAGTGAAGATAGAGTGATTAAGATTTATAGCGTTGTTGCTTTACGAAATTTTTCGCCGTGTGTTATACATCTTATGGAGTTTCGCCCACATTTTTTACACGAGGAAAATGGATTAGGTAAACGGATGCATGCGTAAAAAACACAGGAGTGGGTTACAATCAAAATAAATGAATACTTATTATTCATAATATTGTTGTAACACCAATTTAACTAGCGAGTGTTTGTCTTCTTAACGGAAAACGACGACAAACATACATTCACCAATAAAATGTTATTACTTACAAAGTTTTTTTAATAAGACTTAAGTTTATCCATACTAATCCATACTAATATTATAAATGTGAAAGTAACTCTGTCTGTCTGTCTGTCTGTTACGCTTTCACGCTCAAACAGCTAAACTGATTTAGATGAAATTTGGTATGGAGATAGTTTGAGTCCCGGGGAAGGACATAGGATAGTTTTTATCGCGATAACCGACATCCACGCGGGCGGAGCCGCGGGCGAAAGCTAGTGTTTTATAACATAAAGCACAACTAATACATTTTCAACTCTACAGTTGGTTCACGATAATAATTTTCGTAGTTAGTATAAATCTTTTTATCATTTTAAAGTACGAATTTACAATATGGACTCCAATAAAATATTATCTTCAAAGACAATTATTTAGATTAAAATAGACCACCTTTATGTTTGGCCTGAAATACTTCCCCTTGAGCCATCCGGTAATGTCATTTTAGATGATATTTGATAGCCCACACCACTATCTAAAACATTGAGTTGCCTTCGGCAAGACAGCAGCGATGGTGAAGGATGGCTAAGGTGGTTTTCATTTCTACTAACATCTGTGCGTTTTTATAACCGTCGATTAATAACCCCAAAAGGTTTTTATATATCGACGGCACAATTGTCAGTTTTCCTACAACAGGTAGCTATTTTAATTGACAATTAATAGTAGTTAAGTTATTGAGACTGGCCGTTAATGTTTCTTATTGTTCTTTGCTATGAACCTAAAATGGCGTCAAATTAAATCGTCATAATTTTCACAGTTTACTTTAAATGCCAATTGTGTAAGATCGTTAAAATAGACATAGAGTCCGCATTTTGAGAATGTCTCATCATTTTCTTGTAGAGGGTTGCACCAAAAATGCAAGCATTTTATGAATGCTGATTTTTTAATATAACGTCACAATAGTGAAGTAAATAAATACCCTTTCATCAGTCATCTGGATTTCTGAGCGTTAATTGTAACGTTATTGTACAAACAATGAATGGACATAAAATATAACTTTGTATGATTTCGATTTCTATACGTCACAGTTTTGTCCATAACATGAATCGAATTCACAACCTCTGACATATCAGTCATACTCATTTCTTTTAGACATCTATCTATCTATATCTTCTATACATATAATAAAACTGTAAATTTCACGTGTCTGTACATGGCCGAACTTAGTGAAAAAAAAAAATTAGGAAATGTTCGAAAAGAGTATTTAAACACTTTGCTGTATTTTTAGAAATGTCTGTCTGTCTGTCTGTCTGTCTGTTTGTTTGAACACGCATCACTCAAAAACTACCGGACAGATTCGGTTGAAATTTTGCATGTGCTATCTAATAGTCGCGGATTAACATTTAGGCTATAAATTATCACGCTTTTTCCCATAGGAGCTAAGCAGTAAGGGATAATGTCTGTAGCTATTTTTCGTTATAAAACAGTAACTACTTGACGGATCTTTATGAAAATTTGCAGTTTTATAGTAAATACTATAGGACATTATTTACACTATGAATCATTACGCTAACGTCTATGGGGAACGAGCAGCAACGTATTTTTTGTCGCATCTTAATGGATTATCCCAAAATTTTCCACAATTAGACATTATCTATAATTGTAACCTATGGAATACATAACTTTACGCTAAAACTATAAGGAGCTAAACACAACATTTTTAAGTTTCATAAGAACAGTTATTTTGACATGCGGAGTAGCGAGCAGTATAGCCTCGAAGCTATGCTAGCGGTCTATAACGAAGAAGTCCCAAGCTCGAATCTCATGTGGTTATGTTCTTTTTGTAGTTTTTTAAATCATCTTTTTCCTTTTTTAATATTTTTCTCAATGTTATAGTTATTTTTTTGACCGTAGGTAACTTATTCACTGTGGTTATTATTTTTTTATATATAAATCAAGTGAAAAATGCACCTAGGTAAGATATTTATAGGTATTGCAAGCACTGCTGAGTAATGAATTAATCGTAGTAGAAATTTAAAACAATATTAGATTAAAATTAAAAAGTATTCGACATTTTCTAGAATTGATGTGCTCATTGCTAAAAAAAAACACTACATACGTAAAAAAAAACATGTAGCGCCATCTATGTAATCGAATTGTCCACCGTGTTATAATTCCTTAATTGTGAAAACATTCATTAGGGCTGCTTGCGATCACGTATTCGTTTCTTGCTGAGTGGCAACATTGTCCTATTTATTTAATTAAGGTTTTATTGTACTAAAACCATCTTGCGTATATTAATAAAAAAAATTAAGTATTAGAAGAAACTTCACTGGTTTTGAAAGTAGATGGCGTTGTATTCAATAATGTTATATAATTAGTAAAAGAAGTTTTAAAATAGTATTTAAAAGAAACACATTGCTATCATTTTTAGAAATGTTTGTCTGTCTGTCCATTTGTTTGACCACGCATCACACAGGTACATCGAGGATCATGTTCTGGGGTTATGGTTGGAGATCAAGCTTTAAAAAATCATTATAAACATCGCTAATGTTTGACCTATTTCAACGCTACCCATACATTAGTACGTACCTATATATATATATCTGACGCTGCCATATTCGCGTTTACTAAAGTGTTACAGCAGTTTTATAAGCATTTCAATTGTATATCTTTGCAGACAAAGGAAAAACTTGAAAAAACATTTTATAAATATTGCGTTTTACACCCCATTTTTGGCCAAAATGGCAAAACGGAACCCTTATGTCCGTCCGTCCGCTGCTAAGCTCAGAGACTATTAGTGCTAGAAGGCTGCAACTTTGCATGAATACACATATTACTTACGCCGATAAAGTGAAGGAACAAAATCGTTTTTTATGGGTACGTAGGATATTATGTAAAGTGGGGATGTAATTTTTTTTCTCATCTACCCCATCGTGTGGGGTATCATTAGATAGGTCTTTTAAAAAGCGTGTACAAATTCTATTGAAAATTATTAGGTATAACGTTGAAAAAATGAAACAAAAACAACAGAAAACCCACTTCTTAAGCCGCACACCAAACTAACTATCTAAAAGAAGAGAATAGAAAGATTTATATTTAGTACACAGAAGACACTTAAACATTATTATAATTGACCAGGAAAAGTCATGAAGAAGATAAAAAAAAAACCAGTAAAATAATAAAAATAACAATAGACAAAAAAGAAAACAGACACAAATTATTAATAGAAAAACACAGTAAACGAATACCTAAAGAGTCTGTATTTGGTATTTATTTATTTTCACAAAGCTTCTGGGTGTTGAAGCTTAAGAATATCAATAAATGAGTTTAAGACGATTCTTCGCTGCTGAATATCGCGGTTCATCCGACAGGACTGATTCCAACAAATTATTTCGTAACATAAACTTCCTTAATTTAAACCCGACTTTCACGCGAACGAAGTCGCGGGCACAGCTAGTACATATAATAAAATTGTAAATTTCACGTGTCTGTACATGGTCGAACATAGTGAAAAAAAATATTGGGAAATGTTCGAAAAGAGTATTTAAACACATTCCTACATTTTTAGAAATGTCTGTCTGTCTGTCTGTCTGTCTGTTTGTTTGAATACGCATCACGCAAAAACTACTAGACAGATTCGGTTGAAATTTTGTATGTGTATTCTAATAAGTCTGGATTAACATATAGGCTATAATTTAATACGCTATTTCCCATAGGAGCTAAGCAATAACGGATAATGTCTGTAGCTATTTATCGTTATAAAACAATAACTACTAGACGGATCTTCATGAAAATTTGCAGTTTTATTGTAAATACTATAGGTCATTATTTACACTATGAATCATTACGCTATCGTCTATGGGGAGCGAGCAGCAACGTATGTTTTGTCGAACCATTATGGTTTTTCACAATTTTTTCCACAATAAGACATTATTTACAATTGTAACCCATGGAAACAATAACTTCACGCTAAAACTATAAGGAGCTAAACACAACCTTTTTAATTTTCTTAGGATCAGCTATTTTAACCATTTTTGTGTCGGTTAAAGTGGTCTAATGGCACAAGTAGCGGTCTTCAACGAGCGAGGTCGGAGGATCGAGTCTCAAGTATGCGAGTCTCTTTTTGTGTTTCTTTTTATTCTTTTTTAAAGTATTTTTCTAAATGTATACTTATTAAACAAGCTTTTATTTTCGACGTTAACATGTTTACTTTGTTTAACAAATTTTCATATTAATCAATCACTTTTAATAGGCACCTTTATCATTGTTTTGCATGAATCGTGATTATGTAATGAATGTAGAAATGAAAAACAATATTACATTACAAATAAACTACTTGATATTTTCTATAATTTATGTATGTTAGTTGCTTAAAAAAATGAAAGAATATGCTATGTGTGTTCTGAGATTATGTCCGTGTTATATCAAAATAAAACACGTGGCGCCATCTGTGATTCGATTTCTTCTGAGTGCCAAAATTTGTACACATTAAGAAAATATATATTACGGGTCTTAATCGCGTGAATAATTTAAGGTTAAATACCTTGCTTACCTACGTATAATAAGCATGATAGTATAAGTATAATTTAATATAAAATCATAAAGTTTTAAAAGAAACTTATCCAGTTTTGAAAATAGATGGCGTTTAAATACAAATTAAAAAGAATCAGGAAAATTGGTTTAAAAAAAAATCTGAAACTCTTACATAGAGGGATATGAATATATGATGATCTTAATTTGCGCCAGGTTGACACACCTATTTTTTAATTCACCGACGTAGGCATTATAAAATAATATTAAAATCTTCTAAAGTGAGTGAAAAAAAATATTTTAATAAGTTTAAGTACAAAAAAAGATATCTGAGTACCTATAACTTTCAGAAACGTTTGAATGTTGTCTGTTTGTTTGAACACGCATAACAGTACCGCGGGAATGCAATGTTTTGAAAATAGGATATGTTTTAAAAACATAACTCACACTAGCCCTATTTCGCGGGGGACTTTACAAACACGGACACAAAGTGGGTGTACTTTAGACTCGGAAAAGATCGCTCGGGCAGGACTCGAACCCGCGATCATAGGGAATCTGTGAGAGTTTTTTTTACCTATTGTATAAATTAACTTGAAGGAGCGGCTAGGTACCTCCGATTAAAACGTCCGATTTAAAAGTGTCGGAGCCGAAGTTGGAGTCGGAGGTTTAAAATCAATCGGAATTTTCGACCTTTCGGAGTCAGAATCGAAGCTCCATAGCACAAAATTTCGCGCGAGTAGGTACTTGGGCGGTTTCGGGCTTCATTTAACCCGAAACCGCCCAAGTACTCGCGTGACATGTTTCCAATATGTTTTACACAGAAGTTAAATTGTAACATAAACTACCTTAATATAAACCCAACTTCCACGCGAACGAAGTCGTGGGCACAGCTAGTTTAACATAAAATGTAAAAAATGCGAACATTTCAAACTATCATATTTATTTTCCCTACGACACAGAGGCGAAAAAACCTCATATATGGAATGTTTTGTTTTAGACAAACATTGTACCAGCAGCTACATTTAGTTGAAGTATCATATATATGTCAAAAAGAGTAGTAGATATTAGTAGGGGGAGTCCGGGAGAGTTGACCCACCCTTCTCCAAAACATTTATTTTTATACTAACAGATTGTTAGTTTTAAGTAATTATATCTTAAGCTGCATTATTGAGATATTGCAGTCGCTATTATCTCCCATCTGGTAAACTCTCCCGGACTTCCCCTACTTGTATTCGCAATAAGCTCAGCTTGACAGGCATCAAAATACGTATCAAACATAGATTTTTTTTGGGGATGTTTATGTGGGAATCGAACCCACGACCTCTTTCGTAGCAGTCGGACACACTCCCACTGCGCCACATATTAATAATAATCTATGTTAGATACGTTATACTCATTTGGGATAAGAGGGGATATTACGGACAGTTATTAATATAAAAATTAAAACAGAATTTGACTAAACTTTATAATAACATAGCTTAATAATAAAATCAGATAAAAGGTTTTCGTGACTTAGTGGCGATCGAGTAGATCTGGTGATCAGTGAGGTTAAGCAACGGTACTACTGTCGGTCCAACGGTTTGGAAACTTGCCCCCCTTCATGTCTCGGAGAGCACAGTAAGAGCCGAACGCCGAGAGGTACGGCACCGCTCCGGCACAACACCGCAAACAACTGCGGTACCACTCGGGCGCCGCTCCGCTTATACCCCTCCCTGCTATATGCATGTTTTCGAACTTATACTGACGAGAGGTTATCTTGGTCCGGTGTACGAAGGGCGCGGTGCCGCGACGGACGCCATAACGCCAGTGCGGCAAGTTATTTGCGTTGCAGTGCCGGAGAGGTGCCTACTGTTCCGTACGAGCGGCGCGGCGCTCTGTGGCATACCATAGATTTTTATATCTAGGACACCGCAGCAGTACCGCCCAGGCGTCGCACCGTCGCCGTACTGTGCCGTGGCCGTCGATCCTGCAACTAACCTCTCTCCAACTGTGTCAGATTTTTATCCATACTAATATACTAATCACACTAATATTATAAAGGCGAAAGTTTGTGAGTATGTGAGTGTGTATGTTTGTTACTTCTTCACGTCTAAACGGCTGGAGCGATTTTAATAAAACTTGGTATGGAGTTAGCTGACACCCTAGATTAACACATAGGCTAATAAACCGCGGGTAACACCGCTGGGCACAGCTAGTAATATTATAAATGTGAAAGTAACTCTGTCTATCTGTCTTGTCTGTTACGCTTTCACGCTCAAACAGCTAAACCAATTTAGATGAAATTTGGTCTGGAGATAGTTTTAGTCCGGGGGAAGGACATAGGATAGTTTTTATCGCGATAACCGACATGCACGCGGGCGGAGCCGCAGGCGACAGCTAGTATAATATATATACACTGACGGACTTATAAACTGCATCAAAGTAATAGACGACTTTGAAATAAATATTTTAACCAAGTATGTAAACTTTCTATACAGATTTAAATTGAAACCTCTAGATTGGTTCGTGAACTTTAAAACAGCGTAGGATCATATCTTTAAGTTTAAGTTTATGTACTGGAAAGGACCTTAAGACCTTTTTTGAAGAAAAAACAGAAGTTTAAGGAAAAATTGTTTAATTAAAAAATTGGTTTTAACAATAGACACAAACTTTATGCAAGGGTTTATTTGTGTTTTAATAAGGTGTATTACCCCCACGTGCCCTTATTACGGATTCTAATCGGTTCCGCATAGATTTTATAAGGGTTTTTAAAAGATCTTGCGGAATATTGTCCCATTCTTCTGAAAGTGCTGTTCTTAGTGCTGCCACTGTCGTAGGCGAAGGGTTTCTCGCATATACAGCTCTTTTTAAATTGTCCCAAACATGCTCGATGGGATTAAGATCCGGGCTGCGTGCTGGCCAATTCATTGTACGTATCCCAACCTCTTCGCAATAATGTTGAACTTGTGCAGCTGCATGCGGCCGGGCATTATCCTGCATTAAAGTAAAATTTTCGCCTATGAATCCCATGTAAGGCACCACGTGATCTTCTAATATCTCTGTTATGTAGCGATGTGCTGTCAAACCCCCTCTATTACCGTTTTGACGGACCATGTCTATGAACACAAGTTCTGTTCGCCCGTTCATCGATATGCCACCCCAGACCATACATGAACCGCCTCCAAAAGGAACACGCTCCTCAATGCAACTTTGAGCATATCGCTCCCCACGTCGACGATAGACTCTTCTGCGACCATCTGCACCATATAAACATGTCCTACACTCGTCCGTGAACAATACAGAGGCCCACTGCTCTTCTGTCCAATTCAGGTGATGACGCGCAAATCTTAAGCGAGCTTGTCTGTGAGCTGCAGACAACTTTGGACCATTTGCTGGTCTAAAAGGGGTGATAGCCGCTTCCTTTAATCTTCTTCTTATTGTTCGTGCACACACGTTTTTTCCACGCACTTCATTAAGCTCGGTTTTGATGTTAACTGACGTGAGGAAACGATTTCGCAGGGAAGTTGTAACAATAAATCGGTCATCACGACCTGTGGTTGCTCGAGTTCTGCCTGTACCACGTCTCCTCCTGTAAGAACCTGTCTCTACAAACCTTCTGTATATTCTACAAACCGTAGACTGGTTTAAATTTAAATTTCTACCAATCGTTCGTTGATCCAAGCCCTCCCGCACCAATGCTACAATTTGTGCCGCTTGTTCGGACGAAGTATCCATATTATGGTTCAAAAACTCTCGATGTGTTAAAAAACTAACCCAACAATTATGCTGGTAACAATAATTCAATTGACCAAACAAAAAAAATCAATGAGAATTAATTTAAAACTTTGCTATAAATAACACGCAAATCTGATACTACGAGTAAATTTTCTTTTCCCGGCTATATTCATTTGTTTTACCGCAGTTCTATTTTTAAATTTAATTTTTTTTTAAGATTAAGAGCCAGTCTTTCCATATTTATATAATTTAATCTAAAAAGTTTGCATACTTATTATAAAAAAATCCTTTTAGAGTAAACCTGAACTTTGATGCAGTTTATGAGTCCGTCAGTGTATATATATATTGCTTTCTGCCTTTGCAAAGGTACACTTTCGCACATTATTAAAATATATATATTACGGGTCTTAATCGCGTGAATAATTTAAGGTAAAATACCTTGTTTATTGCCCGACGTTTCGACCGTATTGCAACAGCAGTGGTCACGGGTAGACTGTCTACCCGTGACCACGGCCGTTGCAATACGGTATGTGTACGGTATGTGTACAAATCGCGAAAGTTTATCAACTTTCGTTATGGGAAGTTTAATAAAAATAGCACATAGGGTATAATTTATGATATTTTTTTGCAATAACTGACACTCACGCGAGCGGAGCCGTGTGCAAACACACCTAACTCATTATAATACAATTGACTTGAAAATACAATTCGTTTTACCAATTTGATGCTTCGATGAAATTACGTTGATCGGTTTACGTGATTGGACATTAGTACGTAATCAATTACAATCCATCAAAAAGATTGCAAATTCAATCACAAAAAACCTAATGTTCATTACATTAGGTTTTTTGTGATTGAATTTGACATATTTTTTTAATCAAAATATTTGATTATTATCTTCAAAACAGATGAACATACTTTAGTTATTCATTGTTATTAAAATATCTTTAAAAAATATTATTATTATTAGCTGTAGTTTATTAGAGGTATACACAATTATTAATATTACCAGGTAATAATTTTATTGTTATGCACAATAACGCAATCAGTGTATACAAATGCATATTGTAAAAAATGGTATTTATAAAACGGGGCAAGAGCATGTCGGATCTTGCTCAGTGTAGGGTTCCGCAACTTTTAACTATTGCATCAGCAGAAGAGTCGTAGAGAGAGTATGTTCATGGCACCTAAGCCCTTTTGTTAAGAAACGTAGTTTTTTGGCAATAACTCAATGACGGTAATTCCGATCTCATCCAAATTAATTTTAATTAAAAGAATTTATTAAGGGCTATCTTTGTGATTTTTTTCCATATTTTTTAGTCACACGATTCAAAAGTTAAGGTCACGATTTATACAACTTTCAGAGCGATTATTTTCAAAAATATTCACTCAATCAAGAAAGCTTAACATATTTTTAGAAGACCTGTCGAATGATGTGCCACTCGTTGATGTTCGTTGTTAAAAAAAAAAACAGCTTCTGTTACATGTATGGAGTGCCCCCCCTTAAAATATTTATTATTATTATGTAGCTATTAAACTAAGTAGCGGCTATTTCAAGACACCTTTTCACCTAATATCATCAAGATTCATTGAGTAGTCTTTCAGTAAAATGCCTATGACATACGGAAGGACAGACAGACAGACAGACAGACGGACATGATGAAATTATAAGGGTTTCGTTTTTGCCATTTTGGCTACGGAACCCTAAAAAGTGGCCTTGAGTTTATGGTTAAACAACGTATAATTAATTGTTACGCAATAACTTAAATGCGAAATAGATACAGCTTATATTTCTTTACATGTATTGTGTAAACGATTTATAGATAAACAAAATAAATTCGGTGACATTTATTTTAATTCTAGAGCAAAAGACTTTGTTGAAAAGTCTTGTTGCTACATTTACATGATTGTGCTACCAAGTTCGCAAAGCAACTTTAGAGTTAATTGTATAAATCCGTTCAGTGGATTGTGAGATATCACGTAATAAATATTACATACATACATACATACATTATGTATGTATGGATGTATGTATACAAGATACGCGCGAAAAACATAACCCTTTTTTACAGTCGGGTAAAAATGTACTGTTCTTGTGGTTGTGAGATTTCTTACTCGTTGTGGTTTATCGCTATATCTGAAAAATACGCAGACAGAACGGCGAAAAATAACAGTCGTTCAAAAAACTATAATTTCCATCTATTTTTATCTCAAATACCAACATTTTATCTTTCAATAGTCTTGATTGGACTGGTGTTTGCTTACTTGTTAGACTTCGGTGATTAATTGATAAATTATTGATTGTTCACACATTGACGTCATTAATGTTTTCGGAAACCTTCACAGAAATGAAGAACCAAATGCGTAGGATGACTACCGTCACAAAATGCCGAGAGTATAGAAGGTAAGCATACATAGACATCGTTCACGAACACGAATATTTGAATGTCTGTGAAACAAGGTCGTCTGCGGGTCTGTGAGCAACGTCTATCCATATTCCAAGACGTTTCCTCGAAAACTTGGACTCGACTCAACCTCACTCTCTCATTCTTAGTTGCAAAAATCTCCCCCACTCACACCGAGAATTTTTTTTTCTTGATTTTTGGTGAGGAAACAATATTGTCAAACTCAAGGTAAGTTTTGTGACTTACCTTGAGTTTGACAATTGTTTCCTAGTCAATACGTCAATGGTTGGCATTGACGTATAGACCTGGACCTTGCCATCCCTTTTAATTAAAAAGCAAATATTTACTGCAAAGCGTGAAAGAGAGAAAAAACTCGTGCGGCCTTATTTCTTTGACAGGTATTGTTCACAAAGTAGCTATGTCTCTTTCTAGAAAGTGGTCAATTTTGTGAGGGCTCAGTCCCGACGTACTCTGAGTTTCACAATTGTTTCGTCACCTCAAGTCGAGGAATTGTGAAGAAACCGTCTTAGAATATGGGTGTAATAACGGCTGTTGCTACGTACAGTATCGTACTAGACAACAACACCAATACAAACGAGCAAAACACACAGTCTTTTGTGTTGCTCGAAGGCGTTTGTATGAAGCTTACCTCCTGTACTCTCTGTATGGTGTGTTACCATACAATCTTTTTCTATTATTACGAGATCATACATTGATTGGATGTATAAATAGTATTCCATTTAAATAGCATGAGTAATGTTTGTTGTTCTACTATCATCTGGGATAAGTCACGTGATTGTTTTGTTTAGGATTCAGAAATAATGAATGAGAAATATGTTTTTCCGATTTGTATGATAACTGTGACGTTACTAACATTCTGTTTAATGTATGTATGAATATATGATATGTATTAATAACCGCGGGTTGATATATTTTGAAATTAATTAAAATTGTATTTATTGTAGTTAAAGTTGGTAATAATATATTTTGGAATTTGTGTTTTACGATAGAGATTTTAAAAACCATCCATCTATGGATCGTCAGTCCAGTCTCTCGCGAGATCGCCATCAAAGCACCCCTCATACATACATAAATAAAGACTACTAAAAACATACCCTTCGTTTTTGGCTTCGCTATAGTCGGGCAAAACACCTCACATGGTGTATAGAGTAGGCACAGGATTTTCAGATTACGAAATAGGCCCGTTTAGAGGAAAAATATTTCAAACACTGGATGGTGGGATTTTTTTTGTGTTTTGTTAGGCGCTTTCAGAGGAAAAATATTTCAAATATATCTAATGTTTTGTTAGCCGTGTGGTACCGGCTTAAGAATAGTACCACCCCATCTCTACCCGTGGGTGTCGTCAAGGCGACTAAGGGATTTACCACCGGAGGGCGGGCAGCAGCGTCCTCTGTGTATTTTAAAGCCTTACTGCGATCGCCAACCCGCTCGCCAGGCGTGGCGATTATGGCAATTACCCCCAGGGTATTGGGGAGACCCGTGCCCAGCAGTGGGACATCATATGGGTTGATATGTAATGTTTTGTTTGCGAATTTGTAATACAGGATTTTTCGAATACCTAAATATTTTTATGAATCAAACATGTTTTGAATCATAATAACGTTCTATAACTTATTGTTACGCAGATAAAAATAATGAAATATTGTTTACTACTGAAATACGTATCAATGTCAGTCTGATATGAAACTTTTTGGTTTTTTTTTTGTTATGATGACTCAACATCGGTCAAGTTGACTGCCTCTGTGGCGCGGTAGGAGTGTGTCCGACTGCTACGCAAGATGTCGTGAAGATCGACACCTCTTTGTGTGATCCACAAATTGAGTCTGGGTGTATTTGGGGCCGTGACTTGTATGTTTGTAAAGTCCCCCGTGACACAGGGTTTGTACCACACTGCGGGGGTCGTCTTTTTAAAAAAATAAAAGAAAGTGCGAGTCGCTCGCACGGCGAGGGCGTACGGCGGACTGTATATAATGCAACGTTATCATAGTGTAAGTAGCTCACATAAGGTGGTTTAATGAAGTTGCGTGCGGCCAAATTTTCTGACATAGAATGCCGTGCGTCAAAAGCATTTTGTTTGTATCACAGATGCGGAGAATCGGAACAAAAGGCAGAGCGAGTGCCACATTCGGATGCTTGTTTTGTGCTTGCGTGTGTGGTACATGCATGGCGTTCCTTCTGTACTCTCTTCATTTTGTGGTCCTAATATGGTGATTACGTGGTCAAATTGTCTCAACGTAGGCCAATTATGTACTGGATGTAACAACCTTTTACGATTTCGTTCAAAGTTTATCCTAAAATCCGTTTTAAATTTAAACAACGTTTTGACTTTTGGGAGTATACATATACTTGAGCATTTGCTAAAGCATTACAACATTTTTACAAATAGTACATTACAGGCAAATGTTTAGTTTCCTAAAGTATTTCCATGTAATGTCACGTTCTTGTGAATGCTCGACGCTGTGTTCGATCTAATTACAGGTGAATGCTGTAAGGCGAGTGAATGTTTACCTGTGACATTTCTTTCTGTCTTGCATACACTACCGTCACCCGCGCTCTAGCCTTTGCTTGATAAAACGTCACACCAAAACGCTCGTTGGTTTTTAAATCAGGTTGTAACAAAACATCGAACATCATGTTCGTTCGTAATGTGGTTCGAGTAAATTTAACAACAGCGTATAGTTGATGTTCTGTTACTAGTAAATGCTCAAGTGTCTCACATGAAGAGGTAAAAAAAAAGGTTTTAAAAAGCACACAGTACCATAAATACTTTACGATGACTAACTTTCGGTCCAAACGATTACACGATGAAGATATTTTGTGAATAAGAAAGAAAGAAAAACAAATGATAAGTAAATAATGATCTTCTAACCGATGTCGTAAAGATTATCTAAGAAAATTAATTGACAGTTTCTTGATAGACAAGAATGATAGCACGACTATTTTGAAATGTCACACCTACAATGGGAATTGATAACTTTATACGACTATTTCTCGATTCGCGTAAAGAGAACATGATGAAACAAAAAAAACATGAGTGGCAACAACGATATTTTGACAGAAAACACACTGCTACCTATATCTGTCTTATTTTAACACATTATTTTCACGCATTGCAATCAATGGCAGAGAGTAATAGGGGATAATGAGTGAGATATATACGTTTTATCTATTCTTATATTTAATGAATCCGAGAGGCTTTAGTTCAACTACTCATAGTCAAGGAATATTGGTCCGAGTAGAATTAAACTCTGTTGCCAAACAGTTATGCACAATTTACAGCATACGGGTGTACAACTGTCTAGTTCGATACATAGTTTGAAAAGGTAACATGTGCTTGCAAAGCGTTAAATGAGTGTATTTGAAAACTGACGAATATCTTCATTCCGCGACTGTACCTGCGGGGTCTTTTCTCGATTGAATATTGAGTTGTCATCGTAATAACAAATGTGGCTTTTTCCTGTCTTGTTAGTGATATTGACTTAGACCAATTCTTTTCTGTTATGTACGCTTCTGTTAATATTTATAATAATACTTACTTGAAAAGTAAGTATTCGGGTTCTGGAAAATGAATGATGAGACGTCGTGTATCGTCAGTTGCGCAATTGGCATAGTTAAAGTTTATATGTAGAAGAAGTTCAGAAAGCTATTTATACATATTAATATCTGCTATAAATACATTTGAAATTAAATAAAGTTTTTATGCTTAACTTTATTATTAATATCAAACATACCCAGACCTGAAAGATTCGCTTATTATAAGAAGGAAAAAAGGGAGAGGTGTCCTATGGAAACCCGATTGGTCTACGTTGTCCTTAAGACACTTCTCTCTTTTGCTATAATATTACGAATGATTAAAAAAACTGGAGGAACATAATATTTTAATATAGTCCTATTTCAAATTAAGGTTTTTCACACATATGTTACACATAGCCAGTTTGACATAGTAATTTTTTTTATTTTTTAAGATAACTAGCAGTTTGGCAATGTGGTTCCACATTACTAGCAAAAAGTAACCCCTTCAGCTAAGCTCAATGGCTTGTGTTAGTAGTGGGTTCACGTCGGTAGTATAATGGGTAAGATTCAAACCCGCAACCTCGCGATTGCGAGACCGATGCTATAGCCATTACGCTACCGCCGCATTTTAACATTACATATTTTTACAAAAAAAAGAAACAACCTATATAACATAAAAATAGAAATAGTCTATATTTTATCATAAATTATAGATTTTAAAAATTTATTACGTTTTTTTATTCCGTATAGCCTCTCAGCCAGTAAACAAAAAACATGCGATAAGGAACTACGTTCTGTTTTGATTATTTCTGCACAATGCCTACTTGTTCGCTTTAATAATCAACTTAAATGCTAATCGATTATGGCGCTTCGTTTCCGGGCGTCCCACCACCAGCAGTGTGTCGTATCACTGTTTTTGATATAGCTGTCATGCGCTTGGACATGTCTTTTGGGGGTTAACGGTCGCGCGCCGGTAATTTTTATCGTTTTGATAATATTGTTGGGCCTTGCGTTTGGGTGACGCTTTGATAACACGTCCCTCCAGGCATTTGGATTTTGAAGTAACTTTGAGTACTCATTGTGAACTAGCGCGTTTTGGTTAGGGTCAACGTGAACCCCTGCGCGTGTGGACTCTAATTGTGAAAAAAGACTAATAATTTGTGATTAAGTGAACTATACGTGAATGGAAATCGTTGATCCACGGAATCGAAAAAGAATCCACGGTTTAGCCAGCATTACACAGCGGGGTGATCGGTAAAGTATATACATTTCCATGCTGCTCTCATTCTGTTCTTTTATATAGACTGCCTCTGTGGCGCGGTGTGCGTGTATCCGACTGCTACGCAAGAGGTCGTGGGTTCGATCCCCACTCAGGATAAAACTTTATGTGATGAGCACGATGGTTTATTCTGTGTCTGGGTGTTATTTATATTTATGCTCATAAACTACTGACACCTAAAGGTTAATTATGAACCTATACTCTATTTAAAAGCTTGTCTGAAAAATATTTTGCTTTGATTTCGATGATATTATGAGTTATTTAAAATATAATAATCCATCTACTAAATGTTATCGAAAAAGAAATACTGACAAGATTGACAAATATCCAAATTTCTTTTTTATAATACTAAGTAGGATTTTTAAGGACGTCACTTTTTAACAAGCCATCTATTAGTATGTTTTTTAAATGTAGTTTTAATTTTTAATGAGCTTATTCAAATCATGCAGTACTTCGTCAAAATTTAGATTTATTTATTACTAGTTGACCCGCACAACTTCGTCTGCATAATTTTTCCCCGTTTTTGCAACATTTTTCGTTGCTGTTCCGATACTATTGGTCGTAGCGTGATGTTATATAGCCTTCTTCGATAAATGGGCAAATCAACAGCATAGTAGTAATATTTTTTCAATTCGGACTAGTAGTTCCGTAGATTATCACGTTCAAACAAACTCTTCAGCTTTATAATATTAGTATAGAAAATGCCTACGTCGTAGCCATTCGTAGCATTTATGTAGCATATTTTACGAAGCTTCCAAAGTGATATAAAGCCTTACATTCGAATGGTTTGGAAGCATCTATTACCCATTAGATAGAAGGTTAGTTTCACGTTACGTGGTGAATAATGCAAGCTAGTATTACCTTACAGAATCATAACGATACTCTGGGTATTCGTAGCGTTCATTAGACAAACGGTAACTATCATCATTAGGGCTACCTCACACTGCTAAATTCACGTATAAATGATTTCACGATTCGAAGTTTACACCACCATTAAATTACATCTATAATAATACAATGTATACAAGATATTTACAAAAATTATTAAATTTATATCAATGTACAGTTTTCTTACATTTTAAATTGCTAGGGTGAAAACATCCACATATGTTATAGAATTGAGAAAATAAAATAGGTAAGATTTTTTTCGCAGTACGAATAAGCCACAGCAGGTGAGGCAATAAAGGCCCAATCTTGGTAATGACATTAAATCTTAAATATGCGTATTTGGTTTGTATTATATTATATTATTTGATTTCTATTCTTTGGTATGTTTTTGTTTTATATAAATTAGTATTCATTTTCTATTTTGTGATTAAGTATGTAGGTAATTTTATCAAAATAATAAGCACCTGCCACTCTTTTCTCTCCACAAAAGTCACCACTTAAAGGTTGGTAGATGAAAGAAGGACTTTGGCATTTTTTTCCCTAAATTAATTGCAAAAGGCGGACTTACTGCCTCTGTGGCGCGGTGGGAGTATATCCAACTGCTACCCAAGAGGTCGTGGGTTTAATTCCCACACGGGACACCACTTTGTGTGATCCCAAAATTGTTGATCCGAGTCTGAGTGTACTGTCTGTGATTTGTATGTTTGTAAAGTCTTGGCTAGGCTTGTATCCTATTACAGGAGTCATGGTTTTAAAAAACCTGATAATGGTAACGTTGCGTAGCCTCACTGTTATATCGAGAAGTAAATATGTCCAAAATATTTACAGTAAATATTACAGAACATGAAATACACACACAAATATTGTCATATTAATATTGTGGTACACATTCATTTAGTCGATTTTTTTATCCAAATATTTTTGTTAGTAATGAGATATCTCGTCGCTTGTTCTAATTAAGTTTAAGTTTAAGTCTAATTAAGTCTAAATGAAAGTAAGAGAGACTATTCAAAACAGATTTTAAATATACACCTGTTATAGGATAGAGCAAGATACTTTACACAAGGCCAAAACAAATATTTTAAAGAACTATAGAAATGTTGTAAGTCGAAAGCAATGGGGTGTATTTGTCAGTTTTGCCTGTTGACTTATCCCTACTAGTTTCATCTTAATATTTGTATACTTAAGAATATGTACGTAGTGTAACGCGTGTGGTGGTCATAAATTTTAGGACGTACGTACAGAAGTGATATAATCAATCAATCAGACTGTATCGGACCACTGCTGCACATAGGGCTCTATTAATTTACGCTACAACACCTGGTCCTCCGAATTCCGCATCCAATTCATACCAGCGACCTTCTTTAGGTCGTCATCGGTCTATCTGGCTGAGGTCGTCCTACCTTACGTTCATCGAGTCACGGCCTCCACCCGAACGAGTCGTTTGCAAATACGGTTGACATTAAAGTCACCGTTCTCCTATCAGTAGGAGCACCTAGGAAACGGGGGCCTATATGAGAAGTGTTGTACTTCTATACTTATATTATAAAGCTCACGAGTTTGTCCGTTTCTTTGTTTGAACGCGATGATGAGATCATGGCGTTCAAAACAAAAAAAAATTGTTCAATTATAACCAGTAGTTCCTGAGGGAACTACTGGTTAGAATTGAACATTTTTTTTGTGTTCGATACCCCATTTATTGAGGATCCCATCTATTGAAGGTTATATAATATCACGCTATGATCAATAGGAGCAAAGCAGTAATGAAAAATATTGTAAAAACGGGGAAAAATATTCCTTTATGAGAGCTTCCGTTGCGTGGGCTGCGTAAACGGTTAAAGTTACACATCATTACGGTATGACGGATTTGTTCCTCTTAAAAAGTTCTAAAAAAAGACCGTAACTGCAAACACCTATCTTCTAAGGTTGACCCACTATTAAGTTTTTAATGATAATCAAATTTGTTCTAGCTTGTGATAAATGTATTGTATGCTTTTTGGTTCAAATTAAACAAAAAAAAATTAAATTGTAGCATAGTAGTAAAAGTATCAGGTCTACTACGAGACGTCACTGGTTCAAATCCCACTCACCGTAAACCTATTCTCATAATAGGAAGAATAAGAAGAACCTTAAACTAAAATGTGCAAGTAAAGTACAGCCACTAATAGGTATGTCAAATACCAAGTTAGATAACTAACGGAAGTTAAAGTAGAACACGCGTTTAAATTCTCTTCACATTGACACTTAACTCACTTAATTTGAAAGTTACGTAGATATTAACTAGTTTTATCATAACGTGTTTTACGTAGGTACGAGTACTTATAATTTCCTTATTACTTATAGTACCTTTAGGGATTTGGAAATTATTAGTTGCCAACTTTGCCGAATTATTCTGAAAGCATTATCTTGTAACCAATTACCAATAATACGTAAAGAATAAAATGTTATTAGAGATCGGGGATTGAATTACAGAAATAGTTCGTATTCATGACATGAATAAAAATATTAAAATTGAGCTACTTACGTTTTTAATTCTTATGAAAAAAATATTATATTAATAGATCAAAACGTAACTTGTTTAAGAATTAATGACAATCAATACAAAGTATGTGATTAATGCTATAACAATAAATACATGTGTGTATTTACAAATTACCAACAAAACTTACTTTACGATATTTTGTTGCTTAAGTTCAGGATTTTTAATTTTAGTACACAATTGGTTTGAATTTTTAGTAGGTGTTCGGCCTGATAGAGTAAAAATTGTATTATGTTATCATATACTAATAGAATATTTTTGATAATTTTATGTTCTGTGAATTGTTTATACAATAAAAGACTTTGAAATGAAATAAAATCAAATGAAATGAATAGGTATAGGTAATAATAAAAACAATTTGATTAATAGAAAATAATGACTTCATTAGAATATAATGTAGTATTGTCCGTTTACAATTAATTGTCCCCTCTCTAAAAGTTGATAGTTTTGGATATGATGTTGCCAATCGTTGACTTAATATTCACCCTAAAGCTTAATAGACAAACATTTAAAAAACTCTAAATATATGGGAGTAGAAGAATATTAGGTTTATCTATACAAAAGTAGTCGCGTTTTCTCCGATTTTGATAAATCTTGTTTGTAGTCCTAGCTATCTATACTAATATTATAAAGCGGAAGAGTTTGTTTGTTTGTTTGATTGTTTGTTTGTTTGTTTAAACGCGCTAATCTCAGGATCTACTGGTCCGATTTGAAAAAATCTTTTTTTGTTGGATAGCCCATTTACCGAGGAAGGCTATAGGCTATATAACATACGCGCTACGACTAATAGGAGCGGAGAAGCGACGAGAAATGTTTCAAAAACGGGGAGAAATTACGCATACGAAGTTGCGCGGGACAGCTAGTTAAAGATATTGGAAGTTTGCTGATAACCTCGCATTAAACAATTTTACGTATACCTATTTATTCTCAGAAAATTGCACTGTTTAATATTAATTTAACAAAAACGCGTATGATTAAAAGTGAAAATATACAATTACCCCGGTTGATCTTAATTGTTTCATTAATCAGATTCAGACAGTAGGAAAAAAAATGGGAGGCACTCGAAGACTGCCATGGTAAAGCTATTACATAGCACTTTTTAATAAGTTATGCAATTTAAAAAAAAACATTACATTTCGGAGCAGCTCGTCTCGATCCGTGCGAGTTTCGTACAGTCGTACCATAATAAACGATAAGCGAACGCTCGGCCGAGCTTTGATGGTAGGCGGAGTGGGAGGTGTTAGGTTTTATTTTCGTTACGGAATTTCTTGAATCGTTCGCCGCGCTCAAAGCTCGAGCCCGCGATCAAAGCTATGCAATAGCTTAAAATGTTATTTCACTTTAATATGGCACTTTAATAGGTATAAAATAATAATAATGACCAGTACATACTCTATAGTCCCGTGTGATGGAAAGACATACTTAAAAATATCTTGGAACAACTCACACAACGCCATCTTATCCCAAGCTAAGCAGAGCTTGTACTAAGCAATCAGATGATATTACAAAGTTATTTAGTGTTTGTAAAGAAGCCCCAAGCGGAAGATTATTAGTATATTAAGATCATTCTGTAAATAAGACATTGGAAGTCCTGACTCATTCATTCACTCATTAATGAATGGATGAGTCAAGACTTCCAATTTTTTAGCACAAACCCTTGGGACTTCAGAGCCGAAATGTTGCAGAGAGGTTTTTTTAGCGATATACACCAGGGAAAGGAAAACTTTATTATTTCAGGAAAGTCGAACTCTAAGGGGGTGAACAAGCTATTCCGTTGGCGTTTTACGAGCGTTGGGGTTACTGCCACGTCTGCGCAGCGTTGTCGTTGATGTTGCGTTACCATTCCACCGTCCCGCTCTGTCCGTGGGTGCGGAGGCGGGGGTTACGTCTGACGGCCAATTGCACGGTAGTTTAATGGTAGAGGCGCATAGTCAACGTGGCGTTGACTATGCGTGTCATGATACGCTGTGCAGACGTCGGAGTAACGCCAACACTCGTAAATCGCTAGTAGGTAAGCGGCCTTAGCTAATTATTATACAAAACTAGGTAAAGTCAAATAAATACATTTTTTGTTTTAGTTTTTAGTAATGTATGTATGTCTATATGAAGGTTGAGCCGATAAACCTACTAACCTTGGAACTTTCAGTCGCTTCCTTTGTAAAAGAAGAACACTGAAAATACAAAGGAAAAAAACTGAAACAATATTCGTAATGTGTTGTACATGTGTTTTATTATAAATTTTCCTTATATATTGAGTGAAATATTACGTATTATTTGATGTGTTATTTTTCATTCGTTTCAAGCTACGTTGTTATTAAGAAAAGTACATTTAATTTGAAACGAAATGTAAACAAGATGTTATTTGAACATCCATCGTAAAAAAATAATAATATCAAACACAAATGTTATCTATACTTATAATAAATCTGTAGAGAGGTCAATTCTGTACATGAAATATATTTCCAAAATAACTATCAGGGGGTGATTAGAGCGATACTGATGCCAAAAATGCAATCAGTAAAATGTTTGTCTGTCTGTCTGTCTGTCTGTATAACCGTTATAGAAACAAAAACTACTCGACAGATTTTAACGAAACTTGGAACAATTATTTTTCATACTCCTGAGTAGGTTATAGTATACTTTTCATCACGCTACAATCAATAGGAGCAGAGCAGTGAAGGAAAACGGGAGAAGTTACTCCATTTTTAAGCTTTCGTCGCGTGTGCAACCGTAATGGTTAAAGCTACACAGAAATCATGTATGACGGAAATGTTCTCCTTAAAATTATATAAAAAATATCACACGACAGCATATGTCTATCTTTTATGGTTGACTCACAATATCACGTGTAACTCCCGATAGCTTAGTAGTTCGAAGCTTTCTGATTATATTTATCTACTCTTACGTTTATAACACTCTCAGTCATCCCTAATTAAAAAAGTTAACATAATTAACTATTCCATAAAAAATACTTATAGAAATCGGTATAGAAACACCAAAGTTATACATGAAATACGCTAATAATAAGCCATCGCGCGTGAATACTGAATCATGCTATCTATCTATATCTATACATATAATAAAATTGTAAATTTCACGTGTCCGTACATGGCCGAACATAGTGAAAAAAAAAATTGGGAAATGTTCGAAAAGAGTATTTAAACACATTCCTACATTTTTAGAAATGTCTGTCTGTCTGTCTGTTTGTTTGAACACGCATCACGCAATATCTATTCGACAGATTCGGTCGAAATTTTGTATGTGTAGTCTGAATTAACATATAGGCTATAATTTATCACGCTATTTCCCATAGGAGCTAAGCAATGACGGATAATGTCTGTAGCTATTTATCGTTATAAAACAATAACTACTTGACGGATCTTTATGAAAATTTGCAGTTTTATTGTAAATACTAGGTATAGGTCATTACTTGCACTATACTTGCACTATATAAATCATTATGCTATCGTCTATGGGGAGTGAGCAGCAACGTATGTTTTGTCGAACCATTATGGTTTTTCATAATTTTTTCCACAATAAGACATTATTAACAATTGTAACCCATGGAAACAATAACTTCACGCTAAAACTATTAGGAGCTAAACACAACATTTTCAATTTTCTTAAGATCAGCTATTTTAACCGTGTTCGCATCAGCTGAGGTAGTCTATTGGCACAAGTAGCGGTATTAAACGAGCGAGGTCGGAGGATCGACTCCCTAATTGCGAGTCTCTTTTTGTGTTGTGTTAAAATTATTTTTATTATTATTATTTTGTGTTGTGTGTATATTATATTATTATTTTGTGTTGTGTTAAAATCTTTTTTTTAAGTATTTTTCTAAATGTATACTTATTAATACAAGCTTTTATTTTCGACTTTAACATGTTTACTTAGTTTAACAAATCTTCATATTAATAATCACTTCCAATAGGCACCTTTATCATTGTTTTGCATGAATAGTGATTATGTTATAAATGTAGAAATGTAAAACAATATTACATTACAAATAAACAGTAATTACTTGATATTTTCTAGAATTTATAAATGTTAATTGCTTAAAAAAAATGAAAGATTAAGTCCGCGTTACATCAAAATAAAACACGTGGCGCCATCTGTGATTCGATTTCTTCTGAGTGCCAAAATTGCTTACCTACAAATGTTAATAAACTTTCGCGATTTGTACACATTATGAAAATATATGTATTACGGGTCTTTTATGTATATGTTTTACGGGAATTTAAGGTTAAATACCTTGCTTACCTACGTTTAATATGCATGATAGTTTAATATAAAATCATCAAGTATAAAAATAAACTTATCCAGTTTTGAAAATAGATGGCGTTTAAATACAAATTAAAAAGAATCAGGAAAATTGATATAAAAAAAAACTGAAATTCTTACGTAGAGGGATATGAATATATGATGATCTTAATTTGCGACAGGTTGACACACCTATTTTTAAATTCACCAATGTAGACATTATAAAATAATATTTTATTCTTCTAAAGTGAGTGAAAAAAAATATTGAAATAAGTTTAGAAATAGTATTTAAACACAAAAAAAGATATCTGAGTATATCTTTTAGAAACGTTTGAATGTTGTTTGTTTGTTTAAACATTGCATTCCCGCGGTACAAACACGGACACAAAGTAGGTGTACTTTAGACTCGGAAAAGATCGCTCGGGCAGGACATAACCTGCGATCATAGGGAATCTGTGAGAGTTTTTTCCATCATACCTTTATTACCTATGTATAAATTATCTTGAAGGAGCGGCTAGGTACCTCCGATTAAAAGGTCCGATTTAAAAGTGTCGGAGCCGAAGTTGGAGTCGGAGGTTTAAAATCAATCGGAATTTTCGACCTATCGGAGTCAGAATCGAAGCTCCTTAACTCAAAATTTCGCACGAGTAATTGGGCGGTTTCGAGCTTCATTTAACTCGAAACCGCCCCAGTACTCGCGTGGTGGGGGAATTTTTCAATATTAATAGTATTTGATGTGATGCAAATCACTTTTTTGTCGAGGTGTGGTCGTGGGAATTTTAATAATTTGTCTTCTAACCGTCTGGCGCCATAAACTTTGTCGCCCTTCATTTTGCTGCACTGGGCATTTGCTTGGCTTGCCCTGCCATATGTTGGGCCCTGATTAAAGCTAGGCCCAAATATCCATAGATGCCACAGAGCATTGTGGAGCATGTTTACAATATGTTTTACAGAAGTTGAATTGTAATATAAACTACCTTAATATAAACCCAACTTCCACGCGAACGAAGTCGCGGGCACAGCTAGTATTAAATACGACTAAATAATTAAAATAATAAATATATTTTTTTGATTTTTGTTTTATAATTTGTATTTTAATATTTCTTAATTTTGATTTTATTATGTAATTATGTACAAAGGCGAGCTTAACTCAAAATTGAGTTTTCTACCAGCAAACCTTTTATTGTCATGTCGTTTTTTAATTTGTAATTTATTATTCCATATTTTTGATTTAAATTGTCATGGTTCACGCAATAGATGAATATTGTTTTTAATCACATAAATGATTAGTACATACTTTTATACTGATAAAAAAAATAATTATATATATAAAAAAAATAATATTACTCTAACGCCGTTTTAAAAGAAATGTAGCATTCAAGAACTACAAGATATATTGTATGTGTTATGAGGTCTACAGTCTATGAGCTTCAAGCCTTCAAACCAGTTATGATTTGATATATAATACATCTAATACCTTTTGCTACCATTTAATCGCTTATGTTTTTTTATTTGGTTCACAAACCATACTAGAAAGCTGCCGCGGTGTGAATTTAAAACTGCCTCGTACAAAATGTGCGGTACAAAATCTGTCTTTCGTTACAAAATTTATCCTTCAGAGCGTTTCGGGCCTGCAGCACAACTACGATGCTCAATTCATTGTACCGAGAGTAACTCACCAAGTGTCGTTCGCTTGACGTTTTGTTTTGTAAAAATCTAGTATTTTCCATTTTAAAATTCAATACTTATTCAAAGTAAACGCCATATACCAACCTCGGTTTATTTCTGCCCACAGCGAATGACTCACGGTCTTAAATCAAACTGAGCGCCGCGCCGTCCAATTTGTCTATATGTTTACTAACTATTAATAGTACTATTTATTTATCTTACACACATATTTTACTGCTTATTTTCAATGGCCAATTTGTTTTTTGTGTAAACTTCTGACGTGTACTAACTTATTGCTTTTAGTGCAAAGAGGAATGTACATATTTCAGGGCGGTAGAATTTAGCACGATTCTTCATTCATGTTATAATTGTAAGTACAGTTGAACTGAAATTCAGTGCAAGTATACTTACCTCTCTGAATCAGTGGCGACCGAGCAGATTGAGATATATGCGAACGTTACCAATGTCAGTCTACAGATGGGTGATTGTTTTTCGAAAATTGTCATACCCCTCCTTGCCTTGGAGAGTACGTTAGAGCGTCGGTCCTGCGGCTAATCTCTCTCCGGTCGTGTCGGGTCTTCGTCCCATCGGGCTATGAGAGTGAAAGAATAGAGAGTGTACTTGTGTCTCGGCTCGGCCGATCGGTCGCCGTAACCGACATCAGTTAGGGGACCATTACTTTCCACCTACCTGTCGTGGTCATAACCGATATTGGTCTTGTCTTGGACAAAAATTACGTCCTTCCTAGTTTCAATACAAATGGAGTGTCCTCTGATCACGCTTGCTGATATTTTATTCCGGTCCGCGGCCTAACGATTAACGTTGGGATTTTGCTTACCTATAGCAAGCAGCAGAAACCTACACTAGCGCTAGGGATTGAAACGTTAATCGTTGTGTTATTTCATAACTGGGTAGCAGTATACTACAGAAGATCATAGAGAATGTTGTTTACGTTATCATTGCTTTGTTTAAAGTGAGAATTCTATTAAGAATTGTGTCGAAAAAGACACACTTATCACTTTATAGACACGGGAATAAATATGATCATTATATAAGAACCCCAGAGCGTGGTCTCAAACAGACTATTATACAGTGGATGCAAAAATATAAACTTCAGATGTACTTAAAGGGCCCCACTGACGATGTATCCATCAATTCAAATGGAGTTGACGTTTGTCAAAAACTTATCGTGAATATCAAAAACCTAATCGATTTGAATGGACGTCGTTCGGTTTGGAATTCCTCACTGACGAATCCAGTACAAATAGACTTAATAATATCATGCCACGCCATTTGGAAGGCATCCGTATTGTCAGTGAGTGGGCAAATCAAAAAGCTTATAGAAAGGACCCACCTTCTCTTTCTAAGCATAGTTTCAAACCATCGTTACCATAGTCACAAAAGAGAAAGATGGTCTCGCAAAACATCAAATATGTTCTCTCTACAGAAGTAACTCAAGTTATGACGTACGCAAAAAGGTTTATTATTATAATTTGTTTTAGTAAAGAGACTGAAACAAATTTATCCTACGTAAACCTTCTTGCGTACGTCCATTCAGTGGAGGTTTCCAAATGGAGGTATCGTCAGTGGCCACCTTTATAGTTATATTACACTATCACTCCTCATCTAAAGTACTCTCTCAAGCTACTAAAGTATATAAGTTCTTCCATACGGCTTGAAAAATCAATAATATCCTAGGACAACTCACACAACGCTATCTGATTCCAAACTAAGCAGAGGCTTGTACTATGGAAACTAGACAACTGATAAACATATTTTTAAATTTCTAAATACATAAATATCGTAGATAAATAATACTCAGACACATAATAAATCATCGTGGTTAAAGTTTTATCCTGGGCGGGGATCGAACCCACGACTTTCAGCTTAGCAGTCAGGGTCACTAACCACCAGATTGTTGTTTAGTACTTCTTTTGTTGATACTCGTACATTGATTGTGTAGAAAATACTTCCCACACTTCGCCAGTCTTACCATAAAACCCTTAGAAAGCCTTTTATACTTTTTACTGCCGCATACGATTATGTAAATATTGTGCTGTCGTGCATATAAAACCGCGTGTCAAACAAACCTAATCTCTAAAGGCTGTTAAGCATTTTTTCACATCAATAGCTGTTGTAAATCACATATCACGGAATGTCATACACAGCAAAATGATATGGTAATTGATTGAAATTTGTTCACAAACATTCTCAATATATTTCCTCTGTGATTCAATTCTGAACTTCACTTAAAGTTACCTGAGTAACCTAGTTTCTTGATAATGTATTCGTTTTATGTACTTCCTTCATTATTTTGGTCTAAATTTGCGCGATATGCCAACTTAATCTACGATTTATTTTATAATTCATTTGTCGATAGGTGGATCGAGTTTATATAGTTTAAAAAAAATTTTAATGTTTATTTGCCTTAAGAAAGTCTTTCAAGAATTTATAAAAGGTACTAGGTACTGGATCCCAAACTAGGCCGAAGTCTGTATTGCGAAAAACACCGCACAGACAAAATGATTTGAACTTATAGGCACGTTGAATGAATATGTTTCACATGATAATAAACTATGAGTTTGTAAATAAACCTTCACAATATCGTAAAAGTACAGAATAACAGTGTATTAAACAAAGTCGCTTTCTATTGTCTGTCCCTATGTGCGCTTAAATCTGCTTCTATTTAACGCAAAGGCATTTTGATGCAGTTCCAACTGTCATTCAGATATTTTCATCCGCATGGTGCATAATACATGAAAATTATCTATATGGCTAGTGGAATAAACTCTGTGCGAAACCGACACGGGCCGCTAGTTTTAAATACATTATTTATTACAACAATTCATAGTTTTACTTTTTTGTTAGTTGGTTGATAAAGTATGTTACTTTTCAGTTATACCTACTATACTAGGTTAGTAGTGCTGGCCGAAAATAGTCTTCCCAAAAAATACTTGCCTAGGGTACTAAGTAATTGAATTACGACACACCCCATTTTTACCGCCTATAGCGTCAGGAAAGCAATTTATTGATGAGAAATAAAATTAGTAGCTATAAGAATGTTAGGGAATTATGACAAAGATAAATGGCGAATCACTACCTTCCCTTATTCAGAATGTCGGGGTTGCCATACAATACTGTTTATTTGCGAGTTATAGATGTTAGTCTCGTAATTCTAAAAGAAAAATGGGCTTTCAATCTGATTTCAATTCCTCGAGGTACAAATTTCTTGGGGATAATAGCGTTAAGAATTGTCTAAAAATAAAAAAAGAAGTTAAGTATGATATTTTAAGTGTTTTGTAATTTGATTTTCGTTCAAACAAGAAGATTGAAAAAATATATAAAAATTGACTAAAGGTATGGTTACAACAATACTAGTAATTTTTAGGTTAAGTACCTAGTTTGCTGTTTTGTATTTTGTAAATAAATTGACATGCCGGTGTCAATTTATTCCACAGTACTGCAGATTTTTTTACTAATATGCGTTTTTTAAATTTGTAACATAGTTGTATATACTTTTTATTCGTAGCAGTAAATATTTAATAGGCCTTTATATATATATTTTAAATGAACAAGTTTCTAACAATACGGTGAAAATCATCAAAAACTTAAAAAAAAAACTCTTGTTACACAGATTGTTGAAGACAAAAGATTACAAAAAGACATTTTAAAATTTTAATGACGCCATTGTTAGGTCAATCTTTGTCTATTCTTGTGAATACTAGTATTCAGTTTTTGTTTTGTCTTTCCACCAGGGTTGTGCTAGTTAGTTACGCTATGGATGTGTGTTTTATTCATCACATCTTACCTGTTTCGCGACTCAAAGATAATACCTATATTTGATATTAGTAGATAAATCAACAGATGCCGTATTAAAGAGCAGAGACATTTATCAATGCTGCTCAGGAATGATCAGGCTCACAATAGCAACTAAAATATTGTAACTAATTATAATCACATTGTTAAACAAGTCTGAAAAAGAAAAATATACCCACATTTTAGATATATTTCGGGACTTAATCGTGTGACTTATTTAAAGGTATGAACCCACCCACACATACACTCGCGCGCATGCGCACCTGCATATTATTATTATTATATTCTGTCTCATTAAGAAGGAAGCCTGGTTATCCATAACACAGGTTTTTAACCTAGCTTGGAGACCAGTCTCACATATTTGTGTATAACGATGTTTGTTAAATTCTTGTGTACATTTGATTGTGTGAGAAATAAATAAATAAATAAAAAATAAAAAATACCCGACGTTTCGATCAAATTTCACCGATCGTGGTCACGGGTCGACTGATGGCAGCTTAGCGATGTCTCCGGATGTCTCCTCTAAATAATTCACGCGATTAAGTACCGAAATATATATAATATGTATAAAAATCGCGAAAGTTTAAAAACAATAATACATTTACTTCAAAATATTACTTATTTTGAAGTAATTTTTATAGGCATTTCTTGCCAAAGACTTTACAAATACAATAATTGCATTTTTTTTAAAGATAGAAAAATTTGATTCCAGACTCAGGAATCGAACCCGAGACTTCCGTAGCCAAACCGGGGCCAGAAGCGAACCACCTATCTGGACTATGTTACTAGAAATCAAATTCTTCTATCTCTTAATGCTTACGGGTTAGTCCCCCGTAGCGACATCTAGTCGGTAGTTAAAGAACTATCACGGCTTTTGTTATTGCTTCGTTACAGAGAGCATTATAACAAATTATGATGATGCAGGCCGAATATTGAAGTAATTTTTATAGGCATTTCTTGCCAAAGACTTTACAAATACAATAATTGCATTTTTTTGAAAGATAGAAAAATTTGAATCCAGACTCAGGAATCGAACCCGAGACTTCCGTAGCCAAACCGGGGCCAGAAGCGAACCACCTATCTGGACTATGTTACTAGATATCAAATTCTTTTATCTCTTAATGCTTACGGGTTAGTCCCCCGTAGCGACATCTAGTCGGTAGTTAAAGAACTATCTCGGCTTTTGTTATTGCTTCGTTACAAAGAGCATTTTAACAAATTATGATGACGCAGGCCGAATATTGAAGTAATTTTTATAGGCATTTCTTGCCAAAGACTTTACAAATACAATAATTGCATTTTTTTGAAAGATAGAAAAATTTGAATCCAGACTCAGGAATCGAACCCGAGACTTCCGTAGCCAAACCGGGGCCAGAAGCGAACCACCTATCTGGACTATGTTACTAGAAATCAAATTCTTCTATCTCTTAATGCTTACGGGTTAGGCCTCCGTAGCGACATCTAGTCGGTAGTATTCAAATTTTTCTATCTTTCAAAAAAAAAAAAATGCAATTATTGTATTACTTATTTTGTCGATAATTAAATAGTTTATTTCACTTCAAGTCTTTAACTCAATGATAGCCATGAAATGAGAGACAAAAACACAAAACCAAATATAGCCGAAATCACTACCATCCGTGCCCCTATAATAATGTAGAACGAAGTACAAACGATGATTCAAATCTACCCACAAGTTTCCAAGAAATCGGCTCGAAGAAACAAAATACGACGAAATTGAGAACCTAACCTTTTATTACTTTTATTTTGAAGCGAAAGGGAAGAATATATAAAATATCAAATAAACAAGGGATTTTTTTTGGTACTTCTTGCCACGTTTTATAGCTAGATTCGGTAGAGTTACTACTATCACTATGGCTTGAGATAGAATTTAAATAAAATCTTTATACGCGGATATTGTACTTAACAACGATGTAAACACTGTCTCAATTTCAAAAGCTTTCTATAAAAGACCTCTATTTGAGAGGTTACCTCATAAAGTCGACGAAACTTAAACTCTTTGTAAATAAAGGGAAATGAGGCCACTTTAAGACATTTTCGGGGACAATTTTGTATTCAATATAATGGAAATTGTTCGCTATCTTCAGAGTTCACGGTGCAGTAGACAGCAATTTCTCTTGAATTTGTACCTTCTAATTACGATTGTCAGACCTTGACTGTTTACAATACGATTTAATTCAATATCTTTGACGGGAATACACTTACAGTTACGGTCTTAATCAATAACAATTTATCTAGATTAAAGATGATATCTTTAGTCGGTATAATATGACGTTCATCAAAGTGCCGGGATAGTACGATTTTCAACGTGTACATAATACTCGTATATTACTTTTCTTAAATTGTATTTATTTTATATGTTTACATATTTATTTCCTATTTTCTAATGTACCTGTATTTATCAAAAGAATATGCAATTATGCATTTGCCACCCTTTTCTCTGCCCCACTCGTTGACGGTTAGAGAATGCATATGGCGTTAAGTCCGCTTTTTGCAATGTATTTGTGGGAAGTTTATAAGAAATAAATTGACATAAGAATCAATGAGAGATTGTCAGAATCCTAAGATCGAGAAATAAATGAAAATTTTGATTGAATAATTTTTCTTCTGATTCCAGCGGATAAGAAAAATAAGGTTTAAATAGCAAAACGGAACCCTTATAGTTTCGCCATGTCCGTGCGTCCGACTGTCCGTTCGCAGCTTAGCTCAGACTGTTAAGGCTAGAATTTTGCATATTAAAAATCATTTTTTTAGGTAGCTCTCCTATATGTAAATTGATGTGATTTTTTAACATCGCGAGGGGTACTACGGAATCCTACATTTTGCGTGGCACGACATACTCTTGCACGGTTTGTAAGCATATAATTGAAAAATAGCTAATATCAATGAAAAAGGTGCTATTTTGTACACAAATACTTTATCTTTATTCATAAATTAGTCACAACAAATGACGTTAAACCCTTTCTGCTAGGGTCCATAAATAACTTCTTTGTCAGACTAAGGCTGCCTGTTCTATTACCTCGAAGTGCAGATTTTTTACAATCCTATTGGTTAATATTTTATTTGGTTCCGCAGCCTCGCACCGTTTTAGTGAAGCCTAAACCTTCCATCTAAGCCCAGTCTCTATCAATTCCAAATTTCTTTATTCACTTAAGATGCAAAACAATACTTGTGATACGTCAGGATTCTACATAATGTCAAGTTCGCAAACAATAGGTAAAGCCGAAGAAAAGAACATGGACATCAAAACTCGCGGCCACTCTTTTCAAATTGCCAATTTTAATGTTTATAAACTTGATATGGGGGTAAGGTGCTGCCACTAATATACTATAGACCACGATAATATAATTAAAATTTGAACCAGTCCTTTATTTTAATTACTAGGCACGGATTCAGAACTTCAGGCCAAGTGCGAGTCATTCGCATGACGGTGGAGGGTTGCCTTTGGTTTAACACGGGTACACTAGGCACCACCGCTAAAGACGTCAATTGCCTGTCAAAACACACCGGTCCAGGGTCAAAAATTCTCAAAATCCCAAAAAAATGGTCATGCAGACGAGTCTGGTGGGGCAATTGGTCTCTAATCAGATACGATGTACAGAAAACATGTTTTTTTGTATTCTTGGAATATCTAATCACCTAACCAAGCAGTAAGTAGTTTTTCCCCTCTATAAAAACAAAATCTGGACCCGTACATTAGTCGTATTCAAAATCTTTTTCACAACGACTTATCGGATTGTTCCCTATATCATAAAAGTACCGCAAATATTGTTGACTTTGCCGATAACAATAGCATATTAAATGAATTCATTCTACTTTTTTATTGTATTTAACAATACATACATTATGATATGTGTATTAGAGAAGTACTCATAAAGTTGATTGGAGTGATTGCAATTACCTTAAGGCAATCAGTTCTTGTTTTATTTTCGCCTGATGAAGTCTTTTTCAAACGTAATATAATTTTGGTATACTTAATAAACATGTTATGCAGAACAGAATTAAATTTTAGTAATATTGATTTTTTATTCGAATTTGGCAGCTAGGTATAATTTTAATAACAATCTGAAATTAAAATTCGAAGAATTTCGAAATTTAATGAATTTCACGAGCATAACGTTTCGAATTCAAGTCGTTATTATTTATATTTTAATAAAATTTTGACAGCCGTTAAAATTGGTTATTTTAAAAGTTGAATAATATAATCGTTTTGGATTGATTTCAAATAATAATTATTATGTGAACCCAATCCTGATCGATTTTGTGTAATAAAGCTATCCAATAAAATAGATTTAACCTGTGGAGATTTACATAAATCCTTTGTAAAGGGATCCATTGATAGAATTGTTTAGGATTTTGATAGAGTATACCTTTGTTCGTAGAGGGAAAACTCGAGGGTATTATGGGTACTTTGTAGTTAAATGAAGTTGAAATGTTTTTGTATCGAAACTTTGCGGGTTTCTTTCAAAACAGCTTATGATGTATGCGGAACGATTGATGGATGTATAGTAAAGATTATCATGCTATATTTGGGAAATGCCTTCGAAATTTATTGGGGGTTTAAAAAAAAGGGAGAGATATGTAAATATCTCTTTAGTGGCAAAAGAATAGGTCAAAGGGCAGCGACATTTAGCAACGTTGCTTGTGTTTAGTCCTTAAATTGGTAATTGTTTTTAAAAAATGTCAAAATTAAAAAAAATACTACTACTAATTTATTCCATAAAAATGGTCATCTATCGTGCTCAACTTAATTGGTCCAGAAAATTCGGAATAAAATGTGAAACAATAAACATAAAATCGCAAGTGATCCGTTCGAATAAGAATTCCGTTTTTCATTCTAACGTACGAAACCTTAAAAATCAAGTGTTTTCTAGAAAAAGGTAGTATGTAGAAAATGAACGGCGGTTTTTACACAAACTTTTCAAACTTTAATTAGGTCTTATGTTCTCTCTAGTTCTCATAACAGAGCTTCCGTATTACGCTAATTTGCGTTTATACGGAAGCTCTGAATTATTAGATTGTTTTTTTGAACGGATAAACTTAAACTGATCGTTTCTAGCAAATTTAAAGTCGTTTTTATTTTTTCAGACGATTGAGGTCCAAATAGGAACTTGTATTTCCCATTCCAAATACACAGACAAGCGGGTCGGCACATTCGGTTTGGCAGTAGGTACTTGCCGAAACGAAGAAAGCCGACCCAAAGCAACTACTACACATGTTCGGCTACGTTCGTTGGGCATGCGGTGGCACCGATTGATCGCCTGCTGTCGCCTGGTCTAGTGTTTGCGTTCAGCAAAGAGGCTTTTTTCCCGAACGTTCATCCACAAATACGGCCCGGCTTGTGCCGTATGGTGCCGGCCCGGACATATGTGTAGCAACTCTAAATATGCAACACGAAAGTTTAAAAATTAAACGCTTGAATCCTCAAATGCTACCAAGATTTGAGATCCTTTTAACTTTCATGCTACTATTGACGACTGCCTCTGTGGCGCGATCCCAGGATGAAACTTTGTGTGATAAGTACAATGGTTTATTATGTGTCAGGGTGTTAAAGAAATATATAAGTATGTTTATCAGTTGTCGGGTTTACAAGCTCTGCTTATTTTGGGATCAGATTGCGTTGTGTGAGTTGTCCCAAGATATTATAAGATATTATTGTCCCTTACAGGTAAATAGGTTAAAAATACTTTCAATAACGACATGCGACTCAAAGATATGTATCGTTTATGTAGTCTTGTAAAAAATGAGCACATTTCAACCGTGATTGTGGCAATATACTAGTAGCGACGAACAAGTACACTTGGATAATATATGTAGGTATATCTATGAATATAATGGAATACTACGTCAAAGAACCCTCGTTTATAGTAATAAATGAAGTAATTTAGATAAAGGGTTCTGTTATTTGAGTGCTCATGTTCAGTGAAGTGTTCATCTGCCATCACAAATCAAGTTGAAGTAATATTGTTAAGCATTGACTTTAGTTGTAACTGACTTAATGTTTTAATATTATTTTGTATTGATGTTATTTGTACTCGAAGAACTTATTTGGATACTTTTATAAGAAGCTTAAGCTCCCTAACTACTTTAGTTTGAAAGATGAGAAGTTATTTTGTCGTTGTTGAGGTGTATTATTCGATTTATTTTCATTACGGCTTTCATTCAATTGGAAGCTTTACTACCTGAAAGATTATTTTCCTCAAAGATGGCTTACTTTCCCGTCAAACCAAAAAAGTTATAATACTTAACACAAAAAGGACTGTATGCATATACATACTCTTTAGTTAAGTACTAGCTGTCCCGCACAACTTCGTATGCGTAAATTTTCCCCGTTTTTGCAACATTTCTCATCGCTGCTCCGCTCCTATTAGTCGTAGCGCAATGTTATATAGCCTATAGCCTTCCTCGATAAATGGGCTATCCAACAAAAAAAGAATTATTAAAATCGGTCCAGTACTTTTTGAGTTTATTCGTTACATACAAAAATACAAATCTTTCCTCTTTATAATATTATATTATATTAAATAGTGTAGATTACCATTTTTTTGGTTTGGCTGGAAATACCTTAGGAATATCTCCACCGTCTGGATGGTGAGTGTGGGGTTTGGATCCTCTAAAAAACCGCCGTGTATCACTCGCTACCTTCGCGTAATTGCCGGGCCGTCGGAATTTTGCCGTCGGCGGCCCACCCAGTAGCAATGTCCGGTCGCGATATTCTAGAGTTCCGTTAAAATTGTCTAAATTGTCAAAAGCTTGACAGGTTGAACTACCTATCAAGGTTTTCCCAAAAGATTTACCACAACCTTATAGGGCCTGTAAAGAAATTCCCTAGATGATGAACTTATTCGCTCGATGGCGGCCAGTGCGATGATAATATCTTGCTAGGGATCATGCCAAACAATTTTTGAGAACTTATTCCATTATTCAGGCGGTAGAATAGAACACAGAGAGTGGAGAGGTCTCTACTAAAACATAATTGATCTATGCCGCTTGTGAGCACGAGATCGCCGATAACTCTCTTATGTCGTCTTTGTACCAAGTCAAAGCTTTGTGAACACGTAAAGCATCGATCTTTGTTAAACGGTTGAGCTTTGATTTTTTTCATGAAAAAAACATCTACCTTACTCGGTAACGTTCGGCGCGTGTAAAAACGTTTGAGTAAGAGCGTATAGCTTCTGCAAGACAACACACCATTCAGAAAAGCAAAGACTTCGACTGCCTCTGTGGTGCGGTGGGAGTGTATCCGACGAGGTCGTGGGTTCGATCCCCACCCAGAATAAAACTTTATGTGATGAGCATGATGTTTTATTCTGTGTCTGAGTGTAATTTATCTATAATATGTATGTATTTAGAAATATATAAGTATGTTTATCATTTGTTTGGTTTCCATATCACAAGCTCTGATAAGTTTGGGATCAGATAGCGTTGTATGAATTGTCTCAAGAAGATATAAGATATATATATTATACTAGCTGTCCCGGCGAATTTCGTCTCGACTCTTTTTTTTGTAAATCGGGTTCAATTGTGAATCTAAACCATCCTCGAATACCCTAGAATTCATACAAAAAATTTCATCCAAATCGGTCCAGCCGTCTAGAAGGAGTTCAGTGACATACACACGCACACAAGAAATATATATAAAGATTATTATAGAGACAGAATAAATTCTAAATATTTTCCCAAATCGCTAAGCCGGGATAACTTGCCTTTGTATCATAGCCGACATATTAACAAAGGTAAGTGTGTACCTTTTAGTTGAGACAAAATATCCAATTACAAAAGGGTACTATTCAATTTTATCACAGGCTTCATTGTACATTAGAAGACAGGTCTTGACACTGTGGAAGGAAGCCCATTATGTGACCAAAGTAGGTATGTAATTAAACCTTTTATTTAGTGATGTTATTTTATGAAGAGTAATATTAAGTT
The DNA here is from genome assembly GCA_945859575.2 of Herminia tarsipennalis. Lineage (NCBI taxonomy): Eukaryota > Metazoa > Arthropoda > Insecta > Lepidoptera > Erebidae > Herminia > Herminia tarsipennalis. The sequence goes on along the minus strand of OX243849.2, from coordinate 19,837,776 downwards.
TTATGGATTGAATTAAACAGTTAAGAGGCTCAAAAGCTTTATCTCTGTTGTTTTAACGTTGAGTGGAAAATGTTATCAATCATTTTATGCAATGCATTTCTGCTATGAGTAAATTACTTATGTGCTGTGTGGTTAGTTAGTACTAGACTAAGTACTTTAGTAAAATACTTGATTTGTCTTTCATTTTAGGGATTTATAGGTGACTACCACAACTTTCATTGTTATGGAACTCTGTAATTGGCGTATATTTGGTATTTTTTGGTATTTGGTGGGGACAAAAGTATTGTTGGTAATCAAATCTCTTTGATTGCACTGAATCTTGTTCCTGCCATTTTTCAATTGTTTTTCAAGCAAGCAAACTGAACGTATGTGAAGAATGATTCGGTAAATTTTAAATATTACAAAAAAGGTAAAAATGCGACGAAGGCCGCAAATAAAATTTGTGCGGTTTACTTCTTAAGGGTATCTACCTTAAGGGTATTACACATTTATATACATCATATAACCTATCTATGTGCCAAATTCCACCCAAATCCGTTAAGCCGTTCTGGCATGATTGGATAACAAACAACCATCCATTGAAACCTCCGGATTTATAATTAATATAGTTTAGTTGGATGTAACTGTTTTGGAAATATTGACGTCATTAGGTCTAATGGCGGGTCTTAATAATCAGCTTAAGTTAAATATATACCTCTAGTAGCCAAATTCATCGATATATAGATTATTAAGACCAGCCGTTAGTCTCAACAGCTTTATTAATTTTTATCTTTAAAGAGATCGTTTATCCAGTACACCGCTTATTTACAAAGATATAAATAGAAACTCCAAACGAAAATTTCCTTAACTTATTCAAAGCTAAGCCAAACTTTATAATTCAAAATACGAATACAAAACCATTGGCCTGTACATTATTTTGTATCGGTTTACATATTTATAGATGAATCTGTGCCTAACTCATAATGGAAGAAACCCTCAGACACGTCTATCAGTTTCCATTCATTTAACCCTCAGTATCAACATAACAAGAAAGCCATAAAGACTGTCTTAACCCTATAAAGTTTAATGATCTCAAAGCAGTATGAGTTAAGATTCTTATTTAGATAGACGGGATGCTAGCGAAGCGTTTTAATTTGGTAGCGATTTGTCTTACTTTTAAGAGTTCAATTCAGATAATGCATTTGGTATTACTTCTACTTTACGATACAGCTTTATTTCAATACAAATGGTGCCATAAAACCAATGATTGAATCGGGTGCGACTAAAATTTAATATACAAATTGTTGTTCCGAATCTGATTGCACTCTGTATTGAGAATTTATAAAACCAAACACAGCAATAAGTCAGTAGTAGGCTATATGTTGACTGCCATTACTACCTGATTTGCGTTGATATTTGTATTAACGATATCGGTCGGTTGAAAATACTCAATCAGGCTTTACAGTATTTTCAACCGACTTCAAAAAAGAGGAGCTTCTCAATTCGACAGTATTTCTTTAAATGTTTGTTACCTGATTACTCGAAGATGGCTGGACCGATTTGCAAACTGTAATCGCAAAATTTTATAAAGTGATGAGCAAAAAAAAAAATATATTTATGCTATTGTAACTTATATTAATTACAAACCAACACACTAAAAAGTGAGGTAGATATTTTTTTTCTACAAAAAACCAACTTCAAAAATAAATATAAGATAACTAAAAAGCAAAAAAATAATATATACATAATTTTTGTTAAAAAAAATTATGTAGAAAATTTGTATGTCGACGACATTAATTTAGAGCGAAGAAACACATTTGTGTATTGATTTTTAATATTTGTTAAAGAAATGTCACATAGGCCTCAGGCCACAGGTCCGTATTCGCCTTCTTAGCGTTTTGTCAGCAAATATCATTGTCTTTATTAAATACAACACTATATCTAATGCTAGATTATTTCAACGATAAGTAATAAATCTACAGCGATTACACAAAATAACCATACAAGGGTTTCAGTTATTTAGCATTTTTAACAGCTTCGCCGAAAGCATATGGACTATTTCGAATCTTAGTAAGCTAGTAAACTTTCTTATTGCAAGTACCTATAGGTATAATACAACAAGCTCTTCATCAGCTTCAATCGAGTCATGTTTGATTCTTGTATGGCAAGACTACTTTATCTCTAAATCCTTTCAATAGTTTTTGCGGAAAAGAGCAACAAACATCCATTTCAAATCCATTTTTAAAGCATTTTTATGTTATTTTTATACATATTAAACTGACATAAAATCATATCCTAAGGAGGATAAGTTCGACTTTGAGTTTGACGGTCATGTCTCGGTGCTGGAGTTGATTCTCTAAGGTCAAGTCCCGATATAGATGAATTTTTCCTCCATACATTTATTATTCATCCATTCATTCCCACAAACTTGCGGATTCACAATATTAGCAGGATCATTAAGTGAGGCCTTAGAAATATGAATGAAAATCCTCCTCTTAATCGCTCCGCTTTCATATCCGCTATACAAAGACTTGAAGACGGTCTAAAAACTTGTCACATTACAACTACGAATATAGTTCAATTTGCATCAAAATTTACAATGAAACGATTCAGATAGGATAGGTCGAAGGGTCAGCACCCCCTGAGAGGTTGCGAAGGGTTAAGTGATTCTACATCTGTGATTATTATGGAAAGATTTAATTTATTCGAAGCGAATGAGAGAAGAAAATATTGATAGTAGTTGAACCATAACGCAATGGTGGTCAGCTCACAATTAACCTTGAAACGTTTATTTTATTTCTAAAGAAAACTTACAGCTACAATAACAATTGGTCTCCTAACCGATGTCGGTTACGGCGGCCCATCTGGTCAGAGACTAGCCAACTACGCAGGAGATACAAGTGCAAACACATAGCCCGATGGGACGGAAATCTGACACGGCCAGAGAACGATTTGGCGCAGGATCGATAGCATAACATGTTCTCCGAGGCACAGAGGAGTATCTATGAATCGACAGTGTTGTTTAACCTCGCAGATAGCTCGATCTGCTTGGTCGCCACTTAGTCAGGGCAAGCACTATCTGTATTGTGACTCTTGCCAGCCACAATACAGATAGTGCTTTGAATGGATAATTAAGACTTATTGAAAGATTTCACAAATAAATATTAGAAGATTTCACAACAGCAACAAAGAACGGATAGTAGACAGACATTGAGAAAGAAAACTACTGCATAACATTACAATGTGTTTCAAAGAATCGCTCACAAATCATCGCCAACATTTGTTTTAGAGGTGAACAAATCTTTAGCATTAATTTGAAATTGTTTTCAATCGATACACAAGGTAACAGGTGAATAATCCTAAAGACCTGTTTTCAGCCTTATTCTTGTTTCGGTTCCTGTCACGGTCGCGCGTTTGACAAAGCCAAAACTTACTTCGATGCTTTAGAACGAAACTTCATTTATCATTTTGACAGACTTCAGACAAATTACATAGACACTAAGAGAATTATAATAGCGTTTTAGGCAATGATGTTTTAGGTAACTAAGTTAAAACATGTAGGGAGGCTACAAGCGCTCAGCAAGCGGTCCATAAAAGTTAATCAAGTTTTTATATGTCAGTGTCGGATCGCCAGCGTCAACAGATGAAAGCAACGGATTACATTTTTCCATTTTTCGCTCCTGATAATTAAATCATGCTTTCCTACAACTTTTTATAATAGTCTTTTAATTTTAAAATTGCAATATAAAGATTGCATTAGTTTGCCGTTTTTAAAGATCGAATGTTGTCTCTATCTACACCTTTTTACTTAAAACATAATTGGTTTTAAGGTGTTGTAGTGATCATGACTAAGGGTAGATAAGGTTTGGCCTAGCCGTACGCTTTATTTACGACTTTCCACGCAGTAGTTAACGTGATTATAGGCCCATGGAAGAGAGAACACGGGCTGCAGTGCAATATTGACCTACGACTCGTAAATTTAAGCTCATAATTTACTGGCATAAACACAATCATGCTAAACAAGTATTTACCCAGTGGAATGTTTGACGTTTCACGGACCATGATTACATACAATATGTAGTGAGATTAACAAGAGGTCTGATTGTACAAATGTGTGTTTCTATACTCTGTTCCATTTATAATAATAATAATAATAATAATAATGTCATTTATAACAGATTCCTCATAATTTGATACATCCATAATTGTTAGTAGTACAATGGCGAGCTTACAAACTAGTGTTAGTCATAATGAATAATAAACTAAGTGGTAGGTCCGGGTGGACAACCCGATGGTGTTGGACACTCACTATACGACCGAGTGCAACCGTATCCAGCGAGCCAGCACTGGAGGGGCCCACCGATCCGACAGCACACGTAGGATGACGTTGGGACTGTCGCGCGTGCGGCGCATGATTGAAGCACACCGTTTGCGCCGCATGGCCGCAAAGCCATCTGTGTCTCCATTTACAAAGTCCTTCTTGACATTTCTGAGAATGTAACTCAATAGGTGTTCTCACACAACAGATACAGGGTGTAACAGAAAAGTGTGGTGCGGATAGGGTACGTTATCAGTATTGCACCTACAATGGTGCCATAGCTGGTTGCATTATTATTAAATAGTTAAAGCATCTTCCTTTTCTCGAAATTCAGTAGTGAAAGGCGTGTGGCATAAGAATTATACCTCCCTTGGTAAAAAACTCGATTGGATTATTATGGCATAGAACTGTTTAAATCATACTTTTTTAACGAATAAAAAAAAAAAAAAATTCAAGGTACTTCGATTTTGATAAAATTAAGTGTGTGCACTCAGTATCATGGGCAAATACCAACCCTTGAATATGACCTCAACATTCTGTATAACGTTAGAGAATGTTGCATAACATTAGTTGTCTAACTTTTTTTTTAAATTGTAACAAAAGTTATAAATTGTTAGTGATGTTATACAACTTCATGTAATAAAATTTTATACAATTAATTTCAACATGATATAACTAATTTATTGTATAACATCATTCGAGCAACAGCGGGACGTTAGCAGAAGGGCGCGGGGAGGACTGACACGGTGATTGTTCTCTGTCACGTATACAGCTCTAGGCAGTTCATTCGATGCAGTGGTGAACAGCCACTCCCAGCTTCCTCTAAAAGCAGACCTAAACTAATGGTGGGAATGTTAAACGATGTTATACAATAAGTTGAACCAGTGTGGGAGCGTTTATAAAATATAACTCCCTAACATTATGTAGCAAAATGTTACTTATAAAATGTTTAATAACATTAAATAACTGCTGTGTGAAAGCACCTTAAGTTTCAGTAAAATAGATAAAATAAATAATCTTAGTATGTGGTTTATACGACTTAGTTCATAGTTATTGCATCTCGGTTACGTACTACTACATATAGTAAACATAGTGTTAAATTATCTTTGGTGTAAAAGACTAAACTTCGTAATAGAATAAAGTACACAGTACGTTGGATTTCTTTGTAATTTGATTGGCCTGTTGACTGTTCTAGTCGTTAGTGGCTCTGGCTGCTAAACCAGAGGTCAACCAGGATAAAATTTTGTGTGAAAAGTATGATGGTGTAATTGTGTATCAGTCGTCTGGTTGCCATAGCACAGGCTCGGCCTAGTTTAGGATATATTAAGGTCACAAAATATTAACAAAGAAAATCAATAAGGCCTAGAAATACCTATAAAATGATAATTTGAACACTCGTCGTGATATCCACCAATACCCTGTTGGTCCTCGTGGTAGAATAAGATACTAACTCTTTCTCAGATCCCGGTGTCCCGGCAGTGAGAACTCTAGAAGACTAATGTTAAACTATCGTTTCGTCTAGTCCACAGTGTTGCTAAGCTCAAACATATGAAGTCTCTACAAAGTTGCTAACTGATTCTACATACTACCAGAACGGCCCGTGGAGGGGATTGGGTAGAAATAAAAATGTAAAAGAAATTACTAGAAATGTACTAGAATTCATATTTAAAAAATAATTAGTTAAAGCGTAGGGCGCAACAGTGAGATCATTTCCCTTTTTTATTTTGATTTGTATTCCAAAGGTCGCAATCATTTTTGCCGCTAAAACTGTTTCTGAGTTGCTACGACACAAACAAAGGTCGTAATTTTATCAGCTAAATTGGCAATCCTGCTAGTCCATCGGTCTGTGAGAATATTGTCTATTAACGCTTAGATATCACAGACCAAGAAAACAGTCACCAACCTATGAACCGTCGTCCTTATAAGTGATTGTTATCGAAAAATATCACATTTTTCTTTGTTTGAGAGAGCTCGTCAAGCCGTCTGTCTTGCGCCAAATACGTAATTTATCATTTTCCATTGTTTGTTAACACAGTTTTACACTATAATATTTCCTGCATAGTCTCCTCGTCAGCCAGTCTCGTCATCAGAATCAGCATAACACTGAAGAATAGCATTCTCTATTCCCTTATCAAAAAAAGACCGGCCGCTGTGGCCGTCATCGAGATTAGGAGACCATTATAAAACAATATCTAAGAAAGGGAATCCTCAGTTGCTATGAGATAAAGACATAAATCAACAAACTTATATTCGCATTCATATTAGTAGATACAGTAAATATACTACAGCCACTTCACTGATCAAAGTTATTTACATAGTAAGTCAAAGTCGAACATCAAACGTTACATTCTTACAAACAATTCGATATACTCCTTTAATCGCAAAACTATAGCAGCTTCAATCTTCTGTCCCTCTCTTTAGAATTTAAATATAGTGAGACGAAAAGAGACAAGTATTAACTGTAAGTATGTATGGCATTACCTGTTTATGAAATAGACAAACGCCCTGTAATGTAAACTGATGTTGATTAAAATCAGAGGCAAATGAGTGATGTGTAATTTATTTCATAGCTGCTGTTTATATTAATTTGAAATGGTACGAATGCTCGATCAATTTGGCATCACTATGTAAAACCTTGTCACACAAAGATATCATTAGTGTGTCGAGTGTGTTTCTCAGTACGAACAACCGGTCAGATGTTCGGTCAGTTGAAAACTCATTACCGAAAATGATTATGTCCGATAACCAGTACTTATTTATTTATATGGTTAAAATTTCGCGATTTGTTCACATTACGGAATCTACCCCTGACCATAGCCGATGTTTCGATCATATTCCATATGATCGAAACATCGGAAAATAAATTTAAGGTATTAAATCTAAAAATATATGAGTTTTAGACTCAAGTAATCCTTGTTTTGTGTCTACAATAAACTTTAATTATCGAAATCAAATTTAAGTTTATTTATACCCTTAGGAAGCAAATGTAATTTGACATTTATTTTTGGCAAGTTAACAAAGCAATAGTTAACAGGTGAAAATAACAAGGCAAAAAAATCATGTTTTATTTTATTTTATGCGTAATTCCTTAACTCAAATATAAAATTGAACAGTAACTGTGTCTGCACATTAAATAAAACTATTCCTAACTATTATTCATATCTGTTTTTTTGTATATAGCATGACCTCCGATTTATTATCCGAACCTTACAATGGAGAGCTGAAGTTGAATGGTCAAACATCCGGTTTCCCTGCGGGTGAATTCTCGTCCAAAAGTGAATTTTGTATAATTTATTTTCCTTGTACCGCAGGCAATTAATTTAAAATACAATTCCTGTAACCTGCTTGAGTTTTCATCAAAATTGCTTATTTTTGGTGAATTTCAGGACAGAAACATGCGTTATTCTAACCTCCAAATACACAAACGATACTTATATATTTATGAGTGACAGTCACAGAATGAGAGCGTCTCAAAACTGCGTAAATTAATCAGCCTATATCGGTCCATTGAGGGACATAGGCCTCTCCTAACTTACGCCACAACATTCAGTCCGTCATAACAGGTAGGACGCACTGGTTATATACCTTGGTCTTCAGGCATTGCGGTTGAGGTGAAGAAAAGGCTCGAGGAAGTTTGCTAAACACTGCCCAACCCAATCGGATCCTCCTGTCGACTTCTTACTCGAAGTTGTTTCTACCAAGCTGAATAACCTGGTAGATATATTCTTGAATAACTTCAAGCATCGACCCTTAAACATAAACTGGTTTCGGCATGACATGTTCATTAAACATGATTTTGTTTTTTTCCAAATTCATGCCGAGACCAACACGTCTAAAGGATCTATTTAAGCTGTGCAGCATTTTGCTAAGCTGCTCCAGCGACTCTGCTACTATGACGATGTCATCGGCAAATCAAAAGTGGAACATGTATTCATATTCCAAACTGAGTGACACTTGAGTAGGTAATCACTGGTAGGTAAGCATGGACGTACCCAGATTCATTTTGGAAGGGTGGGTCACAATTTTGGGGGGTTTTAGGTGTTACAATAGTTGAATAGAAATCTGCCAAATGAGTGCTTACTGTGTCCTTTTTGCAATTTCGGGAAGGGGGGATTTTACCCCCAAATCCCCCACTAGGTACGCCCATGATCGTAAGTACATAAATTTATTCAGAGATCTGACCGAAATGTAAGTCCATTCAATTAAACAACATCCTACTTTTTTAAATCGGAGTGTATACATTTATTACGATTGCACAGCTGTTATGCAAATTATGAATTTAAATAAATTTAAGGGATTAACATTAAATTTACGGGTAATCCATATTTCAAAACTCATAGTAAAAATACTATTGATAATATTACTTAGATCTTGTGTTACGTGAAAAGAAATTTATTACGTGGTTGCATTTCAATAACAGCGCCCAATCGCATCAAAGACTAGTGTACTACGCACAAGATATTACAGTGCACAAGTGTGTTGGCAGACTTATGTGTTACAGAGTACACTTGTGACTGCGTATTTGTGGAAATTCGATACGATCGGACATAGATTACGCATAATACGACGGCTTATGGTGCTCGCCGAGGCACGAAGGGTGTTGCCCCCCCCTGAGACGCCTTTGAATCTTGGACTAGTATTACCATGTTGTATGATGAGCAAATATTATCGATAGTACCTAACAATACTTCACAGTATCGTTCTATTGCTCTTCAACAATTAATAGAGTTGCTCAGATCTATTTGCTACCTCATTGATATGATACAGTTAGATTTGTTCTACTACATGTTACAATAATATTAATAACATTATCGATTTGTGACTAATAGATATCATGAAAGTTTTGGCAATCTTGACAGTTCATCGATACTTAGGCAACCACCTATTCTAATATTATAAATTCGAGAGTTTGAGGGGATAGATGGATGTTTTTTTTTGCTCTTTTATGCAAAAAACTGGTGATCGAAATTTGATAAAAATGTACATTAATGTCGTTTATACATCAGAATTGTATCTGTCTATCTATCTAAGCTATCAATGTCAGACTCGGGCAAAGCCACGGATAAAAGCAAGCAATGTATATGCCGAATCTTATTCGCACCGAAATAAGTCACCTCTGTTTTTCTGCTGACAAACGACTTGAATAAAATACAATTAAGAAGAAAGTAAAAAGGATACCCCGACATAATGATACTCCAAAAATAGAACTAATTTTGACGATAGAATTTCGTCTTGTTCGATATCTTGATAGTACAAAATGACTACTCTAGTAACATCTACCAATTTCCTCGCGATATAATCGATGTCTCAAATCTATTTTTGTATGGCTTTCTGTTAAAGTTCACAATATCGTACGCAATATGTCTAAGGTCAGCATAGTACGATGTGCACAGCACACGATATTTTGAAGCGTTTTCAGGAAGGTAGAAAGAATCAGTCGACCCGTAACCACGATTAGTGTCCTGAAATACAGCTCTTAAGCCTAGTTTAAGCACCAGTTTCCTATAACATAAAGAATTAAGAATTATTCTATACATTTATAAAAGTCTATACAATTTAGTGACTTTAAATTGTATTGTTAGGTAAAAAGCAATGATATATTAATTACTTTTTTGCGTAAAAATGGTTTCCGTATTCAAAACATTGATTGCTGTTGATAATTTTAATAATTTAATATTTATGCCATTCCGCCACTTATACATTAATATGTATATCTTCTATTTTTACCCGACTGTAAGGAAGGGTTTATGTTTTTCTACACGGGTTATAATATGTTTCACTAAAAGGATTCGTTAGATTTGTCTTGATCGCTCAAGTGATCATAGATATGTGACATTTGAAAAAAACAAACATGGCGGCTGTGAGATGTCAAAATAAAGAAGTGTGAAAAAAAAGTTGTTTTGAATACTGCAATATGGGTATCATCTTAAGCATGTCAAAAAGGTAAAACACGATTAAGACTGTAATACTAAAAAAGTTTGTTAGCAACCATTCCTGCCAACCTATTGGCAATAGCTATGATAAAAGTTCATCATCCTTCAACTACTTAAAAGTGATAGATAAAGAAATAAAATATAAAAATAAAAAAACCGCTTGCACAAAAAAGATAGAAACAAGATCCTCTACATAATTATTTAATTTCATGCAGTCGGAGCCACATAACTAAGTTTACGGAGATTCATTAATGCCTCCGACTGCATGAAATTATATAATTAAGTAGGGAATCTTGTTTCCATCTTTTTTTGTGCTGGCGGGTTTTTTTACTTTTATAATTTATTTGTCAGTTTAAGCTAGAAAATGCCCTATGATATAAACCTTACCTATACTTAAGTATATCAAGTTTAAGATTTAGTATTAGGATTATTGATTTTACAAAAATACTTAAAAAAAACTATCCTAACGTCTCGACGGGTTAAAAAAAAGTTTAAATGTTTCACGAGATCTTCTTTCGTCTGCTCTATGGATTTGAATGAAATTTCCTACTGCATTCAGTAAAATTATTAATGTATACTATCAGCATAGGAACGCCCTTGCCAGTTGATATAATATACATAGGTAAAGGTATATACACTACGCAATATACTGACAATATCTTATTATTTTGGAGCATAGTTAGAGATTGTTCAATCCCATCAAGTGTTCTTTATTCATTTTTCGTTTTATAAATACACTTCCTGCTCTATGGATTAATATTTGTGTCGTGGATGACTTTGCAAACTTACGAGTACATTATTACGTACACAAAGCACATACAAACTCGGAATAAACAGTTTATGTATCAAAATAAATCTATACTAATATTATAAAGCGGAAGAGTTTGTTTGTTTGATTGTTTGTTTAAACGCGCTAATCTCAGGATCTACCGGTCCGATTTGAAAAAATCTTTTTTTGTTGGATAGCCCCTTTATCGAGGAAGGCTATAGGCTATATAACATCGCGCTACGACTAATAGGAGCGGAGAAGCGACGAGAATTGTTTCAAAAACGGGGAGAAATTACGCATACGAAGTTGCGCGGGACAGCTAGTAAATAAATAAAATAAATCACTTTGTATGATATATAATTTGTTGGACGGGAATCGATCCCATAAGAAACTCGTTTTGCACAACAGTCATAATTTTAAATTGCCGCTGTGCCACCGAAACAGTCAAAAATGTATCGCCCGTTTACATGTTTACCATCACGCGAGCCGTATTGTTTATCCAAGTTCTTTATAAATAAACCTGCATTTCCAGACAGAGACACATAATTTATCTTAACAAGAAAGCTTTGATAAACAACTTAATTACAATAATGAAAAGGAACCTGTTGGACTTTTACGACTAGTTTTTTACGACTATTTTATGAGTCAATTATTTTATTGACGAGACAAATTAGGTGCGGGGGCGAATGATGTTTGGTAAGTCGGTCATATAGATATAAGGCTTGAAATAAGGGCTTTGTTTTGATCATGCTGGCTATTCGTTTATGTGTACAGAACTGTATTTCAAATCCCTGTGACTAGGTACTAATAAATATGGGATCAAATTCAACACTATATGGTACCAAAGATTTTCAGGTTTCCTATCTAAATAAGTACCCTAACATTTCACGATGTCTTTTTCAATTAAAATTGATAGATACGAATTATAATATCTGTGCCATAATATCTTGTAAATCAGAATTTGCACTAAGTAGGTACAATAGCATTATTCAATACACTATGAGTTGTTGAAATTTGACCACACTTTTAATAATCATGTATATTTCCAAAACTAGTAGGCAATCTAAAGGCAAGGTTGCGGTACCTTATCGTTAGTAAACAAGATTTGGAAATCTCTAGACTAACATCTATTTTAGGCATGTAGATAAATCAGTTTTTTTTTTTTCATTAAAGAAACCGCATGTAGAAATAGCAAGGGATATGTAATATCTTATTCGTATGCAGATTACATAGACCCTGTCTTTGTGTAGTTTTCAATGAATCTTGCCGCAATGTTAGACCCTAAAGCATAGACTACACGGCGAGCTGAGCGAAACTCATATTAATTGAGCCTTCAGCTGTTAAAGCTGAGAAAACTAGACTATTTAGATTATTTACGAGCAGCGGGTACTTTACACCTAGAACAATAACATTTACCTTAATTGACATAGCTAAACCACGTAGGTTACTCTCTTTTGAGTGCACCGTAAGAATTGTAGTACGCAAAGACGCCGAAGATGCATAATCTATGCTAAACTACTTAGCTTCAGTCAGCTTATCTCGCAGTATGACTAGCGCTTTACTTGCCCTTATGCCTTAGTTTGATTGATTGAAGCAAAGTTACTCGTGCGTAGCTCGTTTATAAATGTTTGACAAAATAGGAGTACCGATGTTACTGACGTCTGTAGATTACAATAACTACTAAACATTAAAACGAGCCACACCTACTTTTGTTTGTTATCCACATTAGTAGTTTCATTTACCTTTATCACTATCATTTTATATATTACTAGCTGTCCCGCGCAACTTAGTCTGCGTAAATTTTCCCCGTTTTTGCAACATTTGACTGCCTCTGTGGCGCGGTGGGAGTGCTACGTAAGAGGCCGTGGGTTCGATCCCCACCCAGGATAAAACTTTTTGTGATGAGCACGATGGTTTATTCTGTGTCTGGGTGTTATTTATCTATAATTTGTATGTATTTAGAAATATATATGTATGTTTATTGGTTGTCTGGTTTCCATAGTACAAGCTGTATCAGATAGCTTTGTGTGAGCTGTCCCAAGATATTATTATTTTTTCTCATTGCTACTCTGCTCTAAATAGTCGTAGCGTGACGTTATATAGCCTGTAGCCTTCTTCAATAAATGGGCAATCCAACAGTGAAAGAATTTTTCAATTCGAACCAGTACTTCCTGAGGTTCAAACAAACAAACTTCAGCTTTATAATATTAGTATAGATCTGCTTATTGATGTTACAACTAATAATAGACTAGACTAAAAATTTTTTTATTCATGTGACCAAGACTCATGAGGTTTGTAATACCTACTTAAGAACTATGTTAATAAATTATAAAATTAAATTAAAGTAGCACAAGATTACTTGCCACGTGGGTTGTACTTTACTATCAATATATTTAACCCTGTAGGGGGAGGCTAGGGTTCATAAATTACTGGAATTCGTACCCACTAGGCTGATAATGGATCTATGTAGTCGAGTCAGAACTAAAATCGGTATGTCTTAAAAATCTTGAAGTGTTGGCTCGAAGTGTACGAAAGTAGGTACATCGAAATGTAATATAATGTTGAATTCAGACGATAAAACTCGCGAGCTAAATGCAAACTAATATAATAAACGCAAAAGTGAGTTTGTTTGCTACGCTTTCACGCTTAAACCGCTTAACTGATTTAGATGAAGTTTGGGTCCCGGGGAATAAAAAAGGATAGTTTTTATCGCGATAACATCCACGCGGGCGAAGCCGCGGGAAAAAAGCTAGTATGATATAATCGAACCTAAGCTATTCTGTTCTGTGAATCAAACCGAATAAAAGCATTTCAAGTTTTAGACGTATATATCAATCTGATATTGAAAGTAATGCTATTAAGATAGTAATCTGTACTAATGGCCAAAGGGTTATCCAATTTCAGGTTTAGGGGCTTCAAATTTCTGTATCAGTTTATTTTAAATAATTTAATTGGTTTTGATCATATCTGAATTGTGACATACATTCCAAATTGGTCCAAGGTTGAATATTAAAACGCTTTGTTTAGTCAGAAACTGACGTGGCTGTATGCATACAAATTTTGTAACTGGGCTGGACATAACATCAGTCGAGCTCAGGGAGAACGAGAGGGACAAAAGTGAAAATCAATGATTCTTTTATACCATGACGGTGAAAAGCAGACATACGACGCCTGCAACATTAGGAGTTTTATAGGCGTTTAGGTTACAAAGTGTCTGGATGAACGCCCTGTCGATTACAAGCGATTGTTTCAGTGTGCCTAGAGCCAGTTTGTTTTACTTTAACGCGATCGATAAGCTTAGGATGTTTGGCGCTACAATTGGCCCGCTCCAAACTTTTAATCGATTAGTGTGCCTAATGCGAGTTTGCTTTATATTAATGCGATCGACACGTTTAAGACGTTTGGCGTTCCGATTGGCCCGCTCTAAGTTCTTAACCAATCAGAGAGCCAAATGCGGTAAACGTTTTGATCGCGTTAACGTAAAAACAACTCGCACTCTAGGCACAGAGATACCCAACGCGTCAAAAGTTTCCACCGCGTTAGCATAAAAACAACTCGCACCCAAAGCACAGAGATAACCAACGCGTCAAAAGTTTCCACCGCGTTAGCATAAAAACAACTCGCACTCTAGGCACAGAGAGTCCAACGTAGTAAAAGTTTCGATCGCGTTAACGCAAAAACGACTCGCCCTCTAGGCACAGAGAGTCCAACGCAGTCAAAGTTTCGACCGCGTTAACGTAAAAACAACTCGCACTCTAGGCACAGAGAGCCCAACGCAGTAAAAATTTCGATCGCGTCAACGTAAAAACAAGTCGCACTCTAAAAAAGTTATAATTAATTTTAAATCCAGAATTATGTGTGTGTTTAAATCGTGAAGACGTTTGACATTCTTTTCAAAGCATGGAAGGATTAAATATTTTTTCAAAACATGGACCTGACAATATTGTTATGTTATTAGTTTAGCCTATTTTTTAATCAGCTTGAGTTAATAATTTTAAATTAGGAATTCAATACCTATAGTAGATACCTATCCCGTACAATTTGAAAGTCCCCAGCGACTTATTCTTCCGACTCTACGAACTGCGTGTTTTTCCGTACGCTTAATCAGTTTCAAATTGAAATAAAATATAATCAAGCATTTTAGGTTAAGTACATATTTAGATAGGTTATTCCCTCAGTGGCTTGTTAAGCTTGTTTACATTTTATACCAAATTCTTAACCTTAGTACGATATAGTCGTAATTTAAGTAGGTACTTACCTATTTTATAAGGGCTACTACTAAAAACTTTTTTTTTAAATTATAATTTATGCAGGGACTTTTAAACCGCAAAGCTTTTGTCAGTGCCATCGTACCCTAAGCATATACAAATCACCGTAAATCTTAATTAAGTTAAAGTAGCCATGAAACTGAACAGGGGGCTTAGACAAATGCCACACACTTCTTTTTCCGCACACGCTACTGTTGGTTTTTGTTTACAAATTCAGCAACAGTCGCGTGACGTTTTGTCAACCTTATGTCTAATGCATAAATTTTTTCGCGTTAGCGTGTGTGGAAAGAGAAGCGTGTGTCATTTGTATAAGCCCTCAGGGCGTCTGTAGCAACGCTATTAGGTTGAGACAAAACTTGGTGGAAAGTGCCTAAATCAGTTCTGTTCAGGTTTAGGGGTCGATACTAAATTACTTCTATTAGACTCATATCGAAGACATTCCATTAATAAGTGGTGTCAGTCTTCCACGACACACACTCTTCACAATTAGACTGCTTCTGTGGCGCGGTGGGAGTGTCTCCGACTGCTACGCAAGAGGTCGTGGTTTCGATCCCCACCCAGGATAAAACTTTGTGTGATGAGCACGATGGTTTATTCTGTGTCTGGGTGTTATTTATCTATAATATGTATGTATGTAGAAATATGTAAGTATGTTTATCAGTTGTCTGGTTTCCATAGTACAAGCTCTGTTTAGTTTGGGATCAGGAAGCGTTGTGTGAGTTGTCCGAAGATATTATATTATTAGATATAATTAGGTAAGGTTAAAACGAAGTTTTTGAATGGAATGTGTCCAGATCTGAGTCTATGAGCGGTAGCAAAATAATCGCGTATATATTGAAAACTAGCTTTCGCCCACAGCTCCGCCCGCGTGGATTTCGTAATTTTTTTTTTCTTAATAAAAAGTATCCAAGGTTACTTCTAATACTTTCAAGAATATGTGTACAAAGTTTCATGGTGATCGGTTGAGTAGTTTTCGCGTGAAAGCGTAACAAACAAACTTACATTCACATTTATATATTAGTAGGGATACAATAAGAACAACGCAATTTATCAAGTAGTTATAACTATTTATAGTCAACAAAAAAACCTGGCAAGAGCATGTTGGACCATGCTGAGTGTAGGGCTCCGCAGCCTTGAATAATTGCATCAGCAGATAAGCGTATGTTCATGGCACATACGTACGTTTGTTGAGAAACGCAGTTTTTCGGCAATAACTCAATGACGGTATATCCGATCAAGTCCAAAATAATTTTAGTTAAAGATAGGTATTTATTAAGCGCCACTTTTGTGACTTTTTTCATATTTATTGGTCACACGGTTCAAAAGTAAAGTACGGGAGCGATTATTTCTAAAAATATCCACTCATCAAAAAAGTTTGTTTGAAACACTAAAATGTTTATAAAATACCTATCGAATAATATGCAACACGTTGACGTTTGCTACAGTGCCCCCCTTAAATATATATATTTTTATTATTCAGCTATTAAACTAAGTAGCGGCTACTACAATACACCTTTTAAAAAAATTTCATCAACATTCATTGAGTAAAATGCCTGTGACATACGGGCGGACAGACAGACAGACAGACGGACATGACGAAACTATAAGGGTTCCGTTTTTGCCATTTCGGCTACGAAACCCTAAAAATTGGTTGTTTACAATGACAATAATTTTTATCAAAGTTTTTTAGGTTTTTGGGAAAGTTTTGCTTTGCTATCATTCCAAAATATACGTGTACAACATTTTTAATTATTTGGACAAAGGTAAGTGGATGAAAATTACATCTAAATAATTCCATTACATTCATAGTTACATTCCAATTCGGGTTTATATCTTGTTAAAAATAAATTACATTTAAAAATGTTAGTGACTACATAGCTGGCTTAGATCAAAAACTAAAGCTGACAGGAGGAAAGAAACATTGAAATACTCTCATCGCATTTGCTTTTATAAGGTTAAAAATAAATTAGGGATGAGACCAAATGAAGTTTGTTATTTAAATGACTGAATGAATTTGTTGAAATACGTCCTTAACCTAATTTACTTAATTAGGTTAAGGGCGTATTTCACAAATTGCATGTACAGTCAGCTACATAAGCCGCTTAACATTTTCAAATATTAAAACCGACTCAGCACAATGTCTCCTACCGTATAGTCACAAAAACTCGAGTCTAAACAAGATGGTCACACTAAAATTAAATGAAAAACTTACACACACATTGCTTATCCCTGGAAGATAAGCGACATATGCAGCTGACTGTACTTACATTGGGTATAATGAATATTTAAAATATGATCATATGAAAATAAATTAAAACTTATTAAGCCGCAAATTCGTCCACGTAGAATCTGATAAATATTTTAAGCTTAAAATATGAAATTATAGTGCTTATTACTTATTACAGAAAATATGTTGCAAATTATTACAACACAATGGTGTTGTAATAATTTGCAACATATTTTCTGAAAGGCTCGAGATATTAGAAAGAATAGTTAATAAGGAATGTGTAAAATTTCAAGTTATTTGAATGGATAAAATGGTCAATATTGATAGAATTAATAACATTCATAACGGTAAACAAGCAAAACTCATAAAAGCGTGTTTGATTTTTTTTTCAGTGAATACAAAAGTCTGTTTTTTTAATCAATCGTTTTCATAAAAAATATCAGGGTTTTATGAGAGTGTTGATTTTAGTCAAGTCGAAGCGACTGAAGTCGATTACAAAAAGTCGTGAATTTTTAGTAAGGAATCGATTCTTGATTAAAATCAGAGTCGACTTTTGCATCCCTAATTAAAGTTAAATGTTTACAATTTCTAAACACAACGTTAAAATATCAAGCTCAACAAAATATCACCCATTGAAGACGAAAACATTTTTTATACTATGCAGTCTACATTATCTGTTGTACGATACCTAAGTGTTGAAGACTAATATCAAAATATTTGTTTAACTCCGATCGATAAGTGATCAGTGAGATTAAACTAAGCGCTTTTAGTCTATATGAATAAGGGGCGCCATTCATCGCGGCACGAGACTTCAGTGGTTTTTAACCGCAACCATTTTGGGGGTTGTCTTGTGTTCTTAGCTGTACTTGTTCTGCCTAGCGAGACTTCTAAAGACTCTACTGCACCAGTAGATTCTTTAGAAGTCAATGACAAGACATCTCAAGACACGATAGGCCACAAGGTGACCTACCGTGTCCTAGTTTTATGACAATGTACTAATTTTAAATCCGAAAATTTGTGTGGATGGATGAATGTTTGTTGCTCTTTTACGCAAAAACTACTGAATGGATTTTCATAAAACTTTATAATAACGTGGTTTATACATAAGAATAGCAAACATGATGTAGGCAAAGCCATGGAGCTAGTTATCTATAAGTGTACTAGTAATTGTAAAAAATAATCTGAAAGTCACTTAGTATTTTCTTTGAAATATCCTGTAAATTTACCAAGTCTTAATGATAAAAGTTTGAGCTGTTCTATAAAAATAATCGTTAATGAGAAACTTTGGTTAAATAAATCTTAGGTTTTGCTTCAAATATTGAAAATAAGACAAAATTATAGGGTTTTATAAGCTACCAGCGATTAACTCCCGTAGCTTATAAAATTCTATAAGGTGTAGAAATCGTAAAAGTTTACGAACATAAATAAATAAGAGCTTTAGTAGTACTTTTTTGGTTCAGGTTTAGGTTGTCTTTATTTTCTCAAACATGCAGATTTGAGCAGGGAAACAAACCCATTGCACATTCTTTCCCGTGTTAACACTTACAGATTATTCTTAAAACCGTACTGCAATCTCACACTTATTCTGTATGCGTTGCACTGAAACGGCGTTCTTTCGTTCCTAAGTGGATTTTCGTATAACATATTTGTGTGTCTATGTAGATGTAAGTACAACTTCGTCCCATCTCGTTGTTATTGTAGCAAAGGAAAACTCTCCAACTGAAACAACATACAGGGCCCGTACAGCCCTTAATTATTCCCAAAAGGCAAGAGGGTCGACCAAAGAGTCTGTAATTAATTGCTTTAATAATACAGATTGGCTGACCTAACAAAATTCAATTGAATTGACCATTCTGCCATCCTTCGTACGAAGAAATTTGCGGTGCTTTTAAAACCATTGAATTTTCGAGCAGCACTTAACATTTTTTTTTAAAGATGACTCCCTCTGTAGGATACAGGCCCTGTGTCGCGGGGGACTTTACAAACATACAAGTCACGGACACAAAGTACACCCAGACTCGGAACAACAATTTGTGGATCACACGAAGTGGTGTCCCATGTGGGAATTGAACTCACGACTTCTTGCGTAGCAGTTAAATACACTCCCACCGTGCCACAGAGGCAGAGCAGTATAATTGCAAAGTAGTAACAATAATTATTGTTTAACTTTGCAATATATTCAAAAGTATTACCGCTACATTTTACCAATAGACAGTATAAATATGAATACTATTATAGTAAGAGACAAGGAGTGGATATACTATAATAGTATATCCACTCCTTGTCTCTTGCTAAAAGCATTCCCGCAACCTCTATGTTACAACTTATACCCTGAAAAATATTTAGCTGCTGTTTGACAATTTCAAAGTTTTACTATACGAAGTTAAATAGGTATTGATTTTGAAAGTTTATTTCATAAGTTTCAGTTTAAAATGATCACATCAATAACTATTGTACCTGTTAACTTTCATCCCAATTACTGTTTCAATTTCAGCAGCTAAATAATAGTTAGCGTATGACCTACCCGCTGACATCTCACTCACACAAGAATGGCATGAGTTTACCTACGGGGACTTATAATAACGAGTCTAATAAGGTCTCGATTATTTTTTCTGAGATCGGTCTTTTAGTAACCATGCCTTTGGGAATAGATCGTCACGAGCTTTATTTTTGTAAATTTCCGTGACAAAACAAATGTAGTGGAATGACCCAATTGTTTACCAGATTCTTTCATAAATATTAAATAGTCGTTATCGTATTGTTTATTATTATATTTATTTTAGGCTATAAAATGAATATAAAAATATCTATTGTCTTTGACTAGTCAGTGTAATAGCTTAGACATAAGATAAATAAATCAACGCGACGTTAGGCGAGGACAAAGCAAAGACGTGGCGTCTCTTCTCTATTACATATTGTAAAATTGCGAAGTAGCTCATGGAAGATATTTAAAAAAGTTAATAATCCAAACAATGTGCTGTTTTTTTTTTTAAGCTATTGCATAGCTTCTATCGCGGGCCTTGAGCGCGGGGACCGAATCCAGAAATTCCGTAACGAAAAAAACCTCACGCTCCCCACTCCGACGGGCACACGGTGATACTTTTTAGTTTTGCCATCTATCGATGAATAGCAGAACTTTTAATGACTTTTTTTTAATTAAAAAAAAAAAAAATGTAAAAGAAAAAAAAATTAAAAACATTGTTTTGTTTTAATTAAATTTTTTTTTTTTTTTAATTCTTTTTTTTGTAATTTAAAAATAAAATGAAAGAAATAAAAATTACAAACATTGTTTTTTATAATGAAAAATTTTTTTTTTTTTTAATTGCTTAATTTGATAAAAATGCTATGCAATAGCTTTACCGCGGCAGTCCCCGAGTGCCACACATTTTTTTTTTCATTTCTGTTTGCGGTAATAGTCAACATATATTCACGGGGTTTCGTCAAACTCATAACGCAAAACTTCGAGAATAAATTTTGATATTGCCATTGTAAATGTTACATTTTTACTTAAATACTGTTTTAAGTTTCATCAAAATCGGTTAAATAGTTAAAGTCTATAGTATCTCGGTTTTATCTATACACGCCATATATTGTAGAGCTCAAGTAGAGATGTATGTTCGTAAACTTTTTAAATAACGTTCGTTAACTAACTTCAACGGCCGTGGTCACGGGTAGACGTTGCAATACGGTTGAAACGTCGGGCAATAAACAAAGGTATTTAACCTTAAAATAAAATATTTACGCGATTAAGACCCGTAGCTTATAACAAAAATCTATATCAAGTAGAGTAGTGTTTTCTTTTTAATTTTTGCGTTTAAATTGTTTTGCGATTGGTGACTTTATTATGTTTTGTATGAAAGTCTTAGTTTAAATTTAATGTCCTTTCAGACGCCTCTGTTTCTTAAACTATTAGGTCTTACGTAAACAAGTCCAGCTATTTATCGGTATTTCGAACAGTTAATTCGTAGCAAAAGCAATCATCGTTCCCGTTTCGCAACACAAAATGCCCAGAAATAGGCCTCATAACAGTACGGTAAGCAATAATATTTACGAATCACATTAGTGTTGAAATATTGATGACGTGTATAATGTGTTTGCTTCTGAGGTCGGTATTCGGATGGATGAGTGGAGTAACGGAGTGACGTGTGACTCGACAGATGTTAATTGAAACATTATCCAGTTGGCTTATATGTAAAGTTACTTGTCTCTCTCTAATTGTAACAGGTGTGAAAGAGACGGCTGAAACTTCTGTGACAGCTCGTATGACCTGCATAAGGTACTTTATATTGCTAGCGAATTAATGCAAAAATTGTTTTTGAACACATATATAGGATATAATCGTTAAGTGTGTACCGGCGATCATTCCGTAGATATAAGCCTACCTGTAGGCCTTACCTACTTAAAAATGTGACGAATTGAGAACCTCCTATTTTTTTAAAGTCAGTCAAATAATACCATACCCGTGAGATTTAAATTACGAACGAACACCAAAATTGTAAAAATATGTTTTTTAGAGTTCCGTAGCCAAAATGGCAAAATGGAACCCTTACAGTTTCGTTATGTCCGTCTGTCTGTCTTTTTTTTTTTTTTAATTGCCTATGGTTACCAGACGAGCCAGCGGCCCACCTGATGGTAAGCGGTAACCGCCGCTCATGGACTACAGGAATGTCAGGGACACACCCAAACCTCTGCCTACCGTGAAGTGAAAACTCTCTTTGAAACCTCGTTTGAAGAAAGACACGTCGTAGCGCTCGGGTAATACCGCAGCAGGTAGTTCATTCCAGAGTCTACAAGTACGTGGAAGAAAAGAACGCCGGAATCGATCCGTACAGGACCGTATTGTTTCCAGGTGGAATGGATGAACCCTACTACAATGTCGAGTGGTGCGGTGGTAGAAAGGTGACGGTGGCACCATGTCAAACAGTTCCTCAGAGCACTCCCTGTTGAACAGACGGTAGAGTACGCAAATTGCACCAAAGTCACGCCTTTGCTGTAAAGACTCCAGTCTGTCCGTGAGATTGGGGTCATCAACGATCCGAACAGCTCGCCTTTGGAGGGAGTCAAATGGATCGAGCAAGTATTTGGGGGCACCGACCCAGAGATTAGAGCAGTACTCCACGTGTGGACAGACACGTGGAGTACTGCTCTCATCTCTGGGTCCGGTCCGTATGTCACAGAAATTTTACTCAAAGACTACCCAATAAATATTGATTAAATTTAGTGAAAAGATGCCTAGTAGCCGCTACTTAGTTTCATAGCTAAATAATACAAATAAATATTTTTAGGGGGGCACTCCAAACATGTAACAAAAGTTCATCGTGTGGCACATCATTCGACAGGTCCGAAGTTTGTATAAATTGAGTCCCGAAATCAAAAAGGTAGCGGACAACATATACTTTAAATAAAAATTATTTTAAAAATCATCTGATATACCGTCATTGAGTTATTGTCTAAAAACTGCGTTTCTCAACAAAAGCGCGTAAGTGCCATGAATATACGCTCTTCTACTGTTGCAATTATTCAAATCGGATTTTTGCATACAGCAACGGCTCCGGAACTCTACACTGAGCATGATCCGGCATGCTTTTGCCCAAATTTTCATTATTTTACTTGTAGGTATGTAGCTTTTCAGCCACTTCAATAAATAATGTAATGGAAACTTTAATGTATCATTTGAAGTGGTGCGTGGTGTGACAATAATCAACATTTATAAAAATAATAAAAAATCGTGACGTATGAATAATGGAACAACAATAAATAGTTTTACAGTGCTTGCCTGTTTTAAATTGGTACACTAGTATAAGTTAATATTGTAAATCTTAGTCTTAGAAATGTTTAAGTGTAAACGATTGTTGGTGAGCCAATATAATAAAATAAATAAATAGTTACAAAACTTTTTAAACTACTTAAGCCAAGGAAACTAAATCCTATTTACTAATGTCTTAATGTTATTTAACTTATTGCTTTCAATATCAGTGTAAAGTTTTTTGATATCTCTTATAAATAAGGAATAATTGCCTGTACACACTTAACGAATATACCCTGTGTGTTTTTGGTAACTGTTTGTATTAATAAAAAATTGAATAGTTTTCTTGATGTATAGCTATTTTTTTTTATCTACTTATTCTATTATTAACTATTTATAAAAAGGTATGTACTTTAGTTACTAGTGCTACTACTTAATACAAATCCGTAATTGTTTATTCAATAATTAATAAAAAAATAATTTTTTTTTAAATACTGAATAAAGATACGATAAGAGAAGAAGCAATGTTGGATTATTGGTCTCACATTACTAGCAATCCTGATAACCCCTCCAGCTAAGCTCAATGGTTTGTGCTAGGAATGGGTTCACGTCGGTACTATAAGGGGTAGGATTCGAACCCGTGACCTCACGATTACGAGTCCGATGCCTTAGCCATTAAGCTACCGCCGCTTTGTTTGTGTAATGATAGTAACAGTTCATAGCTTTGTTAGGTAAATATGCACTTCAAGTCTTCTCATCGTCGATCCCATAATGTCTAAAGACTAAAGTCTTTAATCAGTGCGTCCTACCCGTCATGACATATGGAGCCGAAACGTGGACACTGACGGTACGGCTAGTCCACAAGTTCAAAGTCGCTCAGCGGGCTATGGGAAGGGCTATGCTCGGAGTTTCTCTTAGGGACAAAATGAGGTGATCCGGCAGAGAACCAAAGTTATCGACATAGCCCACCGGATTAGCAAGCTGAAGTGGCAGTGGGCTGGCCATATTTGCCGAAGAACCGACAACCGTTGGGGTAAACGAGTTCTTGAGTGGAGACCACGGCACGGAAACGTAGTGTAGGACGCCCTCAGGCCAGGTGGAGTGATGATTTACGCAAAACGGCTGGCAGGAGCTGGATGCGTGAAGCCGAAGATAGAACAAAGTGGCGTGCAATTGGAGAGGCCTATGTCCAGCAGTGGACTGCGATAGGCTGATGATGATGATGATGATGCACTTCAAAGCGTATTTCAAATATGTCTAATAGAACTAGGTTTATACATAAATTATAAATGAAAACAAATGCTGGTCATGTATTAAAACAGTTATCTGCCATGGCAATTTAAATCAATTTTGCTACAATTAACAACTATTATAATATCTGTTAGCATTGGGTATCATGTTTTTGCATATATGAATACATTAAAAACTATTTATGGAGTGTCACGTCACGGTATGCCTTCACACATTTCAATGACATGTGTAATACATTTTTGTTTTGGTTTTAAATGTATTTCGGGCAGGCATTACTCGATTTGATTGACTTATTTGTCTATGTAATTTCAAATCGAATTGATTGCTTTTACCAACGATTTTATGATGTCAAGTAGAGTTTTTAATGTACTCTGCAGTTGAACAGTAGCAGCTAAATGTAATGTATGGAAATATCTTCGAGGCAAAAGTGGGATAAATGGATTGCGATATCTAGCTTAATTTAATTCCGCGATCAATAATAATAATAATATCTTGGGACTCACATAAGGCTATCTGATCTCAAATTAAGCAGAACTTGTACTATGGAAACCAGACAACAGATAAACAAACTTATATATTTCTAAATACATACATATTATAGATAAATAACACCCAGACACAATATAAACCATAGTGCTCATCACACAAAGTTTTATTCTGGGTGGACATCGAACCCACGACCTCCGGCTTAGCAGTCAGGGTCACTTAACACTAGACCAACAGACCAGTCAAATAGCCATGCCGTCAGGCAGATCATGGGCATACCCAGTTGTTGCAAATAGGTAGGTATACTGTATACATTTGCCAAATTTTAGAAATTACTTGGTAAATGAATAAAAACATTACTTGGTAACTGGTGCCTTAATATGATTGGTACTAGTGCATAAATGTTCATTTTATTATTATCGCTGTCATTATACAGCGATAATAGTGAACCGACCATTTACCTATTTTCCAACCCTGGGACAAAAGAATCATTTCTGAGAATGTATACTGGCTGTTATCAAGAACGCGGGCCCAATGTATTATTGTGCAAAATTAAATTCTCCTGAAAATTTAATAGCTTCGAATTAATCGAGCTCGGTAATAATTTAATCGTAAAATTTCTGATTATTAAAATGTTTTAAAGTGCAATTACACCATTTTAAAACACTACTATTAAATAATAAATACGAATTCACATTACTTTTTAACACGTAACATTTATTTTAAAAGATTTACAATGAAATAAATACATTAACAGCAGAAAGGATTGTGGCAACACTGTAGTTATAAATTGCCGGTTTGTTGTACATTAGCAATGGAGATATACCGGCTGTCATGGCTGATGTGAGTTCGGTTTAAAGAAAAACAGTGCTGTAAATTCTATGTACCTACATAATTAGTGTCAGAGGAGTGATATACTGGGTGTTACATTAGGGAAGCTGTGACGAAGAGGAATGCTCGTCACATAAGAAGTCGTACCACTTGTAGCGTATT
This sequence comes from Herminia tarsipennalis, assembly GCA_945859575.2. Taxonomy (NCBI): domain Eukaryota; kingdom Metazoa; phylum Arthropoda; class Insecta; order Lepidoptera; family Erebidae; genus Herminia; species Herminia tarsipennalis. Next base: position 19,811,806 of record OX243849.2, on the reverse strand, counting down.
TTTTCTAGTAACGAAACAATAATGTTTCGTTACTAGAAAAAATATGCGAAATTGATTGTGTTACAAGTAGGTTTATGATACTAGTATAATGGGTGAGATTCGGTATTTATAAAATGCCCAGTTGACCCGCGTTTTTTCCCGTTTTTCATTGATGCTCCGCTCTTGTTAGTCGTAGCGTAATGTTATATAGCCTATGACACCCACAAATAATATAGCTTTACAAGCTGACCCGCGCAACTTCGTCTGCGTAAATTTTCCCTTTTTTTCTTCCTTTTTTTTTTACAACATTTTTCATTGCTGCTCCGCTCCTTTTGGTCGTAGCGTGATGTTATAACCTATAACCTTCCTCGATAAATGGGCTATCTAACAATAAAATATTTTTTCAATGCGGCCCAGTAGTTCCTGAGATTATCGCGTTCAAAGAAACAAACAAACTCTTAGGGGTATGAAAAATAGATAGTAGCCGATTTTCAGGCTTACTGAATATGCATAAAAAATTCATGAGAATCGGTCAAGCCGTTTCGGAGGAGTATGGGAACGAACATTGTGACAAGAGAATTTTATATATTACATATTGGTAAAATAATTTTCAAAATTGGTTTGGTAGATCCAGAGATTACCCCCTACAACCTCACAAACTCACAATTTTTTCCTCATTATTATATTAGTATAGAAGTATATAAATATAAATAGAGAAACCGCGATCTTTGGATTACGAGTCCACTAGCAGTGACTGCTACCGCGACTACTACACATTACTCTTGAAGAACCCCTCCCACCTCTCACCCCAACACCTTCATGGTTGTTTCACCAGCTCGGCCCTCTTGACTCCATAGACAGATGAGATTCGTTGACGATCCTATCCTCACTAAAGGGATGGAGCCACTTGTTCTAAGAAGGGACTTCATCTGCCTAAGAGTGTTCTACCTGTTTTATGCCTACAGCCTCTCACCGCTCCCTATCTATAGGGAGTTCATCGCCACAGTTTGGAGCCTAAATGGTTTTGCTCCGTACAGTTTTAAAGGCACTTCCTCTCGCGAACGCTTCGAGTATGGAATAAGCTCACTGTCAAGGGTTTCTTTGAAGATTACATTATGGGGTTCTTCAAGAAAAGAATAAATATTTTTTTGTTAGATATAGATTAAATTTATGTTAAACTCAATTGTCGGGGGGACAATTGAGTTTAACATAAATTTAATCTATATCCCCTGCCAGCTAAATGCTTGTTTTTTGGTTATGTGCAAAAAATGTTATATCGATAGTATTGATACTTTTGAAGTATCAATGCTATCAATAGTATCAATAGTGTCAATAGTATTAATTGTTTTGTTAGCTGTTCAATCCGTAGTAAAGACAACAGCGTATGTATATACTTTTCAACTGCTACTATGATAATTTAGTTTTTAGTAGGTATTATAAGTTATGATATTCTAGCCGATTTGCCAGATAATTTCTGCGAGTGGTAAGTATTAGAGTACATTTTAACTGTACAAACTGACTTGCACCCGTATTCCAAGACCTTTCCTCGAAGATTTCTCGACTCGACTCAACTTCACTCAAACAAAATCTGTATTCTTGCAAAAAAAACTCTTCTATTTACACCCACTAGAAACATTTTCTCATTTGAAGCAAGGAAACGGGGCCGGGAAACTGGGCCAGTACATAAAAATGTATACGTCAATATGTATAACATGCTTTGGTCAAACTTGGCTCACGGCTTTAATGGCCCTAGAACAGAATACTTTAATGCCAAAATGTGCATCCTCGATTGATCGATCATACTCCAATCAATCAATCTTCAAACTCAAGGTACACGGGAACTACCTTAAACCTGAGTCGAGTAATTGTGCAGGAAACGTCTTAAAAATGGGTGCTAATCTTACGAATTTTGCAAGAATTTCATGTGGGTATTTTCACACGCTAAATGTCGAACTGTGAAAATGATGACAACCTAGTTTTGCCGCCATTATCACAACTTCCCAGGTCAATTCTCTGACTGCCTCTGTGGCGCGGTGGGAGTGTTTCCGACTGCTACGCAAGAGGTCGTGGGTTCGATCCCCACTCAGGATAAAACTTTGTGTGATAAGCACGATGGTTTATTCTGTGTCTGGGTGTTATTTATCTATAATATGTATGTATTTAGAAATATATAAGTATGTATATCAGTTGTCTGGTTTCCATAGTACAAGCTCTGCTTAGCTTGGGATCAGATAGCGTTGTGTGAGTTGTCCCAAGATATGTATCGAAAAAAAAAACGATAGTATTAAGAATCGGCAATGAATCGAATTCTTTAAAAATACGATAGTGTTACTTTCGGGTTTTCAGAGATTCGAATGAATCGATTGCTGTTGCGTATTTGGTAGTTATTTATTCCTGCAAAATACTGTGAATTGTAAATTCATTTAGGACCAACTCGTGTCAAAGCTTTGCATTACTGTAGCACAAAAAATAAACAAACCCGCGTTCCTGACCTCTTATTTGTTTCTAAATCTTATTTGTTTAAAAATAAATCTCCAATTAAGATTTTTTATTTAATCAATGTGTTGAAAATACTCGTAACTTTAAAATTACAAAAAAACAGTACTACATATTTCCATAATGAGTATTCTATTTTTTATTTTATTTTATTATTGTTTTTTTCTTTTTAATTGATACTGCATTATACTACATTATAGTTTTATTGGTTCGTAATTCTTTAGTATTGCCATGACCTGTATTCTATTGCCTAGATTTATTTTGATCATATATTTATTGACATAATTGTTACACGTAAGAATTCCTTACTAATAAATAACTGTGTGACTAGCACAGAAGGTAACAAACACAAAGACATCATTCACTCAAACGGAATCTCGCGACACCTTCCGAACAAAGAGGTCTTGAGTGGTCTTTAATTCCAAAGAGCGATATGATTTGACATACATATGATATAAAGGCTACCTTCAATACTCTTGATATTTTGTGATATTTTGAAGATAAAATTAGTGACGTAAGATAAATAGCAAAGCGGCACACTGTTGAAAAAGTCCCCCAAATGTTTACTATGATATGTCAACCCACTCTAAGCTCGGTCTATTGATTGTAAATCATTATACCCACACAACATTTATGACTTATTTTGTCATAAAATACGACCAGATAAAAGCTGTTTATTGTCTAATTATTATCAAAATGTCGATGCTTTATCATATCAGATAGATAAAAGTAATCTAATAAAATTAATTACTAGCTGTGCCCGTGGCTTCGTCCGCGTAAAGTTGCAGTCGTGCTCTCTCCATGTAAACGTTAGTGTGATGATAAAAAGTGGCCTAACGTCCTTAATCCTTACATCCTCAGTTGTCTGGTAGTGAAAGTCCCATCAAAATCCGAACTGCCGTTTCGGAGACAAAGAGATAGACAAAAAAATGTTTTTTTTTTTGTTATAATTATGTTTTGTTGGTTAGGTTAATTGGACAAGTTAACAATCATATGCATTTAATAAAAAAAAAATTTTCATTTTAAACAGACACCTTCAGTTTTATTTATTTATATAGATATAGAATAGATTTTAATCAGTATTGATCTTTTGATAGTAGAATATGTTGGTTAGAATTATTGGACAGGTTATCATTATAGATTGTAATGATTTTATACTTAAAGATATTTTTATCTCAAAGAAATAATACATTTTACTAATGAGCATACAAATTAAAAAGTCAAGGAATTTTTCTCCATGTGTAATCTTGTGGCGCACGTGTAATTTTTTTTATAAAAATCTCATCTGTAGCTAGTTATTAATTAATGATGTCTCTCACATATTGCAAGATCATCATAACGAAAAATACTCATTTTAAAGGAGGCCAATTTGAACTTTGAATGTGATATATTTCACGAAAAAAAAAACAGAAACAGGTAAACCTTTTTGAATTGTTTGGGTGGTTAATAATGTTTATAATCATATCATCATATTAAATTATATATTTAATGTTCTTAAACGTACGTGGGTCCTTGGCGAACACTTTTGCGCCCCTAGCACAGTCCAAATAGTTACTCCGAAGCCACTGAGATAGAACAATATTCAAATGTACACAGTACAATAATGTAATAATATTCAAATGTAGACGGGTAATGTGGGTGTACATTACCCGTCCAGCAACAGTGTGTCATTATGACACTTATTGCCATCTACTGACCACAAAAAATATAATAGTCAAGCATTTACATTTATATTTTAGCAAAAAATCAAGATTTTGATTTATGATGGTCTTGTATTTAGTGAGCGATGTATAGGCGAAGCTTATTTAAATATATGGCGTTTGATTTCCAGTTTTTCTTTTCTCAGTATTTATTACCTACGAGAATACACGCTATTGTTTAGCTGATGCCCGTGACTTCGTTACGTGGAAATTTTGAAAAAACGAAGTTATTACACGGAATGAAAAGTTTTGTTGTAGTATTTCCCTTCATTTTTGTGTAGATAATGTAATAAATAAATTCAAATTGTCTGGTTGTTATTTAGGTTAGCTGTTGATCTCAATTTGTATTCAACAAACCTAAACATAATGAGATGTTTTCCTAAATACAAATTACAAAAGCAACATTAACCTCTCTGAGCTCAATACTTTAAAGAAATGTATGCCAAACCCTAAGCTCTTTTTTATTATTTATGACTGACGCTAAAACGCTTCCGTTTCGCCAAAATCGCCGTTGTTCGAAACTAGTAGGTATATAGAGTAGTCAACGGTCGCTGAATTAATTTTGAGCCTGAGTGGAGACGTCCATTATTTATTAGTTATCTGCCTAACACTTTGCCGCTGTAGTTACTCAAATTTGACAGATCTGCTGACGACTCATAGACACCAGAACGACGATTATTTTTGCAGATAAATCGATAAAAACTATTTTAAATTAAATAGTAACTTGTTGTTATTGGTTTAAAATAATTAGTTTATAAAATAAAAATTATAACTATAAAATAATTTCTTCCATACTATTGTTGCAAATGGACAATATCGAGATATATGGCTTTAAGCTATAACTTTATTAGTATTTTCACACATACTTTACTACTTTGTTGGTATGGAGCATTGCAAGATTTACAAGCAAATTGCGTTGGCACAGTCACACCGCTTGCTAAGTAAACCTGTTTAATTTTGTTAGAAAGTATAATTCAATTATCTCCTACTACTTTTTTTTAAATAGCTTGAGGTTGTGGAGGGGCAGAAGGCAGGTCGTTACTAGAAATTCTAGAGTAAAATTTTACTAGTAATATTTAATAATGATCTAGCACTAACTCTCAGACTATGTTCATCATACTAATATTATAAACGCCTTCTTAATGAGGACGAATGTTTCTTATACCTTTACTCAAAAACTACTGAACCAATTTTGATGAAACTTCACAATGTTGTAGCTTGTACATCAGAATAGCTTCCAGGTCATAAATCAAACTAAACGGGGACAGGTTAGTTATAAAAGTATCTCTTCTCATCACATTATCACGGGCTTAATAAAGTATAACACATTTATGCCTATAGTTAACCATTATCATATTTCTTTCTATTGGTCACTAGTTTCAACATTTCTAGATTTTTTATATTTTTTGATTTGTAGTATCTAAAAAACATACACAAATTAAGTAAATAATCAGCCGGCGTACACACGTGAATTATGAAGATACAGAATACACGAATATCGTATATTTAAAAATAGCGATATAACACATGTTTTTGTGATAAGAGGTGTCCAGTGGACTACCACGACAGTTGTCAGGGTGTCTTCCCTAGACCTCAAGTTTCCCATTACCAAAGAATCCTCTCTGCAAAACTTTATTCTCAAGGTCTAAGAGTTTGACATTGATAAGTAAATGAATGAGTCAGGACTTCCATATTTATAATATAAGATATAAGATATGATTTTGTCAAATTATTGGAATTACTACTATTCAAACCACGATTCAAACGCCCACAGAATAGCGATGTTTAGTTGCTAAGCGGAAAATATTCTATTACATTGACATTAAAGTACCATAAAAGAGCTCAGTAAATATCTTTGCTAATAAAAATACTCTATAAAATAAATTTCGGTGAGGAATAGCGTCCGCTGAATGTTTAACTTATGAAATTTTAATAATTTAATGGAGTTTACTGGTTTTGGTTGCTTTCCTGTCAAATTTTAATGCATAAAGTGTTAAGTTTCAAGCTGTATTTCTGGTTATAAAATTATCTCAGTCTCTATATAATTATAAGTAGGTGCCTGTATTATATTCCAAGTAAGTTGGAACGTGAAAATAGAATATTACTAAAATGGAATAACTATTAGTTGGTTACTCGCTTTATCGGATTAGTTTTAATTATTTCCTACTCATTGAATACTTTTCCCCGCAGCTTCTTAACTGTAAAGTTGCATCCATTTAGTACTTTTTGTGAGAAAGAGTTACAAACATCTAACCAATCATTCTTACAAAAATTCAGATTTATAATTTTTAAAATTTCTTTTTTGTCAATTGGCGAGTCTGGGGTCGCCTAGTAGTACTAATAAAACATGCTTAGTTAATTATTTTTTTATAAAAAAATAAATTTAGTATATGTTTTTTTCTTTCTGTTTTAATACTAAATAAATATCTAGTCAATTCTGTTTAACATGATCAGAATGTTTAATACACGCTGTAGTATGTGAGTGTGTGTAATGTGTATTTTTATTGATTGTGATGTTTCTCCGTCCGTACCTACTCATCATCTTCCCGCCCCATAGTCGGCGCCATAATATAACTTTGTCCACAATATTTTCATGAAATACGGTACACAATTTTTGCTTTCCATATAACATACATAGGCAAATTCATTAAAATTATTCTACTTCTACCCGTGGTTAAATAAGAAATACTCTCACAGGTGACTTTATTGCATTCTAACTAAATAATTTTATTCTATACCTTTTTGCAGAGCTTTTGTAAAACTGTAATATATTTGCCCGGCGTTTTATGCGATTTTGAATAACGTTTAAAGCAACTTTATTAAGATATTATAAAAAATCTTGCCAGAACGCAACTTGTACGGTTAAATGAGATGGAAGCCTTTAAGGGTTGTAGCTATTTTTAAATTACCCCTGCAGACCAATAACAATAATATTTTTGTTTATCATTTATATTATACTCTTATTTGAAAATAACTGAAGCTCAGATCTTTGTCTACAATTACTTGAGTAAAATATTTTGTAAAGTAAATCATACAATGTATACAAAAATTAATATGTAAATGTTTTTTGTTACAGATTGGAAATGTTTTAACAAGTCTTAAGAACGCGTAAACAAACTATATCCAAAATGCTGCTACCAAACAGAAGTGTATTAGTTTTAAGCTTTATCTTCTGTTTTGCTATTGAAAATATCAAAGCTAATAGTAACGAAAATACTGACACAGATATTAGCTATGATGAATATGATGATGCAAATGATAGATACAAAAGAACAGCAGAAGAAAATAATAAACAAGAGAACATAACAGATGAAAAAGCCTCTAACTTAACAGAAGTTTGTATAGGACTACAAGAATACTGCAATATGTCCAGAGAAGAATACCTTGAAATGATGAACAATTACATATACCCAAACACATACGAATGGATTCTCATAGGCACTCACACATTGGTTTTTATCATAGGATTGGTCGGAAATGCTTTGGTGTGCGTTGCAGTTTACAGAAACCATTCAATGAGAACAGTGACGAATTATTTCATTGTGAATTTGGCAGCTGCTGACTTTATGGTGATATTGTTCTGTCTACCACCGACGGTGTTGTGGGATGTCACGGAGACTTGGTTTTTTGGAAGCGCTTTGTGCAAGATACTGCTTTATTTTCAGGTAAGTTTTTATTTTTAGGGTTATTAAAAACTTGATCTATTACTTACAAAACACTATTAGCTTTATACAATATTAGTCTTATTGATTTAAAAGTGGAATGTATAATCAATTTACCCAATTCAGAGAGAAATAAAGCTACAACAACAACAAGCCTAAAAAGTTCCACCATTATGTCATAATCAATGCGGGAAATGACATGGAAAAATACAATAACTACATAACTATAGTAAAATACTGGGTCAAACAAGGCATGAACTACCATATTGGCAGACGTTAATGTATTGTTTAAACCTGTAGCAACCAACTTAACATAAATACTTATTCATAATTATACAAGCGAGATATCTATGAAGCTTTGAAATGTTTTTAAACATGATAAAGGAAAATGTCTAATATTAATAAATTACCAAAAACTTTAAACTAATGATCATTAATATACTGCACATATTTTGCTAGCATAACTTTTTAAACTTCATAAATTAAAATTTTATTTTAAGATTGTGTCTATTAAAATTTATGACTAGGTAAGTAAATAATGAGCTTTTGCCCTCAGTTACACCACTAGCATGATAATTAAATGAAAGTTTTGCTATACATAATATTGGTACTAAATTTTCAAGGTAAGCCGTCTACAAGTCCCATTCAACTCAGTTTTGAATGTGGGAAGAGTACAACTCAACAATGGTGAGATTATACCACAAACTGATATAACAAGCAACTTGGAGTAATCCTATTTAAATAAAAGCTAGTCTTTTAAACACAATTGGAGTAAAACAAGGGCAAAAGTGGTATCGTTGTTCTTACGATTTGCTTAGGATTCAGAGTTCATTTGAGGCGTCCTTCTTACTGATTTTGGTCACGGCAGATAATCTTAAGCGAGACTAATCAACAATCTAATATTTATTATAACGTATACGTTATATCGTTATGCGTGAATCCTAGTCATAAGTTCTTTACAAACTGTTCATCGTAGTTAAAATGCGTGGCTTTGCCGTTTCGTAAGAGTGACGTAGATACTCCTATGGGCTTATAGACAAACAGTATTGACTAAATAGATATTAATTTGGTGCCTATAGGTCCTTGAGTAATGGAATGATGAGGAATGGATGAGAATTAGAGAGTATTAGGTTAGGGCATGTAGAGCTAGGAGCTTGGCTTTCAATAAGATCTGAAAACGTTTTTTTGAATGGTAGCAATATCTAGTCTTAGCGTTAAATTACATGAAAATGTTTTTTGTGGAATCTCATTTCTTTTTGCAACCCATATGATGTCCCACTGCTATACTCGGGTCTGCCCAAGATAACCTAGTTGTTTATAGGTCCTGGGAGTAGGATACACATGAAAAAACAAAATTTGAAACTTATAAACAAAGCTTGGTTGGGTTATTTTAAGTTACCAGACTAGAATACAGAATACCAATTCTGTATAATTAACCAGATTGATTGATTCTTGCGCTGAATCCATACTAATATTATTAATGTGAAAGTAACTCTGACTAACTATCTGTATGTTACCTTTTCACGCTTAAACCCCTGAACCGATTTAGATGAAATACGGTATTAAGTTTAAGACCCGAGGAAGGATATAGGATAGCTTTTATCGCGATACGGCGTCTACAAATTACGTGAGGTGATTTTGGCGAATGTTAGACCCCCTCCCTTCGTCGATCAATATCACGTAGATTTGATTTTTCAGAAATTTGACTGAACACTGATCAAGTGATCAAGTGTGAGTCGCTCTCGCATGACGTAGGCGGGTGGGGGGGGGGGGGATGTCGTGTTAAAATCGAAAATTTTCATAATAAAAAAAACAGTTTTAGATGGATTAAAAAAAGTGAGACCTTCCCCCGATGCCTCACTATACATTTTACGTAATTAATGCTGGAGCCGTGGGCGACAGCTAGTCCTATCATACGAGTAATATAAGTACCTGGATGACCGAGCTTTGCTCAGTATTTAGACAACGTTTTTTAGAAATAAAACTTAACTAGATTGATTTATCTTGAAATTAATAAATCTGAAAGTTTATGAGGATGTATAAATGGATGTTTGTTGCTCTTTCACGCAAAAACTACTAAACGGATTTTGATAACAAATCACAGTAATTTAGTTTATACGTCGTTATAGCACATAAGCTATAAAACTAAACATAACCCCTGTGGAGCTAAGGGGAAAACCTAGTTTTAGATAAAGTTCACATTCACAACTGCTCAGTACGTACTCGTAGGTCACTCGTTAAGTTTTGAAGTGCTCGTAATTTAGAAATGGAATGCATCTGTATTAAATTAAAAAGCAAATTTATTAAAAAATAAAACACGAGTAGGTGTGTAGTTTAAATCTTCTAATATATAAAATTCTCGTGTCACAGTTTTCGTTGCCATACTCCTCCGAAACGGCTTGACCGATTTTGATGAAATTTTTTGTGCTTATCCGGTATCTATGAGAATCGGCCAACATATATTTTTCATACCCCTAAGAGTTTGTTTGTTTGTTTGAATGCGATAATCTCAGGGACTACTGGGCTGCACTGAAAAAATATTTTATTGTTGGATAGCCCATTTATCGAGGAAGGCTATAGGTTATAATATCACGCTACAACCAATAGGAGCGGAGCAGCAATGAAAAATGTTGTAAAAAAAAAGAAGGAAAAAGAAAATAGGGAAAATTTACGCAGACGAAGTTACGCGGGTCAGCTAGTCTAATATATAAAATTCTCGTGTCACAGTTTTCGTTGCCATACTCCTCCGAAACGGCTTGACCGATTTTGATGAAATTTTGTGTGCATATTGGGTAGGTCTGAGAATCGGACAACATCTATTTTTCATCCCCCTAAGAGTTTGTTTGTTTGTTTGAACGCGATAATCTCAGGAACTACTGGGCCGCATTGAAAAAATATTTTATTGTTGGATAGCCCATTTATCGAGGAAGGCTATAGGTTATAACATCACGCTACGACCAATAGGAGCGGAGCAGCAATGAAAAATGTTGTAAAAAAAAAGGAAGAAAAAAGGGAAAAATTACGCAGACGAAGTTGCGCGGGTCATTGCCCACCCCTAACATTTATAACTATACTATAATATTTTAAAGCTGAAGAGTTTGTTTGTTTGTTTGAACGCTATAATCTCAGGAACTGCGGGTCCTAAATAAAAAAATATTTTACTGTTAGATGGCCCATTTATCGAGGAAGGTTATAGGTTTTATAACATCACGCTACGACTAATAGGAGCGGAGCAGCAATGAAAAATGTTGTAAAAAAAAAAGGGAGAAAAAAGAAAAAAGGGAAAATTTACGCAGACGAAGTTGCGCGGGTCAGCTAGTATATATCTAAATACATACATATTATAAATAAATAACACCCAGACACAGATTAAATCAGCGTGCTTATCACACAAAGTTTTATCCTGAGTGGGGATCGAACCCACGACCTCTTGCGTAGCAGCCGGATAAACTCCTACCGCGCCACAGAGGCAGTCTTTCAATAGTAGCATTGCCAAAAACTTTCTAAGTTCTACGAGATCAAATCAAAGACTGGGTTTCGGGAAATCATGATGCATCACGACAACGCTCATAACAAAGCCGTTTCTAAGGAATCTGGTGTTGAAACCTTATCCCATCCACCATACAGTCCTGCTTTAGCTCTCTGTGATTTCTAGGTAAATAATTTCATGTTGCGAATAGGCCGTGGCCACCTACGAAATCGCAATTTCGGACCTATCAGATCAAGACTGGCAAAAGTGTTTTAATAGTTGGTTTAGACGAGTGGAATTTTGCTTAAATAATGAAGGAGAGCATTTCGAAAAAAATGTAAAATAAATATTGTTAATATCTTGAATAGTTTTTTCTTGTCTCAAAACTTATCGAGTTACATACACATATTACCAACCTATTAAAGATGTTTTTTTTTTTATCAAAAAGGGTTTTTTTTTAATGCTGATTTATTTATTAAATTTAGAACCCTCCATGGTTCTACATTTAATAAATCTACTGACTAGAATTTTAGAGTTTGGAATTGTTATGAATGGTTGCTATCCGTCCACTCTAAATTAATTAAAAACAAGATAACTTCATAAACGTCCCACAATTTGTTTATTAAAGCCTAAAAAGCCACCAAAAAAACTTTACAAAAAACCTACTTTATTTTTGAGGCTAGCTACTTCAGTAAACCTACCTATTTCAGTGCCACTGTTCTCTGTCAGACCTAAAATGCCAATACGATTAATCGAATACCAAAGTCCATCTTTGGAATTCTAATTCGGTCTATGTAAATATTGGTTCGTGGCTCCTCCCCTGTAGCCTTGTACATTTGAAAAGATGGGTTTTGCTCATTATATTTGAAACTTTGCCTTAGTCTTTGTTGTGTTGTTCAGTCAATTCAAATAGCCTCATTTTTTTTATTATAAAGGTTGTGTGTCTTAAGATTTCTTGTCTACATGAATAATAATAATAATAATAATAATAATATCTTGGGACAACTCACACAACGCTATCTGATCCCAAACTAAGCAGAGCTTGTACTATGGAAACCAGACAACTGTTAAACTTACTTATATATTTCTAAATACATACACATACATATTATAGATAAATAACACCCAGACACAGAATAAACCATCGTGCTCATCACACAAAGTTTTATCCTAGGTGGGGATCGAACCCACGACCTCTTGCGTAGCAGTCGGATACACTCCCACCGCGCCACAGAGGCAGTCCAATACGATTCTTCATTTAGTTGATCTAAGTCTGAGCCAAAAAGTGAAACTACTAGAGGTGTGACGATATAAAGTACGTAAATATTATAAAAGATGAAACACAAAGACATGAAACCTATGAAGCTTAATCAAATGTTAACACGACGCTTCTATTATATGACAGTACTTGATTTTTCGATTATTTACACAAAAGGTAAATTTGTGAAGGTAATTTTTATGCTTTGTAACACTTCTCAAGTTGGTTAATGACTTAATTAGTTAGTTAAGGATTCATTAAAAAAATTTTTTTTTGTAAAAAAATATTAAATATTGTGAACCATACTTTATAATTTTTCATAAAAAACATTTTCGATTGACGACAATTGAAGCTAATAAAAATTAATTGCTTTAGTTGAAACTTTAATTAAAGGGTTGAAGAAATTCGTTTTAATTAAGTATACTGTCCAATATTTTCTTCCTCAAGATCTTTTTGAACTGAAAGAGGAAAATTTATGCCCTTTAATGTTAAAAAAAATATAAACGTCTTACGAAGTTCAATATTAAGGAAAAGGGTCCCCGAACAGGTTTTAACTGAATATGGGACTGAATTCAAATTGGAATCTTAACATTTGAATGAGATTGAGTAATACTGAGATTTCAATTTGAATCTCGATGTATTGAGATTCCAATAAACATGCGAAAGTAGATATTTAAATAAATTATGCACTGTGGTTTATAAACTCTGGCTCACCTAGATTCTAGATCAGATAGCGCAATAATCTTGAAAGCTGTTTTTAGTTTCGTTAGTGTTCCTGAATATTTCTTTCTTTTCTTTTATATTTGTGACCTGTGTATTCTTGTATATTTGTGCATTATCATGGTATTGTTTATGCTTAATCAATATATCAATCAGCCTGTTTCATAGGACTGATGAATATAGGTCTCTCCTAATTTATGCCCAGTCCTCCGCCTACCGCATTCAATTATTTATCCCAGCGACCTTCTTTAGGTCGTCGGCTGAGGGTCATACTACCTCATTTTACTAAGGTTATCTTTACCTAACTGTTCGTTATTGTTCCAGTCAGTATCAGTGACGGTATCAGTGCTGACCCTGACGTTCATCTCGGTGGATCGCTGGTACGCCATCTGCTTCCCGCTCAAGTTCAAGTCCACAACAGGCCGCGCCAAGATTTCTATCTTCATCATCTGGACTGTGTCTCTTGTTTTCAGTAAGTATTTTTGTCTTTTCTACTGCTATTTTACTTTTATTTTCAGTTATATATTATACACATATAACTGAAAACCGTAATCGAAGTCAACGGTCGTTTATGATACCGAAGACGTTACATAATCAGATTTCGCACCCAGAAAGGTGTAGCTAATATATGCCATATATTATCCGTTGCTTAAATTTGGCAAACAAACGCCATAACAATAGACAGCAGGTGTAGTTACTTAGTGCCATTTATAATCCATAGTAAACATAAACATATTATATATTTTTTTAATATCTTGGGACAACTCACACAACGCTATCTGATTCCAAACTATGCAGAGCTTGTACTATGGAAACCAGACAACTGATAAACATACTTATATATTTCTAAATACAAACATAATAAAGATAAATAACACCCAAACACAGAATAAACCATCGTGCTCATCACACAAAGTTTTATCCTGGGTGGGGATCGAACCCACGACCTCTTGCGTAGCAGTCGGATACACTCCCACCGCGCCGCAGAGGCAGTCCAAAATGTAACCACATTTTTCTACTACACGTTGTATACCACTAAGGTATCTCTTTCACTAGGACACCATGGCAGCACAACCAGTTGTTGCTACCAACGAAATGCTATAGCTATAGCATGATCAAACGGACACCAGGTGAAATACTCTTTATATAATCGTATACATTTTGTTGGTTGAGCAGCAACTCGTCGTGCATGGTCTCCTAATGAAAAAGAACCCTAACTCTTGAATTCGAAAAAAGAATTAGACGTACGAAGCCTTATACTGTCACTATCACTTTTATCTGAATATTAGCAACAAAAATACCTAAGAGAACCTCGTAAAGTAGGGTTCTGTCACAGAGCTTAGCTATTATACTTTGAATTTCCTTTAAATTTCACTATATATACTACTACCGTGTTTTTTTTTCATATACCACGTCAATCATTTAGCTGGCAGGGGGGGGGACACTGGACTTTAACAAAAATTTGCACTTTAAAGCTAATTATTAATAAAAAAAAATAAGATTTTATTCTTTCACTTCGTCAGCATAAATCTAAAGTGTATCCATGCAAAATTACAGCCTCCTAGCACTAACAGTCTTTGAGTAAAGCTGCGGACGGACGGACGGACATGGCGAAACTATAAGAGTTTCGTTTTGCCATTTTTGCTACGGAACCCCAAAAATGATCGGTTTCTAGATAAGTTTAACCGTTGAAATAATAAACCAACCGAATTAAATTGCTACACCCACGAAAATACAAATTTGTTCTCAAAGGCGACCGACGACACGGTCAAAGTGTCATCGGCATTTCAACTTACTGATCTTTATGCCACCCAATATCCTTTTGTTCAAGGGCTTTTGACATGTTACGGGACTTTGTATATATTAAAGACTAGTTTATGCCTGCAGCTTTGCCCGCGTGGATACCAGATTGTTACTAAAATATTTTAACGGCAAAGTTTCATACTAACGTTTCACGCCGTTTTACCCCCTTAGGGCGTGAATTTTCAAAAATCCTTTCTTAGTGCTCCTCTGTAAATGGAACCTCTGTGCAAAATTTCAAGTTTTTAACCTTAATAGTTTAGGACCTGCGTTGATATGTCAGTAAGTCAGTCAGTTTCTCCTTTTATTTACAGATAAAAGACAGATACATAGCATTTCTCAATTTAGTTAAATAGCCGAACTATTTATAATTCAAAGTAGGCGTAGACAAATGGGTTCACTAAAAATCTCATCAGAAACTATTCAACTTATTCCTCGTCGATACATTCTTAGCAGTGTGATCATGGTCACCTTGTCAGGGTGAAGGCAGAAACATACTACCGTATCGTGGACTGTCGCAACGCGTCAGAAACCTACCGGTTCCATACAGTTTGTATGGCTAGAGACACATTGAAGCAGAGTGGTGTGTCGCAGCGTGGTCTACCGTGGTGCGGACCGCTTGCATGCGATCGCGCCAGAACGGTGGTAGGGGTGGCGCGCCACAACACTCTAGATTAGTCTTTTTCTAACATTGGGAGTCGTGATTAGGTAGCGAGCGGACTCTCGTGGTTCTTGCGCGCTACATTTTAACTTAACAAAATAGGTCGGTAGGTACTCTTACCTCCCTATTTTGTTTATTTTAAAATGTCTGATGAATGAATTGACCTTGTGCGTCAACCTAGGTTATATATGGTACCAAAAATAAAAATTACAAGAACCAATTAATAAGAAATGCAGCTTGTAATTTTAAATATATCTAATACTAAAACACTTTTTAGCTTTGGTAGGTAGGTACAATGCAAAAATTATAAGCAAAGATTAAATAATATTATTTTCTATTTACGCAACACACGTGTAAGCATTTTGTAAGAAATATCTTAAATCTTATAAAAGTAGGTAATGCTAAAAATAATAAAAAAGTGTCATCTACATTAAAAAAATTAAGGTCCTCATAGAAACGTGCAATCGGTGAATTATTTCGATTGACACTGTACAGAAAAAACGTCAGAACGAGTGGTACCACGCGTTAACACGCGTTATTAGTGTGCACACCAGCTCAGACGCTTCCCTCGTAAAAGTCCCACTCACCCCACGCTAAGGGGCGAAGAGGTCGATAAAAATGGGGCGAGTGGGGCATTTAAATAGACGGGGCGCAGGTTACACTTATAACACCCCTGCCCCCCTCCACCTTTGAGTCGGGGGTAAAACGTGTGCGATTTACGGCTATAAAGTTTAATTATAATTTATTCCTAGGATTTCAAACTTCTTGGCTCAATAATCTTAAAATTTTTTTTTTTTTTTTTTTCTGTCAAAACTCTTTCTACGAAGCAGACGCGTTTGTGTACATCTAGTGTTTAGAAAATAAAAAAGACAGTAAAACCTTAACTACTTGGACAGTGCTATGTACCATACTGTGCGTTGAAACAACAGTTTTTATCAGTGAAAAAACTACAACAGTGTACATAATAAGTGAAGTACAATTGTGAAATAACTAAAGATATATATTGTGAGCAAACTATTGTTGTGGGTAAATGTGATTATCGTTCAGTTGTTTTGTCAATCTACTTATGAGTTTACCCTCCTATGCAACATTCGCTAACTATACCATACTGAACTGTTTATTAAGCCAAAAGTTCGTAGACGCCGTGGCTTGGATGCTATAGTGTGGGCCTCTTGTTCAAGCGACTCGAGTTCGATTCCTGGTCTCGACTATTTGTTTTTGAGCTTTTCAATCGAGCCTACAATAACGTCAACTAAAGACGTACACAAAATTCACCAAAAATCGTAAATTTTTTGGCAAATTTTTTATTCCTTCTTTTTTTATTTTTTATTTGGAAATATTTGCTTTTACTACCACACCCAAGATGCGTTGCCAGGGATGCACAAAAGATACAAATGGGTCTAAATTCCTGAAATGTAATACTTGCTCCTCGAAGTACTGTTATGAATGCTTAAATTTAACAGCCGAAGACTGCAGCAACTTAACTACTAAACAGGCAGCTTCTTTAAGATGCCCTTATTGCCAATATGTGACAGAAAGAAAATCCAGCGATAGCACACAGCGTCGACAACACCGAGATGTTGATCTATCGGACGAATCGATGAACATGTCGCCGCCGTCTCAAACCATTGAGCCCGCAGTTCTTAACGCAAGCGTTGCTAACACTATTTCATCAGGCGCTGACTTAGCAAATGAACCGGTCACTATGGAGAGTATTAGTAAACTTTTTGACATTAAACTGGCCCCCGACTCTGCAATCATGGTTAACCTTAGATCTGCGCTCAAGAAGGATGTGGAGAAAATGGTATCGGTGGAGGTCAACAGAGCGGTGGAGAAACTCAAAAGTGAATTTACCGCTACAACTGATTTTATCTCTGCGGAACATTTGGATTTAAAATCTGATTTTAATAAACGGGACACTCAAATTAAACACCTGGAAGAGGAAGTTTCCAAGTCTAAACGTACCATACAAAAGTTAGAGGCCAAATTGTCTAATATGGAAAGAATTTCCCGAAATTTAAACTTGGAGATACACGAAGTTCCCGAAAATAGAAATGAAAATTTGATGGTTATGTTTAAAAAGCTTTGTGAAAGTCTGCAAGTTGATGTTCCCGACAGCGATGTGAGATCCTGTCGCCGCGTTGCCAAAATGGATCCGTCATCAAAGCGCCCACGCAATATTTTGATTAATCTTTCCTCACAAAGACTTCGTGATCTCATATTGTCGTCTGCAACGCGCTTTAATAAAGCTCATCCTAACGAAAAACTTGCAACAATACATATTGGGTCAACAGGCGATACTCAGCGAATCTACTTGTCGGAACATCTATCTCCCGAAATCAAAGAATTACATAGCAGCGCTCGCAAGTTTTGCAAGGATATGAAATTCATGTTTGTCTGGGTACGCTTTGGGCAAATTTATATACGTAAAGATGAGAAAAGCTCTGCAATACTTGTAAAAAACATTGATGATTTGAATAAACTAAAGTAATCCACCTCATTATACAAATTTTATGTTTTGTTTACTTTTAAACTAAAAATGATTAGCTTCTATTACCAAAACGTTAATAGAATACGTAGTAAACTTACACAGTTCTATATAAATGTATTAAACAGTAACTATGATATTATTTGTCTAACGGAAACTAATCTTAATTCGGGTGTTTTCGACGGAGAGGTTATTGATGGTCGCTATAACGTTTTTAGACGAGATCGCGAGAGCACAACTTCATCCAAATGTGAGGGGGGCGGCGTGCTCATCGCTACCCTAAAAAGTTTTAAAATTATTCACCAATTGTCGTGGCAATCTGGTATGGAGGATATCTGGCTCACAATAGTGTCAGATGAGAGCGGTGTACCGAATACGAATGTTTGTGTCTGCTACTTGCCTCCTAATATTGATGTTGCTAAGATTGATGAATTCTATTCTAATTGTCAAAAAATTATGTTACACGATCATCCCGATGACAGCTTCTTACTTATAGGCGATTTTAATACCCCTGAACTACTTACAGACTCTTCGGTTGACTCAAGCGCGGTTAAAAATTCTAAAAAGCTACAGTTACTGAAGGAGTTAATTGCACTTTGCAGTTTTAAACAATACAATAGTGTCATAAACGAGAACGGGCGAATCTTAGACTTAGTTCTATCAAATTTGGACTCCGTCTCTGTAAGCGATACGTTTCCCCTGAGTTTAGTTGATAAGCACCACCCGGCTCTAGCAATTGAGGTAACATTTCCCCATAAAACAAAAGGTCTCGCTAAATGCCCACGTGAAGTGCTGTTATTTTCAAAATGTAATTTGGAGTGCATTAAGACGGAGTTAGACTCGACTCCTTGGCACGAACTTTTATGTGCCGCGGATGTTGACATATGTACAGATGTTTTTTATAAAGTTTTGTTTGATATTATATATAAACACACACCGTTGAGGAAGCTTAAACATCAAACGTTCCCAAGTTGGTACAGTAAAAGTTTAATCAAATGTCACCAGGAGAAGAAAAAATATCACAAGCTTTTTAAAAGATACAATAATCCTCGTGACTATGATACTTTCTCATTACTTCGCTCAAGGTGTCATAAATTAGCTAATGAGTGTTATAAACAATATTTAGCCTCCACGGAAGACTCTATCAATAAGAACATTAAATTGTTTTGGAAATATGTAAACAATAGGAAGGGCAACCATACCTCAATGCCTCGAGTAATGTCTATGGGTGAGTCATCTTCAACAGGTGGTCAGGGAATTTGCGAACTCTTTTCTGCGTACTTTGGATCTGTCTTCGAGACACCGAACTGTAATGATTCTTCTTCTTCCTCAGTAAATGGTTCGGATTTTAATGTCACCAACACATGCCTGGACACTGTGTTGTCCTGTATCTCATTTACTGACAATGATATCCTACACAAAATTCAGCAATTGGATATAAGCAAGGGTGCGGGCCCCGACATGCTGCCGCCTTCTTTTATTAAGTTATGTGCCAAACAACTCTCGATTCCTCTCTGTATTATATTTAATAAGTCAGTTTGTCGCGGTATCTTCCCACAACGATGGAAAACTGCGTATATAACCCCTATCTTCAAAAATGGTGACAAGTCGCGTTGCGAAAACTACAGACCTATAAGTATATTGTCTTGTTTTGCCAAATTATTTGAGTCCTTAGTATACCACTCTCTGTACAGTCACGTTAAGCCCATTCTCTCGGAGCAACAACACGGCTTCGTAAAAAACAGATCTACAGTCACGAATCTTTTGGAATACAAGAATTATCTTTGCAGGAATTTTGCGGTGGGCGGTCAGGTGGACGCCATCTACACTGACTTTTCAAAAGCTTTTGACAAAGTGAATCATAATTTGCTTTGCAAGAAACTTGTGTCTTACGGCATTCAGGGTGATTTACTTCGTTGGCTGTCCTCATATCTCAGTAACCGAAGTCAATTAGTTGCGTTAAAAGGATATTTTTCTCAACCTGTGATAGTATCCTCTGGGGTGCCACAAGGGTCACATTTAGGTCCTTTATTTTTCGTTCTATTTATTAATGACCTAATCGAGCGTCTGTCCTGCCAATGTCTCTTGTACGCCGACGACCTCAAAATATTTACCAGAATCATATCACTCAATGACTGCTTGTGTTTGCAGAAAGACTTGCACACTGTCTCTGAGTGGTGTAAATCAAATAAAATGTATCTTAATGTGAGTAAATGTTTCACTATATCTTTCTCGAATAAACGTAACAAAATTGTTAACAATTACATCATCGATGGACAGATTCTTCAGAGGGCCACAGTCGTCAAAGACCTGGGCATTCTATTTGACGATAAGCTCTCTTTCAGACCTCATTACCAGTATATTATAACGAAAGCTAACAAACTGCTTGGCTTTGTTCTACGTTCAACTAAGGATTTTAAGAAACCTCGTAGCGTACTTTATCCCTATTTTGCTCTGGTGCGGAGTGTTTTAGAATATGGTTCTCCAATTTGGTCTCCGTTTTACAAGGTCCACACTGGCGATATAGAACGGATTCAAAGAAAGTGCTTAAGGGTTTTATGTTATCGTCAGCAAGAAGTTCGCTCGTGCCCTAGTTATGATTTAAGACTGTTAAAATTTGGAGTAAACTCGCTAGATACGCGTCGTAAATACTTTGACTTTGTTTACTTGTATAAAATAATTCATTCCATAATTGACTCCCCTACACTGCTTTCAAATATTTCCTTGAATATTAAATATAGTGCACGTAGATCTAACCATATTAATCTTTTCGCTTTACAAATTTTCAAAAACAACATATCATATTTTAACCCACTAGTAAGGATGGCGCGACAATACAATGAACTGGCAACAAGCAATCTAAATCTGGATATTTTTAATCCCAGATTTATTTCGTACATGAAAATTGTCAAAGATATCCTCTATCCCAAGCCACAACTTTCTGCGTCGGACTGAACTCCCTAAATAGCACCCACCAATACCCACTTGTAAGCTTGTATTTAATTTACTTTTCTTGTTATCATCATGTATGTACACATAATTTCATACTCAATCTAATTTAAGTTACCTATATTATAATGTATAGTAGATATATTTGTGTTTACTGTATGCACATATGTTGAGTTTCAATTTAGACTTAAGATAGCGATTTATATATTTGATACCTACAAAATTGTAACTTGTTTTGTGCAATAAATAAATAAAATAAAAATAAAATAAAATAAAATAAAATATTTAGAGAATTTCAACTTCATAAATAATCTATATTCTTGACTCGAATTTTAGTTGAGGCTTAATCCGTTTTACCTTTTATTATCTATTTCTTTAGATATTCTATGAATAGCAGATTATCGGAATCCTATGTCCTGCATATTTTTTTCTATCATATTTCAATTGATAAGGATATTATTGTAGTACAAAAAATATGTGCCTTTATGGAAAATAGCAAATTGAATTAACCGCCCCGCTACACTTCCATTTACAGTAATAATCAAAGGTAAAAACGAAAATAAAAAATGGTTCATTGAAGATGGAGCCTACACCTGCTCGTATAGTAAACGAATTAATAGTACTTAATAGGTAAATGGATTTTATAACTAGAGAGTGCTAATGAAAGGCCGTCTAAAATTAATAGACGATTTTAATTCAAAAGCATTTGAGAATAGATACTTAAACAGAATCTATATCAGATCTGTTTCGTTTAAAATATAAATAATTTAGAATTCTATAATGTGAGTCAACCAGCACCGAATGATTGATTATTATTCTTTGCATTCAATATTTTGACATAGCCCTCACTTTTTGCAAGAAGTAACTAAAAAAAAACGCATTTTACAGGAGGCCAATTTCAAACTTTGTATATAATGTATATCACAATAAAATACACTAATATCCAACACAAACAATCTAAATAGGTTTAATCTGTTTGTGTTATTTACTTTTTTGTAATCTTGCAATAAATGAGCGATAGGTAGTAGTAGTAATAGCATTTAATTTTTGTCAAATTTCAGTATCGGACTGTGTAGGTACGAAATTGTTGGATGCTTAAATTTTGATTAAATTTGGTAGACGATTTCAATTGGCAGGTGACGGAATTCTGTCCACGAAGTGTTTGTAAAAACACCTTGTGTTGATGTTTATCGCAATCTAAAGAGTTTATTGTATAACTATAATCCAGAAAGTGCAACTTACCAAAATAAAATATGAAAATCCATTTTGTACTGATGCGTAGCAGTTCTTTCGCCGACGTAATATTTTCTGTATGTCGTTATATCTTTGTCAATATTACTAGAAAAAGAATGTAAAGCAGATATTGTTACCTAAGTCTCTCGAGCATAATAACAAAAGAACTGTCAAAGTGAACAAAGGCAGCAGTATAATACTTTCTCTTTTTAATTTATGGTACAGCTGTTGACAAACAACAGATGGCGTTGTCTTAATCACGCCACTTTTTAACATTCTTTTTGATTCCGAGACAAATGATGACTTCAACAGAAGATTATGACCACACCCCAGGGGACCCGCTCGTTTTCGCAGGCGGCGAGTGAAACCACTAAAACAAGCCGTTGCCTGGAAGAGTTTCCCCTTGGGGGATTGTTATAAGACCAGGAACTTTATTTTATCATTTCGGTGTATTATGCTATCCATTCTTAATTGAAGCTTTTCCAAGAGAAACCATTCCATCTAAATAATAAATTAGACAAATTGTAAATACAATA
This sequence comes from Herminia tarsipennalis, assembly GCA_945859575.2. Lineage (NCBI taxonomy): Eukaryota > Metazoa > Arthropoda > Insecta > Lepidoptera > Erebidae > Herminia > Herminia tarsipennalis. The sequence goes on along the minus strand of OX243849.2, from coordinate 19,788,855 downwards.
ATTGCATTTTTGAAAGATAGAAAAATCTAGACCTAGAAAAGTCCAGACCCAGGAATCGAACCCGCGACTTCCGTATGCCAATCCGGGGCCAAAATTGAACCACTTATCTGGTCTACGTTACTAGACCTCAAATTTCTCTATCCGCGCATGCTCGCGAGTTGGGCCCTCGCATGCGCCATCTAGCTGGTAGTGCAATGATTGTATTTATAAAGTAATTGGCAAGAAATGCCTATAAAAATTGCTATGAACAAATTGTATTGGGTACTATACTTCAAGAACTTTCTATAAATAATATAATAAGATAAAACAATTTGTGAAGAAGAAAGCAGTTCGAGGACCGGTTTGTCTAGCCTAAAAAATATTAAATCACGAAGACGAAGTATTATATTAATGAAAGACTCGGACATAGTTACAACAAGAAGAGGAATTACAAAAATGGTTCTTTTATCTGGTATGGCCGTAAGATGTAAAGTAATAGTAGGGAAACTATAGCTAAGAGACGCCACATAGGTACGTATTTACCTGATTTCACAAAAACACTTGAAATGTTATTGTTGCTGATCATACTTTTATCCCACTTACAATCGGGAGCCAAAAGTTTAAGTACTTTATTTACTTAGGTTACAGAATGCAAGACCTATAAACGACGATTTATCAATAGTAAAGCCGAGAGAAAAAAACTTGGCAATAAAAAATAATTGTTATAGCGAGTTGGCTAATCTGAACTTCAACGGGGCGAGTAGGTGTATTTGGGTAATAAGGGGTAAAATCCGAGGGGCCAGTGGGGCCTAAACCTGTACAAGGTGTACAGTGTGTGCTGTGTATTTTGTCATGTCTTCGGAGAGCCGAAACTGATAAAGGTTAGAAGGTTTCTTAATTACAAACCTATTTTAATAAGGATGGTTCTTACAAACATCTTGTTAGATGCAGTTATCAAACGAAAGAAATAAAGCACTAACCTTTTGCAATATGCAGGTGGCGCGGTGGGAGTGTATCCGACAGCTATGCAAGAGGTCGTGGGTTCAATCCCACCCAGGATAAAACTTTGTATGATGAGCACGTTGGTTTATTCTGTGTCTGGGTGTTATTTTTCTATAATATATTTAACAGTTGTCTGGTTTCCATAGTAAAAGCTCTGATTAATTTGGGATTAGATAGCGTTGTGTGAGTTGTCCCAAGATATTATATAATATACATGCAGTCGCAAATCGTCGCCTGTCACGTTTTCATGGCTAAATCACATTTTGATGACATTTGGCAGCGATGAGGAAGAGCAAGCTTTTTTATTGCCAATAATCGACTTTTACGCTTGCGAAACTGCAGGCCAAAAGTAGAAACTAGATTGTTCCCCTAAAACTTTTAATTTTTCTACAGATGCACCAGAACTCGTGGTGTTGACAACAGAAAAGTTAGTGCCACTTCGCTTCGAGCTCGACTATTTGACCCAGTGCGTCGCCACTTGGTCACCGAGGAGCGACTTAGTGTGGCACTTTATCAAAGTGCTATTTATTTACACGTAAGTACCTATCATAAGACAACACGGCATGTGACGCTGAATTACGTTGAGCAAATCATTTCGTGTTTTAGATTCCTGTGCTGTGATTAATAGAAGCCTGTTCCCGAAGATTCCGCTACATTGTGTTAATTTTAATTGAAATTTGCAACCCCCTTTTTATGCCTCAGGAGTTAAATTTTCAAAGAGTCTTTAAATTTTAACGTGTGCCAGGTGCCTACGTCAATTCAACTCAACAAGTGACATTATGCGCCGGATCAGGTTTGACTGTGCGTTGCTATATCAGTTAGTCATGCTTTCCTTTTATACCTATACACAGATTTGTCATATTATAGTACTAGCGGCCCGCTCCGGCTTAGCACGGGTATAAAATATATAGATGTTAATATACATATAAACCTTCCTCTTCAATCACTCTATCTATTAAAAAAGAACGCATCAAAATCCATTGGGTAGTTTTAAAGATTTAAGCATACATAGGGATATAGGGACAGAGAAAGCGACTTTGTTTTATACTATGTAGTGATTTCTAGAAACGGTAAAGCAACGTGATAACAGTATATTTAACATAAACTTGTGTCTAATCCAACTAAAATGATATCATAGAAAATTAAATCAAAGCTTCTAAAAATGAATTTGACATAGCTAGCGTAAACGCCGAAAAAACAATTGAATTTATCCATTAAACAATGCTACATGATTGTATCAATACAAATTGGTAGTAGGTCGTCTTAGCAAGTGTCATTACTGGGCAAATGAGACTTACGAACTAATAATATCTAATAATATAATATCTTGGGACAACCCACACAACGCTATCTGATCCCAAACTAAGCAGAGCTTGTACTATGGAAACCAGACAACTGATAAACATACTTATATATTTCTAAATACATACATTATAGATAAATAACACCCAGACACAGAATAAACCATCGTGCTCATCACACAAAGTTTTATCCTGGGTGGGGATACACTCCCACCGCGCCACAGAGCCTCAAAGAAGGAGTGTGTTAGATTTTATTTAGGGGTCGTAGCGAGTTGTAGCAACATATGAAAGCTTTTATTGTAGAACTCTACCTATGTACCTACTTCTAGAGTATCAATTTACTCTGTTATAATGTATTCTGTTATTCTAACGTACAAATACTATCTTATATTCCACAGTTAACAACACTACAGTGGTATTTGGGAATCCTCATTAAAGTGACACATCTCACAATATAAATTTATTAAAAAAAATATCCCAATGTTTTTTATCACATTGTGTTTTATTACATTGTAATATATGTAATATTTTTAAAAAAAATTTTGGCCTTACGGTTTAAAAGATAAAGGCCCCTGTTTATCTTTTAAACCGCGTGGCCACAATTTTAGACACTTTCGGAGTGATTATTTTCAAAAAGTATTCACTTAATCGAAAAAGTTTCTTAAAAACCTCAAAATGTTTTTAAAAGACCACAAGATGGCCACCACCACAAAATAGTGAATTGCATTTTTTATTATTAAAACAGATTATGTATCAGTTCCGTTGCAATTAAATGTTTACTCCCAATACGGATAAGTCAAAGTTGCATATTTAGTTAAATATCTCTAAAAAGTTGGAATTAAAAAACACAAAAACAAATAAAAATGTTTAATCAAAATTGGAGTTAAAAGTCCTGGGCATATTATATAGGTTTGAAATAAACACTTTTTTTTTTAATTCGCGGGGTCGACTGTATTGTCGAGTGAGTTCCGCCAAGGAATCAAATTTTATAAGTTACTAGCTGACCTACGCCACTTCGCCCGCATCGATTTTCACTCGTTATTAAAAAAACTACTTTACGACCTACTCTCATACTTATAAAAAATCATTAAAATCGGTCGAGGTGTTTCGGAGGAGTCAGACACCGTAATACGAGATTTTTATATACAAGAAAGATACTTTAAGACCTATTCCTATAGGTATAAGAATACATCTTAAAGTCTCTAACTACACAGATAATATACATAAATACAGAAAAGTAATAATAAAAGTTGGTCGAGCCATTTCTGAGTAATTCGACCACAAACACCGTGAAACGAGATTTTTATATATAAGAGGATTAGATTTATTCTGTTTACTTCTTCATAATACACTATTAAAAACAAAACGTAACGTACTTAAAAATAATCATCTCCAGTTACTTTACAAAATATTAATAAACCAAATAGGGTTTTCTATACATGTTGTTTATCTAGAAATTACTAGAGTTTGTTATTGGATGGAAACAAAGAGAAAAATATTTATCTAGTAATATGTTGTCCCAATTAATTTTGTTATCGGAGGTAACAGGTTTTAGTGATAACAGATGATATCTGACAGCTAACGTTATTAATATTGACAAATTGTTTTTTTTATATTGTATTGCAATCAGTAACGCGTTGGAAATGTTTTGTGGCTGAAAGTGACTGTCTAGATTACAAAACAAACGATTGTTGGGGAAAAAACATGATTTTAAATATACCAAGTTAGCCTGCGGCTTGATTAGAAATATATTTCCCTTTAGATTGTCTTACAGATCAATCGGCGCACAACTGCTGGGTCGTAACGACAGATTATTGTGTTCTTTATAGCTAGGCTTGTGTATTTAAATGTAGGTGTTCACATATAGGACGACATGTTTAACTGTCCACGATATATTTGCAGTGACTACAGATTGTCAAACGGCACACACAACAGTTTTAAAACGTACATTAATAAAACGATTTGACTTATCGTGACAGTTTGAACCGGGCATTGGAATTGCGTGTCGTTTTAGCACCTATTTATCTTAGCCACGACAAAAATATCGTCTCGTCGTTTACAACGGCGGCAAGGAGACTGCCGTGAACCGCAAAAATGTTAGATACGACAGTCATTCAAAATTATAACATTTCTCGACAACCAAGTGACGATAAACAGTAGATATAATTGAAACACCTAGAGACGACAATCGTCCAACGATAAATTAATCGTTTCAACATAGTGGGAACGCGCCCTAATTCACTCTTACTATTGAGATACCATTACTTGATGAAATCCGATGAAAAGGCCGTTTGGGCTAAAGGTAATTTAACATTTTGTATAGTTTTGGCTGTGGGGACGAGCTACAAAGCACAAAATGATTATGTAAACAAAGTAAAGAGTGGAGAAGTCGAGTACAGAGAAATGTACTCATTCAGCAAGATTACTAGTTACATATACATATCAACCCATATTGTGTCCCACTGCTGGGCACGGGTCTTCCCAGTAGAAGCTACTTATTATAGATCCTAAGGGTAATTGCCATAATCGGCACGCTTGACGAGCGCGTTGGCGATCGCAGTAAGGCTTTTAATAACGCAGAGGACGCTGCTGCCCATCCTCCGGTGTGATATTCCTTAGTCGCCTTGACGCCACCCACGGGAAGAGATGGGTTGACATTATTCTTAAGCTGTTACCACATGGCTACCTACTTATATTACTAAATGATTACATGTCTCTGTACTTTACTCTCCACTCTTGACAAAGAAGTTGCAAAGTACTTGCATTATAATGTTTCTTATCAACACGTATTTCCTAAGATATTTAAAAGAGTATGAAACATCGCAAAGTCTTTATTTCTTATAAATAAAATTAGACAATCAACAAACAAAGTAAAAGCTACACGGAAGGTAATTAGGGACGCTATACGCAAATACAACATGATAAAAAAATTGCCTATGATAATAATTGAGAGGGAAATTGATGTAGCATAAGCTTTTAACAACTTCTTTGCCAGCATACTTATAACTACCATAAAGTCGTTAAATTCTTCAGCTATTAAAGCGGAAAATCTGTTACGTTCATGTATGCCACAGCGTTATTATATTTTCGCTTTTAGTTATATTACTTCGGCTGACATTATCGCTACTTTTCAAACACTACAATTGAAAAATACAGGCGACCTCTGGGGTACATCTGTAATATTGGTTAGAAGCCTAACACATATAGTAGAACCGTACTTAAGTACGTTATTACAGATGTATAGATAGCAGTACTTTTCCGGATCTGATGAAATTTAGCAAGATAATACGTCTGTTTAAGTCAGGTAGTTAAACTCATGTTGGTATTTTTCAACCTATCTCAGTGTTACCTGCATTTAGTAAAATCTATAAAAATATATTATTCTTAATCAATTATTTAGACATTTTAATGTAAACAGGCATACATTACATAATGATTAGTATGGTTTTACTAAAGGTCGCTCAAAAACCGATGCAGGAGTTGCTTTGTTAAAACACATCTACAGTGCCTGGGAAGGCTCGAAGCCTATAACATGATAATGAGAAGGACGATCAGTTACCTCAAGTAGCACCCGTTCACAAGTTTGATGCATGGGTCAGCCATCATTCGCCATATTGGAAGAAAGGAAGACGACCCCACACCGCAACCACAAGCATTGAAATTTTAGTGAGCATGACGATACCTTGCATTACATCTCATAGAAACGTAAATAACCTTAAATAATTTAATGAAGTTAGATCGCTAGTTACCGCTACTAACAATTATTTAGATACTCTGTGAATCAACATTTAAATATCTAACTGAAATGCATTATTTTGCATTTTTATATCTACGACCATGAATTGTACATCATTCTAGTAACTAGTAACAATTTAAACCAACAATTTAAAAAAAAAATGGTAAAGAAATATTATAAAAAATATAATTATACAAAAAAACATAACTCATCTGTAAACATTACGACAATGCGTTTTTGTCGTTTAAGTAAGTAAAAACGGATACCAAGTCCCATAAATGAACTACGAACCTTTTGCAGACAGATAGTAAGGAACACACAACTTATGGCTATTTATAGTATTGATGTGCATCACTATTTATACTATACTGTTTTAATGTTTTGTCGCACATGTAATATATTGGCATATACATATATTTCCTTAAATTTTTCCCTTAGGAAAACTCTAGTTCCAAGCTGATATATTGCACGGTCTCTGCTCTTTTCTATAGTATACAAGTACTTTCAACATCAGCGGCTCAGCCCCAAAGTAATATCCAAGTTTGGTCCAAGATTTTTCACATTAGTAAGTGCAAATTTTATACATTTACTCTTCTGGAATTTAAAACTAATTTATTTCCCATAAACCATTCCGTTACCTGAGAGAAAGCTCTGTACACTGCGTGTATTAGAGATGTATCATCCGCGAGCAGTACAACATTACTGGATGAACTTGGCAATAAAAAGTCATGGCCACTTTTTGTATTTGCCAATTTTTACAATATATTTGTTTATATACATTTATACTAGTTAGGTGCTGGAACCATTACACCATGAAATTCACGCAGCAATAACCATAGTACGTTAAGTAGGTATAATCAAGTTTTAAATGAATTAGCCCTAAGAAGAGGGTAAAGGCAACATGCGATTCGATTATTATAAGAAAAACTACCTATTATACAAATATTTATGAACCCCTAATTAAGGTTAATGATCCTATATATATATAGGATCATTAACCTTAAAAATAGATAATAATCGAATCGCACTTCGCAATCGCACACACGACTTTTTATTGCCAATTTCTTTTATCACTGCTTTCTTGCGAGCTTGGCATTAAATATAGAATAATTCTATTCCAAATTTTATTTGACGTTTATGAGCGTTGCATTTTGTAACCTAACTGATAAAGTACTTTGACTTTGACACGTTTCCAAAAATGCCCGAAACTTCTCTTCGTCTTAGGTTTTATTTCGTGACTATACTAACGTCACGCGTTTCATTCCAATAAAGATCGCATTTCATTTTTATGTTAATATGATGGATGTTTAATAGCTACTGGCCTGTATATTATTAAACAGAAACCACACTGAAGCTTATTTAGTCGGCAACAAATGTTAACTTAATTGAAATTCAAATGAGGTTCGATTAAAAAGTTAATGTTTCAATTTCATTTCAGCCAATATTCATTTATTAAGATTCCGATAGGTTTCATTAGTAAAATTTAATTGGTATATTAATAGTCGTAGAAGTCGTATAAGTATTCGGTACACACCTACTTGCTATGTATTAATTGTATTTTTTAGCTATTTTCCGCCACTGCGCCTTTTATTTTATGTACTTTATAACGTTAAATAAATATGAATTTATGAGTTATTTTGATACAATTATAATAATAACAAGTAAGTAAGTAATGTTTTAACTTAAAGCGTATGAGGTTTTTTTTAATCTATATATAGTTTTATATAAAAGGAGAAGCTGACTAACTGGCTGACATAATTATCAACGCAGGGCCTAAACTATAAAGGTTAAAAACTTGAAATTTGCACTGGGGTTTCTTTTATACCCTAAGAGAGTACTAAGAAAGGATTTTTGAAAATTCACCCCTAAGGAGGTAAAAGGGGGTGCAAAGTTAGTATAAAACTTTGCCGTTAAAATATTTTGGTAACAATCTGGCATCCACGCGGGCGAAGCGGCGGACAAATAATGAGAAGAATAGTTAGTAACTAGATAGTAAGCTTCATGCAAGTCCATAGCCGCATAAGCGCTATTCAAATGCTTGTTCTGCAAAGGTTTGAACGTCACCACTACGCGCTCCACATTCTAAGACATTTGTTCGTAAGTCTCATTTGCTCTTTATTTAACACAAAATTTTATTGAAGGTTGAATGCTAGATTAGTCTTTTGGTTTCTTTTGTTTACCTAAGAAACTTATTTATACTAGTTTCTTAGGTAAACAAAATAAACCAAAAGACTAATCTAGCATTCAACGTTTCAATCAAATTTTGTGTTAAATACGATTTTTCATCTATACTTCTATATCTGTACCTATTTCTATACTAATATTATAAAGAGGAAAAATTTGATTGTTTGTTTGTATTGAATAGGCTCCGAAACTACTGAACGGATTTGAAAAATTTATTCATCGTTGTGAAGCTACACTAACCCCGGGTGACAGGCTATTTTTTATCCCTATATTCCCACGGCAACAAGAACTACGCGGTTGAAACCGCGAGACGTCCGCTAGTTATTAAAAATATCTTAAACAGAAATTATTTGACTAAAAAAATAGTTACATCATTTGTAATGAGATCTCCATATAAAATCTGCGTTTTGTCATTTTTTTTTTAATTGTTGTTTTAACCAGTTGGAAAATAGCCCATTTCACTTGTTACAATGCTCAATGAAAACACAGTAATGTGATTGCATTACTATTTCGCTCAGAGTAACCGGTACTAGGCTAGGTAGAATCCTTCAAGGTGTTAAAAATGTTATATATCAAATCATTTGTTTTTTTTATTGTTAGTTTTCGTCTTGATGATTTAACTTTTATAATTTTTTTACAATAGTCAACCACTGAATTAATTGGATGGTGGTTTGTAATTCTAATCTAATTTCTTAACTTTTTTCAACAAAAAAAACAAACAAACTCTTCAGCTTTATAATATTAGTTTAAATACCATTTCTTAAACCCCAAACAGGATATCCGATTTGCTTTTGTCTAACAAATGAAGTTGGTTAATAAACACCCTTTGTTTATTAAATTATAATAGCAATAAACAAACGCCACTGGAATATTTCATGGGTTGAATAATACCTATGGTATTTTAAATAAAATTGTTTAGTCTTTTAAATCCCACGAACGAAGAATTTAAAAAGCGAAGACTTTCTAAGTTCCTCGCTAATTGTTTAGTAAATTTATAAACAACAACTTATTTACATAAACAAAACACTTTCTGCATACTCAGTTTTTAATTAACGACCGCTTATTAATCAATGTCCGTTTAGAAATTTAAGATTGCGTCTCGTTTATAAACAACGTAATTAGTTATTGTCATAAAAATTGGGGCGCATTTGAAGACCCTTTGTAAATGATAATGCGTTAAGCTAAGGATGTGTGAATCGTGGCTTACGCGCATTGGCCTATGCTAGACATGCCCCGGCTTAAAGCGTGTGTGGTAAAAAAACTCTATTGTTTCGGCCAATCGATTTATGCTCAAGTTGATCCAGACATCTGGAGGCCTACTCTAATTCAATGAAAACGAAGTTTCGATCAAAAATGAGGTGGTGATATACAAAGCCAGGAACATTTATTTAGTTCAGTCGTTCCAGAAAATTGTCCATGGTTTCGAACTTCTTGTGCTGATTCAAAAAATAATTAGAATAGTCCCCGTAAACTCAAGAAATGTATGTAAAAGAAAAATCATGAATTTCGTTTTAAAGAAAGAGAGTAGGCCTACTGTTTCTTTGTTCATCCATACATATATAACTTGTCCTGACTGACGACTGACTGACTGACTGATTCATCAACGCACAACGCAGAGCCTGAACCGCTAGGGTTACAAACCTGAAAGAAAGGATTTTTAAAAATTCGTCCCCTAACGGGGTAAAATAGGGGTTGCAGGTTTATCTAAAGCTCCGTCACAAGATTTTTTAAACTCCGGCAGTTTTGAAATTAGTTATGTGAAATGTTGTAGGTACTCGGCGTTTTCATTTAAAATAAAGAAACACCTTTATAAGCGTTTTTGGAAAATCAACTCTTAAGAGTTGTTTTTCCAAAAATGCTTAAAAATACTATAATTACTTAAAAAGCTATAATAGGGATGGCAAATTTGGATAGAACTCCGTCAGTTCTGAAGTTAGACTAGTAGTATGTGACAGTTTATCATAAATGAGAATCTGTGAAAGCTTGTATTTAACTTTGTGGCTGTAAATAAGGAAACACGAGTTTTAGCGTTTTGATCGAAAGCGATAAATCAACCTCACAGTGTAAAATCAAATACGCGGTCAAAAATCCTTCTCGATTTTTCTCCAAGCCTTTGAGCTTAGCTGGAGGGGTTAACAGAATCGCTAGTAATGTGGGACCCAATCTCACATTGCTAGTTATCTTTATATTTAATACTAGTAATGTGGGACCCAATCTCACATTGCAAGTTATCTTTATATTTAATACTAGTAATGTGGGACCCAATCTCGCATTGCTAGTTATCTTTGTATTTAATACTAGTAATGTGAGACCCAATCTCACATTGCTAGTTATCTTTATATTTATTACTAGTAATGTGGGACCCAATCTCACATTGCTAGTTATCTTTATATTTAATACTAGTAATGTGGGACCCAATCCCACATTGCTAGTTGTCTTTATATTTAATACTAGTAATGTGGGACCCAATTTCGCGTTGCTAGTTATCTTTATATTTAATACTAGTAATGTGGGACGTAATCTCACATTGCTAGTTATCTTTATAATTAAGTACAAGTGTACTCTGTACGGACACACGTAACGCACTGCTCGCATTCAAGCGTTTTGATCGTGTTTGCAAGTCTCCTTTGAGTTTCGCTGGGCACTAATTTGATACAGGCATTATTATTAATATATATATTTGAAAGACAGTACATCAGAAAGGCAGTTTTGTGTACAGTTTGGGGAGAAAATAAGTGCTCCCCAAACTGTACACAAAACGGAACAACAGTTTGTGGATCAAACAAAGTGACAACCTTTGGCTTAACAGTCAGGGTCACTAGCCAATAGACCAACAGGCCAGTCACTAATAAATAGTTAGGCCCACATTAAAAGAAGATATAAATATTGTTTTTATTACAGGCTACCGCTCCTGCTGATGACAGTCGCCTATATTCAGATTGTGAAGGTATTGTGGCGATCGGACAAGATTCCTGGACAAGCAGAAACTAATAAACTAGCTTCGGCGGAACAAAGTGAGTATTTTACTTTATTAATTATTATTAAGTAATTTCAATCCTCCGCTAGTTTAACTATATTTTGAAAACTAAATGACTATCCAAATGAGAGTTCGAAACGTATATCATAACTTATCAAGGTCCTTATTCACTATCTTTTTTTTCGTTTTCGACTCAAGCCCGCGCTTCTAACTGTCAAAAACATGTCATAATGGTAAATAGAGAGCTGCGCTTAGAGTACCCTATTTATTTTAAAATTTTATTCTTCCACTTTGTCGGCATAAGTAATATGTGAATCCATGAAAAATAACAGCCTTCTAGCACTAACATTCTCTGAGCTAAGCTGCGGACGGACGGACGTGGCGAAACTATAAGGGTTCCGTTTTTTGCCATTTTGGCTACGTAACCCTAAAAAGGGATCCAAATATTCCGCTTTACGTACCAAACATATGATTGTTATACAATAATAATGTTTTAAAAATACTTATTTATAAGACAAGTATACACACTTTATAAAAAAAGGCGTTACAAAACAGTTTAGCCTTCAAATAAATCCATCCAGGCTGGCAATGATCTTTGGCTAGCAGCATTTCTAGCCAAAGACCATTACTAGCTACTAGCACCACCACATACTAGCTGTTCCAATTATAATGACTGTGATGCTAGCAACAATCTTTCAAATGACAATCTGTCGTCACGCGTCACTGCAAAAATGTCGTGGACGATAGTTAATCGTGTCGTCCTTTAAGTGAGCACCTCCATTTTAATACACCTATTACGCCACGACGCACGGTGTCGTCAATGTATGGGACGGTTTATCATAAATGAGATTATTTAGTTATTTTATTTAAAACTTAATTAACAAAGTTGTACAGAGGTAGACTTAATGCTATAAGCATTCTCTAGCATGGCCTGACTATACACCCCGACAAACCTGTGAACATGCCGGCAAACTAGTTTGTGCAGATAAGAGCGCACGTGTCGACGGCATGATGACGGTATCTCGCGTAGGTCCGAAAACGCGGCTAGAGCAATGGTTACACAGTTGACTGCAGTTTTGGTTTGCTATACCATACTTGACGTGTGGCTGGTCATTCAAGCCACACTTCAGTACGATTTTGTTCAACACTGAGGTTTGTACAGGTCAGTATTCACGAGCTTACCTGCACGTGTAGCCACTCTACGGTGTTCCGTCTATTTTGTACAGTCATGACTGCAGTTTTGAACTGGGCGCCGCAGCCAAGACGGAGTGAGTAGCCGGGCCTTAAGTTATAACAATAATAAGGCTTCTACCCGTTTTCGGCATTTCAAAATATAAACCTCTTTTTCTGCGACTTGAAACTATTTTAAAGATACCTCAAATCTCGAATCTAATTTACTTTGCACTCTAAAAAAGTACTTAGTGCCGTTCAATCCCTCGGCAACCGGGCATTTCTAAAACAATTGTAAATCTTTAGTCAAAAAGTATACCATCTCTGTCGTGGTCGGATCTTAGAATTAAACATTTCGTGATATGGCGAACCATATCATTAAATAGTGGCATTTCCTGTAATAGTACATTATGCACTGGTCACATCATGATGTGGTCTGTCCAGATCGATGAATACTCGTTCGATAATATGAACATCCAAACGTAACAATTTTATAAAATTCATTCGAAAAAACCGGGCAAGAGTATGTCAGGCCATACTCAGTGTAGGGTTCTGCAGTCTTGAATAATTGCATCAGCAGAAGAGCGTATGTCTATGGCACTTACGTCCTTTTGTTGAGAAACTCAGTTTTTCGGCAATAACTCAATAACGGTATATCTGATTATGTCCAAAATAATGTTACTTTAAAGTATTTATTAAGCGCTACCTTTGAGGTTATTTTCATAGTTTTTGGTCAGACGGTTCAAAAGTTAAGCAGGGGGGGACACAATTTAAGCAACTTTCGGAGTAAGTAAAAAAAATGTGTAGCACTCGAGGACTGCCGCGGTAAAGCTATTGCATAGCATTTTTTATCAACCTATGCAATTAAAAAAAAATGTTTTTTTCTTTTCATTACATTTCGGAGCCACTCGTCTCGATCCGTGCGAGCTTCGTACAGTCGTACCATATACATATACGTCAAGCCAACGCTCTGCCGAGCTACATGGTAGGCGGAGTGGGGAGTGTTAGGTTTTATTTTCGTTACGGAATTTCTTGATTCGGTCGCCGCGCTCAAAGCCTGCGATAAAAGCTATGCAATAGCTTAAAAAATACGATTGGTAGATCTAAGTCATAGCCCGTCTTGGTCAGTGATCACAACGGTGTCAGTTATTATTAGTCTCTGAAATAGTTAACACATATAGGATACATTATTAAACATTTTGGTTTAAATAAATAAAACATACGTACGTTTAATGTGAAACAAATTGATTGCAAACACCATAATAAAACTAAAAGTATTCTTGTTGTCTTCATATTTTGTGTAAATAGTTCTAATATTGTTGTTTGTTCAGTTTGAGTGAATTTGAATGAAGAATAATATCAGTTCGAAATAACCTAAATAAACAATAATATTATCTTTCGACTAATAATGTTCATGTTATTTTGACCTCTAAAGTAAAAAAAACAGAAATTCTGTTAATAGAAAAGTAGCTTTATTTAAACAATAACGTTGTCCAATTTCCAAGATGTTTTTTTTAATGACGCTATTATAGAAAATAAATCCTACCTATTTACGCAAAACGGCTGGCAGGAACTGGATGCGAGAAGTCGAATAGAAAAAAAGTGGCGTGCAATTGGAGAGGCCTATGTCCAGCAGTGGACTGCGATAGACTGATGATGATGATGATGATGATGATGATGATAATAATGATGATTTCTTACGCTTTCTCGAGGTCTTTATTTCTTGAAGATATCTACCTACTTACTGTAACAGACGTGAAAAAACTTAGCTTTGAAAATCACAGCATCGAAAAAAATCTTAGTTTTTCCCCGCGGCTTCTCTCGTATTTATGTTATTTAATACAATACATTGTTCTTTATATCAAATTTTATAGAAACACTAGGAGCTTTTAAAATAGGGGAATGTCGGCTTCTTTCTTATTATTTACTAGCTGTCCCGCGCAACTTCGTCTGCGTAAATCTTTCTCGTTTTTGCAACATATATTGCTGCTCCGCTCCTATTGGTTGTAGCGTAATGTTATAGCCTATAGCCTTCCTCGATAAATGGGCTATCTAACAGTGAAAGAATTTTTCATTTCGGATTAGTAGTTCCTGAGATTACCAAACGAACAAATAAACTCTTCTGCTTTATAATATTTGTATAGATTTTATTTTTACACTAGCTGTCCCGCGCAACTTCGTATGCGTAAATTTTCCCCGTTTCTGCAACATTTCTCGTCGCTACTCCGCTCCTATTAGTTGTAGCGTGATGTTATAGCCTATAACCTTCCTCGATAAATGGGCTATCTAACAAAAAAATATTTTTTTAAATCGGACCAGTAGTTCCTGAGATTAGCGCGTTTAATCAAACAAACAAACAAACAAACTCTTCCGCTTTATAATATTAGTATAGATAAGTACTAACTACGATAAAGCACCGAGTGGTTCCGTACCGTTTTATGAGCATTTCTTGGGAATTTTGCCAACCGCAACTTTGGTATTCAAAGTTCACCTTCGAAAAGTTTACGCCAAATTTCCTTTTCTAAATTTACCCACGCTCACATGCCGATAAATGTAGAAAAGGAAACTTGGCGTATTTATAACGTTTGCAATAATAAGTATTTTGTTTTCATTTGAACTTATTTCAAAGTTCAAATGAAAACAAGTAAACAAGTAACTAACTTTATTAGGCTCATAGCAGGCAAGCTGGTAAGTAGGTAGAAATTGTTTATGCTGCATTCATACGCTCGCTTTCTAAGATACATACAGATACATTCACATTTATATATTAGTATAGATTTAATTATAATTTATCGTTACAAAACTGTTAATTCGGAGATTTGACGGATATAATTATGTTGTTATAATTGACGCATGTCAAAATACTCGTAATTATGTTAGTAACAATTTTACCTGGCTCACGACTCCGCCCGCGTGGATGCCAGATTGTTTGTTAGCAGTTTTCAGCTTTCTAATGTATTGCGCAGCTCACAATCATTCGTCGGTCGTTTTAGGGTAAATACAAGCATTGCGAGGTGCATGTCTACCAATTTCTGTATGCACCCTTAGATCCTGATGGAAATCATTAAACTCTCTTTTAAGGGAACTCTCTTTAAGAATAAGAATAGTTCATCGCATCTTCAGGCTTTCCGAATGACGAAAAAAATGTGGTAGTAACGTAAAAGCAGTAAAAGTGGCGGTAGCTTAATGGCTAAGACAACGGTCTTGCAATAGTGAGGTCGCGGGTTCGAATCCTGTCCATTATACCGTCGTTGTGAAACCCACTACTAACACAAGCCATTGAGCTTAGCTGGAGGGGTTAAGAGGATTTCTAGAAATGTGGGACCACATTGTTAGTTATCTGTTTTAGAAAATAAAGAGAGGCAATAAAAGTCACAGCATAGACTTCAGATACTCATGAGTGAGCGAAAGGGACAGCAATATTATAATATATAATATCTATAATATAATATATACACTCGCGACGTGAGCCGTATGCCAAGGTTCAAAACTGATGTAATTTTCACATTTTGTGTTAAGTTAGTTAAGAGCGCCCTTGTTATGATTTTTCTATCCTTTCCTGCACAAAGTAATTCGCAAGAAATGCCTATAAAAATTCTCTCCAGCTAAGCTCAAAGGCTTGTGTGAGGAGTGAGTCCACGTCGGTAGTATAATGGGTAGGATTCGAATTGCAACCTCACGATTGCGACTCCGATGCCTTAGCCATGAAGGTGCCGCCGCTTTAGATTTTGTTAAAGGTAGTTTTCTGATAAATGTAATAGCTAGTGTAAAAATAAATATTACGTAAAATATTATCGAACAGACTAGTTTCTATTGGTTTATACTGACGCCATCAGGTACTTAGCGAAAACGTGTTTACGGACATCGAAGAGAGGATAAAGATTACACCTTTCTGTAAAACTGTACAGTAGCTGCTTACTGAATTAAATCTTTTCTCTTCTATTTTTAAAATAATATCTACCTATACCTATATCTATTTTTATACTAAAAATAGCTCTTTTTTATAATCTTTTATTTTTGGGGCTTTTATTCTAGGAACATGTCAGCACAAAATAGCTCTGTATATACATTGGAGATATTTAAAAAAAAACTAACCGATCTCCATTGTACAGACAGAACCATTTTACAATCTAATAGCTAAGGCATCGGACTCGCAATCGTGAGGTCGCGGGTTTGAATCCTACCCATTATTCTACCGACGTGGACCCACTCCTCACACAAACCTTTGACCTTAGCTGAAGAGAATTTTTATAGGCATTTGTTGCCAATTACTTTGTTCAGGAAAGGATAGAAAAATTTGAGGTCTAGTAACATAGTCCAGATAGGTGGTTTGATTTATCATACGGAAGTCTCGGGTTCAATTCCTGAGCCTGGACTTAAAATCAATAGAAAGCCACGTTATTTGTTAGTGTTATAGGCTATATAACATCACGCTACGACCAATAGGAGCGGAGCATCAATGAAAAATGTTGCAAAATCGGAAAAAAAGCCGCAAACGAAGTTGCGCCGGTCAGCTAGTACGTAATAAACGTCAATCTACACGGCACTTTATTTTTATAACTAATCGCATACCAAATTTTATTTTCATACCTAGGTACGTTTTAAACACCTCGCATTTCACAGGCGGTCAAATATGATATTATTTACGAGTGTTTTTATTGTACTGTGTTTATTTTGGGTGTGGTTTCCAATAGTACTTGTGAGGGAATAGTATTTGGAAGTAGATTTTGTTTATAACTAACTTTCGCCCGCGGCACCGCTCGCGTGGATCCATTCCCGGGACTCACTATCTCGGTACCAAATTTCAACTAAATTGGCTCAGCGGTTTATGAGTGAAAACGTAACAGACGGAGTTACTTTTACATCTACACTAATATTATAAAGCTGAGGAGTTTGTTTGTTTGAACGCAATAATCTCAGGAAGTATGGGTCCGAATTGAAAAATTATTTTACTGTTGGACAGCCCATTTATCGAGAAAGGCTATAGGCTATAAAACATCGCGCTACGAGCAATAGGAGCGGAGCAGCAATGAAAAATGTTGCAAAAACTAAAAAAAAATAAACGCATACGAAGGTGCGCGGGTCAGCTAGTTTAAAATATTACTAGCTTATGGCCGTGGCTCCGCCTGCGTAAAATCTTGTTTTATTTAACTTCACAAAGACTAAAACGGAACTATAGCCCTTCATTCAAATACTTAATATTACATTTTATCATCTCTTCGAAAGAAGTTAAGTCAATATTCAAAACTTTTTTAACAAAACAATTAGTAATTTTATATGAGATTTAAAATTCAGTACGTCGCAGCTGCACAACTCACTGGAATTCAAAGGAATTCTGTAAAATGAAATTGCAACTATCTTTTGATGTTTGAGTCTACTTCTTTTTGGAAAGTAAAATATCGGACGGGTTCATTAATTGATATTTCAAACATTTTGCGACTGCGTTTTAATAAACATTTTCTTAGAATAAATGTAATCTGTGCAAAGTTAAAAAAGTGAAGTTTTTGGGCACACGGACACAAGCTCACATACCTGCTCGCACGAATATACATTATTCTCAGGAATTTTACAAGGCTAGATAGTAATAATGATTACCTAGATACAACCAAGATTTTATAATAAAGTAACTGACCCCCCCAACTTCGTCTGCGTCAATTTTCCCCGTTTTTGCAACATTTTTCATTGCTGCTGCGTTCCTATTGGTCGTAGCGTGATGCCTATGACACTCACAAATAACGGGGCTGTCTATTAGTGAATGAATTTTCAAAATCAGTTCAGTAGATACAGAGATTACTCTCTACAACGTCACAAACTCACAAAATCACAAACTTTGCCTATTTACAAAATTAGTATAGTTAAAGGATAAATTACTTTTGCTATCAAGAAATAATTTGTATGATTACCTGCCTGCAATTTACTTTTCAATTTATTTTCAATGCTCTGCCCAATTAACTTTAAATGGTTGTAAATGAATCACGTCGTGTATTAATTGGCACTTAGTACTTACTAACTAGTATACGTAAAACAAGGATGTATTAACTGAAATAGTAACCTGGTTTTCTCCTTTTTCAAGGTTCCATAGTAAACGGGGAATCTTTATAGTTTCGCTATGTCCGTCCGTCCCTTAGTACTATAAAGCTGTATGAAATTATATGTATTACAGGTCTTGTATTGTATTGTATCTGGATAGAGGCCGGGATATATAGCCCGGAAGTCGCTGCGACCTAAAAGATCTATTGTGACGCCTCTTTCTTCCTTACAGGACATCTCCAAGATTTAGTCTGACCATGTAGTCGACTATGTGTCTTGGTGGAGTGGCCTTAACGTCGTCAGGTGTGATTAAGTGCCCTCCAAGGTGCTGGCTTCTGGTGTGATGAGTTGCCTCGCAGCCACAGAGGATGTGTATAGGTGTTTCTTCATCCTTATGGCAGAATCTGCAAACATTAGTATCGGTGAGACGCATCTTGTGCATGTGTTTGTTTAGTCTGCAGTGCCCAGTTAGGGTTCTAGTAAGAATTCTGATTTGATTCTAACTCATAGAGAGCGCCTCTTTAGTGAACTTTGCTTTGAAGCCCACTAGGAGTGCTTTGGAGTGCTCTTGGCCTGGTGACTTTGACCAGAGCTTGATGCTTTGGGTTAGCCCCCATCCTTTGAGCGAGTTAGTAATGGAGCATTTGGGTATGCCGCAAAAGGGTTCAGGTCCCCACGCCATCCCCTCTGCCCCCATTCTGGCTAGCTCGTCGGCTAACTCATTTCCTTCGATGCCATGGTGTCCAGGTACCCAACTTAGCGTTACTTTATTGGTTTCACCTAGTTTGTCTAAGGTTTGGACACATTCTTTTACGAGTTTAGAATCTATCTTTTGTGAGCCTAGAGCTAGAATAGCTGCTTGGCTATCAGTAAAGATGGATATTGTTTTATTTTTATAGTCTTTCTGCAGGCTCTCCTGGGCGCAGCCCAGGATTGCGTAGAGCTCTGCTTGGAAAACGGTGGCATGTTGACCGAGGTTGCAGGATCTCTTAACCTTCAGTTGTCCACCGTGGAATCCGGCCCCTGCAAGTCCATCCTTTTTCGAACCATCTGTGAACCAGATGATATCGTGGGAATTGTACTTACCAGGTATTTTCTTTTCCTATTCCAATCGATCCGGAATGGTGGTTTTAAATAGCTTTTCAAAGCTGTATTCGTATAGCATGACATCAGATGGCATTGCCATCATTCTGTCTTCTATGATGTCGTTGTGCAGGGTGTTCATTACCAGTGATCTCCACTTTGTCCTACCTGCATTTTTAGCTCTAACCATCGCTGCCCTGGCTTCCATTTGCACCTGCACGTGCAGAGGATTCAGGCTGAGCAGTGCTTCGAGGGCCGCCGTTGGAGTAGAGGAAAGTGCTCCTGTGGTCATCGTGGTGGCAATCCTTTGAAGGCTGGTGAGTGCCTCCTTGCATGTGACTTGGTCGGTCTTCCTGTGCCATACGACGCATGCATACGTCACCATAGGTCTTACAATGGTCGTGTATAACCATAGAGTTACCTTAGGTTTTAAGCCCCATTTTGTACCGACTAATCTGCAGAAGGTACCTACCCATAGCTATTTTAGCTTTCCTGATTATATATTTAATCTGAGGATTCCAAGTCAGTTTTTGGTCAAGTATTATGCCCAGATACTTGACTTCCTTGGAGAACTCGACTCTTTCACTAAAAAGTGTTGGCGGTATTAAGTTGTCGAGTAACCTTTTTTTAGTAAAAGGAATGACAACCGTCTTGGACGCATTAACCGATAATTGGGTTGTAAGGCACCAATTTTCAATTATACTAAAGGCCTGTTGCATAAGATTGGAGATGGTTGTTTGGCATTTACCAATGATGCCTATTACCAAATCATCAGCGTAGCCTTGTGTGTAGAAGCCGGCATCATTTAGCACGGTCAGCAGGTTGTCAGCCACCAGTGACCAGAGTAAAGGTGATAGGACGCCTCCTTGAGGGCAACCTGTCTTGAGTTTTACTTTTATGGTCGTATCTAGTAGGAAGGTTGACGCAATTCTGTTGCAAAGCATTGAGTTTACCCAACTTGTGGTTGTTTTATCTCATCTATTTTCCAAACTGTTGAGTATAGTTTGTGTGTTTGTGTTGTCAAAGGCGCCCTCTATGTCAAGAAATGCACAGAGGGCTATTTCCTTCTCTTCAACTGCATGTGCGATAAGGTCCACCAGATCCATTAGAGCGGATTCTGTTGATTTACCTTTCTGATATGCATGCTGCCTTACATGCAAGGGTCTGTTAATCAGGTAGTTTTCCCTGATGTGCAGATTGATTATCTTCTCCATGGTCTTCAACATGAAGGAAGTAAGACTCTGTATGATTTTGGTTGGGACTTGTCTCTGTCTCCCCCTTTGGGTATGAACGTGACTTTGACATTAGTCCACGCTTTTGGTATGTATCCCCAGGCAAAGCTAGCCCTGAAGATTTTAATTAGCGCTGGTAGGATAACAGCTAGCCCTTGCTGTAGCAGGGCTGGAAAAATGTTATCCTTCCCGCCGGTTTTATAGGGCTTAAAACTGTTGATTGCCCATGCGATCCGGTCGGGTCTGAATAGATTTCAGCCATTCGCCAGTCTTCCACTCTGGGTCTGCAGTAACCGCAAGCATGACCTGTGATATCCTCCCCTCCGTCTATTGGGATACTGTTCGGGAAGTGTACTTGAGCTAATAGCCTGAGTGTTTCTTCTACTGAGCCAGTATATGTCCCATCTGATCTCCTGAGTAACCCTACATGTGTGTGAGGGGACTTGGAGATGATTTTGTGAATTCTGGATGCCTGTGAGGTGTTTTTTATTTCCTCGCAGAATTTGTTCCAGGATTTCCTCTTGGCCTTCCTTAGTTCTTTGTTGAACTTTGTAAGTGACTGTCTGTAGGCGTCCCAGTTTTTGTCTCTCATTGCTCTGTTAAACAGGGTCCGAGTCTGACGCCTGAGACGCTCCAGACTTTTGTTCCACCATGGAACATCCCTTTTGGTCACCGAAGTCTTCAGTGGACAGTTTCAGTGAAATGCCGTCTGTATGCCTTCCTCCAACCGTCCCACTGACAACTCTATCTGATCCAGGGTTTTGATGCTTCCATCAGTTGTTTTGATAACTTCCTTAAGAGATTCCCTGTAGCCATTCCAGTCTGTAGCTTTCCGATCCCTATAAGTAAGTGTCTCGCCTTTGTTGGCAATATTCACATTCATCATTATGTGTCTGTGGTCAGACATGGACGCCTCACTAGAAACGTGCCAATTTTTTACACGGTGTTGGAGGCTATCCGTGCAAAAAGTTATATCTAATACCTCTTGGCGCAAGCTGTTGACAAATGTTGGGGCGTTACCCCGGTTAAGAACAGAAAGGTTATTAGAGATTAAGAAATCAAAAAGTATCTCACCTCGGATGTTTGTGTCAGTGCTTCCCCAACTTGTGTGGTAAGCGTTGCAGTCACAGCCCACTAATAGTTGTTTTCCTTGCTCCTGACTGTGAGTTACGATATTTGCTAGGGATTCTGTAGGATTTGATACCTCTCCAGGCAAGTAGGCTGAGCAGGCTAGTATCTTCGTGCCTCCTCTTGATAGTTCCACATAAGCGGCAACGTAGTCGTCCGCACACAGCGATGGAATCGGTAAGAATTTCACGCTCTTCTTGAAAAGCATGCATGCCCTGGGTCTTCTCCCGTCGGTGTTGTATAGTAGATTACCAGCGGAATTTAGACCCATAACCGTGTTACCATGGATCCACGGTTCTTGGATCAGAGCCATGTCAAGTTTTTCTTCTAGGAAGCGTTCGTTGAGGACGGCGGTTGCTGCCTTCGCATGCCTCAAGTTTACTTGAATGACTTTGAACATTTTTTTTATTTTTTTATTTTTTTTTTCTACTAGTTACGGGGCGGATTTGGTAGGTTCTGACGTGGGCCTCCTCCGGGCTGCGGGTTATTAGCCCGGCTAGGTGGCCTTGCAGCGATGCTTCCGCTTGGTCCTGCAATATTAATCGCCCGAGCAGTCGGCTTCTTATTATTCTGTCGTAGGTTTTGTGTATTCGTTGTTTGGGTGATAGTGGTAATGACACCGCCTACCTCCCTACCTAAGATTACATTACCTGCTGCAGTAGTTGCTGGAGTGTTGGGTTGGTGGGTCTCAATGCCGCGAGGTTCCGGAGGGGCAGTTTCCCGCTCCCTCTGGCTCACGGCAGAGGGTCCCGCCTCCGCCTCTGTTCCGCTCGTAGCGTCTGTCCTGGGCTTGACTCTCAGGAGGATCGGCCGTAATCCAAAATACAGCTTAAATTTGCTGTCTTCCAGGGATCCCATTGACGCCTCGTCAAAGGAGAAGGTCACTGTTTGACCTTTTCCCTCCGGTCTTCTGTGCATCACCCTCCACAAGTCGAAGTCCGGCGTGGCATTGTGCGCTCGAAGGCGCTTAATAATACCCTCCGGCTCGACCTTCGTATCCGGTATCCAGGTGACTCCTATCCTGGGTTTGGGGAGCTTATGCTCGTCAAGAACTGACAGACGAGCCCCCTCCCATGGAACGAAGCCACTCATGTGCTTAAAGATCCACCCCCGGGCGGCCTCATCAGCACAGGTTAGGAGTAGCCCACCGGCTCTGACCGAGCAGCCCTCGATGCAGGGCGCGTTGCCGCGTTCCTCCTCATCCATGAGCTCCGTCATTTTCGCCTGCAGCTCCTCGATCTTTTGCTGGGACATCGGCCCTGCAGCGTCAATGATCCCAACACGAACGGCACCTACCACCTCGCTGAAGGTCGGTTTGGGTTGCGTGGGCCCTTCAGCCCTAGCTACCTTGACCGGCTTCTCTTGCGATGAGCCGCTCTGTTCCTGCCTAGACCTCTTCTCCGGTTTCGACTTATCATTTTCCTGTGCAGCCAGATATTCGGGAACATCCCTCAGTGGAGTGGAGCTTAGGGATTTGGCCTCTTCGAAGCTTTTCCCATGCTTCATCTACCAAGCGAGCCTCCTCTTGGCCGCTCCAGTGAGCCTCTTACCAGGCTGTTTTCCTGCACCACTGCGAGTATCGCTACCCGATGTGTTGCTGGACTGTTGGGTGGTAGAACTACTTGGTCCCGCCACTGCTGTGTGTTGCTCCAAGTTCACCGTAGGGATTTGTTCGCCTGCGGTTAGCTGGAAGGTTGTATGCTCCTCGGAGATATCTCCAAGGGACATAGCTGAAGAGGGACTAACGCACTCCTCCTCAGTAAGGGGACTAAGAGGTGGGCTAGCGATGACTAGCTTAGGGATGGGATTTGGGAAAAGGGTATTTTTAATTTGGTTTGTTCCGTTATTGTTCATTTTGGTCCCACGAGTAGCTAGGGAAAAGTGGTCCATCTTCGCAGAGCCCCGCGTGCGAAGATAAGGCTGCTTAATCTTCGAGGTCGCCTGGTATCGAAGATCCTCCGTTCAAGACTGAGCTCCCCCTCAGCCATGCATCCATCAGCACGGGTCGGTTTACACCTTGGATTGGGGTTTTTAGAGTCGAGGTTGTCTCCTCCGGAGTTAGGATAGGAATGATGGGAGTTAGGATACATGGGGATAAGACGATCAGGAGTAGCCCTCCCCTGCTCTACCAGGAAGGCAAGCACTTGGGTCAGGTTACGACAGGAGGAGGGTGTAGGGAAGGAGGGGGAGGGGGAACACGGGATGATGGGTAGGGGCTTGGTAACCCTTGCTTGTTATTTAGGCTAGGGCTACCCTTCCATTGTCCGGGGTCCGCACGTTGAGACGTTCCCCATCCCATGCAGCAAATTGCATGAGATGAGGCGAGCTATCCGCAACCTGCTCACCCGCCCGGTAGCTTTGGAAGAGAGCTATACTCGCGACAGGCCACACAGAGCATATAATGCCCCCTAGGAAACATTATATACAAAGTAAGGCCTACAACAAGCGCCGGGATTACAGGTCTTAATCGCGTTAATAATTTAAGGTCAAAAACCTTGTTTATTGCCCTTCATTTCGACCGTATTGTATTGCAACAGCCTTGGACACGGGTAGACGAATCGAGACGTTCGGGCAATAAACTAGGGATTTTACTTTAAATTATTTATGAGTTTATATTATATTATGAGTATATATTTAAAAATCATAATGTGTATAAATCGCGAAAGTTTATCAACATTTATAGAAAGCTGTAGTTTAGCATGGATACAATTTTTAGTACTTCCCTCACACGGAAAGTGGGGATGTGATTTAATTCTCATCTACCCCATCGTGGTCGTTGTCGTAGGGTTTTTCAAAAATTTTCAGGATTTGTAAAGATAATTTTTCAATTTATGAATAAATGGCTGTTTTTGTTATTATGTTTGAGTTGAAGGCAGTCTAGCTGATTCCAGCCAATTTCTGCCAGGATCAAGTATTTACTGTACCCTTTAACTCAACAAAAATTCGGTCCCAACAGGTTTTGCGCGTATTTCATATAATTTCATATCGTAACTGTGACGGACAATGATGAAAATGATGGTCAGTTTGTCGCCATTTTCAAAACTTCCCAATTCAATTTTGTTACAATCGGCATGAGATGGCTTTTACATAACTAATTGCTTCGTATCTAAATTTAAAAAAATCTTAGTCTCCACTGGTAACGTTGTTTCAGCTTTGTCGTTACGCTTATGAATAATTCAGAATTCTATTTTTTCGCTCACAAATAACGGTGAGCAATGTTTTTAAGCTCCTACCTAAGATCTAAAAAAAGGTCTTGTTTCATTCTTGTGGCCATCAAAATTCTTGCCAAATACTTGAAGGATATTGTTTTAAGTATTTTTGTGGACAGACACGCAATGAGTTCCATTTACTTCTGACGCCTGCTCTTTAGTAAACACGGATTCTGTTCAGGATAGTTACTGGCATCAGTATCCAATTTTATAAAGCACTTACAAAATCCATCAAGTTAAAATTACAATCAGTGAAGTAACGTAAAATCAATAAGAGTAGATTATTACTAAGAAGGTTAGCTATTCACAGCTAGTACGCTCAAGTAAACGAGAAAGGTACTTAATAGAGACCAATAAACTACTTACGTACGTACTTCAAAAGGAATAAAAACTTTTTTAAAAAAAAATATCACCGACTTCTAAAATAAATACAATGCAACTAAAAAGCAATAAATAATATACCAAGAATAACAAAAACAAATTAAACATTTTGAAGTTGGTGCCATGAAATAGTAGTCTTTATGTTTTATTCGGCACCAACTTCAAAATGACTGCCTCTGTGGCGCGGTGGGAGTGTGTCCGACTGCTACGCAAGAGGTCGTGGGTTCGATTCCCACACGCCGGGACACCACTTTGTGTGATCCACAAATTGTTGTTCCGAGTCTGGGTGTACTTTGTGTCCGTGACTTGTATGTTTGTAAAGTTCCCCGCGACACAGGGCTTGTACCCTGCGGGAGTTGTCAAAAAAAAAAAAAAAAAAAAAAAAGTTTGTGTAACATGAAAACAAATGAAAGGCCTTTGTGTAAGGGTCTCAAATATACATTTATTAAAGTTTTTACGTGAGTTCATGAAAATCCCCCTCCCACTCTGCAATTACTGAGCCTACGATATTGAAAGAAACTATAGTGATAAATCGACTGGCCTGTTGGTCTAGTAGTTAGTGACCGTGACTGCTAAGCAATAGGCTGCTATGCAGGATTAATATCTAGGTATTAATGTCTCTCTGTGACCCGGCATCAACAGCCTAAGATACGTCGGAAACAAAATTGATTAAATTTGTCGTTACGGAATAGCTAATTTCTAAATCCATGTTGATGGTTGGTTAAATTGTTTTTTACTAAAGCGATCAGGGGGTACAAAGTGGATTCAAATATTGGCCTTTAGTTTTTTTACATTTGCCTGATCTCCTTTTTCGAAAAAAGATAAAATGCGGTCTTTTTTCTACTCCTCAGGATTTTTTCCCTCAGTTATGGAACTATTAGATTTAATGACAGCGGTAATGAAAGCGATCGACCACACCATTTAACTTGTCAAGTTTTTTTATAGCACGAAGGGGTAAAAAAATGTAGGTTTTGTAGTTGTTGTTTCTTGTTCAGAGAGAGAGAGCTCTGAGCGAATAACTGGGTACAGTATTTACCTTGCCAGCTTCGCCACGGCGATAGCACTCGTCGTGCACTTTACTCACTACTGCACATTACTACATAATACTCATCGAAAGACATCTTTTGACGGTCATTCTCCTAAGTCTTGCCCATGGAGGCGGAGCGGTGTGCCGGCCTAATTTTGCAAACCAGGGGGACAAGCTAGTCACGTAAATTGTACAGCTGAGCCTGACCGACTATTTACTGGTATAAATGTTGATAAACTTTCGCGATTTGTACACATTATGAAATATATTACGGGTCATAACTTCTTCCCGTCTTCTACTTGGCCTTCTACCCGTGACCACAGCCGTTGCAATACGGTCGAAACGTACGTCGGGCAATAAACAAGGTATTTTACCTTAAAATTATTCACGCGATTAAGACCCGTAATATATATTTTCATAATATTTACTGGTATGTTGTCAGTGAAACCAACATTTTGTGCCGTATTTATGCTTGGTAACCCTATTATATCTCGAATTTAAACGAAAACTTGAACTCATCGATTTTTTAGAGTTATAAATCAACTGCAAAACATAAGATATTCAACCTTATACCGTTTCAACTATAGGGACACTAAACTCCTCTCTTAAAATGGGCACGAATTCTAATCCACCACTCGGGCTCAGTACCCACCAATATGGATGAATGAAAACAATATTCAAAATAGCTACACCGACTTCTTTCTTAAGAATCACACAAAACTCATGTAAGTGTAAAAATCCTAAATCGGTGTGGAAGATTCCGGCAATGCGCTTAATAGCAGCCTTTGACTTTGACTGCCTCTGTGGCGCAGTGGGAGTGTGTCCGACTGCTACGTAAGAGGTCGTGGGTTTGATTCCCACACGAGACACCACTTTGTGTGTATGGATCACACAAAGTGGTGTCTCGTGTGGGAATCAAACCCACGACCTCTTGCGTAGCAGTCGGACACACTCGGACATACACAATTTGTGTGATGCACAAATTGTTGTTCCGAGTCTAAGTGTATTTCGTGTCCGTGATTTGTATGTTTGTAAAGTCCCCCGCGACACAGGGCTTGTACCCTGATGCGGGAGTTGTCTTAAAAAAAAAAAAACGATTGATCTTAAATATGACGTTGGAATTTATTTAGCCTATAAAACTAGATGGTTTCATATAGAAAACTAAACATATTTTCACACGTTTAAAAGACTTAAGTGAAATGGTTAGATACACAATATGTGCTTGCCACTTACACAATAATGCAGAAAAGCTCAAATGAGGCATTTGAAGGCTACATTTTTCCATTCTAAATGACCAGGTGTATCGCATCAGTGGCATTAAATTAATGTGTCTACAGCAACTTTTGTAACACCCATGAAAGTTATTTCATGTAACTAAAAGGACCCTTTTATTGTCAACATACGATGTCGTTAATTCTCGCGTTCAGTTAGGGCAGGACATAAGGGCAGGACGTGTGAGGTCATTAATTTGGGAGATAAAGGTTTCATAAAAATGAAACTCATGTTACTTTTGAAGTCACGTCAGAAAAGAGCTACTGGGATAAAGAAGGTTCAAAGGTTTCTTCACACAGCTGAGGCTGATGATTTACGAGTTCAATTACAAGTTATTGTAAGAAATGTTTCTTAAAGATTTTTTACTGACTGGTTGGAGAAAACAGAGGTGCTATAAATTGAAGCCTTTATGTATCGCAGTGCTACATAATTCTTGAAGTTATGCTAAGAAGAAATCCTAAGAAAGCGAAGAACACTTGCAAAAGTGGCAAAAATGGCAAAAACGGAACCCTTATAATGCCGTGATGTCCGTTCGTATGTCACAAGCATTTTACTCAAAGACTACTCAATGAATATTTATTAAATTTGGGTAAAAGGGGTCTTGTAGTAAATAATAAAAATAAATATTTTGGAGGAGGGGGCACTCCATGCATGAAACAGAAGCTGTTTCTTTTCGGCATATATCAACGTGTGGTACACCATTCGACAGGTTTTTCAAAAACATTTTGAGGTTTCTAATTTTTTTTTTATTAAGTGAATATTTTTGGAAATAATCGCTCCGAAAGTTGCATAATTGTGTTCCCCAACGGTGTTGAACCATGTGATCAAAAAATATGAGAAAAATCACGGTAGCGCTTATTAAATACTTTAAACTGAAATTATTTTGGACATGATCGGATATACCGTCATGGAGTTATGGCCGAAAAGCTGCATTTCTTAACAAAAGGGCGTAAGTGAAATGAACACACGCTCTTCTGCTGATGCAATTATTTAAGGCTACGGAACCCAACACTGAGCATGGTCCGACATGCTCCTGCCCGGTTTTTTTTTCTGTAATAAAATGGATTCTTCCTCATGCAACTTCTGTTTCCATAGTATAAAAGTTTATTAACCAACGTGTCAAAAGGGTTGAAATGCCATTAGCCGGTACTTACAAAATACTGGTAAATCTTCTCAACAGCCAAACTGACATAAAGTTACTTTCAAGTTTATGAAATTGTTATACAGCTTTTACGAAGTAAGATATTTTAATAAGTACAAGAAACAAAACTAATTGACATTCTTCGCGGATACAAAAAATATTTAAACGCCTGACAAAGTTAAGTGGCTTATTAAATGCCTGTGGCATTATGGAAAATTGAAAATATCTTTTTAAAGCTCCTATTTTCCTTGAGTGGTATTAAATTTTCTGCCTTATTTTATATTGACTGGCCTGTTGGTCTAGTAGTTGGTAACCCTGACTGCTAAGCCGGAGGTCGTGGATTCGATCCCCACCCACGATAAAACTTTGTGTGATGAGCACGATGGTTTATTCTATGTCTGAGTGTTACTTACTTATTTATAATATGTATGTATTTAGAAATATATAAGTATGTATATCATTTGTTCGGTTTTCATAGCACAAGCTCTGCTTAGTTTAGGATCAGATGACGTTGTATGAGTTGTCCCAATATATTAAGATATTAAAGCTAGCTTTACGTCTAGATCTTAGGATTAACTCGAGATATCTTATTTCTAAACCAAGCCCTGACCTTCCATAACAACCTTCCAAATATATCACCAACATTATTAGCTTCTATAGAATATTATAATCTGGTAATCTTGACAAATTGAGTTCTATGCATATTCACTCAAAGTTTGATGTCCTTCTTCAAAGTGTAAACTATAATAATCCCTAAAGGTCTTCATTCTAATTCATTAGGCCTTTAGTTATCAGTATAAACCCTTAATTTAACGAAGGGCAACAAAACAAATCTGCAGCAAATTATTTTTCTAAAAAGCCTTTGAGTAATCAACAGATGGAGGAGATGATTAGCTATAAAGGTGAAGAATAAATTAAAAGCTCAAGATTTAAATCGAACATTTCATTTGATGATGTAAATTTGAATACCTAACTCACAAACTGTCTGATTGGAACCATTAAATCATGGCTTTTACAAAATCTTCGAATCCCATAGAAAATCTATAAACATTTTCAGTCAGTTTAATGAATTGCTGAAAAGATTTTCGAGCGTGTCCATGTCTAATGAGACCAATTTTTATAATTTAAATTTGTATTAATTAAACGCACCTTTTACGAATCAGCTAAAGTAGATTTTTATGTCCTCAGGGCTGTTGTAGGTACTGCAAAAGTCCAAGCAAAGCTGTAAGCTTCTGTGTCGAGTCTCGCGTAAATAATACCCGATAATGGTTTTATATTTCGTGTCGTCCGTGGAGTTAGGCAACTTTAAATGACAAAGTTTTTAACGGTCCTGACTTAGAGTATCGAGTTTTTTAATGTTTTTCATCAGGTCTTTTTTTCTATAATTTAGCGGTCATTGTCCTATTGGATCAAGCTTAATCGTGTCCTGATCATACTTATCACAACCAGTAATCTATTTTGAAATAATAATATAAAAAAAATCCTTGATGCAATATCATCTCAACCAATTTTTGCAGCTTCAATAGATTACTTAATCAACACGTTAAAAATATATATTTATTCACTTAGGATGCAAAACAACACTTGTGATACGTCAGGATTCTTTTAGTACATGTATTTCCAAGTTTGCAAACAATAGGTAAAGCCGGAGAAAAGAACCTGGCAATAAAAACTCGCGGCCGCTCTTTTGAAATTGCCAACTTTACAATGATGGGGTTAAGGTGCTACCTATAATATACTATACGCCATATTAAAGTACTGATGCAAATTATATTATTAAAAAGTTAGAACATGAGATAAGCTAAAATCAGCCTTAGTGGGTATAACATAGGAGGAGCATCTACTTACAACAAAGGTAAAAACTATATGTGCTTAAATATTAGCCAAAGTACTGGTAACGGTTGATTGAATATAAAATATTATTTCTGATATCCAAAGAAAGAAAATAATAACCTTTATTCGTTACGCAGAATCTTTACTTACAAAAGTCAAATTATGCTCATAATCAATATGACAATTAAAACAAAGTGACAACAAAATTCACCCAAGCATAAAAAAGTGACAAGGAGCAAGCAACTAGATCCAATTTTCTCTTTATCATTTAAATATTTATCAACTGTTATAGCGTCTACATATCATTTTTTGACTTTATATATTTGCATCAATGTCAGGTCTTTATAATCCAGGACACATTTCTTTGGACTCGAATGATGTGGTCCTAATTCTGAGGTTCTAAATTTTGCTATACTTACTGAAGTTGTGTGTATACTGAAGTTACATACTTTAAAGTTTGAAAGTAATCCAAATATATCTGAATTGCTTTTGCCCGCGGCTCCACCCACATTTATGTCGGTTATAGGCACCTGTCCCACCGAGGACAATGAGCGAGAAGCGAGTAGCGATTTATCGCTCATATAACGTACAACAAATGTATTTTGTAGATCCCGTCCATGTAAACAAAAGAGATGCAGTATAGAGCGAGTACTCGCTAGCAGTATGAACACTCAGCAATCAACTATTAATATCTGTATCTCTTTCGTTTACACGGGATCGACATATGTATGTACGTGTCATGAGCGATAAAATCGCTACTCGTTACTCTTTTTCTCGCCGTTGGTCGGACAGGTGACATAGCGATAAAAACTATCTTATGTTTTCGCATTTATATGGTACAGCACTTCCTTAATAACCTAAATTTTCAAACAAATAATAAAATGGCAGCGCACGTTAAATAATAATTTTTATAGGGAAATTTTGTCATACCTTAGGTCACATAATTGTAATTTTCATAGGGATCTCTAATTAAAAAAAAAATACGGCCTATGTTACTCACTGATAATGTAGCATTTAATTGGTGATAGAATTTTTAAAATTGGTTTAGCGTATTAGGGGTGAAAGCGTAACAAACAAACAATCACACTCACTTTCGCATTTTCGCCCGCGTGGACTTTAACCCACTTAGGGTTGATTTTCGCTTTTAAACGCTGAAAGACGTGAATCCACAAAGCCAAATTTTCAGTGTTAATTTTAAAATTTTTCGAAAACGCTGAAACTTGTGTTTAATTATTTTAAACCTAAAAGCCAAACACAAAATTTCACAAATCGAACTTTAAAACTGACGGAGTTTCATACAAACTTATAATCACTATTTTACCCCCTTAGAGAATAAATTTCCAAAAATGCTTTTGTATCAAATGCCTTCATTAGATAAAGAATACATCCTAGAAATTTCACGTCTGTACGATCAGCGGCTTAGGCTGTGCGTTGAACCATCAGTCAGTCAGTCAGGACAAAGAATTATATTTATATATCATTCTGAGTACATCCGACAGTATACCGTCATACCGACCGTAAATTATTTAAACGTTTGGAAGCATTGACAAGTAGTGGACATTCTTCCAATAAAATGTGTACAATATCTATAGCTTCAGTTTTTTCACTTTCAGGCCAACTGCGTTCTCGACGGAAGGCAGCGAAGATGTTAGTGGCCGTAGTCATCATGTTCGCCGTCTGCTACTTTCCTGTACATCTCCTTTCTGTGCTCAGGTAAGTCATTTATAGTATAATGATCTTTAATGAAATAGGGAATTACATAAATTAATATATATGCAATGAAAAATGTTGCAAAAATGGGTAATATTACCTCGTACAAAGTTGCGCGGGTCAACTAATAAGGTATAATATTAAAAGAGATCTATATATATATATATCATTGCTGATCCGCTCCTATTGGTCGTAGCGTGATGTTATTTATAGCCTATAGCTTTCGCTCGAGATAATCGCATTCAAACAAACAAACAAACTCTTCTTATAATATTCATATAGATATTTAGCAAAGAGTTTGTTGTGAGTGTTTTTTAGGTATATCACGAGATATATAATAAAAATAATACTTTCACTATCATAATAATTAATATGCTACTTTGAGACTAGTTGCAGAACAATAAATAGAAATGTTTCGAACATCGTGATAGATCATGCTAGAATTAATTCATCTTCCATTTAACAATGACCAGCGACTATGTTTGTATAAACAATTCCAGACGTGTTTAATCTAACAGTCAATAGTGAATAATTACTAAACATTATGCTAATAGAATCTTGGGTAATAACCTGTACATCAAATATCGTGACGGATTCTAAAGAACTTATTGTGTTACTTCTTAGTAACCATTTATTTTTTAGTACTTTTTCCTGCTTGGAATCCGGAACTTGTCTAATACAGGACTCTGCTAGATCTTATTTAAGTACTATGCTGGATATTGGTGATAAGAAGAAAGAAATAATGTTTCATCATCATCATCATCATCATCAGCCTATCGCAGTCCACTGCTGGACATAGGCCTCTCCAATTGTACGCCACTTTGTTCTATCTTCGGCTTCTCGCATCCAGCTCCTGCCAGCCGTTTTGCGTAAATCATCACTCTACCTTTTTTTTTTTTTTTTTTCTCGTCCTCTCTCCACTCTTTCTCCCTGCGTTCTCTTCCTCTCCTTTACGTTCCTTCTCCGAGAGCCTTGTGCTCCTCTTCTTGTTAAATATATTTTTTAAATAAGCATCATTCATATTTGATCCCACGAGTATGGGGGAAATAAAGGTCCACCCGGGCAGTGCCCCCTGTACCCGGGTAAGCGTAAATTTGTATCCCAACTGGGGGGTCCGCAGGTGCCCCAGCTGGGGGTAGCGCTTGGAACCGAACATCCCATCGGCCATGCATCCTCTGGTCACGCTCCGCAACACAGGATTCGGGGATTTTTTATAGAGGTTGTCATCCTCGCGGCCCAGGCGACCAAGCCAAGACCCTCGCCCCCGCTCGGAGCCGTGAGACGTGTCCACGACACTCCTAATCGGGATTACGAGATTCCGACGGTGGCAGAAAGAAGATCTCCCCGCCCGCTCGACGGCAGTGTTACGAGGAGGTTTTCCGGCACTTAGCACCCCAAATCATCACTCTACCTGGCCTGAGGGCGTCCTACACTACGTTGGCCATGCCGCGGTCTCCACTCAAGAACTCGTTTACCCCAACGGTTGTCGGTTCTTCGGCTAATATGGCCAGCCCACTGCCACTTCAACTTGCTAATAAATAATGTTTAAGGGAAACCAAATTTTAGATACAATGGAGCGTCTACATCGAGTTACAAATGTTGTCTTATAGTTAGTAGAATAATATTTTGTAACATAACAAAGTAACAACAGTAGGTAGCTATTGTAGACACTTGTTGCTTTTAGATGATACTCGAGGCGTCGATACCGTCATATGTTGGTTAATTTTAAAGCCAAACACCGTTATACCGCGACTGCTACGCAAGAGGTCGTGGGTTCGATTGCCACACGGGACACTACCTTGTGTGATCCACAAATTGTTGTTCCGAGTCTGGGTGTACTTTGTGTCAGTGACTAGTAAAGTCCCCCGCGACACAGGTTTTGTTACCCTAATGCGGGAGTCGTCTTTTTTTAAAATAATTTATATGGATTTCGTATTCAAAAGGCGCTAACGGAATCCTTTAATCACAGTGCTGTATCTTATAATCCGTCACAGGCACATGAAAGTTTCACATAGTGTAGGTATTACTGCGGTCGCTATAATAAATAAAAAATAAAAGAAAGTTAAGTGAATCACATGGCGGCAATATATCTTAAGTAGATAATAAAGGAGGAATACCACCACCCACTCTCGATCTGTGAATCAGTAGCAAGGAAATGTCCTTAATAGAACAATCGAAATAGATTGACAGACCTCACTCAATAAGAGAGACGTGCAACAAAGAAAATTAGTGACAGGTAAAGTTCACCAAGTCGAGTGATAGGCACCTCCGGACCCTTGACTTGCAATATTCCGCTTCCACGAAGTTAAACCTTGACAAGTGTTTCGTCTCTACACTAGGCAACCTCAGGACAGTTTGAACAGTCGCCAAACTGTCCTGAAGGTAAGGTACCTTCCGGACAGTTTGGCGAGTGTCGTGTCTCGTGTATATTGTAGTGGTCTGAAAGATATAAGATAATGAAGAATATTGCATACATACATATAAGATACGCGCAAAGAACATAATCATGGTAGTTTTTGGGGTTCATTATAAATAGTACGGTGTGCTAAACACACGCACGCACGCAATCACACACACGCACACACCCACCCACCCAAACACACACACACACACACACACACACACATTAGTACTCTCAGTACTTTAGACTTTGTGTATAAAAATTACAAATTTCTTGGAAAATTACTTATTGACGTGAAAATAATTACGCAGTTGTGTCAAAATTACCCATTTTGACCCGAACTTAAGGCGGTATTTTTTTACTGAAAAAAGCATTGCAGTAGTATTAAGTCATAACAAAATAAGGTTGCTTATTTACATGCTAAAATAGTAAAAGTAGCAATAAATAATAAAAAAAAAATTTAGTCGGAGGCATTAATGAATTTCTATGAACCCAGTATTGTGCCTCTGACAGCATAATATTAATTAAGTGGGCAATCTTGTTTGCATACTTTATGCGCAAGCGGGTTTTTTTATTTTTAAAATAAATTTGTTTTATTTCATACTTTTTAGTGGTACGATGTAATCGATGTAACAACTAACTTTTATCACAGCTATTGTCAAGTATTGAAAATTGAAAAAAAAAAGGTTGCTAAATAATGTTTTTAAGTATTACAAGCATAATCGTGTTATACCTTTTTGAAATGCCAAGGACGAGCCCTTTAATTTATTACCCATATTGCGGTATTGGAAAAAAACTTTTTTTCCCACCTCTGTTTTTGGTTGGAATACTTGGGCGATCAAGACAAATCTAACGACGTAATAAAGAATTTTACATACATACATACATAAATATACGCGAGAAAAACATAACTCTTCCTAAACAGACAGTATTACATATTTTTTTCAAAATGTATGTAAAAACCTGTAAAATTAAGTAACAAAAACATAAGTTGTAGAAATTTTTAATTAACAAAAATTTTCCTTACTTTCCTTATTTTTTTATTGAAAAACAGAGTCTTGGAGCTACTACAAATTTAGCAGTATATGATAAAAAGATCGGGTCATATGTAAGTTTATTAATCTATGTCTCATAGTGTCAATCTTTTTTATATCTGGCATCTCCTACGAGTTTCTGGTACCTTCTGCGATAAAGACTTCGTAAGTACGTCTGTAAAATTGGGGATTGTTTGCGTAACTATCGAAGCAAATTCAAACGTGCTGTTCGTGCCTGCTTGTGCTGCTTAATTTATATTCAATACACCTAACATTGAAAAAATATCGTAAGTGTTCATTATTTCTAGTTTCTGTTCATATCGTATCGTATCGCCTTGAAAATCAGTATCCAATAACGCTTCCGGTATCATTTTGTCGGAATCCGACTATTCTAACACCTCCAACTCATTTTCTGGGTAGTTTTGAATCGATATATTGTCAATTAACCCAAAAAAATAAACAATAAATATCCAATAAAAAATAATATTCCCATACAAAAAATGTTACGAAATAACTACGTCAATAATGACGTCAGCTCATATTGACCCGCTTTGCCTGTGAGGCACGTGTATCTCCTGTGATAGCAATCCATTGAATCCATCGCGGGTAGAGGAGTCCAGTATCTCCAGTTACTAAAACGGTCAAAACCACAGAACTAATAAGACCAAAGATATTTTCGTTTAAATCACCTCGGGTTAATATGACCCAGCATCAACAACACCGGCTGTTAATTTTCCAAAAAGTTTGTATTTGTTTACGATTGAAATAAATATTGACAAGCAAAAATCCTAAGTCATGGTCTGTTGACAATCCTTCCTTCATAATTACGTCATGTATGTCAAAGTGACACAAGTAAAGTTTGAAGAGCATAGCAAATCTTGACCGTCAACTTCGGTTTCGTCCCCAACTTTTACAATATTGTCATTGTCCTTTGTCCCTTTACGTCATACGTTATGCTCTATATGTTCTCTACGGCGTACGTAAAATTGAGTTAAGTAATTTTGTAATACTAGTGTATTATATATATTGATATGTCGAAGAAGAATATCGTTGAGTTGAGCTCATTATCTTTTCTAAATCATGTTGCTTTGTCAAAAGCCTTGTCGAAAGTCAGTAATTTCAGAGTTAAGGTATTTTGAACTAGACCATTTTCGTAATGAATACGTGTCGCAGTTTGCCATTGTCGAAGTTAAATCTTGTCGCATAAAGGTTTTTCGAAATTCAGATTTTAAGTTTGGAAGTAAAATTGATATACTTCGGGTCTTAATCACGTGAATAATTTAAGGTAAAACACCTTGTTTATTGCCGACGTTTCGACCGTATTGCGTGGCCGACCCTCTATCCGTGACCACAGCCGTTGCAATATAGTCAAAACGTAGGGCAATAAAGAAGGTATTTTACCTTAAATTATTCACGCGATTAAAACCCGTATATATATTTTCATAATGTGTACAAATCGCGAAAGTTTATTAACATTTATTGCTATACTACCTTGTCCTTAGTCTTTTCATTTTTCGCGTTTATTAATTAGGTTATGCAAGGGTGCTTAAAATTGTATATAAACAACACAAACAAATACAAATTACGCACCACTTTTGAACCCGCATCAAAACTGTCGCTTACGGACGGAAATTTAACTACACAAACGGTCACAAAACTTTAAATAAACCGGCTTATGTGCCGGTTTATTTTAAAGCATTCCTGTTTATTTTAGGTGATTTCTATAATAAATGTTTATGCGGTCGTGCCCCCAAGCCCCCTAGACAAGTTAATAATCGAATAGAATGACAACATGTGCGTGCAAAAATGCGAATGATCTTTAGCTAATTTTTATATTTACGGTTTTGCATGCGCAACGTCGTCATTTCGATGTCATTCTATTTGATAAGCTTTTATGCAACTTGTTAAGGATTCTGTTATTCAGATAACTGAGGTCATCTACAATTCAACATAATAATTTTAACAAGCCTAAATTTTAAGAATTATACAATTTTAGACATTATCTCTAGACGTTTAGTTTCTTATTTCCTTGATAATTTGATCGGTTCATCTAAAAGTCCTCTCACTAAATCTAGGACTTAATTTTCT
Source organism: Herminia tarsipennalis (assembly GCA_945859575.2). NCBI lineage: Eukaryota > Metazoa > Arthropoda > Insecta > Lepidoptera > Erebidae > Herminia > Herminia tarsipennalis. The sequence continues at coordinate 19,750,937 of OX243849.2, read as the reverse complement.
TCCCCAACTCATTCACCAGATTATAATAATTCTTACGCTGAATTTTAGTCTGCATCATCATTATGTTTTGTTACTGTAACCAGCCTTTGTAATATTCCGACTGCTGTAACTTAGGACTCTCTAAGATACAGTAAATTCAACATACAGTTTATGTATACAATGATAAAATTATAATTGTCTCACTCTTTCAGGTACACTCTGGATATGGAGCAAAACGACGTGATCACCTGTCTCGCTCTGGTGTCCCATGTGATGTGCTACGCTAACTCTGCTATCAACCCGCTAATTTATAACTTCATGAGTGGTAAGTTTTCTTCTTAATTAAACTAGTTCTAGCATTTTTTCGATCCACTCACATTCAAAATATTTTTGAATTTGGATAGGTAAGTTCCAAAAACTCACACTGATGTCGCTCGAAAAGCTGCCACTTTATAATGGGACTAGATTGGACACGTGTGCCGCATGCCAGATGACTTTTGGGCCAAACGAATCACAAATTAGACTCCACAAAATGCCAAGCGACAACGCGGTAGACCTCGTCGGAGATGGCGAGATGAGTTGGACTTCTTCGAAAAAAATTGGCCCCAAACCGCGACTGACAGAGAGAGGTGAAGAGAAAGAAGGGAGGCCTTTGTCCTGCAGTGGGACAATACAGGCTAATAATAATGAATAAATAATAGGTAGGTCACTGGTAAATGACGGCAAAAAGCTCCAACGCTACTCAACTTCAAGACACTCTCATACTGTTACTGTAATTATGTGGTGAATACCGATAGTCTTCGACAGGTCATCATAGCAACAATTGATATAAAATAACTACGTCAATAATGACATCGGATCATATTGACCCGCTTTGGCTTGCGACACGTAAACTTTCTGTGCTGATAGCAATGCACAGAATCCGTTAGCCGTCGCGGGTCGAGGAGTTCAGAATCTCCAGTTACTAGGTTGCACTCCGGGAGTGTCGGCAGTAAAAGTGAAAATTTGAACATTAACGTTGTGCATTTTTGAATATTTTGGAATGGTTAGGGAATTATTTTGTTATTAAAAGTACTATCATGAAAGTGGTTGAATACAATATTTAACTATTGCGCTATCGTATATAACCATGACAAAGACATGACAATTAAAAAGTTTATAAAAAAAAATAGTTACTCGGTAAAAAATCGAACTGACGTCTTCTGGTTTTTGGACCGCCCGATTTCCCACCTGAGCTATAATAACATTGTATATGGTGGCTAAATTTACCTTCGTATTCTAATGATATTGTAGCTTTTTTACTGCTCTCCTTCCGTCTTACAAATTCTCGATCAGACGACGACGCGAGTTTAAATGTTTTTACCCATACCAAAAAGACGTGCACAACGCCGCTAAAAATCTTTTCACTTCAATAAATATATCTGACGGAGCTGGTGCAATCTATAATGTAACTGGCGCTGCGTGAATGTAGGACGTCCCCTTTTAAAATCATCACAATTGTCATTTCAACTTATCGTGACAATTGTAGTCTTCGTTTTAGTAGGCATTTGAAGGCTAGATAGGTGATATTTTTGTTTCGCCGTGCCTCGGAGAGCACGTCATGCCGTCGGTCCTGCATCTAATCTCTCTCTGGTCGTGTCTTCCATCCCATTGGCCTATGAAAGTGAGGGAATATAGAGTGCATTTGTGTCTGCGCATACACTTGTGCACTAAAATTTCTCCTACGTAGTTGCCTAGTCTCCAATGACATTGGCCTCCGTAAACGAAATTTGTTAGAAGAACATTATTATTTTTGATTCGCTGACAGGATCAACAAGACTCTTTGTTGTGATTCCGTTTTTGGCACAGACCAAACCACATACATTTTGGTTACTACTTCGTCAACATATTTGTACAATACACGACGGGAAAAAATACTTATAATCATGCTAGGTATACCTATATTTATCTTAAAAATTGCTTGATGCTTCTACCAGGTCTTAATGACATCCAAATGGTTAATTCAAATTATTGCGCATATTAATGCGTGTAGAATAACATACCTATATCAAAGCGAAATTTTAAATCTCCTAAAAACCTGTCACGTTCCGTAACGAAAAGCTTTTAAGTTTCTATTTCTGCAATCAAATACATAATACCTAAACTGATGTATTTCAATATCTATTTATTTATTAAAATACAACCACATTACATAACATAAATATTAAACTCTAATAAATGAAGTTATAATTGGTATTATTCCTGATGTACATGACAATAACGACGTACATGGCACTCAATAACAGATCAATTAAATAAAATTGATTTCATTGCAGAAATGGTAACTTATTTCGCTCCTCGTTACTAGTTGTAACTTTATTTCAGCTTAATTTTGTTTTAAGAATTTAATGAGAGTAGAACCTTAGTTTGCAGTCTCTACCATGTTGCATGCTCTAATTCTGTGTGTTATTAGGGTTGCATTGTGTACCGTACACGACTCACGTTCAAATTCTACAAACTAACTAAATTAACTTACTAACTAACCCCCTTATTCACATACCTTTAGTAACATTATTTTAGCTAGCAAATGTTAAGTCTAATTTAAAAATAAAATGGAAACAAAGATGAAACATTCGCTAGTTAAAATACTGTTGTTAACGTATTATAAATAAGGAGGTAAGCTTACAAAAGTATTTTCTAACTAAAAAGACACTGGAAAATGTGCTATAAACTACATTACGTATACACGTAAAAGTAACTTTTGTTTTTAAATATTTGTTAACCGCGGGTGCTACTTCAGCGTTACGAAGGTTATACATTACGGTATGCAACGGTCTTTTCTGATAATCTATAGCATTCTAAATATTATTATATCTGACAGAATAAACAATCATGCTTATCACACAAAGATATATCCTGGGTGGGAATCAAACGCACGACCTGTGGCTTAACAGTCAATAACTAGACCAAAAGGCCAGTCACATGTTCAAATGTTCTATTTACGACTGCCTCTGTGGCGCGGTGGAAATGTGTCCGACTGCTATGCAAGAGGTCGTGGGTTGGTCCATCCAGGATAAAACTTTGTGTGATGAACACGATGGTTATTCTGTGTCTGGGTGTAATTTATCTATATTACGTAGGTATTTAGAAATAAATAATACATTTATCAGTTGTCTGGTTATACCATAGTACAAGCTCTGCTTAGTTTGGAATCAGATGACGTTGTGTGAGTTGTCCCAAGATATTATTTTTGTTAAAAAAAGCTAGCGTAACCAAATAGTAGGTAGTATTTTATATACAACCATCTTTACACGTGCTACGTGTACGTAAGCATAAAGTTTTAGGTTAAAACGTGATAGTGAACTTCCAAAATGAAGTGAGAGTTGAATGAACAAACAAATAGGTACTTCTGTTTGAAAAGCGCGTACTATTCTTGGCAATTATACATTGTGATGTAGTTTTGGTGTACAAATAACATTTCGGAAGAGCTGGAAGTATGGTGATGGATTGTAGGTAAATACTACCTAATTGTACACGGTCGAACGGTTAAACGTAGTTAAATATTTGATAAATCAACGATATTTCCGCACGGACGCCTTTGAACAGATAACTTAGTAGGTACTATAAATAGGCAATTTCATTGAGTTATTAAAGATTTGTAATATTATTTCTCAATTTATACTTTTCGCAGCGTATTTTTTAGAGAAGCTGACTCATTGACTGACATATCAACGCTGGGCCTAAACTATAAGGGTTAGAACTTGAAATTTTGCACAGGGCTTCCTTTTATAACGTAGGGGAGTACTAAGAAAGGATTTTTGAAAATTCATCCTATAAGGGGGTAAAACGGGGGTGCAACGTTAGTAGGAAACTTTGCCGTTAAAATATTTTGGTAGCAATCTGGCATCCACGCTGGCAAAGCCGCGGGCATAAGCTAGTAAATTTTAAAACCGCCTTATTTTGTATTTTGAGGCATTCGTTTTTTCTCAAGCAATATGAAGGGTTTTGCCATCTTCGTCACGTTTCAAGGACCTGGGGGTCTAGACAAAGTCACATTCGAAAAGCAATGTCGTTATTAAAAAAAAAAATGTAATTTGACGTTTGCCGTGGAGACCATAGACATTTTTTTATTTTTTTGCGAACGATTAGTACGGCGTTATTGAATTCGCCACGGAACGAATATACCTTGTCTAAACCCCCTGAAAGGTTCTCGTAAATTGCAACCGCTATGAGCCGCATCGCAAACATTGCTTGCGTACTTCTTTTCTGTTCATACTAATGTACTATGTACGTAATGCAGAAGGGTATTTATTTTACTGCATGTTCTGTAGTAGGATATTTACTCTGTTGCATGTGGATTCGGCCCGGACTTTAATAGACTCGCTGTGTTTGCTTTATTATGATAACATATATTTCATAAAATTATATATACTACGGGTCTTTATCGCTTGAATAATTTAAGGTATTTTACCTTGTTTTTTGCCCGACGTTTCGACCGTATTGCAACTGCATTATTACGGAACTATCGGTAGTGAGTGATTAAAATCAATCGAGAATAGTTTCCGAAACCCGCGCTTCATAGAGGCGACGCTGAGCTGAACCAGTCTACTCGTAACCACGGCCGTCACAATACGGTTGAAACGACGGGCAATAAACATGGTATTTTACTCTAAATTATTCACGCGATTAATACCTAAGTATATATAATTGATTAAGTCTACAAACCGCGAAAGTTTATCAACATTTATAACAATAATTCTCAATATTTCTATCATAAAATTAGACAAAAAAAGCGAAGCTATTTATTAAGATATTAATATCTAATAACTAGTCTAACGTCGCTTTCCTATTACGCTAGTTTCCATAACTGTGGCGGCTAAACCAGAGGTCGTGTATTCTATTCCCTTCTAGGAGATCTATATGTGATGAGCACGATTGTTTGCTTTGTGTCTGGGTGTAATTTATCAATAATATGTGAGTATTTAAAAATATATATGTATGTTTATTAGTTGTCTGGTTGCCATAGTACAGGTTCTGCCTAGTTTGGGATCAGATGACCGGGTGTGAGTTCTCCCAAGATTCGCAATCGAAAGCTCGTGGTCAAATAAATTCAATTCAATTCATCTTATTACAAGCAATTACGATAAGCTGAAAGGATTAAAAATAAGAAAGAGATTAAACCGGCGGCGATACCCTTTTTCCTCATCTTTTGTCGTAAATTAGTCGGGAACGAGGTTTGGATCGAAGTTTCTTTCTTAATATAAACGGTGAGGTAGTCCGTTTTCTTTGCACGCTCGCGCGTCCGTGCAATTTCCGGAGTGAACAAATATTGTCAAGGCTTACAATGTTTGTGAAGACAATATCACTATTCGTCATTTGCTAAGAATGTTGTTGGTTCTGTGTGGATGACTTGTAGTGGGCAGATTGGTTAGTTCGCAGAGATAGTATTGAAGTGACGATCTATTTAGGAATGGTCCCAGCATTTTCTTAGTTGTAAAGTTTTACAATTGTGTTGTTTTAGCGTGTTAATACACTGACAGCTTTTAGTAAGACCGATTATATTATTAACGGCTTATTTCAAGACTTTGTTTGTTTTGATTTCCTGTGGTACAGATTTTTACCCGATATAACGTTATACCTACATATTATTATACTAGCTGACCCACGCAACTTTGTCTTCGTGAATTTTCCCCGTTTTTGCAACATTTTTCATTGCTGCTCCGCTCCTATTAGCTGTAGCGTGATGTTATATAGACTGTAGCCTTTCTCGAGAAATGGGCTATCCAGCAGTAATAGAATTTTTCAATTCGGACTAAAAGTTCCTGAGATAATCGCGTTCAAACAATCAAACTCTGCTTCATTAGTATAGATGAAATGAATATGAACGTACCAATATGAATTGGATTTTGTCAGACCAACTTCTGTGTGACATTTGCTTTAGTATACTGGAATGATGTCCCTTTCTATCCGAGGAGAAATTCTGATTGATTGTGTGACATAAGTGATTGAAAAGCATTAATTTGTATAAGCTTGATGTACATACGATGATGTCATACGTTTTAATTGATGTTTAATGTTGGCATTACACTTGCTAATTGTTTTGTTTACTATAAATTAACTGCACATCCTATTACTATTAAAATGCGAAAGTTTGGATAGATAGGTGTTACTAGATGGGATAGATTATAGTCTGGAATAGCACAAAGCCTACATTTATACCGGTAGAATAAGCAAAGGTACGTAGTAAGAAACATTTGCTTAATTTCGACATCCTATTTAAATTTCACTTTATATTAGTACTAGCAGCCCGCTCCGGCTTCGCACGGAAATAAAATATATGGATGTTATTATACATATAAACCTTCCTCTTCAGTCACTCTATCTATAAAAAAAACCGCATCAAAATCCGTTGCGTAGTTTTAAACTAGTACTACTAGGAGTATAGGGACAGAGAAAGCAACTTTGTTTTATAATAAGTAGTGATGTAGTAGTTCACTTTTATATTCATGTTATCAAGAAATAATTTAAAGAATAGCCGTGGGGCCCAGCTTAAGAATAGTACCACCCCATCTCTTCCCGTGGGTGTCGTCGAGGCGACTTAGGCATATCACATAGGAGGACGGGTAGCGCCGTCCTCGGCGTACTTTTAACCTTACTGCAATCGCCAAGCCGCTCGCCAAGCGTGGCGATTATGACAATTACCCCCAGGATCTACAATAATTGGGTTCTACTGGGGAGACACGTGCCCAGCAGTGGGACATCATATGGGTTGATTTCAATGAAAAAAAAATGATACTTTTATATTTAACTATTAAATAAGATACCTGCCAGACCCTATCGCTTCTAAATTCTCGTGTCACGGTGTTTGTAATGTAACTCCTCCGAAACGGCTCGACCGATTGTCATGAAATTTTGTGTGCATATTGGGTAGCTCTGAGAATCGGACAACATCTATTTTTCATCCCCCTAAATGTTAAGGGTAGTCCATCCCTATTTTTTTTTTTTTTTTAAGTAAATTTTTATTATTTTATTTTAAAAATACATACAACCTTGAATTTTCATCCTTCTACAATCAACCCTTATTTTTTATTTACCCCCATTTTGCAAAAACGGGTCAATATGACGCAGACGTTGCGAGAGTCAGCTAGTTTTTAATAAATGTTTTCTCTGAATTAATCATAATCACAGAACAATAGTTCTATTCTCAGCTCATAATAATACAATTCAATGCACAGAACAGTGGGTACTCAAATTTATTCAATTAATTACTAGATAATTAAAATAACCAACACTTTTATGCAATCCTTTGTCTTAGTAATCTTTGTTTGAATCTTCCAGTTCGTTATTTACTTGGAAATTGTTATTAAGTCGCGTTTTCACTAGGAAACATTTGTCCCGCAACTTTGTTGCCCGTCATGAAATTTACATTATGCTATGCGATTTCGCCCGACGTCGCTTACAACATATGGTGGGGCGTCATGGGGGCACGCGACTGACTTTAATTTGATACCCATATTGTGATATTCGAAAAAAAAAATGTTCACACCTCTTGTTTTTGACATCTCACAGCCGCCATGTTTGTTTTTTTCCAACATCACATAACTAATCGAACCATGTATTAATTGTTCTAATCCGTTTTGTGGTTTAGATATGAGATATTTAAGAATATTACATGCACACATACAAGGCACGCGAAATAATTATTATTTACCATAAATTAAAACCGACTTAAAAATAATTATAAGGTAATTAAAAAGCAAAAAGTAATAAGGTACAACATTAAAAAAATAATTTAACATTTTGAAGTCGGTGCCTAAGACATAAAATACATTTCCTAGCACCAATATTATAATGTTTATTATTTTTTTGTTATACCTTCACTATTGCATTGGGTTGTTGTGCCTGTAATAATAGTTGTAAGTGGTGATTACATAAATAAATAAATAAATATTTTTTGCTTTTTAGTTACCTTATAATTATTTTTGATTCCTTGCAGTCGGGTAAAAATAGGCTTAGGTAGTCCAGTTTTCACATTTACCTATCTCCCGCGCTCACCGCCTAGCCAAAGATATTTCTGTCACCAGAGTTAACGACACGAAATTTATTCGATCAGCCTACAGCATTGATCAACGAGAATCAAGCCCCATATCCACTAGTCTAATTTCCTTTTTTCGTTTCCAGGTAAATTTCGCCGGGAATTTCGCCGCGCCTTCTGCTGTGCCACTCCATCAGATCTGGAGAACTTTACCACATTGACCCGTATCACCACTTCGAAGAAACGTCCATGTGATCTTCTGACATTCGAGAGCAAAGCCCAAGGCCGGAGTGTATGTAGTACTACATTTATTCATAGCGCTTATAAAGATAAATATATTCTAACTTAAGCGTAAATTGATTATGGTATACGATGGTGTCAAAGATTATTTGTACAATATTTTAGTAGTATGTAAGTTTAGTATAATTAGCTTATCTGCTAATGTAATCAGCGCCTAATTACCTTTTTTTCTTATCAAATTTCAACAGTGCATGCATGTATATGTGTATCAGATTGTTTTGGTATAGATATTACCTAATTGATGCTTTTTTAAACTGATAACTTTTGGTTCATAAATAAACCAGTAAGTAATCCTCACTAATATTATAAAGCTGAAGAGTTTGTTTGTTTGAACGCGGTAATCTCAGGAACAACTGATCTGAATTGAAAAATTCTTTCACTATTGGATAGCCCATTTATCGAAGACACGCGATCGAGAATCACGTTACGACCAATAGAAGCGGAGTAGCAATGAGAAATATTGCAAAAACGGGAAAAATTTATGCAGACGAAGTTGCGGACAGCTAGTTAGAAATATCGGGCATTTTCAGGGTGTTCAAGTTTTGATAAAATGAAGTGGGTTCAAGTATTGTGTTTACGAAGATTTTGGATTTGAACACCTTTTTTTGGTTCCACGTGTTAAAAGGGTTTTGTAACTATAACAACAAAATCTGATTTGGTATTCAAAACTCTGTGCAATGAGCCATACGCTGTGACGTCATACTTTTTATAATTGAAAGTTATTTTTTGTGGCATCAAAATGCTGAAACATCTAGCGTATTCACGCCATTTTTAATCTATTTAGCATGATTTTGGTAACAGGGCCTCGCAACACTTTTTCGTTATCATTACATAATTGGTTGCAAAATAATTTTAATAGTCCACTATAATTTTAAATAAATTTGAAGTTCTTGTGGTTATACGAAAATATTCATAAAATTGCCCCCATTAATTAGAAACCTAAAAACTACAAAGTTTACAAAGTTTCGTTTCGAGAAAAGAAAGTTGTTTAGAGCAATTTTAAAATTTTACGATTCAAAATATTGCCGAAAAAGAGGTAGTTTGAAACTAGCCTTTCAAATACTGCAAGTATTTAAAAAGCTAGCTGCTCTTACTGCAAGTAATTAAGTGTAATAAGCGTATATATTTACTCGAAAAGAATGAACTCATCACACAATTTAGAATACATTTTTAAAGCATCTTATAATAAAAACGTCATCCTGAACTACAAAAGTTTAGTTTTCGCTTTCTTTAGTTTACAAAGATTTATTTTATTTCCATATCAGAAACCTAAGTAGAAAAAAAAATGGCTCCCCCATTAAATTCAATAAATTAGGACACAAATTATTATTAAATTTTTGTTGGAATTTTGATGCATTTGGATATTCCTCTAAAACTTTTCATGCTAGGCTAAAGACTAGTATTTCGTCTTATTTTTTCTTAACTCCATATCAGTGTATTTTTAGCTTACTCAACTGACTAGCTTAAAATATCAAAATTGTAATATAATATTATATAACTATGAGTTCATGCATTTTTAATTTGTATTCGTAACATTAAATGTAAATAGTACAATTATACAATATTAAATATTTAGATTAAAAATAAATTAGATAAAAAAATACTAATATATTACGTAAGTACAGTATCATAGAAAGAAAAGCCGATGAGTACAATCAATCAGGCTAAGCAAAAAATCTTCTATAATCTGAATTTTTACTATCAGATTTATTACCTACCTTTTAATAATTGTCGTTATTGGATTTACATAAGGTAGCATAAGCTTATATTTTATTTTTTATTTATTGCTTTGTAAATGTTTTGATTGACTTTTGTCGCTGACTGTACCTAATAATATCAATATTTAAATTAATTATAATTATTACTTAATTTTTTTACTTTAAAAGTATATTTTACAAAAAAGCTATTGTTGCTTTTGTCATTATTCTTGATAAATAAGATTTGATACTAGTCGGATAAAAACGCAAAAAATCAAGATTATAAAAAAATGTGCTTAGTGCTACTTTCACCAATTTATGTGATTTATCTTGATAAATGTGATTTTTTAATAAATATTACATTTTGTTATTTGTGTGTTTTAATATACCTAACTACCTACTACTTCGTGGCGGCGTCATTATTGCAAGCTTTTATTTTACTTGCTCTGTGTGTATGTTAGTTTGTTAGTTAATTTGTATGGGTCAAATCTTGAAAACTAAACTAGTACCACTTCCTATTGGAAGATAAAGATAAAGATAAAAGATAAAAGATAAATTTATTTGTCTCAAACATGTGTACAATATGGTGTTATGGTAATTAAATTAGTTCAAACATGGCTGTGTCTATATTATCAGACGTACAAATATTAGTGTAAAAAAAAAATTATATAAGAAAAGGACATACAAAACTAAAAATTACAATACCTTACATATTACTGTTTGCTTAAATTAAATATACATTTCATAGTATTAAGTAGAAATTTTTACAAATCAGAATCTTCAAGGAAATCCTTTATGTTATAGTAACACTTACTACATAACAAATCGTTTAATTTTTTCTTAAATAAACACAAATTTAAATCTTTCAAAGTATTTGGTATCTTATTGAAGATCTTTGGAGCCATACAAAATATACTGTTTCTTAATAACGTTGTTTTAGAGGAGTGCATGCACAATCTTTTATTGTCTCTTCGGTTGCGTACTACGACATCTGACAAACGGGGAAACAGTTGAGGGTTTGTTTTGACAAATAGTGCTGTTTCATAAATGAATGATGTTAATGTCAAGATTTTATATTCAATAAAATATGGTCTACAGCTGTCCGTCACTTGTAAGCCAAACATTGCCCTAATGCAGCGTTTCTGTTGTTTAAAGGCTAAGTCTCTGTTGACAGAGTTACCCCAGAAAATGACTCCATATCTCAGTAACGAAGCAATAAGTCCATGATAAGCCGTAAGTAGGGTGCTAGTGTTTACTACGGGAGCAAGTTTATATAGAGCATATGATCCACTGCTAATTCTGTTGCAGAGTTGTTCTACATGATATTTCCAATTCAGTTTCCTATCTATTGTTAGCCCCAGAAATTTTGTTGTCTCTACTTCACCTACTTCAAAGTCTCCATATTTAATATTTGGTTGATTAGCTAAGCAAATCCGCTGGCTAAAGTGCATTATGTGCGTTTTATTGAGATTAATTCTTAGATTATTATTATTTAACCATGATATCATCGTCGAGAGCGATTCATTTATATCTTTTTCATATACTGCTGGTATTGAACATGGTACTGCAATAGTGCTATCATCTGCAAACGGTGTCATACGGTGATTTATAGATTTGGGCAAGTCATTTATATATAATATAAATAAAAGCGGTCCAAGTACACTCCCTTGCGGCACTCCATAATTGACTACACGAGCATTAGACGTATAAGTTACCTCTCTTTTTGTTTTAAAATCCACTCTTGTTATCGCTGTAATTTGATTCCTATTTGATAGATAGGATGATATTAATTCCAGAACATTACCTCTTATGCCGTAGTATTCTAATTTATTCTTTAAAATATCGTGCTTGACATAGTCGAATGCTTGTGTCATATCGCAATATAGTGCACAAGCAGGGTTTCTTTTGTCTACGTTTATTATTATTTCATGTAAGAAATTATATACGGCCATATTTATTGTTCTATTTTTTCTGAAACCATTTTGTTCTTTGCAAATTATCTCATTTATTTCTAAATACCTGTATACTTCTTTATATATATATTTTTCAAAGATTTTTGAAAATATGGGGATTAGGGCAATAGGTCTATAGTTTGATATTATTTCTCTAGACTCCTTTTTAAAAATTGGTTTGATGATTGTAGTCTTTAAATAATCTGGAAATACCCCTGAACATATACATAAATTTATTATGTAGCTAAGATGTTCGCTAATTATGTCACCAACTGACTTTATTATTCGGGTTGAGATGTCATCATAACCTACACTGTTAGTATTTTTTAGATTTTTTATTATTGCTGCTATGTCCTGTGGTGTACTTGCTGACATAAACATAGATCTTTGTTTAGGTATTATGGTTGACGTAACTTTTATGCCAATGTTAGGTATAGGAACTACTTTATCAACAAAGTAGTTATTAAAACTATTGGCAATAACTACGGGATCTGTGACAGTTTTATTGTTTAATTTAAGCGTTTGTATAGCATTGGTAGGTGCTCTGAATTTTGAATTATTAATTATTTGCCACGCAGACTTACATTTATTTTTACTACTACTACTTAGTCTTTTACTATTGGTTAGATATACTATTGAATTTAGTGTAGCTGTCTAGTTGGAAGTAATAAATAGTAACTACAATTTAACACAATAACACTGGTTTATTTATGATAAACGCGTACATAAAATTCAGACGCGGGTCTATCGTGTTGTACTACGGTAACGACTGGCCCTCCACGGAGCGGTGGCGAAGCGAGCCCTAAATAAGCTCGCTAAGCAAAATATAACAATGTGTCGCCACATTAACCCCCTCCTTTTTGAAAGAAAAATATATGATTCAAGAAGATCAAGATTACAAACATTTCAACATCATTAGTGTTTATACATAATTACATAAAATTGAAAGAAAGAATAAAAATTAGGTACTCAAAATAGTAAACAAGAATTTAAAATATGTCATTAAACATACTACAACCATGTTGGTTTCGAAATATTAACTCACTGATTTATGATATGTGAAATGATCAGCTCTGAGACATAATAATTAAAAATATGCACGTTAAAAGAAATTAAAAATGTAACATAGATTGTAGTTCTAGCCCTACGGAAAAAAATCCTTGGGATCAAACCTGTTACTAAGTTGTAACTGATTCACTAGCTTACTAATCCATTATTGACATAAGTCGCAGCGGACGCGGTTGGATGTGGTTGGGGCTGCACCTGGCCTGATACAGTCACGATCCTGGGGGGCTGTAAATCCACGATCTCCTTACGCAACCATCGTTTCGCAGAGGAACGGCATCGGTTACGTAACATGTAGATAAGGATAACTGCTAACAGAATAAGTATAATTGTTAATATATATCCATGTTGGTTGATCTGAGTTTCAACCTGTCCATTGTTTTGGGCTACAACGACCTCTTTACTTTGATTTTTGCCCATTGTTAGTGATATAAAGAGAAACTTTCTCGACAACAATATATGTGATACTAAACTTATAATGTTACAAATCATGTATGTTAAAATGTTGTTTTAATAAAATAATGCTTATTTACGATTTCGAAACATTTATAAAGTAAAATTTTTAACTGTAATATTGCTTAATTAGCAAAACGAACTGGCGGTCTGATTACACGTCCGGTTCGTGATGTTCGTATATCAGATGCGTCATCGCTGTATTTCACCGTACGCTCAGCGGTACTATTCTTACTAGGTGTACCGGGTTCGGATACATTTGTGGTAATATCTTCGTTTAAAATATACGCTGGTTTCAGACGGTCGATTGAAATGTTTATTTGTCTATTGGGTAATTGAATTTTAAATACTTTGTCACTTCTCCTAATGACGCGAAAAGGTCCATTGTAAGGTGGCTGAAGTGGTTTTCGAACTGCATCATTCCTAATAAAAACATATTCACACTGCTTAAGGTCAGGGTGAATAAATAATGAATTAGATTTGTTAATTGAAACTGATACGGGTTTGAATTTATTTATAGTGTCCCGTATATATTGAACTAATGTATAAGGATCTGATGGTTCTCTAATTTGTTTATCATATAATTCACCTGGTAGGCGTAACTTGTAGCCGTAAGTTAATTCCGCAGCACTTAAACCTGAGTCATTTCGCAATGCTGCTCGTAAACCCAAAAGTACAATGGGTAATTCTTCAACCCATGAATTATTGTGTAACCTAGCTGTCAATGACACTTTTAAAGAGCGATGCCATCTTTCCACGGCACCATTACTTTGGGGATGGTAGGGAGTAGTTCTAATACGTTCTATACCCATGCATTTCATTAATTCATTAAATAATGAACTTTCAAATTGGCGACCTTGATCACTCGTGAGGCGCACCGGGCAACCGAAACGAGTAATCCAACCTTCAAAGATGGTTTTAGCAACCGTATTGGCTGTAATATCCTTAACGGGAAAAGCTTCTGGCCAATGTGTACATCTGTCAATAATCGTGACACAGTACTTAAAACCTTCTGGTGAAGTGTTTAAAGGGCCGACTATGTCGACATGAATATGTTCGAAACGGCCTGATTTAGGGAAAGCCTCAAGACGTGACACTGTGTGACGCTGAATTTTAGATTGTTGACAGTTAATGCAAGTTTTAGCCCATAAATTAATATCTTTATTCATGCCTGGCCAGAAAAAGCGATCACAAATTAACTTCCTCGTTGTTCTAATACCTGGATGGCTAAGATTGTGTATAGATCTAAAAGCAACTTTTCTAAATTGTTCAGGTAAATATGGTCTAATATTACGCGTAGATGTTTCGCAGTAGATGTGTTGTTCACAGTCTTGTAATTTAATATGTTTTAAAACGATAACACTGCTACCTGAGTTACATTGTCGTAATAGTTGCGCTAAGCAAGCATCGACATTCTGCGCAGTGGCTAGTTCTGCGAAATTAAGCGATGTGGGGCACGTTATTGTGGCTACGCGTGATAACGTGTCCGCTACAATATTATTACAACCAGTTATGTGACGTATGTCTGAAGTAAATTCGCTAATGTACATAAACTGACGAGTCCTACGGGGTGTTTCTTTATCGCAATTTAATTTAGAAAAGGCATAAGTCAATGGTTTATGGTCAGTATATATAATTAATTCACGACCCTCAAATAACTTCCGAAAATGAATAATAGCTTCATAGATGGCCAATAATTCACGATCGTATGTGCTATATTTAGTTTGAGCCGTAGTTAACTTACGAGAAAAATAACCTAATGGTTTCCAACGATTATTAATTCGTTGTTGTAAAGTTGCGCCTATCGCAATGTTACTAGCGTCAGTCATGAGCGCTATAGGTATATCCGGTGTCGGATATGATAAGGTAGCTGCGTTTTGCAGACTAGTTTTACATTGTAAGAATGCGTCGCTTGTTTCATCAGACCAAACAATGGGAGTTTTATCTTTACGTTTAGAATTATGTAAATAACTGTTTAATAAACCTAAATATTGTACTGCTTTTGGCAAATGGTGCCTATAAAAGTTAACCATGCCAAGGAAACGTCTTAATTCCTCCACCGTTTTCGGCTTAGGGTATTCGACTATGGCCTTGACCTAAGAATCAGATGGCATGGTGCCTTTAGGTGTTACATTATATCCTAAAAACTCTATGCAGGATTATCCGAAACAACATTTATTTAAATTAATTGTGACACCATATTCATTCAAACGTTCAAATAACGCCTTTAAATGCTTTTCATGTCGAATTTTACAATTACTGGCTATGATGACGTCATCAATATAACAAAATATAAAGTCTGATCCCGATTCGATTGAACCATCGTCATTAATAATTTCGATATTATTTAAAACTGTATTGTTCATGAAGCGTTGAAATGATTGAGCTGCATTTCGTAAGCCGAATGACATACGCGGAAATTCGAAAAGCCCAAAAGGGGTAATTATTGCAGTCTTTTCAACGTCTTCGGGTGCAACGGGTATGCAATGAAATGCCCTATTTATATCTATTTTAGAAAAAATAGTTTTGCCTGACAAAATATAAGTGAAATCTTGTATTCGTGGGATCGGATAGCGATCAGGCTTAGTGATCGCATTGAGCTGCCTGTAATCACCACACGGACGTAAATCACCGTTGCTTTTTGGTACTACGTGCAATGCACTTGACCATGGACTTTTCGATGGCCGGCAAATCCCTAACTCCTGCATAATACGAAATTCTTCTCTTACCTTTTTCAATCTGTCTGGCGGGAGCGGTCTCGCCTAGGCGTGGACGGGCGGGCCGGACGTTTCTATATGGTGGAAAACTGCATGTTTAGGTGTCTCCTTGAATGAAACAGGCTTAATCAAGTCAGGATACTCTGAAATCAGTTGATAATAGGGATGAGAAGGAGAAATTGTATTTATCGTTATATGATTAGTTTTAACGATTTTAGTTATTATGTTCAGGCTGGTCATCTCATCTATTAACTTTCTTTTACTTAGATCTACTAACAATTTATGATGCGATAAAAAATCGGCACCCAATATTGGTTGATCAACATCAGCTATAATAAAATTCCAGAGAAAAGGTCTACGTAAATTTAAATCTAAAACTAATGTTTTATGTCCATAGTATTAATTTGTGTTCCGTTAGCAGCATACAGTTTATAATCGGTCTCCACACACTTATTTTTGATATAATTATTACGAATTTTACAAATAGGTAGCACTGAAACGTTAGCACCGGTATCAACTAAAAAACACATTCCACTTGACCTATCTGTCACACAAAGACGGTTGTTACAAAACACTGTACTGACTCCCGTCGCGGTCGGTACAACTCCTAGTTTTCCTGGTCATCCTTCCAATTGCAAGGTTTAATGCACTTACGCGCATTGTTCTTAAACTTGTCATGGTAGAAACAAAGTTGGTTTTTGTTACCTTGATTCACTCTATTTTTCGAGTTACTCCTTCCGTTACGATCGCGTGACTTATCTCGGCTACGGAATCTAAAAATTGTACTCTCGAGGTCCTCAATCTTCTTATTCAACTTAGCTATCTCAGCCAACACCGTCGAAGACGTATCTGTGGATCTCGCAGACGAGGAAGCCGGAGTATTTACCCCTGCAATTTGGTTGAATGTCGTAGTTTCCATGACCTTATCTGCAACTAAGGCTAAGTTATCCAAGTCCTTGGTTTCTGAAACTGATATGATCGCTCTCATTGATACGGGTAAATGACCTTGCCAAAGAACTCGTAAAGTTTCGTCAGATATCTTCTCTCTAGCCAAATCTCTCATCCGCCTCAACAATTGTGACGGACGTTGGTCGCCTAGGTCCATTTCACCAATAAGTTTTTGAATCTGCCTGGTTTCAGATTCCTCGTAAATTGCGAGTAAACGCCCCTTAAGCGCTTCATATTTCTTCGTCTCGGGGGGACGTAATAAAATATCAGTTACCTGTTGAATGACGCACTTGCCCAGTTTTGATACAACAATGTTGAATTTGGCCTCATCCGACATCTTCTGAGGAAACAGCGTGGCTTCAGTTTGGAAAAACCACACCCTAGGCTGGTCGGTCCAGAACTCCGAAATTCGGGAAGCTACCGATATGGCTCCAAGGTCACTTTGTTCAACCTTGACGGCTGGCGCGGGCTGCGACGGTGGTATCTGAGTATTCATCTTCAAACGGAGACGCGTAAAATTTAAAAACTTTGGCTTATGGCCTGGACACACGAATAGACCTTGAAATTGAGTCGCTACCGATGCACGTGTTTCCACGGGGTCACCACTTTAACTACTTAGTCTTTTACTATTGGTTAGATATACTATTGAATTTAGTGTAGCTGTCTAGTTGGAAGTAATAAATAATAACTACAATTTAACACAATAACACTGGTTTATTTATGATAAACGCGTACATAAAATTCAGACGCGGGTCTATCGTGTTGTACTACGGTAACGACTGGCCCTCCACGGAGCGGTGGCGAAGCGAGCCCTAAATAAGCTCGCTAAGCAAAATATAACAATGTGTCGCCACAATATGTTTATTTTGTGGATGTTTTGTGCACGCTTGGTTAGTTTAATGATTTTCCTTAATAACTTTGAATAATCTGTAAATCTTTTTTTATTTTCGTATGACGGTTTAGCTCTAAATGTCCATAAGAGCTTCCTCTTATTTTTACTACACCTTTTTATGCCTTTAGAAATCCATGTAATTTTTTTAGAAGTTTTTATTGTAAGAAGTTTTTTGGGGAAGCAAAGATTGTAAAATAAATTAAATAGGTCAGAGAAAATACAAAATGCAGTGTTGGGATCATTGGTTTCATATATTTCAGAAAATGTTAGGTTTTTTATGCAATTTTTAAATTGATTTATATTTTCCAGTGAATAGTCTCTTTTTTCTTTGTACCAATATTTCAGAACACACGTTTTAGCTACTGGGCATTTTAAAATTTGAGCAGTATGATCTGACAAAGCAAGTTCAACTATGTTTGCAGTGCATGATTTGCCAAAGTTATGGGCAAAGTTATCGATACAAGACTGACTTACTAATCTGGTCGGCTTTTTCAGAGCTAATGACATATTAAAGTTAAGTAATAAGCATTTGAGTTCTGATGATATGCTATTGTTTTTCATAACATCAATATTGTAGTCACCAGCCACTACAATATTTTTATATTTAATTTTATTTATTTTAGTAAGTAATTGTTCCAGCTTCTGAAAGAAAATATTTAAATAAGTTTGTTTTGGTACTCGGTATAGGCAGATTACAATTAATTTATAATGGACCAGCTCAGTTGCACAGCACTCAAAAACACCGCTAATAGATAACTGAGCAATATCTGGTAAATCCTTCCAAGTGTGTCCTTCCCTTACTAAGATACACGTACCGCCACGTTTACTATTTACTCTACAGGAGAATGCTGCCATAGAATAATTTGTGAGATAGAGATGACTTTCCTGTCCAGCTATCATAAAATGTTCAGATATGCATAATATATCTACGTTTTTTTTATTTTCTGAAAGCTCCAATAATGATACAGACAGATCATCTGCTTTATTAATTAAACCTGCAATATTCTGATGCATTATATAAATTGTCTTAGTGACGAAAAAAGTTATCGTTACATATTATTGGTAAGTTATTCTTATTATCCTTATTAGACGGACTTGTTATAATGGATTTTTCACATTCTAATTAATGAAGGAAGTATTGTATATTAGTGTATCTTTGATGACAATTCAATATTAAGTTAGTTAGCAAATTTGGGTTCATTTGATTCATCTTGACGAATACTCTGACCCCAAGTGATTTCTGGGGTATGACGATGGATGATGGAGAAGGAAGGTACGGTTTTACTCAACGCAAGTTATGTAACGTACCTGCGAATATTTATGACCCCATTTTAGCTACCCTGTCACATGCACAAACATATTAGTTCAATTCAAATTCAAGCGGCAGTAGCTTAATGGCTAAGGCATTGGACACGCAATCGTGAGATCTTGGGTTCAAATCCATCCATTATACTACCAACGTGAACCCACTCCTAACACAAGCCTTTAAGCTTAGCTGGAGGGGTTAACAAGATTGCTAGTAATGTGGAGCTACATTGCGAGGCACCTTTAAAAAAAATTAGAGAAGTAAATGACAGACCCCGACGGATTTTCTGCGGCTATTTCTGTGGCTTATTTGGTAAGTGGCACGATAAAATCACAACAATACAACTCACACAATGCTATCTGATCCCAAACTATGGACTAAACTATTCCATACAGAATGTATGGAAACCAGACAACTGATAAACATACTTACATATTTCTAGATACATACATATTATAGACTAGCTGTGCCCGCGACTTCGTTCGCGTGGAAGTTGGGTTTATATTAAGGTAGTTTATAATTTACAATTCAATTTCTGTGTAAAACATATTGTAAACATGCTCTACAATGCTCTGTGGCATCTATGGATATTTGGGCCTAGCTTTAATCAGGGCCCAACATATGGCAGGGCAAGCCAAGCAAATGCCCAGTGCAGCAAAATGAAGGGCGACAAAGTTTATGGCGCCAGACGGTTAGAAGACAAATTATTAAAATTCCCACGACCACACCTCGACAAAAAAGTGATTTACATCACATCAAATACTATTAATATTGAAAAATTCCCCCACCACGCGAGTACTGGGGCGGTTTCGAGTTAAATGAAGCTCGAAACCGCCCAATTACTCGTGCGAAATTTTGAGTTAAGGAGCTTCGATTCTGACTCCGATAGGTCGAAAATTCCGATTGATTTTAAACCTCCGACTCCAACTTCGGCTCCGACACTTTTAAATCGGACCTTTTAATCGGAGGTACCTAGCCGCTCCTTCAAGATAATTTATACATAGGTAATAAAGGTATGATGGAAATAACTCTCACAGATTCCCTATGATCGCAGGTTATGTCCTGCCCGAGCGATCTTTTCCGAGTCTAAAGTACACCTACTTTGTGTCCGTGTTTGTACCGCGAGAATGCAATGTTTTAAAACTATTTTGCGGGGGCAAAATAGTTTCAAAACATTGTATTCCCGCGGCACTGTGATGCGTGTTTAAACAAACAAACAACATTCAAACGTTTCTAAAAGATATACTCAGATATCTTTTTTTGTGTTTAAATACTATTTCTAAACTTATTTCAATATTTTTTTTCACTCACTTTAGAAGATTAAAATATTATTTTATAATGTCTACATTGGTGAATTTAAAAATAGGTGTGTCAACCTGTCGCAAATTAAGATCATCATATATTCATATCCCTGTACGTAAGAATTTCAGTTTTTTTTTTAAAATCAATTTTCCTGAATCTTTTTAATTTGTATTTAAGCGCCATCTATTTTCAAAACTGGATAAGTTTATTTATTATACTTGATGATTTTATATTAAACTATCATGCATATTAAACGTAGGTAAGCAAGGTATTTAACCCTAAATTATTCACGCGATGAAGACCCGTAATACATATATTTTCATAATGTGTACAAATCGCGAAAGTTTATTAACATTTGTAGGTAAGCAATTTTGGCACTCAGAAGAAATCGAATCACAGATGGCGCCACGTGTTTTATTTTGATGTAACGCGGCCTTAATCTTTCATTTTTTTAAGCAATTAACATTTATAAATTCTAGAAAATATCAAGTAATTACTGTTTATTTGTAATGTAATATTGTTTTTCATTTCTACATTTATAACATAATCACTATTCATGCAAAACCATTGTTTTGCATGAATAGTGATTATAGGCAATCCAATAGGCACCTTTATCATTATAAAGGTGCCTATTAGAAGTGATTATTAATATGAAAATTTGTTAAACAAAGTAAACGTGTTAAAGTCGAAAATAAAAGCTTGTATAAATAAATATACATTTAGATAATCGATCCTCCGACCTCGCCCGTTTAATACCGCTACTTGTGCCAATAGACCACCTCAGCTGATGCAAACACAGTTAAAATAGCTGATCTTAAGAAAATTGAAAATGTTGTGTTTAGCTCCTAATAGTTTTAGCGTGAAGTTATTGTTTCCATGGGTTACAATTGTTAATAATGTGGAATCTTATTGTGGAAAAAATTGTAAAAAACCATAATGGTTCGACAAAACATACGTTGCTGCTCACTCCCCATAGACGATAGCAAAATGATTTATAGTGCAAGTAATGACCTATAGTATTTACAATAAAACTGCAAATTTTCATGAAGATCCGTCAAGTAGTTATTGTTTTATAACGATAAATAGCTACAGACATTAACCGTCATTGCTTAGCTCCTATGGGAAATAGCGTGATAAATTATAGCCTATATGTTAATTCAGACTACACATACAAAATTTCAACCGAATCTGTCCAATAGATATTGCGTGATGCGTGTTCAAACAAACAGACAGACAGACAGACATTTCTAAAAATGTAGGAATGTGTTTAAATACTCTTTTCGAACATATCCCAATATTTTTTTTCACTATGTTCGGCCATGTACAGACACGTGAAATTTACAATTTTATTATAAGTATGTATAGATATAGATAGATAGCATGATTCAGTATTCACGCGCGATGGCTTATTATTAGCGTATTTCATGTATAACTTTGGTGTTTCTATACCGATTTCTATAAGTATTTTTTATGGAATAGTTAATTATGTTAGCTTTTTAAATTAGGGATGACTGAGAGTGTTATAAACGTAAGAGTAGACAAATATAATCAGAAAGCTTCGAACTACTAAGCTATCGGGAGTTACACGTGATATTGTGAGTCAACCATAAAAGATAGACATATGCTGTCGTGGGATATTTTTTATATAATTTTAAGGAGAACATTTCCGTCATACATGATTTCTGTGTAGCTTTAACCATTACGGTTGCACACGCGACGAAAGCTTAAAAAATGGAGTAACTTCTCCCGTTTTCCTTCACTGCTCTGCTCCTATTGATTGTAGCGTGATGAAAAGTATACTATAACCTACTCAGGAGTATGAAAAATAATTGTACCAAGTTTCGTTAAAATCCGTCGAGTAGTTTTTGTTTCTATACCGGTTATACAGACAGACAGACAAAAATTTTACTGATTGCATTTTTGGCATCAGTATCGATCCCTAATCACCCCCTGATAGTTATTTTGGAAATATATTTCATGTACAGAATTGACCTCTCTACAGATTTATTATAAGTATAGATTAATAGCATCCAGACACAGAATAAACCATCGTGCTCATCACACAAAGTTTAATCCTGGGTACCATGACCTCTTGCGTAGCAGTCGGATACACCATTTTGTAGCATTCTTCATAATTCTTAATTGTGGTACCTACAACGCCATCTCGTGATTAACCATTTTTATGACATACAAAAGAAAAGAATACGCCTAGCCTACCTTAGCTTTTTATATTTCGTCATAAATATTTGATGTTTTTTTTTAAATATTAGTAAATTAGTCATACAACTACAATACGTACAATTGTTAGAGTAAAATTCTTTGGATTACAGATGTGAAAACTGGACCAAAAACGGATGCTACTAAATCTAAAGTTACATACCAAAAATGCCTAAAAAGGAAAAAATAAAGAGAGAGCTTATAAAAGAACCAATTTAACAAGTATTAAAGCAATAATGAGAAAAATATTATAATAAAGAGCCATCTATTGGCCACATATATATTCACGTAACTGTGTAGTAATGTATCAGGTTCGCGAAAAGTTATTTTCCTTACCGAATAGCCTTTTAGAGAGAAAACGTTGTACTGTTTGATGGCACATTCAATAGATGGCGTTTAAAACAATTTGAAGGATTGAAGCGATAGATACCTCTCAAAAGCCTTTCTGTTGCTTCTATTCACTTTAAAGTGACAGTGACTCCTCCAGTAATATTTTTCGTATCCACTGAATTCTACCTACAGGTTGACTTTGAAATCAGTCGACAAATTGTTAGGGGGAGATTTAGTACCTGTAATACAATCGTTTTACGTTGAATAAGTATTAAAAATGTTACTTACATTCGTTTTCATGCTTTTATCTTTAAAAGTAATCGATATTTTTAAACAAATTTCACAGGATACAATTTATGGATTATTTTAAGGCAGTGCAAATAAAAATCATTTGTCGTAAGTTGTTATTATAAACACCAGCATACGTAGGACCCGTTGAAAAGTCAGTTGCCTGTTTAGTACTATTACGCACTATTGAGGTCAGTTTTCATATTGTATATAAGCACCGGTCTCTATATATAAAAGGTTGCCTGGAAGAGCGATAAGGCCGCCCATTGTACATATAAATTATACAATGTATACTTTGTTTTTTTTATATTGGTGTACAATAAAGTATATTTTATTATTATTATTTTATTTTTTTAACTCCCTTTTTATTATTATAGTAGGTACTAATAGACTGGACTAGTAACCCCGAACAAAGTGGCGATAATTTTAAATGTCGAATCGAATGACGTTCATATAAAAAAAAAAATGCACAGGACGCGTCCTGTGCAAGTTCTGTGATTTTTTTTCTGACAAAAGGCTGTTGTTGTCATCCTTGTTACATAAAAGTAGACTTCCATTTGATTTTGTCAAATTACCTTCTCCGAATGTGAAAATCAAATCAAAGTCTTGTCGTGTTGTGGTCGGCAGTAACCTATCCAACGTACTAGTACAACAGAGGTCAGTATAATTATGAAGCTTTATTTATTTCTTTGTACCTCTCATCTATGGTCCTCAAGTTAAAAAAAATGATTTGATTTGAAATCTGAGATGTCACGGGATTCGTCTCAATGATAGTCTATACTTAATAATAACAAAAATAAATTGGGACAACTCGGACAACGCTGATCTGAACCAGGCAGAGCCTGTACTATGGCGGACAGACAACTGATAAACATTCTTATTTATTCCTAAATACATACATAATCTTATAGATTAATTACACCCAGACTGCATCGCACAAAGTTTTATCCTGGGTGGGAATCGAACCCACGAACTCGGGCTTAACAGTCAAGATCACTAACCACTAGACCAACTTGTTTTCATTGAAAATATAATTCGTCAACTTTGATTATATAATATCCAAATTCCTAATCCGGCATCTAAAATTGAAGTAAAGAACTGTCAAAGGGTACGGTCAAATGGACGTACTTTTTGACAGGTAAGAAGACTCATATCTGATGTTCTAGCTCTGTACGAGTGTCAAACGTCAAAAATAGTTGTTTCATTTTTATTGTAGGCTTACTGGGGGAATGCTCCATCTATACATTATTTAATCACAGTTCGTCACTAAATTTATCTGTAAATAATAATGGCATCAACCTATAGTACCTAAGTAGGAATACTTGGAACGTCTTTCTGTACTTTCTAAAATCTGTCATAAGATCTTTTTAAAAGGAAATAAAGGATTCAGCCATTTTGACATCGTTGTCTAAGAAGAGAGAGATATATAGACGGCCAAAGTCAAATCCCCTCTCTGCGGGATGTCATGACGACATGATGGTACGGCATGCTACAGCATGTTGCGTCATACCACAGCGTCTTTCGGCCTGCAGTCGTGCCTTCAGTCAGCGCCGGTTCTTATGTGACAGTTTGAATGTTATGTACAAACATCGTCATAGAAAGAAATAGCTAAAAGTAAATCATGTTTAAAAGCTTTTATTTCGAGTAGGTATTCATAGAGTAAATTCCAATCAGCCTATTGAATTACTATCTTCACGAAACAACCCAATTTCAACCTTACAACTCCAACATAAACTTTAGCAAAAAAAAAAACTTTAAATTATTTAAATGTTTAATTCTTTATGTTTAAGTCTTCCCGTGACCACGGCCGTTGCAATACGGTCGAAACGTCGGGCAATAAACAAGGTATTTTACCTTAAATTATTCACGCGATTAAGACCCGTAATATTTTAATAATGTTTAATCCTAAGCAAATTTATCTCGCAGACTATTGAAGTCTCGCAGATATTTTTATATCGGAAAGCACTTTACAATAGTTATTTTACAACTACTTAAGGAGTGTTTTCACTGGAGCTGTGAAGCGAGGTGTTAAGTGAAAATTTAAAGTCTATAAATTGTATCTTTACGAGTAAATAAAGGCCAGAGTTCATTGAAGAACCCAAGTGAGTCGAGCCCTCACTATAATTGAAGTTGACGACATTAAAAGCGGTCAGTTACAATTTTCTGTTTGCTTATAAGTTCTTATAAAGATGTCCCTAAGCTGCTTTTTGTATATTGGTTTCGGCCTTAGGCTACGTTAGCTCCCCGGCCCCCTTGCAATTTTATTGCCATAATTATTGCCGGGATTAAATTAGATAACTTATAGGCACTTTAGTACAGTACTATATCTATACTAATATTAAAAAGCTGAAGAGTTTGTTTGTTTGAACGCGGTAATCTCAGAAACTACTGGTCCAAATTGAAAAAATATTTAATATCCAACAGTGAAAGTACTTTTCACTTCGGATTAGTAGTTCCTGAGATTACCGCGTTCAAACAAACAAACAAACTCTTCAGCTTTATAATATTAGTATAGATTAAAATATATTAAAACAATAAAAAATAATCCATGCTTTCATAACAGACTTTTATTTTGTCTGTCTTGTGACTGCATCCTCTGTTACACGTTGTCCATACAACGTGTAACAGAGGATGTAGTCAGTTCAGAAAGTGTGAACAATCCTTTATAAATATAATACTAAAAACAACACGAATTTTGTAGTCTGAAATGCTTTTACCGTCGTTCGGTCTGGTGGTTTTAGATAAGGGACTTGTATTTGATGTCTACGAACTATTGAATTTCTTGATTTTATGAAGTAATTCAGGTCTTTCAGGACTGAGATCGCGGTCTCAAACAGCCTTAGACCTTAATTTATATTTTATTATATTAGAAAAAAAATTGAAGTGAAAACTTATTTAGCGGCGTTGTGCACTGTTTTTAGTATGTGTAAAAAATGTTAAACTGGCGTCAGGATCACTTGACCCTGTTCGAAAATTCGTAGATCACGTGACCCTTATTAAAAAATTCGTAAGACGGAGGGAGGGCAACAAAAAACTGTTACAGTATCATTATTTAGCTCAGATGGGGAAACGTTTTCGAACCCCAGTTCGAGTCTTAGTAGGTAAGGATTATTTTTTGCCTTTTTTGTTTAATTTTTTTATTACATAATTATTAAATATTTGTTATAATTATGTCAGTAAGATCGAGAAATATTATACAAATCGTGAGGATGTAATTTTTTCAGAAAGATAAACTTTTTAATTGTGTTGTCGTAGTCATTGTCATTTTTTATATTGCCATGTTTGTGTACGATAGCACAATATAAAAATATTGTATTTAACCACATAATTTATAGTACTTTTATACTGATAAAAAAAAATCCAAACAAAAACAAAAAAGATATTCATACCGAAAAACGCGCAGCGTTCAAGTTTTCACTTTTCTGGCACTCCCGAAGTGTAACCCGTTTTTTATTAACAGAAGCTACTGTTAAGAGTGACAGCTCTCTGTGGCGCGGTGGGAGTGTGTCCGACTGCTACGCAAAGATGATAAAAAAAGCCATAATTATGAAACGCTATGTTTTGGTATTTACGCAACTGCCTTAAAACACAAAGGAACATGACTAAAACGTCCATGTTCCATTTGTTTTTATCATCATTTGTTCATCATCCATTTGTTTTTTAGCGTGAACAACTTTTTAGACGTTCCTTATTTATTGTTTTTAAACCTACGCGATTTTTATGCATATTATATATATTTCGGGACTTAATCGCGTGAATTATTTAAAGGTACGAACCTTTTATTTACCCGACGTTTCGATCGAATTGCACCGATCGTGGTCACCCATGACCACGGTCGGTGCAATTTGATCGAAACGTATACCTTTAAATAATTCACGCGATTAAGTCCCGAGATATATCTAACTAGCTGTCCCGCGCAACTTTGTATGCGTAAATTTTCCCCGTTTTTGCAACATTTCACGTCGCTACTCCGCTCCTATTAGTCGTAGCGCGATGTTATATAGCCTATAGCCTTCCTCGATAAATGGGCTATCCAACAAAAAAAGATTTTTTCAAATCGGACCAGTAGTTCCTGAGATTAGCGCGTTTAAACAAACAAACAAACAAACTCTTCCGCTTTATAATATTAGTATAGATATGTTCCTTATTTAGCCTGTAATTGGCAAAATAGACTCATTTCACTGTGGTATCTTTCTGATGTTGATGAACTGTTTGTAAGGATATTTGATGTTTTCACGACGAATTCTAAAATAGTAGTCGCCGTCAATTTAAAAAGGAAAGTACATTCTTAAGTCCATTCAATAAAAGCTATGCTGCTTACTTTGCGAAGTGGATTTACTGGGTACCCACTGTTGTTTTCTTTGTGAGGGGTCAGCAGAGCTACTGATCACCATTACTTGATTAAAATTGCCCAAAATAAACGAAATTTGTGTGCACTCCTACATATTCCCTTCCCTACATATATAACTCGGTTGAATGAAGATTTTTGTAAAGGATTTTTATTTTTAACTTATATTTTATATAATTTTATAGCTTGACTCTAATAATTTATTGATAAATTAATTAAACCAATGTTTGTACTCTACATTTACCTTTTGTTTTTTTTCCTAATAAATGATAATATACCATACCTAAACAAAAGTATGTTTGTATTCATAATAAGCGATGTGTATATAAGAAATTAGGAAAAGTTATAGCGGGTACTCAATCAAATTTGTAACGCAGTGTTCTTATTGCTAATTAGACCAGAGACTATACAACGTTATTCTTCGTGTAGTGGAAACCTGAAAGTAGTTTGCTGAGAATCAGTAACAATCCAATGTGGTAGCTTCATCATCAGCCTATCGCAGTCCACTGCTGGACATAGGCCTCTCCAATTGCACGCCACTTTGTTCTATCTTCGGCTTCTCGCATCCAGCTCCTGCCAGCCGTTTTGCGTATATCATCACTCCACCTGGCTTGAGGGCGTCCTACACTACGTTTGCCAAGCCGCGGTCTCCACTCAAGAACTCGTTTACCCCAACGGTTGTCGGTTCTTCGGCTAATATGGCCAGCCCACTGCCACTTCAACTTGCTAATCCGGTGGGCTATGTCGATAACTTTGGTTCTCTGCCGGATCACCTCATTTCTGATTTTGTCCCTAAGAGAAACTCCGAGCATAGCCCGTTCCATAGCCCGCTGAGCGACTTTGAACTTGTGGACCAGCCGTACCGTCAGTGTCCACGTTTCGGCTCCGTATGTCATGACGGGTAGGACGCACTGATTAAAGACTTTAGTCTTTAGACATTGTGGGATCGACGATGAGAAGACTTGACGTAGCTTACCAAACGCTGCCCAACCCAACCGAATTCTCCTGTTCACCTCGTCCTCGAAGTTGTTTCTACCTAACTGCAATGACTGCCCGAGGTACACATATTTTTGAACAACTTCGAGAACGGCGCCGTGCACCGCTGTCGGTTCCGGTAGTACATGTTCATTGATCATGACCTTGGTTTTATCCAAGTTCATCCGTAGGCCGATGCGTACAGAGGAGTCAGCCAGGTCATTCAGCATCCGTTGTAGGTCCTGCAGCGTTTCCGCCATGATGACAATGTCATCTGCAAATCGCAAGTGAGAAATGTATTCACCATTGATGTTGATGCCCCGCCCTTTCCAGTGCAGCGTCTTGAACATGTCCTCCATTGCATTTGTAAACAGTTTCGGGGAAATAACGTCCCCTTGCCTCACTCCTCGATGCAATGGTATAGGTTTTGTTTGCTGATTCTGTACTTGGACGGACATGGTGGCGGCTTCGTAGAGACATCTCATCACTTCGATATATCGCCAATCTACTTGGCATCGCTGCAGAGACTCCAGAACGGACCAGATTTCAATCGAGTCAAAGGCTTTCTCATAGTCCACGAATGCTAGACACAGGGGCTGATTATACTCCTGGGTCTTTTGTATAATCTGCCGCACTGTGTGGATGTGGTCTATGGTGCCATATCCGCTCCGAAATCCAGCCTGTTCCGGTGGTTGGAATTCGTCAAGTCTTCGCGCAAGGCGGTTCGTGATGACTCTTGAAAACAGCTTATAGACGTGGCTTAGAAGAGAAATAGGTCGGTAGTTCTTCAGCCGGGTCTTATCTCCTTTTTTGAAGAACAAGACGACTACACTTCTACTCCACGCCTCCGGAGTTCTCCCTTCAAACAGGACAGCATTAAAAAGCTTTTGGAGCTCCCTCAGTACGGGTTTACCTCCAGCTTTTAACAGCTCTGTTGTAACGCCATCCTCTCCAGGGGCTTTTCCATTTTTCAGCTGTTTAAGAGCCAGCACGATTTCGTCAATGTTGACTTCTGGCAGGTCTTCGGTGTAGTGGCGTGTTAGAGTGGCTCTAGGACCCTCATTTTCAGGATCAAGTCGAGATGCATGCGAAGCGTATAACCGGCCATAGAAGCCTTCCACTTCGGAGAGGACTGCCGGCTTCGCGGAAACGACTTCTCCACTTGCTGTGGTCAACTTCGTCAGGTGGCTTCTTCCAAGAGATTGTACGAACACTTTTGACCCCCGGTTCTGCTCGATCGCTCTTTTAATCAAAAGAGTGTTGGAGCACCGAAGGTCGTGTCGTATAAGCCTATTGATCTCTTGGTTTAGAGCGCGCTTTTCCGACGAAGTGACGGGTGGGTTTTCACGTCGTTCCTTCATTAGCCCTAAAGTCTTTTCCGAAAGCTTTGACTTCTTGCCCTTACGCTGCATTTCACAAAATCTCGTACCTTCTTCCCTGAGTATCCGAACCACATTTACGAGCTTCTGGTTTACGTCTGTTGTGGTTTCCATGGCAGTAAATCGGTTATCCAGGTTTGACTGGAACGCTTCGGATCCTATCATGGTTTGGAGCAAAGTAGGTCGGAGCCTGGACCTCATCAGACGGGCACGTTCCGCCTTGAAGTCGATATTCAGAGAGCCTTGGACAAGTCGGTGATCACTACCGGTATTAAACCTGTTGATCACGGTGACGTCTCTGAATATATGCTTTTTGTCCGTCATGATGAAGTCGATCTCGTTTTTCGTCATAGTGTCGGGGCTTTGCCACGTCCACTTCCTTTGGGGCCGTTTCTTAAAAAAGGAGTTTATCAAGAAGAGCCCCTCCCGTTCGAGGAAGTTGACTAGCATTTGCCCCCTATGATTTCTGCTTCCAAATCCATGGGATCCTACTACCAATTCGCTGCAATTTTGTACTCCCACTTTAGCGTTGAAGTCCCCCATAACAACGTTGTAGTGGGTCTTAGTGGTGGAGTGGAGGGCCCTCGATATGTCATCGAACATATCCTCCACTTCGTCGTCTGGATGTGCCGAGGTCGGTGCGTACACTTGCACTACCTTGAGGCTATACCTCTCGGTGAGCTTAATAATGAGGTACGCTACCCTGTTCGACACGCTAGACATTTCCACAACGTTGTCAGAAAGGGACTTATTTACCAGAAACCCAACACCACCTTGGGATTTTTGGTCTCCCTCGCGGAAGTACATAAGGTGGCCTGACTCGAGGGTTATGGTGTCCTCTCCCTCTCTTCGGACTTCACTTAACCCGAGGATATGCCACCTAATCTTCCCAAGTTCCACCTCAAGTTGTGCCAGATGCGAGTCTAGCCGTAGCGTGCGTCCGTTATACGTCGCCAGGGTCAATCGGTTGTGGTGGCCTTCCGTAGCCCGGAGATTCTTAGCACCCCCCGCCACGCCGTTACCGTGGACGCCACCATGTCCAGGAATAGCGTGACTGCCGGGAACTGGGGGCCGTGGCCTTAGTGCTTTGTGCATTGGGGGTAATGCCCATAATCGCCACGCTGGGCAGGCGGGTTGGCGATCGCAGGGCGTAGCTCTTGCATCAGTGACGCTGCTGCCCGTCACTGACCTATTACTTCAGCTACGCCTTAAATTGGGATGGTTATACCGCCACCAGCCGGTCGCCAGAGCCTCGTTCGTTGTACAGCAGGATGTACCGCGTGCAGGTGAGGTTGGCTTGGAGCGAAAGATGGTGATGCGCCCCCTTACATCCCTTAGATCCGGTAGCTTTTGGACCATGTTATATTTTTTAATTCATTCATTCATTCATTATTTCATTAATCTTTCTAACAGTCCAAATCCTGTTCAAAATGTGATGTGAAATATAATCATCACTTATTTTTCAATAATAACCATGGATTACGAGACGTAATGAGCACGATAGCGCGAAGAACACAAGACTACTGGAATGGTTTATAACTATGCAAGTTTTCAATATTTACATTTTCTTTTTCATATGATTTATTGAAGTTAAAATCTTGTTGGGGTGTCTGAACTTTACACTATACAGAAAATAACCTTATATATTATTGTCCGACTCCTTAACTTCTACGTAAAAAGGCCTTCATTTTGATACTCATGATAATAAAATAAATTATTTTATGACATTTTTGCAATATTTATAACACTTTATTTTTTTAAAAGATAATTAGCAATGTGGGATTGTGGTCCCGCATTACTAGCAATCCTGTTAACCCCTCCAGCTAAGCTAAGGATTCACGTCGGTGGTATAAAAGGTAGGATTCGAATCCGCGACCTCAAGATTGCGAGACCGATGCCTTAGGCATTAGGCAACCGCCGCTTACGCCACTAGTATTAGTATTTTGTCTACAAGGAAAGTATACTTTGTCTATTTGTTCTTGGGGGTGGTTCCTGTCTTGTGCTCTTAAAATATGCTAGTCTGACGCTTTTACTAACAAGTAGCTGACTTTATAAAGAGTAACTGATGCTGTTTTAAAGTTAATTATTTTTTATTTCCAAGCTGACGAAGTTGAGGGTAGCGACCAAACATAACAAAAAATTAAACAGTTTTTTGTTAAGGGGGCATTACACTGTGAGAATTATTTATTTAGCGCTACGTACACAGCGACACGATCGCCAGCCTCGCTCTTCCGCACACAATCATTACTTCACATCGCGCAGGAGCGAAGTCAAAATAAAGTAGAATATTCGTTCGTACATACGAGTATGTTAGATTACGAACGCCATGACTATGACAATACAAAAATGCTCGTTTTTGCTTTTTCCGCAACTTCAAGATTTATTTGCGCGATCATATTAAGACATATCCTTAAATTTCTTTATTTTATCTACTAGAAAAACTCTTTGACTAGTGACACAATTTTTTTCGTGTACTAATATTTAGGTTTTCTATATAAATTTTGAGAGAGCCGAACCCTGTTTCGCGCTACCCTTAAATAAATATAATTTTAGGTCCCAAATTACACAGCGGTAATTGTGTCAATGTTTTGTTAAAATAATATTGTTTCTTGTTGTTGACTGAAGCAAAACGCAAGGGAAACAACATCTGTTAGGTCAATATGAAAATGTAGGGATTTGTTTGATCAACAAAAGAACTATATTGGAATTATATTTGTTCTTTAAAATTGTGTGTTCCGCACAACCTAGACTACCTATGCTCGTAAAGGTACCTCTGAAAGGTGTGGCTTTAACTCTCGATACGATTCAGTATGATTTTTATTACAAACTAGCTTTCACCTGCGACACCTTTCTCCCCTGGTGGATCTTATTTCGTCCATAAAAACTTCTTCTCCAACAAATAGAACTGTGTGTTGAATAACGGTTGCTTTTTAAATGTTGATAAACTTTCGCGATTTGTACACATTATGAAAATATATATATATTAGGGGTCTTAATTGCGTGAATAATTTAAGGTAAAATACCTTGTTTATTGCCCGACGTTTCGACCGTATTGGAACGGCCGTGGTCACGGGTAGTTTTTATTTAATTATGCAAAAGTAATATTTTTGCTATGAAACTCAGTAGTTTATTTTTGCTCATTATTAGGGTTCGTAGTAAAAAAAGTCCGTCTGACCGGCTGTCTTCCCCAGATTAGCTCTAAGACCCAGTACTAGAAAGCTGTTATTTGGGATGTATATACATATTAGTTACGCCGAGAAAGGGGTTATATGAAATATTGATAATATTTTTTTTTGAGTAGGTGAGGTACCTACTCAAAAAAAAAAATTATACTACCCTACACGTAAAGTGTGGATTTTTTTTTTTTTCTTATTTATACCTTCGTGTGGTGGTCTCTTAAATATTTGAGAGTTGTAAATACCATTTTACGATTTAGGGTTTCGTTTGTAAAATATTATAATACGCGTCGCAGCACGAGTTATGCTAGCGAGGCGCGACCTTAGAAGCCATTACACTAGCTCGGGACTGCAACACAATCTTAAAAGTTATGTGAGATGGGGGACTCAGCGTGGTCTCACAAACCACTGAGCAAACAGAAGGGCGCAACGCAAAGGTAGAAGTTACTACACGAGTTGACGAATGCATTTAAAAGTTATAGAGCGAAATGTAGCGTCATCTAAAAGTCCCTTCACATATAAGGAGCCCCAGCGTGTCAAATATTGCGCAAGCAGAGGAGGACTACTTGAACATTGAAATCACTGAGCAAGCAACGCGTAGGTAGGTATTAGTGCATGAGCTGACAAGCGCAGCGTTTAATTAAAAGCCAATGCTCGAGGAGAATGGGGTAGCGTGTACTTAACAGCATGAGCAGGATTCATGATCTTTATTCTGTATCCATTGACAGCCCAGGCAAACTGTCTAAATCTAGTCATAATGGTAAATGGAAAGATGTACTCACAAATTCATAAAGGCGCATGCTCGGCGCATTTAAAAATATCCGGTTGATGCATTTCAAAGCGCAGCTCTCCATTTACCATTATGACAAGATCTTGATACCGAAAAAAGATCGTAAGTAAGGACTTAAGGGAGCTCTGCTTCCAAAGTGACTATTAAGATATGCATCGCCGAGGCACAAATAAGTCCTCGAAAAACAATAGAAGATAAACAATACCTTTACCTACCAAATACAATACTTTTAATACCAAAACTGTCCTAGTGACACCGTAAGGTGAACAACTCGTTGGATGAAACGATGTTCTGGTTTTAACTTACCACTAAAAACAATAAAAATTAAGTCACTCTTTTAATTGAATTAAATCCAGACATTCTGAATCGTTCGTATTAAAAAGTGTACAAGTAAAATGCGGAGAATGTTGGCTATATTTTTAGAATATGAATTTTTGCGGCAGCTGTGGCCCAAATTACATGAAAAGTAAGAGCCATTACACATACGCGAATATTCAAGCGATAAGAACTGAATATCTTCCGTCGGAATTAATATTTTTCGAAGTCAAACGGGTTGATGAAATTCATTATGTGAGAAGTCGTTCCATTCGTCTCAGTTATGGCAGAGATATATTTTTATTTTATGATTTGGGCCTGCTCTTATTAATTTTTGGATAAACACAAGAAGTCCGAACCTATAGACGACTTACTGGAATAAGTTTATTGAATTGATATTGTGAATATGTTACAGTAAGTAAATTATTAATAATTGCCTATTATTATTATTAATTACCGGATTAGTAGTATTAGTAAAAGTGGAAATTATTAGTACTTTCACCTTAGTACCGATAAATGTAATAAATTAGTTATATTTCATGTGTTTATGTATATTTTACGAATTAATGATGATGCTTCATTGTTGAGAATGATTGTTGTTGATGATTGGTAATGAAGACGATCATTAAACTGTCAAGTTCGCATTAGTCGAAATGGTTATCGCCCAGGGCCTCTAGACAAATGGCACTCTATTCGACTAGAGTTAACGCTAGAAAGTGCAGCCTCTTCGCCCTTACGTAACAAAGCGCCGGCATCATGTGAGTCGTAGCGGCTGAGGCTGATCCTTATTCACGATCTTTTTTTCGTGTCCACAACAAGCTCAGACGGAACTGTCAAACTGTGTGAGTGACCTTGGTTGTCGAAGACGACCAGCAAGCCAAGCTGCACTCCCTCTGCACCCCCAAAACTCCCAAAAACATCCTCGGGGTATCGGAAACAAGTACTACGTGAAGTCGGGGTGGACTAACTCAGTTCTCTACTTTTTAGAACGTGGTTTATATCAGGTACATAAACCAGGTTAAGGTTAGTACTATGATATTATAAATAAGTACAAATTGATTCGTTTTATTTGTTTGTAAGACAAATAGATTCGTACAATAATTGCATATTTGAAAGTCCAGATATAAAAATTACTTTAAATAAATTCGTCTTATTTTATAATTAATTTTAATTTATTACTTTTACCGAGTTGAAGATTATTAATAACAACCGAAAAAAGTGATGAATTTCAATCTTGACATTTGCCAAATCATGAGGTAATTATTAATAATAATAATAATAACTTTTTTTTATTTCAGACACAGTCCATTTTGTTAGTATACATGATTTTAAAAAACTAATGTTAGTACTTATATCTATGTTACAACCACCGCGCGACATTTGCATGTAGGCGTATCCAATGTTCTAACATTGGGCTGTCCCACCGATCTGCTACTGTGAGCACTATGCTGTTGGGGCTGTTGCGCACCCTGCGCATGATGGATGCGCTCCATTTGCGCAATATGGCGTGAAAACCATCTATTCGTGCCTCGGTAAACATGCTAAATGCACTACAGTGCCGCGGCAGCCCCATCAACACCCGATACGCGTTATTATATTGAAAACGCAGCGCGTTGTATGCCCTCTGCGTGTAGTTGACCCATAGACTGCATGTATAAAATGATTGACAGTATGCCCTAAAAAGCGTCGCCTTCACATATTTTGTACTTTTAGCAAGTCTACGGGCCAACATATTGCACCGGACAGCCAACGCTCTACGTTCACGTTCAAGATCTAGGTCATCTTTAAGGTTATCCGTAACCCAATGACCCAGGTACTTATATTTTGCGACTTGTTTTATACTAAACCCGCACAGTGTAACAGGTGGCAAGTTAGGATACTGCTTAGTGCCGGCCTTAAATATTAACAATTCGCTCTTTTCACCCGACTGTAAAGAAGGGTTATGTTTTTCGCGCGTATCTTGTATGTATGTATACATACATACATACATATCAACCCATATGATGGCCCACTGCTGGGCACGGGTCTCCCCAGTAGAACCTACTAGTATGTAGATCCTGGGGGTAACTGCCATAATCACCACGCTTGGCGAGCGGGTTGGTGATCGCAGTAAGGCTTTAAGTACGCAGAGGACGCTGCTGCCCGTCCTCCGGTGTGAAATCCCTTAGTCGCCTTTACGACACCCACGGGAAGAAATGGGGTGGTACTATTCTTAAGCCGGCACCACACGGCGTTACAATAGCTCGATTTTATTTTAACAGGATTGAATAAAGTTGTAGTATGTATGTATGTATGTAATATTCTTTATTACCTGATATCTCACAATCTACTGAACGGATTTATACAATTCATACGTCGTTAGATTCGTCCTAATCGCCCAAGTGTTCTTAGATAGGTGACGTTTTTAAAAAACAAACATGGCGGCTGTGAGATGTCAAAATAAAGAGGTGTGAAAAAAAAGTTGTTTTGAATACTGCAATATGGGTTTAAAATTAAAGAGCTCATCTTAAGCATTTCAAAAAGGTATAACATGAATATGACCGTTGTATTAAAAAAGTTAGTTAGCAACCATTGTTTTTTTAAATTTTCAATACTTGACAATAGCTGTGATAAAAGTAAGTTGCTACATCGGTTACATCCTACAACTACTAAAAAGTATTAAATAAAAAAACAAATTATAAAAAAATACCCGCATGCACAAAAAAGATGGAAACAAGATCCCCTACATAATTATACAATTTCATGCAGTCGGAGGCATTAATGAATCTCGATAAACTTAGTAAAGTGCCTCCGACTGCATAAAATTGTATAATTATGTAGGGGATCTTGTTTCCATCTTTTTTATGCAAGCGGGTTTTTTTATTTTTATAATTTATTTTGTGTTATATTCGAGCCCATGAACCTCGGCATACCTTTCATATAATTATATTCAGCAGACTTATCATTGCGCTAATCGATGGGGTCAGCAGCACCATGTCGTCGGCATAACTAATATTATTGTTATAATGATAGATAAGTATTAATAATTTTCAATTAATCAGTCATACCGTAAGACAAATATAACTTCATTATTGATCTCTATTTAAAGAAAGTTGAGGCGTGTAGACAGTATATTTTTATTTAAGAGATAAGTTTATAGCGAATCTCATCGCTAGTACGTATTGGCTCTAAAATTTGATATGATAATACACATACGAGTATTCAGACATATGTGTATGAAGAGAATGAATATTAATTTTAAACTTTTTGTAGGACGATGTAAAATTGCTTTCATAAACCATTCTTGATTTGAACATTCTTAGTTATCGAAAAATCTATTACCTAAAATGCCTAACATATACTAAAAATATAATATATTACAGTAACCTACGTGGATGTTAGTTATAGTATTCTATGTGACCCTGGGCTACAAGCTACGATTATATCAAATTTCATCATAATCGGTCCAGGTTTTTCAAAGTCCAAAGCGTGACATACAAATAGTTTTTACATAACTATATAATATACTTTAGCATATATTAACTAGTTGTATATATTGTATTCATCGTACGATTCGACTTTTGAAATATTTTATAAAACGGTCACTCATCTAAGCCTAACGATAGTAAAGTATCTTAATCTCGCCAATCAGTTATTTCCTCTGTGACTGTAATACCAATCCTTCAATTTCCTTTTACAGTTGAACTATTGAAACACCAATAAAGTAGAAAAACCTGTGTAAGGTAATACAAATGTTACATTTTATTTGTAAACAGTAACCTTTCTTTAGGTGTGCCTTATCAGCTGTTTTGTTATTAAAGGCCTGTTCACAGTTCTGCAAAATAGAGATTGCGTAAAATAATATTATTAAATATTTCAAAGAGCAATAAAAGTTACTAAAACTAAATTTCACCTAGGTATCTACTTGTATATGTGCGGTGTGGTTTAAGACTGGTATATACCACACCATCTCTTTCCTTGGGGGGCAGAACGTGGCAATGTAAACTGCATTGTCTGTGGCAGTCGTCAAGTTGTCAAGAAGCGGCGGTAGCCTAATGCCTAAGGCAGCGGTCTCGCAATCGTTAGGTCGCGGGTTCGAATCCTACCCATTATACTACTGACGTGAACCCACTCCGTACACAAGCCTTTGAGCTTAGCTGGAGGGGTTAACAAGATTGCTAGTAATATGGGACAAAACGCCACGTTGCTAGTTATCTTTAAAAAAAAGGTCGCCTGGGTACAGGTGGTCGGGCATAACAGGACACGATGTAAGGTGGGCCATCGTCTGTATTACACCACATAAACAACTAAGGATAGCACGTCCTGGATCTAGGATCTATATTAAGTACGTTCTACTGGGGAGACACGTGCCCTATCGTGGGATATCTTAAGGGTTGACATGTATATATGTATATTGATATATATATTTTTACTGGACTGGGCCCGAAGGATATATATTTTTTAATTTGTGTAAACGGTTAATTAAGTTCTGTGTAAGAATGAGATCGTAGAAATAATAATGCAAAATAACGTATTTGTGTTAAATTTTAAAATTTTGTTTGTATTCTATATTCACAGTTGGACTGGTGTTGTAATGTCAGGGATCTTCATGCTCACTAAAATTTTATTGAATGTGGTGACGGTGTGGCTTGGGTCGTCTTCCTTCTCCTCATTATGGCAACGGGGATGATGGCTGACTCATGCATCATACCTACTCGTGAACGGGTGCTACTTGGGATGACTGGTCGGCCTGGTCGGCACTACAGTTCATTTAGGATTTGTCTCAATTGTAGCAGTAACTTATGCTATAGGGTATGTTTTTTCAGTTAATTGGTTTTAGTTTTTATGATATTTTTTATTGTCATATCAATGGGGCTCTG
Source organism: Herminia tarsipennalis (assembly GCA_945859575.2). Taxonomy (NCBI): domain Eukaryota; kingdom Metazoa; phylum Arthropoda; class Insecta; order Lepidoptera; family Erebidae; genus Herminia; species Herminia tarsipennalis. The sequence goes on along the minus strand of OX243849.2, from coordinate 19,711,635 downwards.
GATGCTATTAAGTTTCGGTCTAGGTTTGGCTTGATAGTAAATCCGTCCAAGTGCCAGGCAATTGTGATAGGAGTCAACGCATCTTAAGCCGACTGCACTAACTTGTTGCCACTAGTCATCTATAACGGCTCCATTATCCCTTTACGTTCATCGGCCAGGGATCTCGTCATTTTACTAGACTAGTGTTAGTCGCAGAGTTACAAGTACTTTGTGGGCTTTATACCGCCTGAAGAATTTTCTTATTTTGAAAGCTAAATAAATTAAATTATGCTCGTCCAGAACGTTGATATTTCCCTCGATTAATTATGGTGTTGTATGCTATCTTGGTCTGAATGCAGAGCTTTTCAATAAATATGACCGACTTTTAATTACTGCATTCATTTCATCTTAAATCTTTGTAAGTTTGACCATGTCTTTTTACAGCTCCCAATTCGCCAACGACGCAGTTAGCGCGCTCTCACTAAATTCCTTTATTCTATCCTTACTTCTCCTTCTTCCCTCTCTTACCTGTCATGTAACTTTCAATACTTGTGCTCCACTCACAACAGAGATCTTCGATCTTCTAAAAGTTTGCTTATCCTATGTTCTGCTCATTCTTCTAGATTCGTCGGATCCTCTTTCCTAGTTCAATCTGTCTAACTCTGGAATGCACTGCCCCTCGAAATTAGGATGGCACCTAATCGCTTCAACTTTAAGACGAAGGTTCGTACTTTATTCTTCCAAGAATTAGTTGAGTTATCACGTTAGTTTATAAATGTTTTGTAATTATATGGTACGTATATTGAAGTGTATATATATCTATTATTCCTATTTTTGTAATATATATATAAATATATATTTAGCGGATTAATTCCCTGGGAGGCGTGGCTTTACGGTGATGTCATCGTGCGATGACATAAGGAGGGATTGACAAGCGCCGGAGTGGGGCAATGGTGACGACGGCGAGGCAGAGCCGCTGCTCGTTCAGTTGCGGCACGGTTATCGGATCGGACGGACGTTCACCTTAGCCTATAGCTTACTTTGTTATAATTTTTGTTGGTGGTAATTTAAATAAAACGGTCTATCAGTTGTTTGAATATTTGAATCAGTGTAACGTTTTTTTTGATTTAATTATAAGATTTGAATTTTGTTTGTGCTGATTGTTTTTTTTTTAATAAATATCTACCCGAAAAGCTTATCTCAGAAGTGGGATCGTGCCACGTTTTCATTGCTTTGCTTTTGCCTTAACTATCGAATCATAATGCCAAAAGACACTAGTACTAATTCGCGACGCCGTGGACGTTCGACGGATCCGACGATAGAACAACAATTTTTAACGGTGACATTTCGTTTAAACGCGTTGGAGGACGATTCAAGGAGCCGCAATTCGGTTCAAACCAGTGTGTGTACCGATGTGACGTCACGTGCTTTGCCTGCATCTACGCGATCGGCGCGTTCACACACGCCGCCGATGCCCGTGGTGGCGGGTAGCGTAGCGCCAGAGTGGAGGTCGAGTCCCAGTCGGGCTCTCTGTTGCCGCTGCTCCGTGAGGGGTCCTGTGCCACAAGCGTGATAGCATCCGCGCCACCCCCGGGTGCCGAGGCCGTCATGAGTGAGGTAGCCGATAAATTAGTGAGTGCCATCAACTCCTTGAACCCGGTAAGATCGAACCATATTTATATTTCTAATTTCGACCCTTCTTTAAATGATTTTATTGTGTAGTGTGATGAAGTAGATCATGTGCGTAAAATTAATCGATGGGATCATCGTGAGTGTCTGGCGCGTATAGGCAATTGTTTGAAAGGTGACTCTCGTGTGTGGCTAAGTGAGTGGACAACAAATGACCGCACGTGGTCTAATTTTAAGAATAAATTCCAATCGTTATGTCCGCGTCGAATAGATACCGCGAATATTCTCTCTAACGTAATGAAAACTGTCTGATAAGTACCCTACTACAGAATATGCTAGACGCTCGTTATTGCGTTTGCGAGTAGTTGACGGGCTTAGCGTCGAGCCGCTGCCACAAACTCAAATCTATTACCAAACGATATAGTGCGATTTTTATCTATTTACATTAAACCTGATAAAAATGTGCCATTACGCGTTAAGAGTCGTGATCATTCTCATGGTAGTTCACGCAAAAGGGAACATTACGATAATAAACCAAAAATTAAATGCTTTTCGTGTGGAGGTTATGGACATATACAAATTGTTCCAAGCGCTTGAAGTCAACTGATGACAACCAACCCTCCACTTTTAAGTATAATAGTGTGGGTAGTTCTGGTTCGAAAGAATCTTGTAGTTATTGTAAAAAGATTGGTCACCAGGCCAATGATTGTTTTGCAAAACAACGTGCAGTATCTCGTGGTACGTCTAATGTTTAATTTTGTAGTGTAGACAACTTCGTTTTGTACATTGCGTGGTATCGGAAACCAAGACGTTGAGTCTAGTTTTTTCACTACGCTAACCGATATTACGCTTGAGGTTAATTTTCATGTTGATCCGAACAAATATCTGAGTACCCCCGTTATAGTAGGTACTGATGTACTTAATAGAGATGGCGTTATCTATACCCGAGCGCGAGGTGTGCGACGTCTTGCATAGACAAAGGTGTTTACTGTGGGGTCGAGTAAGCAAATAGATGAGCAGCAACATATTGAAGTTGATAAAACTACTGATTTGATACATAAACATTTTTGGTATCCTGGGTTAAGACGGTTCGTATATGAATACATTCAGCACTGTATTGTTTGTCTATCTCGCAAAAATATACCATGTCAACCCTTACTGCCAATCGAATCCTGGCAAAAGCCAGACACGTCGTTTGATACTGTGTTTTAGGACCCTTGCCTGATTCAAATGAATTTAAATTTGTCATCTTGATTGTAGACGCTTTCACTAAATATTGTCTTATGTACCCAATTTTTAGACAGGACACTAAAGAATTAAAGCAAGTGTTTGAAAATGCTATATCCTTGTTTGGTACCCCTCGGATGATTGTAACCGATAGGGGACGTATGTATGAGAGTACCTCATTTACTAACTGGGTTAAAGATCTAGGATGTGATATCCATTTTATTACTCCAGAGATGCATCAAAGTAATGGACAGGTTGAGTGGTGTAGCCGCACAGTTATGAATATGATTCGGGTAGAAACTAACATCCGACAGGAAGACTGGTCTAATATAATTTGGAAATTACAACTCAACCTGAACATTACGAGGCAAAAATCTACTCAATATTCACATTTGAATTTGTTAATTGGCAGTGTTGGTGCGACGCCCGTCATACGATCCGTGGTGCGTGATGTGGCGCTCGAGGCTACCAGTGCTAACCGACAGTCACTTCGCGAGCTGTCCCGGCAGCGTGCGACAGAACTGTTGGACAGAAACCGGGTGCAGCAAGATGGCATCGCGCATCCTGAGGGCTCTGCGCTAGTGGTTATGATAGCATCCTGAGGGCTCTGCTATCGCGCATCCTGAGGGCTTTGCGCTAGTGGTTATGATAGCATCCTGAGGGCTCTGCTATCGCGCATCCTGAGGGCTCTGCGCTGGTGGTTATGGTAGCATCCTGAGGGCTCTGCTATCGCGCATCCTGAGGGCTCTGCGCTAGTGGTTATGATAGCATCCTGAGGGCTCTGCTATCGCGCATCCTGAGGGCTCTGCGCTAGTGGTTATGATAGCATCCTGAGGGCTCTGCTATCGCGCATCCTGAGGGCTCTGCGCTGTTGGTTATGATAGCATCCTGAGGGCTCTGCTATCGCGCATCCTGAGGGCTCTGCGCTAGTGGTTATGATAGCATCCTGAGGGCTCTGCTATCGCGCATCCTGAGGGCTCTGCGCTGTTGGTTATGATAGCATCCTGAGGGCTCTGCTATCGCGCATCCTGAGGGCTCTGCGCTAGTGGTTATGATAGCATCCTGAGGGCTCTGCTATCGCGCATCCTGAGGGCTCAGCGCTAGTGGTTATGGTAGCATCCTGAGGGCTCTGCTATCGCGCATCCTGAGGGCTCTGCGCTGTGTATGCGGTCCACATCCCGAGGGCTCTGTGGTTTAGATAAGATTTTACAGATAAGGACACATTATGTATGTCAGTAAAAATCACTGCGGCTGGAGGTTGAGGTCGCTAGTATCTTAACTTTTTGTTACGAAGAATAATACTCGTGCTGATTTCAATAAAGCACAAGGTAACTGTGTGTATTGTTCTAATGCAAACAATTTATATATCTGTTTTAGATGCTGACAATGAGTTTAATGACAATTCCACGATACCTAACGTCGAGGCACAACCTGGTACATCTGATGCTAAGATTGTGGGCGAGGACGCGCCACCGTCAGGAATGGCCGATTTAGCGGATTAATTCCCTGGGAGGCGTGGCTTTACGGTGATGTCATCGTGCGATGACATAAGGAGGGATTGACAAGCGCCGGAGTGGGGCAATGGTGACGACGGCGAGGCAGAGCCGCTGCTCGTTCAGTTGCGGCACGGTTATCGGATCGGACGGACGTTCACCTTAGCCTATAGCTTACTTTGTTATAATTTTTGTTAGTGGTAATTTAAATAAAACGGTCTATCAGTTGTTTGAATATTTGAATCAGTGTAACGTTTTTTTTGATTTAATTATAAGATTTGAATTTTGTTTGTGCTGATTGTTTTTTTTTAATAAATATCTACCCGAAAAGCTTATCATATATTATTTGTTTGTTTGCATGTGTGTATGCATGTGTGTAGGTACAATAATAGTTTCGTTTTCACGTATTGTTTATTATTACATAGTTTAGCTGGCAACAAGTTTACTGCAACTAATTCCATTTTTATCTCTACATCACCCTAAGGTTGACTGGTAGATAATGCTCTTAGCATTAAGTTCGCCTTTGTACAATAAATGTATACAAAGTTTAAAAACAAAAGTCTTTCTTAAAAATAGGTGACTAAGAGTACGGTATGGTAATTTAGTGGCCAAAGCTACCTTTAACATAATTGACTTAAAAACGTTTAATTACAAAATTTTCCTCGTGTGGACGTGACTTAGGCATTAGAAAACCAAACAAAAAATATGCAGAACGCACGCTTACGTATTAGAATTAAGTCATATGAGGTTAAAACTTAACTTTCAATTCAGATAATGTAGTCAAGTACACAGTACTTTTACTCAGGTTTTAATAACTTCCAAATAAACTAATGCATTCAAAGAAACATACAAACATAACATTTTTAAATCAATAAAACAATTAGATATTTAAATTACAAACTTCCTATTAAATTTGGTTTTAATCGTCTCTTAGCAGCAGAATCTAATTCCTGTAAAATTAAAATTGAATTGCACCTAGACAAATAGAAAGGATATCATCAAGTGCCAATAGCGATGGTTGTTAGATTATATATGATGATGACATTTTTATTCAAGTTAAGTAATTGTGCAGAATATTCAAAAGACTTTGATAGTAATGAGTTGAACGAATATGCTTTAGTTGGTGACGATAATTTGTTTCCTTACGTTGTTGCTGTTTTAAAGATGTCTACTTACTTAAGTACTGGAGCTTTAATTAGTGATGATTGGGTGCTGACAGCTGCAGATTCTTTATTTTTGTAAGTATTGTCTTTAATTTTTAATATTATTTAAATTTGGGTAGTAATACCTACATTAATACCAGTTTCTGTTAATCAAATGTCTTTTATTTGATTTTGAAAATATAGTTATAATGCTGTTATTAGCCTATTTATTATAAATTAGGTGTAAGTTTTTTTAAAAACGGCTAGTGGGAAGCTGGATGCGAGAAGCCGAGACAGAACAAAGTGGCGTGCAATTGGAGAGGCCTATGTCCAGCAGTGGACTCCGATAGGCTGATGATTTGTTAATTGATCTTAATAACAGCGCTTAGTCCTGTACCTAGCCTATAGAACTAGTGAGGACAGGCAAAAGTTATGAGTGAATTTAGAATATGACCTATAAAAGCTATACACTCTCTTGTATTCTAGAATCTAACTAAAAACCGGTGATGTGTTCTAATTTTCTTTATGCTTTCAGAATTCGAGAAGCAGCAAGGACACTCCGCGTAAGACTTGGCAGTATTAATTACAAGAAAGGAGGTGTAATTCTCCCAGTCAAATATTTTGAGATTCACCCTGAGTTTGATGACAAAAGTCCTATTTATGACCTAGCACTAATCAAACTTCCACAAGCAGTTAGGACCACTCGCAGCATAAAACCGATCAGGCTTTTGAATACTCCAAAAGAACCCGATGCCACACATTTTGTTGTCTCTTCTTGGCCGGTTAATTTTGTAAGTACTTTTATTTTAAAGCAAATTCTTTAGTAGTCGTGGAGAACCATATTTTTATTCTTTAAGAAACAATCATTTCATCCAGAAGTAACTGCAGAGAGATTAGGAAGGAGATTTGTAAAGACTGTATTATTCTCCGAGGCACTGTCTTTGATAAGGAGGACGTTCTCAATTCGGATGTTTAAAATACGAATATCCGAATTGAGAACGTACAAACCTAAAAGTTTCCTTACTCCGTCATATACAATGCTATTCTTGGTATAGTGCAAACCTGAAAGTAGTTTGCTCAGAATCAGTAACACAACCCAATGGGGTAGTTTTTTAAACTATATTATATTTTTCTATTCATTCATTTATTTAGCAGTCTAACACGTTGTGAACAGGATTTGGACAGTCCTGTTCGCAACGTGATGTAAAATGTAATCATCACATCACAAATTACATACTACGGGACGGTATGAGGACGATTGCGCGAAGAACGTAATACCACTTTGATAGCTTATAACTCTGCAAGTTTTCAATATTCTCATTTTCTTCTTTTTATATGATTTATGGAAATAAAAATCTCGTTGGGGTGTCTGAGCTTTGCACTATACCACAATAGCCTTGTTTGTAAGGTTTTTCAAAATTATTTTTTTGTTCAAAAGAAGTTTATTTCGAAATGGTCCCTTAAAATTTTTGTAAAGATCGGATAATGAGTTTCGGATAGACGACAATTATTGCCAACAAATCAACTGTAATTTAAGTCGGTCTGCGTTTTTGTAAAAAAAGGTTTTCGTAAACGGTCACCCATCTATAGACCGAGCGTAATAACGTTGATTAACCTCGCTGTTATCTCGATCTACTCAGTACGTTTTTGGATGATCACTTTTTGTCATTTTAAAACACTTGTATGTTAATTTTACCTATACCATTTTTAAAATGTATGGAAGAATTAATCGTCTAAGGCGGGATTTGAACCTGTGACCTTAGGGGTACCGGTCCTAAGCCATTACCAATTCCGACACTGAAACAAGTCCCGTCTTTGGATTATTCTTTATACGTCCAAGTTTCTCAACACAATGTGTCTATGTTTCCCAAGAGTTCCTAGGTCAAATATTCATGACCATGGTCATATAAAAAATCTTAAGCAAATATCAAAACCCGAATAACTGTCCGATTTTATTACTGTTTGAATAATATTTCTATTACCAATATCATAAGTGCAGAAATATGTCGTCCTTGATGTGTCCGTTTTTACGGCTGAACTATAACCAATGTCCATAAAATTGGTTGAAACTTGTTATGTTAGAAAATATTCTGGGCGTTTATGTATATTTCTGGACTGATAAGTTCATATCTGAGTGAAAGAAATATGTGGGCAGTAAAGTAGAGAACTTAACATTATCAACCTTCTTATGTCAGTCTAGCTATTTAAAGAATTCTTCAACTATACAATATTTATACATATTAAACATAGAGCACATTTAGAATTCAATCACAATTTGACCGGTTTTTTTTTATGTGGCGGGCAAAAACCCTTCCGAACACCCTCACCGTACGGGGAAGACGGTGGAGGTAGTGTGGGGTTTGCACTCACTAAAAAACGGAACAGGCCGCCGGAATTTGTTATACCGTTGGCGGCCCGCCCAGTGTCAATGCCCGTAAGCGATGTTATTGCATTCCGGGCATTTCACACCTACGCGGCACCTGGATACACACAGAGTGCCGCGCCTCCACGGAAAGCCGCGGGCGGGGCAGATTACCCCGTACGCCCGCAGCCTCACGGTACCAAGCCGCCGAGCAAGTCTTTAAGTTAGTAGTAGGCACTTGCGGCTATTACAGACGATTTTAGGTACAGTGTCTATGATACAAAGCTTTTGGTGGTTATACAAGGAAGTAAGAGATCCTCACGATAAAATTCTCTGTTTAGGCACATTGATAAACATTATAATGATACCAACTATCACGATTAGCTCACAGTAGAAATATGTAGTAGTTTGGAAACTAGGCCTAACTGTTGAAATTAATAGCTAAGCTCCATTAGAACGCCAGGTTTGTCTGTCATTCTTCTAATAAAGCTAGACTAGTGGCTAGAGGCTTTGAACAAATTGATTTATCTGAAATTTATGTTCCAGTGGCAAATTTGTCTACTTTTAGGTTATTGTCGTTCGCGACAAAGTTAAATTTATCCATTTACCAAATGAATGTTACAGGGGCCTTTTTATTTGGAAATATTAATGAAGTCTGTTTAGAATTACTAGAAGGTGATTATGGTAGGAAAAGTGTTGTTATGTTAATTAAATCATTGTATAGTAAAGTCACCAAAATACTGGAACGTATAAATTAAACTCAGTAATATTAAAACAAAGTTTTATAAGATCCCAGAGTGATACTTGTTTGTATACAAAACATAGTGTTGATACCAAAACGTATATAACATGTTATATTGTATGCAGATGATATGTTATTTTTTGGCAATAATGAAAGTGAAATATTATGTGACCTTAAATCATTGTTAAACAGAGAATTTAGGATGAAAGATTTAGGGTTAGTGTCAAACTTTCTAGGCATACGGGTAAGACAGGATTTACAAAATCGACGCACCGAGTTAAACAAAAAAGAATATCTAGAAAATATTTTTCAAAAATTTGAAATGCAAAGTTGTGAAGAATTGTCTACCCCTAGGGGAAGGGCCTGAACTTTAATGTTAAAATAATAGAAGAAAATAGTGCTTCTGTAAATAATAAAAATATTGAAAAGAAATGTAGAAAGATTATAGGTTTCTTATTCTATGCAGCATTAGGAAGAAGACCAGATATTTGTGTAGCTGTGTCAATTTTAAGCAGATATCAGAACAAAGCAAACAACTTGTTATTAACAGCTCTAAAAAGATTTCTAAGATGTATTAAAGGTACTATTAATTCAACCTTAATAAATATGTATAAAAACGATATGTTTATGGGATATTGTGATGCTAACTGGGGGGAGCCGAGCTGAACGTGCTAAGTAATATTTCGGGACAACTCACACAACGTCATCTGATTCCAAACTAAGCAGAGCTTGTACTATGGTAACCAGACAACTGATAAATATACTAATATATTTCTAAATACATACCTAATATAGATAAATTACACCCAGACACAGAATAAACCATCGTGATCATTACACAAAGTTTTATCCTGGGTGGGAATCAAACCCACGACCTCTTGCGTAGAAGTCGGACACACTTCCAACGCGCCACCGAGGCAGTCATAAATTTCAAGGGGAATTTGAAATATCAACAACTGGCTACTGTTTCATGTTTGCAAACTGTTTAATTTCATGGGGCTCAAAGAAACAAGCTAGTGTAAGTCTGTCCTCCACAGAGTTCGAGTATGTGGCCATCAGTTTGGATGCGTCTTATGCTTGTTGGCTTATAAATTTAATAAATGATTTTAATATAAAGAAAATGTGTCCTATAGTGATGTTCAGTGATAATCAGAGCACCATAATGGTTGCTAATACTGATAGTATTAAGTGATTTGCCAAATTTGCTATCTAAGTTTCGAAGTAAGTGTAGTCTATATCATATGAAAACTGAATTTATTTTGTTTCTAGGTATATTAGTATACATACAGGTATACTAATATAGTCCCTAAAATGACCCGTTTAGACGCCCCTTTTAACCAACACCTTTAGGCTGGCAAGTCTATGTTTTACTATTAAGGTTCATTTCCGTGCATCGCGGCCGATCGCGAGTCGCGCGCGTCTTACGACAAGCGACTGACGCACGCGGCCGATGTGACAATACTCAGATTATAAGAATGTATGGTGCCGTTTCCGAGGTAAGCGACAGACGCGCGCGGCCGACGATTGTCGTAAGCTGCGCGCGCACTGTGAATATTGTCGCATCGGCCGCGCGCGTCAGACGCTTGTCGTAAGCCGCTCGCGGCTTACGACAAGGCCGCGATGCACGGAAATGAACCTTTAGTTGCTCAATCTATGTGTAAAAAACAATTAAGTATGTTCTAAACTTCTAAATAAAACTTCAGTTCCAGAACTTAAGTTAATATAAAACCTCTTGTTTGTATACCTGTACCTATATTCCACCTTTTTACTTTTACTTTCCAGCCATATTCCGATGAAGATAATACCATAAAATCAATTGAAATGATAAGGAGACGACGGATTCTGTCTGTCACTCGCATGCACCCATTAGATACAGAAGACTGTATTGAAGAGCTTAATGAGCTAAATATCAAAGATTATAACGCCATGCTGTGCCTGGATACTGGAGTTATGTCGGATCCATGCATAGTAAGTGTATAGTATAAAACAAAGTGGCTTTCGACTGTATTTTTTTGTTTAAGTTACTTTTTAGTGGGGTTCTTTAATGCGCCTGTTAGTTAGGGGGCTATATGGCTATGTAAATAGCCATATATATTATCAATCCATGTGTTTGATATTATTTAGTATTGAGCTATATGGTTATGTGAATAGTCATATGTATATAATCAATCCATGTGTTAAATTTTGATTGTTCTAGTTTATGTGATATTGTATAAAACAATAATCATCGCTATGATAACCAGTCAATACATTGTGATGGTTACACCGTCATCAGACTCCACACCACATCTCAAACTTATAAAAGAGTTCCACTAAACATATCACACAATATTCCAAAACACACCGTTGTAGATATCAATATACAACACATAGATTGATTATATACATATGGCTATTCACATAGAACACATGGATTGATTATATATATGGCCATATCTAACACGCCCGTGATACCTAATTTTGCAGGCGTCCATAGGCTACGCTAACTGCTTTCCTGATGGTAAGCAATCTGATGGTGGGCCGTATGCCTGTTTTCCACAGTCCTGTTATAAAAAAAAAAACCTTATTGTAATCAGTCTATCTTAGATACCTACTGTATTAAATGTGTGTTTTTGTATGTGCAGAGAGATGTTGGAGCTCCTGTGGTGTTGAATGGCGTTCTTTGGGGTATTGTCTCATCTTGGCGACCACTTGACTGCGAGAATGATCTTTCTGAACCAAGTTTCGTTTCGGTAGTGTCATCACCGAACATCTCAATTTGGTTACATAATGCTACAAGACGACATTAAAGTAGTATCAAAACCTGTATCTATAATGAAGATAGCATCTGATGAATATAGGCTGCCTATATACGTCTGTTTTTGTCGCCGGACAACGGACGTCTTTCGAACGTTTGTCGCCGGATCGGTGCCTGGTACACACACTTCTTGTCATACGTTCCGATTTCAATTCCTAGCCGGGTACCGGGTTGCAGGCTACCTGGCGGTGAATGTATGGCGACCGGACCGGACGGACGCCGGAACATGTGAAAGCTACCATATATCGCCATACACTTCTCGCCGAGCACCCGGTTTCAATTCAGCTTAAAACCGGAAAGTGTGAAAAGGACCACTGCAAGTACTGCAAAAAAACCATTTTTTTGATTAAAATTACCTATTTTATAATAAAAACCTGACAAAAGTACCGTCCGCCCGACTACTGTAAAAATATTAATGTTTATTTTACCGTGCAGCTTTGATGCCAATTTTGCCAAAAACGTCACTCTCAAAATAATTCATAAGAAACCAACTCGTATTGCCAACTTTACTAGGATATGATAGACTTTAAGATTAAATTGTGTTTTCGATGTAAGTATCATATTGCTAAATAAATAAGTCGATTTTTAAGTATTTTATTTCTTGAAAATTTAAAGATACTGAACAATAAACAATTATACACCTATAAAACATAACACAAATACTTAAAGAAGCACATTCATAACTCAATTTCAACAAGAAAACACACCCTTACCACACACGACGACGACACAAATTGCAACTACCAAAACCCAGAACTGGTGCACAATTGTATAAAAAATTGCCAGATGAGGTAACAAATAGTTAAATCTTACTTATGTATAAAAAGCGTTCACTAGAATATGTCACTAAGAATTGTTATTAAACCTTTAATCCGTAATATTGCAATCTCAAATTGATTTAAATAGAACACATGAGTTTTTATTTTATTTTTGTAAATCTCAATATAAGTGAACTGTATCTGTTATTTTTGAGAATAAATAATCTTTAACCCGAAATAGATACAAAACGAAAAAGCTTACAAAAAACGCCAAGGTAATTTATAAAACATCAGCCTGTCTCGAAGTTGAAACTTTCCAAGTAAGTAAGACTTATAGAAACATACATATTGTGCCGAATTTATTGCAAACTATTGATAACCAGTTGTAACAGAATCTTTTTTTGCGAATGTTTGGATGTATTGTTTTCTTTTTTTTTAAAGACGACTCCCGCAGTAGGGTACAAACCCTGTGTCGCAGGGGACTTTACAAACATACAAGTCACGGACACAAAGTACAACTAGACTCGGAACAACAATTTGTGCGACACACAAAGTGGTGTCCCGTGTGGAAATCGAACCCACGACCTCTTGCTTAGCAGTCGGACACTTTCCCACCGCACCACAGAGGCAGTCCTGGATGTATGGATGCATATTTATCAATCACGCAACAACAGGTAAACGAATCTGAATGACATTTGCCACAAGATAAATTATAGTCAAGAATATCTAGATTATAGTCTAGTATATGGGCTATACCTTTCATCCAGGAAAAATAGTCATGTGGCATAAAACTGTTTTTCAAAGTCACGGGCAGAATATGAATTTCGCTTAAGTGACACTCACAAGTGAGACAAAACCAGCAACACCTACGCCATTTGGACTGAAAAGTGTTCCGAATAGGTTAAACGCCACTGACCTCTATAGTACTAGTACGCTGGATAGACTACCGCCGCTATTTGATTTTGACATTTGAACAGTCAGTAACAAGGATAACAACAACGGTCATTTGTCACGTGTCAAAAAAGTTTACAGTATGGTGATTCGATTTGGCATAAGAAAATGCTGTCACGTTGTACAGGGTAGCCAGTTCAGTGTACTAGTACCATAGAGGTCAGTTATACACCCAAACGCTAGAAAAGTCACTCCTTCTGGCATAGTCGAGTAAATACAAAGCAAACTTCACAATATTGCATTTTTGAAGGATAGAAAAATGTTGAAGTCCAGACCCAGGAATTTATTTTTCGTATTCCAAACCAGGGCCGAAAACGTAATCGAACCAGCTAACCGGGACTATGTTACAACACCTGAAATTCTTCTATCCTTCCTGCACGCAAGTCAGGCCATCGCTTGCGCCATCTATCATCATCTCGTTTCCGGGGCCTGGACTTCAAAAATGCAATTATTTCAATATGAAGTTGTTGAAGAGTCACTAGAACCACACTAACACTTTGCACACACGACTATAAAAATAGTGGCACAGTCACGCCATCTTGCGGCGGCCATGTCTAAATGAATCAATAAACTTGCTATTTAAGCTAACATTTTTATATTTTCATTGTAATAAGGGGCGTTTAAACGGCAATTTGTGGCGGCACTATTGGCAACTAATCGCTCGACCAATAATGGCAATATTTCTGCAATTGTTTACTGCATGATTTAGTCTCCTAAACAGGCTACACAACCCGGCAACAATAAAATATAGAGCGACTGAAACAATAACAAAATTGTTCGGGAAACATTGCGGAAAATCGATCGCTCAGCGATCGTCTGGCAACCAACATATCAATATTGGAAAGTACTGCCATGTTGCCAGGCACAGCATTGTCGTTAAAAATGGCGCGTTTAGACGCCCCTTTAATAAAGTAGTTGGCAAGCAATGCCTTTAAAAATTACTATAATTCATAGAGCTATTTACAATAATACTGAAATTTGAAATCATTTTTAGATTCTCGCACAAATTCTATGAGATGAAATATTTCAAGACAATATTGAATAAAATGAGGCGATCTTTTTAGTCTTGTAACATATTGTGAGTTTTTATTAGAAAATTGATTATTATCAGAGAATAAGAGCTTTTTAACTTGTAATATGTGTAATGAAAAGGGCGGAGAGCAAAGCTGCCATCAATTTTAACCGCTTCCAAAAAAGGCAGTTCTCTGTTGGACCTGTGTGTGTGTATGTATATTCGCGATTAGATAAGGTTTTCGCTATTCTATTGCAAAGTTTTCTGGGAAGGTTTTAGCGTTTAACACGTTGTCATAGCTTATACAACACTAGACATATAGACTAAAACCTAGGACAGCGAAATTTACATTCAGGGATGTGCTTGATATTTTTTTTTCCTTGATGGTGGTTCGATTTTCTTAAAAAGGTTATTGCTATGAAGGCTCTGAATATAACATATAAATATACATGAATTACGTGCAAAATCCTTAATACCGGGTTTTGAGCAGTTAATGTAAACAACAAGACAAGTGTCGAGTATTTTTCAGTTGACGGCAATCTAGCTAATTTCTGCCATATTAGCAAGATTTTTTGTCAAATTTTAATACATTCTAATAAATTCAGTGAAGCAGGAATTTTAAACGCAGCATCTCTACCTGTCGACGCTGCATCTTTACCTACCAACGGTGCATCTCTCATCTCTAGATGCTACGCCGGTAGGTAGGATGCATCCATCTACCAGCCTGACATCTCGTACGCACCGACGCTTCATCGTTGGAATTTTCAATAACAGCATTCTATGTATTAGCGTTAAATATAATTTTGTATAGAATCTGTTTATTTGAAACTAATATTATAAATGTGAAAGTAACTCTGTCTGCCGCCACCGCTGAAAGGATTTAGATAAAATTTGATATGGAGATTGATAGTTTGAGTCTCGAAAAAGGACATAAGATAGTTTTTATCGCCGCCCAAGTGAACGGTCAGTACCATTCACGTTGGCGGAGCCGCGTCCGAAAGCCAGTGCGAGTTTTTTAAAATTTGAAAAGCTAAAAATATAATTACAAACAAAGACAAAACAATCGATTCTAAAAATGCTGTTACTAAAGTATATAATTAATGGGTTTTAAGTTCACTCATTACAACGCTAATCACATTTTTCCTATTCCAAACCATCTATAAATTCAACCTTTAAAACTGGCACAAATCACCAAAAGGCACGCGGGATGTAATCAAAGAGAATTATACTGAAAGTAAAAGGCAATAAGCTTGAATGGCAACGAAATTACTGGAAGATCTGAGGGCAGGAAAAGGATGAAGCGACTAAATTGTAGGTACGTCAAACGATTGATGGCTCGCTTTCTTTTAACCAAAATTCCTTGATTTTCTATTGATATAAGTACATTATATTTAATCTATAAACTAATTATACTGTCTAACTAAATATTTTAGTTCTTAGTTCATCTAAACTAAACAAAAGATTAGATATATTTCGGGACTTAATCGCGTGAATTATTTAAAGGTACGAACCTTTTATTTACCCGAAGTTTCGATCGAATTGCCGACCGTGACCACGATCGGTGCAATTCGCTCGAAACGATTAAGTCCCGAAATATATCTAATATGTGTAAAAATCGCGAAAGTTTAAAAACAATAAACAACAGATTTTGATGCGGAATTTTTCTACAGTTAAGCTGGAGTTTAAATAAAAAAATTCTGGGAACTATTTATTGTTTTTTCAGAGAACACAAACCTTGGTAAATTTCTTTTCTACTCTTTTTTCATTCTCATATCCCATCCCGCCTTCCCACCTCTCATACTCTTTTTGTCATTTTTCAGCCTGTTTACTTTTACATCATTTTTTTACTTGACTTATAATTAAGAAACTAAACCAATCTAATACTTTCATATAAGTATTTCTATTTCTAAATAACAAATTAATTTATTTTCCTCGGTGTGAAACGCGTGCCTTGCGAGCGTCCAGGAGTACGGCAGATAAAATGATAGCGGCGCTGGACTTGAAATAATTGAGGATATGGTACAAGGAACGAACCTTTCTCAATTAGCTATGAATATTATATTGATACTAGCTGACCCGCGCAACTTCGTCTGCGTAAATTTTCCCTATTTTCTTTTTTCTTCCTTTTTTTTACAACATTTTTCATTGCTGCTTCGCTCCTATTAGTCGTAGCGTGATGTTATAACCTATAGCCTTCCTCGATAAATGAGCGATCCAACAATAAAATATTTTTTCAATGCCGCCCAGTAGTTCCTGAGATTATCGCGTTCAAACAAACAAACTCTTAGGGGTATGAAAAATAGATGTTGGCCGATTCTCATAGATAGCTGACCCGCGCAACTTCGTCTGCGTAAATTTTCCCTTTTTTCTTTTTTCTTCCTTTTTTTTTACAACATTTTTCATTGCTGCTCCGCTCCTATTAGTCGTAGCGTGATGTTATAACCTATAGCCTTCCTCGATAAATGAGCTATCCAACAATAAAATATTTTTTCAATGCCGCCCAGTAGTTCCTGAGATTATCGCGTTCAAACAAACAAACAAACTCTTAGGGGTATGAAAAATAGATGTTGGCCGATTCTCATAGATACCGGTTAAGCACAAAAAAATTCATCAAAATCGGTCAAGCCGTTTCGGAGGAGTATGGCAATGAAAACTGTGACACGAGAATTTTATATATTAGATAGGTGTTTCGGAGCAGAAAAGTGTGGTGAAATTCAGACGTTTTTGATAATTTTACTTAGATTTTGACGTTTAGTTAACGATTTACTTTTGTAAGTAAAGATTCTGCGATATAAATTAAGACCATTATTTTTTTCTTTTGCAAAACATACCTATATATACTTATACATTAATTTGGCCCATATTTAAGGACATATAGATTTTACATTTGAAAGTGGATGCTCTTAATATATCATATATAATTTTAATCTCATGTATTCTTCTTTTAATATTTTTACCCGACTGTTTGTCTCGTGTTTATTTCATGTTATGATGTGATCGTGAAGGTATTATAATAAGTACTTCAGTTATTTTTAGACGCATGATTTTTATATATATTATTTAGGGAACTATAAGGAACATATGTTTGATCAGCCGAAACAAATTGTATGGGTCAATCCTTCTCCCAGACATCAAAAACATCCAGCTTATACATTCAGATTATACAATTTAGCTGGTATGCTAGCATTGAGTGTACATATAAACATTACCCGAAGCCCCACATTTTATCTGTCAGAAAAGGCCTTTTACAGGCCTGGCACGCTACTGATCTTGGAACAATAGTAAACATTGGCAATTTGAAAAGAGTGGCCGCGAGTTTTTATTGCCTTGTTTAATTTAAGTGAAACATCTAATGGCTTGTCCCACAACCACATCTAGTAAAGAATCGTTATAGTTGTTCCTGTGGTCTGTACAAGCGCGTTAATAACGTTATTATCTCACTAACACATCTTACTGTCTACGGTTATCTGTTGCACTTCTTCTTTCTGTTCTACGGTAGAAACTGTTTGTCTTTTGATAGCAAATTAGATAGCATTTAGACGTGAACATTTTAACAACTTAGAGTAAATTCTTTAATCATTACAATCTGCTTACCATTATTTTTAAAACCTTTTTGTTTTATATAAAAGTAAAAAAAATAAAACAATTATATTTTTCTTGTCCGTGGATCGGATTGCGATAAAAGTTCAAGCTACCTTCATTCCCAACATCTAATTAGAAGTATCTTTCAGGCTAAAATAAATACCCACTACCATTACAGAGATTTTTGGCACGATTTGAAATTGCAACTTAATTAAACTTATTTTGTTTGAGGTTCGTAAGCGTTGCATTTTGTAACATATAGGTGATTAAAGTACTTTGACTTTGGTACCATTATTTACAGTTGATACTATAGACAAAAAGGAAGTAAATTTTTTTTCACAAGTTTCCTATGTCATTCTCAGAGAAAGTCATAACAACTCATTCAGGTCAGCATTCGTATAAATAATGAAGGTTGAAACGATCATTGATTTATCTGTTACTGCGAAAATAACTTAAATAAGTGGGTCTAAAGAAGGCAAATATTTTTCATCATTATATTGTATCCTTTAAATACACAACGTTAATCTGCAACCCGAAAACAGACGATTCCCGAAACAGTATAAGACAGTTGCGAAAGCCCCGAAAGTCCTCACTCTATTTACTAAATACCTAGATTACAGAAGGTAAACGCAATACATCCCTCGCTCAAGCAACGCACATATGGACATCGTTCATGTACACGGAATTTAAGACCGCTTGGGACTACTTTGTTCGGAAGGCGTATCAAAATCCTAGTGGTCGCAGTTCATTGTTCTGAGCCCCAAGACTAGTAGTATAAACGCTTATCGAATAGAATGAATGTCGTTGTGCGTGAAAAACACATAGACATTGCTCACGGAGACACCGAACCAATTTTAAAGTTACGTAGAACTTTAAAATTGGTTCGGCGTGTCCCTGAGCAATGTCTATGGGTGCATCGCTTTATGATACCCCATGTACTCTCAATATTTTGTAGTACGCTCGACCAATGCACACAGACATTGGTTATGAACACGCAATCTCGAATCACTTTCTTCGGAACAAAGTAGTTGAGGGTAGTTCGAGATTAGGATGTGTATGTGTGTGCTGCTCGTGCACGTTAATAAAATTACTTTGACTACTTTATGGCTATATATTGGATAAACTATTAACACAAAATTCCGAGAGTACATAACAAAGGTAGACTACAAACATGATTACGTTTATATGCTCGAGCAATGCATACGTAGACTTGTCTGTCTGCCTGTGATTCCATGTCCTCGGACATGGAATCACAGACCACATTGGACTTAATCGTTCTGAGAATTTGCGTCTGAAACCAATGTCTAAGTGTACGGTGCTCGAGCAAGGTACTTGGCCGTGGCCAGTCTATGTTAGCGTTGCTCATGCATGTTTCTATGATGGCAACCTTCTGTAATCTCGGTATTTTGTACTCTATGTGTTCTGGTATTTGCACCCCATAACTGATCGCTAACCGTACCAATGTATCGTTTATTGGAATTTCTTGGATTCTCACGCCGTCGCTAAAGGGTTTTCGAAATATTTGTGGAATCACAGGCATCTTTTTAGTTTTAGTAGCTGATTTAAGAATGTAACCATACAAGGATAATTAATACCTACGAATGTTTGAATGCCAGGTCAATTAACATTTTCAGTGTCACCCAAGGCCAAGGATGTTTTTGTGTATTTTTTGGAGGTGCCGGAAACTTCCCTCGGGTATCCAAAAAATGTTTCATGAATTATGAAATATCCCGCACTGAGTTACAAGCCCTGTGTCGCGGGGTACTTTACAAACATACAAGTCACGGACACAAAGTGCACCCAGACTCGGAACAACAATTTGTGGATGTCCCAAAGTGGTGTCCCGTGTGGGAATCGAACCCACAACAATCGAATAGCCAAAAATCATGGTAATCTGTACTGACTAGGTACTACTGGAAATATCTAACAGTCTTCAATTTTACTTTCGCATGTAATTTATTGCCTATTCTGATTCAGATCTCCTAAGAACTAATTAACTCTGTCTAAAGAAATAAGAAATCACTAAAATATTGTGATTACAGAGTTGACATGTTATCTGATGACTTCACTATACTTTTTTACTCGCAAAAAACACAACCTCAAGATGTTTCTGCTGGCTTCTGTAAAGTTGTAGTAGTTGTAACTTTAAAACACAAACGTTAACTTACTTCTTAAAATTGTCACTAAATTAACAACATTGACAGCCTTTCGGCGTTTTAGGACCACAATGAGAAATGACCACAATTAAAAATAACCACTACCTGAAATGACCACTTCTTGAAAAGACCACTTCTTGAAATGCTTACTTCTTGAAATAACCATTTATTTATAAATAAGCTTTTTCTAGTATATTTAGACGCTTTCATTATTTTTGGGACTATTACCAGACAATTATTTACGTTTAAAGATAGGATAATGATCAGTGTATCACAATCACAATTCATATAAACACAGCCTGAAGCTGTGAAAAATTCAAACTTCTAAGTTAACGTTAAAAAACAGCGGCCGTTTATGCCGCAAAAAACGCACATTTATACGGTATTATCCGTTCACCTAGAAATATGAGATTTGGCAACTAATACTGTCTTGTACTACAAGTAGGAAAAGGTGTAAAAAATAAGACTTGATTTCTGAACTATTTATAAAACCTACAAATTTGTGTACGGAACCCTCGGTGGGCGCGTCCGACTTGCACTTGCAAGCCGTATTGATACTTTTAACTTTCTTATAAAAACAAACATAAATGGGGATTTATCATGTCTTAAATGCAAACATCGTAAGCCTGTTTACTAGATTTTCATACACATTATTGAAGACATAAACGGACATAAATGACAGTAATGTCATTAATAAACTCTAGTAGGTATGCTAGCCCCACAAGTGGCCAGTTATCAAGTCTAAATCTAAAGAAAAGGTGGTTTTATGTCTGTTGTTATATTCCCAGAAATGACAGAAAAAGTCAAGAAGTGGTCATTTCAAGAAGTGGTCATTTTAAGAAGTGGTCATTTTAAGAAGTAGGCATTTCAAGAAGTGGCCATTTCAAGAACTGGTCATTTCTCATTGTGGTCCTAAAACGCCGAAAGGATTGACAGATCTCGAATCGCGCAAGAAATATTTTTCTATCTAATACCGGCCCCACATACTGCCTCGGTGGCGCGGTGGGAGTGTGTCCGACTGCTACGCAAGAGACTGGGTTCGATTCCCACACCACTTTGTGTGATCCACAAATTGTTGTTCCGAGGCTGGGTGTACTTTGTGTCCGTGACATGTATGTTTGTAAAGTCCCTGCGACACAGCGCTTGTACCCTACTGCGGGAGTCGTCTTTAAAAACAAGAGAAAAAATAAAAATATATATTGGTCCCAACGTCGGTCCCAACCTCACTCGTCTAATATGTGGATCTAAAAAACGCTTGTGCCAACGTTGGCGCCAATGCTATTTTCTAGATAACACGTTGGGCAAATGGCGTTGGGACCAACTTGTGGAGCCGGCGTAATAGGTCCACACGAACTATACACGAACTAACAACAACGTCATCTGATCCCATACTAAGCATAGCTTGTACTATGGCAACCACACAACTGATAAACATACTTATATTTTTCTAAATACATACATATTATAGATAAATTACACCTAGTCACAGAATAAACCATCCCGCTTATTACACAAAGTTTTTTCCTGGGTGGGGATCGAGTCACTAACAACTAGACCAACAGGTTATCTGCTAGATATTGAAGAGGCCATCTGCTAGAGAAATGCGCAATATACGAACGGACCTACCTTGAGTGTAAAAAGACCGTCCGCTTGTTTCTTGAGAAGATGTGCTACGATGAAACAGACGCATTTTTGGTTGATTAACTTCACTAGTAGGTATACAAATCAGCGGCAAACTCTTCACATACACGCACCACTCACAGAACTATACATACATCCATTACTCATACATTTACACATAACATATGACACACCCTAGTATCTAACAATAACTTAAACTTAATAAAAACAATACACTTAAACCCAAACCTCACAATCGTCCGATTCACACCACGCGCTATTGTAAACCAAACCATTCTGAGGGACGGGACTGTTTTTCCCTACCACAGGCTATCCTGTAGCCTATCTGGAAGAACAGTACTCAACCACATCACTATTGTAGATTTTAAAATAGTACCATAAACCTAACATAATTAAGAACATTGTGTAAACCTACAATCTCATTTAAGTACCTAAATAAATATTTATTATTATTATTATATTATTAGATATTATTAGTTTCCAATGATAACTGCTGGGCAGTGGCCTGCCTGGCGCGATCACCTCGCCAGACTGGAGAATTCTCTTTATGTTGATACATTTTTAAAGGATTCCCTTCGTCTTAACACTTTGTCCTTCGTCAGATTTTCAAAAAGAGTTAAAACAAGTATTCTGTATATATCTAGATTGTTTGTATTTATGAAGTTTGTACTATATAATTTAATAATAGGTACCTTTAGCAAAATTATTGAGATAACAAAGACAACAATTGAGCTTTGAGAATTTACGTAACAAACGTTTCTCAGAAAACAAGACTATTTCAAATATTCTGGAATATTAACATGGTAACAACGATGCCAAACTATTGCACCTACTACCACGAAAATAATTACTTAAAAGTCTACTTACTGTTGTATACTTTCGGTATTTTGTGCTTATAGTTTATCTAAAACATAGCCATGAAGTAGTCAACGAAATCCAAAAGTATTGAAGTAGATATTTTGGCAGTCATTTTCATTTCAACATCAAAAGGAAGATTGCTCACGCTCCGAAAAGCCTATGAATCCTTTATAAATACTGTGATTAAATAATATCAAAATTGAATGGAATTTGAATTGGAATTGGAATGATGGTAATAATGTTAAGTGAAATACTTTTTTTATATTATTTATAATTATATACCTAAATGAAAATACATGTTCGCCAAATGACAGTACGATATGCTTGGACTTGATAATGATAAAAAAATTAAAAATGGTAAAGTTACTCTACAAATACTTACATTATCTGGAAGTCTAATAATACAATTATTAGACAATCATAAAACCTTGGAACTACTTGACCAAAATAAGAAAAAATAATGTTTACTTTCAATATTACACATGGTTAACAAAACTAGTTGAAGTCGTATCTTTTCAAACATATAAAGTTCGTAAGTCTCATTGGCCCAGTAATTACACTTGCTACAGTGCCCTGCAACCGAAACACAGTGATGCGTTATCATCACTATTTCACGGAAGAATCTGACACTATTGTGGCACCGACCAAGACGGCCTGGGTTAGACCGATACGATTGCTAGTTAATATTTCGCTGAAGAACATTAAGAAGTTTTTCGTCTTCGTCTCTGCGATGATCGTCCGCCGGCAGGAATTCATCGGACGGCCATGTTTACGTTTACCTTGAGGATACCAGCCTAGGACTGGCCTCGGTATGTATACATAGTCCTAATAAGTAGGTACCTTATTAATTTAGTTTCAAAGTAACATAAATGTTATAATCAAAAGGGTTCTCAAATAGTTACGTACTAAGTTCAAATGACAGTGGGACATAATTCAGTTTTCACATAAAATAGTTGCCAACATAATAGTTTTCGCATTAAAGGTTTGATGTGACTGTAGGGACTTTACTATGAATTAATACCTATTTTCACTTCTCTTTACGCGTTTGTTATAGAAAAAGATTACAACTAGAAGATTAAAACTGTTTTATTAAGAAGAAGAAGAAAAAGAAAAGTTTCTTTATTGCCATAAATGAAGACGTACATAAAAAAAAATAAAAAAACAAAATTAAAGACCTTAAATTAAACAATATTAGTCTTAAACATTAACATTAACAATGAGTTCATTTGGCACGTCATAACTATGACAATAAATGGTCCTATTTAGCATATATGTTGAGAGTTTTGTGACAAACTTGAAACGCTGATTAGAAAGTCTATTAAAATAGTTATAGGATAAAAAACTCAGTTTCCTGTATTTTCATCAAATCATGATAATGGTGACCTAGAGAAATCGCTTCAAAATCGGATGTTTGCGTATGGGAGTATTAATAGGGTCCACATCCGACGCCAGGCGCTTAGATCACGCGCGGCTGGAGCGCGCTCTAAAGGCGCGGCCGGTATGTACGTTTCTTGCCGCGCGATCCATTCGTTGTCGATTTTTTTATTTGACTCAGTGGCGCTTCATTCGCTTGCTGCGCGTGGTGTGGATGGTTGTGTGTCGGTCGCGCCATCCGGCATTATGTTTATTACGCAGATTCAATTGCGAATCGCATGTGGAGCGCTTGGAGCCCATATCAGGATCGCAAGTTTTAACAAACTGGATCGGCCTGGTGCGATTCGCAAACCACGCTCCACGATCCTGGAGCGTGGATCGCGGGATCTTCACTGCTAAATGGATAACCCGGTGTGGATCCGGCTATAAGTCATAAGTTTACTATTTTTTTAAAGTTATTATGTTACCTTTAACTAGTTTTTGTGATAAAGTAGCTTAAGATGACAGAAATTAAGCATTTATGTATGTACCTATTTTCTTGTTGATCAAGGATAATCCAATATCGGAAATGTTCTCTATCATGTCAATTCTAAAAGCGCCAATTCAACTTAGTATTGTCTACAAATGTGTTTGACTTTTACTACTAACATATTATAGAATAGTATAGCCTTGTCAGCAGTTTCAGCAAGTAACTAACATGTCTTCACGAACTAGTTAAAGTTTAGGTTTCTTGTCAATATAGCTTAAGTGATTGTAAAGTTTTGATGTAGGTGGGGCCGGTATAATATATTGTTTGACTCGTGTGAGGGGATTTTGGAATAAGAGATATTATTATTATTGCTAGCTTATTTCTGCAGCTTCGACTGCACGGAAGCTGTTTTAGTTGACCTCTGTAATGCATGGTGCCGATAATAAAGCAAATATCAAGTTGAGACAGTTTGGATGGGAAAGAAAATCTTTCATTTTCTTACATCATAATAAAATTCCCATTACCGACTCGTAGTCACACCAAATTTTCCAAGGTCTTCCACAAAGTAGTCGAATTAGAGGTAAAGTTTTTCCCGTTTCTGCAACATTTCTCATTGCTGCTCCGCTCCTATTAGTTGTAGCGTGATGTTATATAGCTTATAGCTTTCCTCGATAAATGGGCTATCCAACAGTGAAAGTTATTTTTAATTCAGACCAGTAGTTTCTGAGATTACTGCAATCAAACAAACAAGCTCTTTAGCCTTATAATATTAGTATAGATTAAGGGAAGGAATATGTAAATAAGAAGTTAGTTAACCAAACTTGCAATATCAAAGCTGGAGCGAGCATACTCATTTCAGTGTATTGCTTTCCGTCATCAATGACCAAAATCGGTGAAGGAGAGCATCGTGAGCCTTCTCGTCCTCTCGAGTCCTTGAACTGAAAACTCTACGAAAGTAGAGAGACTGAGAGATGCTACACATGTTCAAGTCGGCATCATTCAGTACAGGCTTGACGGTATTAACGTTCGGCAAAAAAGCCGCTGGGCTATACCGAACGGCTTTTAAGAACTACCTGCTCAGCGCTTGTTATTAAAAGCGTGTCTAGTAGTTGCCGGCTTTAAACACACAAAAGCAGGTCGGCATTACTTGCCGAACCGAATCTGCCGACCTGTTTATATGTGTAGCTTTCCTGACATCCATAAGTCTGCTAGCTACATAGTTCACCAGTAGAGCCCATAAGGGATTGCCGAATGTAGGTTTCCTGTCTCAAAAAAGAGGTTATTATACTAAGCAAGTTAAAAAATCTTCTTCTGACCAAACATACAAACCGTAGTAGGTATCTGCTGTTAGTTTCATTTTCCTACTCCGTCACTAAAGTAAAGTAAGAACAAAAACCTTGGTGGATTCTACCGTTCACCGATGCGGAACTGAAATTGAATCACTATGAACCGATCCGGTAAAGTGGATAATATTTCGCTGGAGCACTAAAATTGAAAATAGCGGCCAAGTTCTTTTCTAACATAAAATATGACGTTGTTCAGGAAAATTTATTTATTATTAAAGTTTTTGAGTAACATGATAATATATTGGGACAAGTCACACAACGTCATCTGATTAGATTAATTTCAGCAGACACAGAATAAACCATCGTGCTCATGACAAAAACTTTTATCCTGGGTGGGATAGATTCCCACCCAGGATTCAGACCTCTGTCTTAGCAGTCAGGCTCACTTACTATTAAACCAACAGGCCTGTCTATATAGTATTATATGGAGCCAGTAAGAAAATTTAATCACTAGGTATTCGGTTTTACGCGGTTTCTATTTAAAGAGACCGTAAATATGTATTTTTGCCTGGAATTTGGTGCATCACATAGAACGGACCTAGTGGTTTTATTCAATTCCCTAGTTTTCAGTCAGTGCAGTGTGTGATCTGTGCCTTTTAAGTGTCATTTGGTGCTTAAACATTAAACATGGTCATTTTGGTAACAGAATAATCTTATAAATGTTTTGTCTCCTTATATTCTAGCTCTTTCAGTAAAACACATGGACGCTTTGTCGTCGCCACTTATCAGTCCTGGAGCCAGATGTGTGTAAATGAGTTGCATACATTTTTTTACCAAGTACTTTCCGTCAATATTCTAGATACATTTATACGTACGTGGATAAAGCTTTATAAATAGGAGAGCCAATGTTTTACCATTCTGTGTAAATAAACACTGCCGTCCTCAACGGAGACTAGTCAATGACACGGATATTAACATTGTAGTACATACATGTTAATATGTGCGAAAATACAAGAACACTTTGTGTTCCCTCATTCTTGTTGTTCATGGAAACCGACATTTTACAACTACGGTGGAGACAACAGCATAATATATAAGAACTCTTATGTTCAAGTTTTACATAATGTCAGTAATTGATTGTTAATTTACTGCATATATTTATTCTGAATGAAGAATTTACGCGTTACTCTAAAAAAATAAAACGGTTCATCACAACTTGGACTGTGCTCTGCCGTGTAATCCAATAGTTGGGCGGGTTGCGCGACCCTAACTAGATTTTATCATAACCCTATTATTAAGAGATAACTAACTAGGTTTCCTTTATTGGGAAGTATGGTCTATTTTAGCAGAAGTAAATAGTATTACACTGGTATTATTTAGCGACTAGGTACAATATCTTTTGAAGAGTCATTACATAAAACACATCAAATACGTAATTGAGATATTGCTGATTAGAATTCATTTATTACATTGTCGACGTAAATCTATTCGTAACCTGATTGAAAGGAAAGTGAGAAAACAAATAAATCTAAAAATAAAGTACCTATTGGTAATTAATCAATAATCAAAGCATACGACGTGTGGAGGAAATAAATTTCTACTCGGTACTAATTCTTACACAATTATCTTTTTAATAAAAAAATATTTTGATTATTTAATGTATTTTTGTTTGTTGAAAATAAATAATCTTTATGCCTATTTTCGATCTTACATTGTTCAGAGGATAATCTATAATCTGCCTCGCCAGCGCCTTCATCAGCTTCTTTGTCACGCCGCCTGCAAAGGTCAGTTTACGATGTGCTTACCTTTTTATTAACGTTTACTGTGAATAAATGAATCGGAAATATCATAACCATTAAAGAAGTAATATATTTTCTAAAAGCTATAGTTGCAAATTTTTTGTTGTATTTTAAAGCTGAAGTGTTTGTTTGAACTACTGATCCGAATTGAAAAAAATATTTTACTATTTTATAGCCCATTTATCGAGAAAAGGCTATAGGCTATATAATATCACGCTATGACCAATAGAAGCGGAGCACCAATGAAAAATGTAGCAAAAACGGAGAAAATTTACGCACACAAAGTTGCTCGGGACAGCTAGTAAATATAATAGAACACATAAAGTAGGTGTTCTATTGAAATATATTTTCTTCTCAGACTCAAGTTCAAATTCTACCCATTTAACAACTTAATGTAATATAATAATTTTCTAACCGTAGTCGATTACGGTGGCCTATCAGCAGAGACTATAATAGTCTCTACTACGCAGAAAATATTATATTACACAAGATTATGCGCAGACACAATAGTGAACTATCCAAGCATTCCCTCACGTATACCTAAATGTACATAGATTAAGTACAAGAATATAGTTTAGTTTGAGAGGTTAAATGATTACATGTAATGTAATACTTTAGTGAGTGCGATTCTATCAAGTCTGACTGATTGATTCGATTTGATATCGAAAAACGAGCCTACACATTTCACCTTTCGAATCATAGTTGAAAAATATTGGTTTACAAAAATGGTGCCAATAAAATAAAATGGATTGATGGAATTTAAACGATGAAAGCGATTTCGGTTTGACCGATGACATTGGATTTGTTTTAGTGTTCGTTTCGGTGGATTTCGTTAACCTATTCAAAAGTGGTGGTAGATTTAGGAATGTTGACATATTAACAATATTCTCAACTGTTAAATGCATAATATGTTGACACATAAATTACCAGTAATAGTATTTTGGAAGTCAATGTTACCACTTATCTAGTTTGGGAATCGGCAGTCAACAGAAAAACTTTATGATATGGCAACTCTGCAAGCGTTAATATCTCCAAATGGAAATAATAAACTACTAGCGGTACTATTGGTTTACTATTTCCATTAGTTTTTCTTTGATTCCTTTTGATGAGTACCAGTATTTTTTAGTGGTTGTATGAGGGTCTAAATTTAGGTATGTATTTATTTATTTAAACTTGATGCACAGTTAAGGTACAAGGGTAGAGTTAATGCTAAAAGCATTCTCTACCAATCATCCTTATGGTGTTATAGAAATAGGTGCAGTAAACTTGTTGGCAGCTAAACTATATATTAATATAACGTACCTACTTACATAATTACATATAAACATACATATCATATGAATACATATTGTCATACTTACGTGATAACTCAACTGGTTCTTCGAAGAATGAAATGCGATCCTTTGTCTTAAAGTTGAAGCGGTTAGGTGCCATCCTAATTTCGAGGGGCGGTACATTCCAGAGTAAAGCAGATTGAACCAGGAAAGAGGATATAACGAATCAGGAATAATGAGTAGGACATAAAAGAAGCATCTATATAGAACCTACTTACCGCGAAAGTTTAAACACCACGCACGAACTTACAAGTTTTTTTTTTTTTTTTTTACCAAAAACTGGGCAAGAACATGTCCGATCATGCTGAGCATGATCCGTAGGGAGTACGGAGCCGTTGCCATATGCAAAAATCCGATTTGAATAATTGCGCCAGCAGAAGTGCCTGTGTTAGTAGCACTTTAACGCCTTTTGTAGAGAAATGCAGTTTTTCGGCAATATCTCAATGACGGTATATCCAATCATTTTTGCAACTATCGAAGCGATTATTTCCAATTATATTTATTTAATAAAAAAAGTTTATTAGAAACCTTATTTTTTTAAATGCGTTGATATATACTCAAATATTTTTTTTAGCTTTTGTAACATGTATAGAGAGCCCTCGTAAAAATATTTATTTTTATTATTTAGCTATCAAACTAAGTAGCGGCTACTACAAGACACCTTTTCAATAAATTGAATCAATATTCACTGGGTAATTTTTGAGTAAAATGCCTGTGACATACTGACGGATAGACATACAGACAGACAGGCGGATGGACATGTCGAAACCATAAGGGTTCCGTTTTTGTATTTTAACCCATTAGGGACGGAGTTTTTTTTTTCGAGATATAATTGTATTTTATTTATTATAGTGGTCATAAGGCATCTACAAAAACAAAAAAACGTTGCTTTTTTTTCAATATTTTTTTATTTTTGGTTTTGAGGGTGTGACCATACGGTAACGCTAGGTCGAAGTATAGTACAAAAATTCCTACAACGATGCATTTTCATTGTGCTATAGGTACTTGGTATTATGTAAAATAAAAATACTTATATAATATAATATTTTTATTTATAACATATTATATGTACATTCATACACATAAAGTTGAACGGGTTTGCATATACTGAGTCTGATAGCTTTATATATCTGTAGCATTTCTTTTAGAGACGTTCTTCAGACTTGGAGGATTTTCATATTGTCGTAGATATGTTTGGGCAATTTTGCAGCGAAAATTGAGTTGTGGTATGTTGTGCCCAGACCTCCCCATCAGGATCCAAAACATCAACCAACCAAGAAAATATGGGCGACCACCATTTTTTTCCTCTGATCCAAATACGGTTATTATTTATATGGGTATCCATTAGATCAGTGCCACCCATGTACCGATTATAGAAGCCAATCAAGTGAGGTCTTAGGATTTTGATTTTTTCTTTTGAACATTCGAATATCGGTCAGCAAATCCAGGGTCTACTTGATAGTCTGTGGAAGCCACTGTGACCACCGAGTTATCCATCCACCAAACCACCACAAGATCTCCTTGCGACGCGTACTCGTATGATCCTCTGGGACATTTTTTCATTGTCTCCACTTTAGTATCTATCTGTATAAATCTGTCTCGCCTCATAGCATTGTATACTAAATATTTTCTCATATCATTCCAAAATACACCACCAGGTGAATTTTGGGTAGCAATAGAAGTACGAGCGAACATCGCAGGTCGTCGACCGTTAAAATCTTTCATCGTACCACCATCATCCTCAGCTGCTGAACCATCATCAGTGCGCTATGTTAGGAGGTTCAATGTAGATATCTCAAACATCCAAGTCGTCATCATTCTCTAGAGCATCCAAAATCTGAGCCACATTCATCCTAAAATAAGATAAGACACCTTTATAGAAAAAATGTACTCATATTGGACTAGCGTTACCGTATGGTCACTCACAATATAACTGCTTATATTTACAAATTGACCTGAAATTCAAAAAAATATATAAGCAGAACATATAATTATAACCATCACTATATATATTTCTTCATAAAATACTTGTGAATTATAATTATTATGAACTAAAATTGTACTTACATTTGTGAACCTGCTATTTTGCCGAAATGAAATATATCACCAAAAGTTTTTTACGAATAACCACCATAAAATAAAAAAACAAAAAACTTTGTTTGACACCTACACGATGGTAAATATGTTCGCATATGTATTCAAGTAAAAAAATATTAAAAAGTTTTATTTTTAATAATGTATACGGATATAATTTAATAATGTTCTAGCGTTACCGTATGGTCACGCTAGTACATAATGGGTTAACTACGAAACCCTAAAAAGTACCTATAGTTTGGAAACTGCTATAATGACGAAAGAAACTGGGTTGAAAAAAATCGATACATTTATAAAGCTTTACTTCAAAACAATCCAAATGTAAACATCGTTAGCATCGAACAAAGCTACTGAAACTAAATTTGTCACAGCGCTGATAAAGTAAAAATAATCAAGCTATCAACCAATCTTCTATATCTATATCTATACATATAATAAAACTGTAAAATTCACGTGTCTGTACATGGCCGAACTTAGTGAAAAAAAATATTAGGAAATGTTCGAAAAGAGTATTTAAACACTTTACTGCATTTTTAGAAATGTCTGTCTGTCTGTCTGTCTGTCTGTCTGTCTGTCTGTCTGTCTGTTTGTTTGAACACGCATCACGCAAAAACTACCGGACAGATTCGGTTGAAATTTTGCACGTGCTATCAAATAGACGCGGATTAACATTTAGGCTATAAATTATCACGCTTTTTCCCATAGGAGCTAAGCAGTAAGGGAAAATGTCTGTAGCTATTTTTCGTTATAAAACAGTAACTACTTGACGGATCTTTACGAAAACTTGCAGTTTTATAGTAAATACTATAGGACATTAATTACACTATGAATCATCACGCTAACGTCTATGGGGAACGAGCAGCAACGTATTTTTTGTCGCACCATAATGGTTTATCACAAAATTCTCCACAATTAGACATTATCTATAATTGTAACCCATGGAATACATAACTTCACGCTAAAACTAAAGGGAGCTAAACACAACATTTTTAAGTTTTATAAGAACAGTTATTTTGCCGTACGGAATAGCGAACAGTATAGCCTCGAAGCTATGCCATCGGTCTTTGACGACGAAGTTCCAGGCTCGGATCTGATGTGCTGATTCTCTTTTTGTAGTTTTTTTAATTATCTTTTTCCTTTTTTCATATTTGTCTCAATGTTATAGTTATTTTTTCGACCGTAGGTAACTTATTCTGCTGAGTAATGAATTAATCGTAGTAGAAATTAAAAACAATATTACATTACAATTAAAAAGTATTTGACATTTTCCAGAATTGATGTGTTCGTTGCTAAAAAAAAAGACATTACATACGTAAAAAAAACATGTAGCGCCATCTATGTAATCAAATTGTTCACCGTGATTTATTTCCTTAATTAAACATTTATTAGGGCTGCTTGCGATCATGTATTCGTTTCTTGCTGAGTGGCAACATTGTCCTATTTATTTAATTATGGTTTTATTGTACTAAAACCATCTTGCGTATATTAATAAAAAAACAGTAGTATTAGAAGAAACTTCACTGGTTTTGAAAGTAGATGGCGTTGTATTCAATAATGTTCTATCTATATACATACAAAAAAATTGTAAATTTCACGTGTCTGTACATGGCCGAACATAGTGAAAAAAAATATTGGGAAATGTTCGAAAAGAGTATGTAAACACATTCCTACATTTTTAGAAATGTCTGTCTGTCTGTTTGTTTGAACACGCATCACGCAAAAACTACCGGACAGATTCGGTAGAAATTTTGTATGTGTATTCTAATAAGTCTGGATTAACATATAGGCTATAATTTATCACGATATTTTCCATAGGAGCTAAGCAATAACGGATAATGTCTGTACCTATTTATCGTCATAAAACAATAACTACTTGACGGATCTTCATAAAAATTTGCAGTTTTATTGTAAATACTATAGGTCATTGCTTACACTATGAATCATTACGCTATCGTCTATGGGGAGCGAGCAGCAACGTATGTTTGGTCGAACCATTATGGTTTTTCACAATTTTTTCCACATTAAGACATTATTTACAATTGTAACCCATGGAAACAGTAATTTCACGCTAAAACTATAAGGAGCTAAACACAACATTTTCAGTTTCCTTAAGATCAGCTATTTTAATCGTTTTTGTATCGGTTGAGGTGGTCTAAAGGCATAAGTGGCGGTTTTCAACGTGCGAGGTCGGAGGATCGAATCTCAAGTGTGCGAGTAGTTTCGTGTTGTTTTAAAATTCTTTTTATTCTTTTATTAAGTATTTTTCCAAATGTATACTTATTAAACAAGCTTTTATTTTTCATATTAATCAATCACTTTCAATCGGCACTTTTATCATTGTTTTGCATGAATCGTGATTATGTATGTAAACATGAAAAACAATATAACATTACAAATAAACAATAACTACTTGATATTTTCTAGAATTTATAATTGTTAGTGTTATATCAAAATAAAACACGTGGCGCCATCTGTGATTCGATTTCTTCTGATTGCCAAAATTGCTTACCTACAAATGTTGATAAACTTTCGCGATTTGTACACATTATGAAAATATATATAGGTATTACTGGTCTTAATCGCGTGAATATATTAATGTTAAATACCTTGCCGTTTAACATGCATGAAAATTTTAGTTTAATTTCATATAAAATCATTAAGTATTAAAAGAAACTTATCCAGTTTTGAAAATAGATGGCGTTTAAATACAAATTAAAAAGAATCAGGAAAATTTATTTAAAAAAACTGAAATTCTTACTTATATTTAGAGGGATATGAATATATGATGATCTTAATTTGCGACAGGTCGACACACCTATTTTTTAATTCACCAATGTAGACATTATAAAATAATATTTAAATCTTCTAAAGTGAGTGAAAAAAATATAGAAATAAGTTTAGAAATAGTATTTAAACACAAAAAAAGATATCTGAGTATATATTTTAAAATCGTTTGAATGTTGTCTGTTTGTTTGAACACGCATCACAGTACCGCGGGAATGCAATGTTTTAAAAACAGGATATTTTTTAAAACAGAAATTGCCCTATTTCGCGGGGGACTTTACAACACGGACACAAAGTGGGTGTACTTTAGACTCGGAAAAGATCGCTCGGGCAGGACATAACCCGCGATCATAGGGAATCTGTGAGAGTTTTTTCCATCATACCTTTATTACCTATGTATAAATTATCTTGAAGGAGCGGCTAAAACGTCCGATTTAAAAGTGTCGGAGCCGAAGTTGGAGTCGGAGGTTTAAAATCAATCGGAATTTTCGACCTTTCGGAGTCAGAATCGAAGCTCCTTAACACAAAATTTCGCGCGAGTACTTGGGCGGTTTCGGGCTTAATTTAACCCGAAACCGCCCAAGTTCTCGCGTGACGGGGGAGGGGGGGAAATTTTTCAATATTAATAATATTTGATGTGATGAAAATCATTTTGGTGAAATACTTTTTTGTCGAGGTGCTGAAAGCATAGGATTTTTTATAATTTGTCTTCTAACGGTCTGGCGCCATAAACTTTGTCGCCCTTCATTTTGCTTAAACTTCAAATATAATTGTAATTTAAACTACCTTAACATAAACCCAACTTTCACGCGAACGAAGTCGCGGGCACAGCTAGTTGTTACTAAAGTTAATTACCAGAACATTGAGGTAACTATTTGTTTCCTCAGAAATAAAATAGAACTTCGTTCCTTGTTTCTTGTTCCTTTATGAAGGTTAATTGGTACGGTTTCGGCTTTCTTCTGAAGTAATATTTTATGATCTAAGTGCTGAATAAATAATGTTAGTTCTTATAATAATGAACTCTGTATTAGCACAGTCCGAGAAAACATCTTTATGTTCATTGAAAAGTTTTTGACATTCACGACACGGGTTTAATTTTTGAGATAGGGTACGCAAATCGTAATTCACCTCGTGGCCTCGTTTCGGATTGTTTAGATTTCTTCGATTTTTTACCGGCTCAAAAAAGTTTTTTTACGTATGCAAGTATGTTTGCAATTTTCTCAAAAACTACTCATCCGATTTTGATGGGGTTTTCGCTATTCGACTGCATATTTTTTGGGAAGGTTCTATTGTATAAAACGTTATCCTAGAAAATAAGATACTTGAGCTACAGACTAAGATATAGGAGTGAGTCAGTGAACTATACATTAATTGATGATGTGCATGATATGTTATCCTTGATTGTACAACAATCCCTAGTTTCATTTAAAGTAGGTTTTTTTTAGGGATCTGTACCTCAAAAGGAAAAAAACTGAACCCTTTAAGGATCTCTTTTGTTTGTTTGAGCGTGAAAGCGTAACAAACAGACAGAGTTACTTTCACATTTATAATATTACGAGTAGTATGGATTAAGTTATTTAAGTTGGAGAATGAACAATACAATCGTTGGTAATTCGCTGTTAATTAATAATTTGATTGTCATGTATGGTTAAAATTTGAAGTCTAGTGAGTGGTTAGTAGATTTTATTTTTTTCTCAGGTTTCACGTATTCCATAGTGAAGTTAGAGTAAATACAATAATAGAGTATTAATTTTATCAACGACTAATTGCAGTGTTGCCTCAAATATAAATGCTATTTACGGGAATTAATAAAATTTTAAGTTTGTATTGGTCCGCATTTCTTATTCGATGCGTCAATATTTCCTCTAGTCCGTATAGTTCTCCTCTACCACGGCAGTGTAAACGTCAAAATCACCATCGTAGATTCCCGTTAATATAGGAAGGGATCGGCTAATGTCGAGTCAACATTACTTGTTGCTTAGCAACACCACATTTTGTCCTATAGTCCCTTGTTTTCCGTTTTCCTTAAAAAAGGTCAGCGCAAGCCAAAGCAAGAAACAAGACTTATTTATGAAGAGGGGAATATGTTTGTATTTTCACCTTACCTTTCTATCAAGGTATAAAAAGAATATAAATCAATACATTTAGTCCAGTCAAGTTAGGGATGAACCTCGGAATGAGAGATAATAAACTGAATTTTCGTATACTCGTATACCTTCTGCCTCACGACTGCCTCTGTGGCGCGGTGGGAGTGTATCCGACTGCTACGCAAGAGGTCGTGGGTTCGATCCCCACCCAAGATAAAACTTTGTGTGATGAGCACGATGGTTTATTCTGTGTCTGGGTGTTATTTATCTATAATAAGTATGTATTTAGAAATATATAAGTATGTTTATCAATTGTCTAGTTTCCATAGTACAAGCTCTGCTTAGTTTGGGATCAGATAGCGTTGTGTGAGTTGTCCCATCATCATCATCATCATCAGCCTATCGCAGTCCACTGCTGGACATAGGCCTCTCCAATTGCACGCCACTTTGTTCTATCTTCGGCTTCTCGCATCCAGCTCCTGCCAGCCGTTTTGCGTAAATCATCACTCCACCTGGCCTGAGGGCGTCCTACACTACGTTTGCCGTGCCGTGGTCTCCACTCAAGAACTCGTTTACCCCAACGGTTGTCGGTTCTTCGGCAAATATGGCCAGCCCACTGCCACTTCAGCTTGCTAATCCGGTGGGCTATGTCGATAACTTTGGTTCTCTGCCGGATCACCTCATTTCTGATTTTGTCCCTAAGAGAAACTCCGAGCATAGCCCTTTCCATAGCCCGCTGAGCGACTTTGAACTTGTGAACTAGCCGTACCGTCAGTGTCCACGTTTCGGCTCCGTATGTCATGACGGGTAGGACGCACTGATTAAAGACTTTAGTCTTTAGACATTGTGGGATCGACGATGAGAAGACTTGACGTAGCTTACCAAACGCTGCCCAACCCAACCGAATTCTCCTGTTCACCTCGTCCTCGAAGTTGTTTCTACCTAACTGCAATGACTGCCCGAGGTACACATATTTTCGAACAACTTCGAGAACGGCGCCGTGCACCGCTATCGGTTCCGGTAGTACATGTTCATTGAACATGACCTTGGTTTTATCCAAGTTCATCCGTAGGCCGATGCGTACAGAGGAGTCAGCCAGGTCATTCAGCATCAGTTGCAGGTCCTGCAGCGTTTCCGCCATAATGACAATGTCATCTGCAAATCGCAAGTGAGAGATGTATTCACCATTGATGTTGATGCCCCGCCCTTTCCAGTGCAGCGTCTTGAACATATCCTCCATTGCATTTGTGAACAGTTTCGGGGAGATAACGTCCCCTTGCCTCACTCCTCGATGCAATGGTATAGGTTTTGTTTCCTGATTCTGTACTTGGACGGACATTATTGCGGCTTCGTAGAGACATCTCATCACTTGGATATATCGCCAATCTACTTGGCATCGCTGCAGAGACTCCAGAACGGACCAGATTTCAATCGAGTCACAGGCCTTCTCATAGTCCACGAATGCTAGACACAGGGGCTGATTATACTCTTGGGTCTTTTGTATAATCTGCCGCACTGTGTGGATGTGGTCTATGGTGCCATATCCGCTCCGAAATCCAGCCTGTTCCGGTGGTTGGAATTCGTCGAGTCTTCGCGCAAGGCGGTTCGTGATGACTCTTGAGAACAGCTTATAGACGTGGCTCAGAAGAGAAATAGGTCGGTAGTTCTTCAGCCGGGTCTTATCTCCTTTTTTGAAGAACAAGACGACTACGCTTTTACTCCACGCCTCCGGAGTTCTCCCTTCGAACAGGACAGCATTAAAGAGCTTTTGGAGCTCCCTCAGTACGGGTTTACCTCCAGCCTTTAACAGCTCTGTTGTAACGCCATCCTCCCCAGGGGCTTTTCCATTTTTTAGCTGTCTAAGAGCCAGCACGATTTCGTCAATGTTGACTTCTGGCAGGTCTTCGGTGTAGTGGCGTGTTAGAGTGGCTCTAGGACCCTCATCTTCTGGATCAGGTCGAGATGCATGCGAAGCGTATAGCCGGCCATAGAAGCCTTCCACTTCGGAGAGGACTGCCGGCTTCGAAGAAACGACTTCTCCACTTGTTGTGGTCAACTTCGTCAGGTGGCTTCTTCCAAGAGATTGTACGAACACTTTTGACCCCCGGTTCTGCTCGATCGCTCTTTTAATCAAAAGAGAGTTGGAGCACCGAAGGTCGTGTCGTATAAGCTTGTTGATCTCTTGGTTTAGAGCGCGCTTTTCCGACGAAGTGACGGGTGGGTTTTCACGTCGTTCCTTCATTAGCCCTAAAGTCCTTTCCGAAAGCTTTGACTTCTTGCCCTTACGCTGCATTTCACAAAATCTCGTACCTTCTTCCCTGAGTATCCGAACCACATTTACGAGCTTCTGGTTTACGTCTGTTGTGGTTTTCATGGCAGCAAATCGGTTATCCAGGTTTGACTGGAACGCTTCGGATCCTATCATGGTTTGGAGCAAAGTAGGTCGGAGCCTGGACCTCATCAGACGGGCACGTTCCGCCTTGAAGTCGATATTCAGAGAGCCTCGGACAAGTCGGTGATCACTACCGGTATTAAACCTGTTGATCACGGTGACGTCTCTAAATATATGCTTTTTGTCCGTCATGATGAAGTCGATCTCGTTTTTCGTCATAATGTCGGGGCTTTGCCACGTCCACTTCCTTTGGGGCTGTTTCTTGAAAAAGGAGTTCATCAAGAAGAGCCCCTCCCGTTCGAGGAAGTTGACTAGCATTTGCCCCCTATGATTTCTGCTTCCAAATCCATGGGATCCTACTACCAATTCGCTGCAATTTTGTACTCCCACTTTAGCGTTGAAGTCCCCCATAACAACGTTGTAGTGGGTCTTAGTGGTGGAGTGGAGGGCCCTCGATATGTCATCGAATATATCCTCCACTTCGTCGTCTGGATGTGCCGAGGTCGGTGCGTACACTTGCACTACCTTGAGGCTATACCTCTCGGTGAGCTTGATAATGAGGTACGCTACCCTGTTCGACACGCTAGACATTTCCACAACGTTGTCAGAAAGGGACTTATTTACCAGAAACCCAACACCACCTTGGGATTGTTGGTCTCCCTCGCGGAAGTACATAAGGTGGCCTGACTCGAGGGTTATGGTGTCCTCTCCCTCTCTTCGGACTTCACTTAACCCGAGGATATGCCACCTAATCTTCCCAAGTTCCACCTCAAGTTGTGCCAGATGCGAGTCTAGCCGTAGCGTGCGTCCGTTATACGTCGCCAGGGTCAGTCGGTTGTGGTGGCCTTCCGTAGCCCGGAGATTCTTAGCACCCCCCGCCACGCCGTTACCGTGGACGCCTACGCCGTTACTGGGGGCCGTGGCTTTTGTGCTTGGTGCATATGGAGGTAATGCCCATAATCGCCACGCTGGGCAGGCGGGTTGGCGATCGCAGGGCGTAGCTCTCGCATCAGTGACGCTGCTGCCCGTCACTGACCTGTTACTTTAGCTACGCCTTAAATTGGGATGGTTATACCGCCACCAGCCGGTCGCCAGAGCCTCGTTCGTTGTACAGCAGGATGTACCGCGTGCAGGTAAGGTTGGCTTGGAGCGAAAGATGGTGATGCGCCCCCTTACATCCGTGTGAGTTGTCCCAAAATATTATTATTATTATTATTACCTTCATTTTGAGGTTCTTAAAGTTGTCTCAAAAGTCTCATGCAATCTCGTGTCTGTGTCGTGAGTTATTCAAGGTTAAAGATAAAAAACAGTTTTTTTGCGATTATCTTGTTTTTTTTTATAAAAAAAGATAACTAGCAATGTAGGATTGTGGTCCCACATTACTAGCAATCCTGTTAACCCCTCCATTTATCGACTGCCTCTGTGGCGCGGTGGGAGTGTATCCGACTGCTACGCAAGAGGTCGTGGGTTCGATCCCCACCCAGGATAAAACTTTGTGTGATGAGCACGATGATTTATTCTGTGTCTGGGTGTTATTTATCTATAATATGTATGTATTTAGAAATATATAAGTATGTTTATCAGTTGTCTGGTATCCATAGTACAAGCTCTGCTTAGTTTGGGATCAGATAGCGTTGTGTGAGTTGTCCCAACATATTACATATTATTATTAACATATTATTTAAGCTCTATGGCTTGTGTGAGGAGTGGGTTCACGTCGGTAGTATAATGGCCATGATTCGAACGTTTCTATTGCTCAAATGATGTTAACATCAAATCAAAATTAGCGACAATTTTTTACCCGACTACGTAAGAAGGAGGGTTATGTTTTACGAGTGAAGTTAGTTGTGAGAGTGACACTGGGTACTTTAAAATTTAAAAAAAAAAGTCTAATAGCGTAATTGTGGCGCCATAGTTTACTTAAGTTTAAAAAATATATCTTCAAAACCTATCGAGTGGGGTATCAAAACAAAGGATTTTGAGAGCTGATAACAAATATTTATATATAACATACCTATATGTTATACAATTTTAAGGTTCAACAGGATTCATTGAGATGCCTTCGACGGCATGATATTAAATGTGAAGGGTATCTTGTTTCCGTTTTTTTTGGCAGGCGGGTTTTTTTATTTTTAAATGTAGTTTTTATTTTATACAGTTTTTCATACGCCGGCTGACCGTATTTTTGCAATTGAGTGCAGTTTACAATCAAGCAAGGTCAACTGTGAATATCTGTGAATACTACCTTGTATTTTAAATGATTTTTATTATTTATCAGTTAGTATACCATTTTATTTACGTAATGTATTAAATACGAATTACCAATTAGTTTTTTTTCATCAACGTTTGGACGGATTTGGTAAAACTTTTACGTTTTTGTGGATTTTATAAGTTCTAACGCATATTATATATACATACGTAGTGTAGGACGCCCTCAGGCCCGGTGGAGTAATGATCTACGCAAAACGGCTGGCAGGAGCTGGATGCGAGAAGCCGAGGATAGAACAAAGTAGCGTGCAATTGATGAGGCCTACGAGTATGTCCAGCAGTGGACTGCGATAAGACTGATGATGATGGGAAAACATTTTTAATTTTGATAACAGGTATTTTTACTTTCAATTTTAAACAAAAATGCAAAATGTGAGTGAGTCTATATTTTTTTGTATAACTCATACGCTGTACACACTTTGTGAGTATATATTTTTTATTAAATTCCACAGAGACAAAATCTAATATTGTAGCCACCCTCGAGTATTGTAGGTACTTAAATTCAGTCTAAAAACTTATCTCTTTGTAAAAAAGTAAAGATAAATGGTCCGGTGACAAGCGACACGCATGTCGCGGTGACCGATCATATTTCAAGTGGAACCCTTTTGTGACATGTCCTGACATGCGACTGTGACTTATGCAAAACGATGAGTGTTTTTGTTCATTCATGTTTAAACGCTTATTTTTGTTATGGGTTACTAGATTTATGCAAATTATTTAAATAAACACGTTGACTGCGATGTCGAACTGAAACGACCTTACGCATGACTATCCTAGTGGAGCTGAAAAAAAATTTAAAAGTGATAGGGCAGCACAAATATCTACTAGCTATATTTGTATTGACAAATATCAGTGTGTATCTGCTTAAGGGGAGATAACGCGAAACAGGGTTCGGCTCTCTCAAAAATTTATATAGAAAACCTAAATATTAGGACCCGAAAAAAAATGTGTCATTAGTCAAAGAGTTTTTCTAGTAGATGAAATAAAGAAATTTAAGGATATGTCTTAATATCCCGCAAATAAATCTTGAAGTTGCGGAAAAATGCAAAAACGAGCATTTTCGTATTGTCATAGTCATGGCGTTCGTAATCTAACATATGTACGAACGAATATTCTACTTTATTTTGACCTGCGCTCCTGCGCACTATGAAATAATGGTTGTGTGCGGAAGAGCGAGGCCAGCGATCGTGTCGCTGTGTACTTAGCGCTAAATAAATCATTATCTCAGTGTAATGCCCCCTTAAAGTATATTTATAAATATTTAGTTATTATTTAGTATAAAACAGTTTCATGTTGAAGATTTTTTCTGTGATTTAAAACCACATTATGTAAATTTGGTACTTTTATTTGGACAAATATTAGTGTGTATATCTGCTTAAAGTATATTTACAAATATTTAGTTACTAGCTGTGCCCGCGACTTCGTTCGCGTGGAAGTTGGGTTTATATTAAGGTAGTTTATATTACAATTCAACTTCTGTGTAAAACATATTGTAAACATGCTCCACAATGCTCTGTGCATCTATGTGTGCATCTATGGATATTTGGGCCTAGCTTTAATCAGGGCCCAACATATGGCAGGGCAAGCCAAGCAAATGCCCAGTGCAGCAAAATGAAGGGCGACAAAGTTTATGGCGCCAGACGGTTAGAAGACAAATTATTAAAATTCCCACGACCACACCTCGACAAAAAAGTGATTTGCATCACATCAAATACTATTAATATTGAAAAATTCCCCCCCTCCCCAACCACGCGAGTACTGGGGCGGTTTCGAGTTAAATGAAGCTCGAAACCGCCCAACTACTCGCGCGAAATGTTGAGTTAAGGAGCTTCGATTCTGACTCCGAAAGGTCGAAAATTCCGATTGATTTTAAACCTCCGACGCCAACTTCGGCTCCGACACTTTTGAATCGGACCTTTTAATCGGAGGTACCTAGCCGCTCCTTCAAGAAAATTTATACATAGGTAATAAAGGTATGATGGAAAAAACTCTCACAGATTCCCTGTGATCGCAGGTTATGTCCTGCCCGAGCGATCTTATCCGAGTCTAAAGTACACCTACTTTGTGTCCGTGTTTGTACCGCGGGAATGCAATGTTTAAACAAACAAACAACATTCAAACGTTTCTAAAAGATATACTCAGATATCTTTTTTTGTGTTTAAATACTATTTCTAAACTTATTTCAATATTTTTTTTCACTCACTTTAGAAGATTAAAATATTATTTTATAATGTCTACATTGGTGAATTTAAAAATAGGTGTGTCAACCTGTCGCAAATTAAGATCATCATATATTCATATCCCTCATATTCTTTTTAATTTGTATTTAAACGCCATCTATTTTCAAAACTGGATATGTTTATTTTTATCCTTGATGATTTTATATTAAACTATCATGCATATTAAACGTAGGTAAGCAAGGTATTTAACCTTAAATTATTCACGCGATCAAGACCCGTAATACATATATTTTCATAATGTGTACAAATCGCGAAAGTTTATTAACATTTGTAGGTAAGCAATTTTGGCACTCAGAAGAAATCGAATCAAAGATGGCGCCACGTGTTTTATTTTGATGTAACGCGGACTTAATCTTTCATTTTTTTAAGCAATTACCATTTATAAATTCTAGAATATCAAGTAATTACTGTTTATTTGTAATGTAATATTGTTTTTCATTTCTACATTTATAACATAATCACTATTCATGCAAAACAATGATAAAGGTGCCTATTGGAAGTGATTATTCATATGAAAATTTGTTAAACAAAGTAAAGATGTTAAAGTCGAAAATAAAAGCTTGTATAAATAAGTATACGTTTAGAAAAATACTTAAAAAAAAGAATAAAAATAATTTTAACACAACACAAAAAGAGACTCGCAATTAGGGAGTCGATCCTCCGACCTCGCTCGTTTAATACCGCTACTTGTGCCAATAGACCACCTCAGCTGATGCAAACACGGTTAAAATAGCTGATCTTAAGAAAATTAAAAATGTTGTGTTTAGCTCCTAATAGTTTTAGCGTGAAGTTATTGTTTCCATGGGTTACAAATTGTAAATAATGTCTTATTGTGGAAAAAAATGTGAAAAACCATAATGGTTCGACAAAACATACGTTGCTGCTTACTCCCCATAGACGATAGCATAATGATTTATAGTGCAAGTAATGACCCATAGTATTTACAATAAAACTGCAAATTTTCATGAAGATCCGTCAAGTAGTTATTGTTTTATAACGATAAATAGCTACAAACATTATCCGCCATTGCTTAGCTCCTATAGGAAATAGCGTGATAAATTATAGCCTCTATGTTAATCCAGACTTATTAGAATACACATACAAAATTTCAACCGAATCTGTCCAATAGTTATTGCGTGATGCGTGTTCAAACAAACAGACAGACAGACAGACATTTCTAAAAATGTAGGAATGTGTTTAAATACTCTTTTCGAACATTTTCCCAATATTTTTTTTCACTATGTTCGGCCATGTACAGACACGTGAAATTTACAATTTTATTATATGTATAGATATAGATAGATAGCATGATTCAGTATTCACGCGCGATGGCTTATTATTAGCGTATTTCATGTATAACTTTGGTGTTTCTATACCGATTTCTATTAGTATTTTTTATGGAATAGTTAATTATGTTAACTTTTTTAATTAGGGATGACTGAGCGTGTTATAAACGTAAAAGTAGACAAATATAATCAGAAAGCTTCGAACTACTAAGCTATCGGGAGTTACACGTGATATTGTGAGTCAACCATAAAAGATAGACATATGCTGTCGTGGGATGTTTTTTATATAATTTTAAGGAGAACATTTCCGTCATACATGATATCTGTGTAGCTTTAACCATTACGGTTGCACACGCGACGAAAGCTTAAAAAATGGAGTACCTTCTCCCGTTTTCCTTCACTGCTCTGCTCCTATCGATTGTAGCGTGATGAAAAGTATACTATAACCTACTCAGGAGTATGAAAAATAATTGTATCAAGTTTCGTTAAAATCCGTCGAGTAGTTTTTGTTTCTATAACGGTTATACAGACAAACAGACAGACAGACAAAAATTTTACGGATTGCATTTTTGGCATCAGTATCGATCCCTAATCACCCCCTGATAGTTATTTTGGAAATATATTTCATGTACAGAATTGACCTCTCTACAGATTTATTATAAGTAGGTATAGATTATTTAGTTTATTACAGCTTCATATTTAAGATTTTTTCTGTGATTTAAAACCGCATTAAGTAAGTTTGGTACTTTTTTTCGACAAATATTAGTCTTTATATCTGCTTACAGTTTATTTATAAATATTTAGTTATTATTTAGTTTATTACAGCTTCATATTTAAGATTTTTTTTGTGATTTAAAACCGCATTAAGTAAGTTTGGTACTTTTTTTGGACAAATATTAGTCTCTATATCTGCTTAAAGTTTATTTATAAATATTTAGTTATTATTTATTTTGTTACAGCTTCATATTGAAGATTTTTTCTGTGATTTAAAACCGCATTTTGTAAGTTTGGTACTTTTTTTTGACAAATATTAGTCTCTATATCTGCTTAAAGTTTATTTATAAATATTTA
The DNA here is from genome assembly GCA_945859575.2 of Herminia tarsipennalis. Taxonomy (NCBI): domain Eukaryota; kingdom Metazoa; phylum Arthropoda; class Insecta; order Lepidoptera; family Erebidae; genus Herminia; species Herminia tarsipennalis. The sequence goes on along the minus strand of OX243849.2, from coordinate 19,666,822 downwards.
GTTATTATTTAGTTTATTACAGCTTCATATTGAAGTTTTTTTCTGTGATTTAAAACCGCATTAAGTTTGGTACTTTCATCCGTATTGCCAGTAAGTTCCTACCTGTAGTAGGTAGGAACTTACTTACTTACAAACGACATGAAGTTACTTCAAGTTGCACTCAGACCAATTTTGTCAGATATACAACAGATGCTCTCTGGGAAAGTAACGGCAACCTGAACTTTAAAGTTATACTATACCTTCCTACGAGACTTACAAACACACTTACTAAGAACTTTTTGTATGCAAAATCATTTAAGACTTGCAACTTGAGAATGGAGTAGGTATTTGCAGTATTTTTACTCGACTGCGCTAAAAGGAGAATTAGATTTTTGAGTGTATGTATGTATATTTCTTTGCCACGCCCTACATCCTAAATAACTTGATGGATTTTAGCTTGAGAGGTATCGTTAGATTGGTCTCGGTAGTGAGAGTGACAATAGGTTCATCAAAATTAGATAAATGAAAAAATATTAATATTTATTGCCATAAAGTTCATACAAAACTTGTGAATTCTCTGAGCCAAAACACACAAAACAAACAAAAAAAAAAACAAACAACTAGTTCATTGTTGTTTTTTTTTTTTTTTTTTTTAAAAGACGAACCTCGCAGTAGAGTACAAGCCTTGTGTTGTGGGGCACTTTACAAACATACAAGTCACGGACACAAAGAACAACCAGACTCGGAACAACAATTTGTGGATCACACAAAGTGGTGTCCCGTGTAGGGCGAACCCACGACCTCTTCCGTAGCAGTCGGACACACTCCCACTGCGCCACAGAGACAGTAGTGTCAACTATATTTCAGAGTCCAGTGTTTTAAAAAAGTTGTTTTTTTTTGCGTTCTATACAGGATGTTCGGTGCATGAACCGACACAATTTATTTAGGGATTTGGTCAATTTGAAGAAGATTTGTAACTTTAATTTAATAAAAACGTAATTATCATTATTAAGTATTTTCTTAACCGTGAATTTCTGACTAGTATTTTGACTGCGTGATGAATTGTTTTTTATGACATAAAGCCTATCATTGGAATTAAGAATAAACTAAAGAACTATTTAAAATAAAGTTATGTTCCAAATAATAACAATAATAATTATTTATTTTCCTTACTAAGTATACAAAATAATATTATCTTGGGACCACTCACACAACACTATCTGATCCCAAACTAAGCAGAGCTTGTACTATGGAAACCAGACAACTGATAACATACTTACCTTTAAATTTTTAAATACATACATATTATAGATAAATAACACCCAAACACAGAATTAACATCGTGCTCATCACACAAAGTTTTATCCCGGGTGGGGATCGAACTCACGACCTCTTGCGTAGCAGTCGGATGCACTCCCACCCCACAAAGGCAGTCAATTACAAAATGTTGCAGAAACGGGGAAAAATTACCCAGACGAAGTTGCACGGGTCAGCTGGTAACATTATTCGATGCCTATGTTGATCAACTTTAACTAAAGTTAAACTAAACCACTGATCAGCATTAATTAAAGTTTAAGCCCAAAGTTACTAACAACAAGTACTTACAGATTATATGTATTATTAATTCAAAGCATCACTATGTATTATAGGATTATGTATTTCGAACTAACAATTTTACTCAGTAACAAACTTTATAGTTTGACTCAGTTCCAACTGCAGTCAAAGTTAGCTGTCAAATCGTTAGCAATTCAAAGCGACTAACTAACTGTTGTTAAGATCTGATAGTTCAGTATTTAATGAAGGCTCTTGAAGTTTATGTTATGATTTATTATACAGTCTAACCGTGACCACAGCCGTTGCAATACGGTCGAAACGTTGGGCGATAAACAAGGTATTTTACCTTATATTATTCACGCGATTAAGACACGCAATATATATATATTTTCATAATGTGTTCAAATCGCGAAAGTTTATCAATATTTTAAGGCTATTGAAGATTATATTTTGCTTGAAATGCGACTAAGTTTAATACCGACAAAAATATTGATTTCTTCTCTTGTTTTTGTTTTGAGTTTTGATTAATTATAAACACGATTAATAAAAGCTTGTTAATGGAAAAGTGTTCATGGCTGTTATGATAAAACTGGCATGGCGTAATCATCACCTTTTTAAAAAAAACAAACAAATTTAGTTCTACTTATAGTTATTAACATGAAGAATGTATATTAGTGAGCTTGCTTACCTATTTCCGTTAATGGCTACCTTGAACAGGTAAGTCAATATAGGTTACCACACCGATCTGACAACCAATAAAAAATTGTATCGAAAAAAATATAATTTAATTACAAAAATAATCGTATAGTATTTTTTATTATTACCATGCTTTGAAGTTTTAAAAAAGAAGAAATAAAAAAAAATAGCCACGAACATTTTTTGATTGGAAAGCTCTTATAGTCGTGTTTATAAATTAATAAAATTTGATAAAAATACGTCTGTTTACACACTATCTCTCTCTCTCTCTCTCACACACTCACACACACACACACACACACACACACACACACACACACACACACACACACACACACACACACACACACACACACACACATACACACACACACCTACGTCCACTGTCTCCGTGGCCGTCGCGGGTAAAAAGAAATCAAAAACGTTTTTTAATAAATTCCACGCTCACTGTAACGATAACAATATCGCAAAAACTTCAGCAAAGTATTCGCTTTCAAACACAATCTTCATAGCACAATCTCATTGAAAGTAATAAGATCGGCTGCACAAAGGTTGTTTATCCCTGGAAATTTACAAGACATCAAAGATTTATCAATTTAAAACGTCGGATGATACAGGAAGTTCGCTTAGCAATTTCCGATGGCATTATTCTCTAAGATAAGAGTATTGATAGTGTTGCATATTGTTAAGTACCTGATTGATTTTGTTATAGGTAATGGAATCTAATAATAGTGCTGTTCTTGGTTTAGCTGTCTGTTGATCGCTTTTTATGATATAAACAAATTGTTGACGATACACGGTTAATTATAGTTATCTATACTAATAGTTTAAAACTGAAGAGTTTGTTTACTTATTTGTTTGTTTGGTTGAACGCGATAATTTCAAGAACTTCTGATTCGAATTAAAAAAAATCTTACAATATTAGATAGTCCAATAATCAAGGAAGGCTGTAGGTTACATAATATCACGCTACGACCAATAGGAGCTGAGCACTTACCCTCTTATTCATTATAAACAAAAAAATAAGCCGACGTTTTAAGAACATTTTATTACATTCCATTTTCAAAATTTAAATAGAAGTTTGATATTAAAAATGCTCCTAAAACGCTAACTAATTTATTTGGTTATTTTTTTATTTACTATTTATTTATTTTATTTTATTTTACGTTTTACTAATATTATAAAGAGGAAAGATTTGATTGTTTGTTTGTATTGAATAGGCTCCGAAACTGCTGCACGGATTTTAAAAATTCTTTCATCGTTGTTAAGCTATATTAACCCCGGGTGACATAGATGACATAAATCTTAATTCGTTTTGCCAAAAAGGACGTTTAGATTTTGTTTATCGGTAATACCACTCATCATGTGAAAGCTGAAAGGTGAATCTCTTTATTAACACAGCTAGTTAAATAACCTAGGGTTGTAATTCTAATCTGTTTACAAAACTTACAAATGTTAGGCGGCCTTTGCCACATTTTTCTTAAAGACAAATTATAATGTACTAAATATGCATTAGTCATTAACATCAACAATGCTTATACCTGTATCTACATCCCTTTAAACCGGATTACGAAGCAATTTCCATACTAAAATTTGTAACATTGTATTAACATTTCGTTCAAAATGGAGGGTCGCGAAATTTGACCTCTTAAAAACTAATCGAGGGCTTCACAATTCATTTAACGAATGCCTTAGGGCGATGATTCAGGTGTAATCTTTGTAAATCAATTATTTGTAGGGCTGTGATAAATGTTTTAAACCCAATCTTTCATAATTTCACGTTCAAATTGTGGCGGTATACACATATATATACAAATACGAGATCGGTTCTATCCTGAATCGCAAACACGAAGTTCTCACAACTGTTTGATTAACACCTACGCTCTCATTGCTAACTGTCACAGTTCGATTGTAGTAATACGATCGAATTGTTCTCCCAATACTAGAATAATAGCTACGGTTGGGATATTAGATATAAAGCGGTTGAAATTAAAAATAAGTAAATTTGAATCGATAAGATGGATACTGCCAGTTCCAGTGATTACAACCATTTTACAATGCTTGTAGTTACGGGCAGTCAATTATCCTTACTTGCTCAAGGAACTGGCAGTATCCGTCTTCTCGGTTGAAACTGACGTGTCTTTTTTAAAGTTCAACCGTTTTCCGTACTACACTAACTGTAGCTGTTACTCTAGAGAGAATATCTGAAATAATGAAAGAACCTGGCTTTAAGTAGTTTTATGGAGTGATTAAGTCCAGTATCCAGCAAGTGTTAAGTATAGCAGACTAGTTGACAAAAAATATAAAAAAAAAAAAATTGAAATAAAGATGGCCATCCCTACAGTATCGTCCAAATTTTATGTTAATAGCTTTAAGACAAAAGGTATTGGTTTTTAATCAAATCTAATTTATTTAGCGCAGTGATTGTCAAATGCAAAAGAAAATTGGTGCCACATGGAGAACAGTTACTAGCACCAATATAATGTACAATGGGGATATTGACTGTCAAGTCAAATCAGTCTATTATTATAAAATGTCATAACGACAAGCTCTATAGAAATGTATATGGAATAGCAACCTATGACGTCATAAGTTCATATCGTCAAATCATTAGTTTTAGTATTCGTTTTCTTGCTTTTAAATTCAAAAACATGTTCAATTGTAAAAGGACACTTATTTTCAAAGCATTTTAAGATCTACTATTAGAAAGAAAGAAAGGAAGAAAGAAAAAGCGTTTATTTTTTACACAATACAAGGAAATCTTATTTACAATACTTTAAAAAAAGAAAAAAAATTACGTGTGTGTAAAAAAATGGATCTCACCCAGCATTGTGCTGCCTCTCCAGTATTGCTACTGGATTAGCGCTGGTTTTCACTATTACCTGATTATTATAAAATAATTTACTTTTATTGTAGTCAATTACCCGAAATTTAATTAACCTCCCAAGCATCTGGCGGACATAGTGGACATATGTTTGTCCACCCTAAATTCGGGCTCAACTGTCGGCAGGACATACAGGTTGACAGTGGCGCGGCGATTGGTTTGCCATTTTTTACGGCAATTTAGGCGGCACTATTGGCAATTAATTGCTCGGCCAATAATGGCAATATTTCTACCATCGAATGGCGCATGATTCAGTCTGCTAAACGGGCTACACAACCCAGCAACAATAAAATAGAGAGCGACTAAACAAAATTGGCAGGACAACATTGCGGAAATAAATCGCTCAGCGATCGTCAACCATCAAATCAATATTGGAGAGTACTGGCATGTTGCCGGCCACAGCATTGCCACCACAAATTACCGTAAAAAATGGCCCGTTTAGACGCCCCTTTATACCACACGTGCTCTTGTAACTGTTCTAACACAAACCCTCTAAGTTTTACTCTTCTTCGTCGGTTCACTCTTAGCAGAGCGGTCGTGGTCAATATATGGCAGTCTGATTTCGGGCAATTGTAATTCGCTTTACGATGCGACGCCATCCTTCCTTGTCGGCTGCGATGCGCGTGCATTCATGGAAAGGGCCGTCCATTGCAGATTTAATCTGGTCTGTATCACCGGAAACCATTCCGCGTGCCTTCAGTATTGAAATTGTCATAATATGTTCTTTATTTTAATACCAACTTTCGTCAGATATTGACCTGATCAAGGCTCTCATTCACGATCTTTATTCCGTGATCGGTGCACTCAAAAATGTCCGCCGCGTCATTTCTAAGCGCAGCTCTCCATTTAGGTACCATTATGACAAGATTTTGACAGTTCGGACGGGCTTCCGTGGCAAGCCCGTCCGAACTGTCAAAATATGTCTAAACTGTCAAAATCTGTCTAAACTGTCAAAACACGCAAAAAAAAAAAGATCGTGAATAAGGCAAGAATTCAAGAGAGACTTTAATCTTTTGATAGCCATATTTTTTATGATATAAAATGAACAAAGCCTATGTTACCCAGACTCATTTAAAGAGTCTAACAATATCAATAGAAAATGAAATAATGAAACTCACTGACGTACATTATAATTGTGAACACTTAAAACATTTCACTTTTTTGGCAGACACTAAAAATTATTTAAAATTAATGTTTATAAAAATAATTTAACTACATAGATAGAACTTAGGTTTCAAATTACGTACTTATAAGGTATCTTTTTGACCGCCATATATATCCTTCAGGTTGGGTCTTTGTGACCCCAAGAAATAGGAGGCTTCTGAATCCTTTCCCCTAACCTTTGAACTTTTAACCTTACCGTGTCAAAGTGTCCCGAGTTACTAATTGGAATTTCTTAATTTAGATGTTGCTACGTCAAGTTCAACTAACGATAGGCCTATGTATGTAATTAAACACAGTATTGTTCGCTCAGAGAGGGGCTCTGAATCTGAGTAGTGGAAAAGTAATACGGCTAATAACGTACTATGTATTGTTCTTAGTGCGGTAGTTGTTTAATTAAGAATGAACAAAAAACAGGAAGTCTGTGTCTAACCGTGATCCTTCATATGCGAGCAAAGATTGGTAAAATACGAATGTTTACATGCTTATGGGAGGCGATACAAACCCACTTGCAAATTCCTTTTTGACGTTTTGATCTGATTGTCAAATCTGTGTGAGACTTTAAGAGGTTTGAAATCAAAAAACTCTCACACATACATTTTTTCACACTTCTTGCGGAAATACGAATTTGGAAAATTGCACTTACAGGATCACGTTTTCGTACGATTATGAAACACCGACAAAAGTAAAATCGATTTCTGTGACTGACTAATTGTCTACTAAATTCATCTAAACTACTTAAATTTGTAATGAGTTTTTTACTGTTTATATCATCATCATCATCAGCCTATCGCAGTCCACTGCAGGACATAGGCCTCTCCAATTGCACGCCACTTTGTTCTATCCTCGGCTTTTCGCATCCAGCTCTTGCCAGCCGTTTTGCGTAAATCATCGCTTCACCTGGCCTGAGGGCGTCCTACACTACGTTTGCCGAGACGCGATCTTCACTCAAGAACTTGTTTACCCTAACGGTTGTCGGTTCTTCTAATATGGCCAGCCCACTGCCACTTCAGCTTGCTAATCCGGTAGGCTAGGTCGATAACTTTGGTTTGGTTTATATGTGTAGGTAGGTAAAATAGGTATCTACATGATTTTTATTTTTATTTGTAGTAGGAGAGAAACCAGGAGGCCTACTCTAATTCAATGAAAACGAAGTTTCGGTCAAAAATGAGGTGATAATAAACAAAACCAGAGACATCTATTTAATCCACTCGTTCCAGAAAATTATTCATATGTTCGAACTTTTTGTGGTACCTATTAATAGGCTAAGACTTAATTACAGTAAGAAATTGCTAATAAATTGAGCTAAAAAGTATATTGTGGAACTGTAAATGGCCCTCAATTCGAAGACTGTTTTAATCCTATCTAATTTATTTTCTTGAGTACTTTAATAGGTTTTTAATAGCCCGTAAGCTTAGAATAATATTTCGAACATTTTGATGGACTTTTAAAGGTTGTTTATTTGAAAATAAGTATCAGGTCGCTAAATATCAAGCAAGAGTATAGAAGGTAAGTTTCATATGGTCTAAATCTATTTTATTATTTTTGAATTTGCAAAGTTATTGACACATTTACGAGTTTTCAAGTTGTTTTTGTTTTTATGAACAAATCGTTTAGAAGCGGCGGTAGCCTAGTGCCTAAGGCATCGGTCTCGCAGTTGTGAGGTCGCGGGTTCGAATCCTACCCATTATACTACCGACGTGAATCCATTCCTAACACAAGCCATTGAGCTGAGCTGGAGGAGTTAACAGGATTGCTAGTAATGCGGAACCACAATCCCACATTGCTAGTTATCTTTAAAAAAAAAACGTGTTAGTCTCGCGTAAGTTTCGTTCAAAGAGTACATAAAGGAATTCGCAAATGGGTTCGCCGATTTCAAAATTCTTCGGTAATAATAGATAATCAACAAGATAAAAACTTTTTAACAAAAATATTACCGACTTCAAAAATAAATACAAGGCAACTGAAAAGCAAAAAATAATATACCTAGAATAACAAAAACAAATTAAACATTTTGAAGTTGGTGACAATTTTTGAGGAGTTCACTATCAGCTTTATTACATTGTATAATAGTAGTATATCGAGATTAAAGTGCTACTCAATACCATATTAAAGTACTTAATTGAATCGCAAACTGTGAAATATTGAATAGGTCTGCTCGTAATTTTTGGTCTTCATCATCAGTTCCACTTCACCAATTGGTGTTTTTTAAGAGTAAATGCACGAATCACTATGAAATATACCTAAATCACTGTAGGTGTGCTTTTAATATTTTAAGAGTTCTCTCGATTTCTCCAGGATCCCATCATCAGATCGTGATCTGATGGCAATGGGACCAACTTGGAAGTATACCCTTTCAAACACAAAAATATTTTTTTCAAATCGGTCCAGCCGTCTTTGCGTAATCGGTGAACAAACATACAAAAAAAAAAAAAAAAAAAATCATACAGACGAATTGAGAACCTCCTCCTTTTTAAAGTCGGTTGAAAATACAAATATTCTGAACAGAGAGAAACTACTGGAGAAAACAAGCGCTCTTATATTTCTTACTAACAACACCGATGAAACTGCATGCTGCATTCTGAAATACAAATGGTGTTGGATTTAACAGAAAAATGGCGTCTGTTGCGGCAATATTGTGGCCGTAACAAACATGTTTTGGACTTTTTAGGTTTGTTAGAGTTACCCAGAAAATATTGCTACACAGAAAAGCCGGTATTCTTTCTAAGGGTAACTTTAACTGTACTTTATTATTGTTTTTACCCGACTGTCTCGAAGCCGAAAAGGAAGGGATATGTTTTAGCAGTGAGACGAATAAGATATCAATCGATGTGTTGTGTATCACTGACAATCCGAGTGACATAAAATATTTGCTATATCCTCCACATGAAGTATGGTGTATATTTTTTTGATACAAATATGATACAAAGTTTGAGCGTGATAATAAAATTTGTATAAGTGCAGGCAGCAGTGCTGTCGACTACAGCTGCCGACCTCACTGCGGTATAGGGTTGCGGGGTGCAGTACATTTCGGTCTTGTATATTAATAAGGCATTACGGCAAGCGCTTCCGAAAATACACACATCAAAAGTGTCTAGGGATCAACATATATTTTTGCAATAACTTTTCTCCTGATTGATATTTTTTTTTTTTTTTTTTAAGGATTCATCAAATAAAGTGTTTTCGTTTGTCACAGTAACGATAAACCAAGTCACCTTTGCATTAATAAAGAAATTTGCCATTTTCCTAATAAAGGGATTTTTGACATTTGAACCACTAACATTAAAGTTCGAAAAAAAGACTGAAATAACAGTTTTCTTTAAAATTTTATTGGGTAACTTAAACAATTAATAATCCGTGTTTCTACCGCGAACACTAACAACACAAGAACATCGGTTTGGCATACTCAAAATGAGTTCATCCAAATCACGCTGTGGAATGGCCGCCCATGTTCGTTGCAACAACAAAAAAAGGTCTTCTTGCGACTGGATACCCTCCATATTCGGCAGAGCTCTTCTCTGTAGCATATCCCATGCATGCTCAATCGGGTTCAAGTCTGGCGACTGAGCAGGCCAGGGCAGGACATTGATGTTAGCTGCGGCGAGAGTCTGTCTTACAACTCTTGCGGTGTGCGGTCGTGCATTATCATGCATTAACTGAAATAAGGGACCGATTTGCACTTGTAGAGGAACGATGACGTCTGATACAATCGTCTCAGCATAAATTTGAGCGTTGAGGTTGCCTCTGATCCAAATCAACTCAGTTCTTCCGCCGATCCAAATACCCGCCCATACCATGATGGTTCCACCACTATAAGGATGGACTTCCTGGCAGGATTTTAATCGCTGTTGGCGTCCAGGGGTTCTCCAGTGTCGTATACGTCTTGTATCCGGTCTCATACCAAAACGAGACTCATCAGAAAAGCACACGAAACGCCATTGTTCTTCTGCCCAATTTCTGTGTTCAAGAGCCCATTGATATCGAATCCTACGATTGTGCATTGCTATAGGTGATACCCGTAGCGGTCTTCGGGAATGAAGGTTCACTTCATGCAAGCGGTTTCTGACTGTTTGGTCGCTAATTAAGTTCCCTGAAGAGTGATGAAGCCTCACGGCTAACATCATGGCGGTTATTGTTGGACCTCTTCGAGTTAAGATTTGAATGTATCGGTCTTGTCTCCGTGTGGTGCAGCGATACCGTCCTCCATGGCGCTCAGCCACGGTACCAGTGCTTCGGTAACGTGTCCAAAGTCGACTGATAACACTCTGACTTGTATTCAGAGCTAAAGCCACAGTACGTTGCCGGGAACCAGCTTCTATCATTCCCACGGCTCTGAGCATTTCTTCCCTGCTTAAATGACGTCGCCGCTCCATAATAACGTTGGTTTTAATCAGTAGTAGGGAAACAGTAGCACTAATAATGTCTTCAATGCGTTGTATGTTTTTATAGGGAAAATATTGACAGCTGATTTTCATCTTTTACTCGAATTTGATTCACAGTTCCTGATTCAAATTATGAAATGCACCAAAAAGGATCCATATAAATTTATAAAATCATAAATTTATTACAAAGCCACATCTCAATCTCAAGAAATCCGCATAAAAATGCTTGATCCCTAGACACTTTTGATGTGTGTATTATGTATTCATTTAGCTCTACGCATACATCCACACGGACGCCCGCCTGCTAGACACTTCACAGTGCTCAGGAGCGCAAGACGTGACAAAATAAAATCGAATATTCGTTCGTGCATATGTCAGATGACCCCATGGGTAGGGAGACGGTATGCAGAGGGATAACTATGATAACTATGATAATGCGACCATTTTCGTTTTATGCATTTTTCTGTAACTTCATAAAGGAAAACCTGTGTTTCAGGCGATTAGTTCCTAAAAACTACAACAGTTTAATTTTAAAACAATAAGAACAAGAAATACCTGCCTATAAGTTACGAGGCGATGCAATGACGATCCCTTTCCAAGGTGAAACGTCTGCCTAAAAATCAAATAATTGAAGTTTAATGACAAATTAACGTCAAAAGCTAGTCTAGTAACAAAAAAAACTGTAATATTTGTTCCATATACGCTGTAAAACGACAAAGAAGTATTTTCTATATTAACTCAGCGCTCGACAAAGCGTCGAATCGTACAAATAAATATTTAAACACAAATATTTGTACCAGCTTTCTTGCTACGTATCTGAGGATCTTTGAACACGTCTTTGAGTTCTTAATAAATTTTATATAAAGTCTTTATTTGCTCTACAAACGCATGAAACGATAATATTAAGGGTTTAATGAGTCACGCTACAGACAGCTGGAATAACAGGAATTATTTATTCAAATTTGAAGGGCTTAAAATCGCGAGTGTTAGAGCCTTAAGCAGCTTTTTCTTATAACTCTTACTTAGCCAGTTACAAAGCTGAAAAACAACGATTGATGAAACGAATAAAGATGAGCAACTGATTGGCTAGCGTGACGCTTGCCATCTGGCTCACGACTTGCTCTAGGCAACTCCAGACCCTTGGCTGACAGTATTCTGCTTCCACGAAGTAGAACTTCGAAACGTGTTTAGCTTCTGCACGAGGCATCTTGAGGACAATTCAGCAGGCACGCCTTAGTCGCTGCCGAACTGTTCTGAGGATGCCTCGTGTTAAGGAGAATTCACAGATCGAGGGTGAGTTGTAGATACATCACACATACATACACACATATCAACCCATATGATGGCCCACTGCTGGGCACGGGTCTCCCCAGTAGAACCTACTGGTATGTAGATCCTGGGGGTAATTGCCATAATCGCCACGCTTGGCGTGCGGATTGGCGATCGCAGTAAGGCTTTAAGTACGCAGAGGACGCTGCTGCCCGTCCTCCGGAGTGAAATCCCTTAGTCGCCTTGACGACACCCACGGGAAGAGATGGGGTGGTACTATTCTTAAGCCGGCACCACACGGCACATCCTAGATACATCCTTAGTAATTAATTTAAGATTGATTTTCGCTATGTTACTCCTGTTTGTTTAGTGTCAACACTTATTTATTTCATCACGTCTGCCCATCTGATGAGGCTAGCCGAGGCCCTTGCCCTGGACGCCTTAGTGGGCGCCAAATGGCATATTGAAGTAGTACACAAACTGCTGCTTTGTTGAAGGGTGCACCGAATGCTATCAAGGGCGGCCAATCCGATGAAATGATTTGCACAGGCATGTGGTGAAACGAAATGCACGCCCCCCCCCCCCTTTGCCCCAAGTAATCATAGATGCCAAGCTTTTGCGATCATACGCAGAGAACACTTCTGCCCGTTCTCCGATGTGAAATCCTTGAGTCGACTTGACGACACCCACTGGAAGAGTGTCAACATAACCACAAATCACATTTTCGCTATAGTAATTTTGATGAAAAAAAAAGAAATACCAACGTTTTTTTAACACACATTTAATAAGGGTGTCAAAAAAAAAATAAACACTTTAAAACCCCAAATGACCGCAAGTAACACGAGTAAACGACTCACCAACTTAATTACACACTCCTAACAGAGTTTCGCTCATTATCATACCTTTCTATTGTCCACCAATGTTGGTTTAGGATCTCACGGCAAACCCTTCATTACAGACTCTCTGTTGATCGTTAATTACGAGGTTTCATTGGATTTCAATGTTACTAGGAAAGGTTAAAGTTGATGATTGTACTTACCTAATAAACCTGTTATTGGGTTAGATTTTAGTTAATTTTTTAATTCCCTTCTTTTAGAGCTTGTTGATTGTAATATGATACAATTAACAAGTACTACAAGAAAGAATTAGACACAAATGTCTATGATAAAATTGTCGTAGATAATTTTATAATTGTTTATGCCGATGTTTTTATTTATGCCGAATGAAGCGGCGGTAGCCTAATGGCTAAGGCATCGGTCCCGCAATCTTGAGGTCACGGGTTCGTATCCTATCCATTAGGCTACCGACGTGAACCCATTTCTAACACAAGCCATTGAGCTTAGCTGGAGGGGTTAACAAGATTGCTAGTAATGTGGGACTCAATCCCTCATTGCTAGTTATCTATTTATAAAAAAATAACTAGCTTTAAGCCACATCGCGAGCGCGCAACGGTCACGAGAGAGACGGGAACAATGGAATCAAGCAGTTTTAAAAAGTCTGCGGTACACCATGTCTTAGTAGCAAAGTTTTGAGCCAAAGTATTTTCAAAATAGTATCTATGTTATTTCAAATCAAGATAAACACTTTTTGGCAGTTCCTGATGTCGCCTTCAGCGATTTAAACTGTAAAAAGTTCTGCTAACCGTCGAAAACAATGCGAACAAGCAACAAGTCACCACGACAAATGTTCTACCTTATCTTGACACAAAAGTTTTGTAGGAAAATATAAATTGGTGTAATAATAGCTGCTGCCCTTTCTACGAAGCCGACCAATTTCTTTAGCTGACTTTTACAAATTACACTATAAAGGTCACTGGGTGGACCAGTTTTTCAGGTTTTATTTTATTTTTATTTCTGGCTAGTACTTTTATAACAACTTCCGCTCTGTAAGGAATGCTACACACATAAGCAGCACTTTTGGATCAGCAGTATTGGCCGAACAACAAAGCCGACACTGATATATTTGCCGAACAACAAAGCCGACACTGATATATTTGCCGAACAACAAAGCCGACACTGATATATTTGCCGAACCACAAAGCTGACAATTCACTCAGGTAACATTCGATTCAGCGGTATTTGTTAAACGGCAAAGCCGTGGCTTTGGCGTTTGTCCACCGCAGCCCAACAACGGGACGTAGCGATACATAGAATTACTATAGTTGCGTGTCCATCGCACGTCCGTTATCGTCCGCGAGCCGAAGTAAAATAATCTCGTTCACAGTAATTTCCCGTTGACGGGCTGCGGAGGACAAACGGCTTAAGTCGGCAGTTGCCACCAGGCTGCGCTTTCCCGAGTATTTAAGTTCAGCAAAGTCTATGGGCTTCGGTTTTACCACCCGGCCTGTGCCGATTGATGCCGACCCGCGTATGTGTGTAGCAACTCTGAAACGAGGGATTTTACAAACATACATAGAGGGTAGATTTAGAAAACATACCTATGTGTCACATTTTTAACGGAATTTTTGAACGTGTTTTTCACCCACAAAACGTTGGATTTAATTAAAACTTCGCACACTTATTATGGACCGATAATGATACAATTCGATAAAAAAGGATTTTAGGAAATTCATCCCCTAAAGGGGAAAAATCTCAGAACACACATATAGTTAGAATCGGTCAGTAGTAAGTCAAAGCGTTTCATCGCTAAGTAATTTTGTTGCTCCTTAAGCTGAAATTAATTTTAAAATGATTTATTTACGTTTTTGAGCTATACTACTTCGATAAATTCTCATTGACGTATTTTTACTCTATTCGTTTTACATTGCGGTTTCAATTGATGTCATCATGTGATATGTTATCGTCTCATACGTTGAAAGTACACAATGAAATTCAAACGAATAAACAACACAACAACAAATAAATGTCGTGGTACAGGGGATTTTGTCGTTTTTCTACAAGTAGTGTTAAGTTTAGGCACTTTATATCGATTTCTTCAATCGCGAATTGCGCTATGAAATTGAATATGAAACAGAAAACAGATAGCCGGAGGAACGAGAATTCATTTTTGTAATAACTACATAGGTATCAGTTTGATCAAGCACCTATTGAAAACCATTTAGTTAATATCATAAAGGCAATAGCTGATGTACACATACGAGTAGATATACGTTTACATTATTTAACGAGAAATTTAAAAACCAAAATTACGATTTGTGGTAATCTTTTGCAATCTATATAATGTTAAATAGTTCAATCCTTTACTTTGTCCAGTCAATTTAGACATTCGAAGTTACATAAAGTCCCAACAAGCTGAATTTCTGTGAAGTTGTTCAAATCATAATTATAAACAATGTCTAGAAGTTCCTCATCATTCCCCTGTAAGGAAAAAATTTAATTCAAGGTAAAAGGTCAAAAAAATGAGTTTTTCGCGATTTTCAGCAAAACGGTAAGTTTTATCATAAAAGTACCTCAGACAAAAATTGTAGATCATAATATTATCTATAAAAATGTATCAATACTTTTTTTCTTACGAGTCACCGTTTCTGAGATATAACGATTCAAAAAGTTATAAAAGTTGTTATCGTCATAATATGCACACGTTTCCACGCCACCTATGAGGTAGTGTAATCTGAAGATTCTAAAATCTGAGGATTTTCTTCTTTCACTCTCTTTATTTAATTTCTCGCCACAAAATAAGCATAGTTCTTTGAAACAAAAAGCTGATTCACTGATACGTGATCTAGTACGAGGAGGACTTGCTGTGGATGTACTGGCTTCTTGTTCTTCACGTTGTCTTTTATTAGCTGCAGCAATAGAAGACTTTCGAGTATAATTTTTACGGCAATTTTCATGTATTGTCACAGATTTCAGATTTTTGAGATATTCCGAAAAATCATCAGCTCTTTCGATACTTGCATTAATTAATGTCTTCATACCACGTTCAACAGTTACAACTTCACTTTCAGTTAAAAGTTTAGCACAAATAAAACAATATTCAGACATTTTTAATATAAAACTCAAAACAGCACAATATAGGTTTGGATAAACACGTGTTTTCAGTACAGAGTGACGCTCAAGACTATTCATTTATTATAGCAGGTATAAGACCCTAGCCACGCACACAATAGAACAAGAGACAGATGTCTCGAAGTTACACTGGCTTAAAGATTATGGGACTGGGTTTCATTTTACCTGATATTCTTGTAGTTACAACTTATGTATATTTTATATTGTAAGTATAAGTTACAATGACCGATAGAAAAATATTTAAACATTTAATATAATATATATATATATATATATATAATAATAATAATAATAATAATACGCTTTATTGTACACTAAAAATACAAGAACAAGGTGGTATACATTGTATGACTTACATGTAGGTACAATGGGCGGCCTTATCGCTAATAGCGATCTCTTCCAGGCAACCTTTGGATGGATAGAAACAAATTATCTACAAGAAATAAATAGCGGTAGTGTACAGCATGAATAAATAATATAGGTATTTTATTACATTTAGGTATATACATATATTTAAGTATAATAATCTAAACTTTTCAAGAAATTAGAACAAAAACAATTAATAGATATTTATAGTTTTAAGTAGTCAGATAATGAGCCTTCAACATCCTTTTAAACGATACCAACGACTGAGCACGTCTAATAGGCAGAGGCAATGCATTCCAAAGTCTTGCTGCCTCAACTGTAAATGATTTGTCATAAAATCGTGTGGAATGCACTGGCATTTCCAATCTCAAATCCTCCGATGACCTCAGGGACCTCGAATGTGTGTCATGTAGGAACTTGAAACGTTCTTTGAGATACAAGGGAGTGAAAGGATTAAAAAGTATACTATACAGCAATGAAAGAATGTGAGTATTCCGACGAAGACGAATTGGGAGCCACTTGAGCTCGTTACGGAATTCTGAAACGTGATCATATTTGCGCAAGCCAAATATAAATCTAATACATAAATTTTGGAGACGCTCAAGTCTGTCAAGTTGCTCCTCAGTGAGGTCGAGATAGCTGGCATCAGCATAGTCAAGTATAGGTAGAAGAAGAGACTGTGCCAGCGTAATTTTAGTGGTAATGGGGAGAAAGTTGCGGAGTCTTCGCAAAGACCCTGTAGATGCAAATAACTTACGACTGACCTCTTGCAGTTGAGGACCCCAAGATAAGGTTTTGTCAATGAGAACGCCCAAGTTCTTTACAGTGTCGCTAATGGTTATAGAGGTACCGTTGAGTTTAACTTGTGGCAATTGGTTCCAATCGATTCGCGAAATCATCCTCGGGCTACCAACTACGATAACCTGAGTCTTCGACGGGTTAACCTTCAGACCATGGTGGTTGCTCCATTCACATATACGCTCCAAATCCCTGTTAATAATTGAAATGGCTAGTGGCAGCTGTCGCAGTGGTGCTTGTGTGTAGATTTGAAGATCATCTGCATAAAGGTGGTAGGATGAAACTAATTGGTTAGAAATAGCATTTATAAAAATTGCGAAGAGAAGAGGAGAAAGAACGCCACCCTGCGGTACACCAACCGTTACATCGCACCAGGAAGAATAAGACTCTTCAATGCGTACCCGTTGTCGGCGACCAGACAGATAACTATGAAACCAGTCAATAACCGTTGGAGATATGTTGATAGAGCGTAGTATACCAAGTAGAATATTGAAATCAACAGAATTGAAGGCATTACTGAAATCAAGTAAGGAAAGGACTGTTAGATTTCCTTCTTCCATGCCTTGTCTAATATCATCAGTAACACCAACAAGAGCTGTAACAGTGCTGTGGGCAGAACGGAAACCGGACTGAAAGGGATTGAGGAGACAATTTCGAGATAGAAATGCACTAAGTTGGGAATGGATGAGTCGCTCAATTACTTTGGAAAGGAACGGTAGTATGGATATTGGTCGGTATTCTGAGAATGATGAAGGATTTGATTTTTTAGGAAGAGGAATAATTTGGGCATCTTTCCATATTCGTGGAAAGAAACCGCTGGTAATGGAAAAGTTCAAGATATTTGTTACGATAGGAAGAATCTGGTCAAGGATAGGCAAGATCATGTTACGGCTGATACAGTCAGTACCTACTGCATTAGATGTAATTGACACTACGCTCTTTCTAACATCACAATCAGTAAATTGATTTAGAACAAAAGGAGGATAGTTGGGTGATGGAAGTGGTGAAAGATAATTCAATGTATTAGCTTTAGTGGTCCCATCAAAATTGGACGAAGAACAGAAATGCATATTAAGTGCGTTTATGTCAATTGGTTCACGGATGGGGTCTTGTCTGGATTTTCCAACACCCAAAGTTCTAAGAAATTTCCAAATTTTAGCGGGCTCTCCGTTCTCAACCGAGGTGTGGATATGTTGGCGTTGTGCATTTCTACACACCTTATTGCAGTGATTTCTTATAGCCACATATCTTTCTCGGTTAGTAGAAGTAGGTCTACACTTAAACTTAGATTTGGCTGCGATTTTCTTGTCCAATAAAACTTTAATCTCGTCAGTAAGCCATGGTGACGGTAAATGCTTAATTTTAATTTCGCGGATCGGAGCATGCACATCATACAACTTAATCAAGTTTGAATTAAAAATATCAACTTTATCATTGACACATACGGATCTGTACAAAGGATTCCAGTCAATATTACTGGCATCCTCTCGAAGTAAATCGATATTCATACCACTAAAATTACGCTGTTTAAGAATTTTAGGTTTGACCTTAGGCGGTCGAAGTTTATAGGAAAGGAAAATTAAATCATGATAGGAGAAGGCATCAGCCGAGCATTGGCCGTGCTTAGAGACAAGATCAGGTGAAGAAACGAAGATGAGATCAAGAAGAGAAGGAGTAGAATTGGGAAAATTATGAGTCGCATTTAGGGGTAGAATAGAAAGATTACAGGATTGTATAGTATTGTAAAGAGAGGAGGAACGAGAGTCGTTTTTTAAAAGACACGTGTTAAAATCGCCCATAATGACGATATGGCTGTAAAAAGGAGATAGATTTTCTAAGAGGCGTTCGAAAGAAGAGAAATAGTCGATACGCAATGAAGGGCAGTAAAAAACTCCGAGTAAAACTTTATTATGGTGAAGTTCAACTTCTACAAAAAGATGCTCGCCTGCATTTTGTGGCGGTGGCTGTGCTGATATATTTACGATGCGGAAAGGAATATGTGTGCGCAAGTACATTGCTACACCACCACCAGCACCGGCAGCGCGATCATTTCTAATTAAATGGTAGCCTGGTATAGAATAAGAGCTGGACGGAAGACATGGTTTTAACCATGACTCAGATATAAGAATTCCATGGATATTGTTGCAGTCAAAATTGGCCAGCATATCAGAGAAATGGGCGGGAATACTCTGGGCGTTAATATGGACTACATTGAAGTTCCTAGGGACATCAGAGAACGTGGATTGGAGTGTTTCACCAAGAGGTGGGATACTGACAAAACTATCATTGGAGCTACTGATGACAGAGTGAAAACTCTCATTATCACTTTCATTAGCAATATCCAACATAATAAATAAATTAGATTTATAATACAAATTAAATTAATAAATAAAAAATAAAATAAACAATATATAAATATCTCTAAATAAATGTTTATAAATACGATTATGAACGTGAAAAACTAAACTCAGTACTATCCACCCACCAGTTGAATGTTTTATGAAGAGAAAACATAAAAACACAAAAAAGTAAACAGATAATTAATAGTAATCCAACAATCAATCAGCAGGGTCCGGTACAAAAATTCAATCTAATTAAATGTGTCAAAAAGACTCGTATCCAAACCTTAACACACTGACACTGACATAAATGACTACAATTAATTTACGTCGAATGGTGACACAAGTTTGTTATTTTATTGACAGCCAAAGTTTTCAAAGTTATTAAAAATGGATTGTGATAATTTAGTTAGCAAATGTGGAGGTAGAACACGATATACTTCGAAAGAAGGTGGAATTATAATATATTTTAAACTTATTACCCGGATCCTGCAATTGTGATACGCTTTATGCGAAAAACAACAAGTTTATAACTTTTTGGCGGCAGCAGCTCGACGTGGCCTTTGGGTGTTTTTGGGCGCTTCTGTCTGCTTCACAGCCTCCAAGTTCGGAATGTTGTTGAGTTCCTGAAGAGAAGCAATACGATGACGTGACCCATTGGCACCAATGACATGGACAAAACCATCCCGCGTCCAGCACTTGTTGACTCCGTATTTTTCTCGCGCAGACATAAATGCTTCATGTCGGGGCTTAGTCAGGAACTCAGACAAAGTCACTCCTGAGCCCTTCAGCTTTGTCTTTGTGAACCAAATCTTGTCCCGCAAAGTTACATTTTGGAACTTGATCAGTATCGGCCTTGGTTTGTGTGTACTTGAAGGTCTCCCCATCCTGTGACATCGTTTGATATCAGAAACTGAGAAACTATCAATATTAAGGTGTTGCTTGACAATATTGACGACAACCGTAGCCGTGTCCTCAGTCTTCTGCTCTTCTACACCGTGAAGAAGGAGTATTTTGTGACGACCACGCATCTCAATGCTATCAATCTGTTGTGCTAGCTTCTCCATTTGGCGTTGAAGTAAATTTAAGGATTCCAATGCGAATGTCTTAAATGTATTGAAGTCTGGTGTTATGGTGTCTCCGTCGGTGAAAGTTGATGCATTTGTAGCCTTCTGCAATCTGGACTCAAAGTTAGTGATTCCTTCAAGAAACATTGTCCTTAAGCTGGCAAAAGATTCCTGCATGCTTTCCATGACTGTGTCAAGTGTTGTTGTCAAAGTAATAAGTTGAGTTGTAGGAGATAACACTCTATCTGGTAGGTCTGGACTGCTTAGTTAAGTTTCAATGTATACATAAAGTAAAAATAAGTACTTAAAACGATTTAAATTTAATTTTAAATTGGGAGCAAAATAATGTGCTACTTGCTATGCTAACTACCAGCAAAAAAAAAAAAAAAAAAAAAAAAAAAAAAAAAAAAAAAAAAAAAAAAAAAAAAAAAAAAAAAAAAAAAATATATAATATATATATATATATACATATATATATTATATAAAATATTACAACTCTAGATGTATATACGTGGCGTACTCATGCATATTATGACGATAACAACTTTTATAACTTTTTGAATCGTTATATCTCAGAAACGATGGCTCGTAAGAAAAAAAGTATTGATACATTTTTTATAGGTAATTTTATGATCTACAATTTTTGTCTGAGGTACTTTTATGATAAAACTTACCGTTTTGCTGAAAATCGCGAAAAACTCATTTTTTTGACCTTTGACCTTGAATTAATTTTTTTCCTTACAGGGGAATGATAGGGAATTTCTAGAAATTGTTTATAATTATGTTTTGAACAATTTCACTGAAATTCAGCTTGTTGGGACTTTATGTAACTTCACTCTCATTTTTTGGTCTAAATTGACCGGACTATTTGTGATTAAGTAGTTTTAAGTGTTAAAGTATTTAAACACATAAAAAAAAAAAAAATAGTTTACTCTAAGAAGGCATTCTGTGATAATTCAAAAAATCAGAAGCGTTATCAGGTAATAGTTTTGGCTTAGTGTAAAAATTATATTGATCCGACCTAATCGTCCCTACAATTGATTAGATAGATAAGTATATTAAATTATTAAAAATAAATAAAATGCTTAGTCGTTTAATTTTACCCGTGTTTTTATTTTTATTTATAAGAATGATTCTAGTAATCTTAAAAATGCAAAGTTAGTGAGGCTTGATGGATGGATGAGTGGATGTTTATTACTCTTTCACGGGAAAACAGCCGTACCTATTTGGCAGAAATTTAATGGAGATAGCTTGAACCCGGCAAAGAACACATAGGTTGCTTTTATCCCGGTTTCCATAGGGGATTTCATTCAAAGTGTAAGTTTAGTGTAAGTTCGGTGGAGCCGCGGGCGCTAGTTAGTTAGTTATTAAACTTGTGCTAACTTGTTGGAATTAAAAACTGCAGATATTTTTTTAATATAGTTTCAAACAAAATTAAAAAAAAAATGAATACTTTATAACGAAATAATTTTGGTTATTATTTCATGATTTTATTGAAATAAAGCGTAAAAATTGCGCGACTCAAAAATACAAAAAAATTGCCCCAGTTGACCTTTTTATTTAATTTGAATTTTCTTTTTAATAAGAAAACTTCAAATTAAATAATTCAAAACAGCAGTATCGAATCGAATTGGTTGATTCAAAATCGATAATCTGTTGGATGAATGATGTCTTACGATTGAAACGATTCTCTTTATGGTAGGTTCATCACTAAAACGCTCGCGTGACGACATGCGCGGTGGGGATAAAGTGGCACGCTCTGTTTTCATACTGTTACAGGAACATGTGGCATCTAGCTAGATCTATTATCTTTGGGAATAATAGTGGTTATAACTTCATATGAAACTCCGCCAGTTTTAAAGTTAGATGTGTGGAAGTTTGTATTTGGCTTATAAAGAAAACATGTTTCGGCGTTTTTGAAAAATCAACTTCCAAGGGGGTAAAATAGGAGTAGCAGTTTCTTATAAAACTTCGTTAGTTTTAAATTAAAAATCTTTTTATCTCAAAAAAGCGTGGGGTGCTTGTGACAATATTAATTTATAATCACCCCACGCTTTTTTACGATAAACTGTTATTATTTTAAAAAAAATAGTACAACTATTAAAAAGTTTTTAAAATATTATTTATTTTTCATTTTTTAGTTGTTTTAAAGCAGTAAGCCAAATAGGGAATTTCACAGATTTGACTTTAAAACTAACGGAGTTTTATAAAAACTTGCAACCCCTATTTTACATAAGTATGTAAAGAAACCACTAGCGGGAGGTTGTCAGTATATTACAAATCACCCTGTATAATGGTACTTATGACAAAAGCACAATTTAGATTGATGTCGTTACGGCTACGATTGCATTTGTTGATAAACAGAGTTCTAATATTGTGAAATTTTGTACTTCTTAATCTCAACCTTTACATAATAATAATAATAATATATCTTGGGACAACTCACAACGCTATCTGATCCCAAACTAAGCAAAGCTTGTACTATGGAAACCAGACAAGTGATAAACATACTTATATATTTCTTAATACATACATATTATAGATAAATAACACCCAGACACAGAGTAAACCTTCGTGCTCATCACACAAAATTTTATTCTAGGTGGGGATCGAACCCACGACCTCTTGCGTAGCAGTCGGATACACTCCCACCGCGCCACAGAGGCAGTCAATAAATTAAGTAAATAATTTACGCGATTCAGTTCCTACATACATTTAATATATTTAGGAACTGAATCGCGTAAATATGCAATCCAAAGGTCAAACCTAAATAATCGAAAGCCCAAAACTTCGTAATAGAATGAATTAGAAAACTTCTCAATAGACAAATAGCTAATAAAACATGCACCCTTATTTGTAAGTACGGAAATAGACGAGGAAAGAAACTTGCGTGATTTGTACGAGACTTAGATCTTACAGAGGACTTTGAAGTTATGTAGGTGATACTATATTGAAGGTATTTTTATAAAACATTTCCTAACGTGTGGTTTCGTATTTTTTTTACTCTGTAACTCATTTAGGTAGATGTATTGATTGAATTGATGAATTGACTGGGTTGTTGGTCTAGTGGTTAGTGACCTTAACTGCTAAGACGGAGGTCGTGGATTCGATCCCCACCCAGGATAAAACTTTGTGTGATTAGCACGGTAATTTATCCTGTGTCTGGGTGTTATTTATTTAAAATATGTATGTATTTACAAGTATGTTTATCAGTTGTCTGGTTTCCATAGTACAAGCTCTGCTTAGTTTGCAATCAGATGACGTTGTGTGAGTTGTCCCAAGATATTATTATTAAAGTCAGTTTAGTAACTTACCATTATTAAAACAGCCAACTCGTAGTGTTAATTCCTACCTCTTATTTATTTATTCCATGTAGTGGTAATTCATACCTTTTAGGTATATATTCCATTTGTTATGTATTTCGCTATCTAAATATCTCTTTATTATTTATTTAACATTGTAAACAATTACTAATTGATAAATCACAACTGTCATTTCGACAGAAATATTTTCATGGTTTCTATGACAATAGATAAGCAAAGAGGTCTCTGTATTTTTGTAACAATTATTTTATCTATTCTAAACTGGCTGTGTGTAATTTACAAAAGTAAATCCTAAATTTGAATTAGGATACGCTTTAAAATTTTGGATGCTTTTAGAGAGATTTCTTTATGAGGAAGAAAAGGCGATCAAGTGACAGTTCTCCGAGAGTAAACTTTAAGAAGTGCATTTCTGTGCAACTTGACTACACCCTGAAGAGTATTCCTGCAACTCGGCACTGCATTCTGAAGTGCATGCCTGCGACTCTGCGCTGCACCCGAAGTGCATTACTGCGACCCTGCGCCGCATCCGAAGTGCACGACTCGACGTTGCGCTCTGAGAGTGCATCGCTGCACACCTACCGGCACCCTCACATAATAACTCTTTAAACTCTGCCTTTTTTTCTATATTAACTATTGTAAATTTTCAGGTAATGAACCTCACTTAATAACTCTTTAAACTCTGCCTTCTTTTCTATATGAACTATTGTAAATTCTCAGGTCCACTACCTTAGGATTTACAATAGTTAATATAGAAAACAAGGCAGAGTTTAAAGAGTTATTAAGTGAGGGTGCCGGTAGGTGTGCAGCGATGCACTCTCATGTACTTATTTTTTAATTAGGCTTAAGATTTTTACTCCTGTATTTTCTCCTACTTGTACTTAAACTAGTTTTCTATTATCTACTACTTCATTTTAGCTCTCTTACTCTATATAATCTTTTATTACATTACAAACTGCACAAAATTAAAAAAAAAAAACACTCATACCCATAACACTTTATTAAAGGCGTTCCAACGATCTTCCTGAGAAATTGAATTTTACGAAGTCTCGAGCCCCGTGTGTAATTGCAATTAAAAGATACCGTTCCACTTGATTTGTTAAGACTGGGCTTATAAGGAAAGGGTTATACTGCCAGAGAAAATATCTTGACACCTTTGAAGTTGCTAAAAGTAAGCTTGATAGTCTTGTCAGTAAAATACGCCTACTAATATTCTACAGAATATTGTACAGATGTTGTTACCTTCTATGCGTTTCAAATGAGAAGATAATCGCGATCGCGTCAACTTCACTCTGTACTTGTCAAAATTGTACCGCTAGCAACAAAAACTCCCAAGTCGAGTAAAGTACGTATGTATAATAAGTTAATGGAACGCACGTAATATTTATTTTCTTTGAACTATGTAGGTACCTACCTAACATTTTTCTTTAATAAAATATTATTAGTATGTATATATAATAAACACGAAACCGAAATAAGTAAATAGGCAAATTATAAGAATATTCTACACTTTAGTGGCCTTTCAGTCAGACGTAATATTTTTACCTAAAACATAATAAATAGTAAAATACAGTGCTTATAAATAGTTAGTAGGTAGGTACTTCTGTGTAATACTAATAACACCTTTTTACGAATAATTTTATTGCTGACCTTACGTTACACAATGAAGTTGCAGTCGTATTGCGAAACAAAATATCATCATGACAGTTATCAACTCATTTGAAATGCATAGTACTTCATAACAGAGGTTGTTTCCATTACGCGTTTCGAGGCCTAATTACATAATTCAAGAAAGCAAATCGCTACGCGTATACACATGCCAAAATATTAGACGGTACAGAATTTGAGTTCCTTATTCGCAAGAGTTATTCCCTTATAAAAACTAAAAAAATCCGCCTGCAAAAAGACAAACAAGATACCCTTCATATATATCATGTAGTTGGAGGCAGGATATTAAGTTAAACATAATTAATTTATGCCTCCGACTGCATGATATTAAATTTGAAGTGTATGTTGTTTCTGTCTCTTTGCAGGCGGGTCTTTTAGTTTTAAAATTTATTTTTATTTCGTATTTTTAGTCGTTGTAAGATTTTAGGTGATTTAATAAAAACTATTTGTTTTTTTATTAACGTTTTTTTGAAAGAATTTGTCACTCAAAACTTTTTTTAATATAAAGGTTATATATAATTTCGAACTCACCTTTTAAAGCTTGATTTAAAATTTGATTTGATATGACTCGAGGGTCCTAGAAAATATTTTGTTACTCATAAAATCCGCTAATTTGTTTTTTAAGAATTTTATGTACCCACTGATACTGGGCGTCATCAAGATGTCTTATAATTTATATAAATTTATTAATATAATATTATGAGCAGATAAAGAAACATTGGAAGATACATACAAACATACATACGCTTCAAACACATAACCCTTCTCTACAGTCAGGTATAAAGTATCCCTGTGAGTGATATTTTCAGTAATTATGAAAATATATATATTATGGGTCTTAATCGCGTGAATAATTTAAGGTAAAATATCTTGTTTATTGCCCGATTTTACCTTAAATTATTCACGCGATTAAGACCCGTAATATATATATTTTCATAATGTGTACAAATCGCGAAAGTTTATCAACATTTATTTTAAGTGATACTTTTTACCTGACACTTTTTACGAGTTAATATAAATATATTTGTACGAGGATAATGAGAGTCGATACTCGTATGTACAGCATTCAATGCTACAAAATCTTTATAAACATCTGTTCATTCGCACAAATGGATATAAAATTCAACGTACCGAATTAATTTTCCTTTAAACGTTATGTTCCGACTGCATATTATGTTTTTGGTTCAGCAAATGTTTAGTAATTACCACGAGTTGTCGTTGTTTTATTGTTTAAACTCTTTTATCAAATAACTATTTTTTTTAAAGGTAACCAGCAATGTGGGATTTTGGGCCCCACATTACTAGCAATCCTGTTAACCCCTTCAGCTAAGCTCGATGGCTTGTATTAGGAGTGGATTCATGTCGGTAGTATAATATGTAGGATTCGAACCCGCGACCTAACGATTTCGAGTCCGATGCCACAGACGCTAGGGCTTGACAGTTGTAACCTTACAAGCTTTGCCTGCAGGCAAACCCTAACGTGTATGGCATAAAACTGTTGTTGTCTCTACATTATTAATCGGTTATGCATAATCAATAGGCATTATGGTTATAAAACCCTTGCGTGTGTGACCAGCATTAGCCATTAGGAGAAGACATAGATCAAAAAGTCAAACTCTTGCCGCAAGCTAGACCTACATCCATAATCTAAAAGTGGCTTCCCACGGTACGTTATTTTGCAAACGGACGCGGACCATCTCACACGACACACCGTTGGAAGATGCTGGTCTTTAAAAAGCGCAGACACGTCTATGTGGTGCGCCTCATACTCGACTCAGGTTTGAATTTGACAATGGGCTTGTTTCCAACTAGTCAAAACAACAACTCTGTCATGTCAAAACGCAGATTATATACGGATATCTTATACATATACCGAACTATGACGTCACTATTTTTTCTAGTCAAGTCACTTCTTTTATCATATGATTAATGATAAAAAATCCTATTTAATACTGAATTTAACAAGGAATTAATCGTTGGTAGTTTAAATTCTACTTTTATTTATTAATTAGACTTTTGTATTTTTTTTGTTTACCTAGGAAACAAGCCTATTGTTTCCTCACATCAAATGAGAGTAAGTTTCCACAGGGAAACTGCTATGTCGGATAACCGCTGCGCAAGAAGATCACATTGGATCTAGTAGATTAGAGATTTAAAAAAAAAACGAAAAATGAATCTAAAATTTTCATATTGAATTGAAGCTCATAGTAGGGATCTCAATGAGGGAAATTTTCCGCAAATGCAAGGTATAACGTTCAAAATTTATTCACGCAAAGAAGAGTGCTGAAAATGGGTGTGCGGCCTCTTGAATATAAAGTTTTCAGAACGAATTTACGGAGTAGATGATGCTTGCGGTAGCACTGGTGTAGTATGACAGTAATGTATGTATCTTTTTTATCGGGATCTACATTCCTGATGTTTATTTCTAAACTTGGTTTCAGTTAAAAGATAACCTTTTCTTTTAAAAATGGAATGTATTTTTAAACGGTCACTTCGTAAATTATGATAATATTACGGGTCTTATTCGCGTGAATAATTTAGGGTAAAATACCTTGCTTATTGCCCAACTTTTCAACCGTATTGCAACGGCCGTGGGCACGGGTAGACTAGTTCAGCTCTGCGTCACCTCCGTGAAACGCAGGTTTCGGACTTCGTAAATTATTGCTAAAGCTTTGTGGCACCCCTCATAGAAATCAGGTCTGTCAAGTAAGGTACCAATAGACGAAAGTTTTGTATTTTTGCCAGTAAAGTACTTGTCTTCAAGTTGTTTCATTATAAAAGTGGGCAAAGTGCTACAAATTCGTCTCTAAAAAGTTGTTTCCTATAAAAAAAAAACTATTATCCGCTTTTTCATAAATGCAAGAAGTATTTTCTGTATTAAACTAATTAACCTACCTACATGTTATTAATGAGGAAGTATACCTATGTGCAGAACGCAACTTGATATATATAAGTGGTGTAGCCGTCCAGGCTGTATAAAGAAATGTTGGCGTGACGATCTAAAATCATTTGAGTAAAAAATATAAGAGAAAGCACTAGACTGCCATGATAGTGGACCAGGTTGGGGTGGAAGACCTTGGCCCAGCAGTGGAACAGTGTTTTTATACTCCTTAATAAAGAGACGAGCAGGCCGAGAGCCTGATGGTAAGCGTCACGCTAATCAATAACAGTGGCAGTGCCACCCAAATCTTTGGTTTTCTAAGATCAGAATGTCTGGCCTAGTATTAAGTAAAAGAACATGCTTAAATACTGAATATTATTAAGTTATTGAATTTTATAACCTACGGGTCTTAATCGCGTAAATATTTTATTTTAAGGCTAAATACCTTTGTGTATTGGCCGACGTTTCGACCGTATTGCAACGGCCGTGGTCACGGGTAGACAATAAATATTTTTTAAGGCTAAATACCTTTTTTTATTGCCCGACGTTTCAGCCGTATTTCAACGGCCGTGGTCACGGGTAGACAGTAAATATTTTATTTTAAGGCTAAATACCTTTGTTTATTGCCCGAAGTTTCGGCAGTATTGCAACAGCCGTGGTCACGGTTAGACAGTCTACCCGTAACCACGGCCGTTGCAACACGGTCGAAACGTCAGGCTATTAACAAAGGTATTTAACCTTAAAATAAAATATTTACGCGATTAAGACCCGTAGCTTAAAAAAATCTATAATGTGTACAAATCGCGAAAGTTTACGAACATATTTTATTAAGTTTCTTACTCCAAACAGAAATAAGAGCCAAATATAAACGGTATAACTTTTTTAAAGTTTGTTTTTGCTCGTCCTCATCATTTGCGTAACAATTACATACTGTAGAGCAATAGGCGCCTTTTTAAAAGCAGACTCAACGGTAGTAGTTTATTCATCTTTATGATTTACTACAGCTTCCCTCATATCTAATCTGAATTTATTCTTATATGGTTGCTCCTACCATTGTGTGCTCACGTACTCATCAAATCATTTATTTAATCAGGGATGAGTAATGTTTACATAGACGACGTGACTGAATGGGTTTGTGATAGGAACATAGTGTATTAATATTTTATTATATTGTGTTTTGTCAACCTTGAAGGGGTTCAAATTAATTTCCTGGTATATTAGATATAATCAATGACTCACTCATTAAATGACTTGTATAAAAAATTGCCTATTGCGAAACTCGTGATAGCCAGGCATTTCAATTTCAATTTCAATTTAACCTATTTAAATAACAAAGAAATCTTGATTCAATTGTGATGAAACTTTGGTATGGTATTCTGGGCGAGGGTTCCTGGCCCAAAAAGCCAAAGCGAAACGTGGCTAGGTTCAACGAGTTAAAAATAAAAACAACTTCTGCATTATGATACAAGCCCTATATCTGCGACTTCACAAACATTCAATCGTCGCTTTAGTTTTAGGCCGTAAGGTAGTTTGTGTCAGTTATTACAAACTACCTTACGGCCGAATACTAAAACGTTATTCAGTTTTCAGACGCCACTACCTCTTAAGGTTCATTTCCGAGCATCGCGGCCGATCGCGAGCCGCTCGCGGCTCACGACAAGCGGCTGACGCTCGCGGCTGATGCGACAATATTCACAGTGCGCGCGCAGGCCTACGACAGTCGTCGGTCGCGCGCGTCTGTCACTTACCTCAGCCGCTTGTCGTAAGCCGCGAGCGGCTCGCGATCGATCGCGATGCACGGAAATGAACCTTTAGGCCTCATTTAAATGAGGCCTAAGGCCTTGTTAACGGAAATGCGGGGTGACAATATTATGATGTTGTTTATAGAGATGCGTGGCGGGTAGTGCGGCGGTGCTCGCCGAGGCGACCGCGGCGAATTCTCAAGCGTATAGCTAAGGATGCGGCGGCTATCGCACGCGGTGCTCATCGCTGCAGCGCACGCGGGGCTATAAATAATTCACTTTTTAATATAGAATATTTTTAAATTATTATATTATGATAAGGTAGTATTAAATGATACACTTTTAAACATAGTGATAATTAAATCATGCTTCCCTACTTTTACGAGTTTTTATAATAGTGCGACATTGCAATTATATAGGTTATCTATGTGTGCACTAGTTTGCCGTTTTAAATATCGTGATTTTTATTCACTATCTTTATTTCGTTGTCGTGACAAGCCCGTGCAAAGTGGCGCATGCGCGGTGCGCTCAAATATGTCCACCGCGCATGCGCGGTAGAAAGCTGCGCTTAGAAATGCATCAACGCGCGTGCGCCAGTTAGTACGGGCTTGTCACGACAACGAAATAAAGATAGCGAATAAGGACCCGTATGTTGTTTAAGTAACCTATCTACACCTTTTACTTAAAATATAATTGGTCTCAGGAGTCAGAATCAAAACCAACATTTGAGGATCTCCTAAAGCATTGTTTCATTTGGGAATTGGAACCGATACCATAGCTTTTTTGGTTAACAGAATTGACATTGTTACACATTTTTTTGGTGCAATAAACCTAACTCTTAATGTAAAAACTTAGTTTTGTGTCTCCCAAATATTTAGTAGTACCGAATATTTTTTTTTCATTATTTCCCCTTGGGGATAAATCCGCCCCAAAAGGGGGGGTTATTGTGAAAATTCAATACGCTCTGCAATTTTGTTACAGAGTCGTTGCTTGTTACATTCTTATTATTCAACTAACTTATTTTTAATTTGGTTGAAGGTGATTGGTTGCAAGGGTATGTGTGTGTTTTAGGTTTTGTTGAATTTTTTGAGTGCGTTGACTATGTGGGTGATTAATTGTGTTGAACTATGAAAGTATTAATTGACTTGTTGTCAGTAGTGAGTTGAGATAGGTTATAAGGGTTCGACCTGTTTGGATATAAGATCACCTGGGGCAATTGCATTGTATTTTTGACTCAGGCACTTTTAATGCTTATGATAATTTATTTCACAAAATTCATGCAGTAATTAATTAAATTATATATTTAAAAAAGTTTTCAACGGTTTATTTAAAAAAGGATCATTTTAGACGCATTTACCCTCTTTGGGGCAAAGGCGTTATTATTAAATTAGCACTAAACGGGCTGCTATCTAGAGTTAAAATATAAATTACGTGCTTCAAACAAGACTGTATGTATAATGGGAATTTATTAGCAAACTTAAAATATCTTTTAAAAGTAAGAAACCAAATGAGATTCATTAATATCGGGGGAAATGCGCCTACTTTTGAGCAGATGCATTTACCCTTTGACAAATCCAGATGTTTATAACAATTTATCGTATCCATACTAATATTATAAATGTGAAAGTAACTCTGTCTGTCTGTCTGTCTGTCTGTCTGTCTGTTACGCTTTCACGCTCAAACTACTGAACCGATTTAGATGAAATTTGGTATGGAGATAGTTTGAGTCTCGGGGAAGGACATAGGATAGTTTTTATCGCGATAACCGACATCCACGCGGGCGGAGCCGCGGGCGAAAGCTAGTGAAACTATAAAAATTAGTCCATTACAACTATTAGGATAAAAACAGGACAGTAAGTTAAAATTATTATTAAAACCAACTCCAATATCTAATATAATCAATAATTGTTGGCAACACCACTTAGATATTTGTCATTAATCAAATTGGCCGTAACATTTATGTTTTGGTAATGAAAAACAAACACATACAAAACGTAAATTATAAATTTAATAATAATTAAAAAACAGAGGTAGAGATGGCTATTTCGTAGATATTAAAACGATTGTTTTAACATTAGCATGAATTATTGTAATGTATTTATCCAATGTGGCAATACTGCCAGCCTTCTAGGCACGATACAAGTTGACGTCAATGGGGAGGAATTCTTCGACGCTTGTTGAAAAAGTTGTGCTTAATTGAAAAAGTTTTCAAACCACTGTTAGTATGTGAAATGGAGAAACCGTTTATTTTGTTTAGTTTGATTTATGTTTATTTGTGCAGAGTGCTGTCTAGTGGAAATTGGGCCTCAAAATTGTTCTATTTTTTATTTGTTAAGTAAATGGTCGTATTTATGTTTCTATAAGAAAGTATTTGGTGATTTTTATCCTGTTATTTTGTTTTTAAAAAGAGAATTAAATATTTTCTATTAGAAAACACATTTTATTCTGTACATGAATTTGCGGGCATATCATGTAGTTGACATTGAGAATAGTCATAAATAAGTGGATATATTACTAGATCTTTGTGATTATGATTACTAATTGTTATTGAAAAATTGATGTATAATTTATTTAGACATTTCTTTTAGTTGAAGTAATTTTTATAGGCATTTCTTGCCAATTACTTTACAATGCTCAAAAATGCAATTTCTTTTAGTTATTATGTAATTGAAATTGTATTAATTTAGTAATATTTATAATGTATTATTCATTGTATTATTATTAATAGTTATAATGTATTATTTTAGGTGCAAGTAATTTAGATATAGTATTAAGTATTTTGTATTCAAATACAATTGTAATAAATTATTATTGAAGTATATAAATAAATATATACAAATAAATTTTTGAAGGTAGTAAAAGAGAAACACTAAATGAATATAAGTAAGAGGTTCAGTTGATACATTTTAATAAATATGTAGCGTTCCTGATTTAGTTGAAGGCTACTTTTTATCATTTTTAAAAGTCTAATCAGTCTCCTACAGATCAGTTACAGACAAATAAATGACTTGTCTTTAGTCTTTTAGTAAGTTTTTTTTAAAAGGCTTTTTATTTTCTGAAATGCCCTTTGTATCAGATGGACATGTTACCACAATGCTCTTTAAGGCATTAAAGACATGTAAGTAAAATCACGTAGTAAAATATCTGAAATCTGAAATTGTCAAACAAGTAAAACGTCTGAAATGAAAAAAAGTCATGTCAGCTATAAACACAGGTACATTGATAGAGTAAATGAGTAAATTAAAGTTAAAGAATAATATTTAATATTTTTTATTAAAGTTATAAAGTTTAATAAAATATACACACGCAATGTTTTTGGATTATGGTCATCCAATGGTTTCATGGGGGTTCCAAATCATGGCGCTAGTTTCTAACTTACTCCTTACAAGAGCGTTATATAACGATTTAACAGCAATTATGTTTTGGAAGTCATTGGTTTCTCTCATAATAAATCCTAAGTTCCTATAAGCCATTGTACATATTTTGATTATGTGCTGTCGAAACACTAAGTCAAGAGAAAATAAAACTCCCAGATCTCGCACCAATGTTACACGAGGAATCACCTCACCCTTCATGTAGTAGTCATAATGTAATGGGACTACTGCTCGAGTAAAAGACATCACCTTACATTTTGGAATATTGAAAGGCAATTTGTTTTTAATACTCCATTCGACCACCCGGTTTATATCCTGCTGGAGTTGTTTGCAATCTTGTTTGTTCCTAACTTGTTTGTACAATTTTAGATCGTCAGCAAATAACTAGTAGGCACCTTGAATGGTTGACTACTTCTGGGAGATCATTAATCATTATTATAAATTCTAATGGGCCTAAATTGCTGCCTTGACTTACGCCTGTACGAGTGTGATACGCGCTTGAAGTGTATCCATTGTACTCTACAAATTGTCGGCAATCTTCCAAATAGTTAACATAAAACTGCAAAAGTTTAGGTGTAAATCCAGCTCTTGAAAATTTTGTTAACAGTACGTCATTGTTGACACTATCGAAGGCCTTCCAAAAGTCAAAATACGCGACTGCCAGTTGCGCGCCCACCTCAGAATCGAGCGTAGGTGCGACTACATTCATGAAGTTCAAGAGGTTTGAGTTACAGCTGCGACCCACCCGGAAGCCATGTTGAGCATCGTTAAATTGTGGACTCACTTGAGAACTTATCATTTTCTCTCGTTGCCGGTACAAACCTTTGATAAATTAAAGTAAGAACCAATTAAATGTATTTACATAGGTTATTTCCGCCCGCTCTATGAGTTTGCTCCCATTCGCTCCAAGACTAAAATTAAATATTATTATTATTATTTTGTAAAATCGTTTCCATGGGCTCCAAAAATCTCATGTAACATTACGACCGTGGTCTTGATGAGTATAGTGTGTATGTAAGTGCTATATATAACAACCTACTATTGTAAAACAGTCACTCTGTTTGATCGCTTCTACGTCCTGTGCTTTTGCAGCCAAACTAACAATAGTCGGCAGACCGTTGCTGACACTGCTTTCATTCCGTTGTCGACGG
Organism: Herminia tarsipennalis; assembly: GCA_945859575.2. Lineage (NCBI taxonomy): Eukaryota > Metazoa > Arthropoda > Insecta > Lepidoptera > Erebidae > Herminia > Herminia tarsipennalis. The sequence continues at coordinate 19,632,223 of OX243849.2, read as the reverse complement.
ATAAGATAAAAAGTGTGAAGTAGCCTGTTATGTATACTCAAGATTGACAATGAACCTGAAATAATAATGTGTTTGTGCTTGCATTCACCTGCATTATGCCCACTAAAACATATCTACGCTTTTTATAAAGACTAACAATAATAGTCTCCTAATAGTATTATTTTAGATAATATAATAATAATAATAAAAATGTCATGTCACACAACGCTATCTGATCCCAAACTAAGCAGAGCTTGTACTATGGCAACCAGACAACTGATAAACATACTTATTAAATATATTTCTAAATACATACATATTATAGATAAATAACACCCAGACACAGAATAAACCATCGTGCTCATCACACAAAGTTTTATCCTAGGTGGGGATCGAACCCACGACCTCTTGCGTAGCAGTCGGATACACTCCCACCGACTAGAGACAGTCTAAAGTCAGATGTAAGTAGTGTCATGTTTTTTGTATTAAGTTTATTTTACTACACAAATGTATTCTGTGCATTCTGTGCCATTTTCCGCCCATTAACCAGCTGCACTGAAAGCTCGGCTTAAAGCAATAAATGATTTAACTTACAGGGACATATACAAGGTGTTTAATTGAAAAAGTTTCCAAACCACTGTTAGTACGTGAGGGGAGAAACCGCTTATTTCGTTTAGTTTGATTTATGTTTAGTTTTGTGCAGAGTGCTGTCTAGTGGAAAATGGGTCTCAAAACTGTTCTATTTTTTATTTGTTATGTAAATGGTCGTGTTTAGGTTTTTATACGACAGTATTTGGTCAATTTTGTCCTGTTCTTTTATTTTGAAGGTATTATAAGAGAAAGAGACACAAAATTAAAATAAACAAGAGGTTCAGTTGATAAATTTAAATAAATATGCGGCGTTCCTGATATAGTTGAAGGCTACTTTATATAACTTTTAGGATTCCTTAAAATTTCGCCATGTCCGACCGTCCGTCCGCAGCTTAGCTCAGAGACTGTTAGTGCTAGAAAGCTGTTATTATGTTAGATTGTTAATAAAATCTTAAAAAAACATTTTTTTGAAGGTACCTTATATTATGTTAAGTGCTGATGTGATTTTTTTTCATACCTACACCATTGTGTAAGATATCATTAGATAGGTGGTAAAATTCCTTTGAGGCATTAACGACATGAACGAGTAAAACGTCTAAAATGTAAAATCGTCATGTCAGATATAAGTACACTGACAGAGAAAATAAGTAAGTTAAAATTATAGAATAATATTTTAACAAAAGTTTAGTAAACAACAACTAAACGTATTATTTTCGAAGATCGATTACTATATAATATCACACATAAGTATAATAAAATAAGTTATTTGTAGGCTTTTGTAATCCTCTACGAAAATAAAGCGTTTTAAATGAAAATAATGTTAAAAAAAATAAAAGCAGATATTTCATTTTCATTAATATTTCTCACTTCCCTTTTGTTTTTTGATCGAGAATTCAGTCATTCGTTCTACGTTTTTGACGGTCAACTAAGGTGCGTTTTAGACAAGTGGTTTCCAATACGAAAACCATTCACACCAATAAGAAAGAAAAAACTGTTCAACATTTTAAAATAAAATAAAATTTGTTTGCAGACAAAAGGTTTTAGAACAAAAAATAAATAACAGAATGATAAATAGTCGCAAAGAAATAGACGTTAGAAGAAGTTATGTTAGAGTAAAAGTAAAAATTAAGAAGAAAATAACAATTTACGACTGTCTAACTGAAGTTACGAACGTTAGCACATTTTCATAAAGCTGAGTGTTATATATTTGTACGGAAGTGACAGGGGTGATGCACGACAATCAAACTCGCTAGTTAGTTGCACACTGATTTAATGGCAGGAATGACACTTGCGGGACGCAGCCCGCACACATGCCTATGCACTCGCACACATACACAACATCCCTCCCCCTTAAGTTAAGAAATAAGACTTATTCTATGGCTGTATCTGCTGGTCCATCATCGACGTCGCTGACGTATTGGGACGTCGTAGGTGTTGAGAACACCGGACTAATTTCCCGTCGTCTGCGAGCTATCGCGGCGTCGCGCGGCGTAGCCCTCGGAGTACCTGACAACGACGCTCCTTGTTCCGGGTCCGCGACCGTATCTCCTCCTCCGTCTGGATGGGTGACAGCCTCAGGGGCAGCAAGCGGCGACACATCGGGCACCAAGTCTGGGTCCCAGTTCTGGTCCTCGCTCGTTGACGGATGCAGTTTTCTAATTTGGTCAATGTGTCTGGTAACTTCCCCTCTTAAGTAGGGCACGTATACTACGTACATAATATTGCCAATTTTCTTTTTAATAATACCTTCGACCCAACAAAATTTTTTATTATTCGTATTTTTAGTTATCCAAACATGTTCATTATGTTGGAAATCCGCTCTTAATGTACCTCGGTAGTATTTAGCCTGTAAGGACTGATTGCGTTCGACGGTTTGCATTAGGTCTGTGGACGACGGTGACGGCGCGATAGGATTCAATAGATCCAAACGGGAGCGTAACGAACGCCCAAACACAATCTCCGCGGGTGACTTACCAGTGGTACTATTTTTAGAGTTCCTATAGTCGAATAAAAATTTTGAAATTTTATCATGTATAGTTTTTTTACTACAACCTTCTAAAATTATAGCTTTTAGTCCCTGTTTTACAATTTTTACAAAACTCTCGGCTTGCCCATTACTTGCCGGATGATATACGGGCGATAGGACATGCTCGATACCGTTAAGTCTACAAAAGTCCTTAAACTCAAATGATGTAAAAGATGTACCATTGTCACTCACCAGCGTGTGTGGAACTCCAAACCGCGACATTAAATCGTATAGTTTACCTATAACCGCCTTTGAATTATAAGTTGAGGACATATCATAGCATTCGACCCATTTACTATATGCGTCTACAATAATTAAAAACATGTAATCATGAAACGGGCCTAAGAAATCAATGTGAATTCGGTAAAAAGGATGCGGTGGCAATGGCCAACTTGCGAGAGGGGCGTGCGGTGGTGCGGGGCGCAGCGCGCAGCACACGCGGCAAGCGCCCGCTACTCGCTCCAGCGCTGCGTCTACGCCGGGAAACCACAGTCGCTTGCGAGCCTCTGCCTTCATTTTCACCACGCCGAAATGTGAACTATGTAATTCCCTACATACGCTTTCTTGCAGAGACGAAGGAATAACTACTTTATGCCCTCGCATTAAGATACCATTTTCGTAAGATATCTGTGTACGACAATTGAAAAATGGTTTTAGTTTTGAGTCATTAACCTTCTTAGGCCAGCCATTTAAAACATAGTTTTTTATAGTGGCCAGATCAGCGTCGCGAGCCGTCTCGCAACGCAAGTCGTTAAGTGTCACCGGTAGGTCCCCGTTAACTACAAAGTTGACGTATGCCGCGCGATCCTCGCACTCCGCGGGCTCGTCCGGCGCCTTCGTCTCGTTCTCGCCCGTGTACGCTCGAGATAAATAGTCCGCACTGTTATGCTTGCTGCTAATATATTCAATTATATAATTATACGCGGCTAAAAATATAGCGTATCTCTGTAGGCGGTTGGCGGACACTTCGGGAATGCCTTTGTGGGGTCCAAATATAGTCAACAGGGGTTTATGATCCGTCCTAAGCACGAAAGGCTCTGACCGACCATACAGATATTGGTGAAATCGTCTTACCCCGAAAATTATCGCAGTTGCTTCCTTTTGAATTTGCGCGTAATTTTTTTCCGCTTTCGACAGCGTCCGGGAAGCGTAGGATATAGGCCTTTCAAACCCTTCATCGCCTATTTGAGATAATACAGCTCCCAACCCTGTCGGCGACGCGTCTACAGTCAATATTAACTTAGCGTTTGGGTTAAAATGCGCTAACGTTTTATCGGATGCTAAAATGTTTTTTATTTGAACGAACGCGTGTTCGTGAAAACGAGTCCATTCCCACTTCGTATTTTTGTTTAATAAATTATATAATGGACTCAATACGGACGATGCGTCCGGCACGAAGTTCCGATAATAATTTGTGAGACCTAGAAACGACTGCAACTGTGACACGTTTGTCGGCTGAGGAGCTTGTAAAATAGCTTTGACTTTGTCGGGCGACTTCCTAACTCCATGTCTATCTATGACGTGACCAAGATACGATATCTCATCTTTAAAAAAATCACACTTACTCATCTGTACCGTTAAGTCTGCATCATCTAAGCGTTGTAAGACTGTAACGAGTCTCTGTTTGTGTTGATTTTTGTTTGACCCCGTAATGAGGATATCGTCCAGTAGAAAGATGATTCCTTCAATTCCCGAGAGCAGACATTCCATCGCGCGTTGAAAAATAGCTGGGGCGCTGGACAACCCAAACACCAATCGAGTAAAATTGAAAAGACCGCGATGAGTATTGATACATGTTAATTTCTGAGATTTTTCGTTTAAACTAAATTGATTATACGCCATAGATAAATCAATTTTACTGAACTGTACGCCCCCGTGTAACTTGGCTAATAAATCATTTACCGTTGGCAAGGGATACTGATCGATTATCAACTGTTTGTTAATTGAAACTGAGTAATCAGCACATAATCTGATGCTACCATCCTTTTTCAAAACAGGCACAACGGGTGACGCGTATTCCGAATGTTCAACGGGCTTTAATATGCCTAGCGATATTAATCGGTCGAGCTCTTTGTCTAATTTATCCTTAAGTGAGTAAGGAACTGATCTCGCCTTGAAAAAAATCGGCTTAGCGTCGGATTTCAACTTTAAATCGATTTTATATTTTTTAAACGATCCGAGATTACCTGAGAATACTTTAGGGAACATAATAGAGAGTTGTTTATCAATATTGGTATTAGATTCGCATATCGCTTGCTCCTGCACGGCATGTACGCGCGCCGGCGCTAGCTCAAGGTCGAATTCACGAATGAAGTCGCGGCCTAATAGCGGCGGTCCACTTGCGCGTACTACATATACATTCAAGGTATGCGTACGCCCAAGGTATGATATAGGTAAGAAAACAACTCCGATCGTTTCGATGTTTTCCCCTGTATAACTAAATAACTTTTTGTTAGTGGTTGACAATGGCAATCGTTTAAAATTCGAGTTGAAGGTATCTTGCGAGATTACGCTTACTGCTGAGCCACTGTCGATTTCGAACTCTAAAGCTAGACCACTGATCATTACACGCTCCGTCATCGGTTTTCCTTTTACGCACCGAATATTATAAAAACACTCACCGTCATCGTCTCCGTCCTCCACAGTACCCTCATCTACGTATTTTATTTTGCTCTCATTAGGACACATTTTGCGCAAATGCCCTTTATTATTGCACTTTTTACACTTGTAGTTTTTATAACGACACTGATTAGACTTATGATTAGTGAATCCACACACACTGCATTTCTCTTTCTTGGAAATATTGAAGACGTTGTCCGGAACCGTTGCCCCGGTGCCGCTCGCTACCGGTGCTGCCTGCGACGAAGCCTGGCGCGCACAGCGCACGCTCTCTGCCAAGTCGATGGCCTTCACGAGGGTCAGCTCCCTCTGGTCCTGCACGAAAAGTTTGTCCCGCTCATGTCCTGCTGCCATGCCCATGATAAACTTATCCAACAATGCCTCCTCCAAGTTCTTGAATGCACAGTGAGTCGCTAATCCTCTAATCCTGGCCGCCCATTGAGTGTGAGTTTCACCTGGTCGCTGTGTTGCCGAATAGAAAACTGATTTCTCTGCAAACCCGAACCTTTTTGGTGTGAAGTGATCGTCGAGGAGTTTCACTATCTCCTCGTACCCCAATTCTTCCACCTTGTTGGGTAACGCCAGGTCACACGTAAGTTTGAACGTCGATTCACATAAAGACGTTAACAATATCGCCCTACGCTTGATCGTTGCTTTGTCCGTTTCAGAGGTTATGTCGTTAGCGATAAACCACTGATTTAGTCGCAATTTAAAGCTATTCCATTCTTGCGACAGGTGATCAAACGTGTTAAGGACGCCATAAGTCGCTCCCGTAGCCATTTTTTACACTTTTTCAAGAAACCGTGAGTTTACTCGTCGCCACGTGTTATATATTTGTACGGAAGTGACAGGGGTGATGCACGACAATCAAACTCGCTAGTTAGTTGCACACTGATTTAATGGCAGGAATGACACTTGCGGGACGCAGCCCGCACACATGCCTATGCACTCGCACACATACACAACACTGAGTTTGTAAAGATTGTGAAATCAATATTAACATTGGCAAATTATAGTTCGGCTTATAGATCTTTTTAAAGGTTATTAAATAAATATTTTGCAAAGATTACCAAAAGTTTTCTTCTGTTTAAAAATGAATTTTGTTTTAGTCAGAAAAAAGCCTATATTTTATTCTGACGAAAGCGGAATCTGACATAAGTTCCCTAAGTCATTTGAAGTAGGTATTCTGAATTGCATAGTCATTATGTAAATTAGACGATTCACTAAAAGACGTTTGTCTTTATAGACATTCTACATAGGTATGACAATTTGAGATTGCTGACATTTTACTAGAAGGTCATTTTACTCAAGTAAAATCTAGGCTAACTCTGTAAAATTTAGGCCGCAACAGGACAATGCTAATCGAGGTAACACGAGAAGACTAAGCCGGTACGTGTCTTGTAGCCGCGCAGCGACGGTAGATTCACACGCTCACATTCAAAGCGAAAATCAACGGGCACAAACACGAGCGCGAGCGTGTGAATGTATGTGAATTAAAGGTGAGCATAGACTTGAACGATTGCTAGAGCATTACAATATAATGTATTGTGCTTACTTAAGGTATAATACAGACAAATGCTCAGTTCCCTAAAGTATTTTTATGTAATGTAATGTTCTTGCGAATCCTTAACGTTGTGTTCGACGCAATTACAAGTAAATGCTGTAAGGCGAGTGAACATTTACCTGTAACATTTCTTACTGTCTTGCATATACTCCAGTCACTTTAAAATAAATAGATAAAACCTTACACTAAAACGCTATTGGTTTATATAATCAAGTTGTAACAAAACATCGAGCATCATGTTCGAAGTGGTGTTCGAGTAAATTTTAAAACAGCGAATGCTCGACGTTCTGTATGTTCTGAATGCTTACCTTAAAATTCACATGCCCAAAATAAGCTAAATAGATATAGCACTGAGAAGTGTTATATTTTATTCCATCCATTGTACTCTACTTGCTCTGAATAAATGTTTTGATTAGAAAAGCTGCTCGGCTGTTTGTGAATGGCTTGTTTGGACCGCCGTGCAAGCCCGTGTCGGGCTGCCTGATGAGCTACGTGCCGCGCGTCTGAATCAGCCATTATAGTGGGTTCATACGCTCGCGTTTAATGCGACATTCAACGGGCACGGCTGTTTGTGAACGGCTTGTTTAGACCGCGTGTCGGACTGTGTGTCGCGCTTCTGAATGCATGCATTTTTGGTTCGTTCAGACGCGTGGCAAGCAGCCCGTCTGAACACACTATAACACATTATACCTATATCATCACCCCAAGAAATTTTAAGCTTTCCGTAGCTCTCTCCCCCCCTCACCACCCAAATAATGTGGCTTAAGAAATGGGTTTTTTGTTGTTTTTGTTTCATACTTACAACATTATACTTACATAATAATAATTTCTTTAATTTTATCAGCTGTTACTCGTAAACTTGTTTAGCCCATTATAGTTTTCTTTTTTAATTCACTATATATTCTACTACCATGATTTTTTTCATGTACCTACCCAACATCAATCATTTAGATGGCAGGGGCGGGATACTTGACTCTAACAAAATTTGCACTTTACAGCTTAATATTTTACAAACGGATTCCAAGGTCTAAAAATGATCTCCACAACCCCTATACGTTTTTAAATAAAACTATGTAATAATACCCCACACGATGGAGTAGGCGAGAAAAACAAATCACATTCCCACTGTACATTTAGGGGACGCCCTCAAAAAAATGATTTTCAATACAAATACAAAATATTTAATTTTCAAGATTTTATTCTTTCACTTTATTGGCGCAAGTAATATGTGTATCCATGCAAATTTACAGCCTTCTAGCATTCACAATCTCTGAGCTAACTGCGGACGGACGGACATGGCGATGCTATAAAGTTTCTATTTTGCCTACGGAACCCTGAAAAGTCTTTAAATTAATAAGGAAAACCTAAGCCCCATTTGTCAGGCTTGTATCCTGAGGAATTCAATTTGTAAACTTCAAGTCGATACTTAATTTATCTAGATAATATTGCCTGCGGCTGAAAAGCAAAATCTTTATACATAACTTGCTTTCGCCCGCAACTCCACCTGCTTAAATTCTAGTTAGTAGTTAAAGTTATCGCAATAAATAAAATAAGTACAAAGCATCCTATGTATTTGTTTGACAGCCTCTGTGGCGCGACGGGAGTTTATCCGATTGCTACGCAAGAGGTCGTGGGTTCGATCCCCACCCAGGATAAAACTTTGTGTGATAAGCACGACGGTTTATGCTGTGTCTGGGTGTTATTTATCTATAATATGTATTTATTTAGAAATATATAAGTATTTTTATCGGTTGTCTGGCTTCCATAGTACAAGCTCTGTTTAGTTTGGGATCAAGTAGCTTTGTGTGAGTTGTCCCAAGATATTATTATTATGTATGTCCTCAGGATTCCATTTATCGCCGTGAAAGTTTTTATAAATAACTGGTCAGCTACTTAGTAGTGTAAAGATAACAAACAGGCACAGTTTCGCAAAAAAATAGAAAGGATAGTTACATTTTTCAATAAAAAAAAGTACCTCATTGTGTGAACCATGCCTTAAGAAGTATTAGCAGAATCTTAATACATAATCTGTACAGAATTAGCTACTTTTGTAGAGACAATAAGTATTATTTCCCTATTTATAATGTATATATGAACCAATGACAATTTGCATCACATGACTATTATTTGTTAATCACTCATAAGTTTTTTCTCCATTTTCAGTCATATAATTTAAAGTACATTATGAAATCATTAAATTTGTAGACTACGCCTTGTCATGTCTAAACTCCAGACGTGAGATCGACATACTCCACAAGTTTAATGTAGATTTCACTTTGTTATTATTCAAAGCAAAACCCTTGTATCTTAAATAACCGACCGCAAGCTTGTTGCCTGTGCTACTGGTTACGGTAACTAAGGCGCAGGTCCCATCCTCAACGAGGAAGCGACGACCTATCCTACTAATCACATAGTACCGAGAAGTATTCGAGGCCTGCCATGTTTCAATATTTCCAAACATAGGTCAAAATAAATATTTCTATTCTACAGTATATTTGTTTAAGAGAATAGAGAAGCTAAATTCTAAAGAAATTTTATAGGCATTACTTGTCTTTACTTTATTAATACAACTAGCGAACGCCTCGCGGTTACACCTACGTAGTTCCCGTGGGAATACAGGGATAAAAAATAGCCTCTGTCACCCGGGGTTAGTGTAGCTTGACAACGATGAAAGATTTTTTTAAATCCGTCCAGTAGTTTTGGAGCCTATTCAATACAAACAAACAATCAAATCTTTAGTATTAATTTATGTATTAGTATAGATAGTTGAATTTTGAATTACTTTGATATTCGGCCAGCGACGTAATAATTTGTTAAAAACCGAGCAAGAGCATGTTGGACCATGCTCAGTATAGGGTTCTGCAGCTTTGAACAATTGCATCAGCAGAAAAGATTATGTTCATGGCACTTACATCCCTTTGTTGAGAAACGCAGTTTTTCGGAAATAACTCTATGACGGTATATCCCATCCTATTCAAAATAATTTTAGTTTAAAGTATTTAATAAGCGCTATGTTTGTGATTTTTTAGTCACACAGTTCAAAAGTTAAGGGGACACGATTTATGCAACTTTCGTAGCGATTATTTCCAAAAATATTTCTCAATCAAAAAAGTTAATTAGATACCTTAAAATGTTTTTAAAAGACCTGTCGAATGATGTGCCACACGTTGATATTTTCTGAAAAAAAATGCAGCACCTTTAAAAATATTTATTAGATATATTTCGGGACTTAATCGCGTGAATTATTTAAAGGTACAAACCTTTTATACCTTTTTTGGTTTCAATCGAATTGCACCGATCGTGGTCGTGGGTCCCGTGACCACGATCGGTGCAATTCGATCGAAACGTCGGGTAAATAAAAGGTGAAAATATTCACGTGATTAAGTCCCGAAATATATCTAATATGTATAAAAATCGCGAAAGTTTGAAAACAATAAAATATTTATTATTATTATTTAGCTATCAAACTAAGTAGCGGCTTCTACGAGACACCTTTTCACCTTCTTTGAGTAAAATCCCTGTGACATACAGATGGACATTACGAAACTATAAGGGTTCCGTTTTTGCCATGAAGCCAAACTTCAGAGCCCTAAAAATGGTCTCTGTAACGAAGCAATATTAAAAGCCAAAATATTTCTTAAGAACATGGTTAGATGGCGCTTGCGAGAGCCCAACTCGTGTGCAATAAGGGAAGAAAAATTTCAAGTTTAATGACATAGTTCAGGTTAGATGGTTCAGCATTGGCGCTCCGGTAAAGCGATTGGAAATATCCGGTTAAGTGTTCGATTCCTAGGTCTAAACTTAAATTTCACATAATATTGTACTTAATATTGTGTCAAATACTGGTATGTATACAGAATGGATTATTAGGGTAGGTACAGTAGTACAGTCTTTGCGTTAGCGCAGACTTAATGATAAAACAAAGAACTACTCCAGCAGTCATTCTAACAACGACCTTTATTAATTCAAAAAGCATGCAGGAGTTTATTTTTGAGAAATATTACGTGAAGTAATTCCGTCTCATGTAGTAGTAAAGCAATAGTGATAAAATCTTGGGACAACTCAAAAAACGCCATCAGATCCCAAACTAAGCAGGCCTTGTACTTTGAAAACCAGACCACTGATAAACATACTTATATATTTTTTAAATAAATCGATCTCATCACACAAAGTTTTATCCTGGTTGGAGATCGAACCCACGACCTCCGGCTTAGCAGTCAGGGTCACTAACCATTAGACCAACAGGCCAGTCAGTATAGGAAGAGATTAAGGAAATAGTGCATTTATGTGTACTTCATTAGTTCAAAAGTGAAATAACGCACGAACATAATGAAATACACAATAAATTATAGTGAAAAAGTAAATGCATGAACATAATGAAGTATTGGTTATTGTATTTGTAAATTGGCAAGAGATGCCTATAAAAATTACTTTAATATTCAGCCTGCGACATCATAATTTGTTAAAATGCTTTCTGTAACGAAGCAATAACAAAAGCCGTGATAGTTCTTTAACTACTGACTAGATGGCGCATGCGAGAGCCCAACTCGCGAGCATCAAGAGATTGAAAAAATTGAGGTCTAGTAACATAGTTTAGATAGGTGGTTCGCTTCTGGCCCCGGTTTGGCTACGGAAGTCTCGGGTTCGATTCCTGGGTCTGCACTTCAAATTTTTCTATCTTTCAAAAATAAAATTATCGAATTCATATTGAAGTACACATAAATGCACTATTCATATAAATACCCTTATTATAATATGGGTTTCCAGACTTAGTGGCGACCTAGCAGATCCAGAGGTTAGTGAGGCTAAGCAACAAAGGTACCACTGTAAATCCATAGATAATAATAATAAAATATCTTGGGACAACTCACACAACGTTAATGAATGAACGTTTTCCAATAATATCCCAAATCTCCTTGCCTCAGAAAGCACGTTAAGCCAGCTCGGTACTGCGACATGCTCTCTCCGATCGTGGCAGATTTTTATTCCATCAGCCTATGAGAGTGAGTGAATATAGATAGCATTTACTCTATTGAGATTGAACTTCGTGACCAAAATCGGTTAGGAGAGAAGAACGCTTAATAGCCAATATTGATCACCGAATTAAAAATCTCCAACTGTTATTTCCTCAGAACAAAAGAAAGATTGTTACCCCTGATATTTCTTAGGAAGACATCAGAATAGCTTCTAGCTCAACTAGCCTCTCGCTAATGCTGGACAGTGGGACAGTTGCCTCTACAACGTAAACAACAATGAACTTAAACACGATGAACGATTATCATCTGCTCTGTATTCAGCTCACGATGCCAACTAACCAGCTAACTGCCTGAGTGCGGAGGACGGTAGTTATCAAAGGTGACTGAAATGGAGGAATAATTTTTGAGGAGGAGGTCCTTCCAGACACCGACCAAGACTCGCTCGACGGCTGGACAGGGGAATGTAATTATTATGATCATTTTAGGAAGAAAGGAATTATATATTTTGGACTAAAACATAGCAATAGGAAACGGACAACACACGATATAAATAGAAATAAAATAAGACCTAGTTCAGAAGTTTGTTAAGGGTTCCGTAGCCAAAATGGCAAAAATGGAACCCTGTCTGTCTGTGTCTGTCTGTCTGTCCGTATGTAGGTATGTCACAGGCATTTTACTCAAACAACTTGGTGAAAAGGTGACTTGTAGTAGCCGCTTTAATTTGATAGCTAAATAATAAAAAAAAATATTTTTAGGGGTGGTGGGCACTCCATACATGTAACAGAAGCTGATTTATTTGAGCAAACTTTAACGTGTAGCACCTCATTATACATTATCTTTTAAAAATATTTTATATTAGATAAATATTTTTGGAAATTATCGTTTCGAAAGTTGCTTATATTGTCCCCCTTATCTTTTGAACCGTGTTGCCAAAAAAATATGAAAAAATCAAAAAGGTGGCGCTACCCCTGATCTGTGCGCCGCCATATTGACAATATGGCGCGTCTGTGCAGTCGATAATCAGTTGCAGTTCGACCGCAATTTTTCGGCGGCGCGCGTTTGGTTTTAATTGAATTACTCTGATTTTAATTGATATATGTGTAATTTTTTTTTTCTACTTATTGTTAATACAATCAGTTACATATTAATATTTTTTTTGAAATTTTAATTCGTAAAATTATATTCAAAATACGAGTTTGAATGTGAGGGGAGCTAAATTTTAATCATATTTTTCTCTTTATCTCAAAAGCTAGACAATATTTGCCTCTTACTTGTTATTTTATTTACACATAATTATAATTACAATAAGATTTAAAAGAAACTTTACCTGCTCTAGTACATTTTTTTTACACAATACCTGAATATATCAAAGCGGACCGCGCGGTGCGGGCCCCACGTGCCGTCGGCGGCGGCGCTCGTTTGTAGTCGATTTAAAAAAAAACTATTGTTCATTTATACAAAGGAATATTTTATTTCATAAATTCATTTTATCGTCTAGACGACAAAAAAAGCGGCACACCTGTGAGATCAAAGGAATTTAAGTAAGAAATGAATAAAGAATGCACAAAAAATTGGGTCGTTAAACCGGCGGTCAGCCTTTGATTTTTTAGAGGCAAAAAAACAATTCTTAGCAAAAAATGAATACGATTTTTAGCTTCTTTATAATATTATCTACCTATTACGACACAAAAAATAATAATGTTTCTAACAAATATTCGAAATATAAGCCGACAAAGAACACCCATAATTACCTGCTTTTAAACAAAAGTTCGTGCAAAAGTGATCTCTATGTCAATGACGGTAGGGTTTCCGGTGGCGCCGCCAAACTCCGCGTTTGCGCGGGCGGCCGGTACCCTCGCTCAGTTTTATTAATATATTTGGCTATTTAAACCAATATTCACATTGGAAATTATTTTAAGTTACTTGTTATTAGTAAGGGCTTCATTTAAAAAAAAGAACTATAGATTCTATTAACGATTTAATTTAAATATGACCAATATAAAATGACGTTCATGGTTTTTTTGAGGTTATGGTCGCACTTAACGACTGTTTTAACAAAAGATATATAATTATATTAGATTATTTATATCTAAAATGAAACTATGATAACCATTCTATAATGTCATATTATTTTCTTTTTCATAAATATTGAACTTTTTATATAAATCACAATCAAAATATTCTAACCGTCATCGTATTTCGCCCGCGTTTTACGCCGTTTTTTTATTCTAGAAGTTATATTTATATGGTTTTATTAGCTTCCTTTATCTTTAATTCAAATTTGAGGCATAAAACATAGGATGGTTTTCATATAAAGTTATACAGGGTAACAAATTCTGATATTCCGCATGACTGCAACCGAAATACGGTTGCTACACAGATGCGCCATAAACTGTCAAAACCGAATTTCGGCTTTTACACAGACGAGGGGTTAACATGATCGGATATACTGTAATAGAGTTATTGCCAAAAAACTGCGTTTCTCAAGAAAAGGTCGTAAGTGACATGAAAATACTCGTACGCTCTTCTGCTGGTGCAATTATTGAAATCTAATTTTTGCATATGGCAATAGCTCCGAAACCCTACACTGTGTGATGGTTAGGCATACTCTTGCCCGGTTTTTTTACCCGCATTTGTGTATTTTAAACATATTCAAAAATTGCCATCTCGATTTGTTGCGAATTCCTCCATGTTAGTCGGGACACCTTGTCAACGATTCATAATGACTATTTTGTTTCTAATGCATTGCAATCACTTGCAATTATATATTTTAACCACAACAATTGTGGTTACTCTATCTAACGATAGTGCTAATGTTACTTACAGTTAACAGATTTTAATAGCAGTATTATTGACACTATTATCGATTGTATAATTACTTTTTGCCCTTCAATAATAGTTTGCCATCAATACTATCAATACTATTGAAAATTTCAATAATTTTGATTGCCTTTTCGATATTGTGATTATGACTATAAGTATCGATTGTTAGGCAACCAAGTCTCTTTTAAAGAAACGTCAAAATATTAAAATACTGAGAGTGGAGAAGAAAATATTTCAATCAATCAATCAGGTTGTATCTACTGCTGGACATAGACCTCTCCTAATTTACGCCACAACATGAATTAACCACTTTTACAATTATTAAACTGTTTTCAAAAATCATATTTTAGACAACTTCGAGAATTATACTATTACTACACTATTATATTGTAGTAATCAATTAGATTTACCAATATTGTTAAATACCTACATTTAGATTTAAGCGTCAACAATTGTATTGAGAGCTGACTTCCGTAGCATAAGGACAAACCTCAGTGGTTTATTTGTGCTATGATTCGATCGACTTTGAATTTGTGGACTAGTCTAACCGTAGGTGGTAGGACGTGCTGGTTAAATACTTTGGTCTTCAGGCATTGCGGTAGAGGCGAGGAGAAGAGTCAACGAAGTTTTCTAAACGCTGCCCAACCCAATCGAATCCGCCTGTTGACTTATTTCTCGAAGTTGTTTCTACCGAAGTAAACAACCTACCCTAGATAGATTATATATACTTGAACAACTTTGAGCATCGATCCTTTGACATAAAGAGGCTCAGGTAATATATATATATATATATGTCGAAGTAACAGGGTGGCCTTATGAGCTATTGGCGGCCCAATGTTTGAATTAACATTAGAACGCGTATACCTCTAGCAAGGTAAGTTTCGCCAACAGTTCTAATCATTTTGATTATACAAATGCCACTGCATAACTGACCCTATAACTACACGGTCCTATAACACTTTGCACACACGACTATAAAAATAGCGACAAGTCTATCGGAACACGTGATGTTGCTACGACCGCTCTATCAAGACTGACACCAACTGCCCCACTACCGGTACTTCTAATGTAACCATCAAACTAAAGTCACGTCATCTTGCAAATGAGTCAATAGACGTTCTATTTAATCAAAACAGATGTTAAGTCAACGGAAATCAATTAGTGATTTAATAATTCTCCGACATAAATAAATAATGATAATTTTCATTTATACCTTCTGCTCTGTTGCTGCTAAGCTGAACTATCAACCTCGATATTCATATTACCCTCATGATCTAAAACAATAATTCTGTTATGAAACCGCGGGCCCATCACAAACTACACGATGGCTGATCCTTTATTAGTCTAAGTACATTCCCGTGTAATTCCACTATATGTGGGTAAAATTTGGCCCGCGACTCCGACCGCGCTATTGTACTTTAAAGTTTTGAGTTTGAGTGAGTGATTATGTTAATATTATGCACTGATTTTTGTAACCGACTTCGGCCGGCTCCGAGAATCTATAAAGACATTATACGTGTTAGAAAAGTCCCCAGTAAAAACAGGAATTATTCGCTAGTTTTATAAAAAAACAATAAAAAATAAACAGTTCCTTTTTACAATAGTTAGGTAATCGATTCTACAAAAACTCGGTCGTGTGCGGACACGCTAAACAATTGATTTTTAATTATGATTCAACTATTACCATACCAGTGTGAATGTATTGGACAGCGACCTTAACAAAGACGTCACTGTAACATACACCAAGGATGTAATTAAATAACACGACTAAACCCGCAAGACCGCAACAAATGGAATAAATCTTTTATGTCTCGAACTGGTAGAGTCAAGACTATGGTCAGCAAACGTGAAAGAGACAAGAAGACAACTCTTCAGCATCTGGACCTTGAAACCCTTAGTTCAGGGGGTTGTACATCTTAATCTGCCTCGCCCGCTCGTAGGTGTGAAATGCCTGAAACGCAACAACATCGCGTCCGGGCATTGCCACTGGGCGGGCCGCCGACGGCAAAACAAATTCCGGCGGCCCGTTCGCGAAGGTGGCGGGAGATACACGGCGGGTTTTTTAGTGGGTGCAAACCCCACACTACCTCCACCGTCTTCCCCGGATGGTGGAGGTGTTCGTCAGGAATTTTTCCCGCCAAAAAAAAAAAAAAACAGCCATTTTAAGGCCTGCCACACGGACGCTGTTAGATCTATAAATACAGTAATTACATGTCACTAAAATCTGGTTTACCCCAGAAATTGTTTTGTTTTTTTTTATTTAAAAATACCTCACTTATTCAAATCAGGTCAGGTGTTTAGAAGTTATGACTTATGATAGAATAAAGAAACTAAACATACAACCATGAAAATAATACTCTCCTTATTTTGGGCTGTCATGTAACAAAATGTCAAATTTCAATAGTTGACACTTCCGCTACAAAACACCAAGAGTA
Organism: Herminia tarsipennalis; assembly: GCA_945859575.2. Lineage (NCBI taxonomy): Eukaryota > Metazoa > Arthropoda > Insecta > Lepidoptera > Erebidae > Herminia > Herminia tarsipennalis. Next base: position 19,615,210 of record OX243849.2, on the reverse strand, counting down.
CAGAAGATAAGTTTTATATATACGTCAATCGAACAACTTCATTCATTGACACGGAGTCTTCAAACACCTTTGGAACAAATTTGTTCGTAATTTCGTCTTAGCGAACCATGCCTACATGTGCGTTGCTCATGCGAAGCTCTCATTACTTTCTGTATTCTCGGTATTTTATATTTCCACCATGATTCAAATCACTTATACGTAGGTATAAAATACGTGACCCACTGATAACGTATCAATTTTCACCTAATATACCAATATACTTTGTTTATATTCACGACACGAAACTGTAAATATTAAGTGCATATATAATTAACATTATTATCGAATGACATATAATTAAATATACCTACAACTTTATTTTTCCATGTATAGTAATGTCATTTGGTTGAAATGTACATAAGGTATTTAATATCTTCTTCATAAGTACACAAAGTACGGAGATAACAGAAGGCAACGTGTGTGTGTGTGGTAGGTCTAAGCCATAGGCCGTCTTGGTCGGTAGCATAAAAGTTATTCTTCCGAGAAATAGTGATGTTAACGAATCACTGTGTTTCCGTTGAAGGGCACTGTAGCAAGTGTAATTACTGGGCAAATTAGATTTACGAACGAATATCTATCTATACTTATAATAAATCTGTAGAGAGGTCAATTCTGTATATGAAACATATTTCCAAAATAACTATCAGGGGGTGATTAGGGATCGATACTGATGCCAAAAATGCAATCAGTAAAATTTTTGTCTGTCTGTCTGTCTGTCTGTATAACCGTTATAGAAACAAAAACTACTGGACGGATTTTAACGAAACTTGGTACAATTATTTTTCATACTCCTGAGTTAGTTATAGTATACTTTTCATCACGCTACAATCAATAGGAGCAGAGCAGTGAAGGGAAAACGGGAGAAGTTACTCCATTTTTTAAGCTTCCGTCGCGTGTGCAACCTTAATGGTTAAAGCTACACAGAAATCAGGTATGACGGAAATGTTTTCCTTAAAATTATATAAAAAATATCCCACGACAGCATATGTCTATCTTTTATGGTTGACTCACAATATCACGTGTAACTCCCGATAGCTTAGCAGTTCGAAGCTTTCTAATTATATTTGTCTACTCTTACGTTTATAACACTCTCAGTCATCCCTAATTCAAAAAGTTAACATTATTAACTATTTCATAAAAAAGAATCATAGAAATCGGTATATAAACACCAAAGTTATACATGAAATACGCTAATAATAAGCCATCGCGCGTGAATACTGAATCATGCTATCTATCTATATCTATACATATAATAAAATTGTAAATTTCACGTGTCTGTACATGGCCGAACTTAGTGAAAAAAAATATTAGGAAATATTCGAAAAGAGTATTTAAACACTGCTGCATTTTTAGAAATGACTGTCTGTCTGTTTGTTTGAACACGAATCACGCAAAAACTACCAGACAGATTCGGTTGAAATTTTGCACGTACAATCTAATAGATGCGGATTAACATTTAGGCTATAAATTATCACACTTTTTCCGATAGGAGCTAAGCAGTAAGGGATAATGTCTGTAGCTATTTTTCGTTATAAAACAGTAACTACTTGACGGATCTTTATGAAAATTTACAGTTTTATAGTAACTAATATACCTAGGACATTATTTACACTATGAATCATTACGCTAACGTCTATGGGGAACGAGTAGCAACGTATTTTTTGTCGCACCATAATGGTTTATCACAATTTTTTCCACAATTAGACATTATCTTTAATTGTAACCCATGGAATACATAACTTCACGCTAAAACTTAAGGAGCTATACTTACACAACATTTTTAAGTTTCATAAGAACAGTTATTTTGACGTGGTATGTAGCGAACAGTATAGCCTCGAAGTTATGCTAGCGGTGTTTGACGACGACGAAGTCTCAGGCTCAAATCTGATATCTGATTATGTTCTTTTTGTATTTTTTTTAAATTGTCTTTGTCCTTTTTTAATATTTTTCTCAATGTTATAGTTATTTTTTCGACCTTAGGTAACTTATTTGCTTTGGTTAATATTTTTTTATATTAAAAATCAAGTGAAATATGCACTTATGTAAGATATCTATAGGTATTGGCTGCACTGCTGAGAGTAATGAATTAATCGTAGTAGAAATGTAAAACAATATTACATTCCAATTTAACAAGTATTCGATATTTTCCAGAATTGATGTGTTCGTGCTCAAAAAAAAGACATTACGCACGTAAAAAAAACGTGTAGCGCCATCTATGAAATCAAATTGGTCACCGTGACCAAACAATTCCTTATTTGTGAAAACATTTATAAGGGTATAGGTGCTTACGATGACGGATTCGTTTTTTGCTGAGTGGCAACATTCTCCTATTTATTTAATTAAATTGCTTAAATTAATAAAAAAACATTAAGTATTAGAAGAAACTTCACTGGTTTTGAAAGTAGATGGCGTTGTATTCAATAATGTTCTATACTTAGTAAAATAAGTTTTAAAATAGTATTAAAAAGAAACATATTGCTATCATTTTTAGAAATGTTTGTCTGTCTGTCCGTTTGTTTGACCACGCATCACACAGGGGCATCGAGGATCATGTTTTGGGGTTATGGTTGGATATGAAGTGTTCATCAATTCAACGATAATGAATGACTCATCGGCCAAGTGTGAGTAGTTCGGGTGACGGGAGGAGGGAGGTGGGGGGTCATTGTCTGTCAACGCGGAGTCTTGGGGGGGGGAGTCCATGTCTTTTTTTTCTTACTTGCATCATTGTAACATATAAGAGAGGCACTCTCTTATATGTACAGTGGGGATGTGATTTTTTTCTCACCTACCCCATCGTGTGGGGTATCATTAGATAGGTCTTTTAAAAAGCGTTTAGGGTTTGTGAGGACTATTTTTAGATTTAAGGATTCCTTTGTGTAATATTAGGATTTATAGTGAACATTTTTATTAGAGTCAAGTGTTTCCCTGCCAACTAAATGGTTGATGTTGGGTATGTGAAAAAATTCACGGTAGTAGTATAAATACTAAAATTATAAAGAAAACTATCACAGTTAAGTATTTAGGCTTTACAAGTTTACGATAAACATATGATCAAATGGGAAGTACCAAAATGTTAGTACAAATTCTATTTAAAATTATTAGGTATTAAGTAGGTATAACGTTGAATGAATGAAACAAAAACAACAGAAAACCCACTTCTTAAGCCGCACACCAAATTAACTATATAAAATAATAGAATAGAACGATTTTTATTTAGTACACAGAAGACACATGTATAGACATTATTATAATTTAACAGGAAAAGTCATGCAGAAGATAAAAAAAGCAATAAATAAAACAGTAAAATAATAAAAATAACAATAGACAAAAAGAAAAGAGACACAAATAACACATATTAATGACAGCAAAACACAGTAAACGAATACCTAAAGAGTCTGTGTTTGGTACTTATTCATTTTCACAAAGCTTTTGGGTGTAGAAGCTATCAAGAGATGACTATATGATGATTCTCCGCTGCTGAATCATATCGCGGTTCACCCGACAGGACTGTTTCTAACATATTTACACAGAAGTTATTTCGTGACATAAAGTACCTTAATTTAAACCCGACTTTCACGCGAACGAAGTCGCGGGCACAACTAGTCTCAAATAAAGAGCGCAGTGCGGTGACATTCAGATCTTTGGTAAGCAAAGATTTAGGTGGCACTGATACTGTTATGGGCTAGCGTGAAGCCGCCCATCAGGTGTATGACGTGCTCTTCGTTTCGTTGTATAATTAAAAGGTAAGTTTGCTTTTGCACACAACAATTTATCTATGACACTACTAGGTCTATATTTTAAAACAGTAGGACTATTGGGAAAAGAATATAATAGGCAAGTCTTACTATCGGTAAGTCTAATGGGATAAATATTCCCAGTAGTACTACTGGTAGGACTACATGGTAGTACTACTGGGAATAGCCGGCATTTCGAACTATTTTATTTGGAAGGTGTTTCGAGAATTTGTCTCCGTAAATGATTGAGAGTTTGTATGAAGCTTACTTTCTGTACTCATTATTGTTTTGTGGTATATTATTTTTATTATATTTAATGGTATGTTTGTGGAACTAGAGTTTATTTTTGTGAACTGTCGTCTAAAATTAGATTTCTATAACTGAAGTGTACATTTCGTGACATTCAAATTAAGTGAATAATGAAACTGTCATTGGACTTACTTAGAAGTACATTTATCAAATTGCAATCATCGAAATATGAAAATTTTATCCCTTTTTTTTCTATAACTACTTCCTAGTAAGCTGATAATAAAAACAATATCTTGGAAAAACTCACATGTATACTAATATTATAAAGCTGAAGAGTTTGTTTGTTTGTTTAAACGCGCTAATCTCAGGAACTACTGGCCCGATTTGAAAAATTCTTTTTTTGTTGGATAGCCCATTTATCGAGGAAAGCTATAGGCTATATAACATCGCGCTACGACTAATAGGAGCGGAGCAGCGACGAGAAATGTTGCAAAAACGGGGAAAATCGCGTACAAAGTTGCGCGGGACAGCTAGTAATATCATATGATCACATACAAGGTAGAGTTTAAAATAAAACACCCATTATACCCAGGTATATATTTTTTTATAATACCCACTAACAGGATGTAAGTAACAAAAGAAAATGACAGCCTACAACGGACCTTTTTTGAAATTTAAAAATAATAAAAAAATTATCAGGAAAAAAAAATTGCGATAAATAACTAACACATCACATGCGTTTTGAAGGCTTAACCGAATGCAGAGCAACAAAGTCTAGCTCCAAATAATATGTTAATTACCCAATCACTAGTATTTGCACGAACCAATGAGATCAGATACAACCTTGTATGAGGACGTGATATTAGACAGGAGTGAGGACTTTTATTGAACCTTAAAATAATCATGTGATCAATATATTGCAGAGAGGACCGGACTCAGTGGAGACCATATCATGTTTAAAGTGACATAGGTTAAGCAACATTACCACTGTCAATCCATAGATGGATGACCGTTTTCGAATATTGTTACACACATCTGTGCCTCGGAGAGCACATTATGCCGTCGGTCCTGCGCCTAGTCTCGTCGTGTCGGATTTCCGTCCTATCGCAGTAGGAGTGCACTTGTATCTGCGCATACGCTTGTACGTAGTTAGTTAGTCTATACTAATATTATAAAGAGGAAAGATTTGATAGTTTGTTTGATTGTATTGAATAGGCTCCGAAACTACTGGACAGATTTGAAAAATTCTTTCATTGTAGTAAAGCCACACTAACCCCGGGTGACATAGGGTATTTTTTATCCCTGTATTCCCACGGGAATGGAAATACGCGGGTGAAACCGCGAGGCGTCCACTAGTTTCTATTATGATTGGCCGCCGTAATCGATGTTGGTGAGAGACTATAAAATATTGCAGAAATGGCTACTCAGTGACAGTCTCAGTGGCCGAGTGAAAATATGTACGACTGCTGTACCCGTACTAGTTCGACTCCCACGCGGGACATAACTTTGTGATCTACAAATGATTGTTCCATATTTAGACGTAATTTATTTCCGTGAATTTGTCCTCTGCAACTCAGAGCTTGTACACTACTGCGTGCGTTGTCTGAGTATTATGTTACATCACAATGTATTTTTTTTTTTAGAAATGTGTCTATGCCCCGGAAATATGTAACCGACCGGTCCCGAGGCGATTTTTTCTCTGGTCCTTTCGGATATATGCCCCATTATTTTGCTTGTATACAGGGTGTAACAGAAAGGTGTGGTCAAATTTCAGCAGCGGATAGTGTATGTTATCAGTATTGCACCTACCATTGTGCCATAACTGGTTGCATTATTATTTCATAGTTATAGCATATTCTTTTTGTCAAAATGCAGTAGTGAAAGGCGTATGACATAAGAATTATACCTAGTACAAAATTGGATTGGATTATTATGGCATAGAACTTTTTAAGTCATACTTTTCTTAATTAATAACTTTTTCATTCATAAATAAACGAATGAAAAAATAATAAATATTTTTTTAGGGTGCTCCCATTTTGATAAAATTAGGTACGTGCACTCAGTATCATGGGCACATACCAACCCTTGAATATGACCACACCTTTCTGTTATACCCTGTATATCTTCTGTATATTATAAGAAAAAAAAACCGTGCCTGGCTGACAGCTTAATCTACTGATGGCATGGGTCAAAATTTGGCACTTAAATAGATGAGTATTATGACGCAGGCATCTGCTTACGTCATAGCACTGACATATGATGATAGATGAGTACGTGACGTAGGCAGATGCCTACGTCATAATACTCATCTATTTATGTGCCAAATTTTGACCCAGTTCATCAGTAGATTAAGCTGTACGTTGGTATATAAGTCAGGCACGGTTTTTTTCCTTATAGCCTTGGGTCTTCAATCTGTGTTGTGTTTGTATTAAGGTCGAATTTTTAAATATATGTTCTTAACAGATGCTAAGAACATATATTTGAAAATTGGACCTTAATCGAGAGTCTTTAAAAAGAAGACAAAACAATTTCAATGATGTGCGCACCTAAAAATGCATTACCGGCAAATCAATGTTGCCAGCAATTAAATCCTTAAAAATTACTAATAAATGTTAAAGTAAAAGTGTTCAACTTTAGCTATTTACGATTACTATATTTGGACTTATTTTATATTTATTTATGTTTGGTTATATACTAGACATCCTCCTACTCGTTGAAGGACTTGTACTTCAATACTGTAATACCTCTGCGGTGAGCAGAGAACAAAAGTGACCACCGACCAAAAGTGTTGCTGATTTTTTTTTTAATTGGGTCCCGGCAGTAGGGGCCCGCTGATAAAAAAATGTCTAGGGGACAATGGATGGCTGTTCAAATTGCTTGCACCTGAGCTAACAAAGTGGAAACCCACATATTTTCTCATATGATGTTTAGCTGAATTCACCCCAGCCTCCCAAGTGTCGCCGAAGTGAGAAGCGTGCGTGGGTGATAATATGACTTAAATGTTTTCAGAACTTGCAGAGTTAGGCAAAGACACACGTTCCACTTCAAAGCATTTCTTTTGAGTTAATGAAATGAGTTATCTAACTCAGAGCCACTTAAAGGCAAAAAAAAACTGTTTATTATTGGAATTTTATTTATTGAAGCAAAATCCTTTGACAAATTATTATAATTAGTTTACTTAGATTTAAATACCTTTCAATATTAAACAAAGTATGCAAGATGCTTAAACAAATATCTGAATTATTTAATACCTAGACATGTTTTCTTTAGACAAACATTGCCCAGAACCTTGAGGAATATCATTTACTCTAAGACTAATGTGCTTGAAGCTTGTGGATTTATGGATGAAAACAATTCTTTGTATTTTATTTTCTCCTTTTAAAACATGCTGAATTTAAGATAGATGACAATTGATGGTTTACTACGGGGACACTAAGACATATGTCCTAGTTGTTCAATTTCCCCAAGTTTGGTAAGTAAATTATCAAAATGGGACTCCTGATCACAATTATCAACGCTTGTTATTAATGTAGTATTGCACTGTTAATTTTGTACATCCATTGTAATAAGAGAACCAGCTATTATCCAACCAAAACTAGAATAGCGTAACTTTAAGTCACTACCACCTTGAGAAATTTGTTAACTAATTAAGACATCCCATAAAAGATCAGCTCCAATTACTATGTCGATCTGAGAAAGTTTACAAAAACTAAAATCTGCCAACTAAATGTGTTGTGAAATTTGAAACTGAAAGTCAATATGTTGCTTTGGAAGTTGACCAGTCAATTCATTCATCACAAGTAAATTCAAAGTTATATTAAAATTATTACTAGACTTCAAAAGTACAGTATAATTATCTATAACTCTATCTATGAAATGATTTCCAATACCAATGATATTAATACTAGCATAGTATTAAGAGCAAGTCCATTTTTTAATGATTTTGTAATAAATCTGGATTGACTGCCACAATCCAACAATGCACGCACTTTTTCACAACAATTATCTACAGGATTATGTTCCTCAATAAAGGCTGTAGATAGTAGGACTTGATTAAATTGAAAGCCAGAGGCACTTATATTGACGACATCTAAATCTGCACAATTAGATGCAACGGCTGAATCAGATGCATGCAATAGACGACTATGTTTTTGTTTGCATTCAGGACATGGGCCAGTATTACAAGCGCTCACATTCAAACAGAGTTTATATTGAGAAACATCTTTCATCAATTTATCTTCTAAAGATTTATTTTTGAAATATGGACAATTGTATATCCGATGATTTAGACCAAGATTTAGTTATTATTTACCTGTAGGTTACAAGCCCTGTGTCGCAAAGGACTTTACAAACATACAAGTCATGAACACAAAGTACACCCAGACTCGGAACAACAATTTGTGCATCACACAAAGTGGTGTCCCGTGTGGGAATCAAACCCACGACCTCTTGCGTAGCAGTCAAAAAAAAAAAAAAAAAAAATATATATTTATAAGTGCCTCTGGCTTTCAATTTAATCAAGTCCTACTATCTACAGCCTTTATTGAGGAACATAATCCTGTAGATAATTGTTGTGAAAAAGTGCGTGCATTGTTGGATTGTGGCAGTCAATCCAGATTTATTACAAAATCATTAAAAAATGGACTTGCTCTTAATACTATGCTAGTATTAATATCATTGGTATTGGAAATCATTTCATAGATAGAGTTGAAGATAATTATACTGTACTTTTGAAGTCTAGTAATAATTTTAATGTAACTTTGAATTTACTTGTGATGAATGAATTGACTGGTCAACTTCCAAAGCAACATATTGACTTTCAGTTTCAAATTTCACAACACATTTAGTTGGCAGATTTTAGTTTTTGTAAACTTTCTCAGATCGACATAGTAATTGGAGCTGATCTTTTATGGGATGTCTTAATTAGTTAACAAATTTCTCAAGGTGGTAGTGACTTAAAGTTACGCTATTCTAGTTTTGGTTGGAAAATAGCTGGTTCTCTTATTACAATGGATGTACAAAATTAACAGTGCAATACTACATTAATAACAAGCGTTGATAATTGTGATCAGGAGTCTCATTTTGATAATTTACTTACCAAACTTGAGGAAATTGAACAACTAGGACATATGTCTTAGTCTCCCCGTAGTAATCTATCATCAATTTCATCTATCTTAAATTCAACATGTTTTAAAAGGAGAAAATAAAAAACAAATAATCGTTTTCATCCATAAATCCACAAGCTTCAAGCACATTAGTCTTAGAATCCTATAAAGTAAATGATATTCCTCAAGGTTCTGGGCAATGTTTGTCTAAAGAAAACATGTCTAGGTATTAAAAAATTCAGATATTTGTTTAAGCATCTTGCATACTTTGTTTAATATTGAAAGGTATTCAAATCTAAGTAAACTAATTATAATAATTTGTCAAAGGATTTTGCTTCAATAAATAAAATTCCAATAATAAACAGTTTTTTTTTGCCTTTAAGTGGCTCTGAGTTAGATAACTCATATCATTAACTCAAAAGAAATGCTTTCAAGTTGAACGTATGTCTTTGCCTAACTCTGCAAGTTCTGAAAACATTTAAGTCATATTATCACCCACGCACGCTTCTCACTTCGGCGACACTTGGGAGGCTGGGGTGAATTCAGCTAAACATCATATGAGAAAGTATGTGGGTTTCCATTTTGTTCGCTCAGGTGGAAGCAATTGGAACAGCCATCTATTGTTCCCTAGACATTTTTTATCAGCAGGCCCCTACGGCCACTGCCGGGACCCAATTAAAAAAAAAAACAGCAACACTTTTGATCGGTGGTCAACTTGTTCTCTGCTCACCGCAGAGCTATTACAGCATTAAAGTACAAGTCCTTCAACGAGTGGGAGGATGTCTAATATACAGCCAAACATAAATAAATATAAAATAAGTCAAAATATAGTAATCGTAAATAGCTAAAGTTAAACACTTTTACTTAAGCATTTATTAGTAATTTTTAAGGATTTAATAGCTGGCAACATTGATTTGCCGGTAATGCATTTTTAGGTGCGCACATCATTGAAATTGCATTGCATAAACTTTCATGCAGGTTTAACCATCACACTGTTTACTCAGTAACAAAATTGCTTTACAAAATTAAAATTACAAGAATCAAATGTCACCAACAGAGATTAATGCGTTTAACGAAACAAACAAACAAATTCTTCAGCTTTATAATATCCCGCGCAACTTCGTCTGCGTAAATTTTCCCCGTTTTTGCCACATTTCTCATTGCTGCTCTGCTCCTATTGGTCGTACCGTGATGTTATATAGCCTATAGCCTTCCCCGATAAATGGGCTATCCAACTGTGAAAGAATTTTTCAAATTTGATGAGTAGTTCCTGAAATTACCGCGGTCAAACAAACAAACAAACAAACTCTTCAGCTTTCTAATATTAGTATAGATTATATAGTATAGATCAAATACTTCTCAATAATATGCAAAATCAATTATTTAATTTTCAAGTCAACACTGCTTCGAGATATTCATTACAAAATTTAACATCATTGTGGCTATTTGTTTTGACCTTAAAATCATAGTAAGTGATCTATTTAAATAATATTTAATCCTGCGACATTAAAGTCTATTGAACCAATTAAGGTTATGACCAGTCCATCCTCTATCAAAACGCAGACAGTGTAACTTTCTGTCTCTTATTAAACCATACTGTTAGAAAAGGACGTCGCATATGATACAATTGAAGGGAGCACTGATTGATGATGCTTATTCACACGGGAGAGTACGATTGCTTCTTATGTTTATAAAGCACTAGCTGTCCCGCGCAGTTGCGCGTCTGAATAATTTTTTCCCGTTTTTGCAACATTTCTCATTGCTGCTTCGCTCCTGTTGGTTGCAGCGTGATGTTATATAGCCTGCAGCCTTCCTCGATAAATGGGCTATCCAACAGTGAAAGATTTTTTTAATTTGGATCAGTAGTTACTGAGATTACTGCGTTCAAACAAACAAACAAACTCGTCAGCTTTATAATATTTGTATTGATAATACGGCTTTTTGGTAAAGATGCAAATTTGAAAAGAAAATGTTTTTACTGTTTTCCCCTGACCCAAAAGAAGGGCTGTTGTTAGGAGAACGTGTGTATGTGGTTGTCTATGTGTCTGTATATTTGTTTACCTGTTTGTAACATTAGGAGGCGAATGCAGTTTTTATTAGAAAGCTAGGACCAAAAATAGTTCTTAGCTCGATTTGTTTGATGTCCGTTTTCGTTGACATTTTTTTTCTTATAAACCACAATCTATGTTACTCCCTAACAATCTGATAATGTAGTTTTCCATAGGCTAACAAATTTACAAAATCGTTGAGGTTTTTATGCAGTTTGTCCAGTACGAACAAACAACAGTTTTTTTTTTTATAATATTAGAAAGTATGTAACCAACCAGTCATGAGGCAATTTTTTCTCTGGTCGTTTCGAATATATGCCCCATTATTTTGCTTGTAATAATATTCTCTTTATTATAAGAAAAACAACCGTGCCTGACTGATATATCAATGTACCTACAGCTTAATCTACTGATGGACTGGGCCAACATTTGGCACAAAAATAGATGAGTATTAAAACGTAGGCATCTGCTAAGAACATATTTATTATTTAATAAATATTATAAAGAGGAAAGCTTTGTATTTTTGTATTTTTGTATGTAACGAATAAACCCAAAAAGTACTAGACCGATTTTAATAATTCTTTTTTTTTGGATAGCCCATTTATCAAGGAAGGCTATATAACATCGCGCTACCACTAATAGGAGCGGAGCAGCGACGAGAAATGTTGCAAAAACGGGGAAAATTTACGCATACGAAGTTGCGCGGGACAGCTAGTGTATAATAAAATAAAAAAAAAAAAAAATGTGTGGCACCCGGGGACTGCCGCGGTAAAGCTATTACATAGCATTTTTTTATCAACTTATGCAATTATATTTTTTTTCTTTTCATTACATTTTGGAGCAGCTCGTCTCGATCCGTGCGAGCTTCGTACAGTCGTACCATATACATATACGTTAAGCGAACGCTCAGCCGAGCTACATGATAGGCGGAGTGGGGGTGTTAGGTTTTATTTTAGTTACGGAATTTCTTGATTCGGTCGCTGCGCTCAAAGCCCGCGATAAAAGGTATGCAATAGCTTAACATGCAAAATGCCAAAAATATTCTCGAATGTTCCGTCTTAATTATCCTCGTCTTAGTAAGTAGTCTAAACTCGCCTTTACACGTATATATCGATTTTGCCAGTCAATATACAAAAGCGTCGAGAATCGGTCTAAAGACTCCCGCGCAGCATTCGATCGCCTAATGCCTCACGCGCTAACCGTCACGTCTTCAACAGTACATATCACAAAGTTTACCTATTTGAATGCTAATATCACTATAAAATGTCTTCTACGGACAATTTTGAACTTTATTTAGTGAAAATAAAAGTGCAATTTTGAATAAAAGTGTCGAGTGTTACGGTTTATGTATAGTGGCGTTTAATTGTTTTGATAGGATCTTTGTTGTTTACGGTTCGTTTGTTGTGGTGTGAATTTGTTAAATGTTTTAATGTAATGAGTATTTTGTTATTCAGCTACGTAAGTAAATAATTTAGGTAATGGGTTTATATTAGCTAGAAATATACATAAAATAAAATTAAAACATTTCAATGCTATAAACTTCTGTAAAGTATGACTTCAAATACATATAACGATTGTTATTAGAAATACATAGAATGGACGTAAACAGGATTATATAAAGGACTAGCTGCCTCACGCAACTTCGTCTGCGTAAATTTTCCCCGTTTTTGCAATACTTTTCATTGCTGCCCTGCTTCTGTTGGTCGTAGCGTGATGTTATCTAGCTTATAGCCTTCCTCGATAAATGGGCTATCCAACAGTGAAAGAATTTTTAATTCGGACCAGTAGTTCCTGAGATTACCGCGTTCAAACGAACAAACTCTTCAGTTTTTTTAATATTAGTATAGATTATTACTAGTAATCAGCATTATTTCTTTTATTTTGCTTTAGGCGTTGTCTATGCAGATATTGATGTCAGGTGTTTGGCAATCCATTAGTATCATACTATCTCAATACCAAATTTTATAAAAATCTTTCCAGAGAATTAGTCATTTACCTAACAAACAGACAGACAGAGGTACGAATATTGAAACGTACAAGTACTTACTTGTAGATTCAACAAGTAGAAGTCAAGTTCAACATAAAACAATGATTAACTCAAAGCAAGTTTATCTATAAAGATGTGTGAACAAATCCTTATCAACGAGTGTAAGATAAGCACCTTGTTAATATGTGACAATATAATAAAAGAACCACAATAAAACCAGATTTCCTACCAGACAGTACTGTGACAAACAAAAAAAAATACATTTATATTATAAATGAGACGAGTTTACCTTCCGTGAGTTTAGTCGACTCGTCCCAAAATAGAGGACTCGTCCTACTGCGAATTAACAATAGCTGAGCTAGGATCATTTTAGCCTTGATAAATTAAGTAGTTTTTTCTTAATATTTATTATTTTGTATTTAATTTACAGCTGAGAGCTAAATATATTATTGTTACAAAATAATAAGGTATATTTAAACACAATAAAAGTATTTTTTTGTTTTAAAAGAAATAAACATATTAAAATTTAAATTTTAATACCACTACAATAATTAAACAGTACTCACAATTTTTAGTGATACTTCATGGATTAACTATCAAATACTAATTGAACTTCTAAATCAGTGTGACCATGGTGTATACAATAACTCAAGTGAATGTTGAACAATCGACGAAAAGTGAACCAAAATGCTGTATTTGGAAAGAAGTCCTACTAGCATTTATTTGTAAGTAAAAAATATTATAATTTCATTATACCCACACTATCAGACTTATGTCCCATATGTCCACTGCCCTTTTATTTTATTTTATTTATTTTTACACCATATTGTCTCTCCTTCATCGTTTCTTCATTGCTGAAGCTTTTACAGCCTTATGGAAGACGATATTATAAGTACAATTATATGTTTAACTAGCTGACCCGCGTAACTTTGTCTACGTAAATTTTCGCCGTTTTTGGAACATTTTTCATTGCTGCTTCGCTCCTATTAGTTGTAGCGTGATGTTTTATAGCCTATAGCCTTCCTCGATAAATGAGCTACCCAACAGTAAAATATTTTTTCAATTCGAACCAGTACTTCCTAATATTACCGCGTTAAAACAAACAAACTCTTCAGCTTTATGATTTTAGTATGGATTTTAATTCATCTACAGAAACATTTCCTTAAATCACACTCAATATCATTTACTCTCTCTCTGTAGTCGTTCACTATAGTCAGAGTGAACGTGGTTTCATGATGACGCTTAAGCTGGACATAATGCAGTCCTCCACGTGTTGCACTCTTCAGCAACACTCTACGATTATTTAAAATGATTACGAAACCATCGAGAAAACAAATTGTGAGTCACCAGAGTGGAAAACAAGCGTCTGGCATATCTTAAATTGAGTGCTATTTTCGGCTTAACCTAACTATAACACCACAATTGTTTTTAACTGCCTTCAAAAAAGGTGGATCTCTGTTTGACCTGTATGTATGCATGTTTGTGTATTAGCGATTTTCTCGAAAGCTAGTGATTCGATTTAAATGGGGTTTTCGCTATTCGACTGTATGTTTCTGTGGAAGGATTAGGTGCATAAAACGTTACAGTAGAGATATAAACTAAATCATAGGAGTAAATAAGCGAAATTAAAATTGGAGATTTGATTGATAATCTTTTAAACAAACTTTTATTAGCTTCATACGTATGTTTGTATGTTAGTATGTCGGTATGTTTGTCAGTAATGGAATCTTTGAACGTGTTTTTCACCCACTTCAGATTCAATTGAAACTTCGCACACTTATCAAGGACCGATGACAATATGACTCTATAAAAAGGGATTTTTAAAAATCTATCCTCTAAAGGGGTAAAATAGTGGTTCTAAGATTATATGAAACTCCGCCAGTTTTGAAGTTAGATTAATGAAATTTTGTATTAAATAAAGAAAACATGTTTCATTGTTTTTGAAAAATAGGGGTTGCATGTTTTTATAAAACTCCGTTAGTTGAAAAAGGCGTGAATATTAGTTTTTTAAAGTATCTATTATTTATTTTCTTTGATATTCATCTGAAGGCGGTTCATTTATTTAAAAAAAGTTTTTTTTATTTTTATATTTCTATCTGGTATGTATGTTAGTAACTTCAACAGACCAATTTAAGTTACGTTAGTTACTATAGCAACATTTGTATTGAAGACTAGCTGTCCCGGCGAACTGTGTACCACCCCGTTTTTAGGGTTCCGTAGCCAAAATGGCGAAAAACAGAACCCTTATAGTTTCGTCATGTCCGTCTGTCTGTCTGTCTGTCCGTCCGCATGTCACAGGCATTTTACTCAGAGACTACTAAATGAATATTGATGAAATTTAGTGAAAAGGTGTCTTCTAGTGGCCGCTACTTAGTTTGATAGCTAAATAACAAAAATAAATATTTTTAGGAGGGCACTTCAAACACATGACTGTATGAAGTGCCCCCCCTAAAAATATCACAGAACCTGATTTTTTTTCGGCTAACATCAATGTGTGCCTCATCATTCGACAGGTTTTTTAAAAACATTATACGATTATTAATAAACTTTTTTGATTGAGTGATATTTATGTAAATAACCAATCCGAAAGTTGCATAAATTGTGTCCTTAACTTTTAACCCGTGTGACCAAAAAATATGAAAAATCACAAAGGTAGCGCGCAATAAAAACTTTAAACTAAAATTACTTCGGACATGATCGAACATCGAATTTCAATAAAGGGCGTAGTGCCATGAACATACGCTCTTCTGCTGATGCAATTATTCAAGGCTGCGCTAACGCTACGCGTAAATTTTCTCCGTTTTTGCAACATTTTTCATTGCTGCTCCTCTCCTATTGATTGTAGCATGATGTCATATAGCCTATAGCCTTTCTCGATATCCAACAGTAAAATATTTTTTCAATTCGGATCAGTAGTTCCTGAAACTATTGTGTACAAACTAACAAACTCTTCAGCTTTATAATATTGGTATAGATTAAATTGACTGTTTGTTTCTATACTTCGTTAGTAACATATTTTAAAGTAGCTGACCCTCGCAACTTCGTATGCGTAATTTTTCCCCGTTTTTGCATCAATTTTCATTGCTCCTATTGGTCGTAGCGTGCACTTTCTCGTTAAATGGGCTATCCAACAGTAATATAATTTTTCAATTCGGACCCGTATTTCCTGAGATAATCGAGTACAAACAAACAAACTCTTCAGCTTTATAATATTAGTATAGATTAAATTAACTGTTTGTTTCTTCATAACAATGAATTTTTAAATTTATGTTAGCAAAATATCCAAGATTTGAATAGATCTTGAAATAGTCTCTGTATAAATAGAAAACACTTATAGAAACAATGGCTCTTCAATGTTTTGAATCGGTTTTTGACTGTTTTTTTTTTTGTTTTATTATGTTTTTCTTGTTTTGTAAAATTATTTTATTTGTTTAACTACTGACTGCCTCTGTGGTACAGTGGGAGTGTATCCGACTGCTACTCAAGAGGTCGTGGGTTCGATCCCCACCCAGGATAAAACTTTGTGTGATGAGCACGATGGTTTATTCTGTGTCTGGGTGTTAATTATCTATAATATGTATGTATTTAGAAATATATAAGTATGTTTATCGGTTGTCTGGTTTCCATAGTACAAGCTTTGCTTAGCTTGGGGTCAGATAGCTTTGTGTGAGTTGTCCCAAGATATTATTATTATTAATCATTGAATACGAAAAAGTGCAGCATATTATTTTTATCTAGTTTTATGAAACTGTTTATTTTCCAAATAAAATAAAATAAAGAAAACTATAATAACGTTTATAAAGAGATACGAAGTTTATTGTTTGTGCAATCGTACTTCAGAAGTATTTTTGTGTCTTTATTTTTTCTTTCGCCACGTAACAATGTCAAGGGATTATCTTATCAGCCACTGTTACATGAGAAAGATGACTGATCCTTACGTTAGCTACTTAACTGACTTTATTTCTTTAGTCTCGCAACCGTGAGGTCGTAGGTTCGAATCCTACTTATTATACTACCGACATGAACCCACTCCTAACACATTGAACTAAGCTGGAAGGGTTAACAGGACTGCTAGTAATGTGGGACCACAATCCCACATTGCTAGTTATCTATACTAATATTATAAAGCTAAAGAGTTTGTTTGTTTGTTTGAACGCGGTAATCTCAGGAACTACTGGTCCGAATTGAAAAATTCTTTCACTGTTGGATAGCCCCTTTGTCGAGGAAGGCTATAAGCTATATAACATCACGCTACAATAAATAGGAGCGCAGCGGCAATAAGAAATATTGCAAAAACGGGAAAAAATTACGCATACGAAGTTGCGCGGGACAGCTAGTCTTATAAAAAAAAAAAATTTCATCGTGACCAATCTGTATAATAAACCGAAAAGACTATTCTTTCAGTCTTTGGAAAGTTGTCATTTTTAGTTTCGCGTATGTCCTTACGTCCGTTCGTCCGTAGTTTAGCTCAGAGACGTTTAGTGCTAGTAAGCTGTAATCCATACTAATATTATAAATGTGAAAGTAACTCTGTCTGTCTGTCTGTCTGTCTGTCTGTCTGTTACGCTTTCACGCTCAAACCGCTGAACCGATTTAGATGAAATTTGGTATGGAGATAGTTTGAGTCTCGGGGAAGGACATAGTTAGTTTTTCATAAAAACACATATTACTTACGCCGACAAAGTCACAGAATAAAATCTTGAAAAACATATTTAAGTGGAGATGTGATTTTTGTCTCAACTACCCCATCGTGTATTTTTATCTTTAGATAGATCTAAAACGTTTAGGGGTTGTGAAGATAATTTTTAAATTTAGGGATTTGTTTCCCCCGCCAGCTAAATGGTTAATGTTGGGTATGTAAAAAAAAACACGGTATATAGTGAAAATAAAAGAAAAACTATCACAGCTTTATAAGTTTACGAGTAACAGCTGATCAAAAGAGAAGTAGCAATTACGTACAAATTCCATTGAAAATTATTATTAAGTAGATAACGTTGTAAGTATGAAACAAAAACAACGGAAAACCCATTTCTTAAGTCGCATTATTCGGATGGGGGGAGAGGGGAACTACGGAACCCTACATTGTGCGTGGTCCGACATGCATTTACCCGGTTTTTTCTTCGATTAATACTGTTGCCAAAGTAACTTTTTGTGTATCTAATATTTAAAATATATCTTTATAAATATAATATATTGCTTGAATTACATACAGAACTCCATTTCCTAACATAATTTACAGACAATAACATTTTAGAAATTCCGTATTCAAATGGTGCTAACGCAACCCTATTACTAATCCCAAACCGTCTGTTCTATCTTTGAATCGATTCAAATCAATCGTAAATTGAATCAATTTCAATAAAATCTAATCGTTATAGGTAGTCCTCTGAAATTTTCTCATTTGATCATTATTTCTTTTCTTGCTCTTATTTCATTTGTTCCGCATTTTGGGCATTTAACCTTCACAGGTATTCCATCTGTATCTATACTATATTATTATAAAGCTGAAGAGTTTGTTTGTTTGTTTGTGTGTTTGTTTAAACGCGGTAATCTCAGGAACTACTGGTCCGAATTGAAAAATTCTTTCACTGTTGGATAGCCCATTTATCGAGGAAGGCAAGGAAGGCTATATAAGGCGAGGAAGGCTATATAACATTACGCTACTACCAATAGGAGCGGAGCAGCAATGAGAAATGTTGAAAAAACGGAGAAAATTTACGCAGACGAAGTTGCGCGGGACAGCTAGCATTTTTCATTGCTGCTCAGCTTCTATTGGTCGTAGCGTGATGTTATATAGCCTATAGCCTTTCTCGATAAATAAGCTATTCAACAGTAAATGTATTTTTCAATGCGGACCTGTAGTTCCTGAGATTACCGCGTTCAAACAAACAAACAGACTCTCCAGCTTTATAATATTAGTATAGATTACAAATGTATAGTTTTCAGGCTATTCTCTTGTAGTTAATGACGGTATTACTTGCCAAATTTCATAGTTCTAGGTCAACGGACTCCTTCAGCTTTTTCCAAACCTCTCTGTCCATAGCTTTCTTTCTCTATTTGCTTCCTGCTGTCGCTTTTATATCTTCTACATCAAGGTATACTTACATACATATTATGAACCTACTAGCTTTTGCCTGCGGCTACGCCCGCGTGTACGTCCATTATTGCGTTTAAAACCATCTTATGGCCTTTCCCGGGACTCAAACGGTCTCCATACCAAATTTCATCTAATTTGATTCAGCGATTTAAGTGTGAAAACGTAACAGACAAGCAGACAATTTTAGTTTTGTTGTTAAAACAATTGTTGTTGTGTTCGCTAGTCTCAATAAAACTTAAAAATGACTAACTGATTTGAATTTATTATTAAGTTAAACTATATATATATATATATATAGGTAGTTATATTTTCATTTATAAGTATAATTCAGAGTGAACATATATTATTTTTATTAAATTATATTTATTTTGTATGTATACAATACAAATTTAATTCCCATTTTATAATATGTACCTACCTAATTATCAAAATAACATGTAATTATGCACGTGCTACCTAGACAATGCCTTTAAAGTCAAGTCTTTAATTCCGGCTATTGCAACGCATTTGCTGAAAGTTAAATTACCTATAAAATAAGTAAGAATAAGATAAAAAATAATTTAATTATAATAAATAAAATAAATTTGTTCTATTTACTTAAATTGGAGTAGTAAAAAAAGTACGTAGTAGCAAATCTAAAATAGTACTTTATATAAGATGCAGAAATTTTCGAGTACTTTATAGATAGAAGATGTGAAAGATACTCGTATATATATAATACCTTTAAACGAGCCATTCTTGTATATACCTATGTATAAATAAATAATAAATGTATTTTTTTTTTAATCTGAATCTCGGACACGTCTCCAACGATTTTCATGAAATTTAGTATGCTGGGGGTTTCGGGGGCGATAGATAGAAATGACAAGCAAAGCTCGGTCATCCAGGTACTTTTTTTAAAACCATTCACGCCCATGCGGGTAAAACGCGGTCAAAGTTTGTACGATAATCAGATGTTGCTGTGGGGATCGGCTATAATATAGACGCTAATTTTTAATTATTAATAATAATAATTTTGTTGTTGGTTACTGCGACCATTTTAATTGAGCTCTGTAATATATTGCGCGAATAGTAAAACATAGATCTAAGTTGCTAGTTAACTTAACTGATTATCTTGAATGGAATAAAATGGATGGATCTCCAATAAAAGGACATAGCCACTTTACAACTTTAAATTAACCCTTAGGTCATATATTATATACAGGATAAGTTTGTATTCAGTCGACAAACTTTTAGGAGTAAACCTTCGAGTAGCCAAGATTGAAAAAAAATATTTCGCGGGTTGCTATCACCACAGATAATATAATACTATAAGCCAACATAATTTTTTTATTGCATGCGCACAAAACTAACTTGATAATTTGATGATTGTTCGATTTGTTCAGGTTTAAGACGTTTTACGTTAAATTAAATACGTTGAAATTTTCAATTTTTTAGTTAAATTTAACCTACTCAATTATTTTGTTTAGGTACATTATTATCGATTGATCATGAAATCAGATCATTTTTCTCTCAATATTTCGATACATGTATAAGATACGAACATATTATAGGTACCTACTGAATCTCCCCTATCAATTTGTCGACTGATTTCAAATTTAACCTGTAGATCAGATAATCTTTTACAAAACGTCGAACAATTATGGACTATGAACTACGTACGATACGTTGAAGGCAAACAGAAGCTTAGGCACGCCATAACAGGACGAGTGGCCGAGTGCCTGTGTAGCGACTACGGCTATGACAATTTAACACTTGACTTCGGTCCACAACTATCATTTTTGACGAATTGGCCAATTGACCCATAGCAACGGAACGGTTTTTGCCAATCCCTCCAAAAAAGTATTTAACCCTTAAACATTAACGCGATAAATTGCCCTTTTCTGTCGAATAAGGGTCGTATCCTTTTTCTACAAAAAACACAATTCATTTCCATCCACCATTTTAAACTACAGTCATTCTGATCCCATTTGTTACAAGGTCAACGATGTTACAACTTTCTGAAATTAAACAAACCGCGGTCGTTGATGTAGGATAGACAGACTTCGTGACAAATCCGTGGGTTCTCTGACCTTCGCTGGAGGGATAAAAGGCATTAGTTTTCCCAGAAGATTAATTATCATTCTAATATAACAAAATTGGTCATGATGCAAGAAAACCAGTTTACGGGTCATGTTTCTTTAAATGTTGATAAACTTTCGCGATTTGTACATATGAAAATATATATATTACGGGTCTTAATCGCGTGAATAATTTAAGGTAAAATACCTTGTTTATTGCCCGACGTTTCGACCGTATTGCTACGGCCGTGGTCACGGGTAGACAGTATGTATGTTTCATTAATCATAGTCTCCTTACCGATGTCGGTTACGGCTGCCAATTTCATTAGAGACTAGCCAACTACGCAGGAGATATTATAGTGCTCAAGTGTATGCGCAGACACAAGTGCACTCTCTGTTTCACTCTTATAGTTCGATAGGAAATTTGTCTCTGCCGAAGATATATTGATTATATACTGTGTGATTAAGTCGGATTTCATTTGCGTGTTTCTTATATAAATGAGTGCATACATTTGAGAGTACGATGGTACAGACATACTCGTACAAAGAGACATACAGTACGATCAACGTATCTTGACCGGATTGAAGTTAGGTTTTTATCACTTTCGCGCATGTCATAGAGATGCGACCCTAAAATTACTTACGAAAACGATTAATCGATTAAAAATACTAACAACATTTTAATTCAACAATATAAATACACTATTTAAATGAGTTCATAAAAGTTTAAATTAAATACAATTACAGTAAATAATAAAGAAACTTTGAAAAACAATTTCTTTACCAAAATAATCACAAAAAACATGAATTAGTAATACTAATTATGACAATGTAATGCGTAATCGCATCTCTAATCCTCTTGGTTTAGTTACCGCCCCCGCCCCCCGCTTCCTGTCACCATTTACTTCCAAAAAAAGCATCTGCGCAACCACTTGTCGTCTACTTCAGTCCGGCCTAGTTACTTTGATCGTACTTTACGTTAAATTCCTACCTTTTGCATCGAGGATTAAAGACAGCATTTATCTCCGACAGATACATGTTTTTTTAAGACGTTCCCGCATTAGGATACAAGCCCTGTGTCGAGGGGGACTTTACACGGACAAAAAGTACACACAGACTCGGAACAACAATTTATGGATCACACAAAGTGGTGTCCCGTGTGGGAATCGAACCCACAACCTCTTGCGTAGCAGTCGGACACACTCCCACCGCGCCACAGAGGCAGTCAGTTTTTACGATCAACACAAAGCAAACTTTTCCGAACCGCAATATCCTGTATCGAGTAACGCACAATATATTTCAGTCATCCATAACAGTGTGTCGGCCTTAATATGCAGTTCAATAACAAATACATAGACGAGTACATGTTTTATGAGAGTTTATTAATGACTCAAGCCATGTGGTTATAGCCAAAATAGATTCAGTCAACCATCTATATATTTAGGTAGAACAAGGTCACGCATGTTGTTATTTCGAGTATATGTACCTAGGTATAAGTATTCAATTACATTATTAAGATAGGTATAAACCTAATGAAGACAAAAATCTCTAAGAAAATTACTCTTAGCTCCCTTACGGCCTGGCCATGACTTTTTGCTTTAGCGGCAAGCGGCGGTGGTGTCTGCGAGTGCAGCGGCGGCTATGCCACGTACGAGTAGTAGCAAACAGGCATGGCGTTATTCAAAGTGACTTTGCTTTGCCTCGAAATCAGTTCATATTTTGAGTAAAATATTTTAATTTGGGGAAAAGAGTGCACGAATTGAATAAAGAGAGATATTATGACCCAGACAAATATTATGAGTATAAAAGATGACTGATTCATCAACGCAGAGCTTAAGCCCTAGGTTACAAACCTGAAATTTTGGCAGTTAATGCTTTTTATGTTGTAAGCATCCACTACGAAATAGGGGGCCGTAACAGGTGTTGCAAATTTGTATAGAACTTCGTCAGTTTTGAGGTTAGATCTGATCACCTCCGCTCTGAGCTCCCGCTGATAGCGGCGAGGTCGTTCCGTAGGCACTAGCGGTTGGCTTATCACGCGGCTAGCCGCTTTGCCATTCTGCGATTGGGCGGCTGACCACCATCAAACCGCGTCAAGCGGTTGCATATTAAAATAAGAAAATAGCGAACCACGCGGTTAGCCTCCGCATTAAACTGCTAGTGCAGAGGGCCTAGGGCCTACATCGAGATAATAGGTACAGTAGTAACTCATGTATCAGTAGCTATTGTATCGCGACGTAAAAGAACACGTAAATAGTAAAATAATTAACGTACTTATGTACTATAGACGTTATACAACGTCAGTAGTTGCTTGTTTACATGGGGGCACGTGCCCCCCCCCTCCCCCCAGACGCCTAGTGCCTTTTGCTGTAAAGAAGGTTTTTTTTTGGGCTGAATCGTGCGTACCCCTGATTGCTTATTCCATCAATGAAATGCGATCCAAATAATTTCTATACTCTGGGGCTACAAAGTTATATTATAATATTATATTATAAACCAAAGAAACTTAACTACCTACTACCTACGTATATTGTCAATCTAGCGGTATTAACAAGGGCTGTATCAATAAACAGACATATCTCCTTTTGATTGAGCAATTATTCCAAATATTGTATTCAATCAGAATTCCATCTTCCTTTATACCAACATAATGAGTTGTGACTTACGCTCTAATAAGTCCAATTACCGTTGTCCTTGTTTTCATTTCGTTTTTTCCTTTTTTGCAAATAA
The DNA here is from genome assembly GCA_945859575.2 of Herminia tarsipennalis. Lineage (NCBI taxonomy): Eukaryota > Metazoa > Arthropoda > Insecta > Lepidoptera > Erebidae > Herminia > Herminia tarsipennalis. The sequence goes on along the minus strand of OX243849.2, from coordinate 19,591,161 downwards.
GTATTTTATTAGAAGCATTGAGGCCCACCTACGGAGCAGTTATTGATAGATGGAAATATTCAAGAATTGGCAATGTTTTTTATGTTTATACATGAAAGTGAGAATGTCGTGCGCTGGATGGTGAGCGTCACGCGTTGTTGTAAAGCGTCTTCCAGACGGTTGGAAACAAGGCTTCCCGCCAAGGTGACCTTGCAGTACATGGTTTGCAACAGCCGTCTACACTGTTGGAAACCAGCGAGGTCACCTTGGCGGGAAGCCTTGTTTCCAACCGTCTAGAAGACGCATAGTATCAGTTGCACCCCAATCCTTGTTTGGCAAAGACCTGAATGTCACCGCACCGCACTCCTCATTAGTTCATAGGTTTCATTTCTCCAATAATTACACTTGCTACAGTGTCTTTCAACCGAAATACAGTGATACGTAAATATTAATATTTCACGAAAGAATAACTGACATTGTTGTGGTACCGAACAAGACCGTTTATGGCTTAGACCTACCATTTGTATTCCACTGTCTATCTATGTTCGTAAACTTTCGCGATTTGACACATTATAGAATTTTATAAGCTACGGGTCTTAATCGCGTAAATATTTTATTTTAAGGCTAAATACCTTTGTTTTTTGCCCGACGTTTCGACCGTATTGCAACGGCCGTGGTCACGGGTAGACTCAATTTGCTTGGTTTCTCTACCCGTGACCACGGCTGTTGCAATACGGTCGAAACGTCGGGCAAAAAACAAAGGTATTTAGCCTTAAAATAAAATATTCCACTCTCTAGTTCATGAATCAACCTGCAAACTGGTGTTTTGTCTTAAAGTATCTATTGCGTTAAAGAGGTCCGCAGCTCAGTCGCAACCAAGCAGATTGAGTTTTCTACGAGGTTAACCAACGTTACCATAAATGGGTGACCGTTATCGAAAAATGTCCGTCCTTTAGACAGATAAGGTTAAGCCATCGATCCAGCGGCTTTTCGATTGATTTCCGATCAGATTGTGTTGGATTTTCATCCCATTTGAAGAAATAGGGATTGCACTAGTGACTGCGTACATAATTTGAAAACATTTTTCTGTTACACATTCAAATTCATTTTTTTTTTCACTTTTGATGCAAAACAACTCTTGTTATACGTCGGGATTCTACATGTACATGTAATGCCAAGTTCGAAAACAATAGGTAAAGCCGGGCAAAAGAACCTGGCAATAAAAACTCGCGGAAACTCTTTACAAATTGCCAATTTTACAATGTTTGAATGTTTATAAACTTGATATGGGGGTAAGGTGCTGCGACTAATATACTATACGCCATGATAAAGGACTGATGTAAATTGTATTATCAAAAAGTTGAAACATGAGATAAACCAAAATCAGCCTTATTGGGTACAATATAGTAGGAGCATCTACTTACAACAAAGGTAAAAACTATATGTTCTTAAATATTGGCCAAAGTAACACGTTATAAAGGCAACAAAAAGTACTCCATAAAGAAAGGTAAAGTTTTCTCTGGAACATAAACCTTACCATTCAGTACAGAATGGAACAATTCAAAAATTAGGGCGATTGGACTGAATTGGGTAGCGAACTTCGCTGGGCGCAATTAACCTCGTCGATCAACTAGTTGACGGATTAATTTGTAAATGCCCTTGAATTGAAGTAAAATACTAAGCTAACGTATCGTTTCTGTAGTCACTGACTGAAAAGCCGTCAAGGGTATGGAAGTGACGTCAGAATTTAGATAGAGTGAAATAATTTGAATATTTTTCATGGCTAGTGCGCAGATAGTGCAGAGTACCAACAAACCAAAGTGCTCCTAGCACAAACCGCAAATAGGTCTTGTGTATGTAAATTGTATGCCAATAACATTCAATATAATTTGAAGCGGCGGTAGTCTAACGGCTACGGCATCGGTCTCGCAATCGTGAGGTCGCGGGTTCTAATCCTACCCATTACACTACCGACGTGAACTCACTCCTAACACAAGCCATTGAGCTTAGCTGGAGGGGTTAACAGGATTGCTAGTAATGTGGGATCAAAATCCCACATTGCTAGTTATCTTTAAAAAAAAAAGCTTCGCAAGAAATAATCTTTACTATGAAAATTATCTTTAAAAATTCACCAAATTAATAGCTTAATGAAACGAAACGAGAACGAGACTTCTAAACAGCAACATACCTATGTTGCTGTTTAGAAGTCTCGTTTTTGCAGATACTATGTGCAAAAACAATATCCAACAATGTTTACTAATATTATACAGCTGAAAAGTTTGTTTGTTTGATCGCAATAATCTCAGGAATTACTGATCCGAATTGAAAAAATCTTTTATCGTTAAATAGTCCACTTATCAAGGAAGGTTTATAGACTAGATATAACATTACGGTATGACTAATAGGAGCGGAGCAGCAATAAAAAATGTTGCGAAATCGGGGAAAAATTTACGCGTAGGCACGAAGTTGCACGGGTCAGCTAGTGTAATATATACAAAAAAAAAAAATCTGACGTGTCTTGAGTGCAGTTGCAGTTAAGTTTCGATTAAAACGGCCATTTTTGTATTCTTGTAAATTTTTGATCATGTATGCTTGCATATGTATACGTCTCGAAAGAATGATAGCACTCTAGCACGGTGCGCAAACGTTTTTAAGATTGATCCCAAATTTACAAGAATACGAAAATGGGCGTTTTAATCGAAACTTAACTGCAACTGCACTGCTTTAAATACGTGAATTGACCCGCTGGTATCAAATCACAGTCATCTAATACGTTCAGTTATGCAGTCATGTATATTTTTCAATTTCGAATCTTAACTGTCTTGTGGGGTTTTGTCTCTTCGTTAAAATATTACTGTACCTACTGTAAATGACTGCCTTAGTGGCGCGCCATCAAGGCAGTCATTGTCGTCGAAGTGGCACACACTCCCACTGCGATGGGAGTGTGCGCAAGAGGTCATGGGTTCAATTCCCACACGGGACATCACTTTGTGTGTCTGTAACTTGTATATTTGTAACTGTAAAGTCTGGGTGTACTTTATGTCTGTAACTTGTATGTTTTTAAGTCCCCGCGTCGCAGGGCTTGTACCATACTGCGAGAGTTGTCATAAAAGAAAATCATGTCATATTTCAAACAATGAATACCTAACAAGATTCTCTTCATTTTTCAGTCAACATCCCGTTCTTCACCCATGGAGTGGAGACCCTGAGCCTGACGACATCAGCCCACGCAGGACACTTCACCAGTTCTGATGATATACAATGGACAACCACAGCACTTATCATATCAGCAGCTGTAGCCGGACCTGTCTTCTGTTATGTGATAGACAGATTTGGTCGGAAGACTGGCATGTTCATGATCAGCATGTTGCAAGGGGTAAGCATTTGAATTTGCACTAATTTTATATGCCCGTGTGGTACCGGCTTATGAATAGTGCCACCCCATCTCTTACCGTGGGTGTTGTCAAGGCGACTAAGGGATGTCATACCAGAGAACGGGCACCAGTGTCCTCTGCATAGTTAAGCCTACCTGCGATCTAACCCACTCGCTTAGCGTGGCGATTATGCCAATTATGCCATAGAGAAGTAGGTTCCATCTTATGGGTTGATATGTTATAATTTAATTTAGTGGTGTCCAAACAAATTGAGAGACGGTAAGCAACGTCATATTTGCAAAACCCACATTCGCTCTTTTTTCTCACTTTGTGCCGCCTCGCAATTTTTTTATGACTTTTTGATTTTTTAATTCAGAATGTTGCAAATTGTAAGCTTTTGGGTTTGTACTATTTTAATACGATGCAGTGGAGTCCGAATAAACCGAGAGATTTTAAGCAACGTCATAACTTTTTTTTGACGTGATAACGTCTTATAAATCGATGACGAGGGGCACGCACGGAAAAGGGTCACGTGGCAGCGGCCATGTTATTGATTAGTTGCTAAGCAGTCACGTGGCAACGGTCACATTATTGATTGGTGGCTAAGCAGTCAAATAGTAACGGTCACGTTATTGATTGGATGCTAAGCAGTCACGTTGTTGACTGATTGCTAAGCATTAAGAATGTCAATTCTGCCTGCTGATAGGCTGAAGTATTAATTTGTAGTTTAATTAATTTAATCTTAAATTAGGAGCTCTATAGATATTTTCCATGGCATTAATAGTTGTTTTAAAATGGTGTTATAAATATGTTAAAAAGTAAATAATATAAAAATTTCTTAATATTATAAGAAATATGCGCATGAAGACAAACTTAATATGAAGATAGTCACCATGGGGCGCATGCGCCCTGGTCCACTAAAGCCTTCACAGGCATGGTTTTTTATTACAATATCATCAATGTTTTGAAGATTGCAGCGACATGCGATACAATTTAAAAAAATAAAAATCTGTCAGGGACATGTTTGTTTATTACAATGTCATCAATGTTTTGGAGATTGCAGCGACATGCGATACAATTAAAAAAATAAAAACTCTACAACTCTACTTTATAACAATGTCATAAATGTTTTCTTATGCCGTCATCACATACAATTATCGTCCGTAAATCGACTTTACAGACAACATTTTTTTCATAAAAGGCTAACGAGGCTTAAGCCCTGTATCGCGGCGGACTATACATACATACATATCACGGACACAAGCTACTTCCAGACTCCGTGTGGGATTCGAACCCACGACCTCCGACCAAGCAGTCAGAGTCACTAATCATTAGACAAACGGGCCAGTCAATTACTGTAATAACTACATACACTTTGTAGGAATCCTGCATTCCTCGAAAATACTTCTGTCTTCTCGAGATATGGAGGAATGTCCATAAATCACGTTCGTATTCAGATTTAGCTAATATCTCTGGTCGCATAAAATCATAGGTATGTTGGATCGGAATTATTAAATCGCGAATTCATTTCCGTTGACCTAGTATCTGTTTTGATTAAAAAGCCAGTCTATTGACTCATTTAAACATGGCCGCCGCAAAATGGCGACTTTAGTTTGACGTTTACATTTGAAGTGCCGTTAGTGGGGCAGTGAGTTTAATTCAGCAGTCTTAATCGAGCGGTCGTAACGACAACAAACTACTAATAGATGTCGCTATTCTTATTCGTCGTGTGTGCAAAGTGTTAGTGTGGTTATAGGGTCAGTAATGCAGTGGCATTGGTGTAATCAAAATGATTAGAACAGTTAAAAAATAATTTTGACAACCCGTCTATATACATATATGACGGAGTTATACCTAGATACCCAAACATACATAAAGAAACGGTCGGTAGAAGTCGTTTAAAAATAGAATTAAACTAAGTTAAGAATGCAAACCTTTGTGGCATTCATTTTTAACGTTTCTAGTTAATTGTAACTAATTCAGGTCAATTAATAATTAAACGAGTAGTTCAGTATTTTTCTTTCACTTTTCCTTTCTTTCGCATCTCTGAAAATAAATTGTTACCTAATAAGTATTAACCGTTTACTAGAATATTTAACTTCTTATTTTGTGCCCTTAATCAGTGAATAAAATAATTGGTCTAATGATAATATTCGCCACAAGAAAAGAACACTGACTTACACTATACTCATCCGTATCAAATACGTATTATGATAATATGCCCTTTAATCATTCCAGTTTTTTTTCTCTTCCATTTTACTTCTAAGCTCCAAAACATTTCAAACCATTATAAAAACATGGAATAATTACATGGGCAAGGAAATTCAAATATGCAAAGGCTATTTCAAACACCTGAGCGTTTACTTTATGGTAAAAATATTCACATTTTCTATTAAAAGACGCGTGAAATAAAAGCCTATTTGACTATCTATATCTTCTATACATATAATAAAACTGTAAATTTCACGTGTCTGTACATGGCCGAACTTAGTGAAAAAAATATTAGGAAATGTTCGAAAAGAGTATTCAAACACTTTGCTGCATTTTTAGAAATGTCTGTCTGTCTGTCTGTCTGTCTGTCTGTTTGTTTGAACACGCTTCACGCAAAAACTACCGTACAGATTCGATTCAAATTTTGCACGTGCAATCTAATAGATGCAGATTAACATTTAGGCTATAAATTATCACGCTTTTTCCCATAGGAGCTAAGCAGTAAGGGATAATGTCTGTAGCAATTTTTCGTTATAAAATAGTAACTACTAGACGAATCTTTATGAAAATTTGCAGTTTTATAGTAAATACTATAGGACATTATTTACACTTTGAATCATTACACTAACGTCTATGGGGAACGAGTAGCAACGTATTTTTTGTCGCACCATAATGGTTTATCACAAAATTTCCCATCATTAGACATTATCTATAATTGTAACCCATGGAATACATAACTTCACGCTAAAACTATAAGGAGCTAAACACAACCTTTTTAAGTTTCATAAGAACAGTTATTTTGACGTGATACGTAGCGAACAGTATAGCCTCGAAGCTATGCTAGCGGACTTAGACAACGAAGTCCCGGTCTCGAATCCGATGTCTGATTATGTTCTTTTTGTATTTTTTTAAATTGTCTTAATCCTTTTTTAATATTTTTCTCAATGTTTTAGTTATTTTTTCGACCGGAAGTAACTTATTTACTTTGGTTATTATTTTTTTATATTAAAAATCAAGTAAATTATGCACCTAGGTAAGTTAATTATAGGTATTGCATGCACTGCTGAGAGTAATGAATTAATCGTAGTAGAAATAAAAAACAATATTACATTATAATTAAAAAGTATTCGACATTTCCAGAAATTATGTGTACGTCTAAAAAAAAGACATTACACACGTAAAAAAAGCATGTAGCGCCATCTATGAAATCAAATTGTTCACCGTGATCAAATAATTCCTGTGGTGCTCGAGATGAAGGATTGGTTTCTTGCTGAGTGGCAACATTCTTGAAAGTAGATGGCGTTGTATTCAATAACGTTCTATACTTAGTAAAAGAAGTTTAAAAAAAAAACATTGCTATGATTTTTAGAAATGTTTGTCTGTCTGTCCCTTTGTTTGACCACGCATCACACAGGTGCATCGAGGATCATGTTTTGGGGTTATGGTTGGAGATCACGTGTTCATCAATTCAACGATAATGAATGGCTCAACATCGGTCAAGTGTGAGTAGTTCGGGTGACGGGAGGAGGGGGGTCGTTGTCTGTCAACCGTACCTTTAGGGATATCTGACATTTTCGCGGGCATGACACACATGACACGCTCTGTGTTTGCTTACTAAAGTGTTACAGCAGTTTTATTATTAGTATACTAGCTGTGCCCGCGACTTCGTTCGCGTGGAAGTTGGGTTTTTATTATGGTAGTTTATGTTACAATTTAACTTCTGTGTAGAACATATTGGAAACATGCTCCACAATGCTCTGTGGCATCTATGGATATTACGGCCTAGCTTTAATCAGGGCCCGACCTATGACAGGGCAAGCCAAGCAAATGCCTAGTGCAGCATAATGAAGGATGACAAAGTTTATGGCGCCAGACGGTTGATTTGCATTACATCAAATAATATTTATATTGAAAAATTCCCCCCCTCCCCCGTCACGCAAGTACTTGGGCGGTTTCGGGTTAAATGAAGCCCGAAACCGCCCAAGTACTCGCGCGAAATTTTGTGTTATGGAGCTTCGATTCTGACTCCGATAGGTCGAAAATTCCGATTGATTTTAAACCTCCGACTCCAACTTCGGCTCCGACACTTTTAAATCAGACGTTTTAATCGGAGGTATATAGCCGCTAATTTATACATAGGTAATAATGGTATGATGGAAAAAAACTCTCACAGATTCCCTATGATCGCAGGTTCAAGTCCTGCCCGATCGATCTTTTCCGAGTCTAAAGTACACCCACTTTGTGTCCGTGTTTGTAAAGTCCCCCGCGAAATAGGGCTAGTGTGAGTTATGTTTTTAAAAAATATCCTGTTTTTAAGACATTGCATTTCCGCGGTACTGTGGTGTGTGTTCAAAGAAACAGACAACATTCAAACGTTTCTAAAAGCTATACTCAGATATCTTTTTTTATGTTTAAATACTAAACTTACTTCAAAATTTTTTTCACTCACTTTAGAAGATTTAAATATTATTTTATAATGTCTACATTGGTGAATTAAAAAATAGGTGTGTCAACCTGTCGCAAATTATGATCATCATATATTCATATCCCTCTACGTATGAATTTCAGTCTTTTTTTTAATTTTTAATTTGTATTTTAACGCCATCTATTTTCAAAACTGGATAAGTTTATTTCAATACTTGATGATTTCATATTAAATTATACTTATACTCTCATGCATATTAAACGTAGGTAAGCAAGGTATTTATACTTTAATTATTCACGCAATTAAGACCGGTAATATATATATTTTCATAATGTGTACAAATCGCGAAAGCTTATCAACATTTGTAGGTAAGCAATTTTATTTCTACTAGTAGAACTGAACGGTAGAACTATACGGACTACAGGAAGAAATCGAATCACAGATGGCGCCACGTGTTTTATTTTGATATAACACGGACTTAGTCTTTTATTTTTTTAAGCAACTACATACATAAATTCTAGAAAATATCACGTAGTTTATTTGTTATGTAATATTGTTTTTCATTTCTACATTCATAACATAATTACGATTAATGCAAAACAATGATAAAGGTGCCTATTGAAAGTGATTGACTAATATGAAAATTTGTTAAACAAAGTAAACATGTTAAAGTCGAAAATAAAAACTTGTTTAATAAGTATGCATTTAGAAACATACTTAAAAAAAAGAATAAAAAGAATTTTAAAACAACACAAAAAGAGACTGGCGTGTACTTGAGACTCGATCCTCCAACTTCGCTCGTTGAATACCGCTACTTGTGCCAATAGACCACCTCTACCGATACAAAATTGGTTAAAATAGCTGATCTTAAGAAAATTTAAAATGTTGTGTTTAGCTCCTTATAGTTTTAGCGTGAAGTTATCGTTTCCATGGGTTACAATTGCAAATGATGTCTTATTGTGGAAAAATTTGTGAAAAACCATAGTAGTTCGACCAAACATACGTTGCTGCTCGCTCCCAATAGGCGATAGCGTAATGATTCATAGTGTAAGTAATGACCTAGAGTATTTACAATAAAACTGCAAATTTTCATGAAGATCCGTCTAGTAGTTATTGTTTTATAACGATAAATAGCTACAGACATTATCAGTTATTGCTTAGCTCCCATGGGAAATAGCGTGATAATTTATAGCCTATTTGTTAATCTAGACTTATTAGAATACACACACAAAATTTCAACCGAATCTGTCTGGTAGTTTTTGCGTGATGCGTGTTCAAACAAACAGACAGACAGACAGACAGACAGACAGACATTTCTAAAAATGTAGGAATGTGTTTAAATACTCTTTTCGAACATTTCACAATATTTTTTTTCACTACGTTCGGCCATGTACAGACACGTGAAATTTACAATTTTATTATATGTCTAGATATAGATGTATAGATTGCGTTGTAACACTATATGAAATACACCCCATTTTTAGCCAAAATGGCATAACAGAACCCTTATAGTTCCCTTATGTCCGTCCGTCCGCAGCTTAGCTCAGAGACTGTTAGTGCTAGGAGGTTGCAACTTTTGCATGAATAAATTACTAACGCCGATAAAGTGAAAGAACAAAATCTTGAAAATCATTATTTTTTTAAGGGTACCTCTCTTATATTATGTAAAGTGGGGATGTCATTTTTTTCTCACCTACCTACCCCATCGTGTGTGGTATCATTAGATAGGTCTTTTAAAAAGCGTTTAGGGTTTGTGAAGACTATTTTTAGATTTAAGGATTCCTTTGTGTATAATATTAGGCTTTATAGTGAACATTTTTGTTAGAGTCAAGTGTCCCCCTGCCAAATGTTTGATGTTGGGTATGTGAAAAAATTCAGGGTAGTAGTATAAATACTAAAATTATAAGGAAAACTATCACAGTTAAGTACTTAGGCTTATCAAGTTTACGATCACATGAGAAGTAACAACATTTTCGTACAAATTCTATTAAAAATTAGGTAATAAGTAGGTATAACGTTGAAAGAATGAAACAAAAACAACAGAAAACCCACTTTTTAAGCCGCACACCAAACTAACTATCTAAAAGAATAGAACAGATGGATTACAATTTAGTAAGGATTTAGTCAACATGACTGTTTCCAACATATTTACACAGAAGTTATTTCGTTACCTGAACTACCTTAATTTAAACCCGACTTTCACGCGAACGAAGTCGCGGGCACAGCTAGTCTATACTAATATTATAAAGTTGAAGAGTTTGTTTGAACGCGATAATCTCAGGAACTACAAGTCCGAATTAAAAAAAACATACTGTTGGATAGCCCATTTATCGAGGAAGCCTATATGCTATATAAAATCACGCTACGACCAATATGACTAGAACAGCAATGAAAAATATTGCGAAAACGGGGAAAATTAACGCATACGAAGTTGCGCGAGACAGCTATAATAGTAAGTTATAGTAATGAGTTTTCATCACTTTGAGACCTCGAGAAACTAAAGTCTTAAAATTCTTAGAGAATTGAAAAAGTCATAATTATGTTATTTTTTTTTTGCTTTTGCTCTTGATATCCAATTTTTGTCCCGAATATAAATATTGAATGCCATAAATGCATTTCAGGCGTTTTGCCATAACTGCATTTACGTTGCATTGTTATAAATTAAAGTTTGGAGAATTTATATAAAGATCGAATTGCACCACCACGATCGGTGCAATTCGATCGAAACGTCGGGAAAATAAAAAGATTGTTTACTTTAAATAATTCACGCGATTAAATATGTACAAAAATCGAGAAAGTTTAAAAACAATAAAGTTATAATTGTTATGACATAACTTGTTTTGCTAATATTTTTTTTAAAAACGAAAACACTGCTAAGAGTTTAGTCTAGCAAATTATAAAATAACATCTGTTTATTCGCAACTGAGACCTCATAAAGCCTGTTGATACAAAGATAAAGGGATTTCTCAGCGAAACAATAAAGACGCTAGAGGAAATAAGATTTATTACGTTAATTAAATTAAGAAAATCCAATAAGCATTAAAAAGTTAATTCATTGGTCTCATTAACGTTGCTATAATAGTCACAAAGTGTTAGGATGCAACTTGTAGTGTGTAGAAGTTCTATCAAAACGTCGGGTAAATAAAAGGTTCGCACCTGAAAATATTTCTCGCGTTTAAGTCCCGGACTTCTACACACTACAAGTTGACTTGATCGAACTTCTACACACTACAAGTTATACTGTATGTTGTGTGTAGTACCGACACGGCGAAGACGAATTATCAAGACCAGGCGAGGGTAGTTGAAAAATCCCATGTCTCACGGAGACATCTCTAAGCTGCCATCTGTCGATCCGTGACCATATACTATACATTATCTACTATACATTATATATATGTTTTTTATAAAACAATTTAAGAAAGATTTGAAGAAAAATTAAAAAAGAATAATTGCAGAAGTTGATAAAAAAATGCTATGCAATAGCTTTACCGCGGCAGTCCCCGAGTGCCACACATTTCTTTTTATTATTATTATTTTTTATTTCAGGCCACACTGATCCCACACTTTTTGCTCAACAGCAAAAACTTATTCGTAGATGAAATAATTCTCCACATCCTAGCCGGACTGTCATCAGGAGGCCTATTCACCATCGTACCAATATACGTGAGAGAGATCACCATTCTTAGAGGATTCTGCGTATCGATAATGATGGTAATTATTTGTTTCTTTGAAGTAATTTTTATAGGCATTTTTTGCCAAAGACTTTACAAATACAATAATTGCATTTTCGAAAGATAGAAAAATTTGAAATCCAGACTCAGGAATCGAACCCGAGACTTCCGTAGCCAAACCGGGGCCAGAAGCGAACCACTTATCTGGACTATGTTACTAGATATCAAATTTAAAAAATAATGCTTGCGGGTTAGGCCCCCGCAGCGCCATCTAGTCGGTAGTTAAAGAACTATCACGGCTTTTGTTATTGCTTCGTTGCAGAGAGCATTTTAACAAATTATGATGACGCATGATTTCAAATTATTCTATCTTTCAAAAATGCAATTATTGTATTTGTTTCTTTATTTAAGTAATACAAACGGCTCCCCATTCAAATTACAGTACTTTTTTATACTATGAAATGAGTATACGAGCAGGCCGTGCGCCTGATGCTAAGCGTCTCGCTTTCACGCAAATTCGTGTTTGGAAAAATCTGAATATCACCGCACCGCGCTCCTCATTTGAGACATTAGTTCATATGACTGCCTTTACTGCCTTTCAATTGTAATAGTGATGTGTTAACATCTAACAGAAGAATAATTATAACACTGTTGAGGTAATTATTGTTTTTAAACTTTCGCGATTTTTATACATATTAGATATATTTCGGGACTTAATCGCGTGAATGTTTCCCCTAAACGGTCTACTTCCATATATTTTTGAATTAAAATGGATTATATTTGTATTAGTTCTGTTACTTAAATGTTTATTCTCAACAAAAGTAGGTAACTAGAATATTTTGTAAGAAATCTCTAAAAATAAATAAAAAACAAAATTAAAACCAAATCAAATCCGGTGGGGTCTGCCATTCGCTGCCTTGTCACATGCACAATGGGAGACCCCAACAGATTTTATTGGGTAACTTACTTTCCTCTAAAAACCCACGACAGACGTAAAAATAATTAAATGCTTTAAAATATTGTTTAAATCTTTTTTAAGCCTCGTTTGTTTTTATTTAAAGATATAAATACCTTATTATTGTATTGATGGAAGAGCAATTTTTTTTTAGATATAAAACATAAAATCATCAAATTTAGAATTCGAAAATTTCCGCAGGTGATGACAACATTGGGATATGTGATGAAACTGGTGCTGACGAAAGAAGTCAGGTTATATTTGATGGTGGGATTGGTTGGAGTGCAGTTCTTGTCGATGATGCTGATGGTAGAAAGCCCAAGTTATTTGGTCATGAAGAATAATTATGAGGTAAATTAATATCATTTTTTTTTTTACTTTTGTTTAGTTTGATTGAGGTGGAGCGGTGGTAGTGTGTACGACCATTGCGCAAGAGGTCGTGGGTTTGATTCCCACACGGGAGACCATTTAGTGGTACCCACAAATTGTTGTTCCGAGTCTGAGTGTACTTTGTATTCATGAACTGTATTTGTGAAGTCCCCTGCGACTCAAGGGGTTGTACTCTACTGCGGGAGTTGTTATTTAAAGAACAAAAGCAGTAGATTTTTAAAGAAATCTCCCAACTGGTTTTAGCTGCAATGAAATATGCAAATCTTTAAATCCATACGTGACTTACATCATAACATAAAGTAATTTCTAAATTCTTTATTACTTCCTTTCATGGCCTATTAAGCAGAAAATAAGATGAAATCTCTCAAAATCTCAGATTATCTGCCATTATATGAAGCTTACAGTAATACAATAAGTAGGTACCTACTATAGTAATATTATATTACTCACTGCCCTTTGTTGTCTATTTTCTTAAAGATGAAAGATATCATTTTGTGTTTCCTAACAGACTGCGAGGAAAAATCTATCAAAACTCCGACTATTGGCACAAGATGGTCCTGATATATCGAAAGAGATATCCAATCTCAAAGATGAAAGCGATAGAGCAAAATCAAATGGAAAGCTTTCTGTTTATACCGTGTGTGAGTATAAAGACCTCAGTATTGTATTAAAATGATCGCTTCACTAGGAAATGGATATGATTTCTTTTACAAAATGAACCTTATCTACTGGCTAATAATCTAAGAGATAGTAATTTTTCTAGGCATTTCTTGCCAATTACTTTATAAATACAATAATTGCATTATTTTTCTTTCAAATGCTATTATAGTATATATAAAGTAATTGGTAAGAAATGCCTATAAAAATTACTATAATATTCGGCCAGCGACATCATAATTTGTTAAAAATGCTCTCTGTAACGAAGCAATAACAAAAGCCATAATAGTTCTTAAGGACATGGCTAGATGACGCTTGCGAGGGCCCAACTCGTATGCAACAAGGGAAGAGAAATTTTAATTTTAGTAACATAGTTCAGGTTAGATGGTTCGGCTTTCGCGCTCCAGTAAAGCGATCGGAAATCTCGGGTTCGAATCCGGGGTCTAAAATTCAAATTTTTCTTTCAAATACAGATAGTGAACCCATGATTAACTAATAGTTTAGATTCAGCGTCAGTGCCGCACTACATCAATTAAAGGAAAGAAATCAATAGAGACATCTATTTGACAAAATCGGAAGGAGTCACGATACTCAGCAATAAATGAACGACTAGGAAGAGACCCCATTCATTTTAGCTATTGTCTCTAAATGCATTTTTATCAGGTTTTGATTCCATACTGCGATTGAATTCGTAACTCTCGCTGAATCCAAAATTAAGTCTGCTTGAATTTGAACTACTTGCGATTTTATCTATAGTGTACCTTCGAAGTCTCTAATTGATGATGTGTCTGATTGAATTGTTGTTTCTTATCAAAAACTTGGTGTCTACTGGGTTCATAATTCAAATAAGTGTATAACTATTTATTTCTGGATTAAAACTATTTACTATTCTTTTCAATAAAATTAACCATTACCTACTTTTTTTCCAGATCGCACAAAAATCTGGCTAGATGCCTTCAAAATTGCCTTCGTCCTTTACACAGTAAACATCCTTGGCGGGAGTATTCTCTTCCTTGATGAGCACAAGACCTTAGTTCAGCTTAAAATGGCTGAAGACCCTGAGAGCATATTGGTGTTCACTAGTTTACTGGCTGGCAGTGTATGCTGTTTTATCTGCATTACTTTCTTGGAAAGAAAAGTTAGTATTTTAATCAGTTATATTCCCTAATCATCATTAGTGCAATGGTTTTTTAAATTTACGTAAGTGCCATTTTTAGAGAGTAGGTACTACAATTATAATGCAACGTATGGTCCATCTTTTATCATGTCCTGTGTTTGACCAATTGCATACGGAAGGTCTTGATAGACCTTCCGTATCAGTTACGTAAGCAGTATCGTAAGCAGTTGGTCAATCACACAAGAAGAAGGCATTCTCGAAAGCAGACATCAGTCTGCCTTCTTCTTTAAGAATCAAATATTATAAAATATACCCTATGTTATTCGATGTAAATATTAGATATATTTCGGGACTTAATCGCGTGAATTATTTAAAGGTACGAACCTTTTATTTACCCGACCTTTAGTACCTTTAAATAATTCACGCGATTAAGTCCCGAAATATATTTAATACTAGCTGTGCCCGCGACTTCGTTCGCGTGGAAGTTGGGTTTATATTAAGGTAGTTTATATTACAATTCAACTTCTGTGTAAAACATATTGTAAACATGCTCCACAATGCTCTGTGGCATCTATGGATATTTGGGCCTAGCTTTAATCAGGGCCCAACATATGGCAGGGCAAGCCAAGCAAATGCCCAGTGCAGCAAAATGAAGGGCGACAAAGTTTATGGCGCCAGACGGTTAGAAGACAAATTATTAAAATTCCCACGACCACACCTCGACAAAAAAGTGTATAGTAGGTCGCGTATTAGTATTATTAAGTGTGTGATAGGTCGATAATTCCGATTGGTTTTAAACCTCCGACTCCAACTTCGGCTCCGACACTTTTAAATCGGACCTTTTAATCGGAGGTACCTAGCCGCTCCTTCAAGATAATTTATATACATAGGTAATAAAGGTATGATGGAAAAAACTCTCACAGATTCCCTATGATCGCAGGTTATGTCCTGCCCGAGCGATCTTTTCCGAGTCTAAAGTACACTTACTTTGTGTCCGTGTTTGTACCGCGGGAATGCAATGTTTTAACTATTTTGCGGGGGCAAAATAGTTTTAAAACATTGCATTCCCGCGGTACTGTGATGCGTGTTTAAACAAACAAACAACATTCAAACGTTTCTAAAAGAAATACTCAGATATCTTTTTTTGTGTTTAAATACTATTTCTAAACTTATTTCAATATTTTTTTTCACTCACTTTAGAAGATTAAAATATTATTTTATAATGTCTACATTGGTGAATTTAAAAATAGGTGTGTCAACCTGTCGCAAATTAAGATCATCATATATTCATATCCCTCTACGTAAGAATTTCAGTTTTTTTTTTTAAATCAATTTTCCTGATTCTTTTTAATTTGAATTTAAACGCCATCTATTTTCAAAACTGGATAATTTTATTTTTATACTTGATGATTTTATATTAAACTATCATGCATATTAAACGTAGGTAAGCAAGGTATTTAACCTTAAATTATTCACGCGATCAAGACCCGTAATACATATATTTTCATAATGTGTACAAATCGCGAAAGTTTATTAACATTTGTAGGTAAGCAATTTTGGCACTCAGAAGAAATCGAATCACAGATGGCGCCACGTGTTTTATTTTGATGTAACGCGGACTTAATCTTTCATTTTTTTTAAGCAATTAACATTTATAAATTCTAGAAAATATCAAGTAATTACTGTTTATTTGTAATGTAATATTGTTTTTCATTTCTACATTTATAACATAATCACTATTCATGCAAAACAATGATAAAGGTGCCTATTGGAAGTGATTATTAATATGAAAATTTGTTAAACTAAGTAAACATGTTAAAGTCGAAAATAAAAGCTTGTATAAATAAGTATACATTTAGAAAAATACTTAAAAAAAAGAATAAAAATAATTTTAACACAACACAAAAAGAGACTCGCAATTAGGGAGTCGATCCTCCGATCTCGCTCGTTTAATACCGCTACTTGTGCCAATAGACCACCTCAGCTGATGCAAACACGGTCAAAATAGCTGATCTTAAGAAAATTGAAAATGTTGTGTTTAGCTCCTAATAGTTTTAGCGTGAAGTTATTGTTTCCATGGGTTGCAATTTTTAATAATGTCTTATTGTGGAAAAAATTGTGAAAAACCATAATGGTTCGACAAAACATACGTTGCTGCTCACTCCCCATAGACGATAGCATAATGATTTATAGTGCAAGTAATGACCTATAGTATTTACAATAAAACTGCAAATTTTCATGAAGATCCGTCAAGTAGTTATTGTTTTATAACGATAAATAGCTACAGACATTATCCGTCATTGCTTAGCTCCTATGGGAAATAGCGTGATAAATTATAGCCTATATGTTAATTCAGACTACACATACAAAATTTCAACCGAATCTGTCCAATAGATATTGCGTGATGCGTGTTCAAACAAACAGACAGACAGACAGACATTTCTAGAAATGTAGGAATGTGTTTAAATACTCTTTTCGAACATTTCCCAATATTTTTTTTCACTATGTTCGGCCATGTACAGACACGTGGAATTTACAATTTTATTATAAGTATAGATATAGATAGATAGCATGATTCAGTATTCACGCGCGATGGCTTATTATTAGCGTATTTCATTTGTATAACTTTGGTGTTTCTATACCGATTTCTATAAGTATTTTTTATGGAATAGTTAATTATGTTAACTTTTTTAATTAGGGATGACTGAGAGTGTTATAAACGTAAGAGTAGACAAATATAATCAGAAAGCTTCGAACTACTAAGCTATCGGGAGTTACACGTGATATTGTGAGTCAACCATAAAAGATAGACATATGCTGTCGTGGGATATTTTTTATATAATTTTAAGTAGAACATTTCCGTCATACATGATTTCTGTGTAGCTTTAACCATTACGGTTGCACACGCGACGAAAGCTTAAAAAATGGAGTAACTTCTCCCGTTTTCCTTCACTGCTCTGCTCCTATTGATTGTAGCGTGATAAAAAGTATACTATAACCTACTCAGGAGTATGAAAAATAATTGTTCCAAGTTTCGTTAAAATCTGTCGAGTAGTTTTTGTTTCTATAACGGTTATACAGACAGACAGACAGACAGACAAAAATTTTACTGATTGCATTTTTGGCATCAGTATCGATCCCTAATCACCCCCTGATAGTTATTTTGGAAATATATTTCATGTACAGAATTGACCTCTCTACAGATTTATTATAAGTATAGATGTATAAAAATCGCAAAAGTTTAAAAACAATAATTCGATGTAAAGTTTATGTTTTAAAATTTACTATGAGTTTAAATGAAGTCGGCGTCGAGTACCTATGTGTAATTAGGATGACCTTAAAGTCTAGAATATCTCTCGAAATGGTTTGAAATGTATTAAATTAATACGTGAATATTTACAAAGAGAGCAGTGAAATGTGGCGTGATTATAACCAAACAATCAAGATTACGTTTTCTTTATAATTATGTTCGTAAACTTTCGCGATTTGTACGCATTATATCGTTTTATAAGCTACGGTTCTTAATCGCCTGAATATACTATTTTAAGGCTAATAAATACCTTTGATTATTACCCGACGTTCCGACCGTATTGCAATGGCCGTGGTCACGGGTAGACTGATTTAGCTCAGCGAGCGTACAGCGGTTCCGTAGTAGTGAGTGATAAAAATCAAGCGAGCGCCGCCTCCTAGAATCGCGTGTTTCGGAAACTACCCGTTTCCGAAACACGCGATTCTCGAAGGCGGCGCTGAGCTGAATCAGTCTACCCGTGACCTCGGCCGTTGCAATACGGTCGAAACGTCGGGCAATAAACAAAGGTATTTAGCCTTAAAATAAAATATTTACGCGATTAAGACCCGTTGCTTATAACATTCTATAAAACGTTTTCTTTGTTTCAGTATCTCCTGACATTAGGCTACATCATAATGACCCTCTCAACAGGAGTCCTAGCAGTATATACTCAAGTAGATCTACCAGTCACAACACTAAGGATCATACCAATAGTATCACTAGGACTACTGGTGTTCGGCTATGGCATAGCCTGGGGATTACCCATAGTGCTTTTGGTAGAGATCTTCAACATGGAGGTAAGAGGTTTCATTACATATAATCCACATTTGCAGGTTATCCACTGAATTGAAAGTCATTCGATTGACTGCCTCTGTGGCGCAGTGGGAGTGTGTCCGACGGCGACGCAAGAGGTCATGGGTTCGATTCCCACACGGGACACCATTTTGTGTGATCTACAAATTTTTGTTCTGGGTGTAGTTTGTGTCCATGACTTGTATGTTTGTAAAGTCCCCCGCGACACAGGGCTTGTCGCCTTAATAAAAAATTGTAGATATATATTTTAGACATAAGCTAGTTCCTAGTTTACAAATCAAAAGAGCACATCTTTATATAATATTATAAATGTAAAAGTAACTCTGTCTGTCCATCTGTCAACCGCTGAATCAATCTAGAAGAAATTTAGCATGGAAATAGTTTGAGTCCCGAGGAAGGACATAGGTTTTTTTTTGCGAAAACCAACATCCACGTGGGCAGAGCCGCGGACGAAAGTTAGTAGACTATAAAAAGAAAACATAACACACGGAGAAAACTAGTTCTGTAATATATTTTGTAAATAAATTGGTCACCGTATGATTATGAATACTTTACAATCTTAAGCGGTTGTAGCCTAATGGCTAAGGCATTAGTCTCGCAATCGTGAGGTCGCGGATTCGAATCCTACGCATTATACTACCGACGTAAAACCACTCCTAACATAAGCCATTGAGCTTAGCTGTAGGGGTTAACAGGATTGCTAGTAATGTGAGACCACAATTCCCCATTGCTAGATATCTTTAAAACAAATCTTTACCACGGTTTTAAAGTGACGAACGGTTGCATTCTCAATATTCACAGAAACCACGAGACATCTTATTTTAAAAACATTAAAACTAAACTGAAAGAAATACTAAAAACATCATCAATTTGTGTTAGTATAATTTTCTCACACTTCTACGTTTTGGCTGTTCAATTTGTGCTTAACAAATTGAACAACGAAAGCAAGCTTTTGCTGTTCTGACAGGTGATAGTAGACACAGTAAGAAATATATTCTAAGCCTTTTTTTTAAATTTCAGATACGAGCAACTTTCATCGGAATAATATACGCATACTCGCAAATAATCAAATTGGCTCACGTACACACGTTCAAATATCTTGAAGATTACATCGGAGTATATACTATGTTCTATATATTTGCGTCTGTTAACTTATACGGTGTAGTGTACGTACTCTTCAATGTTCCTAACACAAGGTGTAAAAGTACAAGAAAGATTGAGAGACAATTAAAAAGACCTGCTTTGCCTGCGTGACATGAAAAAGAAGAAGGATATATTACAAAAATAATTAGGATGTTGTACATATTATTTCTATACATATTTAATGATTTTATACAAAGTATTTAATAAAATATTATCGTCTTGTTTTTCTATTTCTCTTTGCACTAGCAGAGCGTATATACCTAAACTACTATACTAAAAGTCAATGTACCATCATTACTGTGTATCCACTGCTGAACATAATTTACAACACAACATCCAGTCCTCCACCTTCAGTGGATTCCACCTCTATCACAGTGTTCTTTTTAGGGTTCCGTACCCAAAATGGTATAATAGAATCCTATTAGTTTCGCTGTTGTTTGTTCGTCCGTCCGTCTGTCCCCAGGTTAGCTCAGAGACCCTTAGCACTATAAAGCTGTAATTTGGCATGCATATACATATTAGTTACGCCGACAAAGTGGTAAAATAAAACCTTAATTTTTTTCTCGTCTATCCCAGCGTGTAGGATGTCGTTACATACATCTTTTAAAAATATTGCGGATATGTTAAGACCATTTTTTCAATTTAGGGATCCTTATGTATTTAATACCTAGTCCGGCCGTAAGTTCTGTTACAAATGAAAATGCATTTTTTTTTAATGAACTAATGTAATATTATGAAAACTTATACCTATTTTTTAAAGTCTCAGCAAAAAATAAAAAACAATATTCTGTTCAAAATGGCCACCTTTGACTTTTATACAGGCCTTTAATCTGTCTGGCAACGAACCTATGGATTTACGCACTGTTTTCATGGAAAATTTCGCCACTGCTTGCTCCAGAGATTTGCCATTGCCATGTCCTCTAAAACTGACTATAATTTGTAGTGTAAAGGGTTGAAGTCTGGGCTAGATGAGGGTCAGTCTTCAGCTCTTATAAAGCCCGGAACATTGGTTTCGTGCCAGGCTTAGGTAGTTCGTGCCTTGTGACCAGGTGCAGCGTCCTGCTGGAAAATCCACGGTACATTTTTAAAAACTGTATTGCTCAACACGATTCAAGACTCTCTCTTGATACACTTTAGCTGAAGTTTTCACTCCTTTTTCACAAAAAATGTAGCTTTGTGAAGCCTTGATAAGACACGCCCCACCAAACCATCACTGACGCAGGATGATGACCACACTGTACTTTTCCGACCACTTGATCAACTTCTTTAGAACTGTGAGCTTACACTCAAAATGAGCCATCATTTTAGATTATCGTTAGGTCGCAGATGGAAAACCAAATAGGGGATCGTGTATCTATTGTTCAAATTTTTTTAAGAAAAATGTCGTGTGGAATCTCTCAAATTTAAAAATTAAAAATATCGAAGACATAAACCACCACCACACTGACATACCACTCGACTGCCTCTGTAGCAGTGGGAGTGTATCCGACTGCTACGCAAGAGGTCGTGGGTTCGATCCCCACCCAGGATAAAACTTTGTGTGATGATCACGATGGTTTATTCTGTGTCTGGGTGTTATTTATCTTTATTATGTATGTATTTAGAAATATATAAGAAATATATAAGTATGTTCATCAGTTGTCTGGTTGCCATAGTAAAAGCTCTGCTTAGTTTGAGATCAGATTACGTTGTGTTAGTTGTCCCAAGATATTACTATTATTACCTCCACATGAATCATCCAAAGTGAGAACGGGTGAACAAGTCCGTGCCTCTCCTAAAACTGAATAAGGTAATATTAGCGATTTGGGTCTATCTTCACTAGTTCCATTATCAAAAACAGCTGAAAGATATATTTCTTCAGTTTGATAGAGCCAATCTTCGATGGAACAAATGATAATGATCCGTTTATCACAGTTAAGAGAAAATCTAGTTAAGTATAAAACAAAAGAGGTCTATTCCCGCTAATACTTTCATTTTTACCACCCCTGGAAAATTGAACCATCAGCAATGACCCAGAAATGTCTCTTAGACAAATTAAGGCTCTGGAAACCAATAATGAATTCAATCAGAATTTAATCAGAATATACTATTTTTAGCCTTCGTTTATAATAACAAAGTTCTCATAACTGATTTCTCTCTCTCTCGGTGAATTCACGAAGGCCAATTTCATTAGAGACTAACCACGCAAAAGATTATAGTGCACATAAGTGTGTGCACTAAAACAACTGCATTCTCTCTCTCTTAATCTCATATTTTGAAACTTAAACCAAATACGACTGAGATGTTATTAGCCAAAAGGTCGACGGCTTATACGTAACGTGTTATCTGAGGCATGAAATGGTGTACCTACACTTTTATAAAAGCAATAGTGGTGCGGCGAGGTTAATTTAAAGATTTAGAGATCCGTTTGTGCTTTAAAGTGCATACTTAAACTATCACAGCTACGTAGGCTTTACAAGTTTACGAGTAACAGCTGATCAAATGAGAAGTAATTTCGTACAAATTCTTTTGAAAATTGTTATTAAGTAGGTATAACGTTGTAAGTATGAAACAAAAACAACAGAAAACCCACTTTTTAAGCCATATTATTTAGAGGGGGGGAGGACTACGGAACCCTATATTGTGCGTGGCCCGACATGCACTTGCCCGGTTTTTCGGTGATTAATTTGTTAATTAATATGTTATATTCAGGGTGGCGATTTAGTCAATCGAATCCTTGCAGGGGGGTAATCAGACCAATGATACTGCACCAAAATTTGTGAAAAAAAATTGTTTAGTTTTTTTTTTCATAAAAATGTTTATCGAATCTGAAGATTCGAACTTTACCTCACGACAACGACTTTACCGCGCTTCAATGTGTGGCCTTGCATCAACATATCAACAGGTCATGTTGTTGCCCCGCCAGCTATAATAACTAAGTATACCTACTCATTGCTGCACGTTTACTTCTCTGCTATAGCTATCTTAGAAATTGAGGTACTTTTATTGTTCAAAAATTTCGGTTCAATATCATGGTCTGATCACCGCCTGCAAGGATTTGGCTGACTAAATCGGCGAAATATTATTATAATATAATTAAATATTATTAATATTTAATTATATTATTAAGCGTTCCTTTATGCTTAGTTATTTATTTTTTAATAATATATAATAAATAGCTGTGCCGGCGAACTACGTCTCGACTCTTTTTTTTTTGTAAATCGGGTTCAATTGAGAATCTAAACCATCCTCGAATCCCTTGAACTCACACAAAAAAATTAATCAAAATCGGCCCAGCCGTCTAGGAGGAGTTTAGTGACATACACACGCACACAGGAAATATATATATATATATATATATATATATATAAAGATTTAAATTGACTAAATGCTAGATTACCATAGACTATTTGTATTATTTGTATTTTTTCTAATTGCCCAATTACGTCATAATGAGATCAATCTAGGAAAATTTAGGCAACTATAATTGCTATTATGCCATCGACAAGCAAACAGGCATACCGACACAGATTTCAAAACTAAACACTTTTTGATTTAAGGATTAAAACCAAATTTGAATAAGCATTTTATTACGTTATTTCAGCAAAACACCTTTTCCCTTATTGCCATTCATATCATAAAATATAACTCCTGCCTGAATACATTATACACAACATCAAATCCCTCAAACGGATTGAGTTTTATTGCTATGACAGATGTGTGAATAAAAATAAATTACGGTTGAATATTGCTGTGAGGTTTTTGTGCTCAACATTTTCAACCTAGTGCCTTGATATAAGACCACAGAGAAACAGCTTGCGGTCATCTTTTCTAAAAGAAGCAAGGCATGGGGCTTTTACGCTACATGTATACACATCTATAGGGTACCAGAGGCAATTTAGGGGTTTATCCTCTCCCCTTTAAAACCTCAGGCACCCTTACCCTAGCTAGGTGTTGTTCCTATTTCAAAAGAGTCAGTTGCACAATTTCACGCCATCGCCGTTGTCGAGCGACTCTGACTCTTACTCCTTTGCCAAAAGACAATATGAGAGCCAGTCTACCCACTTATACAACCAGATAAATAAAATTGTTAAGATGTACCCTTTAAAACTTGTGAATGTAATAAAGTCGTGACCGAGTGGCTTAAAAAGAAAAGCTACCACGAGATCGAATCTTTATTAACGACTTAAAACAAAACAGTTATTCAAGCGGTAAACACAGAACATGTTTTTTACCGATCCCAAGACAATGTCGTAGGGCTAATTTGTTAATTCGTTAAATACACTACGAGACTACGCATACTGCAAGGACAGCTCTAGTGGGATAAAGCATTTTGTGTGTGTGCCCTAAAATATATAACAAAGTACCCAATTCATACAAAGATTTAGTAATTTGGTATAATTTATGGATAATAATTAACAATTTTGTTTAAAGTTCTCGCAATAACGTGTTTGTACTTTAATTGTAATAATGAACAATAATTATTAATTGCTTTAAATTTTTCTTAGATTTGGCATAATTTATGAATATTACATAAAGATTTTATTTTTAAATAAAAAAAAATGAATTAATGTACAATAATTATTTGTATGTCTAAATCAATGAACTAAGCATGTTGACACTATTGTACTTTCAATTATGTAACACCAATTGTACACATGTTTTGACAAATAAACGTATCTGTATC
Source organism: Herminia tarsipennalis (assembly GCA_945859575.2). Lineage (NCBI taxonomy): Eukaryota > Metazoa > Arthropoda > Insecta > Lepidoptera > Erebidae > Herminia > Herminia tarsipennalis. The sequence continues at coordinate 19,566,471 of OX243849.2, read as the reverse complement.
TACACACACACACACACACACACACACACAACACACACAAACACACACACACACATTTTTAATTAAAACTAGGAAAGGTAAAACCATTCTCTTTATTATTATTGTTCCTATATTATATTTAAGTATTTATGTTACTTAAAGGTATTATTGATAAGGTTTTACACCTGGACTGAATTACCCTGAAACATTATCCGACCGCCTAAATTGATAATCTTGTCAGTGAAACATGTAAGAAGACAATTCCGATTTTAATGTTGTAATGTTCTTGCAACTGTGTCAAAAACAAAATATGATAATGTTCTGAAATCGCTGCAGCTCATAAGAAAATTAAACTAATGGCAAAGGGTAATGTTAGGATCGATCTTCACAAAGTAGGTATTTTTTAAGAATACTCCGCTGTGGAGCACAATCCTTGTATAAAGTACAAGGATTGTGCTCCACAGCGGGACCTTATCACAGACACAAAGTACCTACACTTAGGCTCAAAACAACAATAGTTTGATCATATTAGATATATTTCGGGACTTAATCGCGTGAATTATTTAATCTACGATACAGCATTTTTTTTTAAAGACGACTCCCGTAGAAGTGTACAGGTCCTGTGTCACGGGGGACATTACAAACATACAAGTTACGGACAAAAAGTACAACCAGACACGGAACAACAATTTGTGGATCACACAAAGTGGTGTCCCGTGTGGGAATCGAACCCACGACCTCTTGCGTTGCTATGCAAGAGGTCGTGGGACCGACTGCTGTCGTACACACTCCCATCGCGCCACAGAGGCAGTCAGTCAAATTGTTTTGACTAGTGTTCCCAAAACGACATTATTACAGAAAAATTGTTATGCCATGTGCGGACGGATTTACAACAAAATCCGTAATGAGATAAAATACCTGCCATTAAAAATATTGTTACCCGCGGTGTTTTATTAGCCTATGTGTTAATCCAGGGTGTCAGCTAACTCCATACTAAATTTTATTAAAATCGCTCCAGCCGTTTAGACGTGAAGAAGTAACAAACATACACACTCACACACTCTCAAACTTTCGCTTTTATAATATTAGTGTGATTATTAAATTCTGTAATCTAGAACAATTATTCATATTGTGTAATTAATTTTTAAATATGTTTCTTTTGTGTTATGCATATGGTATTATGAAACCAATTCAGCAGGTATCATAATAAAATAATATTATAAAACAATAATTATTCGAAATAACATTTGCATGTCACTAAATCTATACTAATATTATAAAGCTGAAGAGTTTGTTTGATTGTTTGAACGCCGTAATCTCAGGAACTAGGGTGTGTGATCTGAATTCACTATTGGATAGTACATTTATCGTGGAAGGCTATAGGCTATATAACATCACGCTACGACCAATAGGAGCGGAGCAATAATGAGAAATGTTGCAAAAACGGGGAAAATTTACGCAGACGAAGTTGCGCGGGACAGCCAGTAGTTTATAAGACCACAGATGTACCAACTGTTATGCAAATAAATAATTTATGATTTAAGGTAAATCGTCACTTTAACAGAAACAATGACCCTGTGCCCAATAGCCGTAAGTCAGGGTGGGTTGAATCTGAATCCAGCAAGGCCATTGAGCTTATACCATAAGCTACCTCACAGTGACTGCATTCTAAGTATACTGAGGTTATTCTTAGTGCTAATTAAAAGCTGATATACACGCAGTTAATTCTGCAACACTATGCAAAATGCCAACTATGCCCTAAGTTGTAATTAAAGCTTGTGTAATAAGGGTAGTGCATCTATGCAACTCGGTACGGGGAATTATGTTAAGTTGCTAAAGTATGTGCGGTCAGCTTTCAATTTGAAGCGGGGAATCTGAGCTTAGTTGAGATTAATGTTGTGCTGGAATTTGAGAATATGAACTGCTGTTTGCAGTGTTGCTATAGTAATATCTTGGGACAACTCACACAGGGTCATATGATCTCAAACTAGGCAAAGGTATGGTAACCACACAACTAATAAACATATCTACATTTAAATGTTCGTTAACTTTCGCGATTTGCACACATTATCTATCCGTGACCACGGCCGTTGCAATACGGTCGAAATGTCGGGCAATAAACAAAGATATTTAGCCTTAAAATAAAATATTTACGCGATTAAGACCCATAGCTTATAAAATACCTACATATTTTATTTTTAATTAAATATTATAGATAAATAATTTCCAGAAATATCCTAGAGTCGCGGTCACCACGACCGCGACTTGGTGAACGTAAGGAAGGACGACCCCCAGCCAGATGGACTGACGACTTAAAGAAAGTTGCTGGAATGAATTGGATGCGGAAGGCGGAGGACCGGATGTTGTGGCGTAAGTTAGGAGAGGGCTATGTCCAGCAGTGGACCGATACAGGCTTGATTGAACTCCCAGAAACAGAATAAACATTCGTTCTCATCACTCGAATATTTATCTTGGGTGGGTATATAACCCACGACATCTAGCTTAACAGTCAGGGCCACTAACGTTTGTATATAGCCACTGAAGTCTGCGTTCCGATCAAAGTTATATCGAAAAAGGGCATGCAAGGAGTTTTAAGTCACTGTCCTAATTTCGTAAGGTTATATTTGTTAAAATCTGTTTGCTGCACAAGAGAGTTTGCGCACATTTTAAGGCTTCTATACACCACTCAAGTATCAGTTCATCTGGTTATGCTATTCAACTTTTTTAATGTTCCTGCAGAAATATTAATTCTCTTTTTTATTAGGTGTGCGGACCATGATTTGCCTTGTCCAGTTAATAAGTGAGAGAAAGGTTCTCGAGTCTACTTAAGAAAATCGTCCCTACAATGATTTCATTCACCTACTTGCTTCATCTATAACTTGTAAATTGTCCAAAATCTTAGAAAAATACAGTCCAATTTGAGAACCTAGTTTAGGGACCGTCTCCACGGGCGAGAGAATCGCGGTGATATTATCACTTAAACACTCTCTTAGAACGTGTCTTCACACTGCGATGTTATCGCGGCCTAGTGGTGTATGGCTGAGTGCGAGAGAAACGTCATTGTATCGTAATGCGCTCGCCGCGTTACGTGGCGCTCTCGCAGCAAGCGCTATCAAACGCAGGCTTCCCGCCTCAAAAAGTGACGATCATCATCGCGGACACGCAGCGATTCCATTACGAGTCGCGATAGTAAGACGGAATCGCTGCGATTCTCTCACTCGTGGAGACGGTCCCTTAGTTTAAATTTTTAGAATTTTCTTTATTAAAACTCCACCTATTTTTTTAACATATGTGGCAATGACATTATTTTCTGTCGCAATAATAATCCTCAAATATTTGCTAAAAAGATTCGAAATTATAGCTTCAAATGTTAATTATTTCACACAAACACACATGACACATATGTATTTCAAAAGTTAATGAAGTGTTTTTTCAGAACACATTTGTTTTCTTCAAAGTGTAAATAAAATGAAGTATTTTGAGCTTATTTTATTTATTTGAGTAAGTAGTCTAACATAAATACGAGAATTGGATTACAGTGTGTAACATACAGTAAAAAAGGTAAAAGGTCTGGATTTCATTTTCGACATCTGACAGAGACACAGAAATTTATAGTATTTTTATAGGCATTTCTTGCCAATAACTTTATTAACACAATAATTTAGCCTGATAGATTGGACTTAGATTGATTGAATGGACTATCTCAATGGCACAGTGCTAATACAAAAGACTGCTGCATCAAAGGTCGTGAATTCGATTCCCAGAAGGGACAAAACTTTGTGTGATCTATAAATATACAACATGTAATGGAAAGGTGTGTTCAGATAGCAGAAGCAAAATACCACACTTGAGAAAAGTCGATTCTGCATTTACTTGTAATGCGTATTCGCTAACAATATGGCATTAAAAACTAGCGGGCAATCTTTTCAAGTTGCCAATGTTTACAATGTTACTATGTTTATACACTATATATTTATATAAGGTACTGCCACCATTATATTATACACCATATTAAAGGACTGATGCAAACACAATAGATAAAAAAAGAGCACATGACTGTGGATGTGTCAACCAGTTACAATGTAAAAACGATATGTGCTTAATTTTTTTTACTGAGTACATGTGACTTGAGGTCAGGACTCCTTACTATTCTGTGCCAAGTTAATCTATCTTAGCTTGTCGCTTCAAGACAAGAGATCAGTTATAGAAAAAGAGCCCAAGGAAGCCTAATTCGGGCTTTTTGTATAACTGACCATCAGGTCAGTAGCGGGCGGCCTCTACATCTCTTCTGTTCCGGTAGATTTAGCGCAGTCCGTAACACATTTATCTTTACAGTAGGTAATTTCTTCGAAATAGTTTAATAGGTTTTTTAATAGAAATTGTCAGTGTGGTTACTGTCTTTACTTACTTTTTTTTAAAGGGAATCCTGGTGGATGACCTTCTCTTGACATGTTCGTACCACCTATGGCATATAAAGCACATGCCTAATTTTATCAAAATCCCTACAATTTCAATTTAGTTGTCAGTTTATTTAAGCATTAAATAAACATGACTTAAAAAGTTCTTTGCCGTAATAATACAAGATAATTTTGCACTAGTGGAAGTATAATACTTATATCTTTCGCTAGATACTAAAATTGCCGCTTTAACTATGTAATAATAATGCAAACGGAATATATGACACCATGGTAGGTCTTATGCGACTATTACACTACCCTAAATCAGGGCCCTAAATCGAGGTGGCCTAGAAAATTTGTTAGATAATTAATGCCCTAACTACACTACATTACATCTATCTTTTTAAGCGCTTAGGGTCCCTGATTCAGTGTAGTGTAATAAGCGCATTACAAGGAAAATAGATGAACTCTACGTACAGTAAAGTGGTCAGGGCCAAAAGGCACTAGATCAAGAGGTCGACCAAGGGCCAGATGGGCAGACGAAATTGTGTGCGCTGGTGAAAGTTGGCTAGGCAGAACTAACGACAGAGAAGCATAGCATTCCTTGGGGGAGGCTTTTACCCGAACGGGGTCCATGCAATAAATAATTAGGTAGTTGATAATTAAAGCAAATAATAATTCTAAACTAATTACAAAATAAAATTTATATTAGAAATCAAATTCATCTAAATCGTAATTGAATATTATTGGATAATAAGTTACTAATTATTATCGTTTAATATGAACTATGGATGGAACTAAATAAAGCTTTATTATTATTATTATAAGCGCATTAATAATTATAACGTACACTATCCGCTGCTGAGATTTAACCACACCTTTGTGGTACATGATGTATACAGGGTGATTTTTATTATACTAATAGCCTCCCCCTTGTGACTTCTTTACATTTCACCAAATAACTTCGTATTTGAAATAAAAAAAAAATACTAATTAACCCTTCACTACCTACGACACATCTGTGAGACCCCTGAGTAAAATCGATGTATTTTGTCAGGTTTAAGACCTAAGCCTCACAATAAACAATGATTTTGCTCCTGTAAAATAGTATGCAGGTGTGTAAGGTCATTACTCCAAAATCACAAGTAGGTAGGTGATTAAGGGTTAACATATCCACGTCCGGGAGGTTATTAGGGTAGTATTTTAAAGGTCTTAATCGTGTGAATGGTTTAAGGTAAAATACCCGTGACCACTGAGTCTACCAGTGACCACGGTATTTTATCATAAATTAAGGTAAAATACCCGTAACCACGGTATTTTACGTGTCTTAATCGCGTGAATAATTTAAGGTAAAATACCCGTGGTCATTTATTCACGCGATTAAGACACGTAAAAACCGTGGTCACGGGTAGACTCAGTCTACCCGTGACCACGGGTATTTTACCTTAAATTATTCACGCGATTAAGACCCGTAATATATATATTTTCATAATGTGTACAAATCGCGAAAGTTTATCAACATTTATCAGCTTGTATATTTCTTTCTGTGTGTAATTTGTTATTTTAATGTAAATTGTATGTTTCTTTGGCTTATAGCCTAAAGTGAATGAGTGGTATTGTTATTAGTTGTAACTATAATTTCTTTGATAGTTAATTTGAAATATTACTGCCTCTGTGGCGTGGTGGGAATATATCCGACTGCTACGCAAAAGGTCGTGGATTCGATCCCCACCCAGGATAAACCTTTGTGTGATGAACACGATGGTTTATTCTGTGTCTGGGTGTTATTTATCTTTAATATGTATGTATTTAGAAATATATAAGTATGTTTATCAGTTGTCTGATTTCCATAGTAAAAGCTCTGGTTAGTTTCGGATCAGATGCCGTTATGTGGGTAGTCCCAAGATATATCATCATCATATCAACCCATATGATGGCCCACTGCTGGGCACGGGTCTCCCCAGTAGATCCTGGGGGTAATTGCCATAATCGCCACGCTTGGCGAGCGGGTTGGCGATCGCAGTAAGGCTTTAAGTACGCAGAGGACGCTGCTGCCCGTCCTCCGGAGTGAAATCCCTTAGTCGCCTTGACGACACCCACGGGAAGAGATGGGGTGGTACTATTCTTAAGCCGGCACCACACTTTAGATCACTGATATATATATCAGTGATCTAAAGAGAAAATATGGCATCTTTTGCTGTAACACACATACAAAAAAATAAAAACTGGCTAAGTACTTACCCATAAACAGGATGTAACAGAAAGGAGTCGTCATATTCAAGGGTTAGTATGTGCCCATGTTACTGAGTGCACATATCTAATTTCATCAAAATTGGAGTACTCTAAAAAAATATTTATTATTTTTTCATTCCTTTATTTTTGAGTGAAAAATTTATTAATTAAAAAAGGTATGACTTAAAAAGTTCTATCCTTAATAATCCAATCGAATTTTGTACCAGGGGAGGTATAATTCTTATGTCATACGTCTTTCATGACTAAATTTAGACAAAAAGAATATGCTGTAACTATGTAATAATTATGCAATCAGCTACGGCACCATGGTAGTTGCAATACTGATAACATACCCTATCCGCTTCTGAAATTTGACCACACCTTTCTGTTACACCCTGTATACAAACTAAATTAAAGAAAAATCAATGATGATATCTATTCAACAGAAATGGAAGATGAAAAGTATGATATAAATTAAATTATTCTCTCTTTATAAAACTGTTACTTAGAAGTCCTACAACTTTTAAGTCGCTAGAAGGTTTCCAATGGAAATCTCTATAAAACATTTTTGATTAGTGATTTTATTACATTTTTAATGTTTCTATTTTATTATGCGTAATAAAACCTAAAGTGAACAGACACAACCGACGGTACACACACAAAATACTGGGAGTGCAGAAAGTAACCTTTATATGCACTGACTCGAGCCATACACACATAGTTAATAAAACGGTTTACACCAATAACAATAATTAAAGATAGGTAATACATTACACAAAAAATAAAATAAACTATATTTAGACATCACAATCACGAAATATATGTTCGTAAACTTTCACGATTTGTACACATTATATAATTTTATAACCTGCGGGTCTTAATCGCGTAAATATTTTATTTTAAGGCTAAATACCTTAGTTTATTGCCCGGTTAACCCGTGACCACGGCCGTTGCAATACGGTCGAAACAACATAGGGTAATAAACAAAAGTATTTAGCCTTGAATAAAATATTTACGCGATTAAGACCCGTAGCTTATAAAATTCTATAATCACAATCATGACTCGTTTTCACATTCAACAAACATGCTAACAATATTTTCGACCATTCATCAGCAAACAGATCAATCAATCCAAAATTCTATTGAGTGCGGTTAAAGTGCGAGGTAGAAGCATTTAACTAGGTCAAATGGTCTTTATTACTATGTTTTTTTTTTCGATTTCGCAGCAAGCCTGCACGAATTCTGATCCCAAACTAAGCAGAGCTTGTACTACGGAAACCAGAAAACTGATAAACATACTTATATATTTCTAAATACATACCTGCATATTATAGATAAACAACGCCCAGACACAGAAGAAACCATCGGGCTCATAGCACAAAGTTTTATCCTGGGTGGGGATAGCACACACGACCTCTTGTGTAGCAGTCGAATATACTCCCACCGCGTCACAGAGGCAGTCAGTATGCGGTAAATATAGATTACATTCTGTACTCTCGTTATTCTGCAGTATATATTTGATACTTTTGACAGAACATCCGCTATAAACAAGGTTTTATTTGCTATTCGGGACTGAGGGATATAATCATATTATTGCACGTATTTAGGAACCAAGGGTACAGATTCAATGCTGCCAGAAGCTACTTTTATGTCAAGGTTATGGCAATCGATAAAAGGTTAAGCAATGTTGCCACTGACAGGTTTATGGGTGGGTACACATGGCGCATAAACTCATGCCTTTTTTTGACTGAAATTATAGATTATAGGTACTTATTAGACTTAGCTCAAAGTAAGCTTAAGTAAAACTTACGGCTCTGCTGACCGTTGAAATAGTTGCTCACAGTTTTTTGTAATATTCTACCTAATGACCCGGCTACAAGCTTAATCTTATTTGCACAATTTTTTGTTTGTAAAAGCAAACATGTCCGTTAAGACGGCAAAAATGTATAATGGCAAATGGCTTTCACAAAACGCTAGTTTGTACAAAATTGATTTGCACAATTAAGCATGTATGTGAAGACGGTATAATATAAATGTGAAAACATTTGCGCCATTCGGTTTTTGCAAATAGATTGCGCGTTTAGCGTATGCAAGTCGCTATCGTGTGGACACCTTGCAGTTTTTGCACAAACTGTTTGCGCATGCAAGTTGCTGCGTGTAGCCAGAGAGCTAACTTTGAGCCTAGCCAAAGTAGGTAAACTCTATAGATCTTAGCCTAAAATTCCAAACTAGTAAGTGATTTAAAAAAAAATGTTGGTCATGATGTATTATATTTATAAGTTTTATGTTCTATAAGTTGAAATTTATAAAAAAGGATATTACATTTCAAATTCGAATGAACTCATTTTAATGTTTGTTGCAGCAGTTGAAATCATTATTATTATTTGTTATCAGGTACAATATTGACTAGAATAGAGATCCCTATAGGTACCTAGTAATAGTTAGTATTCTTTGCTTTAGGTTAACAAATTAGCACGGCCGAACTGTAGCTAGTTGGTACTTAACTGGTACTTTACCAAGCGGTCACCACAAACATTAACTAGGTACTTATTACAATAATAAATTCTTCGAATAAGTAACTATATTAAATTGATGGCATACCAAAATATCAAGAACGAAACCAATAAAATGAAATAAAAGTTCAAAACTCATTTTGTGTATCGGTTGCTATTTGTTCCAGAGTAGGCGTATTTCATTTTGTTACATTAATTTTTTACTTCAACTTATTTTAAGAAACGATAAGTTGTATTTTATTGAACAATACAAAGTTATAGTCTAAAGTAATATTCTACTTAAATGTCAAAGTAACATCGACGAACGAACTGATTTAGATTAAATTCTATATGAATATAGTTGGAGTCCCTGCAAAGAACAAAGAATAGTTTTATAGACCCGCGGGCGAAAATGTGTATATAATAAATCATAATTTATGTAATTATTTTTACTTGTGAAAAGCCTCAGCTTTGCGTGACGATGCTAGGTAGATTTATAGAAAAATAATCTATTTTTCTTTAAACCTATCTTGCATGTGTTTTTACAAAACATCTTCGAGCACAAGGCCTGGTTCAGTAGAACAAAGTAGATCCAGACTCCAAACAACAACTTGTAGATCACACAAAGTTGGGGGTGTCCCTTAAAGGAACTGAGCCCATGACTTCTTGTGAAGCAGTCTTACACCTTCTTATTGCACACATACATACTTTCGCATTTATAATATTAGTTTTAGCATTCATAACTGTGTAATACTTACACTAGGTATCTAAAAACAAAGTTTCAATTTGTAAATGCTGATCACAACTTTTCGACAGATCATAATATAGCTAAAATATAAGGCTGGGGTGAAAGTATTTTCGTATTTTTTTAGGTATATTTATATTTTTATTTATTTATAATATATTATATGTGCCGTTTCGATCGATAACTTGTTGCCATCTTGTAGGTAGTGCCATGATCCCAATACTGTAAAAATATGAGATTTTTGATCAAAAAAATCTGGACAGGTAGTTTTCACAGTGTTCTTTCGAGGTTAACTTTATGCTTCCTAAAGAGTTCTAAAGTGGCCGAAACAGGTGGAAATCTGATGGAGCAAGATCAGGGCTATGTGGAGGATGCATCAACATATCCCAGCCAAGCTCTCTCAATTTTTGCTGAGTGGCTATTGATGAGTGTGAGAGATATGGCTACATAAATAGACATATCTTTAAATAATTATTGTGTCCTAAGTAACGCGAACAATGTTTGGTTTACAACAGAATAAATTGATATTATAGAAGTAGGTACTTGATTACAGTTTGTTTATATTATAATAACAGACATAGCTATGCAAGTTTCCATGTCTAGGTTGTCTTAGGTCAATTTTGTTCCAAGTAACGTGCACAATAATTGTATCACCAAATAGGTTATGACAAAGTAAAAGTACTTACAGGTTATGCTGTAATTCACATGTAAATCACTTGAGATGATTATAACACATTATTGAAGTCCCATATAGTTTGATATGAATTAAAACAATAATCACATCTCAGTTTATTTATACTGATTATGACATGTCAAATACGTAATGTTGTTGTGGTTAGTTAGGTACTTATTATATCGAAATTAATTACAGCGGTGTTATGTATTGTTGGTAAACCATTACAATAATAAATGATTTAATTAACACGGTTCTATGTGTTGAATTATTTTATGGGTTAAAATATAGGAAGTCAAATATGTTCATAATACCCACCTATTTAAAATATTTAATGAATTCGTCTTATGACCGTTAGACTTTGATCGAAAAATATTCTGACACCATCTTCTAACAGGACAAGTACGATCTTATAAAGTTGCTTAATTGTGAAACTGTTGTAATATGAATGTGTTTGTGAATTGTGTATATTGACTGATGGTAAGATATTGCGATGTGATTCGATGAATAATATCTTTTGTGGTTCATAACAACTGTTTTACAGTGATATGGTTAACATTGCAATGTTGTTGTCATGAGGATATACTTATTAAAAAGATTCTTAAGTTCACTATAGTACTTTGTGGTATTGTGGTACTATTAAAGTATCACTGTTTGTGTGTATTGACTGATAACACGGTATTGCAATATGATACGATGAATTTTGTATTGTGTGATTCTTATCAACTGTTTTACAGTGAAGTGGTTGAACGTTATAATAATAGTCCTGAGTATATTACTGAGTTTCTTATAGTACCTCGTGGTACTAATTGTAGTGTTGTGTATAGCTTTATAGTAATTACTGTTTATGTGTATTTGCATTGCAGTATCTTTATGTTATATATTAATTATACCTAACGTAGTTGTAACATATGAAATGTACAATAGTCCTGAATATATTACCGAGTTTCTTATACCTTGTGGCAGCAGCATTATAGTATTAGTGTTTTTGTGTATTGAAATATGTTACATTATCTTTATGGTATATTGAAATTATACCTAATTGTAATGTAGTTGTAACATATGAAATGTTGTATGGCAAATATTTATATAATAGACGGGCAAGTTTCTTGTTGGCTTCTTTTCCTAGCCAACAAGTCCTCTTGGAACCAACATAAGTATTCCTACCTCTCCCTAAATCCTTGATACAACCAGACCGAGCAAGTTTGAAAATATATGATAATTGCCATTTATTTTTTTGTATTATTTACCATCCTGTGTTGTGTTATGCTACCTTTCAATACCAAGCATATTGGTAAGAAGTTTAAGATCACATTTAGTTATCATTCTGAATTAACAGATGATCAAGTCACTGACTTATATACATCTAGATGAAGTGGTTGTTTAACCAGATATTAAAGTAGTTCTATATCCTGACCATAGTCGTAGCATTCCACATTGGAAGTTTATTATGATACTATGTTAGAAACTCGTAGAACTCGCTACAATATCTACAGATTTTACGTCTCTTTTCTAACAAGTGCGGTCTGGCGTTGCCATGATAAAACACCACGCCCTTCCTGTTCACCAGCTTCGGCCGGTTTTTCCATCAATGGCTTCTTTTAACCTCATCAGTTGCTGACAGTAGAGGTCAGAATCTATAGTTTTACCCGGCGGCAAAAGCTCATAGTGGACGATTCCTTTCCAGCCCCACCATACACACAGCATCACTTTGTTCCGTGTCAGGCCGGGCTTTGCCACGGCCTGAGGGGCTTTTCCATATTTCGAGCACGATCTTTTTCAGACATTGTTTTTGTGACCCATTTTCAATCACCCGTAATCAACCGTTAAAAAAATGGGTCAGAATTGTTACGTTTCAAGAAAGAATTGCAAATGGAAATACGTTTCTCTCAGTGAGATCATGTGGTACCCAAATATCAAGTTTTTTCTTGTACCCAGACTTTTGTAAATGATGTAAGACTGTTTTGTGATCACCATCCAGTTCTTCAGCAATATTGTAAATACTAATATGTCGACATTGCTCCACTTTTTCGAAGATGGCACTGATTTTATTCGTGACAGTGCGTCCAGAGCGAGCCTCATTCTTCACACTAAAATTTCCAGACTTGAAACGCTTGAACCACATTTGTGCTACTTGTATTATTACCGCATTGAGTCCGTAAACCAAACAAATTTTATTCGCGCTGTTCGTCGCATTTTTACCTTTTTTGTAATAAAACTTTAAAATGTACTGAATATCTTCGTCATATACGTTCATTGTGCTAACTTGAAAAACAATTTAAATATGGCGGGAACTAGTTTTTTTATTTATTGCATCTTCAGAATGTCAACATTTAATAGTATTAAAATCAGCCAGTTACATTCAGTACAACCAAAGAGGTTTGATTACAAACAATACATTCAAAATACGAAAATAGTTCTGCCCCTATCTATTACTTTCGCGTTTATAATACTAGTTCTAGCATTCATAACTGTGGAATACTTACGCTAGGTATCTAAAAACAAAGCGTCAATTTGTAAATGCAGATCACAACTTTTCAACCGATCATAATATAGCTACGAGTATAAATATCATAAACTGAAAGTGTACATCACACGGTGACATATATATAAATTCATGTAGATTTTGAAGCACTCATCCAAATAATTTTGTAACAAACGCTGGTATTCCATTACTCATAATATTTAATTCAAGTTTCTAATTAAGAGCAGCATGTTTGGTTTAAGGTACGTGCATAATTAACCGAGTGGTTCATAGGAACTAATTGCTACAAGAATTTCGGCTTTCAGAAATTAGTGTCGGATGCTCAAGAGCAAAGAGCACTATTTCATAAACAAGGGGATAATTGGATTAGTTTGTAACTATTTCGAAACGAATATTTATGGAGGCCTGATTTTGAAAAGGTGTTTTAGTTGAAATCATAAGCGATGCTATTTCCTTCCAAGTTAATAAAATAGACTATCATATTTATGATATGGGTTAGATATATATGATGATTTGATTCCCACCCAGGATAAAACTTTGTGTGATGAGCACGGTGGTTTATTCTGTGTCTGGGTGTTATTTACCTATAATATGTAGGTATGGTTTTAGAAATATATAAGTATGTTTATCAGTTGTCTGGTTTCCATAGTACAAGCTCTGCTTAGTTTGGGATCAGATAGCGTTGTGTGAGTTGTCCCAAGATATTATTATTATGTGAAGATCATGTAATTCCAATTGTAATACAAAAATGTATCGTGTCTGATAAAAATGATGATTTTAGATGATAGAAATGAGTTGTGTTTTCTTCTCTTCTTCATTGTAAAAATGTAAAATTGATGTTTCCGTTCATTCAAGATATCAAGTTTTCTGAATCCGATTTTTTTCAAATACTACTTTTGTTTCATTTTAGTTTTTTATACTTATTTAAATTTGACATTTTCCAACAATCATTGATTCGGCTTTACGAAATAAAAAAAACTGAGATTGAGTTTTTTAACAGTTTATTGCTTATTCGGGGTAGACGCAAAATTTTGTGAATACCTTTTGGTAAAAGCCTGTAATAATCCCTACTAATACATAAATGTGAATGTAAGTTTGTTTGTTACGCTTTCACGCGAAAACTACTCAACCGATCATCATGAAACTTTGTACACATATTCTTGGAGGTATTAGAAGTAACATAGGATTATAAAAAAGGGGAAAATTTACGCACACGAAGTTGTGCGGGACAGCTAGTAATTGATAAAACTTACTTACTTTTTCAACATGAAGCAAAGCTATGTATAGATACTACACATAGATATAGCTGAACATGGTTATAACTGGCGTGTACAAAGTTTAACCTTCGTTACTAAGAAGCTATAATTAGGAGCTAAGTTTTGTATAATGATAGTGTCTTATTTTCTTTGGAAGAAGATGATTGAGGACACAAGAATGGCCAAGGAAGTTGTGTCAGTATCAGAGTAACTATGTTCGATGGGCGGGTTCGCTGTCAGAAGAGTATAGGATGGATTGTGGGGTGAGGCAGGGGGTTTAACTTCACCTCGGCTATTTAGCTTGTATATCAACCAGATGATCGTGGAGTTCAGCGGTACAGTTGAATCAACCTAACTCGATCGGATCGAAGTTAAGTTCTTATCACTTTCGCGCATGTCATAGAGATGCGACCCTAAAATTACTTACGAAAAAGATTAATTATGTTTAATCGATTAAAAATACTAACAAAATTTTAATTCAATAATATAAAAATACTATTTGAATAAGTTATAAAAAGTTTAAATTTAGAACAGTTACAGTAAATACTAAAGAATTTTTTTACGAAAATAATCACAAAAAACATGAGTTAATAGTACTAATTACAACAATGTAATGCGTAATCGCATCTTTATTTCTCGTGGTTTAGTTACCGCGTAAATGGTGACATGCCCCCGCTGGGCGGCGGTGACCATTTACTACTAAAAAATGCATCTGCGCAACCTCTTTTCGACAACTTCAATTCGGTCAAGTTACGTTGATCCTACTGTTGTCATGTTTAACGGAATATGTGTCAATAATATTAGTTATGCCGACGATACGATGCTTTATGAAAAAATATATATTTCGGGTCTTAATTGCGTGAATAATTTAAGGTAAAATGCCTTGTTTATTGCCCGACGTTTCGACCGTATTGCAACGGCTGTGGTCACGGGTAGACTAGTTCAGCTTAGCGTCGCCTCCATGAAGCGCGGGTTTCTTTTTTTTTATTCCTGTATTCCCACGGGAACGGGAACTACGGGCGAAACCGCGAGGCGTCCGCTAGTATATAATAAGTAGGTACTTAAATTATTGAAATAACGTGAGTATTACCAACACCTCCTGTGGTGCAAAATCCGACGGCACTGTTATGACATAAATATTGTTATGTAATGTTAGGGTTCCAAACCTTAAAAGAAAAAAAATGGACCCTTACGGATCACATTGTTATCCGTCCATCAGTCTGTCTGTCTGTCAAGACCCTTTATCTTGGGAATGCGTGGAGTTATTGAGTTGAAATTAAACCATATCCTCAAGTCTACAGTACCTTGAACCTGTAAAAATTCAAACGCTTAAGTTAAAAAAAAGATACTGCCGTTTATTTATAAAACTGTGAGACTCGATTCCTGAACTATCTATACTAATATTATAAAGCTGAAAAGTTTGTTTATTTGTTTGTTTGTATGTTTGTTTGTTTAAACGAGGTAATCTCAGGAACTACTGATCCGAATTGAAAAATTGTTTCACTATTGGATAGCCCATTTATTGAGGAAGGCTGAAGGCTATATAACATCACGCTACGACCAATAGGAGCGGAGCAGCAATGAGAAATGTTGCAAAAACGGGGAAAATTTACGCTAACGAAGTTGCGCGGGAGAGCTAGTTTATAATATGTACCTAACATTTGTACGGAACCCTCGATGGGCGAGTTCAACTCGCTCTTGACCGGTTTTTTAAATTGATAAAATTTGTATTTTATAATTCATAGGTAAGTAACGAACGAGCGGTTAAAAATATTTTACCAAATTTTAGGGTAGGTACTTAAGTTTGGGTAAAATTATGAATCACATGTATATAACGAACCTAATATGACTACACCTTTAGTTACGCGTTGTTGATTTCCATAAAATTATTTAAATCTCAATATTAATCCCTGAATGTTTTAATTATTTCTGTTACACGTTGATAAGTATTAATATTCTGTTTGAATGGCAAAAAACACTTCAGCTAAACACTTACTTTAGTCATAAATACTTCACAAACTCATATAAATAAAATTAACATAGAAAGTGGGTGAAATTGTCTAGAAAAGGGCCTACCGCCGATTTATTACAGACCTTACAAACCTTATGCAGCCTACGCTGGCCTATAGGGACTTGTAGTAGAAGTAATCAAAATGTCACAAACAATATATTTCACGTATGTATTTTTTATATGGGTATAAATTATAGAGGTGCGTTCAGACGCATGGCAAGTCCGACACGGGCCGGGCGGTCCAAAAAACTGTTCACGGTTTTATGTTGAGTTGCTTGCCGGGTTGCGTGCTGCGTTTAACTCTTTTTGCGTAAGCGCAACATATAATTTATATTTTTATTATATTAAAAATAAATAAACAAATTTATGACATGTAAGCCAGTCACTAAAATTTTAATTGCTTATTTTTATAGAAAATATATTTTATTTTTATTTTTTTAAAACTGTTAATTGAGTCATCTCTGCAGCGACAGACTCATCCAATCATATCAATTATAAATTGACAGTAATCTTAACTTTTTATATTGTACAAATCATAAGTAATACTTATCTTATACTAGCTGACCCGCGAAACTTCGTATGCGTACATTTTCTCCGTTTTTGCAACATTTTTCATTACTGCTCCGCACGATACAGTCCTATTGATAGTAGCGTGATGTTATATAGCCTATAGCCTTCCCCGATAAATGGGCTATCCATCAGTGAAAGATTTATTTAATTCGGATCAGTAGTTCCTGAGATTACTGCGTACAAACAAACAAACAAACTCTTCAGCTTCATAATATTAATCATAATATTATCCCGTCTGTAATCTATACAGACGGGATATTATTCTTTGCAGAATATGAAATTAAACCATAGGAAAAAAATATTATTCGTAACAAATTCGAGCATATAAAGGACACGTATCCATATAAGTGACAATAGACTGACTTGGACCAAAATGATAAATTCGCTAAATTGCGACCTATTTTCACCCGACTGTAAGGAAGGGTTATATTTTTAGCGCGTATTTTGTATGTATATATGTAGGTATAATAATAATTATAATAATAATAATAAGCATTTATTTGTCCTTTATATAAGTACAATTACATTTGCCATATTACACAAACAATAAATAAAAATAAAAGACAAAAAGGTCCTGGACTCAGCATATAGTCAGCAGCACAAAACATGCCGACCGCTGATATTCTGCCCAAGCCTGGTGTTAATTACTATTTATATATATTTACGTTTTCAGTTATTTTTTAAACATTTGGCAGTAAAAAAAATATCCCTGTATATACATATATTAAATATCCCTGACCACGACTGACTTTAACTAAAGTCAGTCGTGGTCAGGGATTCAAATGTTATCATTGTAACTACAATGATAACATTTGAATAGAATAATGACAATTATTACACAGTAAGGATGATTAGCCTGTAAGTTGTATTTATGTCAGGTTTACATTATAAGAAGTGTGAAATATATTAACATAAAATTACATTTTAGGTAGGCTGAGAGCTCCCAAAATCCAATGAACGCTTCAAAATGAGCCACTTGAAGCAATGCGCTTTAAAGGATGAGTGAGATAAAAGTAATATAGGTGGAGGTAAAACAATTCAGCACTTAGAAGCGGCGATCTTGAAGCGTCCTCTGGTCTTAGATAAGGTGTGCCTGGGCATGAGCAATAGGCGATTCCGTGACCTAGTGTCATACGTGTGCGCGTCAGATATCCATTCCAGCGTTTTATGTTTACATAGGGAATTGATTAGACATGCGAGTTTTAAAGTACGCCGGCTGTCCATGCCCAGAATCCCCTCCTCTATTAAATGAGGTGTAATGTGGTGCCGTTTTGGGATCTCATAAATATAACGAATGCAAGCATTCTGTACTCTTTGAATAGCATTCACCGTTTTATTAAAGAGGCACGGCCCGTAAACTATATCACAGTATTGGAGATGAGACAACACCAAACTTTCACATAACTGCTGTCTAATCTTAGTCTTAAGAAATGGTCGAAGCTTGTATAGTGTATTAAGAGAGCCAAAGCATCTTGCAACTTTTTGCTGAACGTGCTTTTCAAACCTTAAAGTTTCGTCTACAATCAGTCCCAAATTCCGAACACAATCTGTCCGTGGAACTGAACAATTATTTATTTTTACATCAGGGTTATGGGATTTGATGGAACGTACTTGGGCTTCGGTCCCGCATATAATGAATGCACTTTTAATAGGGTTAAGTACTAATCCGTTCTCACTTGACCACTGGAAAAGAGTTTGTAGGTCGCTATTCAACTTATCAACAGCGGAGGCGACTCCTTCAGCCGATAATGGAGTGTTAATATACAGCTGGGTATCATCAGCATATAAGTGATAACTCGAGTGTTGAATGACTTTTGTGACGTCTGAAGTATAAACAGAGAACAAGGTCGGACCGAGCACCGATCCCTGGATAACACCTCGTTTTACCGGGATGGCGGTAGATCGCTCAGGTAGATTCTTAGCGCTTGTGAGTCTAACTACTTGGCTGCGATTTGAAAAATAAGAAACAAACCATTTACGAGCCGAGTCTGAGAACCCATAAAACTTGAGTTTGTCTATAAGGAGTGGAACATGAACACAGTCAAATGCACGGGTATAGTCCAATAGAACAAGAAGTGTACCATAGCCCTGATCAGACACCGTCAATATGTCATCAACTATATGTAACAATGCCGAGGTTGTACTATGATGCTTCCGAAAGCCAGATTGTAAAGCGGGTATAATATTATTGCTTTCAAGATAGCGTGAAATTTGTTGTTGGACCACTTTCTCAACTATTTTGGATAATGCTGGTAAAATACTAATTGGTCTAAGATCGCTTACGTTGTTTATTTTACTTTTTTTGGGGATCGGAGTTACAAGCGCGCATTTCCAGTGATCTGAAAAAACTCCATCAATTAAAGATTTGTTTATAATGGCTGACAGTGCAGACAGGGAATATGGCAAGGTGAGCGAAATCATATTCATAGTGATATCGTCACAGCCATACGAATTAGAGGAGTTAGACCTTATGAGTCGCATAATTTCTTCTTCGGACACACTTTTGAATTCAAAAGCAGAGTTCGAGAAATGCTGAAAGTGCGGGTTATAAGAAGACCCCACGTTACTCATTGGAGGGACACTATTAACAAAATGATCGTTTAAAGTGTGAGGATCAGCTAAGTGAGCAGGCAGACTTGAACCCGCTGAAGGTTTTAAGATGTTATTTATATGTCGCCACATAGCAGTAGGGTTTGTATTATTATTATTGACGTAATGGTTAAAGTAATTAGATTTTTCTTCTTTAATGGCAGAGTTGGCGGCATTGCGAAGCTGCCGATAATAGCTAAGCGCACCTTCAGATTTAGTTAGTTTAGCCCTTATGCAAGCCCTATCACGTAAGACACGTAAAGCGTTAATAGAATCAGTTAACCAGGGAGCGGGGGGCAACCTAAAGACGCGAGTACGTGGTGGCGCAAATGTATCAAAAAGATCTAAAACCAGGAGGTTGAACATAGCAACCATATCGTTAATATTGTCATATTGAGACACAAACTCCCACGCAGTGTATTGCGCGGCATTGTTAATAAGACTTGCGTTATCTTTTAGCGGCCTATAAGTTATAGTCCGCGGTGCAGGACGTTCAATCGAGATTGGGAAGGTTGTGACTATTAATGCATGGTCACTCAAATCGTCGTTGTGGTGAATCTGAACAGAATAAGGTACAGTGTCGGTTTTTGTAAAAATTACATCAAGCAATGAGTTTTTGTTAGGGGTAATGCGGGTAGGTTTTTCGATAATTTGATGTAGATTAAATGTTTCCATCAAGGGTACAATATGTGAGGGTATTGTAATTAAATTGTTGGTGTCCAGACAGTTTATATTTAAGTCCCCCGCTAAGAACAGCTTATCGTATTTGGGGGCAAAAATCGATAGGGATTCCATCAGACTATATATAGCGCTTACACTGCTGAACGAGGGCGGGCGATAAACAATTCCTATCGCAATCCTACGCCGCGGTAAACATATCTCAAGCCATAATTGTTCGAGAGAACTTGTTGGATGCTCCAAAGTACGTACACGTAGTTCAGACCGGACGTAGACTCCCACGCCTCCCCCCCTGCTGCTTCTGGGGTTATGTAACAACCTAAAACCTGGTACGACATAAGCTTTAACATCGGAATCGGGTTTCAGCCACGTCTCAGTCAGACATAGTACATCGAATTTATGAGTTATCAAGGATTGCCTCAGCTCATCCCACCCTGTGTTAATGGAGCGAACATTTAATAAGCCCATTATAAAATAATTCGTCCTGTTCTTATATTGACGCGACATAATGAAACGATAGTAACAACACGCACGTAGTAAATACAGAGAAACAGCGTTTAAAATATGAAGGACATAACATATAATTATCAGGACAACTTGAATGCGTCACAGGGCTAATCCCAATAAGTGAAATTCCTACAAAATAGAATTTATTAGCTTTAAAAAACACGTTCATACTTTCGCGGTACTTGACTTTAAAATATTTGAAAAACAGATAACAAAGGGCCTCGGCAAAACCACACACACAACAAGAACTATTGAATGAGCTGCGATAAGAAACCGGTTTTACATGCCGACCAAATAGTGAGTTTGTTTTAAGGATAGTACTCATAATACTTTTTCTATACAATAATTCACAATACTGTAAGGCACATGTATAATATAACAAAATAATATAGACCCCTAGGGAATAGTTAGTTCTATTAAGAAGATAGATGAGTTTAGGGAGCACAAAATACATATTAGAAATTACGTTCAAACTGAAATAATACCAAAAACCTTTGAAATGTCTTTGTCTACACGGATACGTTCCGCAGGCCTGCCATCCTCCTTACGCGCTAGTATTTTTCCGTCACTGGTCCAGACGTACTTCCAGTTCAGTCGCTGTCCAGCCTGCCTGGCCTCGTAGAACAAACGCCTGTTAGTGTTTGTGAGGCGTTCGTTGACGTAAAACCGGCGTGATGGACCGGGTACTCCTACATCAGCAGTCGTAGTATCCCGGCGCACCCGGGCGGCCCGCAGTATGTTGTTACGGGCCGTACGACGGGCGAACCTCACGGCAATGGGCCGTGGTCGATGCGTGTCGGGGTTAGCAGAGGTAGTGCCCACCTTTTCGCGTTCAACTCTGTTTCTTCGCGGCGAGCCAATGCGTTCAGCGTGGACGATGTCCTTCTCGTCCACATCAACACCCAATTTTAAGGACAATGTTTTAACCACATGAAGCAAGCTTTCTTCTTTACGCTCCGGTATTCCCGTAATTTCCACATCATTAAGAAGTAGGTCTTGGTCGCGTTCATTAATCTGACATCTAAGCTCAAGTATGGTGTCCTCTAGGTAGTCGACATTGGCTGGAATCTTTTGCTCAAATTTTGATTCAAGGTTAGAGATACGGGCATCCATGGATGACAGACCGTCGTTTACTATTGATTTAAAATCGGCGTTCCCATCTCGGTATGTATGTATGTATGTATGTATGTATGTATGTATGTATGTATGTATGTATGTATGTATGTATGTATGTATGTATGTATGTATGTATGTATGTATGTATGTATGTAATATTCTTTATTACCTGATATCTCATAATCCACTGAACGGATTTATATAATTAAGACGTCGTTAGATTCGTCTTGATCGCCCAGGTGTTCTTAGATAGCTTTGAGATGTCAAAATAAAGAGATGTGAAAAAAAGTTGTTTTGAATACAATAAGTGTATCAAATTAAAATCTTAAGCAATTTAAAAAGGTATAACATAATTATGACTGTAATACTAAAAAAGTTAGTTTGCAACCATACTTTTTACAAATACAATAAATGTATTTTTATGAGACAGAAAAATTTGAAATTCAGACTCAGGAATCGAACCCGAGACTTCCGTAGCCAAACCGGGGCCAGAAGCGAACCACCTATCTGGACTATGTTACAAGATCTCAAATTTGTCTATCTCTTGATGCTTGCGAATTAGGCCTTCGCAGCGCCATCTAGTCGGTAATTTCAAATTTTTCTATCTCAAAAGAATGCATTTATTGTATTTGTAAAGTTATTGGCAAGAAATGCCTATAAAAATTACTTTTTACAATTTTTAATACTTGACAATAGCTGTGATAAAAGTTAGTTGTTACATCGGTTACATCCTACAACTACTAAAAAGTATTAAACAAATAAATTATATAAATTTAAAAACCCGCCTGCACAAAAAAGATGGAAATAAGATCCCCTACATAATTATGTAATTTCATGCAGTCGTAGGAACTTCAGTAAGTTCATCGAGATTCATTAATGCCTTATTAATATCAGAAATGAAAAAAAAATGCAGTTTTTACATGTGCAAGAACGTCAAGTAGGTATATCTGCTGAATGTTTAGAAATGTTCCACTGCCGCTAATGCTGTAGCATGTAAGTTTAAAGTAAGTAATTAGTGATTTCTACGTTCTATAACCTTAAATGTTGCGTAGACGCAACATTTTGCACAATTTGTTTCAAATTGAAATGGCTCCCTATTCTGAATGAACATCAGGTTTGTTATATTAAGGCTCATCCACTTGCATTACATATTCGAGAATCGTTTTGATGGCGCCTCCAGGGTACAGAGAATGGAGAATAATGCCTTGTGAACGGGGCAGGCACGCTACAACTTGTTGGAGTACAGAGCTCATGTAATTGTTCAATGAGTTGCTAAATTCATAGCATGCATAGGGATGTCCACTGTCAAGTCAAATCAGTCTCTTTTTATAAAATGTCAAAACGACAAGCTCTATAAAAACGTGTATTAAATAACAACCTATGACGTCATAAGTTCTTATAGTCAAATCATTATTTTAAGTATTCGTTATCATGCTTTCAAACTCAAAAACATGTTAAATTGTAAAAGAACACTAATTTTCAGAGCATTTCAAGATCTACTATTACTGATTAGTATAAAATAATTAACTTATAACGTAGTCAACTACCCAATTGAATTAAGCAGTTCATAGTCACTGTGATACCGCAAAAAGTTCCTCATAGAAGAATGAAGTCAGATTAGAAAATAAATAAGTTTAGCCTTGGCGTTTCGATAGGAAAAATTTTAGGCGATAAATATTATATGGATGTAAGCCAGAACGCGGCCATGTCAACTGATTGTCAGAGGCAGTTTGGGCATACTAGACATGATGTAAGATGGGCCATTATTTGTATTGCACCGCACGTCGCACTAACAACTCGGGTGTTTAGTAACGCCCCAGGAGGCATATCTGTAAATATGATGAGATTCGTGATATATCAAATTTTATATATATTACAATTAGAAAGCACTTCACGTCACTTCAATCAGCTACCACAATGTAGGATAAGCATCTAAACAATGTAACTACATAAAATACATGACCGTTATAGTTTTGTGGGAAATACAGCATTATTGCTAACGACTTACTAAGGCTGTTACCCGTGTTAGGTATCAAACTAAGACTATAGTAGTGTGTGGAAAAGAATTCTATTGAAATATAAAATTATCATCAATATACTTACGCAAGATTGGAATTTTAAAAATTCAACTCCACATGTTTCAAATTTATAAGAATAACGGTTTGGATTGGCATCCAAGCAATCAATACAATCCGTTCTTCTTTTAGCTAAGCTTTATGCGCTTATTACACTACCCTGAATCAGGGCCCTTAATCGAGGTGGCCTTGAACATTGGTTAGAGAATTAGGGCCCTAACTCTTATTACACCACTCTTTTTAAGGATTCAGGGTCCCTGATTCAGTGTAGTGTAATAAGCGCATTAATGAGTCAGGCAGTTGTTATTTTTTTCTTTACAACATATTTTTAGGGTTCCGTAGCCAAAATGGCAAAAACGGAACCCTTATAGTTTCGTCAAGTCCGTCTGTCTGTCTGTCTGTCCGTCCGTATATCACAGGCATTTTCCTCAAAGACTACTCAATGAATATTTATATAAAAATTTGGTGATAAGATGTCTTATAGTAGCCGCTACTCAGTTTAATAGCTAACTAACAAAGGGAACCCCACACTGAGCATAGTCCGACATGCTCTTGCCCGGTTTATTATTTTGCTTAACACAATATTGATTTTAATCATTGCGATAGTGGTCTCCTAACCGATGTCGGTTACGGTGGCCAATCTCATACGCAGGAGATATTATACTGCATAGGTGTGTGCGCTGACACAAGTGAACTCCCTAGATATTTTCTTACTCTCGTAGTTTCAACGGACGGTTTTGAACGGAAATCTGACACGACCGGAGAAATATTGTGCGCGGGACCGACGCGATGGCTTAATGTCCTCTCCGAGGCACGGAAGAAGATCATTGAGGTTACTACGAGTAGGTACATTATTGTCTCCATGATTTCAATGTCTAGCACAAATTAATAATACAACACATTTCAATTTAAAACAAATCCCTTTTGGCAGTCGATTAAGTCATAAGTCATAAGTCATAAGTCATTTATTCATTACAAATTACATTGTGTGGAATATATGAGATTGAACTTAATACTATACAATAAAATATAAGTAGGTACACAAAAAATAACAAATCAAGTACACAATGCATAAAATGGATATAAAACAATGTCACACAAAATATAAAATGTCAAATTAATAAAAAATATGTATCAAGTAAAAAAAAAAAAAATAATAATAATAAATCATTTAAATATTAGTTTTCAAAGTCATTCATTGATATACTGTCTGCTTGAAATTCCTCTATGCTATAATAACATTTCCTTAACAAAAACGATTTCAGCCTATTTTTAAAAGTATTGAGACAATAAACACTTTTCATTTCTACCGGCAGTTTGTTATATATGTTTATAGCTTGGACCCCAGAAGTATGTTGGACAACATTTAGTTTAGAGTGTGTTATGCTTGGTAAATCCCTTCTGCGACTTTTGTCTCTAATACCTCTTTGTTCCTTTGTTTCGAAATTGTCTAAATGCTTTATCAAATTTGTAAGAAGTACCATAATGTATAGACAAGGAACTGTCAGTATGTTCAGATCCTTAAAATAGGGTCTACATGACTCCGTTTGTTCAAGCCTTAACATAGTACGGATCGCTCTTTTCTGCATAACGAAAGCTTGGGTAATGTTATATTTATAACTATTGCCCCAAAGTAGAATGCTGTATCGAAGTTTAGACTCTACTAGTGCATAATATATAATCTTTAGTTGGCTAGTTGTTAAATCCTCTCTTAAATTTCTAATTGCATAGCAAGCTGAACTTAATGATTTTACTAAGGCGGTCAATTCCGGTTTCCAATTTAGTAAAGAGTCTATATATATACCTAGAAACTTAAATTCCTCGACCATTTCAATTTTGTGAGAAGGTGAAACTATGCTTATGGTGTCATTGTTTTTGGCTGTTGATTTGAAGAGCATACACTTGGTTTTATTGATATTAAGTTTTAAGTTGTTATTTTCAAACCATTTTTCGAAAGCTGTAACCAAAATATTAACTTCCCTCTCGAGTTTATTAATATCGTCGGCAGATATAATTGCATTTGTGTCATCTGCAAAAATAACTAATTTACTGCTTGGACTTACACTGCCGATGAACTCAACAAGGTCATTCAAGAATACAATAAATAAAATAGGTCCTAACACAGATCCTTGCGGCACCCCTTTCTTTACAGGTAAAAGCCTAGATTTATGTACCGTTTCATTACCTTCAAAAATAAAAACACCAAGATCACAAATTCCACGAAAGGTTCGTAAAAATAGTTCCTATGTTATTTTATATCCATCTATAAAACTTAACTTTTACTTTTATATATGTTTTGTTTGATTTTATATTACCAACTAAAAAAGCAAATCTTTAACCTAGTTTCATATCCTTTATTGAACAATCCAAGTCGGTATAAAGCGAGACGGTTCCTAACCAAAATGGCGTACCACGCGAATCGAATATTAGTTGTTGTTATATTTGCCATACAACCACGTATCAAATAGAACCGTCGATTAATGTTTTACGTGGTTGATCACGCAATTCTATACTTTTATAGTCTTTTGTACTTACAACAAAATAATAAACTGTAAAAAACAATGAAGTTAACCGCCTCTCATAATGGTGAATTTTCGTTTTTCTCGATTACTAAAACTAGTATTTTCGCTATAAGTTGGAATTTATGATCAAATGAAATTTAGATGTACAAGTTTTAAGTATTAATTAAGTACTTTTTGTGAGAAAGAGTAACAAACAGCCAAATATCCTCATAAACATTTGCGTTTATAATGTGAGTAGAATTATCTCCTTCGTACAGTACTCCCAAATTAATAATGCACATGCAGATCTTCGCTAATTGTCGTATTCCCGGAAACACTCGAATCATGGAATCGTAAGAGCCCTAAACAAGGCATTTGCATTTTGCACCTTGTTTAAAAGAGATAGGAGTCAATATCATGTGTGCACAATCGAAAACAAATCGGGCGTTCGGCAGCTGTCGCCGGTCAGCGAAATGTCTGTCAGTCGTCTTTATATATTGGTAGTGACTGCACGTGTTCTCTATTTGTGGAAATATATAGAGCTGCTATTACACACCCTTCTTGGTAAATATAATTTCAACATTAATTAGCTTATTCAGATTTAAATAGTATATTTTGAAAAAAGGAAAATAAATAACATATTTCACGTTTTTTTAATATTAAAAAAATAAAATACCTACATTAAATACATATTAAGTACTAGAAAAACATTTAAAAAATGAGATTTATTTAAATTAAATAAATAGATAAACATGCATAAAAAATATATACCTAACTCTGCCCATGCCATTTTCTTTCAGACGAATTCTTCCAAAATGGATAAATTTAAACGTGGAAAACCGCTTAATTCACAAGCACGGCAAATGGTATTTAATGTGTACCTTTATTTCTTAAATGAAGCCAATGTTTTCAACAGAGACCATGATGGTTATTTTAAAAAAATTCAAGACCGTGTTACAAAAGCTACAGGAATTTCGCGACGAACTTTGAGTAATATCTTAAACGAAAAAAAACATAATCAATCAAAGAAATTTTCTACACCGAAAAAAGGAAGACCTAAAAGTAGATTTCGGCTGGTACTTGATGATTTCGACTACTGTGTTATTCGTAATATGATATACAATTTTCAATTGACGCTGAAAGAACTCCCAACTGTAAATAATTTAAGAATAAAGTTGATCGAAGCTATTAATTTCAAAGGCTGTGCCGAGACTTTAAGGTTGATCTTGAAAGACATGGGGTTTAGGTTTCTGAAAACTGATAATAACAGACAATTACTTATGGAAAAACATGATATACGCCTAAAAAGGATCAAATATCTCAGAGAAATACAACAGCTGAGGAGTTCTGGTAGAAACATAGTATTTATGGACGAGTCGTATGTGCACACATCACATACTAAGGGTAAAACTTGGCAAGATAGCAACAAAAAAGGTATCAAACAACCCATTTCCAAAGGAGAGCGAATAATTATTGTACACGCAGGCAATGAAAAAGGCTTCGTCCCAGGGGCTCTAATGTTACATAAATGTGTCGACTCAGAAGGTGACTATCATAAAGAAATAAACGCGGAACGTTATCAAACTTGGCTACGCAATCAATTGATTCCCAACTTGCCTCCTAATAGTGTGTTGGTAATAGACAACGCCCCATATCATAATAAGCTGTCTGTGAAACCACCAAACTCAAACACATCTAAACCACAAATGACAGCTTGGTTACAACAACACAACATTCCGCATGACCCAAAGAAACTGAAACCCGATTTGTATAAAATTATACAAAGATACAAAGAAAATTACACAGAATTTGCCATTGACCGTATAATGGAGGAACATGGGCATAAAATTATACGATTGCCACCATATCATCCCGATTTTAACCCTATTGAAAATATTTGGTCCCAAATAAAGCAACACGTGGCCAAGAGAAATATTGCAATGACTGTGACGTCAGTTAAAGATGCTATATTAGAAAAAATCAATAAAATAGGACCAGAAGAATGGAAAAAAGTTTCTGATCATGCGGTTCAATGCGAAGATGAATATAGAAAATTTGAGCCAAGAATCGATAGTTATTCCGATAAACTGATTATTTACACAGGTGATAGCAGTGAGGAAAGTGTAAATGAACAAGAGCATAATGAAACTTCTGATGAATCTGCGATGTCGGGAATAGAGGTCTTCCTCGATTCTGATTAATTTTTTTATAATTGTATTATTTTTCTGGAATGATTAGTGCTGTAAACAAATTTGAACTGAGATTTTGATTATATTTTATGTAAACCTCTATTTGAAAACGTTTTTTTCTCCTTCTAATAAAACCTTATGTTATTTAAACCTTTTCCTCCATAATTACACCAACTTCGGTAAGACACTTGAAAACTAATCACTCCAACAATGATTGTAGCGTTTTCGCTATTTACTTACATGGAATTATCGAATCAAATTTCGTTACAGGTAAATCAAATCTGTTTTAGCACAAAACACATAATATATAAAATTAGGCATAGAGAAATTGCTCTTAACCACTCTATATAAATATCGTCTTTCGACGCTCGGGTAATACGACCGTTGCCGAACAATGACGAAGATTTCCGAAGATTTCTATGCGCATTATTACTTTTGGAGTACTGTACCTTTGTCTGTAACAAAACCTGCTTGTTTTTTGGTGCTGAAGAAATTGGACCTGCGCCGGTCTGACTACATGAAAAAAACATCTTCTCGTTGAAATTCTGGGAGGTGGCGAAGGTTACTATATACGGAGGAGTGAAGAATTGATGGAGACAGATTCAGAGACCATGATCCTAAGTAACGAGGAACCGATTGGAAACAGACATGCTAGTAAAATACAATAATATCATGCATGCTAGTAAATCAAAATCAATATATACAAATACAGGCATGCCAGTAAGGGTATAAACATAACAAATACATAGCACGTTCAGGAAGCTGTAATACAAGTGTGTCAGTTACAAGCATGTGTATTTGCCCCTTACTTTCTTTAATATTTAGGGAAAGCGATATAGATCAGAAAATAGATTTAGATGTCAAAATTAGCAATTACAAAATGCATCCGAGTATGGAAAAACCAAGATGAAAGTGAGGCTGATATAGACTCTGGTATTCTCGATTTTCTTGTATAGAATGGAATCCTGGACTATAAGGACAAGTGAAAGAAGAAAATCGATGCATTTGGGATGTGGTCTGCTTGAGACGTTGGTTCTGTACCAACGTCTCTACTTTGTCCAACATAATTTCACCACAAGACTCTCTACCATATGCTTCTAGAGCATTTTGGAGTACTTCAGTTATTTACCCTTACTTGCACACAGTTCTTGAATATGCCATGCCATTTGCTCCCAACGTACCATCAAGTACTTCAGTTATTTACCCTTACATGCACGCAGTTATTTGATTATGCCATGTCATATGCTCCCAATGTACCCTCGTTATTTATCCTTACATGCACACAGATATTTGAATATGCCATGTCATATGCTCCCAATGTACCCTCGTTATTTATCCTTACATGCACACAGATATTTGAATATGCCATGTCATATGCTCCCAATGTACCCTCGTTATTTATCCTTACATGCACACAGATATTTGAATATGCCATGTCATATGCTCCCAATGTACCCTCGTTATTTATCCTTACATGCACACAGATATTTGAATATGCCATGCCATATGCTTCCAACACACCCTCGAGTCTTTAGTTGTTTACCCTTAGTTGCACGCAGGTATTTGAATATGCCATGCAATTTTACTCCCAACGCATCCTCGAGTATTTCAGTTATTTACCCTTATTTGCATGGAGTTATTTGAATATGCCATGCCATTGTGCACTGAACGCATATTCGAGTATTTCAATTATTTACTTTATAAACTTTTTGTGCATTTTTATTGACACAAATTATTACAATGTCAGCAATTTTGTATTTCATTCTTTCTATTCTTTTTATCCTTTGATAATATTCTTTTATTAGAATTAACACTCATTCTAATAAAATATTACCGAGAAAACAGAATAGCCGCCCAAAAACATCTGTATCAACCAATATCTATAAACAGGACTCCGGGACTAAAACTTCGTTGGAATATCCATCAAGTTTATGGCAACCCTTTCTTCGTAGAAAAGGTTGCAACACATCGTTTGAGTTATAAAAGGAAATTGAAAGTGGATGGGTTTATTTTTAGTGTTCTTTGTAGTTTATTGTTTTTTGACACTTATTTATGTTGACCAATGTGATTATGATCATCAGTCTAAAAACGTCTAAAGCTGAACATAGGCCACCGGTTATGAGCGATCTGAATCCAACGGTACCTTAATATGTTCGTCGGTCCATCTTGTGGGGGACTTCCAGCAGTGTTGTCTCGTCGCCTGTTGTCATGGCCGCCACTCAATCATCAGGTAAATCAGTCGACTACAATTCTTATTCTTGCGAAAATGTTCCTTAAAATATTACATACGCCAGTAAGCAGAACAGTAGCAGTAGTTTGAACCCACAACCTCTTGCGTAGCAGTGGTACACACTTCCACTGTGCCATCGAGCCAGTTAACATGTGATGCTAAAATAGAAGGAGATATGAGTATCTAATGCATAGGTTTGTCATACAACTCTTTTAAAAATAGAAGAATATGTAGAAGAAAATATTTATTTGCTGCACTATAATATAAATCACAACATCAGAACATGCTGCCTGCCTCTGTGGCTCGGTGGGAGTGCATCAGACTGCTACGCAAGAGGTCGTGGGTTCAATCCCCACCAGGATAAAACTTTGTGTGATGAACACGATGATTTATTCTCTGTCTGGTTTCCATAGTGCAAGCTCTGCTTAGTTTGGGATCAGACAGCGTTGTGTGAGTTGTCTCAAGATTTTTTTTAATTCAACTCTTTTATGCATGTGGGGCTATGTGTGTGAGAGCTTGTAATTATACATCTTTATAGTAATTTTTATACGCATTTCTTGCCAATTACTTTATTATTACAATAAATGCATTTTTGAAAGATGGATAAATTCGAAGTTCAGACCCAGGAATCGAACCCATGACCTCCGTATGCCAAACCAGGGCCGGAGTCGAACCACTTATCTGGACTATGTTACGAACCCACGACTTTCGGCTTAGCAGTCTGCTATAATATCTGTAAAGGCTGTAATATCTGTAATAGCCATAGAAATAAAGTAGTATTACATGACTAGAGCCCACATCACATTTTCTAGCATAATTTTGCTTGAAAATGCTGATTCCTAATTACAACCTTTAAAATAAAGTCTTGTTCAATGTCTAAAGATCATTACACCTTAAATTCTACTGAAATAGTACATTATTCGACAACGTCTGCGATCAGCCCTTGTAAGGAGCTCACGTCGAAAATTTTATATTAAAACATGTGAAAAGTGTTCTTGGAAATACGGTTTTCAGGATAAGAATTAGTAATATTTTAAAGATGAGGTATACTTTTAATAATATGTGTAATATTTGCGCCAATATATTGAATCTAATCAATGTTCTCATGCAACGTAGATATATAGACAGATTTCCAACTGGACTGGACACGTGTATAAAACCTTAAAATAAAACCTAATGTAATGAATCTTCAATAAAAAATTACTTAGTAACTTTTTTTGAATACTATAAAATGATGAGAAAGAAAGAATTTATTTCGACATAAATACAATTTTACACATAAAATAACAACACATTACCAATATAAAAAAAAACACGTAGATACTTATATGATATACTGTTAATTTAAATTAAAACACAAGTCTCAAGAATTGTATATTAAAAAGTATCTTCGCATTCCAAAAGGAATGCGAATATTTCTTTTTATATATACACTCTATAAAAATTGATAGACAATGTTTTTGGCTCATTTACTCGCTCAAAAACGGGTTTTTTAACTTTTTCATTGATTCCACGGCCGTTGCAATACGGTTGAAACGTCGGGCAAAACAAAAACAAGGTATTTTACATTAAACTATTCGCGCGATTAAGACCCGTAGTAAATATAATTTTATAATGATTTCCTTATCATCAAATTTTACTAAAAGTCACTGTCACAGACAGAAGAAGGAGCATTTATAACCCTCCTCTTCTTCTAGATTCACCTTCGTGAGGAGGTACCTCACAAATTTCGTGCATCGCAATCATCCATATGTGTTCCACAACTCAGATGCACAACAACTAGTTGCTAAAAATTCACGGAGAAATTTTCTACCGGATCCGCTACATTCGTTGGGCCTTGAACTCGGTCTTACAACTAAATAAAAAAACATCAGATAGTCGTGTGAAATATTATACGTAGGTGTTAATATTAAAGGAACTACCGTAACTGTAAAACATGTTCTTTCCTAACATCTTGCACGTACAAGATGGATTGCAGTTGCGGTAGTAAATATGGAGGACAGACCAATCGGACAATCGCAGGGTCAAAGAACATATCGCTGCTGTAAAAAACAACAAGTTTACGAGTCTGCTCATCGCTGTACATTCGTTAGAAACAGGACCAAATACAAAGACATAAGCCACAGGTACTTTCCACCGATCGCCACTATTATTCCAGGATAGTGCGTGAGGCGGTTAAGATCAAGAAATTACAAGAGTTTCAACCCAGAAGATGGATACCGGCTCTTTCCATCTTGGAACCCTGTTATCAAAAAATAGCAATAAACGCCGTAACAATACCGCATTTAAGTGTAAAGACGTCGTAAGTGTAGTGTTTAGAAGTACCGACAGTACAAATTTTCAATATTTTTAAGACCAGGCTAGGGGAATTAAAAACCCCGCGCCTCACGGAGTCCTACCCGAAACGTGGGGAAAATAAAAGGTTCGTACCTTTAAACAATTCACGCGATTTAGTCCGATATATATCTTATATGTATAAAAATTGCGAAAGTATAAAAACAATAAGTACAACTACATAGGCAAGCGAAGCAGATAGAAGCTCTCAGACGTGGTATACGGAGCCTAAAAAGTTTCCTTAACTTACCAGTTACCACTGCTAAAAGTAGCATATTTGATCTGGGGCTAATTTTAGATGAAGCCCAAGGATCATGTATAAATATCATCTTTCCTATTGTCTATTATTGTGCCTAGTGACGAAGAGTTTTTCTATAGGCTCGGTTGAAAATCTTTCCGTGAGTTTTCGTTGAGTCGGCGTAAAGGCGACGCGCACAATGTTCACTGATTGCGCCAACTTACGTAGTGGACCTCTGACATTCACGGTGACATTTAAGTTTATAATAGAGAAATGAGGTCGAGATGTTCTTATTCTTATTTGAAACACACGTCTACGCCATGGTCATATCTTCTTTTAGTGTTCGGATACAATTTGCGTCTTCTATACTAATATTCAAACCGCGTTGTATGATTACAAATATATAAAACAAGGAGATTAACACGTATTATTTACTTTAAAACAGCTTGAGCTTTGACTAGGTAACTCCGGTCCTGATTACAAACTGACTTCAGTCCGCATTAGTTATCCTAACAACGCTCATCACAGTGACCAAGTTCAATAGATACTTGCCAAGTGCATGTAAGGTATTAAAGACTTTTCTTTCTCTTGCAAAACTTTTATCATCACCTATACCATCTTGAACAAATAAATAAAACAGCTTCACAAGAGCCTTATAGCCCATTTTCGCTGATAACTACCCTCTCCACGGATGCAGTATACCTAGGGACTCTAAATAAAATAAATAATAAAAAATGATTTTTTCACTTAGGAAGCAAAATACTACACTTGTGAAAAGCCGATTCTACATTTACTGGTAATGCCTGTTCGCAAACAATAGGTAAAGCCCGAGAAAAGAACAGGCAATAAAAACCCGTGGCCACTCTTTTCAAATTGCCAATGTTTACAATGTTTCTCTGTTTATAAACTGTATATGCAGGTAAGGTACTCGATTTAGGCGCCCATGGCAAGAACTTGCGTTACCATCTCGACCTGGCAGAACCCACAGGAATGAATAGTCAATACGTGTACAAATTGTTTGCGAACAGGCATTACATGCACATATAGAATCGACTTTCACAGATGTATTATTTTACTTCTTATGTATATCCAAAATGTAAGCAAAAGAGAAGGTGTAGGTACTCCCTGTTTCATGAATCTTATAGTCTAATGAGACGATGTATTCAACACGACCGGAAAGAGATCAGGCGCTAGACCGACAGCTTGACATACTTTGACCAAAGCGAGTTTGGAACTGAGGCTTTCGTAACCATAAGAATATTTACCTTGGGTAGGTCTTTATTTTCAATATGTATTTGGAATGAACCATAAATAAATAAAACAAACAAATGAAAATGAACAAAATGACAAAAACAAGAAAAAACACCTTTTTACAAAAAAAACTCGTAAACAATCACAGCACAATAAAATCGGATGAAAGAATAAAGAAATAAAGAGTACAAAATCAACTGAAGTAATGTTATGTATTTATTCTAACAATAAAATTTATGAGCCACGCATCACACCGTATGAAACCGAACCCAATTTGATGGAAAGGGTAAAAAGACAATACGATTTGCAAGCCTTTTGTGTACAGCTATTAAAACTACGGAATTTGTCCCAATATTTTTATTGTTTCAATTGCGTTAAATCTGCAATATTTCGGTAATAGAATAACTAGGTACCATAGTGTTTAGATAAACTATTGTCTGCAAATACCTACCTTTCCTTCTACCTTTGAGGTGTGGCAAAAATTACAATTAAATTAGCTGGAGCACAAAGTATTAAAAAGTCCCAAAAAATCCCATAATTTAGCTTGATTTCCACATTCTTCGGTCTGTGAATATTTTGTCTGATTAGATTTTTTTTTCTTGTACTCCTCTCCCTCAATAATCAATATGTGCTGTGGCGGATGCTGTGGAATTGCTGTGGAGATTACTGTAGAGATTGCTGTGGAAATTTTTGTGGAGGCTGTTGCTGCCCCTGCATAACCATCTACACGTGTTGCACCAATAATGTTGGCTCATCGTGCAGCGAGCTAGCCGCTACATACTTGGCAGTGTGTGACGATGAACTACCTGCCTTCTGTTCATTTCTAGTGCCGTTTTGTGGAAATATACAGCTATAGACTAAGCATAAACAAAATCATCAGCGGAGTACATGGCATAATTGTTGCATCTCCCATGGTGCCTTGGCCATTATTATGGAATAGAACTTTTAATTTCATACTGTTTTTAAACGATAAACGATTTTTTTTTTATTTTCATTCGTATTTTAAGATAAAAAAAATAATATAAGCTCTCAGTATCGTACAATTATAGCCCTTACACTATTTTGACCATGTTCTGTTGTTTCTTGTTTTACGCCAGCTCCACACGTTGGCCCCAACGTTGGTCGAATTACGTTGGAACCGACGTTGGAGCCAACTTGTGGAGTTGGCGTTAAATAAATGAAATGGATCATAAAATACATATCAACCCATATAATGGTCCACTGCTGGGCACGGGTCTCCCCAGTAGAACCTACTGGTATGTAGATCCTGAGGGTAATTGCCATAATCGCCACGCTTGGCGAGCGGGTTGGCGATCGCAGTAAGGCTTTAAGTACGCAAAGGACGCTGCTGCCCGTCCTCCGGAGTGAAATCCCTGAGTCGCCTTGACGACACCCACGGGAAGAGATGGGGTGGTGCTATTCTTAAGCCGGCACCACACGACAATTGGATCATAAAATGTAGGTATATAATTACGAAGAGATTCAAAACTTTGATTGAAATTATTCGAGCCTTCATTCCATAAAGTCAGTTTTATGGCCCTAAATGTTTCTGTATAACTTTTGGCGTAGCAAATCAGAGCGGTCAACTGACATACCCGAAACGCGATTTGGTACTCAAAGCGATGTTCGTACATTACGCAGGCCCATGTAATGGAATTATCATCAGAGACCGGAATAGAAAGGATTTTTAAGGTATTTCGGTTATAGATTTTAAATAACACGTCGGCCGTCGGTTCTGCGCCTACTATATCTCTGGTCGTAACGGATTTCCATCCCATAGGTCTATAAGATGAAGGGAATAAAGAATGCACCTCTGTCTGCGCATACACTTGTGCACCTGATGATATTAGCAAAATGTCTACACAAAGCATTTCAAGGCAATACAATACGAAATCAGATCAGTCTTGAGACAATTCAAAAAGTCCTACTATAAAAAACCGGTTCCGGAGCCGTTACAGTATTAAAAAAAACGATTTAAATAATTGCATCAGCAGAAGAGCGTATGTTCATGGCACTTACCCTCTTTTGTTGAGAAACGCAGTTTTTAGGCAATAACTTAATGACATTTGATATTTTTAAGCGCTATCTTTTCGTTTTTTTTTTTTCATATTTTTTGGTCACAAAAGATAAGGGGGGAGGGGGGATATTTTATCCAACTTTCGGAGCGATTATTTCCATAAATTTTCACATAATAAAAAAAAAGTTAGTTACCTTAAAATGTTTTTAGAAAACCTGTCTAATAATGTGCCACACGTTGATGTATGCTCAAAATTTTTTTTTCAGCTTCTGTTATATGTATGGAATGCGCCCCCTAAAAATATTTAAACTAAGTAGCGGCTACTACAAGACATCTTTTTACCAATTTTAATCAATATTCATTATGTAGTCTATGAATAAAATGCCTGTGGCATACCGACGGACAGACATACAGATAGACGGACATTACGAAACTATAAGGGTTCCGTTTTTGCCATTTTGGCTACGGAACCCTAACAACGGTCGTGTTACATGCTGACATGATGGGCATGCCAAATATAATTTATGACATTGTCATTATTCAAACATATCATTTACAAACATCTAATCAAATTGTATTTACACTATACGATACCACGTTCCGCATTGCCGCTTTCTTGCGTTTGGGTGCCCCATGTGTCTCTCCTCATTGATGCCACTGTGGAGAAGCCGTAGACAGCCTTAGGCATCATGGCCTATCATGCAGCAGGAGTGCAGGCCGCATATCGCGACACGCTAGTTTTAATGATGTCATCCGTCGGGCTCTTGTCAGCGCTGGTGTGCCAGCGGTTGCTGAACCTAATGGTTTGGCCTCTGCTGAGACTCTCAAACGGCGCAAATATAGTAATCTAGTCGGGGATTACATATTTGAGCCGTTTGGTGTCGAGACGCTAGGGCCATAGGGTCTAAGTGCTCACCTCTTATTTAAAGATATATCCCAGCGGCTCGTCAGTGCATCTCGTGACCAGAAGGCTGGCCTTTTCTTTGCATAAAGAATAAGCATTACCATACAACGTGGCAATGCTGCCAGCCTTCGGGGCACTGTAAGTTGACAATCGACGGAGAAGAATTCTTCTTTTTTGTAGTTTTTTCTGGTAACTTGTACATAATTAGTAAATTTTAGTTTTATTTTAAATTATTTTTAACAAAGTTATTTCGTAGGGTACCTAATCTAGTTTTAATGTAAATTAAAATAAACTTAAGTTTTAACCACTAAAAAAAAATTACACTTGTCACTACAGCATGTCACCCAGGGGCGTAGCTACAACCATATCAGTTGTTATAGAATTTTATAAGCTACGGGTCTTAATAGAGTAAATATTTTATTTTAAGGGTAACTATCTTTGTTTTATTACCCGACGTTTCAACCGTATTGCAACGGCTGTGGTCACGAGTAGACTAATTCAGCTCAGCGTCGCCTCCGTGAAGCGCGGGTTTCGGAAACTACCCTCGCTTGATTTTTATCACTCACTATTACGAACCGTCGGTACTTCGACACACAACACTAAGTAAGTACACAACATCGACAACAAATAGGTATATCAGTTGTATCAATAATACGGTGCTCCCACAAATTTGTGCGTGGAACTCACTCCGTGGTCCTTATTCACTATCTTTATTTCGTTGTCGTGACAAGCCCGTGCGAACTGGCGCATGCATGAAAGATACTGAATAAGCTCCCCAACAAATTTTGATACAAGGCCCGTCTAAAGTAGCTACAATACAAGACTCTGGTCATCGTATAAATCAAAAGTATAGAAAGTATTTTCATACAATTTGAATGCACTAAACCACTTTTTCTAAAGGCCATACGAATCTCGTATGGCCTTTAGAAAAAGTGGTCTGAAATTCTTGTTCGTGAACGAAATATGTGTACTTTATCCCAGCGATTACGAATTAAGGTTGTCCTCTATACTTTCGGAATTTTGTAATGTAGTTTAAAGTTTTATAAAAAGAGACCGTTTTAAGGCATAGCCCACATATCAACTCGGAAAGGGAGCCGTATAATATAAACTCCCTACTGCAACAAACACTAATCGTATTCGTAATGTATTCGCCTCGCCTCGGGATAAGCTCACTAACAGTTGACGGCGAGGCGATACGCCGACGATCTCTTTCCGAGTTGATACGTCTGCTACGAGCCTTAACTTGACAGCTAACTACTCCACTCTATTCAAATGTAGATGATGTAACAAAACTCATAGCACCACTCTTTATGTACCGCAGTATAAAAACTCAAAATTCATATAATAATATGGTAATCGTTCAACGTATTCATATCAAGACAGCATAGAGCTTTAGATGTAAACCCAGACTATATACAAGATCCAATAATTTTGTATCTAATTTTTTATTAATCGACTTTATTATATTACATAATAAGGATTCAGGGCCACGTTTATCATACAAAGGGAATTCAAATTCCCAGAGTATATTTATTAACTTACTAGGTATTTTCCGCGGTTTAGCTCGCGAATTTACCTAACCCCTTTGATCTCATAAACAGAAACCCTCTACCTGTCAAATTGTTTTGGCAAAACCTCAAAAACTAGTAATTTGACAGTTAGCAGACACTGTAGACTGGCACCTGGTATAGACTCAGAACCGGCTTCCTGTAAAGAAAATGTTGTCAACGACAATAATCACATCAGAACTTTCATTCATAGTTTTGGATCGGATAATTGGTAAGGTATGTAAAACACCATTTACTATAGTAAGAAACCGGTTGTTGAGTCAATATAAAACGAATTGTCGTCCTGCCAAAGAAATCTTTTTTAAGAAATGTCAAAACGCAGATTTTGTATGGAGATCTCGGACTCGGATTACTTATTTTTATGACATGATTAATAATAAAAAATCCTATTTATCACGCAATTTAATAAGGAATTAACCGTTGGTAGATTAAATGCCAGTTTTAATTAATAATTAATCTTTTGATTTTTTTGTTTACCTAGGAAATAAGTCTGTTAAAGTTGTAATAAAAATGGAGAAAATGAATTCAGAAGTAAGCAAGCTACGAGTATGTACGAGTAGGTTACTCGCATCTTTTGTGCTCCCAGTATTCTGTTCTGTGTTCAATATTATAAAGAGGAAAGATTTGATTGTTTGTTTGTATTGAATAGGCTCCGAAACTACTGGACGGATTTGAAAATATCATTCATCGTTGTGAAGCTACACTAACCCCGGGTGACATAGGCTATTTTTTAATCCCTGTTTTCTCACGGGAACGGGAACGACGCGGGTGAAACCGCGACGCGTCCGCTAGTAGTATTATAAAGCTGAAGAGTTTGTTAGTTTATTTGTTTGTTTGAACGCGATAAACTCAACGACTACTGGTTTGAAATGAAAAAATATTTTAGTGTTGGATAGCCTACTTATCAATGAAGGCTATAGGTTAAATAAAATCACGCTGCGACCAATAGGAGTGGAGCATCAATAAAAAAATTGCAAAAACGGTTAACATTAACGCAGATGAAGTTGCGTGGGTCTGCTAGTACATTATAAACAGGCGTCATTCTTACTAGTGTAGGCGCATTTTAAACTTTATCTTGTGTTTTTATTATACTTACTACTGACGTTATACGGAAGGTATGTAATTAAGATACTATCATTAAACAGTAGATAGGTATTAAATTAAACATTGCATAAGATTCCGGACGATTATTTAACATGTCTTAAGAATTATTTATTATGAATGTTGTAATTTTCCTAAGATTTTAAGTTACAGTATTTTCTATAAATAAATTTTATGATAAGTGCAAAAATATGAAATTTGCACAAGTTAGTACGGTGACAGATACGACAAATTCACTTGCGATTTTTGACCGATTTCCAAACTTGTGTGCAAAGCCTGCGTGCATGTGCAACATTAAACTAACTAATATTTCAAATTAAGAGCGCAGACACAAATATTTAGCTGGCACTTTCACTGTTATGGGTTATCGTGACGTTTACCATCAGGGTCCTTATTCACTTTTTTTTATTTTGTTTTCGCGTCAAGCCCGCGCTTTTAACTGCCAAAATCTTGACATAATGGTATTTAAAGAGCTGAGGTTAGAAATGGATCGCGCGGACTTGACGCGAAATCGCTAAAAAAAACATAGTGAATAAGGACCCCGGCTCACGAATTACCCTTCATGTAGTGGAATAAATACTAAAAGACTTTCTTCATTGCATATGTCTACAAATATAAAAACACGGGAATTAACGCGATCATGCATTATGTATTATTATTTTCTCTCTCTTCTGGATTCATTTTCTTCATTTTTACAACTTTAATTCTAACTATATTAATCAAATTGGGTTAGACAGATTGCTTCATGTTGAATCAACAAACGGTTTGATACTATTGTGAATGATAGTTTACAAAAATATATATTATGCCAATTATTCGATTCAATCAAAATTGTGACCGAAAGTTCTGGTATAATTTGTGTCGTTGCCATCATTTCTTTACAGGGAGCCGGGGGTTTCGAGTCTGTACCAGGTGCCAATCTACAGTATATGCCACTTGTCTAATTTGTGTCTACAAGTTTGATTCTACTTGTCAACAATTTGACTGGCCTGTTGGTCTAGTGGTTAGTGACCCTGACTGCTTAGCCGGAGGCCGTGGGTTCGATCCCCACCCAGGATAAAACTTTGTGTGATGAGCACGATGATTTATTCTGTCTCTGGGTGTTATTTATTTATAATATGTATGTTTTTAGAAATATTTAAGTATGTTTATCATGTGTCTCCGAGTTGTCTGGTTTCCATAGAACAAGCTCTGGTTAGTTTGATCAAATAGCATTGTGTGAGTTGTACAAAGATAAACAAAAAAAAATGTGCTAATCATATTGCTTCTGCCGAATATGTGCAAGTCATTGAGTTTGTGCTAAATTACGAATTTGTGCTAGTCACCGAGTTTGTGCTGGTCTTCAAATTTGTATTAGTTTTGAGGTTTTTCCAATAAACAATTTCACATATAGAGGGTTTCTGTTTATAAGCTCAAAGGGGGTTAGGTTAATTCGAGAGCTAAGCCACGGAAAACATTTAGTAAGATAATAAATATACTCTGGGAATTTGAATTCCCTTTGTATGATAAACGTGGCTCTGTATACTTATTATGTAATATAATACAATAGGGTTATAAAAAACTAGATACAGTATTATTACTGCTCTTATTTCTAGACGTTGTAAAGTCTGGGTTTAGGTAAAAATCTCTCTACAGTCTTGATATGAATACGTTGAACGATTACCATATTATTAAATGATTTTGAGTAGTGATACTCTGCGGTGCATAAAGAGTTGATGTTGTTAGTTGTTTCATCGTCTTTAGAATAGAGTAGAATAATTGGCTGTTAAGGTTCGTAAGAGACAATCCTATGAACTTAGAAAGGGATTGCTTCGGCGTCAACTGTTCGTGAATTTGTCCCGACGCTCGTTGTAGAAACGCTTGTAAGAACATTAACATTTATAATAAATTGGTAGAGGTTTCAAACACATTTTAACTAGCGAATGTTTTGTCTTCTTCTATTTGATTTTGATAATGGAATGTAAAACAAAGACAAAACATACGCAACTCAAAATGTGTTGTAAATTTTGGATATCGATAACTCTTTTAGTTTATTTATATCCTGTATATAAATAAACTACAAGAGGTTTAAAATATGTGGTCCGGTAATTAATGG
Organism: Herminia tarsipennalis; assembly: GCA_945859575.2. Lineage (NCBI taxonomy): Eukaryota > Metazoa > Arthropoda > Insecta > Lepidoptera > Erebidae > Herminia > Herminia tarsipennalis. The sequence continues at coordinate 19,524,238 of OX243849.2, read as the reverse complement.
ATAACCTTGAAATAGCTTATAGTAGAACTTATGGCCATTCAGAAAAAAAATACGAAAAAAAAATCTATTATATAATTACGAAGATTTAAATTTTCGTATAGAGGAGTCAGCCAGGTCATTCAGCATCCGTTGCAGATCCTGCAGCGTTTCCGCCATGATGACAATGTCATCTGCAAATCGCAATTGAGAGATGTATTCACCATTGATGTTGATGCCCCGCCCTTTCCAGTGCAGCGTCTTGAACATATCCTCCATTGCATTTGTGAACAGTTTTGGGGAAATAACGTCCCCTTGCCTCACTCCTCGATGCAATGGTATAGGTTTTGTTTGCTGATTCTGTACTTTGACGGACATGGTGGCGGCTTCGTAGAGACGTCTCATCACTTGGATATATCGCCAATCTACTTGGCATCGCTGCAGAGACTCCAGAACGGACCAGATTTCAATCGAGTCAAAGGCCTTCTCATAGTCCACGAATGCTAGACACAGGGTCTGATTATACTCCTGTACTCCTGGGTCTTTTGTATAATCTGCCGCACTTTGTGGATGTGGTCTATGGTGCCATATCCGCTCCGAAATCAAGCCTATTCCGGTGGTTGGAATTCGTCAAGTCTTCGCGCAAGGCGGTTCGTGATGACTCTTGAGAACAGCTTACAGACGTGGCTTAGAAGAGAAATAGGTCGGTAGTTCTTCAGCCGGGTCTTATCTCCTTTTTTGAAGAACAAGACGACTACACTTCTACTCCACGCCTCCGGAGTTCTCTCTTCAAACGGGACAGCATTAAAGAGCTTTTGGATTTTTTGCATCGGCCTACGGATGAACTTGGACCGGAACCGACAGCGGTGCACGGCGCCGTTCTCGAAGTTGTTGAAAAGTATGTGTACCTCGGGCAGTCATTGCAGTTAGGTAGAAACCACTTCGAGGACGAGGTGAACAGGAGAATTAGGTTGGGTTGGGCAGCATTTGGTAAGATACGTAAAGTCTTCTCATCGTCGATCCCACAATGGCTAAAGACTAAAGTCTTTAATAAGTGAGTCCTACCCGTCATGGCATACGGAGCCGAAACGTGGACACTGACGGTGCGGCTGGTCCACAAGTTCAAAGTCACTCAGCGGGCCATGGAAAGGGCTATGCTCGGAGTTTGTTTTAGGGACAAAATCAGAAATGAGGTGATCCGGCAGAGAACCAAAGTGATTGACATAGCCCACCGGATTAGCAAGCTGAAGTGGCAATGGGCTGGCCATATTAGCCGAAAAACCGACAACCGTTGGAGTAAACGAGTTCTTGAGTGGAGACCGCGGCTCTTTTATGACCAATAATTTTAAATTAAACATTAAGTATACTTTATTTTACACTCTTTTACAACACATGTTCAAGTTGTGGGGCCCCAATTCTTATGCAAAATAGATGGGGGGGGGGGGACTACGGAACCCTACATTGTACATGCCCCGACATGCACTTGCCCGGTTTTTAGCTATCTAGGCTTCAAGCTACCAATTGGTTCCAAAATGACGGCTGTCCTGCGCATTATGCTGTAACTGTTCGTGCATATTTAAATAAACGCAGTCTAAACTGCTGATCGTAGAGTCAAGATTTTTTTAGGACGTATTATTTATAAAATGTAGGCATCCGAAAAGACGGGATTTTTGGAAATTCATCCTCTAAAAAATAGAGGTGGCAAATTTATATGAAACTTCGTCAGCTTTAAAGTTATATCTTTGAAGTTTTGTTTTTTGTTTATCTATACAAGAGTTTGTTTGTTTGTTTGAACACGATAATCTCAGAAACTGCGGGTTCAAATTGAAAGATTATTTTACTGTTGGTTAGCCCATTTACCGAGGAAGGCCATAGGCTATAAAACATCACGCTACGACCAGACCAACAGGAGCGGAGCAGCAATGAAAAATGTTGCAAAACCGAGGAAAATTTACGCATACATAGTTGCGCGGTTCAGCTAGTCGGTAATAAAACAAAACGTGGTTTCGGCGTTTTTGAAAAATTTGTCCCTATGAGGGTAAAATAGGGGTGACAAGTCTGTATGTTACTTCGTCAGTTTTAAAGTTAGGTCTGTGAAATTTCTTATTTACTTCTTCGAAATAATAATTTGTTATGAAATTTTCATCAATCGAATAAATTCCTTGCAATTTCGTGATTCCCGGGATTCAACGGCTATGTTTATATTTCTATGATTTAAAGGAGGTATTATTCACTCAGTATTAGATATTTCTTCCAAGTTTAGGGTAAATATACTCTACCTATTCCTATCGCTGGTGAATTTATTTTATCATCTCACATTGTATGTTTATGTTACGGAACACACTATAATCGTGAGCACATTTCTAAGCAAGTAAACCACTTAATTGGACTGGACCCACATCTTCAATTACCTTAAAAATCTATACCAATATTCTAAATGCGAAGGTTAGAATGTATGTATGGATGTTCGTTATTACGTACAACGGCTAATGGGATCTGGTCGAGATTTAGAACAGAGATAGATAAAAGTTTGGAATAGCGCTTAGGCTACCCTATTATATTTCGAAAAATGGTCCCGTGATACCAATTTGTTTTTCAAAATTCTGTTATAGGGAATACCCGAACGAGGTCACGGGCAATAGCTAGTTTGTAATATATTGAGACTTTAAAGATATGTTTATTCTTACATTTTATAGTCTGCCTCTCCTGAAAACATGTATTTATAGATCTCTAAACTGTTTAACCGTGTTCAACTTTAATACGAACACATTCATAAGGCAATAAAAGGGATTTGACTCATGCGTCATTTTACAATGGAACTACTGGCTTTATTTATTAATGTAAGCAAGTTTATAAAACGCCAATTTAAGTATTATCGTAATTTATTGGGTATTATATAAAATCTTTTTGATTTATTTGAGTTTACAGTTAACAGTAAAGTTAATGGCTTAGATACCAGTATCTTATGAAAATAAAACTAGACAGCTCAAAATAGCGATAATAAAATTATTTATAGAATTATTGTATTTTATAAAAACCTCAAATTTCTTTAATAATATTAAATACAGTAATTAAATTTCAGCTCAAAGACTAAAATAGATTTTTGCAATCATAAACATACCAACTAAATTCAGTTTGCATGGCACAAAATATTATCAATAAAATAAAATTGATTTTGTTATTTAATAAATAAAAGGAATTAAAACTAATTGCCAATGGAAACTGTATTTGCTTTTAACTATTTTCTGTTATAAAAAAGAAAATAAAATAAATAATGTATAAAAACTATAATACAATATACACACAGAATGACATACACACACAAAGTCAACGATAAGAATAGTATTCTACTATCTAAAGATAAAGTACATATTTAAACAATGTAATGTTTAATTAAAATGTTTATTTTATTTACTTATGTAACATACTATTTTCCGAAAACTAATTATTACTTCAGTAATTAATTTGAAGTGAAGTAGTCAAAAGTGTGTTAGTCAAAATGAATATTGGAAAGTTTCGTCAATTTCATACCGCCTTTGCTTGTAAGATTTTTTCTAATTATATTTAAAGTTTTACTGTTGTGTGATTATAAGTGATGCTATGAATGGTAGTATATTTTTCGTGAGGTGTATTTTTTTGATAAATTTAAAGTACTAAAAAATAAATATTTTATGATTATTACTAATATTAATCATAAAATATTTATTATTAAGAACCTAGTTCTTAAAAATGACACTTTATGAATTGTACTTTGGCCATGTAACTGAAAACACAATAAATTGGATAAACTTTTCCCTCCCTTGAAAAGTTTTGTTCTTAAATACATGTGGAAGGAAGCTTTTTTTTTTAATTTGCACCCGTCAATTTTTTATTCACATAATTTATGACAAACACAACATTTTAAACTAAAGATTCGACTTTTTATATGATTCAAATTTTGATTTCATAGGTTTTAATGAAAAACCATATAACTAATGCTATTATGAAGAATGTAGTTAATTAGAAAACAGAAATATCAATAGTATTTATACCTGTGCAAATTAAAAAAATAAGAACAACACACCTAATTTATAAATACAATTTGAAACGGGAGTTAACGCGTTTAACCTAGCTAAAGTATTTACCTTATGCGTGACTATAACTTTTAAACTTACGCGTTGCATTAAAAACGTAGGTTAAACGCGTTAACTCCCGTGTCAAATTGTACTTATGCTTGAAGTTTCGACCGATAAACGTGTTTATTCCCGTGTCAAATTGTATTAATAATGCAACGCGTAAGTTTAAAAGTTATAATTGCGACACCTAATTTAGATAATACTATAAGTATAAAAAGTAAAACTATTATTTAAAGATTAATGATTTCCCTTGAGAAAAACTAATAATAATAAAGCGTCGTCGTTTACATTATGTAAACGTAAAAGCATAGCCTTGTTATCCGTTGAGTCACGTAACAAATTATAACGCTTAAAAAAATGTGAATCATTAAATTTTAATGTCTCCCGTCGCGTTTCTAGTCACTGCTATTTAACTTAATTTGACATCTATTTTTTTTCTTCCTTTCAGTTGCGATCATCGTCTTAATAAATTTGACCGTAATAATTATTTTCTTGACGTTTTGCATCATAATTAATAGGGTATTTGACTAAATTGAAATCAGCATCTTTTTAAGAAACGTCAAAAACGAGCCGCTCCTGTACAAATTTGTATGGAATGCTAGCATATGACGTCACGTTTTCTATGGTCAAATTATTTACTTTTAGTGTTTCTCTTTAAGATTATAAATTAAGTAACACATTAAATTAATAAATTAACATATTTTTTAGAACACTTCATGACATATTTTTACCTGGTTATTTTAAAATATTTTATTTTGATAGTAGTCAAATACCCAATTACTAGGTTTCTCAGTGGTTTCGTTTGAAACAAACGAAACCACTGAGAAACCTAGTAATTCGTTGATGTAGTAGTAACTCCTTGATGCTTGAATTTTTGGAAATCCTTATAAATTATCCCTTGTTTACGTAATTAAAACGTCTCTGAGAAATTTTATGTCTTCAGGGGGCTTAGACAAATGACACACGCTTCTCTTTCCACACACGCTAACGCGAAAAAATGTATGCATTAGACATAAGGTTGACAAAACGTCACGCGACTGTTGCTGAATTTGTAAACAAAAACCAACAGTAGCGTGTGCGGAAAAAGAAAGGTCCAAGTGCTTGACGAGTAAATAAATGATTTGAGTTTTTATAAGTCCTCATTCGCACGAGCCTATTTTTAACACTCGTAAAACAAGTGCTCAAATAGAACAAATGCATTCACACGGCAACGCGACGTATTTTTATCGCGCAGTGTTGTATTTCCAACGCTGAGCTTTGAGAATAGATCACATAATCACATCGCAAGGCCGTGTTGCTGTTTCTTACGTAATGGATGCATACAATTGTCTGCTTGTATCTGGTCGGATAAAAAACACTAAATCAATAATGCATTTGATCTCCACACATGACAGTTATTTATGTGATCAGTATATTTTGTTCCTATTTTAGAAATATTTTGTGATAAAGGTACATAAAAACTAGAATATTCGCAAAGTACTAGGTACTACGCAGCATAGGAATTACTAAATATATTGGGAATTATATTTTTTATTAATGTATTATTTTAATATGTGGTAAATACTTTTGTCAATGAAAAGTGTTATGCCCATCTTATCTCGTGGTTGTCAGCAAGGTATTTCACACCGGAGGACGACCAGCATCGTACTATTCCTCTGCGTACTTTAAACCTCACTACGATAGCCAAGTCGCTCGCCAAACGTGGCACTTATGGCATTATCCCAGGATCTGTAATAAGTAGGATCTACTGAGGAGATCCGTGCCCAGCAGTGGGACATCATATGGGTTTATATGAATAGCTTTTGTAAACCTTTTGCTTTGATATAATTTTTAAGCTATTGCATAGCTTTTATCGCAGGCTTTGAGGGCGGCGACCGAATCAAGAAATTCCGTAACGAAAATAAAACCTGACACCCCCCACTCCGCCTACCATGTAGCTCGGCTGAGCGTTCGCTTATCGTATATGTATATGGTACTACTGTACGAAGCTCGCACGAATCGAGACGAGCTGTTTCGATATGTAATGAAAAAAATATTTTTTTTATTAAATTAATAAAAAATGCTACGCAAAAGCTTTACCGCGGCAGTCCCCGAGTGGCACACATTTTTTTTAACAATTATGAAGCGTGCTTCAAACAAAACAACATGTCGAACATGTAGGTACTGTATATAATTGAGGTGAATGGTGCATTTCATTTTTAGATATTTTTTATTGCAAACGTTGACGATTGAAATTTTTCGGATAATTAATAATGTAATTCATTTTGTCTCTTTGCAGGCGGTTTCGGCTCTCTCGTAATGGGTTTACTCAACACTTGGCCCTCATACACCTCAGAGTTATTCTTTTCAAACACAACTTCGCCACTGTCCACACCTATGACCAAATCTGAAGAGGCTTTGTTAGGAAGTCTGCCTTCACTTGGAGCAATGGTTGGATCTGCGATAGTTGGATATCTTATGAATACTTTAGGAAGGAGGAATGGTGGTGTTATAGTAACATTACCTGTTTTGGTGCGTGAAATAATAATAAAAAACAGTACATTACATGACCCTACATGATAAACCTACTATTACCGTATATATTATTGAGATATCTATCTTTAAAACTCATAACATATCAGATACAATATCAGAAAAGTTAAAATATCAAGACCTTGCAATAGTACTCAAAACTCAATGGAAAGCGCTCACAGTACACATAGTCTCATTGTTTTATCGTCAACTAATATAGTACTCAAAACGCTTCCCCAAGAATTAACAAGCTTAATAAAAGCTACAATTCTTAATACTTGCCGCATCACTCGAAAGTTTCTCACATCATCATTTTTGTCATCACCATATTCCATTTAACGCGTCATGCTTAGCTTAGGCCCGCATGCCACGTAATTTACCCCCAAAAATGAGATAAAAAAAAACAATCATAATAATACTTATTATTTACATTATTTTATATTATTTATAATAACAACTTGTACACATATTTATATATTTCTAAACACATTATTATAGATAAATTACACCTAGGCACAGACTAAATCATCGTGCTCAAACCCACGACCTCAGAATTAGCTGCCAGGGTCACTAAACATTAGACCAATAGGCCAGTCCAATATTTTTGAAGTCGTAATCAAAAAGTGTGACGTTGTGTTTTTTAATATAAGTTGGTTACGGAAATCTTCTCATGTAAAAGAAAAAAATCAGATTGTTTAATGAAACTTTTTTACTTATTATTATGTGGTAGTTCTTTGCTTGGTCTTACCTTGCCTAGATTAATCATACAATTAGGAACTTTGTCTGCTACGCCAAAGGTTGTGAGTTCGATTCCAATCCGATGTATATATTTTGGTTTTCTGGTTTCCATAAATCAAATGAAAAAAAGTATATACTTCATTTAAAGTATATGGATATCTGTCGTAACAGGGCATATGGGTTGTTAGTTTATTTACAGTAATCAAACTAGCATTGCATAATTCGATCATAATAGGGGTGTTTCAAATCATTTCAATCACACAAACGCAACCGAACCGACACTATAATAACACTAAGGACTTGCACACAACTTTATTTATCAACAAGTTCAACAGAGGGGTACGTACGATTTAAACCTCCGAACTAGAAACAGAGTGACTGCCACTGTTACGGCATTTTAAATGTAAACGTCAAACTATTTCACGCCATAATGACCGCCATTTTTAAAGGAGTCAATACAACTGTCATTTAATAAAAACAAGTGTTATGTCAACTATTTATTAAATTGAAATCAATTATCAATTTAATAATTCTGCGACATATATATATAATATGCTAGTTCATGTGGCTTTTTTAAGTAAGATGTCTCATTATGCTAGTGGATAATTTTCACATTATCACCACAGTTTTCTATTCAGTTCATTCGTTTCTGCATAATATTTATACAAAACATTTTTTTGTATAGTATGCATTATGTTAGATAATATTACTTGTATCTCAAGAAAGATTTTCTCATCCTCAGTTTAAAAATATAAGTTATATTTGTTTTATTTAAGGTCTCATGGGCAGTCATAAGCGTATCTTCTTCCATGAATTTGGTGCTGGCAGCCAGATTTTTAGCTGGTGTGTCTGGAGGTGCTTGTTTAGTGTTGGCGCCTATCTTTATTTCTGAAGTGGCCGAGGATGCTATTAGAGGCCTGTTAGCTTCATGTAAGACAGCTTTTTTCTTTAAAAAAAAACAACAACTCCCGCTGTAGGGTACAACACAAAGTCCAGCAGTTTGGCTGGACTTTTATGACATCCACTTGGAACAACAATTTGTGGATTACACAAAGTGGATCTCCTCTTGCGCAACAGTCGTATTCACTCACACCGTGCCACCGAGTCAGTAATTTATTTCATATTTAACTTTTAGACGATCTAAGAGGAAGATAATGTTTATGCTATGAAAAACGTGGAGTGTTTGCAGCGAAAATAGCCAATTCATCAGGATTTTTTTATCACCTAATATACTTTAAAATAAAGAGAAACGTGTCTTATGAACACTCGGTTGGAACGTAGTTCCTTTTGCTATATATTTTGTGTATTTTAACTAATGAAATAACATGACTTGAAAATTTTCCTATTTCAAATTCATTTTTTTCACCCACCCAGTTTGACATAGGTAAAATAAACATTACAACCTTTTACAAAATTATAAACAACCTATATAACACAACCACCTTATTCTAGCTTCACATAATAATAAATGTAAGATTTTTGATCGATGTAACGTAACACGTATATGTAACACTTTTTTCCGTCTAGCCTCTCAACCCGCAATCAAAAACATGGGTGGCTTGTGTTAGATGTGGGTTCACGTCGGTAGTATAATGGCTAGGATTCGAACCCGCGACCTCACGATTGCGAGATCGATGCCTTAGCTATTAGGCTACCGCCGCTTCTCTTTCAGTCTATTGTTATTTCTTCTTTTTCTAGCACCTATATTCCTCTACTGTGGTGGAACATTTTTCTCATATATTATGGGTTGGTACCTGACATACAAAACCATCATATGGATAAACGTAATGGTTTGTGTGATAGCTACTATTCTACTTCTGTTAACGACGGAAAGTCCTGTGTATTTTTTGAGGCAGAAAAGAGAAGAGGTAAGAAATTGATAATATATTACTATCTAGTTCCAAATTGTTAAAGTTTCGTAGTTGTCTAAGCCTGACAGGTTTTAAATTTTTATTTTGTAATTGTAAAATCCATCAATGATGATAACATTATTCTACAAACTATTTAGTTAATTTAATTATTGCTATTCATTTTAAACAAAACAATTAATTTTATTTATGATGTGGATAGCTCTATTTTTTTCCAAATTTGTAACCGTTTCTATACCAATAACCAAGAATGTACATTTTTTTAGGATGCCAAACTATCGATAGCTAAATACCGAGGGGTACCAGTATCCTCAATGATTGTGTTGGATGAGTTAACTAAGCTGAAGCAGCAAGTTATGCCATCAGTAGAACTTGTATCAATTACAGGTAATTCTAATATAATAATGATAATATCTTGGGGCAATTCCCACAACGCCATCTGATTCCAACCTAGGCAGAGCCTATACTATGGCAACCAGACAACTGATATAATAATAATAATAATAATAATAACCTTGGGACAACTCACACAACGCTATCTGATCCCAAACTAAGCAGAGCTTGTACTATGGAAACCAGACAACTGATAAACATACTTATATATTTCTAAATACATACATATTATAGATAAATAACACCCAGACACAGAATAAACCATCGTGCTCATCACACAAAGTTTTATCCTGGGTGGGGATCGAACCCACGACCTCTTGCGTAGCAGTCGGATACACTCCCACCGCGCCACAGAGGCAGTGATAAACATAATCATATATTTCTAATGACACCTAGGTCATCACAGAATAAGTCAACGTGCTCATCACACAAAGTTTTATCCTGGCATAGCAGTCAGGGAGTAACCACTAGACCAACAGACCAGTAAAGAGGAAATCCAACATTGACCCTCGATCTATAAATTCCAACGATTGAAGTAGTTAACATGGAGTCAGGGAATGTCCTTCGCCACAATCAAAATAAATTGGCAGATCAAGTACCCTTAGTTGAAACACGTTTAACATGTAACAAAAGAAAGAAGTTACAGGTACTCTCACCAACTAGAGTGTCTGGCACCTCCGGACCCCTGATACTACCATAGCCACTTATGATACTACGAAAGATTTGTTTAAAAATGTACAGTTCTTAATCAATTTAACTTTTTTTTGGTTACTATAAAACGTAGTTACTAGCAAAATTATATTTTAATAGGTATTAAAAACTGTTTTAGACACGGATGTTAAAGCTGAGGAAGCAGAAAAAGAGAAATTGAATCTTGAAAAGACTGAACCAGAACAGCCGCAGACAACATCGGCAATCAAATTGTTATGTAAGTTACTTTTATTAATATAATTAATACATCGGATCACAATACTTGTTTGATAATGATCCATGTTGCCATCGTCGTTTTGCTATGAACTAAATTAATATTTTGGGACAACTACAACCAGACCACTGGTAAATTATACTTGTAATACTTCAAATACACCCAGACAAACAATAAACAATCCTGATTATCACACAATTATTTATCCTGGGTGTGAATCGAACCGCTCGACCAAGAGGTCACTCACACACAAATACAAATATTTTTTGATAGGATATTATAATTTTACGAAAATTTCTATAGTCATTAAAACTTTGTCGTTTTAAAAATCAAAATGAAAATTAATTTCGTCATAACCGATTTTTATTATTTTAATGTGCTAGGAGCATAGTCAGGTATTTGCTTTAATATCACTATGCTATTAATGCAGAGTTTTTTTGTTTCTTTCAGTCTTACAGCCTGCATCAAGATCAGCATTTACAGTGGTGATAATAACAATATCAATGCAAGTAAGTAAGTTTAAGACTATATGTATTTATCAACCTACATTCAGTCAAAAAAGTATCGGGAATGGATAATTAGTTTATGGTCCGATTTTTTTTTTTTTTAGATTGGCACAACTATTTTATCTGGCACGAAGTTTGAGTTGCATCTGTTATTTAGGTTAAATACAGTGCTGTTTTTAGTCTGATCATATCTAGTGTGTATTGCGAATTTTATTTACAAAAACATCGAACAAAGAATTTGTCTTAAATTTTTATCGCCCATAGATTTTCGTATTCGCAGTGTCTGAAAATATTACAGAAGACTTATTGGTAATTGATTTTATCAAAAACACGTGTTTAGGAGTAGTACAAAGCGTTCAAAAGAGGTCGAGATGTGATGTAAGGTTTGCCTCGCTCTGGTAGGCCATCGCTGTCTTCAACTGAAGTTAACATCGCAAAAGTGAAGGAAATAGTGACTAAAAATCCTCATTCAAGTTTGAGAGAGGTAGCCGCTGAACGTTCTGTGTCACTCGAATCGATCCGTACCATTTTAAATAATCAGTTGGGTATGAAACCTGTTGCCACTTGACTAGTCCCAAAAGACCTGGATTTTCTCCAAAAACTCTATCGCATAACAATCGCTAAAGACATGCTAGAACGAGTCAATTCCGACCCAACATTCATGAATTGAACTGTTATGGGTGACAAGACATAAGTTTATGAATTCGATATGCAAAAAGCGGCTTCCAACTGAACCGAAACCGAAAAAAACACGCCAGTCGATCAAAAGTCAAAGTCTTGTTATTATTAGTTATATTATACAGTGCGCTATTCACACAGTGATCCATAGTTAAAATATCCAATGCACAAGCTGGTGCGTAGTAAAATGCAAATTCACAATTCCTAGTCAAATTTTAAACAAAAAAAAAGTGTGAGCCACAGATTATCAGAGCTTTAAGTGTCAATGCATATATTTTCTGTTTTAATCGATATGAAGTCGAGAGACGTTCTTTGGTTTTCAACATAATTAATAAATATTTTATGTAATAACATGACTAAAATTAAATATTCCATATCGTTTAAAACAATTTAAAGTGCATTTAATAACTTGAGGTAATGCAATGCAATGGTTTTCTTTTGGTAATTATGCAATCGATTACTTAATTAATTGATATGTATTTTACGAGAACCTTTTTTCTCAGATTTCTCTGCTTCCAGATTGTAAATTAAGCTGTATATCATTATAATATAGAAAATATGTCTCATTTTTTAGATCATTTCTCAACTTAATAAATTTTGCCCCACTGTTTTCTATCTTCTTTGGATAAATAACTAACATTTTGTATATTATTGATCATTTTCCGGTACTTTCTTGACAGACTAGTACATCTACCCACTCTTGAATATAGGACTATATTGAAGATTTTCCTGATGAAATTATCATCCGTCTCATATCCACAAAATATGACACTAAACGCAAGTTATCGTCAGGATAATACAGCTAATAATTTTGTTTCGTAATTTCCGATATTCTGTTTCATCTACTTTTGATCTGTATTATCTAATCACTAGCAAATATTTTGTGTCAGATATTATTATCTAATACAAACTTCTATTGCAAATATTTTCTAGCTCACCTCAGTGTTTTGTATAATACGAAATAATCTGTAAAGAAATGTTGCCGAGCAAATTGAGTTACCTACTTCATTCCTTTCATTATTTTATTTTTCTCATACAACTACAGCCAGAATTAGACATAACTCAAAATTAAGCTCAGCTTAATGCTCAACTTTAACTAACTAAACGTCTAATTGTAGATCCAAATTTAAAAACAATTTAGATCTAAGTATACGTACTTTATTTATTTTTATTAACTGTAAAATATATAATGTCTTATTTCATGGCTAAATAAATAAGTTAAAAAAAATATAAATGATGTTTTGTTTTTTTTAGGTATTCATGGGCATCGTTCCAGTTCAAGTTTTTGCAAAGACAGTTTTCAAAGAGACTGACGCAAGCAAGGCTGATTTATACACAATTATTTTCGCAAGCGTCATGTCTGCCGGAGCAGCCGTCACTGCAGCTGTCAGTGATAAAGCTGGGAGAAGAGTAAGTTTTTAACCTGATAACTATTCCATCCCGATTTGTCGAGAGAAATAACATAGAATATGGGTATGTTCCGATATGCCAGCACTGTGCAGTGTTTTTACTGGAGATCAATTCGTTCCGTTATGACTAAGAATATACTGCCGCAGTATTCTAGGGATATATGTGACGGCATAAATCGTCGCCATTTTTGTACTGAGACCCCAGTGGTCTTCGTTTTCGAGGTAAGGTGCTCTCAGTACTTTGATCACGTGTTTAACAGCAACCACAAATTTTAATTAATTCAATAGATTCAGACATTAAGCAAATAATTTGATTGATAATTACCATGAATATTACATTTTTACATATATTTTATACAATGTACAGTCGCGGAATGAAAAGGTTACTGCTTGTACCGAATCAAGAAACAGTAACGCCAACTAGTGAATGTTGTCAAAGTTATATTAAGGTTTTACTCAGATTAATATCCACTGACGTATAGACCTGAACCGCGCCAGCCCTTTCAATTAAAAAGTAAATATTGACTGCTAAGCATGAAAGAGAGGAAAAACTCGTGCGGCCTTTGACAGGTATTGTTCACAAAGTAGCGTTGTGTTTTTCTAGGGAGTGGTCATTTTTGTGAAGTTATAACGCAGTTAAATATCTAAAGTAATAGATGAAACCTTGAAATAAAACTTTTTTGTTAAGAAAGTAGGCATACATCAATCACATAATGGTGATAGACAATGGTAAAGTATTAACTGAGAAAATTAGTTGCCATCTTTTTGACAGACGCGAATGATAGCTCGACTATTTTGAAATGTCATACCCACAATGAAGTTATTAACTATTCAACTATTAATTTTCGATTCGCGTACCTTATGAGAACGCAGGAAACCATGGGTAGCAAGACGACATTTTTTTTGAAGACATTATTTTGACGTATTGCAATCAGTGACAGAGATAGATAGGATTATAATGAGACTGAGACAGATATATACGAGTACGTTCCATTTATTCATTTAGATAAAAATCTGAAACGTTTCAGTCATTGATTTTGGGTTTTAGTTCAACTACTCATTGTCAAGGAATATTAATCCGATATAAGACCTTTAGCAGATAATAATGTCCACAAAAGTGACGTTTGTACAACAACTACATTAAATAATTCGGGTTTTTTGTGTATTTGCCGAAATTATTTATATATTTGAAAGATAGTTTGATGCTCTGCCATTTCCGAAAGATATAATTTTGTCACTTATACGTTTTATGTTTCCTGAATAAATGTTAAAAAAAATCACAATAAGATATTTAACAGTGATCTATAAACAATGGTGATTAATAGAAGTGCCGATTACATCATTTTAAGTGATAATACCTTCATGTTTGTTTTTTTTTAAATATTTAATTTAAAAAAACACCTATCAGAAACGAACATAAAACGAAACACATTTCATGATATGTCATAAAATGCGTTTCGTTTTCGATAGGTTTTTTTTTCAGATAGGAATATTTTATTATTTTACATTTTAATAGAAGCTTTTGTTTTCAAGGACTAAATAAGACGTGTACCTATACCAAAGAAAATTTTGAATAATTTCTTCATAACAAGAAGTTCGCCAAAAAAAGTTGTCTTGTGATATATCACAAGACAAACCCTTTTTGACGAACTTCTTGTTAAAATGTAAAAGAATAAAATATTGTTCGTTTAGCGTATGTGGCGATCACAATGTAATATATATAATGTGTTATTTTTTTTAACTATTTTTTTAAATAGAGATTATTTTTGGAGTAGTGTGGTACATCAACTATATCACAAGCGAATGTCCACAGCAATTGTAAATCGTTGACAAATTAGTTGACATTGATTTACTTAACATGCAATGCAGTACGTTACAAGATAAATGATACTAATTATTATTATTAAAGTTAATAAAATGTTATATGAGGTTCTCAGTTCTGTACATGGCAATTTTTGAACTAGGCAAACAGTAGGCATAAAGTACTTAACCTCTTTTAAAAACTGTTGTCAAACAGCTAAGCACACTTTACAACACACGAGTATTCAACTGTCTAATATGTGTTTACAGATTAATACTGTACACTATACTAAGTTCTATGGCATTGTACTAAAGTGTATCTCAATAAGTGTAACAATTGTAAGTAAACCAATAAATAATGTGATACATAGTGTAAATGAGTGTTTTTGAAAACTGATGAACATTTTAATTCCGTGACTGTACATATAAAATTTATTTACGCGGTTGACAGTATACTGGACTGCGTTCCGTTAAATACACAGTGTTACAGTACAATATCTTTGTGCTGTATCTACAATCTACATCACAATCTTATGTTCCTTATCGCACGTTCAGTATCTATTAAATGTTTCTACTATCTGTTATCAACACGAAGTCGTTAGTATATAAGATGCACCTTTGGATAATTATAACCAGACTATACTACATCTTTTGTCTCATTTATACCTAATCATATACTGCCAAGAAGTTTGGCAAATTGGTGACCCCGACGAACGAATACGCAGCAAGAAACATGGCACAATCACCATGCAAGGCGAACATAAATCAGCAAGGAACACTTGAAGTAGCTGCTGGCACCTCGGTTTTATCCCGCATTCCGGAATTTTGGAAAGACCAACCAAGATTATGGTTCACGCAACTAGAAGCCATATTAGCACCACAGAAGCAAGGAGACGAATACAAATACTGTACAGTAATAGCAAAGTTATCCAAGGAAGAAATACTACAAGTTAGTGACCTAATCACTTCACCACCGACTACAGATAAATACAAAAACATCAAGGAACGTTTAATTGATTGTTACGAAGAAACAGAACAGCGACAGTTTCAAAAATTAATATCAGAGACAGAACTCGGTGATCAAAAACCTTCGCAGTTATTACGTCAAATGCGAGTCCTCGGGAGAGGAAAAATCAGTGACGAAACAATTAAACTACTATGGTTCAGGCTTTTACCAACATCAGTTACTACGGTTCTAGCAGTTACGGAAGACATGGAAATTGACAAACTGAGCCAAATTGCAGACAAAATAATAATGAATTCAAAAGTAACCGAAATATCAGCTTAACAGCTGATATTTCGGTTACTTTTGAATTCATTATTCAACAACGACACTTCAAACGACAACAATACAGCATGCATTTTAGCCCAGCTAGCAAAATTGCAGATAGATATTGACGCAATTCAGCAAGGTCAATATGGCTATCGACCCAACACGCACAATCATTTCAAGAAACGTCAACAATTCCCGATTATGAGGCCGAGAACAAACTATAGAGGAGCAAATTGATTTTGTTACTACCACGAAAGATTCGGAAAATATGCAAAGAACTGCATTAAACCATGCGGTTGGAAACCAATGACTTACGTACGGAACCAGGGAAACGAATAAGAGCACAGACAACGGCGAAACTCTGTGCAATCCACCCATCCAATCGCCTCACCATTACCGACCGAAAAAGTGGAATGAAGTTTTTGATTGACACGGGCGCAAATATTTCAGTCATTAGCAAGCAACAGAGACATTCAATTTTACAAAATGAACAATACACACTATACGCTGCAAATGGGACTAAAATTAGGACTTACGGCGAGAAGACGCTTACCTTGAATTTAGGACTACAACGATGTTATAAATGGAATTTTGTAATCGCCGATGTTACACAACCAATAATTGGAGCAGATTTTCTAGAGCACTATAAACTATTAGTCGACATAGCAGGTCGCAAACTTATCGACAAAGTTACAGAGCTGACAACGCATGTAACTTCGGAAAAAGCGACACAACAAACAATTCGTACTATCGCAGTGGGAACGAATCCACGTATTACGCAACTTTTAAACAAATACGAAGACATCACGAAAGGGTCCTCTCTCCGCAATGCGCCCAAACATAAGATTGAACATCACATTATCACTACAGGACCACCCGTCGCAGCTCGGGCAAGACCATTACCTCCAGAAAAATACGACATAGCCAAAAAGGAATTTCAAAATATGATAGAACTCGGAATTTGCCGACCGTCAGATAGCCCATGGGCAAGCCCATTACATATGGTAAAAAAGAAAAATGGCGAATGGAGCGGTCTCCATTCGCCGCGTGCTATTGAGCATTCGATAGTCTCCGCACGGTTGCGGGGACTATCGAATGCTCAATAGCACGACAGTACCGGACAAATACCCACTACCAAGATTAACTGACTTTACATACATATTAGAAAATAAGAAGATACTAAGCAAGATATATATACGTAAAGCATACCATTGTATTCCTGTTAAAGATATAGAAAAAACAGCCATCATCACACCTTTTGGACTTTTTGAGTACTTAAGAATGCCTTTCGGATTACGCAATGCGGCACAAACATTTCAACGATTCATGGATTCCTTATTTAGAGATTTAAACTTCGTATTTATATTTGTAGACGACTGTCTCATCGCATCGGACAACGAAGATTTGCATTATCAGCATTTAGAAACGGTTTTCAAACGTTTACACGAGAATGGAATGACCATTAATCTCGAAAAATGCGAATTTCTCAGAAGGGAAATAGATTTCTTAGGTTATCATATAACGAGCCAAGGAATACACCCTACCGAAGAAAATTACAAAGCAATCATGGAATTTCCCAAACCGAAAACAATTTAAGAATTAAGAAGATTTTTGGGCATGGTCAATTTCTACAGAAGTAATATTCCACGCGCAGCGGAAAATCAAAGAATTTTAAACGAATATCTACATGGTTCAAAAAAGAACGATAATTCACCTGTTCCTTGGACAACGGAAGCAGACAAAGCTTACGAAAAATGCAAGGAAAGCATGAAAAACGCAGTGTTAACAGCGCATCCTTCCCGCAACGCATCACTAGCGCTCATGACCGACGCTAGTGCTACTTGCGTTGGTGGAGTTTTACAACAAAAATCCGGACGCAATTGGGAACCATTAGGATTTTTTTCACAAAAATTGAGCGAAACTCAACAAAAATATTCTACGTTTGACAGAGAGCTGTTAGGAATATACATGGCCGTCAAACATTTTCACAGATTAATCGAGGGAAGAGAATTTACAATATTTACGGATCACCGACCTTTGACATACGCATTCTCCCAAAAACCATCATCAAACGATACACCGCGACGGGTCCGGCAATTAGATTTCCATTTCACAATACAGTACCAACATTCAACACATAAGCGGACGTGACAATATTACCGCCGATGCCTTATCTCGAATAGAGGAAATATACGTGCTATCACCTATCAATTACGCTGAATTGGAAAAATGTCAATCAACAGATAATGAACTAAGTAAATTACATGACAATAAAAGATTAAAATTCAAAAACATTACGCTTCCGGGTTCCACAATAAACATCACCTGCGACACGTCTACTGGAAAAAGCCGCCCCTACTTACCAAAGCATTTTCGCAAACAAATTTTCGATACCATTCATGGTATGAGCCATCCAGGAAAAAGAACTACGAGAAAAATGATAACCCAAAGGTATTTATGGCCGTATATGAACAAAGATATCAATAATTGGTGTAGATCATGTATAGCCTGCCAAAAATCAAAAATACAACGACATACGATATCACCTCCTGGTACATTTATGACAGCGCAACGTTTTGAACATTTACATATTGACATCGTCGGACCACTTCCGATTTCACAAGGGAAGAGATATTTAATCACAATCATAGATCGTTGTACGTCATGGCCCGAAATATTTCCGGTAGAAGATATAACTGCAGAAACAGTAGCCAAGACACTTTTCGAAGGATGGATTACTCGTTTTGGATGTCCATTGCGCATTACTACGGATCAAGGCCGACAGTTTGAATCAAGAATATTTGAGTCACTCTCACAATTTTTGGGAATACATAAAATTAGGACAACACCTTATCATCCACAATCCAATGGAATGATAGAGAGATTTCATAGAACTTTAAAGGCGGCGTTAATGACAAGAGAATCCAACGAAAATTGGTTAAAAGAAATTCCAACAGTTTTACTCGGGTTGCGGAGTAGCTTGCGAGAAGACACAGGTTATAGTTCAGCAGAGATGACATATGGAACGCCAATACGACTCCCTGGAGGATTTTTTGAGTCATCAGCAGCACAGTTATCAACGTACGAAGAGTTTGTAAAACAAATTCAAAAGGACATCACACAAATGACATCAATTCCGAAAAGAAAAAAACACAATCAAGCTATATTTGTGCATCCCGAACTCAAAGAATGCTCACACGTATTTGTTCGGTGTGATAGAATTAAGAAAGCCCTGACACCGCCGTATGAAGGACCCTACCCAGTAATTAGTAAAACAGATAAAACATTTTGCATTAGAATTAGGGATAAAGAGACAGTGATATCAATTGATAGATTGAAACCAGCTTTCATGATCAATGACGAATCAAACTACGTGCCAGATTCAAAGGATTGCGACAGGCATTTACACACGTACACTACACGATCGGGACGTAAAGTAAAGCCAGTAGTACGTCTATAAAAAATCGCTGATATAAGCAAGCTATTCGTATATATATTAACATAGATCTTAACATATACCATTAATTCACAACTACTCGTAACAACAAGACATCTAAAATGGGAAATCAAAGTTTTAAGGACCAGATAACATACAATACGGACAATTGCCTCAATCAAAACGAAGCGGACCAACTCCGTAACCTGATCCAGGAGGACTTACGGTGGACAAGAAATGTTGCAATGGGACAGATTATTTTAACAATCGGCGTGATCCTAATTTACGGCATAATGAAAACACTGGACAGAAGAATGAAGAGTTTAACGGAAAAAAATAATAAACACTCGTGCAATAGCTAAGTCAAAATTACAGACGTCAGCAAATCACGCCACAACAGGCGTCATCAAATTCCACCGCGTACAATAGCATTATTATTTATATACATCAGCAAATAACTAATGACAGGCGTCATCAAATTCCACCGCGTACAATAGCATTATTATTTATATACATCAGCAAATAACTAGTAAGGTCTAGGTCAAATTTATATTGTAAACACTATTACCATAATTTTTTTTAAAGGGGGGTGTACTGTTACAGTACAATATCTTTGTGCTGTATCTACAATCTACATCACAATCTTATGTTCCTTATCGCACGTTCAGTATCTATTAAATGTTTCTACTATCTGTTATCAACACGAAGTCGTTAGTATATAAGATGCACCTTTGGATAATTATAACCAGACTATACTACATCTTTTGTCTCATTTATACCTAATCATATACTGCCAAGAAATTTGGCAAACACAGTACAGCTAACTGTAAAGGAACGGCTTTACAGTGTATAAAATTAACGTCACACCTTACAGTGCTCCAGTGCATATCGAAACATGGTTCGGCCATACAAAATGAATGTTGCATAAATTTTAGACATAGGTTTGAAAGAAGAATCTTTAATAATACAATAATTTATACAATTTCAAGTAGGTACTTTATTTAATACTAGCTGTGCCCGCGACTTCGTTCGCGTGGAAGTTGGGTTTATATTAAGGTAGTTTATATTACAATTCAACTTCTGTGTAAAACATATTGTAAACATGCTCCACAATGCTCTGTGGCATCTATGGATATTTGGGCCTAGCTTTAATCAGGGCCCAACATATGGCAGGGCAAGCCAAGCAAATGCCCAGTGCAGCAAAATGAAGGGCGACAAAGTTTATGGCGCCAGACGGTTAGAAGACAAATTATTAAAATTCCCACGACCACACCTCGACAAAAAAGTGATTTGCATCACATCAAATACTATTAATATTGAAAAATTCCCCCACCACGCGAGTACTGGGGCGGTTTCGAGTTAAATGAAATTTTGAGTTAAGGAGCTTCGATTCAGACTCCGATAGGTCGAAAATTCCGATTGATTTTAAACTGACTCCAACTTCGGCTCCGACACTTTTAAATCGGAGGTACCTAGCCGCTCCTTCAAGATAATTTATACATAGGTAATAAAGGTATGATGGAAAAAACTCTCACAGATTCCCTATGATCGCAGGTTATGTCCTGCCCGAGCGATCTTTTCCGAGTCTAAAGTACACCTACTTTGTGTCCGTGTTTGTACCGCGGGAATGCAATGTTTTAAAACTATTTTGCGGGGGCAAAATAGTTTTAAAACATTGCATTCCCGCGGTACTGTGATGCGTGTTTAAACAAACAAACAACATTCAAACGTTTCTAAAAGATATTCTCAGATATCTTTTTTTGTGTTTAAATACTATTTCTAAACCTATTTCAATATTTTTTTTCACTCACTTTAGAAGATTAAAATATTATTTTATAATGTCTACATTGGTGAATTTAAAAATAGGTGTGTCAACCTGTCGCAAATTAAGATCATCATATATATTCATATCCCTCTACGTAAGAATTTCAGTTTTTTTTTTTAAATCAATTTTCCTGATTCTTTTTTATTTGTATTTAAACGCCATCTATTTTCAAAACTGGATAAGTTTATTTTTATACTTGATGATTTTATATTAAACTATCATGCATATTAAACGTAGGTAAGCAAGGTATTTAACCTTAAATTATTCACGCGATCAAGACCCGTAATACATATATTTTCATAATGTGTACAAATCGCGAAAGTTTATTAACATTTGTAGGTAAGCAATTTTGGCACTCAGAAGAAATCGAATCACAGATGGCGCCACGTGTTTTATTTTGATGTAACGCGGACTTAATCTTTCATTTTTTTTAAGCAATTAACATTTATAAATTCTAGAAAATATCAAGTAATTACTGTTTATTTGTAATGTAATATTGTTTTTCATTTCTACATTTATAACATAATCACTATTCATGCAAAACAATGATAAAGGTGCCTATTGGAAGTGATTATTAATATGAAAATTTGTTAAACAAAGTAAACATGTTAAAGTCGAAAATAAAAGCTTGTATAAATAAGTATACATTTAGTAAAATACTTAAAAAAAGAATAAAAATAATTTTAACACAACACAAACAGAGACTCGCAATTAGGGAGTCGATCCTCCGACCTCGCTCGTTTAATACCGCTACTTGTGCCAATAGACCACCTCAGCTGATGCAAACACGGTTAAAATAGCTGATCTTAAGAAAATTGGAAATGTTGTGTTTAGCTCCTAATAGTTTTAGCGTGAAGTTATTGTTTCCATGGGTTACAATTGTTAATAATGTCTTATTGTGGAAAAAATTGTGAAAAACCATAATGGTTCGACAAAACATACGTTGCTGCTCACTCTCCATAGACGATAGCATAATGATTTATAGTGCAAGTAATGACCTATAGTATTTACAATAAAACTGCAAATTTTCATGAAGATCCGTCAAGTAGTTATTGTTTTATAACGATAAATAGCTACAGACATTATCCGTCATTGCTTAGCTCCTATGGGAAATAGCGTGATAAATTATAGCCTATATGTTAATCCAGACTACACATACAAAATTTCAACCGAATCTGTCCAATAGTTATTGCGTGATGCGTGTTCAAACAAACAGACAGACAGACAGACATTTCTAAAAATGTAGGAATGTGTTTAAATACTCTTTTCGAACATTTCCCAATATTTTTTTTCACTATGTTCGGCCATGTACAGACACGTGAAATTTACAATTTTATTATATGTATAGATATAGATAGATAGCATGATTCAGTATTCACGCGCGATGGCTTATTATTAGCGTATTTCATGTAAAACTTTGGTGTTTCTGTACTGATTTCTATTAGTATTTTTTATGGAATAGTTAATTATGTTAACTTTTTTAATTAGGGATGACTGAGAGTGTTATAAACGTAAGAGTAGACAAATATAATCAGAAAGCTTCGAACTACTAAGCTATCGGGAGTTACACGTGATATTGTGAGTCAACCATAAAAGATAGACATATGCTGTCGTGGGATATTTTTTATATAATTTTAAGGAGAACATTTCCGTCATACATGATTTCTGTGTAGCTTTAACCATTACGGTTGCACACGCGACGAAAGCTTAAAAAATGGAGTAACTTCTCCCGTTTTCCTTCACTGCTCTGCTCCTATTGATTGTAGCGTGATGAAAAGTATACTATAACCACCTCAGGAGTATGAAAAATAATTGTACCAAGTTTCGTTAAAATCCGTCTAGTAGTTTTTATTTCTATAACGGTTATACAGACAGACAGACAGACAGACAAAAATTTTACTGATTGCATTTTTGGCATCAGTATCGATCCCTAATCACCCCCTGATAGTTATTTTGGAAATATATTTCATGTACAGAATTGACCTCTCTACAGATTTATTATAAGTATAGAAAATAAGTCGGCAATTTTGTTAACCCCTCCCGCTCAACCGGAGTGTTAGGAGTGTTAGGAGTGGGTTCATGTCAGTAGTATAATGAATGGTACCTATTCGAAACCTACGACATCTCGATTGCGAGTCCGATGCCTTTTTTGAGCGTTTTTTTTGAACGAAATCCATTATTCAACGTTAAACCTTGTCGATGTGATATGAATGTTTTGAATTTATATTTGTATTATACTAGCTGACCCGCGCAACTTAGTATGCGTAAATTTCCCCCGTAGTTGCAACATTTTCCATCGCTGCTCCGCTCCTTTTGGTCGTAGCGTGATGTTTTTATAGCCTATAGACTTTCTCAATAAATGGGCTATCCGACAGTGAAAGATTTTATCAATTCGGATCAGTAGTTTCTAAGATAACCGCGTTCAAACAAACCAACTCTTCAGCTTTATAATATTAGTATAAATGTACATGTGAACCGATAAACCGATTTAGATAAAATTTGGTATGGTAATAGTTTGAGTCCCGGGGAAGGATATAGCATAGTTTTATCGCGATAACCAACATCCACGCGGAACTGCAGGCGTAAGCTAGTCTTCACTATATAATAATTATAAAACTAAGTCGCTTTCTCTGTCCCTATATCCCTATGTATGCTTACATCTTTAAAACTACGCGACGGATTTTAATGCGGTTTTTTTAATAGATAGAGTGATTAAAGAGGAAGGTTTATATGTATAATAACATCTAACATCTAACAATAGTGGAGAAATAATGGGGAACGCAGACGAAGTTGAGCGGGTCAGCTAGTAAATCTATACTTATAATAAATCTGTAAAGAGGTCAATTCTGTACATAAAATATATTTCCAAAATAACTATCAGGGGGTGATTAGGGATCGATACTGATGCCAAAAATGCAATCAGTAAAATTTTTGTCTGTCTGTCTGTCTGTCTGTATAACCGTTATAGAAACAAAAACTACTCGACAGATTTTAACGAAACTAGGTACAATTATTTTTCATACTCCTGAGTAGGTTATAGTATACTTTTCATCACGCTACAATCAATAGGAGCAGAGCAGTGAAGGAAAACGGGAGAAGTTACTCCATTTTTTAAGCTTTCGTCGCGTGTGCAACCGTAATGGTTAAAGCTACACAGAAATCATGTATGACGGAAATGTTCTCCTTAAAATTATATAAAAAATATCCCACGACAGCATATGTCTATCTTTTATGGTTGACTCACAATATCACGTGTAACTCCCGATAGCTTAGTAGTTCGAAGCTTTCTGATTATATTTGTCTACTCTTACGTTTATAACACTCTCAGTCATCCCTAATTAAAAAAGTTAACATAATTAACTATTCCATAAAAAATACTTATAGAAATCGGTATAGAAACACCTAAGTTATACATGAAATACGCTAATAATAAGCCATCGCGCGTGAATACTGAATCATGCTATCTATCTATATCTATACATATAATAAAATTGTAAATTTCACGTGTCTGTACATGGCCGAACATAGTGAAAAAAAATATTGGGAAATGTTCGAAAAGAGTATTTAAACACATTCCTACATTTTTAGAAATGTCTGTCTGTCTGTCTGTTTGTTTGAACACGCATCACGCAATAACTATTGGACAGATTCGGTTGAAATTTTGTATGTGTAGTCTGGATTAACATATAGGCTATAATTTATCACGCTATTTCCCATAGGAGCTAAGCAATGACGGATAATGTCTGTAGCTATTTATCGTTATAAAACAATAACTACTTGACGGATCTTCATGAAAGTTTGCGTTTTTTTGTAAATACTATAGGTCATTACTTGCACTATAAATCATTATGCTATCGTCTATGGGGAGTGAGCAGCAACGTACGTTTTGTCGAACCATTATGGTTTTTCACAATTTTTTCCACAATAAGACATTATTAACAATTGTAACCCATGGAAACAATAACTTCACGCTAAAACTATTAGGAGCTAAACACAACATTTTCAATTTTCTTAAGATCAGCTATTTTAACCGTGTTTGCATCAGCTGAGGTGGTCTATTGGCACAAGTAGCGGTATTAAACGAGCGAGGTCGGAGGATCGACTCCCTAATTGCGAGTCTCTTTTTGTGTTGTGTTAAAATTATTTTTATTCTTTTTTTTAAGTATTTTTCTAAATGTATACTTATTTATACAAGCTTTTATTTTCGACTTTAACATGTTTACTTTGTTTAACAAATTTTCATATTAATAATCACTTCCAATAGGCACCTTTATCATTGTTTTGCATGAATAGTGATTATGTTATAAATGTAGAAATGAAAAACAATATTACATTACAAATAAAAAGTAATTACTTGATATTTTCTAGAATTTATAAATGTTAATTGCTTAAAAAAAATGAAAGATTAAGTCCGCGTTACATCAAAATAAAACACGTGGCGCCATCTGTGATTCGATTTCTTCTGAGTGCCAAAATTGCTTACCTGCAAATGTTAATAAACTTTCGCGATTTGTACACATTATGAAAATATATGTATTACGGGTCTTGATCGCGTGAATAATTTAAGGTTAAATACCTTGCTTACCTACGTTTAATATGCATGATAGTTTAATATAAAATCGTCAAGTATAAAAATAAAATTATCCAGTTTTGAAAATAGATGGCGTTTAAATACAAATTAAAAAGAATCAGGAAAATTGATTTATAAAAACTGAAATTCTTACGTAGAGGGATATGAATATATGATGATCTTAATTTGCGACAGGTTGACACACCTATTTTTAAATTCACCAATGTAGACATTATAAAATAATATTTTAATCTTCTAAAGTGAGTGAAAAAAAATATTGAAATAAGTTTAGAAATAGTATTTAAACACAAAAAAAGATATCTGAGTATATCTTTTAGAAACGTTTGAATGTTGTTTGTTTGTTTAAACACGCATAGCAGTACCGCGGGAATGCAATGTTTTAAAACTATTTTGCCCCCGCAAAATAGTTTTAAAACATTGCATTCCCGCGGAACAAACACGGACACAAAGTAGGTGTACTTTAGACTCGGAAAAGATCGCTCGGGCAGGACATAACCTGCGATCATAGGGAATCTGTGAGAGTTTTTTCCATCACATCTTTATTACCTATGTATAAATTATCTTGAAGGAGCGGCTAGGGACCTCCGATTAAAAGGTCCGATTTAAAAGTGTCGGAGCCGAAGTTGGAGTCGGAGGTTTAAAATCAATCGGAATTTTCGACCTATCGAAGAAGAGAATCGAAGCTCCTTAACTCAAAATTTCGCACGAGTAATTGGGCGGTTTCGAGCTTCATTTAACTCGAAACCGCCCCAGTACTCGCGTGGTGGGGGAATTTTTCAATATTAATAGTATTTCATGTGATGCAAATCACTTTTTTGTCGAGGTGTGGTCGTGGGAATTTTAATAATTTGTCTTCTAACCGTCTGGCGCCATAAACTTTGTCGCCCTTCATTTTGCTGCACTGGGCATTTGCTTGGCTTGCCCTGCCATATGTTGGGCCCTGATTAAAGCTAGGCCCAAATATCCATAGATGCCACAGAGCATTGTGGAGCATGTTTACAATATGTTTTACACAGAAGTTGAATTGTAATATAAACTACCTTAATATAAACCCAACTTCCACGCGAACGAAGTCGCGGGCACAGCTAGTATATAAATAATTATATATAGTTAGTTACCATCTTTAAGTATCAATAAATGCTCGTTCAATACAAACGAAAACACGAAATAGAACATTAAAGATTCAAGCCATCGCTTGGAGATTACGCAATTATGACAAGGTTGAGTCTTGAATAGATCTAGTTCAGACTAAACCAATTTGCTAATAACCCTGACTGCTGATGTAACTTCTTCTATCTTATTACAGGTCTTAATTGTCGCCTCGTCAGCTCTAGTATTTGTATGCATGACCGTACTTGGCTACTTGCTACAATCCGAGTTCAAGCCAGCAATCGTCACTGTGATTATGATCCTAATATACTGCTTCAGTTTTACATTTGGAGCTGGTACCATTCCGTATGTTTTACTGGCTGAAGTTTTTATTCCAGAGGTAAGGAATGAAGACTATTTTTTGTTAAAACGTTTATTTACCTTAATTGTATTATAATTTACAATCAAAAAAATTAATTAGATGCAGCCCACAGCAATTTCAGTATGGAACTTAGTAAAAAAATAGATCAGTGCAGTATGACAGCATTACAAAATTATTTGGTGTAATGTGAAGATGCTAAGAGCAGGTGGTTATTAATATATATTAAAAACTAGTGACCCTGGCCATGCTTCGCTGTGCCTTTCTATGGCCAGAAACAATCGCGGGCGTCCCCAGGCTACTCTGCCAAAGTTTCATCACAATTTGATCAACGATTTCAAAACGCATAGAGGACATAAAGACAGACAAACATTCATTTATATAAATATATATATATATATATATATATAGAAAACCTTGTTTATATTTTTTATTATTTACTGATTAAGTATTGCGAGCCCAAACTTCTTTACCTGCAAGCATGAAATTCGAACAATTAGTTCCTTGAATTACGTATACACCACTAAAAAGGATTTTTGGCAATTCACAGTAAAATGACAAGACTTTGTATGGTATATCGATTAAATTTTACTATTGCAGGTTCAAAATTTAGCTTCGATGATCATCATTGAATGGGTCTGGTTTCTCAACTTCTTCATCATTGCTGTCTTTCCTTTTATGAAGAGTATTCTTGGCATCTATGGAACATTTTATTTCTTCGGTTTTATGGGATTGGCTAACTCTATTATCTCATACTTCATCGTGCCAGAGACCAAAGGACTTTCGAATGCTCAGATTCAAGATGCGTTTATGAGGAGGAGAAAAAATTGAAGTTTGCTGCTTACATGAAGGATCCAAGCCATATGATCTCTTAATGTGGTTAAGATCTGTAATGGTATTATAGATTTGAAGAACTTTGGACTGAGTGTTTTGTGTGGACGTTTCTGTAAATTTTATTATTTAGTGACTGAATGTTGAGGGATGATGTCAATAATATTATATTCTAGAAGCTATGTTGTTTTGCTCTATAATTTATAAATGTCAGTCACAAGAATTGCTTTACACATAATATTTTTCAAATGTCAAGAACTCCATCACGAGATTTCTGTTATAATTTCCAAAAATATAAACTTCATTAACAAAAATGACCCATTCATTTTGATGCTTTGACGTTTTGAAAAAATGCATCTGCTAAGCGATATCTGTGCTGGCCGTACTCCATTTATCTTTTGTAAATATATCGATATTATTACTGTTAATTTTAAATAATGCTTTGTTGGATTACGTATACGTTTTAAGGGAGCACTAT
Organism: Herminia tarsipennalis; assembly: GCA_945859575.2. NCBI lineage: Eukaryota > Metazoa > Arthropoda > Insecta > Lepidoptera > Erebidae > Herminia > Herminia tarsipennalis. The sequence continues at coordinate 19,495,417 of OX243849.2, read as the reverse complement.
AATAAAGTATATTTTATTGACATGGGTATTTCTATTTTTGACAGTTGTTTAACTTTGGATTAAGATAAAAACGTCGAGACAAGAAACAAACAGACAACAGGGATTAAAAATACCGTGAATGACATGTCACAAAATACTAAGAATGCAGAAGACACTCGTCCCACTGCCAGCGAGTAGCAAGCAACTATCTACTATTGCCTTGCTACGTAATATAGACGTAGATCCCGTGTATACAAAAAGACATACAGTATTGGTATAGGGTGAACAATCATTTATCAACTTCGAAGCGGCGGTAGCCTAATGGCTAAGGCATCGGTCTCGCAATCGTAGGGTCGCGGGTTCGAATCCTACAACCATACTACCGACATGAACCCACTCCTAACACAAGCCTTTAACAACACCCTGAAATTTAAAATAAGTTTAAACCTCATGGTTTAGTCTAATAATTTTATAGTTTTGATGGTTTAAAATATTCGATACGTAAGCGACTTTTATTACTGACTGTAAGTACATGTAGAATAATGACGTTGAAGTGTTATTATGCTTCCTAAATGAATAATGAATTTTAAACAAATTTAAAGGCGATTGTTCAAGTGACTATGGAATTTAGTATCGCTACAAATTTTGTTGTGCCCAGATGAAAACTTCTGATTTATGTAGACATTATTATATACTTTTAGGAAAACCAACAATGATTTACCTAATTTGCCGGGTTTAATTGATATGGGTGGATGAACTTCGAAAATCGAAATATTTATATACATTTTTTTTTTTTAAATAGGACATAACTATGATATTGCGTATTAATTATGTATTACACATGATGTGTAACACTAGTTTATGGCTATGAATTCGGCTTTGCAGTGATATATAATCCGAATCTTTATCTCACAAACACTTCACAATTGTCACAATATTGGTTCAAGTCTCTGTCTCACAAAATATTTCTGATTGTTACTATGTATATGGAGTCTCTATCTCAAACTCACTTAATGTAACCACAATATCATACACAACACGAGAAATAACAAAAGCTATTTGTTATTAATACTTTACTGTTTTCATAATGGACCGGCGCCAAACAAGCTATAAGCACAGACAAACAAGTGACATGACATTACATTTCAGTGTTGCCATAACTTTTGTCATATCCTATACAAATCGATTTTTTTTATTAAAATTCATTAGTATGTTCTGATTTTTAATCGAGCCGGGTCCTAATCTAAAGGTATCAAAGAATATGCATAATAAAAAGTATAGTGTATAAATATTATCGTTCTTTACATTCAAACGGTGCAACAATTAATAAAGTATTTATGTTAATTATTTGTTAAAAATCGATAATAACCCTAATCGATATTACGATTTTATTTTTGTAATAGTTTTACCACCGTTAAAAATAACTTCATACGAAAAAAAGGAAATAAATAAACTGAAAGACTAATATTTGCATCTCAATATTCCGGCAAATGTGAGACTCCATATCATTATATAATAACGTTATAATTAGAAACAAGAATTATACATTTAATCAACTTGTGGCACAACGTAAATACTAGCGATACTGCTGGTGGGCATACCCCTTTGAACTTCTGTGAACCACGGATAGGAGTTACCTTTTGTATTCTCAGTATTACATGGTCGCGTGACGTAATATATAGTATGTTATGTTGCTGTGTTACCGGAGTTGTGTTGTATTAAATTTTCTGTGTATTTAACCACGTGGCGCTGTATAAAATTGCTCCTACGTGGCAAAGTGTACGGAGTAATCTTGGCCAATATTTGTTAGCTGTGACGTCACGACAACATCGTAAATTGCGTCAATTATTGTCGTCTGTTGCCTCATTTTTGTTAATATAGTGTAGTAATATATCTGGCAGAAATTGCTCAATGATAATTTTGGAAAAGTAAGGACTGATCTATTACGAAGTTTTATTTTCTCTTTGGACTTGGCGTGGAAGCTGTGGTCAAAGGCCAAAGGTTACTATTTCAAAGAGTAAACTAATACTACGGAAACACTATTTTCAAAAAGATATTGTAGTAAACACAATTAGCGCATAAATGCCAGTGTTACAATTACTGTCCAATTTTTATTGAAATGAAAACTTCTTTAGCGGCATTGTGGACTATTTGGGATGGGTATTTCTTAAGACGGAGGTAGAGAAATGAAAGACTGCTACAATATCATTAGAATACAATGTTATTTTAGCTCTGGTGGGATATCCAAAAACCAGAAGAACAATTTAGTAGGAGCATCTACTTACAACAAAGGTAAAAACTTTATGTGCTTAAATATTGGCCAAAGTACTTGTAACGAATGATTAAATATAAAATATTAATTCGGATATCAAAAGGAAGAAAATAATGGCCTTTATTTGTCACGCAGATTCTTTACTTACAAAAGTAAAATCATGCTCTTAATCAATGTGACAATTAAAAGTAAAACAAAATTCTAAGTAACAACAAAATTCACACAAGCATATTAAAGTAACAAAGAGCATGCAACTAGATCCATTTTTCTTTATCATTTAAATATTCATCCACCTTTACGTATGAGATGATTTTTGACTACATTTTGGAACTTAATCACTGATAGACTCATAATACTAACTGGTATCAGAAAATACTTTAACAAAAAGACACATAAATAAATTATGAGTTTTATGTAGCCTATGATATTGACCTACTAATTTGTGCTTATTTCTCGTGTTCACTGGGTGAACGTCACTATTTTTGTGACTTAAATGCATATTTTGTTTAACAAACATAATGTTTGCAAATATATACTGAGATGCAAATGTCTTAATAATTCTCTAACCGAACCTACCACTCACCATCTGTGAATAACCACGATAATAAGTAGTAATAATTAAAATAGATTGAGAAACTGAACACCCTCAAAAAGAGAGACGGTTAACTAAGGAAATTAGTGACAGGTACTCTCACCGGCTCGAGTGGTACATAAGCACCTCTAGCACTAAGCTTAATCGGTGCCAAATTGTCCTGAGGATGCATCGTGTAGAAGGGAAATGTGTGTCGATGTTTCACTTCGTGAAAGTGGAATATTGCAAATCAAGGGTCTAGAGTTGCTTACTACTCAAGCTGGTTAAATGACATTTTCACAATGATTGCCTCTGTGGCGTGGTGGGAGTGTGTCTGACTACATCAATATCTTCTCATTTTAAAATTTACCTAAACGCAAACGATTTAAAGTCGTAAGCTGAAATCTTATAACGATCGATGTGCTTATGAGAAACTTTAAATCACTCGTTTTGGATAACGTATATACATAAGGCTACAGTTCGAACGTATGCCCTCATAAAAGCAAAGTGACGCTATATTTATCAAAGACTTTACCCGATACTTGAAGTGCTAAATGCAAAATTTGAAACGCATTAATTCTCTGAGACGTACTTACAGTTCGATCTCTTATTCACCCGGCGTCAATAGTCCTTGAAACTTTTAATATCGAAGGGTCTAAATTCCTTTTTCGCACTTTGGTACATCTCAGTATTAAAAGTAACTTGCTTTTAGTCTCAAAAAAGAAATGTGTGCAAAATTATAAAAGAAAAAGTTTGTTGTCAACAAACTTGAACCCATTTCACAACTATGAAAGTGAAAGAATCAAGCATCTCTATCTTTTACAGAAAAAAAAACCTAGAGCAAACTGACACAAGCTGTAATCTATACTAATAATATACAGCTAATGAGTTTGTTTGTTTAAATTACTGTTTTATAACCTATTCATCGGGAAAGGCTATAAGCTATATGGCATCACGCTACGGCCAATAGAAGCGGAGCAGCAATTAAATATAATATCTAAAAGAATGGTTAGAATATTCAATATACAGAATGTATATTGAGATGCAACCATCTTTCATTTTAATGATATTTGATGCGTCTCCTTTGTTACACTATACGACGACTATTTGCAACTATACTTCTTTCTTCTCTACGAAATGGTTGAAATAATTAATTTATGAGTTTTAGGGGTAATAGGTGTATATAAAAATTGATGAGACGGCAGGGGGGACGGTGATGCGACAATAACGCGACGTGACCAGTTGTAATAAACTATTTATGGTAAGGTTTTTGTAATTTATCTCTAATAACTATGTATTTAGAAATATACCAATGTTTTTCAAAAGTTTGAGATTAGTGAGTTATCCAAAAAAAAAGTCAAAATGCTTTATTCATTTAGGTTATAAATGCAACTCTTATGAACGTCAGACAAAATTTGGAATATAATGATTCCACATTTAATGCCAAGTTTGTAAGAGTGAAGCCGTGAGAAAAGAACTTGGCAATACAAACTCATGGCTACTTTTTTTGAATGCCATTTATTACAATATATTTGTATATATACAGTAAAGCCAGTAAGGTGCTGCAACAATTACACCATGAAACTCACGCAAGCAATAACCAAGATATTCATAAAATGAAAAGATATTTAAAGGTTCATAATGTTGCAATACAGTAATGAATTAAGGCGACAAACACAAAAAAGGAAACTTTAATACAAAACAGTATTATTTCAATTAAACTGAGATACGCACAATGGAAACGAACTCTCTAGTTTTATTGGCGTAGGTACCACTCTATCAACTAGATTCAAATTCACATCTCGCGACTGAATAGTAAATATTGCAATAACTTGCAATAAAATGCATATTTTTTCTTCTGTAAAGGAATAAATGTAACTACGGCTACGGCTTTAATTTCGTAGGTATTTTGATTACATACTTTAATCTATTTCGTGTTTTAGACCTATAGAGTCGTTGCGTTTGTTTTCGGTAAAACTTATGATTAACATTAAAAAAAAATAAGGTAATAAGGCCGATTTTAGTTAATCTCATGTTTCAACTTTTTAATAATATAATTTGCATCAGTCCTTTAGCATAGTGTATTAGCCGTAGCACTTTACCCCCATAGCAAGTTTAAAAACATTCAAACATTGTACAATTGGCAACTTGATAAGGTTGGACGCGAGTTTTTATTGATAGGTTCTTCTCTCCGGCTCCGACATGTAATGCCAAGTTCGCAAACAATAAGTAACTATTGTTTGCGAACTTGGCATTACATGTACATGTAGAATCCCGACGTATCACAAGTGTTGTTTTGCATCCTAAGTGAATAAAGGATTTTGAATTTGAATTTACAAAAGAGCAAGGATAAGTGCACTGCCTCTATGGCGCGGTGGGAGTGTTTTCGACTGCTACGCAAGAGGTCCTGGGTTCGATTCCCACACGGGACACCACTTTGTGTAATCCACAAATCGTTATTCCGAGTCTGGGTGTTGTGTGTCCGTGAATTGTATGTTTGTAAAGTCCGCCGCGACACACGGCTTGTACCTAACAGCGGAAGACGTCTTTAAAAAAAAACTCCATTTAGTTATTTCTTTATTCTCATACTTCAATGGCTCGACGACGAATTTCTGACACTGCAAGAAAGAAATTATGTGTAGGAACGACGGCTGAAAGTGCTGTCCCTAGACAAATGGCATAAAGGCAATCGAATAGAGTGAAGACGAAATGATGTCATTGCACGTGCAAAACCGCGAATTTCATACTAAAAGTTGTCACGTTCGTGGTTTTGCTCGCGCAAGGTCATCACTCTATTCGATTAGCGTTTATGCCACAAGTGCTCTAATCTCTTGATATGCTTGGTAGCTGCTGAGGCAAGGCCACTTCGTAAATCAAATGATGAACCTAGAACCTTGTTATAATAAGTTTTACAGCAGGCTATAATTCAAGTTGATTGATATATTTATCGATTATTTCCAAAGTTACTTTGATTTTGACCTTGTTACTAAAGAAACAATTAGCATCAACCATAAAAATAAAGCGTAAATTCAAAATTCGTAGACATTTCACCTGAGATCAAAGCTACGGCGTAGTCTTTATCGCTCTACGTCGTAGCAACGTAGACTTGATTTTCATTTTACGGGTCTAAACCAAATTTTAATATTTTTTATAACAAATATTATGTTACTATCACATGAAAATTGTTGGAACTAGACTGTGTAACAAAGCTGTTTTGATTTTAAGCTATTGCGATTGCAAAAACAGATTTTATAATTTTGTTTCTTTCAGTTAACTTATGATCACATAACCATAGAATAATAATAATAATAATATCTTGGGACAACTCACACAACGCTATCTGATCCCAAACTAAGCATAGCTTGTACTATGGAAACCAGACATGTATATATTTTAGATAAATCACACCCAGACATAGAATAAACCATCATGCTCATCACACAAAGTTTTATCCTGAGTGTGGATCGAACCCACGACCTCTTGCGTAGCAGTCGGACACACTCCCACCGCGCCACAGAGGCAGTCAGAATGAGGTGAAATATTATTTAGTTAATCAAAATATTAAGAGGTACATAGAAATATTTGAAAAGTATTAAGCCAAAAGCTTGTGTTTGAATAAAATAATATAATTATTATTGAATAATCGCTGGTACTTTACTAATGTTTGCCCGGTACGGCTCGCATGGTGCCAGCGCTTTGATGCAGCGGACGGAAGCTGCACTCCCTCTATACCTCCGGTTCTAAATAGAACCCTCGGGGCGTCACAAACAAGTTCGTAGGTACTTGTTTGTGACGCCCCGAGGGTTCACGAAGACGGAGTGGCCTAATTTGGTTTTGTCATAGCTAGTCTGAACTTGATTTACGACTGCTCGTTTCGAATGACATAATGTAACCATATCTGGTTTTAAACTTACGCAATTATTACACATCGTAAAATATGGTAGGTTACGTACGAACTTTTTATATACCTGACGTTTCGATCGAATTGCACCGATCGTGGTCACAGGTCGACTGATGGCAGCTTAGCGATGTTTCCGTGAGGCGCGCGGTTTTCAACTACGCTGCCTGGTCTTGATTATTTTGATAAATTTCACTATCGGTACTTCTACACATTACTTTACTTACAGTCATCATTCCTCAGTGTAAATACGTAGGTCTTTTCAACAAGAATATAATAATAAAAAAACGTAAATATAACGTTGCTAAAATACCGCCAACAAGAACAACATTTGCAAACAGACAATATAACAAACGTTCTGCAGTTTTATATAATAAGATAAATAAAGAGATACACATACATGATAAACATCTATACGAATGCAAGAAAACACTGATAAACTGGATCAAACCCCTCTCTTATGAGAACTTATGATATAGAACACTCTCACACACACTCTCTCTCACACACACACACACACACACACACACACACACACACACACACACACACACACACACACACACACACACACAAACAAAAACACACATAATACATACCAAAAGTAGTCGTAAATGTTTAACTGTTTAAATGTGTGTAATTACATTGTTAACCTTGTATTGAAGTTATGGAAGAGCGGCGTCTCCTAACACAGACACTGATTTGTCTAAAAGGAGGCTCCAATTACAATTTAATAACAAATGTACCTACTGGTTAATGAAATAAATATTTTTGTATTTTGTATTTTCACTGCGGAGTGATGTTTGTAATGCGAAGATTGCATTTGTTGATACCAGGGTTGTAACGTGTCTGTACGTTGTAACGTCAGGGGAATATTATTCACCTAACATTACAACGTACAGACACAGCTTCAAGCCAAATTTTATGCCAAATATATAATCTAGACATTGAAAAGCTCTTAAATTCCAAAAAACTATACAAAACCCACTTTTTTCAAAACAGTAAAGGTTGGCCCCAACGTCAGTCTCAACGCCACTCGTCCAACGTGTAATGATGATAACGCTCGGGCCAATGTTGGTGAAAATGCTATTAATAAGATGAGATGAGTGGTGTTGGGACCGAAGTTGGGGCCAACATGTGTAGCCGGCGTGAGTATTTCATAAAACACGTCTAAGCATCTGAGTATTTGAGATAAAGTAAATTGTGTTGTTGAGTGGATTTTTCACTTCGTCATGGTCGTGTATCACACCGTTTTGTTTATTGGGTCATTTTTATTAATAATTATTCATTAAATTATTTTAAAACGACACACAAAATCAGAAATTTATGTAATATAATATTAATAAGGAGCAAACAGATACGTACATTGTCGATTTACTACTCATATTATATATAAAAAGCCTTGCCACTTATACTACGAAGAACTGTAAGATAAGCAACAAATCAAATTCTTGAAAAATAATTAATTTAAACTCTGCAGTTAGCCCAGTCAAGTTTTACAAATAAAAGCCCTAAAAGCGCAAAACGTGATGTAAAGCTGGAATTATGGTATCTTATTTGAGGAACTATATTTAAAAGCAAAAACAAGTTCTACTAATTGCGTAATACGCAAAAATAAAACTGCAAAATTTTCGGACGTTTTTCAGTTTTTGCAGTTCAATTCTAAAACTACAAAAAATGCAGCTTTACTTCGCGTTTTGTGTTTTTAATGTATGATTTTACTGGGGTAAGTGGGAAGTACGAGTAAATAAGTCTTACAGAAGGGAACCAGGACTACACGTAAGGTAAGATTGATGGAAAGTAGTGGATTGGGTATCGTTACGCAGATTAAAATAGGCCTATGTCTACTATGAACTGAGCCCTTATACAAGTGGCATAAACGTAATCGAATAGTCACTCCGACGTCTTTCTATTCGCTGAAAGTTTATGCCACTTTTTAGGGGGCTGATAAAATAACTCTAAGGTTACCTAACTATATATAATATCAACGCAATGTAACATAGAAACTAGCGGTCTATGCGAATTTTGAACTATGTTCAAGTTACAATACTATTATTTGATATAGTACGCCACCGTCAGATTACTAGGTTTGGACATTTACCTACATTGTCGGAAGTGGATTAAAATATCAATGCTTCGGTGTGACAGTCATCCACAAAATTAAGGGTCCCATTGTCCAAAACCTCGCTAATCAAACAAATGACAATGCGAGACACATTTAACACAAATTGGATTTTCTGAATTGTGTGTCCCATCATTGTGTTGGTATCATTGTTTACAACAGCTATCTTTAAGTACACATCTTTTTGAGGACTTTCGGAGTGTCGAATGCTATCTATCAAAAAAAATATGTAACGCCTTAATGGTCGTAGTGGCAAAAGGTAAGGAAGGCATTCATCAGCAATCCAGGATCTTAGAGCATGATGCACGCCAACCTATTGGAGTTTTGCACTCAGCTCGAGCGAGTAGGACATATTTTGTGTTCAAAAATTGACAATAGAACCACGACTGCCCACGAGTCGATTGGCCTTATAGCGCACAAGCCCACTATCCAGGGTCCTTATTCACTATCTTTTCTTTCGTTTTCGCGGGAAGGCCGCGTTTCTTACTGTCATACACATAACGATAAATAGAGAGCTGCGCTTAGAAATGCATCGCGCAAGCGCGCAGACTTCTTTGAGCGCACCGCGTATGCGCCAATTCGCGCGGGCTTGCCGCGATAATGAAAAAAAACATAGTGAATAAGGGCCCAGGCAAGTTTAGAAACTTTTTCGTTTATGGAATCCTTGAATACAATTAAATATTTTGTGGAGCCTTTTAATAAATTAAAATCTGTTTTTCCTCAATGGTGATAGGTTCACTTCTCCTGTTCAAAAGCCAAAAACCTCGATGTGATGATGAACTGCTTATCTATACTAATATTATAAAGCTAAAGAGTTGTTTGTTTGTACGTGGTAATCTCAGAAAATACTGGTCCGAATTAAAAAAAAATCTTTCACTGTTGGATAGCCCATTTATCGAGAAAGACTATAAGCTATATAACATCACGATACGACCAAAACAACCAGACCAGCAATGAGAAATGTTGCAAACACGGGGAAAATTTACGCAGACGAAGTTGCGCGGGACAGCTAGTAACTTAATAAAATCAGGTTTCAAAAATATCTAAGGACAACTCGCACACGGTCGTCTGATCTCAAACTAAGCAAGCTTGTACCCTGGCAACTGATAAACATTCTTGTAATACTTCTTATAAATTAAACCCAGACACAAAATAAATAATCGTGTACGTAACACACAGATTCATCCTGGGTGGGAATCGAACCCACGATCTTTGATTTAGAAGTCAGGGTCACTAACGACAAGACCAACAGGCCAGTCTAAAAGAACGATCAAACAATATTACAGTAAGTATAATTTATTAGAACAATACACAAAATTTCGGCTCTACGACGTTCAAGAGCAGCTAATGAGATGAATTCATTAATTTTTATGACAATGCGTGTTTTGGGTGCCTGCTAATGAGCCATTTGTTTTTTCTAGAATTTGATTCACAATTTTAGCAGTGACAAAATTTTGTTTAATGACAGATTTAATTTTGATAAATGCTAATCATAATTGTTTTAAAGATCTTTCAAATGATTCAAATTACCAATATTCAGTTTATAAACAAAAACATGAGGTTTATATATTTGACTGCCTCTGTGGCGCGATGGGAATGTATCCGGCTGCTACGGAAGAGGTCGTGGGTTCGATCCCCACCCAGGATAAAACTTTGTGTGATGAGCACGATGGTTTATTTTGTGTCTGGGTGTTACTTATCTATAATATGTATGTATTTAGAAATATATAAGTATGTTTATCAGTTGTCTGGTTTCCTTAGTACATGCTCTGCTTAGTTTGGGATCAGATGGCGTTGTGTGAGTTGTCTTAAGATACTATTATATTATGATTATTAAAAAATAATACTGGACAAGTGCCTGTTGGGCCACGCACAATTTAGAGTTCCTTATTCCCCTTCCGAATAATGCGGCATAAGAAGTGGGTTTTCTGTTGTTTTTGTTTCATATTTACAAAGTTCTACATGCTAATAATGTTCCATTAAATCTGTACGAAAATTTTGTTACTTCTCTTTTGATCAGCTGTTACTCGTATATTTGTACAGCCTACTTAGCTGTAAAACTTTTCTTTGAATTTCACTATTTATACTACTACCATGATTTTTTTCACACATCAACCATTTAGGGGGGGGGGGGGGGCACTTGACTCCAACAAAAATTTGCACTTTAAAGCCTATTATTTTACAAACGGACCCCTAAATATAAAAATACTTCTTTGTCTTTACAGTCCCTAAATGTTTTTCGAAGAACTATCTAATACCCCCCACAATGGGGTAGATGGGAATAAAAAATCACATCCTCACTTTACAAGGGGCATACATACCCTAAAAAAATGTTATTCAAAGTTTTATTCTACTACTACCTTCTAGCACTAACAGTCAGCGAACAACAGACATTGCGAAACTATAAGGATTCCGTGTTGCCATTTTGACTACGGAACCCTAAAAATGGAGCAAGAGCATATCGGATCATGTTCAGTGTTAGGTTCCGCAGCTGTTATTACAAATCAATGCACAACATATTATAAAAAACATCCGATTTGAATCATTGCAATAAGAGGGTATTTTAATGGCACTTACGTCCTTTTGTTGAGAAGTGCAGTTTTACGGCAATAACTCAAACACGGTATATCCGATCCTGTTCAAGATAATCTTAGTTAAAAGTATTTAATTTGCGACAACTTTGTAAGTTTTTTATATTTTTTAGCCTTACGGTTTAAAAGATAAAGGTGAGGAAACAATTTTTAAAACTTTTGGAGTGATTATTTTACGAAAATACTTAGGTACATTATCAAACAAGTTTCTTAGAAACCTTAAAATGATTTAAAAGGACCTGTCAAACGATGTGCCTCACTAAGATACTAGCTGAATATTTTTTTTAGCTTTCGTTACATAAATGACGTGCCTCCGCTCCCCCCCTAGAAATACATATTTTTGTTATTTAACTATCGAACTAAGTAGCCGGGTAATTCAAGACACTTATACTCCAAGTTTCATCTGTATACATTGTGTAGTTTTTGAGTAAAATGCCTGTAACATTCGGACGGGCAGACGGACGAAAATGACGAAACTATAAGGGTTCCGTTTTTGATATTTTGGATACGAAACCCTAAAAAATATTGAAATCAGAATAGAATGAATCTTATAAAAACTAACTCTACAACAAAAACAATTTATTTGTTTGAAATATTGAAAATAAAGAAAAGTAATTGATACTCTGCCACATTGATTCAATTTCATATATTTTGTAATTAGTTTCCACTAAAGACGAAAGAAATGAAACTGAACTAGTAGGAAGTGGCTTCTAGTATTTTAACTTCAACCCATGCTTTTAAGTTTTAGTGTTTGATTTTCGTTTTTGTTTGGCTTCTTCTTTTTCTAATATTCGATAGACTTTTCTCTATATTGATGCTTGCTTCTTTTATGGATTTTTTGCTGGGGTCGTTTACCTGGCAGTACTATTAGTTGATCATATTTAAGATAAGCGAAGTTGCCTTTTTTCCTCTCTTCTATTAAAAGAGGTTTAAGTTTCTGCCTTATTTCCAAAATTTCTTTGGGAAAATCTTCATTAACTGTGACATGTTTTGGTAACCTTTGTTTGTTGTTTAGTATCCAGTTTCTTTTCCAAGTCGTTGTGAACGTTGTCATTATGGGCCGTGCTTTATCACTTTTATGTCCTATTCTATAAACATTTGCTATCTCTTTTTTATCGACTACTATGTTCATGTCTTCTATCGTATCTTTTATGGCTTGATATAGTTGTCCTTGGGTCACCTGATTTTCTTTTATCCCAAAGAAAATCAAATTGTTTTTTCTGCTCTCTCTATCCAAATATTTGAGTTTATCTTCAAGCTTCTCAATTTTTTCTTGCAATTCTTTGTTTTCTTCTGAAATATATTTTGGTAGTTTATGAAATTCAAATTTTAGAAATCATTTCAAAAATTTTTTTTTTATTTCGTGCATGTCGTTTTTAATAATAAAATATTATTGGTTGTTTCTTTCAGAAGTTTGTTTCTCAGGTCGTTAAACTAGGCAACTATATTTATCATTATGTGCTCATTTACCATAAAATAAGTCATTGTACGTACGTGTTAGCTTTACAACAGGGTCTTGATTTTCATCAACACTAGGGCTATCTTCATTTGGAGCATCCAAATCTATAATACCCTCTTCATAATTCGTTCTTAAGATAGGTTTTTGCAATGTGGTTTTAGTTCCAGTCTGAAAGCAAAATAATTTAAGATACAAGCATTGTCACTGCAATCATCGGTTCAAGTGTCTGTGTTGTTAGTGGATGATAATATAGTCAGAATCAGCCTAATTTAATTTCCGACGAGGGTGGACCATCAGACCACTGTCACGGGCTTGCTTGACGCTTACCATCAGGCTCACGACCTGCTCATAATTATCATTTTCTCGATGTATTACTATCGAGTTATGAGCATATACGTGGAGTTGTGTATTATATAAGGTTATTTTTCATACAATGCAAAGCTCAAACATCCTAAAAATACTATTACATCAAGAAACCAAATAAAAAAAAGAAAATGAATTTATTATGAAATTGCAGAGCTTTAGGCCAATAAAGTTAACTTATGTTCTTTCCAGTATCATGCTCATTGCGTCGCATAGTACGTTATCCGATGGATTACGTTTACGTTAAAAATAAGTAAACAAATCAATTTCTCATCATATTGTGAACAAGATTTTCAAAATATAGCATGGTCTAAAAACTATCCCATTGGATTGTGTTACTAATTCTAAACAAACTACTTTCAGGTTTGCACTATACCAAGAATAACGTTGTGATATTGTAGCGGTGGTTGATTCGCTGGAATTTGAAAATAGTGCCACATATTTATGCATTACGGGTTTAGCTCGCCAGCTCGCTGTGTCATTCGACGATTAACGAGTATGTATGATAAGCTTGTTACCACTGTCATTTGTGCACAACTACTCTTTCAAACTACACTGTATAGTTAAGTGTCAACTAGACTAATAGGTTTATTATAAGCAAACTAAATGAAAAGCGTCAAGCTAGAAGGCTTGCCTCGACTGCAGTGCCGTTGTCAGATACACCACTAGGCGGAAATTTATGCCCACCTACTAGGATGCATTCGGCAGATTTATCTCCTCTAGTACCACTTATATTTGATGAATCTCATCACTTGCAGTAGTCATTACTCATTGGTATTTAGTGCTATATATTTACCAAATTAATACTATAGTTACTATATGTACTTACAAAAAGTAATGTTGTAACTGCAATCACAAGAAAAATTTCCATCATAAAAAGTTTTTGTTTATGCTTATTACACAGCCTAAAAAATATTATTAATAACTAAGAATTTAGGAGCACAGTTTCTAATTACAACGTGCATCGTGTAACCGTTAATAGGAGCGTTTGATATCGGTATTTTACAAAAATATAATTTATTGGAAGTAAATGTTGAATAACGGTATTCGAAAATTACAATACAGATTTTAATGAGTCGATTTTGCATGGTCTTCTATTGTTGAATTTATATTGTTTAGCTGATTTTTCAAGCAACTAAGATCAAGAAATATTTTAGTGCACTCTATTTCCTCACTCTCATAGCCTCAAAGAACGGAAATAGGAAAGAAAGAAGAAGAAAAGAAAAAATAATTTATTTCGATATAGGTAGGTACAATTGCATTCTGATACGACTGGAGAAAAATTGGAGAACTGCGGGCTCATCATTATCTTCAAGGAACAAATCTGAAGGCCCTTGCTATGCTGCATTGTGATGTCACACTTTTTGGGTAACCCTCTTTGGTAGCACTTGGACACACTCCCACCGCGTATTCGTTTGTATTTTAGCGGAAATTGATTTTGGTGTTGAGCTAGGTAACAACGCAAATCCAAGCGGAAGGAGAGGCGGAAATTTGCTGCCATCGCCTCCATCCCACCCCCTCAGGAGGTCACCTCGGCAAACAAGGCTCGCAAGAGGAAACCGCGGTTGAATCCGCCGAAAACGGCCGCCGTCATGGTGACAGTGTCGCCGGAGGCGGAGCGAAGCGGCGTAAAATATGCGGACTTGTTCCGAGAAACGAGGACCAAACTTACCGCCGCCGGTCTCAGTGTTGAGGTTGGCTTCCGCCGCTCCCAGACCGGGGCTCGATTGCTCGAGTGCCCCCGCCAGACGGCGCGAAAGTGGCCGACATCGTAGCGGGTTACCTACGGGAGATTACCCAAGAGCAGGCCGGCGTCAAGATCGCCAGGCCAGTGAAATGTGCGGAAATGCGTATTTCTGACCTGGACGATTCTGTGACGCCTGAGGAGGTAGGTAGGTGATAGCGAAGAAAACTCAGTTCCCTCCCGGAACCGTGACGGTAGGAGCTATCCGCCCCAGCCCCGGCGGAGTTGGTGCGGCATGGGTACATTGCCCTGTCGCTTCGGCCAAAATATTGGCAGAGGCAGGCCGTCTCCTCGAGGGCTTCTCCGCGGCGAAAGTCACCGTTCTCGACGCGAGACCCACGAGATGTTACAGGTGCATGGGCACGGGCCACCTGCGCTCGAAGTCCACCAGCAGTTTTGACTGCAGCGGTCTTTGTTTCCGCAGCGGTCAACCGGGGCATTTGGCGGCGGGATGCTCTGCCGCTCCCCACTGCCCCGCGTGTGCGGCGGGCAAGCAGCCCGCCGATCATATGATGGGGCGAGACGGGTGTAGGCCCCCCAAGCCCTCGTGCCTATCGATATGATATTTCATAATAATATGTTTTCATTTCATTATCCTTTCTTTTATTCTATAAAATGACACGGGGCTGTATCCACACAGATACGCCAGCCCCATTATGCCTTATTGTCATATAAGTTTATTGTAATTAAGTACATATTGAAATTATTGCTAAGCTCACATTCAATTATGATGATAATGATAAGGGGTTCACTAATTTAACGTCCGTACTAACGTAACGTAACGTACCGTAACTTAGAAATAAAAACTTTTTTGCGTGGAGTTTATGTTTACTTTTAAAGTAACGTAAAAGTATATTATGTCAAGGTTCCATCTTTTTAGTTTTTAATCTGAGTACAACCTTATTATTATTTTGACAACATTAACATGTTGGCGTTGTTGTTCCTTGCCTTGATTGTGACGAACATTTTCTTTCCGCGTACCATATCTCTTTTTGTCTCGGTATTTCGTCATAGTGATCTTTCCACTAAATGTAACACGAAACTTAAAATTTTGGAAATTTTATTAAGCGTTAAAAAGATCTGAATATTCTGTTTAAGTATGATATAATAAAATTCCTTGATATAACCTAGACGTTTTAGAACTCCCAATTATCCTTAATGTTTTGTGAAAAGTGCAATTAGTTCATTATTTATAATTACTACTAAAACAAAGTTACTTATCAAATTAGTGAAGGAGGCCGTACAAAACCTATGCCAGGTAAATTTGATATTCTAATACCTTAGTTACAGATAAGTTAATCTCCGCACACGAAATCTCTTTTAATATTCATGATCGCTATTACCATAGTAATTACTTGAGAATATTCCTCTAAAATTAGTGTTGGGTAGTCTCTTGGCACGGCCACGGGATTTATAGTCCCGTGTTGGGAAACTTGAACCCGTGGTTAAGATAAAGAGGGACTTAATATACGGATTAAATTTTCAGAGAAATTGTCTAACATTTTCTTTATTCGATTTGTTTTTTGCTGATTTTTTGAATACCACTCGTGGGTTGTCAAATACCACTTAAAAAAATATTTTTATTAGTAAAAATATTTAGATATTTATAGACAATAGTTTTAAACTTTCAACGCCAAAGGAGGTGTTATAGGTTTACGGCCGTATTTAATATTCTATCTATCAATCGATTTGGGTACTAGAGAAATATATTTGACATAAACTCCATTCAAAATATGTCTAAATTCTATCTCTAGTAGCCAAATCAATCTATAGATAGATTATTAAAAACGGTCATTAATGAGTTTGTGCATCTATGTATGTCTTTATTAGAGTTTGTGGCATCGTAACGCCTAAACGGATAGCCGAATTAGTATATATTTATTTTTATAAGAAAGCTAATTATTGCCTCGATGGCATGGCGGTCGTGTGTGCGACTGCTGCGTGGGACACCACTTTTTTGTTGTTCCGAGTCTGGGTGTATTTTGTGTCCGTGTATTGAATGTTCCCCTCGACACAGGCTTTGTACCCTACTGCGGGAGTTGTCTTTATTTAAAAAATAAAAGCTCCAAAATGTGATGTCATACGTGTTGTTGATGTGTTGTATATCATATATTTTTGCGTCGTGTAGGTACATCTGGATGGTACCTACATAATATTTTAGCACTGTTAGCAAATATTGTGAGATTCCGTAGTTTATGTATCATTGGAATTATCTAAGTCTACATCACTAAAATTATTTATTCACTTAAATAGATTCAAACAATCTATGGCCATAGCTGATTTTAAGTGCGGTTTAATAGATATTTAATTATTGTATACTGCTATTTTCTTACGATGTTATTTTTTATGATGTTATATCACTACGACTAAAAAAATTGTGATGATGATACAACATCACACAAAAATTATTGCCCGACGGCCGCGGTCATGGGTAGACGCTGTTGCAGTACGGTCGAAACGTCATGCAATAAACAAGGAATTTTACCTTAAATTATTCACGAGATTAAGACCCGTAGCATATATAATTTTATAATGTGTACAAATCGAAAGTTTACCAATACTTAAACAGCATACTTTTATCTGTATAAGTACACGCTTTAGGCAATATTTCAATAAATGAAAGTTTCGGGCCATTTTTTTTTAATAAAAACATGATTTTCATCATTTGTTGATTCATTTATCTGTTATTATTTTATAAACGAGTACAACAAACATTAAAGAATTTCTAATTTCATAGCATTATTTATACTAATAATATAAAGAGTTGATAAACTTTCGCGATTTGTACACATTATGAAAATATATATGACGGCGCCTTACAGAAATGTCAGTATCAAGAGTGACATGAGCTGTCAATGTCACTCTAGCGGAGCGTCGTGTCTATGGTAGCGGGGCGGCCATCTTAAAGACTTCACTTTTGTACGAACGGCCGCGAGCGCACCACGTCTGCGACGAATCGCTATCTATCGGGTTAATCCATATAGATTTTAACTTAGTTAGTGTTTATTGTAAAGCCTGCAATTACCGTGTGATTATCTGCGACATTATTTCATGTAAAATCATAATCATTTGAAAAAGTGTAACGGTTTTATTTAAAAGTAACTGTATCCGAAATAGTTTAAATTGTGAAGCAAGTTAAAAAGACGTTGTAGCCGAAGTGAATAGTTGTTTCTGTTACTCGACCACGTGCCCACGATGAATCCTGACGAAGGCCCTCCTGCGCTTATATCAGAAGTGAGATATCCGATCCACTTGAGCGAACGTAGTGTAAACCGAACGAAGGCGCGTGTGGTATTCGTGTGTCGGGTGTGTGGATTTGCTGGACGTTGTCCTACGTCCATTTTGGCCGTTTTCCGGTTTCGTCGCGGATCTCTGGTATGTGAGTTGTCCTAAGGGACGGTTCATGGACACAGGTGAGTCGTTTTTGTTTTGTTGTGATTTTGAGGCATAGTACTGTGTCGTTCGAGAAATAGAAGTCATTAAACTATGCAGTAAACGTTTAAATAGGTGTCACTAGTAAGCGAAGCAATTTTATTCCTCGTGTGTAGTCCCGTTGCCTTGGGTGGCTGTGAGGCGCGAGACGGGATTGTTCCATTTCGCGATTGAGGCGAGTTAAAACGATGTTCGTGAAACCGTTAAGTTTAATTAATTTTCGATTTTCTTCACATGTGGTGTATAATCTCTTATCTGCCACGTGGCTGGTTGAATATTGTGTTCGTTTAAATTAAGTGGTGGGCATTTATGCAGAGTATTTTTACTGTGTATTTATTGGCCGAGTCATTATCATTTGATGAAGTAAGTTATTTTTATCACCGCGATATAACATGCGATATATCACTGACAGTAAATTGTCCATCGCAATGTTCTTGCGTCACTTGACGCCATACTTACACACTATAACGCTAATGTGATTTTATAACGGATGCTATACAAGACATGTGCGATGTGACATTTGCGTTAAGGACTCTTGCAGTTGTACGAAGTGGTACGGTGAGGTGGGAAATGGTGACTTTTATAAAAGAAGAAGGTGTGCCAATGGATGGTATTCGGTGTGGTGGTGGGTTTCTTAGGGGGGCCCCAAGTTTTCATTATTTTTTGATATAACGCGCCGTTTTCGAGATAAAAACGAATTTAGAATAAAAAGGACATTTATGTAAAATCGAAAAATTACTTACACTGATACGTGATGGTTGCTTACGTATTATATGGGAGAAAGCATAAAATGGCGATTTTTATTAAAAAAAAAATGTGTCAATGAGTGGTGCTAGGTGCAGTGTAGCGTGACGGATATGGGCACAATTTCTGTTATTTTTTTGTGGTAGTATTTATAGTGTCGTTATGACTGGTATGGAACCGATCAACCTTTAATAGTAATGTGAACATTTTAACGTGTGTGGATTTTAATAGCGTGAAATCGTAAAATCTTCAGCACGACGACGACAGTGATTAAACGTAACATTTTAGTTAATACATGGCTGTTGAACCGTTACTAACGTCCCAAGCCAGTACTGGTACCTCTAATGAGAAATCCATCTAGAGGTTCAGTGTGGGGTTCACAGAGGAGTCTAATGTGGGGCCAATGTAGGGTCCATCGAGGGGTCCACTGTGCGGGTCAATTGTGGGATCAGCAGTGGGTCAACTGCAAGGTCAACTGTGGGGGTCTACAATGGGGTCTGGGACGGTATCCCTGGTTAAGTGATAATGATACCACTGGTTGAGCGGTGATGTTTTAGTATCTTTGATTGAACAGTACGGATCTATCACTACTTATGTGATGGGTTGAGAAGCGGTGAGTAATGGCTGATGTAACTTTGTGTTAGTAGTAGTTGAGTACTTCCTGTATAGTTTATTTGCTGATAAATCCACACTGTAGAACCTGGTAAAACAGTGTAGAACAATGTAGATCACGGTAGATCGTGGTAGAACGTGGTAGAATACTACAAAACACTATAGAACACTGTAAAACACGGTGGAACACGGTAGAACACAGTAGAACACTGTTAAGTGCTATAATTGTGATAGTTGCAATGCTTCATATGATTTTCTGTAATAGTTCTGATTAGGTGAAGTATTAGAGGGTCGGTTGCAGACGACGGGATTGTCTTTGTTAGTAGTTTGAAGGGTTTCATTTAACCTGATATAGTGGGCTCCGGTCAATCACCCGGTGTTTGGCGTGAGTGGGGTGGGAGAATGGGAGACAGTCGTTTGTGATTTAGGGTGTATAGTGAAAGGTGGTAAAGTGCTGCTCAGTCCTACCAGGATTTGAGCTCTGGACTAACTTACATGATATTGACTTGACGAGTGTGGTTTTGACTTGACCTGTGTGATGTTGACTAGCCTGTGTGGCAATGACTGGCCTGTGTGGCACTTACTAGCCTGTGTGGCACTGACTAGCCTGTGTGACAATGACTAGCCTGTGTGGCAATGACTATATTTATGTGTTAGTCACGGGGATGACTGTTTGGGTTATGGTCACAGGAATTACTATGACTGTAGTTGCAATAGTACCAGTATTTGGTATCTAGTTCTATTTGGGTCAGGATAACTGAGCGGACTTGTATTTTGTTCACGTGAATAGGATACCTAAGGAGATAGAAAGAAAAAAAAAACCGCTTGTGGTAAAGGTCAAAGCCTTTAATTGAAATGTGCCTAGTGATCAGAGTGTCATTGATGAAATTGTGGATAGTCAAACTGAGAGTCTAGCTATAGACGAGTGAGTTGAAGTTCGTATTGTGATGGGCATTGCATTGCATTTAAAGTGCCGGTAGTGGGGCAAAGAGTCTAATTCGGCAGTCTTAATCGAGCGGTCGTGGCCGAGGCACGTCTTCCGATAGACGTCGCTATTTTTATAGTCGTGAGTGCAAAAGTGTTAGTGTGGTTATTTGTGTAATCAAAATGATTAGAACAGTCGGCGGACTTAATACTCATCTAACGAAATACTCACCTACAGAACTTTATGTTAGGGATTCGCGTTCAGTTGTTAGATATATCTAGATTAAACTCAAAAGTTCACGATAAGAAGGAACGTTTAGATCTCGACCCTATACGGCAACAGGCATCGGATAATATTGAAAAGGCTGCAATATCTGAAGTAAGTCGTTTTAATAAAGGTCGCACATCGATTAAAAGGTTTTCAAGTGGTGATTCGATTTCTAAAAAAAAATTGTGGACGATGATATCAAACTAAATTGGATAGGAAGTTTAGGGTCTATTCGTTATAACGACGGTATTAGATAACGATAGGTACGAACTACAGAGTTTAAGTGGTTCTCATCGAGTATATAAGTACGTGCACGAGAATTTACGCTCAGTACTTCAGGGACACGATGGGTTGTTAGAAATTACGAGCAATCTTTTGGGTTATGAGCAGGCCGAGACGGCGCCTGATGATGTAGTAAATGTACCTGACCCGACTGACATATCAATTTCCCATGATTATGACACCTTGACCGTGTGTTTGGATTCAATATCTGCTGATTCTAACACTGTACTCTCAGACCCGGAGACATGGACTAAATTATACAAACAATAGTCAAGCGAACCCGTCGTCGCAGGTGTGTTCTACGTCATTGTTTATTATATTAGTCGATCCTGTATGGTATACACTTTTTATGAAAGTTCATAAAGGTGATGTCATCCAGATGGTTTAAGTTAGTCGAGCCTGGTCAAGTAGTGTCGTCCGGGCCACACCTGAAAAGGTTGGTTGAAGGGATGCACTAGCTTGGTCCAGATGAAAATTGTGAAATAGTCGAGCCTGGTCAAGTAGTGTCGTCCGGGCCACACCTGAAAAGGTTGGTTGAAGGGATGCACTAGCTTGGTCCAGATGAAAATTGTGAAATAGTCGAGCCTGGTCAAGTAGTGTCGTCCGGGCCACACCTGAAAAGGTTGGTTGAAGGGATGCACTAACTTGGTCCAGATGGAAAGCCTGTTCAAGTAGTGTCGTCCGGGCCACACCTGAAAAGGTTGGTTGAAGGGATGCACTAGCTTGGTTCAGATGGAAAGCCTGTTCAAGTAGTGTCGTCCGGGCCACACCTGAAAAGGTTGGTTGAAGGGATGCACTAGCTTGGTTCAGATGGAAATTATGAGTTTGTCAAGCCTGGTCAAGTAGTGTCGTCCGGGCCACACCTGAAAAGGTTGGTTGAAGGGATGCACTAGCTTGGTCCAGATGGAATATGTGTGGTTGACTGACTGGTCGGAAGGACAGAGTCGTCCGGGCCATTACTTGGTGGATTGGTTGAATGGATGCTATCGTCCGGTCCAAATCATTGCGAGTGCGAAAATGTGAGCTATGGTTTCCTTGAGTTGGTTACCTAGAAAATTCATGGTAAGTCGTTAGGACAGTGTTGTCCGGGTCAGACCCAAGATGGGTTGGTTGAAGGAAAACACTCGTCCAGTCCAGGTCATCTGCCGTAAGATTAAATTCCTAGATTTAGAAGTTTCTGCATTAGTGATATTGATGATGACAAAGTTTAATAGGATGGACGAGCGGATGAGTGAGTGATCGATTTCGTTTTGATTCCAAAAACTTATAGACGCCCGAGGACGGTCGTATGTCAGTCCGGCCGTGACGGCGCCTTACAGAAATGTCAGTATCAAGAGTGACATGAGCTGTCAATGTCACTCTAGCGGAGCGTCGTGTCTATGGTAGCGGGGCGGCCATCTTAAAGACTTCACTTTTGTACGAACGGCCGCGAGCGCACCACGTCTGCGACGAATCGCTATCTATCGGGTTAATCCATATAGATTTTAACTTAGTTAGTGTTTATTGTAAAGCCTGCAATTACCGTGTGATTATCTGCGACATTATTTCATGTAAAATCATAATCATTTGAAAAAGTGTAACGGTTTTATTTAAAAGTAACTGTATCCGAAATAGTTTAAATTGTGAAGCAAGTTAAAAAGACGTTGTAGCCGAAGTGAATAGTTGTTTCTGTTACTCGACCACGTGCCCACGATGAATCCTGACGAAGGCCCTCCTGCGCTTATATATATATTACGGATCTTTATCGCGTGAATAATTTAAGGTGAAATACCTTGCTTATTGCCCGACGTTTCGACCGTATTGCAACGGCCGTGGTTACGGGTAGACGTCGGGCAATAAACAAGGTATTTTACTTTAAATTATTCACGCGATTAAGACCCGTAAAATATATATTTTCATAATAATATAAAGAGGTAAAGTTTGTGACTTTGTGACGCTCTAGGGTCTCTGGATCTATCGAACCGATTAAAAAAAATCTTTTACCAATAGAAAGCCACTTTATTAAGTGTCATAGGCTATATAATATCACGCTGCAACCAATAAGAGTAGAGCATCAATGAAAAATGCAAATACGGAGGATAATGACGCAAAAGAAGTTGCGCGAGTCAGCTAGTTTAACTTAAAATAAAATTTACTTTAAAATTTGATACGTTAAAACTTTCTCTGGATTTTCATGAGTAGGTAAGGTAGGAAAGAGTAATATTTTTCTAGTACAACATAATTATTTGTATAAAAATATTGTTACATAAAAGAATATTTACTAAAAGGTGTTCGTTATGTTGATGAAAAATTTTGATCAAAGAATCCGTCTCGTATTATTTGCTGTTACCAAAATATTAAATGTTGTTTAGGCTTAAAAAAAGTAGGTAATCCGTAGTGGGTGAGTGTAATATGTTCTCTTGATCCAATATTATATATTTCTCCAATCGTGTTACATAATCAAAAAATATTTGAAGTCTTTGAAGCTAAATATTAAACGAAAACGTATTTTTTTTATAAATCAAGTTTTAGTCCCACGTATCGGTTTTTAGGAGTCAGTAGTAGACACGGAACACTTGTAGTTTTGCCATGTCTGTCTGTCCGCCCGCAGCTTAGTTCAGATACTCTTGTCATTAGAAAGCGGTAGTTTAAGGTTCATTTCCGTGCAACGCGGCCGATCGCGAGTCGCGCGCGGCTTACGACAAGCGACTGACGTGCGCGGCCGACGACTGTCGTAGGCTGCGCGCGCACTCTGACTATTGTCACCGCGCGCGTCAGTCGCTTGTCGTAAGCCGCGCGCGACTCGCGATGCACGGAAAGGAACCTTTAGTATGGATTTACTTAAATATTACTTACGCTGACAAAGTGATAAAATGGAATCTTAATTTTTTTTTTGGGCGCATTCTTAAGTTTTTTTCTCACATACCCCATCGTGTGGGGTGTTGTTATTAAGTTCTTTTCTAAATATTTAGCGTTTGTATCAATGATGGATTAAGTAAAAAGGTGTAGAAACAACATTCGATCTTTAAAAATGGCAAACTAATGCTTAAATAGATAACCTATTTTTGCAATGTAAAATTATAAAAAAAATTAAAAGTAAGAAAGCATGAAATAATATTATAATTATCAGAAGCAAAAAAGTACTCAAAACATCAATGGGTTAAATTTTGTATATACTATTTTTCACTTACCCGTTTATTTTATTCAATCCAATTTTTTAAGTAGGTAATGTATTTAATGATAACAATTAATGTTGTATTTTGCGATTATTTTAATTTCATTGCTATTACACCAAGCACAAGAAATCATTGATAAAATCAATCGTGTCACGTCACCTGTTTTTCACCTGGATTAAATTTGCTTACAAAAAAACATCTTTCAAATTCGTCTACCCACTTAAGAGATTATGTTATAATCTTGCTTATAAAATCCCATAACACTGAAATATCCGCAGAAATTTTCCTCAAACAAAAATGTGATAAATAAGCCTTGACCGCCGATCACAAACTTCGACCTTATCTGTTTTGCTGTCCGTCAACTGACACAATGACTTGCTTTGACACGTACAAAGTGACGTTATTTCAAAATGGCGACGAAAAAACCTTTTCCTGTTACAGACGGCCAAAAAAGTTGTCTAACAGTTTTGCCTAAACTTTTTATGTAACAAAAATAGTGTTGTGTCCAAGGAAGTCTGGAGACGTGAAAATACGTAAATGTGCCTAAGGTTTCTCTCGCTTAGAAAGAGACGCAAAACTTGATTTTATAAGCATAGTGTCAAATCATATTAACCATAGTCACGAGAGAGAAAGACGGTCTAGCAAAAATGACAAACGTCAAATAAATTTAAATTTGTTCTCTTATTACCGGCTCCGCACGTTGGCCCCAACGTCGATCACAACGCCACTCGTCCAACGACGTGAGGATCTGAAAAATAGCATTGGCGCCAACGTTGGGACGAACATTGTTCTAGATCCATTATTGTTGACTCCAGTCTTCAGTAAAACCTTCTAAGTTGTGTCTTCTTCCGTCTGGTCGATAGGTAGATTATTGAGATCGGCCGTTAGTGATTATTGCTTTTTGTTTTATAACATGCAAAGGTACAAGCCGTGTGTCCGTGACACAGGGCTTGTACCCAAATCTTTGACTTTACAAACATACAAGTCACGGACACAAAGTACTACACATACTTGGAACAACAATTTGTGAATGACACAAAATGGTGTCCAGTGTGGGAATCGAACCCTCGTACATAGCAGTCGGATACATTCCCACCAATATTGCAATAGCATATTACAAAGTTGTTTGGTGTAATGTAAACAAGCCACGAGCGGGAGGTAATTAGTATCGTATCAGCTCGTTTTTGGAAGCGTATATAGGCGTGTATAGGAGCGCCTTTTGTCACGTTCAGTCCGAGTTTTGAAGTGCGAAATGTAGAGCGCGTGTAAGCTCGTATGCCGAAACGACCGTAACCGCGCAGAAAAAAACCCTAGTCTGAAACCGCCCTAATACTTCGTCGACGAGAAAGAGATCATGTGAAAGGGACAGAATTCCAACTTTCAATAAAAGTGTTCGATGTGTGTGTGTGTGTGTACACAATTTGTAAACAGTGTGTACATTCAATGTATTATTACAAAATTGTACAAAAAATGTGTCAAACGGAAACTTTAAACATACCGAACGGAATAGAATAAATATTTACAATAATTTTGTTGGAATGGAAACGAATATTTTCCTTGCCAAGGATTCTTCGTACAAATAAATCTCAGCTTTTTGATGTGAAAAATATTGTGATGACTTTTTTTATTTGTCGTCTGTTATTTTACTAAATGGTAAGTAAATACATTTTTAGACGACAAATATGGTTTATTCTTAACATGCTTTTAATAGCGAAACAATCATCTATACAGCAGTCTACCCGTGACCACTGCCGTTGCAATATGGTCGAAACGTCGGGCAATAAACAAAGGTATTTAGCCTTAAAATAAAATATTTACGCGATTAAGACCCGTAGCTTATAAAATTCTGTAAAGTTTATAATTTCGTTGTATGGATGCGGTTTTCTCTTCGCTGAATTTGCTAAAATATCGTATTGCAGGAATAGCAGGAAGCTTGAGAAAGAATATCAACCTGAATCTGAAACATTTTGGCCCGTTTAATCCGCAATTTTGATTGTTTCTAATTTTGTTTGATGTACCCAGTGTCACTCTTACAACTAAGATGAATCTAAAGACATCTCTCAAGTTATATTAGTGAGCGAGTGGCAAAGACACTCGAAAAACATAACCTGAGCAAGAAGGAGTCTTGCTTAGTCAGGTAAAAATAAACTAATAACGGGATTGGAACAATGGGAATCTATCACTTCATTGACAAGGCGGTGACGGTGGTGAAATGGGAGTGTATACGACTGCTGTACTAGAAGTTGTAAGTTCGATTCCAGGATAAAGCACTGTTATAGTAATTTTGGTAGGCATTTCTTGTCAATTACTTTCTAATACAATAATTGCATTTTTGAAAAATAAAAAATTTGAAGTCCAGGCCCGGGAATCCAACCCGAGACTTCCGTTTAAGAAATTGGGGCCGGGATTGAACCATCTATCAGGACTCTACTACTAAACATCAAATTTCACTATCTATAAAAAGAATACTGTGGGTTTCTAGTATAGAATTTGCGATCATTAATTTTGTAAAGATTTTGTAAGACCCCACGTCAGGGCTAGTATCTACTTTAGTGCGGGAGTTGCTGGATTAGTGAAATATATAATAATAATGTCTTGGAACAACTCACACAACGCTATCTGATCCCAAACTACGCAGAGCTTGTACTATGGCAACCAGACAACTGATAAATATACTTATATATTTCTACATACATACATATAACTACATAGTATAAAACAAAGTCGCTTTCTCTGTCCCTATATCCCTATGTATGCTTAAATCTTTAAAACTACGCAACGGATTTTAATGCGGTTTATTTAATAGATAGAGTGATGGAAGAGGAAGGTTTATATGTATAATAACATTCATTAAATAGTGGAGAAATAAGGAGCGGAGCAGCAATAAGAAATGTTGCAAAAACGGGGAAAATTTACGCAGACGAAGTTGCGTGGGTCAGCTAGTTATAGATAAATTACACCCAGACTCAGAATAAACCATCATCACACAAACTTTTATCCTGGGTATCGAACCCACGACCTCCGGCTTATCATTCAGGGTAGGTAACTAACCACTAGACCAACAGGGCAGTCAAAGAAAGCTACATTGTTGTTTGCACTGACCTCTACAGGGTGATTTGTAATAAACCAATAATCTTCCGCTCGTGGCTTTTTACATGCCACTAAATAACTTTGTATTATCAGTTTTGGAAAATCTATACTCACTAATATTATAAAGCGGAAGAGTTTGTTTGTTTGTTTAAACGCGCTAATCTCAGGAACTACTGGTCCGATTTGCGCTACGACTAATAAGAGCGGAGCAGCAATGAGAAATGTTTCAAAAACAGGGAAAATTTACGCAGACGAAGTTGCGCGGGATAGCTAGTATTTAATATATTAACCCTCCCCTGCTACTTGTTTTAGAGTTGTGACCTTAACCACCTACAGTTTATTGTAAGGTTTAGACCCTAAGCCTGACAATGAGGCATTGATTTTACTCCAGGGTCTTTCAGATTTGTGGCAAATACTACTATGTAGTAGGTACGCCGGACTGGCTACCTCGTACAAAGTAACAGCAATTTCAAATAGCGAACATGCTCGTACTTTGAACTATTTTGACATTTATGACAATGTGTGGCTGCCGATGTGTGGCTGACTTGCGCGGCTGATGCGACAATAGTCAGAGTGCGCGCGCAGCCTATGCCATGCGTAGACCGCGCGCGTCTGTCGCAACCTCGGATGCGGCACTATACATTTTTATACTCTGACTATTGTCGCATCAACCACGCGCCAGCCGCATGTGATTGATCGCGCGCGGCTGCGATCGGTCGCGATGCATGGAAATGAAGCTTTAAACTTGACTGCCTCTGTGGCGCGGTGGGAGTGTGTCCGATTGCTACGCAAGAGGTCGTGGGTTCGATCCCCACACGGGACACCACTTTGTGTGATCCACAAATTGTTGTTCCGGGTCTGGGTGTAATTTGTGTCCGTGACTTGTATGTTTGTAAAGTCCCCCGCGACACAGGGCTTGTACCCTACTGCGGGAGTTGTCTTTAAAAAAAAAAAAAAAAAACGTATCTGGTCAACCTTTGGCACAGAGATAGATTATAGCCTGGAACAGCACATAGGCAGTTTTTATCCCGGAAAAATGTTTTCGTGAGTTAAAAATAAATGTATAAATTTGTTTCTCCACATTATGACGCGAAGACACGAGCGACAGCTTGTATTTAGTATGTGTAGGAATCTGTATCGGTTGTAGTTAAACCACCAATTTAGTTTAAAAAAAGTAACTTGGCGTCAGAATATATTCATAAAAATATATTAGACATCTTAATCCATTAAGCCAAGCAGCTGTAAATTAACGGCTAGGCATTAGTCTCGCAATCGTGTGATCGCGGATTCGAATCCTACCCATTTTACTAACTGACGTGAACCCACTCCTAACACAAGCCATTGAACTTAGTTAGAGGGGTCAACAGGATTGGTAGTAATTTCAAATATTAAAAAAAAGGTAATTGAAATTGTTTAACCTCTCAATTATAATTACTAGAATGTAAACTTAATCATATTAACCTGACGACTCCCAAACAAATTTAGATAACCCGTCAGACTTCTAAAACAATTACAGTAATAATTTAATTAATACGTTTCGTATTTCACAGGCAAGTTAATCGCACTTATTTGTTGTGTAGTCAAATGAATAAGACCTAACCAAGCCGCTGTTTGATGAAGCTTGCAAAAATAGTTATTATCGCGATAATAACTAAATTAAATTAGTTCAGGCATTTAAGCGTGAAAGCCGTTGTTAGGGAGCTAACTAAGGGTCTAATAAATGAAATAGCGTACTGTATAAACTCGAAACCAGTACTTGAGATACATTAGAATGAAGGAATGACTCAAAATAAAATAAAGCTAGTGGGCGCCCAGTAGCTTTATTTTATTTTGAGTAATTCCTCTAATGTTGACTATATAATAGACAAACAGAGTCAATTTCACATTTTTATAGTACTCGCGCAAATTTTTTTGCGTCATTGTTTTTGCAATATTTTTTATTGATGTTCCGCTCCTATTGATCGTAGCGTGATGTTATATAGCCTTTGACACTTATAAAAAACTTCGCTTTCTATAAATAAAATAATTTTCAAAATTGGTTTAGAGATCCTCCTACAGCCTAACAAAGTTTACCTCTTTATAATACTATTATTAAAATACTCGTATAGATTATATTACATAGTTTGGATAATGATTATAAAATAGACTGGTAGACTGACCACATCTGACCAGTCTACCCGTGACCACGGCCGTTGCAATACTGTCGAAACGTCGGGAAATAAACAAAGGTATTTAGCCTTGTAATAAAATATTTACGCGATTAAGACCCGTAGCTTATAAAATTCTATAATGTGTACAAATCGCGAAAGTTTACAAACATAATTATATTGGACTAGCTGTCCCGCGCAACTTCGTATACGTAAATTTTCCTCGTTTTTGCAACATTTCACGTCGCTATTCCGTTCCTATTAGTCGTAGCGCGATGTTATATAGCCTATAGCCTTCCTCGATAAATGGGCTATCCAAAAAAAAAAAGATTTTTTCAAATCGGACCAGTAGTTCCTGAGATTAGCGCGTTTAAACCAACAAACAAACAAACTCTTCCGCTTTATAATTTTAGTATAGATAATAATATTAAGAATGATTAAGACGATGCTTCAGTTGAAAAAATAGTTCAACCATAAATTCTAAGACATGTAAGACCATCTATAATAATAATAATAATATCTTGGGACAACTTACACAACATCACCTGATCCCAAACTAAGCAGAGCTTGTACTATGGCAACCAGACAACTGATAAACATACTTATATATTTCTAAATACATACATATTGTAGATAAATAACACCCAGACACAAAATAAACCATCGCGGTCACCATACAAAGATTTATCGTGGGTGGGAATCGAACCCAAGACCTCCGGCTTAGCAGTCAGGTTCACTAAACACTAGACCAACAGGCCAGTCAATCTATCAATCCGCACTGGGCCCGAATTATTTATTTCACTCTCTTTCAGAGAACGAGTTAAGTACATTGAGGTATTAGGTACATAATATCTTGATGGTTAAGTAGCTATATATGTTCGTAAACTTTCGCGATTTGTACACATTATAGAATTTTATAAGCTACGGGTCTTAATCGCGTAAATATTTTATTTTAAGGCTTAATACTTTTGTTTATTTCTCGACGTTTCGACCGTATTGCAACGGCCGTGGTCACGGGCAGACTGGTCTACCCGTGACCACGGCCGTTACGTACAAAGGTATTTAGCCTTAAAATAAAATATTTACGCGATTAAGACCCGTAGCTTATAAAATTATATAAGGTTAAGTAGCTATTTCTTAGTGGTGGGTGCTTTATATAGCTGACTAGCCTTTCCCTGCCGTTTTCCCGCTACTAATATATTTTTTATAGATTATTCTGTTTAGCTTGCGGCACTGCCTGTGTGGATGTCGGTTGTCACACTTAAAACGATAAAAACTACTATGTATCTAAATCAGCTCAGCGGTTTAAGTGTAAAAACGTAACTGACAGACAGACTGAGTTACTTTATATAATGCTCGCTGACCCTCGCAACTTCGTCTGCGTCAATTTTCCCCGTTTTTGCAATTGATACAATTATATTTAAATTTATTAAATAGATACATTACGACCTTTTCTCATACCTACCAAATAAACAAAAGAAAAACATTAAAATCGGTCTAGCCGTTTCGGAGGAGTTCGACCACAAACACCGTTATACAAGATTTTTATATATTAGAATTACTTTGAATGTTCTAACTTAATGTATATTATTACTTGTTTTATTTTTTGCAACATTTTTAGGGTTCCGTAGCCAAACTGGCAAAGTTAGTAAATGTTTTTGGAAATAAGCGCTCCGAAAGTTGCGTAAATTGTGTCCCGCCTTAACTTTTGAACCGTGTGATCCAGAAATATGAAAAAAATCATTAGCGCTTAATAATCACTTTAAATTAAAATAAATATATTTTGGACATGATCGGATGTACCGTCATTAAGTTATTGCCGAAAAACTGAGTTTCTCAACAAAAGGGCTTAAGTGATGCATTTCTTCGAGGCTGCGGAACCTTACACTGAGCATGGTCAGATATGCTCTTGCCCGGTTTTTATGCTAATTTTACTTTAATATATTTTTTTAAATATATAAGGAAAAAATCGTCTTAGGCATATAATATATATTATATATAATTCGTCTATATTATATATAATTCCTTCCTAAGGAACTTGTTCGGCTCTGTGAGTTTAAAGTTTTAAAAAAATATAGTGAAACTAGCATCAAAATGCTTTACAAATTATAAAAAGTTAAAAATTATAAAACGTAATGTTCAGGCCCAGCGTCATCAAAAAACTATGTTTAAATTGTTTCTGCAATAAAACACAAAGCCGTACAAGTTCCTTGGCAACGCGGTGGATGATGTCACGATTAAATCCGTCTTGTATTGGATGGTATCGGAATTGGTAATGTCTGGTTTTTTGGCATTATCTTAATGACGATATATATCCGATCATTTAAGAAATAATTTTAATTTAAAGTAATAGTTTAGCGGTTTTTATTTAATTCATATTTTTTGGACACTAACTTGTTTCAAATTTTTTTTTTTTTAAGATTTAAGGTTTAAAAACGGCGGTAGCGTAATGGCTCGATATCGTGAGGTCTCGGGTTCGAATTCTACCGACGTGACCCACTTCTTACAAGCTATTGAGCTTAGCTGGAGGGGTTAACAGGATTGCTAGTAATGTGGGACTTACAATCCCACATTGCTAGTTACTTTAAAAAAAGAGGAACACAATTTATGCAACTTTCGGAGCGATTATTTCGAAAAATTAAAAAAAAACTTAATAAAAAAAAAATTAGAAACCTTA
Source organism: Herminia tarsipennalis (assembly GCA_945859575.2). Classification (NCBI taxonomy): domain Eukaryota; kingdom Metazoa; phylum Arthropoda; class Insecta; order Lepidoptera; family Erebidae; genus Herminia; species Herminia tarsipennalis. Next base: position 19,463,087 of record OX243849.2, on the reverse strand, counting down.
AAATGTTTTTAAAAGACCTGACGAATTACGTATCACACGTTGAAGTTTGCTCCAAAAATTTGTTCTATCTGTTACATGTATGGAGTAAAAATAAAATAATTATTAACCTATGCCGGGTTATTAAGGGGTCTCTGACTCAGTAGTGACCGAGCAGATCAAAATATATGCAAGGTTAAGCAACATTACCACTGTCAGTCGGTAGATGGGTAACCGTTTCCGAACATTGTTACACCACTCTGTGCCCCGGAGAGCACGTTAAGCCGCCGGTCCTGCAGCTATTCTCTTTCCAGCCTTGTCGTATTTCTGTATCATCGGACTATGAGGGTGAGAAACTAGAGAGTGCACTTGTGTCTGCGCATACACTTGTGCACATATCTCCTGCGTAGTTGGCTAGTCTCTAATTCTAAATCTATTATTAGTACGTTGCCCAGCGTAGTATACATACAACAAAGTCAAAGTCAAAATACTTTATTCATTTAGGTTACAAATGCAACACTTATGAACGTCAGACAAAATTTGGAATAGAATGATTCTACATTTAATGCCAAGTTCGCAAGAGTAAAGCCGTGAGAAAAGAACTTGGCAATAAAAACTCATGGCCACTTTTTTTAAATGCTATTTTTACATAAAATCTGTATATATACAGTAAAGCCAGTAAGGGGCTGCAACCATTACACCATGAAACTCACGCAAGCAATAACCATAGTACGTAAAATGGTATAATCAATTTTAAATGAATTATCCTCCTACGGTGTGGATGGGAGCATCAACTTACAAAAATACAGAAGATGGTAAAGGCAACTTGCGATGCGATTATTAAAGGAAAAACTACTTATTTATGAACCACTAATTAAAAAATCAACAGACCTATAAAATGATAATGACAAGGCCGACCAGTCACCCCAAGTAGCACCCGTTCACGAGTTTGACGCATGGGTCAGCCATCATCCCCTTCGCCATATTGGAGGGTAGGAAGACGACCCGACCCACACCGCCACCACAAGCAATGACATTTTAGTGAGCAAGCTTGCTGTCCTCTTGAAAGCGATTAAATCCCCAATCGTCGATGTTAAATTTTGCACGTCTATTGTGGGCCTTACAGATGACAGTTATTATGAATAATCACCGCATTTTATTCCTTAAGACCCCCTGCTAAGAGGGAAATTGGATGAGTTCTTACAATATAAGAATATGTAATAATTTCCTGGGGCATAAATATATAAAATTAAATATAATAAAGATTGTCGGAAATTATATTTTTTGTTGATCCATTTATTCAGGATATTAGTATGGACTACTTTGAAATACTGTTATATTACAAATATCTACCCATATTTATCCATTTGGTATACTTTAAGCAAACGGTCTTTGAAAAAATCGATTAATAGGTACATGGGTGAGTGTTTTAGAATAAATATGAAAGGCATGAAACACGAAAGAGAGTGGCACGTGTAGTAGGTATTACACACCTACAATAATAACCAAAGCATTTTTTATTTTTCATACAAACAGCCAGCAGCCTTACCTTTCATGTGCTAACTAGTTAAATTTATTTTTTACTTTTCTTGTATTATTTTTTAGTGTTGATATGTACTGTACCTAAACGTTGCATTATTGTTTGGACACGCAATGATTTTTTGTGTAAGCTCTTTTTTTTTTCTTTTAAAAAAAGACAACTCCCGCATTAGGGTACAAGCCCTGTGTCGCGGGGGACTTTACAAACATACAAATCATGGACTCAAAGTACACGCAGACTCGGAACAACAATTTGTGGATCACACAAAGTGGTGTCTCGTGTGGGAATCGAACCCACGACCTCTTGCGTAGCAGTTGGACACACTCCCACTGCACCACAGAGGCAGTGAAGATATCCATAATAAAAAAATAAAATGTTGGTGCTGTTTCTGGTGCTCCCTATGATGAACTTATCAATGGGTAGAAACGGCAGCAGGCATCGGACTCACAAACGAGAGTTCGGGGTTTCAAATCCTACCCATTATACTACCGACGTAAACCCACTCCTAAACCAAGCAATTTAGCTTAGCTGGAGGGGTTAACAAGATGCTAGTAATGTGCGACCAACATTGCTAGTTACCTTTTTTACTCGACTGTAAGAAAGGGTTATGTGTTTCATTTCGTGTGTATGTATGTATGTAGTATTCTTTATTACCTTATATCTTTCAAACCACAAGAAGGATTTAAACAATCAAGACGTCGTTAGATTTGTCTTGACCGTCCAAGTGTTTCTTGATAAGAGACTTAAAAAAAAAAAATGGCGGCTGTGAGATGTCAAAAACAAGAGGTGTGAAAAAAAAGTTGTTTCAAATACCACAATATGGGTATCAAATTAAAGGGCTTGTCGTAAGCATTTCGAAAAGGTATATCATAACTATGACTGTAATACTAAAAAGTTAGTGACCTTTTTTTATTGTTCAATACTTGGCAATAGCTGTGATAAAAGTTAGTTGTTTTATCCTACAAGCACTGAAAAGTGTTAAATCAAAAAATAAATTTAAAAACCGAAAAAAATCGACTGCACAAAAAAGATATCATATCTATATTAATATTATAAAGCGGAAGAGTTTGTTTGTTTGTTTAAACGCGCTAATCTCAGGAACTACTGGTCCGATTTGAAAAAATCTTTTTTTGTTGGAGAGCCCATTTATCGAGGAAGGCTATAGGCTATATAACATCGCGCTACAACTAATAGGAGCGGAGCAGCGACGAGAAATGTTGCAAAAACGGGAAAAATTTACGCATACGAAGTTGCGCGGGACATCTAGTATCTTATACAATATCATACAGTCAGAGACACTTTACTAAGTTCATCGAGATTCATCTTCTGATGAATTTTTATAGTATCCTCTCTCTTCTATAGTATATGTGCCTCGAACTTGTTTATATCTTTTTAGGGCAGGCGGGTTTTTTATTTTTTTTACGAAAACAAATTGCTGCAAGTTTGTTTGTTTGAATGCGGCAATCTCAGGAACTACTGGTCCGAATTGAAAAAATCTTTTTTTGTTGGTATCGAGGAAGGCTATATAACATCACGCTACGACCAATAGGAGTGGAGCAGCAACGAAAAATGTCTAAAAAACGGGTAAAATTAACGCATACGAAGTTGCGCGGGACAGCTAGTTTGCTTTTATGGTAGTTCGGCACTGCATCGGTCCGTAGACTGATACTAACTGCACAGGCGATTTATCAAATCAGGTGAATTAAACTCAAGAGAAGCACCCTTAACTATATTAAGATTACCTAACTCTTCACCTGCTTCATAGTAGGCATGATTAATCTCAAGATATAATTTAAATAGAAAAATGTTTTGCTATTTTTATAAGGCAAAGTTTCTCAAAGTCACCTTGACATTCTGTTTTAAAAATGTTGTCTTAATTTAACTGACAATTCATCTGTAGAGTTTGTTTGAACGCGATAATCTTAGGACCCACTGGTATGAAAATTATTTTACTGTTTATTGAGGAAAGCTATTTATTTCTGTATTTATTTAGGGACATTTCACAGTTAAACGCTAGGTACGGTAGGTACTATTAAAAAGTTTCCCCATTAAGTCCGCGAAATAATTGATATGCGTTAGTGCAATTGTCTTATGAACAAATCAGAAAACATATCTGACTAGTAATTTCACTATAATCAAATTTATTGTAGCGTATACCATGTAACACCATGTACGAGAGTTACCTTCGATTCCAAGCTTAGCAAGTTGTATTCCTTAGGCAAGAGTTTGTATAGTTTATTCTTTTTTTAAGCTATTCATCATCATCATCATCATCAGCCTATCGCAGTCCACTGCTGGACATAGGCCTCTCCAATTGCACGCCACTTTGTTCTATCTTCGGCTTCTCGCATCCAGCTCCTGCCAGCCGTTTTGTTTAAGCTATTGCATAGCTTCTATCGCGGGCCTTGAGCGCGGGGACCGAATCCAGAAATTCCGTAACGAAAAAACCTCACGCTCCCCACTCCGACGGGCACAGCGGTGACACTTTTTAGTTTTGCCATCTATCGATGAATAGCAGAACTTTTAGTTACTTTTTTTTAAATTTAAAAAGAAAAAAATAAAATAAAAATAAAAATATTTTATATTAAAAAAAAAACTTAAAATTTTTTTTTATGCTTTTTTGAAAAAAAAGTTAATAACATTGTTTTTTTATAATTCAAAATAAAAAAAAAATATAATTTTTTTTTTTTTTTTTAATTGCTTAAGTTGATAAAAATGCTATGCAATAGCTTTACCGTGGCAGTCCCCGAGTGCCACACATTTTTTTTTTTAAAAAGACGACTCTCGTAGTAGGTTACAAGCCCTGTGTCACGGGGGACTTTACAAACATACAAGTCACAGACACAAAGTACCCCCAGACTCGATCAGATCACACAAAGTGGTTTCCCGTGTGGGAATCGAACCCACAACCTCTTGCGTAGCAGTCGGATACACTCCCACCGCGCCACAGAGGCAGTCAATGGATCTCAGAAACTTTTTCATACTGATTCTATTTTATCAACATATCTATACTAATATTATATAGAGAAAATATTTGATTGGTTGTATTGAATAGGCTCCGAAACTACAAGACGGATTTTAAAAAAAAAATCATCGTTGTGAAGCTACACTAACCCCGGGTGACATAGGCTATTTTTTATCCCTGTATTCCCACGGGAATGGGAACTACACGGGTGAAACCGCGAGGCTGGTTTATTATAAATAGGATTCCTAATAGGGACTGCGAATAATTCAAGCTGGGATCTAACCAGGGTATTGTACAAGTTAAGTAAAGTAGATGAGCGCTTAAAGTCCTTAGAGGATCTCATGACGAAGCCGAACATTTGAGCAGCTATATGCTATATATAATATCACGCTACAACCCACAGGAGCAGAGCAGCAATGAAGAATGTTGCAAAAACCTGGCAAATTGACGCAGACGTAGTTGTGTGAGGCAACTAGTAATTTATAATAGGCTAGCTAATAAGACCTTTTGCATAGAAATATGTTTTATAAACAAAACGCAATAACGCACTGTTTAGTCGCATGGAGTGCGCGCTAGTCGCAAGTACATTGTCTCTGTTAAGTATTATTTGAGCATTCTTTGGCAAGTGCTAGTCCCCAAAGTCCTACAAATCTACATCCACCCACACAGCCAAAAACTTTACTGCCTCTATTTATATACGCCGTAACCAGGAATATGTTATGACCAATAAACGTTTGAGTGCTGCGCATAACTCGGAAACATTCGAATTAGATGTTCGTAAAAACACACCATCCCATATTAAGTTTGGTTTCCACTCGCTAAGTGATAAACTGGACGATTTTATGGACCACATTCTTTTTCACTCTATTCTCAATAAAGGCTGTAATTCAATGGATTGGTTGATGTTTTAGTGCCAATACGCAAAAATATTTGATCAGCTACTTCGCTAAAATCTCGGATTTTCGTACTATATAGACTGAACGCTAATGCAACGCTCACTGCCGCGCGGTTAAGGTTCATTTCCGTGCATCGCAGCCGCGCGCGTTTGTCGCTTACCTCGGAAACGGCACCATACATTCTCATACTCTGACTATTGTCGCATCGGCCGCGCGCGTCAGACGCTTGTTGTAAGCCGCGCGCGACTCGCGATCGGCCGCGATGCACGGAAATGAACCTTTAAGGCTTTACTTCCACTTGATTTTGCAATATCACAATGCATTTTATTAGTAGGTACATCTCTGTCCCCGTCTTTACACGCCTAAAACACCTAAAATTTACGCTGATGTATTAAAATGGAGCAGTGACTATTTGGCGGTTCATTCTACAAGGCTTGAAACGGACTACGATGTCGTCGCCACGCCATACCTCTAGCATCATTCTATATTCGTATTGGAATAGTTCGAGGGGTAAAAGAACGGTAAAGTCAAAGTCAAGAATACTTTATTCATTTAGGTTACAAATGCAACGCTTATGAACGTCAGACAAAATTTGGAATAGAATGATTCTACATTTAATGCCAAGTTCGCAAGAGTAAAGCCGTGAGAAAAGAATTTGGCATTAAAAACTCATGGCCACTTTTTTTCAATTCCATTCTTTACAATATATTTGTATTTATACAGTAAAGGCATTAAGGTGCTGCAACCATTACATTGGTAAATCTGTAAAGTAATTTATTTGACCGATACAGTTCCAGCAAACCTCTGACTTCTCGGTAACATATTACCGAGAAGTCAGTGATTTGCTGGAGTACAAGTGTTCACAGTCACCGGTTGACATATCTATGCCAACCGGTGACTGTTATGGTAGATATATAATAAGGTAGTGACAACGGTTATGAACGTCAGACAAAATTTGGAATAGAATGATTCTACATTTAATGCCAAGTTCGCAAGAGTAAAGCCGTGAGAAAAGAATTTGGCATTAAAACTCATGGCCACTTTTTTCAATGCCATTCTTTACAATATATTTGTATATATACAGTAAAGGCATTAAGGTGCTGCAACCATTACATTGGTAAATCTGTAAAGTAATTTATTTGACCGATACAGTTCCAGCAAACCTCTGACTTCTCGGTAATATTTTTCCGAGAAGTCGGAAATTTGCTGGAACTGAAGTGTTCACAGTCACCGGTTGACATAGATTGCTAACTGACTGTGTATGTGTACTCTGTGCGGTAGTCGGATCACTTTTAGCGAGAGTTAAGGAGTGGCCACACTACGATACGATTACTGTGCTTCTAGTATATATTTCAACAACACCTAACACACACACACACACACACACACACACACACACGCGCGCGCGCGCGCACACACACACACTTGCAACCAAACAAATCCAATCAAATTAATAATATGTTAACTGAATATTATGAATGTAACAAGCAACCACTCTGTATCAAATAGCAGAGCGTATTGTATATTCACAATAAACTCCCTCTTGGGGAGGATTTATCCCCAAGAGGAAATTATAAAAAGTATATATTGCAGTATATATCGAGAATCATAACACCTAAATAAATGTATGCCGCTTTCTTCTGTGCCGGGATTCAAAATTTCTTAACACCCACAAGTGTGTAGGTACTGTATACAACAAGTAAGTACAAAATAAATACAAGTCAATATAGAGCACATAACTCTTTACGTACGACACTTTGACATATTTAATATGTGTTTTATTTACGTATAAAATAGTGGTATTTTACGTCCACTACGGGCGTAAAATGACGAAGTTAAATACATTAGACGCCTTTATTTTGGTTACTAATGTCTGTCGTATAATGTTTGTGTCATATCTCTACTTTACGAAAATTCGACTCACATAGACAAAATAAAATAAAAACTAAAAGAAACCCGCCTGCAAGATACTTCTTCTGATCCATAGTTATAACATGCTAACCAAATATTATTTTAATTAAAAAAAAAAAAACAATTGCAAAGCATATTTCCTCTGTAGATTAGGTGTTCCATTCAGAAATTTTAAAACAATCAACAACAGCAATTCCTTTATAATTCAAAACAACTTCAAACTCACGAGTCTATCTAACGACTATTGTGCTTAAACAATGAGTCAGGGAAGTAGTGGAGTGTTGCGGGAGCTAACTTTATACTTTACGTAAACTATGCCTTCAATGTTATTGTGTACAGTATTAAGAGTCCTTGTTTTATTGTTATACAAGTACTTGTAGGTTTAGTTACCCATATTATATTATAATAATAAATCTCTTGGGATAACATCACAAATAAACAAACAATCTCTTCATCTTTATAATAACAGCATAGATAAATTATACACAGAATAAATACTCGTGCTCTTCACACAAAGATTTTTCAAAGGTGGAAATCGAACCCACGACCTCTCGCTAAACTATTAAGATAGTTGGATGATATGTAGGCATAGGCATATGTCGTTATTTCCTATCTATACTAATATTATAAAGATCTAAAGTTTGTGAGTTTGCGAGGTAGTAGGGGGTAATCTCTAGAACTACTGAATCGATTTGAAAATGAAAACAAACTTTTACCAATAGAAAGCCACGTTATTTGCGAGTGTCATAGGCTATAGAACATCACGCTACGACCAATAGGAGCGGAGCACCAATGAAAAATGTTGCAAAAACGGGATATAATGACGCATAAGAAGTTAGTACATACGTAGTCTGCTAATTATGTTATATTGTCGTACTTTCTGTTTCTATTGGCTACAAACTGTTTACTTTTCCTATTCATAGTGTAAAAAGATTAAATTATCACCGCACTTGACGTATTCTGATATGTTTTAAACTAAGCGTCCCCACCATCTATATCGGCCTTAATCGATGATTTTATTATTGGTGGATGATCTAAAAACCCTCAGACACACGCAGGTGGAACCGTGGGCGACAGCTAGTTATATATATTATACTAGTTGTCCCGCGCAACTCCGTATGCGTACATTTTCCCCGTTTTTGCAACATTTTTCATTAGGTACTATAACTTTTAAACTTACGCGTTGCATTATAAATACAATTTGACACGGGAATAAACGCGTTTAATCTAAGTAAAGTTACCTTACCTTATGCTTGACGTTTCGACCGGGTTACACCGACGTGTCGGTGTAATTAATACTGTAATAATTACTGTTCTGCTCCTATTGGTTGTAGCGTGATGTTATATAGCCTATAGCCTTCCTTGATAAATGGGCTACCCAACAAAAAAAGTTTTTTTCAATTCGCACCAGTAGTTCCTGAGATTGCCGCGTTCAAACAAACAAACAAACTCTTCAGCTTATTAATATTAGTATAGATGAGCATGTTAAAACGAGGATCAAGGGAAAGTATAGCAGTAAGTTACCTATAAACAATATCGCTACATTATTATGATTTACATAGCAAAACATTTTTTTTTTCTACAAATTAAAACTCTAAAAATATAACATTTCCAATCTATACTTGTGACCACGGCCGTTGCAATAACAATAAAAATAAAAATAAAATTTATTATCCTACGTTTCGATCACGTAGGACAATAAATTTTACTTAGGAACTACTGGTTCGAATTGAAAAAATATTTATAAGTCAGATAGCCCATTTATCGAGAAAGGCTATACAACATCACGCTATAATTAATAGGAGTTAAAGTTGCAATAACGGGGAAAAATATTTCTGTAAATGGTTAAAGTTACACAACAATAATGACGGATTGGTTTCTCTTAAAAAGTTATAATAAAAATCTGTGACTGCAAACGCCTATCTTTTAAGGTTGACCCACTATTACCTTTTTCATGGTAATCAAATTAGTTCTAAAATAATGCATCTATTTGCGAAAGTTTTTAATAAACATGGTATTAACCCTTATCCAAATAAATACGTTACTCATCACAAATATTTAATTTTGATACAAACTGTTCTTACTTCATTTCATTTCAATGAATATCTTATGATATATCATAGTTTAAATATTACGTAACAAAATCAGCCGCGGATCCAGAACTTTGTTCAGGGGGGACAACTATTGGCTCAACTGGCCAAGTGTGAGTTGTTTGCATCACTGGAAGGGCGAAGGCATCAACCACCACCGCCGAGGGGAAAACGGGGACAAAACACATCAGTCCAGTCTTGAAATTTTACATCAATCGAATCTGCCTGAAGACGAATCAAATACTATAAGCCTTTATGGACTAATGTGCGACAAGGTGGGCGGTTAAGGGCACAGTACCAAGCAGTAGCGAAGGGTTAAAAACATTCTAAGGTAACCCGACACCATATATCTATCTTTGTGGACACGGTTCTTTGTACCTAAAATATTATGTAACTACAATTCAAAGGAAAGCCGAAAATAATAAAAATAAATAAATAAAATAAAAATAGAAACTTATTTATTCATTACAGTACAGAAATACAAGTTATAAGGACTCTCCGCCACTGGTACCAAGTCCGGCCAGTAGATCGACGAGACAAGTCAGGCAGTATGCTCCCTTTGGAACGGTTGTGTTCAGTAAACTGTTTTTTTTAATGATTTTGGAACGAAGTTCCTTATCACGCGTTGTGAAAGGGGCTAGACAAAAACGAACGACGAACGACACTTTTTGACACACACAAGCTTTTAAAAGGCTACAGTATCGTATCGTAGCCACCCAGCGTTCCTCTATTATTCTTATTTCCCTCTATCAAATATCAAATTATAGTGTGGTATACCGTAAAATAGCCTATGTTACACTTTAACGTTAATAAATAATAAAGGTTTCCCCTGGTTTCTTCCGCGTGATTTTTAATTAGCATTGTAGGTACCAAATTTATCAAATTTTGATCAATTGTTCTCAATCGGTTCGTGGATAAAACAAAGAAAGTTTCAGTTTCTTTATAATTGTATTGTAGGTGCCCACTCTCTGTGGCCCTATCATGTGACGCGAAAGAAGTTGCGAGGATCAGTTATCTGAGTATAAGAGTCATGAGAGGAAACTGTGATTGTCTGATATACACAGTTTTTTTTTTTAAAGATCTAGCATTACTAGCAATCTTGTTCCCTCTAGCTAAGCTCAAAGGCTTGTGTTAGGAGTGGGTTCACGTCGGTAGTATAATGGGTAGGATTAAAACCCGCGATATTAAAATATATATATTACGGGTCTTAATAGAGTGAATAATTTACGGGTACACGGGTACTACCCGTGACCACGGCCGTTGCAATACGGTCGAAACGTCGGGCAATAAACAAGGTATTTTACCTTAAATTATTAACGCGATTAAGACCCGATTATATATATATATATATATATATATATACATATATATATATATATATATATATATATATATATACATATATATATATATATATATATATATTTTAATAATGTGTACAAATCGCGAAAGTTTATCAACATTTAAAACCCGCGACCTCACGATTGCGAGCCCGATGCCTTAACTAATGGTTAAGGCATCGGTCACTTGTCTCACACTTCTGAATGGATTGGGTTGAAATTTGGTTCACAGATAGTTCTTTATCATAGTTGTTATGATAGGCATCCACTACAAAAAAAGCAAAAGGAAATTTTTAAAGGGGTGAAATGGCAGTCTAGACTTAACGCGGGCGAAGCCGCGGGCGGAAACCAGTCGTTAATAAATGCAAGTTGAGTCGCTCACTGAAGGTACTGTTAATGTTTTTCAGTTTTTTTCTTTGTTTAAGTTATAGGTATGCCATTACTTTGTGAAAAGTTCTAAGCAAGTATCCTTTAGAAGTAATTTTTATTGGCATTTCTTGCCATTTACTCTACAAATACAATAATTACATTTTTGAAAGATAGAAAAGTTTGAAGTCCAGACCCAGGAATCGAACCCGAGACTTCCGTAGTCAAACCGGGGCCAAAAGCGAATCACCTATCTGGACTATGTTACTAGACCTCAAATTTCTCTATCCCTTGATGTTCGTGAGTTTGGACCCTCGCATGCGCCATCTAGTCGGTAGTTAAAGAACTATCACGGCTTTTGTTATTGCTTCGTTACAGAAAGCATTTTAACAAATTATGATGCGACATCATAATTTTAGTAGGGTTAGGCCGAATATTGAAGTAATTTTTATAAGCATTTCTTGCCAATTACTTTACAAATACAATAATTGCATTTTTGAAAGATAGAAAAATTTGAAGTCCAGACCCAGGAATCGAACCCGAGACTTCCGTAGCCAAACCGGGGCCTTATAATTATGATGATAATTTTTCTATCTTTCAAAAATGCAATTATTGTATTTGTAAAGTATCCTTTAGGTTTTGATTCACCTTATTAGCACGTGATTGAGATAGACAACCCATTTGTGATTTATCAATCTAGACAATATCTATCATAAAATATTTGTAAGGATGAGAGTATTTATATCTTAGGCTGGATCTCGTACCATATGAGATAGGTATGTAATAAAACAAATTGTATGTTTTTGTTAACTGTACTTTGAATATGTTAGTTATTGTGGGGCAAAACAAGAAACACATTTTAAATAGGATGAAAATTTTAGGAATGTGAGAGGAAAACGTAGGACGAACGACGCATACATCACATTTCCTGCCAAGCCCTTTATCTTGGGGGACTTTACAAACATACCAATCACGGACACAAATCACAGTCGGACTCGAAACAACAATTTGTTATAAAATTATAATATACTACGGGTCGCGTGAATAATTTAAGGTAAAATACCTTGTTTATTGCCCGACGAGTCTATCCGTGACCACCGCCGTTGTAATACAGTCGAAACATCGGGCAATAAAGAAGGTATTTTAGCTTAAATTATTTAGGCGATTAAGACCCGTAGTATATATAATTTTATAATGTGTACAAATCGCGAAAGTTTATTAACAATTTGTTGTTTAAAGTGGTGACCCGTGTGGTAATCGACCACACGGGTCACTACCACCACCCACTAGACATTGTCATTTGTAAAAAGTAACAATGTCCAACCCGATTTATTGTAAACCAATGCCCAATTTCACAGATCCCCCTATTCCTAAAAGAGACATTTTAAATCACTCTCAATTCTTTCAGTCTCATACTTTGAGACTGAAAGAACAGACAAATAGAATTAGGTACAGAAATATACCGCAAATATGGTTACAACATCCCTAGGTGCCCAAAAATACGAAATGAAAAACTCTTCTGTATTAGTCAAAAGTTTTTTCATAAGATTAAAATATTATGGTGCATCAACGCTATAGTTCGAACCGACAAAATATGGGTACGAAAGGTTTTTGAGTGATGACCAATGCAAAACGCAGTGCAGGACGACCTCCCACATGATGGACTGACGACCTGATTAAGGTAGCGGGAAGCCATTGGATGCAGACCGCTCAAAATCGTACGCTGTGGAAGTCCTTGGGAGAGGCTTCTTATGTTCAACAGGGAACGTTTTCAGGCTAATGATGATGATGACACTATAGTTGCAGGTTACAGTCTTTGTTTTGTTTTTTATGGCAATCTGGCGGATTTTCCAGGATATATCAGCCGGTGGCAAGTATTTATTGTTTAGTATAACTGCACAAAGATTCTGTTTATGATTATGACTTTAAGGATTATCACACGTTAAATGCGGGAGTGTGAAAAAGCTCAGTTTGCCATCATTTTTACAACTATTAAAACTGCTTTATAGATAGATAGCAGATAGAGCCTTATCGCTGAGAGCGATCTCTTCCAGGCAACCTTTGGATGGACAGGAATTAAAAAGAGCCAAAACCACGTGGTGTAGAAGAATGTAAATTAAATAAAGACGTACACGATTTTACATAATATCAATAGATAAACACAAAAACATATATCTAACATTCCAACAAAACGATTGAAATGTTAGATATATAAATACACAATATACTATATTAATAGATAATAATAATAATAAATAAATAAATAAATACAACAAACAAACATTACATAAACATAATAAACTAGTTATATTTAAAAGAGAAAATAAAATAAAATATAAAATTCATATATTTATTTATGTACATTATTATGTAGCTGAAATTGGACCGCTGCAGCGGTCCAATTATATAAAAATAATTATATAAAAATGGTATAAGCGCACTACCTGTCCAGCGCGCTGGACAGGTAGTGCGCTTATACCATTTTTTTAAACATATTAGTTGTTTGTGCCTGTCTGATATCTAAAGGTAGTGCATTCCACAAGCGAACAGCTACTACGGTAAATGATTTATCCATAAATTTTGTGGAATGCATTGGCATTTTCAAGCTCAAATCATTTGATGACCTCAAGGACCTAATATGTGTGTCATGCAAGAACTGAAAACGTTCTTTAAGATAAAAGGGGGCATTGGGATTGAACAAAATATTGTAAAGTAGTATCAAAATATGAGTATTCCTGCGACGACGAATTGGAAGCCACTTGAGTTTTTTGCGAAATTCAGAAACGTGATCATATTTGCGTAAACCAAATATAAATTTTATACAAAAATTTTGGAGGCGCTCAAGTTTATCAAGTTGTTCCTCGGTTAGATCTAGATAGCTGACATCGGCATAGTCAAGGATCGGCAGTAGTAAGGATTGCGCAAGCGTAATTTTAGTGGCGATTGGCAAAAAGTTACGCAACCTGCGTAAAGACCCCGCTGCTGCAAAGAGTTTGCGACTTGTTTCTTGCATCTGCTGTGCCCATGATAAGGTTCTGTCTACGTATATCCCCAGGTTCTTGACACAATTTTCAATGGGTAGGATAACATTGTTGAAATTAACTAGTGGCAATAGAGGCCAATTGATTTTTGATAGCAATCCTGGGCTACCTACTATGGCGATTTGGGTTTTCGCTGGATTAACCGTGAGTCCATACTTTTTACTCCATTTAGAGACATGCGCCAGGTCCTTATTCAGTCTTGAGATTCCTTCAATGAGTTCATTTACTGTAGCCTGTGTGTAAATTTGCAAATCATCTGCGTAAAGGTGGTAGGATTAAAGAAGCTGCTTAGGGATGGAATTGATGAAAATCGCAAATAGTAACGGAGATAAAACGACACCCTGCGGTACACCAGCAGGAATATAGCTCCAAGAAGAATACGCTTCTTCGAGACGTATACGCTGACGGCGACCATACAGGTAAGTATGAAACCAGCTAATCACCGCTGAAGATATGTTAATAGAGCGTAGTATGCTAAGCAAAATGTCGAAATCTACAGCATTGAAAGCATTGCTGAAATCCAACAAGGATAGTAATGTAACTTTCCCGTTTTCCATGCCTTGTCGTATATCATCAGTGATCTGCACCAATGCAGTAGTAGTACTATGTCCAGGACGAAACCCAGACTGCATAGGATCCAACAGGAAGTTTTTACGCAGAAATGAGGAGAGTTGCATGTGTACTAAACGTTCTAAGGCTTTAGACAAAAAGGGTAGAATTGAAATTGGACGGTAGTCGGAGAAAGAAGAAGGTTTGGAATTTTTTGCGAGTGGAAAGGTGCAAGAAGAGATTGAGTGATTCAGTATATTACATAAAATAGGAAGAATTTCATCAAGAATTGGGATAATCATATTGCGACTTATACAATCGTTACCAACAGCATTGGATGATATGGCAAGTATGCTCTTTTTAACATCACAGGCGGTGAATTGCTCGAAAACAAAAGGAGCATATTGGGGCGTTGGAAATGCTGAAAGATTTGCTAAAGTTATTGCTTTAGTGGTCCCATCAAAATTGGGAGAAGAGGAGAAATGTACATTAAGCGAATCAATATTCAAATCTTTAGGAACTAAATTTTCTCGTGACTTTCCAACCCCCAACGTTCTGAGGAACTTCCAGATTTTGGCAGGATCTTCATTCTCGATAGACTTATGAATATTTTGGCGTTGTGCTTTCCTACACACCTTGTTACAGTGATTTCTGATTTCCACATATCTATCTAAATTAGAAGCGGCAGGTTGGCGTTAATATTTACTTTTAGCAAGGGATTTTTTGGTCATTATGCGTTTTATATCCTCAGTTAGCCAAGGTGATGGGGCGTGTTTCAATCTAATTGGTCGGATTGGCGCATGTATATCATAAATTTTTATCAACTCATCAGTTAGGACACGTAATTTAGTATCAACACATTCTGAGGATAAAAGAGAACTCCAATCCATGTTGACAACATCCTCTCGAAGCTTCTCGCAGTCCATGCCATTAAAATTACGCTGTAGCACAATTTTTGGTTTTGCCTTAGGTGGACGGATCTTGTACGAGATGTAGATCAGATCGTGGTAAGAAAAAGCGACATCAGAACATTGACCATGCTTAGCGACATGAGAAGGAGACGATACAAAGATAAGGTCTAGAAGAGAAGGAGTACAATTCGGGAAATGATGAGTTGCATCTAGAGTCAGAATTGACAAGTTAGAAGGTTCTAGAATAGCATGAAGAGATGAAGAGCGAGAATTCTGTTTCAAAAGGCATGTGTTAAAGTCTTCCATAATAATAGTATGTCTATAGTTTGGTGTTAAGATTTCCAAATATATATTTATATATATTTATATATAACTATACAGTCATGGCTGACAATGACTGCCCCTAAAGCGCGGTGGGAGTGTGTCCGACTACTACACAAGAGGCCGTAGGTTCGATTCCCACACGGGACATCATTTTGTGTGATACACAAATTGTTCTTTCGAGTCCCGGTGTACTTTGTGTCCGTGACTTGTATGTTTGTAAAGTACCTCGCGATACAGGGCTTGTACCATATCATCTTTAAAAAAAAAACAATTTTATATAGAAAGGAATTTTCAAAACAGAATAACAGTCGGAATAAAAGCTAAAATTGTTGTTTTATGCTATAATGATTTTCTTTTGATAAAAGACGAAAAAGAACAAATTTATGCATCACTATCTTCTCGGCTTCTTGCCATTGATGATTGTCACATGTTTAAATATTTTTATTAGCAGTAGTATAATAGGATTAAAGTTTCATATCAACTGTACATAATCGATGTGTAGGAACACCTTAATATTAACTAATCAGAACAAGTGTCAATAAAAATGATATAAAAGTTACTCAAAAAGTGACTTGAGTAGGTACATCTAGACAATATTAGTAGTAGTATTTCAATGCTTGAATGTAGATGCACCATTACAAACCCTGTATCAGATACTAACCCGAGTCAGTCCATAGTATTATTAATTCCCCAAAGGGTTCAAGTTATTTACAAAACCTTTCCGACGTAGACTTTATAAAAGCATTTTCGCGTCTGCCATTTATTTTTGGTGCAAGTTTTGAGGCGTTTTCTTCTGTTGTTTTAGGAAATTGAATCTTGTAGAAGCATTAAGTTATTGCTTTTTTTATGAAAAATCAAAAAGTTTTGCAAAGCACTTTCAAATAAATCTGTAGCACTTTATTATTACTAGCTTTATCCCGCGGTTCCGTTCGCGTGGCTTTTTTAAAACTTGAGCTCTAAAAGTGTGTTCGATCCAAGACATTCCGGTTCCATGGAGTATGCATCCAGCTGGCCTCGTCATTTATACAACGTGTAACAGAAATAAGTAATAATAATACTAATAAATTATAATAATAATAATAAAAAATATTTATTCACTTAGGAATCAAAATACTACTCTTGTTAAAAGTCGATGTACATGTAATGCCTGTTCACAAACAATAGGTAAAGCCTTAGAAAAGAACAGGCAATAAAATCTCATGGCTTCACTTGCACTTCATTCAAATTGCCAATATTTACAATATTTCTTTGTTTATTAACTGTATAAGCAGGTAAGGCACTGCCACTACTATATTAACTAGGTACTAGCTGTCCCGCGCAACTTCGTATGCGTAAATTTCCCTCGTTTTTGCAACATTTCTCGTCGCTTTTCCGCTCCTATTAGTCGTAGCGCGATGTTATATAGCCTATAGCCTTCCTCAATAAATGGGCTATCCAACAAAAAAGATTTTTTCAAATCGGGCTAGTAGGTCCTGAGATTAGCGCGTTTAAACAAACAAACAAACTCTTCCGCTTTATAATATTAGTATAGATAAAATTATCAAACATCTAGGATCGGAGTACTTGTCAAGACAAATCAAATAAGCCCAAATTTGCAAGGTTTCTGTTTATTAGTTTAGGAGTTTCTATGGCCACCTTCTCACTCTATCGTAAGACTTATAGTACCATAATATTGCATTGTCAACAAAGATACACTAGTATGCAAAATTTGAGCTCAATCAAACGTCAGAAAGTCGTGGTGCTAATTAAGATTCCAAGATTTGACCCACACAAATTAACATACAAACAAACATACATACAGGGCAAGTTAAATAAAAGCTTGTAAAAAGGGAAGTCGTACAGACCCTGCCAACTATAGACTTATTGCTATCACAAAGCTATGCAAGGTTCTCGAGAGAGTACTGAACCAGAAATTGCTGGCATATCTAAAAAAAAATATCGATTTACTGACGATAGTTGAACGTGACAACGTCATAAGAAAATACTGATGGAATGGTTTCCTGCCAAACGCGGAGGCCGATTGTGCCTCTTTGTCGCTCGTTCCGCGCTCTCGCTTGCACTTAAATAGAACGCCTCAGAGCGAGGCAACGCCTCATGAGTCATGTTTTTTCGTGCGTTCAGCCGGCTCCATCGAATTATAAGACGTTGTCACGTCAAAAAATTACCTCCTAAGCTAACGCCAATATACTGGAGATCTTCTAGTATGGCGAGGCCTTTGTGGATGTTTCTCGATATCTCAAAGTCATTTGACAGGGTTTGGCACGCCAGTTTGTTGAACAAGCTTTCCGCGGACAGTATCCCTCCCGGCTCCTGCAACTAGATAGCGTACTTGTCGAGTGAGCGGTCGATCAGAGTAGTTGTATATTGTAGATGGCTGCTCATCGGAATGAGCAGCCATACAACTACTCTGATCGATACTAAAACACTGGTATGGAGAGTCATGAGGTCCGCCTCTGGCGGTGTTTCTCAGGGTTCAGTCGTCTCTGCCACTCTTTTTTTGTTTTTCATCAATGATCTGCTAATGCCCAGTATCTTTGGGTATTCAGACGATAGCACATCTTTCCAGTGCTATAGGAGCCGAAAGCAATAATATCTTTTGTAGAGCGTACGAGTTCGACCTCAAACTTCGCTTCCCAATGGGGAACCCATAATCTAGTTGGACTCAATGCCGCCAAAACGCAAGCGTGTCACTTTTAACTTCCAGTTTCTGTGATGCATCTGTCTCAGTCACCGACAACCTTGAAATCTTACTTTACACAAGGCACAAGTCCGTTATTGCATGGAGTACTGTTGTCACCTGTTGGATGGCTTGGCTAAGTATCAACTGGCCTCACTAAACGCAGTTCAACGCAGAGACATTAGGCTTATTAACGACAAAGCGTTGACAGAAAAAAAGCTCCACAACTTGCAACATCGGCGTTTTACAGATTACTAGATTGTACCACAGAGAATGCTGACAAGAATTTTTAACATAGTTGTGGCTATACCCACCTGTTGCACGAAGCGGCAAGCTTCTACATTTGTTATGCGAATAACTACAGTATGGAACACTCTGACAAAAAACATAAAAGTCAACAAAGTGTTACGACACATTATTAAGTTATGAATTTGCCCAGAATGATTGTGTCATATTTTGGGAAAATTCATTCATTCAGTATCAATTTTTAGTTTTTGTTAAACAAGTTACAACCCTATTTTTAATACTATTGAAAGTGGTTGCTAAACAACTATGTAATTAAACATTTCACATCGTGCGTGGCTTTAGTATAAATCTGAATTTTATTAACTATTTATTCGAATTTTGTTTTTCGTAAGATTAGAGACAATTTCTTGGAAAGCTTACGAAGGTTAGATTCTGAGAAAGAGAATTAGCCAACTGGTTTCATTTTTTCATGAAATACACCTTAAAATAAATAGTCGTCAAGGATAAGATAATCTAAATTGGAAGCCATTCATACTAAACACTCAAATAAGGACAAAAATTCTTTTCACACGAAAAAATACGCAAATAAATTTAAAAATTGGAACAATGTAAAGAGGCGGCTTATACAGTTATACCTACTAAAAGAGTACCCTTATCATCTGTCAGTTGGTACCTTTCGTGCCAGCCCTAGCTAACATCGGCAAAGATTTATAAAGTGCGACAATAAATAATGGAGATTTATTTTTATTTAATTTTTTTTTATTTTACTGTTGGCGAGCGGGATATTTTTTTTTTTTTAGAATAGAATATGAATATTTAGTGGTTGACTTGGTGGCACAGTGAATATATCCACAAATGTATTTGATCCACAAATCGTTGTTCGATATTTGTGTGTAGGTTTTCTGTGTCTATCAAATGAATGTTTGTTCTTAAGTCCCCGCGACATAGTATTTATGGGAGATTATATAGAAAACCGGGTAAGTGCGTATCAAGCCACAGACAATGTATGGTTCCGTAGTCCCTAACCCACATCCGAATAATTTGGCTTAAGATGTGGGTGTTCTGTTGTATTTGTTTCATACTTACAACGCTATATCTACTTAATAATATTTTTCAATGGAATTTGTACGAAAATTTTGTTTTAAAATTTTATTAAATTATTGTTTAAATTAAAATTTTTGTTTCTCATTTGATCCAAACCATTATATATCATTACTAGCTGACCCGCGCAACTTCGTCTTTGTAAATTTTCCCTTTTTTTTACAACATTTTTCATTGCTGCTCCGCTCCTATTGGTCGTAGCGTGATGTTATACCCTTCCTCGATAAATGGAATATCCAACAATAAAATACGAGTATTTTTTCAATGCGGCCCAGTAGTTCCTGAGATTATCGCGTTAAAACAAACAAAAAAAAACTCTTAGGGGTATGAAAAATAGATAGTAGCCGATTCTCAGGCTTACTGAATATGCATAAAAAAATTCATGAGAATCGGTCAAGCCGTTTCGGAGGAGTACCTGACCTGCGCAACTTCGTCTGCGTAAATTTTCCGTTTTTTCTTCTTTCTTCCTTTTTTTTACAACATTTTTCATTGCTGCTCCGCTCCTATTGGTCGTAGCGTGATGTTATAACCTATAGCCTTCCTCGATAAATGGGCTATCCAACAATAAAATATTTTTTCAATGCGGCCTAGTAGTTCCTGAGATTATCGCGTTTAAACAAACAAACAAACTCTTAGGGGTATGAAAAATATGTAGATGTTGGCCGATTCTCATAGATACCAGATAAGCACAAAAATTTCATCAAAATCGGTCAAGCCGTTTCGGAGGAGTATAGCAACGAAAACTGTGACACGAGAATTTTATATATTAGATATATCATTTGATGAAGCCTACTTAGCTGTGATAGTTTTCCTTTAAATTTCACTATATGTACTACTACCGTGATTTTTTTCAGACACCCAATATCAATCATTTAGCTGGCCGGGGGGGGGGGGGGGAGTGGGCAATGACTCTAACAAAAAAATGCATTTTAAAGCATAATATTTAACAAATGGATTCCTAACACTAGAAATCGGCTTTGCAACCCCTAAACGATTTTAAAAGACCTACCTAATAATACCCCACACGGTGAGGTAGATAACAAAAAAATCACACCCCCACTTTACATATAGATTTTAAGCTTAAAGTGAAAGCAGTCGGCGTAAATAATATGTGTATCCATGTAAAATTACAGCCTCCTAGCACTAACAGTTTCTCACCAAAGGTACGGATAGACGGATATGGTGAAACTATAAGGGTTCTGTCTAGCCATTTTGGCTACGGAACCCTAAGAGTTATTAGTACAGTACCTTTTTCTCTCTCTGTAGTAGCGAAACTGACATATCTGCAATCAGTAGATAGAAAACCTTGTAGTAGTTATCGAAATATCAGTTTCACTACGAAAGTTAGCTATTTAACAGAGAGTTAACGACTAGATAAGTTATTGCTCTAGCTCTTGATCTCTAGATAAGTGGCATAAACACAGACAATCGAATAAAATGATGTAGCGCGCTCAACACTGTAAATACGAAAATTGTTAAGATGAGATTAGCATTTGTGCGCATTTCATTCTATAAATTTTATTTTGGTTTTTGCTTATTTTGTTATTAGTATTTGTTTATTTATTTTGGTTATAATATGCCAAAAGCCTAGAAATTTAATATCACACATTAGGTATGGTCAATACATCATGTTCTGCAAAACATTATGTCCAAAAAAACGCAATTTAATTTACTTAGCCCAAGTTGTTAGACCGTTAACAGACGGATAGTAATTTCACGGCGTTCTTTAAATCCTGTTAGGCATATTTTTTACAGGAGAGAAATTCGTTATGAACTGACAGTATACTGCCGCAGTATAAAACGTCGTATTTTTTTTACTGTGAGCACTGGCGTTCTCTTGGTAGGGTGATCTCAGTACTTTGATCACGTGATCAACAGCGTGCTGGAATTTAACTTTTTCAATTGATAATTACCTTGAATATTCCATTTTTAGTATTTTTAAATATAAATATTTACAATATAGAACTATTTTTTCTTATGGATCAAATAATTTGTAGGTACATTTACAATTATTTTTACCTAAAAATAGCGTCAAAAATATGGATGAAAGTATACTGGACTGCGTTTCATTTTAAACAGGGTCGTTATTCACTATCTTTTTTACGTTTTCGCGTCAAGCCCGCGTTTTTAACTGTCAAAATCTTGACATAATGGTATATAGAAATCTGCGCTTAGAAATGTATCGCGCATGCGCGCGGACATCTTTGAGCGCAACGCGCATGCGCCAAAACATAGTGAATAAGGACCCAGTAACCAGGTTTTTTTTATTTTTATGGCTATTTTTTTTTTTTTTTTATATTAAGATAACTAGCAATGTGGAGTTGAGTCCTACATTACTAGCAATCTTGTTAACCCCTCCAGCTAAGCTCAAAGGCTTGTGTTAGGAGTGGGTTCACGTCGGTAGTATAATGGGTAGGATTCGAACCCGCGACCTCACGTTTGCGAGACTGATGCCTTAGCCATTAGGCTACCGCCGCCTTAAATTATTTAAATTAAAACTTAAATTATAAAACGACGGCTTTGCAGTACCTGTACTTAATTAACGTTAAACCCTAAAAGTGCTCGCAGTGCATATCGGAACATACCCTCATTGTTACGGAAAAAATATTTCATTCAGTTGTTGTAGAAATGTGATTTAATCGTTTATTTACTCGCGCGAGAGATACTTTTTCGCGACTACTCGAGTAGGTGTCTCTAGATTATCGCATAATGTGTTAACCAGCGATTCAAATGTCTTCTTTTACCAGTGGATTTTCCAAAAATTGCATATCATACGAATCTTCTTCAGCCTCCCTAGACAAGTGGCATAAACTCTAATCGAATGGAATGACTACGTTGCGCGCGCAAAACTGCGAATCTTATATCAAAAATGTTCATTTTCTCGGTCTTGCAAGCGCAACGATGTCATTCTATTCAATTGTCGTTCTATGCGATTAGTGTTTAAGCCACTTGTTTAGAGCTCAGATAGTTATAAACACAATAAAACAATTACAAAATCGGTTAAGTCATTACCAGTAATTAATGTTATTATGAAAATATATATATTACGAATCTTACGGGTGGTGTATTACAGGTAGACTCAGGCAGTCTACTCGTGACCACGGCCGTTGCAATACGGTCGAAACGTCGGGCAATAAATAAGGTATTTTACGTTAAATTAATCACGCGATTAAGACCCGTAATATATATATTTAATATATATATATATATATATATATATATATATATATATATATATATATATATATATATATATACATATTCATAATGTGTACAAATCGCGAAAGTTTAGTACGTAAGTTCAGGAATAAATTATTAACATACTCAGGTACCTAATATTAACTAATAATATCAGTCGGGTTTAAAAAAAAAATAGGCAAAAGAACTGTCAGAAACTTCAAGTATGTGGGATTTTATACTTACACTTGTATGAAGCTCCTTTAGCGATGTAATCTCGATCCATCCATCAAGTTTCATTATCACCCTGTCAAGCTAAGTGTTGAATATTTAAAAATAAAACACAGTGTGTGGGCAGACCAAAACAAGGTCATACACAATAGTTTTGGTTTAAAAGCAATAGTTTATAATCTGTCTTGCGATTTTATAAAGTCACTAAAAATGTAAACTAAATAAAGCAGTAACAATTTAACACAATATTTTAATCGTCAAATTGTGAAACATCCCTGATTGGTTGAACTTGGTGAAGATAATAACATAACTAGGAAATTAAATAAAAACATCTTCCCTTGTAACTAATACAAACCTATGAAGTGTTATCCATACTAATGTTGTAAAGCTGAAGAGTTTGTTTGTTTGTTTGAACGTGGAAATCTCAGGAACTACTGATCCGAATTGATTTTTTTTCCGTTGGGTAGCCCATTTACGAGGAAGACTATAGGCTATACAACACCACGCTACAACCAATAGGAGCGGAGCAGCAATGAAAAATATTGCAAAAACGAGGAAAATTGATGCATACGAAGTTACACAGGTCAGCTAGTACATTATATTTGAAATACTTAAGTTACGTCTCAAGGCAGCCATATTGCTTCATGCATTTAATTATACCATTGAAACCCCAATCATCAGTAACTCGTTTAAAAATTGTATCTTACGTTTTCGACGGCGACTATTTCCTACTATAAATTCATTTGTTGGGTAACAAATGATAAACTGTTCCAAAAGAATTGAAAATCATTTTGGTTGGTTACATTCGATGATATGAACACCTAATGTTCAACCAATCAGCGCATAAGGTTCATCAACATCTTGTAAGTATAATTTATCGACATAAAATATGAACTGCGGTACTTTAACAATCTTGGTTATAATGTTCTTTAAATTTTGATTTCTTTTTATTATTTAAAAGACAACTCTCGCTGTAGAGTACAAGCCCTGTGTCGCGGGGGACTTTACAAACATACAAGTCACTGACACAAAGTACACCCCGACTCGGAACAACAATTTGTGGATCACACAAACACCCACGACCTCTTGCGTAGCAGTCGGACATACTCCCACCGTGCCACAGAGGCAGTCAAAATAGGACAGCTCGAAGATGAATAACATAAAGAAATAATATGTCATTTGCACAATGGGACTAATTTAACAATAAGCTCACTAATTTGTAGGACACCCCAAACTCGTTGTAATAAACTCGAGGAAAGACCGAGAAAAGATTTCTCGGTTCATTGGGTTTACCCGGCCGATAATTAAAGGTCAATTTCCCCCAATTTTCCTATTTAATTACCCCACTTTTGGTGACATAATTACGGGCAACTTGAAAGGACATCGTTCCGCACCAATAACCAACGAAATTTGTTTATCAAACCTTTCAAATTTATCTACTTATCGGGTTTTCAAAATTGAGTGGTGGACCAGAACAGTGTTTTTATCTATTTAATTAATTGACCGAATCTATCGAGCCTTGGGATTTCAGAGTAGATTTGTTATTACATTTTAGAAGTATCGATATTGAATTTGCAAATGGCGCTTAAGCGTAGGTGGTTAATCCGTTGTTGAATGATGATTTTGTTTTATCTAAAATTTGGTTTAGGTACTACCTACTTGAGGATTAATGGGCTAATTTTGTATAACTTCCAGATAGTGCAAGTCTGATAGTGCAGCGGATATTTGCCGATGGATTAGTAAATGATTTGTTACATTACCTATTTGCTACTTAGTGCAACTTGACAAGCTATTTAGTTGATCAGGAACTTAAAGTCGGGACTAAATTGTACTATGATTCATACATTTAAATTGGCGGGTAAAAACTTGCCAAGTTGCTTTATTGTTAAGTAAATAAGATATCAAATCAAGCATTTAAAAAAGAAGTAATAATAATTATTAGTATATAAAAATTAAAAATAACCCGCCTGCGCAAAAAATATGCAAACAAGAGCCCCTACATAATGTAATATCATGCAGTCGGAGGCACAATACTAAGTGCATCGAGATTCATTAATAGACTATTTTTTTAACTTAGAGGAAGAATGGTAGCTAATTGACTTTTTAGGGTTCCGTAGCCAAAATGACAAAAACGGAACCCCTATAGTTTCGTCATGTCCGCCTGTCTGCCTGTCTAAAAAGTCTATCTGTCTGTAAAATGCCTGCGACATACGGACGGACGGACAGACAGACAGATGTCTGTCACACTTTATAATCATCACACGTCACGATAATGCAATTCCCTAGTTGCATTATCGTATCTTTATTAATGTATAAAATTATTATAGTGTTGCAAACGCATCAATATCTACGAAGTGATAACTTAGTTATCGCGTCAGGCTAGCCCTAAGTTTCAGAAAACTTCAGAACAGAAAGACAGACGTCTGTCTGTCTGTCCGTCCGTCCGTATGTCACAGGCATTTTATTCAAAGACTACTCATGTAGTGAAATTAGGTGAAAAGGTGTCTTGTAGTAGCCGCTATTTAGTTTTATAGATAAATAATAATCATATTTTAGGGAGGGCCTCCATACATGTAACGAAAGATATATTTTTTTTATTTTCAGCAAATATCAACGTGTGACACATCATTCGACAGGTATTTTAAAAACATTTTGAGGTTTCAAATAAACTTTTTTGATTTAATGAATATTTTTTGGAAATAATCGCTCCGAAAGTTGCATAAATCGTGTGTCCCCCTCAATGTTTTGAACCGTGTAACCAAACAATATGGAAAAAAATCACAAAGATAGCGCTTAATAAATACTTTATACTAAAATTATTTCGGATAAGATTGGATATACCGTCATTCGAGTTATTGCGAAAAAACTGCGTTTCTCAACAAAAGGGCGTAACTGGCATGAACATACGCTCTTCTGCAGATGCAATTGCTCAAGGCTGCGGAACCCAACACTGAGCTTGGTCCGACATGCTCTTGACCGGTTTTTTAGTATTACAGTCATAATTATGTCATGACTTTTGAAATGCTTACAATGAGTCCTTTAGTTTGAAACCCATATTGCGGTTATTCGAAAAAACCTTATTTTCACACCTCTTATTTTTGACATCTACAGCCGCCATGTTTTTTTTTAAACATCACATGGCTTAGAACACTTGGGCGGTCAAGACAAATCAAAATAAGTTATAATTATTTAAATTCGTCTTGTGGTTTGAAAGATATAAATAAGGTAATAAAGAATATTACGACTGCCTCTGTGGCGCGGTGGGAGTGTGTCCGACTGCTACGCAAGAGATGGTGGGTTCAATCCCCACACGGGACACCACTTTGTGTGATCTACAAATTGTTGTTCCGAGTCTGGGTGTCCGTGACTTATATATGTAAAAGTCCCCCGCGACACAGGGCTTATACCCTAATGCGGGAGAAAAAAAATAAAAAAAATTACATACATACATACAAGACACGTGTGAAAAACATAACCCTTCCTTATAGTCGGGTAATAAGCGTTACGACAACACATAGCTCTTACAGCTATGATTTTAGGAGTTTTGAAAGATCTTAAATTTACAGACAAGTTTGGCATTCTTTCACATCTATGATTACTTTTACTCGTATTTTCTTTACTTACTCGCAGTAACATTTTCACTGTAGCCTACAGTCATGCAGCGAAAACTTCCTATCACACTTTCTAATCATCACACATCACGATAATGCAATTCACTAGTTGCATCATCGTATCTTTATTAATGTATAAAATAATTATAGTGTTGCAAACGCATCAATATCTACGAAGTGATAACTTAGTTATCGCGTCAGGCTAGCCCTAAGTTTCAGAAAACTTTTAGTGATTGATGTTGGACGCGGAAGAGGCGGGGCTACTTAAGGCTTTGATCACGGAAGACAGAATTAAATTCAAATATAAAAGACCCTTTCCTAGCATATTAGGGCAACTCACACTACGTCATCTGATCCCATACTAAGCAGAGCTTGTATTATGATTCGCGGTGAGAGTGTATCCGACTGCACTAAGAGGTCTTGGGTTCGAAACTTTGTGTGATGAGCACGATGGTTTATTCTGTGTCTGGGTGTTATTTATCTATAATATGTATGTATTTAGAAATATATAAGTATGTTTATCGGTTTTCTGGTTTCCATAGTACGAGCTCTGCTTAGTTCGGGATCAGATAGCGTTGTGTGAATTGTTCCAAGATATTATTATCTTATTTTTAAATATATTTCTAAATATATACATATTATACATAAATTACACGCAGACATAGAATAAACCATCATGCTCATCGCACAAAGTTTTATCCTGGGTGGGGATCGAAGCCACAACCTCCGGCTTACCAGTCAGGGTCTCTAACCACTAGACAAACAGGCATTCAAAGTAAAGGCAAGATTTGTAGTAAATTATGATTCTACTTGTAATACCAAATTGGCAAATCAGGGTCCTATTTCACGATTTTTTTCCGTATCCACGGCAAGCCCATGCGGAACTCTTGTCATAATGGTAAATGATGAGGTGTGCTTACAAATGCATCAAGTCGCATGCACTATTTTTTGTTACATTACAATGTTCATATAAAAATCTGTATTGGATAGATAATTTTATTTTTTGCCTAATGTGTACCGGACCTTTGGTATTAGAATCATGCTTGCGTGATTTCGACCCATTATTGGATCGGCCTATATTGACCTTGTGTAAAGGGCCATTTTTCTAACTTTAATGTCTTATTTAGATAACCATTTTCTTTGTTTAATTGTTTTTAACCGCTGACGCAGAAAGTGAGGCATGACACCTCACTTTCTGCGTCAGCGGTTAAAAACACCTGTTATTGTGAAGTTAAGTTAAGCTGATTAAAACCTCTATCTCCCCCCCCCCCCCATCTATACCCCCTCTCTCTCTCTCTGTGTGTGTGAGTGTGTGTCTGTAGTTTGGTAGTTCTGTCCCTAATATATTGTTTTAAATAAACTACTCCCGCAGTAGGGTACAAGCCCTGTGTCGCGAGGGACTTTACAAACATACAAGTCACGGACACAAATAAGCCTATAGAAGACCTACCTACCTACTTGAAGTAAAAATATTTGACCTTGATCGCTTGAAACTCTAGAAGTCTATCTCTCTCAAGTCTCAACGACGTAAACCAGACAGAGAAAGAACATGTTATAGGTAGAGAAATTCAGCCTTCGCGAAACTGTTCAGTATATGGATCCAAATAAAACCATAAAAATGAAAACAAACTGACCGACCGCGAAGCGACAGCTCATGTAACACGTTCAGAGTTTATCACTTGGAAATATTTACAATCGTGAGTCAAAGTGAATTTATGAGGAGTATGTTTACCTCTATAAATCTTTATGTTGTGGGTTTAGGCTTCCTGTACATGATGCAGAGACTGGATTGGTGCTAGACTGGCAGCTTCACATCGGTATCGCACTACCGTAACTTTGTTTCAAGCAAGATTGTGGCTACGATGCGACAGAGGTTGCATTAATACTAATTTGCCATTTTGTTTATATCATCACAGAACATTGATACCTCCTAGAGATGGACATATCTCCAACATTGATACCTATTAGAGATAGACATAATATCTCTAGTAGGTAGTGTCTATAAAATTTGAAATTTAAACTCCAGACTTATTCATTTCCTCATATATGCCCAGCTCACACCCCTGGTAATTTGTAATTTCGCAATTTCTTTTACGATGTAAAGAAAAAATAGTATTTATTTATTATTATTATAGATCGCTTACAAAGAATATAAACGACTTGAACATATAATCAGCTTAGATAAAAAGTCGTTGCGTGTGCTCCTTTAAGAAAGAGACCACAGGGTCCAAACAACAACCACGTTTACAGTACGTAAACTAAAAAATAAAAGAAAACTAAAAATGTTAATATTATTAGTGAACAATTAAATCAACTGAACCTACATTATTGAATGAACCTAAATCATTAAATAAATAAAACTATTTAGATAAACTTACAACAAACCACTTGGTGGTGAGAGCTCTTCCGCCCGCCAAGGACGTTAAAAAGAGAAAAAAACTAAACTTTCCGAAAAAAAGCAACTTAGATTATAATAAAAGATTACGAAATAGAAACAATATAATATTGCCTCATGCTAGAACAGACATTTTTAAAAGGAACATATACTTTTCTTGTATAAAAATCTACAACCACTTACCAAATGACATTAAGCAATTAGATATGCCACGGTTTGAGAGAACGCTTAAAAAATGTTAATAGATCGTTGTTTCTATAACTTTACAGAGTATTTTATAAATATGTTGAATTAATTACTGTTTTTAATTATATAATTAATCTTAAATAAAATTGCATGCCTAATGAGGTAAATTGTGTTGCACACTGCCAAGAAGTTTGGCAAAGTGTGCAACACAATTTACCTCATTAGGCATGGCTCATACCATGAATGGTATCGAAAATTTGTTTGCGAAAATGCTTTGGTAAGTAGGGGCGGCTTTTTCCAGTAGATGTGTCGCAGGTGATGTTTATTGTGGAACCCGGAAGCGTAATATTTTTGAATTTTAATCTTTTATTGTCATGTAATTTACTTAGTTCATTATCTGTTGATTGACATTTTTCCAATTCAGCGTAATCGATAGGTGATGGCACGTATATTTCCTCTATTCGAGATAAGGCATCGGCGGTAATATTGTCACGTCCGCTTATGTGTTGAATGTTGGTACTGTATTGTGAAATGAAATCTAACTGCCGGACCCGTCGCGGTGTATCGTTTGATGATGGTTTTTGGGAGAATGCGTATGTCAAAGGTCGGTGATCCGTAAATATTGTAAATTCTCTTCCCTCGATTAATCTGTGAAAATGTTTGACGGCCATGTATATTCCTAACAGCTCTCTGTCAAACGTAGAATATTTTTGTTGAGTTTCGCTCAATTTTTGTGAAAAAAATCCTAATGGTTCCCAATTGCGTCCGGATTTTTGTTGTAAAACTCCACCAACGCAAGTAGCACTAGCGTCGGTCATGAGCGCTAGTGATGCGTTGCGGGAAGGATGCGCTGTTAACACTGCGTTTTTCATGCTTTCCTTGCATTTTTCGTAAGCTTTGTCTGCTTCCGTTGTCCAAGGAACAGGTGAATTATCGTTCTTTTTTGAACCATGTAGATATTCGTTTAAAATTCTTTGATTTTCCGCTGCGCGTGGAATATTACTTCTGTAGAAATTGACCATGCCCAAAAATCTTCTTAATTCTTGAATTGTTTTTGGTTTGGGAAATTCCATGATTGCTTTGTAATTTTCTTCGGTAGGGTGTATTCCTTGGCTCGTTATATGATAACCTAAGAAATCTATTTCCCTTCTGAGAAATTCGCATTTTTCGTGATTAATGGTTATTCCATTCTCGTGTAAACGTTTGAAAACCGTTTCTAAATGCTGATAATGCAAATCTTCGTTGTCCGATGCAATGAGACAGTCGTCTACAAATATAAATACGTAGTTTAAATCTCTAAATAAGGAATCCATGAATCGTTGAAATGTTTGTGCCGCATTGCGTAATCCGAAAGGCATTCTTAAGTACTCAAAAAGTCCAAAAGGTGTGATGATGGCTGTTTTTTCTATATCTTTAACAGGAATACAATGGTATGCTTTACGTATATCTATCTTGCTTAGTATCTTCTTATTTTCTAATATGTATGTAAAGTCAGTTAATCTTGGTAGTGGGTATTTGTCCGGTACTGTCGTGCTATTGAGCATTCGATAGTCTCCGCACGGCCTCCACTCGCCATTTTTCTTTTTTACCATATGTAATGGGCTTGCCCATGGGCTATCTGACGGTCGGCAAATTCCGAGTTCTATCATATTTTGAAATTCCTTTTTGGCTATGTCGTATTTTTCTGGAGGTAATGGTCTTGCCCGAGCTGCGACGGGTGGTCCTGTAGTGATAATGTGATGTTCAATCTTATGTTTGGGCGCATTGCGGAGAGAGGACTCTTTCGTGATGTCTTCGTATTTGTTTAAAAGTTGCGTAATACGTGGATTCGTTCCCACTGCGATAGTACGAATTGTTTGTTGTGTCGCTTTTTCCGAAATTACATGCGTTGTCAGCTCTGTAACTTTGTCGATAAGTTTGCGACCTGCTATGTCGACTAATAGTTTATAGTGCTCTAGAAAATCTGCTCCAATTATTGGTTGTGTAACATCGGCGATTACAAAATTCCATTTATAACATCGTTGTAGTCCTAAATTCAAGGTAAGCGTCTTCTCGCCGTAAGTCCTAATTTTAGTCCCATTTGCAGCGTATAGTGTGTATTGTTCATTTTGTAAAATTGAATGTCTCTGTTGCTTGCTAATGACTGAAATATTTGCGCCCGTGTCAATCAAAAACTTCATACCACTTTTTCGGTCGGTAATGGTGAGGCGATTGGATGGGTGGATTGCACAGAGTTTCGCCGTTGTCTGTGCTCTTATTCGTTTCCCTGGTTCCGTACGTAAGTCATTGGTTTCCAACCGCATGGTTTAATGCAGTTTTTTTGCATATTTTCCGAATCTTTCGTGGTAGTAACAAAATTGATTTGCTCCTCTATAGTTTGTTCTCGGCCTCATAATCGGGAATTGTTGACGTTTCTTGAAATGATTGTGCGTGTTGGGTCGATAGCCATATTGACCTTGCTGAATTGCGTCAATATCTATCTGTAATTTTGCTAGCTGGGCTAAAATGCATGCTGTATTGTTGTCGTTTGAAGTGTCGTTGCTAACAGCTGATATTTCGGTTACTTTTGAATTCATTATTATTTTGTCTGCAATTTGGCTCAGTTTGTCAATTTCCATGTCTTCCGTAACTGCTAGAACCGTAGTAACTGATGTTGGTAAAAGCCTGAACCATAGTAGTTTAATTGTTTCGTCACTGATTTTTCCTCTCCCGAGGGCTCGCATTTGACGTAATAACTGCGAAGGTTTTTGATCACCGAGTTCTGTCTCTGATATTAATTTTTGAAACTGTCGCTGTTCTGTTTCTTCGTAACAATCAATTAAACGTTCCTTGATGTTTTTGTATTTGTCTGTAGTCGGTGGTGAAGTGATTAGGTCACTAACCTGTAGTATTTCTTCCTTGGATAATTTTGCTATTACTGTACAGTATTTGTATTCGTCTCCTTGCTTCTGTGGTGCTAATATGGCTTCTAGTTGCGTGAACCATAATCTTGGTTGGTCTTTCCAAAATTCCGGAATGCGGGATAAAACCGAGGTGCCAGCAGCTACTTCAAGTGTTCCTTGCTGATTTATGTTCGCCTTGCACGGTGATTGTGCCATGTTTCTTGCTGCGTATTCGTTCGTCGGGGTCACCAATTTGCCAAACTTCTTGGCAGTATATGATTAGGTATAAATGAGACAAAAGATGTAGTATAGTCTGGTTATAATTATCTAAAGGTGCATCTTATATACTAACGACTTCGTGTTGATAACAGATAGTAAAAACATTTAATAGATACTGAACGTGCGATAAGGAACATAAGATTGTGATGTAGATTGTAGAGATTACATATTGAGATACAGCACAAAGATATTGTACTGTAACACACACCATTACTTTTAAGACCACATATTTTTGTAAAACCACAATTACTGCCATAAAATTCATTTCATTTCATTTCATTTCATTTCATAAAGGTTAAATCATAATTTGGTTTACAACATCCGTCTACATTGGTGGAAAAAAGCAAGGACACCTTGGTTTCTACGCTTGTTTCCAACCGTCAGGAAGACTCTTTAGTGGAACGTTTTATCGAGCAAAGGCAGGACACGTGTGAGGGGAGTGTATGCAAGACAGAAAGAAATGTTCCAGGTAAATGGTCACTCGCCTTAAAGCATTTACCGGTAATGACGTCTAACACAGCTTCGAGCTTTCGCAAGAACGTTACATTACATAGAATACTTTAGGAAACTGAGAATTTGCCTGTATTGTGCCATTTGTAAGAATGTTACATAACATTGTGATGCTCTAGCCAATGCTCAAGTGCCTACTTAGTCTTGAAAAAGGGAGCGGAGCCGCGACGACGGCCACTCCTTGATAAAAATGCTTTTCTCAAACATGCACGGAAATATTGTCATTACAGTAGACCCCTGGTAATTCGGCCCCTGGCTAATCCGGAGCACCTTATAATCCAACATACTTATTTGTCGGATTACAAGGTACTCTCCTTTAAATTCCGGGTTATTGGGGTCTGTAGCAGTAGTGTATAATCCTTTGATTTGTTATTTGTCGGATTGCAAAGTACTCTCAATCAGTAAAATTCGGATTATAGGGGTCTGTGGCAGTACTGTATAATCTGACAAATTCGATAGTCCGACAACCCCCTGCAAAGCGATTGTCGGATTACAGCGGGTCCACTGTACTCTCAGTAGTTCCGAGCATGTTTCTGCTATTAACACTAGATCATCTGCGAAACGGAGGTTGTTTAGATTTTTACCTTTTATATTTATACCATATCTCTTCCAGTCCAGTTGCCTTAAAATAGATTCTAGTACTGCTGTGAATAATTTTGATATTTTTAAAAAAAGAACACGGGAAGAATCAAATTTACGGACAAAGAAAATCAAATCGATTGCAGAAGCGTTTGTAGGACTCCGTAGCCAAAATGGCAAAAACGGAACCCCTACGGAACGAAACCCGTTTAAGAACTCAGGTATTTCAACATTTCTTATCAAAAATAAAATTTGTAGTGGCTCGTTTGTACGTAATAATTATTCTGGTCACGTTTCCTCTACACTCAAGTGCAGCCTAGTGCTTATGTACCATTTTTCATGTCTGCTAAATATTTAGGCAGTTTTTTCATTTTAGAGAAAGACTGTTTGTCATTGTGACTTCAAAACTTTAATCCCAATATCAAAAAGGCTATTCAAGGACAATTTAAGATAAGTAGATTTTACAAACACAATAATTGCATTTTTGAAAGATAGAAAAATTTGAAGTCCGGACCCAGGAATCAAACCCGAGACTTCCGTAGCCAAACCGGGGCCAGTAGCGAACCACCTATCTGGACTATGTTACTAGACCTCAAATTTTTCTATCCCTTGATGCTCGCGAGTTTGGGCCCTCGCATGCGCCATCTAGTCGGTAGTTAAAGAACTATCACGGCTTTTGTTATTGCTTCGTTACAGAGAGCATTTTAACAAATTATGATGTCGCAGGCCGAATATTGAAGTAATTTTTATAGGCATTTAAATAGATTTTAATTATATTTGACTTCCAGAATGTCCTCTCGAACCACAAACCAAAAACTAGCTATAACTTTGTGTGATCTGCCATTTGTGATGAGTCTGGGTGTACTTTGTATCAATTATTTGATTGTTTGTAAAGTACCCCCGATACAAAGCTCGTGTACCGTAGTGCAGCAAAACGGACTGTATCTGAAATAAAAAAATATTATTACTTATTGATAATTCAAAAAGCGGGACTACAGTTGGACTCGTTTACAGAGAATTCCGTATAAATTTATAGGTACATTTTATAAATAGTTCAGGAATCAAGTCTCGCAGTTTTTTTTTTCCTCTTCCCTCCAATATTAATCGGTAGAGATTATGGCTCGCACATTATGCGCATACGCCAGTTTCAAGTATAATTTCTTCCTAGTTTTCTTCTTTCAATCACAAAGCCTCGTTCTTGTCCAGTTATCACGTATTTCAAGTATATTTTACACTGTTTTACACTTTAAACGCGGAGCTGTAAAAATAGCGACATGTCAGCTTGCCGCCATTTTTACAACTCAAGTCTCGCAGTCATTATAATAAACTGCCCTGTCTTTTTTAGGGTTCCATAGCCAAGAGGGCAAAATGGAACCCTTATAGTTTATAAACTTGTATAGCCCGACTTGCACTTGTCCGTTTTTTTATGTTAACTTAGAAGTTTGATTTTTTCACAGCTTCAATCTGAGTATATGGTTTTAAGTTTGAAAAGAGATCCTACAAGAGTTTTTCTTTTGAGATACGGAACCCGAAAAATAGTTTCGAATTCCTAATCCCTTCAATACCCTTTATATATTTATTGCACAGCTACTCTAGTTTTAATTCTAGTTAATGTTAGTTGTACCCGCCCTCCAAATTTTTGTAATAAGTATGTATACTTACTTAAGCGTTTAGCTAAAAGCTGTTATTTTAACATTACATACATACACTTCAATTTTATTTAAAACTAGCTGTGCCGCGCAACTTCGTCTGCGTAAATTTTCCCCATTTTAGCAACATTTCTCATTACTGCTCCGCTCCTATTGGTCGTAGAGTGATGTTTTATAGCCTATAGCCTTTCTCGATAAATGGGCTATCCAACAGTAAAATATTTTTTCAATTCGGACCCGTAGTTCCTGAGATCACCGTGTTCAAACAAACACTTCAGCTTTATAATATTAGCATTGATAAATCCTGGGGTTAATTGCCATAATCACCACGCTTGGCTAGCGGGTTGGCGATCGCAGTAAGCCTTTAAAGTACGCAGCGGACGCTGCTGCCCGTCCTACAGTGTGAAATCCCTTATTCGCCTTGACACCCACGGCAAAAGATTGGGTGGCACTATTCTTAAGCCGGTGCCACACAGTATATACGAAATATAACTCCAATACAAAATGCACACATACCTAATTATAACGCTAATGTAAGTTAAACGCAGTTAACAAACTTCAAGCAAAGTTTGAACAGTGTCAAACTTGTTACAAGAGTCATTTTGTATTCATAAAAGCTTGCAGAACTGAAGTTATTTAGAAGATTGTACGGCAAATTAAGGTTATGTGTACAACGTGTATGACGCCACACTTCGAGCTTACCGATGAGGTGAGCAGAGTCAGTTACTATAAGTTACCGTCAGAGTCGAACTACGGCACCGTGCCGCAAATAATTCGCCGCACAGGCGTTCACACTGGCGGTGTAGTGCCGCAGCGTCGTGCGGCGCCGTTACGATAACGCAGCTTAGTATCGGACGTACAGTCTGTTAATAAAATGCGCCCTTCCTTTTGTCTCGCCTCGTCTTGGCCCTGTGCGAGCGGCACGATGCGCTCCTTGTGGCATAACATAGATTTTTAAATGCAGGATACCGCAGCGGCACCACTCAGGCGTCGCACCGTCGCCATACCGCTCCGTGTGGTTCGGCTCTTAGGATTCGTGAGTCATTGATAAAACTATATAAAAAAAACTTGAGAGGTGTCAGGGGACACCCTGATGGAACGAAGTTCTTATCTTATTTTTTTTTATTTTAATTCATTTTTTTATTTAATACTTTTTAGTAGTTGTAGTATGTAACCGATGGAACAACTAACTTTTATCACAGCTATTGTCAAGTATTGAAAATTGAAAAAAAGAATGGTTGCTAACTAACTGTTTTAGTATTACAGTCATAATCATGTTATACCTTTTTAAAATGCTTATGATGAGCCCTTTAATTAAATACCCATATTGCAGTATTCACAACAACTTTTTTTTTCACACCTCTTTATTTTGACATCTCATAGCCGCCATGTTTGTTTTTTCAAACGTCACATATCTAAGAACACTCGGGCAATCAAGACGAGCCGAGCATACAGCGATCTGTCTATCGTATCTC
The DNA here is from genome assembly GCA_945859575.2 of Herminia tarsipennalis. NCBI lineage: Eukaryota > Metazoa > Arthropoda > Insecta > Lepidoptera > Erebidae > Herminia > Herminia tarsipennalis. Next base: position 19,426,180 of record OX243849.2, on the reverse strand, counting down.
GGTTTTTGGGAATGAGTGGGTGGTATTAGTTAAAACACATACGTCTTAGTTCAAAGGTATACAAACACGTAATTCAGTGCCGCACGTCCGTCGTCGCTAAGAATTGAATAAAAAAATGTGTGACGTAAATAATTGCACTCGTTACAGCAAAACTTAGGCATAACTTGCACAACATTTTGACTCTAACACTACTTTAAGTACTTACAAAGTAAGCTTGCGACATTGTGTTGAACAAATGTTTTAAACTTTGTCCGCCTTTGTGCTTCAAAACGCCATGTTTGGGTTTCAAACAACTAACTTAGTGACACTGATATTAACTTATGAAAATGTTCAGAATTACGTAAGAATTGTTTTAATCCTAGTAATGCTATTGCTCGCGGTTTTGTCCGTATGAATGTTATTGAATCCATCCAGACAAATTGATGGATGTGATTAAAAGTAGACGAAGTAGAGAATACCTTTAGGATTAAGTATGATAAATATATATATATCTTGTATGTATGTATGTAGGTATGTATGTATGTATGTAATATTCTTTATTACCTGATATCTGACAATCCACTGAACGGATTTGTACAATTAAGACGTCGTTAGATTTGTTTTAACTTCCAAAATATTCTTTAATAAATGGCGTCAGAATAAAATAAACATGGCGGCTGTGAGATGTCAAAACAAGTGGTGTAAAAATAAAAGTTATTTTAATTACCGCAATCTGGATATCAAATTAAAGGGCTCATCGTGGGCATTTCAAAAAGGTATATCATCATTATGACTGTGATATTAGGAAAGTTAATCAGCAACCATTCTTTTTTCAATTTTCAATACTTGGCAATAGCTGTGATAAAAGTTAGTTGTTACATCCTACAATCGCTTAAAAGTATTAAATAAAAACTAAATTTAAAAAAAATTAAAAAAAGCGCTTGTGTATAAAATTATATTACATAAGTAGGGGATATTGTTTGCGTCTTTTGGAAATTTGTACATTTACCAATAAACAAACAAAAAGTCGTAAAAATATACTATATATAATTTTTTTTTAAACGTACTAAACTAGCAAAGTGGGATTGGGTCCCACATTACTAGCAATCTTGTTAACCCCTTCAGCTAGGAGTGGGTTAACGTCGGTAGTATAATGGGTAGGATTCGAATCCGCGACCTTACGATTGCAAAACCGATACCTTAGCCATTAAGCTACCGCCGCTAACTTATTTAGATCTATATATATCCTTCTCCAAGATTAAGCTTGAGCTCTGCTAGGATAAAATATTTGAAAAAAAAACGTGCCTTTTATAACACCCAATTATTAATTTCTGCAAGTTTATGCGAGATAAATCATGCCTATCTGGGAACTGGTTGTCCTATTATCGTTACGTATGATCTTCTAAACATATACATTTGAATGAAATTTGGCACCCAGATAGATCGTACCCTGACAGAAGGGAACCGATATTTATGCGTATGAAGGCTTAGGAAAAGGCTAGTTCCATAAACCTCGTCTTTTTATTAATAGAATTATCCGAAATTATTCCAAAAGCGACTTATTTAAATGGACCTTTAATAATATTATCATTAATTAAATACCTACAGTTGAACGCTTTTAGGAATACTAAAATGTTGCTATGGAGACTTTAAATATTATTTATTTTTAATTTATGACAGTTACTTATAAATGTGTGTGTGTGTTTCACCGTGAGCGCTGTTCCGCTTAGTGCCTCGCCGCGTCTTCCTACACGCTGTGTACAGCGGTCGCGGTCAAACTATATGGTGCAAAGATCATGCTAACAACCAGGTAAAGATATATATTTAAATTTCGAACCAAACAAGAAATTATCTAACATAAAAAAAAAATATATATATATATAAAATAAATAAAACTTTAAGCTCAATAATAATTGAAAGTCTATACAGGGTGTAACAGAAAGGTGTGGTCAAATTTCAGCAGCGGATAGGGTATGTTATCAATAATGCATCTACCGTGGTGCCATAGCTGGTTGCATTATTATTACATAGTTATAGCATATTCTTTTTGTCAAAATTTACTAGTTAAAGGCGTATGGCATAAGTATTATACCCCCTCTGGTACGAAATTCGGTTGAATTATTATGGCATAAAACTTTTTAAGTCATACTTTTTTAAATTAATAACTTTTTCATTCATAAATAACCGAATTAAAAAATCATAAATATTTTTTTGGGGTACTCCGATTTTGATAAAACTAGGTATGTGCACTCAGTATCATGAGCACATACCAACCCTTGAATATGACCACACCTTTCTGTTACACCCTGTATATACAGATTATCATAAAAATTAAAATAAACTGAACACTTTGGAATCACTAAGTTCATTTGTTTCTTTTCTTTCTGCTTACATTACATGAATAAAAAATAAAAATTTACTTAGGAAGCGTAATACTACAAGTGAAGTCAAGTCAAAGTACTTTATTCACTTAGGTCACAATATCATGAACGTCTGACAAAATTTGAAATAGAATGATTCTACATTTAATGCCTAGTTCACAAGAGGAAAGCCATGAGAAAAGAACTTGGCAATAAAAACTCATGGCCACTTTTTTTAAATGCCATTTTTTACAATATATTTGTATATAATATACAGTTATATTGTGTACACTTTTAGTATATACCATACATCATAACAAATTGACGCCTTGATAGCAGCATTTTAGCTACCCCATCCCAAAATGAGAGGTAGTTAAACATCAAACACAATTTTATGGCAGCCATAAGAGCTCTCAAGCTCTTTGCTAACCACCGTCATTTGGTTTATAATTACATTGTGTTCAAGAATTCTTTCTACTTTTCTTTATTACACGTTGCGGGTAGGTACTGGCATTGAAAAATTATGAGATATGACAATAAAATTGTTCATACAAATTAGCACCACGGCTATACCCGTAGTGTAATTTCATAACAAACAACTATAATGAAATGCGACTGTACTTTTAGACCCGTAAACAATATTAATAATTGGTAAGATAGTTGTGAACCACCCTTCCTATTTAGACTGCTGTACCAGGTTGATATCCTCGGTTTCTTGAGTAGAAATCTGTTTCTGGGTTTGAAACTTCTTTCAGAAGCCGTTTGACTTGTTTCGATGAACGATGGATCCCGATGAATCCGTCTAAAACAAAATAAGGGAATTACTTTACATATGATTTACACTAACCAAAAGCAATCAAGAAATCTATGTTTCTTAAAAATTAGGATTGTAATATTATTAGCTATTCTATCTACAAATATAATGGAATTGCTTACGCTCGCAGTGTTACACTGCTTGTTGTGACACGAACCATTTGCATGCAAAAATGCACGATGATAACCGTAGTGTGCATATAAAGACTTCCTAGAAATCGTTTGCACACAAATTTTTTCAATGTGTATTAGTCTGAGTTCAAATGCTCTTACGCACAAGAAAATTTGATGTGGTATGACAGTAAAACCATTAGTGATAACCGTACTATGTTTTACAGATTTAAATCGAATAACGGCAGTGGCCGTAGTGCCGTATCAAGCAAAGGTTTTTTACGGCATATGCCGCCTGTCCTTCAACGTGTTAAACCAAAAAAGAATATCCCGATTTGGTTATACACCGTGAATTTGTAGTTGTTTTGGAGCCAAACATTTTGAACTTCATAACAATAACCAAGTCTATAAAAAATATGAGGTTAATATATATTTTTTTAAACGTTATCCCGAGACGCACGAGATTTTTAGGTGGCGTAAATTTAGCACGAGATTTTTAGCGTTATGATCGTAGTACCTTATGCCTTACCCCATATAAAGTTTATAAACTTTCAAATATTGAAATATTGGCAATTTGAAGAGAGTGACTGCGAATTTTTATTGCCATGTTCTTTTCTCTGGCTTTACTTATCGTTTGCGAACTTGGCATTACATGTAGTACATGTAGAATCCCGACGTATAACAAGTGTTGTTTTGCATCCATATTTAATTTCAAGCAATCGGAGGCAATAATGAATTTCAATGAACTTAGTGAAGTGCCTCCGACTGCATGAAATTATATAATTATGTAGGAGATCTTGTTTCCATTTTTTTGTGCAGGCGGGGTTTTTACTTTTAAAATTTATTTTTTTATTTAATACTTTTTGGTACCTGTAGGATGTAACCGATCTAATAACTAACTTTTATCACAGCTTTTGTCATGTACTAAAAATTGAAAAAAGAATGGTTGCTAACTAACGTTTTTAGTATTAGAGTCATAATCATGTTATGCCTTTTTAAAATGCTTAAGATGAGCCCTTTTATTTGATACCCATATTTTAGAATAATATCTTGGGGCAACTCGCACAACGCTATCTGATCCCAAACCAAGCTTATACTTTGGAAACTAGACAACTTATAAACATATTTAAATATTTCTAAATACATACATATTATAGATAAATGACACCCAGACCCAAAATAAACCATCTTTGCTCATCACACAAAGTTTTATCATTGGTGGGGATCGAGCCCACGACCTCCGGCTTAGCAGTCAGAGTCACTAACAACCAGACCAACAGACCAGTCAAATAGTAATAATATAATATATATAGCATTTATGGCAAAAACACAGTTTAATTGTTTTGTCTATGTGTTTGTTTACGTACTACTGTAAACGGCTAGACGAATTTTGACGGGACTTTCACTTTCAGACAGCTGAGTATATGAAAAGTTTATAAGAAAAGGAGAATACAAAACAGTTTAACCCTCAAAGTTTTCTACCCCATCGATATCAAATCATAACGTTCCCAGAAGTTATTAGGGTATGTATTTTATAGTGCTAGTATCTTGTAATTTAGGACAACGTTTTATACATCAAAACCTTGCACAAAAAATATGCATTTAAATAGCCAAAATCCCTTTTAAATTGGACCAGTAGTTTTTAATAAAATCTTAAACAAATATACATACAGGTCAAACAAAGAATCACCATTTTTAATGTCAGTTATCTATACTTATAATAAATCTGTAGAGAGGTCAATTCTGTACATGAAATATATTTCCAAAATAACTATCAGGGGGTGATTAGGGATCGATACTGATGCCAAAAATGCAATCAGTAAAATTTTTGTCTGTCTGTCTGTCTGTATAACCGTTATAGAAACAAAAACTACTCGACGGATTTTAACGAAACTTGGTACAATTACTTTTCATACTCCTGAGTAGGTTATAGTATACTTTTCATCACGCTACAATCAATAGGAGCAGAGCAGTGAAGGAAAACGGGAGAAGTTACTCCATTTTTTAAGCTTTCGTCGCGTGTGCAACCGCAATGGTTAAAGCTACACAGAAATCATGTATGACGGAAATGTTCTCCTTAAAATTATATAAAAAATATCCCACGACAGCATATGTCTATCTTTTATGGTTGACTCACAATATCACGTGTAACTCCCGATAGCTTAGCAGTTCGAAGCTTTCTGATTATATTTGTCTACTCTTACGTTTATAACACTCTCAGTCATCCCTAATTAAAAAAGTTAACATAATCAACTATTCCATAAAAAATTCTTATAGAAATCGGTATAGAAACACCAAAGTTATACATGAAATACGCTAATAATAAGCCATCGCGCGTGAATACTGAATTATGCTATCTATCTATATCTATACATATAATAAAATTGTAAATTTCACGTATCTGTACATGGCCGAACATAGTGAAAAAAAATATTGGGAAATGTTCGAAAAGGGTATTTAAGCACATTCCTACATTTTTAGAAATGTCTGTCTGTCTGTCTGTTTGTTTGAACACGCATCACGCAATAACTATTGGACAGATTCGGTTGAAATTTTGTATGTGTATTTTAATAAGTCTGGATTAACATATAGGCTATAATTTATCACGCTATTTCCCATAGGAGCTAAGCAATGACGGATAATGTCTGTAGCTATTTATCGTTATAAAACAATAACTACTTGACGGATCTTCATGATAATTTGCAGTTTTATTGTAAATACTATAGGTCATTACTTGCACTATAAATCATTATGCTATAGTCTATGGGGAGTGAGCAGCAACGTATGTTTTGTCGAACCATTATGGTTTTTCACAATTTTTTCCATAATAAGACATTATTTACAATTGTAACCCATGGAAACTTAATAACTTCACGCTAAAACTATTAGGAGCTAAACACAACATTTTCAATTTTCTTAAGATCAGCTATTTTAACCGTGTTTGCATCAGCTGAGGTGGTCTATTGGCACAAGTAGCGGTATTAAACGAGCGAGGTCGGAGGATCGACTCCCTAATTGCGAGTCTCTTTTTGTGTTGTGTTAAAAATATTTTTATTCTTTTTTTTTAAGTATTTTTATAAATGTATACTTATTTATACAAGCTTTTATTTTCGACTTTAACATGTTTACTTTGTTTAACAAATTTTCATATTAATAATCACTTCCAATAGACACCTTTATCATTGTTTTGCATGAATAGTGATTATGTTATAAATGTAGAAATGAAAAATAATATTACATTTCAAATAAACAGTAATTACTTGATATTTTCTAGAATTTATAAATGTTAATTGCTTAAAAAAAATGAAAGATTAAGTCCACGTTACATCAAAATAAAACACGTGGCGCCATCTGTGATTCGATTTCTTCTGAGTGCCAAAATTGCTTACCTACTAATGTTAATAAACTTTCGCGATTTGATACCTTGCTTACCTACGTTTAATATGCATGATAGTTTAATATAAAATCATCAAGTATAAAAATAAACTTATCCAGTTTTGAAAATAGATGGCGGTTAAATACAAATTAAAAAGTATCAGGAAAATTGATTTTAAAAAAAAAACTGAAATTCTTACGTAGGGGGATATGAATATATGATGATCTTAATTTGCGACAGGTTGACACACCTATTTTTTAATTCACCAATGTAGACATTATAAAATAATATTTTAATCTTCTAAAGTGAGTGAAAAAAAATATTGAAATAAGTTTAGAAATAGTATTTAAACACAAAAAAAGATATCTGAGTATATCTTTTAGAAACGTTTGAATGTTGTTTGTTTGTTTAAACATTGCAATCCCGCGGTACAAACAACGGCGGACACAAAGTAGGTGTACTTTAGACACGGAAAAGATCGCTCGGGCAGGACATAACCTGCGATCATAGGGAATCTGTGAGAGTTTTTTCCATCATACCTTTATTACCTATGTATAAATTATCTTGAAGGAGCGGCTAGGTACCTCCGATTAAAAGGTCCGATTTAAAAGTGTCGGAGCCGAAGTTGGAGTCGGAGGTTTAAAATCAATCGGAATTTTCGACCTATCGGAGTCAGAATCGAAGTTCCTTAACTTAAAATTTCGCACGAGTAATTGGGCGGTTTCGAGCTTCATTTAACTCGAAACCGCTCCAGTACTCGCGTGGTGGGGGAATTTTTTAATATTAATAGTATTTGATGTGATGCAAATCACTTTTTTGTCGAGGTGTGGTCGTGGGAATTTTAATAATTTGTCTTCTAACCGTCTGGCGCCATAAACTTTGTCGCCCTTCATTTTGCTGCACTGGGCATTTGCTTGGCTTGCCCTGCCATATGTTGGGCCCTGATTAAAGCTAGGCCCAAATATCCATAGATGCCACAGAGCATTGTGGAGCATGTTTACAATATGTTTTACACAGAAGTTGAATTGTAATATAAACTACCTTAATATAAACCCAACTTCCACGCGAACGAAGTCGCGGGCACAGCTAGTAATAAATAATTTTCTTGGTATGGGTTTCAGAAGTAATTTGAACGATAAGAAAATAAAGTACTTTATAAGAAGGGTTAAAGGTTACCGAAAAGAGAGTCCTTTAAAGTGCATTAAAAATCCTTTTAAAAAATTACTCTGGACTTTAAAAGATTAATCATGGCCGGTAACGGATATTACGCAAGGTTTTAGCAGCGGAAATTAAAAATCATCAAAGATGTCTTTCGGTTATCCTTTTGATTCTGACATCTGCGTCGTGTCGTGTTTTATGACTTCACTATTATAATGTCTGTCTAATAAATTCGTCAATTTAAATTATCCCTCCATCTTTTTACCGATAGTGGTGACGTTGCTGAACCTTACAGATCTCGATCGATCTGCTGCTTATGTATTTCTGATTACTTAATTGTTGATTATGCTGTGATTATGTATGTCGGAGAATTATTAAAACGCTAATTAATTCCCGTTGACCCTGTATCTGTTTTGAAAAAAAAAGATAGTCTGTTGATCCAATTAAATATGGCCGCCGCAAGATGCCGTGTCTTTAGTTAGACGATTACATTTGAAGTGCCGGTAGTGGGGCAGTGATTCTAATTCGGCAGTCTAAGTCGAGCGGTCGAAGTGACAACACGTCTACCGATAGATTTATCATTATTTGCAGTAACACTTTGCACACAAGACTATGAAGTCTTGTGTGAAAAGTGTTAATGTGGTGTTTGGAATTACCATAATGTTAATTCGAATATTGAGCTGCTAATAGCGTATAAGTCAACCCTAGCGCTTCGACATGTATATTATTCTCTACTATCGGTAAACGCATCTATTACATTATTTTTCTGTAACTTTTTGTACCTGGACAAGCAGCGGCATAACCTTTTGGGTGGGTTAAAGAATCCTTCTAGGATAAATCATTGTGCGACGATCATGGTTCGAATCTAATTTATGTATAATATTCATATATTTTTAAGTATATTTTATCAGTATTCTAGTCGACATAGTTTAGGTTCTACCTAATTTGGAATCAAATGTCCAGGTTTGAATTGTCCTAAGAAAAAAAATATTGTTATAATTTGCATTAGTGTAGTATTTATAGTAGTGGCAACACCTTACCTCCATATCAAGTTTATAAACATTCAAAAATTGTAGAATTGGCAATTTGAAAAGAGTGACCAAGAGTTTTTATCGTCACGTTCTTTTCTACGGCTTTATCTATTGTTTGCGTACTTGACATTACATGTACATGTATAATCCCGGCGTGTTTCGAATTCTTTGATATTTATTTTCTAAATATAATCAATTATTTAGAAAAAGCCAAGTTCATATCAAGCTATATACTACTGATAGCGGATCGCCTAAGTGGTATTTTATCGACGATCCCATTAAAAGGCTCACCCCAAAAACTGCAGTAAATCGTTAACGAGCCAATAAACCTCGTAGGAATTGTAGATGGCTGTCTGTTAATGCCAACTTTGGATATAGCTGATTGATGGCTAATGTCAGCAGACTAGGTTTTGTGAGAATCGCATTAGGGCACGATAAAAAATAGCTATTAATTTTATGATTCACACCACGAATTAGCAGTGGGCTAGATAAACGATGGTTCATGAAAATCTAAAAACTATGTATTTAATAAGTTGTTATACTATTAATAAAAATTTAAAACTTTAGGTGAATGAAAATTTGTTGTTTAATCGCACAACGGTTACTTATCACACGCACGCACGCACGCACGCACGCACGCACGCGCACACACACACACACACACACACACACACACACACACACACACACACACACACACACACACCACGCACACATATACACCCCAAGAAAAATCGGAGAAGTCATTTTTAAGTTGTAGCGGAGACAAACGAACAGCAGTTTATTTTCGTATTAAAATGTCGCAGCCAATAATAAGACAAACAGCAATTCGATTTTTGAAAACTTAAACTCAAGGTAGGTGAAGACAATAATCGATGAGAAATAATAATAATAATATAATATCTTAGGACAACTCACACAACGCTATCTGATCCCAAACAAAGCAGAGCTTGTACTATGGCAACCAGACAACTGATACATACTTATATATTTTTAAATACATACATATTATATTTAAATAACATCCAGACACACAATAAACCATCGTGCTCATCACACAAAGTTTTACCCTGGGTGGGGATCGAACCCACGACCTCTTGCGTAGCAGTCGGATGCACTCCCACTGCGCCACAGAGGCAGTCATAATATAAAATAATCCCAGATTATTTTATATTATGTAGCAAGCTAGAAATAATGACCTATTGAAACGCAATCTCCACAAAGATTGCATCTTAAATAGTGTGATTACTTATTTCCACGGCATCTTTCTACAAATTTTAACTTTCTTCACTTCCTTACTTCCTTTTAGCTAATTTGAAAAATTCATAGAATTCTAATGTATAATAATCTATTCCATTTATAATAATGGATGCAATTTGCCGCAGCACTTTTCCATCTGTGCAAAACGACAGGGCGGCTGGTAAAGTAGCCACCGCCCTTAAGTACATACTGAAGTATGAAGACCGTTTAATGACTTCCAGCTTCTACTGCATTATTTTTAATGGATAAGAGCATTTATCTTGTCTTACGTCGTCAACTAGGAACAGAAGATAGCGGCGATTCGGCGAGAGGAAAACACTGAAGCTTTGGTTAGAATAGCGCTGCCGTCATATAGTGACAATTTAACTATTGGAGCAATAAGACGGAGAGAGACAAGAAGTACGGTGACAATGTGTGGAAACTTCAACGGCCGTAATATACCGTTGGGCATTTCCGCGTCGACCTTTTTTTAAAAATTATATATACTACGGGTGTTAATCGCGTGATACGCGTGGTCTTAATTTATGAAAAGAGTGGCCGCGAGTTTTTATTGCCAGGATCTTTTCTCCGGCTTTACCTATTGTTTGCGAATATGGCATTACATGTACATTTAGATTCCTGACGTATCACAAGAGTTGTTTTGCATCCTAAGTGAATAAAGAATTTCGAATTTTAATAATTTAAGGTAAAATACCTTGTTTATTGCCCGACGTTTCGACCGTACTACGGCCGTTGTAATATGGTCGAAACGTCGAGCCATGAATAATAAGGTATTTTATCTTAAATGATTCACGCGATTAAGACCCGTAGTATATATAATTTTATAATGTGTACATATCGCAAAAGTTAATCAATTTATTTTTAAAGACAACACACAAGACCAACCTTTAATTATTTTTTTTTCAATTTTACGCCACCAACTTTGTTTCAACTGGGCTTTTCTACATTCACACACTATTTATACGTAATTTATAAAGAGGAAGGATTCGTATTATTGTATGTAACGAGTAAACTTAAAAACGACGAAACTTTCGACTGACCTGTTGTTCTAGCGGTTAGTGACCCTGACTGCTAAGCCGGAGGTCGTGGGTTCGAACCCCACTCAGGATAAAACTTTGTGTGATGAGTACGATGGTTTATTCTATGTCTGGGTGTTATTTGTCTATAATATGTACCTATGTATTTAAAAATATATAAATATGTTTATCAGTTGTCTGGTTTCCATAATTATTATTCTGCTTAGTTTGGTATCAGATAGCGTTGTGTGAGTTGTCCCAAGATATTATTATTATGTTGATGATTTTACTGCAGTAAAATAGTCTGTAAGTGGTTAAGGTCATAACTCCAAAAACAATAGTATGGTAGGTGATTAGGGGTTAATATATTACATATTTTCTAAAACTGATATTACAAAGTTATTTGGTGTTGTGTAACGAAGGCGAAGCCACGAGCGGGAGGTTATTAGTATATTAAAACTCATCCTGGTTATTATTCTTCAATGTAAAAAAGTATACTAGACCAACGACAAAATCAAGATGATATATTTAGTACCCTTTTATATATATATATATATATATATATATATAATATGTTATGAAGGAGGTATGAAGAATGTATGTTTTATTTAATAACTATATTTTTCCACAACAAATATTTAAATGCGCAAAATTGATGTACCTAGACTGCAATGGTTTTACGAGTATAATATGCTAGCGGACGCCTCGCGGTTTCACCCGCGTAGTTCCCGTTCCCGTGGGAATACAAGGATAAAAAATAGCCTATGTTACCCGGGGTTAGTATGGCTTCACAACGATAAAGATTTTTTCAAATCCGTTCAGTAGTTTCGTAGCCCATTCAATACAAACAAACAATCAATTTTTTCCTGTTCATAATATTAGTATAGAAATATAAATATGTAGAGGTAATAATAGATTAAAAACATCGAAAAATGACAGGTTTAGTACTTTTATTACAAAACTAATAATAAAATAATCTGTGGTATACCTCACGTAATGAATGGACGCCCTCTCGTATATTATCGGTATATGAACTTCACAAAGATCGATAGTACAATTAATAACTTTCAAGCCTGAGGTCTAGACTGATATTAGGACCCAGGCCACTGATTGAAACTCAGGACGCTAAAAGGGTCTCATCAGTTTTGTAATAAATGTTCCTTAACAACAATATTACATTAGAGAAACAATTTCAAGAAGACTTGTGGCTTTGAGGGCAGCGAGTAAATTGAATAACGCATGGAATATATTTGTTGATAAACTTTCACGATTTGTACACATTATGAAAATATATATATTACGGGTCTTAACCGCGTGAATAAGTTAAGGTAAAATACCTTGTTTATTGCCCGACGTTTCGACCGTATTGCAACGGCCGTAGTCACGGGTAGTCTACAAGGTTTTTACCTTAAATTATTTACGCGAATAAGACCCGTAATTTATATATTTTTATAATGGAATATATTTATTCATACAAATGACAGATTCATATAATAATAATAATAAACTTTATAAGCAAATATACTTTAACAGTAAATATTTCGGAACCCTGGCTCCTGTACTAATCTTTGACTGTATATTACAGGAGACAGTCATCTTTCACATCTCTTATATTAAGAACTAGGCAAAATGCATTATTGAAGTGTAACAACGTATTAATCTTGGTTTCATTTAAACTATTATTTATTAATTTGTTTTTATTTCTTTGTACATTACAAAGAAATAAAAACAAATTAATAAATAAATAAAATACAATAAAACAGACATTAATGTTGTACTATTATAATGTGCCCAATGCTTTCTAATCTTAAGATTGAGATGTATTGAGAAGTACTATCATTCATAGAATTACTATCATTCGTCCGTCATCATCTTGATTGCCGAAGTAAAATAATCTCGTTTACAGTGACGTTCCGTTGACGTGCGGTGGATTAACGCCGTATGGATCCGTATCCGTATGTGCGTACATACGGATACGGATCCATACGGATCCATCCACATACGGACTTTTCGCCGTGGTTGGATTTCGTGTCCGTAACAAAGTGCCGTTTCATTACCAGTAAAAACCAGTTATTCGGTGTGATGTACCTCTAGACCTCCGACAAACAGTTGAACATCGAGACACGGGGGATTGTTAGTCGATTACGAGTCTTAATTTCAATATAGACATTCTAGTTATATCTAGTTACAACACGTTCGCGAACAGTCTCAGTTAAAAATTGTGTTCTAGAATGACACAATAAATTTCCACATTTTATTATTTGAAGTATCGATATGTTTTGTTGAATGATATTAGCTAAATAAAATACAATATGACGTAAACGTTTTATCACGTCATCGTCTGCATACGTTTTGTCACTAATAGTTAAACTTATTTTTATAATGGTAAAAAAGTAAGTCTACGTGACGTGGTTTAGAGTATTCGATACGTTGAATCGTCGATGGTTGTGCCACAAGGACATTGAATCGAATTTTCGCCTTTAAATTCATAAATTTCTTTTTGCCGTAAATAATATTCTGTTTTTGAACGTGATTGTACGTTATGCCGTTTCACAATCTCAAATAATGACGTAAAATCGCGTTATGTCCACGAAAGTGTTAAATTGAATAACATATAACTAAACTGCGTGAATACGGAAGCAATTCACATCAGATATGCCTAAATCGTCCCTTAGTAATAGAATTGATCGCATCATTTTACGTTTACAACATTTTAAACGCTCATTGTATCTATTTGCCATCCATTTCGCTCGTTTCGAAGCCACATCCCAAGTGTACATTTAAGTGAATAAATGAGTTTCGAACGTACCGATGTCGTAATTTAAAGTGAGTAGGTACTTTTATTGTACGCTTGTGAGCTAGGTTAGATCACAATATCGATACAGTAATAGCATGAGTTTGTTTTGGTGCGAGTGATTCGATTTATTTTAGGTATTCGATTTTATAGTCTCGGTGCAAGTGGAATGTTTGATCAATGTTTCAAGGTCCTTTTTAGGGTTTCGTTGCCAAAATAGCAAAAATGGAACCCTTATAGTTTCGTCATGTCCGTCTGTCTGTCTGTGTGTCCGTATGTCACAGGCATTTTACAAGGACTACTCAATGAATATTGATGAAATTTAGTTGAAAGGTGTCTTGTTGTAGCCAACACTTAGTTAGATAGCTAAATAATAAAAAAATAAATATTATTAAGGGGGGGGGGGGGCACTCCAAACATGTAACAGAAGCTGATTTTTTTTCCGAATGTAGTATAATACTACATTCGTCATCGTCCGATGACGAACACATCTGATGTGTAATAGTATTACACACTGATGTGTTCTTTTTCTTCTTATTCTTAACTAGATGACCGGGCATCTTCGCATGCGTAAATTTTCCCCATTTTTATAACGTTTTTTATCGCTACTCCGCTCCTATCGTTCGTAGCGTGATGTTGTAGCCTTCCTCGATAAATGGGCTATCCAACAGTCTAAGATTTTTTCAATTCGGAGCAGTAGTGCCTGAGATTATCGCGTTCAAAGAAACAAACAAACACACAAACTTACAAACAAACAAACTCTTCAGCTTTATAATATTATTATAGGTTAGCCCTTTATTCCTGAATTGGTATAAGTATGATGTGGAGTTTTGTTATATTATGTCTCTCTATTTATTGTGATTTTTGGCTAAGGCCTCTTCTAGCTGCTTTATGCTATTTATCAAGAGCCACTCTGCCATTCTTCTCCATGCCATTATTCTCCAGTTGGGGTCTGCTGTAAGTTTTAATTCTTCTTTTTCTTCTATACAAAGTGTAACAGAAATGTGTGATCTTAATCAAGGGTTGGTATGTACCCATGAAACTGAGCACTACGTTAATAATTTTATCAAAATCGGAGTACCCTTAATTTTTTTTATTACATTTTCATTCGTTCATTTATGATTAAAAAAATATTTATTGAAAAATGAAAGTTCTATGCGATAATAATCCAATTAAATTTTGTACCAGGAGATGTATAATTCTTATGCCATACGCCTTTCACTACTGAGATTGAGTGAGTTTGTGAGGTTGTAAGGGGTAATCTCTGGATCTATTGGACCGATTTAAAAAAATATTTTACCAATAGTGAGGTGTGGGTGGTAATGAGAGATAATAAAGAGATGTGTTGTCACAACTATACCTTTAATACCACTAAACTTAGCCTAATACACTATTATATACTAAACCTATTTCCTAAGTGCATTACCTTAAATTACCACACTACAATAGAAAGCCATGTTATTTATGAGTACACATAGGCTGAACGAAGTTGGCAAAGGTCAGCTAGATTCATATAAATCGGTTCAGCGGTTTAAGCGTAAAAACTTAACAGACTACTTTCACATTTGTGAGGTAGTTTGGAAGTAGTACATTATGTGCTTTGGCTTTAAAACGCCAGTCAAATTCGCCGAATGTGCTGCTCTTAACCACTTAAAAGACACTATGGACTTTAGATGCACTTACCTCAGCAATGAAGTGCAAAGAGAGTGGTGTACGTAAATGTTTATATAACTTATACGTACCTAACGTTTAACTTAGTAACATCTAAGAAATGGTAATTTACAAAGTGTGCCTTCAGTGAAACATTGCTGAAGCTCCGGGGGTCAATTCACGTATTTAAAGCAGTGCAGTTGCAGTTTAAGTTTCGAATAAAGCGACCATTTTTGTATTCTTGTAACTTTGGTATCGATCCCAAACACGCTTGCGTTAAGTATGCGTCTTGAGAGCGCAATAACACAATTCATTCATTCTACTACGAAACATAACTGCAAAGTCAAAGTCAAAGTCAAATATCTTTATTTCGTAAAATCAGGTTAATGATTATTTGAAAACGTCAAATTAAAACATGGTACTAAAAATTTTATAAAATTATGAATGTTTGAAAAAAAAAAAACAAAATGAGGTTAGGTGGCAGTTCCAAGTGTAAAGCTCATGAGAAGAAGCTGCCAAGAAACTCATGTGCCACTCTTTTAAAATCATCAATTTTTTTCTTTACAAAAATAAATTTTACTGAATGAACCAGTGTGTCTGGTGAGTGTAATCGTTTATAAAATAAGGATAACTAAATAATAATACTATTAGTAACTCTAAAATGAGTATATATAAACGTATTCAGCAAACACAATACTTCACTTCTTACAAAGTAAATATGTATATATACATATAATCATAAAGTACATTTTAATAGCCTGTGAGAGAAAGCAGTTCAATCCCAAGCGTTTTTGTCTTCCATATAATCAATTATTGAGTAGTAACTTTTCATACACAATTTTTTCTTAATGGTACACTTAAATTTATTACGACTTAATTTTTGAATGTCGCTAGGGATTTTATTGTAGAAACGTATACATTGGCCCCGAAATGATTTGTTTACTTTTTGTAACCTTGACGCTGGTACAACAAGTTTATGTTTGTTCCGCGTGTTAATATTATGTATGTCACATTTCTTACAGAAACTATCAATGTTTTTGTGAACATATATAAGGTTTTCATAGATATACTGACATGCAACAGTCATGATATTGATTTCCTTAAATTTTTCTCTAAGTGAGTGTCTACTACTAAGATCGTAAATTGATCGAATAGCCCTCTTCTGCAGAACAAAAATGGTTTGAATGTCGGCAGCATTCCCCCACAGTAGAATACCGTACGACATTAAACTAAGAAAGTAACTAAAATAAACTAATCGCGCTGTTTCAACGTCTGTTAGCTGACGAATTTTTCTAACTGCGTACGCTGCAGAACTGAGTCTATTAGACAATTCACTTATATGTGGGCCCCACTGAAGCTTAGAATCTAAAGTAATTCCTAAAAACTTTGTGGTCTCTACAGGGTTCAACTCATCTTCTTTTATTTTTATAGTGGTTTTTACTGGTTTCACGTTAGGTGTTATAAATCGAATACATTTAGTCTTGCCCTCGTTTAAGAGTAAATTGTTAACATCAAACCAGTTAACCACTTTTGAGATAGCCATATTTACATCTTCAAAGTCTTTTTGCTGGCGTTTTAATTTAAATAAGAGTGATGTATCATCTGCAAACAGGACTATCTCATGATTATTATTTACTAAATATGGTAAGTCGTTTATGTAAATTAAAAACAACAACGGCCCGAGAATAGAACCCTGTGGGACTCCCATTTTGACCACAGACCCCGGGGAGCGTTTACCATTAACATCAACTTTCTGAATCCTGTTACTCAGATAGGACGTAAGAAGATTCAGAGCTGTGTTTTTAATACCATAATGTTGCAATTTCCTGATTAATGTTTCATGCAGAACACAGTCAAATGCCTTAGATAAATCACAGAAGACGCCTAAAGCATCTTGCGATTCCTCCCAGGCGTCAAAAATATGTTTTAAAAGCTCCACACCAGCATCGGTTGTAGAGCGACCCCTAGTGAAACCAAATTGCTTAAAGTGTAATAATTTATTTTTGTAAAAGAAGTTCTGCATCTGATCATATATTATTTTTTCAAAGATTTTACTAAATGTTGGTAGTACTGATATGGGTCTAAAATTAGTGGGGTCAGACATACTACCTGATTTATACAATGGTATTACTTTACTATATTTCATTAAATCAGGAAATACACCACAATCTATACATTTATTAAATATAAAAGCCAAGTCCTGCGCGATAAAAGAAATTATAGACTTAGTAATCACAACTGAGTTACTCCAGAGGTCGGTAGTCTTCTTAACATTAATAGAATTAAAAGCTTTTATGACATCTATATGTGTAACATAATCAAATTGAAAAGTGATGTCACATTTATTAACATTTTTAATCAAGATAGACTCAGCTGCAATAGGTGAGGAATTCAATGACTTTGTAGTGGAGACTGGAATGTCAGTAAAGAATTTTTCAAATGCAGTGGCTACTTCTATGTCCGATGTGATGGTTTTACTATCTATTTTAAGACAGTAATCATTATTCTGACTTCTGACTCTTCCGGTCTCACTATTTATAATATCCCAAGTCATTTTAATTCTATTATCACTGTTTTTAATTTGTGAACTAAGGTAGCAAGCTTTTGCTGTTTTGCAAGTCTGCCTAAATGTTTTAGCATAATTTCTTACATAAGCTTGAAATCTTTCACAACAGTTATAATTTCGTTCATCATACAGCTCATATAATCTTTTTCTACTTTTATGTAGGCCGACAGTAGCCCACTCACTAAAAGTTGCATTCCCATTAACCATAATCGTTTTGGGAGTGAAAACCGAATCGAAATTATGACAAAATTTATTAAAGAATGTTTTATATAAAATGTTAGGATCACTGTCCTCATTCAACAGTGGAGGGTTACAAATGAGGCGGCTTTTGAAACTCTCAAATCGACTGACAGTTTTAGGGATAACAGTTATACATTTTTTAGTTACTTTTCTACTTTTAATATCAAAGGAAATAAGTTGACCACAGTGGTCAGAATCCATTTGATTAATTACTCTCTTGTTATCTACAATAATATCTGTGAATATATTATCTAAACATGTGGCTGTAGTGGCAGTTATGCGGGTAGGCTCTAAAAATAAATTACACAGATTAAATGATTTGAATAGAGCTAAAATCCTCATACTTAAAGTAGTATTCTCTAATAAATTAACATTAAAGTCGCCACATATTATTACATTTTTATTAAGGTTTGTTACCTTATGCAAGACTTCATCCATAACATCTTCAAAAATATGATATTGTGCTGAAGGTGGTCTGTACACAGTCAATACAATAAACCGCTTCAACTCTACACAGGCTATTTCTATGCTACGTTCAACAGAGAAGTTAACAATATCACGGCGTTCTTTGAATTTAAGATTTTTATTTATTAATATTAGTGAACCACCATGTACAGCCAGTTCCCTGCTGAACGAGCTGCCTACCTGGTGATTGTTGAAATTAAACATGAACTGATCGCTCTTTAGCCAGTGTTCAGTAATACATAAAATATCAATAGCTTCAACATTCATGAACAATTCCAATTCCAAGTCTTTTCCTGTCATTCCTCTGATATTCTGATGCACCAGGTTAATTTTATTAATATAACTATTGTTCTGTTTTGACATAACAGAATAATTTTCAAGTGGTAGTGCACAAGTATGTGTGCAAGAGGTACTCTCTATTGTCTTAAAATTTAATTTAAATTATTCGGTATGTCAATATTATAATTATTATTAATACATAAATTATCATTATTAATGTCAGGTGCTTTAGCCAAATTGTTGGCTAAGTTAAAATTAATGTCATAATTTTGTTGCTCAATAGAAGCAACTTGAGTAGCCAAATTCTTGGCTGAAATATTAATATAAAAAGATAGCGAAACAGCTATCTGTCTTTTACAACTACTTTTAAGATAATATCTATCTTTTGTCAAATAAAAATATTTACTAACAAGTTTGTTAGTGTCAATAAAATGAAATTTATTATAAAAAGGTCCATTAATTTGGCATGTCAGTTGATGCATAAGGTTATTCAAATTATATCTAATAGAATTTTCTTCCTGTGATAATCCATTACTCAGGGGAAATGAAAACATAACAATTTTTTTTACATTTAAATTGGACAACTCCTCAAAATAATTTAAAAACCTATTTTTGTTTACATTTCCCCTATCACCGACAAAAATAATTATAGTGCTGTCCTGACTAAAATTAGATCTTAAAATATTTTCCATGATATTACTATAGGACAAAGCAGGCGTGCAATTATTGATGATTCTAGTTTGTCCCGTACTCAACTTTGACATTAGGGATCCAATGCCCTTACCAATTTCATCACTATACATCATAATAGTACTTAATTTAAAAGAACTGCTAGTTTGTGCTAAGTTATTATGGAGTGCTGGCAGTGGAGAGGGATCAAGTGCTAGCGATTGGCAATCTAGTGATAATCTACAAATTGGACTATGCCTACTTGTTAAAGGAGTTGATTGCTCATTGTTGCAGTTGCAAGAGTTGACCAGCTTACCTATAGCCAACACCTGCTCCCTGCTCTGTTTTGCAGTTACTTCATATTTCATTGTTAGAGTCTGTAATGATTCATGGAGGCGGTCAATCTCTAATTGCATAGCCCGTGTATCCTCAACATACTGCGATGAGACATTGTCCAGCTCCAGTGAATACATTTGAACCTGATCGATTAGTTGCAATCTCTGTCTATTTAATGCCATGCTATCAATAAAGAATTTGTGTTTACTAATTAATTTTTTTGTTTTTGTAATATATTTCTTAATTTTTATATATTTTTTAAGCTTATTTCTGCTGCATTTAATAACCTTGACAGATTTATTAGTCTTTTTAAATTGCACGGGCCCATCCTCTCCGGTAAGATCGATAATAACTGAGGAATGTAAGTTACCAACTGCAGCATCATTTATGACCGGGCCAACCAATTCACTGAACAAGCTATTGTTACACTTTACAATATGATTATGTTTATCTGACTCAAGTTCTGATATTTTGTTGTGCGCTTGAAGTAGTTGTCGTTTCAAGGAGGTTATGTGGTTAAGAGTCAGTGTGTATTCATCCATACAAGCATCAAAGCTGTCTACTGTGCGTTGGAGTTTGTCCCGGTCATTTAGGATATTGTTATATTCAGAGTGCAACTTTGCCAGTTCATCTCTCAACTCAACTGAACTGTAACTGTACTGCTTTAAATTCGTGAATTGGCCTCCTGGACGTATATAAACGAGTTTAATCTATGGAGGGCAAGGTGATACATTCTTCCATCACAAAGAGGGGATCCTCCGACCAGGCGAAGTGTTCGTGCCTGATGGACTGCACCCCAACGACAAAGAATACTACCATACAATTTGACACGGGAATAAACGCGTTTAATCTAGGTAAAGTTATTTACCTTATGCTTGACGTTTCGATCGGGTTACACCGACCGTGGTCACAAGCTGACTCAGTCAGCTTGTGACCACGGTCGGTGTAACCCGATCGAAACGTCAAGCATAAGGTAAATAACTTTACCTAGATTAAACGCGTTTATTCCCGTGTCAAATTGTATTTATAATGCAACGCGTAAGTTTAAAAGTTATAATTAAAGAATACTACCAACGGTCAACGTTGAAAACTTTGCGAATCCCGATTCAGGATTGTCGCGATCTGTCACTGTTGATGCTGTAACAACGGGTAACATGTTTATGTTATTTATGCGCTTCACTTTCCAGACATGGTCTAGATGGCCATAGAGACGCCGAAGATCGAGCTTTAACCATCTGATAACCAAATTAGACAAATTTTGTATCAAATCTTATTGATTTATAAACACGCCTATGACAACTTTCTTTAAGGGTTTAGAGGCTTTAAGGGTTACGTTTTTCGAGCGTATCTTGTATGTATGTATGTAATATTCTTTATTACCTTATATCTCACAATCCTCTGAACGGATTTATACAATTCTGACGTCTTTAGATTCGTCTTGATCGCCCAAGTGTTCTTAGATATGTGACGGTTGATAAAAACAAACATGGCGGCTGTGAGATGTCAAATTAAAGAGATGGGAAAAAAAAGTTGATTTGAATACTGCAAAATGGGTATCAAATTGAAGAGCTCATCTTAAGCATTTCAAAAAGATAAAACATGATTATAACTACTATACTAAAAGATTTAGTTAGCAACCATTCTTTTTTTCAATTTTCAATACTTGACAATAGCTGTGATAAAAGTAAGTTGCTACATCGGTTACATCCTACCACTACTAAAAAGTATTAAATAAAAAAATAATTTATAATTAGGTATTATTAATAATCTTTATAATATATACTTTTTTTGATAATAGAACCAATTTAGGTTAAACTAATAGCTTATAAGATAGATCGTGTTTTGGTAGCTTTGCCGACTTATTTATGTTCATAGCTACCTGGCGAGGTATGAATAGGTAAGCCAATAAAGGTAAATCCACCGATCTGATAACCAATAAAACTGATTTGAATTACGAGAATAGTCGTATAGGTCTGCCTGAAAAAAATTCGTTCATTAAATATTATTACCATGCTTTGAAGTTTTAAATTCGAGCAAAATTTTAGACATGAACATTTTTACGTGTTTATAATTCAATAAAATTTTATAATAAATATGCATTATCTGGTACTGACATGGGTGACAGTAGATGTTCCACGTTTACTAAGAAAATATTTGTGGATAAAACTTAAGGCACCTTAATCTCATCTCATTTGCGTAGGCCATTTTGGAACCTTTACCTGCCAACGCACTGATGAAAAATATTATAAAAATTACTCAGACCTCACCCTTGTTGAGAGAAAATGGAAAATAATAGGCATCTATTAACAGAATGATTCGTTTTAATACAAAGCATTAACGAACATTGTAAAGTTTAATGTTTTCTGTGAAATATTTGCATTTTGTAGAATTACTCAATTTTGGGGCACGACGATTCCAAAACAAAAATGATACCTTTATGGATCACTTTGTTGTATGACTGTCAGTTAATATTAATAATAATATTATCTTGGGACAACTCACACAACGGTATCTGATCCCAAACTAAGCAGAGCTTGTACTATGGAAACCAGACAACTGATAAACATACTTATATATTTCTAAATACATACATATTATAGATAAATAACACCCAGACACAGAATAAACCATCGTGCTCATTACACAAAGTTTTATCCTAGGTGGGAATCAAACCACCGCGCCACAGAGGTAGTCAAAAATGCCATCTACAGTGAAGAATTTAAAACTGAAGTTAAAACCATCGTCCGTTTTGGTACTTCGATGCGATAGAAAGACATACAAATACACCTCAAACACATGACAAGAGGGTTTATTTGAGAGAACAGTTTTATTAATGAAATAATTTTAAATTTAAGCATAGAAAGATATTGTACAAGTGATGAATAATTTGAACATTATTTACAACTAACTGATTATTTACATATATTTACAAAATAACAAAACCAAATAAATAAAAAAAGGCAAGACCCGTTTATGCGTCGAAATATTCTTCCCTGTCGATGTCGACTGGTAACGTACCCAGACGGCTGGCAGCATTGCCACGTTGAATGGCAATGCTTATTCTTTGTGCAAAGAAAAAACTAGCCCTCTGGTCACGTGAAGAACTGATAAGCCGATTTGAAATTTCCTTAAAAAAGAAGTCGGCCACTTGGACCCCACGGTCACAGCGTCTCGACCCCAAAGGGCTCAAAGATATAATCTTCAATTAGATTTACATATTTGCGACGTTTGAGAGTCTCCGCTGATGCAGCAGCAGCGCAGGCACAGTCTGAGGTGCTTGAAAGATGGGAGGGCGCAAGGGTATCGACACAAGTTGCGTCCCATACCAATGGCCTCCCCATCCTCCATGGCAGCAATGTCATACCATCCGGTCTCTTGGCATCGTCGCGCGCCAAGCCATTTGGTTCAAGCATGGCTGGAACGTCGGCGGAGACAAGAGCCCGACGGATTATATCGTTTAAACTGGTATGCCGAGATATACGGCCTGCGCTCCTACTACACGATAGGCCGTGGTATCCAAGGCCGGTGACCAGTTCTCCACAGTGGCATCGATGTGGAGAAACACACGAAGCGCCTAAACGTAAGCATGCAGCAATCCGAAATGTCGTATCGTCCAACATAGTGCCTATGTTGGGCGATGGAAGTGCCTGTAACCAAAGACCCGATTCCCATTCCCCCAAAGCCAAAAGTAAGTTAGCGGGTAAGTCAGTATTAGGGCAATCCATTTTCCAAGCGTTCAGCGCTTCAGTCTTACACAACACTTCAGAAATAACCAGTGTAGGCGTTAAAATATTCCTAGTTAATTCGTCGGTACTGTGGACCGAAGACAGAAACGCTGGTAAACTTACGTCAGAAATTTTGCGGCCGCCTAGGCGAACAGGTAAACACCTGTAGCCAAGCTCGGTCGTTCAAGGCTATATTTAAAATTTTGCATAGGGTGTTTTGAATGATTTTGTCCATTTTTTCTAAAAGTGCCGAATGTTTAAAAAGTTGGGTAGGCTTGAGAGCGTGGGTAAATTTTGGGACGAAAAGGCAGTATCGAATAATTTTAAAGGCCGAGTGTATATTTTTTTGGAGTAGTCGGTCCGAAACATCACTAAAATTTTGGATTTTCTCTTCTACGAAGGAAACATAGGAATCTTCTAGAATTGGGGACCCAAGGAGGTGAAAAGAATTGTTTTCTATAATTTTTAAATTTGGAGCCAAAGAATTTAATTTTGAAAAAACTGTAGTTCTATTAATCTTATCAGCAATGAAAATTGCGCATTTACTAGAATTTAACTCTAAGCCAATTTATTTAAATTTATCTTTATTTAAAACCAGGTCGTTCAAGACTGTGTCCACGTCTCCTCCGAGAGTACCGTCATCTAGATACCAAACATAGAATTTAGAATTTAATTGCCGAACTATCGGGTGTAGGGCTAAACTAAAAATGGTGGTCCTAGCGGGTCACCCTGTTGACAACAAACTGCCGAACTTAAAAAAATATCTTTGTACAGTAATTTGGATGGATATCTGTAACATTGAAAAACGAAATTTATAAATTTTGGGTGTTTCTAATTTTGCTTGTGTCAACAAAGTGTCCCCATTGACACAGTTAAAGGCATTCTTTAGATCAACCTTTAAGATGACCTCTCTTTTACCAAAGCCAAGTTGCAAAGGCTGTAATTTACTAGACAAATATTCGCTGTAATATTTACAACAAAGTTTGGCCACCAAACGCCTGTAAGTACACCCTACGGCAATTGGACGAATACCACCATCTCTCTTACACAGGGCGCATAAGTTCGCCCCATACAAAATATCAATGATGGCCTCGTCCACATTGCCAGAGAGCATCATGTTGACTAGAGCCGTCAGCTCCTTTAAAAGCGAGCCGCAGCAGCACTTGAGCGTTTTTAAGTGCTGTGGCGACAAACCGTCAAAGCCGCCAGCAGATCCATTTCTAAAGGAGCCAACGGCTATTAGCACCTACTTGGCAGTGACGCTGAGGCAGTCTGCATCAGCGTCAGGAGCGCCCGGGAAGGAAAGATCATCTAGAGGCGCTGGGTGCTTACTCTGCAGACCCGCGAGCGTATCTGGAGAGCAAGGCGCCACTTCGTCAGTACTGAAAAGTAGTCTGGAGGCACCTCTGATATCACCTTCCCTCAATTTGGATTCCACATAATGGAATTTGGAATTTCTGTGAAAAACGGTGAATTTTGCGTCAAAATCTTGAATTGAAACGTTACAATTTTGTTTAATTTGGGTCGTCAAAGTTTGCTCCCTAGATTGGTCATTTTAAATGTGTAGAATCCTGTAAGGGACTTTCGGAATTCTCCCGGACAACGAGACCGCGGGCAGCGATACAGCGCGCCAGATTTTGGGCAACTGAAGGTCTCGCGCCACGGGGTACACGTTTTAAAATCGGAACTGAATTTTTATACTTCGCGAGGGTTTGCCAAAATGGAATTTGGGTTGTCGAACTTGATGATGATGATAGAGTAGTATGGCTAGGAAGTACATTTGGGGATTTATGTACTCTACCCAAAGGTACTTTCAAGCCTTGCTCACCTTTGAAAAAGCGGGCTTGGGAACAATAAGGGCAGCGCACCAGGGACGTAGGTTGACCGACACTCGCATCACTGTGGTCTTGGAACAACGAATATTTAAAACAATCACTTAAATTGTAATATAAATAAAATATATCACAATTTACAAAATAAACACACTAAAATGTCTAATCATTGTCACTTTTTCGTATTGTCTTTGGCCATCGTGCCATGGCACCAGCGCACCAGCTGGCGTCGCGTCCTGTCACATGATATTGATAGGTTGGTAATTTCGCTTTCGTTAAGCGTCTTCTCAAATGTATGGTTTCATTATGTATGTAGCTTGAGATTTGAAGAAAATATACCTACATAATTTACATTTTCATACGTCAACATAATAACATTTATAGTATTCAATTCACGTAATCACATTTATATTTATTTTGTCACATTTTCAATTTTTATAAACATCAAAAATAAAACGTTTGTCATCACTTTCAAAAAGAAAATCTAAAATCTCTTCTGCTTATAATTATATTGCCATACTCCTCCGAAACGGCTTGACCGATTTTGATGAAATTTTGTGTGCATATTGGGTAGGTCTGAGAATCGGACAATATCTATTTTTCATCCCCCTAAGAGTTTGTTTGTTTGTTTGAACGCGATGATCTCAGGAACTACTGGGCCGCATTGAAAAAATGTTTTATTGTTGGATAGCCCATTTATCGAGGAAGGCTTTAGGTTATAACATCACGCTACGACCAATAGGAGCGGAGCAGCAATGAAAAATGTTGTAAAAAAAAGGAAAAAAAGAAAAAAGGGAAAATTTACGCAGACGAAGTTGCGCGGGTCAGCTAGCAATATATAAAATTCTCGTGTCACAGTTTTCGTTGCCATACTCCTCCGAAACGGCTGGACCGATTTTGATGAAATTTTTTGTGCTTATCCGGTATCTATGAGAATCGGCCAACATTTATTATTCATACCCCTAAGAGTTTGTTTGTTTGTTTAAACGCGATAATCTCAGGAACTACTGGGCCGCATTGAAAAAATATTTTAATGTTGGATAGCCCATTTATCGAGGAATGCTATAGGTTATAACATCACGCTAAGACCAATAGGAACGGAGCAGCAATGAAAAATGTTGAAAAAACGGGCAAAATTTACGCAGACGAAGTTGCGCGGGTCAGCTAGTATATATATAAATATATGTATGTATGTATGTAATTTTCTTTATTACCTCTTATATTTCAAATCACAAAACGGATATAAATAATTATGACGTCGTTAGATTTGTCTAGACCGCCCGAGTGTTCTTGTGATGTTGGAAAAAAACAAGAGGTGGACACGGGTCGCGAGCCGACCAGTGACCACGATCGGTGCAATTAGATCGAAATGTTGGGTACTTAAATAAAAGTTTCGTACCTTTAAGTGTGAGTAGGACTCGCTCATCGACGGTTCTATACAAATTTGTAGGTACATTTTATAAATAGTTCAGGAATCGCGTACCCGCAGTTTTTTGAAGACCTTTATGTTTATGATTTGATTACAAAAGTATAATTTTCAGACATTTCTGTACTTACTTTACTTGTAGTATTAGATGGTATTACTTACCAAATGTTATAGTTCTAGGTCAACGGAAATTTGCCTAGACGGTGTCGCGACGTATTACGCGCGCCTCCTTACACGAAGTGGTAGTAAAGCCGCCAACGTAAGCAACACCGACGTCGTCGTTCTACGACGATCGAGCCTGCTGATGGTGGAGGCACCAAATCCGCAAGGAACACCCTCACCCTCGGCCATAGGCTGTTATGAAGGAACACCGTGTGATTTTTAGTCGGTTCGACTCCGACATACCCTCTTCTACGTGCCCTCGTAGGAGAGACATCCTTGGGATTTTTGCACACGTAAAAAAAAAGCCGTTTTATAGAGAAAAAAGGTCAACGGAAAATACCCCACAAATTTTGATTTTCAAAATGTATTATGTGTGTTTTTGCGGCGAAAACGGCCGTTGAGAAACGGTCTCATTGTGTATTTCATGTATTCAATTTCAACTCGATTCGTTTCCGAGATATAGGATCTTGACAGACTGACAGACATCAAAGTGATCCTATAATGGTTTTGTTTTTTTCCTTTTGAGGTACAGAACCTTTAAAATCAATTGCTAAATATACGATTATACCTACAATATAATGAGACGTACTAACTAATGTCACAGAATGAGGACTGCTGGGACTTTCAGATCTTTACGGGACAAGGATTTTAGTAACGCTGATGCTGCTAGGGGCTGGCGTGACGAGCGACCATCAGGCTGTTCAACTCTTCATTCAGTTGCGTAAAGAAAACAAAACAAGATGGGCCGATCAATTCATAAAAAGAAATTCTCTATAGCCCTCTGCTCCTCAAATATAAATCACTTTCCTTTAATACTTCGTAAAAGTAACTTGGAAAGTAATTTTAATATAACTGGAAACTTAACTCCGATGAGAAACAAAGTAACGCACTTTTTACGACTGTCGATATCAAAGGCTTAGGACGACCACACACTGTCAGTTTTTCTTTTATCCGGTTATTAGGGTTCCTTAGCCAAAATAGCAAAAACAGATCCCTTATAGTTTCGTCATGTCCGTCTGTCTGCCTGTCCCTCCGTATGTCACGGGCATTTTTGTTTAAAAAAAAAAAAAACTTAACGGTAGCGCTTAATAAATACTATAAACTAAAATTATTTTCGACATGATCGTATATGTTCTCACCTACTTCATCGTATGGGGTATCATTAGATAGGTATTTTTAAAAGTTTAGGGGTTGGGAAGACAATTTTTAGATATAGGGATGCGTTTGTAAAATATT
Organism: Herminia tarsipennalis; assembly: GCA_945859575.2. NCBI lineage: Eukaryota > Metazoa > Arthropoda > Insecta > Lepidoptera > Erebidae > Herminia > Herminia tarsipennalis. Next base: position 19,397,696 of record OX243849.2, on the reverse strand, counting down.
AAGCTTTAAAATGCACATTTTCGTTAGAGTCAAGTGTCCCCTCCCCCTGCCAGTTAAATGGTTGATGTTGGGTTGGAATGGTTGACAAAATTCACGGTAGTAGTTTAAATAGTGAAACTAAAAGGAACACTATCACAGCTAAGTAGGCTTTACAAGTTTACGAGGAACAGCTGATCAAATGAGAAGTAACAACATTTTAGTACAAATTCCATTGAAAAATATTATTATGCAGTTATAACGTCGTAAGTATGAAACAAAAGCAACAGAAAACCCATTTCTTAAGCCACATTATTCGGATGGGGGGGAGGGACTACGGAACCCTACATTGTGCGTGGCCCGACATGCACTTGCCCGTTTTTTTTTTATACAGTCTGATACGTTGCGGTCTTCGCTAGTGTAGTTAATTAATAATAGGGGAACTGTAGGCCACAGTGAAAATAAATTATTTATGAGTAGGCAGGCGTGTCTTACAACAATAATGATGTTTGTCTTTAATTAGTGACCTTTCAATCAAAACAAAAGATTAGACGCTACATTTGTATAGGTATCATTTTGATATTTCTTTTTAAGGGATTGATTTCACTTGATAGGTACACAAGTAATCTGTCAAGCATATATTATGTCTGTACTTACAGTAAATTATGTATCTTCAACGGTCAACTTGTCAGTAATACTACTAGTGATTTACGCTATTATCTAACTACTACTAGCCTACTGCTTATTTCTTATTGGTAACACCAACACGCAAAATGTGCAGGTCGCGAAATGAGCAGATAGCAAAATGTGCAGGTCGTAAAACTTGCAGGAACCTATCTGCACTGCAAGAGTATGTCTGATGTCGTCGATCGATTCCGCGACCTGCACATTTTGCGCCCTGCACATTTTGCACCCTGCACATTTTGCGACTTGCATATTTTGCGCCCTGCACATTTTGCGCCCTGCACATTTTGCGACTTGCATATTTTGCGCCCTGCACATTTTGCGCCCTGCACATTTTGCGACTTGCATATTTTGCGCCCTGCACATTTTGCGCCCTGCACATTTTGCGACTTGCACATTTTGCGACTTGCACATTTTGCGACTTGCACATTTTGCGACCTGCACATTTTGCGACTTGCACATTTTGCTATATATCCGACAATAATTGTAATATTTTAAATAGCTACAACGTGATTGATAATGAAAGTGTGAAGACGGCCTTATTGAAGGCTCATTCAATCGATGCGTTCAGTGGATCTTTCGGATAATAAACTTACACCGAGACTTTGCGAGTATTTTATTAACTTTTCTGCCGAGTTGGAGGGAAATGAAATGTGTTTAACACGTGATTCTGAAGGCACTGTGATGGGCTGTATGTGCTGATAGAAATTGAAGATTTTTGTGACGAGATAACATGTTCCAAGTCGTATAAACTTATATAGTTTCCGTTCCCGTGAGCACACAGAGATAAAAAATAGCCTATGTCACCCGGGGTTAGTGTATATACACAACGATGAAAGAATTTTTCAAATCCATCCAGTAGTTTTGGAGCCTATTCAATACAAACAAATAAACAAACAATCAAATCTTTCCTCTTTATAATATTAGTGTAGATATAGATACTTCTAATAGAATTCGCGCAGTGGGAGTGTATCTGACTGCTACGCAAGAGGTCGTGGGTTCGTTTCCCACACGGGACACCACTTTGTGTGATCCACAAGTTGTTTTTCCGAGTGTAGGTGTACTTTGTGACCGTGACTTCGTTTGTAAAGTCCTCCGCGACACAGAGCTTGTGCCCTACTGCGGGAGTCGTCTTTTCTAAAACAAAAAAACAAACAAAAGAATTCGGTTACAGAGGCCGATCTCATTCAGACTAGCCAACAGGAAATATATAGTCAGCTAGGTGTGCCCCGCGGTGTTACCCGCGGTTTATTAGCCTATGTGTTAATCCAGGGTATCAGCTAACTCCATGCCAAATTTTAAAAAAATCGCTCCAGCCGTTTAGACGTGAAGAAGTAACAAACATACACACTCACATACTAATAAACTTTCGCCTTTATAATATTAGTGTGATAGTGCACAAGGTGTATGCGCAGACACAACTGCACTCTCTGTTCCCTCGAACGGTGGAAATCCGCCGTAATACTGACACAACCGGAGAGAGATTAGGCGCAGGACTGACGGCTTAACGTACTCTCCGAAACACGGAGGAGTTTGACAATGTTCGAAAACGGTCACCCATCTATGCACCGACAGTGGTAACAGTGCTTAACCTCACAGATATCTCAATCTACTCGGTCCCCACTGAGTCAGGGACTGTACTGGCCTGTTGATCTAGTGGTTAGTGACCCTGAGTGCTAAGCCAGAGGTCGAGGATTCTCTCCTACCCAGGATATTTTTTTTTTGTGATGAGCACGATGGTTTATTCTGTGTCTGGGTGTAATTTGTCTATAATATGTATGTGTTTAGAAATATATAAGTATGTTTATCAGTTGCCTGGTTGCCATAGGTATGTACAAGCTCTGCTTAGTTTGGGATCAGAAGACGTTGTGTGAGGTGTGAGTTGTCCTAAGATCGCAGCGTAGCTCCTAAAAGAATGCACGGATTCGTTTAAAGGTTATATTTCACATGGTTCTATTCTAAAGCCAAAATTCATGTGAAATGTTTAATAACAAAGTTTACCTATTTATTTATTTAAAAAAAAATATAAATAAAAAGTTGCTTAGTAACCATTGACAAAAGTTTTAAAGCTTGAATGGTTGCTAAGCAACTTTGTAATTAAACACTTCACGTCCATTTTGACTTTAGTATAAAACCATGTCAAATATAACGCTTAAAGAATCCATTTTGTTTTAGTCTATACTGGGTATTGATTTATAATTGTTATCTTTTAATTTCTAAAGAACAAGGGGTTGATATGTTGCATCCACTACTCTGCACGGGGTACCTTTGGCGAATTATGGCTCATACCTTTTCTCAGAGAGGAGGCTTGGGTCCCATTAGTGGCAAAGTTATTAAAGCACGTACATTCTTCACAGAAAACTAAAATTAATGTTTCCAATTAGTTTCTATTAAGTCATTAAACGCCTACACAAGTTGTCAAAACTATAAGCAACTTCTAACTTGTACAAGATCGTTGAGCACAGAGATTAGTAAAGTTCGGACGACTGGCTTAAGCCCGTGGCTTTGCCCACATATTCCAAGTTTATCTGTATGAACATCTGAACAAAAAAGTTGACTTTGTATATTTTTAAAGATTTTTTGCATGCTTTACTGCAGCAAAACATGTTTGTACCTATTTTATTTGTAACATCACCATATACAATGATTTATGCAAATAAAAATGTTTTATTATTATCTATAGTGTATCACTTTGTAACTTTTTTGTAACTTGTGTGTAACTTTTTTACTTGTATAATACGTCACGTGACATAAAAATCCGTTTATCTTCAAAAAAGCTGAATCGATCTGCAACAAAACATCGGGTTATTCGTTAGAGAGCTACAAGGGTACAGACACATACACACGTTAAAGTATCAACTATCCTTCTTACTTAACTAAAAACTTATTTACAAAAAAAATTAAAACTGATTTTGACTACCTCTGTGGCGCGGTGGGAGTGTATCCGACTGCTACGCAAAAGGTCGTGGGTTCGATCCCCACCCAGGATAAAACTTTGTGTGATGAGCACGATGGTTTATTCTGTGTCTAAGTGTTATTTATCTATAACTAGGTGTGCCCCGCGATGTTACCCGTGGTTTATTAGCCTATGTGTTAATCCAGGGTGTCAGCTAACTACATACCAAATTTTATTAAAATCGCTCCAGTCGTGTAGACGTTAAGAAGTAACAAACATACACACTCACATACTCACAAACTTTCGCCTTTATAATATTAGTGTGATATGTTTATATTTAAAATATATAAGTATGTTTATCAGGTGCCTGGTTTCCATAGTACAAGCTCTGCTTAGTTTGGCATCAGATAGCATTGTGTGAGTTGTCCCAAGATATTATATTATTTTTATAATTATTAAAAGAAGATATTCCGTTACACAATACAGTAATAAGTATTAACACAATATGGCCACTCCCTGTCTCCTTGAAGGCGACATCACCCCAGCTCAGTGAAAACCTATTTGCCGGTTAAGAAGGATTGCCAACTCACCATTTTTTAAAGATCTGTCAAAATGACGTTTAACTAACTGTCAAATTGAGAGCGATATCAAATCAGTCTGAGTAGTCGAAACAATAATTAAATTGACTTATCCATGTACCTAGGTCTTACTATAAGATAGTATCTAAATTATTTTATTTATTTATGTTTAGGATTTTGGAACGTAGTTTTTCATTGCACGATATCATTTGTTTGCGGGCTGGGAGGCTAGACGAATAAAAGCGTAACATTTTATCATCGATCAAAAATCTATTGTACTAGAATCAAGAGGTTGTGTTATAAAGGTTAATTTTTGTAAAATGTTGTATAATTTTACCTATGAAAACTCTTTATTTAAAAAAAGACAATTTTTAAAATACTTTTTTCTGACAATTTTTTATTAATTAGTTAAGACAAACGCAAAATTGATATAGCAAAACAAACTACGTTCCAATTGGGTGCCCATAAGACACCTCTTTTTTTATTTCTGTCTCGATGTCTATGATCTTTTGACATATGATTGACTTAACAAATAGAAATTGATTACTCCGTTATCTGACACGATGTACCTACATGGACCTCTATATTTTAACGTTTTATCCATCCTTTGAGCAAAATAATTGACACTTGATTATTTACATTTGACAGTTGCTTTGACAAGCCTTTTAGAAGCCAGCCATTAAGGTAAAGTTGCCTATATGTTTGACTGAAATATTTCTGTTCGTCTTGACGTCTTATAACAAAATAGTAGAGACCATAATAGTGTATCCACAACCAAGATTTAAATAAACCGTGGCGTGATCTAGGAACGATAGGTTCCGAAAATGTAGTTTGTAAAATTGTCTCTTTATCTATACATGTTACTCGTAGGTAGTTCCCGTTTCTCGCAAAAAGTTTAGGACATTTAATATTACAATTTTGGGAGCATGATCAATATACTTTATTGGTTTTATTTATAACACTTTGACTCGAACCAACGAACCACCCCTCCCCATTTCCGAAATCATACATTTGGCCGATTTTCACCCCCTCCTCAAAAGATGATTCTAAATATGCTGTACTTTGTAAGACAGTGTCATGTATGAATTAACCCCCTATTAATAATAAATTAGCATACGTTTCAACAGCTTTTTAACAAAACATTCGCTAGTTAAAGTGCTGTTGAAACGTACTAATTTATTACAAACTAGCTTTCGCCTGCGGCTCCACTCATGTGGATGTCGGTTATTGCAATAGAAACTAACATATGTCCTTCATTGGGACTCAACCTATCTCCATACCAAATTTCATGTAAATCAGTTCAGCGGTTTAGACGAATAACTTAATAAATTAGTTTATAACTATGTAGTCTGAAGCTTTTTTAGACTGTATTGCTGCAAGGTTCAAAAGCTAATTAGGTATTTGTGTTAATAATTTTGTTATTAAACTAACACGAGTTTAGTTGTGCTTTTATGAAATTAACTCGTACACTTATCCATCTATACTATATAGGTATACGATAATACTAAAAAGACGTAAAGTTTGCTAGTTTGTGTATTTTTTTTGCTTAGGTATAGGTACATAATAATAATAAAAATGATTTATTCACTTAGGAAGCAAAATACTACACTTGTGAAAAGTCGATTCTACATTTACTTGTAGATATAAACAATAGGTAAAGCCCTAGAAAAGAACAGGCAATAAAAACTCGTGGCCACTCTTTTCAAATTGCCAATGTCAAATCAAATCAAATCAAATATTCTTTATTGTGTCCATAGGTCAAAAGATGTTACAGTAATGGTCAATACATTTATGTTCAGCTATGTCCAGCCGTTTAGGCATACAATATTCAATTTACACAAATTACAATATAACATTGGCATTTAGTTAAATTATATAATTACAATTATTAGAGAATATCATATATTTCGAAAGATTAAATTAAATTATTATTGTTAGGATATGTCTCTTGCATGCAATGTCTTATCACTAAAAAAATCCCTCAGCGTATAGTAACATTTTTCCACTAATAGGTAAATCACGAAGTTTCTTTTTGAATATTTTTATTTCTATAATTGTTCTAATTGAGTTTGGAATGTTACTATAAATGCGTGGGGCAGTGCAGAAAACGCTTTCATGAAATAAGTGGGTCTTGCTCGGTACTATATGTAGTTTATCCTTATGTCTAGCACGGGTACGATGTTCAAAGAGGTGAATATTAGATTTAACAAAGACTGCGCATTCGTAGATAAATAAAGATGGCAGTGATAAATTTTTTATGCTTTTGAAGAATGGTTGGCAAGACTCTGTTTGTTTTAAATTACACATTGACCTGATGCAACGTTTCTGGGCTATAAATGCGCGTTCCTTATCGGTTGAGTTACCCCAAAAGATAATGCCATACCTTAGGGTTGAGCCAACATATCCATGATAAGCTGCTACCAAGGCAGATTGACTTGTAACTTTTGTTAGTCTATATAATGCGTATGAAAATTGACTAAGCTTGGTGCATAAATGATTAATATGAACTTTCCAGTTTAATCTGCTGTCAATATAAAGTCCCAAGAATTTTGTATCTGTAGTTATGTCTATTTTCTGCTCTAAGTATGTAATTTTAAGTGTATTTATGTCTATAGATCTTTGTTTAAAGTACATTATTTTGGTTTTGTCAAGATTTATAACTAAGTTATTTTTACTAAGCCATGCAATTATTGCGGTAAGTGAATTATTAATGTCAGATTCTATATTAAATAAAATGTCATTTGTGTATAATATTGTACTGTCATCTGCAAATAATGTCATATCATGTTTGATTACTGAAGGCATGTCATTAATATAAATTAAAAAGAAAAGGGGCCCCAAGACACTGCCCTGTGGGACGCCATATTTGACAGTTCCTGTATTAGACAAGTATGTTCTCACGGTTTTAGTAAGAGAATCCAATTTTTGTATCTCTGTTATATGGTGTCTATTAGCTAAGTAGGATTTTATTAAACTGTGTACATTGCCCCTTACCCCATAAGCATACAATTTGTCTAAGAGAATTGTATGATCTACACGATCAAATGCCTTCGACATATCCATATAAAGCGCTATAGCCGGTAAACCTTTGTCCATATTCAACATGACCTTATGTAAGAAGTTATACACAGCTATATTGATTGATTTATCTTTCCTAAAGCCGTACTGATTAGATACAAATACACTATTTTTTTCAAAAAAGCTATATAAACATTTGTAAATTAATCTTTCGAAGACTTTTGCAAATATTGTTATTAATGCTATGGGCCTATAGTCACTGACTTTTGCCTTATCGCCTTTTTTAAATATAGGTTTAATTATAGATAACTTAAGCTTATCTGGAAAGCAACCTTTATCGATACAAATATTAACAATAGGACTCAAAGGGCATGAAATAATATTTGCCACATCCTTTACTATATTGGTTACTACTCCATCATAGCCAGTACTGCTTGTATTTTTTAACTCTTTAATAGTTTTTAATATGTCATTAGGTGTCGTTAAATTCATAAAAATAGAATTAGTAATAAATGTCAAATTATTCGATTTCAAATTATTATAACATGTAACTACATCGGGTTTGTCATTTGTAACAATGTCAGCAAAGAAATTATTGAATATGTTAGCGATATCCTCAGGTTTATGAACTAGTTTGTCCTGATGTTGCAGTTGGTGAATACCTTCAGCAGGATATTGACTTTTTATCTGGTTAATTACTTTCCATGTGGCCTTTGATTTATTAACTGCGGTATTAATATAATGAGCATTTTGACTTTTCTTAGTGAGTTTAATTATGCGTTTATACCTGTGTGCGTAGACTTTATATTTATTTTTGTTTTCTGTGGTACGATTTTTACGATATTTCCATAATAGCTCTCTTTTACGGTTGCTACATATTTTAATACCTTTTGATACCCACCTGGGTTTTACTTTTGCTGTTACTTTTACTCGAATAAGAGGAAAACAAAGATCATAGATTAATTTAAATGTATTATGAAAATTATTGTAGGCCATATTTGGATCAGTGCATGTGTGGACTTCATCAAATGTAAGATTTTCCAAATGCTTCATGAAAAGCTTTCTGTTACATTGAGTGAAACTTCTTTTATAAACATACCAATAATTTAAGATACAAGACTTTTTGACCGGGATTTTTAAGATTTGAGCTGTATGGTCTGACAATGCTAGCTCAATAATATCACCTTTACATCCTCTCACATTATGGGCCATATTATCAATGCCCGTGTTAGTGCTGATGCGTGTCGGTTGATTAAATTGTAGATTCATATTATGGCCTAACAATAGTTCAGTAAAATCAATAGTGAGTTTAGTTTGTTTAAGCAGGTCAATGTTAAAATCACCACTGATTACAATTTTTTTATTATTATGTGTGCTAAGTTTGTTTAAAATAACCTTTAACGTAAATAAGAATGTATTTATGGCATCTGCTGAGCAGTTAGGTGGTCTGTAAATACATAAGATATACATTTGTTGTTCCAATATTTCAATGGCACAGCATTCTATAATATCTATTACGGATAATTTGTTTATGTCAGATAGCAGTCTAAACTGAATATTATTTCTAATTAGTATACAAGAACCGCCATGTCTACTAGTCCTCATGCAATATGATACTAATTTATAATTTGTTATAGTGAGGTAGATATTATCACCTTCAATCATATTATGTTCAGTTATGCATATGATGTCAACTAATTTGTCCTTCAAATACAATTCCTCTATGCATACACTTAGCATATCCGACTTATTAAGTAGTCCATTTATATTTTGATGCATAATAGTAAAAGAACTAATTACGAAATAAACTATTTTGGTCTAAATTATTGTCTAGTGTTGTAGTAATAGATTTATTTGTTTCTGAGGCATCTATATTGTTTTTCTTGTATTGTGTTATGTAACAAGTATGCAGCATATTCAGTTCTAGTATAAGGTCTATTAAATCTAAAACAATACGCTTTAAACCGTGATGATTCAAAGCTCCATTACGTTGACTGAACATGGTATAATCGTAAGAGAGATTGAGATTTGAGTCCAGAAGATACGCATAGTTATGCCAAACATTATCAATATAAAGGAGATTATTAAATGCCTCTACTCTGCTATTGTACATAAGATTAGAAGAACAATTAAATTTAAAAGTTGGTAGACAAATAATAATATTAGTATGACTTAATGTAATTAGTTGCTCGCGTATGAGCTTGACAAGTTCTACATAATTGTATGTTCTCTTAAAATCTTCTTCGCCTATATAAACTATACAATAATCTGATTTTGTGAAATCACGAACTTTAGCATCTATCTTTTCAAGTACATATTTTAATGAACAGTTAGGTTTTCTGATATGACATATTTCATAGCTGCTTAAACAAGTAGTATCCATAATTTTAAATATTCTGTTGGATGTTTCACTACTTAAAATACAAATTTTTGGTTTTTTAGGTAAAATATTATAAAAACTAGTTGCTGGATTAGAGAGTGTCCTGTGTGGTGAGGAGTCCTGAGAGCATCTTTCGTGATTAGATACTTCTGTGTTCAGAGGGTCGGTAGTGGTACTTGCAGTTAGTTTAGGATGAAATGCTGGCAATCTCTTAGATACACTGTTTTGAGTCTGCTTCGATTTATTCTGCCTATTTTTTATGTTTACAATGTTTCTCTGTTTATAAACTGTATATGCAGGTAAGGTGCTGCCACCATTATATTATACACCATATTAGAGGACTGATGCAAAAAAAGAGGTCAATAATATTAGAAGAGTACACGAGATTGGATACATCAACCTTACCTACCTAGTAGTACCATGGGCGTCGCCAATATTTATTTTAGGCGGGTGCAACACTTCGGTGCAAGATTTTCAGGACGGTATAACATTTTAACGGTACACAATTTTTCTGTGTAGTATGATGTAAATGCATCTAATACTACACCGAAAACTCCAAAAAATGACGGTCCGTTGTGTTATTCTTTTTTTTTTTTTTTAAGTTTTACCTATAAGGTGAAATAAATGCCGTTAATTTTTTTGACAGAGTGGTGGCCTATATATATAATAGGTACATAGTATAGTACTGTATTGTACATTTTTCGTTTTTTTAGCATTTGTGTTCATAACATATCAGATAACACAAATAATAAACTTTATAGTATGTCCTATCTAAGTACGATAATAAAACCTAAAAGGGTGACAGATCATCATTATTTTATAGGATATAAAACCCATGGCTATCACAAATAACTACATATACGGTATATTGTTATATTTATTGTACTTAAGCTCATAATATTTTAAGGGAGTGACCCTTATGATACAATACTCGTAAGTCTAATTTATGTTACTGTAGCAGCTTTGCACAAAAACACCGAGGCAAGAGCCTTTACACCGGCTCGATACAATGGCCCCAAGGTTGGTCCCAACGCCACTCGTCCAACGTATGTATCTATAATAACGCTTGTCCCAACGTTGGCGCCAATATTTTCTAGATCCACTCGTCGGACGACTGGCGTTGGGACAGACGTTGGGGCCAACATGTGGAGCCGCGTTATACGTAGAAACGTATAATGTGTGCGTTGATCGTAGGAGAACCTACGATCAACGCACACAAATATCATTCATAGACACAGAATGTCAGTAGCGCGAACACAAACCTGTCTAATCGGTAAAGGAAAATAGCATAGAAACTAGTGTATCTTGTGTTTTGCATTAATAATGGAATTTGGTGTCCTTTTTTATGTTTTTCGAATGTATATAATGTTTATGTATTTCTTTGGCACGCTCTAAAGCCTAAATGGCTTGATGGATTTCGCAAATTCGACATAGTTCTATGGAATAACGTTTGTGCACCGTAATTTATTGAAATTCGGATTATTAATAAATTTGTTTTTAGGTTTGAATAAATGAAATAAATAAAATATCAAAATTTTATTAGTTGAAGATCGTATTTTGTCATTTAATTTTATTTGTAAACATTATACAAAACAGTATACAAAAGCCATTGTAAAATGGCGACAATTTTTACAAAAAATGACGGCAGTTTTTATTTTTTTACGATTGAATTCAAATTAATTTTAAAAAACGTGGTACATTAAGTGTCAACAAATTTTTTTGATAATTTTTTAGTCTGTTTAAAGAGGTAAAAAATAATGATAAGAGGATTAATTAAGTTTGGGCATTTTGTTTTGTCTTAATGAGGTACATTAGTGATGCATGATATCGAGGGTCAGACGATGGGGTCGCAAGGTGGAATAAAAACTTCTGAATTAAACAAGATTAACCCATTGAGTTTGAGCTCAATTGGTTCGTCTTGAGGAGTACTTTTTAACACTAAATGTACACTTAAAAGCTTGTTTAAAAAAATATTTTATACAATTAACTTAATTCAATATAGAGCTTCATAGTAGATAGGTAATGCCTGGTGGTTAATGCTTCAGTTACGCAATCGAGAGGTAGTGGGTTTAATTTCCATCTGTTATACTACCAATAAGGTGGTGAGGGAAGGTGGTGTAAATGACTTAACACCGTCGAAATGTGTACTGTATACCTTTTTGCAATTTCGGGAGGAGTTTAAACCCCCTAATCCCCCCATCTGGGTACGGCTATGGATCTAAAGCCACTCTTGAAACAGGCAACTACTGTACCATTAGCTGAAGGAATTAATTAGATTGCTATTAACGTGCGTCATTGCGAATTGAAAAAAAAAATAGATTTTTCACGTACGGTACTCAAAGCTTCTCTTCACTGTTTCTTTGCAAATATTTAAAAATACTTACTATTTATGTATATGTAGTGTTGTCATCTTCAGTTTTCAATACTGGATACCGAATTCTCTAGTAGAATCCCCGCGGGATGATCACACAACGATACTCTACCAAAAACGAACTTAATAAAAAAATTGTATTAACCATTTTCATACAAATAAATAAACTATGATTTGAATCCAAAGACAACGCGCGAAGTCAATGTAGTACCTATGCGTTTAAAATAAAGAAAATAAGGTACTTAACTAACTACTATTTTTTACTGATTTTGGTAGAGAATCGTGGAGTGATCCCCCTCCCGCAGGGATTCAACTAACTAAATTAGCATCCAATATAGTTATCAAGGATGTTACGGAGCTTCGACTCTGACTCCGAAAGGTCGGAACTTCCTATTGATTTTTCATGTCCGACTCCTACTTCGGTACCGATAGTTTTAAATGGAAGATCAAAGCTATAAGCTAATTTATACTCACTACAATTACACACTAAAATTTCACTAGGACCCCTTATAATCACGACTTGGAGTCCCGTCCCTGCGAGTTTTTCCTTCATAATATGACTGAATAATGTTTTCGTTTTTACTATATCATCTTATTTATTAAAGCCTTTCTCATCATATTTGTTTCCCCACCACCTCTGACTTCGACTCCGATTCCAATAAACCAAATTTAAAAACTTAGACGCCGAATTCGGTTCCAATAAAACCACCTTCGTAACATCCCTAATACTTACCACCAAAGCGATACAATTCCATCACACACAAAATATATCCAACTTCCCAAGCATTAGTATTCCACAGCTTTTCAACCAACACCCTCGGGACAACCGAACATTGTAAACAAAGTCTGAAACCGCGCTGCATTATCAAGTTGTTGCCAACTCCGTCAACGCATTGAAGAGATCGATCAACGTCCGTCAGACGCCGAACACATAATATTACTTATAGTTAAACGGCTTTGCGGTAGGCTTCGAAACATACTACGTGTAACACACTCACCTCCTTATTTATACATAGAAAATCACTTGCTCTGACTGACTGACGGGCTTATTCATCAACTAAGAGCCTAAAGACCTTTAGACACATGGCAGTTTTTTAACGCGCTGACGACGCGCGTTTTTTTAAGCGTTATCAAGACGTTTTAGCAGATTTTACACTTTTTTAGAAAAGATAACTAGCAATGTGGGATTTTGGTCTCACATTTCTAGCAATTCTGTTAAACTCTCCAGCTAAGCTCAATGGCTTGTGTTAGGAGTGGGTTCACGTCGGTAGTATAATGGGTAGGATTCAAACCCGCGACCTTATGATTGTGAGACCGATGCCTTAGCCATTAGGCTACTGCCGATACAAAAGCAAAAAAACGCGCGTTTGTATCGACTCTTCGGCGTGTTTGAACCATTGTTGGTGCAAGCTTTCTGTTCGTTGTTGTGCTACAAACGCGCGATTACAGCGCATTTGTATCGATGTACCAGCGCGTTTGTTGTGCTACAAACGCAAGGATCGTGAGCAAAGGTAACAATATGGCTTTAGTTTTGCGTTTCCTGATTGCGTTCTACGCACATCGTCAGCGTTTTAAAAACGCCAATAAAACGCTACGTGTAAATGCCCTCAACTGCTCGAGCTAAATTTTACGCTTAAATCGCCGACAAGTTTTTTTTTTAAATAACTATCTATTAATTTAGGATTATGGGTTCCACATTACTAGCAATACCGTTAACTCCTTCAGCTAAGTGTACTTGTGTTAGGAGTGGGTTCACGTTGGTAGTATATTGCGAGTACGACGTCTTAGCCATTAGGCTACCGCTGTTTTAAGACGATTTAAATGAAATGTATTATGGAGATAGTTTGAGTCCTAGGAAAGAACAATGATAGTTTTTATATACACAATTTCATCGGACACACTCCCACCGCGCCACAGAGGAGGTCACACAATAATATACACAGGTTCTTTATCCATATTCATATTCCATACTATAATATTATAAATGTGAAAGTAATTCTGTCTGTCTGTCTGTTACGCTTTCACGCTCAAACAGCTAAACCGATTTAGATAAAATCTGGTATGGACATAGTTCGAGTCCCGGGGAAGGACATTAGATAGTTTTTATCGCGATAACCGACATCGACGCGGGCGGAGTCACGAGCGAAATAACTTTAAAAGTACGGTTTTACCTAGAAATCTAATAAAAGAAACCTGTTAACTAAATGAAAAGACCGTCTCTAATTACATTCTGCCATTTTGTAAAATACCGTCAGTAATAATATTATCTTTAGTAGGTCATTCGGTGTCTTTGAAGTTGCTAAGAAGACTCTAAAGTGAAAGTAATATACAAGACTTAGTATGAATACGATCTGGGAGCTACGGGACTTCAATAACCAATATCAGTAAATGAAACTAATTAACTTTCTTCTTTCATCATTTCATTTCACAATAATATTTTTGACGTGACAACGTCTTATAATTCAATGGAGCCGGCTGAAAGCACGAAAAAAATTGAGGCGTTACCTCGCTCTGTGGCGTTTCATTGTAAAAATAAATAAATAAAAATTGACATAATTGTATTTATGCGTACAAATAAATATAACTTGATCAATTCAATTGTGATTTCCAGATACCTCCTTCTCTATATCACAGATAATATAATACTATACTAGTATCTATATCCATATAAAATATCTATCAAACAAATAAAATTACAATTTTCTTTTGAAAAATGAAACCATTCCATTAGTTTTTTCTTATGACATTGTCACGTTCAACTATCGTCAGTAAACCGACTTTACAGACAACCGATTTTTAATTTGACGGGAAATATGCCTAACGCACTCTCACCATCTAAGAAAGGGGATGGGAGTAGTTTTAGACTGCCTCTGTCGCGGTGGGAGTGTGTCCGAATGCTACGCAAGAGGTCGTAGGCTCGATTCCCACCCAGGATAAAATTTTGTGTGATGAGCACGATGGTTTATTCTGTGTCTGGGTGTAATTTATCTCTAATATGTATGTATTCAGAAATATTTAAGTATATTTATCAGTTGTCTGGGTACCATAGTACAAGCTCTCCTTAGTTTTGAATCAGATGAAGTTGTATGAGTTGTCCCAAGATATTATTATTATAGTTTAAATTTGCACCAGGTAAAATAACTAACTAACTAACTAAAGCTCACTAGCTGTAAAAATGGCGGACAACTAGTCACCGTACAACAAAGGCACTGGAAGAATTTTACAAACTGTCTAGATTGTAAACAACGTAAAAATTAAATGAACAAGACATTTTAGTTCTTTTCGTTCAATTTTCAAGTCCATTTCAAGTAAAGCTAGATTTTATCAAAATTGACGAAAATCTAGCACATACAATTACTTTTCGATAAGATATGAACTTCAAGAAAAAACTTTGCCAATTTTGTAAGAAATCATTTTTTTATTTGTTGTTGCCGCGTTCAAGTTTCTATAAAAAGTTTGTAAGTAAGCATGGAGTTTTTCAATCGAAGTGTAGCTCTTTAGATGTGGGAAATATGAGAAAACTTATTTGTCGAATATGAGAGAAAAGCTTTGGACGGAAATGGCGAAGGCTTCATATGAGTTAATCGACAGATTATACTCGAGACACGTGCCATCTTTCCGAGTTAATGTGGTTGATTGAGCATATTTGACGTGTTTTTGGAGAAAATATTGCTTGACAAAATAAAGCCGGTACCCCACATTTTTCCACCCACGTTATAACCCCTCGCCATCAAAAGTATTGATCTAAATAAGAATTTGTCCTCAACGTAGGTGTGAGTCACGTGCAAGAAATTTTGTAGATTCACACTTTAGACAAATTGACGCGGTTTCATCGAAGTTGAAATCGCGTCAATTCTCACCATCTTGGAACCCTGTTATCAGCAAAAGCAATCGTAGCCGTAAAGACACCGCGCCTCACTGTAAAGACGTTGTAAGTGTAGTGTGTAGAAGTACCGACAGTACGAATTATCAAAATGATCAAGACCAGGCGAGGGTATTTGAAAAACCCCGCGCCTTACGGAGACATCGCTAAGCCATCAGTCGACCCGTGATCACGATCGATGCAATTCGATCGAAACGTCGGGTAAAAAAAAGGTTCGTACCTTTAAATAATTCACGCGATTATGTCACGAAATATATCTAATGCGACAAGCGGTTTCATACTTCCCTACGATTACCCCCTCATAATCTGAACACAGACCTATAGTGCAAAATATATAAACAACTACCTTAACTGAGTTTTTACGTGTATTCCATCAGGGGTCCCTGACTCAGTGGCGGCGGGTCAGATCGAGACATCTGCAAGGTTAAGCAATGTTACCACTAAAAATATTGATGAACTTTTTTCGATTTATACACATTATAAAATTAAATATACTATGGGTCCTAATCACGTGAATAATTTAAGATAAAATACCTTGTTTATTGCCCGACGTTTTGACAGTATTGCAACGGCCGTAGTCATGGGTAGACTCTACAAACTCCGGCCCGTATGGGTTTGCTATAAATGTTAATAAATTTTTGCGATTTGTACACATGTATATGACTGCATCTGTGGCGCGGTGGGAGTGTGTCCGACTGCTACGCAAGAGGTCGTGGGTTTGATTTCCACACGGGACACCACTTTGTGTGATCCACAAATTGTTGTTTCGAGTCTGGGTGTACTATGTGTCCATGACTTGTATGTTTGTAAAGTCCCCCGCGACACAGGGCTGTTTCCTACTGCGGAAGTCGTCAAAAAAAAAACTAAAAACACATTATAAAATTATATATAGTACGGTGAATAATTTAGGGTAAAATACCTTGTTTATTGCCCGAAGTTTCGACCGTACTGCAACGGCCGTGGTCACGGGTAGATTAGGCCCATTGTCGGTCCATTGATGGGTGACCGTTTTCCTACATTTTCAAACCCCTCCGTGCCTCGGAGAGCAATTTAAACCATCGGTCCTGTGCCTAATCTTTCTCCGGTCGTGTCCTGTGTCTATGTCGGTCGTGTTCATAGTCCGACAGGACGGAAATCCAACATGAATGGCCGCTGTAACCAAAAACGGTTAGGCGACCATTTTATTCTTTTTAAAATACTCAAAAAACACATAAATTATTTCACACGAAATGAAATAAAGTCCATTGTTTCATAGTACGCCGGCACTATTTGGCTCTTCTCATTGTTGTAATAACAAATGTGTTGGCACAGGCCCCGATTGCTTGTTCAGCCAAATATAAATTAATTCGAAACCTTTTAATTCAATATTTTGATCGTAAAATACTTTGTTAAGAAAATAGTAAACTGACATTGTTTTAGCGGACGATTTAGCAAGGATAATTTGCGAAGCTAATTCAACATAAAGGTGCCTTTCCACCAAAATTGTTATAGGAAGCCCATTTTACTGCGTAGTTTGTACTAAGCGTATAGGCATAGACCGATTTAAATTGAAAATTTGGAATCTCCGTTTCATTCTAAAGAATAAAACGGAGATTCCAAATTTCGATTTAAAAATGTAGTGACAGTTGACACTGCCAACGCCAGTTTTGTTTTAATATATAATAGCTAATAACTAGCTGTCCCACGCATCTTCGTATGCGTAAATTTTCCCCGTTTTTGCAACATTTTTCATTGTTGCTCCTATTGGTCGCAGCGTGATGTTATATAGCTTAAAGCCTACCTCTATAAATGGACTATCCAACAAAAAATATTTTTTTTAAATCGGACCAGTAGTTCCTGAGATTAGCGCGTTTAAACAAACAAACAAACTCTTCCGCTTTATAATATTAGTATAGATAATATAACTTGGGACAACTCACACAACGTCGTCTGATCCCAAACTAAGCAGAGCTTTTACTATGGCAACCAGACAACTGATAAACATACATATATATTTCTAAATAATGCTTATTATAGATAAATAACACCTATATATAGAATAAACAATCGTGCTCATCACACAATGTTTTATCCTGAGTGGGGATCGAACACACGACCTCTTGCGTAGCAGTTGAATACACTCCCACCGTGCCACGGAGGCAGTCAATTACAAAGTATTTAGATATTAGAAATTATTAATTCGTATCTCTACTTTAATAATATCTATCTTTTTATAGATAGAAATTATTAAAAAAATCTTTAAATTTATGTATATATATATATGTTCCATTTAAAAATCTTAGATGATTATCATCGGTCCACTGCTGAACACATAGGCTTCTCCTATTTTTCACTACAACATAAGATCTCCATTCGACATACAGTCCATCCTAGATACATCATGCCTACATCATAATAACTAGGTATATCTGTTTAACTCATTTCGAAATGTTTATCAGTTGTCTGGTTGCCATAGTAAAAGCTCTGCTTAGTTTGGGATCAAGTGACGTTGTGTGAGTTGTCCCAAGTTATATTATATTATATATTATAACAAAATTGGTATTAGCAGTCCAGTAAAGAATTCTAGATATTTACGCCAACTGTCACTACGTCTGAGAATCTTGCTTCGAATCTTTCTCCGACGCAAAAGGAGATGCGTAGGGTGAATACAGACTTAGCAAATTCACTGCACTGTTGCAGTAGTCATGTAGCCCGAGTTAATAATAAAATTAGTGACCCTATTGAAGACCTCGCAATAGATTTGAAGTAAATGCCTATATATGCCATACTGCTACAAATATTATAAAATTGGTCTATGACTGCCAATTTTGTAGCTTCGATCCCCGCTACTACATTAGGAACTTGAGAAAAAGAAGTTGAAGTCTATTTTCTCAAGTAGGTACCTATCACAAATGTTACGTAATACACACGTACTGCATTGTTACAAATTGTAATCTATTAATTTGAGTTCGAATATAGGATCCTAAACTATGTCCAGAAATCATACGCTCATCGAAAATCCTCTGCTTCTCATCAAACAAAATAATAATAATATAATAATAATATCTTGGGGCAACTCACACAACGCAATCTTATCCCAAACTAAGCAGAGCTTGTACTATGGAAACCAGACAACTGATAAACATACTTATATATTTCTAAATACATACATTTTATAGATAAATAACATCCAGACACAGAATAAACCATCGTGTTCATCACACAAAGTTTTATCCTGGGTGGGGATCGAAGCCACGAGCCTCCGGCTTAATAGTCAGGATCTTGAACCACTAGTTCAACAGCCCAATCAGATAAAAATTAGAGGCAACAAAATCAGTTGGGATTACTATTAATTAGAATATAATAATATTTTTTTTTTATAGAGTTAGAGCTTAAAATACAAATGCCTCTGGCTACAGCAGTCAGGGTTACAAACCACTAGACCATCAGTTCAGTCGCATTCATATTATTGCCGTTCAAAAATATTAATCATTGACTGGTGCACGTTCAGTAAGCGCAAACACTTCGCATTTGCCAGATCTGTTCCCAACCTTAACTTATATGTTATCAAAACTCAACGAAGCGTATATCACCGCAGTGACATATTAGCAGAAAAATTCGTTCGTCTGACTTATTGCCGGATGACTGGGCGGCTGGACACAGATATGAGAGGTGATAGGTACGACTGGCCCTTAAATATGTAGGGATGAAGAATTTGGTTATTTTTAGAATAGGATCGAGTATTTCGAAGGGCTTGTCTAAGAATTTGTAAGGCTTGAATGACTTTTCTTGTGTTTCAGCTACTGATTTCTTGATTTGATAGGCTTTTTATTTGTGTTTTTCTTTTTTTCTTTTCTTTTATAAAAGACTAGCTGTCCCGCGCAACTTCGTCTGCGTAAATTTTCCCCTTTTTTATAATCCTATGTTACTTCTAATACCTCCTAGAATATGTGTACAAAGTTTCATGATGATCGGTTGAGTAGTTTTCGCGTGAAAGCGTAACGAACAAACTTACATTCACATTGATATATTAGTAGGGATAACTAGCAATGTGGGATTGTCGTCCCACATTACTAGCAATCTTGTTAACCCCTCCAGCGAATCTCAATGGCTTGTGTTAGGAATGGGTTCACGTCGGTAGTATAATGGACAGGATTCGAACCCACGACCTCACGATTGCGAGACCGATGCCTTAGCCATTAAGCTATCGTATGTCCTTTCGCGGGAGTCAAACTATCTTCATACCAAATTCATTTATTCATTACCCAATGTAGTAACAGGTAAGTCGCGCAGTATCGCGGCCCATGGGGAGCCGCGCGCGGCTAACGACGAGCGGCTGACGCGAGCGTAATAGATAATCGCCAGCTGTATTTCCGAACCGACATGACTTAGCAAACTTAAAACGGGCAAGTGCATGTCAGGCTACGCACAATGTAGGGTTCCGTAGTCCCCCCCCCCACCCATCCGAATATTATTTCCGTTGTTTTTGTTTAAAACTTAGAACGTTATATCTATTTAATAATATTTTAAAATGGAATCTGCACGAAAATTTTGTTACTTCTCATTTGATCAGCTGTTACTCGTTAACTTGTAAAGCCTACTTACAATTTTACTATATATACTGCTACCGTGATTTTTTTCACATACCCAACATCAACCATTAAGCTGGCAGGGGGGGGGGGAGGGGACACTAGACTATAACAAAATTTTACACTTTAAAGCTTAATTCTTTACTAAGGGATCCCTTAAACTAAAAATTGTCTTCAAAACCCCCAACTTTTTTACACACGATAGGGTAGGTGAGAAAAAAATCACACCCCCACTTTACATTTTTACTGTAAAAATAAAATAAAAATAAAAATGGTACCCAAATTTTTATTTTTTTCAAGATTTTAATCTTTCGCTTTGTCGGCGTAAATAATATGTGTATTCGTGCTAAATTACAGCGTTCTAGCACTAACAGTCTCTGAGCAAAGGAGCGGACGGACGGACGGACATAGCGAAAGTATAAGGGTTCCGTTTTGCCATTTTGGCAACTGAACCATAAAAAAGAGTTTACTCTTCACTTAAAGGCCGGCAACGCATCTGTTATACTTCCAGTGTGGGTTATTTATCTATATTAAGGATATATTTAGAAATATATATGTATGTTTATCAGTTGTCTGGTTGCCATTGTACAAGCGCTGCTTATTTTGGGATCAGATGACGTTGTGTCAGTTGTTCCAAGTTATATTATATTATATATTATAACAAAATTGGCATTGGCAGTCCAGTAAAGAATTCTAGATATTTACGCCAACTGTCACTACGTCTGAGAATCTTGCTTCGAATCTTTCTCCGACGCAAAAGGAGATGCGTAGGGTGAATACAAACTTAGCAAATTCACTGCACTGTTGCAGTAGTCATGTAGCCCGAGTTAATATTAAAATTAGTGACCCTATTGAAGACCTCGCAATAGATTTGAAGTAGATGCCTATATATGCCCTATACAAATATTTTAAAATTGGTCTATGACTGCCAATTTTGTAGCTTCGATCCCCGCTACTACATTAGGAACTTGAGAAAAAGAAGTTGAAGTCTATTTTCTCAAGTACCTATCACAAATGTTAATGGTAATATAGGATCCTAAACTATGTGCAGAAATCATACGCTCATCGAAAATCCTCTTCTTCTCATCAATACTCTTACAACAAAATAATAATAATATAATAATAATATCTTGGGGCAACTCACACAACGCAATCTCATCCCTAACTAAGCAGAGCTTGTACTTTGGAAACCAGACAACTGATAAACATACTTATATATTTCTAAATACATACATTTTTTTTTTATTTTTTTTTTATTTTCGATTTTATGGATACATAACACCCAGATACAGGATAAACCATTGTGCTCATCACACAAAGTTTTATCCTGGGTGGGGATCGAAGCCACGAGCCTCCGGCTTAGCAGTCAGGATCAAGCACCACTAGTTCAACATCCCAATCAGATAAAAATTAGAGGCAACAAAATTAGTTGGGATTACTATAAATTAGAATATAAAACAGGGTTAGAGCTTAAAATACAAATGCCTCTGGCTTCAGCAGTCAGGGTCACAAACCACTAGACCATCAGTTCAGTCGCATTCATATTATTGATGTTCAAAAATAATTATCATTGATTGGTGCACGTTCAGTACGCGCAAACACTTCGCATTTGCCAGATCTGTTCCCACCCTTAACTTATATGTTATCAAAACTCAACGAAGCGTATATCACCGCAGTGACATATTAGCAGAAAAATTCGTTCGTCTGACTTATTGCCGGATGACTGGGCGGCTGGACACAGATATGAGAGGTGATAGGTACCTACGACTGGCCCTTAAATATGTAGGGATGAAGAATTTGGTTATTTTTAGAATAGGATCGAGTATTTCGAAGGGCTTGTCTAAGAATTTGTAAGGCTTGAATGACTTTTCTTGTGTTTCAGCTACTGATTTCTCGATTTGATAGGCTTTTTATTTGTGTTTTTCTTTTCTTTCTTTTCTTTTATAAAAGACTAGCTGTCCCGCGCAACTTCGTTTGCGTAAATTTTCCCCTTTTTTTATAATCCTATGTTACTTCTAATACCTCCTAGAATATGTGTACAAAGTTTCATGATGATCGGTTGAGTAGTTTTCGCGTGAAAGCGTAACGAACAAACTTACATTCACATTTATATACATATTAGTAGGGATAACTAGCAATGTGGGATTGTCGTCCCACATTACTAGCAATCCTGTTAACCCCTCCAGCGAATCTCAATGGCTTGTGTTAGGAGTGGGTTCACGTCGGTAGTATAATGGACAGGATTCGAATCCACGACCTCACGATTGCGATACCGATGCCTTAGCCATTAAGCTACCGCCGCTATGTTTTATTATACGCTCGCGGCTTTGCCCACGTGGATGTCAGTTATCGCAAAAATGGTTGTCTGTTAAGTCGGTTTACGGACGATAATTTTACGTTATAACGTCATAAGAATTGAGACATTGATGGCATTATTAAAAACTGCCATGCCTGTGGCAGCTTTAGTGGACCCGGGTGCATGCGCCCACAATACTTCACGGATGGTAACAGTACGGAACGTGACGGACCGTAATGGACCGTTCGTGCGTACGTCAAAAAGAACTATCGTATGTCCTTTCGCGGGAGTCAAACTATCTTCATTTACTATATATACTGCTACCGTGATTTTTTTCACATACCCAACATCAACCATTAAGCGGGGGGGGGGGGGGCACTAGACTCTAACAAAATTTGGCACTTTAAAGCTTAATATTTTATTAACAGATCCCTAAAATTAAAAATTGTCCCCACAAGCCTCAATGGTTTTAGAAGACCTATTTAATGATACCCCACACGATAGGGTAGGTGACAAAAAAAATCACACCCCCACTTTACATAGGTATAGGGGAGGTATCCAAATTTTTATTTTTTTAGATATTAATCTTTCGCTTTGTCGGCGTAAATAATATGTGTATTCATGCAAAATAACAGCGTTCTAGCACTAACAGTCTCTGAGCAAAGAAGCGGACGGATGGACATAGCGAAACTATAAAGGTTCCGTTTTGCGGAATCATAAAAAAGAGTTTACTCTTCTCTTAAAGGCCGGCAACGCATCTGTTATACTTCCAGTGTGGCGTTGTTCATGGGCAGTGGTGATCACTTACCATCCGTAGGCCTACTCTATTTCTTTAAAACGAAATTCATGAATTTTCGTTTCCTTAAATTTCTTAAGTTTACAGGGACTATTCTAATTAATTCTTGGATATGTACTAGAAGTTCGAACTCATGGACGATTTCTGGAACAAGTGGATTAAATAGATGTTCCTGGTTCTGTATATTATCACCTCATTTTTGTTCGAAACTTCGTTTTGATTGAATTAGAGTACGCCTCCAGGTGAGCCGCTTGTTCGTTTGCTCCTTATCTCATAAAAAAGCCCTAAATTGTTAAAATAGTTTTAATGCTTTCCACACGATGGTCTATATCCGCTATTTCACAGTTCATCCAAAAACTCATATACATAATATATATTGGTTATACTTTTCGACATTTTTTCTGCTTCAAAAGAGTTATTTTATTGAGTTTCCGATAAAAAATATATAAGTGGACTGTACTGAATTTTTGAATAATTAAATAAACATTCATGAATTCTCTTTCATGTTTATATTGGAAATGTACAAATAAAATTTGACTTTAACCCGTAAGAAGGCGCATTTCCCTCACACAAAAAATTGAAGTGATTGTTTTCTATGTAAGCAACAGTGTTTTAGTACCTTACCAAATATCCATCTTCTCACCATGCATCTCACTCGCACTTCGTTCAGTGCCATTGCGACTGCAGAGGGGATTGTTTATGCGACCGCGATGTAAAACTAGCAATGTGGGATTTTGGTCCCACATTACTAGCAATCCTGTTAGCTCCAGCTAAGCTCAATGGCTTGTGTTAGGAATGTGTTCACGTCGGTAGTATAATGGGATTAGTTGATTTTATTACATTTCAAGTAATTTTAATGTTAGTACTTATTTTGTTAATTATTTACAGCGTAAAAAAATGAGTTGCATCACCGTCGAATCACTCTGAACTGAGCATGTGACATTGATGTAGAGTGAGTAAGTTTTACGGGAGACACACTTCTGCAGATAATATGAAAGACTAAATCATATTTTATACTGTTTTAATATTTTTTTTATTATGTTGATAATTTTGCTCCCGCGAGCCTATCTCAAGAAGCCGAAGATAGAACAAAGTGGCGTGCAATTGGAGAGGCCTATGTCCAGCAGTGGACTGCGATAGGCTGATGATGATGAGCCTATCTGTGTAACATTTTAAGCCGCGCCTTCTCACGGGTTAAAAATCAGTGAGAGTAATTTTAAATGTAAAGTGCAGTCTGCGATAGGTCCACATAGCTTTTTTATTATTATTTTTAGTTTTATATCTTTTTTAGGGTTCCGTGTCTCTAAAGAAAAAAACGGAACCCTTATAGGATCACTCACGTTTCTGTCTGTCTGTCCGTCTGTCACGGCCAATTTCCTCCGAATGTACTAGACCGATTATATTCAAATTTGGTACACGTAAGTATGTATTTTTATAGAAACGTTTTGAAGTAAAAAAAAAATAGTTTTGCAAACTGTATCGTGTAACATATCAAATGAAAGGTTGTGAATTGGTTGTGAACATGTCAAATTAATTTATATATATTTTTTTATACATTTTAATATTGTTATTTTGAAAGATTTTTAGGAAACCCATGCAAATAGATCATCCCCCCCTCCCCCATTTCCGAAACTACTAAACTACGTTCGAGCGGGAAAATTAAAAAAAGTCTGAATTTTGAACTTGGTTGACACATTGTGGTGTGTATAAAATTTTAACGGTATTTTTTTATCTGATCCCGCGCAACTTTGTCTGCGTACAGCAACATTTTTCATTGCTGCTCCTCCCTGTTGGTCGTAGCGCGATGTTATATAACCTATAGCCTTCCTCGATAAATACAGCAAAATAATTTTTCTCTTCAGCTTTATAATATTAGTATAGATTCATCCTTGCAGCTTTCCTTAAGTCATTATTAAATACATCACATATTCGGCGGTAATTTTGGCAGATTTAGATTTCACTGGCTTTCTGACTGGTGAAAATCGTTCCATTATATTTTTAATACTGAGATAAGAAGATGAAACGTAAAAATAAGTATATTACGCTCATTTCCAGTCGAAAATCGTTACATTCAAACCGTGTGACAAGTGTACCGTATATAAGGCGCTTACTTATTGCAAAAACGTCATAACCAAAAAACACTTATTTTACAGGCCAATTTAAACTTTCAATTCGATATATTCACAAGAAAATAACACAAACAGTTTAGTCAATTCCAAAGCACTAATGGGCTTAAAATCATTGCATCAAATTATATTATAATTAGCGGATTAATTCCCTTCTTGTGTCATAAGGAGGGATTGACAAGCGCCAGAGTGGGGCAATGGCGACGACGGCGAGGCAGAGCCGCTACTCGTTCAGTTGCGGCGTGGTTATCGGATCGGACGGACGTTCACCTTAGCCTATAGCTTACCTAGTTATAATTTTTATTTGTTGTAATTTAAATAAAACGGTCTTTCAGTTGTTCGAATATTTGACGTGATAACATCTTATAATTCAATGGAGCCGGCTGAACGCACGAAAAAAATGAGACGTTACCTCGCTCTGTGGCCTTCGTTAATGTAAAAATAAATAATTAAAAATTGACATAAATGTATTTATGCGTACAAATAAATGTAACTTGATCAATTCAATTGTGATTCCATTTACCTCCTTCTCTATATCTATCAAACAAATCAAATTCAAAATTACTTTTGAAAAATAAAACCATTCCATCAGTATTTTCTTATGACATTGTCACGTTCAACTATCGTCAGTAAACCGACTTTACAGACAACCGATTTTTTTATTTAAATATAAGATTTGAATTTCGTTTGTGCTGATTGTTTTTTTTTAACAAATAGCTATTCGAAAAGCTTATTTTATATATTTACTGTTCATATACGCACGTAGTTCTTGGTGAACACTTGACACGCCTCTGAGATAGGACTATGTTTAAATGAACACATACCGCCCAGCAACAGTGTGTCATTACGACATTTACGCCATCTAGCGACCACAAGTGACATAAGGTTGTCATTATGGTACCTACTAAGAAATATACATGTCACGCTTTGTATTTTTCATATTTTCGCAAAAAATTAAGATTTTGAGTTATGACAATCTTTCAATAAGTGCGTGAAGTATCTCGTTATAAATATGAGCAACGGTATTTTATATTTGAAATTACGTAATAAAATCTTACCTGTTCACTTCCACAATAAGTAAATAAATAGCGAACCTACCTTCTTTCGATTCAGATTGCTGAGCTTACTCCTTACTCCAGGTATTAGTATATTTATTTTTCAACCATAGCGTAAAAAAGAGAAAATACATTAAATGTGTTTCCAAGCACTTCCACTCCAGTCTTCAACGGTTTACAAATAGCTAACACAAAGTTATTAACTGACTTCAAAAAGGAGGAAGATATATTTAGTTAAATCCGTCATATATAGACGGATTTTCAAAATTATCGGATTCGAAAGAGGTTTTTCAAAATCGTCCCAATTAAATTTCGTCGTTGATGATGAGTTTCGGAGACATACAACAAAACTCCTCAATAAACGCCAGCAAATTATCTGTGATTGAAATGAATAAATAATAATAATTTGGAAAAAATCTAAAATTAAGTCCTAAATTATTGACCTGGGATATAACTAACCCTTTCCATAAAATGGTTTGTTGACATTATTCGTAGTCGGCACGTAGACCTACATATTCAAAAAGAAAATCGAACTATACCAAATTACATCCTTAAAGTACCAATAATGGTACCACAAAATGGTAGAACTAGGGTTACACACAAGGTTCAAACCAAAATTGAAAGACCCAGATAAATTCTAACGAATTAATAAGCCACTTATAATAAAAATCCCCAGAAAAGGGTCACCCTTCGCTGGAAAAATGCGATACAATGGCCAATTTCCTCCAAAAAGGCTTATAATGGCCGTATTTAGCCTTGAGCCGGACTAGATAGGAAACATTTCGTTGCGAGTTCATTTCCTGACGTAAAAATGGACTTTTACGATGACGTCATCGACGATGGCGGCCTTGCGTTAGTAAGCCTTACTGTATCAGGCATCGATCATATAATATTGATACTATCACAGAAAAAATATCATCGATCAAAATTGATTAGACTATGAGGAACGATACATTACTTAATTGGTACAGAAAAATATACAATAAGTTTGGGCCCGACCCTAGAACTAGTTTAAAATAATAAAGAATTTAAATTGAATACAATTAACAGTCTTGATTGTTTGTATTTTCTCTGGAAAATATAAAATCTTTAATTATAAACTAGCTTTCGCTCACGGCTCCGCCCGCATTCGTCGTTATCGCGATAAAAACTATCCTATATCATCTAAATCGGTTTAGCTGTTTGAGCTTAAAAGCGTAACAGGCAGACAGACTGAGTTACTTTCACATTTATAATATTAGTATAGATTTAATTGCCATTCTGACAGAGTAAATATTTTCTCGTAAGACTGAAAAGTTAGTATAGAAGTCCAATGTATTTTTGTAAAAATTTGTACTATGTATTGTAACTTTTTTTAAGCTGGCTGTGTGTAATTTACGTATATAAAACCTAATTTGAAATAGGATAGTTTTTAACATTATTAAATCTTCTAGAGGTTTATATAGGCAAGAAGTATAATCTTGCAACGCATCGCTAGATTCTCAAGTTGCACCGCTGCAACAGCTGCACAAGTAACTACGTGACACCTAATTGCACGTAACTACATAGGTGCATAACTATCTACGTTGCACCTAACTCCATAGTTGCTTGATTACCTACGCTTCACCTACCTACATAGGTGCATAACATAGGTGCATCTACGATACCTTTGCTCGCACAACTGATACACTGCCACGACGCGCCACGCTTGCTTTTGAAAGTGCATAGCGACGCCGCCCGCCGTTGAAAGTGCCTAATGCATATTTAAGGGAAATAAGTACATGAAGAAACTGTAGTTAAACGGAATTTGTAAATTGTAGTCTTTAAATTGTAAATATCTTTAAATAGCAAATGCTCTTACCAGTTTTATATTACTAGACTGAAACTAATTTTTATGACAACTTGTTTTTAATCCCAGCCCCATTTATTTTATTACGATTCTCTTTAATCTTTTTTTTTTTTTGGAAATAAAATCAATTGTCCCTCCCCTTAACTTTTGAACCGTGTGACCAAAAACTATGAAAAAAATCACAAAGGTAGCGCTTAATAAGTACTTTAAACTAAATTTATTTTGGACATGATCGGGTATACCGTCATTGAGTTATTGCTGAAAAACTGCGTTTCTCAACAAAAGCTCTTCTGCTGATGCAATTATTCAAGGCAGCGGAACCCTACACTGCGCATGGTCCGACATGCTCTTGCCCGGTTTTTTTACAATAGTTTTACACTAACTAGGGATTGTCGTTGGGTATATTTCTATAGTTATAGTGTATACAGCGATAATCGCCGGTCGGTGTCACATAATCTTTAGATTAAAATGTCTATCAAGCCTCTACATGTTGGCTTCGGCCCCACGCACGCCTGCCAAATGACCAGGGCCTCTAGACAAATGGCATTCGATTAGAGTTTACTCTAATCAAATAGAATGACGTCGTTTCGCGCGCAACATTTTGAATACGAAAATTATTCATATGAGCTAATCTCATCAGTTGCTGCGCGCAGCAACCGATTAGAATAGAATGGCATTTGTCTAGAATGGCCCTGGACTCCACAGTCCCGTGATATGGGAACGAGATACATAATTCCTACTTCTGTGGCGCGGTGGGAGTGTGTCCGACTGCTACGCAAGAGGTTTGATTTCCAAACGGGACACCACTTTGAGTGATCCACAAATTGTTGTTCCGAGTCTGGGTGTCTTTGCGCCCGTGACTTGTATGTGTGTAAAGTCCTCCGCGACACAAGACTTGTACGCTACTGCGGGAATCGTCTTTTTTTTATAGAAAAAACTAGCTGACCCGCGCAACTTCGTCTGCGTAAATTTTCCCCGTTTTTGCAACATTTCTTATTGCCGCTCCGCTCCTTATTTCTCCACTATTTAATGGATGTTATTTTACAAATAAACCTTCCTCTTCAATCACTCTATCTATTAAAAAAACCGCATCAAAATCCGTTGCGTAGTTTTAAAGATTTAAGCATACATAGGGAAATAGGGACAGAGAAAGCGACTTTGTTTTATACTATGAAGTGATAATAATACTTTATTACTAAACATAGATTCATTCCAATTCACTTCTTTTACTATTACAATTACTCTTTGCTTTTAATCCAGACATGTTAATATAAATTGCGAATATGAAAAATCAATCGTGGATTTTCGAAATATATTCAAGGCTATAAAATGAGACGACAGGTGACATTCATCCCACGCCATTCCCACACATACTGTTGACTGGGAAGGGAGATGTCGATCATAATTTAAAAATATTCATGACATAGGCATAAATATTGTCGCCATTTGCGTTAACTTCACTTCAGGGCCCATATTTACTATATTTTTTTCGATTTCATGCGCGGTGCGCTCAAAGATGTCAGCGAGCATGCGCGACGCATTTCTAAGCGCAGCTCTCTTTGTACCATTATGTCAAGATTTTGACAGTTAAAAGCGTGGGCTTGACGCGAAAACGAAATAAAAGATAGTGAATAAGGACTCAATACAAAGTAGCGGGAGTACAAAAGGTCAGCAATACACTAACAGACATCGAAACGCGAGAGATCGCTGACTCAGTGGTGACCGAGCAGATAGAGATAGAGATATCTGCGAGGCTACTACTGCCGGGCCAAAGATGGGTGACCGTTTTCGAAATTTGTCTGCGTGCTCAGAGAGCACGTTAAGCTGTCAGTCCTTCGATCATACATTTTTGTACGTTTGTTTAAAGCGTTATGGTGGGTTTACACGCTCCCGTTCAAAGCGGCATTCAACAGGTACGAACACGTTCTCGAACGTGTGGTTTGTGGACAGTTTGTTCGTACCGCCCGCCCGCGCAAGCCCGTGCATGACTGGTTGCTGGGCTTCGTGCCACACGTCTTAGCATACCATTATATAAGGTTTAACAGAAGGTGTGGTCATATTCAAGGGTTGGTATGTGCCCATGATACTGAGTGCACATACCTAATTTTATCAAAATCTAAAAAAATATTCGTTTATTTATGAGTGAAAAAGTTGTTAAGTAATTAAAAAAAATATGACTTAAAAAGCTCTATGCCATAATAATCCAATCGAATTTTGTACTCGGGAGGTATAATTCTTATGCTATACGCCTTTCACTACTAAATTTTGAGAAAAATAATAATATGCTATAACTATGTAATAATAATGCAACCAGCTATGGCACCATGGTAGGTGCAATAGGTACTGATAACATATCCTAACCGTTGCTAAAATTTGACCACATCTTAGATTTTATGATATTTACTCTCTTAGACCAATTTGGATCACTTTTTTCGAAAGGTGTTCCGAGATTCCTTTTATGTGAACGATATCTATGTCTATGCATTGCTCAAGCGCGTTTACTTTGATATATTATGTGAGGTACTATCTGACACGCGCAACTTCATTTACATAATTTCCCCCCCGCTTTTGCAACATTTTTCATTGATGCTCCGCTCCTATTGGTCGTAGCGTGATGTTATATCCTATAACACTCACAAATAACGTGGCTATCTATTAGTAAAAGAATTTTCAAATTTGGTTTAGTAGATCCAGAGATTATATCCCCTATAACCTCAAAAACTCACAAACTTTACCTCTTTATAATATTAGTATGAAGGATCAACACGGACTTCAATTAAAATGATGGATTACAAAGTAATAAACGGATTTATTTCAACTATTACAAACGTCCGCACTGTTCAACACGCGAATACAATGTGTCAGCCATCTTTCTATTCCCTCTCCATGTCGGAGTGACATCCGCATGACAGATGTCAACGTCATGTGATGTCACTACCGACATTTACATTTTGAATGTCAACCGTCTAAATCAAATCTCAAAAACGTTTTAAATTATGATTGAGTTAAATTCTGATAAAAATAGAATGAATTATATTAAATAACGGATTAAAATAATATTGAGTCTAACAAGTACCTATAGAAATATAGATAACACATCCCCGTGTCCCGTTACCCTATAATAAAACAGACCAAAGGGACTTTTCAAAGATACTTTTAAGAAACACAAAAATGAGGCGGTAAACTAAAATGGCTAAGGTATCGGATTCGCAATAGTGAGGTAGCGGGTTCGAATCCTACCCATTATACTACCGACGTGATTGCACTTCTAACACAAGCTTTTGAGCATACCTGGAGCGGTTCATAGAATTTCTAGTAATGTAGAACCCACAATCCCATATTGCTAGTTATCTTTAAAAAAAATTGTTGTCTGTTAAGTCGGTTTACGGATGATAATTTTACGTGATAACGTCATAAGAAAACATTGATGACATATCGCCATTCGCGTTACTTAGTAACCAGTTAATAACGTTAGTTCAAATTTCATCGCATGTCACTGCAATCGCCATTCGCTGTTGCTTAGCAATCAATCAGTAACGTGACCGTTGCTAAGTGATACTTTTTCGTGCGAACCCACAACTTCTTGCACAGTATTCCTACTCCACCACCTAGGCAGTCTAACTAATTTCATGGAGATCAGAACAATGTTTTCAGATATAATACAATAACAAACAGATAAATAATTCATTTTTATAATATTACTTCGTTTGCGTAAATTTTCCCCGTTTTTGCAACATTTTTCATTGCTGCTTCGCTTCTATTGGTCTTACCGCGTTCAAACAAACAAACTCTTGAGCTTTATAATATTAGTATAGACTAGCTGTCCCGCGCAACTTCGGCTGCGTAAATTTTACCCGTTTTTGCAATATTTTTCATTGCAGTTTCGCTCCTATTGGTCGTAGCCTGATGTTTCATAGCCTTTCTCGATAAATAGGCTATAACAGCCTTCTAAATCCCTTACTTTCACGGAATTCAAATCCTGGTTCTATTCTACTCGATTCGATTTCAATCTATGAATAGAATTCAAACGTTTAAGGCTTTGGCCGTTGTATAAAACGATTAGGTATCTATTATTGAGAAGAAGGTACCTTCTATTCAAAAGTGTTTGAATAGCATTGTTCATAGTCGCATTATGTAAATATTTGCTTTTTTAAATTCAATCTTTATTTTGCGGAACAGAAGTAGGCTGGCGGAAGAAGACAGATTAAAGTGGCGTGCAATTGGAGAGGCCTATGTCCAGCAGTGGACTGCAATCGGCTGATGATGATAATAATATTTAAATAATTTTATTCCTCTCAAAAAGGTACATGTTTTATTACATAAATTAATTTTCAATTTAGTAGCGTAAAACCTTTTTTTTTATTCTATTTTATTTAGGGACTTTTAAACCGCAAAGCGTATGTCAGTCCCATCGTACCCTAAGCATATGCAATTCACCATAAATCTTAATTACATTAAATAGCCATGAACCTGAACAGGGCTTCTGCAGCAACGCTATTTGGTTGAGACAAAATTTGGTGGAAAGTGCCTACATCAGTTCTGTTCAGGTTCAGGGTCGTTATTAAATTACTTCTATTAGGCTCATATCGAACACATTCCAGCGTAAAACCTTTATGAGAGCTGGAGTCCGTAGTAGCTTCGAAACCTGTATGACAGATCTCCAGATGATGATGAAGTAGGTAAAAGTTATTGGTTTTAATACAACATTTGATCTTAATCATACTAACGAACTTTTAGACTCTATAGGTATATAATATTAAATAATAATGATAATTTATTGTAGTGATAATTCTTACCTCGTATATGTATATATGTCCTTGTAGTGTTATTTCGTGGCATTTGTGTATATATTCCATTTTAGTTCGCCATTTTTAACATAATAAATATCTCTGTAAGACTTATTGTAAACATTATTTTTCATAAATCAAATCTGTCATGTCGACAAATATTTTCTATGGTTGCTATGACAACAAGATAAGCATAGAGTTATTCGTAAAGTATGTACTACAATTGTGAAACTGGCTGTGCGTAAATCCTAAATTAAAAATAAGTTAAGCTTTAAAATTTTAAATTGCTTCTAGAGAGTTTTCTTTATGGATACAAAACCGAAGAAGAGTCAGTGAAGAACTAGCTCTCTAAAAGAGAAGGAGTGAAGAACGAGCTCTCTAAAAGAGAAGGAGTGGGAAATTAAGAGAAAGAGACCATTCCTACCGGCGTCGCCTTTCTACCTACCGGCGTCGCCTCTCTACCTACCGGCGTCGCCTCTCTACTTACCGGCGTCGCCTCTCTACCTACCGGGCCGCCTCTCTTATATACCGGGCCGCACCTCTACGACGCGTCGCACCTCTACCTGCCGACGTCGCGCCACTACTACCTACCAGCGCCGCGCCTCTACCTACCGGTGCCGCGCCTCTACCTACGAGTGCCGCATCTTGACCTACCAGCGCCGCATCTCCGCCTGGACGCCGTACCTCTACCTACCAGCACTGCATCTCCGCCAGCATCGGTTCTAAATTATCTTTAATTTTAAGTAGTCTTTAAGTTCTTGTAAATATATGTAGTCCTATCTGAAACCTACCCTTTCATTACACTACAGTTTGGCGCCCATCAAGCATACCACCCACGACCCTTCTCAAAATTCGAAAATTAATACTTTCACAAGTATCCACCGCTTTTAGCGTAATTTGGCTGCAATTTTGGAAGACTCATCTCTCACCTCACCGCTTCTTATCGTAGTCTCTCATCGTAGTCTCATGTTCTATCTATATATTATTATTATTATATATGTATTTTTTTTCTTAGCTTAATTTTTTTTCTTAATCAGTCGTTGGCTAATTTCTCTTTTTATTCTCTTTCAGCTTCCTTCTCTATACCTTCCCTCCCTATACCCCTACTGAACTTGTTTCTGTCCACTTTTTTTATAAAATTATACACATTTATTTTATTGTTACCCTTATCTTTACCTCTCTTAAAATGTTGGCGATCCGGTATGGCGTCACATTTCTTATCTTTTCTTTCTTTTTCTCTCTATAGCGTGGTAAATAAATTATGTATATAATTCTGTACATAATTTTACCATTTTCTTCTTCTCTTTCCTTTACTTTTTACTCCCTTAAATCGTACTTTATTAACTTTTCTTTTTTCATCTTCTTTTATTTCCCTTCCTCACATTCTCTCTATTTCTACTCGTTGACTTTCTGACTTGGCGGACTTTTGGGCTCTAAACCCACTGTCTCTAGCCTTGTTGGTGTCACACCCCTTTGCTCTAAAGCAACTTGTCTTTGTCTTCACGAGCGGGTTATGACTCGTAAAACAAGCCCTCATTCTCTCTATTTTTACTTCTTTGACTTGTACACTTGGCGGACTTTTAGGGCTCTAAACCCACTGTCTCTAGCCTTGTTGTCGGGTCTCTTTTCTCTAAAGCAACTTGTCTTTTCTTCATGAGCGGGTTATGACTCGTTAAAGAAGCCCACGTTATCTCTATTTCTACTCCTTTGACTTGTACACTTGGCGGACTTTAATGTCTCTAGCCTTGTTGTCGGGTCTTCTTGCTCATAAGCAACTTGACTTGTGCCTAACTTGGAACGGCGCAGTACTACTTCTTCTTCTACTACTAAGCTTCTTGTGCTCATATTCTTTATTAATTTGGAGACTCTTGAGCTCCGTCTTCATCTTTTGCATTTCTATTGCATCTTTGTGACATTTCCCTGGAGTACGCGTCATTGAATGTGAACGCTACCCCGCTTTTGTTTGGTGATGGATGCTAGGTTATTTATGTTTGTATGAGTATTTTTGCTGTGGGATTTTTGCCTTCCCAACTTCAAAGACAAGGAAATTTTCGTAAGTCGAAAATTTTCCGGGTTTTTGGGGTAATGTAGTGATAATTCTTACCTCGTATATGTATATATGTCCTTGTAGTGTTATTTCGTGGCATTTGTGTATATATTCCATTTTAGTTCGCCATTTTTAACCTAATAAATATCTCTGTAAGACTTATTGTAAACATTATTTTTCATAAATCAAATCTGTCATGTCGACAAATATTTTCTATGGTTGCTATGACAACAAGATAAGCATAGAGTTATTCGTAAAGTATGTACTACAATTGTGAAACTGGCTGTGCGTAAATCCTAAATTAAAAATAAGTTAAGCTTTAAGATTTTAAATTGCTTCTAGAGAGTTTTCTTTATGGATACAAAACCGAAGAAGAGTCAGTGAAGAACTAGCTCTCTAAAAGAGAAGGAGTGAAGAACGAGCTCTCTAAAAGAGAAGGAGTGGGAAATTAAGAGAAAGAGACCATTCCTACCGGCGTCGCCTTTCTACCTACCGGCGTCGCCTCTCTACCTACCGGCGTCGCCTCTCTACTTACCGGCGTCGCCTCTCTACCTACCGGGCCGCCTCTCTTATATACCGGGCCGCACCTCTACGACGCGTCGCACCTCTACCTGCCGACGTCGCGCCACTACTACCTACCAGCGCCGCGCCTCTACCTACCGGTGCCGCGCCTCTACCTACGAGTGCCGCATCTTGACCTACCAGCGCCGCATCTCCGCCTGGACGCCGTACCTCTACCTACCAGCACTGCATCTCCGCCAGCATCGGTTCTAAATTATCTTTAATTTTAAGTAGTCTTTAAGTTCTTGTAAATATATGTAGTCCTATCTGAAACCTACCCTTTCATTACACTACATTATTTATTCGGACGATAAGTCCATTATACACAGAAAAAAAATACTCACAATTAAAATAAATACTTACAATAACTAAAATTAATCAATAAAATACATTTAAAAAAGTAAAATAATAATATTAATAAACAATAAAATACAATAATATCTAATAATAATATCTTGGGACAATTCACACAACGCTATCTGATCCCAAACTAAGCAGAGCTTGTACTGTGGAAACAAGACAACTGTTATACATACTTATATATTTCTAAATACATACATATTACAGATAAATAACACCCAGACACAGAATAAACCATCGTGCTGATCACACAAAGTTTTATCCTGGGTGGGGATCGAACCCACGACCTCTTGCGTAGCAGTCGGATACACTCCCACCGCGCCACAGAGGCAGTCACAATACAATTAATCTATAGAATACATTAAAAAAGATAAAATATTACAAAATTACACTTAAAAAACAACAATAATTATCTCATATCAATTCATTTCAAAATTAATTTAAGAACTAACTGATTAGGCAGCTATTTTTAACCATCGTCTATAAATCTGATTATACAGGGTGTAACAGAAAGGTGTGGTCATATTTTAGCAATGAACAGTGTTAGGTATAAGTATAACATCTGCGGGGGTACCAATTCTGATTTTATTAGTATGACTGAGATAAAGAATTTTCTTTCTTATCGAGTGCGTAACACCGACATACTGAAAATACGACTTTACCGATAGGTACCCAACACTAACAGATAATCAGCTGTTTCCAATGAACTGCAATGAACTTCAGGTTTGACCTTAAATCACCACCCACTTTCATTTTGTTTCACTCTTTTGTTCCTGCAAAGATGAAACAAGTGATGATGTGTGAGTGAGACAAGCTAGTCTCGTTCTATCATTTTAACTCTCATTCGTCCTTTGGTATCTTGTTTCACTCTTCCGTAGCTTGCCTCTCGTTCTTTATCATTGTTTATGGACGAAGAGTAAAATAAATGCAGTTTTCATTAATAAAAATAATTTATCTCTGTCACACAATAATCTATCTGGTCGACTACATTTGTGTGAGTGTGTGTATACCTACACACTCACACAAATGTAGACACACACACAGAAACACTATACGTAGGTAACCCGAAAACCAATGTTCGGAGTACCAAGGTAACAGACATTGTGAGGAGTACTTGGGAACAACAGGTATGACGCCTGACGCCCATCTATTGCTTTAAATAGGACACTTTAAATTACCTACGTAATAAAATATGATACTTAAGTCATTTAAATATTTTCATTGATTTTGTTGACAAGGTAACTAATTCAGGCAGCATTAAACCGTACATTATTTGTAACTTGAACATCACCGCTCACACCATAATTTCGAACTTTCTTCCCAAATTCCCCGTCTTCCAGGGTATGGTAGGTAGGTATTACATCACAAATAAACAAAGGTACCTACTGACCCTAGTCGGCGACGACACACTGTTTACATTATACGAATTTGTTATTCTTATAGTAACTTGTCGGTGTACCTCAAAGTTGAACCAACTTCTATTATGATATAATGTTTGCGTAAGTTAAGCAACCTTACCACAGTTGGTGCATAGATGGGTGACCGATTTCTAAAATGTTATACTCACATGAATCATCGTTTTGGTCTTTTTTTATTGTCAGAGAACACTTTTTAAATCTATTTACATGAAATCGTTAAAAGAATTACATAATTTCACAAAATCCAACAATTTATTTAATTGTAGTATTAAAATCAGTGAGGTGTTAAGGTAGTTTTTTAATAGTTTAAATAATACCACAAACAATAAAACAATCTACAATCTAAATCGATATTCATTATTTTGTGTTGAAAAGTAATTGACAAACACACAGACATTCAGGTGAACAGTTGATTTGCAACAAAAATAAATCGTAAACTCACGGCTCAACTTCGAACACTCATGGCGAAGTCCCGCGTTATTAACGCATTACAACTTATTGCATTAAACACGTAAAGATTTTTTCAAAAACTTCAAATGCATGGAAATTAGCTTTCCAAACAAAATAATTAATCAAAACAAATATCAGTGCCTCAAACTCAAACTGACCGATTATTGTTTTTTTTTATTACCTAGTTAGACAGAGACACCAACATTTCAAGAGCGTGGCGTCATAAACAAAACGTGTGCAATAAATAATTCGGTATTTGAACGGAAGCTTGGCAGAAATATTCGGAAGTCATTGTAATTTCAAAATGAGTTTTTAATACTCTTTTGTTGTTATTATGATTCATAAAATAATTTGATATTGCCATTAATTAAATTAAAACTTTTCTAAGATAATTTACATACATTTTCTTGTAATTTTAGAAGTTTTAAGTTTTTAGGCACTTTCATTTCTTTGTTTCATTCTTGGTGTTGCTTATTTATTCCGTCACTGTCCCTCCCTCAGTGCTTTCGACGCGGAGCCAGAAGCGGTTCGATCTATTTCGTTTCTTGGTTTTTGTTTGTCTTTCTTTGTGGAAGTGATGTGAAATTGATAAAGAAATTTTGTTTTAAGTTAGTAACAGTGAATAATTTCGAAATTGTGTATCAATTGCATATGACGCGATCGTAATCTACGTGATGTAGGTTAGGTACCAAGTAAGTTGATAGAAACGGTCTGCTCGGTCCTGGACAAAACGTACCTTAAGGGATCCAACGGTGGCCCGCAATGCATGACCCGTAACCCGTAGGTACTTACCACTTTCGGCGAACGCAACAAATATTTTTTGTTGACCGATAGGTAGGTACTGATTTAGTTATGTAGTGGTGCCAGGAATGCGGGGAAGCGTCACCGAGTTTCGCGCCTATTTTCATTATGTAGGTATTATCAATTCGAACAAACAAGTGCGCGTTGAAGTTAGTGCTAAATTGATGTGTTGTGAATTGTGATACTGTGTATTCGTAACTTAAAGTATGTAAATACCTAAATCTCATTCTTATTGAAGTTTCAAAAACGGTAGGTAGGTACTTCCCCGAACCCTAAAAACATTAATATCAAAAATGTAGGGATGTAAAAGTCGAACGTAGGTACCTAGTACGTTATTTTGTACTGTGAAGTGCATTCAAATGATCGTCCACCAGATGTGATAACAAAGTAGGTACCAACAACAGTGAGATGGTGATTAACATTTGTCCGTTCGATGTGGTCGTCGTGAAAGCCGGTGGCGACGGAAAACGTACAGAGGTTAGTAGTTAACTGGTATTCATTTGTTTGCCTTTGTTTCTTTGGTTTACGGACGCGCGGACGTCCGTATGTTCGACGCGTGACGGGTACCAGGCGCGCAGTGATACATAAGAGATCATTGTGCAGGGTCATTCAACATAATTGAACTCTCTACTACTACTATACTACGATGAAAATCTTGAATGATTGGTTAGTGATGTAGCATTATTCGTGGCGATATTTTGCATAACAATTTATGGACTGATTAAAAATGACGTAAAATTTTAAGGTTCTTACATTTTGATAAGATTAGGTACACACGCTATTTATCATGTGTATGTGACGACCCTTGAATATGACCACACCTTTCTGTTACACCCTGTATATACATAATTTCTTTTTTGAATTGTGATTTCTATTTAATTCTTCATTTTCTTGTTTTTGTGTTATTTTACTTATTTACAGTTTTTGTGTCAAATTCTATTTTTTAATATGTATTTGTGGAAGCATTAGCAACATGTTTAATCATTAAATGTATAAAATGTTTAATAAAAGAAAAAAATATTACTATTTGGACGACAGCAACACAAAGTACAGAAAGCATAGAAGGAAAGCCTCATATACAAGGTGTAACAGAAAGGTGTGGTCATATTCAAGGGTTGGTTACATACCAACCCTTGAATACTGAGTACCTTACCTAATTTTATCAAAATCGGAGTACCCTAAAAATATATTTATTATTTTTTCATATCAAATGAGTGAAAAAGTTATTGATTAAAAAAAAGTATGACTTTAAAAGTTCTATGCCTTATTAATCCAATCGAAATTTGTATCAGGGGAGGTATAATTCTTATGCCACACGCCTTGCACTAGCGAATTTTGACAAAAAGAATATGCTATAGCTATGTAATAATAATGCAATCAGCTATGGCACAATGGTAGGTGCAATACTGACAACATACCCTATGCATGCCATAAATTTGAGCACACCTTTCTGTTACACTCTGTATACAGCGCACGTTACATAAAGTTAAGACTCCATTACATTACATAATGTGTTAGAACGTGTCAATAAGTCAACTCATAACTTTCAGAGAACTTTAAACAAAAAGTTTATCAAGGTCACTGCGCAAAATAGTTCGTAGTTCTCTAAGTGCTGCCGCACACCCGGCGACAAGTATACCCGCCACTTAACACGATCACAAGTTGCGAGCACTGCCACGGCACAGAATAGATACCTAATTATAGAAAGTCGGCTGACTACCTCTGTGGCGCGGTGGGAGTGCGTCCGACTGCTACGCTAGAGGTCGTGGCTTCGATTCCCATTTGGGACAGCACTTTTTGTGGTCTACAAATTGTTGTTCCGAGTCTGGGTGTACTTTAAATGTTGATAAACTTTCGCGATTTATACACATTATGAAAATATATATATTACGGGCCTTAATCGATTAGTAAATAATTTAAGGTAAAATACCTTGTTTATTGCCCGACGTTTCGACCGTATTGCAACGGCCGTGGTCACGGGTAGAGTCGGGCAATAAACAAGGTATTTTACCTTAAATTATTCACGCGATTAAGACCCGTAATATATATATTTTCATAATGGGTGCACTTTGTGTCCGTGACTTGTATGTTTGTAAAGTCCCCCGCGACACACGGTTGTACCCTACTGCGGCAGTCGTCTTTTTATAAAAATACAAAAACTTACAGCTCAGCAGAAAATTCTTCGACCGATTTTGACGGAGGTTTGTGTTTGTGCGTGTGACTATATATGCTTGAGCCTCTTTTACTGCTCGTTGTAATGAGCTGATCATCAATATCTATCTAATTTGTGTCGATACCATTCATCATCATCATCATCATCAGCCTATCGCAGTCCACTATTGGACATTGGCCTCTCCAATTACACGCCGCTTTGTTCTATCTTCGGCTTCTCGCATCCAGCTCCTGTCAGCCGTTCAAATACCATTCAAATTATATTAAAAATGTCTTCCACAAGTTGAGGTGACCACTAGTGCCTTAACAATAATAATAATAACCATTTATTTCAGGCTACTAATATCATACAAATACACCTATATAAAAAAGATATCTTAATAAACTAATACATAAGTTAGGTATATAATATTTATAGCTAAATTATCACTTTACACGACACCGAAACTGAGACGACGGTGGAGTTATGTTTCGCTGCGAGTCACCTTCCACGAAAACGTCAGTACGCGACATTCTTCGGCCAGAAGTCTTCCTTCATAAAGATGGACAGATGTTCACTGGGAACTCGCACCATGAACGATTTGAAGTTGACGTCATAGCATGACTCCAACTTCTGCACCCTCAAGGTCGACTTCGTTTTGATTCTGAGGTACTCGACTAGCTCCTCTGCCTTATTTGTGATGCTGACGAGACACATATAGCTGCGTCGTTGGTACAGACGCAGCAGCATGTTAGGTCCCATCACGCTGGTATCACAATGGTTTCGGTTGGAGGGCTTCTTCTTCTCTTCAACTTTTACAAAGCCCTCCGTATCAATTTGCCCTTTAGCAGGGGCACTGCACTGTGCATAGGGACTGCTTGTGGCTCGAGAGCTTCCACTTAAACTCAAATATGACTGCCTCTGTGGCGCGGTGGGAGTGTATCCGAATGCCACGCAAGAGGCCGTGGGTTCGATCCCCACCTAAGATAAAACTTTGTGTGATGAGCAAGATGGTTTATTCTGTGTCTGTGTGTTATTTATCTATAACATGTTTGTATTTAGAAATTTAAAAGTATGTTTATCAGATGTCTGGTTTCCATAGCACAAGCTCTGCTTAGTTTGGGATCAGATAGCGTTGTGTGAGTTGTCCCAAGATATTATATTATTTATACTATATATAATATTATCAAGCGAAAGAGTTTGTTTGTTTAAACGCGAAAAAATATTTTTTTGTTGGATAGCCCATTTATCGAGACTATAGGCTATATAACATCGCGCTACGACTAATAGGAGCGGAGCAGCAATGAGAAATGTTTCAAAAACGGGGAAAAATTACGCAGACGAAGTTGCGCGGGACAGCTAATCTAATATATAAAATTCTCGTG
The DNA here is from genome assembly GCA_945859575.2 of Herminia tarsipennalis. Taxonomy (NCBI): domain Eukaryota; kingdom Metazoa; phylum Arthropoda; class Insecta; order Lepidoptera; family Erebidae; genus Herminia; species Herminia tarsipennalis. Next base: position 19,355,280 of record OX243849.2, on the reverse strand, counting down.
TCACAGTTTTCGTTGCCATACTCCTCCGAAACGGCTTGACCGATTTTGATGAAATTTTTTGTGCTTATCCGGTATCTATGAGAATCGGCCAACATCTATTTTTCATACCCCTAAGAGTTTGTTTGTTTGTTTGAATGCGATAATCTCAGGAACTACTGGGCTGCACTGAAAAAAATATGTTATTGTTGGATAGCCCATTTATCGAGGAAGGCTATAGGCTATAAAACATCGCGCTACAACTAATAGGAGCGGAGCAGCAATGAGAAATGTTTCAAAAACGGGGAAAATTTACGCAGACGAAGTTGCGCGGGACTACTATTATATAACTTGTATCAAAAATGTAGTCTATAACCTGGGGCAGCCACTAGTGGTTCAGGTGTGGCCGTCACTGGTGGCCGGGTGTGTAATAGTAGTAAATAGGCCAGAAAATAACACAAAACCCGACTTCAGCGAACATTATTTCAGAACTCAAACAAAAAGAACATCAAGTTTTTGTATGAAACAACACAAGATATCTTTTGTTATCAGCATTTATGGCTCAATACATCTTTTAGGCAGAATTTATCAATTTGGCGTTCAAACGACTAAATTGATTTGAGAATCACCAAGAAAACTACGGATAATGTTTGTTTATGTGTTTATTTCAACGCTTTTTTTAAAACTTTAACCCTGTGGTTAAAGAAGAGTTCGATACTCGCGTTTGAATTCCACAAGCAATTCAGCTTAGCTGGAGGGGTTAACAAGAAGGCTATCAATATTAGACCCATATTGATCTAGATCTAAATTTTTCAAATGTTAACAGAGAAGTGGCCGCGATTCTTTAATTCCTTGTACTTTCTTCAGTTTATCTATTGCGTTACGAACTTGGTATTATACTTAAATGTAGAATCATTTCAACGACTTCTAATAATAGTGATTATTAGTGAATAAAGATTTTTTTTAACGTCTCCCGCAGTAGGGTTACAAGCCCTGGGCCGCGGGGGACTTTATAAACATACGAATCATGGACAAAAAGTACACCCAGACTCGGAACAACAATTTGTGGATCTCACAAAGTGATGTCCCGTGTGGGAAGCGAACCTACGACCTCTTGCGTAGTAGTTGGACACACTCCCACCGCGCCACAGTTGCAAATTGTTGTCAATATTAGTATTTCTTAATAGTAATATTTAAATTAATTTTATATTATAACTAGCTGTCCCGGCGTAATGCGTACCTGCTCTTTTTTTTGTAAATCGGGTTCAATTGTGAATCTAAGCCATTCTCGAATCCGCTGGAACATACACAAAAAAATTTGTCAAAATTGGTCCAGTCGTTTAGGAGGAGTTTAGTGACATACACACGTACAGTATATTTGTATTTGAACTTTCGCAATATTTACACATATTAGAATATTGTCGGGATTCTATCGCGTGAAATATTTGTAAAGGTACCTTTAAATATTTCACGCGATTGAAATTGAAATTGTTTATTTGTCTCAAAACAGTTACATAAATCCCTACTAATATATAAATGTGAATGTAAGTTTGTTTGTTACGCTTTCACGCGAAAACTACTCAACCGATCATCATGAAACTTTGTACACATATTCTTGGAGGTATTAGAAGTAACATAGGATTATAAAAAAAAGGGGGAAAATTTACGCACACGAAGTTGCGCGGGACAGTTAGTTTTGATATAAATAAGACATCCCCAGTAAATAATTACGAGTATAAATACTTGTGCTGGGACTGTCTCGCTCCTTCCCTTATATTAACAATATTGCGACTGCGACTAGCGATTAAATTAAATTTAAAAATAATTGTCTTTTATAAAAGCAAAAACTTAGAATGCTGTACCCCGTTATTATACAACTTTATTTTTGGTATGGTGCAAAGCTCCAACCCCCAACAAGATTTTTATTCGAAGAAATCATATAAAAATAAATAAAACGAAAATATTAAAAACTTGGAGAGTTAAAAGCCGTTAAGTTGTATTATATTCTTCGCGCAATGGTTATTATTTAAAAATAAATGATGATAACATTTTCTATTATGTTTTGAACAGAATCTGGGCTGTTATACTGATTAATAAATTAATTAATAAATGATTAATTATTTATTAGAAAAAAATAACAAGGTTCAAAACTACCCCATTGGATTGTGTTACTGATTCTGAGCAAACTAGTTTCAGGTTTGCATAGTGCAAACCTGAAACTAGTTAACCAAGAATAACGATAGAAAGGTACTAGTTTTCGATGCTGTGTTGGTTGTGCAGTAGTATTTTAGCCGTTTATTTAAATATTTTAAATATTGTACCTATCATTGTAACAACTGTTGGCAGACCTTAAATAAATAAATAAAAATATCACATCTATACTAATATTATAAAGAGGAAAGATTTGATTATTTGTTTGTATTGAATAGGCTCCGAAACTACTGGATGGATTTGAAAAATTCTTTCATCGTTGTGAAGCTACACTAACCCTAGGTAACATAGGTTATTTTTTATCCCTGTATTCCCACGGGAGCGGGAAAGCTAGTAAACAATAAGTGTAAACAACATGACAAAGAAAAACCCAATGACAATCACACCAACAGACGAATAAAATGACACTTCACATGATGTCTATCAAACCGTTTATTTACCAACATACGCTTGAAAAACACTACATATATTTCTGTTTCAGTCAGATAAAAAGTACTTTGTAGCGAAGCGTATTTTGTATACATATTGTAGTGTAAAAAATACGTCTCAACATGTTCCGTATTATTAATTTTCTCACATACATGAGAGTTTCCATTTTTCTTTTATAGACAATAAAGCCTCCAATTTTGTGGATTATGCTCTTAAATCTCTTGTACAGAATCTCAATATTGCATCCATACAGAGTTATGGTCACAGAGTAAAATAATTAAAAACGCTGCAGCGAACGCTTGCAATCTGCCGAACACCGCGCCGAGGCAAATTCAGTCTGTCCGCGCGATCCGAACGCCGTGCATGCCTCGACGACGCGCGCCAACCGTTCAAAACTTTCGAATTTCGAACACCGATTACTTTTCATTTATTCATAGTTTTATTTATTCAAATATCATTGAATAATTTATAAAATAAAAATAACATTTTGTGAATAATTTATTTTTTCATTTTTTTTAATGATTTGTGAATTGTTTGTAACAGTGTTTTATGAATTGCACATTGTAATATAATAGTGACTTCCCAATTGGAAAATTTATTGATTAAATAAACATAAATAGATTTTTTCTATTCATAATATTATAGTGTTTTGTGAATAGTTACAGAGTGAACTATTTGTTTTGAAGATTAATTATTGAAGTGTGTGGTTATTAAAGTTTTCGGTTCATTAGGAAATCGTTGAACCAATGCCAGAAATTGTATGAAACGTAAGTAAATAATGATTGTTGTTTAACGTATTGACGTTTTAAATTACTCAAAGAAGTATTGACTGCAGTTTTTATTACAGTATTAATCGTTTTATTAGTCTTGAGAATTGTGAAGCGAACGTGCCTTATCTCTGTTATGTTACTTCGTTTGAATTTATTGAGAAATTATGTTGGTTCTTCAAAAAATATTTTATGAAATAAGATTTACGTTTTAATAATAATGTTGTGGTGTGATTAGAAATTAAACCAGTGGAATATTTATATTTGTTATGCACTCGTACCTACGTAATTATTAACGATGTCATTGTACATACTACGCAATAAACAAAAAGAGTATTATTTTGTTTGAATAAATTACATAGAATATAAATTAAAATAATTTAATAGATACAGTTAACGGTGTAACTGATTATTAGTAAAAAAAATATTTTTATACGCTAACTAAATACATGAACGTCTTAAATTGTTTTTAAAAATTTAATGATTTGACCAGAACCTAAAATATTGATTAGTACATCTTTAATAATATCATAAAAAGATAATGTTTGTGAGTTTATGATGTTGTGAGTTTGTGACGTTGTTAGTGTGCTAGTTTATTATAAAATCACTAGCTGACCCGCTCAACTTTGTTTGCGTAATTTTTCCTCGTTTTGCAACATTTTTCATTAATGCTCCGCTCTTATTCAAAGTCAAAGTACTTTATTCACTTAGGTTACAAATGCAACGCTTATGAACGTCAGATAAAATTTGGAATAGAATTATTCTTCATTTAATGCCAAATTCGCAAGAGTAAAGCCGTGAAAAAAGAACTTGGCAAAAAAAACTCATGGGCACTTTTTTAAATGCCAATTTTTACAATATATTTGTATATATATAGTAAAGCCAGTAATATACAAATATATTGAACATGATACACCATGAAACTCACACAAGCAATAATCATTGTTCGTAAAGCAGATATAATCAAGTTTTTAATGAATTAGCCACCTACGCTGTGGATGGTAGCATCAACTTAGAAAAATACAGAAGAGGGTAAGGCCAACATGCGATTCCATTATTATAAGAAAAACTACTTATTACAAAAATATGAACCTCTAATTAAAAAATAATAAACATATAAAATGACTAGCTGTCCCGCGCAACTTCGTATGCGTAAATTTTCCCCGTTTTTGCAACATTTCACGTCGCTACTCCGCTCCTATTAGTCGTAGCGCGATGTTATATAGCCTATAGCCTTCCTCGATAAATGGGCTATCCAACAAAAAAAGAATGTTTCAAATCGGACCAGTAGTTCCTGAGATTAGCGCGTTTAAACAAACAAACAAACAAACAATCAAACAAACAAACTCTTCCGCTTTATAATATTAGTATAGATTATGATAGTCGTAGCGTGATGTGCCTATGACACACGCAAATAACGTGGCTTTCTATTAATAAAAGTATTTTCAAAATCGGTTCAGTAGATCCTGAGATTACCCAATACAACCTCACAAACTCACAAACTTTACCTCTTTATAATATTATGATAGAATAGTATAAATAAAAAGGATATAATCTATACACATATTTTATCGTTTACGAAAAAATATTTTCTTGCTTACTTCTTTAAAAGAAAATGATGACGTCAAAATTTGTATTTCATACAAACTACTACCAAGAGTATAATTTTAAAGTTGCTTAAAATAAAATAAAAAAAATACTACTGATAACAATTGCCTACATAACAAATCGTTGCTATATTAAAAGCAAATATTTAACGTAAAGGATATCCCTTTCAAAAATAAATTGTAATTATTTCCATAACATTCATACAAAACTTAAACAAAACGTTGTTTGACGGTACGCCTCTTATTTATAAACATAACGTAGCACTGTAGTCAATACGTGACTTGTCTTATTTCTCTCAATCTATTTAAATAAATAAAAATCAATCTTTGTATGTTTGTCATGCGTTCTGAAATCATTGATCAGATTGTGTGTAGAATCATTAGGCTAACTCACTTTGTTAGGAACTTGACTCTTGATAAAAAAGCTACCATTGTCCTCCATTATTGAAGCTCCTGAATTTAATCTTTTATTTGATTCAATATATGGGTGTGTGTAGAATTACAAGCGTGTTTGAGATCGATCCCAAAGTTACAAGAATACGAAAATGGTCGTTTTAATCGAAACCTCCTAAAGCTTTTAATATGTGAATTGGCCCGTCGAAAGTATGTACAGGGAGTAATTTGATGGTGGTCTGTTTTACTTTTAATACTCGTAGCTTACCTTCGCAACTTTGTCTGTGTCAATTTTACCAGTTTTTACCCGACTGTAAGGAAGGGTTGTGTTTTTACAATAATAAACAATTCGACCTATTCTCCTAGGTTAAGACCTACCAAACATTAAAATCAGTCATTGACGTAAAGACCAGAGACTGCGCCATCCCTTTCAATTAAAAAGTAAATATTGGCAAATCGTGACAGAGAAAAATAACTCGTGCGGCCTTTGACAGGTATTGTCCACAAAGTAGCGTTGTCTCTTTCTAGAGAGTGGTCAATTTTGTGAGGTTATGTATGGCGCAGTCCTGGTCTATATACATCAATGAAATCTTTTCAATCAATGAGTTTCTGCGGCGATCGACCACAAACACCGTGACACGAGATTTTTGACATATTAATAGAAGAAGAAGATATTCTATTTTCTTTATCACTGTTACTAACGTATTTGAAAATATCAATAAGAAAAATAATTAATAATAATAGTTAGGTATATTCATCATTAATAGTGAGTGCCTCACTCAAATATGTACCAACCTATCAATAAAAAATGCAATTATTGTGTTATAAAAAAACAATCAAGCATTTTTTTAATAATAAAACCATAGGCACTTTAGTTGATTGTGACTAGTAATTAGTCATTCTTGATGACTATAAAACTTATCCATAGATCTGTTTATGACCATTTGGTACCTAATAACTGTATGAATCAATCAATTAATTATTCAATTTGTAGCCTTTTTCGTTGCTACTAATTTAGTAAGAAGTCTTTTCCTTGACTGACTATCTATACTAATATTATAAAGCTGAAGAGTTTGTTTGTTTGAACGTGACTTTCTCAGGAACTACTAGTCCGAATTGAAAAATTATTTTTTTGTTAGACAGCCATTTATCGAGGAAGGTTATAGTATGTTACGCCAATAGGAGCGGAGCAGCAATAAAAATGTTGCAAAAATGGGTAAAATTTACGCAGACAAAGTTGCGCGTTTCAGCTCTGTGGCGCGTTGGGAGTCTGTCCGACTGCTACGCAAGAGGTCGTGGGTTCGATCCCCACCCAGGATAAAACTTTGTGTGATGAGCACGATGGTTTATTCTGTGTCTGGGTGTTATTTATCTATAATATGTATGTATTTATCTATAATATTTAGAAATAAATATGTATGTTTATCAGTTGTCTGGTTTTTATAGTACAAACTCTGCTTAGTTTAGGATCAGATAGCGTTGTGTGAGTTGTCCCTAGATATTATCTATACTAATATTATAAAGCGGAAGAGTTTGTTTGTTTGTTTGTTTAAACGCGCTAATCTCGGGAACTACTGGTCCAATTTGAAAAATTGTTGGATAGCCCATTTATCGAGGAAGGCATTAAGAATCATCACGCTACGACTAATAGAAGCGGAGCAGCAATGAGAAATGTTGCAAAAACGGGGAAAATTTACGCATACGAGGTTGCGCGGGACAGCTAGTAAGATATAAGCTAGTTATTAATATAAGTATATCTGACTATTACTCATAATTTAATAATGATGTCGGTTACAGCGGCCAATCTCATAAAAGACTAGCCAACTGCGCAGGAGATATTAAAATGCACAAGTGTATGCGCAGGCATAAGTGCACTCTCTATTCACTTACTCTCATAGTCCGATTGGACAGAAATCCGATACTACCGACAGTGGTATCGTTGCTTAACCTTACCTATCGGTAAGGTTAAGCAACGATACCACTAGCTACTACTATAACTAGCTTATATCTTATAATATCTATATGCTGCGTCACCACTGAGTCAGAGATAGTCAGTAATAACTGTTATATTAAAGTTAAATCCGACCATCATAAAATTAGTCCCCGTAGCTACTTTCTGCGGGCCAATTCACATTTTTCAGCAATTCATTCAGTGCAGTTGCAGTTAAGTTTCGATTAAAATTGCCATTTTCGTATTCTTGTAACTTTGGGATCGATCTCAAATATGCTTTCACTTGTAGTAATTTATTGGCATCTCTTGCCAATTACTTTTTCTCCGAGGGCCTAACTCGTGAACATCAAAGAATAGAAAAATTTGATAATCTAGATAGGTGGTTCGATTCCGGCCCCGGTTTGGCTACGGAAGACTCGGGTTCGATTCCTGGGTCTGGACTTCAAATTTTTCTATCTTTCAAAAATGCTTGCACTGCTTTAAATTCTGGCATGAATTGGACTCCAGAGACTAGCGCATACACCCATACATCGAATTAAATAACATATTCGGGAGAAGAGGAAGTCAGGAGCTTCTATATGGGAGGACAATGGCACTTTCTTATCGTAATAATTTTTTTCCGCACAAGTCAAATATAAGTCAAAAATATACAATAAGTGAAAGCAAAAAAACAATTAGTTATAATTTTATAATGATTGATAGCTTTAGGGCCAATATAAAAATTAATAATTTTTGCCCAGCATTTTTACTAGTCCAGGTGTTAAGTTTATCCTTAATGTACATTTGATTAATCTAGTTAATGATACTTTTCTATTAAAAATGTACAATATTAAATAATGTCAGTTATAATTTCGCCATTTCCGTAGGTCTGTCCATCCGTCCGCAGCTTAGCTCTGAGGCTGTTAGTGCAAGAAGGCTGTAATTTTACAGGAATAGACATAATATGACTTACGCCGACAAAGAATAAAATCTTAAAAAATCATTTTTTTTTTAGGGTACTTCCCCTTTAAGTTATGTGAGGATGGGATTTTTTTTCTCACCTATCCCATCGTATAAAGTATTAATATATAGGTCTTTTAATAACGTTTAGGGGTAGTGAAGACATTTTTTTAATTCATACAAGCTTTAACTCGTAAATTTGTAAAGCTTACTTACTTACTGTGATAGTTTTCCTTTTAATTTCGGAATTTAAACTACTATCCTATTTTTTTCATAAAGCTGGTAGGGAGGGAGAACCTTGCCTCTAAAAAATTTTCAGGGATCCGTTTGTAAAGAGTGAAAAATGGTTGATGTTGGGTATGTGAAAAAAATCACGATAGTAATATATATAGTGTAAATAAAGGAAACACTATCACAGCTAAGTAGGCTTTACAACTTTAAGATAACGTTATAAGTATGAAACAAAAACAACATAAAACTCACTTCTTAAGCTGCATTATTCGGATGGGGGGGCCGGAACTAAGGTACCCTACATTGTGCGTGGCCTGACATGCACTTGCCCGGTTTTTAATTCTTATTTATTTAATTAACATTATTAATTATGTATTACTACAGTATTTAGTTCATAAATCAAATCAGCCTACTTTTATGAAACACCAAAAAAGTTGGTCAAAATGATAATGTATGAAAAGTAAAGATTGTATGAAATAAGTTTATGACGTCACAATTTTACTAAAGTATTTTGCTAAAATTATAAATTAAGCTTCATTCTTAAGTGACAGACATATAATTTGGACGTTATGGTTACCTGAATAATGATTTTAGGAGTAGTGTTTTTTGTAACGGCTAGATTGGGACGTCTTTGTTCACGGGCTGCATATAAAATGAGATTTAATTATCTGCAATTTTTTTTTTCCTTACTATTTACTTAGTACTAGCTTCATCTACGTAGATCACATCGTATCTGTTATGAATTCCTAGTTCGCTGTAGGGTTTAACTCAGTTAGAACCGTGCAAGTGCATGTAGGGCCACGCTCAATATAGGGTTTCGTAGTTGCCCATCACAATAGTGCAGTCTAACAAGGTTTTCTATCATTTTTATTCCATACTACTAACAATAGTATAATCAAGTCTAAATAAATTTCAAAAGAATTTGTACGAAAATTGTTGTAAGAATATTATCGGGACTTAACCGAGTAAAATGTTTAAACGGAACGAACCTTTTATTTACCCGACGTTTCGATCGAATAGCACCGATCGTGGTCACAGATCAACTGCAAACACGATCGGTGCAATTCGATCGAAAATAAAAGGTTCGTACCTTTAAATATTTTACGCGATTAAGTCCTGATAACATTCTCATTTGTGTGAATATCTGAACCGGCGGTAACCTAACGGCAAAGGCATCGGGTTCGAATCCTATCCATTAAACTACCGACGTGAACCCACTCCTAACACAAGTCTTTGAGCTTAGTTGGAGAGGATAACAATATTTCTAATACACATTATTAGAAATCTTGTTCTTGTTGACCCAATCTCACATTGCTAGTTAACTTTGAAAAAATAAAAAAAAGATAGGTTAAAAACGAGAATTGTTGTTATTTCTCACTTTATTGCCGAAGAAAAAATTATAGCAACAAAGTGAGAAATAATTTTCTCGTAAATTTGTAATGCTTAATTATCTGTTTCTGTGATAGTTTACCTTTTAATTTCGTAATTTATACTACTATCCTGTTTTATTCATGGGACACTTGTCTCTCAAAAAAATGCTCTTTAAAGCCTAATATTTCACAAACAGATAAATGAAAAAAATAATTTTCACATCCCCAAATCATTTAACGAAAATGTATCCAATGACTTAGTCGCAGTCACACAGAAATGAGCTTCGTCATCATACCTAATACACGAGCAAGAATTATCTTACCAATGCTTTTTATATCGCGTGAGTGAATGTATACTGCATGCCATTACGTCTAGATAAACAATGCATGCAAGACCGTTTTAACTTCTAACATTGTTAATATTTACTTTGATGGATATTAAGCGATTACGATTTATAATAGTGCGAAAATAAGTTTAAAAATAACTTTGGGCACAGACACCTGGGTGCTTGTTGCCTTGTGCCCAAAGTTATTCACTATCTTTATTTCGTTATCGTGACTAGCCCGTGCGAACCCCTACAGCCTCACAAACTCACAAACTTTGCCTCTTTATAATAATAGCATAGATAAGTTAATTGTAAAAAAATATTTTTAAAACAAGCTTTTAAATGTAGATGATGAGTTTATCTTGTTTTAAAAATTATCATGGCCACCTTCTGACTCCTTCATCAGACCTTAGATATCTACTCACTAAGATTTTTTTTTTTAATCTTTTTTTATTTAGGGGCTTTTAGTCATAATATGACCATGTCAGTCCCATCGTACCAATTACAAAATAAATAAACTATATCTAAACATAAACTTTTACCTATTCATTATTATTAAAAAGACATTCTTTTAGTTGGTGAATTATACACAATCTTATAGATGTTATAACAAATATCGCTACCTGTACTCACTAAGATAAAACAAAATGAGGGCCTAAACCGACCCGACTACAAAAAAACGAAAACAAGAAAACCTCCACATTTCTTAACATGCAGTAGGAGGAGGCACAATTTTGTCCATCTTTTGCAGTTGGTTTTTTTTTTTTTAATTCAAGTTATTTTTTTTTTATTTTAATGTGCCAATCTCACTCTCACAACTAAGACGAATAAAATGACATCTCTAAAGCTAAAATCCATCAAGTCATTTAGGATCTAGGGCGTGCCAAAGAAATATACATACATACATAAACTCGTAAAACATAACCCTCTTTGCGCAGTCGGGTAAAAATTAGGCTCCAAGGACTTTTGCGTGTTGGACCCATGTCCTCATTAAGCCTTCCAAAGCCGGTTGATCTTTACAACAAGAGCAATGGCCGTGAAAAGGAGAATAACATAATCCTACTAATATTATAAACGCAAAATTCTGTTAGAGTAGGTGTATTATATTCTTTATTTCGAACATGAGCCCAAAGTGTGTAAAAACAAAATAACATAATGCCTAGTGTTAGTAGCTTATAAATCTAAAAACAATCAACAAGTTTTTTTTTTTAAAAGATAATTAGCAATGTGGGATTTTGGTCCCATATTACTAGCAATCCTGTTAAGCTAAGCTCAATGGCTTGTTGAGCCCACTCCTAACTTCACGTCGGTAGTATAATGGGTAGGTATAATGTGTGCAAATTGCGAAAGTTTATCAACATTTAATGAATACCACGACTGGAAAAAACGTGCTTGCATACTCACGTCACAGATAATTAAATACTATACTAGTAATCCCGCTAAATATGCATTGTGCGGGAAACCGACTATAAACCCTTACGGGGTCTATGTATGTTTAAGGACTGCCTGTAACAACATTGTGCAATAAATGAATAAATAAATAAATAAATAAAATAAATTGGTATCATGGTTTGCACTGCACTGGGCTTGTAAATTGATTTATTGGACGATGTCAAAGCTCTGTGATACTTTATTTATTTATTTAAAACTTTATGCACAAAGTTGTACAAAGGTGGACTTAATGCTAAAAGCATTCTCTGCCAGTCTACCTTAGGGTGATGTAGAACTGGAATGTGTAGGTATAATGTACTTATGATTTTAGTTTTTTTTTAAATCCTTTTGTCATGTCAACCGCATTTATAAATAAACTGCAAGCAACTGTGCAAGGCTACAGGTATTTTGCAGTTTTCGCGATGCAATTTATTTTGTATTAAAACAATAATTATAAAGAATATTTTTCAAAATACATTAAGGTCCATCCTGACTGATTTCAATTAGAATTAGAAAGCTATGTTATTATTGAGTAACATAGGTCATATTTATTACTAGATCAATATCAAAACTTATCAAGTAGGGTAACAAAATAAAAGATTTTAAAAGCTGATAGTATATATATATATATTACGTATATAACTTTATATGTACGACTGGCCTGTGGTGGCCGGAGGTCGTGGGATCGATCCCCACCCAGGATAAAAAAACTTTGTGTGATAGCACGATGGTTTATTCTGTGTCTGGGTGTTATTTTTTTTATAAAATGTATGTATTTACAAATATACATATAAGTATGCATATCAGTTGTCTGGTTGCCATTGTACCAGCTCTGCTTAGTTTGGGATCAGATAACGTTATTCGAGTTGGCCCAAAATGTTATTATTAATATTATTATATTATATTTAAATGTAATTAAGAATAAAAAACGTAAAAAAACAAGGTAAATAAAAAAAAATTGGAGGCATTAATGAATCTTGATGAACTTAACAATAATGCCTCCGACTGCATGATATTAAATGTGAACAGTATCTTGTTTCCGTCTTTTCAGGAGGGTTTCTTTTAGGTTACATGTTAAAATACAAAATTGCGTATCATGCATTTTATTTTTACTTTTGTGTAGGTAGAAGGTAACCTTGCTGTTAAAGTGAAGAATCTGTGTACAATGTAAAGTATAGATACGATTGATATCATCTGTCTTCAAAACACATTTAACTATTTCCATGGAATCAAACATTCTGTTGACTAAACTTCTGGATAGACGAAACTTGTAAAATAAAAGTTTTTATTAGTTTTATTTGAGAAATGAAACCGCGCCTTCATCCTTGTAATAATATAATATCTTATGATATCTTGGGACAACTCACACAAAGCTATCTGATCCCAAACTAAGCAGAACTTGTACTATAGAAACCAGACAACTGATAAACATACTTATATATTTCTAAATACATGCATATTATAGATAAATAACACCCAGACGCAATAAACCATCATGCTCATCACACAAAGTTTTACCCTGGGTGGGGATCAAACCCACGACCTCTTGCGTAGCAGTCGGATACACTCCCACCGCCCCACAGAGGCAGTCAATAAATAATAATGGTCTACTAACCGATGTCATTTACGGCAGCCAATCTCATAATAGACTAGCCAACTGCGCAGGAGATATTATAGTGCACAAGTGTATGCGCAGACACAAGTGCATTCTCTTTTCCCTCACTCTCATATCCCGATGGGACAGAAATCCGATACGACCAAAGAGATTGGGCGTAAGACCGTTGGCTTAACGTACTCTGCAGGGCACAGAAGAGTTTGACATTTTTCGAAAACGGTCACCCATCTATGGACCGATAGTAGTAACCTTGCTTAACCTCGGACATATCTCGATGTGCTCAGTCGCCACTGAGTCAAGGACCCCCTATTGTGTGATCTCTATCTCAAATTGTGTTCAGCCGTCAAAACAAAATAAACAAACGGTTTATTTTTTTAAAAAACCGCAGTAGCCTAATGGCTTAGGCATCAGACTCACAATCACATCGGCCGAGGGTTCGAATCCTACCCATTATACTACCGACGTGAATCCACTCAAGCCATTAAGCTTAGCTCTTCAGCTAAGCTTAATGGCTTGAGTTAACGGGTTAACAAGATTGCTAGTAATATGGGACCCACAATCCCATAATGCTAGGTATCTTTAAAAAAAAAATTAAGTATGATAGTACAGTTATTATTTTCTATCCGTACTTATTAATATTATAAGGACGAAAGATTTGTTTCCTTGTTTTGAATGATCTGCTGACCTGCTGAGCTGCCGCAGTTGAAGAGATCAATAATCATCATAACGTTTTGATAAAATGTTATTAGTAAGAAATAAGCTACTTTTTATTTCTATTGCTAGTATTTTATAAATAAAATATGAATAGTTATTTAATATATTTTTTTTAATTATATATTATATGCGTTGTGAAATTTATTTGAAACTACGAGTAGCTCCTATCCGCGTCTTAATTCTCCTGAAAATTTTGACTTTTGAAATGCAAAATGTATCTCACGGGAACATTTTATAACAGAAACAGAACATAAACATCACGAGATAAAAAGCCAATGTGCTTTTCCAGACTTTAATCTGTCTCCGTTGCAAATTTCGTCCAGATCAGTTTACCCGTTGTGGCGTGATTGAATAACAAACATTCATCCACACATCCATACATCCAAACTTTGGCATTTTTAATATTAATATAGGTAGATAAGCAGACATACAAACAGGCTTTACTATTTTAACTGTGTATCAATCAACTCAATAGTTATATGACTGTTTAGATATAAACATCCTGAATATGGCAGGGCAAGCCAAGCAAATGCCCAGTGCAGCAAAATGAAGGGCGACAAAGTTAGAAGACAAATTATAAAAATTCCCACGACCACACCTCGACAAAAAAGTGATTTGCATCACATCAAATACTATTAATATTGAAAAATTCCTCCACCACGCGAGTACCTACTGGGGCGGTTTCGAGTTAAATGAAGCTCGAAACCGCCCAATTACTCGTGCGAAATTTTGAGTTAAGAAGCTTCGATTCTGACTCCGATAGGTCGAAAATTCCGATTGATTTTAAACCTCCGACTCCAACTTCGGCTCCGACACTTTTAAATCGGACCTTTTAATCGGAGGTACCTAGCCGCTCCTTCAAGATAATTTATACATAGGTAATAAAGGTATGATGGAAAAAAGTCTCACAGATTCCCTATGATCGCAGGTTATGTCCTACCCGAGCGATCTTTGCCGAGTCTAAAGTACACCTACTTTGTGTCCGTGTTTGTACCGCGGGAATGCAATGTTTAAACAAACAAACAACATTCAAACGTTTCTAAAAGATATACTCAGATATCTTTTTTTGTGTTTAAATACTATTTCTAAACTTATTTCAAGATTTTTTTTCACTCACTTTAGAAGATTAAAATATTATTTTATAATGTCTACATTGGTGAATTTAAAAATAGGTGTGTCAACCTGTCGCAAATTAAGATCATCGTATATTCATATCCCTCTACGTAAGAATTTCAGTTTTTTTTTTAAATCAATTTTCCTGATTCTTTTTAATTTGTATTTAAACGCCATCTATTTTCAAAACTGGATAAGTTTATTTTTATACTTGATGATTTTATATTAAACTATCATGCATATTAAACGTAGGTAAGCAAGGTATTTAACCTTAAATTATTCACGCGATCAAGACCCGTAATACATATATTTTCATAATGTGTACAAATCGCGAAAGTTTATTAACATTTGTAAGTAAGCAATTTTGGCACTCAGAAGAAATCGAATCACAGATGGCGACACGTGTTTTATTTTGATGTAACGCGGACTTAATCTTTCATTTTTTTAAGCAATTAACATTTATAAATTCTAGAAAATATCAAGTAATTACTGTTTATTTGTAATGTAATATTGTTTTTCATTTCTACATTTATAACATAATCACTATTCATGCAAAACAATGATAAAGGTGCCTATTGGAAGTGATTATTAATATGAAAATTTGTTAAACAAAGTAAACATGTTAAAGTCGAAAATAAAAGCTTGTATAAATAAGTATACATTTAGAAAAAATACTTAAAAAAAAGAATAAAAATAATTTTAACACAACACAAAAAGAGACTCGCAATTAGGGAGTCGATCCTCCGACCTCGCTCGTTTAATACCGCTACTTGTGCCAATAGACCACCTGAGCTGATGCAAACACGGTTAAAATAGCTGATCTTAAGAAAATTGAAAATATTGTGTTTAGCTTCTAATAGTTTTAGCGTGAAGTTATTGTTTCCATGGGTTACAATTGTAAATAATGTCTTATTGTGGAAAAAATTGTGAAAATCCATAATGGTTCCACAAAACATACGTTGCTGCTCACTACCCATAGACGATAGCATAATGATTTATAGTGCAAGTAATGACCTATAGTATTTACAATAAAACTGCAAATTTTCATGAAGATCCGTCAAGTAGTTATTGTTTTATAACGATAAATAGCTACAGACATTATCCGTCATTGCTTAGCTCCTATGGGAAATAGCGTTATAAATTATAGCCTATATGTTAATCCAGACTTATTAGAACACACATACAAAATTTCAACCGAATCTGTCCAATAGTTATTGCGTGATGCGTGTTCAAACAAACAGACAGATAGACAGACATTTCTAAAAATGTAGGAATGTGTTTAAATACTCTTTTCGAACATTTCCCAAATATTTTTTTTCACTATGTTCGACCATGTACAGACACGTGAAATTTACAATTTTATTATATGTATAGATATAGATAGATAGCATGAGTCAGTATTCACGCGCGATGGCTTATTATTAGCGTATTTCATGTATAACTTTGGTGTTTCTATACCGATTTCTATTAGTATTTTTTATGGAATAGTTAATTATGTTAACGTTTTTTAATTACGGATGACTGAGAGTGTTATAAACGTAAGAGTAGACAAATATAATCAGAAAGCTTCGAACTACTAAGCTATCGGGAGTTACACGTGATATTGTGAGTCAACCATAAAAGATAGACATATGCTGTCGTGTGATATTTTTTATATAATTTTAAGGAGAACATTTCCGTCATACATGATTTCTGTGTAGCTTTAACCATTACGGTTGCACACGCGACGAAAGCTTAAAAAATGGAGTAACTTCTCCCGTTTTCCTTCACTGCTCTGCTCCTATTGATTGTAACGTGATGAAAAGTATACTATAACCTACTCAGGAGTATGAAAAATAATTGTACCAAGTTTCGTTAAAATCCGTCGAGTAGTTTTTGTTTCTATAACGGTTATACAGACAGACAGACAGACAGACAAAAATTTTACTGATTGCATTTTTGGCATCAGTATCGATCCCTAATCACCCCCTGATAGTTATTTTGGAAATATATTTCATGTACAGAATTGACCTCTCTACAGATTTATTATAAGTATAGATTTAGAAAGAGAATGTGGGCTCTTTAGAGTAGACCACACGAAAAACCCTAGTCGCACTTACGAATTTCACTATAAGCTCCTTGGGTCTGACCAAATACACGGTTTATATTATCTATCCTATACACTGTGATTTTAAAGACGTTTTGGAGTCCAAAATTTTCGGACTTCATAGCAATAGCCTATATGTTCATAAATATTCGTGATTTGTATGCATTATAGAGTTTTATAAGCTACGGGTCTTAATCGTGTAATTATTTTATTTTAAGGCTAAATACCTTGCAACGGCCGTGGTCACGGGTAGATAAAAACGTCGGTAAATAAACAAAGGTATTTAGCCTTAAAATAAAATATTTACGCGATTAAGACCCGTAGCTTATAAAATTCTATAAAGCAATAGCCTAGTCCATAAAAACAGTTTAATAAAATATTTATTACATTTTTATAAAAATAGAAATTAATGTCGTTTGCGGAAAATAAATAACCAATTGTGGTAACGCTACTCAATTTCACGTAATAAGAATAGGTACTACGATCATAAGATAAGAACGGACCACGGCTGTCGCAATACGGTCGAAACGTCGGGCAATAAACAAGGTATTTTGCCTTAAATTATTCACGCGATTAAGACCCGTAGTATATATAATTTTATAACGTGTACAAATCGCGAAAGTATATCAACAATGATTTACTTTTATAATTTAACATTTCGCGTGATAAATTTAGGTCATTCTTTATTTTAGCTAAACATTTATACTTATTCATTAACTAGCTGTCCCGCGCAACTTCGTATGCGTAAATTTTCCCCGTTTTTGTAACATTTTTTATTGCTGCTCCGCTCCTATTGGTCGTAGCGTAATGTTATATAGCCTATAGCTCTCCTCGATAAATGGGCTACCCAACAGCGAAGATTTTTCAATTCGGATCAGTAGTTCCTGAGATTGCTGCGTTCAAACAAACAAACAAACTCTTCAGCTTTATAATATTAGTATAGATTAGCAGTAATTGCTAATATTTAAGCACATCGTTTTTACTTTGTAAGTGGATGCTCCTACTATGTTGTACCCATGTTTTTAAAATATTTATTATCTCTTGTTTTTGCAGTCGTTTAATAGTACTCGTAATATAATAGTGGCAGCACAGCAAAATTGTAAACATTGGCAATGTGAGAAGAGTGGCCGCGAGTTTTTATTGCCTCGTTCTTTTCTCCGGCTTTACCTATTGTTTGAGAACAGGCATTACATGTACAAGAATCGACGCGTTCTTGAGATTTATCTCCATCAAGACCCTTTAGACCCTTTTCTACCCGTGACCACTGCTGTTGCAATACGGTCGAAACGTCGGGCAATAAACGAGGTATTTTACCTTAAATTATTCACGCGATTAAGACCCGTAGTATATATAATTTTACAATGTGTGCAAATTGCGAAAGTTCAACAACATATGTAGAATCGACTTTTAAAAAGTGTAGTATTTTACTTCCTAAGCGAATAAAGTAATTGTTATTATAATGTATGTCGTTTCCATATCACGGGACTATGGAGTCCCGGTCATTTGGGAGGCGTGCGTGGGGCCGAAGCCAACACGTAGAGGCCCGTTAGACACTTTAATCTAAAGGCTATGTGACACAAACCGGCGAATATCGTTGTATACGCTATATAAATGTACCCAACGACATTCCCCGGTTAGTATAAAAACTATTGTCAAAAAGTGGTAGCTAAGAAACTGGGTTATGGAGGTGATGTGTTAGTGGAATGGTTAGCTGGTACTATTGAAGGACTATGGCGCCTGCCCTGCAAACACATGGTAAAAACACACGGACAAATGGGCAGGCGGTGACTCGCCACTCACTAGATGGGCCCCCTTCTGGCCGCCACAGGCATACAGCCAAACAGGCGACAGGGAGCTACATGGGTGTGAGCAGCTTGGGGTGTCGAGCGGTGCGGCGCCGGTTTCACCATCACGAAGAAGGCCCGTGAGCGGGTTTCCCCGTAGTTATGCCCTTGAAAATGACACTTCCACCCCCGAGCAAACAAGCTCTGACGACCTCCCTCTGGCCGGCCGATTAAGGCAAGCCAGAGTTGAGAGTCCTGCGGGCGCTCTTGGTGTTCCACTCCCGCCGGCCAGTGAAGGCAAGCGGGAGACGAGGCCCTGACCGACTCTCCGAGGCATCGGGACCGCAGTGTCGCCACGCACATTCAGCTCGCCACAAAGCTGCCCTGCGGTTTGTGTACTCTTATTTCACCCTCATGAGACATTTTTTATTGGTGTCATAAGGATTTCAAGAGCTGCTACTATGCCCTCAGAGTGTTGCGTTAATCTCATATAGGGAGACAACGACTAGCCCCGATTATTATTGACCAGGAATATAGACAGTAACTTTTATATGTTCAAAGACATTAAATTACAGACAACTACAGACCAAGGATAACTTTGTTGGGAATTCTTTCCGGGATTTTGTGTTCGGGAGCAATATCTTTAACTAGCTGTCCCACGCAACTTCGTTTACGTAAATTTCCCCCGTTTTTGCAACATTTCTTATTGCTGCTCCGCTCCTATAAATCGTAGCGTGATGTTATATAACCTATAGCCTTCCTCGATAAATGGACTATCTAACAGTGAAATAATTTTTCGATTCGGTTCAGTAGTTCCTGAGATTACCGCGTTCAAACAAACAAACTATTCAGCTTTATAATATAAGTATAGAATAGATGTGCGTTGATTGAGCGTATTGATGTTTACAAACTCGTTCGAGACTCCGTGTATGCATGCTTTGCTCGAACGCGTTGCTATGTTTTTTTTTCCTTCTGTACTCTCGGTATTTATCTCGGTCTGTTCGTCTAGTGGTTAGTGACCCTGACTGCTAAGCCGGAGTTCGTGGGTTCGATCCCAACCCAGGATAAAACATTGTGTGATGTGCACGGTGGTTTAGTCTATGTCTGGGTGTAATTAATCAATAATATTGTTGTATTTAGACATACTCGTATATAAGTATGTTTATCAGTTGTCTGGTTACCATTGTGAAATCTCTACATAGTTTTTTTTTTCCATATTATAAAGATAGAGCACTGTGGGATTGTGGCCCCACATTACTAGCAATCCTGTTAACCCCTCCAGCTAAGCTTAGTGAATTGTGTTAGGAGTGGTTTCACGTCGGTAGTATAATGGGTAGGATTCGCACCCGAGACCTCACGATTGTGAGACCGATAAGCCATTAGGCTATCGCCTATTTTAAAGGTTTAGGAGCAGATGATATTGTGTGATGTAGCCCTAAGGTATTATTATTATATTACGATTGTTTCCAACTCAGCCTTCCTTTCATAAAGTTGGATCAAAAATTCACTTCAGGACATGTTGCTGGCTCTAATGTTCTTTTGTATGAAAAAGTGAAGTAAAACGAGCTTTACTCGCCAGTGTAATTAAATTCTTTATGGTATCAAGACGTTAAACTGCGTCTGAACTTTATTATAATTTTGCTATGAAATGATTTTATCAAATTACTACTTTTTCTCAACTTTTGTTAATTGAGGCAGCGTTTTTAAATTCACATTAAAAACTTTACGAACGTTGTGCAGCTCTAAAAGTTGTAATACAGCATCAAAGATTGAAATGTCCTTCTAATCGATTTTGGTTAAGGGGGCATTACACTAAGAGAATTATTTATTTAGCGCTACGTACACAGCAACACGATCGCCGGCCTCGCTCTTCCGCACACAATCATTACTTCACAGTGCGCAGGAGCGCAGGTCAAAATAAAGTAGAATATTCGTTCATACATATGTTAGATTACGAACGCCATGACTATGACAATACGAAAATGCTCGTTTTTGCATTTTTCCGCAACTTCAAGATTTATTTTCGGGACCATTTTGAGACATATTCTTAAATTTCTTTATTTCATCTACTAGAAAAACTCTTTGACTTTTTCGAAAACTGTCATCCACCTGTAGACCTACAGTGATAAATTTGGCAAATTTTTTTCTCGGTCATGGACCTTTCACTATTTCTTCCAATTCAGATTATATAAAAGACTAGACAAGTTCGAGCTCGATTTGCCTACGGTTCCGTACAAATTTGTTAGAACATATTATAAATAGTACAGGAATCGAGTGTCGCAGTTTTAAAGACGATATTTTTTATGATTTCATTATAAATTACAGTTACAGTACGTAGTTTTCAGACTTTTCCCGACGGGTACTTGGAGTTTAGGACGGTATTACTTGCCAAATTTTATAGTTCTAGGTCAACGGAAAATAGTCCATAAATTTTAATTCCTGAGTGTTGAAATGTATGTTTTTTGCATAAACCGCGGTATCATGCTTTACAATATGAATAAAAATCATTTATTTGTTCAAATATGGGTGTACAATGTTGTTGTTGTTACATAAAGTGCTAGTCATATTTTACCTTAACAGGCGTACAAATATTTGTTTATAATTATAATTATGGATACAATTAATAAGAATTATAATTATTATACATGAATTCATGACTATCGTCACTATATTATTTTGAAAATCATTATTTTTTTAAATTATTATTATTATTATAGAAAGATAAATGGAGATAAATGGAAAGTAAATAAAAATAAGTTAAAATGTCACAAAATAATTTAAAAAATTTAAAATTACTAAAAAAATAACAGTTCATAAATTACAAATAGAATAATAATAATTGTTAAGTTAGTAGTTTGATTCTTTCACAGCTTCAAGGTACTGGAGACCTGAGTATATGGTTTTTATTTCAACTTGATACCTTCACGCGTAAAAGCCCTATAGCCTAAAGGGTCTTGACAGACAGATGGATGGACGAACGGACGGACGGTCGGAAAACAAAGTGATCCTATAAGGGTTCTGTTTTTTGTTTTTGGGGTACGGAACCCTAAAAATATGAGTTCTGAATTCTAATCTATTGATTACCGTAAAACCAAAAACAAAACAATAGCAAAACCAAATTGTGGTTCGTTAGTGACATACTTGACTGTATCAAAAGCCTCGCTGAAATCCAAATCCTCATTTCTGCTTACACCGAAATTAATGAATACATTCAAAGCATAGAAATCCACCGATTGGAGCGCAAAGTGGTTTCATTCGGAACATTATTGATAAAACCAGACTTTCTATTTTGAAATGCGTTACGGACAGGATTATTGAAACACGTTTCGAAGTTTGACATTATATTGAATGTTGATAAACTTTCGCGATTTGTATACATTATGAAATAAATATATATATATATAAATATATATATATATATATATATATATATATAT
This sequence comes from Herminia tarsipennalis, assembly GCA_945859575.2. Lineage (NCBI taxonomy): Eukaryota > Metazoa > Arthropoda > Insecta > Lepidoptera > Erebidae > Herminia > Herminia tarsipennalis. Next base: position 19,332,900 of record OX243849.2, on the reverse strand, counting down.
ATATATATATATATTTTACGGGTCTTAATCGCGTGAATAATTTAAAGTAATATATTACAACGGCCGAGGTCACGGGTCTACAAAATTATTCACGCGATTAAGACCCGTAATATATATATATATATATATTCATTATAGGTATATTGAATTTCTATAATGCACAAGAGTTACGAGAACAACTGTATCAATGTCATTGAGAACACCTATATGAATGTCATTGTTAGATTTTATATAAATCTAACAATGGCAGTCATATAGGCACTTTTGATCAATATGAAGAAACTTAGGTTTAGATTTTTTGAGTTTTTACCAATTTATTATCAAAATTATTAACCATACCCCCATACCAGTACCCCCGAATATCTATCCATCATGTCAGCTACCATGAAGTTTAATCGGATTTGTTACAAACTTCACGTGACAAATGTAAGCAGTGAAAGACCCCTTTTTCGTCCGATTGAATTTCAATGTATGAATTGCCCTAAACACTTTCTACAATTTATTTGTTTCGTACAAGAAAAGGCTTGACAGCTTGACATGATAGTCAAAAATATTCCATTGAGTTGGTTTGGTTTTTCGTTTACCTAAATTGTGTCACGCAAAGGACATAAGCTCCACTAACCTCTATAACTGTAATAACAAAAAAAGTTTGATGATTTTAAAAGAGTGGCACATGAGTTTCTTGGCAGCTTCTTCTCATGAGCTTTACACTTGGAACTGCCACTTAACCTCATTTTGATTTTTTTTTTCAAACAATCATAATTTTATAAAAAAATTTGTATGTAATAATTTGACGTTTTCAAATAATCATTAACCTGATTTTACGAAACAAAGATATTTGAGTTTGAGTTTGAGTTTTGAAATAAATCTTATGAACTTTTTTGAGACATAAAAGTCTGCTACCAAACCGTTGTTGTAAATCCTTGTTACAAAAGTATACTCTAATGATCGTCAATGTCAAAATCGAATGGTTGTCTAGTTATTGTCAGCTGTAGCCTGTCCAGTGTTCTAGTACTGTAATAGAGGTCAATGCTCCGTTTGGAAATCCATGCGAGCAAGTTTTATTTATACTAATCTTAGAAACTACGGGTACGATTGGAAAAAATATTTTTCTGTTGGGTAGCCCATTTATCGAGAAAAGCTAAAAGCTATAAAACATCACGCTACGATCAATAGGAACGGAGCAGCAATAATAAACGTTGCAAAAACGGGGAAAATTTACGCATACGAGGTTGCGCGGGTCAGCTAGTATAATACACAAATGCTAGTTAACCAAATCTTTCTATTCTTAACATACACAGACAACCCGGCTAACCTAAATAAATACTGAACTGAAAGAATTGAACACTAAAGCCTTCACCTGCAAAAAACTGCCGAAAAAACTCAATTTTAAAATCGAGTTTAAACATCCTGTATCGTACAATAAAATCGATTAACTCGGATATAATGTTTTCTGCGGTGGAACCTCAAGGTATCAATGTTCTGTGAGTGGAACGGCTACTAGGTAAAATTATAACTTTCAGTTCTCGATTTTTTTTTAAAGATAATAAGCAAACGATTTTGACTGCCTCTGTGGCGCGGTGGGAGTGTATCCGACTGCTACGCAAAGAGGTCATGGGTTCGATCCCCATCCAACTTTGTGTGATGAGCACGATGGTTTATTCTGTGTCTGGGTGTTATTTATCTATAATATGTATGTATTTAGAAATATATTAGTATGTTTATCAGTTGTCTGCTTTCCATAGGACAAGCTCTGCTTACTTTGGGATCAGATGACCTTGTGTAAGTTGTCCAAAAAAAAATTGGATTTTCGGTCCCACATTAGTACCATTGGGATAACCCCTCCAGCTAAGCTTAGTTGGAGTAGTTAGTGTAAATCATTTAACCTGAACCCTACGCTTAAATCTTGGGATCGGAAGCCACTAACTTATACTAAAACTGATACCTAAAACCTGATGTTATCACACATTTGAGACCGATCCAAAATTTGATAAAAGAAATCAAGTTCACAAAAGCAAGCCAACCTAAGATAACTAAGCATATCGTAGGTATACCCATTGGGAAAAATAAAGATAGGTACCTGAAAATATAATTCAAAAGCTGTTGCATATCTTATACCAATTATAAAAAATAAATATACTTGAAAACATAATTAAGAATCTCACAGTGGAATACTGAACGATACCCCTGAACATTAAAGACTACAAACTTGAAATAGAGCAAGTTTTGCTCATAGTTATAACATGACATTTAAATTAAACGAACATACCAAACGCAACTCGCAATCGTGAGGTCGCGGTTGCGAATCCTACCCATTAAACTACCGACGTGAACCCACTCCTAACACAAGTCTTTGAGCTTAGTTGGAGGGGTTAATAAGATTGCTAGTAATGTGGGACCCAATCCCATATTGCTAGTTATCTTTTAAAAAAAACCAGTATAACATCGATGACGTTTTGCTATATTCACATTTTTTAAATCGGTTAAAATAGAAAGTCTGTTACACCCAACATTTAATGTATATAAAAAAATAAAACGTTAAAGTAAAAAATCGTACCTTCAATAAAAATTTCAAGACCTTGGCTCCCGTCAAATATTTGCAGAGCCTCACGTCGGAACCCAAAGCCAATATTAGATGTACCGACAGATATTTCTGCTACCTTAGCTGTAATATCAATGACCCTTGAGTATCTGGTGTCTTTTGTGTCAGAAATGTATATATATGATACTGAATATAACTTTTTAATTAAAGAAATGCACTGTGCCCGGCCCTGTCCCTCTGTCCAATCTAGGGGTTATAGGAAAATAAGTCAATTAGGCGTACATATGATGTTAGACTCGATGAAACATAAAAAAAAACGGGCAAGTCGGGCCACGCACAATGCAGGTTTCCGTAGTCCTCCATCCGAATAATGCGGCTTAAGAAGTGGGTTTTCTGTTGTTTTTGTATCATACTTACTAACAACGTTATACGAGTATAAGTATTTTTCAATGGAATCTGTATGAAAATTTGTTACTTTTCACTTGGTCTGCTGTTACTAGTTGTAAAGCCTACTTAGCTGTGATAGTTTTCCTTGTAATTTAACTATTAACACTATATACACTACTACGGTGATTTTTTTCACATACCCAAAATCAACCATTTAGCTGGCAGGGTACTTGACTAACAAAAGTGCACTTTAAAGCTTAATACTTCTCAAACGGATCCCTAAACCGAAAAGTAGTCTTTTCACTCCTAAATGTTTTTAAAATGATACCTAATGATACCCCACACGGAATGGGTGAGAAAAAAAATCACTTCACTACTTTACATATTACTCAGGCCGACGAAAGGAAGGAATAAAATTTAGAAAAAACCCTTAGTTTTTTTTTATTTTATTCCTTCACTTTGTCGGCATGGGTAATATGTGTATCATGCAAAATTACACTAATAGTCTCTATGCTAATATGCGGACGAACGGACGGACGGATATGGCGCAACTATAAGGGTTCTGTTTTGCCATTTTAGCTACAGAACCATTAAAACGAGTTCATAGATTTGACTTTTTTCCTCAGGCCCGATTATAATTTAGAAAAAACTAAAATAAGGAAAACACAAAGTAACAGCCAAACAATAAAAAAAAATTGACATAGACGGAAAAAAATTTCAAGAAATTCGAATGAGTGAAAAAAGCCTAGCGTACCGAAGAATGAAACCAGTGAAAAATAAACCTACTTTCAAGAATACACGCAACATTTATTTATATTTTTATTAAAAAAATCTGCTTGAAAGGCTAAAAGCAAAACTTTTCCAATAAAAAGTTGTGCCCAATTTTAGACCGTCAGCCAGTGGTTACATTACTTTATACAGAGTGTGTGTGTGAGTGTATTTTATTACGATAAAGTACATTAAATACGATAATATCAGTAATATTACCGTATAATGTAATGATAACAAGTTAGAGTATCGTATTTGTTGGCAACACTTCGTTTATGTGAACAATAAAGGCTTAGGTTATAAAATTAACTTAGGGTTTGTAGGATTAATTGATGCTGTGTTTTCTCTCGGTTCATAACTTCATACCATTTTATGTTCTTTTTATTTTATCTATTTCATAATTATTATCTTATTGTGTGTATGTGTGTGCGTGTGTGTGTTACTTTGTACATGTACTCTATCTGTAGCATCGTTGTAGGACCGCAACAGATGGACCGATTTGGGTGAAATTTATTCAAGAAAAATATAAATAGAAAATTAGAGTGTTAATTTATTCAGAATGGCTTTTAATATTTGTTTCATGAACATCTTATTATATAAAAACAAACAAACAAACAAATCTATTCCGCCGTTTTGAAGATATTATTCAATATAATATGGATATCAGAAACCTCTACCCTGTATGGGAAATGAACCACAATTAGCAGACAAAGCAGACCCACAAACAGTCGGCCAAAAATGGTGTATCACCCTACGTTTCAAATTCATTTGCACGTCTTAAACAACAAGGTTGATTTTCCCCTGCAATGATATACTAACAGTCACTAATCTCAACCTTAACTCTATTTTAGTTTCAAAGGAAGCTTTGTCAAAACTGGTACACTTTCGATATATTCGTACGGTTATTGCGCTTCGTTGGTTGAGGGACTTCAACGATTCCAATTCTGAAAAGTCAATTTGATATTCTGACAACTACATACAGCTTTCGAATCAGGTTGTAAACATAAAGTGAAGTCCAAACTCTCGCTTCGTCCTTAGGGAAATAGCGAACGATTGATTGATACTGTTGTAGAGGAATTCTTTGAAACCTATATACCTCAAGGTAAATAAATATTTTGATTTAGTTTCGAGTGTATGATAGGTAAGTCTAAGGTGTTACTGGTGCTATATTTGAATGGGATACAACTACAAACAACGAGAGTACAAAATTAAAGCTTATAGAAACTTGCAATAGACATCGTACACGAATGTGTTCTGAGATTCTGTGTCTATTTTTTTATATAAATATAACTATCCATGCGGGATTGGGTCCCAGATTACCAGCAATACTATTCCCCTCCAGCTAAGTACGGATCGGTAGGATAATGCGTAGGATTCAAACGCACGACCTTACGATTAATAATAATAACTAATAATAATATCTTGGGACAACTCACACAAAGTTATCTGATTCCAAACTAAGCAGAGCTTGTACCATGGAAACCAGACAACCGATAAACATACTTATATATTTCTACAAACATACATATTATAGATAAATAACACCCAGACACAAAATAAACTATCGTGCTCATCACACAAAGTTTTATCCTGGGTGGGGATCGAACCCACGACCTCTTGCGTAGCAGTCGGATACACTCCCACCGCGCCACAGAGGTAGTCGATTGCGAGTCCTATGCCATTAGGCTACCACCATTCCAATTAATAATAGATTGGTTTTGAATATAAAAAATTGAATTAATAATAGATGTACTGCCTCTGTGGAGCAGTGAGAGTGTATCCGACTGCTACGCAAGAGGTCGTGGGTTCAATCCCCACCCAGGATAAAACGTTGTGTGATGAGCACGATGGTTTATTCTGTGTCTGGGTGTTATTTATCTATAATATGTTATTTAGGAATATTTAAGTATGTATAATAGTTGTCTGGTTTCCATAGTACAAGCTCTGCTTAGTTTGGGATCAGATAGCGTTGTGTGAGTTGTCTTGTCCTATTATTATTATTCTCTTTATTTAGTCTTTTTCTTATAAATTACATTTTTAAATATATATATAAAAAATACATTTAAAAATATAAAAAATAGTGTCCCACCGGCATCGGGTACAGGGACCAAGCTACCGGTGGTTACGGCCCCAGAGAAAGGAACCTCCTCACAATGCGAGCCGTGTCCAGAAGTACTGACTTCTGCATCAAGTGCTTGATCCAACCGTCTAACGCGAGCCTCTCAAGGTGTTGGTCGAGGCTCTTGGCAATCAAACCATTAACGGAGACGACTATCGGTACAATGATTGCCGAATCAACATCCCACATGTCGACAATCTCGTGCGCCAGATCCAGATATTTTATTTGTTTATCCTTTTCGGCTTTCACGAGATTTTCGTCATGGGGGATGGTGATGTCGACAATCATTGCACGGCGCTCAGATCGGTCTATCAGCACAATATCAGGCTTGTTAGCGACAACAGTCCTGTCTGTGATGATAGAGCGATCCCAGTACAACGTGATACGACTATTTTCAAGAACTGGCTCAGCAACGTACCTGTAGTACGGGACTTCAACGTCCACAAGGTGGTATTTCAGAGCAAGTTGCTGGTGGATTATCCTGGCTACTTGATTGTGTCTGTGCAAGTACTCGCCGTTAGCAAGACGTGAACAGCCGGAAACGATATGTCTGAGGAACCCACCAGGTCGGTGACATGCACGACAGATGTCAACAGTGCCATCCCTCAGTATATATTTCCGGTAGTTATTCGTCATGATAACTTCGTCAGCAATTGCACAGACAAAACCCTCGGTTTCCCCGAAGAGGTCACCGAACCGTAGCCAGGCCACAGATGCTAGTAGGTCCACATCGGGCCCATGAAGAGCCCGAAAGAACCTACCGTGAAGCTCCTTGCTCTGCCATACCTCCCTGCGTTCGTTGACTCCAAGTACTACAGGCCTGCGCCAGTTCTCTTTAGCCAAGGAGAGCGGGGTAAGCCCGGTGTCCACCGCGACAACATCCCGATGCACACCCACGTCCATATGGAGAAAATATTCTCTGAGATTGTATATCTCGCGGTTATGAAGGGACTTGAGGTTCAACAAACCCCGGCCCCCACACTTCCGTGGGATATACAATCTCATCACAGATGAACGCGGGTGATGCATTCGGTATGACGTCATGAGTGTACGGACTTTTCGATCGAGGGTGTCTAATTCTGTCTGAGTCCACTTGAGTATACCGAAGGAGTACATTAGAAGTGGCATGACCCAACTGTTGCAAGCCCGGATCTTATTGCCACCTGACAAAAGGCTATTAAGCACTTTTTTCAGGCGACCGAAGAAACGTTCTTGCAACAGCTGTTTCATGTCAACCGCATTAATGCACAGTGCCTGCGATATACCCAAATACTTATAGGTCTCGGTTGCGAGAAGTGATCTCAAGTGAATGGAATCCGAGAGTTGAGTCCCTTCGGATTCCACTACCCGTCCTCGCTTTATATGAACGACTGCACATTTGTCAACACCAAACTCCATTCTAATAGAATTACTAAAGGTTTCAGTTACCTTCAGTAACGCTATTAGCTGTGAGCTGGTGGGGGCAAAGAGCTTCAAGTCATCCATATACAGCAAGTGGGATATGACCTGACCACCACGTCGCAACCTGCAACCTAGCCTTGAACTCTCTAGTAAGGTACTAAGTGGGTTCAGTGCTAGGCAGAACCAAAGGGGACTCAGAGTGTCACCCTGGAATATACCCCGCTCAATCCTTATAGGTACGCCGCCACTTCCTTGGATCCCTCGGCACCCTGGATAGGTAAGAACCGTATTCCATTGTCCCATACACGACTTCAAGAAGGTGCATAAAGTTGTATTAACTTTATACAACTTCAGCACCCTCAGAAGCCATGTATGTGGCACGGAGTCATACGCCTTCTTATAATCTATCCAACATGCCGATAGATCCTTTCGGTTGCGGCGAACCTGCTGGCTAATAGTCATATCAATGAGGAGAAGCTCTTTAGTACCGCGAGCCCCACTTCTACATCCATTCTGAGAGGTACACATGATGGAGTTTGTGTGTATATGTTTATTTATTTTAGCTCTCAGAATGGATGTAAGAAGTTTATAGATCGATGGTAAACAAGTTATCGGTCTATAATTTCTAGGATCCGAGGTACTACCGGTCTTATAGAGCAGGTGGGTTACTCCTTTAGTCATAAAGGCTGGCAGCGACGCAGATTCTAGGGCGGACTGGAATTGCGATGCCAAACAAGCGTGCGAACTGCGTAGCCATTTCAGCCAAAAGTTGTGCAGTCCGTCTGGGCCTGGAGATTTCCAATTAGAAAAAGGACGGACTGCACTGGCTACGTCTGTGCTGTTAATGTTAATATCTTCCATTTCCGGAATAAGTTCGCACGCTCGTTCAACGTCACGCATCCATTCCCCCTCTGTGTGGGTGACAGGCACCGCCCAAATGTTACGCCAAAACGAGCTTGTCGCTTCAGCATTTGGTAGATGCCCGCCATCCACACCTTGATCCGTTCGCTGCCAGTCTCTATACACCCACCTTTGGTCCCTTTGGAACATGCAGTTCACGTTATACCTGTCCACGCGTTTTTTGTACCTGCGTATTCGGTTTGCCCATGCATAGATTTTTTGCTTCAGGAAGTCGATGCGCTCTGTGACACGAGACATATAATCCTGAGGTCTGATGTCAGTCCCCAAGAATGCCCGTTTCACAAAGCGCATCACTCTCGGGCGAGTGTTCCCGGTCCTGAAGCAGGACAACTTGCCGATGAGTAGGTACCCTTGCCCTGGCAATACGGCGCTCAATCCTGCATTGCCACGCGGGTACGGCGCACCTTGGTCGTATAGTAGGGGTTTCTGCTAAAAGCTTAACACCTCCTATACGACATGCCGCAACAGCTGCACAATACAGGATTGAGTGCGTATCGCCGAGGTCTTCGCTATTGTCTAGGTAAGTAGGCAATAACGAATCAAGAGCACACACCAGCGAAATGTTTCGTCTATGCATAGGTAACCGAGGCAGGCGTGGCCTAATATTGTGGGGCGTGGACCGATATTCGCGAAGCGCAAATTCCAAAGCGGCCTTAATCTCCTCATTGCACTGAGTACTTACCACAATAGCCGCGGTATCCGGCCCCGTAGCTTCACAGTCAACTACATTTGTAGGAACCTGTACCGGGGCAGGGATCTCGCGGCTAGTCTGGGCGTACTCCGAGCGTAGTCTCTCAAGTGCGGCCTCATCTAGCAGATGACAGCGCTGAATGGCCCGCACTTGGTCCGATAATCGTTGTGCCGAAACGTTGACAGTCGGCTCAAGCACCTGAAACAGAGGCAGCATCCGTTCACGGTACACAGTAAGGTTAGTTCCCCCCTCTGTAGCCGCATAATATGCCCGCATGACGTTCTCGTTCATCGATGTTGTCCATCGCATGCGGCGCACATCACCACCGACAGCGGGGGCCCTGTTTGAGGCCGGTGGGCCTCGGGGTCCTAAGCTGGTCGGCGGCCGGCCTCTCCCTCGCCGACGTACAGGTGGTGGCGACGTTGGCGGAGAGAAATACTCGTCACTCGACGAGCTCGACGCCTCAGCAACGGCTGGTGTTGAATCCTGTGGTTGCGAGGCGGAGCGGAGAGACGAGTCCGGGGTTGGAGGGTGTGATGTTCTGTCTCTGGCTCTGCTTCTAGTTATCATGTGGCTCAATGTAGTTAAATCATTTTTTCCTTGTTATTGTTAATTTTCATTTTGACATGTGTAATGTCATAGTGTAAATTTCTTGCCTATTGTCCGGTTTTGCGAATTTATGGGAGTTATAATTATTTAGAAGTATTTATGCTGGAGTATATTTGATTAAAGTATTAAAAGAACATTAGCGAAATAGTATAATATAAAATAAAATATTTGGTGAAAATTTTACGACACACGTCATTCAGTGTTGCCAGTTATTATTTATTATTATTATGTGTAGGTAACAAACGAGCGTCATGTTCGAAATGTGGTTTAAGTAAAATTACAAACAGCGAATACTCGACGTTCTGTTACTAGACAATGATCCAGTGTATACTTACCTTAGGGTATTCGCAAATGCCATCCAACACTAGTAAATTCATTCGAAATTGTAGCGAATATCTAGAACTTTCCTAATAATAAATCACTTTAGTATTAGTATCCTCTTATAATGGCCAGCTTTCAAGATCAAGAAAAATCATATTTGATGTCAAAGGCTTTTTGGGAAAAAAAGATTCTTTCCTATATGGAACTGAAAGTTATCCAATGAAAAAACTAAGTCTATTATATTCCCTTTACGTCGTTACTTATTGGATTTCGAAGTAATGGTATAAGGATAATGTTAAGAGCACCTTAAGGGATAAGCGGTACTTTAAGTTGTTGTATTATTTATTGTTTCGAAGGGCAAAAGCATAGGTACATGTCACTTTTTGCCGCTTCGCTTTTTGGCAAGTGTATGTTTAAATAAAGAACTTTTTATTTATGTTTGTTACCTGATTAGTCGCAGGTGTGATCAATTTGAAACAATATTTTTGTGTTTGAAAGGAATACTTCCAGATTGGCCCCAATTGGTGAAAAAAAATGACAGATTTCCACACGGGATACTACTTGGTGTGATCTACAAATTGTTGTTTCGAATCTAGGTGCACTTTGTGTTCGGGCTTTGTGTGTTTGTAAAGTCCCTCGCGACACAGGGCTTGTACCTTACTGCGGTAGTTATAGAACTAATCTGGACTAACTAGATAATACTTAATTGCCTATCTATAAGCTAATGGTAGCATTCAAAATTCATGTAGTCAGTACACTTTGTCAAGTAGGTACAAATTACTTATTTATAGTTAAATAAGTGGTATTGCGTCGTTAGATGTAGTGCATAGCAGGCTACAAAGAGAGTGTGGTCATCATTAAGGTTAATTAAAAGGAATACGATCTAGTCAAAGCAGCCGAGACCAAATGGATGATTTTGGCCCAGGATCATCAGAAGTGGAAACGGTTGGACGAACGCCTTTGCTCAAAAATGGGCGTCGGTAGGCTGAAGAAAAAAAATAACCTAATAAGCGCCTCTAACCTAAATGTTGTCCTTCATTTTGTTAGCCATAGGTCGTATAGGTGGGTACCACCGTAGTGTCAGTTATACTTTCATGAAATAGAGATACAAACTCAGTTTGTAGGCACCGTATTTCGGTTGACTTGACACTGTTGCAAGTGTAATTATAACGCAAATGAGATTTCCAAACTAATGTCTCAAAAGGTTCATTTCCGTGCATCGCGACCGATCGCGAGCCGCTCGCAGCCTACGACAGTCGTCGGCCGCGCGCGTCTGTCGCTTACCTCAGAAACGGCACCATACATTCTCATACTCTGAGTATTGTCGCATCGGCCGCGCGCGTCAGTCGCTTGTCGTAAGCCGCGCGCGACTCGCGATCGGCCACGATGCACGGAAATGAACCTTAAGAGACAGTTTCCACGGGCGAGAGAATCGCGGCGATTCGCTCTACTATCGTCGGGTAGTCTCCACGAAAGACCAATTACTTCGCCAGCGTATCGTCGTGGCTCGTCACGGAATCGCCTCGTATTCGTAACGATGATCGTCACTTTTTCGAGGCGTGACGCCTGGGAGCGGCGATACGATGACGATTCTCTCGCACTCAGCCACTCGTTCTAAGAGTGTATAAAAATACGTGGCACGACAATAGTATCGCCGCAATTCTCTCGCTCGTAGAGACGGTGCCTATTGAAGAGCGTCAAACATGATATATACGAATATTAAGAAATCATGCTCTTTGTGAAGATGTAGGTTAAGAATTGAAATATATTTACTATCTCTTCAATTATTTTCTTAATTTTCTTAATCTGTTTTTAACCACGACGGCCACGGAAACGTATAAGCGTTTGGGGTAAAAAGTGCAAGACCTGTGCCGTAGGAAAATTTAAAAACACACTGATAATGCACACAAAGGAAACAAATTTTTCATATTTCAACCGACTTCTTGCGCAGCAGTCGTATCTACGTACTTACTGTGGCACCGAGGCAGTAAGATCCCAGTTTGTCCAAATTTAATCAATTACTACTTTACTTCAATATAATTATTCGTATAGCAACAATATGAATTGTCCGTCAAATTGCATTTTATAGAAATTTAAAAGAACATTCAACATTCACTGATCGTTATTGACTCCACCTCGATCAATCATCCTTTAGTCGAACGACTTACAAAGTCTTTATCCACCATAATGTACAAAACTCTTTATCTAAAAACATCAGCTTTAAAGTAGCGGGGAGTCGTTAAATGCAGACCATTCAAAATCGGTCGTTGTTGAAGTATTTCGGAGAAGCCTAAGTTCAGCAGTGGACGTTCGTTTTCAAGCCGATGATCTTATAATCTTATATTATTTTGGGACGACTCACATAACGCCATTGGATACATATATATCGGCACCTGCAATGAAAATCATGGTAACTCACTTTTGTCAGCTTTTCAGGAGAGTGCGTCAAAAATCCGTGTAGGTGTATAAAAAGCCCTTGTTTAAGATAAACTCTATATTTATAATTTGTTATAGTTTTGTATTTTATTTCATTTAATATAAAGTATTTTACTTACACTTTATGGTTTTTTTGAGTTAACATAAAAACTCTTTAACAAAATCGTGTATTTATATGGTTTAATGTTATTTTAATCGTAACTAAAGATGCGATTAAAATACACTACACCTACAGCGGACCTATACTTATAATTTTTATACACTCTCTAAATCGCAAACGAAAAGTTTTAAAAACTTTCGTAAGTTAGATAAAAACCTAAAAAATCTAAATTTAACTACGACTGTAACTCAATTTGGCCAAAAAGTGAGTTACCATGTTTTCCTTTGCAGATGTCGATATATTCTAGATAAATTACATCTAGACACCGAATAAACGTGCTTACCACACACAAAGGTGTGGAATGCGAGTTAATGCGTCCTTTTAACACAAAGGACAGTGATCGTGCCTGACGACCCAACGGTTATCGTTGGGAACTTGAATAAATAGCTAACAGCTTTATTTTAGCTTAGAAAGGATTGCTAGTAATGAGGGACGCAATCCCACATTGCTTGTTATCTTGCAAAAAAAAGCTTTGAAAATTCCAATATCACGATTCAGGATTTGATTTTGGCGATTTTGCATTTTGTCATAGTCACGAGTAAGTTGAATTATGTGGATGACCCCCTAAAGGCACATAGGAAACCAGCATATTCTATAATCAAACATTAAAAGACATATGACATTCGCCAATGCGTATTACGACCACCGGAACAATTAAGTGAATTTGAAAAATGGAGGACCGGGTGTTATGGCGCAAGTCCGAAGAGGCCTATGTCCAGCAGTGAGATTGAGATTTTCTTCTTTTTTTTTTTTTTAAATAAAAGATAACTAGCAATGTAGGATTGTGGTCCCACATTACTAGCAATCCTGTTAACCCCTCCACCTAAGCTTAATGGCTTGTGTTAGGAGTGGGTTCACGTCGGTAGTATACTGGGTAGGATTCGAACCCGCGACCTCACGATTGCGAGACCGATGCCTTAGCCATTACGCTACCGCCGCTTAAAATTGCGACCATATCCAGGAGGATTACAGCCGTTTCTTCTTTTCGCTAGCTTTTTTTATTGCAGTGAGCCGCTGGTTCGTCTGCCAACCATAGGCAATAAAAAAAAGTTGACGTTGTGTGAGTTGTCTCAAGATATTACTAAATAAATATTATTTATTTTCTTATATATATCTCTCCCTCTCTCTATTATATTATTCTCATAATAGTTCTGTGATCCATCTAATCTTTTATTTAATTGCATTATGCTATATTATTATACATGTTTTCAGCTCAAAAAATAATGCAAATATGTTCTGAATACATGGCCTCTGACATTTTAGGCAAATTGGGATTTATGTCTATAGACGCGTAATAAATTTTACATGTCGAAATCCAGAGTCAGGAATTTATGGGGTATTTATGCTTCTAAATTTCCATCTCTACATAAAGGCTTTTGCATCTATATTAGATGATCTAAGCATCTCTGTGCCGTCTTTAGTTCCAAAGTATTTGACATTTTTGACAGCGTCAGCAAACTTTAAAGACATATTCACTTACAAAAGCATAATTTACATAGTAAAGATGCAAATACTCGTATAAACTTACTGGAATATCTCTGTGCATTATTAATACTGGAACCAAATCGAATCTCTTTAATATAAACTAGCTTAAAAATCCCTAAAGACGGCTACCAAAATGGAAAAAAACGAAATAGGTATTTTTGTATCGGAATTGAAACTTCTAATTATCTGACAGACCGACATTAGGTTCGATCCCAGACTAGGGGTCACTCCGTACATTAAATTTTAGGTGGTATGCACTACATCGGTTGAACTAGTTTAAATAAGAAAAAGAAGAAGTGCTCTAAACACTCTAACTACATTATAAAATCATTGTCTTCACAATGAAAGCAAAACTACCAAAACAAAGTCCCATAATTCAAAATACCACAAGCGGAAGGAACCCCAATAAATAACAAGTATAAGAACCTTATTTACGGAGCACGCATCCTCGGTTTAAGATTGGCTTGTTACAGCGTGTCACTCTCAATATTAAGCAAATTGTTACAAATATCGTACATTGTGGCCCGCGACGTGGGATCAAAACTATAAAAATATATTGTGATTTATACTCTCTAGGGAAACGATGTAGTTGTTCATATCATAGAAAAGAGAAATATGCCAGAACATGTGATCCGCGACAACTCGACATTACATTTTTTGTATACTTATTTCTTGTAGGTACAAATGTAGGCAAATGTTCATTTGCCTAGATAGCATCTGACTTCAATAAACTAATTCCATTAGTGAAACAAATTAATGAAACCATTAATAAAGACAATTAATGAATAATTTACGAAACGTTACTATCTTACATCAGAATAAAAGATAACCAATCGAGGTTAAATACCCACACTGAATATTAAATTTAAAAGGGCAACTAAGAATCGATCTAAAGACCTACTATATACTGAATGCCGATTTGGTTAGCCGAGTCCCTACAGGAGGGGGCTCACACCATATTTATTTATTAGTATATTTATTTTCTCTCATAAAGATAAGTACATTAGTTTCTTATATGCTAATAATACGGAACTTAAACTTTAATGAGAGCTTGAGTTTGTACTAGGTACGAAACCTGTGCAACGGAATCCCCAGGCTCTTTCAATAGGGATTGATGAGAGAGCGCTGGAAATTCTGCCATGATACTGTAACGAAATCAATAAAAATGTTAGCTTGTTTATTTTATAAATTTACTAGCAGCCCGCTCCGGCTTCGCACGGGTATAAAATATATAGCCTATATTTAATAGATGTTATTATACATATAAACCTTCCTCTTCAATCACTCTATCTATTAAAAAAAACCGCATCAAAATCCGTTGCGTAGTTTTCAAGATATAAGCATACATAGGGATATAGGGACAGAGAAAGCGACTTTGTTTTATACTATGTTGTGATTGTTAGTACATTGACTCCACGCGGTGTCTTTAATTGTTTCGAATTTTTTCGTTGTTTCAAATCAGGGGGGTTAGACAAGGTACATTCGTTCCGTGGCGAATTGGATAACGTCGTATTAATCGTTCGAAAAAAAAAAAAAATGTCTATGGTCTCCACCGCAAACGTCGAATTCTATACTATAATTATTTTCCATTAACGACATCGTTTTTCGAATGTGACTTTGTCTAGGCCCCCAGGTAATACCTATGTGCATTACACAAATAGCTCTATAGGTAATTCCATATTAACTTCAAACTTTATTTTTGCAGAAAACACTGTTACAGAGAGATGTTTTTTCTGACTCTGCCTCTGTGGCGCGGTGGGAGTTTATCCGACTGCTACGCAAGAGGTCGTGGGTTCGATCCCCACCCAGGATAAAACTTTGTATGATGAGAATTACAGTTTATTCATTTAAAATTAATTTTATTTAAAATATACATGTCATAACTACATAGTAGAAAACAAAGTCGCTTTCTGTCCCTATATCCCTATGTATGCTTAAATCTTTGAAACTACGCAACGGATTTGAATGCGGTTTTGTTTAATAGATAGAGTGATTGAAGGGGAAGGTTTATGTGTACAATAACATCCATATATTTTATACCCGTGCGAAGCCGGAGCGGGCCGCTAGTAAACTCATAATTTGCCCTATTACTTGACAATTTATAATTATCGTTGTTGTATTCTGATTGTTCAAACCAGCATTGTTGACGAAACAATACAATTAAAATAATACTGCTAAGATAGAGTTCGTAGGCTTGACTCCTATTGTCTTTCATGTGGGGAAAACCCGTCAGCCAAAAGTCTTAGGTAGCTATATATAATTATTAACTATTTCTATTTATATCAATCTAAAGGTCAATCATTTCGAATTCTGAGTAAATAACAAATACAACCAATTAGTAAAGGTCTCCAAATCATTACGAAGCGGCGGTAGCCTAATGGCTATGGCATCGGTGTCGCAATCGTGAGGTCGCGGCTTAGATTCCTACCCATTATACTACCGACGTGAACTCACTTCTAACACAAGCCTTTGAGCTTAGCTAAAGGGGTTACTAGTATTAACAGGATTGCTAGTAATGTGGGCTCAATTCCACATTGCTAGTTATCTTTTTTCTTAAAAAATATATAATACCAGCTGACCCGCGCAACTTAGTATGCGTAAATTTTCCCCGTTTTTGCAACATTTTTTATTGTTGCTCTGTCGTAGCGTGATGTTATATATATATACATTGCTCAATAAATGGACTTCACGACAAAATAGTTTTTTTTTAATTCGGACAAGTAGTTTCTGAGATTACCGCGTTCAAACAAACAAACAAACTCTTCAGCTTTATAATTTCAGTAAAGATTAGGACTAGACTACTGGATTCTGCTCAAACCAATGTTAAAAGGTGACACACCTCCGTGCCTCCTAGAATACGTTAAGCAGCGTATGTGCTGCGCCCAATCTCTCTCCAGTCGTGTAGGATTCCGTCCCATCAGACTATGGAATGATTGATTAGAGAGTGCACTTGTGTATACGCAGACACTTGTGTACTATAATATTATCTTTTGCGTAGTAAGAGACTAGCCATAGTCTCTGATGTGATTGGCTGCCGTAATCGATATCGGTTAGGAGACCATTATTAATGTGACTCTTTCGGTCTATCTGTTACCTTTTCACGCTAAAACCTCTAAAGTGGTTTAATAAATTTCGGTATGAAGATAGTTTGACTCCCGGGAAAGAATATTAGAAAGGTTTTATCGCCATAACCGACAACTACGCGGGCGGAGCAGCAGACGAGAGCTCATTTTTTTTTTTTTTTTTTAACATAATATGTTATTAACAAATTGATTATGGCTGGTGCCACTAAATTGTCTGATAGGTCACAAGGGTACAATGCAATTACATAAGAAATAATATAGGTATTTGCCTTGTATTACTTCTACTTATTCTTCTAACTTATATAACAAGAAAAAGAAATAATTATTCTAAAGTTATGCTTTATTATACAATGCCCACTTTCTGAGCGAGCATTGTCCTAATAACTAACACAATGCCCGCTTGCAAATTTCCTTAGTTTATTTAAAGATCACTTAATTAAGTCACAAAACATAGAGATGCCAGAAAATAAATACAGCAGGAATTCATACGTTGTTTGCTCGAGCAAACTAAATGCGGACACGGAATATAAACCATAGGCCGTCTTGAGGAATATCATCACAGTATTTTCGTGTCATTATCCTTCCGTGAAATAGTAATGACAAAACATCACGTACTTCATAAATTATTTAAAATTATTTTCGTTTCTTTGAAATGTAATGTCAAGGGTTCGCCATGCTTACTAAAATGTCTTCCTTTTCTCCAATATGGGGACGAAGATGATGTAGGCATAACTGTATATAAAAAACACGGATACTCGGAACACTTTCGTAACGAAGTGATCCGAGATGAATGAAATGAAATATAGGAGAGTTTATTGATGGAAACTTAAAAGTATTATTTTAAAATTTAATTTAAACTATAAATGTAGTTTATAGGTTGTATAATGTAGCTAATGTAAGTTAACATGTATGTACGAACTACTCTTATGTAACATCTCCAAATACCATGTTTAAAGCAAATAAATAATTACGTGTCCTCGAGCGATGTCTATTTATACGTTGCTCGAGCAAAATGCTTTTGAATAAAGCTTTCCTACGATACTCTCACTTCTTTGTTATTATACAGGGGGATTTTTAATATACTAATAACTTCCCGCTCTGGACTTCTTTTCATAACCCTAAAAAACTGACATTTAATCACTTTTGTGTTGCTTAATATTATAACTAATTATTTTACAGAAAAAAAACTGCTTGACGTTTTGACCAGGTTGCACCGGCCGTGATCACAAGCGGACTGTCGCAGCGATGTTAAGATTCCGTAAGGCCGATGAATCTTAAACTACACTACACTTTTTCGTTTATCGAAATGTTAGGGTCACTGCACACTACACTAATTGTGTCCAAGTTAACTGACTGCGAACTAATACGAGGTTGTGTTTTACAACGTGGCCGAACGTCAAGCAATTTTAAGGTAAATAATGCGCCTTAATTCCCATAAAATAAATAGGTCGTAATATTTTTTTTTTTTTTTTTAAATTAAAAAAATCAATGATTCTGTCCCAGGTGGACGGCCTAAACCTCACAATAAACAATAATATAGCACAATAAGCACATGAATATGAGAAAACAAAGTAATATAAAACAATTTGACAACAATATGTGAAGTTATAAACAGTGTTAACGCCGAAAAATAGAAGCTGGTTCAGTATATTCCAGGCAAAATGCCTGACGCAGGTTTTCAACTAGCCCCATTTATAAATATAATAATAGTATAATTAATATAATAAACTATAGAAAAATAAATAAAATGATAACTTATAGTAAAAAAAAAAAACAAAAAAAACTCATAATACTTTACACACAAAACTGACATTACAAAGTCATATTGTGTTAAGTAAAGAAGTCACGACTTTAGTATTAGTATATTAAAAATCACCCTCTATGTTTTGTAAACATAACAACGGTCTGCGGCCAAATATTATAATTCCGGGCGGCTTTAATTAATTGTTGATAATTGCCCACAAATAATATAGCGGCATTTACTTTGAATATCTCCCTATTAATTACCAATAACATAATTATAGCATAGCAATAATATGACTGACCTGTTGGTCTAGTGGTTAGTGACCCTGACTGCTAAGCCGGAGGTCGTGGGTTCGATCCCTACCCAGGATAAAACTTTATGTGATGAGCACAATGGTTTATTCTGTATCTGGTTGTTATTTATCTTTAATATGTATGTATTTAGAAAAATATATAAGTATGTATATCAGTTGTCTGGTTTCCATAGTACAAGCTCTGCTTAGTTTGGGATCAGATAGCGTTGTGTAAGTTGTCGCAAGATATTATTATACATATAATGAAATAATTACCAATAATATTACTAAATATATTTTGACTTCGCCTGCGTTAAGTGGCAGTGCTGCCCACTCCCTATAGATGTGATGTGATACACCTTACATAATCAGCTGTCTGACAGTGAAAGCCCCGTCAAAATTCGTCCAGCCGTTTTTTAGATTAGGCAGAGCAAACAAACAGACCGAAAAACTGACAAACAAATACAAACTATGTTTTTGTTATATGTACCCTAAAACATACTCTTCAATTGTATTTATTTGTACAGCACTATATCATTTTTTAATAATTCCTAGAGATTTATAATAACACTAGCTGTCCCGCGCAACTTCGTCTGCGTAAATTTCCCCCGTTTTTGCAACATTTCTCATTGCTGCTCTGCTCCTATTGGCCGTAGCGTGATGTTATATAGCCTATAGCCTTCCTCTACAAACGGGCTATCCAATAGTGTTTTTTTTTTTAATTCGAACAAGGAGTTTCTAAGATTACCGCGTTCAAACAAATAAATTATTCAGCTTTATAATTTAAGTATAGATGATAATAATATAATAATAATAATAATAATATAATAATCTTGGGACAACTCACACAACGCTATCTGATCCCAAACTAAGCAGAGCTTGTACTATGGAAACCAGACAACTGATAAACATACTTATATATAGAAATACATACATATCATAGATAAATCACACCCAGACACAGAATAAACCAATGTGCTCATCACACAAAGATTTATCCGGGGTTGGGATCGAACCCACGACCTCTTGCGTAGCAGTCGGATACACTCCCACCGCGCCACAGACGCAGTCAAAGCGATGAGGAAAAAAGATGAAGCCATAAGTCAAACACATCTTACTTGTAGTTAATAATAAATACACCCAATTAGTGAAGGTTCCAAAACAATTCTGTTATCCTCATAATTATCAACAAATAATAACACGATATTTACTTTGAGTATTAATTACCAATAACATTACCTAAGAAAATAATAACATTCACATTCATAGTAGTATTTGTGATTAATTGGATATTGCCCGCGGCTTCACCCGCATGGATGATTTTACCCCCCTAAGGGTTGATTTTTGTTTTTGATCAAAACGCCAATTATCCAAATACGAATTGTCACAGATCTAACTTCAAACTCACGGAGTTTCATACAAACTCGCAATCCGTATTTTACTTCCTTAAGGGTAGAATTGTCTGTCTGTTGGTCTAATGGTGAGAGTCGTGGGTTCGATCCCCACCCAGGACAAAACTTTGTGTGATGAGCACGATGGTTTATTCTGTATCTGGGTGTTATTTATCTATAATATGTATGAATTTAGAAATATATAAGTATGTTTATCAGTTGTCTGGTTTCCATAGTACCAAGCTCTGTTTTCTTTGGGATCAGATGACGTTGTGTGAGTTATCCCAAGATATTATTAATACGCGAAACAGGGTTAGGCTCTGTCATAAATTTATATACAAAACTTTGTGTGGCTAGCCAAAGAGTTTTCTAGTTGATGTAAAAAATAAATTTTAAATGTCTTAATAATATATTAACACACAAAAAAAAATGAAATAACGGAAACATGCATAAAACTAGGATTGTCATATGGACATAGTTATAGGGTTCGTAATCTATTATATGTATGAACAAATAATTGAGTTTATTCTGTCCTGCGCTCTGCGCACTGTAAAGTAGGTAATGGTTGTGTGCGTGAAAGCGAGGCGGTCGGCCGTATCGCTGTGTATTTAGCGCTCCAAATGAATAACATTTCGGAAGCGCTCGACGTAATGCCACCATAAGTCTTGGTTCTACTTAACTACCTACAGTACTATTTGTTATGTCTTTACCAAGTTAGAAACTTAAAGGTAAAGATGTTTTTTAGTAAGTAGAGTCAACAAGATAAACAATTTTATTTACTCGAATAATCCAGTGACAACAATCTAGGCTGGCGGTATAAAATAATAGTATCAATTTCTCAGACAACATCGATGGGGAGGAGTTTCTAGACGACTTTAATCTGTCATGCCTCCTTGTTCTTTTAAGTTACTGTTAAGAAATCCATACTGCTACGCAAGAGGTCGTGGGTTCGATCCCCACCCAGGATAAAACTTTGTGTGATGAGCACGATGGTTTATTCTGTATCTGGGTGTTATTTATCTATAATATGTATGTATTTAGAAATATATAAGTATGTTTATCGGTTGTCTGGTTTCCATAGTACAAGCTCTGCTTAGTTTGGGATCAGATAGCTTTGTGTGAATTGTCCCAAGATATTATTATTATTATTATTGATACTTATGGATTGAAGGGTTTGGTAGTGGTTTAAAAATAGTACCACCCTATCTCTTCCCGTGGGTGATGTTAAGGCGACCAAGGGATTTCACACCAAAGGACGGGCACCAGCATCTTTTGCGTATTTTAAAGCCTTACTGCGATAGCCAACCCGCTTATTTAACTTGGCGATTATGGCAATTACTCTCATATGTAAGTAGATTCTCCTGGGGATACTCGTGCCCAGCAGTGGGATATCTTCTTTTTTTCTTTTTTTTAAAGACGCCTCCCACAGTAGGCTACAAGCCCTGTGTCACGGGGGACTTTACAAACATACAAATCACGGACACAAAATACACCCAGACCAGGAACAACAATTTGTGCATCACACAAAGTGGGAATCGAACCCACGACATCTTGCGTAGCAGTCGGACACACTCCCATCGCGCCACAGAGGTTTGATAAGATATGAAATGCACTTAGATTGCTTAGCATTAGCTTCGACAAGGTTACACCAGCCGTGGTCACAAGTAAGCAGAGGGTGAGACTGACTGTCCTCTAGTGACTTCGGTAAGTCCAACCTTATCTCAAAGTCAAGCAACAAACGAGTCTACCCGTGACTACGGCCATTGCAATACGGTCGAAACTAGGGCAATAAAAAGGTATTTATCTGCGACCCGTAGAATATTTATAACTATTTATTATACGGGAATTAACGCGCATTGTTTACCTTAAAATTGCTTGACGTTTCGACCAGGTTGCACCGGCCGTGGTCGCAAGCACATAAATAGTTATAATCATGCAACGCGAAAGTTTAAACCGTAGAATATTTATTTCATAATTTTATAATAAAGCCTTTGTTCAGATGACGATCGCTTCTACTGAATACCTTATGAAAATCGATCGACAATTGCGTAGACAGACACACGCGTTAAAGGAATAACACTTTTATTTTACGTTGGCATTAAAATGAATCAACTCTTTAGCTGAATGGTTTTAGGTAAAATCACGGAGAACAACTTGTATAAACAAATGTTTTCTAACCCGTACAATTGCTCTAATTAGACATAATATGAGGTGGTCGTGTACGCCTCACAGGCGCACGAGCACCTGCTGCCTGACGGGACCATGGTCGGCTTCCTTATAGGCGACGGCGCTGGTGTAGGCAAAGGCCGCACAATCGCCGCCATTAAACGTTCCTAACACGTAGGTAACCAATTCAGCATCAAACGTGCCTAACTGAGTTAAGGTATGGTCTCAAGACGCAGTAGACGGCAACGATAATGTTACAGCATAATTACCGATAAACGACTGCAACCCATCATCCCCTATCTATCGATCCACTACTAGACATAACCTATTCTGGACACCCTGTCTCATGCCTTTTGCATCCATGCCTCTGTGGCACGGTGCGAGTGTGTCCGACTGCTACGCAAGAGGTCGTGGGTTTGATTCCCGCACGGGACACCACTTTGTGTAATTCACAAATTGTTGTTCCGGGTCTGAGTATACTTTGTGTCCGTAACTTGTATGTTTGTAAAGTCCCCCGCGACACAGGGCTTGTACCCTAATGCGGGAGTCGTCTTTAAAAAAAAAAAAACCCAGTTATCATCTTTAGGTCGTCGGTTAAATAATGGCCGGTCTCAATAATGTATATATGAATGGATTTGGCTATTTGGTTTTTGACTTAATTGACTGGCCTGTTAGTCTAGTGGTTAGTGACCCTGACTGCTAAGCCGTAGGTCGTGGGTTCAATCCCCACCCAGGATAAAATGTTGTGTGATTAGCACTATGGTTAATTCTGTGTCTGGGTGCTATTAATCTATAATATGTATGAATTTAGAAATATATAAGTATGTTTATCAGTTGTCTGGTTTTCATAGTACAAGCTCTGCTTAGTTTGGGATCAGATGACGTTCAAAATTATTGTATTTTGTATGAAGCTTATGTCAAATATATAGCTCTTGTAGCCAAATCCATCGATAGAAAAAATATTGAGCCTTACGTTTACACCACTCTAGGATTACTTTTGCTTCAGAGGCCCCCGGTTCTTCGGCAGATATGACCAGCCCATAGCCACTTCAAGGTGCTTAATCTGCGGAGCTATGTCAGTAGTTAGGTAACTTTAGTTCTTTGTCAGGTGACTTCGTTGCGAATTTTATTCTTCAAAGAAACTACAATCTTTGCCTGAAATCTGATACCATCAATAAACACAGACTGTAATTATCACGCGGTGTTGCAATCACGTACTGTATCGGAATCTCTCGCGTACAATAATTTGTTGGGATTTTTTTAAGGAATTTCATTGACTGATAAAATTCACAAGAAGTTGTCATCTCACATTTGCCGTCGCAGCATAAGAATATATTACAGACGGCGACGTCTGTGCCGTTGGTCGCGCCTCGTGAAATCACACCTTTAACGATATCGTTGCGATTCAGAATACGCAACCAAATATATAGCGCCACGAAATAATCTTAATGTATTTCTTTTATGGTCTAGAAGTAACTAAAAAGTATTGATAACGATGGAATAAACGCTTTTTCAAGCACCAAATGGCGTGCAAACCGTTTGTGGAGGAAAACGTCTGACTTATTTGATGCTAAATCTCACGCAGCTCCATTTCTTTAACTTGAACGTCGTTTAAAATGATTGTATCCGTGTTTATAGCCTAGATTATGGTGTTACTTTATACGAAAACATACAGAAAAATAATTGGTTTGAAGTTTTGAAAAAAAAAAAAAAATTGGTGAAATCAGAGCCTTTTTTTCGACTAACGTCTTGATTAATAGTCATCTATATAAGTGACTAGCTGTCCCGCGCATACGTTTTTGCAACGTTTTTCATTACTGCTCCGCTCCTATTAGCCGTAGCGTGATGTTATATAGCCTAAAGCCTTCCTCGGTAAATGGGCTACCCAACAAAACAATTTTTTTCAATTCGGACCAGTAGTTCCTGAGATTACCGCGTTCAAACAAACAAACTCTCCAGCTTTATAATATTAGTATAGATATGTTTTATCACTTTGATCCTATCAACGTTTGTATCCGTACAGCAAATGAATATTTTTTTCAATATCCATATTAAATTGTTCGTACTAACGCCTAAAAAATCCAAGCAAGTTGAGATTGATTTCGTATATAAAAATCATACGCCAACTAGTACTCGTAGTGTTCGAGGCACCGTAGTACCTACTAGGAAAGTCGGGATCGTTCGTGCTCCTGCGCCTTCGTATGAGTAGAATTTGTACATAAACTCATCTAAAGTGCGCTTGATCTTAAACTGTCAGTCTGCGTGTTTGTGTATCGCATCATAGCTCCCAAACAACGAAACCGACCAGGATGAAATTTGATATATACCACGTGATTTTTAATATACTAACAACATCCCACTCGTAGCTTCTTTAAATGAAACTGAATAACTTTATAAAAAATGTTTGTTTTGAAAATTATTCATTTATTTATTTCATGTATTTTAACACATCTACCTACCTACCGTCTGTAAGATCCCGGAGTAAAATCGTTGTTTTTTGTGAGGTATAGCCAGCGCTAAAGCTCACAATAAACAACGATTTTACTCCGATAAAATAGGTGGTACTCGTATGTGGTCAAAGGTAAATATATGAACTACTAGCTTTCGGATGTCGGTTATCGCGATAAAAACTATCCTATGTCCTTACCCGGGGCTCAAAATATCACCATACAAATTTCATCTAAATCAGTTTAAAAAGCGTAAGAGAAAGCGTAACAGACAGTCAGACAGAGTTATTTTCACATTTATAATATTAGTATGGATACCTAGAGTACAGAAGTAACCTTCATACAATACTCATAGATTTAACAACACACACATAGATATTCCACGACACGGAATCTCGGAACGCCTTTCAAACAGAGTGTTCCGAAGTTGTCTTTTATTTCGTGTCCGTGAAACTAGACCCAGAATAAACAATTGTGTCTGGCTATGCAGTCAGAGTAGTTACCTACTAACCACTAGATTAAAAAGCCAGCGAAGATGTAATAGAAACTTCCTTTTTGTTTTAACCAAACTAGAACCATCAATTTGCAGACTTCAACAAAATTATAGGTTGAAATGTTATATAAATATAATATCATACAATGAAATTGGTACGAAATCGTCGCCAAGAGACTCTGGCTGATAACATTAAGATATACAAATAAAATATATTTGGCACTGCTGCAGCTCACAATAATATATTTACGGCACGATTTGGCAAATTTCTTTATGTCAATTTATTATGTTGTTTATTAGATAGTGTAATAAAATGCGCTTATAATTTATGTTGGATCAATTAGCTACATAAATTATATGAAGTACTCAAAATATAAATCACAGTCATAAAGTACGCCAAGACTCTAACAAAAATAACATTTTTGGATCACACAAAGTGATGTCTTGTATGAGAATCGAACCCACAACTTCCTGCACTAGTAGTAGCAGCTACCGTTGCAGGTAAAAATACTAACTGTTACCGACGACTTCGTTCAGCTGGAAATTAAAAAAATAACAAATCTATATATAAATAAAGGTAACCGTACATTTTCAGTAATAGTTAGTCAACTTTGCGTTATTAGACAATGATCTAACTCTGTGCCATTTCATCCAAATCCGTTCTGCCTATCTGGCATGACTAATCAACAAACATCTATCCATACATCCAAGCTTACATAAAATTAAAAAAAAATAAAGTGTTAGATATTTTTCGGGACTTAATCGCGTAAATTATTTAAAGGTACGAACCTTTTATTTACCTGACGTTTCGATCGAATTGCACCGATCGTGGTCACGGGTCGATTAAACTAAACAGTGTGTTTTGTCCCATTTATTTTGGAGCTTTGATGATTTGAAATATTGCTTTTAATACGACTTATGTGACTACTGTGCCTACATCTGCGCGATGTATACTCATTAAATATAGTACCATCTATGTAGTCATTGCAACGCGATCGTCTCAATTACTTCCCTGTATGTAACCGCAACTACGCAACAAAATAATTTACTTACAGTAAAATGTTGCATGTCTTTGGTTTATATCTCTTAAAAATCTGGTAAGTATACTTAAGTAATGTATTTGCGAGATTTAAAGTCTACTTGAGGTATAAAGTCTCTTGATGAATAAACGGATTTCATATTCTTACAAAGTAAGTACTGTAAGGCAAGGCGGGCATTGCAAGTTTTTTGGCTCTTGGTAGAATTATACAGCGATTTTATGCCGTAAGTACTTTAGTTTTAGGTTAGGTTTACAAAAAGTTTATTCTACGTCCTAAAATCAATACTAGTTTTTGTAGCCTTGTGTTACTCTGATGTATAAACTATAACAATGTAGAGTTTCATTAAAAATCCGTCTATGGATTTTTTTTACGTGAATGAGAAACAAACATCTGCTCGTCCTAGCAATATTAGTAGGGTTACATTTTTGAATGTCATTATATAAGTACTTAGAAACCAAACTAAAAAAACCGGCTAATTGCAAGTTGAACTCGCGCACGAAGTTTTCTATTAACTATACAATATTAGACACTAAAATATATATTATATTATAGTGTCTAATGTTGTAAAGATAAGATAATACAATGTTGTATAGACCAAAACAAGCAAAAAAAAAACACGTTTGTTATATAGAAGCCCCATTTCAATAGCGCCATATCATCTGTGAAAATTTTAACTGTCGTAGCTATCGGTTCATGAGATACAGCCTGTTAACAGTCAAACGGACAGCGGGAGTCTTAGTAATAGGGTCCCGTTTTTACCCTTTTTAGTACAGAACCCTAAAACCAACAAACAATTTCGCGTTTCAACGACATAGATACACCGTTGAAACAAGAATAAAAAAGTAGCAAATATACAAAGAAAATTTCGAAACGACTAGACACTCATAGTTCCAAAAATATACCCAAAGTAGTCGTCCATTTAATTTGTCTGTCCATCCTGAAACAGGATCGCCACTCAAGCGAATAGTACTTTTACCAACACACAGACGACGCGACGTAATATAATACTATTTTCAATGTACTATCGGTCAGAAAATTTCCGAAGTAAACTGAACTTCTTACCTTCTATCTAAGAAAGAAATGTCAAAAACTTTCAATACATGTAATAGTCTTCAAAATTCCTGAATTATTTTTCATGAAACTCCGAATCGATTTCTTCACAGTGGATAGCACAATTATTCACGCAAACTGAAATGAACTTTTAATTCTTTGACTCTAGGAATGCGTAGACAAATAAATATAACGTCAAACATCGTCTTCGTTTAAAAAAAGGTACCTAATATATTATCATTTCTTGAGTAAAATACTTTATGTATTTTTGTTATATTAAAATACATAGCCACGGATCTTAATGGATTTCCATATTTGCCTAAACTTGTCAATAATATATCAAAATCACTGACAGTCTTATAATGTTGCCAAATATCTGCTGTAATTACATTGCCTCTTAGGCCTGTCAGAAGATTAGAAATGTCACTCAAAATTTGACATGTATATTGAACATCATAAACATGAATTAATTTCGCCTATTGATGTAATCTTAGACATTAAAATAGATATGAAGGTTCCTTTCATAAGAAACTAGGAGGCGCCCGCGTATATGATTTTAAGTAAGATACCCCCTTTTTTCACTTTCGATCAAATCACTGAAACAGGTGTTACTTTATTTTAAACCAAAAAGGCAAATACTAAAATTCACAGATCCTACTTCAAAATTGACGGAGTTCCATGCATACTTGCAACCCCTTTTTTATCCTATTAAGGGTTGATTTTCCAAAAACACTGAAAAATGTATATCTTTATTTTAAATAAAAAGGCAAATACGAAATTTCATAGATCTAACTTCAATACTGACGAAGTTTAATACAAACTTGCAACCCCTATTCAACCTAAGATTTTTAACGCTGACACACCTTTTCTTTAATTTGTGCCAAAAATCCAAGTGCCAAAACTTCACAATCCTAACTTTAAAACTGACAGAGTTTCATATTATCTTGCGACGGAGTTTCACACAAACTCGCAACCTAGGGGTTGCGAGTTTAACTCAGGCCTTGCAACCTGTGTATTTAAAAGATCAGTTTCGTTTAAAAGTTCAAAGAGGTTGCATTTTATAAAGCGCTAAGAAAAATATAAGAATATTATCGGGACTTAATCGCGTCAAATATTTAAAGAAAATAACCTTTTATTTGGCCGACGTTTCGAACGAATTGCACCGATCGTAGTCACGGGTCGACTGATGGATGGCAGCTTAGCGATGTCTCCGTGAGGTGCGGCGTTTTTCAACTACCCTCGCCTGGTCCTTATAATTTTGATAAATCACCAAAGTCGACCCGTGACCACGATCGGTACAATTCGATCAAAACGTTGGGTACCTATAAATATTTCACACGATCAAGTCCCGATAATATTCTAATGTGAAACATTGCGAAAGTTTAAAAACAATTATCGCTAAGAAGAATCTTATAATATCCTAAACGATTTTGATCACGCCCAATCCCAACAGAGACTAGCTACAAAAGTATGCGCAAACACAAGTGCACCCTCTTCCCCTTTCTCTTAAAATTCGACATAAATCCGACATGACCGGAGAGAGATTTTTCGCTGGACGACAGTTTTTTCTTCAGCACATGGAGGTGGTATGGCATACTAATTTTTGTAAATGAATGCCAATCTATGGGGCGACAAAGTAACGTTACTTAATCTGGGTCCTTATTCACTATTATAGAATTTTATAAGCTACGGGTCTTAATCGCGTAATTATTTTATTTTAAGGCTAAATACCTTTGTTTATTGCCCGACGTTTCGACCGTATTGCAATGGCCGTGGTCACAGGTAGACAGTCTACCTACATTAAGGCGAATAAGACCCGTAACTTCAAATCTTCTACAAATTCTGTAATGTGCACAAATCGCGAAAGATTACGAACATATATTGCTTATTCACTTTGTTTTTTTTTCATTTTCGCGGCAAGCCCGCGCGAATTGGCTCATGCAGGGTGCAATCAAAGATGTCCGCGCGCATTTGCGATGCGTTTCTAACCGCAGCACTCTATTTATCATTATGACAAGATTTTGACAGTTAAAAGCGCGGGCTTGCCGCGCAAACGAAAAAAAAGATAGTAAATAAGGACCCTGATTTCTCACTACTGAGTCACAAAATTCTTGATAAGAAAAATACAGCGGCATAACACTAAAATAGATTATTACTAGCTGACCCGCCAACTTCGTCTGCGTAAATTTTCCTTTTTTCTTCCTTTTTTTACAATATTGTTCATTGCTGCTCCGCTCCTATTGGTCGTAGCGTGATGTTATAACCTATACCCTTCCTTGATAAATGGGCTATCCAACAAAAAATATTTTTTCAATGCGGCCCAGTAGTTTCTGAGATTATCGCGTTCAAACAAACAAACAAACTCTTAGGGGTATATAGTAGCCGATTCTCAGGCTTACTAAATATGCATAAAAAAAATCATGAGAATCGGTCAAGCCGTTTCGGAGGAGTATGGGAACGAACATTGTGACACAAGAATTATATACATATATTAGAAGATACTTTCAAAAGTCAACAGTATTGGTTCAGAGGCACCAGATGGCGTTATGTCTTTACAGTAATAAGATATGGCCACAGATTCATTATCGACCACACATTTCCTATATCTGTATGTGACACATGTACAGCGTAATCCAAAAATAAATTGCAAGGCTTCCTCGGGGTGCTATTAAGAAGGGAACAGAATCGATAGCTATTTAAGTGGCTCATGGCGGTAAGAAAAAAGGAGGTCACACCACTTTTTCTGTAACAATACTTAGGAGACTTCCATTGTATAAAATAAGGGATAAAATGAAATATGGAGGAAAGTCTATTTAAGACATAGGTAGGTATTATATTTTTTTAGATTTAAGACATTTATTTCTCTGAAAGTATACAATTCACTTAATTAATCTATATTGTATTCCGATCTTATATTCAAAATATGACTTGATTGAAAGTCCGCTTTTCCGTTATTCTTAACTAGCTGACCCGCACAACTTCGTCTGCGTGAATTTTCTCCCATTAGTCGTAGCGTGATTTTATATATGGACTAACTCGATAAATGGGCTAACCAACAATAAAATAAATTTTCAATTCGGACCAGTAGTTCTTGAGATAATCGCGTTCAAACAAACAAACTCTTCAGCTTTATAATATTGGTATAGACGTTTTAACCTGGTTCAAAAGGGACAAACTATGCTCAAAGGCTACCTGGAACGTCATGCAATCTACAAGTTATACAACGTTAGGTATTCTTGGTATAGTGCAAACCTGAAAGTAGTTTGCTCAGAATCAGTAACAAAATCCAATGGTGTAGTTTAAGGACCATGTTATATTTTTGGAACGAGGTTCCTTATCGCGCGTTGTGAAAGGGGGCTAGACGGAAAAAATCTCACGAAAAGTTGTAACGACACTTATTGACACACACAAGCCGTTCGGCGTGCGCGTAAGATATGAACATCTAATTTGACGAAGAAGTCACCTGTCGATTTGGTCTAGAGGCATAAATTCGGTACACAGTATTGGTGAAAATTGTGTAGTTGTGGGTTCGAGCCTTCGATATACAATCGTCTTTTTGTAAGTTATTTTCGTTTCGTCTTTCTATTTCGCATTGAACGTGTTGCGAAGATTATAAAAAAATAAATAAGATAAGAACTTCGTTCCATCCGGGTGTCCCTTGACACCGCTCAAGTTTTTTCAACTAATTAATGAATTAATTATTAATTATTTCATTAATCATTCTAACAGTGCAAAATAATAATAATAAGAATAATAATAATAATAAATTGTTTATTTTTCTAAAAGCCTTAGGAAACTAAATATACAGGTTTTTGAGATCCTCCTAGTAAGCTTTATAAAAGCCTGTAGCAGGAGGTCCCGCTCTTCAAATAAATTTGTTACTTAGGCCTAGTAAAAAAAAAAAAATCGGGTTAACAATGTGATGTGAAATGTAATCATCATTTATTCTTCAATAATAACTATGGATTACAAACTAAGAGACGCAATGAGCACGATAGCGCGAATAAGCTAAGACCAACATATAAAATGGCTTATAACTATACAAGTTTTCAATATTATCATTTTTTTATATATGATTTCTTGAAATAAAAATCATGTGGGGTGTCTGTCTTTACATTATACCAAAAATTACCTGGTATATTTACCTGCAATTTTATTATATCCTTATCTAGCAAGATCGCGATTTATTTCATGATGAAATTGTAGTAATATCAACCCATATGATGGCCCACTGCTGGGCACGAGTCTCCCCAGTAGATCCTGGGGGTAATTGCCATAATCGCCACGCTTGGCGAGCAGGTTGGCGATCGCAGTAAGGCTTTAAGTACGCAGAGGACGCTGCTGCCCGTCCTCCGGAGTGAAATCCCTTAGTAGTCGCCTTGACGACACCCACGGGAAGAGGTGGGGTGGTACTATTCTTAAGCCGGCACCACACGGAAATTGTAGTAATGACACTAAATATAGGCTTTATTTGACAAGTTCTACAAAGGCCTTGTTAAATATACGTGCATAACTTACTATTATCAGACAGATTCCATCAGGCGGTTAACAACAATTCAATATTGATTCTAGGGTTGGGTAAAAATATCGATATATTGAAATATCGAAATTTATTAATGAATATTAGATAATATTGATTTTCGGGTATCATATTGTACATTTTTAGAGCACTGTTTATGTTTCACTTCATCATCTTGCTGGATATTCATTAGTAGGTTAATATATATCTACTACTATGCCCATTGCTAACATACATCAGATCAACGAAAGTTAAAAAATACATTCTTAACTTTCGTTGATCTTTCAAAGATCAGAGATCAGAGCGCAAATATATCGAGATGTCGATACTTTTACCCAACTGCAGAGGAGGGTTATGTGTTTGACGCGTATGTATGTATGTATGTTTGTATGTATGTAGGTATGTGTCCTTCCAATGTTCGTATCTTCACCCATAACTCCTCAACATCTCAACCGACTTTAATAAATTATAGGTCTGTAGATACATCTCGATGACGCGAGTGTCACTAGGTACATAAAATTCTTTAAAATCACAATGTCAGATTTTATGCGCTTTAACGTGCGGGCTGAGAAAAACCATTTTCTAGGACCTTTCGAGTGGAGTATCAAATCAAAGGGCTTTAAAAGGCGAGTTCAAAAATATATATATAACCATTATGTTTGAAAAAAAGTTTAGAGTGACAAATCATAGAAAAACCAACGTTAATAGTAAAACAAATAGTTAATAAATCACAACAAAATCTTACAACGACAAAAAGTGCAAAATAAAAAAACCCACCAGAAAAAAATATAGAAACAAGATACCCTTCATATTTAATATAATACAGTTGGAGGCACGATATTAAGTTTAACAGAATTCATCTAAGCCTGCTGAATTCTAAGCTGGCGAAATTTTTTAAGTTTTTAAAATTTATTTTTAACGACATTTTTCGATCATATTAAAATTATGGATACTTATCGTAAACATTTCTTCATCTGCCCATCCCTATACTATTCTGTACAACAATGACCAAATACTGCGTCGGTTGACTTCGTGTGGCATTCGGTTCGTACATTTCGAAACGAATCCAATTTGAGCCAACCATTTATTGGCAGTGCTTATATTTGGTACAGGTATTTTAATGGGACCTGCTGGGATGTTTTGCACTGTAGTATAAACACTGTAAACAGGTGAAACAGTTGCTATAAGTAGGTGATTTCGTATTAGTACAGTTGGGTGTTATACAGTGTAACGACAATACTAAATATGTAAGATATTTACAAAACAATGATATGAAATTGTAAGTCTGTATAATTTATTAATTTTGGAGTTATAAATAGTTTGGTTCTTGATAGTATCCGCGGCCTTCTAGTTTGTCCTAGAGAACTGGGTATCTCAGAATCGATTCCTGGTTTGTCATCATTGTTTTCTTCTAAGGGACCGTCTCCACAGGCGAGAGAATCACAGCGATATTATCATCGTGGCACCTTCTATACACTCTCTTAGAACGTGTCTCCACACGGCGATATTATCGCGGCGACGAGTGGCTGAGTGCGAGAAAAACGTCATGGTATCGCCGTGCCTCGCCGCGGTACGTGGCGCTCTAGCTGCAAGACCGTGGCGAGTGCGCTGTCAAACGCAGGCGTCCCACCTCGAAAACGTGAAGATTCCGTCGCTGATTATATACATGCGGTGATTCCGTCACGAGTCGCAACGATACGCTGGCGGAATAATCACTCGTTTGTAGAGACTACACGACGATAAACGAGACGAGAGGAATCGTCACGATTCTCTCGCACTTGGAGACGATCCCTAAGGTCAACAATTAGTTGAAGTACAAAAACTCTTTTTAAAATGACTACAGTAAACTACCAACATTTAAAGTATAGGTAACTTTGAATACATAATGTACATTTACATCATTTATTAAAAAAAAAACATCTTTCTATTATGACATCGTCATTAATCATTATAGAAGTTGGTTTAGGTTTGTTACTTCCCCGTATTCTCAGTAACTTCCGAATAGTTATTATCAATTCTTTGAGTTCAATTTCATGAAATTTATAGTATTTTATGTAATTTTAAAGACAACTCCTGCCGTATATAAGCCATATGTTGCAGAGGACTTTACAAAGATTATTATGGACGCAAAGTGCATCCATCCTCGAAACAACAATTTGTAGATTACACAATGTTGTGTGTGTCTGTGTGTGTGTGCATACACATGTGCCTGAGTGCTACATAATGTATAACCCTATAACTGTATGTAGTATAAATATATATAAACTAGCTGTCCCGCGCAACTTCGTCTGCGTAAATTTTCCCCGTTTTTACAACATTTTTCATTGCCGCTCCTATTTATATTATAGCGTAGTAACCCATTGGTCGTAGCGTGATGTTAGCCTATAGCCTTCCTTAATACATGAGCTACAGTAAAATATTTTTTTACTTCGGACCAGTACTTCCTGAGATTATCGCGTTCAAACAAACAAACTCTTCAGCTTTATAAAATTAGTATAGATAATAACAAAATATAATATACTAGCTGTCCCGCGCACCTTCGTATGCGTAAATTTTCCCCGTTTTTGCAACATTTCCCGTCGCTGCTCCGTTCCTATTAGTCTTAGCGCGATGTTATATAGACTATAGCCTACCTCGATAAATGGGCTATCCAACAAAAAATATTTTTTCAAATCGGACCAGTAGTTCCTGAGATTAGCGCGTTTAAACAAACAAAAAAACAAACAAACTCTTCCGCTTTATAATATTAGTATAGATATATAAAAATAGGGTTGAGTGCGACATATTGGTCGTTTATTGGGTAGGATTTGAACCCGCGACCTTGCGATAGCGAGCCCGATGCCTTAGCTATTAGACTGCCGCTTCAATAAATATTTAATAAACTAAGCTTTCGCTAAAAGTTCTCATGAAAAGCCTTTATACATATCAGTTAATATAAAACACAAATTCACTTAGTGTTTTAATTTAAAAGAAAGGGCCAATCCTCCAAATTAAACGGCCATTCAATTTGTAGATACGTCACATCAAGTGATAAGGGAAGACATATTTATGTTATTAAGACAACACTCTTGACACAAAACATTGAGGAGTACAGAAGACAAGTTTTATACTATTACAAGCGGTCCCGCACAACTTCGTCTGCGTAAATTTTCCCCGTTTTTGCAACACTTCTCATTACTGCTCTGCTCCCGTTGGTCATGGCGTTATATTTTATAGTCTTTAGCCTTCCTCAATAAATGAGCTATCCAACAGTAAAATTTTGTTTCAATTCGGATCAGTAGTTCCTGAGATTACCGCGTTCAAACAAACAAACAAACTCTTCAGCTTTGTAATACTGGGTGGCGCAAAAGTAGTGGCACTAAAGAAAATACTTTTTTTTTTTTTATATGACATTTTCTGTCATTCTGTTGTTGAAAATTGTGTAGTGAACAAATGTAAAATACACTGAAAATAAACATGGACCGTTTTACTCCCCAAGAACGTGGAATAATTGTGTCAATGTTCTTACGGAATAATTCATCAGTGATAAGAACACAACGTGAATTTCGTCGACGATTTCCCCACCGTCCGGCACCGATTGGTCGCACAATTCGACGCTTTGCCACACGCCTTGAAGCAACTGGCTCAACATTGGATAGACCTAAGTCTGGGAGACCAAGAATAGGCCGTTCAGCTGAAAATATCGATGCTGTGCGCGAAGATGTGGAAGAGTGTCCAGAAACATCAACGAGGCGACGTGCCACGCAATTGGGCATTTCCAGACGGACCCTGCAGCGTATTTTGGTGAAAGACTTAAAGATGTTCCCGTATAAAACTCAAATGACTCATCAGCTGCTGCCTGCTGACCACCGAGCTCGTCTAGATTACTGCCAGCGCGTCATAAACCTCAACCTTGAAGAGGATGATTTTCCTTCAAAATTGGTTATGAGTGACGAAGCGCATTTCCATCTCTCAGGGCATGTCAATAAGCAGAATACTCGGTTCTGGGGCACTGATAATCCGCGCATTATTCAAGAAACACCTCTACACCCACTAAAAGTTACTGTATGGTGTGGCATCTGTGTTGACAGAGTGATCGGACCCTATTTTTTCGAAGACGCTGGAGGCAATGCGATAACTGTCACTGGAGAACGCTACAGAACCATGTTACGTGAGTTTTTGATACCCAGTTTGGACGAATTGGGGCTGGAGCACATCTGGTTTCAACAAGACGGCGCTACGGCACACACAGCGCGCGACACTATGGACTTAGTGAGGGACGCTTTTCCAGGCCGAGTTATCTCTCGTTTTGGCGATTTGCCTTGGCCTGCAAGATCACCCGATCTGACCAGTCCAGACTTCTTTCTTTGGGGTTTTTTGAAATCTCGGGTGTATGTGAACAAGCCACAGACTCTCGCAGCTCTAAAAGAAAACATTCGTCAAGAAATAACGAACATATCGCAGGAAGTGTTACGGCAAGTTATGCAAAATGTCATAAATAGGGCTCAAATGTGTATCAACTCTGGAGGTCACCATTTAAAAGACATCATCTTTAAATCCTAATGGTACGAAATTTAATGGCACAAATATACATTTAAAAAAATCTAAATCTAGTTTTCTAATTTAGAAAAAATGTTATAGCTGAACCAAATAGGGTCTTTACTTTTGCGCCACCCAGTATTAGTATAGTTTATAAATACAAAAGTTTAGATGGATAGATGTTTGTTACTTAATCATGTCAAATTTGAAACGGAACTCATAGTCTGGAAAAGCACATAGACTGCTTTTATCCTATAAAAAGTTAGCAAAGCTTATACAATGGCAACCAGACAACAGATAAGTGTATGACAAGTGATAATTGACGCAATAATGACAGTGACGCTCGGATCTTTGCGAAACAACGATACGGTTTTATTTCCAAAGTCACGAGACTGGTAGTTTGTGCGGTTTTAAGACACAATGGTTGCGATTTTTGTCCGCAAACTTGGCGGGCGATGAGCGATAGACTTGTGGTTATAACATTGTTTTGTTGCGGACGACGCCCGTCAATGCCGCGGCTTCCGCGAACCCCGCGGTTCTAAAAGTTGACCGCCGGTGCTGCGGAAGCCGCAAACTCAATCTCGTAGTGTTATTTCATATCTATATTTTTATGTAGGTATTACGTGTTTGTACTAGTATTGCGGTTCCGCAACCGCGGCGGACGCGGAACAAAATCACTGCTGCATAGCCCATAGGGGCAGGCGTGATTCTCAACGTCAGGCTGGTAGTCCAGTGCCTCTTCATTTAGTGGTAAGATTCCATATCCGTGAACAATATCTTTTCGACCACAGTGATCTGGTATTGGTTTTGATGGTATAATGTGCGTTGCTCTAGCAAAATAAATACAAAGCTTACCTTCTGTTCTCTATGTCTTTTGTGACAATACTCTTGACCTAGAGTATTAAATTAAACAACTTGTGTACTCTTAATTATACTAAGAAAAGAATAATCCATCACGCATTGTTACTTAGCAGATCATAGAGGTATTCAGAAGGAGGGGTGGAGTACTTCATCCCTCCCCCCCTCTATAATAAAATATGCATTTGACATATAAAAAGTTTTAGAGTTTCCTAGATATTAGAGGCCGATTCGAATTTCATTTTATTCTTACACTAGCTTGACCCGCGCAACTGTTAAAAATGTTGCAAAAACGCTGAAAATTGACGCATACGCGTCAAATTTCCCCGTTTTTGCAACATTTTTACTACTACTACTACTCCGCTCCTATTGGTCGTAGGGTGATGGTATATAGCCTATATCCTTTCTCGATGAATGGGCTATCTAACAGAAAAAATATTTTTTCAATTAGGACTAGTAGTTCCTGAGATTACCGCGTTCAAACAAACAAACGTTTCAGCTTTATAATATTAGTATAGATTAGTTTACAGTCCCCTTCACACCTGGAATGACCTCCCCCCCTCCATATTATCCTGGAGGCGCCTATAACTAATAAATAGTCTTTTAACCGAATTCCCGAACCAAGTCCGAATCAACCGAATCTCCAAAACAGCAAAACCGATTTTGACAAAACTTTCACTGTCAGAAACCTATAATAATAAAGAGTAGTTTAGGCTACTTTAAACTCCAAAAACACAAAACACTATTTTTGATTCCATGTAGATGAAGTTGCAAGTCGCAGCTAGTTATATGTTATAGCAAGTCACCAACATTTTCTAACATAACAATGATTGATTATAAACAAGATTGGGAACTTATTATGATTAATTGTTTGCTCCACTTACACGTAAAATAATTAGGCGATAAGATAAGTGACAGAGGTTACAAGCAGGTTATAAGCGAAAGGTTACAAGCATCGGATCACTTCGTAAGGAAAGAGGTTATTTAGGTTATGGGAATTTCAGAAAATTAAGGCATGTAAGCTTCAATGTTTTACATGTTGACGGGCCTGTTGGACTAGTGGTTTAGTGCACCTGACCGCTAAGCCAGAGGTCATGATAAATCTTTGTGTGATGAGCTCAATGGTTTACTTGTGTCTTGGT
Source organism: Herminia tarsipennalis (assembly GCA_945859575.2). Classification (NCBI taxonomy): domain Eukaryota; kingdom Metazoa; phylum Arthropoda; class Insecta; order Lepidoptera; family Erebidae; genus Herminia; species Herminia tarsipennalis. The sequence continues at coordinate 19,294,317 of OX243849.2, read as the reverse complement.
GTTATTTATTTATATTATTTAGAAATATTGAAATATGTTTCATCAGTTGTCTGGTTAAAAAATATATTTACAAGGTTATTTTTGGTATAGTGCAAAGCTCAGACCCCCAACAAGATTTTTACTTCAGGAATTCTATTTAATTAAAACAGATGTTAGGTCAACGGAAAACAATTAGCGAATTAATCATTCTTCGACATATATAAACAAACTGATACATAGTAGATGTTCTGAACTGAGTAAAGGTACCAATGAATGTAACACAATATGTACCTGCGTTGAATCTTATTTGACATGCAATTTAATCACATACTTTTATTACTTTAGCGGTCTGATAAATGTTTTTACAAGAATTTAATGAAATTAACTTTGAGGCATTCTGATAAAACCCAAAAATTCTAAGGGACCGTCTGCACGGGCGAGAGAATCCACTCTCTCAGAACGTGTCTTCACACGGCGATATTAACACGGCGTTGCAACGAGTGGCTTAGTGTGAGAGAAACATCATTGTATCACCGCAGGACGTGGTGCTCTCGCAGCGAGAGCGCGGCGAGCACGCTGTCAACTGTGATGATTCCGTCACTTACACGCGGCGATTCAGTCACGAGTCGCGACGATACGCTGGCGATACAATCGCTCGTTCGTGGAAACTACCCGACGATAGCAGAGCGGAATCATCGCGATTCTCTCGCCTGAAGACGGTCCCTAACGCTTTCGGTGCAGATAAAGGTATTTTACTCAATGCTAAATAACTTTAAGTTTATAATTGGCTGAATTGTTTTATTTACTTCTTTTCAATTTAAAAATGATTTGGTTTTAGCAATTTTGAAATTATTTACGAGTAGATTAAATTAAGTAGTACAAGTATCACGTGTAATAGTGACCCTTGGCTCTTGTATATTTATCAAAAGATTAATAGTCATTGGAACAAACGAGTCCTAAAGTAGAGACATCAACTCGGTAAATATATGTTTGATCGACCCTCGGCCAGATGAACCGCCGACCTAAAGGAGGTCGTTGGGATAAAACTAGATTCGGAAGCAGAGGGCCAGGTGTTGTGGCGTATATTAGGAGAGGCCTATGACCAGCAGTGGACCCATACAGGCTTTTGATGATTGACTCTTGAATTTACCAATACCTTTCAGATACAAAGATAATCCTATTTATTATGTATCTATTGTTTAAAATTTAGAGTAAGGTTTTAAATCTAAACTGGGAACTAAAAAAAAAATTCTTCTTCTACGTTGTAACCTAATGAGGCTGATTTGTTAAGGTTCCGTAGCCCAAATGACTACGTCTGTCTGTCCGCCCGTATGTCTCAGGCATTTTACTCAAAAACTGCTCAATATATATTAATAAAATTTGATGAAAAGGTGTCTTGTAGTAGCCGCTACTTAGTTTGATAGCTAAATATTAAAAATAAAGAGTTTATTCTGTGTCTGGGTGTTATTTATCTATAATATGTATGTATTTAGACATATATAAGTATGTTTATCAGTTATCTGGTTTGGATAATACAAGCTATGCTTAGTTTGGGATCAGATAGCGTTGTGTGAGTTGTCCCAAGATATTATTATTATTATTATTAAATATTTTTTGGGAGGGCACTTCATACATGTAACAGCTGTCTGTCTTCATAGCTGAAAAAAATATTTTCAGCAACATCAACGTGTGGCATATTCGATAGGTATTATAAAAACACTTTAAGGTTTCTAAACAAACGCCCCGAAAATTGCATAAATCGTGTCCTTTTGAATTGTGTGTTTGCGAACTTGGCATTACAATATATAATCCCGACTTATCACAAGAGTTGTTTTGCATCCTAAATCTTAAGTAAATAAAGAATTTTAATTTAGATTTTTTAAATAAAATAACAAATTGTAGCAACATGAAATAAAAAAACCTTCATTAGAACTCTATCTTTAGGATTTAATATATTTTTTCTAGCGTTGTATAAATTTATTGTTACACGTTGTAGGGCTTTGATCACTTAATCAATCATTTAACATACATAAGCTTACAGTGTAGGTACACCAAGGCGCTTATAGTAAGTTTAACTAAATATACAAGTAGAATTTGAGCTATAAAATATTAAATTCATTAAACAATAACTATTAGTATAACAATAATGATAAGTTGAAATACTGTAATTGTTAAAAGATTAATGTAGGTAGCTGTATAGAAAATAAATATAATGTTTTGATGTTATTTCGAGGTTTTACCTTCATGTAGGTAAGTATACGAAAATGAGAATTTGTTATTTGCTCAATGTTACCTGAATATCAAATCTCAAGTATTTATGTTACGTAAACATTCTTTATTATATATTAGGTAAACGTTCATACAGTACTAAAGTACAAAACAATTGTATTCAATGTGTGTATCGTGAATATTTTAACAATAACAAAAATTAGCAACATGTTTTCTATTTTGGATCTTTTGTCAAAATTATCTTTGATGGAAGAATCTGTTTTATTCGCCATTAGTGTACAATATCATCATCCGTTCAAGAAAAAACTATTTATTATTAATTGCCTGTATTGTCCTACTGCAGGGCTGCTGCTACTGCTGCTACTCTCTCCTATCTCTCTCTCTCTGTGTGAGTATGATACCAATATTTTTTAGTCCAGTCGGGATAGACATAAAAATAGCCTTAAATAGAAAAAAATAGGGAACGCAATTTTTTTTTAAACGTTGGGGAGTTGAATGTTGGAGGTTGGAAGCCTACATTTCCATTTTCGGGGCAAGCTCGCCATTGTATTAGCCACCATCTTGATTTGAAGTGATTTTTTTCGTTTTTCTGAAATAACTCGTAAATTTGCAACTTAAGAGCAAAAATGGAAGTAGCCAAAGTTGTTGGAAATTTCATTTCCCACAAGTTTGGTCATTTTCATTTTTAAGCTAGAATCAATATTTGCAGAGTTATACTATTAAGTTTATCAAAAAAACCATAATGGGTGGAATTTGATTTCCTTCAACTTTGGTTCTCGCACTTTTTTTACTCCACGATCAATATTTTCGGATTTATATATAGGTACATATGTTAATATATTGTAGCGTATATTGGGAAATCTCTGGTCCTTCAGGTATATATCTCTCGGAGTTTTATTGACGCTCAAATTACCTGACCGTTTTGGTCCAAAGCTCTCCGTCTATAGGGTCTGTGTGATTTATCGACCAACACTTTGCTCTACCAAACTGAAGGGTATCTTTCTTAGAAATGTTTCCCCTTCCCCTAGGTCGATTTTTTTAAATATTTTTTTCCATTACATAATTTTATGGAGGCAAAGTATCAGGTATCGAACACAGTACTCAGATCGCAACCCGCAATATTTATAATTGAATAGTTCCGCTGGTCATCTGTGGTCTTCATCATTAGTTCCATTTAACTCAATGGCGCTTTTTAAGAGAGACAAATTACAACAAAATATATCTACTTAGGTATATTTTGTAGGAACTTTGGAACTCTTCAAATATTAAAGGCACACTTATAGTAATTAATAAACTATAAGTGTGCCCATAATATTTAAAGAATTCCCTCGATTTCTACAAAATCTCGTCATCAGACCGGAACTTTAATAACAATGGAACCAATTTGAAAGTATACCGTTTTAAACACTTAAAGTTTTTTTTAATCGGTTCAGCCGTCTGCAAGTAATCAGGTTATAAACATTAAAAAAAATACAGTCGAATTGAGAACCTCCTCCTTTTTGAAGTCGGGCGAAAACAAAAAGTCTTCAGACCTCTAAAAAGATCACAAAATGACGACTTTTGTAGTTTTAATGCTGTAAAAAACTTCTTCTTAACTCGCCTAGGCCTTTCCACCATCAAATTTGGTGAATACCAATGAGCCTTCTGTAAAAAATACGGCGTAAACCAACTCTCTCAATCTCGGGTTTTATTTACCGAAAAGGTGAGCGCATCACTAACACACATAAGAAACAAAATTGCAACTCTAAAACGAGACCAAACATTACAAATTAAGTGCTAAAATAACCGTGAACTGAACTAAGAGCTAGTTCAGTTCACGGTTATTTTTGCACTTGATACGATCGGTGCGTCATATTGCTTGCCATTATTTGCTATGTGGTGACTATACGTAATGTTCCGACTTTGTTCTTACTTTATTAGTCATTCGATTACTTACTTTCGACTATCTCGATGTAGGTCGAGGTCGTGGTACATTACTTATGGGATCCACTATTTTTCTTTTTTTTAAAAAAAAAACGACTCCTGCTGTCAAGTCCTGTGTCGCGGGAGAGAAACATACAAGTCACAGACACAAAGTACACCTAGACTCGGGACAACAATTTGTGGATCACAGAGGGTCGTGTCCCGTGTGGGAATCGAACCCACGACGAAGTTGTCGATGTCGGCTCAACAAAGTAATAAGCCTTTCTAGAAATAATTAAATTATAAACATTGTCTGAGAAAAAATACTTAATATTATTATTATAAAGCCCTTCCCCCCTCAAAACATAGCTCGTAACCTAGTACTAAAGTGGCCTTACTTTAAAAAAAAACTTAAAAGTGTAAAAAGTGCAATCGAGTGCAAATAGTGTGGGTTAAGGGATTGTACCATCCAGTCAACGTCACAAAATCATTATGAAAATAATATATTGCAACGGCCGTGGTCACGGGTAGAGTCTACCCGTGACCACGGCCGATGCAATACGGTCGAAACGTCGGGCAATAAACAAGATATTTTAATTTAAAGATATTTAAAGATTAAGACCCGTAATATATATATTTTCATAATGTCACAAAATCTGTTAGGTTTCATTAGCGTTTGTTGGCAGTCGGTAGTGAACGCCATTTTGTTTTAGCCTGTACTGAAAGCCTCGGTACTCTAACAGTATTTAACCCTTCTGATAATGTAACATGTGAAATTTGGTACAGAAATCGATTGTAGTCTGAAATAGTACTTAGGCTACTTTTATCACAGAAAACATACGGTACGCGTGGGATAGATTCGTTCTTTAACATTTTCAAGCGAACGTACAGGCTAACAGCTACTTAGGCTACTTTTATCACAGAAAACGTACGGTACGCGTGGGATAGATTCTTTCTTCAACATTTTCAAGCGAACGTACAGGGTAACAGCTACTTAGGCTACTTTTATCACAGAAAACGTACGGTACACGTGGGATAGATTCGTTCTTCAACATTTTCAAGCGAACGTACAGGGTAACAGCTACTTAGGCTACTTTTATCACAGAAAACGTACGGTACGCGTGGGATAGATTCGTTCTTCAACATTTTCAAGCGAACGTACAGGGTAACAGCTACTTAGGCTACTTTTATCACAGAAAACGTACGGTACGCGTGGGATAGATTCGTTCTTCAACATTTTCAAGCGAACGTACAGGGTAACAGCTACTTAAGCTACTTTTATCACAGAAAACGTAAGGTACGCGTGGGATAGATTCGTTCTTCAACATTTTCAAGCGAACGTACAGGGTAACAGCTACTTAGGCTACTTTTATCACAGAAAACGTACGGTACGCGTGGGATAGATTCGTTCTTCAACATTTTCAAGCGAACGTACAGGGTAACAGCTACTTAGGCTACTTTTATCACAGAAAACGTACGGTACGCGCGGGATAGATTCGTTCTTCAACATTTTCAAGCGAACGTACAGGGTAACAGCTAGCAGTTCCTGATTACAGCTAAAAAAATATATGTTACATACTCTACAGCATAGTAACGATCATATTAGTAAAGTAGTTATTAAAAAAAAAACAATCAGCCAACCAGTCAAATTCTGTTTTCAAATTAACTGCTGGCGATATTGTGTTATTTTGTTATTTTGAAGATTTCACGTATATATATACATATATATATATATATATATATATACCTAGTCTGGCCATAAATACTGTTACAATTAAAAATAAGAAAGATATTACATTTGAATTTGGAATCTGTCATTTTTATACGATTGTTCATTGTATTTTCTAATTTTGGCGCCAATACATTGTACAATATTTTGCTATATTAAAATGGAGTGGGGTGATAAAGAAAACCGAATCGCTGTGATTGCATTACACAAAGTTGGTATGGAGCCGAATGTAATTTTTAAAACTCTCCATACGCTTGGTATTAGTCAAATGTTTGTGTACCGGGCTATTAATAGGTACAATGAGACCTTCTCTGTTTGTGACAGAAAAAGATCTGGCCGTCCACGTAGTGTTCGTACGAAAATGGTGGTCAAAGCAGTAAGGGAAAGAATTCGAAGAAATCCTGTCCGAAAGCAAAAGATTTTATCTCGGGAGATGAAGATAGCACCCAGAACCTTGTCACGCATTTTAAAAGATGACTTAGGACTTGCAGCCTATAAGAGACGCACTGGTCATTTTTTAACTGATAATTTAAAAAAGAATAGGGTGGTAAAATCGAAGCAACTACTGAAGCGGTACGCAAAGGGAGGTCACAGAAAAATTTTGTTTACGGATGAGAAAATCTTTACAGTTGAGCAACATTTTAACAAACAAAATGACCGTATTTATGCTCAAAGCTCTAAGGAAGCTTCCCAATTAGTCGACAGAGTGCAACGTGGGCATTATCCGACTTCAGTGATGGTTTGGTGGGGTGTTAGCTATGAAGGAGTGACTGAGCCATATTTTTGTGAAAAAGGTATCAAAACATCGACACAAGTGTATCAAGATACCATTCTTGAGAAGGTAGTTAAACCCCTTAACAACACCATGTTCAATAGCCAAGTATGGTCCTTCCAACAAGACTCAGCGCCGGGTCATAAAGCTCGGTCCACGCAGTCTTGGTTGGAAGTGAACGTTTCGGACTTCATCAGAGCTGAAGACTGGCCGTCGTCTAGTCCCGATCTTAATCCGCTGGATTATGATTTATGGTCAGTTTTAGAGAGTATGGCTTGCTCTAAACGCCATGATAATTTGGAGTCCCTAAAACAATCCATACGATTGGCAGTAAAGAATTTTCCCATTGAAAGAGTGCGTGCTTCTATTGATAACTGGCCTCAACGTTTAAAGGACTGTGTTGCAGCCAATGGAGACCACTTCGAATAAGCTTTTTATATTTTGAATTGTTTTTTATTTATGTATTAAACTAACACACTGTAAAAGTAATAAATATTATTTGCAATAAAAAAAAATGTTTTTTCTTCGTAACAATATTTATGGCTAGACTAGGTATATATATATATATATATATATATATATATATTTGAAGTAGTTGGTGTGCAGTGTCGGACCAACTACTTCAAATTAATATGCATTCGGCTTTTACAATCGTTCAATATTGTCTTTTTGTTCCTGTCTATCCGATCTACTCAATTTTGTAATCATTCTGAGCTATTGGATAAATTAGACATAATTATTCATAAAACCCTGTGTACAATGTTGAATGTGCACTTCACAGCACTGAGGAATTAACCAGGAAAATTTTAGAACATACACTGATTAGTTCTGAAATGCGGTGCAAGTCTTGAACGCTTGGAAAATAGCTTGCCCAAACGTTGATTTGCCCACCAACCCCTTTGCCCAGAGACAGTGGGATGGCCCGCACTGCAGTTCGGTGAGAGAACACCTTTTAAATACTACTTCAAATATTTCAGAGGGATCTCGCCTGATGGTTGTGGGTGAATGGGAATCAATTGCTTGGCTTCAGGCTCTTCCATCACCACCACGTTCCACATTTATCACGTTGTATTGTGTTCTTGCAGCATCGTGCTCAATGCGTCGGGTATATAATCCATGATTATTACTTGTTATGGAAAATAAGTGATGATCACATTTCTCATCACACTGTGAACAGAATTTGGACTGTAGAAAACCTAATTCATCAATAGGAAAATATAATACTAATACTACCCCATTGGTTTGCATTATACATAGAATAACCTTGTATACACTCGGTGTTTCTAGCCATTTCATTTGAAATCTTATTACAGCCATTATAGCACATTATGTGGGCAACCTTGTGTAACATTATCCCTAGACACCTCTTAAAACAAGGGCAAGGAATTTTAGTGTTAGTTTGGTAACATTTGGTAGACTGAATATTATTGTACTTACAGTTATTGCTAAACTTTAGTTCTCTGTTCTTCCATTAGTAATGATAATAATGATTTCCTTATTGCCCGAGGTCCCAGCAGTTTTAATCCGAAATGGACCGCAGACCGCATTTTTTTTAATACTAGCTGTGCCCGCGACTTCGTTCGCGTGGAAGTTGGGTTTATATTAAGGTAGTTTATATTACAATTCAACTTCTGTGTAAAACATATTGTAAACATGCTCCACAATGCTCTGTGGCATCTATGGATATTTGGGCCTAGCTTTAATCAGGGCCCAACATATGGCAGGGCAAGCCAAGCAAATGCCCAGTGCAGCAAAATGAAGGGCGACAAAGTTTATGGCGCCAGACGGTTAGAAGACAAATTATTAAAATTCCCACGACCACACCTCGACAAAAAAGTGATTTGCATCACATCAAATACTATTAATATTGAAAAATTCCCCCACCACGCGAGTACTGGGGCGGTTTCGAGTTAAATGAAGCTCGAAACCGCCCAATTACTAGTGCGAAATTTTGAGTTAAGGAGCTTCGATTCTGACTCCGATAGGTCGAAAATTCCGATTGATTTTAAACCTCCGACTCCAACTTCGGCTCCGACACTTTTAAATCGGACCTTTTAATCGGAGGTACCTAGCCGCTCCTTCAAGATAATTTATACATAGGTAATAAAGGTATGATGGAAAAAACTCTCACAGATTCCCTATGATCGCAGGTTATGTCCTGCCCGAGCGATCTTTTCCGAGTCTAAAGTACACCTACTTTGTGTCCGTGTTTGTACCGCGGGAATGCAATGTTTTAAAACTATTTTGCGGGGGCAAAATAGTTTTAAAGAAGTAAGAATTTCAGTTTTTTTTTTTAATCAATTTTCCTGATTCTTTTTAATTTGTATTTAAACGCCATCTATTTTCAAAACTGGATAATTTTATTTTTATACTTGATGATTTTATATTAAACTATCATGCATATTAAACGTAGGTAAGCAAGGTATTTAACCTTAAATTATTCACGCGATCAAGACCCGTAATACATATATTTTCATAATGTGTACAAATCGCGAAAGTTTATTAACATTTGGTAAGCAATTTTGGCACTCAGAAGAAATCGAATCACAGATGGCGCCACGTGTTTTATTTTGATGTAACGCAGACTTAATCTTTCATTTTTTTTAAGCAATTAACATTTATAAATTCTAGAAAATATCAAGTAATTACTGTTTATTTGTAATGTTATATTGTTTTTCATTTCTACATTTATAACATAATCACTATTCATGCAAAACAATGATAAAGGTGCCTATTGGAAGTGATTATTAATATGAAAATTTGTTAAACAAAGTAAACGTGTTAAAGTCGAAAATAAAAGCTTGTATAAATAAGTATACATTTAGAAAAATACTTAAAAAAAAGAATAAAAATAATTTTAACACAACACAAAAAGAGACTCGCAATTAGGGAGTCGATCCTCCGACCTCGCTCATTTAATACCGCTACTTGTGCCAATAGACCACCTCAGCTGATGCAAACACGGTTAAAATAGCTGATCTTAAGAAAATTGAAAATGTTGTGTTTAGCTCCTAATAGTATTAGCGTGAAGTTATTGTTTCCATGGGTTACAATTGTTAATAATGTTAAGACATTATTGCGACTATTGGGACTTATTGTGGAAAAAAATGTGAAAAACCATAATGGTTCGACCAAACATACGTTGCTGCTCTCTCCCCATAGACGATAGCATAATGATTTATAGTGCAAGTAATGACCTATAGTATTTACAATAAAACTGCAAATTTTCATGAAGATCCGTCAAGTAGTTATTGTTTTATAACGATAAATAGCTACAGACATTATACGTCATTGCTTAGCTCCTATGGGAAATAGCGTGATAAATTATAGCCTATATGTTAATCCAGACTACACATACAAAATTTCAACCGAATCTGTCCAACAGTTATTGCGTGATGCGTGTTCAAACAAACAGACAGACAGACAGACATTTCTAAAAATGTAGGAATGTGTTTAAATACTCTTTTCGAACATTTCCCAATATTTTTTTTCACTATGTTCGGCCATGTACAGACACGTGAAATTTACAATTTTATTATATGTATAGATATAGATAGATAGCATGATTCAGTATTCACGCGCGAAGGTTTATTATTAGCGTATTTCATGTATAACTTTGGTGTTTCTATACCGATTTCTATAAGTATTTTTTATGGAATAGTTAATTATGTTAACTTTTTTAATTAGGGATCACTGAGAGTGTTATACACCTAAGAGTAGACAAATATAATCAGAAAGCTTCGAACTACTAAGCTACCGGGAGTTACACGTGATATTGTGAGTCAACCATAAAAGATAGACATATGCTGTCGTGGGATATTTTTTATATAATTTTAAGGAGAACATTTCCGTCATACATGATTTCTGTGTAGCTTTAACCATTACGGTTGCACACGCGACGAAAGCTTAAAAAATGGAGTAACTTCTCCCGTTTTCCTTCACTGCTCTGCTCCTATTGATTGTAGCGTGATGAAAAGTATACTATAACCTACTCAGGAGTATGAAAAATAATTGTTCCAAGTTTCGTTAAAATCTGTCGAGTAGTTTTTGTTTCTATAACGGTTATACAGACAGACAGACAGACAGACAAAAATTTTACTGATTGCATTTTTGGCATCAGTATCGATCCCTAATCACCCCCTGATAGTTATTTTGGAAATATATTTCATGTACAGAATTGACCTCTCTACAGATTTATTATAAGTATAGATTACGGCATATTGGCCACCGAACCATGGATTAACCCTTAAATTGATTCTGTCCGTTTTAAAGGACGCAGTGTTTATACTCACACAGATAAAAAAAATACGCGATTCCGCCTCGCGCGCGCATCTCATTGTGTTTGTTAGACTATCTCTTTCACACTCACGCATTTTGTGCGTGCGAAACGGCCAACGGTCGCTCATTACGCCGATTTGAAAAAGTGCATCAGGCGGGTGGTGTTACGCTCCGGATATTTTTTTTTGAAAAGGTGAGTTTTTTCTTTATTTTGTTCATTATTTTGTTGAATTCAATTGAAATACAGTATAACGTATTAGATGACATAGTTTTTTTCAATACTATCATTGTTTTTGTATCTTTAATTTAGTCGAAACTAAGTATGTCATTTAAAACGGACTATGCCAATTAGGACTATGAACTAGTGTATTTTTTGTTTGTCCCATATAACGGACCTTGCCAGTTATAACTATGAGCTAGTGTATTTTCCGTTTGTCCCATATAACGGACGTTGCCATAAAGTAGTACTTACAAATAGTTCATAGATCCAGCATACTTACCATTGAAATAATACATTTTTTTTTATAATTACAGAAAAATGTCTTGGAGATCCAAGAAAATCATCTCTCTTTTACCTCCAGAGGACTCTGAGGAGTCTGATGTCGAATCGGATGAAGATATTGAACAAAAAATAGGAGCACGTGAGTACTTTAATAGTGACAACTCATCTCCTGTTCGAGAAATGGTTCCTGGGTTGAGTAACTTATTAGATGATCTCAGCGATGATGAGGATTTTTGGATTGGTGAAAATACAGTTATACCTGAGCAACCTCCAACCTCTGTACTGGCAAAAGAATCCTCACCTTTCACACCACATGCTTCTAATCTAACACAGTGTTATATACCCGAAACTCCATCAGAAATGTCCATTGCAACACCATCTACGAGTTTTGTAAGAGCTTCATTGATGCCAGGAATACGTCGAACGAGACAAACTGCAATCGTAGACACGTCACCTAGCCCTTTACCAATACCACTTGTGTCTAGGAAACGTAAAATTAAGCAATTAGATTTTGTTTTCAAAAAAAGAAAGTTTACTGGATACGTAGAAGTGCCAGACTCCACTGACTTCGAAGAGCGGCATACAATTCTAACTCCTCAGCAGTACTTTCAAACATTTTTCAACGATGATATCCTTGATTTTATTGTTGAAATGACAAAAATTTATATTCAGTACAAAATAGTGGTAAATCTATATGTGTTACTAAAAAAGAAATAGAAATTTTATTTGGTATAGAGATTTTGATGGGTATTGTAGATATGCCTGCTGTAGAAGATTATTGGAGTTCTGATCTGAGGTTTGAACCGATTGCATCCGCCATGTCTCTAAAACGTTATAGGTGTATTAAGCGTTATTTACATTTTTGCGATAACACAAACGTAGATAACAACGACCGTTATCATAAAATATCTACTATTATGGAACACGTTCGTCAGCAATGCTTGAAAATCGAAGAAGAGCGGTCTTTTGCAGTGGATGAAATGATAATACCATATAAAGGCAAAAAGGCTGGTAACAGAAAGCAATATAATCCAAAGAAACCCCACAAATGGGGCTTTAAGTTTCTGGTTCGAGCAGGTACGTCGGGCATGGTGTATGATTTTTTTCCTTATGATGGCGCAAACACTTTTTCAGGGGTCAGATTTACCGAATGGGAAGAAGATTATCTTGGTGTTGGTGGTAAAACAGTGCTTAGATTATGCAAAACTATAACTAATCCAGTACTCAGTACAGTCTACTTCGATAACTGGTTCACGTCACTTGAACTTATATACTACTTACGAAATGAGATGGGTATTTTGTCTTTAGGAACGATTAGAAAAGATAGATTGCGTACATGTAAACTTATGACAGATAAAGCGATGAAAAAAAAGGGACGAGGAACATATGAAGTAGTTTGCGATAACTCAAAAAGGTTGGCAGTTACTAAGTGGGTGGATAATCAGTGCATCCATATTGCCAGTTCATTCTGTGCTGAAGATCCAGTTAGTACCATAGAACGATACGATAAGAAAGAAAAGAAGCGAGTCTTTGTACCTTGCCCTAGTGTAATAAAAATATACAACACTCACATGGGCGGCGTTGATATAGCCGACATGTTGACTGCTTTATATAGAATACGAATGAAGACCAGACGATGGTATATGTCAATTTTCGCCCAACTATTAGATATCAGCATGAATAACAGCTGGCTATTGCATCGCCGAGACTGCGTTCAACTTAGAGAACCCAAACTGAGTCTGAAAAAGTTTCGCGTGCAGTGTGCTCTTGCGCTTATGAAGACTAATACTAAGTCTCAGAACCACAGAGCCATGGCTGATTCACCAAGGGTTGGCACTATTCTAAAGCCTGTTCAGCCAAGACCAGTAGATGATGCACGGCTTGATTGTTACGATCATTTTCCGATATTTACCACACAAGGTCGCTGTCGCCTTTGCAAGAATGGAAAAACTATGATTATGTGTACAAAATGTCAACAGAGGCTTTGTTTCACTGCCAAAAAAAATTGTTTTCTTTTATTCCATAAGGAAAAGTGATAGTAGTGGTTAATTTTATACTGAAAAGTTTATTTTGTTTGGTTTATTTTGTTGCAGTTTTTATAAGTACATTGTTACCTACCTTCAAAATAATATTAAGAATATTTAATTTCATAGCCAGAGGTTGACTTTATGTTTAGTTCCTGGCATAATTTTAATGGTTCCTAATAGAAACTTGATCTCATTGTTATGTTTTGTTTTTATTTTGTATAAGTACGGTAAATTTAGAAGTGTAGTTTTTGTTTGATTAGAAAAAAAAAATGTGTTTTGTTTTTGGCAATGTCCGTTTACTGTGACGTATATTAGGTCACCGCACAGTAGCAGGTAATGGGCAATGTCATTTTTAAGTGACGTTTAAAAATATATATAATAATACATTTTTTTTCAAAAATTCATAAGAATTATTTTTTTCTATCCCTATTATTACCCAAAACGTAAACTTAAATATAAACAATCCTACAGATTCAGTATGTGCCAATTTAAGGGTTAAATAGAAACCACAAATCCTAATGTAGACTAGCCGACTGTGCAGCAGATAAACACAAATACGTATCTAATAAGGAATAGTAAAATTACATTACACATATTGCTTTAAAGTGAGCAAGTGTTTTCTCTCCATGCTGTCACTTTTATAATGCGATGCGATAGAATTCTAACACGACCTGGGGATCATCATCATCATCAGCCTATCGCAGTCCACTGCTGACCTGGGGATCAATTCACGTATTTAAAGCAGTGCAGTTGCAGTTAAGTTTCGATTAAAACGGCCTTTTTCGTATTCTTGTAACTTAGTCTCGAAAGCGCAATAACGACATTCTACTCGTAGTACAGTGCGCAAGCGTTTTTGAGATCGATCCCAAAGTTACAAGAATAGGAAAATGGCCGTTTTAGAGATGTACTGCTAACTGTACTGCTTTAAATACGTGAATTGGCCTACTGAGAGAGATTAGATGCGATACTAATGTCGTGAAGTGCTATAAGTAACACTGTTAATAGGGATGATTTTGGTTTTGTGAGGTTTGTTTGATGTATATCAATTTAGCCATTTCGAGGTTAAACAACATTTTATCATGATACTTGTTTTTTCCATTCCTTATGTCAGTTGAACACGTTTACCGTAAGGTAAAATAGTATTAAACTACGAGAAGTTCCGTCTCAATATGGTTTTATTTTTGAATAGTATCCAGGTCAGATGAAAATAGTCTCGAACTCTGGATTCAATGTAAGCTAGGTGACGTGCAGTTATTGAGTATTTGTTCCACATACCTAAGAGACCGTTTATACTGGAGCCATTTGAGTTTTACTCGAGTACAAATTCTCAATATAAAACTAGGTAAAGTAAGGATAGTTAAAAAGCATCACGGTGAAGTTCCTAAACTCTGGTTAGTTAACTCGTAACCATTGATCATCTTTTTCTATAACTTATCTACTTCACAAAATACATATCCTTAAGAAATTTCAGCTTTTTAGATTTAAGGGCTTGAGCTGGGAGTTGATGAGTGTATGAGTGCCTCAGGACTTTTATTTTTATTTAAATAGAAGATTTTAAGTCATGAGAAAATTTAACACTGCGTTCAGAAGGTATTTTAGATCAGATGCCATCTATATTCCTCAAAACTATTCTTGAAAACGACCAGTTTAATTCAATCGATTAGTTTAAGTGATATATTGTTTTATTCGTGATTTTGATTTAATTCAGTAATATTCATTAATTTAAAAAAACTACAGTTTTAGACAAGGCTCTTACTTTCGGTTTATCACTTTCAGAAATGCAACTTGCATACGGTGTGTGTATAAGCTCCCTGACTAAAGGGAAACCATTTAAAATGTTTTAGTGCCAATAAAAGAATAAGTACTCTGTTTTTATTAGTGCAATTTTTAAAGTAATTTCCTATTTCGATATTGCATTGCAATGTGAACATGCGATGTGAGAAATTTTTTACTTAAATTTATTATTTACTAACATGAGAATTCAATTATTCGTATGGAGTAGGTACTTAATCACTTTGTAACTATTCAAGTGATTTAGTATGAAACTAGTCTTTTTTTTCATTGACATTCAAGGACATAAGATAATTTGAAGCATTGAGTTGATTTGAAAGGACAAAAATAGCCTATAAGTGCAATATTATAAGTCTGAAAGTTTAGATGTATAAACATATGTATATATGTTATTCAACCATGCCAAAATGGCTGAACGATTCTGCAAGGATTTTAATTTGAAACATTGAGCTAATTTGAAGGGACATAACAAAACCTATAAGTACTTAATATCATAAATCCGATGTATAAACAGATGTATAACTAAAACAGCTGAACGATTTTAGATGAAATTTGGCACAGAGACAAATTATAATCTAGAATGGCACATAGGCGGTGCCCTAGGTTAGATTTGATTTTAATTTTTTTACACGAAATGGCTGTCTCCACGGGCGATAGAATCGCGCCGATAATATGGCCGTGCTACGTATTTCAATACACTTTCTTAGAACAGCTGAATAATCGCTCGTTTGTGGAGACTACCCGGCAAGACAAGAGCAGAATCTTCGCGATTCTCTCGCCCGTGGAGACAGTCCACCAGGTACTTCGTATCTAGTACCTAACGTATAACAGGCCTAGCAGATATTGCATGTAAATGATAATTTCTGTCGTCCAAATCTCTCGTCTCTTTAGTCGTTCACTCTGTTACACGGTTTCATGATGACACATTTGCTGGGCATAATGCAGTTCTCGCAATGTGCTCCACGTGTTGCGGTCTTCAGCATTACAGAAAAAAATATATAATTAACACAATGTTTAAGTACGTATAAAGATCGACGAATATGCAATAATGTTTATGAAATAAACCAAATTGAATAAACCTTATATAAATAAATGATTAAATCATCACAAAATCCATCTTAAGTACCCACCACCTACCCCCGATCTGTGAATCACCACTATTGAAGTAATAGGTAAATCTTATATATAAAATTATCGTGTCACAGTTTTCGTTGCCATACTCCTACGAAACGGCTTGACCGATTTTGATGAAATTTTGTGTGCATATTGGGTAGGTCTGAGAATCGGACAACATCTATTTTTCATCCCCCTAAGAGTTTGTTTGTTTGTTTGAACGCGATAATCTCAGGAACTACTGGGCCGCATTGAAAAAATATTTTATTGTTGGATAGCCCATTTATCAAGGAAGGCTATAGGTTATAACATCACGCTACGACCAATAGGAGCGGAGCAGCAATGAAAAATGTTGTAAAAAAAAAAGGAAGAAAAAAAGGAAAATTTACGCAGACGAAGTTGCGCGGGTCATTGCCCACCCCTAACATTTATAACTATACTATAATATTTTAAAGCTGAAGAGTTTGTTTGTTTGTTTGAACGCTATAATCTCAGGAACTGCGGGTCCTAAATAAAAAAATATTTTACTGTTAGATGGCCCATTTATCGAGGAAGGTTATAGGTTTTATAACATCACGCTACGACTAATAGGAGCGGAGCAGCAATGAAAAATGTTGTAAAAAAAAGGGAGAAAAAAGAAAAAAAGGGAAAATTTACGCAGACGAAGTTGCGCGGGTCAGCTAGTCTTAAATATAAAATTCTCGTGTCACAGTGTTAGTTACCATACTCCTCCGAAACGGCTTTAATGGTTTTTATTAAATTTTATATGCATATTCAGTAGGTCTGAGAATCGGCTACTATCTATTTTTCATACCCCTAAGTGATAAAGGTTGTCCACCCCTTACATTTATAACTATACTAATATTATAAAGCTGAAGAGTTTGTTTGTTTGAACCAATCTCAGGAACTACTGGTCCGAATTGAAAAATTATTTCTTTGTTGGGCAGCCCATTTATCGAGGAAGGCTATAAGCTATATAACATCACGCTACCAACAATAGGAGCGGAGCATAATGAAAAATGTTGCAAAAATGGGGAAATGTACGCATACGAAGTTGCGCGGGACAGCTAGTGGCTTAATACAATAATCAAAATAGATTGTCAGACCATCGACAGACGTGGTTCACCTCTACACAAGGCGTCCTCATGACAGTTTGCCACCGAATGGTGGTGATTCACAGATCGAGGATGGGTGGTGGGATTCCTCCCTTATAATCTGAACCCTATAAAATAAAATATCTTTAAGTTTTTTTGCGCAATGCTCTATCGCCAAATAGCGTATATTTTACGTTTTACCTTAGTAGTGGAGAGTTGGATATATTGTTCTGCTTGATAAATTGTACCACCTCAAAACTTTCTACCAAATGTTACTATTTAGGGTTTCGTAGCCAAAATGGCAAAACGGCACCCTTATAGTTTCACCATGTCCGTCTGTCCGTACCTTTTCTCAGAGACTGTTAGTGCTAGGAGGCTGTAATTTTGCTTAAATACCCATATTACTTACGCTGACAAAGTGAAAGAATAAAATCTTTTTTTTTCATGTGATTTTTTTTTTCACCTACCCCATCGTCTGGGGTATGGGAGGACGATTTTTGGATTTAGGGATCCGTTTGTAAAATATTAAGCTTTAAAGTGTACATTTTTTGTTAGAATCAAGTGTCCCCATGCCAGCTAAATGGTTGATGTTGGGTATGTCAAAAAAATCACGGTAGTAGTATATATAGTAAAATTAAAAAAAAAACTATCACAGCTAAGTAGGCTTTACAAGTTTACGAGTAACAGCTGAGAAGAGATCAAATGAGAAGTAACAAAATATACGTACAAATCCATTGAAAAATATTATTTAGTTGATGTAACGTTGTAAGTATGAAACAAAAACAACAGAAAACCTATTTCTTAAGCCACATTATTCGGAGGGGGGCAGGGGGTGGACTACGGAACTCTACATTGTGCGTGGCCCGACATGCACTTGCCCGGTTTTTTCTTGTCTGGCAACTCAAAACTAACCGCGGACAGTGCCCTCGACTACTTTAGTTTTTGTAACAGCGTTGAAAAAAGTTTTTGATATTGTTTGATGAAACTTCTTAAGCGTGTACCTAAGGACATTACTCAGTGAAAAATTTTTATTGAAAGTAACGGATGTTTTAAGTTTTAAGATTATTTTTCGGCTAGCAATGTTTTTACATCTCCTAGTTTGATAAAACGTACCACTATTCTGTAGTTGTCTTAATTGGAATATTGATTGTCAAGTCAAATCAGACTCTTTTTATGAAATGTCAAAACAACTAGCTCTATAGAAATGTGTATGAAATAGGAACCTATGACGTCATAAGTTCCAATCGTCAAATCGTTACTTTTAGAATTCATTTTCATGCTTTTATATTCAAAAACATGTTATAATGTAAAAGAACAGTTATTTTCAGACCATTTTAAGTTCTACTATTATCTAATTAATATAAAATAATTTACTTTTATTGTAGTCAACTACCCAATTAAACAGGTACAATTAACCCAACTATGTATGCATGTTTTTTCCAAAAGGATAGTAGTTAAAGGAAATATTATAAATTGATATTAAAATGGAAAGGGCTTTCTCAGCTTTAATAAAGAAGGAGATGAGTTTGAACCAAATACTGCAACATATTCTGTCTCACAATCAACTATTTTACGTCCCGCTAAGCAAAATAAACTATAAACGCCGTAAGCAAAATAAACTTGTTAATGATTAAACTATGCTTAAAAACTCTATGTGTCTCAAAGTATGTATCTCCCACACATACTTTTAATTTTTATGTTACTAAAATTTAATTACTGACCTAAGCCTGACATAAGCGGCTGTAGCCTAATGGCTAAAACATCGGTCTCGCAATCGTGATGTCGTGGGTTCGAATCCTGGCCATTATACTACCGACGTGAACCCATTCCTAACACAAGCCATTGAGTTTAGCTGGAGGGGTTAACAGGATTGCTAGTAATGTCCACATTGCTGGTCATCTGTTTAAAAAAAAAATACTTTGATAATGTTAATACTTAATGTTTAAATTCGTTTATATTAGTTTCAGATAGGTACTACTACCTGCTTTTCTTACTTTTTTTTATAAATTATTAAAAAAAATATTTATTTAATTTTTGGTAGCACTTTCTCTATAATACCTACTTTATTTAAATATTATCTATACTTATAATAAATCTGTAGAGAGGTCAATTCTGTACATGAAATATATTTCCAAAATAACTATCAGGGGGTGATAAGGGATCGATACTGATCCCAAAAATGCAATCAGTAAAATTTTTGTCTGTCTGTCTGTCTGTCTGTATAACCGTTATAGAAACAAAAACTACTCGACGGATTTTAACGAAACTTGGTACAATTATTTTTCATACTCCTGAGTAGGTTATAGTATACTTTTCATCACGCTACAATCAATAGGAGCAGAGCAGTGAAGGAAAACGGGAGAAGTTACTCCATTTTTTAAGCTTTCGTCGCGTGTGCAACCGTAATGGTTAAAGCTACACAGAAATCATGTATGACGGAAATGTTCTCCTTAAAATTATATAAAAAATATCCCACGACAGCATATGTCTATCTTTTATGGTTGACTCACAATATCACGTGTAACTCCCGATAGCTTAGTAGTTCGAAGCTTTCTGATTATATTTGTCTACTCTTACATTTATAACACTCTCAGTCATCCCTAATTAAAAAAGTTAACATAATTAACTATTCCATAAAAAATACTAATAGAAATCGGTATAGAAACACCAAAGTTATACATGAAATACGCTAATAAATAAGCCATCGCGCGTGAATACTGAATCATGCTATCTATCTATATCTATACATATAATAAAATTGTAAATTTCACGTGTCTGTACATGGCCGAACATAGTGAAAAAAAATATTGGGAAATGTTCGAAACGAGTATTTAAACCCAATCCTACATTTTTAGAAATGTCTGTCTGTCTGTTTGTTTGTTTGAACACGCATCACGCAATAACTATTGGACAGATTCGGTTGAAATTTTGTATGTGTATTCTAATAAGTCTGTATTAACATATAGGCTATAATTTATCACGCTATTTCCCATAGGAGCTAAGCAATGACGGATAATGTCTGTAGCTATTTATCGTTATAAAACAATAACTACTTGACGGATCTTCATGAAAATTTGCAGTTTTATTGTAAATACTATAGGTCATTACTTGCACTATAAATCATTATGCTATCGTCTATGGGGAGTGAGCAGCAACGTATGTTTTGTCGAACCATTATGGTTTTTCACAATTTTTTCCACAATAAGACATTATTTACAATTGTAACCCATGGAAACAATAACTTCACGCTAAAACTATTAGGAGCTAAACACAACATTTTCAATTTTCTTAAGATCAGCTATTTTAACCGTGTTTGCATCAGCTGAGGTGGTATATTGGCACAAGTAGCGGTATTAAACGAGCGAGGTCGGAGGATCGACTCCCTAATTGTGAGTCTCTTTTTGTGTTGTGTTAAAATTATTTTATTCTTTTTTTTAAGTATTTTTCTAAATGTATACTTATTTATACAAGCTTTTATTTTCGACTTTAACATGTTTACTTTGTTTAACAAATTTTCATATTAATAATCACTTCCAATAGGCACCTTTATCATTGTTTTGCATGAATAGTGATTATGTTATAAATGTAGAAATGAAAAACAATATTACATTACAAATAAACAGTAATTACTTGATATTTTCTAGAATTTATAAATGTTAATTGCTTAAAAAAATGAAAGATTAATTCCGCGTAACATCAAAATAAAACACGTGGCGCCATCTGTGATTCGATTTCTTCTGAGTGCCAAAATTGCTTACCTACAAATGTTAATAAACTTTCGCGATTTGTACCTACACATTATGAAAATATATGTAGGTCTTGATCGCGTGAATAATTTAAGGTTAAATACCTTGCTTACCTACGTTTAGTATACATGATAGTTTAATATAAAATCATCAAGTATAAAAATAAACTTATCCAGTTTTGAAAATAGATGGCGTTTAAATACAAATTAAAAAGAATCAGGAAAATTGATTTAAAAAAAAAACTGAAATTCTTACGTAGAGGGATATGAATATATGATGATCTTAATTTGCGACAGGTTGACACACCTATTTTTAAATTCACCAATGTAGACATTATAAAATAATATTTTAATCTTCTAAAGTGAGTGAAAAAAAATATTGAAATAAGTTTAGAAATAGTATCTAAACACAAAAAAAGATATCTGAGTATATCTTTTAGAAACGTTTGAATGTTGTTTGTTTGTTTAAACATTGCATTCCCGCGGTACAAACACGGACACAAAGTAGGTGTACTTTAGACTCGAAAAAGATCGCTCGGGCAGGACATAACCTGCGATCATAGGGAATCTGTGAGAGTTTTTTCCATCAAGATAATTTATACATATGTAACAAAGGTATGCCTTTATTACCTATGTATAAATTATCTTGAAGGAGCGGCTAGGTGCCTCCGATTAAAAGGTCCGATTTAAAAGTGTCGGAGCCGAAGTTGGAGTCAGAGGTTTAAAATCAATCGGAATTTTCGGCCTATCGGAGTCAGAATCGAAGCTCCTTAACTCAAAATTTCGCACGAGTAATTGGGCGGTTTCGAGCTTCATTTAACTCGAAACCGCCCCAGTACTTGCGTGGTGGGGGAATTTTTCAATATTAATAGTATTTGATGTGATGCAAATCACTTTTTTGTCGAGGTGTGGTCGAGGGAATTTTAATAATTTGTCTTCTAACCGTTTGTCGCCCTTCATTTTGCTGCACTGGGCATTTGCTTGGCTTGCCCTGCCATATGTTGGGCCCTGATTAAAGCTAGGTCCAAATATCCATAGATGCCACAGAGCATTGTGGAGCATGTTTACAATATGTTTTACACAGAAGTTGAATTGTAATATAAACTACCTTAATATAAACCCAACTTCCACGCGAACAAAGTCGCGGGCACAGCTAGTTGTGAATAATTTAGTGTATTGCATAAACCATTTTTTTAAGTAATTATACATTTATTATCACAGGAAGTCTTATATTGATTCAATTTACCAGACCCTAAAAAAGTAAATTGTCCCAACGGAAAGCCTTTAGAAAAACTCGTATTTTGAGAAATCGGTTTTGAGTATAGTGTGGACTTCGCGGTATAAGATAAAAGAGGTTCTAAACTATGTAGTATTGGATATATAGTTTGTTTTAATTAATACACAAACGAGATATATTGCAGGCACTGAAAAATGGTACGACATAGCCGACTCTCCCCAACATCTTATAAAATGTAATTTAAGTTTTAAAGGTCTTAATTATCGTTAAAATAATGTTCCTACCTATACCTCAAAGGGGAGAGATGGGAAAAACATTCATTTCGTACGAATACAATTAAAAAAAAGGTGACGGCGACGTGTATATTGAGAAATTGAAAACGTGACGTTTTCTCTTTTCGCGTCGCGTTTGTTTGACAAACTACCTACCTACATACGACTCTCGACCACACTCGTTTTAGAGTGCTGGAGCTGAAGTTTGACAAGTACTAGAGGAGTTAGAAATGTCGGTTTTCGGTACACGTGCCATTTTAAGGTACTAAATCCAAAACGAACTAATACTTAGGTACCTACTTGTAAGTACAAATGTGCGGTTGGAAAAAATGCACATTACCAAAGAAAGGTCCCCCCCTCTCCGAAAATACTTACAACGTTATATCAACTCAATAACATTTTTAATAGAATTTGTACATAATTTTTGTTACTTCTCATTTGATCGGCTGTTACTCGTTTACTTGTAATAAAAAATACTTAGTTGTGATAGTTTTCCTTTTAATTTCACTATATTGGGACACTTGATTCTAACAAAAATTTGCACTTTGAAGCTTAATATTTTACAAACAGAACCCTAAAACTAAGAGTCGACTTCTCAACTCCCAAACGTTTTTAAAAGACCTATCTAATGATACCTCAGACGATTGGGTAGGTAAAAAAAAATCACACCCTCACTTCACATATAGGGAAATCACCACAAAAAAAATATTTTTTGCATGATTTTATTCTTTCACTTTGTCGTGGTAAGTAGTATGTGTTATTGTATATTACACTGAGTAAAGGTGCGGACGGACGGACATGGCGAAACTATAAGGGTTCCGTTTCACTATTTTGGCTATGGAACCCTAAAAAGTAAAACGGCCGATGGTCACTGGAGCAATTGAGCCCTAGAGTGGAGACCGCAACTTAGTAAACATAAGGTAGGTCGGCCCCCTGCCAAATAGATCTAAACAAGGTTGTTGGAATGGACTGGATGCGGAAGACTGAGAATTGGATGTTGTGGCTAAAATTAGGAGAAGTCTATGTCCAGCAGTGGACCCTTATAGGCTGATGATGTCAATACTAAAAAGCAGGTTTGGTCTTCAGGTTTATCACTATAAAAGTACCTACATAGAAATCAGTCGTCCTTTATTAACTGTTTAGCTTTGGTTTCATCAAATTTACCCACATAATCACAAGTATTTTGACACGTTCGTTTGCACATAATAGGTTAGTTTACTGCCGACTGCGCAACTTAATGTTAAACATTTATTGGTACTGAGAGTGGTATACTTATCTAGCTTACCCTCGCAACTTTTATGCAATTCATACAAAAATACCAAATCGCAATTAAAAAAATACTTTAAGACCTAAGTATTCTCATACCTACTAAAAATACAATAACTTATCAAAAACTTATCAAAATACAATAACTTAGAAAAAAAATTCGCTGACTCACTTCTATGTTTTAGTTTATAACTCTGGTGTTTTATAAGCTAGGACAACGTTTTATAAACTAAAACCTTCGAAAAATATGCAGTCGAATAGCGAAAACTCCTTCTAAATCGGAAACATAAAATTACGTACATACATACATACTGGTCAAACCATATTTTTTGAAGGTAGTTAAAAATTTTAATTAAAATCAGTCAAATAGTTTCGGAGAAACACCGTGACACGAGATTTTTTAGATATTATAATCTCAAAAAAAAAATCTGCTGCAAACTCGTGGCCTCAAATCTGTTAATAACATAATACAATAAGAATAATAAAAGAAAACATAATCCAATCTCTCCGAAAACGGATATATTTATTTTTAAAGTCCCACAAATCATATTCTAAGATGGCGGCGTAACTGTCACTGTAGATTGCAAATATTTTACTCACAATCGCCGGAGTTGAAATAAGCCCCAGGCATTCCGGTTAAACGTAATAAATCTCGCAAGATTTAAATTATCCGTAACTAACTTTAAAAAGGAAAAAGTCGAGAGGAAGCTAGTTATAATATATTACATTAAATGGCTGACGGGATTTTATGATGGTTAGGTCAAAGTGGAAGTTTTAGCCTCCCTTGTAACAAACTTTTTCTTTGCGTGATATCAACAGGTGAAATATTACTTTGTTGTGCTACGTTAAGTTAAAGTTATAGGAAAGAGGATTAAAGAAGTTAGGACTCGTTATAAAGATACCAAATCGAAAAACAAGAGTATCCTTTTGATATTATTTATTTCTTAACTAGTTGTCCGTGACTTCGGTCCCGTGATATTTTTTTTTATTATTTTTTTTCATTTTGCGGGTAATGAAAAGTCCTGGCTATAACTAATCTATCTGTGTGCCAAACTTCATCCAGATGCATTAGGCAGCTCTGGTTTTATTAAGTAACAAGCATCCATCTATCCAAACTTTCGCATTTATAGCATTAGTATAGATAAGATGAAGATAGGAATAGTATTCATTTGAATCTTGGGAATAGTTGCATTTACAAGTGCAAATCCCATTTTATTTTTGAAGAAAATGCCATGTTTGTTGAACCGTTAATTGAAACCCAAACGTGCAAATGGTTATCTAACTTCTTTCCCTAAAATGTAAATGTTCTCGTAGCTTTCTTAATTTTTGAAAAATAAAAAACTTTGGTTCTCTGCCGAATCACCTCATTTCTGATTTTGTCCCTAAGAGAAACTCCGAGCATAGCCCTTTCCATAGCCCGCTGAGCAACTTTGAACTTGTGGACCAGCCGTGCCGTCAGTGTCCACGTTTCGGCTCCGTATGTCGTGACGGGTAGGATGCACTGATTCCGTGATACAATTGGTAAAAGTAATCATTTCTAAAAGAAGCAAATTCATATCGTCTCAAAGTCTAATCCTTAAAATTAATTAGCTTTCTATATTATTACGAATGTGGAGTCTATTACTAGGTACAGGAGTATGTAGCCTGATAGACTTTTCAACTTCTAAGAGTCTAAAACCAACGCTCTAAAAGCCTAGGGGCAAAGTTTCATAAGTATGTGGGTAAAATTTACCTCCAGGTATGTGGGAAGTTAGAAGTAAGTTTTGCCATTTACAAAGCGTAGGTATCTATAAAATAAATTTCAACTCTAGAACTTTGAACTAAGAAAAGGCCGTTACTGAAATGGTGACAAATATCTTAGCTGAACGACTGACAGACGTACAAATCAACGATTTCTACAAATGGTAGTTTGAATCGTTTTCATCGATCTTCTCAAAAGACATCGGAAAATAGAAAAGAAATGACGGAGAGGTAACTCTAACTCAGAACTATGAAAACTATATCTGTCCCTTACTATTTATATTAAAATGACAGTGACAACATGAGTTTTTAAATTGAATTGCAATTGAGTATTAGATTTCGAAATAATCTTTTTTTTTTTTAAGACGACTCCCGCTGTGGAGTAAAAGCCCTGTGTCGCGGGGGACTTTACAAACATACAAGTCACGGACACAAAGTACACCCTGGCTCGGAACAACAATTTATGGATCACATGTTCCGTGTGGGAATCAAACCCACGACCTCTTGCGTAGCAGTCGGACATACTGCTACCGCGCCACATAGGCAATCCATCCAGACACAGATACGCTTACAGGCCGCTCTGAATAAACCATCGTGCTCATCACACAAAGTTTTATCCTGGGTGGAGATCGAACCCACGACCTCTTGCGTAGCAGTCGGATACACCCCCACCGCGCCACAGAGGCAGTCGATATTATACACAAACATAAGTAGGTACGAATTACGATACTTATGGTATTGGATTTCTCAAAAACACGACTTCATTGCCACTCTTTGTGTTCAGAATCATAAAACACCAAAGCCGATTACTTTTATCAAAGAAAAAATAAACGGAAATAGAAAAGATAACCATCTCTTCCTTTTCATTATCAAAGTAATTTTCTTTTAACTTCAACAATTGGTTGCATGACGCCAATGATCTTGTACCCCCAGATATAGATCAGTAGATCCCATTATTATAGTTATTCAAGAAACTGTATTGAGTAAATGTCAAGGATATGCAGATATGAGTTATAGTGCTATTTTGCACAATGGTTTTATTTAAAGACTGAACTATGAAGTTAATAGTTTGGTAAATTTATGGACTTGGTCTTGTTCGGGTTTTCACGACATTATACATTAGTATTTCTATTTTTTGCAATTATATATACTGACTGAGTGGTTGGCATTGCGTGTAGACGTTTACAGAATTTATACTATCAGTCTGATTGTATATTTGGCCTTTAAAATATTTATGAAATTTGGTCTAAATTGCTTATAATAATTTGGTCTTAGATAACATTGTAATGGCATCTATGATTCATTTTCGATTGGTTTGCTCAGACTGTGATTGACACTAATATATACTTAGTTTACGTTCAGATATGGAGTGCTAAAGGCACGTTGGCGCTCGTTTTATATTATACTAGCGGACGCCACGCGGTTTTACCCGCGTAGTCCCGTTCCCGTGGGAATACAGGGATAAAAAATAGCCTATGTCACCCGGGGTCAGTGTAGCTTCACAACGATGAAAGAATTTTTCAAATCCGTCCAGTAGTTTCGGAGCCTATTCCTTACAAACAAACAATCAAACAAACCATCAAATCTTTCCACTTTAAAATATTAATATTTTTTTTTATATAAAAGGCGACTCCCGCACAAGGGTACAAGCCCTGTGTCGCGGGGGACTTTACAAACATACAAGTCACGGACACAAACTACACCCAGACTCGAGACAACAATTTGTGGATCACACGGAGTGGTGTCCCGTGTGGGAATCGAACCCACGACCTCTTGCGTAGCAGTCGGACACACTCCCACCGCGCCACAGAGGCAGTATAGATATATTTTATTTTGGGGCAACTCACACAACGCTATCTGATCCCAAACTAAGCAGAGCTTGTACTATGGAAACCAGACAACTGATAAACATGCTTAAATATTTCTAAATACATACATATTATAGATAAATAACACCCAAACACATAATAAACCATCGTGCTCATCACACAAAGTTTTATTCTGGGTGGGGATCGAACCCACGACCTCTTGCGTAGCAGTCGGTTACACCGCGCCACAGAGGCAGTCAGTTTTGCCAAAGCGTTTCAATTCTTTCATATTATTTAAACACACAGTTACGATATAAGTATGAAAATTGTAAACACACTTTAGCAAAACAGATCCTGAAACGATCCCTTAATATCTACAAAGTCAGTTATGTCTGAGCACGCTAACTCAATTTTATAGATTGAGCAATTTGCATCGCGTGTAGACGCTTTCAATTTTTATACCTTTTTGATGAAGACTCTAATTGAACGTTTAGCCTTTGAGATATAGGTATAATTATTTGACAAAGTATTGAACTCTATCCGCGACAACATTAAAAAGTATGATACCTTCATTCGATTGATATCACATTGACAACATAAATGTCAGCTTGTGGCGTATTTATTTATATAAGGGCAACCAAGAAAGCTTATACTTAAACTTTACAAGTTTACATATTAATAGATACATCCAGAAGTGCTGCCTTAATTATAGGCTACCACGGCATGCATTAGGTAGGAAAGAAACGTGCTCTTTTAGAAAAGCACGACTGAGATAAGAAAGAAGAATTACAAAAAAAGTATGCATACAAATAAGTAAACTATCAAATAGGTTATAGTATAAATAGCGAGCCGACACCTTACCGACTCTTCAACGTTCCACGTCTTTATGGGAGAATATATTAATGTTTTTAGAGCCTGGTAAAGACATCGGATCACTCGGTATCTTTGAAGCTAAATTAAACATCAAAAAGCATACCATTTTGATTTATTTTACTGAGGTAGTTAATACATTTTTTATGTAAATATAAATTCCTTACTTATTAAGTTATATTTTAGTCTCTGAACTTTTTACGCAATATGTATTTGAAACGACGTATCTACAGGATTTATGAAACGCAATTTTTATGAGATCTAACTATTTTTCTTGATCAATGTTCTTAAATTAGTTTTGCGCTTCATTATGCCAAATCTATAACCTATAACTGTTATAGCCTTACTCAGTGTGTTCGTTATTTACTATATTAAATGTTACAAAAGACAGGGTTATTAAAAAAAGGTACCATTAACTTTTAACCAGAGTCGATCCATTTATAAAAGTAAATAAAACACAAATGATATTTATTTGATAGACTTCTGCATACAAAACTTTGAGACAATCAACTCACCGATCTCATTATCTCATCTTGAAGTCTAAACTTATTCCATCTCCTCTCTTCGAAGAGTTTGCAAGTTAAGAGTGTGAGCGATTCAAATCAAGGTTATACAAGTTTAATAAGTGAAGTCTAGTGTTCTGATTTAATTCCGAACAGGAAATAATTTCTGGATAGCTCTGGGAGTTTGTATAATTTAAAACACATACCTTATACATAGTGCTTGTGTGAAAATTTGGAACAGTGTTTTATAAAATAAAGTCTGTTCTAAAAAATATTATTTTAAAAAAATGTAATAAATGTCATACCTAATAGTGCACTGCTGAATGAAATTTAGCAAAAGAAAAACCTTATACATAATTATAACTATTTATTATACAGGAATTAACTCGCATTGTTTACCTTAAAATTTGCTTGACGTTTCGACCAGGTTGCACCGGCCAAATTTTAAAATTTTAAGGTAAACATAGCGTGTTAATTCACGTAGGTAAAATAAATAGTTATAATCATGCAACGCGAAAGTTGCAATCCGTTATGTCATCGTAAACGTTTTATGCCATGCTAGCTATCCCGCACTTCGTCTGCGTACATTTTCCCCGTCTTGTAACATTTCTCATTGCTGCTTCGCTTCTGTTAGTCGTAGCGTGATGTTATACAGCCTATAGCCTTCCTTAATAAATGGGCTATTTAACAGTAAAATAATTTTTCAATTCGGATCAGCTCCTGAGATTACTGCGTTCAAACAAACAAACAAGCAAACTCTTTAGCTTTTTAACATTAGTATAGATTATAAATACATAAGTTTGGATGGATAGATGTTTGTTACTTAATCACGTCAAATTTGGCACGGAACTCATAGTCTGGAATAGCACATTGACTGCTTTTATCCTATAAAAAGTAAAATTTTCATGGGAACGAAGTCGCAGGCAATAGTTAGACAACTCATACTCGGCTTAATCACAAACTGGGCAAAGCTTATACAATAGCAACCAGACAACAGATAAATGTATGACTACAACCATCCGTCATCAACAGCAGATCTGGACGAAGTCGCGTAGTAATTACAATAAAAATTACATTATAAATAAACAATGCTCGTTAAAGTACCTACCGGTGTATAGTATCAATAGTTTTGATGACTACGACCAATATACTACATACAATTTATTTGCTGAATGCGCTGAGAAACACGTAAATGCATTCACTCATCATACAGTTTCTTATTTATCGCCTATATCGTAAAATCATGTTAGTACATATTTATCAATAGTGCACAATGTCATTCTTTTTAAGAAGACTATACCCGCAGTAGGGTACAAGCCCTGTGTCAGGAGGAGGGACTTTACAAATATACAAGACTCGGGACAACAATTTGTGGATCATACAAAGTGGTGCCCCGTGTGGGTATCGAACCCACGATCTCTTGGGTAGCAGTCGGACACAATCCCACCGCGCCACAGAGGCAGTCAAGGAAACATACACGTTTTCTTGGCCGTGTCCGTATCAAATGCTATCCTGATTTCATCTCATCAAAGACAGCCCGCTCTATAGGAAAATAATAATAATAATAACATCTTGGGACAGCTCACAGTCACCCCTCCAGCTAAGCTAAATTGCTTATGTTAAGAGTGGGTTCACGACGGTAGGGTAGGATTCAAACGGCCACCTCACGATTATGAATCCGATGCCTTAATCATTAGGCTACCGCCTAGCTGACCCGCGCAACTTCGTCTGCGTCAATTTTCCCCGTTTTTACAACCTTTTAATTGCTGCTCCGCTCCTATTGGTCGTAGCGTGATGTTATATAACCTATAGCCTTTCTTGATAAATGAGCTATCCAACAGTACAAGAACTTTGCAATTGGACTTAGTAGTTCCTATGATTGTCGCGTTCTAACAAAGTCTTCAGCTATAAAATATTAGTATTGATTCATAGGTTCCCAATAAAGACACACTTTTCGAGTGACAAAACGGTGTGCCGTTTTTAGACAACCGACACCCATCTATGAGACTGAAAGTGGTACCTAGGTAATGTTGCTTTACTTCATTAATTAACTTGCTCAAATATCCATAAGGATTCCACTCTTACAAAGTCGCAGGAGAAGGTATGTCAGAGTCGAACCAAACCAAATCACAAATAACTAGAGTGAGGGTGTACCTTGCGGAATTGGTACCTTCACTCTCAGTAGGCAACGTTGCTTAATGCGCTTATTACACTTCACTGCATCAGGGACCCTAAACCCATAAAAGAGAGGTGTAATAAGAGTAAGGGGCCGCCTCCACGAGCAAGAGAATCGCGACAATTCCGCACTTCTATCGTCGGGTAGTCTCCACGAAAAGGTGATTATTCCGCCAGCGTACCGTTGCGACGACTGGTAATGATATCGTCACGTTGTCGAGGCGGGACGCCTGCGTATGACAGGGCGCCCGCCGCGCTAAGCAGCGTGAGCGCCACGTTCCACGATGACCGCGCGGCGATAGGATGACGTTTCGGGCTCAGCCATTCGTCGTAACGCCGCAATAACATCGCCGTTTGGAAACACATTCTAAGAGAGTGTATAGAAATACGAGTAACACGATGATAGTATCGCCGCGATTCTCTCGCTCGTGGAGGCGGTCCCTTAGGTACCTAATATCTAACAAATTTTCAAGGCTACCTTTGATTTAGGGTTAGTGTAATAGCCGTTTAAACTAGTTAATCTTACAATCTGGTCGATTGCTCCTGACTCACCGATCCATTTTTAAATAGTCGCCTTGTCAAGCTGTAGGTATAAATTATAGATGTCGTATTTACACTGTTATTATAGAATGTGCTGAATAGCAATTTTCAAGGCACCTGCGCATTGGAACATCAATAAACATTTTTATAATTTGCCATAGCTGTTTATGACTTGTACAAAATATTGCTACTACGTGCTTGTTTTAGCTGTATTATCTGAATAGCGCATGGCCTTTTCCTGACATAAAGATACCCCATAAAAATTACCACAGTTAATATAAATGAGTCAAAGATTGAATATTCAAAGTAGATCATACATAATAATAGACTGTCCACACGATGGAGTAGGTGAGATAAAAAAATCACATACCCAATTTACGAGAAGGGCCCCTCCCCTTCTCGTAAATTGGGTTTACACGAAAAAAATTTTTCAAGATTCTAATCTGCTCATTTGTCGGCGTAACTAATACATATATCCATACGAAATTACATATTTTCTACCGCCACGCGGCTTGTTTTGCCATATGACTTCCGTGAAGAAAAATATGTTTTTATTATATTTTTTATCATCCTTAACTTAAAAAAACCGGCCAAGTTCGATTCGAACTCACACACGAAGGGTTCCGTACCATTATACTTTAATATCGACATTTAAATTAGACATTATATTATAATATCGAGCAAAAACAGCAAAAAAACATTTGTTGTATCGGAGCCCCACATAAATATTTATTTTATTCTGTTTTTAGTTCTTGTTGTTACAGCGGTGCGGTATCAGAAATACATTTGTGAAAATTTCAACTGTCTACATATATCACAGTTCATGATAAACAGCCTTGTCACAGATAGTCAGATAGTGGAGTTCTAGTAATAGGGTCCCATTTTTAGGGTTCCGTAGCTTAAATGACAATATGATGCCTCTGACTGCATAAGGGTATCTTGTTTCTGTCTTTTAGCAGGCAATTATTTTAGTTTTTATTTTTTTTCTTATTTAGTACTTTTTTTCGTTAATATAATTTGATAAGAACTACAGGTTTTATTGTTTACGTTGTTTTTTCTATGATTTGCCAATTCAATTTTTTTTTTAAGATAGATTATATATATTTTCATACTCACCCTTTAAAGGCCTTTGCTTTAATACGCAACTCGAAGGTCTTAGCTATTTAAGCCCGCACATTTCTAAAATCCGCCATTGAGATGTCGTTTGATGTATTCATGTCTTAAATTAAAATCGGTTACGCCCTTGAGGAGTTATGAGTGGACAGGAACATTAAAAGAATACAGTGATACATACAGGCGAAACACAACTCTCTTCCGCGGTCAGAATCGGACAAGGATTTAATATACACCCTGAATAGACATCGCTCATGAACATGAACTTGGAACTCAACAAGACCTCAATAACCATCGAGCCTCTTTGGGTTCGAATTAAGTAATCAGTAATTACGATACCCATACTCTAGAGAAATGCGTATGAAGGTTACTTTCAGTACTTTCGGTACTTTGTGATTGATACATCCTTGTTCGTGACCATATTAAGGTGAGTATACATTTAAGCATTTGCTAGAGCATTACAATGTAATGTAACGTTCTTACGATGGTACAATACAGGCAAAAGTTCAGTTTCATAAAGTATTTCCATGTAATGTAACGTTCTTGCGAATGTTCGACGCTGTGTTCGACGCAATTGAGTGTTTGACTTCTATCAAAAAAATATATTTTAAAATAGCCAGGTAACAATATGTCATAAAGTGTTAAATAAAATATGTTCTAAACTATATATTCATATATGTTACATAATTTATAATCATAAAGAGAAACACTGAAAGTTAATAATTTGACCATAGAAAACGGTACAGAGCGGCTCGGTTTTGACGTTTATTAAAAAGAGGCTGATTTGACTTTAATCAAATACCCTATTACAGATAAATGCTGTAAGGCGAGTGATCATTTACCTGTAACATTTCTTTCTGTCTTGCATACACTCCCGTCACCCGCGCTCGTGCGATTGCTCTATAAAACGTTACACCAACGTTTTATCGAGCAAAGGCAACAAAATATCGAGCGTCATGTTAGAATTACGGTTTGAGAAATTTAAACAGCGAATGCTCGCCGTTCTGTCACTAGTTAATGCTCAAGTGTGTGTCACCTTAAGCCCATAAATATATATACTTGGATAGTAATCAAAATTTCACAGTTTTTAAATTATTCAGTGTTCTAAAGCGGTGTTTTTAAGACTGTTTGTCTGTAAGGTCGGTACAGGGATAATCATTTTAGGTGATAACGTTTTAAGAAAACATTTATGACTCGTGACAGTTTTTTTTCTTTATATATCTATTTTATATTTTTTTCGTATTTTTAAATCCAAAAAGAGGCGGAGTTGATTTTTTTTATTAAAATATGTGAACAGTATGTACTACTTAAGATTTACTTTTTTTTTAACGTATTTCACATACGTTAAAAAAAAATAAACATACGTTAAAAAAAAGTAAATCTATAACGTAACGTACACAATCATAGCTTCCCTATACAATCCATACTAATATTATAAATGTGAAAGTAACTCTGTCTGTCTGTCTGTCTGTCTGTCTGTTACGCTTTCACGCTCAAACTACTGAACCGATTTAGATGAAATTTGGTATAGAGATAGTTTGAGTCCCGGGGAAGGACATAGGATAGTTTTTATCGCGATAACCGACATCCACGCGGGCGGAGCCGCGGGCGAAAGCTAGTTGTTTATAAGTGAAGACCTGTAATTGGCTTTCTGTTTGTATTCTGTCATTTTCTTCCACAAATGTTGTAGCTGTTGGTTTTCTGAATTGAAATAAATAAATAAATAAAATGTGTTTAAAGTCTCCTTCCTCTGAACGTTTTTTTTTTTATATTTTGAAATATTTCGAATATTATTTCAATTTTCCTACAGAATTAGAAATAAAAACTATGCACAGATCTATTAATTTAATCTACAATTAAAATGAATAGATCTGTGCACAGTTTTATTAATCAGTGCGATCGAAATGTCATTGGGTAAATAAAAAGAATTACATACATTTTAAGCTTCATAAAAGAATTAGGTTTTTAACAGCATAGTTATTGGTCTTCACCTAGGTGATTGTACTCCGTCCGTGGCTTTGCAGGTGTAGCGCATGTTGATTGTCACGATATGAGTGGTATTTTCATGTGTTACTCCATGCCAAATTTCATTAAATACATGTAGCCCAGTTTTAAACGAATTGGGTTGAAATTTGACACACAGATTCTCGTAGCTAATTATTATGACGTAATGACGTAATTTTTTTTAAAGACTACTCCCGCTGTTGGTTATAAGCCCTGTGTCGCGGCGGACTTTACAAACATACAAGTCACGGACACAAGTACACCCAGATTTCGGAACAACAATTTGTGGATCACACAAAGTAGTGTCCCGTGTGGGAATCGAACCCACGACCTCTTGCGTACAGTCGGGCACACTCTCACCGCGCCACAGAGGCAGTTCATCCACAAATAATAGATTAAAAAAATCAAAACCTGTAGATAAATATATCAATACGCCATTATCTTTCACTTGCACCACTTGTAAACACAAACAACAGCTAGTACTACACATTGCATACCTAAATGTGGCATCGCAATCGTGAATCAATCTTATCGATGACTTTTGATTTAAGTTTATTGACTAAATTATCTTACTCAATTTAGGTGGGTAGGTACACTTCATCTTGTATTTTAGAATAGTTATTATTTTTTTAATTTTTAAAACGACTCCCGCAGTACAAGTCCTGTGTCGCGGGGGACTTTACAAATATACAATTCACGGACACAAAGTACACCCAGACTCGGAACAACAATTTGTGGATTACACAAAGTGGTGTCCCGTGTGGGAATCGAACCCACGACCTCTTGCGTAGCAGTCAAACACACTCCCACCGCGCCTAGCATTTTCGATCATATTGATGTAGGCGTCCTTTATATTGTATCATTTATCTCAGTCTTGCGTCATCAGTATCTAATTTATCCTATAATTTTCTTGATGTCGTCTTTCTATCCCTTTTGGAGTAAGTATTGGTCTCATTCCTGAGCTTCTAATTAAGTTTTAATGTTACAAAACGTTAGTACAGCACACACAGTCTTTCAAAACGGATTATATATTAGTTCCGTTACAATTAAATGTTAATTCTCAACAGAATATGTAAGTTAAAGAATGAAATAAAAAAACATTGTGACAAACAACTAATGTTGTTTTAGATACTGGTACGGAACCCTTTCGTCCGCGAGTCCGACTCTCAATTGGCCGGTTTTTTTAAATAAAAAGTTGATCTTGTAATGTACTAATGCATTCATATTGACGGCTAAACGTGGATTCGCAAGAAATTCTACTCATTTTAAAGTTAATAGTTTTAAAACTAGCTTCTGGTATTCTCATGCACGTTCAGAAGTCTTTGTTTTACAAAGATATGGAAACGTTAATGTATTTTGTTCGGTGATTGGAATTGCTGTAACAGTATGAAGATGTAAAAGATATAATATATCTGGACATAAAAACGTGAGTTATATAAAGGTAACGGTATATCTGATCATATCTAATAAATTAGCCTAAATATTTTTTTAATTAGTATTAGTATATTTCCACAAAACGGCACTAAACATGATAGCTGGCGCGGGCATCTTCGCCGACACCATGGCTTGTCGGCGATGAAGGCACCAGCGTTTTCTGCACTAGCAGATCTTCGTACAGCAAGTATGGATAGTTATGCACGGGCAGCAACAGCCCCCACAGCAGCCTCCGCAGCATCCACCGCAGCACCCTCCGCAGCACATTTTTAACAATGGGTAAAGTAATCTATCGTCAAAAAAGAAAATGTCAGATAAACTGATTCCAACCGTGTGGAAAATAAACTTATTTTAGACTAGTATTTTTTAAAGGTTTTAATAATTTTTCTTACAAAACCTTTTTTTGGCTTTTTGAATTTATTATGTTACACTCGAGTGATTGTATTAAGCGCTACCTTTGTAATTTTTTTCATATTTTTTTGGTTACACGCTTCAATAGTTAAGGGACACAATTTATGCAACTTTTGGAGCGATTATTTCCAAAAATATTCACTCAACCAAAAAAGTTTATTACAAACCTTATTTTTTTATATAAAGACCTAACGATAATAATGCTAAAAATAAATTCAGCTTTGTTACATGTATAGAGTATTAAAATATTTTTATTATTTAGCTATCAAACTAAGTAGCGGCTACTTACAAGACACCTTTTCACCAAATCTCATCACTACTCATCGAGTAGCCTTTCAGTAAAATGTCTGTGACACACGGACGGACAGACAGACGGACATGACGAAGCTGTAAGGGTTCCGTTTTTGCCATTTTGGCTACGGAACCCTAATAACACTAACGACTCTTTACACTGGCGCGGGGCCTTGATCATGAAGATATACGCACGCTACGAATACTTACATAAAAATAATTTGACCTGAAAAGTTCTAATCTATATATTTATAAATATAAATGAATCGCCGAATGTACTCGTATGTACGCTCATAATTTGCAAGACGGCACCAAATTGGATATTTATAATTTAAACTTTTTGTTTTACCTATTTGTAATGTCAGGGATCGTCATGCTCACTAAAATGTCATCGCTTGTAGTAGCGGTGTGGGCCGGGTCGTCTTTTTTCCCTCTAATATGGCGAAGAGGATTATGGCTGACCCTAGCGTTAAAATAAAAATAATGAATAGTCTATTTAAATCAGATTACGAACTTTCGAAAAAATTGCGAACATATATACTTACAAACATCCTTACATTTACACACCACCTGTTTTGAACGCGGTTAAAAATAGTATTAAACCATTTTCTTAAACCAACACAAAACTGCATCTATAAAAAAACCAATCTGTTCATACTGGACGGAAGGACCAATCTAGGGCACTGTATTCAGACCAATTTAAATTGTGTCCTATTATTCAGCAATCAAGGTTCAATTTTGTACAAATTGTTGCTATTTCGATCACAGACTTCATGATTGAATCTTGTTCCCTAGTATGTTTCTATTTTGATTGATATTGAAGTTGTAACTGGTCGCGAATGCGGTAAAAGTATTGGATGCTAACAGCCGGTTATAATAACTTATCTACCGGCAACTATCCGTTAATAGTTAAATCTAGTAAGAGTTTTTATTGCCAAGTTCTTCTCTCACGGCTTTACTCTTGCAAATTTGGCATTAAATGTAGAATCATTCTATTCCAAATTTTGTCTGACATTTATATGCGTTGCCTTCTGTGGCCTAAGTGAATAAAGTACTTTGACTTAGCGAAACTAACATTTGTATGTTTTGATTACTGATTAAAAGTTAAAGTTGTTTATAAGAAAAAAAAACTGTCTAGCGACGATAATATTGGTAGATTCAACTAATCTACCAATAATTATTGGCGTCGTTTGAGACCTGCCGTAGATAATAAAGTGTAAAGCTGAGTTTGCGTTATGATATTTAATATTATATCTACATTTAATATTATAAAGCTGTGTATATTTATAATATCAATAATTATATTAACATAAATAATAAATACAATTTGACACGGGAATAAACACGTTTAATCTAGGTAAAGTTATTTACCTTATGCTTGACGTTTCGATCGGGTTACAAGCTGACTGGAACGTGGAACTGATATAATGCAACGCGTAAGTTTAAAAGTTATAAATAATAAATTATCAAGTTTAAAAAAAAAATGTGTTTGTTTGTTCATTTGAACGCGATTATATCTCAGGAATTACTGGTTCGAATTGAAAAATATGTTTTACTTTTAAATAGTCCATTTATTGAAGAAGGCCATAACATCACGCTACGACCAATAAGAGCGAAGCAGCATTGAAAAATGTTTCAAAAACAGGGAAAATTGTCGCAGATGAAGTTGCGTGGGTCAGTTAGTATATTATATCTTGGGATGCAAATTCATATTATCTGTGGAAACTATTCTTGGCTCTTGTATCACTATGTTTTGTGTTATTTATTGTATTCGTTTGTTTCCCTAATAAATAAATATCGCTCACCATACTTTTAAATAGAATCGTTTATACTGAGATATAATTTCTCACATCACATCTCAAGGTATAAATATTTTTTCGACCGATACAGTGATATGTCAAAAAATATATATTTTACCTCTCATCTCTATGGCGACCGCAACTGAATTGGGTAAATATGTGAAGACTAATCGTGGGATATAATATATCTCGGGATATTATATCCCATAATAAAAAGTCAGCTTAATCGCTGTTACCAAAAAAATCCTCGGTTGCACAGTGGGAGTTTGTACGATTTCTGTGATAACCTGTTGGGTCGTGACTTCGACTTCCTCTCGAGACAGACCCTTGAGATTCATAATACGAGAGCTGATCTTTCCGAAAGTAAAAATATAATACACACAATAGAAATATAAATTATAATTGTATCACTAAAACATATTAACAGCTACATTTTAATTTTAAAAATTATAAACAAAACTTCATGTAGGTACTCGAAGTGATTTTTAACTTTAAGTTTAAAATATATTAAATTATATAATATTATACCTTTAAATATATTATTTTATACCTTCTTACAAAAATCCTGTCAATTTGTAACTATGCTAGATAGTTACAAATTGACAGAAAATTTGTAAGAAGGTTAAAATTACCTTCCAAAATATTATTACAAATGAAGGTATAAAGACTGCCTCTGTGGCGCGGTGGGAGTGTATCCGACTGCTACGCAAGAGGTCGTGAGTTCGATCCCCACCCAGGATAAAACTTTGTGTGATGAGCACGATGGTTTATTCTGTGTCTGGGTGTTATTTATCTATGATATATATGTATTTAGAAATATATAACAGTCTGGTTTCCATAGTACAAGCTCTGCTAAGTTTGGGATCAGATAGCGTTGAGTGAGTTGTCCCAAGATATTATTATTGTTATTAAAGTACCAACAAGTTATTGCAATAACAAAACAAGACACTTATAAACAATGTTAGAGATAACTTTTTGCAAGAGCACGTCAAAATTACACCAGCTCCAAACGTTGGCTCCAATGTCAGTCCCAACGCCACTTGTCCAACGTGTGGATCTAGAATAACACTCGTTCCAACATTGGCGCCAATGCTATTTTTTAGAACCACACCTTGGGCGAATGACATTAAGGCCAACGTATGAAGACGGAGTCAAACTTTTAATCGACCGTAATATTCGACATCATCAATAAATTATAATTACGCTTCACGTATATCATATTAACAAACTCAACCCGTTACACGCTCATGTTTAATCTCATTAACCCTCCAATATTCGCTTAATTAATATTCCTTCAAAGGGGTACATAATACCGCTGTTTATGCCTATCACTCTTTGTGTCACGTCTATAAAAGGTCCTTTTATACCCTTTCTTTTCATTTTCATTTACAACAAAATGTGTTAAGTTTGTATGACATATTGTGTGTAAACATAAACATGTCGTGTATAGTTGGTATTTTTGTATAGTCTAAATAACTTTGTTAATTAATGCGATGAATATTATTAATGAAAAATTTGTCGATGGTGCTTACTTTATAATAGAACGGGTTCCCTAGAACAAATTTTAAAATGATACATATCAAGCTGGCATTGTCATGGTAGCTTCGTTTTGACGAGACGCCCAACTATATGTATACGACAACTTTATGTAGTGGTACGTTAGTGAAAAAAACAGGTGTTGAATATGACAAACTTAACTTTGCTTTGGAAAACTATTATCCCCATACATCAACATAGGCCGCAGTTAGTTTACCAACCGCAAATAAGTTGTTATTAAAAAAATACTTTTATATTGCAACGATTATGGCTTTTACTTGTGCTATGTGCCATGTAGCTCATAGTAAAAGCCAAAATCGTTGCATCACAAAAAAAAAATGATATTTATTATTTTAAAATTTGTTCTAGGGAACCCGTACTATAATCGTTGCCCAACCCTCTTCCCAGTTTACTGGGGTCGTGTTTTCTTATACGTTTACGCCAGAGAGCGGTGTTCTGGCTTACCTCTGTGCTCAGATTCTTCTTTTGAATCTCTTTCTGCTTATAGGACTATCAGGTTGAGAGCGGTCGTCCTATTCCCAGCGGTCGATCGGAGATATTTACGTTCTATTTATTTATTTGACGGGCTTCTGGCGCGGTGGGAGTGTATCCGACTGCTATGCAAGAGGTCGTGGGTTGATTCCCATACGGGACACCACTTTGTGTGATCCAAAAATTGTTCTTCCGAATCTGGGTGTAATTTGTGTCCGTGACTTGTATGTTGTAAAGTCTCCCGCAACACAGGGCTTGTACCCTACTGCGGGATTCGTTTTTAAAAAAAAAGTTTTCAATATATTAATTTTCTTTTCTAGTGTGATTTCTTGAAGTAAAAATTATTATTTTTTTTTTTTTTGGGTGCCTGAGCTTTGCACTGTTCCAAAAATAACCTTGATTATACTTCTGTATCAAAATATCCATAAAACAGTGTAACTTTCAGTTAAAGTACCACCTACCCATGTTGTTGCAAATCACTACATAGTATAAAACAAGGTCGCTTTGTCTGTCCCTATATCCCTGTATGCTTAAATCTTTAAAATTACGCAACGGATTTTGATGCGGTTTTTTATAGATAGAGTGATAGAAGAGGAAGGTTTATATGTATATTAACATGCATTAAATAGTGGAGAAATAAGTAACGGAGCAGCAATAAGAAATGTTGCAAAAACGGGGAAAATTTACGCAGACGAAGTTGCGCGGGTCAGCTAGTATACCTATAAGTTATTCAATATGTAAACCCGTGTTGTTGAAAACATACCTATAAGTTATTCAATATGTAAATATTACTACAATCATACTAAATCAGCTAGCAAATATTTCTCGTTCTTTAAACAAATTAAATTAACCACATTTTTTTTTATATTGTCTAGGTTTACATGACTAGTATATTTTGTTTTTTTTTTATTAGCTTTAGACATAATAATTTACGATTTTATATCTCTCTATAAATAGCCTAATATATTTCATTCATAAATACTTTCAATACACCTATCTCTATCAAATAAAACATTTTTTGTTGTGAACATTTTATCAGCAACAAAAATATCAGAAATTTTTGTATAATATTGGACCTTTTTATCAGCATTTTTTGACGTAAGAAATAAACTACGTCTCTGCCAAATTGATTTGTCGTCAACTCATATTGTCGACACAAATATTGACAAATTTTCTTTAATAGAAACTGGCCTTTACGACACAACCTGTTAACATCAATTTAGATTACATTGAGTACTACTGAAGCGTTTTTCCGATGATAACTAAATATTACCCTTATCCAATTCAGATAGAGTTGTAAATTGTATACATGAATAAATGCTGCAGTCTGCATCATCCCGCTTCCAACCATTTGATCCACTACTACATACTATGATATATTTAGAACCAAAATAATATAGTCGCAAAAGTAGGAAAATAGCTATTTTTTTTTATTTTTTTATTATTGAATTATTAAACATATAATTTACAAATAATCATAGCACAAATAAACCACTGAGGTTTGTCCTTATGCTACGGAAGTCGGATCTCAATACAATTGTTGACGCTTTAATCTAAATGTAGGTATAATCAACGAGTAAATAAATAAATAAATAAAAAAATGATTTATTCACTTAGGAAGCAAAATACTACACTTGTGAAAAGTCGATTCTACATTTCATTCTACAGTATTATTTAACAATATCGGTAAATCTATTAAGTAAGTACTGATTACTACAATACAATAGTGTAGTCGTAGTGTGAATCGGTAATGTACATCATTAAGTATTATATAATCTATACATACATACATACTTTTGCGCGTGTTTCCTGCATCCTATATTCAACTTTATTAGTCTTGCCTAAGAGTGGTATTTATAATGCTTGAGAATTTCTTCGCTTATTTTGAAATGTCGCACTGGTAATTGGTGGTGATACGATCTACTACTAAAAGCTTATAATTAAAAAAACAAAAACTACTTCCTATTTTTTCGAAGAACGCTTGCAAATGGATAAACAATCGGATTACGGAAGTATTACGTTGATTGGCGGCACTTACTCTGATATACTACATACCTACTAGATGTTGTTTTAATTTCCAAAAATAACGTTTATAAAACACTACTACATCGCAGCACAAAATATGTAGAGTACAGAAAGTAACCTTCATACAACGCGGGCAATAACAGCGTTAAAGGCTCCCACACACTACCAGGCCGCCGGAAAATATCAGCCTAATAGTTAATCGTAACAGACCACTGACTCACAGTTTTCTTTTTAAGGTTTGGGACTGACGGCCAATCCAAGCAATAGTGTCTGCCGATGATTTGGGTCGTCAGGTATAAGCCGGACATTATATAATTTTACCGTATTGCAACGGCCGTGGTCACGGATAGTCAACCTCTCACCACGGCCGTTGCAATACGGTCGAAACGTCGGGCAATAAACAAAGGCATTTAGCCTTAAAATAAAATATTTACGCGATTAAAACCCGTAGTTTATAATATTCTTTAATGTGTACAAATCGCGAAAATTTGCGAACATATATCAGCCGGATGGTCCTCGACAATCGAACATACACTACCAAGTACCCAGCTGACAACCGTTTAGCTAGTATGAAGATGTCATTGGCCACCGACGGCGCGTGTTCTTGCGGTCTGAAACTGCCGGCTGTCGACTGCTAGTGTGTAACCCCAGGAGCTAGTTTTCAACCATTGTCGACAGTCGCTAATCGCTATATTGTGTGGACGTCTGGCGGCCCGATAGGGTGACAGACCTTTGTGTAGGAACCTTTACGCACTGAGTCTTGTGCCGCCTTTAGAACAAACTGATCAAGGTCTAGGAATGCATGGCTGGAGCAAGGTTAGTTTAGATTAGTAAACAAAGGTTACCTTGTATATCCTTTTTTTAAGGCCGTAAAAGTCGCTGGAGGTAGGGTGGTACCTGCTTCCACTAAAAATTCAGCCGTGTACCGGGTCGCTGTAATCTGTTTAGGCCGATTCAGGGGCAGTGTCTGTCGGGGCAAGATGCGGGGCACTCCTGCTGGGTCCTGGGGTACACAACAGGACGCCCCCGTCGCGGCATATTACGAATAGGGGGAAAATGACCAGCATGACCTTCCAATACCTTCGTCACGTATTCGAATCGAGACAACTACACGTATATATATTTCAAAGATGGTCGGCAGCACGAACGCTTGAAATTTATTCTTGTTAATATTCTCTAAGGTATTTGTGATAACAGTTCACGGAGTAATCATTGGGAGAGATAATTATATTCAACAGTAAATACACACATCAAAAGTGTCTAGGGATCAAGCATTTTTATGCGGATTTCTTGAGATTGAGATGTGGCTTTGTAATAAATTTATGATTTTATAAATTTATATGGATCCTTTTTGGTGCATTTCATAATTTGAATCAGGAACTGTGAATCAAATTCGAGTAAAAGATGAAAATCAGCTGTCAATATTTTCCCTATAAAAACATACAACGCATTGAAGACATTATTAGTGCTACTGTTTCCCTACTACTGATTAAAACCAACGTTATTATGGAGCGGCGACGTCATTTAAGCAGGGAAGAAATGCTCAGAGCCGTGGGAATGATAGAAGCTGGTTCCCGGCAACGTACTGTGGCTTTAGCTCTGAATACAAGTCAGAGTGTTATCAGTCGACTTTGGACACGTTACCGAAGCACTGGTACCGTGGCTGAGCGCCATGGAGGACGGTATCGCTGCACCACACGGAGACAAGACCGATACATTCAAATCTTAACTCGAAGAGGTCCAACAATAACCGCCATGATGTTAGCCGTGAGGCTTCATCACTCTTCAGGGAACTTAATTAGCGACCAAACAGTCAGAAACCGCTTGCATGAAGTGAACCTTCATTCCCGAAGACCGCTACGGGTACCACCTATAGCAATGCACAATCGTAGGATTCGATATCAATGGGCTCTTGAACACAGAAATTGGGCAGAAGAACAATGGCGTTTCGTGTGCTTTTCTGATGAGTCTCGTTTTGGTATGAGACCGGATACAAGACGTATACGACACTGGAGAACCCCTGGACGCCAACA
Source organism: Herminia tarsipennalis (assembly GCA_945859575.2). Classification (NCBI taxonomy): domain Eukaryota; kingdom Metazoa; phylum Arthropoda; class Insecta; order Lepidoptera; family Erebidae; genus Herminia; species Herminia tarsipennalis. The sequence continues at coordinate 19,249,607 of OX243849.2, read as the reverse complement.
GCGATTAAAATCCTGCCAGGAAGTCCATCCTTATAGTGGTGGAACCATCATGGTATGGGCGGGTATTTGGATCGGCGGAAGAACTGAGTTGATTTGGATCAGAGGCAACCTCAACGCTCAAATTTATGCTGAGACGATTGTATCAGACGTCATCGTTCCTCTACAAGTGCAAATCGGTCCCTTATTTCAGTTAATGCATGATAATGCACGACCGCACACCGCAAGAGTTGTAAGACAGACTCTCGCCGCAGCTAACATCAATGTCCTGCCCTGGCCTGCTCAGTCGCCAGACTTGAACCCGATTGAGCATGCATGGGATATGCTACAGAGAAGAGCTCTGCCGAATATGGAGGGTATCCAGTCGCAAGAAGACCTTTTTTTGTTGTTGCAACGAACATGGGCGGCCATTCCACAGCGTGATTTGGATGAACTCATTTTGAGTATGCCAAACCGATGTTCTTGTGTTGTTAGTGTTCGCGGTAGAAACACGGATTATTAATTGTTTAAGTTACCCAATAAAATTTTAAAGAAAACTGTTATTTCAGTCTTTTTTTCGAACTTTAATGTTAGTGGTTCAAATGTCAAAAATCCCTTTATTAGGAAAATGGCAAATTTCTTTATTAATGCAAAGGTGACTTGGTTTATCGTTACTGTGACAAACGAAAACACTTTATTTGATGAATCCTTAAAGAAATAAAAAAAAAAAAAACAATCAGGAGAAAAGTTATTGCAAAAACATATGTTGATCCCTAGACACTTTTGATGTGTGTATTTTTAGCATATTCATTGGTAAACAACAGGAGTAACATACATCACTGAATATTGCTTGATCAAAGTATCTCATTGATACCTACTTATTTGAGAAATCAAATGATGAAATAATATAATATTAATATATAATAATGTCTTGGGACAACTCACCAAACTAAGCAGAGAAACCAGACAACTGATAAACATACTTATTTAATTTTAAATACGTACATAAAATAGATAAATAACACCCAGACACAGAATAAACCACCGTGTTCATCACATAAAGTTTTATCCAAGGTGAAGATCGAACCCACGACCTCTTGCGTAGCAGTCCTATACACTTCCACCGCGCCACAGAGGCAGTTATCTTCTATTTGAAGCATACAATTTTTTGATTCGAAACACGTACGAAGAAGTGGATATACTAGAGGAGTTCCTGACATAGTGGTTACAAAGCAGATCTAGATATCTGCGATGTTAAGTAACGATAGTGGTCACTTTCGATATACATATAGATCGGTGGCCATTTTTGGAAAATGTCACTATCCAGTCGTGTCGCATTTCCATCCTCTCGGACTTTAAGAGTGAGGAAATAGTGCACTCTTGCCTTGTGTCTGTATACACTTCTGCACTATAGTATTTTCTGAATTCTCTTGTGTATTTGGCTAGTCCTTGATGAGTTTGGTTACCGATACTGACATGGGTTCATAATCTCTTTTTAAAAAAGCGGCGTAAGCGTAATGGCTAAGACATCGGACTCGCAATCGTGAGTTCTCTGGTTTGAATCCTACCCATTATACTACCGACGTGAACCCACTTCTAAGACAAGCCATTGAGCTTAGCTGGGGGGGTTAACAGTATTGCTAGTAATGTGGGACCTACAAACCCACATTGCTAGATATCTTTTTTAAAAAAAGAAAAAAAATCAACATTTGCGATAACTACGATTAACTATGCTAGCTTTACATTTCATTCATATGCTGTCTATCAGTAAAATATATGGAATTATTCTATACTAATATTATAAAGCTAAAGAGTTTGTTTGTTTGTTTGAATTCGAATCAGTAGTTCCTGAGATTACCGCAATCTCAGGAACTACTGATTCGAATTGAAAAATTATTTCACTGTTGGATAGCCCATTTATTGAGGAAGGCTATTGGCTATACAACATCACGATACGGACAACAGGAGCGGAGCAGCAATGAGAATTGTTGCAAAAACGGGGAAAATTTACGCAAACGAAATTGCGTGGGTCAGCTATATTTAATAAGACGATTTTGTACTTACTGTCTCCTTCTACAACATATCCACACAGCATTTTTTTTTAAAGAAAATAAATGGTAAGCAAAGTTGTTTAGTCATTATTGACAATATCAACAACACAACCGATTATATTTTAACATCTTAATTTAAAGTTTCTTTCAAATAATCAAACTAATTATTTTTGTTAACACTTACTGCTTCAAAAGCCTAAGCACTAGAGTCTTAAGCTTATGTTATTAAAGTTTTTCAATTAATTTACTTTGAAAGAGTTTTGCTTATATTAGGTTAAAAATTTTAACAAGGCTTCAATTTATTGGTAAAATTTTAATATAAAAAGTTAAAAAGCGGATTAATTTAATTGCTATAAAATATTGAGTTGAAGTCTAGGGTGGTATAAGATATTTGCGGCTCAGTATTTGAACTAATACCTATTATAAATTTTCGACTATAATGTGGGCTCAGGGATGCCTCAAGTAAAGTCAAGTTCGATATAATTTAAATTTAAACAAAATCATTTACGGATCTCCTTTCTCCGAAAAATATATTATGTTGTATTTCAAAACTGTGGCTTTGAGTATTCTCAAAGCTGGTGCTAAGTGCTAAGTGGCTAAGTGGTTAAAGGATAGTGATATTCTATTGAACATCACTATCCTTTATCCACTTATTAACTTGCATTAACACTGACGCACGTCTGACAGACGTACGCTTTTTTTAAATGGTCTTTAATCAGTAATCATTTATAATAACATGTTTTTTTAATTATTTATCGTTACTGCAGTATATATCGAATCTAAAAAATAAAAAAATGAACATCAGTACTTTAAATTTTAATAAATATCTTTAAAAAAAAAACTTTAAAAAAAATAATAGAAATATAAAAGCACACTCTCTTAAGGCTCAAAAACTTAACTTTTCAGTCTAAAGTGATCACAGAACTAACAATATCTAAACAACTATTTAATATTATTTAATTAAAAAATAAAATAATGTTACTTTTAAATCATCTTAATGTTTATTTACCTGAACTTACGACCATTTTACTTGAACCGTCTACTGCATAGTACGATTAATGAAACGGAGATCAAGCTGAAACTTTTTGGATAGAAAAAAAAGAGTTTTCACCATGGCAACAAAACTTACGGAAATACTTGATGTTCTGTTTACTTACGTAATTACAACGTACAATTTGTGATTAAGGTCAAAGTTCATCGAGGTGTTAGGATCTGTTACATTGTATCTTCAATGACGGGCTTACATTGTATATCTATCTATAGTACCTTTTTCTTATTTTTCCTTATGAACAGAACAGTTTTTCATTAATGTTGTGTTGTAAAGGCTGCACTTTACACAATGGCCTTCCGCGCTACGACCAATAATTTCAACGGTCATCTCATCATATGGTTCGTCTTGTTTTTAAAAAGCAAACTCCTTTAACGGCGTTGTGCACTTTCTTTTGTTATGGGTAAAAAATATTAAACTATCATCAGGAACACGTGACCCTGTTCGAAAATTCGTAGATCACGTGATTATAATCGAAAATTCGTAAGATGGAGGGAGAGCAATTAAAAGCTGCTATAATATCATTTGAATACGAAGGTAAATTTCGCCACCATCTACAATGTTATTGAATTTCGGGTGCGAAATCGGGCGGTCCAGAAACCAGAAGAGTCCGAGTAACGATATTTTGTTTTTCCTTTTTATTTTTATTTGTGATTTATTATTTCTTATTTTTTATTATTATGTCAGTAAGATCGAAAAATGTTATTCATATTTCCTAAGTAGGTATGTAATTTTTTTCTGAGAGATAAACTTTTCATTTGTTGTTGTCATTGTCATTTTTTTATTAGTAATGTTTGTGTACGATAGCGCAATAGATGAATATTGTATTTAACCACATAAATGAAAGTACTTTTATACTGATAAAAAATATAAATTCCCTAACCATTCCAAAATATTCAAAAATGCACAACATTATTGTTCAAGTTTTCACTTCTGTCGTCACTCCCGGAGTGCAACCAGTTTTTTGTCAAGTTTTACCCAAAGTATGTGTCAACAACTAAACTGTGGCAAGTAATATACTCATAATGTATTCATTTGTTATCATTGACCGCAACGAGTTGTACAAGTTAAGGCGCTGACAACAGCCAAATAGGCTTATCCTAAACAATTTTTTAGCCAAATCTACGTAGTTTGTGACGGCAGAAAAAATATATGTTAATCTTGAACATATTTCTAAGAACCCTGTTGTATTCAAAACACGAATTTGAATTTTTTTCTCGATAAAAAAAAAATACAAACTAACCTCTTAAAATGATCTTCTAACAAAAATATCTGTATTACTTAACAACGTACGTTGGTAAAATAATTAACAATAACGTATCATGTTATAATACAGAATCTGGTTGTTTTTTATTTTCGACTACTCGACTTATTTTCAAGTAATTAATTGTTTTATGGTTTATAATTAGTTACGAGCGCTGCGTGATCGCGCTTCTCTTTCTTTTATAAGCAATCTGACAGTGATCGCAGAGACGCGCAGCTAGACGGACGTATGTCGCTTTGCCTCGCCATCCATTCACTTCATATTTTGTTTGTTGTTTGAAAAATTATAGACATTGGTAAAGAATATAAGTTTAATAAATATACTATTAATTTATACTATCTAAGTTGTTAATTTAAATATATTTAGTTCTAAGTTTAAAAATATTTGTTACTATAATTGGGAAACAAACAAAAATGTCGGAGGCCAGCAAAAAGCGCTTCTATACCAACAAACAAAAACATCTCATGGAAGTAGTAAAGTAAGTATTATATTTTTCATATTGACAAAATATTGCACGAACAGAAGTGAAATCGTAACCAAACCAAAAAGCTACACTAAGCTGTTTTGTACAACGTATAGCGAAAATTCATCTGCAACTGTGAAGCTCGTTTGGTCTAGCGGTATCTGCGTTGGTTCAGAATATCAAGTATCGAGTTCGAAACCTAGGTTCGCCTGTTCAATTTTTGTATTTATTTTTAATATTTTCTTTTATCTTTTCAGTAAAAAGAGACGTTTGGCGAATAGTTCAGAAGCAGGTGAAACTTCGGAAAGTTTTTCACCAATAAGTTTGTAATAAGTACCTACATACTAATATAGATAATAATTTTATTATTTATATTACATTAACACATTACACAAAAAGAATCGCCACATGGACAAAGAGGATCCCCTTTACATTTTAGAAAGATAGTTACAAACAAGTATAATGATAAACTATCACATTTGCATAGACCTACGACTATCTTAGAACTGGCCTAATAGGAAAATACTCCTAAAATACTTGTAGCTTTATCCATTGTTTCTTGCCCTTTCCATACAAATAGTTGTGTTTTAGTATTTTTTACCTATATATGGCGATCTATACATACTGAAGTGTCTGTTCCTAATGTCAAAATAGCAGTTTTTTACTAAATGCTATGAAAGTACGCATAGTACTTAAAACAAAAATACAGTTTTTTTTTTATCTGGCTGTCTGTCTGTGTGTTTGTTTCGACAAATCTCCAAAACGGCTGTACGGAGATTGACAGGACTCACTGTCAGACAGCTAATGATGTAAGGAGTAACTTAGGCTACGTCCACAGCTAGTCTACAGCTAGTTAGACATAATAGGTAAGATTAGTGCTGAAGAAAGTTTTTCTAAGTTTAAATGTAATAAATATTTTGTACAGATTAGGAAATGTGGCTGTTGCAGTTACATTAGAAAGTGATGTTATCATTCCTCTAGAAAATGTTACCAGGTAAAGATGATGCCCAAGTGATATGAAACTTCCTCATGATCGTTCTTATACTTCTTATGTTATTGTGAGTTATAGTTTTTTTCCATCACTGGTTTGAAGTATCGGCAAAGGTATCTGAGACAGTTGAATCCACCGATAATATTCCTAAACTTGAGATAAATATTATTATTTTGAACAGGTTGTCGAAGATAAAATCTGGCAGTTAGTATTTAGTTACTAACGCATAGGTAAGCTTTAAGTATTATTTTTTTTAGACTGCTACAAGTCACCCTGCACAACAAAAAATCCTTATAAATATTATTATTATTATTACATCGGACGACGAATAAACTTATCGCATTTATTTTTAAATCTTCAGAATATTTCTCGCCCTTACCCCTAAACCCTTGAGTTGTAATTTAAAACACATTAATTTGGTAGGAGAAAACATAAATGGATTTTTGTCGAAGTTCACTCTTTTGTGTAAGATAGAAAAGAAAGAAAGAAATAAATTTATTTTGTCCTCAAAAGAAAAAAAAATACAGTAAGTAGTACAAATTCAATTAATAGTAGTATCGAGAGACAAAAATGGTCCTAGCTCAGCTAGATTGCAACTCCGGTTAATGAGGAGTTGCGCTGGTATTCTGCTAAGACCAAAGTGACGACACGAACATTAACCGTCAATATATAATAGGAAAGTATAAAATAAATATAAACAGAAAAATCAAGTTTATATAAGTAAGACTATATTTAAAAATAGTAAAAAAAATAAAAATAATAATAATAATAAAAAAACATATTTTATGGGTAATTTAATTTTGTAATATTATTTTGTTAAGGTTAGTTATTATTTTGTAAGTGTAATTGAACGCAGCCAAATCGCGCGGGAAACGTTTGACATTGACAGATTTGACCATAGATTTTAAACTTGGATTACGTTAGAACTTGGAGTTTTTCGGTTTCGACTGAATTTAAAGTTTTTACCAAGTACCCATTAAAATGCCTAAACTGTATTAAATAGTGCGTACCTATGAAAACTGCAGATGAGCAATAAAATTTATAAAATTTTATTGTTGGACATTTATCATTGGAATGATAGCGAGGAGCGCTCATTGAATAAACGGCACAATTTCAAGAATTATTAGGTCTGTTGTGTTTGTAAGTCTAGCAATTGTTGTTTATACTTTTTGCTAAAAGTATGAACAGATTTGCTAGACGGAGTGTAGGATGTGCAATTTAAAATTTATCATTAAAAGTGATTCCAGTGACGAAAATTATTTACCAGTCAATTATTGTGATGCAGCAGGTATGTTATCAATTTTCGGAGGACTTCAAACTTGGAAGAATTTTCTTCAGCTCTAAATTTACCTTATGTCACATAAATAATAATATTATTAATAAAAAATAATATATATTATTAACTATCTGTGCAAATAAATAAAATTGAAGAGTCTGTTTGTAATATCAAAATAACAGTTTTATGCATATATATTAATTATTATGGATAACATACCTATATCCATAATAATTACTGATAACAAAAATACTATACTATATGTCTGTCTGTCTGTCTGTTTGTTCCGGCAAATATCCGAGAGCAAATAAATTATAATTATGCGAAAATATTTAAAATGTTGCTAATATATTTTCGAGTTTTATTTTTCTTTCTTTTATATTGTTTTGAAGTTCATAGCAAATAAAGTCTCCTGAAATAATTAAAAATACAAACGTATAAAAAATATTTATTGTTTTTTTTAATCGCCCTGTCTAATTTATTTCTAGTTCTTCATATAGAACAAAAAATAAAGCGCCATCTATTGGTTTATTGTTTATTATTGACCGCGTCCTTGTGTTGGTAGTTCGCTGTTTTTACCGTCCTTTATCAATGGCACTAGGACATCGGAGAAATAGTGGGCGTGGCTAAAATAGTGAAACATCGAAGTTCAGTAGCTGTTGTCAGCGTCTTAACGTTGCCTACAATGATGCTAAAACTATCGCAACATAACATCTCATTCTGATGACGTGCTAAATCGTAATATTTTATGTAACGTTAACGTCATTATTAGCGACGTATAAAATATTTATATATTAATATAAATTCATGGACATCGTGAATCATTCAACGAAATTGAAATATTAATTTCGATTATCATAAATTGTTTCAATTTGAAACGTGATTCGTGATAAATTTTGTAATATTGTAATTTGTTTATTATAACATGGCATGTTTGATTTAAGGCACATTTCCACCTAGCTTTTTGGAAATATTTATGTTCAGAACACTTTAGCAGCAACATAAATAATCAACTTACTGATTCTGGTGCTGAGTTATGATCGTTTTATGGGCACATTTTTTAGTATATTTAAGGGGACCAGACTTTTTAACGAAGTTTTGTTTTGTCTACAATCAGTCCGAGTTGCGTTTTTTGTTGCGCAAAGGTTTGCGGACAATTTCTCAAGCTAGTGTAGTGGTATGATTTTTAAAACGACCCAGGCTTTACCTATATAAAGCAGATAAAAAAATGGTACGTTTTTGGGAACTATTCGGTATTTTGTTTAATTTTCCTCTGTCAATCACGCCTAGGTTAGAGGCACAGATAGTTAGGTGTTTATTTCAGGCACTTTATGTTGAGTAAGTCATACTTTTGATTACAACTGATTAAGACATTAATATTCACAAACTATATACCCAAACTATCGTTTGCCCGTAATATTTTCACTCCATATTTTCCTTAAAATGTTAAGGTGTACAAAGCATTGGCGATATTGCAACTAACTTGATATTCGATTGTCGTTTTGTTAACTCTCTTTCTATATACCGCCTGGTATCCTGTTTCTGTGTTGTGACGTATCGTGGAAGAAGCATATCAGTTTCATACCTTTAGTATGGTTGGAGACCCATTTGTGGCTCGTGTCGTAACACAACACAATAATGTTGTTCCGGTTTAAATTGCGTAAACTAGCGATAATGACTGTAGATTCTAAAGATTCGCTGATTAACTGCAACTGACTTCTAACTGAGTCCCTATGTTAGGTGGTTCCAAACCGCCTTGATCATTTCTAAATACTTATGTTTGTATATGTGTAGTTAATAGCTTATTTAGTTTTGTGTGATTTAGGATCGGTTAGACCAAACGGAAGTAAAGTTTATTCCTAGAATAAGTAGCCACTTTATTAATACAATAGTTGTATTTTTGAAAGATAGAAAAAATTTAAAGTCCAGATTTAGGAATCGAACAAGAGACTTCCGTAGCCAAACCGGGGCCGGAATCGAACCACTTATCTGGACTATGTTACTAGACCTCAAATTTCTCTATCCTTTCTTGCAAACGAGTTGGGCCCTCGCTTGCGATATCTAGCTGCTAGATAAAGAACTATCACGGCTTTTGTTATTGCTTCGTTACAGAGAGCATTTTAACAAATTATGATGTGGCAGGCCGAATATTATAGTAATTTTTATAGCCAATTACTTTATTAATACAATAATTGCATTTTGTACATCTACGGAAGTCTCGGGTTCGATTCCTGAGTGTGGACTTCAAATGCAATTATTGTATTAATAAAGTACTTGGCAAGAAATGCCTATAAAATTGCTATAAGTAGCCATTTACTCGAGATTAAATTAATGTTTTTTACGTTCTACGGTGCACGATACTAAGAATAGTGGCCCTATTCGGGAATAATTATTATACCATCGTTACTCACGGAATAAAGAGCTATTCTAAGAATATTGAAATGGCGTCTCTAACTGTCATTTTTGAACTCTACACACGCAAGGAATTAATTTAACACAAAATATGAAATACAACGTCTAAGCGATTTGATTGAATAAAGTGATAGTGATGAAGAAGTTATGCCTAGTCGTACAAGGCGGATAATAAAAATGAATTTATTTGAATACCTACCATGATGATCGTGATTCTACGATTCGGTTTATTAAACTACGTTTATTAAAATGAGTGCATTTGAATTTTTTTTTCTTTTTAAATATGTGTGGCACTCGGGGACTGCCCCGGTAAAGCTATTGCATATCATTTTTTATCAACTTATGCAATTATAATTATTTATTATTTTTTTATTTATGTAGTATTTTTTTTTCATTACATTTCGGAGAAGCACGACGCTCGGTCGAGCTAGATGGTAGGCGGAGTGGGGAGTGTTAGATTTTATTTTCGTTACGGAATTTCTTGATTCGGTCGCCACGCTCAAAGCCCGCGATAAAAGCTATGCAATAGCTTAACAAAGCTTGTGAAACCCAAAAAATCACACGAAAAATATAAGTAGGTAAAACAACGACGAACAAACTTTGACAGGTCCGTCCCGCGTTGTAATACGACAAAAGCGAGTTGACATGACTTACGCTTTAACAACGTCCCTTTGTAGAACAACTCATAATTGCCGGGTATTACATGCGTTCATCATTCACTTTGCTATTCGCGCATAGATAATCTAAGTATAGCTCATAGAGCTAGTATAGCTAGTACTAGTAGATTGCATGTAAAAACGTCTATTGATTTACTCGGGAATAAGATCTTAGAATAGATCGTATCTGGTAGATATTCGTGTGTAAATTTCGGTTTGGTCGAATCCACCATTAGTCTTAAATATAAAATATTTTATTGATACAACTCATAAATACTACCTACACAAAGAGCCACGTATCTTTTATTTTATCATATAGCAATCGTAATTCACGTTAAAAGAGAAATATAGTTGTGGAGGTGACGGCAAAGCACTTCAGTGGTTATTGTTTAGAAGCTACAAATCAAATAAAGTTCTTTGGGTTTAATAAAGCATAAATATTTCTATTAGATCAGATGTGAAGTGTAAAAATACTGTCTAAATAAAAACTACTCAGGAAACCATAACACTGCTCTGTGACGCGGTGGGAGTGTGTCTGACTGCTACGGAAGAGGGTTCGATTTCCACACGGGACACCACTTTATGTGATCCACAAATTGTTGTTCCGAGTCTGAGTGTACTTTGTGTCTGTGACTTGTATGATTCTATAGTCCCCCGCGTCACAGGGCTTGCACCCTAATGCGGGATACGTCTTAAATTTTTTTTGCATCAACGCATCTTTTTTACCCGCCTTCAAAAAGAGCCTGTTTGACTCGTATGTATGTTAGCGATTTTCTCGAAAACTAGTAATAAGATTTAGATAGGGTTTTCGCTATTAGACTGCATATTTCAGTATATAAAACGTTGTCCTAGCTAAAAGACACCAGATATATAGACGAAAACATAGACAAATGAATTTTCAGACAACAGCTAGTATTACATAATATTAACCATCTTGCAAAAAAAACTGTAAACAACATTGAAAACGGTGTCTAAAGGTGACGGTTCGCACCGCGACAGAGACAAAAGACCGCGATGACAGAGATAAGAGACCGAGACTATTACTTGACTGTATAATTTCATATGAAAGTCAGTTTCCGGACGAGACGGGAGGACAGGACTGCGAGTCGCTGCCCCGGACAAGTAGCGTCTCACGCACAGTAATAGTATGAATAGCAGCTTTGGTTGCGGTCACGGTCTAGACCTACAGTATATGCAGAAAAGACCGAGACATTTCTGGCAGTCTCCCGTCTCGGTCTCTTGTCTCTGTTACGACTACCACGAACTACCACCTTAAACACGTAGCGTGTTTTAGTCCTAGACCAATTGAAACTGGAGACTACAATATTTAGTGGTCTAAAGACATCACCCAGCAAATCACTAACAACCAAATGATGACACGCAGGTGTTGAATGAGAGAGCTAACAAAATTCAAGTAGCCTTTATAAAGGACTGATGATGGCATACAGACTGTTCTTTAAGTATGAAGCTTACGTTGAGCGTTGAGAACTATGTTGAAGATGATGAATTAAATAGAAACGAAGGCCACACGATCACTTAACCGATAGTGACGTCAATTATAGACTTTAGCCATCAAGTTTACGATATACCTAACCCCCCAATCTCCCTTTGCGTGCTTCATAAATTGCGATTTAAACACAATAAAACACCAAAATGTTACGATTCTGTTCGTACCCAATCCGACAACATACAAATCATGATTGATCCAACAGTCGTATCTCAATCTCCATACAGATCCATTTACATTAACGTAACATCAATAATATTATCTTATTTCCTATATCGCTTATGTCTCAAATAATCACTGCAAAATCCTTCTGTAACCAAAAGTACTTAACAAACACTTACTGAGAATGCATAAGCAATCTTAACATTGTAAAGTTGTAGTTGAAAATTGCGTGAAAATTTCATCGCTTTCAGATTTTTAGCTCATCGGAAGTTACGTCAATCTGAAATCAACTTTAATATATCTCGATTGAGTTTAATCTTCACTGATTTTGTTATAGAGTTTGAGCTTTATAGTATTTGGCCGGAAAATTCGAAAATTGTTGAGCCTTCGCTCTGGTTTATTAGTTTATTATGGCTGTAAAGTATTTCTGATGTGAGGCAATGTTATCGGCGTGTCGAATCGCTTATCTTAGTAGAATGGTACAAGGAATGCGTTTTATTGGAAATCGTAGGAAATACGTATTTGCGTTGTGATTTTGTTTACATACAAGCTCCTAGTCTTGGTCACGTATTCCGGACAAGCCAATCAGCTATGACCTCTATTTTGAGTGCACCAGCATATAATGAAGAAATAATTTCAACTCTTTTAAAACATACATGTGTATGTAATCGTGTAGTATAAGGTTTGATGTTAAAATCTTTATTAGTAATAATATTTTTTATTAGTAAATATATTATAATATTTTTTTTTATTAGTTTTAACATCACAAAAATCGTGATAAAGCATATGGTAGCGTTTGATTTTTTACTTATAAATAATGATCTGAAGTTTTGCTTACCTGAGTCCAATGGTTGTAACGGTCCGCTTTGTGCAATTCTTTGTCGTTAACTTGCTTTACTTGAGTTGTACTTTAGTTAAACTTGATTGACCGACTAAGAAATCTTGTTTTATATAGACAAACCTATATTAAAAAAAAAAAACGCCTCCCGCATTGCGGTACTAGCCCTGTGTCGCGGGGGACTTTACATACATTCAACTCACGGACACAAAGTACACCCAGACTCGAATCAACAATTTGTGGATCACACAAAGTGGTGTCCCGTGTGGGATTCGAACTCACGACCTCTTGCGTAGCAGTCGGACACACTCCAACCGCGCCACAGAGGCTGCCGTCATTGCAACGAAAACGATTCATATTTAAATTCTTATTTACAGTGGTCCTCAATTATAACTCTCATGCTGTCACTATCATTTTATGGGAATAGTAGTGACGTAGTGACGGTAATATTTTTGAGCACAGCTTAAAGAATCGTAAAAGTATTTGAAGGTGGTTATTTATACGTATTTTGATAAACAAATTTCAGGTAAATTTATTATAATAATATATTTAAATTAGTAGATCGTATTCCTGTCGCTATTCTATGTAAGTTCCACATTTTGCATTTCCTCGAGCATAAATTTAGCTTTGCTGCTAAAACACGCACAATATGAAGTCTTAATGTTGTTGTATAAGTACATAACTCACTGTACGTCGGCGCTGAGTGACAGCATGTTTACAGGTAGCCAGTGAACGTAAACTACAGTGTTGCAAGCTCTCTGACTACATGCTACAATACAGGTTGTAGATCATCCATCAATTATCTGTAGATTTAACATGAATTTTGCTCTACTTTTGTATAGTTTTCATACAGTTATCAAAATGTAAAAACTAGCAAACAGTGTTTTAAATTTTAATATTATTAAAACTGTTTTTATAAAAGCATTTTTATTCCACATACCTTTTTTTAAATAATTATAATTAAGAAAAATATTATTATATAAAAATATTATTAATATTATTAATAGTGTCAATTCCCGCACTATGGTACAAGCTTAATGTCGCGGAGAACTTTACAAACATACAAATAATGGATACAAAGTAGTGACACAATATACTGAGAGTGGTATTTTGTGGTGGGACTGTATGGGAATCGAACCCACAGCCTTTTACGCACCAGACATACGCACTCCCACTGCTCCATCGAGTGTATAGTCTAATATAGCGACTAGAACTAGAGTTTTTGAAATCCTATTTTACAAAAAATTCTAGGTATAAGACATTCTGCTGGATTTTGAAAGAGCCAGTACTTTATTTTTAAATACGTGCAAAATTATGCACAAATTCTATAGTTGGGTATAGAGGAAGACTTTATACATTGTCATGGCTATGTTCAAAATGTATGGTAAATAATAATCAAAAAAAAATCTTAGGACAACTCACACAACGCTATCTGATCCCAAACTAAGCAGAGCTTGTACTATGGAAACTAAACAACTGATAAACACCCTTTTATATATTTTTAAATGCATACATATTACAGCCGAAACGTGGACACTGACGGTACGGCTGGTCCACAAGTTCAAAGTTGCTCAGCGGGCTGTGGAAAGGGCTATGCTCGGAGTTTCTCTTAGGGACAAAATCAGAAATGAGGTGATTTGGCAGAGAACCAAAGTTATCGACATAGTCCACCTGATAAGCAAGCTGAAGTGGCAGCTACAACTACAGTGGGCGGACCATATTAGCCAAAAAACCGAGAACCGTTGGGGTAAACAAGTTCTTGAGTGGAGACCGCGTCTCGGCAAACGTAGTGTAGCACAGCCTCAGGCCAGGTGGAGTGATGATTTACGCAAAACGGCTGGCAGAAGATAGAACAAAGTGGACAATTGGTGAGGCCTATGTCCAGCAGTGGACTGCGATAGGCTGATGATGAACATATTATATATAAATAGCACCCAGATACAGAATAAACCATCAAGCTCATCACACAAAGTCTGGCTTAGAAGACAGTGCCTATAACTACTAGACCAACAGGCGTGTGATATTAAATAAAGACTTTCGTATTTTAAATCGAATACGCACAAGGAACGCATTTTTTTTTTATAAATTACAGAATTTCTTCAACAAATTGCATTAACTATACGATTATTATACGAAAGTAAAGTAGATGCGTGCTAATATTACTACCGATGAGATCTGGTTTCTGTCAATCAACTACTGAAATGCTGGTTACAAACTAATCTTGTTTTTTTTGGAATGTTGAGTTATTATCTAACGTTGTAGCTACAAGCAAACACATCTTAGTACATTCTATAGTCACCTATCTGTCTGTCTGCAATGTTTTCCTATCCGATTTAGGTAACTGCGGCTAATCTAATCGTGCAGGAGATATTTTAATGCACAAGTGTATGCGCAGACACAGGTAAAGGAACTCTTTTTTTTTTAAAGATAACTAGCAATGTGGGATTTTGATCCCATATTACTAGCAATCCTGTTAACCCCTCCAGCTAAGCTCAATGGCTTGTGTTAGGAGTGGGTTCACGTCGGTAATATAATGGGTATGATTCGAACCTCACGATTGCGAGACCGATGCCTTAGCCATTAGGCTACCGCCGCTTTAATCCCTCACTCTCATAATCCAAGGGGGGTGGTGACATCTTCTAGAAAAAGGTGCATCCATCTAGATATGGACCAAAAGTACTTTATCTCACTGATTTCTCCATCATCTGTTCAGTTCCATTAAGGTGCGGAATCACAGAGAGATTCCGCGACCAAGGCAAAGGTGGGAGTCATCTACTAGAAAACGTACATCCATCTAGGTATGTACCAACAGTACTTAATCTCACTGATTTCTCTATCATCTGTTCAGTTCCATTGAGGTGCGGGATCACAGAAAGATTGCGCCACTAAAGCAAAGGCAAAGGGGGGGAGACATCTACTAGAAAACGTACATCCATCTAGATATGGGCCAACAGTACTTAATCTCACTGATTACTCTATCATCTGTTCAGTTGCATTGAAGTGCGGGATCACAGAGAGATTCGGCGACCAAAGTAAAGACAAAGGGGGGAGACAACTACTAGAAAACCTACATCCATCTAGGTATGGACCAACAGTACTTTATCTCACTGATTTCTCTATCATCTGCTCAGTTGCATTGAGGTGCTTGAAAAATCGAGGCAAATTATCACTCTCTAATGAACTTCATTATTTTATTATATAGTTTGTTTGAACGCCAGAATCACAAGAGCTACTGGATCGAATTGAAAAAATATTTTACTGTTGGATAGCCCGTTTATCGAGGAAGGCTATAGGCTATTTATCATCACGCTACGACTAATAGGAGCGGAGCAGCAATGAAAATATTGCGAACGGGGAAAATTTACTCAGACGAAGTTGCACGGGTCAGCTAGTATCTACCCTTCGGCCACATTCGAAACTAAGTTTCGAAACCGGTTTCGAAACATGGTTCCCGAAATACTGCGGGAATCATTTTTAAAAAAAAGGTTTCAATTTTTTTTTTTTATGTGATTAACTTGAAGTAAACATTTATTTTAGGGTGTCTGAGCTTTGCACTGAATAAAACACTATAAGTACTCCCCCCCCCCTACAACTACCTGTGTTGTTGCAAATATACCTATAAGTTAATCAATACGTAAACCCGTGTTGTTACAAACATACCTATAAGTTATTCAATATGTAAATATTACTACAATCATACTAAGTCAGCTAGCAAATATTTCTCGTTCTTAAAACAAATGAAATTAAAAACTTTTTGTTTTTATTAACTAAATATCATGACTATATTTTGTTTTTTTTTTATTGGCTTCAGACTTAATAATTTAACCGTTTTTATATCTTTCTATAAATAACCAAACATATTTTATTCATAAATACCTTTAATACACCTATCTCTATCAAAAATTTTTTTGTTGAAAACATTTTAGCGGCAACAAAAATATCAGAAATTTTTGTTTAATTTTGGACCTTTTTATCAGCATTTTTTTACGTAAGAAATAAAGTACAGTCAGCTCCAAAAGTTGTTACACGTGTTTAAATTTCCAAAACTCCTTTACATTGTAACTACCATAAGTTGGTGACGTAACAAGGTATCAAAATTAACTTAACATTTTAAACATCCATAAAACGATAATGGGACTCTTTTACTTGTCAGTAAACATATTTTATACTATAAATCGCTGATAGTCTTTCATTTCAAAATTAGATTAACAAATCTTATTTTCTATGTTCCGACGTGTGAATCTACTTTAGGCGATAGAATGTTACATGAATTTTAATTTTGACACTGGGATCGAAGTTGGTAATAAAACCACTGAAGTATACTTAATATTAATTTATAATAAAACTAAACTAAACTTAAATAAGAATAATACAATAAGTATAATTAATAAAAATATATAAATATGTAGGTAAATATTTAGAATATAGTAAAAATGAAAAAAAAGTGTTTTAAAATTATTGATTGTTTATATGAAATGAAATTAATTATTAATTTCATTTCATATACATATATATGTATAAAATAAAATAAAATAAAATAAAATAAAATATGTAGGTAAATATTTAGAATATAGTAAAAATGAAAAAAAAAGTGTTTTAAAATTATTGATTGTTTATATGAAATGAAATTAATTATTAATTTCATTTCATATATATATATATATGTATTAATAATAAATCACGAAATCATTCAAGCTAATTAACTATATATTAAAAACGAGTGTGGCCCCCATTAGCATCAATAACAGCCTGCAATCTTTCGCCCATGGAAGATACCATATTTTGACACAATATATTTTCTCTAAAACTTTCCCAGGTATTGACTGCGTGATTAATCAATGCATCTCTGTTTCGTGGCGTATCATGGTCCCATGCTTGCACCATGAGAGCCCACAAATTTTCGATGGGGTTGAGGTCTGGGCTCTTCGGTGGGAAATTAATTTCAATGATGCGTGCTCTATTTGCTTCAAACCACGCTCTGCAAATACGAGATTTGTGTAAAGGACAGTTATCATGAATGAAGTAAATAGGCCTCTCTTCTGGCAACATGACTTGTGTCGTCGGCAGCAAAACATCATTCAAGATATCTTTGTAACCCTGGCTGTTAAGTCGCCCTCCTATTTCGACTAGTTCTCCAGGGCCACTGGAACACATCCAACCCCAAAACCCTACCGATAATCTGCCACTTGACCGGTTAGGTAAAATGTTACGCTCATTATATAGCGTGTTGTTCATACGCCACAGAGATACACGTCCGGTTTCAGAAGAGTGAAACGTTTTTTCATCTGTAAATTTAATAAAAAAATTATAAATCCTCACAACTCATATTAATAAAACTGCATAATTTAATTAATTTAGTTATTGTGCAGTTGAGTAACTAACATGTAGAATATTTACAAAATTTTGAATAATTTTTTTATTGCTGCCTGCAGCTTCACCCACGTAAACGTCACCTTTAAACTTTCACAAGATTTATCCCGAGAATACACATATACTTTCTCGTATATAGGTAATTCCTAAGATATGTAGTTTTATTATTTCTTAGACAAAATCATATGCAACGCACCGGAAAATATGACGTTGGAGAAATCAAAATCTCGATATCTTTCAGCAAATTCCAATCTCATGGCCTTATGTCTTGGTGTTAAAGTTAATTTTCTGGCAGGTATGCGATGGTGAATACCTGCCTCGTGAAGGCGACGTTTTAGCGTATTCAAAGAGATGTTATTAACACGGGCTATTTCACCCGTACGAGTAAAACCATTACTTCTTATGGTTGAAACTATAGTTTCGTCTTGATGTCTAGTAGTCTTTCTGGGTCTGCCGGTCTTTTTTCTATCCCTCAAGTCACTAGATTCGCCCCACCGCCTAAGCCAGAGGTAGACAGTGTTCCTCTGAAAATCAATTTTAAATGTTATAAATAACATCAAAATTATTATTTTTTGAAATAAGACAAATAAAAATAATGATTGATAATAATACTTACGGAAACACCCAACTCGGTTGCTATATCTGTGATTGTATAGCCCTGTTCTTGCAGCACAATAATTTTATGGCGTTCATGTTGACTGATATGAATGTTATATGACGACATTATTAAACGTTATCTATCACTTGCCCGTAAATAATACTACAATAATATAGACAAACGAAATAATGTAATAACACACACACAATACGGTTCACAAGACAAGACTTTCATAAAATTAGTTTTTAGACCACAACAATGACATTTAGAATTTATAAAAATAAGGTAGAAAGAAAAATGTTATCTCCGTACGTATAACCCGGACAAAATAAATGTGCAACTAACGGTGATAGAATCGCCTTCCTGTGACCGTTATAGGTTAATCGCTTGACTATTATCAATGTTTCAAGGAACTACCTACTTAAAATTATTTAAATTAATGAAAATCTTTAAAACTACACAACGGATGGTTTTTATAAATATTAAATAAATTTGGGTGGTTTCATTACCAATCTTAATTATTTGTGTAAAAATACAAATTTACGTAACATTCGATCACATAAAGTAGGTTAACACGTAAGAACGTAGCAAATAATAACTTGTTAATCTAATTTTGTAACAAATTTCTATCAGCGGCTTATGATTTATAAGATGTCTAGCGATAAATGAAACATTTCTATCATCGTTTTATGGACGTTAGCAATGTTAAGTTTTTTTTTGTATTTTGTTACAACACTGACTTATGAAAGTTCGGATGCCAAGTTATTCTGTACATTTCAATGTACAAACGATTTTAGAGGCTGACGGTACATCTCTGTCAAATTGATTTGTCGTCAACTCATATTGTCGACACAAATATTGACAACTTTTCTTTGATAGAAACTGGCCTTTACGACACAACGTGTTAACATCAATTCAGATTACATTAAGAACTACTGAAGCGTTTATCCGATGATAACTAAATATTGCTCTTATCCAATTTTGATAGAGTTGTAAATTGTATACATGAATAAATGCTGCAGTCTGCATCATCTCGCTTCCAACCATTTGATCCACTACCACATACTATGATATTTTTAGAATCAAAATGATATAGTCGCAAAAGTAGGAAAATAGCTATTTTTTTTTTATTTATTTATTATTGAATCAATAAAACATACTATTTACAAATAATCATAGCACAAATAAACCACTGAGGTTTGTCCTTATGCTATGCAAAAGTCGGATCTCAATACAATTGTTGACGCTTAAATCTAAATGTAGGTATAATCAACGAGTATTATTTAACAATATCGGTAAATCTATTAAGTAAGTACTGATTACTACAATACAATAGTGTAGTCGTAGTGTGAATCGGTAAGGTACATCATTAAGTATTATATAATATATATGTACATACATACATACTTTTGCGCGTGTTTCCTGCATCCTATATTCAACTTTATTAGTCTTGCCTAAGAGTGGTATTTATAATGCTTGAGAATTTCTTCGCTTATTTTGAAATGTCGCACTGGTAATTGGTGGTGATACGATCTACTACTAAAAGCTTATAATTAAAAAAACAAAAATTACTTCCTATTTTTTCGAAGAACGCTTGCAAATGGATAAACAATCGGATTACGGAAGTATTACGTTGAATGACGGCACTTACTCTGATATACTACATACCTACTAGATGTTGTTTTAATTTCCAAAAATAACGGTATTAAAATACTACTACATCGCAGCACAAAATATGGAGAGTACAGAAAGTAACCTTCATACAACGCGGGCAATAACAGCGTTAAAGGTTCCCACACACTACCAGGCCGCCGGAGAATATCAGCCTGACAGTTAATCGTAACAGACCACTGATTCCCAGTTTTCTATTTAAGGAACTGACGGCCAATCCAAGCAATAGTGTCTGCCGATGATTTGGGTCGTCAGGTATCAGCCGGACATTATAGAATTTTACCATATTGCAGCGGCCGTGGTCACGGGTAGTCAACCTGTGACCACGGCCGTTGCAATACGGTCGAAACGTCGGGCAATAAACAAAGGCATTTAGCCTTAAAATAAAATATTTACGCGATTAAGACCCGTAGTTTATAATATTCTTTAATGAGTACAAATTGCCGTGTGGTGCCGGCTTAAGAATAGTACCACCCCATCTCTTCCCGTGGGTGTCGTCAAGGCGACTAAGGGATTTCACACCGGAGGAGGAGCAGCAGCGTCCTCTGCGTACTTAAAGCCTTATTGCGATCACCAACCCGCTCGCCAAGCGTGGTGATTATGGCAATTACCCCCAGGATCTACATACTAGTAGGTTCTACTGGGGAGACCCGTGCCCAGCAGTGGGCCATCATATGGGTTGATATGAGTACAAATCGCGAAAATTTACGAACATATATCAGCCGGATGGTCCGCGACAATCGAACATACACTACCAAGTACCCAGCTGACAACCGTTTAGATAATATGAAGATGTCACCCGCCACCGCCGGCGCGTAATCTTGCGATCTGGAACTGCCGGCTGTCGACTGCTAGTGTGTAACCCCAGGAGCTAGTTTTCAACCATTGCCGATAGGCACTAATCGCTATAGTGTGTGGACGGCAGGCGGCATGATAGATGGGCTTTGTGTGGGAACCTTTACGCACTGAGAATTGTGCCGCCATTTAGAACAAAGTGGTCTTGAGTGGTCTTTAGTTCCGTGTACGTGAACGAGGTCTAGGAAAGCATGGCTCGAGCAAAGTTAGTTTAGATTGGTAAATAAAGGTTTCCTTGTATGTCCTTTTTTTACGTTGGAGGTAGTGTGGTAAAAAAAACACCCGTGTACCGGGTCGCTGAAATCTGTTACTGCATCGGCGGCCAATTCAGGGGCAGTGTCTGGCGGGGCAAGATGCGGGGCACTCCTGCAGAGTCCTGGGGTACACAACAGGACGCCGCCGCACTATGGGACCAAAGCGTGTTTACCATCTCAAAAATGGTTACGATGAAAATCGTAATTTCAATGTTTTATTCATGGTTTCATACTCTCAGATAGATGATCTATCAGATATAAAGTTAAAAATTTGAAGTTATTTGGTTTTAGATATTAATAATCACTCACAAATATTGGACTTGGATATTTTTACATAAAAGAAATTACCGATATTGACAGTTGAGCACACGATTACTTTTAAGTTTTCCAAGAAAGTATATATGTGTATAAACATCAATAGATAGCTTAGAAACCCTAGTTTAGTAATACGTTATGTATTTATTGAAAATATTTTTTTTATTATTTTTTTTTATTTTTTTTGTAACATGACCAAAATTTTTGTTTTTTTAAATTTCAAATGGAGCTTTCCTATTTGCCGAAAGCTGCCGATGTCGAGTTAATATCATTTTTAGATGCCTTAACTACTCATAAATGTAAGCATTTAAAAAAAACCTGCGTCATTGGTGCGCGAAAATGAGCTGTTGACCAAAATGTAAATATAGGGAAGGAAAAAAAATCGTTTAAAATTACGACTTTTCTTTTTTCTGTTCATTAATTGAATTTTAACGTGATTACGGTTTTTTTTTATAATTTGTAAGATATTAACATACATTAAAATAAATTATTAGGTACCTACTCATTTTTAATCAAAAAATATTTCCCATGGGACAATTGTTCGCAGTGATAACTTTAACCACAGGCATGAAGAACTTTATAGTTGAGGAAGTGTTTTATCTTTTGTGGTAATTTATTACAATCAGTATTGGTTACACCAATACGGTGTGAACTGCAGATATCAATCGTGGCATGCACAATGTACTAATAGATGGGTCCTTTATATACTCGTGTTTTCAGCATATTCGTTAAAGTGTTTTGGCTACTTCAACTCAGTAACAACTTATTGACAAAATATAAAAATGAGTGAATTCGTTTGTGTTCGACGCGATCTATGTAGTCAAATTATAAGTGGAAAAAGTACTTCGGATATTGAAAAATATTTGTTGGATAACTTTCAATTATCGCCAACAGACATAAATGCTGTAATACAGAGTATTCAAAAAGATTTGATATCGAGTTGTAACAAGAAATGGACGAAAGCTCAAAGAAAACGAGACCGTTTTGAGAGTCAAAACGCAGATTGGTTAAATGGTGAGTTTAAAGTAGCATTGAATACTTGCAGCACTTCAACTGATACACCATCTGAAAATGCCGATATAAACACTTCTGGTGATCGAGGTAGACCAACAAAGCCATATGAAGAGTGTTCGGCAAATACAAAGAAACGCAAAAATATGGAACTCGTCCAAGAATATGGAATGGGACATGTACATAACGCTTATGTGCAAGGTTTACGATCCATGGGTGAAAATAACGAAGCATCGATTGTTAGTATTATCAGAAATACAGAAAGAGAAGATAAAAAAGGGATACTGCAGAAAATACTTAATCCAGATAACGCACTTTCATTTACCAAAGAGGAGGCATTGAGCTTTTACATTGAAACTGATCTATCCAAAGCCCAATATGCGTACCTTAGACAAAGGCTTGCTGAAAAGAATTTAAGTTCCATATTGCCTTCGTATCAGTCTTTAAGTGAAGCAAAAAGGGCTTGCTATCCGCCTGCATCCGGCATAACGGTCACAAATATCAGCGCCAAAATAAATCTGCAAGATATATTGGATCACACTGTCAGTCGTATTATGAAGATTATGTCAGGATCAATAAATTACAATCATGTCAAGCTGTTTAGTAAATGGGGATGCGATGGATCCTCCGGGCAGAGTGAGTATAAACAAGCTCTGCCGGAAGAAAGTGAACTAATATCGGATGCTAATTTGTTTATAGTTTCATTTGTACCACTGCGACTAGTAGACGAGCAAAGTAACGCAATTATATGGCAAAATCCAACTTCCTCTTCAGTTAGATATTGCAGACCAATTTCCTTGGAATTTGCAAAAGAAACACCAGAAAAAACTGCAACAGTTGTCAGAGAAATTGAAGATAAAATTAATGAATTGACTCCTACTATTTTGTCTATAGATGATAAAGTTATACAAGTTAAACACGAGCTGTTCATGACTATGATTGATGGGAAAGTTGCTCAAGTGTTAACACAGACATCATCAAGTGCTACGTGTACGGTTTGTGGAGCAACACCAAGACAGATGAACGATCTGTTAAAAGTAACAGCAAGAGTTGAAAATGAAAATGCGTTTAAATACGGACTATCAACTTTACACGCATGGATTAGATGCATGGAAATGGTACTCCACATTTCTTACAATATAGATTTTGAAAAGTGGTCAGTAACAACTCCAGAGAATAAGACACTTAAAGAAAATAAGAAGAAACTGGTCCAAAAACGATTTCGAGAATTGCTTGGTTTACATATTGATAAACCTCGTCAAGGTTCCGGTAACAGCAATGATGGTAATACGGCAAGAAAGTTTTTTCAAAATTATCAGTGTTCTGCAGAGATCACATGTGTTGATGAAGATTTAATCAAGAGATTATACATAATTCTACAAACTATGTCATCGGGTATCTCTGTAAACACTGAAAAATTTGGACAATATACGTTAACAACCGCGCAGTTGTATGTAAGTAAATATAACTGGTATTACATGCCGTCTTCAGTCCATAAAATACTGATACATGGTGCTAAAGTAATAGAGCATTTTGCAATTTTGCCTATAGGGCAATTATCCGAAGATGCTCAGGAAGCTCGAAATAAAGATTATAAGAGGTTTGGTTACATCACGCCCGAAAGTGTTCCAGGTCAGCTACAAACGAAGACGTTCTGCATGTTTTGTTGTATACTTCTGATCCCTATATATCTAGCTTAAATAAACCAAGTTTTATAATATCTAAAGAATTGTTTGACGAAGCTAAAGATTTGTTGGTAATCACAAATGATGAGTAAGATAGGTATTGAAAATTAACAAACAGGTGCTTATTACTTTATGTTTTAGGCGGAGACAATTTCAACAAATTTAAAATCATTAAAATCCGTTCAACCGTTCTCGAGTTATAAATGATGTCACTAACACGACTTTTTTATGTATATTAGGTATATAATTATTTTTAATTACTTACTAATAATTTAGCTTTAAACTTATTTCATGCAACAATATAACATTAATTACTTTTGTAACACCACTACCTTTTTTTGTATGATTTTTCGCATAACTTGATTTTCAATCTGCTTTTATTAAATAAATATAATTTTTAAAATTATGGTGTTTCATTTATTTTATAGCCTCAATATTCAAAAATACGTGCACAAAATTTCAATAAGATATGTCACAAAACAAAAAAGTTATCGATTTTTGAGATGGAAAAGACGCTTTGGTCCCATAGTGCGCCGTCGCGGCATACTACGAATAGGGGGAAAATGACCAGCATGACCTTCCAATACCTTCGTCACGTATTCGAATCGAGACAACACGAATACGTATTTTAAAGATGGTCGGCAGCACGAACGTTTGAAATGTATTCTTGTGAATATTCTCTAAGGTGATAACAGTTCACGGAGTAATCATTGGGAGAGATTTATTCAACAGTAAATATATTTTTAACATATTCATTGGTAATCAACAAGAGTAACATACATCACTGAATATTGCTTGATCAAAGTATCTCATTGATACCTACTTATTTTAGAAATCAAATGCTGAAATAATATAATAATAATAATGTATAATAATGTCTTGGGACAACTCATCAAACTAAGCAGAGTCTGCGTAAATTTCCCCCGTTTTTGCAACATTTCTCATTGCTGCTCCGCTCCTATTCGTCGTAGCGTATGTAGCCTGTGTTATGTAGCCTATAGCCTTCCTCGATAAATGGGCTATCCAACAATGAAACAATTTTTCAATTCGGATCAGTAGTTCCTGACATTACCGTGTTCAAACAAACAAACTCTTCAGCTTTATAATACTAGTATAGATACAAAACTTTGCCCGTTTGTGAATCGAACCCATAACTCCACAATAGTCGTACGTAGCCCATAACTCCTTCTACAACGTATACACACTGCATTTTTTTTAAATGTATAGAAGAAAATAAATGGTAAGCAAAGTTGTTCAGTCATTATTGACAACATCATTGAACACAACCGATTATATTATAAGATCCTATATTAAAGTTTCTTTCAAATAATCAAACTAATTATTTTTGTTAACACTTACTGCTTCAAAAGCCTAAGCACTAGAGTCTAAAGCTTATGTTATTAAAGTTTTTCAATTAATTTAACTTAGAAAGAGTTTTGCTTATATTAGGTTAAAAATTTTAACAAGGCTTCAATTTATTGGATAAATTTTAATATAAAAAGTGGATTAATTTAATTACTATAAAATATTGAGTTGAAGTCTAGGGTGGTATGAGATATTTGCGGCTCAGTATTTGAACTAATATTGTATATTTCGATCATAATGTGGGCTCAGGGATGCCTTAAGCAAAGTTAAGTTCGATATAATTTAAATAAAATCAATTAGGGATCTTCTGTTTCCGAAAAATATATTCTGTTGTATTTCAAAACTGTGACTTTGAGAATAAAACATCGCTACCCTTTAACCACTGGCGTGTATTAACTTGCATTAACACTGACGCACGTCTGACAGATGTACGCCTTTTATAATCTGGTTATTAAATTATGGTCTTTAATCAGTAATTATTTATAATAACATGGTTGTTTAATTATATATCGTTACTGCATTATATATCGAATCTAGTAAATAAAAAAATAAAAATAAAAATATTTTCTATAAAAAATATTAATTAAAATTTAATAAATATCTTTCAAATAAAAAAAAAACTTTACAAAAATCAGTAGAAATATAAAAGCCTCTTATATATCTTGTCTCGCTCAAAAACTTAACCTATCAGTCTAAAGTGATCACAGAACTAATAATATCTAAACAACTATTTAATATTATTTATTTAAAAAATAAAATAATGTTACTTTTAAATCATCTTAATGTTTATTTACCTGAACTTACAACCATTTTACTTGAACCGTCAACTGCATAGTACGATTAATGAAACGGAGATCAAGCTGAAACTTTTTGGATAGAAAAAAATGAGTTTTTTCACCATGGCAACAAAACTCACGGAAATACTTGATGTTCTGTTTACTTACGTAATTACAACGTGCAATTTGTGATTAAGGTCAAAGTTCATCGAGGTGTTAGTATCTGTTACATTGTATCTTCAATGACGGGCTTACATTGTATATCTATCTATAGTACAGTACTCCAAAAGTAATAATGCGCATAGAAATCTTCGGAAATCTTCGTCATTGTTCGGCAACGGTCGTATTACCCGAGCGTCGAAAGACGATATTTATATAGAGTGGTTAAGAGCAATTTCTCTATGCCTAATTTTATATATTATGTGTTTTGTGCTAAAACAGATTTGATTTACCTGTAACGAAATTTGATTCGATAATTCCATGTAAGTAAATAGCGAAAACGCTACAATCATTGTTGGAGTGATTAGTTTTCAAGTGTCTTACCGAAGTTGGTGTAATTATGGAGGAAAAGGTTTAAATAACATAAGGTTTTATTAGAAGGAGAAAAAAACGTTTTCAAATAGAGGTTTACATAAAATATAATCAAAATCTCAGTTCAAATTTGTTTACAGCACTAATCATTCCAGAAAAATAATACAATTATAAAAAAATTAATCAGAATCGAGGAAGACCTCTATTCCCGACATCGCAGATTCATCAGAAGTTTCATTATGCTCTTGTTCATTTACACTTTCCTCACTGCTATCACCTGTGTAAATAATCAGTTTATCGGAATAACTATCGATTCTTGGCTCAAATTTTCTATATTCATCTTCGCATTGAACCGCATGATCAGAAACTTTTTTCCATTCTTCTGGTCCTATTTTATTGATTTTTTCTAATATAGCATCTTTAACTGACGTCACAGTCATTGCAATATTTCTCTTGGCCACGTGTTGCTTTATTTGGGACCAAATATTTTCAATAGGGTTAAAATCGGGATGATATGGTGGCAATCGTATAATTTTATGCCCATGTTCCTCCATTATACGGTCAATGGCAAATTCTGTGTAATTTTCTTTGTATCTTTGTATAATTTTATACAAATCGGGTTTCAGTTTCTTTGGGTCATGCGGAATGTTGTGTTGTTGTAACCAAGCTGTCATTTGTGGTTTAGATGTGTTTGAGTTTGGTGGTTTCACAGACAGCTTATTATGATATGGGGCGTTGTCTATTACCAACACACTATTAGGAGGCAAGTTGGGAATCAATTGATTGCGTAGCCAAGTTTGATAACGTTCCGCGTTTATTTCTTTATGATAGTCACCTTCTGAGTCGACACATTTATGTAACATTAGAGCCCCTGGGACGAAGCCTTTTTCATTGCCTGCGTGTACAATAATTATTCGCTCTCCTTTGGAAATGGGTTGTTTGATACCTTTTTTGTTGCTATCTTGCCAAGTTTTACCCTTAGTATGTGATGTGTGCACATACGACTCGTCCATAAATACTATGTTTCTACCAGAACTCCTCAGCTGTTGTATTTCTCTGAGATATTTGATCCTTTTTAGGCGTATATCATGTTTTTCCATAAGTAATTGTCTGTTATTATCAGTTTTCAGAAACCTAAACCCCATGTCTTTCAAGATCAACCTTAAAGTCTCGGCACAGCCTTTGAAATTAATAGCTTCGATCAACTTTATTCTTAAATTATTTACAGTTGGGAGTTCTTTCAGCGTCAATTGAAAATTGTATATCATATTACGAATAACACAGTAGTCGAAATCATCAAGTACCAGCCGAAATCTACTTTTAGGTCTTCCTTTTTTCGGTGTAGAAAATTTCTTTGATTGATTATGTTTTTTTTCGTTTAAGATATTACTCAAAGTTCGTCGCGAAATTCCTGTAGCTTTTGTAACACGGTCTTGAATTTTTTTAAAATAACCATCATGGTCTCTGTTGAAAACATTGGCTTCATTTAAGAAATAAAGGTACACATTAAATACCATTTGCCGTGCTTGTGAATTAAGCGGTTTTCCACGTTTAAATTTATCCATTTTGGAAGAATTCGTCTGAAAGAAAATGGCATGGGCAGAGTTAGGTATATATTTTTTATGCATGTTTATCTATTTATTTAATTTAAATAAATCTCATTTTTTAAATGTTTTTCTAGTACTTAATATGTATTTAATGTAGGTATTTTATTTTTTTAATATTAAAAAAACGTGAAATATGTTATTTATTTTCCTTTTTTCAAAATATACTATTTAAATCTGAATAAGCTAATTAATGTTGAAATTATATTTACCAAGAAGGGTGTGTAATAGCAGCTCTATATATTTCCACAAATAGAGAACACGTGCAGTCACTACCAATATATAAAGACGACTGACAGACATTTCGCTGACCGGCGACAGCTGCCGAACGCCCGATTTGTTTTCGATTGTGCACACATGATATTGACTCCTATCTCTTTTAAACAAGGTGCAAAATGCAAATGCCTTGTTTAGGGCTCTTACGATTCCATGATTCGAGTGTTTCCGGGAATACGACAATTAGCGAAGATCTGCATGTGCATTATTAATTTGGGAGTACTGTACCTATTTCTTATTTTTCCTTATGAACAGAACTGTTATTCATTAATGTTGTGTTGTAAAGGCTGCACTTTGCACAATGCCCTTCCGCGCTACGACCAATAATTTCAACGTCATCTCATCATATGGGTCGTCTAGTTTTTAAAAAGCAAATTTCTTTAACGGTGTTGTGCACTTTCTTTTGTTATGGGTAAAAAATATTAAATTCTCGTCAGAAACACGTGACCCTGTTCGAAAATTCGTTGATCACGTGATTATAATCGAAAATTCGTAAGATGGAGGGAGAGCAATTAAAAGCTGCTATAATATCATTTGAATACGAAGGTAAATTTCGCCACCATCTACAATGGTATTGAATTTTAGGTGCGAAATCGGGCGGTCCAGAAACCAGAAGAGTCCGAGTAACGATATTTTGTTTTTCCTTTGCATTTTAATTTGTGATTTATTATTTCTTATTTTTTATTATTATGTCAGTAAGATCGAAAAATATTATTCATATTTCCTAAGTAGGTATGTAATTTTTTTCTGAGTGATAAACTTTTCATTTGTTGTTGTCATTGTCATTTTTTTATTAGTAATGTTTGTGTACGATAGCGCAATAGATGAATATTGTATTTAACCACATAAATGAAAGTACTTTTATACTGATAAAAAATATAAATTCCCTAACCATTCCAAAATATTCAAAAATGCACAACATTATTGTTCAAGTTTTCACTTCTGTCGTCACTCCCGGAGTGCAACCAGTTTTTTTGTCAAGTTTTACCTAAAGTATGTGTCAACAACTAAACTGTGGCAAGTAATATACTCATAATGTATTCATTTGTTATCATTGACCGCAACGAGTTGTACAAGTTAACGTTGCCTACAATGATGCTAAAACTATCGCAACATAACATCTCATTCTGATGACGTGCTAAATCGCAATATTTTATGTAACGTTAACGTCATTATTAGCGACGTATATATTATTTCGATATTAATATAAATTCATGGACATCGTGAATCATTCAACGAAATTGAAATATTAATTTCGATTATCATAAATTGTTTCAATTTGAAACGTGATTCGTGATAAATTTTGTAATATTGTAATTTGTTTATTATAACATGACATGTTTGATTTAAGGCACATTTCCACCTAGCTTTTTGGAAATATTTATGTTGAGAACACTTTAGCAGCAACATAAATAATCAACTTACTGATTCTGGTGCTGTGTTATGATCGTTTTATAGGCACATTTTTTAGTATATTTAAGGGGACCAGACTTTTTAACGAAGTTTTGTTTTGTCTACAATCATTCCGAGTTGCGCTAGATAGGGCTTCTATGGTTTTTTTTCTTTTTATAGTGAGTTATAGGAAAATACGTCTTTTTAACTATTTTGTTGCGTAAAGGTTTGCGGACAATTTTTCGAGCTAGTGTAGTAGTATGATTTTTAAAACGACCCAGGCTCTACCTTTATAAAGCAGATAAAAAAATGGTACGTTTTTGGGAACTATTTGGTATTTTGTTTAATTTTCCTCTTTCAATCACGCCTAGGTTAGAGGCACAGATAGTTATATGTTTTATTTCAGGCACTTTATGTTGAGTAAGGATTACAACTGATTAAGACATTATTATTCACAAAATATATACCCAAACTATCGTTTGCCCGTAATATTTTCAAAGCATTGACGATATTGCAACTAACTTGATATTCGATTGTCGTTTTGTCAACTCTCTCTCTATATATTTCCGCCTGGTATCCTGTTTCTGTGTTGTGACATATATGACATAGAAGCATATCAGTTTCATACCTTTAGTATGGTTGGAGACCCATTTGTGGCTCGTGTCGTAACGCGACACAATAATGTTGTTACGGTTTAAATTGCGTTAACTAGCGATAATGACTGTAGATTCTAAAGATTCGCTGATTAACTGCAACTGACTTCCAACTGAGTCCCTATGTTAGGTGTATCAAAACCGCCTTGATCATTTCTAAATACTTATGTTTGTATATGTGTAGTTAATCGCTTATTTAGTTTTGTGTGATTTAGGGTCGGTTATGGCCGTGTGGTGCCGGCTTAAGAATAGTACCACCCCATCTCTACCCGTGGGTGTCGTCAAGGCGACTAAGGGATTTCACACCGGAGGACGGGCAGCAGCGTCCTCTGCGTACTTAAAGCCTTACTGCGATCGCCAACCCGCTCGCCAAGCGTGGCGATTATGGCAATTACCCCCAGGATCTACATACTAGTAGGTTCTACTGGGGAGACCCGTGCCCAGCAGTGGGCCATCTTATGGGTTGATATGTAGGGTCGGTTAGACCAAACGGAAGTAAAGTTTATTACTAGAACAAGTAGCCACTTTATTAATACAATAGTTGTATTTTTAAAAGATAGAAAAATTTGACGTCCTGTCTCAGGAATCGAACAAGAGACTTCCGTAGCCAAACCGGGGCCGGAATTGAACCACCTATCTGGACTATGTTACTAGACCTCAAATTTCTCTATCCTTTCTTGCAAACGAGTTGGGCCCTCGCTTGCGATATCTAGCTGCTAGATAAAAAACTAGCACGGCTTTTGTTATTGCTTCGTTACAGAGAGCATTTTAAAAAATTGTGATTTCGCAGGCCGAATATTATAGTAATTTTTATAGCCATTTCTTGCCAATTACTTTATTATTTACAATTATTGAAT
Source organism: Herminia tarsipennalis (assembly GCA_945859575.2). Classification (NCBI taxonomy): domain Eukaryota; kingdom Metazoa; phylum Arthropoda; class Insecta; order Lepidoptera; family Erebidae; genus Herminia; species Herminia tarsipennalis. The sequence goes on along the minus strand of OX243849.2, from coordinate 19,217,750 downwards.
TTGAAAGATTTGGCATACGGAAGTCTCGGTTTTGATTCCTGAGTGTGAACAAGTTTGCCTATCTTTCAAAAATGCAATTATTTTATTAATAAAGTAATTGGCAAGAAATGCTTATAAAAATTACTGTAAGTAGCCACTTATTCGAGACTAAATGTATTTCACGTTCTACCGTGCACAAGAATAGTGGCCCTATTCGGGAATAATTATTATACCATCGTTTCTCACGGAATAATGAGCTATTCTTAGAATATTGGAATGGCGTCTCCAACTGTCATTTTTGAACTCTACACACGCAAGGAATAAATTTAACACAAAATATGAAATACAACGTCTAAGCGATTTGATTGAAGAAAGTGATAGTCACGAAGAAGTTATACCTAGAGGTCTATGGTGTGTAATAAAAAATAATTTATTTCATTACCTACTACGATGATCGTGATTTTGCGATTAAATTTCCCATTTAAGTTTATTAAAATGAGTGCATTTGAAACTTATTTCTAAAAAAAAATGTGTCACTCGGGGACTGCCCCGGTAAAGCTATTGCATAGCATTTTTTATCAACTTATGCAATTATAATTATTTCTTAATTTTTTATGCACTAATTTTTTTTCATTACATTTCGGAGAAGCATGACGCTCGGTCGAGCTAGATGGTAGACGGAGTGGGGAAAGTTAGGTTACGGAATTTCTTGATTCGGTTGACACGCTCAAAGCCCGCAATAAAAGCTATGCAATAGCTTAACAAAGCTTGTGAAACCCAAAAAATCACACGAAAAATATAAGTAGGTAAAACAACGACGAACAAACTTTGACAGGTCCGTCCCGCGTTGTAATACGACAAAAGCGAGTTGACATGACTTACGCTTTAACAACGTCCCTTTGTAGAACAACTCATAATTGCCGGGTATTACATGCGTTCATCATTCACTTTGCTATTCGCGCATAGATAATCTAAGTATAGCTCATAGAGCTAGTATAGCTAGTACTAGTAGATTGCATGTAAAAACGTCTATTGATTTACTCGGGAATAAGATCTTAGAATAGATCGTATCTGGTAGATATTCGTGTGTAAATTTCAGTTTGGTCGAATCCATCCTTAGTCTTAAATATAAAATATTTTATTGATACAACTCATAAATACTACCTACACAAAGAGCCACATATATTTTATTGTATCATATAGCAATCGTAATTCACGTTAAAAGAGAAATATAGTTGTGGAGGTGACGGCAAAGCACTTCATTGGTTATTGTTTAGAAGCTACAAATCAAATAAAGTTCTTTGGGTTTAATAAAGCATAAATATTTCTATTAGATCAGATGTGAAGTGTAAAAATACTGTCTAAATAAAAACTACTCAGGAAACCATAACACTGCTCTGTGGCGCGGTGGGAGTGAGTCTGACTGCTACGGAAGAGGGTTCGATTTCCACACGGGACACCACTTTGTGTGATCTAAAAATTGTTGTTCCAAGTCTGAGTGTACTTTGTGTCCGTGACTTGTATGTTTCTATAGTCCCCCGCGTCACAGGGCTTGCACCCTAATGCGGGATACGTCTTAAAAAAAACGCATCTTTTTTACCCGCCTTCAAAAAGGGTGGTTCTCTGTTTGACTCGTATGTTTGTTAGCGATTTTCTCGAAAACTAGTAATAAGATTTAGTTAGGGTTTTCGCGACTGCATATTTCAGTATATAAAACGTTGTCCTAGCTAAAAGACACCAGAGATATAGACTAAACCATAGACAAACAAATTTGCAGGCAACAGCTAGTATTACATTTACACATTAAAAACGGTGATAAAAAGTGACGGTTCGCACCGCGACAAGAGACTGAGACTATTACTTGACTGTATAATTTCATATGAATGTCAGTTTCCAGATGAGACCGAGACAGGAGACAGGATTGCGAGACGGTCGCTGCCCCAGACAAGTAGTGTCTCGCGCACAGTAATAGTATAAATAGTAGCTTTGGTTGCGGTCTCGGTCTCGACCTACAGTATACCTATGCAGAAGAGACCGTGACACTCGTCGCAGTCTCCCGTCTCAGTCTCCTGTCTCTGTTGCGACGCGAACCGCCACCTTAACCACATAGCGTGTTTTAGTCCTAGACCAACTACAAGCACAAAACTAATTTAAACTGGAGACTACAATATTTAGTAGTCTAAAGACATCATCCAGCAAATGACTAACAGCCAAATGATGACACGTAGGTGTTGAATGAGAGAGATAACAATATTCAAGTAGCCTATAAAATGGACTGATGATGGCATACATACTGTTCTTTAAGTATGAAGCTTACGTTGATCGTTGAGAACTATGTTGAAGATGATGAATTAAATAGAAACGAAGGCCACACGATCACTTAACCGACAGTGACGTCAATTATAGACTTTAGCCATCAAGTTTACGATATACCTAACCCCCCAATCTCCCTTTGCGTGCTCCATAAATTGCGATTTAAACACAATAAAACACCAAAATGTTACGATTCTGTTCGAACCCAATCCGACAACATACAAATCATGATTGATCCAACAGTCGTATCTCAATCTCCATACAGATCCATTTACATTAACGTAACATCAATAATATTATCATATTTCCTATATCGCTTATGTCTCAAATAATCACTGCGAAATCCTTCTGTAACCAAAAGTACTTAACAAACACTTACTGAGAATGCAAAAGCAATCTTAAGTTAGTAAAGTTATAGTTGAAAATTGCGTGAAAATTGGATTGCTTTCGGATTTTTAGCTCATCGGAAGTTACGTCAATCTGAAATCAACTTTAATATTTCTCAATTGAGTTTAATCTTCACTGATTTTGTTATAGAGTTTGAGCTTTATAGTATTTGGCCGGAAAATTCGAAAATTGTTGAGCCTTCGCTCTGGTTTATTAGTTTATTATGGCTGTAAAGTATTTCTGATGTGAGGCAATGTTATCGGCGTTTCGAATCGCTTATCTTAGTAGAATGGTACAAGGAATGCGTTTTATTGGAAATCGTAGGAAATACGTATTTGCGTTGTGATTTTGTTTACATACAAGCTCCTAGTCTTGGTCACGTATTCCGGACAAGCCAATCAGCTATGACCTCTATTTTGAGTGCACCTGCATATAATGAAGAAATAATTTCAACTCTTTTAAAACATACATGTGTATGTAATCGTGTAGTCTATGGTCTGATGTTATCTTATCTTATGGTCTTTATTAGTAATAATATTTTTTATTAGCAAATATATTATAATATTTTTTTTTATTAGTTTTAACATCACAAAAATCGTGACAAAGCATATGGTAACGTTTGGATTTTTACTTAGAGATAATGATCTGAATTTTTGCTTACCAGTGACCATTGGCTTTAACGGTCAGCTTTGTTCCATTCTTTGTCGTTTACTTGCTTTACTTGAGTTGTACTTTAGTTAAACTTGAATGACCGACTGATAAATCTTGTTTTGTATAAACACGTCTTTTTTTAAGCTATTGCATAGCTTTTATCGCGGGTTTTGAGCGCAGCGACGGAATCAAGAAATTCCGTAACGAAAATAAAACCTAACACCCCCACTCCGCCTACCATGTAGCTCGACCGAGCGTTCGCTTAGCGTAAATGTATATGGTACAACTGTACGAAGCTCGCACGGATCAAAATGAGCTGCTACGAAATGTAATGAAAAGAAAAAAAAGTATTTAACATAAGCAATTAAATTTAAATATAAAAATTGCTTATGTTAAATACTTTGTTTTTAAAAAATATATGTAATTTGTTGTTTTTTTAGTTGGTAAAAAATGTTATGCAATAGCTTTACCGCGGCAGTCCCCGAGTGCCACTCATTTAAAAAAAAACGACTTCTGCGTTAGGGTAGGTACTAGCCCTCTGTCGCGGGGGACTTTACAAACATTCAACTCACGGACACAAAGTACACCCAGACTCGAAACAACGATTTGTGGATCACACAAAGTGCTGTCCCGTGTGGGAATCGAACTCACAACCTCTTGCGTAGCAGTCGGACACACTCCCACCGCGTCACAGAGGCCGCCGTTATTGCAACAAGAACGATTCATATTTCAATTCTTATTTACAGTGGTCCTTAATCATAACTATAACTCTCATGCTGTCACTATAATTTAAGGGAATAGTAGTGACGTAGTGACGGTAATATTTTTGAGCACCACTTAAAGAATCGTAAAAGTATTTGAAGGTGGTTATTTATACGTATTTTGATAAACAAATTTTAGGTAAATTTTAGTAGATCGTATTCCTGTCGCTATTTTATGTAAGTTTCACATTTTTAATTCCCTCGAGCATAAATTTAGCTTTGCTGCTAAAACACGCACAATATGAAGTCTTAATGTTGTTGTATAAGTACATAACTCACTGTACGTCGGCGCTGAGTGACAGCATGTTTACAGGTAACCAGTGAACGTAAACTACACTGTTGCAAGCTCTCTGACTACATGCTACAATACAGGTTGTAGATCATCCATCAATTATCTGTCGATTTAACATGAATTTTGCTATACTTTTGTACAGTTATCGTATATTGTTTTTAAACTTTCGCGATTTTTATACATATTGGATATATTTCGGGACTTAATCGACAAGAGTCGACCCGTGACCACGATCGATGCAATTCGATTAAAACGTCGGGCAAATAAAAGGTTCGTACTTTTAAATAATTCACGCGATTAAGTCCCGATCTAATAAATTATCGTATAGGTTGTTATCCAAAATGTTAAATGATTATAATTGTGTTTATTAAAGTACTCGTATTTTTATTGCATATACTTTTTTAAAATGTAATTGAAAAAAACATTATTAATATTATTATTAGTGACCATTCCCACACTATGGTACAAGCTTAATGTCGGGGATGACTTTACAAGCATACTAATAATATTTACAAAATAGTGACACAATATACTGCGATTGGTATTTTGTGGTGGGACTGTATGGGAATCGAACCCACAGTCTTTTACGCACCAGACATACGCACTCCCACTGCGTCATCGAGCCTATAGTCTAATATAGCGACTCCATCCATGTTACCTTCTAGAGCTAGAAAAAGTTTGAAATCCTATTTTACAAAAAAAATCTAGGTCTAAAACATTATGCTGGATTTTGAAACACTTGCTTTATTTTTAAATACGGGCAAAATTATGCACAAATTCTATAGTTGGGTAAAGAGAAAGACTTTATACATTGTCATGGCTATGTTCAAAATGTATGGTATATAATAATAATATCTTAGGACAACTCACACAATGCTATCTGATCCCAAACTAAGCAGAGCTTGTACTATGGAAACTATACAACTGATAAACATATTTTTATATATTTTTAAATACATACATATTATAGATAAATTGCACCCAGACACAGAATAAACCATCGTGCTCGTCACACAAAGTGTTATCCTGCGTGGCAATCGAACCCACGACGTCTGGCTTAGCAGTCAGGGTCACTAACGACTAGACCAACAGGCGTGTGATGTCAAATAAAGACATTAGCTTTCGTATTTTAAATCGAATACGCACAAGGAATGCCATTTTTTATAAATGACAGAATTTCTTCAACAAATTGCATTAACTATACGATTATTATACTAAAGTAAAGTAGATGCGTGCTAATATTGCTACCGATGAGATCTGGTTTCTGTCAATCAACTACTGAAATGCTGGTTACAAACTAATCTTGTTTTTATTTGGAATGTTGAGTTATTATCTAACGTTGTAGCTACAAGCAAACACATCTTAGTACATTCTATAGTCACCTATGTCTGTCTGCAATGTTTTTCTATCCGGTTTAGGTAACTGCGGCTAATCTAATCGTATCCAACTGTGCAGGAGATATTTTAATGCACAAGTGTATGCGCAGACACAGGTAAAGGAACTCTCTTTTTTTTTTTTAAAGATAACTAGCAATGTGGGATTTTGGTCCCACATTACTAGCAATCCTGTTAACCCCTCCAGCTAAGCTCAATGGCTTGTGTTAGGAGTGGGTTCACGTCGGTAGTATAATGGGTATGATTCGAACCTCACGATTGCGAGACCGATGCCTTAGCCATTAGGCTACCGCCGCTTTAATCCCTCACTCTCATAATCCAAAGGGGGGGGGGTGACATCTTCTAGAAAAAGGTGCATCCATCTAGATATGGACCAAAAGTACTTTATCTCACTGATTTCTCTATCATCTGTTCAGTTCCATTAAGGTGCGGAATCACAGAGAGATTCCGCGACCAAGGCAAAGGTGGGAGACATCTACTAGAAAACGTACATCCATCTAGGTATGTACCAACAGTACTTAATCTAACTGATTTCTCTATCATCTGTTCAGTTCCATTGAGGTGCGGGATCACAGAAAGATTGCGCCACTAAAGCAAAGGCAAAGGGGGGGAGACATCTACTAGTAAACGTACATCCATCTAGGTATGGACCAACAGTACTTAATCTCACTGATTTCTCTATCATCGGTTCAATTGCATTGAGTTGCGGAATCACAGAAAGATTGCGCCACTAAAGCAAAGGCAAAGGGAGGGAGACATCTACTAGTAAACGTACATCCATCTAGGTATGGACCAACAGTACTTAATCTCACTGATTACTCCATCATCTGTTCAGTTGCATTGAGGTGAGGGATCACAGAGAGATTCGGCGACCCAAGTAAAGGCAAAGGGGGGGAGACATCTACTAGAAAACGTACATCCATCTAGGTATGTACCAACAGTACTTAATCTCACGGATTTCTTTATCATCTGTTCAGTTGCATTGAGGTGCGGGATCAAAAAGAGATTCCGCGACCAAAGTAAAGACAAAGGGGGGGAGACATCTACTAGAAAACGTACATCCATCTAGGTATGTACCAACAGTACTTAATCTCACGGATTTCTTTATCATCTGTTCAGTTGCATTGAGGTGCGGGATCAAAAAGAGATTCCGCGACCAGAGTAAAGACAAAGGGGGGGAGACATCTACTAGAAAACGTACATCCATCTAGGTATGTACCAACAGTACTTAATCTCACGGATTTCTTTATCATCTGTTCAGTTGCATTGAGGTGCGGGATCAAAAAGAGATTCCGCGACCAAAGTAAAGGCAAAGACATCTACTAGAAAACGTACATCCATCTAGGTATGGACTAACAGTACTTAATCTCACTGTTTTTTCTATCATCTGCTCAGTTGCATTGAGGTGCTTCAAAAATCGAGGCAAATTAACACTCTCTAATGAACTTCATTATTTTATTATATAGTTTGTTTGAACGCCAGAATCACAGGAGCTACTGGATCGAATTGAAAAAATATTTTACTGTTGGATAGCCCGTTTATCGAGGAAGGCTATAGGCTATTTATCATCATGCTACAATTAATAGGAGCGGAGCAGCAATGAAAAAAAATGTGTGGCACTCGGGGACTGCCGCGGTAAAGCTATTGCATAGCATTTTTATCAACTTAAGCAATTAACAAAAAAAAAACCAAAACATAACCACAACTCCTGTGTGGCCCTTTGCTGTGGCCTTTATAATAGAAACAACAAGAAAGGGGAAGACTAAAATGACAATATGTAACATAATGTCAATAGATGGCGCTGTATTTAATTTTGTTACTATTCAATACAAAATGTACTACGGTCTGAATCGCGCTATTATGATTTTTGCAGCCAGAATCATAAATACAAAATGAAACGACGTTTGATGATGCACGGCCTTCAAGCTACACCTCCGTGCCCGTCGGAGTGGGGAGCGTGAGGTTTTTTCGTTACGGAATTTCTGGATTCGGTCCCCGCGCTCAAGGCCCGCGATAGAAGCTATGCAATAGCTTAAAAATGTTGCAAAACAGGGAAAAATTATGCAGACGAAGTTGCGCCGGTACTAGTATAATATATACACTAACAATTAATACAATAATGTGACACAACATGTACCATGAAACAAACAAACGGCAAATCCCAACCCGTAAACATAATATTTGAACTAAATCTAAGTTGAAATTAATTAAGAGTTTTAAGTAAAAATACTTGAGCATGCATATTTGAGCCGTTTGGGGTCGAGACCCTGGGACCGCGGGGACCAGGCGCGCACCGCTTATACCAGGAGCTGGCCAAGCGGCTAAGAGATAGCTCTGGTGACCAGAGGGCCGGCATGTTCCTCGGCCAGCGAATAAGCCTGGCCATATTAAAGAGGAAATGCGGCCAGCCTTCTGGGCACAATGCTTTGGGCACCGATTTGGAACAAGTTTATTATTTGTAGTCCTTTATTTGTGATTGTTTTTTATTAAACTCTTTATGTAACAACATAATTATATTGTGTGTAAATGACGTTTTAAAGTTGACAGAAAAAAAGTAAAAATCCATACTAATATTATAAATGTGAAAGTAACTCTGTCTGTCTGTCTGTCTGTCTTACGCTTACGCTTACACGCTCAAACTACTGAACCGATTTAGATGAAATTTGGTATGGAGATAGTTTGAGTCCCGGGGAAAGACATAGGATAGTTTTGATCGCGATAACCGACATCCACGCGGGCGGAGCCGCGGGCGAAAGCTAGTAGTCATATATAAAATGTCAAGACATATTATCTTCTCAGTTACAAAGAATTTAATCAGAGGCACGTGTCGGGCAGGTGCGTCGAGAATCGCTACACGTGCTGTGGTGCGCGTGAGTTTATGGTTTTATAAAGAAAAGAAGCATTTATTTGTTGCACCATGCGTCACAACTTTACAGATTAATATAAAAAATACAATTATAATAAAAATACAATTAGAATAAAATACAATCAGAATAAAAATACAATTAGAATAATTTAAAATAATAATAATAATAATAAAATATAATCAAGTATAAAAAAAATGAATGATTACCATTTACATATACTTAAAATTATGAATTATTTATAATTAAAATAAAAAAATAAAATAAAATGTTTGTTGTGCCTCGCGGTTGCAACAAATGGGTGTCCAGTTCAGCATTATGCCAAGTTGGCAGGACCTGGCGCTGGTTTTCAACTGGAACCCATATACTGAGACGTGATGTTTTTACGCTAACTTAGCTTATGTACATGGCCTAATCGGACCAATAGTTAACTCTTTGATATATTACAACTACATTAAGGATTGCAGTTGAAATTCGACCTTACTTCATTAAACATTTTTTTTTTATATTTAAAATAACTAGCTATGTGGGATTGAGTCCCACATTACTAGCAATCTTGTTAACCCCTCCAGCTAAATTCAAAGGCTTTTGTTAGGAATGGGTTCACGTCGGTAGTATAATAGGCATAAATTTCTAGTTATAAGCATATTACGATTCTCTTGTCAAAGAGTATGTATAACATTTTTTTTTATGTCATGATGCTAGATCAGTCAAGGCAATATATATATTATATAGAGATTTGGCAGGGTTAATTATTTTAAGAATAGACGTGCAGTTTGCTGCAGGATTAAAAACATAAAAATATAGTGTTTCCAATTACTTTTTAAATTAAAATCGTGTCATACACAATTAAAGCGGCGGTAGCCTAATGGCTAAGGCATCGGTCTCGCAATCGTGAGGTCGTGGGTTCGAATCCTGGCCATTATACTACCGATGGTTTAGCTGTAGCACAATACCACATTGCTATTTATCGTAAAATAAAATCGAACGAATTTCTGGGTCCTTATTCACATTCATTTTTTTTCGTTTTCGTGGCAAGCCCGCGCAAACTGGCGAATGCGCGACATGCTCAAAATGTCCACCAAGCATACGCGTTGATGCATTTTTAAGCGCAGCTCTCTATTTATCATTATGACAATATTCTGACAGTTGGCGCGGGCTTGTCGCGAAATCAAAAATATAACGTGATTAAGGACCTAGTTATTCGGTCTATTTTTTTTTTAAAGATTGCTAGCAATGTGGGATTGTGGTCCCACATTACCAGCAATCCTGTTAACCCCTCCAGCTGAGCCGTCGGTAGTATAATGGCCAGGATTCGAACCCACGACCTCACGATTGCCAGGCCGATGCCTTATCCATTAGACTAACGCCTCTTTAATTGTGTTTGACACGATTTTAATTTAAAAAGTAATTGGAAACACTTTATTTCTCCTCCTAATCCTGCAGCAAATTGCACATCTATTCTTATAAAATTAACACTTTTACAGACAAACAAACAAAGATTTTATCTCTAACAAAACGAAACCTAATCAGCGTGATTAAGTTTCGTTTTGTTAGACATAAAATCTATTTTCAAAGAAAACCGCATGTAACTCGTAAATTTAATGAAATGTGGTTGAGTCTCTCCTACTAGAGGAACCCTAATTGTGTTTAATTAAGGACCCAAGTCTACATTTCAGGTAAAATGTTTTGTCCAATTCCAAACTGTGATAACACGAATTGCGTAATAATTAAATCTGGAATTGTTTTTCAAAGTCTGAGTGTATTTTGGCCTCAGGATTTGTATGTTTTTTGCTCTGCTTTCGCTAGAACATGAGTGGCCGTAAGAAAAAGAAATATCTCATCAAACAAAATCATATTGCAAAAGTTTTGAACGAAACGACAAAGAAAATCTTCAGAAATTAATTTATTGGACTTCCTTTGACGAAACAGGCATAATTTAAAAAAAATATACCCTATAAAGAAATCGACAAACCTTTTAAACAACAAAGAAGTGAATTCAATTAATTCTTAGATTACTACCTCTGTCGGGAGCAATCATAAAAGGACACTGGGGACGTATGGCGATATAAATGGTTCCGTAGATGAAAGGTTACAGAATAAAAAAAACATCTTTTTTTTTTTTTTTTTTTAAATTATAGTTATTTTTTTTTACTTTACAATACATTTCGAAGCAGCTTGTCTCGATCCGTGCGAGCTTCGTACAGTCGTACCATATACATATACGTTAAGCGAACGCTCGGCCGAGCTACATGGTAGGCGGAGTGGGTGGTATTATAAATGTTGATAAACTTTCGCGATTTGTACACATTACTAAAATATATATATTACGGGTCTTAATCGCGTGAATAATTTAAGGTAAAATACCTTGTTTATTGCCCGACGTTTCGACCGTATTGCAACGGCCGTGGTCACGGGAAGACTTCCCGTGACCACCGTGGTATTTTACCTTAAATTATTCACGCGATTAAGACCCGTAATATATATATTTTAGTAATGGGTGGTATTAGGTTTTATTATCGTTACGGAATTTCTTGATTCGGTCGCCGCGCTCAAAGCCCGCAATAAAAGCTATGCAATAGCTTAAACATTTTGATCTACAAGGATTCTATAATAAATGAAGTCTTACATACTACATTTTTGGGTACAATAATTTAATGAGCACATTGAAAGTGTATGTCAAAAAGTTATCAGCTTCGTATATGTGCCTAATAAACTCAAGACTACATCAAACACAAATAGTATTATCGGCTCACCCCGGCTATGTAAGTTCCTTATTACGTTATGGCATCATATTATGGGGCAACTCTACAGAATTTCAAAGGGTATTTTTGTCACAAAAGAGATGCTTCAGGGTAATAGTTGGTACTCCTCAGTTTGAATCTTGTAAACCACATTTTAAAAACTTTAAAATATTGCCTCTACCTGGAATGTATATTTTTGAAATATGTGTTTTCATTAAAACTCATTTAGATGTTTTTAAAACTCATTTGAAACACACGACGTGGACAATGACTAGTGTTAGATAATGCTTTTGGAACTACCTTGGTCCAAAAAAAATGTTAAAACAATATGCATTTAAATCTGTGATAAAATTTCAATTACTATATAGGAGCTACCATTACAATTATTTAAAAGGAAATTGAAAATGTTTTTAACGGTTTTGATTAAATTTTAATTGTATGTAATGGTAATTAATTGATATGAGAAATCATATATTAAATGACTATTTATTGACAATAATTCAAATGTCAATAATCTATATAATAAATGTAATACGTAGTTGTTTAATTTTATTCCAATTGCACACCTATACAGGTAGAATAAGGCTAAATGGGCAATGTTAAATAAATAACATAGTATTTGTAAAAAAACAAAAAATAATAACGTAAAACGACTAGACTTCTGTTCTGTGAGTGATAAAGTCTCCAGAGTTCTTCAGAATAAAAGAAAGAAAATGTTTTGAAGTACCACACTACACACATTTATAAAAAAATATTAGTACTAAAACAAACACCGCAAATTATACCTTAATTATTAATATTTTTGTTACTTTAACCTTCGAATTTCCTCAATATCTTTAAACTTTCTGATATTCTTAAAAGTAAGTTTATAGTAACTATTAAGACATAATAATGACATTAAAATGCATTTGTAAATATAGGTAACTGGAGGCAGTGCCATGAAACACGATTAATTAATTCCTAAAGTTATGTTACCTAGACATTACCACTTACAAAACATCAGTTTATTCTTAGTATGTAAAGTAAATATTTTCATTTTACTTCTGTTGAAGAAGAATAAATTTCACATAGGGCAGCGAGACAAATTTTATGAGATTCGTAAAATTTGTCTCGAGTCTTGAATTGCTTTGTATCTGTTAATTAATGTGTGTTTTTAAAGAGCATGGCGCGTTTTTCTACCGTCGCTTTTTAGAACAAGTGTAACTGGGAGAAAATGAGACAGTTTTTACAGTGACACGAAAGAAGTGAAAATAATATTAAATATTTTTCTAAATTATAATTTTGTCCACATTATAAAAACTTGGGTACTCCTTAAAAAACGTTTAAGATTTTTGCTACAGACCTTTTAAAAGGACAAAAATTGTACAGTTTTCTGTGATTACTCAAGGAGCCCTATAAAAAGTGATGGCATAAACAAGAACTGAACTAATTTGTGACGGGACAAGCTCTGGGCGGATCAGGCGGAGCCATTTGAATAAAGTTGTATGAGGATTAGCTTCGTAAAGTTGTAGATCTGGTATTAGAGGGAACTTAAGCCTTAGGTTTTTCAACTATGATTAGTTGTATTAATTCAACAAGTTTATAATTGCTTTATTTTGCGATTGCTGTAAAGTTTCTTGTGAAGGTATGTCTTAAGTTCTATTGTAGTAATATTTGTTGTGTTGTTCTTTAGACAGTTATGATAAATTATACTATCAATTAGAAGGTAACGAACGTTGAGAAAATAAATATATTGTATTTTTTGCTTCAACTTTGATAGTAACACAAAAATAATGAAAATTAATTAGGTTAGGTTTAATTTTCTTATAAAAAAAAATGACTAAATCAATGTCAATAAAATACAGATTTACAGTGATATAACACACATACTACATTTTTTCGTAAAATTTTTAGTTTCATGGGTGGAGCTGCGCGATAATTTTTATGACGAATTTGTCGGAAGTACAAAATGCAAACATTAGAATCTAGAAGACTTATTTTACAAACTAATACACTATGGAATATGTAATGGCGCTTTTGATTGAAATGCGCTAACCAACAAACTCTGTTACGTTCATATACGAGAAATCATTAAACGACGCCTGTTTGTGACTGACAAGTATAGGACTAATGTCAGTATTAGATCGCTTATGCGACGACTTGTGGGAATGGCTACTTATTTGCGTTGACAACATCAAAGTTTAAAAAATAACATATTGGACACTATTTATTGGATCTCAAATTCTTCTTTAATTCTTAAACACTATAACTTACTATACTATATATTTTGTTTATTGTTTTTATAGGTATTTTCGCGATTTTTTTCATATTAGATATATCTTGGGACTTAATCGCGTGAATTATCAAGTTTCAATCTAATTGCATTGATTGTGGTCACAGGTCACCACGATCGGTGTGATTCGATCGAAACGTCGGGCAAATAAAAGGTACCGTTAAATAATTCACGCGATTAAGCCCTGTAATATATCAAATATTATATTTAATTTATATAAATTAGCGACAACTAGTATTTAGGAATCGTTATTTTTTTAATATGTGGACAATATTGTTGGTTATACATTGGTTATCAATAAAATTATAATTCCACTACATATTTTTAATTAATTATGTAACTGTTTGTTGACTCAATTAAATACATAAATTAATAAAAGTTAGATATTATCTAAATGTTAGAGTTTGCTAAAGATTGACCGTACCGCTCTGTGCTTCGCCTATCTCAATAAAATATGCCTTTAGAAAATACTTTATAAAAACATGGTTATTGGTTACAGAAAAGTACCATAGGTGTATTTTCCCCGCTCTCCTTTATTCCAAATATGTTTTGCTTATAAATTGACATTTGTATACCGATATATTATATCCGCCCAGTTTTTGTTGTTGTTTTTATAAGAAATTGGGATAAATATAGAGGTTATGTCACACAACAAAATATTTTTAACTCAACCTGCGCGTAAATCACACCCACCTATAGAGATTAACTTCCTTTCAAATATAAATAAAAATATGAAAAAGGCGATAGAGATAAATATTTTTGCTGGAGATTTTATTCGAATGGAATAACTTTTTTAATATCTTATGTATTGGTATTAATTTAATTCTGTTTATGTCTTTTTGCAGATTGTAACAACACATCTCACTGGTCAGGTAAGTTTACAATCCCTAAATTTGACATCAAACTTTTTTGACGATAACATCTTATAAATTGATGACCGGGTGCACGCACGAAAAAGTGGCACAGTCACGTTCCGCCTGCTGATAGGCTGAAGTATTATGGCCGTCAGGCACAAGGCCCCGTCCACTAAAGCTGTCACAGGAATGGTTGTTTATTACAATGTCATCAGTGTTTTGGCGATTGCAGCGACATGCGATACAATTGAAAATTTAAAAAGCTGTCACATAACATGGTTGTTTATTCAATGTCATCAATATTTTCTTACGACGTTATCACGTAAAATTATCGTCCTTAAACCGACTTTACAGACAACCATTTTTACCCGACTGTAAGGAAGGGTTATGTTTTTCGCACGTATCTTGTATGTATGTATGTAATATTCTCTATTATCTGATATTCCACAAACCATTGAACAGATTTATACAATTAAAACGTCGTTAGATTCGTCTTGATTGCCCAAGGGTTCTTAGATATGTGATATTTGAAAAAAAACAAACATGGCGCCTGTGAGATGTTAAATATAGAAGTGTGTAAAAAAAGCTGTTTTGAATATAATATGGGTATCAAATTAAAGGGCACATCTTAAGCATTTCAAAAAGGCATAAAATTATTATCATCATCATGTTGTCCCAAGATATTATTATTATTATTATGACTGTAATACTAAAAAAGTTAGTTAGCAACCATTTTTTTTCAATTTTCAATACATGGGTTACATCCTACAACCACTAAAAAGTAATAAATAAATAAATAATCTTAATGAACTAAGTGAAGTGCCTCCGACTGCATGAAATTATATAATTATGTAGGGGATCTTGTCTCCATGTTTTTTGTGCAGGCGGGGTATTTTATTTTCATTATTTATTTTTTTATTTATTTAGTAGGTAACGAACAAATGTTAGAGATTCGGTTTATAATATAACTAAGTTAACTGCTTACCACCACACTGCCAAATATTGCTTTTCCCGATACAGGGGCGTTAATTGTTGAGGAGTTCACCTGGTACTCACTATCG
The DNA here is from genome assembly GCA_945859575.2 of Herminia tarsipennalis. NCBI lineage: Eukaryota > Metazoa > Arthropoda > Insecta > Lepidoptera > Erebidae > Herminia > Herminia tarsipennalis. Next base: position 19,202,178 of record OX243849.2, on the reverse strand, counting down.
CTCCATTACACCATAATAGGTATCCATTGTGACGAGTATAAATTTCTTAGCATTTATATTAAAGCAATGGAATCGCATCCCGTGAATTATTTATTAGTTCCGCTAATCATCTCTATTCTTCACCATCGGTTCTGCAATATCAAATGATGCATTTCAATAGGAAATGCATGAATTACTAAAGGTACACCTTTGAAATTTAAAAATTTCTTTAGATTTTTCCGGGCTTCCAATATCAGATGCTGACCTGATGATAATAATTAAGCGATTTCGGTTACGGCGGCCATTCTAATTAGAGACTAGCTTTCACATGCAACTTCGTCTGCGTTTATATCCCCCGTTTTTGCAACATTTCTCATTGCTGCTCCGCTACTTTTTTTCCTTTCACATACTTTATTCTTTAAAAATACTGTTAGAGTTTATTTTCAATTAAGAAACTGCTCTTATAAGAATAATCATAGAACTTTGCCGAGACGTAGCTTGTGAAACGGTAAATGCTTGGGTAATTGCACATACAAGGTTTCAATTTATACTGAACTCAAGAACTAAAAGAACTTGAAAAGCACTAAATGAAATGATTAAGTAGTCTGGAAATATCTTTGCAATATAATACTACTAGCTGACCCGCGCAACTTCGTATGCTTAAATTTTTCCCGTTTTTGCAACATTTTTCATTGCTGCTCCGCTCCTATTGGTCGTAGCGTGATGTTATATACCCTATAGCCTTCCTCGATGAATGGGCTACCTAACAGAAAAATATTTTTTTTTAATTCGGACCAGTAGTTCCTGAGATTACCATTTTCAAACAAACAAACAAACTTTAGCTTTATAATATAAGTATAGACCAGCCAACTACGCAGGAGATATAATAGAGCACAAGTGTATGCGCAAAGAAACTAATCTCTCTCCGGTCGTGTCGAATTTCCATCCCATCAGGATATGAGAGTGAAGGAATAGATAGTGTACTTGTGTCTGCGCATACACAAACACACAGAAGGCGCAGGACCGACGACTTAACGTGCTCTCCGAGGGAATGACAGTGTTCGGAAATGGTCACCCATCTATAGACCGGCAGTGATGACGTTGCTTAACCTCGCAGATATCTAGATCTGCTCGGTCGTCACTGAGTCAGGGACCTGATGATAATAAGATTTGAAAGTATTGGACACCTTATGGTCAAGATAGACTCTGCAAATACTGAAGAGTGCGATGTCGTAGAAGATGTCCAACACATTATTGGAGTATGTCAAAAATAGTAATTTAAGGGATGCATTTATAGATAAATATACGTTAAATAGATATAATATAGTTTTAATAAAAAGTGTCCTGACAGACCCTGGGTCAGATGAAGCTTAAATGCTTTGTACTCGTATTTTAGTATATAGGGAAGTATGAATTCTTATATGTAAATTTAATAGATTAGGGTATTATGGAACTGGCATACCCAAAAGGGTAAAAAGTTCCCAAAAATGGGATAAAAAAAAGTATAAGTACCCATATTTTTGTTTACCTACGGAGATAGGTAAACAAAAATCGGAAGACGGCTCGACGGATTTGAAAAACCCAAAATACTGGTATTTTAGTTTTTCAAATCCGTCGAGCCATCTTCAATCATTTGTGTTGAACATAAAAGCTTCTGTTTTTTTAATGCGTTAAAAATACAAGCCATGAAAAATATCATGTGCCTACCTTAATTAATTCAAATTTTAAAAGCAAACATAATAACCAAAATAAAAAACACTGAACTCTGAAATCATTCAAAGCAAAGAGGATATGAGGAACATAAATACGAATTACATCATATAGGTATATTGGCATCTACTAATAAATGGGTTTATTGTGTGTAGTATTAATAATACACAAATTGCAATTACACAGTATTGATGGTTACGACTTCCCCAACCTACTCTTCCTCTTATAGAACACAGAGTTACGTAATTATAGACATCGTTGTCTTTGTGAGTGCTTGATGTTATGGCTATCTAAGAGATAGTTATTACGGATAGGAAACGGTTCGAAAAATACCGGTGTTATAAGAGTTTTAACCTGGTTAACATATAAACTTTCGCGTTGCATGATTATAACTTTGACTGCCTCTGTGGCGCGGTGGGAGTGTGTCCGACTGCTACGCAAGAGGTTGTGGGTTCGATTCCCACACGGGACACCACTTTGTGTGATCCACAAATTGTTGTTCCGAGTCTGGGTGTACTTTGTGTCCGTGACTTGTATGTTTGTAAAGTCCCCCGCGACACAGGGCTTGTACCCTAGTGCGGTGTCTTTTAAAAAAAAAAAAAAAAACTATTTATTATACGGGTTTTTCATCGTCCACCAACCCTCTCCGCAGACCGCCATTTTTATTCACGAATTGTGCGTGAAGCGATTGAAATTAAAAAACGAAGTAATCCATACTCTCTCTGAGAGATGGCTATATTCTTGCATTGAAATATTATAAGCCTAATTTAATTAAGTATTGTGTTTATTTAATAACTTGGAACAATAGGGTAGATGACTGTCAAGTCAAATCAGTATATTTTTGACTACTAAAAGAATGACGTCATTGTTTTGTATTTCATATAAATTAGTACGAGGCGCATCGTTTTGACGGATCTTATGTCAAAACGATGCGCCTCGTACTAATTTAAAGGAAATACAAAACAATGACGTCATTCTTTTGTATGGTCAAATCATGTAGTTACAATGTTTGTTTTGATGTTTATAAATTCATGACAACGTAAAATTGTAGAGAAACATTGTTTTTCAGAATATTTTTGCAAATGCTATTTCCTGTATAGTGTAAAATAATTTATTGTTATTGTAGTCATCTACCCAATTCATACACTGCTTTCTGATCCCAAACTAAGCCTGAACACTATAGCTACCAATGACGACATATTTACATATTTCTAAATACTTATCATAGATAACGATAAGATAATTCTAATAAGACTAATCAGTAGTCAAGCAGGCCAATTGCTTTATTTTGTTTTTAAATCTAAATACAACTTTCGCAGTAGGCCACAAGAGATTGGGATTTTACAAACACAAGGTATGTTGACTGCCTCTGTGGCGCGGTAGGAGTGTATCTGACTGCTACGCAAGAGGTCGTGGGTTCGATTCCCAGGATAAAACTTTGTGTGAACACGATGGTTGATTATGCGTCTGGGTGTTATTTATCTATAATATGTATGTATTTAGAAATATATATGTGTATTTATCAGTTGTCTGGTTGCCATAGTACAAGCTCTGCTTAGTTTGGAATCAGATGACGTATTGTGAGTTGTCCCAAGACAAAAAAAAAATAGATTCGAAACAACAATTCGTAGATCACACAAAGTGTCCTGAAAGTTTCCTGTGCCACTCTGACCGCGGTACAAGGCAGTCAAATAAAAAAAAATGTACGTAGAGGTACCCCAATTGGGCTAATTACCTAGCTAATTTGAACGATAAACCTTTCTGCGCTCCTCGGAACACCGGAGAGGCCCTACGTCTAAATAATTTGATTATACTTCCTACCCTCTCATCATTACATCTAATCAAATTTATACCTGAACATTTTAAAGGTATAAGGTTTATATCCTAAATGCTCCGTAGTAAATTTAATAAAAACCGGCCAAGTGCGTGTCGGGTCACTCACATTAGGTACAGAATTTCATAGATACCCATTATCTATACAGGGTCCTTATTCACAATCTTTTTATCCGTTTTCGCGGCAAGCCCGTGCGAACGGTCAAAATTTTGTCGTAAAGCTTAATAGAGCGCTTAAAAATGCATCAACACGCATGCGGTGAAAACGGCAAAGAAAGTACGTGAATAAGGACCCAGGATATTTAAATTTTAAAGCGGCGGTAGCCTAATGGCTAAGACATTGTTACAACATGTTTTCGAATCCTGGCCTTTATACTACCGACGTGAACCCACTCCTAACATAAGCCATAGAACTTAGCTGGAGGGGTTAACAGGATTGCTAGTAATGTGGGACGACAATCCCACATTGCTAGTTAACTTTTTAAAAAAGAAAAAGAATTCAATCGACAAACTTCAAAAGATAAAATTGCTTGCTGTAAAAAACGTATCCATTGTCATAGGATATTTACATTGCAAGCGCAACGGATTAATTCCATAAGCTGCAACTAGCTATCCCACGCAACTTTGTCTGCGTAAATTTTTCCCGTTTTTGCGACATTTTTCATTGCTGCTTCGTTCCTATTGGATATTATATAGCCTACAGCCTTCCTCGATAAAAGGGCTATCCAAAAGTGAAAGAATTTTTCAATTCGAATGAGTAGTTTCTGAGATTACTGCGTTCAAACAAACAAACAAACTATTCAGCTATATAATCTACTATATAAAATTCTTGTGTCACAGTTTTCGTTGCCAAACTCCTCCGATACGGCTTGACCGATTTTGATGAAATTTTGTGTGCATATTGGGTAGGTCTGAGAATCGGACAACATCTATTTTTCATATCCCTAAGAGTTTGTTTGTTTGTTTGAACGCGATAGTCTCAGGAACAACTGGGCTGCACTGAAAAAATATTTTACTGTTGGATAGAGCCGATTTATTGAGAAAGGCTATAGGCTATATAACATCACGCTACGACATATAGGAGCTGAGCAGCAATGATAAATGTTGCAAAAACGGGTAAAATTTACGCAGACGAAGTTGCGCGGGTCAGCTAGTATTAGTATAGATTTATTATTTACAGAATTTAATCAAAAATCAAAATATTTTAGGTGCTTTGTTTTTTTCTGTATCAGATCAGACTAAATATGATTTGGAAACTAGTAATATTATATTTACTACCATCGTATGGAGTTTAAGACAACTTTAATTAAAAATGAAAATTAATGTTAAGGTCAAATTTTAACCTTACAAAGAGCACGACTTTGCACAACTAACTTTAAGTAGTTTTCAGTGGAAACGAATGTCAAGGTCAAAGCTTACCTTTACAACAACTCCTAAGAGCATTATCACAAAATACCGAGAGTACAGAAGACAACCTACATTTAAAATACTCTTCACGCACGCACACATCGAACTCGCATAGAGACGCGTAATCGAGACACGCCTTTTGAACGCCTCTGTGGCGCGGTGGGAGTGTATCCGACTGCTACGCACGAGGTCGTGGATTCGATTCCCACACGGGACACCACTTTGTATTATCCACAAATTGTTGTTCCGAGTCTGGGTGTAATTTGTGTCTGTGACTTGTATGTTTGTAAAGCCCCCCGCGACACAGGGCTTGTACCCTACTGCGGGAGTCGTTTAAAAAAAAAAAAAAAATTCTCTGCTTGCAATTGTCTACGTCTATAATAAAATATACTGATATTTTTGTATTTAAATGCCTCGGTAGCGTAGCAGTTTTACGTGTCCACGGCAAGCCAAAATGTCACAAATGTATCAAGGCGCAAGCGGGCTCAAATTGTCCACCCGTTGATGCATATCTAAGCGCAGCTCCCCCTTTACCATTATGACAAGATTTTGACAGTTTGCATGGGCTTGCCGTGGACACGAAAAGATCGTGATTATGGACCTTGGAGTGAGTGGGACTGTTGTGCAAGAGGCCGTGGGTCAGATTTTCACACGAAATAGAACATTTTGTTAATGCCCGTTGATTGTGAGTTTGTACCGAATGTGAGTACCTACTTTGTGTGTTATAATAATCTATACTAATATTATAAGGCTGAAGAGTTTGTTTGTTTGATTGAACGCGGTAATCTCAGGAAGTATTATATTATAAGTATTAGATTATAGCCTTCCTTGATAAATGGGCTATACAACAAAAAAAGATTTTTTCAAATCGGACCAGTAGTTCCTGAGATTAGCGCGTTTAAACAAACAAACAAACAAAGCAAACAAACAAACTCTTCCGCTTTATAATATTAGTATAGACACAGATAATATAATACTATACTAGTAGTATAGATAATAAAGATACAGGACTTGTATGTAGTGCGGGAATTGACTTTTTTGTTTGTTAGTTTTAATGGGGCTGCAATGTCGCACTTAGCGTCTTGATTGGGCCATGGTGCGTACATTTTATTGTGTCAGTTCTTTTCACTCCAGCCAGCCCAAACACTCCCAGAATTTTGGGAAAATTGACTTAATATATATATTAAATACTAGTTGTCTCGCGCAACTTCGTCAGCGTAATTTTTTCCCGTTTTCGCAACATTTTTAATTGCTGCCGCGTGCAAACTTTAGCTTTATAATATTAGTATAGATTTGGACTTTAAATCTTGGTGCCCAATAGTGAATATTTATAACATACATAGTAATAGACATACGTACACTTAAAAGGTATATAGCCCTCGTTTATAGGCAGTTGGTCAAAACCGTCTATAAAATGTAATTAAATGAAGTATCACGATGCGAGGTTTTAGCTGAAATAGGTCAACGCGTTCCTTCCCTTTCGCTTCTCAAATGATGAGAGTTTACTAACATTAGCTAAGTGAAGCTACACAAAGTACCTATAGTAGAGAAAGTAATCTAATCTATAGACAAAGAGACTCGACCAAGCAAAACATTAAAATAAAATAAAAAAACTTTTTTTAAGATAAGTTCTACATGTAGATATACAAAATACAACATCAAATATTACATGTCAATTATCAATTTTATTCGGTAAGTAAAAACATTTTGTGTAATAACTGAGTTTATTATAATTGACATAATTCATTGGAATTAGAATATTATCATAATAAATATGTATTTTTAACAATAAATACTGACTTGACTGGCCTGTTGGTCTAGTGGTTAGCGACCTTGACTGACCAGAATAAAACTTTGTGTGATGAGCATTATGGTTAATTCTGTCTCTGGCTGGTATTTATCTATAATATGTATGTGTTTAGAAATATTTAAGTATGTTTATCAGTTTTCTGGTTTCCATAGTACAAGCTCTGCTTAGTTTGGGATCAAATAGCTTTGTGTGAGCTGTCTCAAAATATTATTATTATTTTTAAATAAGGATGCTAGAACCCCTCTTATATGAGGGATAAGGCTTCCTCCAGATTAGGACTAAGCAACAACCAAAACAAAAGAAAAACAGAACAATATTGATTAAATTTTGAATGTAATTATAATATATTTATTTGTAAAACCAAAAACAAAATTGACCACTCTCTAGACATTTCATTTATTCAATGCCTGTATTGATGTAGACCAATCAGATTCCTATGGTTTTCCTGTTATGTTGTTATGGGTCACATACACGTCTCTTAATTTTGTTTTATAAAAACGCGATTCATAACGCAGACATACGAGATATCGCTGCTGGCGTTTTGAGAGTGCATCGGTTGGCTGGAGTAACAAAGAGAATAAGTATAATACGCACAATGGCTCAATCAGGTTTTTCTCGTTAACCCGGAGAACACTAACTAACAAACTAATTATCGATCGAAGACATGAAAACTCAGGCCACTTTGTTTTCAAGTTGTTCGAGAATCCGTGAAAGGTGACGTCTATGACATATGTGCTTTGCTCAAGCACGTTTGTGTGAAGCTTACCCTCTGTGCTATCGGTATTTTGTGCATTGCCTAAGTGTAGGTGGTAATAAAGTGTTTTGTTATATTTTGAAAGGGTGCACACAGGCGAAATGTCTAACTTCACTTTTCATTTGTTAAGTTGCTTCATTGCACTACAAAAATAGAATCTATTTTTGAAGTGAAAACTCTTTTTGGGATGGGTAAATATGTGAAACTCGCGTCAGGGCACGTGACCTGATCGAAAATTCGTAAGTTGGAGGGAGAGTAATAAAAAACTGCTACAATATTCTTAAAATTTCGCCAACATCTACAATGTTATTATCTATTTAGTTATTAGCTCAGGTGGAAAGGCTCAGAAACCAAAAGACCCCAGTTGGAGTCCGAGTAACGAATATTTTCACCCCATTTTATTTTAATTTTTGATTTAGGTTTTTTGATTTGTGATTTGTTATTACATATTTTTTTATTACTAAGTCAGTAAGATTGAAGAATATTAATCAAATTTCATCAGTATGTAATTTAATGTTTTAGTTTTAACTTTTGTCGGTACTCCCGGAGTACAACCTGTTGTTTTTTTTTTAATTTGAATGCCTGGGTGGCGTAGAGGAAGTGTTAAAGACTGCTTTGCAAGAGGTCGTGGGTTGGGTTCCCAAACTAGATACCTTTATATGTAAACCACAAATTGTTCTACCGATTCTGGGTGTACTATGTGTCAGTTAGTTATTATACGTTTGTGCATTGCCTCAAGAAACATATTTCGTACCCCACTGGGTGAGTCGTGATCGTGTCTAGTCTGAAGAGACTGAGAGTCATTAAATACTTACCTCATTGTGACCTTTATTTTGATGCGGTTGAACTTATCCATAAATTGACCTGGTGACAACATCGATTCTGACATCCATCTGACATGATAACCTTATTGGTTTTCATGCAAACCTAGTCAGTTACTGCTAATGTTACAACGATTCCAACATACCCCATACTTCTCAATTCGTTCAGGAGTTTATAAGTTTTGGAATAAAGAAGCATACTCTTTTTTGGGCAGTTGTGAACAAATTTTTTGACATTACAAACGGATTTTTCAATAAATATTATATACTAGCTGTCCCGCGCAACTTCGTCTGCGTAAATTTTACCCGTTTTTGCAACATTTCTCATTGCTGCTCCGCTCCTATTGGTCGTAGCGTGATGTTATATAGCCTAAAGCCTTCCTCGATAAATGGGCTATCCAACAGTGAAAGATGTTTTTAGTTCGGGCCGGTAGTTTCTGAGATTACTGCGTTTAAACAAACAAACAAACAAACTCTTTAGCTTTATAATATTAGTAAACCTAGGTTTTTACGATTTATTGAAATAGCATATTGAAAATTATTTAATTTCCAATTTTAATATTCAATTTAGTTATCAATAAATTAGATAGCAATAAAATGACATGGCCTACGCTTGGCATATTTAAATCTCCATCGAAATGAGACAGCTCAAGAATGATAATAATTTAGTGCCCTCTGCTAGGTTTTCACGTTTTTCAATTTACAGCCAATTTGGACACGGGAAATTGTGTCCATTTTATTAAAGACTAGCTGTCCCGCGCAACTTCGTATGCATAAATTTTCCCCGTTTTTGCAACATTTCTCATTGCTGCTCCGCTCCTATTAGTCGTAGCGTGATGTAATAGAGCCTATAGCCTTACTCGATAAATGGGCTATCCAACAGTGAAATAATTTTTCAATTCGGATCAGTAGTTCCTGAGATTACCGCGTTCAAACAAACAAACTCTTCAGCTTTATAATATTAGTACAGATGTTGAATGTCTACTATAATGTATCTATACTACAATAAAAATATGTTATATTAGTGTCATAAAAAAAAAATGTTATATTCTCCTTTCTGTATCCTTAGATAGATGATAATTTTTAAAAGAATGGGCAGTTTTATGGTAAAATATGTATATGTTACTGTAAAAGCGCGAACCTAGGTAAATCTTAAATTTTTCCATTAAAACTTCAGATTTACCAATCCCTAGTTTGTTTTAGGTATTTTGGCACTAGCCAGCTACTGTCGCAATTAAGAAGCATTTACTTTTCTACCCTCATAGGTAAAACCTAGAATTTCCTAAATTCCAAATTTAAAAGCGGGAAAAAATTACGAGGATTAAGATTTATCGGTAAAACCTAGGATTAACCAATATTCGGGCTTTTACAGTAACATATTATATCATAAGCTTCATAACGCCTAAAAAGCCGCCTTTATTGGAAAGTTAGTAGCGATGATCTTAAAGGTGACTGATGATATGTCCATTTGGAAGCCTTTGATCATAAGTACATCAAAGGCTTCCAAATGGACATATGAATAAAAACTACAATAAAAACTACAAATCATACAAAATGATCGCACTATTTGTAGTTTTTTCTGGTAAGTTGTAAATAATAAGTAAATTTCAGTTTTATTTTAAATTATTTATTTATAATAATTTAGTTTTAATATGAATTGTATTATATTTAATAATTAAATAAATAAAAAAATACGTTCACAGGTAATCACATTTCACACTAATATTATAAAGGTGAAAATTTGTGAGTATGTGAGTGTGTATGTTTGTTACTTCTTCACGTCTAAACGGCTGGAGAGATTTTAATAAAATTTGGTATGGAGTTAGCTGACACCCTGGATTAACACATAGGCTAATAAAACGCGGGAAACACCGCGGGGCACAGCTAGTAGTTAAATAAAGATATGGCACTATTGACCTTATTTAAATTTGGACGTACGTCTTCCATTTACGCAAGAAGGATATAATAACGACTGCTATCAACAGTTTAAATTTCTTTCAGAAAAAGTAAAGAGAACAAATGCTTAGTAAGAAAAGGTGGATCTCTTTCTCTATTTGTCTATTTGGACTGGACGAACGTCATTTTGGAATTCCAAAACCGAACGATGTCCATGATTACACCCATTAAACACACTAGTTCGTTGAATAAAATTATTAAAGTTAAGAAAAACTTGATGATTTTAAAAGAGTGGTCATGAGTTTCTAGACAGCTTCTTCTCATGAGCTTTACACTTGGAACTGCCGCCTAACTTCATTATGCCTTTTTTTTCAAGATATATCATAATTTTATTATTTTTTTAGCATGTATTAATTTGACATTTTCAATTAGCCATTGTTTTGTTTTTACGAAATAAAGATATTTGAGTTTGAGTCAGTTTCAGTTTCATTAAAATGGATTACGTTTTTGACATTCACAACAAGTTTTGACAGAGGTCCACGCCATTTTGATTGATGGTGCATCCATCAATCAAAATGGCGGGGGGGCATCGGAGGGGCTCTTTGATAAAAATCCGTTTAGCCATTTTAAAAATAAACGTTTCATAACACTGTACTTTTGATACAACGTCGTTTTTCGTATATAGTGAAAAGCTCAGAGAAAAAAAAAAAAAACTAACGGAGTTATATGCCATTAAAGTTGTCTAGTATTCTTCGCAGTATCGTGTTCATTGCATCTACTAAAGCCATGGTTTAATATCTATACTAATATTATAAAGCGGAAGAGTTCGTTTGTTTGTTTGTTTGTTTGTTTGTTTAAACGCGCTAATCTCAGAAACTACTGGTCCGATTTGAAAAAATATTTTTTTGTTGGATAGCCCATTTATCCACGAAGGCTATGGGCTATATAACATCGCGCTACGACTAATAGGAGCGGAGTAGCGACGTGAAATGTTGCAAAAACGGGGAAAATTTACGCATACGAATTTGCGCGGGACAGCTAATTGATAATATGTTGATGATTACATTTCATAAAACATTGAGAATAGAATTTGTACTGTTAGAATAATATACAACTGCATAGTTATTTAAGCCTAAGTATTTCGTAATAAGGGTACAATACATCAACTTTAACTCCTCATACTACCGCAGTGTTGAATGCAGGAAGTTTGCTTTCAATTATCTGGGTCACAGCGCACTGTAATCTCTAAATACCGAGTGAGACTTTGTCGTCAAGTGTTATTGCTAAATTCTCACACTATATACGCAATGTTTAGGAACTATGCGGTTAAGAACCATAGGGGTTTTGGCTTTAGACGGCATTATGCACTAATGGCTAATTACATTATTATGGATGGATGCATTGTAAGAGCTACGACTAGCCGAAACACAATTAAATTAAGATTTAAATAGCGTACCTACTTAGCCTTTATGGTTAGTTTAAGTTTAGCTTGAAATAAGATTAATCTAAACATCAGTAAAATCTTCGTGTGATATATATTTTTTTCTTTTTTTTTAATAAAAATTTTAAAAAACTGTGTATTCTGTGTCTGTATGTAATTAATGTAATGTATAGGAGTATATTTATTTATTTAAATAAGCTGCATGAAAATTCTGAATGAGTGAATGCATATTTTTTACTTAATCACGCCAGAACAGATTGCTATTTTCAACCGACTTCAAAAAGGAGGAGGTTCTCAATTCGACTGTATGTTTTTTTTTGTATGTTTGTTTACCGATTACGCAAAGACGGCTGAAAAAACATAAATACTACTATTTCATGGCACTAACTTCAAAAGGTTTAATTTGTTTTTATTATTCTAGGTGTATTATTTCTACCTTGTACTTATTTTTGAAGTGGGTAATTTTTTTTTGCAAAAAAGTTTTATGTAATTTTAGTATATGCCACTTATCTAAGGGGAGGTGGGGCTAGAAATAGCACCAAGGCTACATTTTATCTTGAAAGAATTTACGGTTTTCGTGTGATAGATTTGGTCTCACTTGCCAGTTTTAATGTGTCTTTACAAATACAATCATTGCATTTTTGAATTTTTGAAAGATAGAAAAATTTGAAATCCTGACTCAGGAATCGAACAAGACTTCCGTAGCCAAACCGGGGCCAGAAACAAACCACCTATCTGGACTATGTTACTAGATCTCAAATTTTTTTATCCTTTAATGCTCGCGAGTTGGGCCCTCGCAGCGCCATCTAGTCGGTAGTTAAAGTTAAAACTATCACGGCTTTTGTTATTGCTTCGTTACAAATTATGATGTCGCAGGCCGAATATTGAAGTAATTTTTATAGGCATTTCTTGCCAATTACTTTGAAGAAAGAAGAAATGCCTATAAAAATTACTTCAATTTAATGTGTCTGTTGTAACATTAAGTATCTTGTTCGGTCAATTCTCATTCTTAGTATGTGTATTGCGCGTTAGACTAGCGTCCCATGAGTTTATGTGATCATCAAATTAATAACCAAGGCTGTACAGTAAATAAATGTGTAATAAATATTGTTATACCATCATATTTTGATTGTATGATGAAATCTTCATATAGTTATATCCTTTTTGGATTACGTAGTGTAAACGGAACCCTTGTCCGTCTGTCTGTTGGCTTAGCTCAGAGACTGTTATTACTTGAAAACTGTAATTTAATACCTGTGTTAAACTGTGCTGTGGTATGCAGTTATGCACATAAATCATTTTCACAAAACGGTGAAATTAAATCTTGAAAATACGATTAACTAGCTTTAGCCCGCGGCTCCGCCCAAGTATATGACGGTTATCACGTTACAAATACCAACTATTAAATTATAATGTATACTAATATTATAAAGCTAAAGAGCTCGTTTGTTGTCCAAATTGAAAAATTATTTTGCTGTTGGATAGCTTATTTATCGAGGAAGGCTATAGGATATATAATATTATGCTACGACCAATAGGAGCGGAGCAGCAATGAAAAAAGTTGCAAAAACGGGAAAAATTGACGCATACGAAGTTGCGCGGGTCAGCATTATTGCAAAGAGATTTTCAGATTACTTAATTTTTTCATTTTATTCAGTGCTTTTCAAGTTCATTTATTTCATTCAGTATGAATTAAAACCTTGTATGTGCAATTACCCAAGCATTTACCGTTTCACAAGCTACGCCTTGGCAAAGTTCTATGATTATTCTGCGCATATTTTATAAGAGCAGTTTCTTAATTGAAAATAAACTCTAAAAGTATTTTAAAGGATACTGTGAAATGTTCATGTTTAGAAGTACCTAAGTAGGCAGTAAGGATAAACTGCTGGTCAAACTTTATTGTGTGTCGAAGTATTGATAGTTCTGAAGTCAGTAGTTTTGAAAATTCACACTTCTCGGAAGCTGCAACTTCGGATACATAATTAAAAAAAAAAAAAAAAAAACGGGTTGCACTCTGGGAGTGCCGGCAGAAATTATTAAAGTTCATTTTTGAATGTATTGGAATTCCTCGCCGGGCGCGTGTTCTAACAGCACGCGGCCGCCCCGATCTTTTGTGGTCTTCGACAGAGGAAGTGTTGTTGTATCTGTTGATAGTACGCTATACGAACATACGGCTGATACCAAGCTTTTGAAGTGTCTGGAATATGACCGACGGCTCCATACCCACTTTGTGCAAGACGATCACGCAATCCTATTTTCTTTAACACCCCAATCCATATTGTAATTCGATAATGAATACGAAAAAATACGTGAAATGGCGCGAAATCGAAAGTACTTTTAAAAATAATAAACGCGTTCTAAATTTAAAGCAATAAAAAAGAAAAGTTTTTATGTAACAGTATTTATGGTTATTAGTAAACATTGTAGATGGCGGTTAAATTCACCTTCGTATTCTAAGAATCTTACGGTCACCTGCGGTCACCGCGAGTTTAACATTTTTATACCCATACCAAAAAAGTGCACAACGCCGCTAAATAAGTTTTCATTTCAAAAAACACAACGTTTGTGATCAAAAATGTATGCAAATGTAAACAAAAATGTATGTCAACAATCACTACAGAACTTTTTTTGACCAATTAACAAAAAACCTTTTCTGTTGTGTTTGAAATTGTCAGGGCAAGATATTAATAATCGTACGGAAAGTTAAAAAAAAGTAGAAATGCGAAACCAGGGCTAGTAGCTTATCCCATTGTTATAAGTGTCCAAACTTCTTCATATAGGTACAATTATTTTGAGTTTCCTCATCTATGATGATAGGTAAACTAAAATTGTAGGCGATTGCTGTAGATCAACGAACTAACAGATCTTGAATATTTCACATGTCAATTACAATCCAATTTCAATCGGAAAGATAGATACCGCATGTCTACTCGGAATTCCATTTTCAAATTTAGAAGATAAATACTGGATGCTTACCTGGAATCCATTTTTAAATTCTTGCATCATGTAGTTCGATACATATCATAATGTTCCCGCAATTTTGAGCACGGGCTATCAATCGCAACAGTAAAGGTTTATTTCCGTGCATCGCGGCCGATCGCGATTGATCGCGGGCGGCCCGCGCGGCAGATGCGACAATAGTCAGGGTATGAAAATGTTTAGTGCCATTGCTAAGGCCTGCGACAGACGCGCGCGGCCGCCAACTATCATAGGCTACGCGCGACTACGCGCGACTACTACTACTCTGATTATTTTCATATCAACCGCGCGAGTCAGCCGTACAGCTGACGCAATGACGGAAATGAACTTAAACTAAAGGTATAGACGTTTTAAGTTCATCTTGAAATGGACAAGATCTCAAATAACAATAAGTAGGATAATGTTTAGTGAGGCATAGTCTTAGTTATCATGACATTTGACTGCATGCCTATGTTGTTATGCAAGTGGTACCCTAACGACATGACTACGCTCATATTAAAGTGACTATGATGGCACCTGCCTTGCCATAGGCGTAAATTCAAATGTCACGATGAACATTGAATTCAAGGCCCATATTCACCATCTTCGAATAAGGGCCTTTAATCCACAAAAATTTTTTTTATATACCCCAACTATGTGCAGTTAAAAATCTGTCTGTGTTTTACAAGATTGTATCAAAATATAATCTTGTAAAACGCATTTTTCATGGCTCCATCGATAAGGCTTGGCAGTTGGCACACGTGTTATTTACGGCTAATAAAGGAAGTGACGTAATAACTGACGGAAGTACCCTCACATTTAATATAAGCTGTCATTCACTCACAAAATATTAAAGTATTTATCATCTTAATATTGTATCCCTGTCGCAGATGGGGTGGACAGTTATTACAGTTATACAATCTGTTCATATTATACATATAAACCTTCTCTTGAATCACTATCTATTGTTGAAAACTGCATTAAAATCCGTTGCGTAGTTCAAAAGTCCTAAGCGCACAGACATCGAGAGCGACTTTATTTATGACATGTAAAGATGTACAGGTCTATGAATTAACTAGAGATGTACCAGAGCTACATAACAATATAGAGATTATTTTACAAGATAAAAAAGCTTATAAACTATGGTTTAACATATTTATTTCCCATTAGAATACAATATTCGTTTATCTGACAAAATACAGAAGAACTTTAGTATTATAGTACAAGTGCCAGAGTGGCATTTAAGTACTTGAATTATTATTACTACTACAGTAAATTATTATTAGGTAAGTAACAATAAGTAAGTCCCAGATAATTGTTTAATAGTATGTCTGTGGCGTTAATACTAATTATATTTAATTAAATCAAATACGCCTAAACTGGTTAACTTATGGGGGGTAGTTTGCGACCTCAAAGGATAATATAATAATACCAGGACTCGACTATTGAGGGTTCCGTACAAATTTGTAAGTAAGTCTAAATTATATATACACTTCAGGAATCGAGTCTCGCAGTTTCAAAACAAACGGCTGTATGTTTTTTTTACGTTATCTTAGAAGTTTGATTTTTTCACAGCTTCAAGGGACTGTAGACCTGAATATATGGTTTTAATTTCAACTCAATACCTCCACGTGTTCCCGAGATAAAGGGGCTTGATAGACATACGGACGGACAACAAAATGAAGCTTTAAGGGTTCCGTTTTTTTCCTTTTGAGGTACGAAACCCTAAAAAAGTTTATTTTTCATCACCAGCCCAACGCCGATAAAAAATCTTGAAAAAAAACGTGTATGTTTAAATACCTGCAATGAAACTGTAAGTTTCTCAAATAACGTATTTTTAGGGTTCAAAATAAGATCTTGAAAAACATTTTTTTGAGGGTACCTTCCCTATATCCCTATATGTTAAGCTGGGATGTTATTTTTTTTTTTCACCTACCCTATGTTTAAAGTGCAAATTTTTGTTAGAATCAAGTGCCCCCCCCCCCCTCCTGCCCCCACATGATTAATGTTGGGTATGTGAAAAAAATCACGGTAGTAGTATATATAGCAAAATTAAAAGGAAAACTATCACAGCCAAGAAGGCTGTACAAGTTTACGAGTCGAAATGAGAAGGAACCAAATTTTCGTACAATTTCCATTGAAAATTATTATTAGTATTAGTAAGTATAACGTTGTAAGTATGAAACAAAAACAATACAAAACCCACTTTTTAGGCCGCATTATTTGGATTGAGGGTGGGGGGGGGGGGGGGATTACGTAACACTACATTGTGCGTGGCCCGATATGTACTTACCCAGTTTTTTAGTAGGTGTCTATAGCTAATAGAATATTTTCACGTCCTTTTCAGATCAGATAGGTTTTTTACACACTACCGTTTTAGCAAAAGTGCCTATATTTATATTGACTGCCTCTGTGGCGCGGTGGGAGTGTATCCGACTGCTACGCGAGAGGTCGTGGGA
Source organism: Herminia tarsipennalis (assembly GCA_945859575.2). Lineage (NCBI taxonomy): Eukaryota > Metazoa > Arthropoda > Insecta > Lepidoptera > Erebidae > Herminia > Herminia tarsipennalis. Next base: position 19,185,110 of record OX243849.2, on the reverse strand, counting down.
TCGATCCCCACCTTTATTATATTGTATGATAACATGTATGTATTTAGGAATATATAAGTATGTTTATCAGTTGTCTGGTTTCCATAGTACAAGCTCTGCTTGTATTGGGATCAAATAGCGCTGTGTGAGTTGTCCCAAGATTATTATTATATGCTAGCTAACTATTTGTTAACAAAGTTATTAGGAAACCAACAGATTAACTTCTAAATTCATCCAAACGCTTGTTGTTTTAATACAAGTGGTACTTTCACAATTCGTAATGTGTTCTGCTAAGAATAAACAGACGTAAGTACTTCCAATGTCTCTGTTGTAAGCGCCTAATGGATTGTATCAGCCAAATGACGTCATTGTTTCTATATTTTATTTTTGCTAACCTTTTAAGGGTGTTGCAATTTTCCAGTGTGATGAGGAGTGAAAGATTGTCATGTGTTTTTTACTTTCCACGAGATGGGATATTTCTGTTTTTGCAAAAAATGCAACGTTTTGTGGAACCACTATTTAGAGTTTGGTAAAACCAGCTACGAAATAGACGTAGTGCTTCTTCTGTCCTCTAAAGAGTGTCGCCCTGAACGAGATGATTTTACTACGGCGACCCACGGACGTTTGATGGACAAACGGCTGTATACCGTTGATATGATATGCTCTATGTATCGATACTTTAGTGACGTCATGACATCCCGTTGACGGGCTGAGGTGGACAAACGCCCTATGTTGGTGACAATTTCGTTTGCAACTTAAGTGGCCAAGGCAAATATGTCAAAGGTTTAAATAGAACATCCATACTAATATTATAAATGTGAAAGTAACTCTGTCTGTCTGTCTGTCTGTTACGCTTTCACGCTCAAACAGCTAAACCGATTTAGATGAAATTTTGTATGGAGATAGTTTGAGTCCCGAGGAAGGACATAGGATAGTTTTTATCGCGATAACCGACATCCACGCGGACGGAACCGCGGGCGAAAGCTAGTGCCCTATAAAACAGAGGATACTGATTCTTATGGTTAACTTTAACTCGCATTACACAAAGTGCGAGTCACACAAAGTTTTATTTTGGGTGTTAACACCCAAAATAAAACTTTGTGTAATGATCATGATGGTTTATTCTGCCATCATCATTAGCCTGTATCAGTCCACGACTTAGGCCTCGTAGGTTTGCCCCAGTGTTGTTTGTGTCTTGCCGTAATATTTATCTATAAAATGTAAGAATGTTTATTAGTTGTTTGGTTGCTTTAGTATATTGTAAAAGTGGCAATAAATAAAAAGACTCGCTGAATCACACACAAGTATATTTTTATTAATTCGTATTCTCAAAAATGGCCAGAGATCGTTCTTTCTTCCAGTCGTCACCATCGACATTCCGAGTTCCTCTCCCAATAGACAATGCCCAGCAATGAGTTCCAAAACACATTATGTCGACACCTTTCACCGAAGGCATTCGGTAGTTCGGGTAGTGGCTCGGCTTAGCTGAGATTGGCTTGGCTTGGCTTGGTTGTGATTGGCTTGGGTTGGCATGGCTGTGATTGGCTATGATTGGCTATGGTTGGCTATGGTTGGCTGTGATTGGCTATGATTCGCTATGATTGGCTATGGTTGGCTATGATTGGCTATGTTTGGCTATGATTGGCTATGATTGGCTATGATTGGCTATTATTGGCTATGATTGGCTATGATTGGCTATGATTGGCTCGCTATGCCGCTCTGTGATTGGCTGGGGCGTTGTGATGTAACATTCGGCCGTCCTGAAACAATTGCTCCCGCAATGGGAGAAGGTTGATTAGCTTTCTAGAAGGTCAATAAGGTCTTCGGTTTAAGTTGATCATCGGAACTGCTGGCACTGTCAGATATAGGGACTGTACTGTGATAAGGTCTTAAAGAGTCTGCAGCAACCAAGTCTGTAAAGGCTTTGTACCCTCTGAGTCCCTTAAAACTTATATTAAATATATTATATTTAACCAGAATAAATGTTATCGAGCTTAGTTTTAACTTGTGTTGCACTACTTGTGGGTGCTTGCCATGCAATTGCCTTGCTGCCAAAGAACTAAAATATGACTGGACTTTCGCCTTTTGTCAAAGTTCCTTTTTATCTTGTCACTTGCTACCTTTAGCCCAGCACTTGCTTTATTACGTCTAATCTGCACACGCTCACTAACACACCCACTTAATATCGCATGGTGGCCTAGAGTTTTTGGCAAACATCAAATCATAGAACTCTCATTTGGAGTGTTGTTGATACCCCACAGGATGTCAGGTAAGCAGTTTGCTTAATTATTAGCTTCGCTAGGATCCGTGGCCCGTAATGCATTCAAAATGGTGTGTTTAGTGCGCTCCACCTGACCATTAGCACGCGAGAATGCAACAGAAGTTAAGATATGCCTGAACTGTTTGTTTCATGAAATTTTCTTAAACTGCCTACTATTGAAAGCTTTCCGTGATCACCGACAGTTTATCAGGGTAGCTAAATAAACTGAAAATTGGTCTAAATAGTTTCCACAGAATTTACAACCATCACCAAGCAAGGGGGCACGAACCGCTGTACAATCAGTAACTATCTTAACATGTTTACCTACAATATATACTTATTCTAAACCTTCGTAACGATTCGACCAACGCGAGAGTTTCGAGTTCGTAACTATGGTATGTACCTACATTATTTACCCTTACCTACTAGTTACCCTACTGAAATACATAATTTTTCCTAAAATAAATAAACCTATTTGCATAGATTGCACATCAAAAGATGGTAAAAACAGATCGTCTAAGAAGGCCAATATCTCATTTCGTAAATTTATTTATAGTTTTCGTACTGTCACAATGATCAGTTTTTGATCTGTCACTTGAGTTAAGTTTCATGGAATTAACGATATTATTCATAAATCTCTTAAAAACTAGCTTGCTACATAGTTTAAAGTAATTTATACTAATATTATAAAGCTGAAGAGTTTGTTTGTTTGTTTGAACGCGATGATCTCAGGAACCACTGGTTCGAACCGAAAAAATCTTTGACCGTTGGATAACTCGTCCATCGAAGAAGGCTATAGGCTATATAACATCACGCCACGATCAATAGGAGCGGAGCAGCAATGAAAAATGTTGCAAAAACGGGGAAAATTCACACAGACGAAGTTGCGCGGGTCAGCCAGTCTGTGATATAAATTGACGATGCGTTAGCCAAACCGAATAGAACGCGTGTATATTCATAGTGCCCCTGTGGAGTTAAAAAAGCTGTTTTGTGTGTGTCTTCAGGAAGGATTTTAACTTGGTGATAACTTTGTGCTAAATCAAGACATGTGAAGACATTCTTGCCAGCTAACCTTGTAATTTGATCATCGATGTTTGGCAATGGGAGTCTACCTATTTTTGACCGTATTGCCGTTAAAGGTCGATAGTCAAAGCACAGCCTGCTATCGCCGTTTTTCTTCTCGACAAGGATAACTGGAAAAGCACGACTTAGATTCTCGAATTATAACTGCATCTAATAATTCAAAGATTTTGGAACTATCTACTGTTCGCTTTGTGATAAACGGTGCCTAAGCTTGACGGTATATAGGCTGTTCACTCGCTAATGTTATTTTCATTGCTAATATATCTGTAAAACCTAAATCATGTGTTTTATTTGCAAAACAGTTTACTAATTAAGCTATTGTAATCGTTTTTATTTAATGAGCCCGACCGAATTTTGTGTAATACGCTCACTCCTCCAATAGTGCTAATATTGGCTAAACTGGTATGTAACAAGGACGCTACAGTATTGCAATTATGATCATTTGCTTTGGCTGCGGGGGCTATAGTATAAATTTGCGGGCTAACCTGAACTTCTGGCGATGATCGTGTAATACAGCTGTCAGCTCTGGTCAACACTACGCCCTGTTCCCAGAGGACGTTGCGTGTGCCGCTGTTGTTGACCTTCATGTACCTGATGGTGCCTCGTAGTCTATTTACAGGTAGGAAGACGTCGCAGTTTCACTCCAGTCGTGAATCTCGCCGAGTGGATAGATCTTTTTGATCCATGCTGACGCAGTAGTACCTACACTCTTCACTGTTGGGGTCGAACTTTGCTATCAACGACGCCGCGCGGTGTTCTTTTTTGTTGAAATAGAGGATATCCTTTCGTCCATTTGACGCATGGGTCTTTGTACCTCGGTCTCCAAAAGTCTTTTGAGGAGTTTTCGGGCCGTAGGTGTGCTTGTGGGTGAAATTTCATTTTAATTTTTAATGGCGTCGGATGCCTCTTTTTGTGGATTGCTGTGATGCTTGGGCGTGATTATGCTACATAGTTTCTTTATTTATCCCACTTCTGAGATGTAAAAGTGGCAATAAATAAAAAGACTCGCTGAATCACACACAAGTATATTTTTATTAATTCGTATTCTCAAAAATGGCCAGAGATCGTTCTTTCTTCCAGTCGTCACCATCGACATTCCGAGTTCCTCTCCCAATAGACAATGCCCAGCAATGAGTTCCAAAACACATTATGTCGACACCTTTCACCGAAGGCATTCGGTAGTTCGGGTAGTGGCTCGGCTTAGCTGAGATTGGCTTGGCTTGGCTTGGTTGTGATTGGCTTGGGTTGGCATGGCTGTGATTGGCTATGATTGGCTATGGTTGGCTATGGTTGGCTGTGATTGGCTATGATTCGCTATGATTGGCTATGGTTGGCTATGATTGGCTATGTTTGGCTATGATTGGCTATGATTGGCTATGATTGGCTATTATTGGCTATGATTGGCTATGATTGGCTCGCTATGCCGCTCTGTGATTGGCTGGGGCGTTGTGATGTAACAATATACAGGTTCTCCCTAGTTTGGGATCAAATAGCATTGTGTGAGATGTACGAAGATATTAATATTACTATTAAATATCCTAAAGCGCTCTCGAGCAACGCATACATACAAACATACAACATTCTCGGCATGTCCATGACGGATGTCTACGTGTGCATTTCACGAGCGGGCGTTTGTATCAAGCCTCTCTTCTGTACTTTCGATGTTGTGTACTTTAAATTACTGTTATTTGTTTGTGAAGTCCCTCGCATATTGGGATTATTCTTCACTGCGTCAGTTGTTTTTTTTTTCTAAAAATAACTATTTTCGATTAAAATAGCTGCACAGTTGTTTGTTTATAAATCTTTTGCCCACGGCTCTACACGAGTTGAAACCACTCACTCACTGACTATTACTTTCAGCTCCTTAGGGTTTACTTCAATTTCAATGCGTCAAACCTTGATACAAGGTAACAAATTGACCGCTGTCATGATGAACATAAATATTTTTCATAGAATCTGTTGCTATATCGAAAAATTGTTTAATCTGTTTACAATGCGTTCGGTGGCTGCGACGGGAGCGAACAATGAAAGAACTAATGGCTTACGTCAAACAAATTGTACAAGCGTGAAGTGAAATAACTGACGTGCAATGAAAAATGTGTGAAAGATAATGGAGTTTAGCAGAGTGGAATTTATTGAGGATCCGTTGGGGAGGGAACTGTGATGACGTGATTAAAATGCGTGATGTCAAAAGGGCGTATACGCGAGGGCTGACAATTTACTGCCGTTTTTAATAAAGGATTCTTTGCATGACTGTACTTTACACATTTTTGTCTGAGGTTCGTTTCAGTTTCAGCCGCGGGCGGCTGACGACGTGCGTCTAACGCGCGCTGCCGATGCGACAATAGTCAGAGTGCGCGAGCAGCCTATGACATGACAGACCTTGGAAACGGCGCTATATATTCTGATACTCTGACTATTACTGCAACGGCCGCGTGCGTCAGCTGCACGTACGGACGTGATGCATGGAAATTAACCTTTAGTAAGTGATTCTGACACTTACCTTGACATTGCTGTGTCCTCTGATTTATCTGGCATATACAAAACTACGAAAGTTCTTTTATTGAAATTCAAACATTTTTTTTAAAGATAACTAGCAATGTGAGGTTAAGTCCCACATTACTAGCAATCTTGTTAACCCTTCCAGCTAAGCTCAAAATCTTGTGTTAGAAGTGGGTTCACGTCGGTAGTATAATGGGTAAGAATCGAACCCGCGACCTTACGATTGTAAGACCGATGCCTTAGCCATTAGGCTACCACCGCTTCAGTCAGTCAAATCAGTAGTGTGTGTAAAAAGTTTTTCTGAGTCGCTCCAGCCGTTTAGACGTGAAGAAGTAACAAACTTTTGCTTTTAGTGTGATTAAAAAAAAACCTACTAAAGAATAAAAATAACCCTTTACCCGTCCATCGTCAAGCTTTTTACTTTACCAAAACTACTATGGAAAAATCTCACTGTGTATAAGCTAACCATTTTATTTATTTGGCAAACATTGGCGTCAGTGAATAGATTGTGTACATTACAGGTGGCCCTTTAACCAAAGTTTTCAAACAAACATTGGATTAAGCAATAAATTAAACTACTTATACGAAGTGTGGAAAAATCTGTTAACATTAAATGAAATGTTATATCTTTATCAAAATACGAAATTCATCGTTTGGCTAATGACCGGCTATGATGTCTGAATTAAGTGGTGTCAGAGTGGTTACAGATTTAGCGTATTCGATGTGCGTTTTAGAGGGTAAAATCTATTTTTGAGAAGCAATGTTGGGAAAAGTTACACACATTCTGCGAAGTGCATATTCTGCGTCGGAGCTATGGCTAAGATGTATTCGACGTAAGAATTGGTTAATATAGGTACAGGGGGTCTAGACAAAGTCACACTCGAATAGCGATATCGTGAATGGAAAAGAATTAAAGTATAGAATTTGACGTTTGTGGTGGATACCATAGACAATTTTTTAATTTTTTTGCGAACGATTAGTACGGCGCATAGAGATTACGGCGTTATCGAATTCGCCACGGAACGAAAGTATCTTGTCTAAGGCCCCCGTCGCGTTGACGTAGCTCTTGGTCGAGCAAGTACCTACCGGAACTCGTATTGGGCATTCAAATGAAAGATATAGTATAGAACACACAGTTTATTTCTGAAATACAAATCTTACAAGTACATCACAACTTATATTATACTAGCTTGCGCCCGCGGCATATTTAAAAATTAAACCGCCCGCAAAATATTTTTTTTTCTTAATAAAAAGTATTCTATGTTACTTCTAATACCTCCAAGAATATGTGTACAAAGTTTCATGATGATCGGTAGCGTAGTTTTTGCGTGAAAGCGTAATAAACAAACTTACATTCAAATTTATATATTAGTAGGGATTATCATTAACACTTGTAGTGATAATTCTTACCTCGTATATATATATATATATATGTCCTTGTAGTGTTATTTCGTGGCATTTGTGTATATATTCCATTATATTTCGCCATTTTTAACATAATAAATATCTCTGTAAGACTTATTGTAAACATTATTTTTCATAAATCAAATCTGTCATGTCGACAAATATTTCCTATGGTTGCTATGACAACAAGATAAGCATAGAGTTCTTTGTAAAGTATGGACTACATTGTGAAACTGGCTGTGCGTAAATTCTAAATTAAAAATAAGTTAAGCTTTAAAATTTTAAATTGCTTCTAGAGAGTTTTCTTTATGAATACAAAACCGAAGAAGAGTCAGTGAAGAACCAGCTCTCTAAAAGAGAAGGAGTGAAGAACCAGCTCTCTAAAAGAGAAGGAGTGAAGAAACAGCTCTCTAAAAGAGAAGGAAATTCTCCAAAGGGAAATTAAGAGAAAGAGACCATTCCTACCGGCGCCGCCTCTCTACCTACCGGCGTCGCCTCTCTACTTACCGGCGTCGCCTCTCTACTTACCGGCGTCGCCTCTCTACCTACCGGGCCGCCTCTCTTATATACCGGGCCGCACCTCTACGACGCGTCGCATCTCTACCTGCCGACGTCGCGCCACTACTACCTACCGGCGCCGTGCCTCTGCCTACCGGCGCCGTGCCTCTACCTACCGGCGCCGCGCCTCTACCTACCGGCAGCGCGCCCCTACATACCGGCGCCGCGCCTAGACCTATCGGTGCCGCGCCTCTACCTACGAGCGCCGCATCTTAACCTACCAGCGCCGCATCTCCGCCTGGACGCCGTACCTCTACCTGCCAGCACTGCATCTCCGCCAGCATCGGTTTTCTATATTATCTTTAATTTTAAGTAGTTTTAAGCTCTTCTTATAAATATATGTAGTCCTATCTTAAACTGACCCTTTCATTTCACTACACACTTTAATAGACATATTTATTAATTACTCATAGAATTAACCTGAAAGTACGGCCATGAAACTCAAAGTTTTCTCGACTGACATTTATTTCTTTAAATCAAACGAGTTTCACCTATGTTAATGAGGTTTCATGCGAGGAGATCGTAACTTCGATCCACCTGCCACGGTAGTTGCATCTACTGTATTGACTGCCTCTGTGGCGCGGTGGGAGTGTGTCCGACTGCTACGCAAGAGGTCGTGGGTTCGATTCCCACACGGGACACCACTTTGTGTGATCCACAAATTGTTGTTTCGAGTCTGAGTGTACTTTTTGTCCGTGACTTGTAAGTACGCCGTGACACTGGGCTTGCACTCTATTGCAGGAGTCTTTAAAAAAAAATCTACCCAGGTTAATATATAAAGACGTTTGACTTCTCAAATAAACCAGCGTGTTGCTTCATTAATCCCAATATTTGCATAAGACACTCTCAATAGGTTATTTGTCTGTCAAGAGTTAAGACAAGACAAAACAGAAGATACCTTTGTGTGAATTTGTTACATCAGCAAACGTTGCATTCCAAAACCGTTGTAAAACGCCTATCAAATACGCCGAATACGTAACCGTTCTAAAACGTATATTTACAAGAGTAAGCGGAAGACTGCGTGAAACATTAATGATGACAGTTACCGTTCGTTTTATTTGCAAATCTCAAAGACTGAAAAATCCTCAGATGTTTTCTTCGTCGTTTAATACGTTGATTGATAGTAAACATAATATTATGGTATATTTTTACTAGGATCAAAGATATGACATGTTCCGGTGTGCTGTCTTTTTTATTGCCAAGTTCAATATTTCTAGACGCCGGCAACTACAGCAACAATCCTTTTGTCTGTCTGTTTGGTTTGGTTTCACGTTTAGAATACATATTTTAATGAAATATGTGGAAATACCTAAAAGCTCTGATATTTGTTTTTAAGAGATTTCAAATAAATTAAAAAATTAAGTAAAAGAAACCAAGCCTGACCACCTATAATTGAATAGGTAAAAATCTATATTAATATTATTAAGCTGAAGAATTTGTTTGTTTGAACGTGATAATCTCAAGAACTACTGGTACGACTTAAAAAAAAAAATATCACGACAATGAAATATTTAGGACGAACCTTAGATTTAGCCGTGGTCACGGGTCAACTGATTAGCGATGTATTCGTGAGGCGCGGGGTTTTTCAACTCCCTTGCCTGGTCTTGTTAATTTTTATTATTCGTACCATCGCCGTCGGTACTTCCACACACCACTCTTATGGTTCATTTCCGTACATTGCAGCCGATCGGGACGTGCGACTGTCGCGAGTGACCGATGTGACAATAGTAGAATCACAGATCAGAGTGCGCGCGCAGCCTACGTCAGTCGACAACCGCGGACGTTTGTCGCAGACCTCGGAAACGGTGCCATACATTCTCATACTCTGACTATTGTCAGATAGGTACACGATGCATGGAAATGAACCTTTACAACGTGTTAAGAAGTCGTATGTGTACACTACACTTACACAGTATAGTGTACACTTACGAAGAGACGTCTTTACACGTCGTAAGTCTAGTGTATAGGTACACTTACACTAACGAAATTTGTGATTTCTCATTCGTTTTCAGCCCCGTTTACGAATAAGTTACTATAAAATATCATGCAAAAGAAATCGTGGACCAAACTCTCTTGTAAAAGTCCCAGGATGTAATTATATCTATCTTCATTTGTGCTTACTTTATCAGTAAATTAATTACTTCTTTCTTTTATTTTCCCTTCATCAAAGTATAATTTTCCGTTGTACAAAAGATTTTTTGCTCATTTTCTTGGTTTCAGCGAAAAAAGTTTTCATCTTTGTAAAATTTTCAAAATAATTAAATATCGGATTTTGAAACCATATTTATGAGTATTTGAAAAAGTCCAGTAATTTGCTACTAGTCTATTCTGCAGATAGTACGGTAAATTTGTGAAAATAATTCCCTAAATTTTTGGGAAAAATTGCGATCGTTCTTAGTTGTGGCATTATCTGTTAATTTTACATTATCATTATCATCAACGTTTCTTAACCTTTTATCTACGTTTTTGACGTTGCTTATTATATTTACATGACTATGCAAGAAGAAGGGTTATGTTTTTCGAGTATATGAATGTATATTTCTTTGGCACGCTCTAGACTCTAGTGCTAACTCGAAAGCTAAAATCCATCAGGCTAGGCTTAGAGTCTAAAGCAGTCTCGGCGGGTTCTTAGCACACCATTCTTTACGGCTTCTCTTTGATTTCAAGTTACTTAATATTATCCCCACAAGAACCGTATCCAAGATATTTTTTTGTATCGAGTTACCTCTGGAAAATTTTAACCTTTCTCCTCTGGTCTAAAGCCTGATGGATTTTGGCTTAAAAGGTATCGTTAGATTTGTCTCAGAGAGTGACACTGTCGGATCTATGAAGGATTTATGTAGCCAAAATATTTTAGTTATTAATTTTAAGCAGTCGAGTTTTTATGGCGAAACTAAAAGGGTTTTGCTATTTTGGCAACGGATCCCTTTTAGTTTCGCCATGTCCGTCCGTCCGTCCGTCCACAGCTTACCTCAGAGACTGTAGTATTAGAACGTTGTAAATTTGCATGTATGTACATATTACTTACGCCGACAAAGTGGTAGAATAGAATCTTAAAAATATTTATTTTTAGTGTGTCTACATGTAAAGTGGGAAATTGAATTTTATCTTAGTAACCACATCATGGGGGTATCATTAGATAGGTATTTTTAAAATATTTGGAATTGTGAGGAACACTTTTCGATCAATGGATCCGTTTGGAAAATATTAAGCCTAAAAGTCAAAATTTTGGTCAGAGTCAAGTATCCCCCTGCCAGCTAAATGATTGTTTTAGGAGATGTGGAAAAATTCAGGGTATAGTATATATGTACATATAATAAAATTAAAAGGAAAACTCTCACAGCTAAGTAGGCTTTACAAGTTTACGAGTAGCACCAGATCAAGTGAAAAGTAACAAAATTTTCCTAAAATTCTCAAAACATCATCATGTGGTACTTACATCATTCGAAATTTCTTTTTAAAACATTTTAAGGTTTCTAATAAACATACGTTGCATAAACCCCCCCCCCCCCTTTATATTTTTAACCGTGCAACAAAATAATATGAAAAAATTATAAAGGTAGCGCGGACTATGTGAATCATGACATACTTCTTAATAAACTGAATGCTTACGGAATTAGAGGAAATGTTTTTAATTTACTTAAATCTTATCTCAAAAACCGACAGCAAGTAACACAAATAAGTAGAGTGAATATTAACACAAAAAGAGAAGAAACATACACCTCCTCGAGGCGCAATGTCTCTTACTCTGTACCACAAGGCAGTGTGTTAGGGCCTCTTCTTTTTATAATTTATATAAACGACTTACCAAAAGCTACCACACAATCAATGACGTTATTTGCAGATGACAGTACCGTTACAATTGCTTGTAAGAATATTAATCAATATAAAACTGACATTAAAGATTCATTGACATCAATAATTACATGGTTAGATAATAATAATTTAAAAATTAATTTAACAAAAACTAGCATCATGCACTTTGGTCAAAAATCCAATAATTCTCAAAATATAAACTTGGTTCTTGATAATTATAGTATACAGGAAGTTAACACTGCCCGATTTCTTGGTCTAATCATAGACAGTAAATTAAATTGGAAAGAATACATTGACACATTGTGCAAAAGAGTTAGTAGTCTTTCATATGCATTGTACAAACTTGCACAAACAGTAAATACAGATGCACTATTATCTGCATACTATGGTCTTGTTGAGTCGGTCTTTAGGTATGGGATAATTTTCTGGGGTAATTCTACTAATAAAGATATGGTTTTTATAATGCAGAAACGATGTGTACGGTACATGTTTGGCATCAAAAGAACTGAAAGCTGTCACCCAATATTTAAACAACATAAAATCTTAACTCTGCCATCAATTTATATATTGGAAGCATCAGTCTTTGTTAAGAGTAACCCTCACTTATTTAGTAAGAAATCAGAAATAGTAAGCCGTAATCGCAGGGATAACAGTAAATTGTGTGTGCATCCTGCAAAAACTGCACTGCTTCATAAAAGCATAATTTGTAAAGCACCAACAATTTATAATAAAATACCAAAACAAATTAAAGAATTGAATATTGACCAATGTAAAAGCACTTTAAAAAAAAATTTAATTGATAAATGCTACTACAGCATTGACGAATTTTTAAATGATAAATCTTTATAAAATGCCAATTATGTAATAATCATTCAATTCTTAATTTGATTTTCGTTCTATTCATTTAATTTCTAACTTTATTATTGACATGTCCTAATTGAAAATCAATTTATTGTTATGTATTTTTAATTATGTTACCTATTTACATTTTATTTAATTTTACTTATTGACATTAAATGGTTATGAATATCAATTTTATTTATATAATTTAATTATTATTGATACATTTACATAACAATGAATTCATTTTTATAATTTTTTATAATTTTTTTAAATGACTACTTTAATTATTTTGTTACTCTTTTATTAATCTAATATTAAAATATTCAATAATACTAACATTTGTACGCCAGTAAATGGCAAGATATGGCTAGCACTAAATATATTTATAAAAAATACCAATGTAATGTACCCATATTTGAACAAATAAATGCTATTTCTATTTCTATTTCTATTTCTATACCGTCATTAAGTTGTTGTCGAAAAACTGTATTTCTCATCGAAAAGGCGTAAGTGTCATAACTATACGCTCTTCTGCTGGTGAAATTATCCAAATCCCTTTTTTTAATACGTCAACGGCTATGGCAAGAGCATGTCGGACCATGCTCAGTGTAGGGTTACACTGAACATGGTCCGACATGCTCTTCATTGTTTTTTTTTTTAATATTTTAGGTTGTTGAGGTTTTTCATGTTGGTACAGGTTTTATTTATAACCTCGTGTCACCAAAACAGCTAAACGAATTTCTACTATTACGATGTTTTTAGATAGGTTTTATTTGACTGGCCTGTTGATCTAGTGGTTAGTGACCCTCATTGCTAAGCCGGAGGTCGTGGGTTCGATCGACATCCAGGATAAAACTTTGTGTGATGAGCACGATTGTTTAATCTGTGTCTGGGTGTAATATCTATAATATGTATGTATTTAGAAATATATAAGTATGTTTATCAGTTGTGTCGTTGTCATAGTACAAGCTCTGCTTAGTTTGGGATCAGATGGCGTTGTGTGAGTTGTCCCAAGATATTATTATTATTTATTTATTTTGTTTGTTGAGACGGTAGTCATAGGTATAATACCAGGTAAGTAGATATTTACCCGGGTGCGTTTATTAACCAACAGAAAAGTTAGATTAAATCTAAAATATAAATGGTTAATGACGAAGTTCCAGAATTTATCCCAATCACCTTATTTTAGTAGGTACTGAAATATTTTGATTTTTGGTTTCTTTTTGTTTTTAAAGAAAGACGACTCTCGCTGTAAAGTTTGTAATGTCCCCGCGACACAGGGCTTGTACCTACAAACCCTGTGTCGCGGAGACTTTACAAACATACAAGTCACGGACACAAAGTACACCCCGACTCGGAACACCAATTTGTGGATCATACAAAGTTATGTTCCGTGTGGAAATCGAGAACCCACGGCCTCTTGCGTAACAATCGGACAAACTCCCGCCGCGCCACAGAGGCAGTCCTGTTTTAGTCGCATTTTTTGCATACTAATCAATGCTACAAACATAACCGGATAGTAAGCTTTCTCGACTAGTTATTAAATCTTTAGAAGTAATTGACGCCCAAAAACAAAAAACAAATTGCCAGGTTTTAGGTGCTTTAATTCTATTTAGTACCAGGTGTGTAGTACCACTCAAAATGCTTTCCATTTACACTGAAACTCACCCTAAAGGTACTTCAAAACCTTAATAAAGTGCCCCTCTTGTAAACCAAATAACCATAAAATAAGTCAAACTCATACAAACGTCACGAGAGCTTAAAATCCCCACAAACACCATAAAATGGTGTGTTTAAATAACCCAAATGAAAGGCTAAAGTTAGCTTTATTGTCGATTACGTATTCCCTACGGGGTCGACAAAAAAGAGGGGTTTTGAACTATACTCCATGGATTATAACAGGGATGTTACGGAGCTTCGACTCCAACTCCGAAAGGTCGTAACTACCGATTGATTTTACACCTCCGAATCCGACTTTGGCTCCGACACTTTTTAATCGGAGCTACCTATTGTGTTTATAAATAATATTAAAAAATATATATCTATATTAATATTATGCAACTGAAGAGCAATGACCTATAGAAACGGAGCAGCAATGAGAAATGTTGCAAAAACGGGGAAAATTCACGCAGACGAAGTTGCGCGGGACAGCTAGTAGGTACATAATAAATGTATGAATTAAAAACAAACATTCTCGAGCGAATTAGAGTAAAATGCCTTATCTCGACATATTTCTCTTCTGCCACCACCTCCGGCTCCGATTCCGACTCCGACAAACCAAATTTAAAAACTCCGACTACGACTTCGGTTCCGATAAAACCAACTCCGTAACATCCCTAGATTACATACGTATTGCTATTTTTTTTTTTTCTTATAAGCGGCAGCAGCCAATGAAAAAAAAGGCATAGGACTCGGTATCGAGGGTCGTAGTTTAGAATTCTTCACATTAATGTCTGGAAGTAATTTATCTGTAACTATTGTTAGACTCAATATTATGCCAATCCGTTATTTAATATAATTCATTCTATTTTTATCAGAATTTGACTCAATCTTAATTTAAAGACGTTATAGAGATTTGATTTAGACGGTTGACATTCAAAATGTAAATATCGGTAGTGACATCACATGACGTTAACATCTGTCATGCGGATGTCACTCCGACATGGAGAGGGTATAGAAAGATGGCAGACAGATTGTATTCGCGTGTTGAACAGTGCGGACGTTTGTAATAGTTCAAATATATCCGTTTATTACTTTGTAATCCTACGCATTTTTATTGAAGTCCAAGTTGATCCTTCACTAGCTACCTGCCCCGGCTTCGCATGGGTGTCATATCGTAGTTTTTTATACCTTGAGCTACCCTCTCTATTTTTTTGACAATAATATATAGCCTTATGTTATTCCCCGATAATGTAGCTTTCTAAAGGTGAAGAATTTTTAAAATCGGTCCAGTAGTTTCGGAGATTATTCAATGGAAACACAAAAAACTTTCTAGTTAACTTTTGTCACGTCAAATTATGACAAAGTGTTTATGGTTCTGGAAATTCATTAAAATTATCTTGTATGTTACCACGCTTTATGACAATAAAGATTCTATTCTAATCAAATCTTTCCTCTTTTGATCATTAGTATAGATATGTATGTTATATTGTGGTTAGGAATCTATAAGTATGTTTGTCTATTATATGGTTGTCATAGTATAAGCTCTGCTTAGTGTGGGATTAGCAGACGTTGTGTGAGTTGTCCCAAGATGTTATTATTTACCCCCGGTTTACCCTACCTGCGGAAAAAAACGACTTAGGTTATGCTAGCCATAATACCTATGGTGTAATAAAGCTGATGGTAAAGAACCTAGATGAACTCCTCAACAATTAACGCCCGAAAAAAAAGGAGATAAGACTATTGCTATTGGCTATTGTCATTTTAAGATATCAAATTACAAAACGACTCATTAAAAAGCGAATAAAAATATAACTGATTTAAAATAAATATACAAGGTAATTAAATAGCAAAAAATAAAACAGTTCAAATATAAATCCATCTTTCTCTTATAAAATAATGAAATATATTACACTGAAATTATTATGACCTGTCACAATTTTTCTTTGAAACCTGAATACTTACTGTAAATTTCGCACTGGTTTCCACATAAAATATAATTAATTTGCAACTCATCATTGGAAAGAAATTTACTCGGAATGTATAAAGGTTCATTGTTTACTATTTTGTTTTACATTTCAATTTCTTAAAAGCATAGACCAAATGTTTACAAATAAACCAAATTGTATTCATTGTAGGGTTGACACTTCACTACAATTTTCGTAAATCTATTGATATTACCAACACTCTGAGGTATCCGGTATGTTGTTATAATTCACTTTTTCTTTCCTTTTCTTTCTTACAAAGTAATATCGCAATCTTTATCTTCTCTGACTTTATTATGTGTCATCTTAGTTTACATTAATAATGCAATTACAGCACAACAATATCTCAGCAGGGTGAGTGCCTGTAATTTGCAACCCTGTAGCTGTTCTAACTTTAAAACTGTTATAGAAACAAGTATTTCAGCGCTTTTGACCCAAAGCGACCGAAACCCTTCACGGGGTAAAATTAACCACGCGGGCAAAGCCGCGGGCGACAGCTAGTTAATAAATATAAAATAATAACGATATTTCGCTTTCGCATTTTATGATTTCAAATTACCAACTCTTAATGTAGCAGAAAGGAACTACGGAACTTATAATAGGTCATGAATTTGCCCAGAGTTGATAATTTTTCTATTTTTAACTTTGATTGAACAAAATATGACAACCCTAACTTTGACACTCTTGACAGTTGTTGCTATGCAACATTGTTAATAAACATTTTACATCTATTTCCAATGATGTTTTAAGTAAAAAGATGTAGATAGGTTACAAGCGTTTAGCAAGCACCACCTAAAATTCTAGACAATAGACAATTAACCAAATTTTTAAGTCAGTGTCGCGTCGCCGTCGTCAACAGATAAAAGCATCTGATTATACATTTTACTCTTTTTCGCTCGTGATTATTAAATAATGCTTTCCTACTTTAACGACAAAGTGTGATATTGCAATATACCTATAGATTATCTATGTGCGTATAAATATGCCATTTTAAAAGATCGAGTGTTGTTTATGTAACCTATCTACCTTTTTACTTAAAACATCATTGTCCATTTTGGCTTTAGTTTGTAATGTGGCATAGACCTATAGTTGTTTTTAAGAATTATTGATGCTCTAGGGCATCATTCATATGTCATCATAGACAGTGGTTTTAAACAATAACCAACTGGATTAAACAAGCACAAGCGGGGGCCCATAGCAAATTCTGTCACGGAACCTTTGACCTACTAGGAGTATGCTACGCTCAAAAAATTACGCTCAGGTTGAGGAGAGCGAGCTTAGATATGCGGGGTCCCTTTATGCGCAGGACTAATAATTGCTACTCCTGCTGTAAAGTTAATCTGGTACTGATCGTAGACATTTAAAACAAAAAATCACGGACGCAAAATACACTCAGACACGGAAAAACAATTTGTGTTTTACACAAATGTGATGTGCGGTAATCGAATCTAACTTACCAGTCGTGGTAGGTGGTTCAACTGCGCCACCGAAGCAATTGTAACAAATTAAAAAAATATATATATGCCGGTAAAAATATCTGTCACACACAATAATTTCCAAATTCCAAGTCAGTCAGATGTCACAAAGTTACAAGTTTTAAATTTCATTTAAATTTTTGAGAGTTTTCCTAACAACACATCGAGAATGCAGAAGACAAGCTTTATATACTTAGCTCGCTAGCGCATATGTAGATTTCGCTCACGGATATGAAACCGTGGAACATCTTCGGAACAGTGTGCCTAGTGATAGTGTTTGTTAACGCGATCGACACGCTTAAGACATTTGGCGTTTGATTGGCCCGCTCCAAGCTCTTAACCAATCAGGGAACCAAACGCGCTAAACGTTTCGATCGCGTTAACGTAAAAACAACTCGCACTCTAGGCACAGTATCTGTCATAGTGACAGATACTGTGCCTAGAGTGCGAGCGGTTTCAGAGTACGTGTCCTAGCGATGACTCTCGACATAAAATACACCCAGACTTGGAACTACAATTTGTGGATCACACATTTTTTTATAGCACTGAGGTGGCAAACAGACAAGCGGCCTGCCTGGTGGTAAGTGGTTACAGTAGGCCAATGGTCGTCTGTAACATAAGCGGTATTGCGTACTTCTATTAAACCATCGAGACAATCAGGCATTTCTCGAGCGAAGTACTTCATATATATGATCATATGATGATTTCACGTCATAATTTGACAATTTGATACGGCAGAATCACGTTCAAAAACAGAATATTATTTACGGGAGGACGGTGAATTTAAATGCGAAAATTCGTTTTAATGTACCTTGTGTCACAAAATGTCAAAAAATCTAAATCTTACTGTAACATAAACTGTCTTTTTTAATATTTTAAAAATTACTCCAACTATTAGTGATAAAACGTAAATGTACATATTGTTAGGGTTCCGTAGCCAAAATGGCAAAAACATAAATAGTTTCGTCATGTCCGTCTGTCTGTCTGTCTGTCCATCCGAATAAAGACTACACAATGAATATTGTAGAAATTTGGTGAAAAGGTGTCTTATAGTAGCGGCTACTTATGTTGATAGCTACATAATAAAAATAAATATTTTAGGGGGGGCACTCCAAACATGTAACAGAAGCTAATTTTTTCTTGACCTCAAACATCAAAAAAAAAAATGGGATTTCTAATATTTTTTTGATTAAGTAAATATTTTTGGAAATAACCGCTCCGAAACTTGCATAAATTGTGTCCTTAACTTTTGAACCGTATGACCAAAAAAATAAAAAATAAAACACCAAGGTAGCGCTTAATATAAATACTTTAAACTAAACTTATTTTGGACAAGATCGGATATAGCGTCATTGAGTTATTGCTGAAAAACTCCGTTTCTTAACCAATGGGTATAAGTGTCATGAACATAAGCTTTTCTGCTGATGCAATTATTCAAGGCTGTGGAACAGTGAACATGGTTCGACATGCTTTGCCCGGTTTTTTTTTAAACGAAGACGTATCGAAGTGTCAAATCTTCTTGTATGAAAATGTAATGCATCATTCTAGAACTCAATTAAAATTGTGTTCTAAAATGACGCATTACATTTTCATACAAAAAGATTTGACTGTACTGAGACCGTCCGCAAACGTTTTAGATTAGAACGGATACCTTCTGCACTTAGATGTTTTATGCTACGAGTTTTTACTCACACAGTTAAATCAGGAAATAATAGCAAAATTCCTCGACAGTTACCTACTGAAACTTTGCCAAAAAAATTGTACACGTAATTAGGTACTTGTCAAAAAAACTTTGATTAGAAACATTCTTCCATTATTCTGTGAATTTTAATCTCTCGGATATCAACAAAAAAAATAAAAGCTTGTATTGGATTACCAACAATTAAACCTGGCATGAAAAACATTTTTAAACCCTCTTACTAATTTATCTATGATGGCTTTGGTTACTGGATGTAGAATTTTGCCATATTTTGTATAGAGCTTATGTCAATTATATAGCTGTAGTAGCCAAATTCATCGATAGATAGATTATATTGTGACCGGCCGTTAACCGATTTTTGTTACATTTAACTACCAGTTTCTACGGGGACTGCTTTCATACATAATCGTCGTGAATAATGCATATAAATTTAAAAATACAAAAAAATGTGGAGATATGCTATGAGATGACTGCCTCTGTGGCGCGGTGGGAGTGTATCCGACTGCTACGCAAGATGTCGTATGTTCTATTCCCACCCAGGATAAATCTTTATGTGATGAGCACGATGGTTTATTCTGTGTCTGGATGTTATTTATCTATAATATGTATGTATTTAGAAATATATAAGTATGTTAACGGTGGTCTGGTTTCCATAGTACAAGCTTTGCTTAGTTTGGGATCAGATAGCGTTGTGTGAGTTGTCCCAAGATTTTATTATTATTATTATCTTCTGTTGATAAACTAAAAATAGCTTGGTGCAATCGCAACATAATAAACCCACAAAAGTCCGCTTGATGAGAAGCTTCGTTTTCCTAATACTTCTCTATAACGCAGAAACGTGGACGGTTCGGTTAAAGGATAGACGCAAAATTGATGCAATTGAAATGTGGTGCTGACGACGACTACTGCAAATTCCCTGGACAGCGTTTCGAACCACCTTGATTTTAGAAGAACTTAAAGATAAGGAAAGACTGTCATCGACGTGCAAAAAACAAATTCTCAAATACTTTGGACACATTATTCGAAACCAACACTCCAATGAAATGACTCGTAGTCCAAGGCCGAGTGGAAGTTGAAAGATCACGCCGTCGACAACCTATGCGCTAGACGGACTTGATAAAAATTGTGACGGGCCTTAATGGTCAAATGTTCCCCTAATGCTGAAGCCTGCAACAAGTGCAGATATCGCGAATATTGCAGGATGTATAACAGATGCGTCTTCTTGAAACCACGACCACTCTGAAAAGGGTGAACGATTAAGAAGGAGAAGGAGGCATCGGAGACCAAACTATCGGTTGATACGGCTCCAGAGATCTGAACCTCCTCACGATTCATACCGTACCGAGGCGTACGCCTTCTGCATCTGAACTTTATCCCAGTTATCTATCTAGGCCTCTGTGGGTGTTGGTTGAAAATTATTATTATTATTAATAAATATGTCTTTTCCATATCACAGGACTATGGAGTCCCGGTTATTTGGATGACGTGCGTGGAGCCGAAGCCAACATGTTAGTTAGAGGTCCGTTAGACATTTTATTCTAAAGGCTATGTGACACAAATCGGCGATTATCGCTGTATACGCTATAGAAATGTACCCAACGACAATCCCCGGTTAGTGTAAAAACTATTGTCAAAAGCGGTAACTAAGAAACTGGGTGATGGAGGTGATGTGTTAATGGAATGGTTAGCTAGTACTATTAAAAGACTATGGCTCCTGCCCTGGAACACATGGTAAAAACACACAGACAAATGGGAAGGCGGTGACTCGCCACTCAATAGATGCGCCCCCTTTTAATTTATTATTGTAACCTTCTTCCTTCGGAATACTCAAATGGTATCTTTAGGTATTTTATTCATGTCAACCCATATGAAGTCACTACGGGGCACTGGTCTCCCTCGTAGAATCTTCATCATAATCGCCACGCTTGACGAGCGTGTTGTAAGACTTTAAAGTGCGCAGAGCACGCTGCTGCCCGTCCTCCGGTGTGACATGCCTTAGTCTCATTGATGACATCCACGGAAAGAGATGGGATGGTACTATTCTTAAGCCTTAAACTTTGAGTATTGCTCAAGTGATAGATACAGCATAAGAGTTGATGTTTATTCGGCCTATAGTTTAAAGAGATTTCAAATAAATTCTTAATTATTAAACTTTTTTCTTAATCAGCTATATAACTCTTAATCCAACTTTTGTTATAAAACGTAACGAACCCAAAAAGTTTCCTGATCATCAAAAATATAATTGGCATTTCAAGTTTAATAATTGTAAAAAGATTTTTACACCTTTCCACTGTAAATATTTTACTGTTAGTCTCTTTGTTGGAAAGAAATAAAGAATACAAAGTAACTCTTATAGTTTGTTTTCTACTTACAGTAAAAATAAATTAATTGACTGCCTCTGTGGCGCGGTGGGACTGTATCCGACTGCTACGCAAGAGGTCGTGGGTTCGATCCCCACCCAGGATAAAACTTTGTGTGATGAGCACGATGGTTTATTCTGTGTCTGGGTGTTATTTATCTATGAGATGTATGTATTTAGAAATATTTAATTATGTTTATCAGTTGTCTGGTTTCCATAGTACAAGCTCTGCAAGTTTGGATAACACAACGTTGTGGGAGTTGTCCTAAGATATTAATATTATTATAATTTCAGTTATCTTAGAAATAAATAAAATACATTTATTTTAAATTTTAGCCCTACGCAGCAATAAAACAAATTATTTTAAACTATACTCAAAATTTTTACACTATATTGTATCTTAAAATACTCAAAAAAAAAAATCCTGAAAACTGCCTTCATTTTCACGATTCGGTTACTTGTTTTGCCGACTCAGAGTTGTCAACCTTTACGATTTCATCAAAACGTCACACAATCAACACGTAGACCATAATTTTAAAAAATTTACACTCTGAGTTCGTGTTACACCAATATAATTCCCCCTCAAGGGTATTGTGACGTTGTTGTTTTAAACATGACATTTGTTTTCACCGCTCAACACGCATCGTCGTCAACTTTATGTGAAAGCTTACATGATGATGTTTATTTTTGTATATAAACAAGACAATTAGTAGAAAAAGATCGCATATTTTAAACACTTAATATAAACACAGTTCTCTATTTGATTATATCGTTTTGTGACATTGTATGTTGTATGCAAATTTTGAGCTATTTTCATTATTATTTATTTCTGTATATAATACTAGATGACTCTCGCAACTTCGTCTGCGTGATTTTTCCCCGTATTAGAGATTATTGTGTTCAAACAAACAAACAAACTCTTCAGGTTTATAATATTAATATAGATAAAATGCAACAGTTAAGTACCGATAGACTATCAACACACAGTTCAAACCACTAACTTTGGCACTCAGAATAGTTATAAAGAAGTAGGCGTCCGCTAAGAAAGGATTTTCCAAAATTCGGCCCCTCAGGGGATGAAACGGGGGTCGACAGTTTGTATGAAATACACGCGCAGAGTCGTGGGCGAAAGTTAGTTCTACATATTTTGCCATAAGAAGCCAACGATAGCACTTCAACAAATCTATCTATAGATGGATTTGGCTACTAGAGGTAGAATTTTGACATATTTTGTATGGAGATTATGTCAGATTTATAGCTCTAGCAGTCACTAGTATTTAGATTATTGAGACCGGCTGTAAGACTACAAAGGGTAACCTTTATACCTACCTTACTCAGGCAACTCACGCAGATATCGTTCAAGAATATGAAATTAAAGACCTCTTCAGAGGCTTTATTTGGATGGCGTTCCGGGATTTGGTGTCCGTGAGAGATGTATATGTGCCTGTTGCTTAAGCACGCCTTATATAAAGCTCCCCATTACTTCCTTTATTAAAAAAAATATACAACAAGATACAAGGTAGAACAGCATTTTGAGTATGGAAGCCTGAAAATGGGGCAAAAAAATTACATTACGTTATTTAAATTATGTTAAATTACTTTTTTTTGAATTATAATAATAATAATAATAATAACTTGCGACAACTCACACAACGTCATCTGATCCCAAACTAAGCAGAGCTTGTACTATGGCAACCAGACAACTGATAAATTTACTTATATATTTCTAAATACATACATATTATAGATAAATAACACCCAGACACAGAATAAACCATCGTGCACATCACACAAAGTTTTATCCTGGGTGGGGATTGAACCCACGACCTCTTGCGTAGCAGTCGGAAACACTCCCACCGCGCCACAGAGGCATAAATAATACAAAAACATTATTTTCAGGAAAACAGTGACATTAAATCCACCATATAAAGTACATTAAACACGAAAGCTGTCTTAGAATCTCACCTTTTAACAGAAAAAACTTTTTCTTTTGTTACACTTCCGAGCAAGTAGAACTAAAAATAAATTTGGCCTTAAACAACTGGCTATTGGTCGGTTGGGCCTGTCTAAATTACGTCACCGAGTTACAACAGAACTTCACTCGTGTACAAGAAAGGCATAGCTTACGTCACGCTATGATGGATTAAAAGATGTATCAACAATATGTGTATATTTTTATACTGGAACAGTTTTGTTTTCTTGGCTTATTAAACCTTTTAGAAAGATTGATCATGTTAGTAGAAACATTTTGTATTGGCCTTTCCTCATGGTTTTGCCTGTGTTATGTTTGATTTTTATAGCCAACTAGCGGCTGACCTTTAAAGTACTAGTAGGCTGGACAAGCTGCCGCCGACAACAACTCAAAATTCAAAATACTTTATTCACTTAGGATGCAAAATAATACTTGTGATACGTCGAGATTCTACATGTATATTTAATGCCAAGTTCGCAAACAATAGGTAAGAGAAAAGAACCAGCCAATAAAAACTCGCGGCCACTCTTTCCAAATTGCCAATTTTACAATGTTTGTTAGGTTCTGCTACTAATATACTATACACCATAATAAAGGACTGATGCAAATTATATATTAAAAAGTTGGAACATAACTTAAACTAAAATCAGCCTTAGTGGGTGTACCCACTCAGGCTGATTTTAGTTTATCTTATGTTGATGCAAATTATACTCGTATTATTAAAAATTTTAGTTTATCTTATGTTCCAACTTTTTAACAATATAATTTGCATCAGTACAACATAGTAGGAGCATCTACTTACGACAAAAGTAAAACATTTAAGTAGTTAAATATTGGCCAAAGTACTGGTAACGAATAATTAAATATAAAATATTATTTCTTCAATATATTATGACTTCCATTAGATTTTGACATTAGGACGGTGATTTGTCAAAATCAAATAGAAATCTATACTTGAGTAACAAGGATAAAAATAACGGTAAATTGTCACAAGTGTCAAAATGGTTCACAGGATGTTATTTCTGTTCGGCATTTGAAATTGCTGTCACTTTGTACAGGGGTAGGCAGCTCATTGTACTAGTACATACTATATTGGACAGATAGCGGATTCCCAGAGCGTGCTACTACCCTACATTTTTGGAAACTTTTTTTATGGTTTTACGGCCGGTCTTAACAATCTAACTATCGATGGATTTGGCTACTAGAGGTTTATATTTGGCATAAGCTCCACACAAAATATGTCAAAATTTTACCTCTAGTAGCCAAATCCATCGGTAGGTAGATTATTTAGACCGGCCGTTAGTGGACTAAAACCATCTTCTTGTTTAGGGCACATCGGTTAATTGGATGTGTTGTTGATGCTTTCAGTCTATACCAAACATAGAAACATTTTTGTGATTTATGTAGTCTAGCTGACCCTCGCAACTTCGTCTGCGTCAATTTTCCCCGTTTGCGACCTCTTCTCATACCTACCAAATATACAAAATAATCATTGAAATCGGTCGAGCAGTTACGGAGGAGTTAGACCACTGACACCGTGTCATGAGATTTTTATATAATAGATTAGATTAGATAGCTATTCCGATGTATAAGTAAAGTAAAGTTTCATCAAAACCCGTTTAGTAGTTTTTGCGCGAAAGAGCTACAACTTTCACACGTCCATTTATTGTCACAAACTTTTGAATCTTTGCTAATATAATAAAGCTGAGGAGAGTTTGCTTGTTTGAACGCAGTAATCTCAGGAACTACTGGTCCGAATTAAAAAAATCTTTAACTGTTGGATAGCTTAATTATCGAGGAAGGCTATAGGCTATATAACATCACACTACGACCAATAGAAGCGGAGCAGCAATGAGAAATGTTGGAAAATCGGGGAAAAAATACGTAGACTACAGTACAATTAGTTTATGTCTACGGTTCTGCCTACATGAATGCCGGTTGTTGCTACTATGCTACTCTTGTTTTGTACCACTAATTGAAGAGACAAGCAAGTCATGAGCCTGATGGTACCCGAATAATTGTTTTGTACAAAATTATTGCCACCACACTATAATATAATATCTTTGGACAACTCACACAACGCTATCTGATCCCAAACTAAGCATAGCTTGTACTATGGAAACCAGACAACTGATAAACATACTTAAATATTTCTAAATACATACATATTATAGATAAATAACACCCAGACACAGAATAAACTATCGTGCTCATCACACAAAGTTTTATCCTGGGTGGGGATCGAACCCACGACCTCTTGCGTAGCAGTCGGACTCACTCCCACCGCGCCACAGAGGCAGTCAAACACTGCGCCCATCATTTGAGACATTAGTACTTTAGTCTTATTTACCCTGTATTTTCAATTGGTACAGTGCTCTTCAACCGAAACACTGTGATGTGTTAACATTACTATTTCATGGAAGAATAACTGGCTCTGTGGTTGTGCGCTCCAAGACGGCCTATGGCGTGGACCTAGCATCGACAAAACTTAAAATCCAACAGTAACTACCGTTAGGCAGTGGGCTAGCCATAATAGCCGAAGAACCGACAACCGTCGGGGTAAACGAGTTCTTGAGTGGAGACCGCGTCTCGGCAAACGTAGTATAGGACGCCCTCAGGCCAGGTGGAGTGATGATATACGCAAAACGGCTGGCAGGAGATGGATGCAAAGAAGCCGAAGATAGAACAAAGTGGCGTGTAATAGGTGAGGCCTATGTCCAGCAGTGGACTGCGATAGGCTGATGCCAACCAACCAACCGATTTTGATGACACTTGTAGCAATATTTAAGTTCAAATATATATTTGTTAAATGAAAAATAGTATTATTAAAAATAACCTTTACAAGAAATTCCTAAACGTTTAGCGTACTTAAAATTTAGCTAAAATTGCTCATTGCGTATTCTATATGTAAGTAAATTACGTGTCATAAATTTTAAGCACGTTGAATGTTTTTCACTTCATATTCATATTATGTTAATAACAATTTTAACTCGCGAATGTTTTGTCTGCATTTATTCTATTTTGAAACTGGAATGAAAACAAAGACAAAATAATCGCAAGTTACGAGCTTTAAGACTGCGAGAGATGATGAAGAACAATGGGGAAGATGCAAATATTGTATTTACGAATGATTAAAATATTAAAAGAATATAAAAGAAGAGCCATTTGTAACGTTTTTATTTAATAAAATATATTTTTTAAGAATAATTGCAAATTAAAGTAACTTGAAACGGAACGTATTTTAAAACATCAATCAGCGCCCACTGTAGTTACAAATCTACAACTGGTTCAGTTAGTGGCAGGTTATTTTGTTACAAAAAATAATTATTTTTGAGCTTATCAAATTAAAATGTAAGTGAGATTTTTCAAGGCATATTGTAAGTGTAGAAATAAAGGGACTAAACTACTGTGGTATGTAGGATACCTAAACTTCAGTTATCAATTATTACGTTGGACACTCATAAAGTTTCGAGAAACTAAAAAACTAACTAGCATAGATAAAATATTTTAATTAAATCTTTTAGAAAAAAACTCTCCATCAGCATCATATAATACATAGTTTCATGCATTTCAACCCATTTTCGAAACATTTTTTCCAGTCTGTCACAGACACCTTTTCCACTGCCTTCTCGAACGCTGCTTGTGGGTGTTCTAGCGATGAAAACTGTATCCTTTTCAGCAGTTTTTTTTTTCGGGAATATAAAGAAATCACATAGTGCCAGATCAGGACTGTAAGGAGGGTGACCCAAGATTTTAACCGATGTGGTGTCCAGGAAGTCCATTGTTTTGAGCGCTGAGTGCGCGAGCGCGTTGTCATAGTGAAGCAGTACCCCGCGGAGCCCGGTGTTCGGTCGCTTTTTGCTCATTGGAGACAAACATTTTGGCAGGCATTTTGTGGTATACAATTCGGCGTTGATGCTGCTTTGGTTTAATGAATCTGAGACCAGATACCCCGTCAAAGTGAACTACCAAACAAAATTTTCCCTGCGCTGCTCGATTGCTTCACTTTCGTAGGCGTTGGTTAGTTTTGAAACAGCCAAACTGTCGACTGACGCTTTGTTTCTGGATCGTTTTAATAAATCCAGGATTCGTCACCTGGCACAATTCCGTAAACGCGCCGAGACGAGCCTACTTTAGATTTTTGAATAATACTCACGGCACCACTCCACACGCTTCTGAGCTTTGGTGAGGTTGTGCGGCACCCAGCGCGAAACTATCCTCCTCACGCGAAGGTGCTCGTGTAGAATCTTGTGAACGCTTCCCGAACCAATCTGCAGTGTAAGCTGAATTTCTTCGTATGTAATTCGCCTATTTTCTTGAATTTTTTTTTTCTACCTGAACACTTTCTTCTTTACAGCCATCGTAGGACGGCTACTCCTTTGTTCATCCCCCAAAGTAAGGCGACCGCGCTTGTAACGGTAGATAGTTGCTTTTGTAGGTCCTTCATACAGAAAAGCCATTTATAGTCGATCAAATGACTCATCAGGTTTTAGGCCAATATTCTCGATGCGGGTCCATTTTTAAATGAGACACGACAATTAAATTTGGCTCTCGAAAAAATGTGGAGGGACAATTATTTGAACAGTGATATTTTTATTTTTGAATACCTAATATTTTCAGAATAATTACAAGTGGTCAGTGTCTTATACATAAAAACTTTCTGAGCGGCCTGGTATTTATTTATAATTATCAATTAAAATTTGAATTTTATTCTTTAGCTTGTACATATAGAACTTTATTTCATTTCAACGCACCTTTTTTTTATTTCACAAGAGGAGATAAAGCTGACTTTTTACTATGGGATGTAATATAAAGTATGGTGAGCGATAAACATTTATTATATCGCTCACTTTTGAATTTAACTGTTTACACTGAGACATAATTTAAATTACATTTCAAGCTGTAAATATTTTTCCGATCGATACAGCGATATTTCAACAAAGATTGATTTTACCTGTGGTCTCGTTTCTTGACTTACGTTATGAGGCAATGGCGATCGCTACTGAACTTGGTAAAAATATATATTACACAGTGTGCGAGTTTGCTTGCGTAATATAATACAAACATATCTCGGTATATAATACATATTTCATTCCATTGTGAAATGTGATCAACACAGCGTTTTCTCTGACTATTGGTGGTATTTTATCACTACCTGATATCGATGAAAGTCCAGTTTAAATCCTATAAAGTATCAAAAATAAAAAAAAGATATATTTTGAATGTCTATTTTACCATGAAACAATTACCTATGATATGTGACAGGCACGATATGATACATATGTAACGTTGTGAACTATTGGTTTGGATTTGCGCGCTATTTGAAACTGTTACTTTAAAGCGCAGTTTTTGCAAAAAATATTGTTTTTTTTTAATTTGCTTGTGAATTATACAAAGAATTATTTAAATAAAAGCTTAAATGAAAATATTGCATGGTCCCTATTCCGTCATTACATCATTACGCTGGTGTAAAAATATAATTGTTTTTAAACTTTGGCGATGGTTACACATATAAGAATATTATCGGGACACAATCATGTAAAATATTTAAAGGTACGAAACTTTTATTTACCCGACGTTTCGATTGAATTGCACCAATGTATCGTAATCGTTCATGGGCTCCATAATTTTGATTACGAATACTTTACACTTACATCTTCTCGTTTCTTCTTGGATTTTTTTTTCTTAAAAAAGTTTATAAAATTTTATTGTTCAAATTTACCTCAAATCTCAGCAGCATGTTTGGACACAAAATACTTACTTTTATCTATATTCTTAACAAAGTTTCTCTTCGTATTAAAAACTCGACACCGTGGCGTGGCGTAAGCCCAACTTATCCCTGTTTAATTGTCAGCCGTCTTTTGTCTTCCTTTATTTTTATTTTTCCTTTGCACTGGTGTATTTTTATCATATTATACTAACTTGGTCGCTTCAATTTCCCTACGTATTATTCGTCCTTCTTTTATTCACTGTTTTAACTCAACTCTTGAAACAGGCGCTGTCACCGTCAAAAATTACAGAGAATTGTAAATTGTGTCTTTTTTTTACAGGATGAATTTGTCTTGCATTTTATTGTGTTTCCAGCTGCTGCTTTTGAGTCTATTTAGGTAAACTTTTAGAAACATTACATGAATCTCATTGCATGACAAAAATATACATTAATATTATTTTTTTAGTTTAATTAATGGCAATCGAGTCTTTATATAGGCTAATTTCTGCCATTCATTGTAACAACACTTTAACTGCATGTATTTCAAGTATTTTTACATTTAAAACGCGGATCTGCCTCCATTTTTACAACTCCCAAAATATGTTAATTATATTAAAAGATCTACATCCATCAAATTTAAATAACATCTTGAAGCAACGACGACGAAGATAAATTAATGTTTTTTTTTTTTATTAAAACCAGTACAATGAAATATTTAATAACACAAGACATTGTAACTAAAGCTTAAATCTGTGCCGCTAGTGAAAAGGGGAATAGCTCTGAAAATGAAAAAAAACAACCTGCAATGAATCAATCAATCGCAGAAGAAGGTGCCAGATGTACTTACCATTTCTGTTTACCTATGTTCTGTTTCAGCGACATCCCCTGTCTTATTGGTCTGGTATTGTAGTTATGAATCTGGACGGTCATGGTGGCGTTATCATATAGGCATCTCAGCACCTCGATATATCGCCTATCACTACAGCATCGTTACAGAGAATCTAGAACCGCCCACATATCGATAGAGTCGAAGGCTTTCGCATAGTCCACAAAAGCCATACACAGTGGTTAATCGTACTCTTCGGTTATCTGAGCAATCTTCCGAACAGTATGATTGTGGTCTATGGTACTGAAGCTATTTAGAAACCACGCCACGGTCATAAATTTACCAGGCATTTTAAAAATATAATAATACGATTTTTTTTCAATTTACACTATATTTTCCAACCCCTTTTTTAGCCGCGATCGAAAGGGCTTTTTATACCCGGAATTGCACAGACAGCAATAAAATGGACCGTTTTAATTCCACCCATACCCTTTCACTTAATGATTAACCCAAATCAATCGACTTTTCATTAAAACCCGGCTTTTGGTTAATTAGAGGGTTAAATCAACCCTTCCTATGCTTAATGAATAACGGTCTGTTAAACAAGTTTGCTGGATTGTTATAATTACACTAGATAATTAGTTTAATGGTAATGGTTGCAATAAAAATTTTATAGACAATAACATTTCGTGATTCATATTATGACTTTTGTCTCTTTTTGCCTTATTAAATGGAAATTGGAAAGACAAACAAAACAAAGTAAGAAAGAGGTGTCTTATAGACACCCTGTTGGAACGTAGCCCCCCAAAAAAAACGAGCAAATTTTACTTTCGCATTTTGTCTAACTATCACGTTTCATGAGATACAGCCTGGTGACAGGCGGAGCCTTAGGGTACGGAGCCCTAAAAACTTCTATAAGCAGGAATATGAAAAAGACCGACGACCGCCCGATTTGCCACCTGAGCTATAATAACATTGTAGATGGTGGTGAAATTAACCTTCGTATTCTAATGATATTGTAGCAGTTTTTCATTGCTCTCCCGACGTCTTGTGATCCTGACGTGAGTTTTAAATTTTTTACCCATACCAAAAAAAGTACACAACGCCGCTAAAGAAGTTTTCACTTCAATAGCATCAATAGTGTCCTTGTTATTAATTTGTAAACACGACTGGCCAGGCGTTGGTGAGTCCAAGAAGGGCGGGTGAGAAGAGGCTAGAGGATGTTTTGATTGTTGACTGAGAAGGTGTCTGGAGCGTCTCGTGACAACACGTCGTTTGAAAAAAGAAGACGGTGAGAGAACTGAATGAATTATCTATAATGAGTCTCTGAGCTAAGCTGCGGGACGGACGGACATGGCGAAACTATAAAGGTTCCGTTTTGACATTTTGACTACAGAATCCTAACTAGAGAACGGCTTTACTGATTACATTCATTCTTTTTTTTAGTTTTCTAATACTATTTCGAATGTTAAAAAAGGAAATAACCAGAAAAAAATAACGGTACGGTACGAAGTTTGCCAGGATAGCTAGTTTATAATAAAAAAAATTCTAATATACAGTTATAACTAAGTTTAAATCCAACAACGATATCAATTAGTAGTCATACCAAATCATCCTACGCACAGTTCAGTAAAATATTTAACTGTCAGATATCATAAATACTCAAAACTATGTACAAACTGTATACACGTCATACTTCATCATAGAAAATTCTGCCGTTATTACGTTTTATTTTGTCAGTAGTCGCAGCGTTTGTTTTAGTTCCTTACAATATAATTCTAGCTATAAATACTTGTATGATCTAAACATCATGTTGGCGTGTAAATGCTTGTGTTTCGGACAATACATATTAATTTGGTTAAATAAATTACGTTGTTTAATTGCACAACCCGGTGGACAGTAGGAAAACTACACTCACGCTCATACTCTTAGCAATAAAATCTGGATGGAATCCTAGCGGTTGCCAAACGGGGTGATTATGATAATGCCACCACAAAATTATGCAATGTACCCACGTAGGGTAAACTGCATAATTTCTTGGTGGCATATTAATTGTTTAAGGAAAACTGTGGTCAACTAAGTTAAATGGGTATACTCCTAAAAGTATCCTTAAATGTGATTCGTGCTAAAAAGTATTTTTCTCGCCACATTTCTCCTTTAAGAGAATAAAAGATGGATGGGAATATGGAATATGTGAAAGGAGACATGGCAAGAAAGGGAGTGAGTCCAGAGATGACGGTTGATAGAAGTGTTTGGAGGCAAATTGATTGATGAAATTGGCTTGAAGCGGCGGCAGTTTGATAGCTAAAATATCGGACAAGCAATCGTGCGGTCGCGAGTTAGAATCCTACCCATTATACTACCGACGGGAACCCACTGCTAACTGGTAATTTAGGGTTAATAGTATTGCTAGTAATATAATATAGTAGTCTTTAAAAACCCACATTGCTAGTTATCTCAAAAAAATCATATTGCGCCGACAACAAATTATTACGATAAAGAGCAGGAATATAATGCAATGGTATTTTTTACCTTTAAGTAATAATGGCTGCTAAAGAAACGAGGCCTCTAAAAACTAAGTGTTGTTTGAATTTGGCCGTGAAGGAGTGTTACATCCTACTTTAAGTAAAGCTTTTTATATTATCAATTCTTAAGTAAACCAAATAATGTTTAACCATCTCTATGGTAGATGGACTGGTGGGCAGTGATTTCGAGCTATGTTAGATTCATAACACCGATCGTCCACCGTCATCTAAACTAACTTAAATTAGCTTAGCTCGTTTAGTTGAACCAGTTCTTCATACACGGGCGTCCATCGCAAACTATGTCAGCCAAGCTCACATGTATGAAAAACTGACTCATTTGTGAGAGCCAAGCTAAAACTAAGTTGGTTTAGTTGGCGGTGGACAATAGGCTAAATGTTGGTTCTGAGTCTCGGCGTCATTCTTGTCAATTAAATATTAGTAAGGGGCCGAGCACACTGCTAGCGGACTAGAGTTCTACGTTCCACGGCCATATGGGGTCGGTTAAAATCTTACTCACAAAGACAGACTGGTAGCCTAATGGCTAAGGCATCGGTCTCGCAATCGTGAGGTCGCGGGTTCGAATCCTACCCATTATACTACCGACGTGAACCCACTCCTAACACAAGCCTTTGAGCTTAGCTGGAGGGGTTGACAAGATTGCTAGTAATGTGGGACTCAAACCCACATTGCTAGTTATCTTTAAAAAAAAAAAAACTTACTCACAAAGACCGCAACGGTTTTGACTTTGGTGAACGCACCATGTCTGTTCAGAACTCTGACCGCAGAACTCAGGACCGCTGGCAGTGTGCTCGACGTCCCAGAGTGCTACTTAACGCAGGAGCTGTATGTTTATAAAATGTTAAGAATTCAGATTTTTGTATTAAAATGCAAGGTAGATATTTTTTTCCTCAATTACCGATAAAGATAACAGGCAAGTATTCATAATAATGAAATAGTAGAGACGTGAAAATTATACAATGAAGATTTTTGAAAATAATAAAGGTGGCGTGTTAGAATGTTCTCAAAAATGATTATATATTAGAAACGTGATCATATTTATATTCTGACAAAATTTTAAAAAAATTGTCAGAAAATAAATTTGACCATGTTTCTGAATTCCGCAACGTCCTCAAGTGGCTCCCAATTCGTCGTCGTCGGAATACTCACATTCAAGATTCCTTAGGTCATCGGAGGATTTAATATTGGAAATTCTAGCGCATTCCACAAAATTCTATGACTATTCTAGTCTTAATCTATAAGACGAGCTCAATCGTTGGCATCTCTTAAAATAATGTTGAAGGATTACTTTGTAATGAAACTTTTAATAATAATAATAATATTTATTTATTTCCTCCTCACAAAAACAGACCACAAGTAACAAAACACAGGTTATGTAAAATAGTACAATTTTAAACTTAGGCTATTATGTGAGGAGCTGGTGTCTGAGTTAGGCAAAGACAAATGCCTGTATTACAGATCACCAGGTCCTCACCCCACGGAATAACAAAAGCATTACAAAAATAAACCACGTAATTAATTTTACATATGAGAAAAAATAATAGGAGGGTAGTTAACAATAAAAATACAAGTATAAACTACAAAACAAATAATATTATTATGTGCCTTCATTTAATTTGAGAGAGTAAAGAGTTGTCTTTGTTGAGTGTTTGTGTAAGTTAGTGTGTTGAGTGTATGTATATGTGTGTGTTTTTACTAATGGCGTGTGGTACAAGAGAAAAGCGAAAGTGTATATTATAATATTTAATGGAGTAAGTTTTCTGTGAAATTGTAATCTTGATTTTGTAGCCACTCCACAATTTTGCATTTACATTTATTCTTAGGAAGGGAATATATTAATAACACCCGATTTAACTTATTGTATAATTTAGGACCTAAAGAGCCGAAAAATCTTTGTGCCAAACTTGTTTTATATAAAGTTATAGTGCAAATACGATCCTTACGTCTTTTTGTTTTATATATATTTGGTTCATATTTTGTCAGGGAATGTTGCTTGGTTACCACACCGAGAACAAAAAGCTGCCTGACAGTTAACACTTTCCACATTTTGTACAGTTCATAAGTAGGGTGATAGAAAGGAAGAAATGCGCTAACCTTCAGAAGCGCTCTCTGCGCTCTTTCTAATTTAATAAAATACGTTTTGGATGTACCACCCCAAGTGGTGATGCAATAGGTTAAATGTGATTGACAAAGAGCATAATATATCATCTTAATTACATTAATATCAGCAATATGCCTTATTGCTTTAAAAATTACCATCAACTTACGTATTCTGGCTGAAAGCAAGTCAATATGTTGATGGAAGTTTAGATTTCTATCTATAATAATACCAAGATACTTAATTGATTCAGTTTGTTTGAGATAAGTACAAGAACAGTTAGAGTAATTTCCATTGAAGCAAGAATGCGAGATGATATTATGCGATGAATTTGGCTTATCGTTATTTTTTATAGAAAAAGTTATAAAATTGGTTTTTTCTACATTAAGCGTGAGAATATTTTTATTTAGCCATTCGGTCACGGAATTCATTCCATGTTGGGCGTATGTGAAGGCTTCATCCCAAGTGTTACCAGTGAAAAGCAAGGCTGTGTCATCGGCAAATGTAACAATTTTAGTGTTCGGAATTTTCATCTGACATAAATCATTTATGTAAACGAGGAAAAGTGTAGGGCCGAGTATACTCCCTTGAGGCACTCCATATATTACTGGAGCTTCCTCGCTTACAATGTTACTAATTCCTACACACTGTGTTCTCTCAGTGAGGTAATTCTGCAATAATTTCAGCGAGCGGTCACGGATTCCGAGGGATTCAAGCTTATTCACCAAGATTGGGACAGAGACCGTGTCAAAAGCTTTTGCTAAGTCTAAAAATATACCGATTACTTTATTTTTATTGTCTAAATGATTAATAATATGATTTGACAGATCAAGCACAGCATCTGATGTCGATTTATTTGCTCTAAAACCAAACTGCGAATTTGATAAAAGATTTTTAGTTTCCAAGTATTTAATTAATCTATTATTTATAACCCGCTCTAATATTTTTGAAAGTGCAGACAGAATCGAGATTGGTCTGTAATTATTGACACAGTCTCTGTCCCCATTCTTGTGAATCGGATGAATACGAGATTTTTTATAAGTTCTTGGAAAGATTCCTGACGATAGTGACAAGTTGCAGATATATGAAATTGGAGGGGCTAAGATGTTCTTGTTTGCCTTTAAAACGTTGCCAGGTATCATATCCACACCTACCGCACAGTCACTTTTCAGGTTACAGATTAATGTCTTTATTTCATCCTCATCGGTTGGCAAAAGGACGAATGAATGGCAACAAGCATTTAAGGGAGAATGATCTGTATGTAACTTATTTTTCGTGATCTTTTCTGCTAGGTTACGGCCTATATTTGCAAAGTAACAATTTATATCATTTGCAGATTTTTGTGGATCGTTAGTGTTAATTAAATCTATTGATGCTTCTTTGTGTTTATTTGTGTAGGTAATTTTTTTAACTATTTTCCAAACTTTTTTACTGTCGTTTCCTGCTTTTTGTAGCTGTAGTTTATTATAATTTCTTTTTAATTTTTTTAGTAGTGATGTACAAAAATTTCTATATCTTTTATAAGTTGTCCTTAATACCTCATTTTCTTGATCTTTTTTAAGTTTTTTAAATAGGTTGTCGCGATTTCTAATGCATTTTAATACACCTATGGTAATCCAGGGTTTTAAAATGGTTTTACGGTTGGCCACTTTTGCCTGTTTTGTGTTGTTAATTACAGCAGTTTTAAGTATATCTTGAAATAATTCAGTAGCGTCATTTACATCTTTGATTTTATATAGACCACTGAAATCAACATTATTAATTTCCAAATTTAAAAGTTTATAGTTAATATATGTATTTAATTTAGTGGGTTTACTTCTCGCTGATGTAGCAATATAAAGGGCTACACTACTATGGTCAGTCAAAGTAGTCTGGAGAATAAGACAGCGGGCTAATAGTCGTGTCTTTAATACTACATGGTCCAAACACGTTTTATTATGCGTCGGAATTGTGAAGGCGGGCATCAATCCATGGAATGCTGTAATATCTAAGTACGGGGACATATTTGGATCATTTGATTGTTGTGCTATATTAATGTTAATGTCACCCATCAATATAACGTTTTGTTTTTTTGAATATTTTAGTAATATTTGATTGAGAGATAAAAGAAAATTATTGATATTTTTATACCCGGGCGGTCTGTAAACTGCAATTGCAACTGTATCGTGATTAAGCGTTATTATAAGACAGTTTGCATCGGAAATTGTGGGTTCTTCAATCGTGATAAGCAAATCCTTTTTATAATAAACTACTACACCTTCATTCTGAGTGAGATTATTTGTGGTTGCAAATTTATCATAACCATCAAGATGAGGTATGCAGTGAGTAGAAGGAAGCCAACATTCCGTTAGTATAATGCAGTCCCAGCTCACTCCAGTGCTAACAAGTATTGGTAATAAACCATTTATATTACATTTTACACTGCGAATGTTTTGCAGGAAAAATTTTAGACATTTTTTGGAGCCTGGTAAATACGTTACACATTCATCAGCATCACAGGTAATGGAATCGGCTACGTTATACGTGTCAATTTCGTTTTGAATGTTAATTAATTCATTGAATGTTAAAGTTTAAATTTTTTTAGCAGATCAAAGTAATTCCAGTTATATAAGATTAAATTAGTGGATATAAGAACAATAAAAGGTAAAATGCCAATCTTGCAATAATGTGATGTCATTAAAACCCTATTCAAGTAATAGTTTTTTGATTTGTGTAATGAATGGTATTTATCATGCGATATGTAATTATATTTGTATGTTGTATGTGTATGTTTCTTAGTAATGTATGTAAGTGTTATGTATATTTTAAATAATGTGAAAGAGAATGTATGTAGTTTGTATGAGTAGAGTGTATGATTGATTGATTGCGGCACATTTATTATTAAATTGAAGGAGACAATCGGTAAGTAAAGACAAAATGATATTAAGCATGCATTAAAAAAATAAAAAAGTACAAACGATGCAAAAATACTGCCTAGTCAGATACTTTTTCTAAGCTTCTCGATATCTTCTTCACAACTTAAGTATAGTCGCGGTTCATTGACATTTTTCTTAATAAATACCTTGCCAAAAGATGTCCAGCAGTATTCATAATTAAAGTCCTTGGTAAACATCCTTGCCAGATAATATAGGCGTCTAGTCGAGGCAGTTAGGGACTCAGCTATATATATGGGTTTACTAGGTCCAGGCATATTTAAACTAGCTGTACTGAGACGGCTTTCGCGATTCATTTTGTTATATGTTCTAGTAGCTCTTATGAAGTTTTCTCTTTTTATAGTAGAAGTAAAATCCACAATAATGGGACCGGTAGATTTGTCCTTAAATTTCATTCGAGCAACATCCCGGATATCTGATTCTTGAATGGGTACGTTGACGAGCGCTCCTATTTTCTTAGTTAAATCAACCAGTTTTTCCTTGTTTTCAGATTCCAAGACTGTGACGTTTCGAAATTCAACTGCGGTAGATCGTGCATTTTTCTCGAACTGTTCAATTTTGTTTTCTAAATTTTTAATATGTATTTTGAGAAAGTTATTTTCCTGTTGTACTTTTTTCAAATCATTGAGAACATCATCGTAATTGGCAGACAGATATATCATGGACTCTTTTATTTCCGTGTTTTGGTTTGATAGACTAGTTATAGATGACTCCAAGGATGTGAATTTAGCATCTTGTTGATGTTTAATCTCGTCCATCCTCGACATTAAATCAGATAGTGTAACGTCAGCGCTGTCACTATGGGTCAAACGACGCTTACTCCTTTTAGTAACATTAATCTCTGTGAGCTCCTGTTTGTCTTGTATATAAAGCGCCGAGTCCGACGCATGATGGACTGGGGAAGAAGTAGTAAGTAGTTTTTTCGGTGGTGTACGTGAGCATCCTGACATCTTACTTGATTTCTATACTTAGTATAAAATGTAAATATACCAATGTAAATATACCAATGTTAAAGTCCAAAAATCGCTAGCGCTTGTGAAATGTGGCAAGCAACAATGCGCATGAGGCGGGCGTGTCAATGAGACGGTATGCAGCGAAGCTATCAATGCTATCTCCGTTTAGTCTGTTGTTGTTCTGTTCACTCACTACGCTCGCGCTGTGACTGCTGCGTCCTCCGTACTATTTATGTGCGCCTGGTACTTGACTATATTTTCACTATTTATAATTTATTTAAACTTTGTTTATAATTTAAAATAAAAAAATAAGAAATAACGAGGGACACGTCTAAACGCTTTCGCGATCCGAGGGGGAAGGATTTCTATTATTTTAATATCCATTAATTTATCTGTTTCTTTCTTTTAAAATGTTGATATTTTTAAATTAATATCCCTGCATAATTAGCGCTTTACACTATCTATATCTTCACTTGTCTCTTCTATCCATCCAAAGGTTGCCTGAAAGAGATTGCTCTTAGTGTCCTTTGTACCTACATTTTTATGTCCGAGGTTCGTACAAAAATTACTGGAGAGAATATTGTATAAACTTTGTAAGCTTAATCCTTAAGGTTCGGATCAACATATAGGTTGGCTATTCTAATATTAGATAGTAGATTAAATCTGTCAACTATTTTGCAAATGAAACGAATTTAAGTACACGGATTCTTATGAAACCTTCCAATTTTATAGTTCATGCATAGGGCCACTACTTGACTAAGAATGATCACGCTATTCAATCTAACTGAATGAGCAGACATCAACGATTACGTACGTCAAAATAATGCAAAAATATGCACCACTGGTACAGTGGCGCATACTTTTGGCAAATAATTACAGATGTTTATAATTTTGGAACTTAGACTTAGTCCTAAATTCAAACAATACAATAAACAAAAATATTTAAGTTGGTCCCAACTATTTTTTTTTTATTGTACATTGTCAAAATCTTGTTTACATTAAATTTTTAAAAGCTAAACAAAATATTTCAAAGTTTAATAAAGACTGCTATTTCAACAACACAACACATTTATTTCCCTGTTCTGTGGTCACTTCAGTTCCCGTTACATACCAATTTGTTTAAAGACTGAAAAGAAAAATTACTCAATTTATTTAAATACTTTTTTTCTTTTACAGATGGAGTATTCCGGTAAAAGACGACTGAAATGAATCTTCGAATAACCAGAATGCAAACTTGAAAATACGAAAATGGATCCAAAATTAATATTATCAGCATTCACTATGCTGCTATTATGCAAAACCTGTATTTGCAGCATAGATCCAAACCCAACAATATCAAAACTAGATAGCATTACAAATTTAGGAAACAAAGCAAAAAGATCTATTAATAAAACAGAAAATTTATTTGAAATTGAAGAATTTGCTCTCAACGACACACTAAGTAAAGATCTCAATTATAAAATAGAGAGTAATAATGAAACGGAATTCGGTAAATTTATCAACGAAGAAGATGAAGGGAATTATAGTGAAATGTATACAACAAAAGAACCTTGTGTTGGTGATGTGGATTACTGCAATTATACGGAGAATGAGTACATGGACATGTTGCTGGATTACATATTTCCTCAACCATACGAATGGGTTCTAATAACGACTCATGCCATTGTATTCGTGATTGGACTAATAGGCAACGCGTTAGTATGTGTAGCCGTGTACAGGAATCATTCTATGAGGACTGTGACGAACTATTTCATAGTGAACCTGGCTGTGGCTGACTTTATGGTGATTCTGATATGTTTGCCTCCTACTGTGCTGTGGGACGTGACGGAGACGTGGTTCTTTGGAACAGCGATGTGTAGGATCGTACTGTACTTTCAGGTGAGTCTTATCATTATTATTTAATAGTTTCTTATAAGTATTTGTTTTTATTATTGCTAGCCAGCCAGGTCAACGGCCTCCTTTCTCTCTACTTTTCTTCGTCTGTTGTGTTATGAGGCCATTCTTTTTCGCAAGAGTCTAAATCATCTAGCCATCTGCGATGCGTCTATTGTCGCTTACCATTTTATGGGGTCCAGTTGTGATGCGTTTGACCTATAGTTCGTCTGTGTTTAGCCTAGTCCTATTGTAAAGTAGTTATTAGTAGTTAGTTATTAATTGTAATAATTGTTTTCTTGAAGTTCTTAGTTAATTTTCCTTGTTAATGGCAAAGGAAAAGTTCCAGTCACTATATATCTAATATTTAAATTAAAAATTAATCATGAGTACGAGACTTATTACACGAAATTAAATATAGGTTTAATGCATCCAGAGTTGTAGAAGCTCGTAATGATATCAATTACTTTTAATCACAAAAGTGATTGAAATGCAAATTGCCGGATAATCGGATTACCGACTAAGTTGGAAGAGTATCATCTGTAGAACATGTTTTTTTTTTATTTTTCATATTTCTGATTACGATTATGATTTCAAATATCAGGACAATGACCCAGCTTTACCACGGTTTAATTTCCTTTCTATATTAAGGCTCTCCCACACCACGAACGTGCGCCTATAATGTAGGTAACATTTGTGATTCGCTTTCGAGCATTACGTTACAGTACTACCTCCATGGCTGGCGAGCATTCGCCTGTAATATTATATTTTTAGATACGATTTCCAGCATTACATTACAATACTGTACCCTGACTGGCGAGCATGCGCCTGTGATGTTACATTTTTTCATTGATTGACAAGGCGTATTAAAATATTACAGATTATAATTCATAATTCTTTATTTGTATAAATGTGGTGTTACAGGTGTAATTGTTAAGTAAATGTTCGACATATTTGTCATTTTAAATTTATGACATACTTACAGCAAATTTTGTTACTAACACTAGCTGTGCCGCTCAACTTAGTCTGCGTAAATTTTCCCTGTTTTAGCAACATTTCTCATTGCTACTCCGCTCCTGATCGCCGTAGCGTAATGTTATATAGCCTATAGTCTTCCTCGATAAATGCGCTATCCGACAGTGAAAGATTTTATCAATTCGGATCACTAGTTTCTGAGATTACCGCGTTCAAACAAACAAACAAACTCTTCAGCCTTATAATATTAGTATAGATTATAATTTAATTATATTTTAAATATTCGACAGAATAAAAACATTTATCCCAGGGCCATCAAAATGTCATATATCCTTACAGGTTGTGCATTGTATTGCTTGATTCTCCTACCTCACCGATGTAATGGTCGAATCTGTAACATTTTAGGTTGCGCACTGTAATGCTCGGCATTCCTCCTTCACTAATGTAATGTTCGGATCTGTAACGTTACATTATAGGCGAAAGCTCGCGGTGAGGGAGCACCCTTATTTTGCAAACGAAAAATCAAAATGACTCTATAAAAGCCGAGAATCGTATAAATTACTACTTGAATTATCATCCATACCGAGGTTGAATCATATCACTTGAGTATTATCCATCACTCGTAATTAACAAATGTAATCCCAGAGTCCCTGAACAAAAGAAAGAAAACTAGAAATATGAAGCAATTCATTTGTACAAAACCCTGATAAATAATTACCCGGTGTTTTTATATACATGATCTCAGAAAATACGTAACATGAAATAATATATCTAAATCAGTCTTAATTACGTTCGTACTACATACTGCTGCGTAAGACTTTTAGACGTGCGGTTTTATCACCAATCAACAGACGTCTTTTGACTAACAACACTACAAGCCCGGTGAAAAAAACGGACGTATAAATGCGGTCTTTTATTCAAGCGTTACGGTTGCAGGGTATCCGGCGGCTACCCGGCGACGAAGTGTATGGTGGATATACATTAACTTTCACATGTACTGGCATACATGGCCATACGTTCGCAACTGGAATGTGTGAAAAGGGCCTTACAGTGCTTGAGGAACGCACACATATACACCGATATCTACACCGCTCATGTACCTATACGGAATCTTGTACGACTTTGTTATAAAGGTGTTACGAAATATCGTGTCCGTGAAAAAACATAAAAAAGTTGTTTCCTGCGTTGGAATCGAACCCATGATCTTGCGCAGCAGTCGCACAAATTTCCACCGCATCGCGTACTAATATATCTAATTATACCTCTAGATCTAAACTTTCAGACTTTTATGTGAAATTCAAAATTGTAGTAGACGTAGAAAAACATTCATC
Organism: Herminia tarsipennalis; assembly: GCA_945859575.2. Lineage (NCBI taxonomy): Eukaryota > Metazoa > Arthropoda > Insecta > Lepidoptera > Erebidae > Herminia > Herminia tarsipennalis. Next base: position 19,142,275 of record OX243849.2, on the reverse strand, counting down.
GAGATGAAACAAGCCACATGCAAAGGAAACATAAAATAAATGATTATTATACCAGTTCCCGTTTCTTACTGTGATTGAGTAACCGAATAACTAACAAGAGTGAGAATTTATTTTGAATAAATATAATAATGTGTGTATATTATTGGTTTATTTATTCCACAGATTTTCAAATACCTACGTAAGATCGGCGTAAGATGTTTCAAATTCGATCCTATACAGAATTATCTATACTAATATTATAAAGCTTGAAGAGATTGTTTGTTTGAACGCGGTAATCTCAGGAACTACATGTTCGAATTAAAAAAATCTTTTACTGTTGGACAGCTCATTTATCGAGGAACGTTATAGGATAAATAACAGCACGCTATGACCGGAGTGGAGCAGCAATGAGAAATGTTGCAAAAACGGGGAAAATTTACGCAGACGTTTCGATCGTATTGCAACGGCCGTGGTTACGGATAGATTAGTTTTCTCGGTGTTAAAATAATGGTTAGAGACAATGGTACCTTGGCACACACTGTGTATAGAAAACCAACGCATACAGACTGGTATTTACATGCTGAGTCGCACCACCATCCAAGACATATGCAATCCGTGGTATTATCGCTGACAAATAGAGCATATGACATTTTACCCGGAACAATTTGACAGTCAGGGTCCTTATTCACTATGTTTTTTTTCGTATTCGCGGCAAGCCCGCACGAAATGGCGCATGTGGGGTGCGCTCAAAGATGTACGCGCGCATGCGCGATGCATTTCTAAGCGCAGCTCTCTATGTACCATTATGACAAGATTTTGACAGTAGAAGCGCGGGCTTGCAGCGAAAACGAAAAAAAAGATACTGATTATTGACCCAGATCATATGGCCAATTCACAACAAAATGGCCGTTTTAATCAAACCTTAACTGCAACTGAAACTGAAACACCACTGCTTTAAATACGTGAATTGTCCCCAGGTGAAATTGAGTTTATTAGTTTTAACCTTTTGATGATTATACGGCTAAACGGCCGTTTCTCTCAATGCAATTTGACAAAGTGGTAGTCGGTAGCCTGAGGCCTCCCCAGGCTACCGAATACCTGTTTACCCGATGTGTGTATGTTACTGACTGTCCTTACATACGATATTTTATCACAGTAACTGACGTTCATGCGAAAGTCACGGGCGAAGATTCTAGAAAATGTAACTTTAACTGATAGCTTCCACAGAAGTCTTGACGTGTCAAACACAATGGTATCATTGATCAAAAGTGCTGACAGATGATTCTTGGTATCTCTTGTCCAGCCGATTAAAGGTAAGCGTCCACAGCTCCTCATCGTACATATTGTACGCATCGCATCTAGCAGATTATTTTTTTACACTGTGTCAACTGTATCGGCAGCGTATATTTGCCGATGCAACTACCAGCATTTGGATTGTGGACACCACTTTCATACGTATTTTCATAGCGAGAGTACGTTTGAAATTTGTTTATGAGTTAATGGAAAAAAACAAATAATGTGGAATTTCTTGTAATTACTTGTTTGTTGGTAGGAGAAGAGAAAGAAAAATCTTGAAAATTAGTTGAGTCAGGGACGTACAAACGCGAAGTTGAGCGCATAGCGAGTACGGAATGTCGATCAGTGGACTCACACTGCGTCTACAGAGCCTTATTCACTATATTTTTTTCTCACTCTCAAAATCTTGTCTTATTGGTAAATAGAGAGCAGCGCTTTGAAATGCATCGCACATGCGCGCGGACATCTTTGAGCGCACCGCGTATGCGCCAGTTCGCATGGGCTTGCCGCGAAAACGAAAAAAACATAGTGAATAAGGACCCAGATCAGTATTCCGTATGACGTCTTCAACACGCATCGTAAAAGTTGCCCCTTGGAGCATCAACCTCAGCATTGCCGACGAGCCAATTCGTGTCATGCGTAGGATGCGGATCAGTGGACGCACTTGTATGACTTCTTATACAAAGAATACTACGATAAGTTTAATGGGATGCGTCCAAAGTCGGAGCCGACTCAGTTTTAACGTCAAAGCTTTTGACGCTCAAGTAAATCAAGCAATAATTTCGAAACAAATTGTAAAGTCTAAAAAATCAATTCGGTTTTTCCCTAAATTGAAATCCCAAACGCAGCTAATGCAATTTGAAACGTTTGAACAGAATATCGGAATATTTCGAACGGTAAAAGCGTAGGCCAACGCAGTTTGTTTGAAATCGCTGCATTCGATAAATACAGTTGACAGATTTTATAGATACGGTAAGCAGATACCTACGGATTCTGATGTATAAGGTTTGTGTGAAAAATTGAGTCATAAATATTAAAACTATTAAAACTAATACCTAAAGTGTCTTCCAGACGGTTGAAAACAAGCCTTCCCACCAAGGTGACCTTGCTTGTTTCCAACAGAGTGGGTGTTGTAAACCAAATTAGTACGTACTTGGTTTACAACAGCCGTTTACAATGTTGGAAACAACCAAAGTCGTCTTGGTTTGTACGTTTGTTTCCAACCGTCTGGAAGACGCTTATAGAACGAGAATCATATTAAACCTTTAACAAAATTATAGAAAATCTAAATGAAAAATGAACTTAATTCAGTTGTGTTGTTTCATAATTAGTTTTGTCTAAACTTTATTCATTAAAGTCTTCAAAGTTATATTATTTTGTTAGCACAAGGTAACCCAGTTTCGTACTGAATTAAATTCATAACCTAGATACCTACATATTAACATTCCTACCGTTTTGACACAGGCCTCTTTTCTAATATGAGATACGGACCCTGATCCACCACTCGTGTCTCCTGTCTTCAAAGACATTTCGGTTTTCTTTTTTGCGGTGATTTCCGTCACCAATTTTGAGCAGTTTATATGAAATAAATCAATCACCAAATCTCTGGTAGGTCTTAGCCACAGGCCGCCTTGGTGGGTACTACAACAGTGTCAACCATTCTTCCGTGAATTAGTCATGTTATCACATAATTGGCTTTGATTGAAGTACACTGTATCAAGTGAAACTACTGGGTACCCACGAGAACGAGCATAACCGCGGCTTCGCCCGCATGGATCTGGCATCCACGCGGTCGAAGCCGCGTTTATGTAGTGTTACCAAAATATTTTAACGGCAAAATTTCATACTAACTTTTCACCTCCGTTTTAACCCCTTAGGAGGTAAATTTTAATAAATTCTTCTTTCCTACGTAATAAAGGGAAACTCTGTGCAAAATTTCAAGGTTCTAACCCATATAGTTTAGGCCCTGCGTTGATATGTCAGTCAATCAGTCAGCTTCTCCTTTTATTAATATAAAGCTGAAGAGTTTGTTTGTTTGTTTGAAGCGGTAATGTTAGAAACTACTGATCCGAATTGAAAAAATCTTTTACTGATGGAAAGCCCACTTATCGAGGAAGGCTATAGGCTATATAATATCACGCTACGACGAAAAAGACCTGAGAAGCAATGATAAATGTTGCAAAAACGGGGCAAATTTACGCAGACGAAGTTACACGGGACAGCTAGTCTAACATATATGCCAACGAATATTCGACTTTATTTTCTCATGTGCTCCGGTGCACTGTGAAGTAATGGTTGTGAGAGCGGGAAAGCGAGGCGGGCGACCGTGTCGCTGTTTGCGTATCTAAATGAATAACGCTTGTCGTAATGCCCCCTTTTGGTTGGCTTCGGTAGTGCTATATGTGGGATACGAGCTTACAATCTTTGACTGCAAAATCTGCACTTTCCGTTACATTATGTAATCTATAAAAATATGCCATTTTCTATGCGATACTATAGAAAATCTTTGATGTAATAGCTTAAGCACCGTCTATAGCTAGCATTATGTAAATATACCTCAGGCCATTATGCCGTATCGTAAAGATATACTCTGATCGAGTGGTATCTAAGTGAAATATGGCTTTTAGAGGCTTTCCCCAGATACAGGGAAGTATGTTATGCCTCTACCTGATCGTCGATTTGCGAATAATGTGTTAAGACTTTATTTTTATAGGTAATTTGAAGACTCGATAGAAAAATGGGAAGAACATTGACGTATTTATAATCATTTGCAAGCAAGCTATGTTAGCATAATTAGATTAGGTGAAGCATGGGTGTACCCAAAATCATTATTCGGGGAGGGGTGGGTTCGTTATTTCGGGGGGGGGGGGAGGAAACAACCCCGTGGGTTTGTCCATGAAGTGAGGTAATTTTACATAAGCATCTGCAGACCTCTGTCTCTCGGTTGGTACTCTCATTAATAGAGAATTTCATAACTAACATGTTTCCAGAATTAACAACATCAGTTCAATTCGGCGGCCTCTGTGGCGCGGTGGGAGTGTGTCCGACTGCTACGCATGAGGTCGTGGGTTCGATTCCCACACGGGACACCACTTTGTGTGATCCACAAATTGTTGTTTCGAGTCTGGGTGTACTTAGTGTCCGTGAATTGAATGTTTGTCAAGTTCCCCGCGACACAGGGCTGGTACCCTAATAAACGGGAGCCGTATTTAAAAAAAAAATACAAAAATCTTATTAAAAAATTTTTGGATTTCTTTATGGTCTAATTCCCACGAGTTCGTATTCACTCTATCTATAGGTACTAATCTATAATAATATTATCTGTAGAGTTCGTTTGTTTTACTGTTGGATAGCCCATTTATCGAGGAAGGCTATAATAGACTATATAACATCTCGTTATGACCAATAGGAGCGGAGTAGCAATAAGAAATGTTGCAAAAACGGGGAAAATTTACTTAGGCGAAGTTGCGGGGGACAGCTAGTAATATTATAAAGCTGAAATGTTTATTTGTTTGAACGCGATAACCTCAGGCACTACTAGTCCGAATTGAAATATTATTTTACTGTTGGTTTTTAAGTCTGTTTAATTATAATAAATTAATTTTGAATCATAATTTTTAGTTTTGAAGTAAAAAATATAAATATTTCTTTTAGTACTACTTGATAAAGGTACCTCATAACAATGTAAGCAAGGGCGTCTAACATACGTTTTAATTCATGTCTTTCAAACTACTTAACCAATTTTGATAAAACTTGCACTTTTCCCTAAGTTTATTAAACAAAGAATTGTCACAATGTGATCTCTAGTTCCACAAAAATGATCGGACCAACACACAAACACACATACAGTTTTGTATTTCATAAATTTGTTTAAAAACCCTAATAGATCACAATCAGATGCACGCAATTCCATTAATATTATTCCATAACATACTTTTTAAAAGTCTGTTAAAAATAACTAATCAGTATTACTTTTCTGTATTCCAGCCCATCAACGAATCCTATTAAGTTTAAATATTAATCTATCGTCCCCACTGAAAAGCACTTGCCATTACGTCAACTATGACAGTTATTTCCGTGAACACTACGACAGGAAATTCATAATAAATCCATAAAAGCACCGAAGTAGTCTTTGCTTCATCTTAAAGCGCAATTCACACTGAGCCGGCGTCCTTTTGAGAAATGAAAAAAACTCTTTTAATTATGAAGTTCTTTTTGATAACGTCACTCAAACAGGAAAATGCTTTATGCCAGTTTAAAAAAAATCAAGACAAGGTTTTTTAAAGTTATCGTACTCAAAATACTAAAAACTTAAAAATTATAATTATCAATACTACAATTCCGGGTTTACACACATATTACAATAATTGCTCTACTATTTGGCACTTGTCAAAAAGTACTTTTTAAATTATAATTTGAGGTTTAGTAACATGGTTCCGGTTAGATGGTTCGATTCCGGCCCCGGTTTGGCATACGGAAGTCTCATACATATCTACCCCTATAATGTCCCACTGCTGGGAATGGGTCTCCCCATTAGAACCTGCTTATTGTAGATCCTGGGGGCAATTGCCGTAATCGCCATGTTTGGCAAGCTGGTTGGCGATCGCAGTAAGGCTTTAAAGTACTCAGAGGGTACTGCTGCCCGTCCTCCTGTGTGACATCCCTTCGCCTTAGTCGCCTTGACGACACCCACAGGAAGAGATGAGGTGGTACAATTCTTAAGCCGGTACCACATGGCAATATCTGTGTGTGCTACGCTTTAAATATTTTCATATTCAGTAAACAGACATGACCAGACGTGGCTGTGTCGTGTCCTGTCTATTACAGAGCAGACGTTTCTTATAAAATTGTAGCGAAGGCGTGCGATTTTGAGAGAAAATTGCAAATCAAATATTTTGTTAACATTTTTATGTTTAAAACGAAAATCATGATGTATATTTGTTGTCACTGTCCGCTGCTGAAATTTGACATAAAAATAAATCTAAATCATGAAATAATATTAGTATATACAGTACAGGAAATTACCTTAAAATTTTTTGAGGTCGATGCATTGATTGAGTAATAGTAATATCATAATCCTATCAATAATTTTGGAGAGATGCATAAACAAATATATATACATTTATAAAATTTGTTTAGAGAGCTCTAATAGATCATCATTGTGAGAATTACGTAATTCCAATAATCATCATCACATGTAGAATTAATAATATACTTTTTTGAATAAATGTTAATAAACTTTCGCGATTTGTACACAATTTAAAAATATATAGGTATATTACGGGTCTTAATCGCATGAATAATTTATTTCAAGGTTTTCATAATATTTTTTTAAGTCTGTTAAAAAATAAAACGCTATTCTATGCCTTATATTGCTATATTGGGATAGTTCTATTTGTTCTATGAAATCTCTTCACCAGATTCTACCGCCATACCATACTCTCAGGTGAAGAGTTAGTATGTAATTCTATGCTAAGGAAAAAAATTGTGTTGTTTGCCATGTTCCATAGAACAAATGTGAACTACCCCCGTATCACTACTTGCCTCTATACTATTATGCCATAATAATGGCGGTAGCCTAATGGCTAAGGCATCGGTCTCGCAATCGTGAGGTCGTGGGTTTGAATCCTGGCCATTATACTACCGACGTGAACCCACTCCTAACACAAGCCATAGAGCTTAGCTGGAGGGGTTAACAGGATTGCTAATAATGTGGAACAAAAAAAAAATGTTCAGAGCACCCCTGACTATTTCCTTTTGTATCAAAAAAAATAATAATAAAAACTTATTTATTCGTTGAGATAACGCACACTACATAATAATTATCAATGCCAGTATCAATGCTTCCTTTAATATTCTTTATTTAATATAGTAATTTTATAGACATTTTTTGCCAATTACTTTATTAATAAAATAATTGCATTTTTGAAATATAGAAAAAATTGAAATCCAGACCCAGGAATCGAATCCGAGACTTATGTATGCCAAACCGGAGTCGGAATCGAACCATTTACCCAGGACTATGTTACTAAATCTTAAATTCTTCTATCTTTCCTTCGTGCGAGTCAGGCCCTCGCTTGCGCCATCTAGCCGATAGTTAGAGAACTATTATGTACGGCCTCGGTTTGGCATACGGAAGTCTTGGATTCGATTTCTGGGTCTGGACTTCAGTTTTTTCTATCTTTAATTTTTTTTTCTTTATTTACTTCATCATAAAAATGTATATTAACTTCGAAGATTATGTTAATGTTATGTATGAATCTAGAAAGTTGTCACATTAAATTGATATAGCGTTAACAATGTGACAAGGTACTACAGTACAGCTAAAACGTTTCAAGAATATATTTCAATGTCTCTTTTGCGCGTTATGTTTAAGTATTCATAGAGTTACAGAGACGATTGAGAATGTACTGAGGGTACTCAATAAATAACTTAAAGTCGTCTTATACAGAGAAAACTTGCGATTTTTTAAACTTAGTTTTGAATTTCAAACGTTAAAACAAATAGTTTTTGAGCTTTCGATTTGAATTTTTACAGAGGCAAGTACTTAACTACAGATTTCGTCTTTCAAATTGAGTTCAGAAATACTTAAGTATTTGTTGTTAAAAGAAAATATAATGGTATCTCTACCGCACGTCTACGTCAGCTCGATAACAATCTAAAGCTTTGCACCTGTCCCACCAACGACGATGAGCGAGGAGCGAGTAGCGATTTATCGCTCAAGAAACGGACAACAGGGGTGTTAAACAAGGAACATTTGCTCCGTGGCCAATTCGCTAACGCCTAATAAGGTTCCGTTCAATTCCAAACAATCGTTCGCAATAAAAATTAAAAAAATGGGTATGGTCTCAACCGCAAACGTCAAATTCTTAACAAATAATAGCCGCCATTTTATTTCGTTTTCTACATGGTTTAGTATTCGCTAGATTAGTGATCCATCGAATGGAAAAAAAACGAAGATACTGAAGTCATTTTTATAGGCATTTCTTGCCAATATTTTTACATTTACAATAATTGCATGGACCAACTCGCTAGCATCAAAGGATAGCAAAATTTGAGGTCTAGTAACATAGTCCCGATAGGTGGTTCGATTCCGGCCCCGGTTTTGCTACGGAAGACTCGGAACAACCATTTTTGGATCACACATAAGTGGTGTCCCGTGTGGGAATCGAACCCATGACCTCTTGCGTACAGTCGGATACACTCCCAGCGCGCCACAGAGGCATATTTCTACTTCCTTAGTCGAGCTTTTAAATTTGCTTTAGCATTTGGCGCCGACTACTAATTTGTAATACAATCTCTACGCGAAACCTCAAACCACGCCAACTGACAACATTAAACAAAGTCTAAAACAAGACAAGTCACAATAAATTGGAAATTTGGCACCATTTACTGCTACAAAGTGTTAGAAGAGAGCCTAGGGCTACAGAATACATACGAACAAAAGACCGGCTTACCAGCTCTACAAAAACGCACGCAGTAGCGGTTAACCGCGAGAGCGATTAACCGCGATTAACATGCCATTTCAATATGCAATCGCTTGACACAGTTTCATCACGGTTGGCCGCATGATACGATTGATTGTTCCACCATTTAAACGCTAGTGCGTAAGAGCAGATAGACATGGACATACAGCGATCTCCATGGGTCTCTCTGTACGTGCGTGTCTATAATAATTATATCTTGGGATAACTCAGGCAGAGCCTGTACTATGGCAACCAGACAACTTATAGAATTTTATAAGCTACGGGTCCTAATCGCGTAAATGTTTTACAAAGGTATTTAGCCTTAAAATAAAACATTTACGCGATTAAGACCTATAGCTTATAAAATTCTATAATGTGTGTAAATCGCGAAAGTTTACGAACAAATAAACCAGACAACTGACAAACATACTTTTTTGACCGCCTCTGTGCCGCGGTGGGAGTGTATCCGACTGCTACGCAGGAGGTCGTGGGTTCGATCCCTACCCAGGATAAAACTTTGTGTGATAAGCACGATGGTTTATTCTGTGTTTTGGTGTTATTTATCTATAATACGTATGTATTTAGAAATATATAAGTATGTTTATCGGTTGTCTGGTTTCCATAATTCAAGCTTTGCTTACTTCCTATTATACCTAAATTATCATCGCGCTCATAGTTCAAAGTTTTATTCTGGGTGGGGATCGAATCCACGACCTCAGGCCTAGCAGTCTGGGTACACTAACCACTAGAATTAGACCAACAAGTCTATATGTAGGCGTGATCCGGTTTTCGCTATTTATAGGTAGCCGGCCATCTGTATCTATCATGGGAAAGGCAGGGGCAGGGCTCAGACGGAAATTAATCGCTAACATCCATGATTGAGCAGTAAGATTGATAAATCTAACAATTGATTTACATCGTGCGATTCACCAATCGCAAAATAACATTGGATTTCCATTTTGCTTGTTGGATTACAACCGATTTACTTACTTTAATTATATTAATTAGATTCTGTAATAGCTTTGTCCATGTCAACAATTTTGAGTTCCGTGTACAGTATTTATAATTAAATTACTTTTTTTTGCAAAGAAGCATGCAGCCCGCCTGTTGGTTCTAAAGCGGTTACTGTAGCCAATGAAAGCCTGCGCATTAGCGATGTCACTTTAAAAATGTATTTACTCCTCTATTAGCACAATAATTGCATTTTTGAAAGACAGAAAAAATTGAAGTCCAGACCCAGGAATTGAACCCGAGACTTCCGTATGCCAAACCGGGGCCGGAATCGAACCACCTATCTGGACTATGTAACTAGACCTCAAATTTCTCTATCCTTTCATGTACACGAGTTGGCCCTCGCCTGCGCCATCTAGCCGGTAGTTAAAGAACTATCATGACTTTTGTTATTGCTTAAATATATATTACTATAGTCTAGTATATTTGACTGCCTCTGTGGCGCGGTGGGAGTGTGTCCAACTGCTACGCAAGAGGTCGTGGGTTCGATTCCCACACGGGACACCACTTTGTGTGATCGACAAATTGTTGTTCCGGGTCTGGGTGTAATTTGTGCCCGTGACTTGTATGTTTGTAAAGTCCCCCGTGACACAGGGCTTGTACCCTACTGCGGGAGTTGTCTTTTAAAAAAAAAAAAAAAAAATATATATTTACTATAGAATTTACTCCTCTTTTGAAGAACCCCCACTCTACAACTGGAGTGTTCGCGAAAGGAAATGCCGTTGAAACCGCAAGGTGCTTGGCGTTTTATGCACTAAAGTGGTGATCGGTGTGATGGTAGAAAAAGATATATTAAACAATATGCATAATTATGGAAGGCAAAGGTTCAAAAGCTAGACGGCCAATACAAACCTAAGTTACCACGGTCCCTTATTAGTTATATTGAGATCCCAAGTTTACAACGTACAGTATATGTTCTTAAACTTTTGCGATTTGTACACATTATAAAATGTTTATAAGCTACGGGTCTTAAACACGTAAATATTTTGTTCTAATGCCTGACGTTTCAACCATATTGCAATACGGTCGAAACGTCGGGCACAACAACAACAGATTGAGAACACATACCAGATCTTCTATTTTCTTTAATTATCATACTGTTAAACCAAAGTATGTACAAAGTGATTTCTAATATTGTAATAACTTCCCACATATTGCGTCTTTACATTACAGTAACATTAGTTTTGAAAAGTATTTAATACGCTTAATCACCTACATTTGTCACGCAACCACCTGGTACGTCTGTGAGACTCCGAAGTAATTTTTTTTTTTTTGGTAAGTTTAGGGTCTAACCTTCACAATAAACAATGACTTCGGTAAAATTGTCTGTAGGTGGTTATATTCATAAATAATCAATAGATAATTTGATAAATTCAAACCATTTAATCACTTTGATTCAAATGGGTACCTATTATGCATAATGCCTAGTGATTCCTGTATAATCACTGGGCATTATGTAACAGAAAGGTGTGTTCTAATTTCAGCAGCGGATAGGATATGTTATCAGTATTGCACCTACCATGGTGCCATAGCTGGTTGCATTATTATTACATAGTTATAAAATTCAACATTCAGTAGTGAAAGGCGTATGGCATAAGAATTATACCGTCCCTAGTACAAAATTCGATTGGATTATGATGGCATAGAAGTTTTGAAGTCATACTTTATTTTATTATTAACTTTTTCACTCATAAACAAACGAATGAAAAAAATATTTTTTTAGGGTACTCCGATTTTGATAAAATTAGGTACGTGCACTCAGTATCATGGGCACATACCAACCCTTGAATATGACCACACCTTTCTGTTACACCTTGTATATGTCGAAGGCAAATAGCATAACAGGCATTATACAAATGGCGTCGGCATTTTATACGTTTACAAAAGCCTTACGCCGTATGTAAACTGTCGTCATTTTGTATAATGCTGATAGACATTATTTACAGTTTAATAGTTTGCCGCGGCAATTTGTCATACGCCACGGACAAAATGATGAGGTGTCCATGAAAATTGATATCCACGGAATCTGTACCTGACAAGTGCTAGAAAGTACATAGAAATAAAAATATGTAAGTACCTATTTCACTAAACCAATTTGGTTAGGTTAGGTACTGCCATCATACGTAAACGAGGCGAGCGAGCGAAGTGAGCGGGCCGCGGTTATGTGTTTGTTATCATGGTCACCCTACTACAACATCTATTCTATTACTACAGAAATTCACCTACAATTTGCTTTGGGCGTTTGTATAAAGCCGTGTTATGCTATTTAACTGCGACATCTATACTTATCACACTAATATTATGAAGGTGAAAGTTTGTGAGTATGTGAGTGTGTATGTTTGTTACTTCTTCACGTCTAAACGGGTGGAGCGATTTTAATAAAACTTGGTATGGAGTTAGCTGATACCCTGGATTAACACATAGGCTAATAAACTGCGCGTAACACCGCGGGGCACAGCTAGTAATATATAAATGTGAATGTAAGTTTGTTTGTTACGCTTTCACGCGAAAACTACTCAACCGATCATCATGAAACTTTGTACATATATTCTTGGAGGTATTAGAAGTAACATAGGATTATAAAAAAGGGGAAAATTTACGCAGACGAAGTTGCGCGGGACAGCTAGTATATCATAAATTTATTTATCACTTTGACGGTGACATATACATCAGAATATCCAAAGATAATAGATCAGAATATCACATATGGTGTTAAAAACAAAAGAAACCTCGGAAAAAAGCTAAAAATATTTTCAATTCAAATCCTATGTGTTAGAAATAAAGATACCTGCAGTATAATATAATTTTGAAAATATACACCGTAAAAAAATATCTTCAAGCTTAAAAATTGTGATTAAAAATGACCTCGCAGACCTAAATAAAACAAGCACGTTTTTAATCTTTATTCTAATATCTATACTAACATTATAACGCAGAAGAGTTTGTTTGTTTGTTTGTTTGTTCAAATGCGCTAATCTCAGGAACTATTCGTCCGATTTGAAAATTTTTTTTTTGTTGGATAGCCCATTTATCGAGGAAGGCTATAGGCTATATAACATCGCGCTACGACTAATAGGAACGGAGCAGCAATGAGAAATGTTTCAAAAACGGGGAAAATTTACGCAGACGAAGTTGCGCGGGACAGCTAGTAATATTATAAAGCTGAAGAGTTTGTTTGTTTGAACGCGATAATCTTAAGAACTACTAAACCGAATTAAAAAAATATTTTACTGTTGGATAGCCCATTTATCGAGGAAGGCTATATAACATTATGCTAAAATCATTAGGAGCGGAGCAGCAATAAAAAATGTTGCAAAAACAGGAATAATTTACGCAGACCAAGTTGTGCGGGTCAGCTAGTACTCTCTAATGAAACTAGACATTTTATTTAGTTTCAAATTACGCTATTATGAGTATATCTAACAAAAATCATAATTTTTTTATTGGTTACTATAAAAAATAACTGTTAATTTTGTAATAAAGAAATTGTTCTGTAGATTTTTAGAATGTTAATATTTATAAATAGTGCTAGTCTCGCCCGTTTGTTTCACGAAATTGAATTTGTGTAAATATTACATTAATATTATAGTTAGATATACTTTTGAGGTACGAATAGATGCATAGAAACCTTCAGAAATGGTATCTACTAAAGGGCCCCTCTGAAGTGCGTTAGGGTTAAGTACCGACCCTTGCGAATATGTACTTTATTTAATTATTTTTTGCTTCAGATTTATATAATACTAGCTCCCCCCCCCCCCCTTCGCACGGGTGTCATATCGTAGTCTTTTATACCTTGAGTTACATTATTGTAATTTTCGCAGGAAACTCTATTTTTTTTGACAATAAAATATTGACTTTGTTACTCCCTGATAATGTACATTTCTATTGGAGAAAGATTTTATAAAATCGGTCCAGTAGTTTTTAAGTTTATTTGCATACAAAAATACAAATCTCACTTATTTATAATATTAGTGTAAATGCTAGCTGATCCTCGCAACTACGACTGCGTCAATTATCCCAGTCTTTGTAATTCATACAAAAAATCTAAAATAGCGATTAAAAAAATATGTATCCTATTTTCATACCTACCAAATATATTAAAAAATTAAAATCGGTCGAGCTGTTTCGAGGGAGTTCTACCACAGACACCGTGTATTAGGTGTATTAGAAAGATTAATCTCGTTACCCAATATTGCGTCTCGCACTTTATGATACGAAAATATTTTTACATTTTTGTAATATTTTTGTCAGAAAATCCAATTTGAAATATAAATAACAGGTGACGTTGACTTCGAAAAAGTTATTGACGCAAAGAAAACTTATTGGAAAAACAACAAATGTCAAAATTTATTTACAAAATATGGTTAACTTGATAGACCAAAAATAACTTAAACTTGATATAAATAACTTCGTAATAAGCTGTTATTCATAAAAAGCTTGTTTTGTTAATAGTCCTTTTATTTGTCAGCATTAATAATTCAGGGACAGGAAAATATACAACAGTGTACACTTTACAGTAATCTATACTTATAATAAATCTGTAGAGAAGTCAATTCTGTACATGAAATATATTTCCAAAATAACTATCAGGGGGTGATTAGGGATCGATACTGATGCCAAAAATGCAATCAGTAAAATTTTTGTCTGTCTGTCTGTCTGTCTGTATAACCGTTATAGAAACAAAAACTACTCGACAGATTTTAACGAAACTTGGTACAATTATTTTTCATACTCCTGAGTAGGTTATAGTATACTTTTCATCACGCTACAATCAATAGGAGCAGAGCAGTGAAGGAAAACGGGAGAAGTTACTCCATTTTTTAAGCTTTCGTCGCGTGTGCAATCGTAATGGTTAAAGCTACACAGAAATCATGTATGACGGAAATGTTCTCCTTAAAATTATATAAAAAATATCCCTCGACAGCATATGTCTATCTTTTATGGTTAACTCACAATATCACGTGTAACTCCCGATAGCTTAACAGTTCGAAGCTTTCTGATTATATTTGTCTACTCTTACGTTTATAACACTCTCAGTCATCCCTAACTAAAAAAGTTAACATAATTAACTATTCCATAAAAAATACTAATAGAAATCGGTATAGAAACACCAAAGTTATACATGAAATACGCTAATAATAAGCCATCGCGCGTGAATACTGAATCATGCTATCTATCTATATCTATACATATGTATAATAAAATTGTAAATTTCACGTATCTGTACATGGCCGAACATAGTGAAAAAAAATATTGGGAAATGTTCGAAAAGGGTATTTAAACACATTCCTACATTTTTAGAAATGTCTGTCTGTCTGTCTGTTTGTTTGAACACGCATCACGCAATAACTATTGGACAGATTCGGTTGAAATTTTGTATGTGTAGTCTGGATTAACATATAGGCTATAATTTATCACGCTATTTCCCATAGGAGCTAAGCAATGACGGATAATGTCTGTAGCTATTTATCGTTATAAAACAATAACTACTTGACGGATCTTCATGAAAATTTGCAGTTTTATTGTAAATACTATAGGTCATTACTTGCACTATAAATCATTATGCTATCGTCTATGGGGAGTGAGCAGCAACGTATGTTTTGTCGAACCATTATGGTTTTTCACAATTTTTTCCACAATAAGACATTATTAACAATTGTAACCCATGGAAACAATAACTTCACGCTAAAACTATTAGGAGCTAAACACAACATTTTTAATTTTTATCAAGATCAGCTATTTTAACCGTGTTTGCATCAGCTGAGGTGGTCTATTGGCACAAGTAGCGATATTAAACGAGCGAGGTCGGGGGATCGACTCCCTAATTGCGAGTCTCTTTTTGTGTTGTGTTAAAATTATTTTTATTCTTTTTTTAAGTATTTTTCTAAATGTATACTTATTTATACAAGCTTTTATTTTCGACTTTAACATGTTTACTTTGTTTAACAAATTTTCATATTAATAATCACTTCCAATAGGCACCTTTATCATTGTTTTGCATGAATAGTGATTATGTTATAAATGTAGAAATGAAAAACAATATTACATTACAAATAAACAGTAATTACTTGATATTTTCTAGAATTTATAAATGTTAATTGCTTAAAAAAAATAAAAGATTAAGTCCGCGTTACATCAAAATAAAACACGTGGCGCCATCTGTGATTCGATTTCTTCTGAGTGCCAAAATTGCTTACCTACAAATGTTAATAAACTTTCGCGATTTGTACACATTATGAAAATATATGTATTACGGGTCTTGATCGCGTGAATAATTTAAGGTTAAATACCTTGCTTACCTACGTTTAATATGCATGATAGTTTAATATAAAATCATCAAGTATAAAAATAAAATTATCCAGTTTTGAAAATAGATGGCGTTTAAATACAAATTAAAAAGAATCAGGAAAATTGATTTAAAAAAAAAAAACTGAAATTCTTACGTAGAGGGATATGAATATGTGATGATCTTAATTTGCGACAGGTTGACAAACCTATTTTTAAATTCACCAATGTAGACATTATAAAATAATATTTTAATCTTCTAAAGTGAGTGAAAAAAAAATATTGAACTAAGTTTAGAAATAGTATTTAAACACAAAAAAAGATATCTGAGTATATCTTTTAGAAACGTTTGAATGTTGTTTGTTTGTTTAAACACGCATCACAGTACCGCGGGAATGCAATGTTTTAAAACTATTTTGCCCCCGCAAAGTAGTTTTAAAACATTGCATTCCCGCGGTACAAACACGGACACAAAGTAGGTGTACTTTAGACTCGGAAAAGATCGCTCGGGCAGGACATAACCTGCGATCATAGGGAATCTGTGAGAGTTTTTTCCATCATACCTTTATTACCTATGTATAAATTATCTTGAAGGAGCGGCTAGGTACCTCCGATTAAAAGTGTCGGAGCCGAAGTTGGAGTCGGAGGTTTAAAATCAATCGGAATTTTCGACCTATCGGAGTCAGAATCGAAGCTCCTTAACTCAAAATTTCGCACGAGTAATTGGGCGGTTTCGAGCTTCATTTAACTCGAAACCGCCCCAGTACTCGCGTGGTGGGGGAATTTTTCAATATTAATAGTATTTGATGTGATGCAAATCACTTTTTTGTCGAGGTGTGGTCGTGGGAATTTTAATAATTTGTCTTCTAACCGTCTGGCGCCATAAACTTTGTCGCCCTTCATTTTGCTGCACTATGCATTTGCTTGGCTTGCCCTGCCATATGTTGGGCCCTGATTAAAGCTAGGCCCAAATATCCATAGATGCCACAGAGCATTGTGGAGCATGTTTACAATATGTTTTACACAGAAGTTGAATTGTAATATAAACTACCTTAATATAAACCCAAATTCCACGCGAACGAAGTCGCGGGCACAGCTAGTTACTAATAAATAAACAGAAACACAATCTGTGGTAAATTAAGGTTTAGTATTTTCAAATTATAATTATTAATTTTCCTGTAATTTTTTGGAAGCAACAGTTACGTAGTCCTAGTATTTTTTAAATTATAATTTGTGTCCTGTATATTTACGTATTTTAATTAATAAGTAGAAGAATAATTGAATCCCATTGATTTCCGTTGTTTGATCGAATGGTGGGTCTAAAATGTCATTTTAAACATGGCCGCCATGATGGCGTGACATTTGTTTGACGTTTGCATTTGGCGCGGCGGTCGGTCTCATTCGGCAGTTTTAATCGAGCGTTCGTAGTGACAACACGTCTTCCGATAGACTTGTCGTTATTTTATAGTCGTGTGTGCAAGTTGTTAGTATGGTTATGGGGTCAGTAATGCAGTGGCATTTGTGTAATTGAAATAATTAGAACAGTTGGCGGACTTTTTTCATATTATGATCGCTTACCATAATGTAATTCAAATATTGAGCCGCTAATAGCTCATAAGGCCACCCTGGCGCTTCGACATATATAATATAAAATGATAAACTGACTGAGTGATCACTGACCACTCATAACATATATTGTAAAGCTAAGAATTTAGCACAAGGATTGCTTGTTTGTAACGTGGGGGAAGGAACTAGCAAAAGTAGTATACAAGTAGATAATACGGACTGTAAATTTTCAAGTGTTTTTTGTAAATGGCAGGAATATAATGGCTATTTATTATTGTAATATTGTAGCCATTTTTGACGTGATAACGTCTTATAAATCGATGACCGGGTGCACGCACGAAAAAGTGTCACTTAGCAACGGTCACGTTATTGATTAGTTGCTAAGCAGTCCCGTTATTTGTTTAGTTGCTAAGTAACAGCGAATAGCGATTGCAGCAACATGACATGCGATACGATTGGAACTAACGTTATTGATTAGTTGCTAAACAACGCGAATGGCGATATGATAAAAAAAAATGTAACGTTATTCAGATAAGCAATAACGTGACACTTTAAAGAAAACATCAATGTTTTCTTAAGACGTTTTCACGTAAAATTATCGTCCGAAAACCGACTTTACAGGCAATATTTTTTTACCCTTTATACATAGCAAATAGTTCAACAGGTAACATTAAATACTTAAACAAAAGTGACAAAACAATATAAAACACTTTGTTTCTCGTATCAAAGGCCTTTTATTCCTTGCAGAGTATAATATTAATAACAGATTTATATTTGCTCACGTCAAAAAATATAGGGACTACAGAAGGAAAGCTTGAAACGCGCGTTCAAGCGGCGCACACAACATGTATACTTATTTACTATGTACTAATCTATATCATGTATTTACACATTGAGACACACCTTGCGTCCGCGAGCATTTTTAAAGAAAATTCCCGCGCTGAGATTTAATTCCTGTGTCACGGGTGAGCTTTTTATAGAAACCTTCTGTAATCACAGATCCAAAGTACACCCAGACTTGGATTTTTGTTTCACTCAAAGTTAT
Organism: Herminia tarsipennalis; assembly: GCA_945859575.2. Taxonomy (NCBI): domain Eukaryota; kingdom Metazoa; phylum Arthropoda; class Insecta; order Lepidoptera; family Erebidae; genus Herminia; species Herminia tarsipennalis. The sequence continues at coordinate 19,123,627 of OX243849.2, read as the reverse complement.
GTCCTGTGTAACCTAGAGTCACGGGTGACTTTACAAACATATGTACTCTATCACAGACCCAAAGTACACCCAGACTCGGAGTTTTGGATCACACAAAGTGATGTCCTTTGTGGTAACCTAGTATCACAGGTGACTTTACAAACATACGTACTCTATTATAGACCCAAAGTTCATCTAGACTCGAAATAGATCACAAAAAGTGATGTCCTATGTGGTTGCCGAACCCACAACCTATTGTACTGCATTGCGCCACCGAGACAGTCGTTGTATGAAGATTTCCTTCTGTACTCTCACTATTTTGTGCTTACATGTATATTTCTGTTAGATAATATAAATATTTCATTCACTTCTATAGGATCCATTCATGAATCCAGGACCTTTTGTTGTAATATTGTGTAACTACTTGTTTGTTACTTTCTAACTGTTCCTCAGGCTACTCACACGTGTTGGTATTTGTTATCGGGATAAAATGTCTATACCTATTCTTCTCTTAGCTTTAAGCAAACTTAATACAAAAGAATATATAGATCTGTTCCAAATTGGAACGTCTGTATTAGAATCAACTGTTGTGGTTTCACAGTTACGCTGCTAGATGCGCTGTAAAACAGCGCACGCTTCTGCTCAGCGATGCACATTTCATTCACAAAGACTCCACACACTACCAGGCCGCCGGCAATATTTAGTTGTCAGTTAATCGCAACAGACTGCAGACTAACAGGTTTTTATTAAAGGTTTTGGACTGACGGTCAATGCTGACGATGCTCACTGCGTCGTTAGATATCGGTTGGGCAGTTCGCGATAATAAAACAAACACTAGCAAGTAGCTGACCGGCCCATGATTTGATTTGATTGTGGTCTGAAACTGCCGGCTGTACTTTTGTGTAGCCCTAGAGCCGGTTTTCAACCAATGACGACCGGCAATAATCGCTGTAGTGTGTGGGCTATGCAAACCCAGGACAACATGTGGCCTGACAGGTTGACAGACTGCAGGCGGACTGATAATGTGTGAGCTATAACTGTGAAACCAGCGTCACAGCTGTCACTGTTGCCTACTACAGATAAAAAAATACGCAACCTTCTGAAAATCTATGGTACCTGTCTAAACTTAAGTTCCAAAATGTTTTTTTAAGTTAAATATATAGATTTCCCTGATTGGCGATCTATTAACACTACAAGTTTGTACCATATACGAGTATGTTCGTAAACTTTCGCGATTTGTACACATAATAGAATTTTATAAGCTACGGGTCTTAATCGCGTAAATATTTTATTTGAAGGCTAAATACCTTTGTTTATTTTCCGACGTTTTGACCGTATTGCAACGGCTGTGGTCACGGGTAGACTCTAGGGTCGAAACGTCGGGAAATAAACAAAGGTATTTAGCCTTAAAATAAAATATTTACGCGATTGAGACCCGTAGCTTATAAAATTCTATAAGTTTGTTCCCTTGGTTTAATTTACACAACCTCTTTACCCGACTGTGAGGAAGGGCTACTTAAGCTATTTATCAATAAACAGTTACATCGTTACATCCTTCAACCACTAAAAAGTATTAAATACAAAAAATAATTTAAAATAAATAAAATCCGCCTTTGCAAAACAGATTCTAACAAGATCCCCCACTTAAGTAATATCATGCTGTCGGAGGCACAATATTTAGTTCCTCGAGATTAATTATTGCATCCGACTGCCTGATATTGCCTAAGTAGGGGATCTTATTTGCATCTTATTTTCACAGGCGGGTTTTTTAGGCGGGTCATCTTCTATACTTATAATAAATCTGTAGAGAGGTCAATTCTGTACATGAAATATATTTCCAAAATAACTATCAGGGGGTGATAAGGGATCGATACTGATCCCAAAAATGCAATCAGTAAAATTTTTGTCTGTCTGTCTGTCTGTCTGTATAACCGTTATAGAAACAAAAACTACTCGACGGATTTTAACGAAACTTGGTACAATTATTTTTCATACTCCTGAGTAGGTTATAGTATACTTTTCATCACGCTACAATCAATAGGAGCAGAGCAGTGAAGGAAAACGGGAGAAGTTACTCCATTTTTTAAGCTTTCGTCGCGTGTGCAACCGTAATGGTTAAAGCTACACAGAAATCATGTATGACGGAAATGTTCTCCTTAAAATTATATAAAAAATATCCCACGACAGCATATGTCTATCTTTTATGGTTGACTCACAATATCACGTGTAACTCCCGATAGCTTAGTAGTTCGAAGCTTTCTGATTATATTTGTCTACTCTTACATTTATAACACTCTCAGTCATCCCTAATTAAAAAAGTTAACATAATTAACTATTCCATAAAAAATACTAATAGAAATCGGTATAGAAACACCAAAGTTATACATGAAATACGCTAATAAATAAGCCATCGCGCGTGAATACTGAATCATGCTATCTATCTATATCTATACATATAATAAAATTGTAAATTTCACGTGTCTGTACATGGCCGAACATAGTGAAAAAAAATATTGGGAAATGTTCGAAACGAGTATTTAAACCCAATCCTACATTTTTAGAAATGTCTGTCTGTCTGTCTGTTTGTTTGAACACGCATCACGCAATAACTATTGGACAGATTCGGTTGAAATTTTGTATGTGTATTCTAATAAGTCTGTATTAACATATAGGCTATAATTTATCACGCTATTTCCCATAGGAGCTAAGCAATGACGGATAATGTCTGTAGCTATTTATCGTTATAAAACAATAACTACTTGACGGATCTTCATGAAAATTTGCAGTTTTATTGTAAATACTATAGGTCATTACTTGCACTATAAATCATTATGCTATCGTCTATGGGGAGTGAGCAGCAACGTATGTTTTGTCGAACCATTATGGTTTTTCACAATTTTTTGCACAATAAGACATTATTTACAATTGTAACCCATGGAAACAATAACTTCACGCTAAAACTATTAGGAGCTAAACACAACATTTTCAATTTTCTTAAGATCAGCTATTTTAACCGTGTTTGCATCAGCTGAGGTGGTATATTGGCACAAGTAGCGGTATTAAACGAGCGAGGTCGGAGGATCGACTCCCTAATTGTGAGTCTCTTTTTGTGTTGTGTTAAAATTATTTTATTCTTTTTTTTAAGTATTTTTCTAAATGTATACTTATTTATACAAGCTTTTATTTTCGACTTTAACATGTTTACTTTGTTTAACAAATTTTCATATTAATAATCACTTCCAATAGGCACCTTTATCATTGTTTTGCATGAATAGTGATTATGTTATAAATGTAGAAATGAAAAACAATATTACATTACAAATAAACAGTAATTACTTGATATTTTCTAGAATTTATAAATGTTAATTGCTTAAAAAAAATGAAAGATTAATTCCGCGTAACATCAAAATAAAACACGTGGCGCCATCTGTGATTCGATTTCTTCTGAGTGCCAAAATTGCTTACCTACAAATGTTAATAAACTTTCGCGATTTGTACCTACACATTATGAAAATATATGTAGGTCTTGATCGCGTGAATAATTTAAGGTTAAATACCTTGCTTACCTACGTTTAGTATACATGATAGTTTAATATAAAATCATCAAGTATAAAAATAAACTTATCCAGTTTTGAAAATAGATGGCGTTTAAATACAAATTAAAAAGAATCAGGAAAATTGATTTAAAAAAAAAACTGAAATTCTTACGTAGAGGGATATGAATATATGATGATCTTAATTTGCGACAGGTTGACACACCTATTTTTAAATTCACCAATGTAGACATTATAAAATAATATTTTAATCTTCTAAAGTGAGTGAAAAAAAATATTGAAATAAGTTTAGAAATAGTATCTAAACACAAAAAAAGATATCTGAGTATATCTTTTAGAAACGTTTGAATGTTGTTTGTTTGTTTAAACATTGCATTCCCGCGGTACAAACACGGACACAAAGTAGGTGTACTTTAGACTCGAAAAAGATCGCTCGGGCAGGACATAACCTGCGATCATAGGGAATCTGTGAGAGTTTTTTCCATCAAGATAATTTATACATATGTAACAAAGGTATGCCTTTATTACCTATGTATAAATTATCTTGAAGGAGCGGCTAGGTGCCTCCGATTAAAAGGTCCGATTTAAAAGTGTCGGAGCCGAAGTTGGAGTCAGAGGTTTAAAATCAATCGGAATTTTCGGCCTATCGGAGTCAGAATCGAAGCTCCTTAACTCAAAATTTCGCACGAGTAATTGGGCGGTTTCGAGCTTCATTTAACTCGAAACCGCCCCAGTACTTGCGTGGTGGGGGAATTTTTCAATATTAATAGTATTTGATGTGATGCAAATCACTTTTTTGTCGAGGTGTGGTCGAGGGAATTTTAATAATTTGTCTTCTAACCGTTTGTCGCCCTTCATTTTGCTGCACTGGGCATTTGCTTGGCTTGCCCTGCCATATGTTGGGCCCTGATTAAAGCTAGGTCCAAATATCCATAGATGCCACAGAGCATTGTGGAGCATGTTTACAATATGTTTTACACAGAAGTTGAATTGTAATATAAACTACCTTAATATAAACCCAACTTCCACGCGAACAAAGTCGCGGGCACAGCTAGTATCATAATAACATGATTTCGATACAAAAATAACAAAAGCGAGTGAATATTAAAGTCTCACACTATAAAATTCTCACTATTATAAACATTTTCATAATACTTATTAAATTCACGACCCTGAAATTCATTAGTAGAAAATTCGTGCCGAACCCGTTGTATTATGGGATTATATTATTATTATAGGATGGGTGTTATTTCCTTTACTAAGCTTATAAAGATATTAATAACTAAGTTCTTTTAACCGCTATAAATTTATAACTTTATATTTTTTAAGCTTTCTACAAAGTTTGATTGAGTTTTGATACTCGTTTTTATTAAGAGTTGATTTTCTAAGCTTGCTTCCCATTTATTCAAAATAAATTAGCAGACGTTTCAAGAGCTTTTTACCTAACGAATGTTTATTGTTTTTAAAGTTTATACACCACGATGGTCGGGTAAATAAAGGTATCTTTATATTAATTCACGCGCATTTCATTTTTTAATAATTCACGCGAATAAGTCCCGAAATATATCTAATATGTAGCAAATGTTTTGTCTGTTTTTATTCCATTTTCAAAATTTAATAGAAGAAGACAAAACATTCGTTAGTTAAAACGCTCTCGATATGTCTGTTAATTAAATATGAGTAACGTTAGTTTTAAGTAACTTCCATCCAATCCATTCTGTGCTCAGAATAAAAGAAGTTCTAAGGTTATAATATCAGCCTGTCACGGTTTTATGATTGTACTTGTATACAGACAGACAGAAGACTATTTATTAACTTGTCATAAAGAAATGTACCTATGCTGCATATACTGCTTACATATGCTACATATGCTGCTTTCACTAGTAAAGGGATCATTGTGTATTTGCGTGTCAACATTATTTTGCCCAATTTCATCACATTAAAAATGGCAGCCAATATCTCCGTTAAATGGATCGACATGTACGGGTTTATCTGATTCGCCGTAAATGCAATTAAGCCTAAATCCCTCTCCTCACTGCAAGCGGAGCGGATGATTTGCAGTTGTCTGTATTCTTCTGTCTGTCGTATCTACAGGTATAATCATTTTCTGTAACTTTGGTACCTATCGACGGGTACGGCGTTACAATCTAAAAGTATACAGGATGCGCACGATTACAAGACGGCCACAAAATTTTTTTTTTTCAAGGTTCGAAATGAACTATGATCACAGAATGTTTGAAACTATTAAGAGTTAGTAAACCTTAGGATTAACTTTGTAATATGAAAAGTATAAAATAAAATTTTAAGCCCCCCCGACCAATAAGAGGTAAGTAGTACGAAGAAAATTCATCGGCGGCTAAAATTAACGCTGCTCTAAAATATTTCAGTGTATGTTACATTTCGTGCATCGATTGGCAGCCCCCGACGAACGAGAAATCGCAACTGAATCTGACGAACCGAACGAGATAAAGGGCAACATTCGAGAGCACACACAAACAATCTCACTCTCCAAATGCATATACCTTCTTCGTTCCGTCGTGGGTAATTATATACCCTAAAGGATAAGGAAGACATGTGATAAAACGATACGCCAATGCCATTCATTGATTCTTACGGTCTAAGAATACTAAACTCTCCTAGTACTTTATAAACTCCGTTCCGCTCGCAGTAGGAGAAGAGCCGTACACTTAATTGCAGTTCGCAAAATCTGCGTAATTATCAGATTGAGATAAGCCCTTCCGTTTACCTTCAGATTGCCTTTCCTTGGTCTGGAAGAGAACTAATATACGGGCTTCGTTACTGGTTCATTTATCATTGTTCAATCATGTTTTAATAAACTTCGAAAGAGAATTTGTCTGAAGGTAAGGGCGTCATTAATTTATTACGTGAGACGATTTTGGCCAGTTTTAACCCCTCCCATGTAAAAAAAATATCAGCTGACCCACTCCCCCCGTTTAAGATTTAGGCTTGTTTATTTTTATTTTACAAAGAATCGATATTCAGGAACCTTTTTTGTAATACAACTTTGGTTTTATTTTAAAGTTTTTTGTCTCGCACCTTAGCGGATTCGTTTTTTAAATGTATAAACCCTAACTTTGTGGATTGTTGTGATCTTAAGTAAGAACTGTCAAGACCCCTTCCCCCGCCCCCATTTCCACCCTCTTGTAAGAAATAAAAAGACATGGTCGTTCCTTCTTAAGGGGGCATTACACTGAGAGAATTATGTATTTAGCGCTACGTACACAGCGACACGATCGCCGGCCTATTAAGACATGTCCTTAAATCTTTATTTCATCTACTAGAAAAACTCTTTGACTAGTGACACAATTTTTTTCGTGTCCTAATATTTAGGTTTTCCATATACATTTTTGAGAGAGCCGAACCCTGTTTCGCGTAGATACCCTTAAATGAATGGCCCCATAAGCAATTAATTATGTTTTATTCAGTTTTGTGCTTCTAACTAGATCGATGTCGATGTTTTTACTAATATTAAATGTGCGGGACAATCGCATGTCACCGCGTAACAAGTCCGATTTGAATCGCCTTGTAGAGGACCAACGACGCGTCTATCTATATTTCCTGTATGGTAGCATTTATCTTGGTACTTGGTAGTCATTACTCATCCAGGCTCATAATTGAGGAGAGATATTTTACAAATCTTTTATTAGTCAACCAATTTTGACGGCCTCGATGCGACTACCGCGCAAGAGGTCATCGGTTAGTAGGTTGTTGGATCTACAAATTGTTGTTTCGAGTCGGTGTGTACTTTGTGTCCGTGAATTGTATGTTTGTGAAGTACCTCGCGACACAGTGCCTGCAACCAACTGCGGACATTGTCTTTAAAAAATAGACTAAAATGTATGTATCTAACTATTAATATTTCATTGTTCCAGTCAGTATCAGTGACGGTATCAGTGCTGACCCTGACGTTCATCTCGGTGGATCGCTGGTACGCCATCTGCTTCCCGCTCAAGTTCAAGTCCACAACGGGTCGCGCCAAGACCGCCATACTAATTATATGGCTACTATCTCTGCTTTTCAGTAAGTATATCGTTCATTTGAAAGATTACCGGACAGATAGGGTTATTTTTAAATTTGGTTCAGCCATATAACATCAAGTAATAGATATTTTTTTTCCACGCTAGTGAACAAAACACAATATTAATATAACTGAAGGTAAAATACACGGGTTTTGATAAAATGATTTGTTTTGCATTTCATCAACTGAAAGGTAGTTATTTTAAAGTAAGAAGCATATAAAGATCAAAGTTCACGAAATTGTTGTTGCATTTTGATATTAAATTTATTTTGTTTACAAATTTTAGTAGAGCCCATTCAGGCATAAAAAGGGTATATTTTATTGTACCACATATTATATTAGTGGTTAACTTAATATTTAGAATATTATAAGTAAAACCTTTCAAAACATGCATTACTATCTTATAAGATACTAGCTGTGCCCGCGACTTTGTTCGCGTGGAAGTTGGGTTTATATTAAGGTAGTTTATATTACAATTCAACTTCTGTGTAAAACATATTGTAAACATGCTCCACAATGCTCTGTGGCATCTATGGATATTTGGACCTAGCTTTAATCAGGGCCCAACATATGGCAGGGCAAGCCAAGCAAATGCCCAGTGCAGCAAAATGAAGGGCGACAAACGGTTAGAAGACAAATTATTAAAATTCCCTCGACCACACCTCGACAAAAAAGTGATTTGCATCACATCAAATACTATTAATATTGAAAAATTCCCCCACCACGCAAGTACTGGGGCGGTTTCGAGTTAAATGAAGCTCGAAACCGCCCAATTACTCGTGCGAAATTTTGAGTTAAGGAGCTTCGATTCTGACTCCGATAGGCCGAAAATTCCGATTGATTTTAAACCTCTGACTCCAACTTCGGCTCCGACACTTTTAAATCGGACCTTTTAATCGGAGGCACCTAGCCGCTCCTTCAAGATAATTTATACATAGGTAATAAAGGCATACCTTTGTTACATATGTATAAATTATCTTGATGGAAAAAACTCTCACAGATTCCCTATGATCGCAGGTTATGTCCTGCCCGAGCGATCTTTTTCGAGTCTAAAGTACACCTACTTTGTGTCCGTGTTTGTACCGCGGGAATGCAATGTTTAAACAAACAAACAACATTCAAACGTTTCTAAAAGATATACTCAGATATCTTTTTTTGTGTTTAGATACTATTTCTAAACTTATTTCAATATTTTTTTTCACTCACTTTAGAAGATTAAAATATTATTTTATAATGTCTACATTGGTGAATTTAAAAATAGGTGTGTCAACCTGTCGCAAATTAAGATCATCATATATTCATATCCCTCTACGTAAGAATTTCAGTTTTTTTTTTAAATCAATTTTCCTGATTCTTTTTAATTTGTATTTAAACGCCATCTATTTTCAAAACTGGATAAGTTTATTTTTATACTTGATGATTTTATATTAAACTATCATGTATACTAAACGTAGGTAAGCAAGGTATTTAACCTTAAATTATTCACGCGATCAAGACCTACATATATTTTCATAATGTGTAGGTACAAATCGCGAAAGTTTATTAACATTTGTAGGTAAGCAATTTTGGCACTCAGAAGAAATCGAATCACAGATGGCGCCACGTGTTTTATTTTGATGTTACGCGGAATTAATCTTTCATTTTTTTAAGCAATTAACATTTATAAATTCTAGAAAATATCAAGTAATTACTGTTTATTTGTAATGTAATATTGTTTTTCATTTCTACATTTATAACATAATCACTATTCATGCAAAACAATGATAAAGGTGCCTATTGGAAGTGATTATTAATATGAAAATTTGTTAAACAAAGTAAACATGTTAAAGTCGAAAATAAAAGCTTGTATAAATAAGTATACATTTAGAAAAATACTTAAAAAAAAGAATAAAATAATTTTAACACAACACAAAAAGAGACTCGCAATTAGGGAGTCGATCCTCCGACCTCGCTCGTTTAATACCGCTACTTGTGCCAATATACCACCTCAGCTGATGCAAACACGGTTAAAATAGCTGATCTTAAGAAAATTGAAAATGTTGTGTTTAGCTCCTAATAGTTTTAGCGTGAAGTTATTGTTTCCATGGGTTACAATTGTAAATAATGTCTTATTGTGGAAAAAATTGTGAAAAACCATAATGGTTCGACAAAACATACGTTGCTGCTCACTCCCCATAGACGATAGCATAATGATTTATAGTGCAAGTAATGACCTATAGTATTTACAATAAAACTGCAAATTTTCATGAAGATCCGTCAAGTAGTTATTGTTTTATAACGATAAATAGCTACAGACATTATCCGTCATTGCTTAGCTCCTATGGGAAATAGCGTGATAAATTATAGCCTATATGTTAATACAGACTTATTAGAATACACATACAAAATTTCAACCGAATCTGTCCAATAGTTATTGCGTGATGCGTGTTCAAACAAACAAACAGACAGACAGACATTTCTAAAAATGTAGGATTGGGTTTAAATACTCGTTTCGAACATTTCCCAATATTTTTTTTCACTATGTTCGGCCATGTACAGACACGTGAAATTTACAATTTTATTATATGTATAGATATAGATAGATAGCATGATTCAGTATTCACGCGCGATGGCTTATTTATTAGCGTATTTCATGTATAACTTTGGTGTTTCTATACCGATTTCTATTAGTATTTTTTATGGAATAGTTAATTATGTTAACTTTTTTAATTAGGGATGACTGAGAGTGTTATAAATGTAAGAGTAGACAAATATAATCAGAAAGCTTCGAACTACTAAGCTATCGGGAGTTACACGTGATATTGTGAGTCAACCATAAAAGATAGACATATGCTGTCGTGGGATATTTTTTATATAATTTTAAGGAGAACATTTCCGTCATACATGATTTCTGTGTAGCTTTAACCATTACGGTTGCACACGCGACGAAAGCTTAAAAAATGGAGTAACTTCTCCCGTTTTCCTTCACTGCTCTGCTCCTATTGATTGTAGCGTGATGAAAAGTATACTATAACCTACTCAGGAGTATGAAAAATAATTGTACCAAGTTTCGTTAAAATCCGTCGAGTAGTTTTTGTTTCTATAACGGTTATACAGACAGACAGACAGACAGACAAAAATTTTACTGATTGCATTTTTGGGATCAGTATCGATCCCTTATCACCCCCTGATAGTTATTTTGGAAATATATTTCATGTACAGAATTGACCTCTCTACAGATTTATTATAAGTATAGATTAACGTTTCAATATAGAGAGTTTCCGGATTAACGTGAAGGATTAACTATTAAATTTATGGCTATATGGGGAAGGCAACCTCTCTATAGATTACCTCCTCTCTATAGAGACGTGTGAGATAATAGATAATTGTTTAAATTTAGTAGGTAGCTGTTCAATGACGGCATAGTTGTGTAGTTAGGTTAGGTAGACGCAACATTTAATCGTGACTGACGGGCCTGTTGGTTTAGTGGTTAGTGGCCCTGACTGATAAGCCAGAGCCAGAGGTCGTAGATTTGATTCAGGCGCGGATCTAGAATTATGATCTGGAAGGGGGGGTGATCCCACCGGTCAAGTATCAGTAGCTCGCGCGATAGGGTTTGCAATGAGGATGTTGACTGTCAAGTCAAATCAATCTCTTTTTATGAAATGTCAAAACAACAAGCTCTATAGAAATGTGTATGGAATACCTGCACAACAACCTGTGACCTCATAAGTTCCTATCGTCAAATCATTACTTTTAGTATTCGTTTTCATGCTTTTAAGTTCAAAAACATGTTAAATTGTGAAAAAACACTTATTTTCAAAGTGTTTTACGACGTATTATTACCTAATTTGTATAAAATTGTATTTTTTTCTTGTAATCAACTACCTAATTGCTCGATATCTCTGTGGGGGTCAGCTGTCAACGAGGATCGAATGACTAAAACAAAAACTTGATAATTCATACGTCTGGGATTCAAATTCATACAATTGCTCTCAAGAGAGGCAATCTTGGATCCGTGCCTGGTTTGATTGCCTATAATACTTGTGTGATGTGCACAACTGTTTATGTAGTTTCTGGCTGTAATTTATCTTGAAAATATATGTTGTATGTATTTAGAAATTAAACTTAAATGTGTATCAGCGGTTGCCATAGTACAGTCTCTATCCAGTTTGGGATCAGATGCCTGTCTCTGAGTTGTCCCAAAATATGTATGTTTGTTTTAGTAAAGTTAGGTAAAGAATACATCGTTGTAGTCATTACCGTCGTTTACCCGACTGCAATGTAAAGAATATTATATATTCTTTATTACCTACCATCTTTCAAACCACAAGACGGATTTAAACAATCAAGACGTCGTTATATTTGTGTTGGTCGCCCAAGTGTTCTTAGATAAGTGACGTTTGAAAAAAACAAACATGACGGTGAAAAAAACGCTATGATAAAAGTTAGTGCACATCCTAAAACCACTAAAAAGTATTAAATAAAAAAAATACATTTAAAAAATAAAAAAGTCGTCTATGCTTTTTGCGCCGGCGGGTTTTTTTTTTAAGCTTTGTAGTCAAAGTATCCGACTCGCAATCGAGGAGTTGTGGCTTCTAAATCTACCCATTATACTTGCGACGGGAACCCATTCCTAATACAGGCAATTTAGCTTAGCTTAAAAAGATTGATAATAATCGGGACAACTCATCACAAACTAGGCAGAGCCTGTAACATGGCAACCAGACAACTGATAAAAAATACCTATTCCTAAATACAATACATACATATTATAGCTAAATTACACCCAGACACAGAATAAACCTTCGTGCTCATTACACAAAGTTTTATCCTGGGTGGGGATCGAATCAACGAGCTCGGGCTTAGCAGTCATGGTCAATAACCACTAGACCAACAGACCAGTTCAGTTGGAAGAACCCTTGCATAATAATATTACAAGGGGCTTATTGCACCCTAGGAAGGTATACCAAAATGCGCTAGTAAATTGTAACAAACACTTTAAAAACTCTATTCTAAAATTAAAATGTCACTGACTCAGAAGTCAGAAGGTGTTCTTAGGACCTAATAAGAACACCTTCTGACGGCGTATTCATTTTACTTCATTGAATCTGCATCGCGTATTTAGATAAGCGGCTACCGGAGAGGTATCTCTTGCGTTGTGAGTGAGCCCATGAAAAACAGTTCGATCAATACGTAGTACTCAGCTGTAACCTTTAAACAGGGTTTTCATAGCGATGCAATCTGCGATAAGAGCCTTTCCTTCTTGAGTCGATTTTCGTATAATCATCAAAGAGATGCTAAAGATGCGATGGGAATATGGGAAGGTACAACGGTAAGATCCTATCGAATAAAGAATATTATATGAAAATGTATACATAATTAAAGGAAAAATATACGAAATTGTCAAAGATACGCATTTAATGAACATAACTTTAAATTACAAAGGATCAATAGATACGCCGTTTTTATTTCTTTTTATTTATGAACTTATAAATGTCTTGTTGAATGCTTCTTATAAAAATATGATCTCTGCAGCTTCACTTGTGCCAAGATTGAGAGCCTATGTGCATTTCACACTCTGATTTATAACATTATACGAGTCTACCCGTGACCACGCCCGTCGCAATACGATCGAAACGTCGGGCAATAAACAAGGTATTTTACTTTAAATTATTCACGCGATTAAGACCCATAATATATATTTTCATAATTATACGAGTAAATTTTCAACCTAATCCGTCCAGTAGTTTTTGCTTTAAGGATATAATAAATACAAAGAAGTGCCTGATTGATTGATAAACTAAGAGTTACTGCTGATCTTCAGACAACAGTAACAACGTCTCAGCTGGCGAGAAAATCGCGGTGATTCCACTCCACTATCGTCGGGTAGTCTCCACGAACCAGCGATTATTTCGCCAACGTATCGTTGCTGCTCATAACGAAATCACCGCGTGTCCGCGACGATGATCGTCACTTTTTCGAAGCGAGAGCGCTGCGTTCCACGGCGAGCGCGCGAAGGTACGGTGACCTTTCTCTCGCACTCGGCCACTTGTCGCAACGCCGCGATAACATCCCCGTGTGTAGTCACGTTCTAAGACAGTGTATAGAAATAGGTGGCACGGCAATAATATCGCCGCAATTATCTCGTCCGTAGAGACGGTTCCTAAGATTGGTTCCATAAAAAGCAAATGTTGTATCAATTCTGTTAAACAATAAATCGCAATTGTCTTTTTTATTTTCTTTCAAACATCGTTTTATGTTTCCACCTGAGGCGCGATCTAAGAGAGAATTTACGTAGCTTATTTAACGATGACTACAAACCTGATACCTCTGTAACAAATCGAAGATATTCGATATTTTATTGCCAGTTTTTGAAAGGCTTGTTAAAGTTCTGTTAACTTACGCTTTTTGTGGTAATATTATATAAACGAAGGTCAATTAATTGCTGTACCGCAACAAGAGATAAGAACGTTTGTGAATTTATTAGCTTTTAGAATAACACTTCCTCTAGAATAACATGTCCTCGAGGGCAAGGCTATTACCTTACCTTACCTTTGGCTACCGCCTTTTTGACCTTTTTGACTGCCTCTGTGGCGCGGTGGGAGTGTGTCCGACTGCTACGCAAGAGGTTGTGGGTTCGATTCCCACACGGAGCACCACTTTGTGTGATCCACAAATTGTTGTTCCTGGGTGTACTTTGTATCCGTGACTTGTATGTTTGTAAAGTCCCCTGCGACACAGGGCTTGTACCCTAGTGCGGGAGTCGTCTTTTTATGAAAAAAAAAAAAATTTGTTTATACAACGAAATGAAGAGACGAGCAGGTCATGCACGTGATGTTTAGCGTCACACTAACCCATAATACTATCAGTGCCACTCAAATCTTTGGCAAAGATTTGAATATCACTACACCGTACTCCTCATTTGAGATATTATTTGACTGTCTCTGTGGCGCGGTGGGAATGTATCCGACTGCTACGCAAAAGGTCGTGGGTTCGATCCCCACCCAGGATAAAACTTTGTGTGATGAGCACGATGGTTTATTCTGTGTCTGGGTGTTATTTATCTATAATATGTATGTATTTAGAAATATATAAGTAAGTTGTCTGGTTTCCATAGTACAAGCTCTGCTTAGTTTGGGATCAGATGACGTTGTGTGAGTTGTCCCAAGATATTTTTTTTTTTTATTAATTCGTAAGTCTCATTTGCCCACTTGCTACAGTGCCCTAATAAAACACAGTGATGCGTTAACATTGATATTTCAGAGAAGAAAAACTGACATTGTTGTGGTACTGATTAAGACGGACGGTCTATGTTTAAAAAGGTTAATTTAAAAAAAAAATAGTCAGGCAGCTGTTCCAAATGTAAAAATAGTCAGGCAGCTGTTCCAAATGTAAAGCTCACGAGAAGAAGCTGCCAACAAACTTATGGGCCACTCTATGATTGAGATAAAGTTGTTTGTGAACTTACTATGTCAACTTTTAGATTAACGCTTCACTGCTTTCGAAAGGAGACTTGTAGCTAAAATTCTGAATTATTTGTTACATTTTTTTTAGGGTTCCGTAGCCAAAATGGCAAAACGGAACCCTTATAGTTTCGCCATGTCCGCAGCTTAGCTCAGAGACTGTTAGTGCTTGGTTAGGCTGTAATTTTGCATGTATACACATATTACTTACGCCAATAAAGGTGAAAGAATAAAATCCTGAAAAATTTAGACCTTTTTTAACATTTAGAGGTTATAAAGACGATTTTTAGATTTAGGGATCTGTTTGTAAAATATTAAGCTTTAAAGTAAGTACAATTTTTTGTTAGCTTTGCCCATCTTCAAAGGTATCTTCTCGTTTAAAATTGACATACATATCAGCCCATATAATGTCCCACTGCTGGGCACGGGTCTCCTCGGCAGTACTTATTATAGATCCTGGGGGTACATTGGGTTTTTTTTTATTTCACCCGATTACCGCGCCATCTTGGACTAATAGTGACGGGCAGTGGAGAGGATCTATGGTTTATGTAGTTCAATCCAGTGAGCTATTGCTGACTTCTTTGTCTGTCGATTTTCACAGCCACGATATGTCCTGCAGGTGTGCAGATGCAGGTTAAGGGCTGGTGTGGCGCATACCATCAGGCTCGCGACCAGCTCGTCTCTTCATTTAATCTACACTAATATTATAAAGAGGATAGATTTGTATTTTTGTATGTAACGAATAAACTCAAAAGTACTGGACCGGTTTTAATAATTCTTATTTTGTTGGATAGCCCATTTATCGAGGAAGGCTATAGGCAATATTACATTGCGCTACGACTAATAGGAGCGGAGCAGCGACGAGAAATGTTGCAAAAACGGGGAAAATTTACGCATACGAAGTTGCGCGGGACAGCTAGTGGAATATAAAGAAACTCCGCGCATGTAGCATCTATACTCCTACATGAAGTTATAATAGTGAATTTCTTCAACAGACATACCAGAGTTCGTGGTTCTTCAAGTATCAAGAAAGATGCAGCTGCGTTTCAACGTGCAGTTCTTCATGCAGTGCACTCCGACCTGGTCTGCAGAGAGTGATCTCAAATGGCATATCATTAAAGCGCTGTTTCTCTACACGTAAGTCTATACAAGTACTTTTTTTAAACAAGCCAGTATGTGTACATTAAACTAACTCTCAAAACATATGACAATCAAGTTAATTATTTTCAAAACAATAAAAATAAATATTTTCAAAAACTAAGAACCATCCCAATTAATCTATCTTAAAATAAATGAAAAATTACATCAAAATCAGTCCTTTGTTTTTGGAATTGAACGCATGTTAAACTTACAACACCCCTTCTTTTTGTACTGGAACTTGAAAAGATAGCTCATACACACACAATTATGTGCACCGAGCATGCGCGTTGATGCATTTCTAATCGCAGTTTTCTACCGCGCATGCGCGGTGGACATATTTGAGCGCACCGAGCATGCGTCAGTTCGCACGGGCTTGTCTCGACAATGAAATAAGATAGTGAATAAGGACCCAGGTATTGTACCTGATAAAGTATTATAATCAAATACACACAACAACGAATGGTATGAGCAATACCACAACGTTTTTATATCACTTTGTATATAATATTATAATAAGAAAACATAGATAGCTTCAAACACAACTTTTAAACAAACCAAAAGACACACACACACGACACTTTTATTTTTTTATCACGAATTCGGTTAACTCACCTTGGCTCACAGAATTATGCAATCAATAACGATGTGCAAGCGCATTGTGAGGGGGAGACGGAGCGCTAACCTAAGTAGGTCACCTACATATATATATGAACAATGTCTGTATCTATTATTTTTAAAATTTCGCGATTTTTTTACATATTATATATATTTCGGGGCTTAATCGCGTGAATTATTTAAAGGTATGAACCTTATTTTTACCCGAAGTTTCGATCGAATTGCACCGATCATGGTACGGGTCGACTGTCGATATGTATGTAAGTCAACGAGTGACATCCGATCGTCAAGACACGTACAAATAAATCAATAAATATGAGAAAATATATATACTATAGGTACCTAATACATAAAACATGTGAGAACCGAAAATGGTGATCTCCTACTTTGGTTAGCGCTCCGTCTCCCTCTCACAATTCAATACAAAAGCGGCGGTAGCCTAATGGCTAAGGCATCGATCTCGCAATCGTGAGGTCGTGGGTTCGAATCCTACCCATTATACTACCGACTTGAACCCTCTCCTAACACAAGCCTGTGAGCTTAGCTGAAGGGTTAACACGATTGCTAGTAATGTGAGACTCAATCCCACATTGCTAGGTTTATTTAAAAAAAAAAAAATCAAATCAATGCTCCTGCACATCATGATTGATTGTTTAATTCCGTGAGCCAAGGTTGGCTAAGCACGTGAATCGTATTCGTGATAAAAAAATATAAGTCTCGTGTTGGTAAATAAATGGTTCGTACCTGTAAGTAATTCATGCGATTAAGCCCCGAAATATATCTAATATGTCTGTATCTGTTACAATAAATGTTTTCTATTCTCTCTGTTCTTTTCTATTACTATACGCATATTAGTATTCTGTGCATCACCTTCTCTGTATAACATCTGTCCTACAACCCACACAATCTCAGTTATCGTGCAACGCTGCAGGCAAGTATGTAATTTAGCGCAAGTACTAGTTTGTGTACAAAGAGTTACCGCCCATAGCAGCTAGAAAATATGTCCATTGATGGTAATGATTGGGAAACATTAATTGACATGAAGATTATATCCGAATGGAGGAATATCAAAATATTTGACCCTGATATACTTTGGAGGCTTATCTACTTCTTCGTAATGTTTTTTGAATTTGACTGCCTCTGTAGCGCGGTGGGAGTATATCCGATTGCTACGCAAGAGGTCGTGGGTTCGATCCCCACCCAGGATAAAACTTTGTGTGATGAGCACGATGGTTTATTCTGTGTCTTGGTGTTATTTATCTATAATATGTATGTATTTAGAAAATATAAGTATGTTTATCGGGTTGTCTGGTTTCCATAATACAAGCTCTGCTTAGTTTGGGATCAGATAGCGTTGTGTGAGTTGTCCCAAGATATTATTATTATTAATTTTACTTTTGTACAGGTTTCCATTGTTGCTGATGATGATAGCTTACTGCCAGATTGTGAGGGTTCTGTGGCGATCAGACAACATTCCAGGACATACGGAGTCGCATACACTATGCTCAACCCAGCAAGGGCATAACAACTGTAAGTTCTTTGGAGAGGTCTTATTTATCTGCTAAAAGTAATATGGTCATTGAAAAGTGGATATACACTTAGCATAGACGCCCCTTCACTTAATAAACAAAGTGATAACAATTTATTTTTAAATTATAAACTGTCAAAAAGTTTTAAACGACAGGAAATCATTTTTTGTACATTTTATTTCTCTTTGGACACATCTTTTGAAAACTCATGGACTAGCTTGTTACTATTTTCTATGTCATACAGATTAACAGACATACTTTTTGCAAATTTGCAAAGAGTATAAAAAAAACATGCTATAAAAATGGACATTACAGCTGACTCACGATACTTACAACAACAAACTAGCTGTAATAAACATATTCGAAAGATTAAATTTTGGACCCTTTCATCAACAGCTTAGCCACAAAGTGGACAAATAAAGACCGAAATTCAAATCTAGAATGTTTTCGACAGATAATCAAAGAAAGCCGCTGTTCTTAGGGCTGGCAGCGAACCGTCGCACGACACCTTCGATCCACACCAACGCTTCCACCGAGGGTCAGCTCCGCTCCAGGAGGAAGGCAGCCAAGATGCTGGTAGCTGTGGTCATCATGTTTGCCGTCTGCTACTTCCCTGTGCACCTGCTCTCCGTGTTGAGGTTAATACCCTATAATATTTTATTATTTTCAAGGGTTCATGACTCAGTGGCAACTGAGCGTTATCATTTCCAGATCATTTTGGACAATGTCACAGCCATGCCCAGTATCCGTCACAAATTTAAGAAACATGCTTCTCAGTGAAAAGAATACATTCCATTTATTTTGTCAATAGCGTATTTTTTTATTCCTTATACCTATGACATGATAGCTATCATCTCCTTTATTTGGTCCATATAGCTAATTGGCCCTGCCTCTTGCCTAGGATAAATACAGTTGAAGGAAAGTCATTCAGGCCAGTCCTGGAAACCTACCCAAGGACAGGAATTCAATTCTATTCAATAATTTATTTGCATTCTACAATGTATGCTTATGACCTTCGTGCAAAGTAAAATGTCTAATTCTATTAAAATCTAATTAGGAGAGAGGAGAATGTTATCTATGTACTTATATAACGAGCGGGCTCGATGTGCGATAAGGACAAATTTATTGAATCTCTCACCAACTTCGTTACTTGCTTGCTTCATGTCTGCGGTTAGACAGGTAGTCAAACATATTTTTTTCTTTAAAAAAAAGACGCGGGGTTCTTTAACAAGTCACGGACACAAAGTACACCCAGACTCGGAACAAAAATTTGAGGATCACACAAAGTGGTGTCCCGTGTGGGAATCGAACCCACGACCTCTTTCGTAGCAGTCGGATAGTAGTGCTCTTGCGTAGCACGCGCTAGAGAGCTGCGCTTAGAAATGCATCATGCATGCACGCGAACATCTTTAAGCGGACCGCGCATGCACCAGTTCAGCTTGCCGCGAAAACAAAAAAACATAGTTAATGGGGACCATGGACTTGGATTCCAATGGTTTCAGCAGTCATGGCTTCACGATAACAGCCACTACTAATTATCTGTAGTACATCGCGCTCTGAAGTCGTGATAGGTAGCTGTATTTTGTTGGTAGAATACATTTTAATTTATTATTATGGTGCTCAGTCAGCTGAGTATATTTTACAAGAAAATTCACTCCTTAGCACGTTTTTACTTAGAGGCATATTTGCTGAGGAGTAAGTACGTATTGAAGTGGCGACAATGGTGGCTACAGTAAAATAGTCTTTGTCAATTTCGTGGAAACTTACCCGGAATACAAATGACGATTTATTTTTTCGAGAACTTTTTTATTTCGCAGTGGAATACATTTTGTGTACCTATATTTTTGTGATGAAAAGCAAAGCAATTGTTCATTTTAATTTTTATTTTGGCTGCCTCTGTGGCGCGGAGGGAGTGTCCGACTGCTACGCAAGAGGTCGTGAGTTCGATTCCCACACGGGACACCACTCTGTGTGATCCACAAATTGTTGTTCCGAGTCAGGGTGTACTTTGCGTTCGTGACTTGTATGTTTGTAAAGTCCCCCGCGACGAAGGGCTTGTACCCTAATGCGGGTTTTTGAAAACAATAAAACAAATTGGGTTAATACAAATGTGTACTTTTGACCCGACTACGGTGATTCCAAAAATAATATTATACAGACTACCACCGTTAATCGCTTAATAACCACTAATAGGTTTACTCATTGGTTGAATCCGTCACATTAGCACATATTTATATAATAATCTATGTAATATTTAATAATCTCATATGTGTCTGATTTTTTTTTATATCTAATTTGTTTAAATAATTGTTTTTGGAAAAAACGGACGTGGGTCACGCAAGCCAGCGCAGAGATTCCATTTTCGGCCGTATTTTCATTTCTCTGAGATAATCTATACTTATAATAAATCTGTAGAGAGGTCAATTCTGTACATGAAATATATTTCCAAAATAACTATCAGGGGGTGATTAGGGATCGATACTGATGCCAAAAATGCAATCAGTAAAATTTTTGTCTGTCTGTCTGTCTGTCTGTATAACCGTTATAGAAACAAAAACTACTCGACGGATTTTAACGAAACTTGGTACAATTATTTTTCATACTCCTGAGTAGGTTATAGTATACTTTTCATCACGCTACAATCAATAGGAGCAGAGCAGTGAAGGAAAACGGGAGAAGTTACTCCATTTTTTAAGCTTTCGTCGCGTGTGCAACCGTAATGGTTAAAGCTACACAGAAATCATGTATGACGGAAATGTTTTCCTTAAAATTATATAAAAAATATCCCACGACAGCATATGTCTATCTTTTATGGTTGACTCACAATATCACGTGTAACTCCCGATAGCTTAGTAGTTCGAAGCTTTCTGATTATATTTGTCTACTCTTACGTTTATAACACTCTCAGTCATCCCTAATTAAAAAAGTTAACATAATTAAGTATTCCATAAAAAATACTTATAGAAATCGGTATAGAAACACCAAAGTTATACATGAAATACGCTAATAATAAACCTTCGCGCGTGAATACTGAATCATGCTATCTATCTATATCTATACATATAATAAAATTGTAAATTTCACGTGTCTGTACATGGCCGAACATAGTGAAAAAAAATATTGGGAAATGTTCGAAAAGAGTATTTAAACACATTCCTACATTATTAGAAATGTCTGTCTGTCTGTCTGTTTGTTTGAACACGCATCACGCAATAACTGTTGGACAGATTCGGTTGAAATTTTGTATGTGTAGTCTGGATTAACATATAGGCTATAATTTATCACGCTATTTCCCATTGGAGCTAAGCAATGACGGATAATGTCTGTAGCTATTTATCGTTATAAAACAATAACTACTTGACGGATCTTCATGAAAATTTGCAGTTTTATTGTAAATACTATAGGTCATTACTCATTATGCTATCGTCTATGGGGAGTGAGCAGCAACGTATGTTTTGTCGAACCATTATGGTTTTTCACAATTTTTTCCACAATAAGACATTATTAACAATTGTATCCCATGGAAACAATAACTTCACGCTAAAAATATTAGGAGCTAAACACAACATTTTCAATTTTCTTAAGATCAGCTATTTTAACCGTGTTTGCATCAGCTGAGGTGGTCTATTGGTACAAGTAGCGGTATTAAACGAGCGAGGTCGGAGGATCGACTCCCTAATTGCGAGTCTCTTTTTGTGTTGTGTTAAAATTATTTTTATTCTTTTTTTTAAGTATTTTTCTAAATGTATACTTATTTATACAAGCTTTTATTTTCAACTTTAACATGTTTACTTTGTTTAACAAATTTTCATATTAATAATCACTTCCAATAGGCACCTTTATCATTGTTTTGCATGAATAGTGATTATGTTATAAATGTAGAAATGAAAAACAATATTACATTACAAATAAACAGTAATTACTTGATATTTTCTAGAATTTATAAATGTTAATTGCTTAAAAAAAATGAAAGATTAAGTCCGCGTTACATCAAAATAAAACACGTGGCGCCATCTGTGATTCGATTTCTTCTGAGTGGCAAAATGGCTTACCTACAAATGTTAATAAACTTTCGCGATTTGTACACATTATGAAAATATATGTATTACGGGTCTTGATCGCGTGAATAATTTAAGGTTAATATGCATGATAGTTTAATATAAAATCACCAAGTATAAAAATAAAATTATCCAGTTTTGAAAATAGATGGCGTTTAAATACAAATTAAAAAGAATCAGGAAAATTGATTTAAAAAAAAAACTGAAATTCTTACGTAGAGGGATATGAATATATAATGATCTTAATTTGCGACAGGTTGACACACCTATTTTTAAATTCACCAATGTAGACATTATAAAATAATATTTTAATCTTCTAAAGTGAGTGAAAAAAAATATTGAAATAAGTTTAGAAATAGTATTTAAACACAAAAAAAGATATCTGAGTATATCTTTTAGAAACGTTTGAATGTTGTTTGTTTGTTTGTTTAAACACGCATCACAGTACCGCGGGCGTAAAACATTGCATTCCTGCGGTACAAACACGGACACAAAGTAGGTGTACTTTAGACTCGGAAAAGATCGCTCGGGCAGGACATAACCTGCGATCATAGGGAATCTGTGAGAGTTTTTTTCCATCATACCTTTATTACCTATGTATAGATTATCTTGAAGGAGCGGCTAGGTACCTCCGATTAAAAGGTCCGATTTAAAAGTGTCGGAGCCGAAGTTGGAGTCGGAGGTTTAAAATCAATCGGAATTTTCGACCTATCGGAGTCAGAATCGAAGCTCCTTAACTCGAAATTTCGCACGAGTAATTGGGCGGTTTCGAGCTTCATTTAACTCGAAACCGCCCCAGTACTCGCGTGGTGGAGGAATTTTTCAATATTAATAGTATTTGATGTGATGCAAATCACTTTTTTGTCGAGGTGTGGTCGTGGGAATTTTAATAATTTGTCTTCTAACCGTCTGGCGCCATAAACTTTGTCGCTCTTCATTTTGCTGCACTGGGCATTTGCTTGGCTTGCCCTGCCATATGTTGGGCCCTGATTAAAGCTAGGCCCAAATATCCATAGATGCCACAGAGCATTGTGGAGCATGTTTACAATATGTTTTACACAGAAGTTGAATTGTAATTTAAACTACCTTAATATAAACCCAACTTCCACGCGAACGAAGTCGCAGGCACAGCTAGTTATAAATATTGGTTCTACGGGAGAAGGAAATTTCTAATTTCAAATTTGAAAAATCTTGAGTAGTTATTGAGACATTTGCAAAATACTTTCTCTTATCCCCTTTTTTATTATTCAGTTAACTGTTTGTAACTTTGCAATTTTTGCAAGCGGCATTTGATTATCTTCAAATATTATTTACATTCTATTCCAAATCGAATGACGCCCTGTTCGTAGTTTTTGAAGACTGCTGATGAAAATTAAGCAAAAAAGCACTTGATAACAAGGCTTAGTGAAAATGTTTGTTATGTAATTTAATTTTCGTCTTTCAAAAAAAAAGCTTTAGTATAACGTAAAAGTTGTCTAAATGTAAATCGAGCATACATTAAATTTTATTATAGTCATTTTGATCTATTGTGTTGCCAGACATAAACTGCTAGTCAGCATTTCTTTGCTTTTTAAAACTCACTCATTGCCTAGTCTAAAATTTCCAGCAAATGCTCTCTCACTCTCTAAATGTCCTTAGTTTTGTAAAGAAAATCTTATCTATTTAAACGGGTAATACGTTTTATTAAAAATAACAAACACTTTCGAAAAAATAGATGAGTGACAAGTTAGATTTTGAGGAATACTTTTCGTTAGTCTATTTCTATACTAATATTATAAAGTGGTAAGATTTGTATTTTATATGTAACGAATAAACTTAAAAACTACATGTTCTTCCCCGGGACCGAATTCCATCTAAATAGGTTCAGGACACGAACAAATAAAGTCACTTTCACATTTTTATGATATAAATATGGATATAAAGAGATAACAAAATGCAAACATGACAAAGCGTTTGATCTGATTAACGTCAATCATTTTGACGAAAATTTGTTGCATTACATCCACATTTCGCATCGCACTTAAGCTTAGGAAATCAACTTTTTATCAGTTGACATGTATGATAACCAGATAAGTAAGTTTGTGGGTAAAATATAAAACTAATAATGTAGATTAAAAGTTATTTGTCGTTTTTGTAGTACTTAATATGTTTTTTAGATTACTTGTTGCATACGTTTGGACCAACTCCCCGGCGCGAATTTACAAGCAAACAATTCCCCTTTCTGTTCTTCAATTACCTCTGTGCAAAAAACATTTATTGCTTATAAGATGAACGCAAATATGTTTAGAACCTATTTAAGCAATAGTTTAGCTTTTAATTACGAGACGTTTTGTTCTCTTTTTAATTTCACCAAAGGACGACTATGAGAAACGATGGTATTTAAAATACTGTTCTCATTTTGTCAACAACTACATCAAGATATTACTTTAATTTTATCTAAACTACATGACTTGCTAAAATTTTATTCTTCTATCCAGGGTTGCCTACGACGTGCAACAAACGGATGTGATGACGTGCATCGCCCTCATCAGCCATGTGATGTGCTACGCCAACTCGGCCGTCAACCCCCTCATTTATAACTTCATGAGTGGTATGTATGCCTTCAGCTGCTTTATTTATATCTAATTCTTCATTGGTGACTTTAATTTTATCATTAACTACATCAAATCAAATAGAATTTATGAGATTTTCAGTTGATCATTATCAAATGGCATTAGGCATTAAGTTTGGTGTTTACTACTCATTGCTTTGTTCCTTCTTTTTCTTTACCTTGTAATTATTCTTATTCTAGGTTTACTTTATTTTCAATTATAATCGTATTTTTTTATTACATATCATTAAAATGGCCATTCACTTACTGTTCTTCTGAATGTCTTCTTGTACGTTATGTACGCCTTCATCTCCTTAATTTTTTTGTGGTGTTTTTCCATTGTTTATTTTATTTTGTCATCCAGTTCATATGATAAAGATGTTTTTGTACTGTTTATATTATTATTTTGACCTTTTGTATCAAGATAAGCTGAGTAATCTCTGAATCCAAATCTAAAATTATAATTTCTTGAGATATTACTATGTTTTTTAAACTCTTTGTTTTTGGTGTTAACCAGTTAATTGTTTGTTATAAAATTAGTTCTAATTTATTGATACCTCTACATTTACTACATAATACCATACAAATACACATATACTAACAGTACTAACACTCATATTTTTATAACGTTCATTGGAAAAGTGGTTCCTGCTCCGAGGTAAGCCATGAGAGTTGTTGAAAAACGGTTACTCATAGTTGCATGGGCCCTACGAATACTTTTTACAATCAGCGACCGATGATATAGTCACATAGCCCATACACGTACGTGTACTTTTAACAATCAGTAATATAATCGTATGGCCCTTACATATAGGTATACTTTTTAGTATTATCGTTGAAGGGACAAATTTTAAAGGGTTCAAGGACATTAAATGTCTGATATACCTAAATACACATAGTCCAATAGCCCTTACACATACGAGCACTTTTCGAGCACCAATGGCCAGCCATTTAGTCGCATGACTCTTCCCCATATTTTTAGTATCAGCGACCCACGACATAGTCATATGGCCCTTACATTTACGAGTGCTTTTTAAGCACCAACGGGCAGCCATTTAGTTGCATGACTCTTCCCCATATTTTTTAGTATCAGCGACCGACGACAAAGTCATATGGCCCTTACACATACGAGATCTTTTTAGCACCAACGACCAGCTGTTTAGTCGCATGACTCTTCCCCATATTTTTTAGTATCAGCTACCGACGACATAGTACATAGACTGCCTCTGTGGCGCGGTGGGAGTGTATCCGACTGCTACGCAAGAGGTCGTGGGTTCGATCCCCACCCAGGATAAAACTTTGTGTGATAAGCACGATGGTTTATTCTGTGTCTGGGTGTTATTTATCGATAATATGTATGTATTTAGAAATATTTAAGTATGTTTATCGGTTGTCTGATTTCCATAGTACAAGCTCTGCTTAGTTTGGGATCAGACAGTTTTGTGTGAGTTGTCCCAAAATATTATTATTATATTATTAAATATTATAGTCATATGGCCCTTACATTTACGAGTGCTTTTTAAGCATCAACGGGCAGCCATTTAGTCGCATGACTCTTCCCCATATTTTTTAGTATCAGCGACCCACGACATAGTCATATGGCCCTTACATTTACGAGTGCTTTTTAAGCATATTAGATAAATTTCGGGACTTAATCGCGTGAATTATTTAAAGGTACGAACCTTTTTTTTACCCGACGTTTAAAGGTACGAACTTTTTAAGCACCACAGGGCAGCCATTTAGTCGCATGGCTCTTCCCCACATTTTTTAGTATCAGTGACCGACGACGTAGTAACATGGCCCTTACTCATATGAGATCTTTTTGGCACCAACGACCAGCCATTTAGTCGCATGACTTCCACACACTTTTACGAAGATAAATTAGCCAGACAAGGGATCATTGGCATAGCTTTGTGTTTGATGGATGAAAAAGTTAATTCATATTTAATGAGGGAAAGTTTTGTGCCGTGTGGTGCCGACTTAAGAATAGTACCACCCCATCTCTACCCGTGGGTGTCGTCAAGGCGACTAAGGGACTTCACCCCGGAGGACGGGCAGCAGCGTCCTCTGCGTACTTAAAGCCTTACAGCGATCGCCAACCCGCTCGCCAAGCGTGGCGATTATGGCAATTATCCCCAGGATCTACATACTAGTAGGTTCTACTGGGGAGACCCGTGCCCAGCAGTGGGCCATCTTATGGGTTGATATGTATGAGGGAAAGTTGCGTCGGCACGCTACGAACAGCGTGTCAGATACATCATGTAGACTTATATATTCGGTATCGTAAAGGATACGTTTTTGTTATGTTAATAAAAGTACCTGGATGACCGAGCTTTGACCGGTATTTTTTTTTAAACGACGTTCTCTAAAAATGTAACTTAACTAGATTGATTTATCGCCCCCGAAACCAACTGCATACTAAATTTCATGAAAATTGTTGGATTTTTGTTTCAAGATTTTTTTATTATTTTATTTAATCGGCGGTAGCTTAATGGCTAAGGCATCGGTCTCGCAATCGTGAGGTCGCGGGTTCGAATCCTACCCATTATACTACCGACGTGAACCCACTCCTAACACAAGCCTTTGAGCTTAGCTGGAGGGGTTAACAAGATTGCTAGTAATGTGGGATTCAATCCCACATTACTAGTTATCTTTTTTAAGAAAAAAAAAAAATTATTTATTACTTTGTCAGCGTAAGTAATCCGATAATAATATGTACATCCAAATTACGAATTTCTAGTACTACCAGCCTCTGAGCTAAGCTGCGGACGGACGGACATGGCGAATCTATAAGGGTTTCATTTTTGACATTTTGGCTACAGAACCCTAAAAATGCAAATAACTGACCAAGGGGCCAGTGCAAGTCGGATTCGCGCATTTAGATTTCGATACAAACGTTTTTGTGGTGATGTGGTTCGAATCTAGCCAACGATTGCTTCATACATATAATACATGCGAATATTAAATTTATACTAATATAAAGCTGAAGAGTTTGTTTGTTTGAACGCGGTAATCTCAGAAACTACTGGTCTGAATTAAAAATTATTTTGCTGTTAAATAGTCCATTTATCGAAGAAGGCTGTAGACTATATTACATCACGCTACGACCAATAGGAGCGGAGCAGCAATGAAAAATATTGCAAAAACGGGACAAAATTTCGCAGACGAAGTTGCGCGGGACAGCTAGTGTATACTAATATTATAAAGCTCAAGAGTTTGTTTGAACGCAATAATCTCAGGAACTATAGGTCCGAATTGAAAAAGTCTTTTACTTTTGGAAAGCCCATTTATTGAGGAAGGCTATAGGCTGTATAAAATCACGCTACAACAAATAGGAGCGGAGCAGCAATAAAATATGTTGCGGATCAGCTAGTTAAATAATAATTGTGTAGTTTTAATGTTGATTGTTTTGTTACAATTGTGTGTATAGTATAGAACCATTATCCAATAACGTACCTGTATGTAAATTAAATTGAATAATGACATAATTAATTCTATCTAAATGAAAATTAACCAAATATAAACAGTATTGAACACGAATACACAAATAGATAAACTTTAATGAGCCTGTTGGTCTAGTCTAGTGGTTAGTTACCCTAATTGCTAAACCAGAGGTCGTGGGTTCAATTCCCACCCAGGGTATCTTTGTGTATTAAACATAATTGTTTATTCTGTATTTGGGTGTGATTTTTAGGGTTCCGTAGCCAAAATGGCAAAAAAGGAACCCTTATAGTTTTGTCATGTCCGTCTGTCTATCTGTCCGTTCGTATGTCACAGGCATTTTACTCAAAGATATTGATGAAATTTGGTTATTATTAAGGTAAAGTTTGTGAGTTTATGAGGTTGTTGGGGGTAATCTCTGGATATATTAAACCGATTTTGATAATTCTTTTACTAATAGAAATCCGCGTTATTTGTGAGTATCCTAGGCTATATAACATCACGCTACGGCTAATAGGAGCCGAACATCAGTGAAAAATGTTGCAAAAACGGGGGAAAATGAAGCAAAAGAAGTTGCGCGGGTCATCTCTGAATCTATTGAACCGATATCAAAAATTATTTTCCCAATAGAAAGCCACGTTATTTGTAAGTGTCTTAGTCATATCATAGGCTACGACCAATACGAGTGGAGAGTCAATGAAAAACGTTGGATCAACGGGGGAATATGACGCAAACGAAGTTGCGCCGGAGAACTAGTAGTTAATAAATAAATGAACAAAGTAAACAAAAAAAAATTTAGGATACTTGAATTTTGAAAAAAAAAATTAAAGCTCTCAGTATCATGGGTAACACAACAACCCTTGATTTCGACCAATCTTTCCAATATTTTATGTAAATCCAACAAACTATCTAAAAAAACTGATAAAAGTCAAAGAGAAGACACTTTTCCGGGGTATTTTTTTTAAAAACATCTAGTTAAAAATAAAACTAAAAAGCTTTTAAAGTAACTAATACAAACTTTGCCGCAATGCAAAGTTTACTCGCCTCTTTAGTAAACTTTTTCTACTAGATTTTCGCTTCAAAGTAGAATTTCGTCCCATTTGCCAGTGACGACATACTTGATTTAATCAGCGAAAGAACCCAACAAGGTAGCTCTTTGAAGACTTGAAAAACTAGTACCTGGCTTCTCCTGCAATGTTTAAGATAGATATAACTCATTAGGAACTTTTGGTCATGTTACGGCCAAGTCTTAGATGGAACATGCAATTCAGGGGGTCAATTCACGTATTTAAAGCAGTGCAGTTGCAGTTAAATTTCGATTGAAACGGCCTTATTGTATTCTTGTAACTTTGGGATCGATCTCAAATACGCTTGCGTCAAGTATGCATCTCGAGAGCGTGTTAGATTTTACATAGGGGTCGTAGCGATTTGTAATAAAATACTAAAGCTTTTATTGTAGAACTACGTAGAAGTCCTACGACTCCTTCTTGTAGAAGTCCTACGACTCATCGTAGTAGTACTACGACTCATTGTAGACCACTACGACTCATCGTAGAACTACACTTACTACTGTGTCAGGATATTTGGATCATATACCCAATCAGTTGCAATCTAACCTTATCAATCAGTATAGTATCAATAGAATAAATTAGGGAGGTAAATAATACAAAGGAATAAATGACAAGTATCATATATTTTCAACCTTATTTGGTCTAGTTGTATCAAAGGTTTCATAATAGCCAGTCTCCTAATAAACATTTGCCGTACTACATTTCATACATCCTAAATACAATATACCACAGATACTTTCTAACATAACCAATTCACAACATTATTGCAATGTACGACCATATCGCTGTAGAACAGCTGATAAGTATCACACCAGGCAATATTCATCAAATCATACCACATTGCAATATATTGTTATTAGTCAATATCTATACTTAATACACAATAATAGGATATCAGCACAAAAGAACCAGCAATAAGTATAATCTGAATCGGATCGTACCTGTATCCACAAATGTTGCAATCAGACTGAGCCTCGATCACAATCTGTCAGTCCTTTTATAGAACAAATACACTGAATATTAAAGAACATGTGGGTACTTCGCAAATATTCCTAATTATTATACTTTAACCCCTAAAATAATTTAATACACAGAATTATGTTATTTAAATAAAGGAATAATAATAAAACTATTACACAGATAAAACACACATAAAAGAAGTGAAATATCACAACAACAATATTTGACGTTTCAAGCAGTACCTACATTTGTGACCAGTGGATATTTATTGTTTTAATTCATTTATAATACTGTGTGGTGCTTTTATAATGTGTTATAATCATCTTAAATAATTTACATGTTAATTACAACATAAACTGTAAGTACTTGTACTTTGTCATAACCTATTCCGTGATACAAATTATTGTTCAGGTTACTAAAAATACAATTGACATAAAGACATGGCTACTTGCATATCCATGGCTATTGTTATAATATAAACAACCTGTAGCTACTTCTATAATGTCAATTTACTCTGCCATAACGTATTCTGTTATTCTAATGTACAAATACTGTCACATATTCTACAGTTAACAACATTACAGTGATATTTAGGATTCCTTATTAAAGTGGTCATTATGTCTACGATTTATTGACAGGCTAAACAAATTCATCAAATATATTCATCCCTTAGTACACAGGTATAATATTTACCTGAATTTATTTATTACGATTGATATTTATCTATGTAAATAGCCATTAATATATCCCTTATCTATCAAGCGCAATAACGACATTCTAGTACGGTGTGCAAGCGTTTTTAAGAACGATCCCAAAGTTACTAGAAAACGTCAATGGCCGTATAATTGCACTGTTTTAAGTACGTGAATTGACGCGCAGGTATTTAAATTCAAATTCGCACACGGAGCCTTACACTTTCTGGCATTTTTAGGGCAGGACCCCTAGGCATAACCCCTGTTATGAAACTTTTAGAAATATCCAACTAACAGACTTAGAGTACCTACACCCTAACTCGGAATAACAATTACTGGATCACACAAAGTGGTCTCCCATCTACTGTGGGAGCCTCTTATATATAACTAATTTTTGCGAACACAAATAAAATATCGTCCAAATAGTCAGAACATTCTAAGGAGAACTTGGACGTTCTCAAGTGTGGTCTCAATGCCAGAATTGGTTAATAGCGTAGGGACGTATTCTCTAAGATCGCAGGTTCGAATCCCACCTGAAACATAAAAACGACGTATAAATTAATGCCTGTCCGATGCGAAAGATAGAATATCTACCTTTCGGATCGAACAGGCATTCATTTCATTCATTTACACCAACCGAATAGTGCGGCTTAAGGAGTGGGTTTTCTGTTGTTTTTATTGCATACTTACATCGTTATGCCTTCTAAATAATAATTTTCAATGGAATTTGTACAACCATTTTCTTACTTCTCATTTTATCAGTTGTTACTCGTAAACTTGTAAAGCCTACTTAGCTGTGATAGTTTTCCTTTTAATTTCACTATACTGCTGATTTTTTTCACATATCCAATATCAACCATTTAACTGGCAGGGGAGGGGGACACTTGACTCTTACAAAAAATTCCAAATTTCATCCATATACATTGAGTAGTTTTTGAATAAAATGTCTGTGACATACAGATGGACGGACAGACAGACAGATAGACAGACTGGCAGACGGACCGACATGACGAAACTATAAGGGTTCATTTTTGCCATTTTGACTACGAAACCACAAAAAAAGAGAATCGTATGGGAACATTTAACAAGGAACACAACACGAAATCCTTTAATCTCTAATGGACGCAATAGATGGCGTGACGATCGCCTTAAAATCGTATACGATAACTACAAGAAAGTATAGTACAATTCGTATTACGACTACAGACAACCAAAAGATCTCTCTCAAACATGTCGTCAGCTCTCATCCCATCTATACTATAATATTATAAAGCTGAAGAGTTTGTTTGTTTGACCGCGATAGTCTCAGGAACTAGTGATTCGAATTGAAAAATTCTTTCATTGTTGGATAGCCCATTTATCGAGGAAGGCTACAGGCTCTATAACATCACGCTACGACCAACAGGAGCGGAGCAGCAATGAGAAATGTTGCAAAAACGGGGAAAATTTACACAAACGAAGTTGCACGGGACAGCTAGTCATAATATATTATCTAACCATCTTTTTACGACTACCCGTTATCATAATAATTACCGACATAACGTTAGACCTTCGGGATTTCCAACAGACTACGAGTTTTCGGCTTTAGCAAATTGCTGATGTGGTACTAGACGTAAGGAAAATGGATGTAATTTTAATCAGGCCCACTAAGGAAAATCCATAAAGAATAATCTATAATGTTAAAATGTGTCTTTGTTTACTGTAGGGAATGTTATTTACATTAGGTGAAGTGTATCACCTGTGTATCATCTTATTTTAAATGTTGATAAACTTTCGCGATTTGTACACATTTTGAAAATTTATTTAAACAACGTTATTCTTCGTATAGTGCAAACCTGAAGTAAAAATCTTGTTATGGGTGTCTGAGTTTTGCACTATACCAAAAATCTTTATGTATATATTTCTTGTGTGCGTGTGTATGTCACTGAACTCCTCCTAGACGGCTGGACCGATTTTGATGAAATTTTTTGTGTGAGTTCAAGGGGATTCGAGGATGGTTTAGATTCACAATTGAACCCGATTTACCAAAAAAAAAGAGTCGAGACAAAGTTCGCCGGGACAGCTAGTATTCTTGTATATCACTTACTAGCTGTCCCGCGCAACTTCCTCTGCGTAAATATTCCCCATTTTTGCAACATTTATCATTGCTGCTCCGCTCCTATTAGTCGTATCGTGATGTTATCGCTTTTAAACAAACAAAGAAACTCTTCAGCTTTATAATATTTGTTTAAAAACTATATTGATACACTCAATATTATATGTATTTTTAAGTTGACCGACTGCAATACTTTACAATTCTAAAGGTTTTCTTAAGTAGGAATAATTTCAGAATATAACAAGTTTCGACTGCCTCTGTGGCGCGGTGGGAGTGTATCCGACTACTACACAAGAGGTCGTGGGTTCGATCCCTACCCAGGATAAAACTTTGTGATGATCAGGATGGTTTATTCTGTGTCTAAGTATTATATTTAGAAATATATAAGTATGTTTATCGATTGTCTCGTTTCCATAGTACAAGATCTGCTTAGTTTGGGATCAGATAGCTTTGTATGAGTTGTCCCAAGATAATATTATTATTATTACTTTCGTAGGTGTAGTGTAGTAGTAGGTGTCTATGCCATAACATACCTACGATATTTGATAATGCGGCGACATTGAGGATAGAACCCAAATTACCCCAATCGTCGATAGAGAAGTGCGTCAAGCATATTTCGCGCTTAAAAGTGGAAGAATGGGCTTTAACAACCCAGTTCCAATATATTGAGTTACTAGATGACCCGCGCAACTTCGTCTGCATAAATTTTCCCCGTTTTTGCAACATTTTTCATTGTTGCTCCGCTCGTATTGGCTGTAGCGTGATGTTATATAGCCTATAGCCTTCCTCGATAAATGGGCCATCCAACAGTAAAAGATTTTTTCAATTCGGACTCGCAGGTCTTGAGATTATCGCGTTCAAACAAATAAACAAACGAACTCTTCAGTTATATAATACTAGTATAGATTCCTTATCAGTAAGGATTTGATGAAAAGGCTGCCTCAATGGCGTATTGGAACTGCCTAGGTACTGCTACTTTACGGCCGGCCAAGAAAGTGTTTAATCAATTTTGACAAAGCTTCCTTTGTAACCAAATAGCGTTAAGGTTGAAATTGGTAACTGTCAGTATATAATTGCAAGATCAATCTTGTAGTTTAAGACGTACAAATGAATTTCAATATATGGGTGATATACCATATTTTTGGCCGACTGTACAAGAGGTTGTGAATTCTTATTTTATTTGTTAGAGTTGTGTGAGTTCCATAAATATTGGTGCAAAGTCTGGAAGTAGGTACTTAGTGTCCGTTAATGTATATTTGTTAAGTACCCCGCGACACGGCGCTTATACCCTAGAGAGGAGATTTTTTGTAATAAAATAAATAACAGGTATTTATTTAATTAAATTGTATTTATTTTTCTTTATATACCAGGAATACGTATATCAAGGACTGGGCTATTACCAAAAATTAACGATGTTTGTACTAAGACTGTACAAATAACACTATAACTGAAAAAAATTGGGAGTTTTATTTCTAAACGAAATTCCGTCTTTGTTTCTATTTGTGGTATTGAATCGTTCTAAAGTATCTGACATAAAATTCGCTTCAAAAATAATAAACCGGGCAAGATCATGTCGGACCATGTTCAGTGAAAGGTTCCGCAGTCTTGAATAATTGCATCAACAGAAGAGCGTATGTACATGGCACTTACGCCTTTTTTTTGAGAAGTGCAATTTTTCGGCAATAACTCAATGACGGTATATCCGATCATGTTCAAAATAATTTTAGTTTAAAGTATTTATTAAGCGCTAACTTTGTGACTTTTTCATATGTTTTGGTCCCAGGGTTCAAAAGTTAAGGTGGACGGACACAATTTATGCAACTTTTAGAGCGATTATCTTCAAATGCATTTTTTTTATTTCTAAAAATAAAAGATGTTTGTTTTCAGCAAAATTCGCTAACTCAAACATTGGCGTAGGTACTATCCCTCTAGGGGGCATTGGTTTGGTCCAACCAGTAGGTATGTATGTCATCATGTGGTATGCCATATGATTGAAAAACATTACCTTCTTTTTGGCACAGTCGGGTAAAAATATAATTACAGTTTATATTGCATCGATGGAGAAAACTGTACCTAGTGATGAAAATGACGGTTTCATGGTCCTATAGTCGAAAAAATCTAGACATTCAGGCAAGACCGATCCAAATTGGGCCCGAAATATTAAATTACAGATATCTAGTATTTTCTCGCAGAGAGGCCAGTGTCCCAGAAGTAGGGACTTAAAACGGCTCATTACGAATACTACGTCAATTTATTGTACTTACATTTCCTTGTTTTATTATTGACTAGCTGATCCGCGCAATTCGTCTGCGTAACTTTTCCACGTTTTTGCAACATTGCTGCTCTACTCCTATTGGTCGTAGCGTGATGTTATATAGCCTTCCTCGATAAATGGGCTCTATACAACAGTAAAAGATTTTATTCCATTCAGATTAGTAGATCCTGAGATTATCGCGTTCAAACAAACTCTTTAGCTTTATAATATTAGTATAAATGACATTTTCCGCTTCATTTTCTGACTTGACGTTGACTGCCACTGTGGCGCGGTGGGAATTTGTCCGACTGCTACGCAAGAGGTCGTGGGTTCGATTCCCACACGGGACACCACTTTGTGTGATCCACAAATTGTTGTTCCGAGTCTGGGTGTTTGTGTCCGTGACTTGTATGTTTGTAAAGTCCCCCGCGACACAGGGCTTGTACCCTAATGCTGGAGTCGTCTTGAAAAAAAAAAAAAAAATTAGTTTTTCACTCAATCTTTTAACTAATATACCCATTTTATCATCATTTTTAAAGATTACCTTTACCAAAGATTACTTCACAATAATTACACTCAGGAGAAATAAGTTTTTTTAATATTTCTCTTTTCTTCCTTTCTCATACTCTAATTATTCTCTTACCGTAGCAACCAAGGTAGTTGAAATTGTTTGATAACACTTCAAAAAGTAACAAATCAAATAAACTTGATAAGATTTCGTCTATAAACATATTTGCGAAATCATTTACTGGTTCAATTAATTCAATGAAATTGAAGGGAAACGAATACACATTTCCGGCTTGTGAGCAAACAAACGGATAAAGGTAGTTGTAGAATATATACTGCGGCAATTTGACTGCCTCCATACCGCAATAGGAGAGCAGGTATGACGCAATGACCTCTATACAACCTCTATAGTACCTATTATTATTATTATTATTACTAGTACGATTAACTAAAGTGACAGAGTTGTAAAAATGGCGGCAAACTGACATGTCGCTATTTTTACAGCTCCGCTTTTAAAGTGTAAAATATACTTGAAATACGTGATAACTGGACAAGAACGAGACTTTGTGATTGAAAGAAGAAAACTAGAAATAAATTATACATGAAACTGACGTATGCACATAATGTGCGAGCCATAATCTCTACCTATTAATTATTTATAAGTTTATGGCAATCTGGCCGTTTTATCGGCTAATTTCTGTCAGTGTCAAGTATGTATGCGCTTATTACATGTACAAAGTCTGGTTCTTAGTCAGTTATCACTTATTCAAATCATTTTTTTACAAGTTAAACTCGGAACTGTAAAAATAATGGCCGGTTAGTTTTCCGCCATTTTTACAACTCCCCATTTCAAATTTTGAATCGAATGACTCTTCATTTGAAATGTCAAACTAGTTCACGGGACGTACTAGTTTGATACTTATGACCAATGGCAGTTGTTTTTATCCTTGTTACTTAATGCAGACTTTTATTCTTCTCTCCAACTTATTACGGCTCTGATCGCCTTTATTCGTTACAATGCTATCAGATTATGATGTGTCCATCTATGAATGTTGGTATAGATATATATAATATTATTTTTAATATTAATTATATTTTTGTTTGTTACGGTTACTACCAACACAAATATTTCAGCAGTAGAAATTAAAAATGTTGCCCGTTTACTCCATTACACATCTGACATTAGCAGTATTGCCATTAAAATAAAGTATAGAGTTTGATTTTGTCAAATGACCGTCCATGGGAGTCTTATTGTTGTTGACGGTAGCCAGTCCAGCATTATATTACTATTGAGGTCAGTGATATATCCACAGAATACCGAGAGTAAAGGCAATCTACATACAATACGTAGACAAAGACATTCACAAACATATCAAACCACTAGCGTTTGTGTCAATTTTCCCCGTTGGGACGAAGTTCCTTATCGCGCGTTGTGAAAGGGTGCTAAACAGAAAAAAATCTCACGAAAAGTTGTAACGACACTTTTTGACACACACAAGCCGTGCAGCGTGCGCGTAAGATATGAACATCTAATTTGACGAAGAAGTCACCTGTCGATTTGGTCTAGAGGCATAAATTCGGTACACAGTATTGGTGACAATTGTGTAGTTGTGGGTTCGAGCCTTCGGTATACAATCGTCTTTTTGTAAGTTATTTTCGTTTCGTCTTTCTATTTCGCATTGAACAGTGTGGTGTTGCGAAAATTATAAAAAAAAAGATTCGAAGAACTTCGTTCCATCCGGGTGTCCCTTGACACCTCTCAAGTTTTTTTCAGCAACATTTTTTATTGATGCTTCGCTCCTATTTGTCATAGCGTGATATTGCCTATATGCTTCCTCGATAAAAGGGTTATCCAACACTAATATAATTTTTCAATTCGAAGCAGTAGTTCCTGAGATTATCGCGCCCAAACAAACAAACTCTTCAGCTTTTTAATATTTGTATAGATATACTGCTGGGCACTGGTTTCTTAAGCAAAACCTACATATTATAGATCTTGGGGATAACTACAATAATCACCACAATTGGCGAGCGGGTTGGCGATCGCAGTAAGGCTTTAAAAACGCAAAATACGCTGCTGCCCGTCCTCCGATATGAAATCCCTTAGTCGCCTTGACGACACGCACGGGAATAGATGAATTAAACTGTTGCTACTCGGCTAAAGGTATCACATATGCACACGGAATCGAGACACGCCTTACTAACAAAATACAGCGATGTGGACGTGGTAAAACCGAATACAAAAATAGCGAAAAATAGATAAATGTTACAAAAAAAGAAAAAGAAAAAAGTAACTTCAGCTGGCTCGAACCCTCGACCAGTCGATATTGGTTCTACGCTAACCGTTCAACCGTAGGACTACGGAAAATACTAACTATTAGTTGAAATACCCGTCCCAATTAAACTTTTCCAAAACAATGTTTAAGCTCCTTTTGATTATAGCGTGATTCCAGTGATTGGGTATAGTCGTATTTAATAATGCATCATAAGACTTTTTGTGATGATACAGTATGGTTCGACAAAAAATGCACCACTGCTAGATCCCTATAAATGATAGCGCAATGATTCTTAGTCAAGTATTAGTGAACTACCAAATTGCAAGTTTTAACAAAAATCCGCCTCGTGGTATTTGCAAAATATTTTAAAGATGAAGTCCAAAAATAAACATTTTACGTTATTGCTCAGGTCTTAAAGAAAATAGCGCGATGAAATATATCCTATCATTTAATCACACCTACTCAAAAAATTTGAATAGAATCTGTCCATTTTAGCCAACCCCGA
The DNA here is from genome assembly GCA_945859575.2 of Herminia tarsipennalis. Taxonomy (NCBI): domain Eukaryota; kingdom Metazoa; phylum Arthropoda; class Insecta; order Lepidoptera; family Erebidae; genus Herminia; species Herminia tarsipennalis. The sequence continues at coordinate 19,084,878 of OX243849.2, read as the reverse complement.
ACAAACATACAAACAAACAAACAGACACGAAAAAACAAAGCATAGATTTGAACTTTAATTAGTCGAAATATTTAAAGATCATTTTTAATACTCCACACATATCCCATAGTAGCACTAAACTGTTTAATTATTCATCCTACTCATCTCCTAAACGTGTCTTGTAGCTAGTACACCGTCTATTTACGTATTAGCTTAGCGCCACGGAACAGGCAGACATTTTAATTAAGACTCAGTGCGGTGTCAGCGACAGGTCGGCAAATCTCATTTCAAGTGATTAACAGGTGCCTTGAATCTAAAGACATATTGAGTAAATGCACTTATATAAAGTGTAATGGAACGGTGGTTAACATACACGTAATAATAATAACTTGGGACATATTACAAACGGCCGTCTGATCTCAAATTAGACAGAGACTGAACTATGGCAACCAGACAGCTGACAAACATCTTAATATATTTGTAAATATGTACATATTAAAGGCAAGGTACACCAGAAACAGAATAAACATTCGTCCTCATCACGCAAAGATCTAATGAAGTCATACGTCTAAAATGGGTTCAAATCTGATATATCTATTGGTCATCAATTAGAGTTATCTACCATTTTCTTTACATTTGGATTTCAAAAACAAAACACAATAATTTTACGTAATAACGCCATTAAAAAACATTGATGTCATATCGCCATTCGCGTTGCTTAGCAACTAGTCAAAAATGGTAGTTCCAATTTTATCGCATGTCGCTGCAATCGCCATTCGTTTTTGCTTAGCAACCAATCAATAACATGACTGCTTAGCAACCAATCAAAAACGTGACTGCTTAGCAACTAATCAATAACGTGACTGCTTAGCAACCAATCAATAACGTGACTGCTTACCAACCAATCAATAACGTGACTGCTTAGCAACCAATCAATAACATGACTGCTTAGCAACCAATCAATAACGTGACCGTTGCTACATGATACTTTTGCGTGCGTTATCGTTATCACATCAAAAAGAATAGGACTTAATTTTGGAATCTGTAAGACAGACAGACAGATAGAGTTAGTTTCACATTTGCTACAGATTTATCCAACTCCATTTACTTCCAACACGAACAGATACCATAAAGACTGACCATAATTAAGCTAAGAAATTGGCCAACCAATCTCTTCCCACTCATTTCCTTCACATAGAATTAACCGTAAGTATAAAACAGTGGCGGTTAGCCACCGATCCGGTCATTATTCACCGGTTCTAATGAAACCGCATTTAACTTATGTTAGAAGGGGAATATACTGAGGTAAACATGTCTTAAGTTCGTCGTGTATATACTGCTGATATATATTACGGTTAGAGACACGGTTTAATGAGCGTACGTCGTTGACTTAAGGCTAGCAATTTCAAGACGTGGTAGTGCCTCAGTGGTGGGAGTGTGTGCGACTGCTACGCAAGAGGTCGTGGGTTCGATTCCCACACGGGACACCACTTTGTGTGATCTACTTTATGTCCGTGACTTGTTTGTTTGTAAAGTCTCCCGCGACACAGGGCTTGTACATTATTGCGGAAATTGTCTTTAAAAAAAAAATGTGTGGCACTCGGGGACTGCCGTGGTAAAGCTATTGCATAGCATTTTTTATCAACTTATGCATTTTTTTTTCATTTTTCTTCAAATCTTTCTGACGCTGATAATATGCTCTTTGACGTTCACAATTTCTTTTTAGCTCTTTAAGTTTTTCTTCTCTATTAAACGAAAATAGCTAAGTATAAATAATTAGGTATAAATAGTGTAATTACACACCAAAAAAAAATATTCATTCAATTACGTATTCGTTCGATTTCGGAGCAGCTCGTCTCGATCCGTGCGAGCTTCGTACAGTCGCACCATATAAAGGGTCTTTCAACAAAGACGGGTCGATGTTAAAATTGAATAAAACTAGATGTGTGTGAGATATTAACGAAATTTATTTTTTATTTGAAAGGCCCTTTATGCCATTATGCATGAAATATGACATCGTTCAAATGTCCGCCGCGGCTTCGCATGGTGGCACAAATCCGAGAGGTCCAATTTTTAATGACTCTGCTGCATAAATCCGGCTGAATCTGAGCGATGGCCTGCGTTATGTTGGCTTTCAGGGCAACGGTCGAATGTGGTTTATTGGCATAGACCTGCGACTTCAGAAAACCCCACAAGAAAAAGTCTAGCGGAGTCAAATCACACGATCTTGGTGGCCAATTCACGTCACCTCTGCGAGAGATAACCCTACCCGCAAACCGTTCATGCAGAATGTCGATTGTGTCGTTCGCTGTGTGGCAAGTAGCGCCATCTTGCTGGAACCACATGTCATTCACGTCCATATTGTTCAATTTAAGCCAAAAGAAATTGTTTATCATTGATCTGTAGCGCTCACCGTTGACGGTGCTGGCCTCGCCAACTTCGTTTTCGTAGAAGTACGGACCAATGACGCCGCCAGACCAAAATCCGCACCAAACAGTTACTTTTTGTGGATGCATTGCTATCTGGTGAACCTCATGTGGGTTGTGGTCATCCCATATACGGCAATTTTGCTTATTAACAAAACCATTCATCCAAAAATGTGCCTCGTCGCTAAAGATTATTTTTTGGCCAAAATCGGGGTCCTTCTCTGTTCTCATTTTGATAATAAAGTTTTATCATTTGCACATGCTGCTCAACCGTGTAACTTGCCATGGTGATTTGGCATCAGTGACTGAATAAGAAAAAACAGATTTGACAGATGCCGCCAAATCAAAATGCCGCCACAGATTATTAATATCGACCCGCTCTATTTGAAAGACCCTTTACATATACGTTAAGCGAACGCTCGGCCGAGCTAGATTGTCGGCGGAGTGGGGAATGTTAGGTTTTATTTTCGTTACGGAGTTTCTTGATTCGGTCGCCGCGCTCATATCGTAATATGGAAAACTGGGTTAATGCATAAGGGGTACGAATCCCACAGGGGACCAAAAGAAGCTTACATTAGACTTGCATTTTGTAACCTCCCCGTCTTTATAAACATATCTCAAAAATACATATGAATACTAGTTTTAACACATTGCAATTAATGAACTAAATGAGAAAAGAACTTGGTAATAAAAACTCATAGCCACTTTTTTCAATTGATGTTTACGTACGACATTGTCTATGTAGACGAAGTTCCTTTATCTATACTAATATTATAAAGAGGAAAGATTTGATTGTTTATTTGTATTGAATAGGCTCCGAAACTACTGAATGGATTTGAAAAATTCTTTTATCGTTGTGAAGCTACACTAACCTCGGGTGACATAGGCTATTTTTTATCCCTGTATTCCTACGGGAACGGGTAGTACGCGGGTGAAACCGCGAGGCGTCCGCTAGTTTAAAGATAAAAATATATTTGGTTATAAATAAGGTCGGGGCAAAAGTATTTTCGTATTTTTCATACAAAGAAAAAAAATGTTTTGGTATAATTTTTTATTTATTTATAATAGTACCGTTTTCATCGGTTACTTGTTGTGTAGTAGGGTAGTGCCATGATCCCATTGCTGTAAAAAAAATATAAATATAAATATATAATTTTTGATTTAAAAAATCTAACAGGTAGTTTTCAGTGTTCTTTTGAGGTCAACTTTATGCTTCCTAAAGAGTTCTGAAGTAACCGCAACAGGTGGAAGATGGAACAAGATGAGGGGTATACGGAGAATGCATCAACACATCCGAGCGAGCCTCATCCTTCACACTAAAACTTCCAGACTTGAAACGCTTGAACCACATTTGTGCTACTCGTCCGTAAACCGCACAAACTGAAAAATTGCTGAAACTAGTTTATTTTATTTTTTTTGCATCACTAACAATACATTCAAAATACGAAAAAAAAAATTGCCCCTACCTTATTTTCTCGTAGTGATTTGTAATGAGCAACGATTGGCATAAGTAGTGCCATTTCGCGGGATTCGTCAACCGTGGCATAACGTGGACATACCACCTAATCTGAAAAATCCCGGAGTTTTAAGATTCACTATCATCTAATGTAACCAATAAATAATTAACAAACTCGTATTATAAACTAGAGTAACATAAAACTCATCCAACTTGCTATGCCATTACTATTCAACAGTAAATACTTACACAAACATTGTTTTTAAACTTTGTGATTTTTACATTTCTTAGACTATTTATTATTGACGGTTTGATTATTTAAAAATTCTAATCCCGGGTAAGTCCATGTTAAATTCATAATTTTTTATTCACTTAGGATGCATAACAACTCTTGTGATACTTCGGGATTCTAGATGTACATGTAATGCCAAGTTCGCAAACAATAGGTAAAGCCGGAGAAAAGAACCTGGCAATAAAAACTCGCGGCCACTCTTTTCAAAATGCCAATTTTACAATGTTTGAATGTTTATAAACTTGATATGGGGGTAAGGTGCTGCGACTAAACTATACACCATGTTAAAGGACTGATGCAAATTGTATTATCAAAAAGTTGAAACATGAGATTAAAGTTTCAACTTTTTGTTTTTCATTTGAGGTCATTGATCCTAAATAACACTGCCTACGCCGATCATTAGTAATGACGGTTAAAATAAACACAGTAACATGTTTTCACTCATCAACACACATACTACAACATCAATTAAGCTTAACTCATACTTTCCCTTCTTTTTTTTAATGTCATAGTTTATAACTCATTCCCATTTTGTAACAAACATATTTTATGTTTCTCAAAATTTATTCAAAATTGCTTTATACATGAAAAATACGTCACTAACATTTTGCTTTCAGGCTTCCCAGGCTTTTCAGGTCAGTAAACAGTTTTCCCTTCCCAATGTTTCACAAAGCACGTTTAGTGACGTGACATGACTTTGCACTCGAGTTTTGTGCAATGGAACGTAAAAACTGTTTAAATTTTTAATTAAATTCATTTGAGAATCAATACTCATACTGATTTTCATAATCAACTATAAAGTCCTATGGGACTCAATCTATCTCCATATCAAATTTAATCTAAATTGGTTTAGCTGTTTGAGCGTGAAAGTGTAACAGACAGACAGACAGAGTTACTTTCACATTTATTATATTAGTATGGATATGTTGTTGTATGCAAAAAAAGATTTCATTGAAATTATTGATTGTTAAAGCGGTACTCAGTCTTCATTTAATTACTAAATACAAGCGATTTCTTGCAATACCTAATCATAATTCGATTAAGATGAGATCTATATTTGATTCCGAGCTTACAAAATAATCGTTAAACCTATTAGACATATTTCGGGACTTAATCCCGTGAATTATTTAAAGGTACGACCGATCAGTCGACCCGTTACCACGATCAGTGCAATTTGATCGAAACGTCGGGTAAATAAAAGGTTCGTACACTTAAATATTTCACGCGATTAAGTTCCGAAATATATCGTATATGTATAAAAATTGCGAAAGTTTAAAAAACAATAATCGTAAAACGAAGATAATATTTGTTTGTTCTAATAAATTAAACAATATGTATCTACTGAAAATTGGAATCATAAAAACGTTATTTGGAAACAGCATATTCGATAATAGGATTACCTGCAGGTCAATTCACATATTTAAATCAGTGCAGTTTCAGTTCAGCTGCAGTTAAGTTTCGATTAAAACGGCCATTTTCGTATTCTTGTAACTTTGGGATCGATCATAAAAACGCTTGTGCACCGTACTAGAATATTGCGCTCTCAAGACGCATACTTGATGCAAGCGTATTTAAAATCCCAAAGTTACAAGAATACAAAAATGGCCGTTTTAATCGAAACTTAACTGCGACTGCACCGCTTTAAATACGTAAATTGACCCCCTGTATTGATCATATTGAAACGGAATTTCAGTATTTTTAAAAAAAAGTGATTGATCTATTCGAGTCCAAACTCATGTCACATCACTGGCTTATCGAATATTCATTGCTTTCTTTAATTTATGTCCAGGTAAGATTTTAAAAAGTTTGTGAATATCTTACACCATGTATTTAGACTCAAAACTGTTTAAAAAAGAAAAATGCTTCGACAATTTGAACAAACACATTTTAAAGCAGACTTAACACGGTCAATAATAATGTATCAATACTATTGACTCAATGTGTATAGTTTTAAGTATGTGTGTAAAAAATAAAAATAAAAATGTTTGCTGATGCGCACATCGACGACTTCCTTTCTTTCTTTTTCTTTTTTTAAAAGACGACTCCCGCAGTAGGGTACAAGCCCTGTGTCGCGGGAGACTTTACAAACATACAAGTCACGGACACAAAGTACACCCAGACTCGGAACAACAATTTGTGGATCACACAAAGTGTTGTCCCGTGTGGGAATCGAACCCACGACCTCTGGCGTAGCAGTCGGATACACTCCCACTGCGCCAGAGAGGCAGTAAAATTTCTTCAAATTTCTATGCGGCAATCCTTAAAAGAACAGCTTCGATGCTAAACAGAACCTGTGGCATTAACAACAGTATTCTCAAAACCGTCAGTGCTAAGCCCGACAGTCCCTTTTTGGCCCACTGGATATACATACATAGGGTAACTAGATGCCATAGGGCGTTTTTATATGCTAAATAGCTTTAATTATTAAAATACATTGTTTTAAGAATTTGTTATACTATGGATTGTGTTTATCCGAAATAAAAATATTTTATTATTATTATAAACTAGCTGTCCCGCGCAACTTCGTATGCGTAAATTTTCCCCGTTTTTGCAACATTTCTCGTCGCTACTCCGCTCCTATTAGTCGTAGCGTAATGTTATATAGCCTATAGCCTTCCTCGATAAATGGGCTATCCAACAAAAAAAGATTTTTTTAAATCGGACCAGTAGTTTCTGAGATTAGCGCGTTTAAACAGACAAACAAACAAACTCTTCCGCTTTATAATATTAATATAGATATAATATGCCCTTAAACGACTCAATAATACTGATCAATATACATAGGTACTCTGTACACTTACAATATATTGATCAATATTGATATTGACACAATAATATTGACCGTGCAAGGTAGGCTTAAAGTATACTTTATTTGATAATAATAATATTAATAATAAAATAATAATAAAATCTTTATTTGCTTGAAATATGAAATGATACATGGTGTTGTGGTTTTTTATAAAGTACAGCATATTCCACCACAAGTGGCGTGCAAAAATGGATAGCACTGGGCTATCAATTAACTAAGTACTTCCACAGCCGACAGTAATAGTAAAGTAGTCTGTAAACAGCATACATTATACTAGCTGACCTGCGCAACTTGGTTTACGTCAATTTTCCCCGTTTTTGCAACATTTTTCTATGCTGCTACGCTCGTATTGGTCGTATCGTGATGTTATATAGCCTACAGCCTTCCTCGATAAATGGGCTACTCAACAGAAAAATATTTTTTGAATTTGGACCAGTAGTTCCTGAGATTACCGCGTTCAAACAAACTCTTCAGCTTTGTAATATTAGTATAGACTAGCTGTCCCGCGCAACTTCATCTGCGTCAACTTTTCCCGTTTTTGCAACATTTTTCATTGCTGCTCCGCTCCTATTGGTCGTAGCGTGATGCTTTATAGCCTATAGCCTTCCTCGATAAATGGGCTACCCAACAGAAAAAGAATTTTTCAAGTAGTCAAATATATAACGTTTAAATACTTATAAATCTTACATAGTCAACTTTATTACAAAAATTATACTTAACTTGGTTATTGTAACTCCAAAATATTCTTAAATTTTTACCACAAACAATAATTATTATTAACTGTTTACGTAAATATAATCTAAAATCAGCAATTGCTCTAAAAAATAATAAATACAAGAATATTTTAACAAGAAACAGCTAAAACAGACAGAATAAACCACCAATTAAGATTGTTCTAACTTCAAAATAAATATACCCAAAGAATATTTATAAAAACAATTCCATTTCAATTGTACCAACTAATTAATCAACACTCTCAAGTTAGACAACCTCAAAAGCTCGTAGGGAACACTTCTACAGAAACAGTTTTATAATTATTTCATTATTATACAAAAGAAAAACACCTACAACAATGTTTACGACAAGTTGTAATAATTTTAAAAAGAGAAACGATTATTCTTAGAGTTCATTTTTTTTTTTATAATTCATAATGTTGAGTAAAATAAAGTTGTTTAAAAAGAAAACTTGTAAAGAAAAATAATACGTGCATAAACGTAATATTTTTCTTAGCGCCTGACGTAACCTCTGAGGTAGGTTAAGCTATGTAAAGTAAAGAAATCTTATATATAAAATTCTCATGTCACAATGTTTTATGAAATTTTATATGCATATTCAGTAGGTCTGAGAATCGGCTACTATTTATTTTTCATACCCCTAAGTGATAAGGGTAAAATGAAGAGTTTGTTTGAACGCGATAATCTCAGGAACGACTTGGCCGCATTGAAAAAATATTTTATTGTTGGATAGCCCATTTATCGAGGAAGGCTATTGGCTATAACATCACGATACGACGAATAAAGCAATGAAAAATGTTGAAAAAACCGGGAAAATTTACGCAGATGAAGTTGCGTGGGTCGGCTAGTACATTTATATAAAAATGAATGTTTAATTCATATAATTCGTCGACTTAAATAAAGTATTAGACCCGTAGCCTACAACATTATGGTACGTCTTGATATAAGTGTGGTAAGTTGAAAATTACAACCGAGGTGATATTGCTACAAGAAAGCAGAGGCTGTAATTATCAAAGCGCACGTATGTCATGCGACGTTTTATAATATATTTGCTAGGAAATAAATAAAACTCGGTCTCTCTTAAACGAATAGATCTTTAATGACTTGTTAAAGCAGTTAGAAAATTTCAACAATTTGTAAAATTGATTATTACTTGTTCACAGCTATGCGCACACATCAGCGCTTTGTTTTAAGAATTAAAGAAATTAAATATTTTTATTATATTTTATCTCCCAAAGTTAATTTTATTCATAAAATGTTGACCACGTTTCTGACATAAAAACTCTTTGCTGAGATTTAAAAAACTACCGTTCGTTTTAGACGGAGCATCTTGATAAACCGTGCGTTATACTTAATTAAAAATAAACTCGTGCGTTTTACATTACAATAACGCACAAGTACGTAATGAGATACATTACGATATTGAAATTGTTGAAACAAGAGACCCTTTACGAGCAAATGTGTTATAAAATAATATTTTAAGCATCATTAATTATTATTGACGATTTTAGAACCAGAAGTCCAGGTAAAATGATTAAATAAAGGTCAAATAAATAAAATGAATAAATAAAGTTTGTCTGTATGTCCTTTAAAATCGTAAACTATGCATTTGATTATGTGATGTATCTTCAGCAAAGTGTTGTGCATGAGCCCACGAAGGTTTACGGGTACGGGTAGCGGGGCATCAATGAAAAAAATAACGCAAACGAAGTTGCGCGGGTTAGCTAATAAATAATAAAAATGAATTAACATTTTTAATACATTATTCGTCGTTTCATATTAAAAAAAAACATCATTCGTCGTTTCATATTAAAACTCAATCATTCGTCGTTTTGTATTAAAACTAAATCATTCGCCGTTTCATATTAAAACTACCAATGAGTTTTCAATACACCTTATGGGTAGATTTGAAATTTGATTCGCTTTTAAATACATATTAAATGGGTGGGTAAATTGGAAAACGCTTCAATTAGCACCTGTTTACCCGACTGCGGAGGAGGGTTATGTGTTTGACATGTATGTATGTATCCTTGTAACGTTCAAGGACTCTAGCGATTTAAATAAATAATACATCATTAGATTCATCTCGATGACGCGAGTGTCACTGGGTAGGTACATAAAATTCTTAAAAAATCCTATGGCGGATTTTATAGGCGTCAATGTGCAGGCTGAAAAAATGTGTTTTTGAAGACCCTCGAGTGGGGTATTAAATTAAAGGGCTTTCAAAGGCGAATACGAAAATACATATAATCTTTTGGTTTAAAAAAGGTTTGAAGTGGCAAATCTTTGAAAAAATAACGTTAATAAAATGAAACAATCTTATGAAATCACCTTCTTACAAAAACTAAAAAGCACTAAATTAAAATTAAATAAAATAACAAAAACAAGATATCCTTCATTATTATCAATAGATATAGATAACTAGTAATGTGGGACACACAATCTCACATTGCTAGTAATCTTTAAAATTAAAATAAAAAATTAATAAAAAAATATATAATTTTATGCCGTGTTTTACATACACATTTAGAATAACAATTTACCATTTTCGAAATTTGTAGCACAATTTGATCAAAATTTCAATAGGCACTTTACACATCTTTCAAAACCAATTGGCCCACATATTTCCTATATCACAAGCCTTGAGATCACAGCCCAAAAACACCTTAAAATTTTAATGCACACATGCCACCTTCTAAAAACACGAATCAATTCAAAATATCCTTTGTTCCAGGTAAATTTCGGCGAGAATTCCACAGATCCTACTTCAAATGCTTTTGCTGTTGCCACACTGCTGCCACACCAGATCAAAATGGAACCTCCTTCGCTCCAATAGGCAGTTCACGAGCTGGAACTACCAGAACTGTTGTCCGCCGCAACGATTCCTACGTCAGCTACCGTCTCACGCATCTTTCTCCCTCTAACCACAACATTCATAGAGACTACATCAGGAATACGAACACGTCATTCATAGAACAAATTAATGGAAACCGAAGGCCCAAGGTCAGGGATGATTCCATCAGTGAGTCAGGAACGAGATTCACTTTAGCAACTGATGTGTGCAGGGATTGACAACTAGGCAATGATATTCTTTCTGATATACGTAGCAGAGATGACATAGAGACATATATAGCGAGGAGTACAAACAGTATTGATTGCAAGCCCCATTACGATTGTTTTAAAGATGGCAGAATTGAGGAAAGGCACAGTGACAACGCTGATTACAGACATGTTGATGATACTAAAGATTCGTACGATGATGACCCAAAAAATGGTTTTAAATTTAAATTCAATCGTAGCTTGAACAGTTGTCAGATTAAAAATAAGAGGAAGGTTAATATTTATTAAGTCATTTCGTTTTTGGATGTTCGTTTTGTTTCAGTATTGTATTTAAATAAATAAGTTGAAATTAGTCAAAATACTAATTAAAATTACAGTTACATCAAAAATTTCTACGGGAATCACATTTTTTTTATATGAGCTAAAACGGGCCCTCAAATTTGTAAATTATTCACTGTATTTTTTTAAATTTTGAGATAATTCAAAACGACGACGTTTTTATTATTATCAAAACCATTGCTTACAATGTGTTTTATTAATTTTATTCGATACAGTAGCTTTGGTATAATGGTAACCTTTTATCATATCGATTTAATGTATGTTTTTCAACAACTTTGTTTCAAAAATGTAAATTATTTTAACGTACAAAGCTTTTACCATGACACCGTTTACTCCGAAAAGTGGATTTTTTATCAAATAAATAGTGACGTAATAATTTGAAATATTTTATATTAATTCCAATCATACGAATATTACAGAAGATCAATAAAATTCCTTTACAACTGAGACAAATGTTCGGTGTAATTTTTCAAGTTAGTGCAGGTCTTATATAAAATTGCAACAATTTAAGCGTAACGTCTGGCACTGACAGATTTAGGTGGCCGAAGTCGTAAAACGTGAAATAGTTCCACAGAGGTAGCTTATCATAATTTATCAAATGCACTGGAGCCGTTTTCAATTGCAATACAATTACATATTTTGTTAAGTTTGCTTGCTGGTTTTTATTCGACTTACAAATTTAAATTGTTAGGCCTCATTTAAAAATTGTCGTTTAAAAAAAAATTATTCGATTTTTAAAAATGTTGTTGTATTTTTTCCTTGTTTTTGTCGCTTGCTTCTAATTTTAAAACATGACTTCGTGATCGGATTGAGATTTGGAAACAACTCATAAACAATAGACATAAAATGCTACATAGCCATACAATAACTAATTAAAATGATCACATTGTAATAATTAACTGATAAATCAAACATCCAAAAACACTTATTAATTCAACCGTGATCTTGTAAACAATTATCTTCAAAGAACTTCATTGCATAGATAAAGTAAGTTTTAAAAATAAGACGCGAATTGTTTCTTAACTAACATTTAAGGTTTGTGTGAAGTGTCTACATTACTCTAGATAATACACGTTCTTTCAAGATTTATTTTTATTGCAACAGTAAACTTATCACTTCAAAAGCGTAAATTTACCACTATCCAATTTTAACGTTTTTTAGAGGAATCGGAATCAATTTCAGGAAAATACTCGCTTTTGTTCACAGCTATGTTTGCATGCATAGCAATTATCGTATTTAAAAAAAGTAGCGTCTATCTCTAGATTTACCATCTGCACAATAATGTCCTTAATATCATAATAAATATAAATATATAAATAGACAGAACTGTCAAACTTTGGGTATAGACTTGTGGCCACCGCGTTAAGCTTACAAAGACCACGACTAATATTATTATTTATAAAATTCATTATTCGGCTTGATGTAAAATCCGTCACAAAAATTCAGAATGAGACTTCGTTTATCACCATGGCAGACAGACTTGAATAGGGCTCAAATGGTATAAAGATTGTTTTTTTTTTCTTTATTTATTGGTAGTATTTTTAGCAAAAACAAAGTAAAACCTTATCATTTTCGTACTTATTCAATCAAATAGAGTACCCGTTTGTAACTAGCTTATACGGATTCAGCTCAGCCTAACTTATCCCAAAAGTGCGTATGTCATCTAACTGACCGGTCTTCCACCTCGTATGTAATTACATGTCACCTCTCGAGACAAGATATAATGGACTGTATATTTTATTTAACAAACATTGCCCACGCTTTCATTCTGGTATAAAGGGTCGTCTAAACCGGCCATTTTTTACGGCAATTTGTGGTGCCAGTATAGGCAACTAATTGCTCGGCCAATAATGGCAATATGTCTACAATTGTATGGCGCATGATCCAGTCTCCTAAATGGGCTACACAATCCGGCAACAATCAAATAGAAGGCGACTGAAACAACAACAAAATTGGCAACTTTGCGGAAAATAGATCGCTCAGCGATCGTCTGGCAATCATCAAATCAATATTGGAGAGTACTGCCGCAGCATTGCCGCCACAAATTGCCGTAGAAAATGGCCCGTTTAGATCCCCTTTATAAAAGAAGAAGAAATTATATTTTCAATGAGGCTAAAGAGAAATATACAACACATTAGTTATTACGGTTTAATATTAAACTTATTTAAAAGAGTGTGAACTTTAAGAAAAAAATCGTGTTATAGTCAAATTAATTTTGACACTTCATAACATTTTAGGCGAAACTTTTTAACGAAGTGTAATGTAAATATAATAATTTTGGTGTATAAACATTTGAGTGAAGCGTGTTCAAATAAAAGACCGTACACTTTTGGCCCTGTTGTTTACTCATTTATTTTTAAACTCAAAGGAAGGGCTGTTAGTTCGGTAAGCTGGTTCGTGCCAATGCCAATTGAGTTTAGAAGAGTGTTAGTTGATTGATTTAAGTAGTCTGTCGAAAAACGTTTGTTTCATTTACTAAGGACTGGAGCACATATGGCGAAGCGATGTGGAGAGCATTTTTCATCGGCAGTTTGTTACCCACAGGGCCTATTGTTTTTCTCCGAAATAAACAGTTGTATGTTTTAAGTTACATTCGTTTAAGGAAATTACTATATTTAATTTCTTACAAACAAAAGAAGCTCAGATTTTTCACAATTTAGTTATCATTCGTCGAGATTCTAATGAATTTCCACTTTTGTTTTTTTGTTGAATTGCAGCAGGCCTGTTGTTAAAATTTGGAAAATCAATTTACATGTTGCTTATTATTAGTAACTGAGATCAGCTACTTAGCTGAGCAAGAGGCAAAAGGAAACGCGAATGCTCGAGCCTGCATGCTGCTTAACATCGCCCGCGTTCGCACAAATATTCGGCTCACACTGTAACCACGCATTGCCCGCACAGTGTCACGCATTCCCGTAATATCCAACTCACAAAATGTGCGCCAGCCTTAAGCCGTTGTTAACTGACGTCAAACGTGTAGATTTTGTGACAGCGTTTCATAGCCGCCTATGGTGCAGCAATGCTGTACGTAGTCGCCGTACAAGGCTTTTTAGTCACGCGCACAATGCCCAATCGCTCGACTGGACTACACTTTATTTCTTTGTGTAGTCACTCTACATGTCACGATTCTTTTAAAAAGTATAAAGCTATGACATTCCTTTGCCGTTAAAGTTGCATGATAGTGACGTTGAAATATTTGTTTTATTAAAACGTTATAACTCTAAAATGTCAAGTCAAAATTAAATTTTAATTTCAACATTCGGATTCAATATAATATAAAAAAAAATGATAAAACTTTTCTGTGAAATCTGATACAGTTGTTTTTTTATTACTTCAAAAGCATCGGCTCAGGCCACATTCAGCCTGCTTTTGTCAGCTTTATAGAATCTGTTAAAGTTACAATTATAGCTACTCTAGTGAATCTTTATCAATATAGGAGTTACCAATATTTATTTCATTCAAAACCGGAGCTTTTACCCTCTAATCGATATGAATATCTCTGTTAATAAATAATTTACAAACGAAAAAACCCTTAATATTTAATTCATAATTAAAAAAAAAAAAAACAAAATATACCTACAAGCAAACCTGTGGATATATTTGTAAAGTATGACCAAAGGCAAGTTAAAATAAAAAAACTGCATTTCTATTGTAAATAATTTTTAATATTAATATTTATGTTATAAAATATATCCTAGAAATAAGTTAATGTGAAGAATCTCTTAAGAATTTTACTACATAAATAAATGGTTGATGTTAAATATAAAAGTGCGATAACTCTTTCCCTGAAAAATACAGTCAAGAAGATAAAAATTGCAACGAAAATTGTTTTACGAATGAATAATTTTAATCTCGAAGACGGCAACTTGTTATCTCACCCTAAATTAAAAACGTCTAAATCCCTATTCATTATTAAATTGTGTCATTTTTCTGCTAAATTTCCATCATAAGTCGGTTTTATACGAAACTTTCTTCACAAAAATGTGAAAATATTTCATACATTTTTTATGAAGCACGCTTACGTCGATATTATTCTTGACGAATTCCATTAACGTAAATTCGAAGTTATTTTCACTGAAATATTGGTTAAAGAATACTTTTCCTTTCATGTAAAAATCAGATTATGTGGGTACAGTGCTTTTTCATGTACAAAATATTCTGTTTATTATAATTTTACAATTTGAAATATACTTCGTGAAAAGTTAATTTTTGTTTTTAATTTTAAATAAAGAACATTACAACATCTTTTTGTTAACCATCTTAGTTGATTTAGCCATAACCATTTTTGTTAACCAACTTAGTTTATTTGGTCAGATTTTTTTCATAAAAAATATTTCTGTCTATTTAAGTCTTAGAATTGATGTTTTATACGAGATCTCTAGTTATCTAAGCATATTTAGATTAAGAAATTAATTATGAATGTATGTAGTTAGAACCCTGTCCTACAAGGATTTATGTGAAAATATATGTAAAATAGTTTTAAAAATGTAAATAAATCTGAAAACTTTCGAGCTTTTCTACTTTTTAAATGTGTAATTTGTAATACGGAAATGGTACGAGACTATTTACAGTATTCTCAATTTAAGATTAATAACCTTTAGATGACGAGCGCCGTTCAAATGCGTTTACTACTTCTTCATTATTTTACTATACATATACACATAGTCTCAAGTATAAAGTTGAAGACAAAATAATTTTGTTTTAAGAGATGTTAGATTTTGTCTATTTTAATATGTCACTGGCATTATATTCAGCCTTTTAATACTTTTTCATTTCAAAATATATTTGCTGCAATGTCTACCATATATAGAAAATCACATTTTTATTATAAATCGTACCCAAACTATCAATATTCCAATTTATAAATCCATTTATTTCTAATCGACGATAAGAAAAAATATCATTCGTATTTCGCATTATACTAAGACTGCTTAAATAAATAAATAAAAATTCAACCTTACCCTATAAAAATAAGTAAATATGGAACGATACTTTGAGTTAAAAACGTTGATAAAATATATCAGTATAATAATATAAAAAGTTAGTCGCATAGAGAGTAATAAATTCAAAACTTTGAGTAAACAAAGTGTGCTTAAGAGAGAAAGGTTTGTTTGGTCCTTATGGGGTGAGCAGAAAGGTAAGTTAGATGACAAAACTGTGTTACAAGGTAATGTGCACATTATAAACCCCACACACCAAACTTGCGATGTTCGAAACTGCTAAACAGAATTTCAGGAAATTTATCTATAAATAAACTCGTTTAAACACTCCATACAACATTTTTTATGAAGAAAAATATAAAAAAAAACATATTAATAAAAATAAAACTTGTAGGAATTTATTTGGGTTTAATAAAATAAGTAAATATTCTTCTTCGTCGTTTACATTTTATTTAATTTGTTTTTTTTATTAATACGTAGTCTTCTTGTTTCAGTTTCATATATTTTTGTTTGTGAAACAACATTTTTTATACTATGTTTTATGCACCTTTTTTAATATAGGCTTGTACCATTTTTGTACTTAATGTTAATTACTGTAAGGCTAGGTGCACACAATATGTAACTAGTCCTAAATATCGTTAATGTTGGTAAATTAAAATTGTACAAAATAAATCTATTAAGAACAATTTTGTTTCTTTTATTTTCATCAAATAATCCTACATTACATTTACATTTTCAGCGTAATCAATGTTTTTAGGAATGGCTCGCAAAGAAATCGTACGGTTGTATCATATACATTTTTATGTTGCATTCGAAGAAAGCACTAAAACGCTTATCCAATAGATACGCTAAATATGTAAGTTATAACCGTAAATCAATTAAGTTATGAAAATGGCGCCAACCGAACTGTGACAGTTCGGTTGGCGACATTTTTACAATTCCGCATTTAACGTGTTAAAATACATGAAATATGATGTAAAAATATACACTGGCTAACCCGTACTTATATACCGTCTTATGCCGAATCAAGTGACCGTCTTCATTTGTGCCGTTTTTTGTGGGTTGCCGTTATCATTGTTTCACTAGTATGCAGAGTAATTTTTAGTATACTAATAACCTCCCGCTTTTGGCTTCTTTACATTACACAGAATAACTACGTAAATTATTTAAAAAAAAAAAAAACTAAATTAACCCTTCATCACCCACATATCTGCAAGACCCCGAAGTAAAATCGATATTTCTTTGTCAGGTTTAGGGCCTGAACCTCACAATAAACAATGATTTTACTCCGGTGAAATAATCTTTAGGTGGTTAAAGTCATAACTCCAAAAACAAGTGGTGATTAAGTGTTAAATATTAAATATTTTCCAATACTGATATTGCAAAGTTAGTAATTGGTAAAGAAACCACGAGCGGGAGATTGAAAATCACTCTGTATACTTTAATTTGAGTTTGTCAAATAACCGTTTATATGTAAAATTAAAATGGAAATCTGGTTGTTGTCGTCCGTAGAAGTCAGTGGTACAAATATACAAAATCTGCATAGTCGGATCCACGTGCAGTTAAGGTGAACAATAAATATTTTACACTGTTAGAAATTGACTGGAACATCGGCTAGATTGCCTTTAACTCAAAAATAAGACAAAAAAGAAAGGCAGTTGGTAACACTAATATTATTTTATTTATGTACGAGCTGACCCAGTGGACTTATGAAAATTGGAGCAGAATTCAACAGAACAATTGTTCTGTTGAGTTTTGCTAGATGCCAACTCTATTAGAGTGAATAATACAAACATAAATATAATCCTCTGAGCCATTTCTGAGTTTCTGCAAGTACATAGTGGAGAAAGAATTAGAGCTGTAGCGAACCGTATGTAATCGTTACTGAGTAGCGGGTACATAGGCAGGTTCGAAGTACCGAATCGTTACTCTCGAATCCATATCGTTACTCGAGTCAGTCGTACCCGTTCACTCATAGCATAGTGACGTTTCGCATTGATGATACGAATTGACTCAAAGGATGCCGAAGAAATTCGAATATACCTGATTCGAATTGAACTAGCAACGATGCGATCAGTGAGATCCTAATAGGTGAGATCATAGAATGGCAGTACGAATGCACATAGTCGCATTCATTAAATCGGATAGAGATTTAAAAAAATGCATGCAATTACCTGTTATTTCTTAGATTCATGATAAGTGGCATCTTCTTATTGAACAATTTAAATAATGTTAATTTAATAAGCCTATGTCATTATTTTCGACTTAAATATGTATGTGAGATGCAACATCGTAACGGGTAGAATGAGATTTGTTTTTGTTTTTTGTTTTTGTTTTTTTAAAAAGACAACTCCCGCAGTAGGGTACAAGCCCTGTGTCACGGGGGACTTTACAAACATACAAGTCACGGACACAAATTACACCCAGACCTGGAACAACAATTTGTGGATCACACAAAGTGGTGTCCCGTGTGGGAATCGAACCCACGACCTCTTGCGTAGCAGTCGGACACACTCCCACCGCGCCACAGAGGTGACTCGTTACTTTTACTCATTTAGTACAAATTCACTTACCACTCGAGTAACGATTCGATAGTAACGAGTACCGTTTGTACTAGTAACGAATTGATACAGGTACGCATTGAGTCGTTACTTTTTCAGGTCTAGAAAGATCACAATTCGTTGACGGAATAAACAAGCTAAAATTTTATGATTAAAATAGTTTTTTTAATAAGCTAGTGTACACCATCAATAAAAACTCTACATAACTGTCATGATAATTACTGAACTACCATTTTTTGTTTATTAGTCAACGGAAATCGACATAACAATATTTAAATCTATTGTAACACAGTACCGGAACCGGAGAATTCGGTTGGGTTGGGCAGCGTTTGGTAAGCTACGTCAAGTCTTCTCATCGTCGATCCCACAATGCCTAAAGACTAATGTCTTTAATCAGTGCGTCCTACCCGTCATGACATACGGAGCCGAAACGTGGACACTGAGACGGTACGGCTGGTCCACAAGTTCAAAGTCGCTCAGCGAGCTATGGAAAGAGCTATGCTCGGAGTTTCTCTTAGGGACAAAATTAGAAATGTGGTGATCCGGCAGAGAACCAAAGTTATCGACATAGCCCACCGGATTAGCAAGCTGAAGTGGCAGTGGGCTGGCCATATTAGCCGAAGAACCGACAACCGTTGGGTAAACGAGTTCTTGAGTGGAGACCGCGGCTCGGCAAACGTAGTGTAGGACGCCCTCAGGCCAGGTGGAGTGATGATATACGCAAAACGGCTGGCAGAAGCTGGATGCGAGAAGCCGATGATAGAACAAAGTGGCGTGCAATTGGAGAGGCCTATGTCCAGCAGTGGACTGCGATAGGCTGATGATGGATGATGATGGCACCACAGTAAATACCGAACAGGTTGTAACCTTTGCCAAGAGGTTTAGTTGAGTCTATAGATATTGAGGAACTATCCGGCCAGACTAAATAATCGCATTAAATTTCTTATTACACTATTTTATTCAAGCAAAATGAATGTTTTTTGTAGAATAATACGAGCTTTCTAAATAAAAAAGATAAACACAATTTGTCAAGTCCTTAATATGAGAAAAAATAACTCACAACGAAATATATTTATTATTAAAAACATGAAATATTAAAGTAGCTTATCATCTTTAAGACGACAGATACGGTCTTGCAGTTGTAGTCTTAAATCAAATGGACGGTGCTATAGAAGCGGAAAATGTGAGGCCACGTCGCGCCTCGCCATCGCAACTTATCAAGTAAAGCCCAGCGCTCACTAGCGGCACCGCTTACCGCTTGTGCTTACCGCTTGCCAAAGGATTTCCGCAAGCGGTATTCTGAATCGTATTTTAAATCGCAGTGTCCAGAATGCTTGGACAAGTCAGTTTTGGCATGTCTTCTGCACTGTGTAAATATTCACAGGAAAGCGATTCAATATTTTTTTATGTTTATTTTTTTTTTAATAACTTTTGCAAAAAATATGGCAGTAATTTTTCAATAGCCTCTCAGCCAATGATGACTTTAATGCAATATGGTTACATTTATAATTAATTTAAACTTTTATTTTTGTTGATATAATAAATCGACTGGCCAGACCAATATTCAGGTCTAGGGATTAGTGACTCTGACTGCTAAGCCAGAGGTCATTAGGTTCATTCCTCACCCAGCATAAAACTTTGTGTGATGAGCGCGATGATTTATTCTGTGTTATTTATCTAAAACTAGCTGAGCCGCGCAACTTCGTTTGCGTCATTTTTACCCAATTTTAAACCATTTTTCATTGATGCTCAGCTTCTATTGGTGGTAGCGTGAAGCTATGTAGCCTTCCTTTATAAATGGGCTATACAACACTAAAATAAGTTTTAAATTCCAACCAGTATCTAGTTCAAAAGATTACTCTTCAGCAATATAATATTAGTCAGATTTCAAAGGTATTCGTGAGTCGTGACTCATTGACGGCTTATTAATTTGAGAATTCAGCAAAGCAAAGCAACGTTACCTATCAGATCAATAGGTATATGAATGACCGTTGTTTGTAAAAGTATCCAAGTTCCGACTAATCAGTTTAAAAAATCATTTCAACCAATCTAAATGCTATCACATACAAACACATCTCCACTTTCTAAAACAGAGTTTTTTTTGTTATTGAACATCACCATAGGAGGTCATGAACTTATTCGAACGCACGCATAAATATTTGACAACCAATATTTTTTTTCATTACTGACACTATTCTACATTTTCATCCAAAAACACAAAAATCATAAAAATTGGTCGAGCTGTTCTTGAGTTATAAATGGTGTAACTAACACGACTTTGTTTTATATATATTTTTTTTTTAATTATATCTATGTACATAATACAAATTAATTAGGTATTGAGATACATTAATACTATTAATAAGGTAGGTAGGTACAATGTTTACTACAACGGGCGACCAATGCTTCATTGCTCCCAGTCCGAGCTCACCGGTATAAGACCGGTTTTCTGCAAGGCATCTACAGGCTGTTTAAAAAATGTACTTTTAATTTGGTTTTGAAATTGATTTTAGTTAAACTTTGTCTTAGAGACGGACTTAAGTTATTTATGAGCCGAGGTATAATGTACTGGGTTGTTCTCTCACCGTAGGCATTTACAGCATTAACCGTAAGTAGATTTTTATTTGTCATTTGCAATATAACTAAAGAAGATATGTATGTATTATTTATCATAAACAATGAGAAAAGTGTCAATGGACAAATTCTTAATATAAAAAATTGAACATAACAAATTAAGATATAACTAAATTACATAATAGTCTTAAGACTACATAGTAATTTTAAAGAAGGCCCCCAATAAACCACAATAAAAAATGTATGTATATAAATATCTTTAACTATGTTTATTAGTTGTCTGGTTTCCATAGTACAAGCTATGCTTAATTTGGGATCGTTTTCTAGATTTAATGTAGAGTTAGCGTGTATTTTGCTTTTGTACTTATATGACTTGCTTACTACTACTTAATTTAATAGATTACGTAATCAGAAAATTATGATTACAGCGATAACCGCTTATTGCTTTTGGTTTCATCATTGAACATCAGTTTGATCATTGAAAACCCACCCTAATGTGCATTATGAGATCTCCCGTTGGAATGTCATGGGGATCGGGCGGCCAATTCGTATCACGTCCCAAGTTCTCGACAGCAAGAATAAGTGAGTGTGTGTAATAAACTGTAGACCTTATTTTATATACAACTGCCCCGAAAATAATTGAATTATCTATACTAATATTATAAAGCTGAAGAGTTTGTTTGTTTGTTTGAACATGGTAATCTTAGGAACTACTGATCCGAATTGAAAAATTATTTCATTGTTGGATAGCCTATTTATCGAGGAAGGCTATAACATCACGCTACTACGAATAGGTGCGGACCAGCAATGAGAAATGTGGCAAAAACGGGGAAAATTTACGCAGACGAAGTTGCGCGGGACAGCTAGTATTACATATAGGACGGATGTTTGTCTGTTTTATCTTCTTCAACTACAAAACGCTTTATTTGGAGTTTAGTTATTTTATTTAATTAAAAGTTGTAGCCAGGTAGGTTGGTACATTTATTTAAAAACAAAACAAAATATAGTTTGCTACGGAAAAGAAATCGAGTGGCGCCACAACCGATTTTTTTTCGTAATAGATTCGTTTTGTAATTTGTAAACCGTTTCTTAACTCAACCATCACAAAAGAAACCTTTAATAAAACCTACCTCTAAATAAGTCATTTTTTTTTATTGATTAGAGATTAAAATAATATTATACGTAAAGAAAGGTTGTTTATTTGTGTACAATATATACCTACTATCAAGCTTCTGTAGCCTATAAATGGCTAAGGCACCGGACTCGCAGTTGTGAGGTCGCGGGTTCGAATTGTACCCAGTATACTAACCGAGACGTGAAGCCACTCCTAAAATAAGCCATTTAGCTTACCTAGAGGGGAACAGGTTTTTTAGTAATGTGGGACCCCCAATCCCACATTGCAAGTTGACTTTACATTAAAAATACATAACTTAGAACATTATATGTTGATAAACTTTCGCGATTTGTACACACATATATATATTACGGGTCTTAATCGCGTGAATAATTTAATGTAAAATACCGTGTTTATTTCCCGACGTTTCGACCGTATTGCAACGCCCGTGGTCACGGGTAGACCAGTCTACCCGTGACCACGGCCGTTGCAATATTTTACATTTTTCAGGAGCTTCAAAAAATGCTTAAGTTTTCAGCACTTACGTTAATTTCTATGGAAAATAAATGTTTTAAAGTGTTAATTTTAAAAATACATTTATATTGTAATATTATTTCAGGTAAATATTACCATCGATGACAAAATCTGTGTCGCAATTGCAGCCGGTATAGAGAACTCTACGGTACTAATCTACATACAGATCTTCGACTGAACAGAGGTGGACACAAAATATAAGTAAGTACTTGGTTTCAAATTTTTAAGAGTCATTTTTGGCGTTAAGGGATTATATCTTAGGCACCTTTACGTTTTTGAATTTAAGAAACAAACAATTAAACTTGTGTAGGCCGTTTGATCGTTGCAGCCAACCAAGGCTAAGTATAAAAGCATTTACATGACAGTAAACTGCATTTTTAAGCGCTTCATTTACCCTGTTAAGCTTTTACACTATCGAATGCGTCATAAAAATAGACCAATATTTAATATTGAAAATAATTTTGCCTGCCTCTGTGGCGCGGTGGGAGTGTGTCCGACTGCTACGCAAGAGGTCGTGGGTTCGATTCCCACACGGGACACCACTTTGTGTGATCCACAAATTGTTGTTCCGAGTCTGGGTGTACTTTGTGTCCGTGACTTGTATGTTTGTAAAGTCCCCCGCGACACAGGGCTTGTACCCTAATGCGGGAGTCGTCTTTTTTAAAGAAAAAGAAAAAAAATGTACTACATTTACAAATATTGCTTTGTTTCTTTTGTAATAATCAATTTCCCACATCGCGTTTTAGGGAAAGTACATGTGTAGCTATTTTCAATAGCTTATTCTTTAATAAAACTTCTTTAAACAGACTGTGAAAAATTCCCACAACTTTAGATATATAAATTTGTTGACACATAATGTACCACATTAAAAAAAACCATTAAAAATTGTAAAATCTGCAGATAATTTTTGCGAAAACAGTCGCCATTTTTAAATGATTTTTGTATTAAATAAAACGTATTTACAAATAAAATAAAATGACAAAATACGCTTTGACCTTCAACTATTAAAATTATGCTATTTTATTTATTATTATCACATTTATTCAGACCTAACAACATAATTATTACCAATCCGCATTTTATGAAGTTCCGATGCACAAACGTCATTCCATTCAATTAGCGCCACAGAGAGAGACTGACTGAATGTTTGTCCAAAGCAATGAGAATGGCATATCTAATCCCGGGTTTGAAGCTTGTTTCTGAATTTCTCATGTATTTGCAATTTTAGGGTTCCGCAGGCAAAAACGGAACCCTTATAGTTTCGTCATGTTCGTCCGTCCGTCTGTCTGTCCGTATGTCAAAAAGTACAGATTGTTTATGGATTAAATTTAAAGTATGGGTGTCTTGTATGAGCTGCTCCTTAGTTCGACAGGTAAATTACAAAAATAAATATTTTTAGGGAAGGCACTCCATACACGTAACAGGAGCTGTTTTTTTTCAGCAAACATCATTTGACAGATATTATAAAAACTTTTTAAGGTTTCTAAGATTTTTTTTTTGATTATGTAAATATTTTTGGAAATAATCGCTCCGGAAGTTGCTAAAATTGTGTCCTGCCTCCTTTATCTTATAAACTGTTTGTGAAAAATACTTTCAACCAAAATTATCTTCAACATGATCGGATATACTGTCTTTGAGGTATTGTCGAAAAACTGGGCTTCTCAACAAAATGAAGTAAGTGCCATGAAGATCGCTCTTTTGCTTAAAGATTTAAAGATTTTAAAGATTAAAGATTTCTTTATTTTGTTTAAAACATGTGTATACAGTACAAGATATAAAAACTTGCATGCAATGTGTTATTTTTGTGTATGTGCTACATGTTTTGCCATTGTAGGCATACAAAAAGGCAATGTTAAAAATGTTGTAAATGACATGCATGACAAATCTTATTATATCATAAATTTAAATATTTAAAAATAACATAATATAAAACAAATTAACATTATTAAATTAAATTTAGAAATAGAAAAAGTTATAAAAATTTAATTATAAAAGCATTTAGAAAATCATTGCTGGTGCGCTTATTTGTTTTTTTTCATATGTTGTGCATTTCGTTGAAGTGATAGCTACGACATTGAGCATGGTCCGACATGCTCTTGTCTGCTTTTTCAAGAATTTGAAGTAATGATAATTGAAAAATAACATGAATAATAATTACACTCAACGTCACAAAATCACAAGTTTTGACAATATTTTATTAAAATGAATGCACAAAACTTTTTTTAATAACAAGTTTAAAGTGATGACACTTGTAAACAAGCTGTGTAGCAATCGTACCAAACAATTCGCGTTAGCGATCAAAGTTGTCAATACTTCTGTTCAACTTTTTTCATCATTTCTGATAAAATCTACATTAGTTGGTGGTGATTCATTATTATTTTCCAATAGGCAACAGATGTCAAAGTCCTCTGAAAGTTTAAGGATAGGTACGTTTTTGTTTAGAAGTTCCTAACGCTTCAATAAAATACTTAATACATTTTGATAAACTTTCGTGATTTGTACACATTATAAAATTTTATATATACTACGGGTCTTAATTGCGTGAAAAATTTAACTGTCCTGGTCACGGGTAGACTACCAGTCAGTCTACCCGTGACCACGGTCCTTGCAATACGGTCGAAACGTCGGGCAATAAGCAATGTATTTTACCTTAAATTATTCACGCGATTAAGACCCGTAGTATATATAAACTTAATAGATTTTTTTTTTCATAACATTTTTTTTAAACCTACGTATAGGTCCCTTAGCTGGTTAAATCTCACTAGCATAGTGAATAACTCTCTCTTTTTTAGCTCTGTATCCAAACATCATACATGTTAGTCCTCCAGCCCTATTTACTTATTAAGCCAAGAAAAATAAGTCTCTGTAACATTTTATGTCTGGATCTAATCATTCAGCAGTCTACATTCGAGTATGACAACGACGGTACACAAAGTTGGTGTTCCACCATTGTTCTTCGCTCACGTTTTTATGAAAAACATTGACAAAAGAGAACAGGCGGGAATATAGCGCGGCGTATATTTAAGAGATGGTACGGATTGAGAAATGGTTTGCGATGTCTAAACAACACACAATAGGAGATAATAGCTCTATCTGTCCCGAATATATTCTTCTTTATATCATAAGCTAGCTTTTAACCGTAGATCCACCTGTGTGGATATCAGCTGTCCCCTTCAAAATAATCTTATGTGCTTACCCGAGTTCCAGGCCAATTAAAATAAAATATTTGTACCTACGTGATGTAATCATAAAGTCAGTGTATGTAACCTCCGTGGTTCTTAAAACCTTCGTGGTTCATTCTTCCATTCAAAACTATAATTTCATTAAATTGAATTATGAAGTAATCTAATATAATATGATGACGGTTTACGTTTGAAAAAGTACTTCGGCATTACGAAATCTTTTTTAAATACGATAAATTATGTTTTCTATCACAAATAATTCATATAAAAACTCCATGATGGTGTGCCAGATATCTAGGAGAACGCGTACTAGATGATTCCGTCTCATAATTAAACTCGAAATTGCCATTAATCAAACTCGGTGTTCGTGCTACCACTGTGTGATTTAATTGTGCTGTCTGCCTGTAAAACCTATAACAGTAACAAGTAAAAACTTGGCTTGGCTTGGCTTGATGATAAGTAATAAATTTCTATACCTACGTGTATGTGTGGAGCATGCGCGGAGCCCCCTTCACCAATGCGGCGGCGCGGCTTTGCCGTCATCTTTTGACATTTAGTGTGTGAAATGTTTTATTTATTTTTTGATATTTAATTTATTAGAAATTTAAAGTGTAAATATTATTATAGGGTTAGTGATTTTTAATGTCGCAAAACTTGAGCAGCAGTGATGTAAATGTGAACGAACCTACCACGTCGCTAGTGCGCTGCCCTAATTGTCCACAAGCTCGGTTTTTTAAAGGTAAACGGGGTTTGAAAGTACATTTTGGTAAAGTGCACAAATCCCAAGATGTACTTTCGAGCCCAGTTTCATCTACTCAAATACCTTCTAACCATAATACTCCCTTTTGGCAAATTCTATCCAGTTTCAAAAATTCTGTCCCTGTGTTAAAGAGGATCCCCCGTGGTGCAAGACCTACAGTAGCACAAAATCTAGCCCACTGCATAGGTCTTGTACTAAGGGAGAACTCTCAGAGAGCTTGGGAACAATTGCTAACCTTCCCTTACCGAATTTTATATATCAGACATAATCAGACAACCAAAAAATCTCTCACCTCACAAATCAAAGAAAACTGCAGTATCTCATCACCAATTTTAGAGCCTCAATTTGTTAATTTTCATAATAATTCAAAATTTCATTACATAGAATCTAAATTAAGGGAAGGTGACATAAGGGGAGCAGCTCGACTTTTATTCAGTAGTGACGTGGTGGCGCCTTGCTCTGCTGACACGCTTGCGGGTCTGCAGGGCAAACACCCAGCGCCAAGGGATGGCCTGTCCTTCCCCGACCCACCCGATACTGATGCAGATTGCCTCGGTGTCACTGCCAAGGACGTGCTATCCGCCGTTAACTCCTTTTGGAGCGGGTCTGCCGGCGGCCTTGACGGCTTGACCCCACAACATTTAAAAGATCTTCTGGGTTCAAGTGCCGGGGAAACTGGCGGCGCGCTCTTAAAGGAGTTAACGGCCTTAATTAACCTTATGCTCTCCGGCAATGTGGATGATAGCGTTTTAAGCATTTTATATGGGGCAAATTTATGTGCTCTTCGCAAGACCGATGGTGGTATTCGTCCCATTGCCGTTGGAAGTACTTATCGGCGTACGGCAGCCAAATTATGCTGTTCTTATTACCGCGACCATCTAGCGAGTAAATTCCAGCCCCTGCAACTTGGTTTTGGCTCAAGAGGGGGCTGTGAGGCTGCCGTACATGCTCTATCCACGTACCTTGGCTCGGGTAAGGCAGAGGTCATTCTTAAGGTTGACGTGAAGAATGCCTTCAACTCTGTCAACAGGGACACTTTGTTGGCACAGGCAAAATTAGAAACACCCAAAATTTACAGTTATCTTTGGCAATGTTACAGACTCCCATCCAAATTAATCTACAAGGACAACCTTTTGGATTCAGCAGTAGGATGTCAACAAGGCGACCCCCTTGGGCCAGCCATTTTTAGTTTAGCTATTCATCCTATTATTCGGCAGTTGAATTCCAAATTTAATGTTTGGTACCTAGACGACGGGACTCTGGGGGGCGATGTGGAAACCGTGTTTAACGA
The DNA here is from genome assembly GCA_945859575.2 of Herminia tarsipennalis. Lineage (NCBI taxonomy): Eukaryota > Metazoa > Arthropoda > Insecta > Lepidoptera > Erebidae > Herminia > Herminia tarsipennalis. The sequence continues at coordinate 19,056,827 of OX243849.2, read as the reverse complement.
TTTGGCTTTTCTCAAAGATAAATTTCAAGATATTGGCTTAGAATTAAATTGCAACAAATGTGAAATTTTCTTATGTGATAACATTGACAAACTTCCGACTTTATCTAAATTTAACTCTTTAGTTCCAAATTTAAAACATATTGAAAATAACTCTTTTCGAATTCTTGGGTCCCCGATATTAGAAGAAGCCTACAATTCTTTTATAGACGAGAAAATACAAAAATTCTGTGAAGTTTCGGCCAGATTACTCCAAATTAATATACACTCAGCCTTCACTATCATTCGGTATTGCCTTTTCGTCCCGAAATTAACACACGCGCTTAGATGCACTCAGCTGTTTAAAAATTTAGCACTTTTAGATAAAATGGACAAAATTATACAAAACACACTTTGCAAAATTTTAAATATTGCTATAAACGACCGAGCATGGCTACAGGCGTCTTTACCTGTCCGCCTGGGCGGCCTTGGCGTTCGGAAAATTTCAGATGTAAGCTTACCAGCGTTCTTGTCTTCACTTCACAGCACTGAGGAATTAACCAGGAAAATTTTAACTCCTACACTGGTTGATTCCGAAGTGAGGTGCAAGTCTGAAGCCTTGAACGCTTGGAAAATAGCTTGCCCAAATGTTGATTTTCCATCCAACCGGTCCTCCCAGAGGCAGTGGTATGGGCCGCTCTGCAGTTCAATAAGGCAGCATCTATTAAATACTTTTTCCAGTCCTACAGAGCGAGCCCGCCTACTCGCTGTGGGTGAATGGGAATCGGGCATCTGGTTGCAGGCTCTTCCATCGTCCTACTTAGGTACAAAGTACGACATTTCGCATCGCTGCATGCCTTCGTTTGGGTGTCCAATGTGTTTCTCCTCATCGATGTCACTGTGGAGAAGACGTGTGCGACCTCGGATACCATGGCCTGTCGTGCAGCAGGAGCGCAGGTCGTATATCCCGCCACGCAAGCATCAACGACATAATCCGACGGGCGCTGGTCACCGCTGGCGTGCCAGCTGTGATCGAACCAAATGGTTTGACGCGCAGTGATGGTAAGAGGCCGGACGGTATGTCTTTGTTGCCTTGGAGGATGGGTCGGCCCTTGGTATGGGATGCAACTTGCGTCGATACCTTGGCGCCTACCCATCTCCCAAGTACGGCGAATTACGCCTGCGCTGCTGCTGCATCCGCTGAGAACCTTAAACAGCGTAAATACAGTAATCTGGTTGGGGATTATGTATTTGAGCCGTTTGGGGTTGAGACTCTAGGGCCGTGGGGCCCAAGTGCGCGCCTATTATATAAGGAAATTTCCCGACGTCTTATCAGTGCCTCCCGTGACCAGAAGGCTGGCCTTTTCTTGGCACAAAGAATTAGCATTGCCATCCAACGTGGCAATGCTGCCAGCCTTCTGGGAACGTTACCTGTTGTCATCGATGGGGAGGAATTCTTTGACGCCTAAACGGTTCTGCCCTCCTTTTATATTTTATTTTAATTCTGTAAATATCTTGTTTAATTGGTTAGATGTATTATAATTTATGCTTGAACAAGTAAAAATTAATAAATATAATATCTATATTTATTAATTAGCAAAATGAAAATTTACAATGTTAATAAATACAAGCTAGATAACCCAACAAACGAACTATATACATACTCTATGGGCTAATGTTAAGCTTCATGTGCTTCCAGTCCAAAGAGATTGTGAGTTTCCGAGTCCTTTTAACGATCCAGACGCAATAAACTCTTATTTTCTTGATGTCCCGGGCGACCCTAACGTTAGTATTTCTAAGCTAACCTATTATGAATTTAATCGCCACGGTTCTGCTAGATTTTCACTCCAACCCACAGATCGGGAAACAATTGGTAAGATCATTTCACATATTAAAACAAATGCCCAAGGAGTCGATGGCATATCTAAGGATATGTTAAGACTCTCACTCCCACAATCCTTGAATACCATCACAAATATTGTAAATACCTCAATAATCTCCAGTACGTTTCCTGATCTGTGGCGAAAGGCCATTGTGAAACCTCTGCCTAAAAATGCTAACCCACTGAGTCACAAGGACCTTCGTCCGATCAGCATATTACCCTGGCTGTCAAAGGTGTTAGAGAAGGTGGTGTATATACAGATGGTTGAGTTTCTGGAAACAAACAACATACTACCAGACCTACAATCAGGTTTTAGGAAAGGACGCAGCACTGCCACGGCTCTGGCGGATGTTGTTGGCAATATCTTAGAGGCGTGGGATCAGGGAAAGGGGATGATATTGACACTGCTGGACTACTCCCGTGCTTTTGATTCCATCAATGTAACTCTGCTGCTGTCGAAACTTGCGTTTTATGGCTTTGAGTGGGAAACTGTCAGATGGTTCGACAGCTACCTCTCTGATAGGTCCCAGCAAGTCGAAATTAGGAAACGAGATGGATCATCCACAGTTGCTCAAAAGGGGGGTACCCCAAGGATCTTTGCTTGGACCAATTCTCTTCATCCTCTACAGCGCAGACATAACTACCTGTTTCCGCAGACGATATACAGCTCTTTCATTCTTTTGACCCCCGCGACACGTCATCTGCCGTGGATAGAGTGAACGCAGATCTGCAAAGAGTGACAGATTGGTCTGAGTCAAACTCCTTAGTTTTAAATGGCCAAAAATCTAAATTTATCGTCATGGGCAGTAAAGGTCAAATAAGAAAAACCATACTCGCTAACCCTGAGATAAAAATAAAAGAGAATAATATAGAAAGGGTGGAAGTTGCTAGCAATTTAGGTCTTCGCTTTGATCCAGAGTTACGTTTCGAAGGACATATAAATAGTGTTGTAAAAAACTGTTTTTACAGGTTAAAAGTTCTTTACAGATTGCGTCAATATCTTAGCGTTGATATGAGAAAGAGGTTGGTTGATAGCCTTGTTTTATCAAAGCTGAATTACGTTGACACTGTATATGGTCCATGTTTGCTATCCAGAACGGGGCGCTTGATCCAGCGCGTGCAAAATGCCTATGCTCGTTTTTGTTTCACTATACCCCGACAAAACCATGTAACCCCGTTTCTCAACCAAAACGATGTTCTCAAAATGACAGCTAGGAGAACATTTCACTTGGCTACTCTTCTATTTGAAACGATTAGGACGAAAAAACCAACGTACCTATTCGAAAAGCTGAGGTGGAGACACGAATCCTATAATTACCCAAACCGCTCCATATCGAATCCACTGTCGATACCTCAGTATAGAACGACTGCGTTTAGGGGATGTTTTAAATATGCCGCCACACGTTGTTGGAATAATATACCACCTCCGTTAATGATCATAAACAAAAAAAATCAATTTAAATTTCACTTTAAAAAAATACTTCTGGACGATCAAAAACTTTTGTAATTTTGCACTTACTTTGTTACAACCTCGAGGTATGGTATATTATTCCTTCAAAGGTTGGCAATGGCATCCACTGCATTCAGTACATAGGTAATATTGGTATGCACAACACCACCGATCGTCAGCGCCAAGTGAGACAAAGAAGACACAATTATTTATGGTATTTATTTAATTTATTAAAAGTAAAATATTTTTGCACATCCACACACGCACACACACACACACACACACACCACGCACACACACGCACACGCACACACACACACACACCACACACACACTAGGACCCAGTTGAAAACCAGCGTCAGGCGCATATAATATGCGCCCGGCAATAAGCTGAACTAGGTTCCTATTTTGGTGCAGCCACGAGACACCCAATTACTTTCCGATGTTTTAATAATTATTTGTATGTTTTTGTTACTTTATTCTTTTTATTTTATTGCTAATTTTGTAATTATAATTTGTATGTTTTAATTATTATTTATGTGAATAGTTTTAATTATTAATTGCACTTATTTTATTTTATTACTCTTGTCTCGTGTGTTGATTCCAAAATAAATATATTTTCTTTATTTCTTTCTTTCTTTTACTATTAATATTATTTACAACTTACCTAGTAAACAACAACAAAAAAAGGATAACATAAATAGAGTTAGGCGTCGAAGAATTCCTTCCCATCGATGTCAACCGGTATAGTGCCCAGAAGGCTGGCAGCATTGCCACATTGTATGGCAATGCTTATTTTCTGTGCAAAGAAAAGACCTTCGACCGTCTCCGCAGATGCAGCAGCAGCGCAGGCACAGCTCGCAGTGTTTGGAAGATGGGAAGGCGCTAGGGTGTCGACACAGGTTGCATCCCACAGCAAAGGTCTTCCCATCTTCCAAGGTAGCAAAATCATACCATCTAGCCTCTGAAGTAATCTATACTAATATTATAAAGCTGAAAAGTTTGTGTGTTTAAACGCAATAATCTCAGAAACTACGGGTCCGAATTAAAAACTTCTTTAAATGTTGGATAGCCCATTTATCGAGGAAGGCTATAAAGTATATAACATCACGCTACAACCAATAGGAGCCAAGCAGCGATGACAAATTTTACGAAAACGGAGAAAATTCACGCAGACGAAGTTGGGCGGGTCAGATAAGTAAAATATAATTTGAACTTGGAAATGGATGCCTGGCAAAAGAAGCCGTGTCTAATCTGTATTTTTTTTAAATAGTAGCGCTCCAAGGTTACTCGCTGCCCAAATACAGTGCCGCAGATCTTTTATGCTGCTTTAGGTCATGTGAATCTAATAAGTATATTGTACTTAGCTTTGGGAATACTGCGTTTCATTATCGACTGAGATGCAGGTACTACTACGACAACGAATTTACAAGCATTCATAGCAGTTACAGTATATATATAGGCTATATTTCATTTGACATTCTCGAGCCAAGCAGGGAGTAAAATCTAGTAGGTACTTCGAGCCAAGCAATCACCGCGAATTTCAATTTCCAGTCTCCCAAATGAAGAAATTCAAACCTCCTTGAGCCTACCAATTCAATCCTGTCAGAAAATCAAACACAGAAGAAAATAGCTGATGGTAAACATTATCGTTACGGAGAGCCGGCGAAATATCGTCAATATAGAGGATTTGGGTTATTGGATATCTGATAAATAACATTCAGGACAATGTCAGCGGTATTGTGATTGCAACTTTATGGCATGTTTCACTAGTGTTTTTGTACTATGAACACGATGCTATTTTATGAGTCAGGATCTCCACAATATCTCTGTATTTCTTTGTCTCCTTTTGTTGAGAGATGGGTTACATCAGTTTGACAAACCAATACTCAAACGATAATTAACTTTGAGTAATACTTATAAGTATTTCTTTCGCAACTATTCAATTAAAGGTTAGTGAGTGAGTGAGTCTCAAAGCTTGTATTGAAAATTAAAAAAAGAATGCTAATGCTAACTAACTTATTTATTATCACAGTCATAATCTTGTTATATTTTTTTTAAAAGCTTACGATGAGACCTTTAATTTGACACCCATAATGCTGTATTCGTTACAATTTTTTTAACACCTCTTTATTTTGACATCTAACAGCCGCTGTTTGTATTTTTTTAAATGTCACTTAAATCTAACGACGTCTTATGTGTATAAATCCGTCCAGTGGTTCGAAATATATGAGGTAGGTAATAAAAAATATTACATACATACATACAAGATACGCGCAAAAAATATAAATACAAAGCTTCTAATAGTACCTATCTTACTGTATCTTACGTTGGCATACCATTTTTAACTTTATAAAACAAAATTTAAATTGTTAAACAATCGGTTTGCGATTTGCGAGGCGCAGCGAGATGACTATCAAAGTCATCTCGCTGCGCCTCGCAAATCGCAATGGTTCTTAGAATTTCCACTTTTTAGAGTTTTATAAGCTACGGGTCTTAATCGCGTAAATATTTTATTTTAATATAATTACCTTTGTTTATTGCCCGACGTTTCGACCGTATTGCAACGGTAAGACCCGTAGCTTATAAAATTCAATAATGTGTACAAATCGTGAAAATTTACAAACATATACTGCGCTCATACTATATCGAAATGACAGATTATCGCGTCGTTTAAAGCCTCTTGGCAAAAGAAGGCGTTCACATAAAGAACGACACGATTAACTGCCGTCCACGACTGTTTTTGCAGTAACGATAGATTGTCAAGTCCGTTGCTAACACGAAAGTCGTAAATTGATAAAAATACGTCATAACTTATCGTGACGGCAAGTCGTGTGTCGTTCTTGTGACTATCTATAGTAGCTGCGATAAAAATATCGTGCCGTATAACTACGACAAGGCGACTGCCTGGCCTGTTGGTTAAGTCGTTAGTGACCCTGACTGCTAAGCCGGAGGTCGTGGGTTCGATCCCCACCCAGGATAAAACTTTGTGTGATGAGCACGATAGTTTATTCTATGTCTGGGTGTTATTTATCTATAATATGTATGTATTTAGAAATATATAAGCATGTTTTATCAGTTAAATGTTGATAAACTTTCGCGATATGTACACATTATGAAAATATATATATTACGGGTCTTAATCGCGTGAATAATTTAAGGTACGATACCTTGTTTATTGCCCGACGTTTCGACCATATTGCAACGGCCGTGGTCACGGGTAGTCTACCCGTGACCACGGCCGTTGCAATACGGGTTGTAACCAAGTAACCGTCATTTACGTAACTTGATCGATATAAAAAGAGATTCTTTATTTTGTATTACTGGGACTAATTTTCCCACTATTCTACAGTTGTTTAATATGGCAGCTTTTTGGCTGTTTATATAAATTCTAGCTGACCCTTGCAAATTTGCCCGTTTTTGCAAATTAAAGTTTATAATTAACAAATAAATATAGAGGTCGATCGTAGAGGGTTGAAAATTCAGGGTTGTATGTATTTTCTAATGCTTTATCATAAAAAAAGTATCTAAAAATTCAAAAAAAGGGGTGGACTACCCTTAACATTTAGGGGGATTAAAAATACATGTTGTCCGATTTTCAGACCTACCCAATAAGCACACAAAATTTCATGAGAATCGGTCGAGCCGTTTCGGAGGAGTATGACAACGAAAACTGTGACACGAGAATTTTATATATTAGATTAGGTGATAGATAAAGTAGTTAAATACTATTGAAATTACTCCGGTGGTAGAATAACTATTGGTATTTAAGAAACTGGAAACTTTCCTAATCCTTACTATTTCTTCTTTCAGTTCTATGTACTTATTGGTTTTTTTTCTGTTATCGTCTATAAATGGTTGTGTGTTTGGTACTATTTTACTACTATTTTTTTTGTTTTTTTTTTTCTCGAAGACGATTCCCGCAGTAGGGTACAAGCTCCGTGTCACGGGGGACTTTACAAACATACAAGTCTCGAACACAAAGAACACCCAGACTCGGAACAACAATTTGTGGATCACACAAAGTGGTGTCCCGTGTAGGAATCGAACCCACGACTTTTGCGTAGCAGTCGGACACACTTCCACCGCGCCGCAGAGACAGTTCTTCTTTCAGTTCTGTGTACTTATTGATTTTTTTCTGATATCGTCTATAAATGGTTGTGTGTTTGGTACTATTTTACTACTATTTTTTTTGTTTTTTTTTTCTCGAAGACGATTCCCGCAGTAGTACAAGCTCCGTGTCACGGGGGACTTTATAAACATACAAGTCACGAACACAAAGAACACCCAGACTCGGAACAACAATTTGTGGATCACACAAAGTGGTGTCCCGTGTAGGAATCGAACCCACGACTTTTGCGTAGCAGTCGGACACACTTCCACCGCGCCGCAGAGACAGTTCTTCTTTCAGTTCTGTGTACTTATTGATTTTTTTCTGATATCGTCTATAAATGGTTTGTACTGCTATATCAACAATGTATGGTGTTTTTCCGATTTGTTGATCTGGTCCAATAAAATTATAGTTCTATATGTAAGTATAGCACGGTTGTAGTAAATTTTATGGGTGTTATTTTCTAAAATGGGATTTGGTGTGTATTTTAATAATAATAATAATAAATCATTTATTCGAAACCTACCCATTTTACATTTTTGTAAGCCTGCCAAACTGCATAGCAGTTTGTCGGCGTCGGTTATAATGTGAGTGTCTTGTACAAGTTTGTATTTAATGGCCAGATTCTGATGGATTATATTAACTACTAGCTGTCCCGCGCAACTTCGTCTGTTTAAATTTTCCCGTTTTTGCAATATTTCCCATTGCTGCTCCGCTCCTATTAGTCGTTGCGTGATGTAATATAGCCTATAGCCTTCCTCGATAAATAGGCTATCCGACAATAAAAGATTTTTTTAAATTAGGATCAGTATTTCTTGAGATTACCGCGTTCAAACAAATAAACAAACTCTTCAACTTTATAATATTAGTGTTGATTTGGTTGTGGCGTAAGTGTGGCACATGTTCATGTTATATGCTGGATAGTTTCTGGCTGTCTGTGGCATTTACGGCAGCTATCACCGAAGGTACTGGCATCTTTAATTGTATATTTCCTATAGTCTGGTAAGCTTGTAACCTATGTATTAGATATATTTCGGGACTTAATCGCGTGAATTATTTAAACGATGACACACCTTTACATAATTGTAAACACAACCTTTTGTTTACACGACGTTTCGATCGAATTGCAACAATCGTGGTGACGGGTGGACTGATTGCAGCTTAGCGATGTCTCCGTGAGGCGCGATTTTTTTCAACTACCCTCGCCTGGTATTCGTAATTTTGTTAATATGTACTATCGGTACTTCTACACACTACACTTACAACGTCTTTACACTGAGGCGAGGTGTCGTTACGGCTACGATTGCATTTGCTGATAACAGGGTTCCAAGATGATGAGAGCCGGTATCTATCTTCTCGGTTGAAATTCTTGTACTTCTTGATCTCTACCGTCTCGGGCACTATTCTGGAATAATAGTGGCGGTCGGTGGAAAGTACCTGTGGCTTGTGCAATTCTATCCAGGGATTTGTTCCTAATTTCAACAAATGCTCAGCGATAGCAGACTTGTAAACTTGATGTTTTTTTACAGCAGCGAATCTGTCTGTTTCCATGAGAAATTTCGCCACTGCTTGCTCCAGAGATTTTTTAAGAGATTTAATGTCGCCGTGTCGTTTAGAGCAAGCCATGGCCTCTAAAACTGACCATAATTTGTAGTCTAGGGTCTGGGCTAGAGAGAGAGAGAGAGAGAGAAGGGTTCAGCTCCTATAAATTCCGGAACGTAGGTTTCAAGCCAGGCTTGGGTAGTTCGTGCCTTGTGACCAGGTGCAGTCCTGCTGAAAAGTCCACGGTACATGTTTAAAAAGTGTATTGCTGAAAGGTTTCACAACACTATCCAAGAATGTCTCTTGATACGCTTTGGCTGAAGTTTTCACTCCTTTTTCACAAAAATGTAGTATTTTCTCACCTCAACCCATATTATAATTAAAATTGAAATTTTAACACGAAAAAATATGTATAATGGCGCGAAAAGGAAAGAACTTTTAAAAATTATAAACGCGTCCCAAATTCAAAGTAATTAAAAGCAAAACAAAGTTGAAAAAAATATATAATATATTCTTGTATAAATATATACAAGAATTGCTCGTTTATTGGTATTTGATATATATTATACTAGCTTATGCCCGCAGCTTCGCCCGCGTGAATGGCAGTCACCAAAATTAACGGTAAAGTTTCTACTAACTTTGCACCCCCGTTTTATCCCCTTAAGGGAAGAATTTTCAAAAATTCTTTCTTAGTGCTTCCTTACGTTATAAAAGGAACCTCTGTGCAAAATTTCAAGTTTCTAACCCTTATGGTTTAAGCCCTGCGTTGATATATCAGTCAGTCAGCTTCTTCTTTTATATAAATTATATATTAGATCAGATATTATAAGTATAAAATGTAATAAACGACGACGAACTTTTCTCAAACGACCAAAAATGGTAAAATTGCAAATTCTTAAACTTGTCAGCATCAGCAGAATCTATTTTAAGGAAATTATACCTCGTTCATCGAGTCAGTAATAAAATTTTATATTCTTGAACATAAATTTTACTAGAGAAGTTGAAATCTGCTTTCAAATGCAAGGAATGGCTATTTTCTAGTACGGGAGACGTGGAACGTCGACTTTCCCCAATCTGATACCCAGATGAGACATCATATTTAATTTTGTAATGCCTCCATGAACGGATTTTTGCAGGCAAGCCTATATGATTATTTTGTAATTAAGTTATCTTTCATTTGATATTAATTGTTGTTGGTTATCAGATCTTTATATGATTATATGCCGAGTAGCCATACATATCTTTATTTTAAAAACTATCAGTTGAATAAATTTTACTTTTTTTATTTTTTTACAGGCCTTTTATGCTAATAGTTTATACATATTTAAATGCATTAAGGAAAAAATCGTCCCGCCTGAGACGGATTTTTCCTACATACATTTCAAATTAAGAAACTAAATTTATTAAATAACTAGCTGACCAGCGCAACTTCGTTAGCGTAAATTTTCCCCGTTTTTGCAACATTTTTCATTACTGATCCGCTCCTATTGGTCGTAACGTGATGTTATTTAGCCTATAGCCTTCCTCGATAATTGGGCTATCCAAGCGGTGGTCACGGGTAGACTAGTCTACCCGTGACCACGGCCAAGGTACTCGTATTTAGCTTAAAATAAAATATTTACGCGATTAAGACCCATAGCTTATAAATTTCTATAATGTGTACAAATAGCGAAAGTTTACGAACATATAAAACAAACACACTCAACAGCTTTATAATATTAGTAAAGTATACCTAGCTATAAAAATTAAAAATAGCTATAAACACTTTTCGATAGACAAGCTATCATAGGTGTGTTTATAAATCGATTAAATTTGTTCCATCAGCGTCTCTTAGGCCATTTTAAAGAGTAATAGAGTTAAAATATAAAATTATCAATTTTTACCAATGGGAAATTCACAGAGATATTGGGATAGGGAAGTATTTGATATTTAACTGACATTATTTCCAACTAAATTTAATGGTATACTCATAATTTTATACTCATATTTTTATTGGGCTGATAAACCATTAAAAAATATGAATTTAAATCCAGTTGGAAATGACATTTATATTTAACTACCTACCTCTTAATAACCTAACTGTAGACTGTCCTCTGTAAGAGGAAAGCAGAAATCAAAATTAAATATTTTTAATATCGACAAGGTTCCAGCTACGATAAAATTTTATTTCCTTGATAAAACTTGAGTGTAATAATGAAACTTTTGACGATAAAAATCTTTGGTAGTATTAAAATGGAAAATCATTATGTACGTGTTGTACATTAATACGTGAAGCGAGATATAATCTTGTTCACCTTTTTTTCTTTTACCTAGTACTAGTAGGGGGGGGGGGTACTAGTACTAGGTATTATACTTATTATGTCATTTACAAAAGGAGGATATAAAACTTATTTTTATTGGAAAGCAGCATATACTGCTTTATGAGGTGGGGCTCTCTGACTCAACGGCAACCGAGCAGATTGAGGCAGGCGCGGGTCCAAGGGGGTGGGAGGCAACAAAAGTATTCCCCCCCCTCCCCCATAGACTCACGAAATTTTAATTCTCAGCCATACATTTGGGCCACGTTGATAGACGATTGCATCCCCCCAAACTACGTTTCGGTGTCAATCAAATGTATTCCCCCATCGGTTATTGAATCAAATGCACCCTCTCGTGGAATTAGTTAAAAAATCATAATTTGGAATTGTTAGGTCAAAGGTTCTAAACTGCTACCAACCCCGGCACAGAGACATGTCCATTAAAGTCAATTTATTCTACATATTCAACCATTTTACGGCGAACGCAATTAATTTGGCTGGTCTTTAGTGACCCAGGCTAAAACTTTGTGTGATGAGCACGATGGTTTATTCTGTATCTGGGTGTAATTTATATATAGGTAAAGTATGTATTTAGAAATATATAAGTATGTTTATTAGTAACCTGGTTACCATAGTACAAGCTCTACTTAGTTTGGGATCAGATGTCACTGTGTGAGTTGTCCCAAGATATTATTTATTTATTTATTTTTCTTCCATACATTAAATATATTGGGGAAATGTATTTAAGTGAGGTAACCAAAACGTCATCAATGGAGGCAAACAGTACCAAAATTCCGACAATAAACTCTCGACTCGATTTATTCCAAAACACCAATATGTAGGTATAACCTATAAACTCAATTTGAGACCTGACAAGCTTTAAACTTTGCACAAAGACAAAAAATTGAATTCTCCAACGCGTTTAAAACCATATTAGGTTCAATAAATTCGTTTACATCCCCCCAAAGAACTGTAAACAACTTTATTTCTAATTCAACAAGGTTGATTTTCGCGAAGCAATTCTGAAACTGGCCCAATTACAGTATAAAGTCACTCGCCGCAGTAAAAGCACTCTGAAAATAATTCTATATAAGATTCAATAATAAATATACTCGTAATATAACAATATTGCTAAGGTAAAGGTAATACTTGAAGCGGGAAGCGTAATTAACATTTTAGACATAAAGAAGGGGTTGTTATAAGTTATGTGCCGTAACTACCAAAATTAATGGACTGATTTTGATAGATTTTTAGGGTTCCGCTGCCAAAATGGTAAAAACAGAACCCATATAATTTCGTTATACATACATGACCGTCTATCTGTCTGTCTGTCCGTCCGTATGTCATAGGTATTTTACTAAAAACTGCACGATAAGTATTAATTAAATTTGAAGCATAGGTATCTTGTTTAAGAAACTTTTTTTATGTGAATATTTTTGAAAATAATCGCTCCGAATCGCCTTTATATTTTTAAACGTATGATCAAAAAATATAAAAAAAATCACAAATGTAACTCTCTATAAATACTTTCTAATAAAATTTATTACCGAAAAACTGCGCTTCTCAACAAAAGGACGTAGGTACGCTTTTCGATTGGTGCATTTTTTGCATATCTAAGCGGTGTATCTGCATATGTGATATATTTATATGTAAGTACCTGGATGACCGAGCTTAGATCGGCTTTTTTTTACTGACGTTATCTAAACTTGAAACCTAGCTAGATCGATTTATCGCCCCCGAATGCAGGGCATACTAAATTTCATGAAAATCGCTGGAGTCGTTGCCGAATTATATTAACAAGAATTGCTAGTTTAAAGATATAAAATAACGGCTGCGGAACCCTACTCTGAGCCTTACTCGACATGCTCTTGCTCGATTTTTATTATTAGAATGCAATATCTTTTTTTGATGTGTCAAACGTCTTGTAAATCAAAGACCGAGTACATGCACGAATAGGTGTCACGTTCCGTCACGTTCCGCCTGCTGAAAAATGATAAATGCTAAAGTATCAGCCTATCAGCGAATGGCGATTGCAGCGACATGCGAACTAAAGCTGTCACAGGCATGGTTGTTTATTACAATGTCATAAATGTTTTCTTAAGACGTTATCACGTACAATTATTGTCCGTAAACCGACTTTTCAGACAACCATTTTTTTTAATTGAAATGAAGGAACGAGCAGATAGTCACGCTAGCCTATACCAGTATCAGTGCCACCAAAATTCTTGTTTGGCTCAGTGCCAGTCGGTCAGACAGTTCGTAAGTTTGCTACAGTGCCCTTCAAACAAAACAGTAATGCAATAACATTACTATTTCATGGAAGAATGTTGTGGTACCTACCAAAATCGGTGTTAATGCACTTTTGCAAGATCCCCTAGTCGAATGGGTGCATTAAGTGCACTCTAAAATGCACTTAATTCACCTGGGTGAATTAAGTCTACCCAATGGTGCACTTAATTCCCCCAGGTGAATTAGCTGGGTGAATGATGTGCACCAGACAGTTTGCCACAATGCCCTTCAAACAAAACAGTAATGCATTAACATTACTATTTCATGGAAGAATGTTGTGGTACCGACCAAGTCGGTGTTAATGCACTTTTGCAAGATCCCCTAGTCGAATGGGTGCATTAAGTGCACTCTAAAATGCACTTAATTCCCCCAGGTGAATTAGCTGGGTGAATGATGTGCACCAGATCATATAGCTAAGGCTTAGACCTGCCACTCGTGACGTTAATCGGATGGAAGAAAAAGTCTGACAAAGTTAAAGCAACAAAAATATCACCATTTTGCGTAATACAACCAGACCTACTCGGCCACTTATGCAAAAGGCATAAACAGTTATTTCACCACAGTTATATGTGGGCACATATCATAAAACGAATGTTGAATGTCAAACGGATATTTTATTAAATCAATCTTTATTGCAAGCTATTATTTTGCATTCAATGTAATCTCTTTTAACTACCAGAGCGTGCAAAATGTTACAATAATACCAAATGCTTTAAGCGCATTAGTCGCAATCGAGAAGTCACTGGTTCGATACTACATACGTAAATCTACTTCTTATACAAGGTTGGAGGTATCAACAAGATTGCTAGTAATGTAGTAACCACATTCCTGATGAACTTGTAAATAAATCAAAGAATAATTTTAACATACCCACAATGTTCTCGAATGACCTATCTAACGTGACCCCACACGATGGCGTGGACTAGAAACAAAAACACATCCCCACATTACCTATGTCAAATTGCTTATAGCTTTCTGACGGACGGGCGAGTAGAAATGGCGAAACTATAAGGATTCCTTGTTTGCTACAGGCTCCATAAAATGGATTCGCCTATCATGACCTTTGGCAGAGCAGCCGGGTTAAAAGCTTGATGCAAAAGTCAGTACTCCTCGACACGACCCGCATAGTGAGAAGGTTTCTATCTACGAAGCCCTTACCACCAGTAACTGGACCACTGTATCCAATGCCGGTAAAAATAAAAAATAATGTTCCAACGGCATCAAGTTATTCATTATTTTTATTACAATTATCTAACATTTGGTTAAAAACATGAGTAAAACGGGCGAAAACTAGTTCTAATAAAAACCAAAATATCAAAATTTGACTATATCTATTTATTATACGGGAATTAACAAAGCGGACAGTCCGCTTGTGACCACGGCTGGTGCAACCTAGTCGAAACGTCAAGCACTTTTAAGGTAAACAATGCGCGTTAATTCCCGTATAATATATAGTTATAATCATGTAACACGAAAGTCAAAATTTGACTAGGTATACTTAACAAACTGCACAACTAGTGTTGTGCAAATACAAGATTAATATTTTTTCAATATTTTCTTAATTAAGATATCTAATTAGTGCTCACATACATTTTACTTGCTATTTTTCATACTCATATTGCCAATTAGTAGGTAGTCCTAAGTCTCTCGGCAAAGCTTGCAACTATAAAGTTTATTGTGGCTTCTTCGTTCGTTCCACATCTAATTATAAAGTAACGTGATTTTAATTAGATTTCATTAGCTTGTTATTTCAATAATAATGTTGAGTCATAATTAATTAAAAATTATTTTAACATGCTTTTATTCTTCGATGTGTGTATTACTAGTTTTCCCATCAGCTTTGCTCACTATTGCTCGATGTTTTCTTTTTTGTTATGGGGGGGGGGTTATGTTCTTTGGAGGAACATAATTTAAATTATGGAAATTATGGAACTTTTGAAAATCTCGAAATGAATTTGAATTCTGGTATCATATTTTCGTTTCAAATCCATAATTGCACCCCCTGTCGCACGAGTGACTCACACTTAGTGGTTCACACCATGTGATGTCCCATCTGGGAATCAAACCAACGACCTCTTGCTTAGCAGTCGGACACACTACCATTTTGCCACAGAGGCAGTCAATAAATCCGTGAATTCGCAATCGAAAAACCCAATGATGGTTATTTTTTCAGGAAGCTAATTTTCAAGAGGATTTTATAAAAAGTTACAGGAATTTCACATGGTCTCTGGCAACATTGGCTTTGTTCATTATATAGCCTATGTGCGATTCTCATGTATAAACCACATTACCGTACAGTTTCATCTAAATCTGTCATAAGTTTATGTGTGATCTTTCACACAATAAACATCCATCCATTCATTCTTACCTTCTCCACAAAGTTAAGGACAGGTTGACATAGCAAGTTTCATTTTTTTTATTGTATAAATAAGAAAACTTACAGGGTAGTAAATTAGAAATAATTAGCAGAAGAAAGTCAATTAGGTACACCTTTTCACAGTTAAGAAGAGTGACCAATTTTGATTTAGGGTTAACAACACAACAAAGTAACAGCTAATACATGTTACAAATTGATATATAAAAAAAATAGTATAGGAAGCCAATCACAAGATAACTCAGTTCACACAATGTGGTGTCCCATGTGGGAATCAAACCCACGACCTTTTGCGTAACAGTCGGACACACTCCCACTGCGCCACAGAGGCAGTCAATCAAGGCAGCAAATCCCTGGATCCGTCCATGCCGCTGAAAGTTTACATTTTTGACAATTCATCATCAGTGTTGCTAAGGTTGTGACTAAAAATAACCGAGTTTTCCTAAAAATTTATTCAAAATTATGTACATTTAGTTGTAATAGTTTTTTATTGTTTACATTTTTTATTTTACAAGGACAATCAAATGTTTACAAGTACAATAGGTGACGGTTTTAAAAAAGGAGGAATAAATAATAATTATTTTTTAATTTTCATTTTTATTACAATTTTTTTTTAAATAATATGTATCACACCATGTGCAACTGCACTGTAATTATTAACGTACATGTTAATAATCTTTAAAACGTAATAATGTTCATTTTTACAAAACCATGTATGCTTTTTATATTTGAACTGAATTTTAAGGTTCAACCAAAGAAACAGATTAAAATTAAGTAATCGAAAATTAATCTATGCTAATATTATAAAGCTGAAGAGTTATTTGTTTGTTTGAACGCGGTAATCTCAGGAACTACTGGTCCGAATTAAAAAAGTATTTTTTTGTTGGGTAGCCCATTTATCGAGGAAGGCTATAGGCTATATAACATCACGCTACGACCAATAGGAGCGGAGCAGCAACGAAAAATGTTGCAAAAATGGGGAAAATTGACGCACACGAAGTTGCGCGGGTCAGATAGTAATTTATATACATTAATTGCTCGGGGGTTAGAATTTTATTTTATTTTATACTTATATAGTAGATTTTTGAGCGCTGTCAAAATGGTATACTTTTATTCGTCTAGCCTCCCAGCCTGCATCAAATAATATTGTGCGATAAGGAACTACGTTCCAATAAAAATAATGCTATTGAATTAGAATGAAAAAAAAAACTATTTCATGATAAGGTTTTTGTAGTGAAAACTTCTTTAGCGGTGTTGTGCACTTTTTTGGTATGGGTATAAAATGTTAAACTCGCGTCAGGATAACGTGACCGTAAGATTGGTAGATTGGTGGGAAATTGTGCAATCTAGAAACCAGAAAACCCCGGTTCGAGTCCAATTGTTCCTTTTTTATTTTATTGTTTTGATTTAATTGTCATGTCGTTGTCATTTTTTAAATTATTATGTTTGTGTACGATAGCGCAGTAGATGAATAGCGTGTTTAACCACATAAATTATAGTACTTTTTTATATAATACTGATAAAAAAATTAAGAAAAAAAAACCTAACCATTCCAAACCAAAATACTCAAAAATGCACAACGTTAATGTTCAAGTTTTCACTTCTGCCGGCACTCCCGGAGTTTTTTTTAATTTGTCGATTCGGGAACTAAACAAAATGAGCAGGCAAATACATGCAGATACGCAGGAGAAATTAAAATAAATAAAATCATTGGACGATAACTGTTAGTACTCACAGCTATATACCGCCTCCAGTCCACTTCATTTTTTTTCTTAAAACTGGGTATCTTTAAACAGATATAACGGCTTAACCAGTAAACAATTTAAACCGCTCCCAGTGGTACATAGGTCTACGTCCAGGTGGGAAGCGAATAAATGTTATTGTATCATGATTCGATAGAGGGAAAGTTCAAACGATATCTTTACAAACTAATCTAGTTACTTACTATCTTCCTTCATATAGCGTATTTATAGAATGGCGATGATAGTTTTATTTTATAAACTATGACTACGACTATCTATTTAGTTTTGTTAAAACAACATCTGCGTTGGTATAATAAAAAATACATTTTTTTTGTATTAATTTTAGTCTGACAAAAAAACTAGACAACAATTTTTGTGATGTATACGTTCACTCATTTTAGAGAACATGTAGTACAATTAATTTAAAAACTAAAAAAAGCCAGCAAATAGACAGAAAACAAGATACCATATAAATTGAATATCATGCAGTCAGAGGCACGATATTAAGTTCAACAGAATTCTTTAATTTTCTTTTTTAGTTTTTTTTTAAAGGCGACTCCCGCTTCAGGGTACAAGCCTTGTGTCGTTGGGGACTTTACAAACATAAAAGTCACGGATACAAAGTACACCCACACTCTGAACAACAATTGGTGCATTACATAAAGTTATTTTCCGTGTAGGAATCAAACCCACCACCTCTTGCGTAGCAGTCGGACACACTCCCACCACGCGACAGAGGCAACGCGTAAGTTATTATTATATTTAATACTAGTTTTAGTTAAGGTAAAATAATTACAACGTGATATAATAAAAACAAACAAATTCATCAGCTTTATAAAATTAATTTAGATTAAATTCACATATTCAACTGTATAAAGCAGCACATATACCAATGCCAGCTTTAATTGATAGATCAAGAAACCAAAACTCCACTTTAGTACAAAATAACAATTACTATGTACCTTCACCTGTCAGACACTGTTCCCAAACGTATTCCGTCGGCATCTAATCTAACCAGATGCCTTGGAACACAAGTTTTCCCACGAAAGGGTTGCCTTTAGATTCCCCAAACGAAAAGGAAACACATCTTTATATAGGATGAAAATGAATGGTTCGGAAGAATAAATATTTTTTTAAAAACGCTACTCAAAGATACTTAACTTACGTGTCATTTCGTTTTTTTATGATAAAGGTTTATAGCAAGTCACCATTGGCGATGTTCATTTCCTGAGGGAAAATTCTATATGTATATATATATATATATATATACATATGAGTCTACCCGTGACCACGGCCGTTGCAATACGGTCGAAGATTTTTTTACGGTAAAGATTTATAGCAAGTCACCATTGGCAATGTTCATTTCCTGAGGGCAAATTCTATATGTATATATATATATATATATATATATATATATATATATACATATGAGTCTACCCGTGACCACGGCCGTTGCAATACGGTCGAAACGTCGGGCAATAAACAAGGTATTTTACCTTAAATTATTTACGCGATTAAGACCCGTAATATATATATTTTCATAATGTATACAAACGCGAAAGTTTATCAACATTTATATATATTAATAGGTATTATAAAGCTGAAGAGTTTGTTAGTTTGCACGCAATAATTTCAGAAACTACTGGTCCGAATTGAAAAAAATATTTTATTGTTGGATAGCCTTTCTCGACGAAGACTATGGGCTATATAATATCACGCTATGATCAATAGAAGCGGAGCGGGAATGAAAAATGTTGTAAAAACGGGGAAAATTTACGCAGACAGAAATTACTATAATATAGTACTAGTACCTATGCTGGAAAAGCTGCCGCCGACATCGGGAATACTTCCAAAAACTGTAAATAATTTCTGATAGGATACTTACTATCCTCAATATTAGTAAATATCTCGGCAATTATTTTTTTGTTAACCTACCTACATTTTTATATTTTGTACCCTAACGATCTGTTAAACATACTACTGATAAACTCACGATAGTTTGTGTGGTATGTTTATCAATTTCTTTCTTTATGAAATAATTTATGAAAAAAATAAATAAAATGATTTTGAAATTTGAAAGGTCATTTCACAAAACCATTTTTATTTTTTTAAAGATAACTAGCAATGTGGGATTGTGGTCCCAAATGACTAACAATCCTGTTAACCCCTCCAGTCACAAAAGGTCACAGGACGGTCATTCGATTCGGCATTTGAAATTACTATCACTTTGTATGGGGTAGCCAGTCCAGCGTACCTACTAGTTCTATAGATAGTACAGTCAAATTAGGTCAAAAAACTAAAAATAATTATTATTAAATACTTATTTTTCTTTCTTAATTATTAATTTTAAACAACTTTCAATTTTACACAAAAAAAATTAAAACAATTTTTTCGTATAAACTTGAAAATAAACGCGTTGTTAATCAAACAAAAGTTCACCCCTCCTTTGGGGTATAAATATCAATATTAGAAAAAAATTATGTGAACCAATGTTTTAAAAAAAATAATTGTAAATAAATTTTGCAAATAACATTTTTCGTGAGAAATTTAAATTATACGAGTTATTCAATAAACAAAAATTGACCCTTAAATTCAAGATGGCGGATGACGCAACGGATCGAGTACCATGTAAAACAAAATTTAGACTGCAAGTGACACCCCCCCCCCCCCCCCGCCCAACAAATTCCGAAGGAAAATTGCTACTTATATTTTTCCCCGGTCATATCCTAATTCTATTGGGGTAAGAGGTCAGTGACTCAGTAACTAGTACACTATATAATACTTAGAAAAGGAATGTGGGCTCTTTAGAGCAGACGACACGAAAAGCCCACTTATTTAATTTATGTTTGGTCTCTAGTCTTTACTATAAGCTTCTTAGAATGGGCTTGTTACCAACGAGTCAAAACAAGAACTCTTTAAGAAATTTCAAAACACAGATTTTATATAGAGATCTCATAGTCTCATACAAATTCTAGTCAAATAACTTATTTTTATGATATGATTGATGAGAAAAAATCCTATATAACACAAAATTTTATCGTTGGTAGTTTAAATGCTACTTTTATTTACTAACTAGCTGACCAGCGCAACTTCATCTGCGTCAATTTCTCCCGTTTTTGCAACATTTTTCGTTGATGCTCCGCTCCTTTTGGTCATAGCGTGATGGTATATAGCTATAGCCTTCCTTGATAAATGGGCTATCTGACACTAACACATTTTTTTTTATTCCAACCAGTAGTTCCTGATATTATCGCAATCAAACAAATTAACAAACGAATAGTCTTTTGGATTTTTTTGTTTACCTAGGAAACTATAAATATTTGACATTTGAGCCATCGAAAGATAGAAAACCTAGGTTCTAAAATATCAGTATCGTTACTAGAGTTTACTACCTTAACAGGCAGTTAACAGTAGATAAGTCATTGATACCGACCGTTAGTAAATACTCAGTTATATGACCAGTATCATTCAGTGTCCTTATCGTTGGCACTGCCGAGTGTATAGATGCGATCTCGTGAAACCAGACGTTGTTAAGCCAAGATGCATTATCTGCTACTAGACGCAAATGTAGGTCAAGAGTTTACAAATTGCGAGCTCTTTGTTATAGCTCTTTACGTGGTCTTTATGTTTCTGTGTCTTTACGTCTCGGTTTAAAGGTGGAATTAGATTATAGTGTAGGGTGTGTTGCGGCGGGCCAGACATACAGATTAGAATTCTATCTTTATATGTATTATATGTTATCTTATATCTTTAAACGAGCATTTCTTTTAATCTGAATCTCGACAACGGCTCTAACGATTTTCATGAAATTAAGTATGGAGGGGGTCTTGGGGGCGATAAATCGATCTAGATAGATTTCATTTTTAGAAAACTTCGTTTAAAAAAAGTACCGAAACTCGGCCATCCAGGTACCTTTACCTTTAAACGAGCAATTCTTGTGTTTAATATATAATCTGAACCTCGGAAACGATTTTCATTAAATTTTGTATGGGGGGGGGGGGGGGGTTCGAAGGCAATACATCGATGCAGCTATGTTTCATTTTCATAAAACGTCGTTTAATCCGTGTTTTTAACAGTAAAAACTGCTACAATATCAAAGATAAATTTCGCCACCATCTACAAGGTAATAATAGCTCAGGTGGGAAATAGGGCGGCCCCGAAAGCAGAAGATTGTAATCCGGATAATATTTTTTTCCCTTTTTCATTTAATTTATGTTTTTTATTAATATTATTCATATTTCATCAGTATGTAGTTTGTTTGTAAATATAATTTTTAAAAAACACTATGTACCAAAAAATACAGTCATCCGGGTACTACTACCAGGTACTAGTGTTGCGTATACTTTAGTACGAGTCAATCAATCAATTAGACCTCTCCTAATTAAGGTGTAGTGTGACGTGAACCTCTTGCTGGCTTTGGGGTGCGCAGCCGGGATTATTGCTCTCGAGGATGAGGAATCAAACAACTTCTTAAGCCCAGAACGATATTATATATTGAATAACTTGTACTATGATTTCTTTACATATTAATTCTTTTCCTTGACCATTCGTCTTGACGCTTGGTCCCATTCTCCCAATTGTTTTTTTCGTTTTCTTCTTCGTCATTATTTCAAAGTTTTGGAAGGTCAAGACAAACAGTTCACAATTAATGAGGCTTTATGCGAGTGGCCGGTCGAGTTTCCGACGCACCTGCCACACGCCGCCGCCTTATGAAAAAAAAAAAAATCTTTACATTTGACTACTAAGTCAATTTTTTTTTTTATATAATATAAAACAACAAATATAAACCTAGCTGTGCATTTACCTATGTTGGCGATATAGATTTTTTTTTTTTTTAATACCCCCCTTAATCTGTCTCTATGCAAAAGACAACGTGTAACTGTTATACCTAATCTAACAAAATTTATGTCAACAAACACTTTACATAACAGTTATACGATGATGCTGGGCAAAAAACGCCATTAAAAGAAGCACCAGTATCAGATTCGTTACCTAGCTAAACTTATGTATAACTAAATTAAATCAATCATTAAACACCAATTGACCCCAGGCAACAAATTGGGTGAAAGTCCTGCTTTGTTGTAACTGGAAGAAAATTCATCTTTAAGTATTAATCTTATATCAGTTAAATAATTGGTCAATCAAGCTATCGGTGACCATCTGATCACATCTATTGATTATTTAGATAAAATAATCACAAACGAACTTCCCAAGTTCGATTGAACCAAATGCAAAACTGTCTGCTTAATCACAGAGTTATATTTATAATTCAAAACAATAATACACCCGTTTTTGTTTGCCTAGTGCTCTATGGCATTAACATTGTAGGACATTTCTTCGCCGTGTGGTTGTACATGCAAAAACAAACAACATTTTAGAATCAGATCTAAAACCATTAACCATCCCTAAATATACAACTGTTTACACGTCAGACTATTAACAACGTCGCCACTTCTTTTCTGGCATCACCTACTCCTAAAAAAATAATTCTCATCAACTACTCATGTTTATCATGACTTAATTATAACATATGTTCATATAATAAAAATTCTCAACTACATAAAATTAAATACTAAGATATCGATATCTATTCGTCCATCCTCATAATAAACGGTTTCAATCTATTCGCATGAACAATCTGCCTCTGTCTTGAACCCACTTTCTTTATAATGAAGTTATTGTTATTCAACCTATTTTCAATTCGAAATGGCCCTAAAAACTTTCTACATAACTTCTTCGATATCCCCGACCTTCTCTTTGGATTAAAAAGTAAAACTTTCTGACCTATGTCATACGATACTTCAGTTGCTTTTTTGTCAAATAATAGTTTTTGTTTCGCTCGCGACTTGTCCAAATTTACTCTAACCCTTGTAAAAATGTTTTCTCTATTCTCTATTCTACTCGCGGTATTCTCATTCACTTTAATATTTAAATTAATTCCCGTATCCGATGGCAATTCTGGTTGTCTTGCAAAGACCAGAAAGTACGGTGACACCCGTGTCGATTCTTGTTTACTAATATTATATGCAAACGTAATTTGAGGTAAATATACCGACCAATCTGACCTATCATCTCGACCGTACTTGGCCATCATGCGCGACATAGTTGCATTTAATCGTTCTACCAACCCTAATGTCTGATGATGCATCGAAGTTGCAACTTTATGCACCGCCCCGAAGTTTGTAATCGTTTCTTGAACTAACGCCGACGTAAAAATTGACCCTTTATCCGTTATAATTTCTTTTACGGCCCCATGTATTGAAAAAATATTATTAATAAGGAAGTTCTTTATTTCAATCGCTGTGGCCTGTTTTACTGCCTTACTAATCGCATATTTTGAAAAACAATCTATTGCCAATATAATATATCTACTTCCATCCGTCGCATTATTTAACGGGCCTATCGTATCCACTTCTACCTTTTCAAATAACCTGTTTGTAACAATCGGTTGCAACGGCGCCACCTTATTTGACGTGCGCACTTCTTGACATACTTTACATGCTTTGATATAATTCTCTATTTTCTTATATGACTTTGGACAGCAGAATCTTGAATTAAATTTTTCTACTGTCTTCATCAAACCTAAATGACCTCCATATAATGGATCATCATGAATCTCATGCATAATTACTGGAAACAGTTCATCCGGAACTACCAGCAATCTTTTAATAACATTATTTTTTGTATTTAATTTATATAACATGCCGTTGTGTATAAAGAATCCTTTATGTCTTTGTAAGTTTTCATCTATGATTTTATTTCTTAAAGATGAACAAAAATTATCGTTCATTTGAGCCCTTATTACTGGGTCTATTTCTAATTTGCAGATTTGCTCATTATTCTCTGTACATCTCATCCTAAATACTTGTAACCCGTCAGTGACCACGTGATCATCTTGACTTATTAACGGATTTCGACTCAGATAATCCGCCACCGAATTTTGTTTTCCCGAACAATATACAATCTCAAAATCATATGATTGAATGGCAAGAGCCCACCTAGCCAGTCTACCACTCATATCTCTTCTATCTCTTAGCCAGCATAATGCTTTATGATCGGTCACCACCTGAAACTTAAGCCCCCATAAGTACGATCTAAAATAATTCAAAGCAAATATTAAACCTAAGCATTCTTTTTCTGTTACAGAATATTTCTTTTCCGCATCATTCAATAATCGCGATGCGAATGCAACCGGAAAAAAATTTTTATCCCCTTGCATTAAACATGCACCTACTGCTACGCTACTAGCGTCAACAAACAACCTTGTGTTCACCGCCTTATCATCTGAAAAATGTCTGAGCATTGGAGGGTTAGACATTATCTCTATCATTTTGTCAAACGCTCTTTGTTGTGCACTTTCCCAAATAAATTTACTGTTCTTCTTCAATAACACACATAAAGGTTGATTTATTTTTGCGAAATTATCTATAAATTTCCTATAATAAGAAAACAGTCCTAGAATGGATTTCAATTCCTTCGCATTGTTCGGTCTTTTAATCATCTTTAATTTTTCTAATTTATTCCTATCCGGTAACACTCCTTCCCCTGAAAGTTCATGCCCTAACACCGACATACTAGTAAACGCAAATTTGCATTTATTCATGTTTAACGTAACATTAAACCGCCTACATCTATGCAATACTTTATTTAGATTTTCTAAAAAAACTTCATACGTCTTACCAAATATACAAATGTTGTCTATATATATCATGCACGATTTATACTTCAAATCCGCGAGCATTTCATCCATCGCGCGTTGAAAGACTGCACTACTGGTCTTAAGACCAAATGGTAGTACATTAAATTCATATAATCCTGCGTCCGTCACGAACGCTGTTTTGTATTTATCTTCTTCTCTCACTGGTAACTGCCAGAATCCGGAATTGAGGTCCAACTCCGCAAAATATTTCGCCCCTCTAAGATAATGTAGCACGTCGTCTACTCGTGGCATTGGATAGCAATCATTTATGACGTTTTTGTTTAATTTCCTATAATCTACACAAAATCTAAAGGATTTATCCGGTTTCTGTACTAAAACAACTGGAGAGGCATAATCACTACAGGACGGACGAATAATACCAAGATCTAACATCTCACTTACTTGTTGACGAATGATCTCACTCTGTTTGAGTGAGACCCTATATGGAGATCTATTCACAGGAACCTCGTTCGAAGTTTTTATTTTAATCGGCTTCACCCGGCAACAACCTAGCCTATCTTTACTAAATGAGAATTGTGGCCTGTATTCTTCCAAGATTTCAAGCAATCTATTCTTATTAGTTATACTTAAGTTTTCATTAATAACAAATTTTTCACCAAAAAAATTTAAGTCAGGAAGTTTACAGACCTTATTCTCATTAAGTTTACAAACATCCACAAAATATAAATAATCACATTTCGAAATATTAACAGACACTATTTCCTCTGTATCGATACTAGGAACTTTATCCGGTCTCTTCACAAAACATATTTCATTGCATTTTCTTAATATTATTTTGTTATTCACAAAGTCTAATATTGCCTCATTATTAATTAGGAAATCTTGTCCCAAAATCAGTGGACAACTGATACCTACTACTACATAAAATAGTGTGCTATATACCACATTGTTAATTATCACGTTGAGGTATGTTTTTCCTAGGACCGGTATAACTTTGCCGTCCGCGGCTTTTAATATAATATTATTGTCTATATCTAAGATTGCTTTATTCATTAACGCTACTTTTCCCGATAGCAAGGACACTGAAGCCCCACTATCTAATAAAGCAGGAATCGCACCTGAACGTAATTCTACTAAAATAACTGGTTCGGACTGACCATAATTATTCTTCTGGACGTCTTTTATGTTTGGGCTCAGCTGCGTCCTCACTGCTGTTGCCCTTGGAAGTTTGGGCGATGCTCGCCTACTCTCGCTGTCGACGACGCCGCATCATTAGCTGATTGAACCGGCATCGGCGGCGGTCCTCTGCTCCTTAAAAAGTACTGGCGGGGATTTGACTCCCGCCTTGGTGTTAACGAACCGCTTGGTGAATCATTGGGTGGAACCCGAGACACCGGGGATCGGTATTTACTATACGGAGTCGATTGATTGCTCCGAAATGGACTATTGGTCGGTCTGTTGGAGTCTCCTTGCTGCCCAGACCTCACTGCTACCGCATTCTCAACCTTAACCTTAAGATTGACTTCCCTTTCACTTTCTTTATCATATACTGATTGTAATTGTAAAACTGTGGCCTTTAATATATTTTTATCAGCACATACAACTGCAGCGAGCTTTGATTTGTAGAAACTATTACATTTCTTTGGAAAGCTCCTTACGAACGTATTGTCGTCAATTTTTCCCTTTTTGGCTATATTTGAAAGCTCGTAGTAAAATGACACAATATTCTCCTCTGGCGCCTGTATCCTTTCATAGAATTTTTCCGTATAATTAGTACGGTTTGGGAATTCTGCTTTTAATGCAGTGATGAAGCTCTCGAAGCTATCACAATCTTCTATGATTGCTTTGTATAGGTGTAGCGCTGGTCCAGCCAGATACGCCGCCACAAATAATTTTTTTTCCTCATCCGAAGTGATTTTATTAATCACACAGATGATCTGGAATTGGTTGACAAAATCATCTACGGACTCATACAATCCCGTGAATGCACTCATTTTTAATTAACTTTACATAGAAATACGACTTAGCTCTTTAAATGACTTCCTCTGAAGAGTTCGGCGCCTCCACCATGTGACGTGAACCTCTTGCTGGCTTTGGGGTGCGCAGCCGGGATTATTGCTCTCGAGGATGAGGAATCAAACAACTTCTTAAGCCCAGAACGATATTATATATTGAATAACTTGTACTATGATTTCTTTACATATTAATTCTTTTCCTTGACCATTCGTCTTGACGCTTGGTCCCATTCTCCCAATTGTTTTTTTCGTTTTCTTCTTCGTCATTATTTCAAAGTTTTGGAAGGTCAAGACAAACAGTTCACAATTAATGAGGCTTTATGCGAGTGGCCGGTCGAGTTTCCGACGCACCTGCCACAGTAGCCTAACATAGGCTTCTCCTAATAACCGGTCCTCCACCTTCCTCCTAATGACTAAAGCATTGGTCTCGAAATCGTAAGATCGCGGATTCGAATCCTACCGATTAAACTACCGACGTGACCCCACTCTTAATACAAGCCTTTGAGCTTAGTTGGAGGGGTTAACAAGATTGTTAATAATGTGGGACTCAATCCCACATTGCTAGTTATATTTAACTGCTAAAAAAAACAGCTGCCTTGTAGTAGTGTAACTTCAGTCAACCGCACCCCGATCTCGCCTGTATACGTACGTGTGTTCGTTTTGTTATCTGTCTACCTGACTATTTGTTGTTTTTTCTGTATTGTACCTTAATTATCATGTAGTGTGCGTTATCTCAATAAATATACACTGACGGACTCATAAACTGCATCAAAGTTCAGGTTTACTCTAAAAGGATTTTTTTATAATAAGTATGCAAACTTTTTAGATTAAATTATATAAATATGGAAAGACTGGCTCTTAATCTTAAAAAAAAATTAAATTTAAAAATAGAACTGCGGTAAAACAAATGAATATAGCCGGGAAAAGAAAATTTACTCGTAGTATCAGATTTGCGTGTTATTTATAGCAAAGTTTTAAATTAATTCTCATTGATTTTTTTTGTTTGGTCAATTGAATTATTGTTACCAGCATAATTGTTGGGTTAGTTTTTTAACACATCGAGAGTTTTTGAACCATAATATGGATACTTCGTCCGAACAAGCGGCACAAATTGTAGCATTGGTTGCTTGGATCAACGAACGATTGATAGAAATTTAAATTTAAACCAGTCTACGGTTTGTAGAATATACAGAAGGTTTGTAGAGACAGGTTCTTACAGGAGGAGACGTGGTACAGGCAGAACTCGAGCAACCACAGGTCGTGATGACCGATTTATTGTTACAACTTCCCTGCGAAATCGTTTCCTCACGTCAGTTAACATCAAAACCGAGCTTAATGAAGTGCGTGGAAAAAACGTGTGTGCACGAACAATAAGAAGAAGGTTAAAGGAAGCGGCTATCACCCCTTTAAGACCAGCAAATGGTCCAAAGTTGTCTGCAGCTCACAGACAAGCTCGCTTAAGATTTGCGCGTCATCACCTGAATTGGACAGAAGAGCAGTGGGCCTCTGTATTGTTCACGGACGAGTGTAGGACATGTTTATATGGTGCAGATGGTCGCAGAAGAGTCTATCGTCGACGTGGGGAGCGATATGCTCAAAGTTGCATTGAGGAGCGTGTTCCTTTTGGAGGCGGTTCATGTATGGTCTGGGGTGGCATATCGATGAACGGGCGAACAGAACTTGTGTTCATAGACATGGTCCGTCAAAACGGTAATAGAGGGGGTTTGACAGCACATCGCTACATAACAGAGATATTAGAAGATCACGTGGTGCCTTACATGGGATTCATAGGCGAAAATTTTACTTTAATGCAGGATAATGCCCGGCCGCATGCAGCTGCACAAGTTCAACATTATTGCGAAGAGGTTGGGATACGTACAATGAATTGGCCAGCACGCAGCCCGGATCTTAATCCCATCGAGCATGTTTGGGACAATTTAAAAAGAGCTGTATATGCGAGAAACCCTTCGCCTACGACAGTGGCAGCACTAAGAACAGCACTTTCAGAAGAATGGGACAATATTCCGCAAAATCTTTTAAAAACCCTTATAAAATCTATGCGGAACCGATTAGAATCCGTAATAAGGGCACGTGGGGGTAATACACCTTATTAAAACACAAATAAACCCTTGCATAAAGTTTCTGTCTATTGTTAAAACCAATTTTTTAATTAAACAATTTTTCCTTAAACTTCTGTTTTTTCTTCAAAAAAGGTCTTAAGGTCCTTTCCAGTACATAAACTTAAACTTAAAGATATGATCCTACGCTGTTTTAAAGTTCACGAACCAATCTAGAGGTTTCAATTTAAATCTGTATAGAAAGTTTGCATACTTGGTTAAAATATTTATTTCAAAGTCGTCTATTACTTTGATGCAGTTTATAAGTCCGTCAGTGTATATATTTTTTTTTTATTAATAATTGTCTCCAAACCGATATAGATCACAGTGACTAATCATCAGGTATACACTACTTTTTTATGAGTTAGCAGGCAAAAGCACAAGCGGCTCACCTGATGGTAAGTGATTATCATATCAACCCATATGATGTCCCTCTACTGGGGACTGGTCTCCCCTGTAGAACCTACATATTACAGGTCTTGGGGGTAATTGCCATAATCGCCACGCTTGGCGAGCGGGTTGGCGATCGCAGTAAGGCTTTAAAATCCGCAGAGGACTTCCTTCGTCCTTCGGTGGGAAATCCCTTAGTGGCTTTGACAAA
The DNA here is from genome assembly GCA_945859575.2 of Herminia tarsipennalis. Taxonomy (NCBI): domain Eukaryota; kingdom Metazoa; phylum Arthropoda; class Insecta; order Lepidoptera; family Erebidae; genus Herminia; species Herminia tarsipennalis. Next base: position 19,026,771 of record OX243849.2, on the reverse strand, counting down.
CCCACGGGAAGAGATGGGATGGTACTATTCTTAAGCCAGCACTACACGGCAAAGTGATAGGCTAATTAAGGAGTATTATAACTATTTATTTTACGGAAATTAACCCGCATTGTTTACCTTAAAATTGCTTGACGTTTCGACCATGTTGCACCGGTCACAAGCGGACTGTCGCAGCGATGTTAAGACTCCGTCAGGCCGATGAATCTTCATCTACCCTCACTTTTTTGTTTCTCGAAAAGTTATGGTCACAGCACACTACACTAAGGAGTATTATTGAGCAGAAGTGTGTACGCAGACACAAGTGCACTTTCTATTCCCTCACTCTCATAGTCCGATGAGACGGAAATCCGACACGACCGAAGAGAGATTGAGCTAATCTGTCACCCATTTATGATCTATTACGTGCTAACGTTGCTTAACCTCGCTCTCGATCTGCTCGATCGTCACTAATTTAACAAAAGTCAACTACTGGTATGATACTAACAAACCACAGTTATATAAGACTAGCGGACGCCTCGTGGTTTCACCCGCATAGTTCCCGTTTCCCTGGAAATACAGGGATAAAAAATAGCCTATGTCAACCGGGGTTAGTGTAGCTTCACAACGATAAAATAATTTAACAAATCCGTCCAGTAGTTTCGGAGCCTATTTGATACAAACAAACAATAAACCTTTCATCTTTATAATATAAGCATAGACTACTTCCACATTACAATAGTAGCAGTTTTTCCACGTCGTTATGGAGGGATTACGACGTGGAAAAGGTTCCAAGTACATTTGAAAATCATTTCGTTCTACCTTCCAAGAAACAAATGTGATGTGTTACTGAATTAGTTATATCGCTTGGAAAATTATTACCATAACAGCCGGAGAAGAAAGCTTTATGTTGGTATATATAACATGAATGTTCCACTATTTATGGTCTAGGATTTGCCAAGAAAAATGTAATGTTGCATTAACACGCTTTCGACACAAGCGAAATTCAACGAGCACATATATAAGCGCAAGCGTGTGAGTATGAGTTTCTCTTAGGGACAAGAAAAGAGGTGATCCGGCAGAGAACCAAAGTTATCGACATAGCCCACCGGATTAACAAGCTGAAGTGGCAGTGGGCTGGCCATATTAGCCGAAGAACCGACAACCGTTGGGGTAAACGAGTTCTTGCGTTCCGCGGCTCGGCAAACATAGTGTGTGTTGCCCTCAGGCTAGGTGGAGTGATGATTTACGCAAAACGGCTGGCAGGAGCTGGAGCAGTGGACTGCGATAGGCTGATGATGGTGTGTGAGTATGCTGCTCGGCTGTTTGTGATCAGCTTGTTTGGCCTGCCGGTCCGTGTAATGCTACTAGCCATGCTGTATTTCGGGCTGCATACCGCGCGTCTGAACGCGCAATTAAAGTTTGTCTCAATCTTGTATTTTAGGAGCCGTAAAAACGTAGACACTACATGTAAATTATGTTATGATAAGCAGAATGATGTTCTTCATAACGGTAAGATTTAGTGCTCCTGTACTCGCAATTGTGCTGGGTTTAGTCTAGATTTAAAAAAACTCATAATAGGGTTTAGTCTTGCTATAAGCGCGGTCTTATTGGCTTTAGTCATTGTGAATAAAAACCTTGGGATGCTTCATAATATTATTCGTTCCTTAGCGCGACTGAAGATTAATTTTGATTTCCTTGGATTCCTAGTTTCACCCCTTCGGTCTAAGTTTCAAAAAACCTTTTTTGTAAAAAAACATCTAACTAATTTGAATCATGGTTGATTTGCTGGAATTTATTGACGAGTTTCATTGTCTGTCTCCGAAACTCGTCATGAAATCTGTACGAAACTTATATGCGACTATTTTGGAAAACTGGTTTATATATGACGGAGTTTGTCTGAATATACATGAAAAAAAAAATCCTCCTCCTGTTTGAATTCAGCTAAATATCCATTTTAGCTATTGTCTTTGTCATAGCCTATAGGTATGCGTGCGATATTTAGACCCAATTCGTTCAGTGTTCTGAACTGTGATATATTCCAGTCAGATAACGTTTCTTTTTACCCGACTCCGGAGGAGGGTTATGTGTTTGACGTGTATGTATCCTATATTGTTCCTATATCCGCTCATAACTCATCAAGAGCTCATTCGATTTTAATAAATGATACGTGATTACATTCATCTTGATGACACGTATGTTATAGCATACATAAAATTCATAATAAAATCAAATTGTGGATTTCATGCGCATTAATGTGGAGGCTGAAAAAAAAATACTTTTCTTAGACTCTCTGTGTCTGTAGTGGGATATTAAATTAAAGGACTTTAAAAGACGAGTACTTAGCACGTAAGAATGTTCATAAATCAAAAAGGTTCTTATTACCTAAAGCGTCTTTTAAACGGTTGGAAACAAGGCTTCCCGCCAAGGTGACCTTGCTGGTTTCCAACAATGTAGACGGCTGTTGTAAACCAAATTACTCGGTACCCACATGGTTTGCAACAGCCGTCTACACTGTTGGAAACTAGCAAGGTCACCTTGGCGGGAGGCCTTGTTTCCAACCGTCTGGAAGACGCTTAAATCACCTTGTTTTTTTTTTTTGCAACGACTTTAAAATACTTTCGCCCACAATTCTCCCTGCTTGGATGCTTGGATGTCGATTATCGCGATTGAAGGTATCCATATCCTTCCCTAGGCAGCAATTTATGTCCTAGCCAAATTGAATTAGCAGCAGTTCAACCATCTACTCATAAAAAAGTAGCAAACATCCTTTGAAGTTATAGCCTGTATTTCTGAACGATAGTCGACTCAATATAAGATAGAAATAAAATGTACCTACCACATCGCATGCACTACAGAATCAATACCACCAGACTACACTTTTATAGTAGTTGAATGTTCATGGCTATTATAACATAGTATTGGATCGTGTTTTTGTTTGTACGGAGCTAAAAGAGTAGCATAGGTAGGTAATAGTTTGGGTAACTGCAATGTTGTCAAATTTTATCTATACTATGATATAATATAATATTATAAAGAGGAAAGTTTTGATTGTTTGTTTTTATTGAATAGGCCCCGAAACTACTGGACGTATTTGAAAAATTCTTTCATCGTTGTGAAGCTACACTAACCCCGAGTGACATAGGCTTTTTTTATCCCTGTATTCCCACGGGAACGGAAACTACGCAGTTGAAACCACAAGGCGTCCGCTAGTCTTATATAAATGTAAAAGTTCTGCTGATTTATCAAAAACTGCTAGATTATTTTTGTGTGACAAAGTATCCTTCTTCGTGGGTTGGTCACGTAGCAGTCAGATTTTGGGCAACTGTAATCCGCTTCGCAATGTGACGCGATTCTTCCTGTTGGCTGCGATACGCGTGCACTCATGCAAGGTGCCGTCTACCGTAGATTTAATCTGGTCGGTCTACCGCATGTGTGCCCTTCACGAGCTCTAAAGAGTTGTTGATAAAGTATTAATCATTCCCAATCCCAAAACTTTAGCTTGTAGATCCATGCAGCATGGATATCAGATATTTCGTTAAAATGTATCCTATTGTTATTCTGCCTAGCCGGCGAGCCACGCGAATTTTATTTCCACAGTTTGTTCAATAGGTACCTAAACGAAATTTCACTTATCACGCACTGCGAATAAAATTCCCCGCAATTTTTGTCCGTTTTATAACAAAATACGTACAGTACAAAAGGTAACCTTAATGGTGGGTTCACATGCTCGCGTTCAAAGCTCGATGTTCGACGGGCACAAGCACGAGCATGTGAAAAGGCGTGAATGTGCTGCTCAGCTGTTTGTGGTCTGCTTTTTTGTACCGCTGGCCCGTATTGGCCTGCTTACCACGCGTCAAAACGCACCATTATACATACCTCATTAGAGCAACGCAAATATATTCTGTTCTGTTTTTATAGCTTATTTACTATTCTACCTAAACTAAAAAAATCTAAAAATCCTTATGTAGTTTTCAAAGAGCAACAAACATCCATATATCCTTACATTTTTTCAGATTTGTAATATTAGTAGGAAGTAGGACACTTCATCAAAATTTCCTCTAAGTAAATTTGACAGTTTTTGCGTAAAAGAATAACTAACATACAACAAACAACCGTCTTCAAAATGTACTACAATCAAAATAATATGAAAACTTGGCTATATTGACTGTTCCAAGCAAAGTTCAACTGACATTAGATTGTAATGGTAAAGTTTCCATCGCTCAAACAAAGAGCTTTAGTTCAAAGTTGAGAGGCAACTTGTAAAAGAGGTCATTCATTAGACCCTGTTGAATTCAAAGTTACATGACGTAGGCGAAGCTAAGTCTCGGTTAATTATCCGATAGTATACCTATGCTTCATAGTTTGTTTCACATACCTATCCTAGAGTAGTATATGACTAGATACTAACTATAAAGATAATAAAAATGTGTGGCACTCGGGGACTGCCGCGGTAAAGCTATTGCATAGCATTTTTATCAAATTAAGCAATTAAAAAAAAAAAAAATTTCATTATTAAAAACATCAATCAATCATTAATGAATTAATTAATCATTGTAACAGTTCAAATCCTGTTCACAATATGATGTGAAATGTAAATCACTTATTTTTCATTAATAACCATGGATTACGTACTACGGGACGCAATGAGCACGATAGAGCGAAGAGCACAAGACAACTTGAATGGCTTATAACTCTGCAAGTTTTGAATATTTTCATTTTTTTTATATGATTTCTTGAAGTAAAAATCTTGTTGGGGTGTCCGAGCTTTGCACTATACCAAAAATAACATTGTATAGGTACTAGCGGACGTCTCGCGGTTTCACCCGCGTAGTTCCCATTCCCGTGGGAATACAGGGATAAAAAGTAGGTACCTATGTCACCCGGGGATAGTTCCCTTCCTAATGGTGAATTTTTATTTTATTTTATTAGTTACATACAAATACATAAATTTTACATCTTTATAATATTAGTATATTAGCTGACTTGCGCAACTTCGTATGCGTCAATTTTCTCAGTTTTTGCAACATTAACATATACGTTAAGCGAACGCTCGGCCAAGCTACATGGTAGGCGGAGTGGGGGTGTTAGGTTTTATTTTCGTTACGGAATTTCTTGATTCGGTCGTATAGATAATAGCTTAAAAACTAAGGGCTACGATTTTTACCAATCGAATACGAAATAGATGGATGAACCAATACGAAACCCAAAAAGTAGATTTCTATTATAAATCACAATACAGGAATATCTCCTTAAGTATTCTTAGATACACCCTTCTAAGAGGGTATTTAAACTCAAACTTTAATAAAACGTACAAGCAATTAATACAAATTAAAAACTTAGGTGCTTGCCATTAATTAATTAAAACGATTAACCGAACTAATAACAGAAAGTATTCAACCATTTAGTCGCGATTGCTCCTAAACTTATTTCCAACTTATACAAAGATAAAGAACTTGCGATTACTTGGTGAATAAAGTTCGCACATCAATCACTGTGAGTTGTTTTAGGGTTGCTACACATATAATCGGGTCGATACGTGCCGAAAGTGCCGACCCGAAGCAACCACTACACATGTTGAGCTTCATTAACAAGTGCCGAACGGGAGTTCGTTCGGGCCGGCACATTAATAATATAATAATAATAATATCTTGGGACCACTCACACAACGCTATCTGATCCCAAACTAAGCAGAGCTTGTACTATGGAAACAGGCAACTGATAAACATACTTATATATTTCTAAATATATAGGTACATGTTATAGATAAATAACACCCAGACACAGAATAAATCATCGTGCTCATCACACAAAGTTTTATCCTGGGTGGGGATCGAACTCCGACTGCTACGCAAGTCGTGGCTTGCGTAGCAGTCGGATACAGTCCCACGAGCGGAGCGCCACGAAGGCAGTCATTCATCTATATATATTTCGTTTAACAGCCCGGCTGTGCTGATTGATGCCGACCCGCTTTTGCCCGACCAAGTGTACATGTGTGGCAAAGCCTAGCGGCTTTTTTCTCTATACGCATTCGGTTTTATCCTCCGACCTGTGCTGAATTAGGTATGCCAGTCCGCTTATGTGTGGAGCAACTCTAACCCGACTGTTTTGAAAGAGGTTATGTAATCTTTTTATATTTATTATTTCTATGCGGCAATACGTAAAAGAATAGCTTCGATGCTAAACAGAACCTGAGGCAGTAACAACAGTATTCTCAAAACCATCAGTGCTAAGCCCGACTGTCCCCTTTTTGGCCCACTGGGTATACATACATAGGGTAACTAGATGCCATGGCTACTGTTAAGGTTATTATACTGTTGTTACTACAACAGTATTCTCAAAACCATCAGTGCTAAGCCCGACAGTCCCTTTATATGCCATTTTTATATGCTAAATAGCTTTAATTATTAGACTACATTGTTTTAAGAATTTATTGTACTATGGGTTTTGTTTATCCGAAATAACAATATAGTAATATATTAATCGCAGGCCGTTTGTTTTAGCAAGTATAAAGGATTATTTTGAATCCTTACCCAGAAGGGGTGTTAAATAGCCTGTTGGTTTAAGGGTTAGTGACCCTGACTGCTAAGCCGGAGGTCGTGGGTTCGACCTCCACCCAAGATAAAACTTTGTGTGATGATCACGATGGCGTTGTGTGAGTTGTCCCAAAATATTATAAGATACGTTTGCCGTATTTTCTGGGTAGATCTAAGTGTTATTGTAGCGCTTAAACGGACGAACCGATCTGGATGCAGTTTTTTTTGAAGAAACATAATTTAATCGGCATGGTTTAGAGCTTTGTTTGATGCAAAATTGTTTAGCCATTTTGAAGATAATCAGCTATTTAGATCACGTGTCGTCAGACGCGGATTCAGAATCATGTCCTGGGGAGGAGGCATGGGGGCAATTTGACTCAAACCGGTCAAGTGTGAATAGTTCGCGCACCGGGGAGGGGGGGAGGTGCATGTGATCAACGCCGAAACCTTAAATTGGGTGCATCTAAGGTCAGTTCGGTGTCATTCTTCGTCGGACGGGACTCTGGGCCCCCCCAGAGTCCCGTCGTAATTACCCCTATTACATATTTTGTACTAACATATTTTCTCCCTTTCGCAATAGAGTGTTATGTGTTAAATGGAGCGCCAAATTTGAATCTGACAGTGTTAACGTTTGTGACGGTACCCGCATATAATATGAATAAATTGACACTTGATAGCTCGCGTCAAATCCTATTTATTGTAGATTTACTATCACCTCGCCTGGTCGAAGGATCCTCCCTATGGGTTGGAAGAGCGAATCCCCTCACTCTCCACACGTTTTACCTCACTAATCTCGCAATTTACTGGTTTCCCCTTCCCCCACTTTCTTCTTGGTCCAAAACCTCTCAAGTGATAACAACAAAGACGGTGGCGACATCCTGAGTCCTTATAGTTAATGCGAACCATTTCTATGATGGCCTCTATAAACTATCTTTGGGTACGTGTACAACGAAGATGAGCGAGGAAGCTAAGCGGTGCGAGGATATGCAATGATGCCTGCGAAATGGTGTGATGTGTTTTATCAAAGGTTTTTAAAGAACCAGCACTGCAGAATGCGGAGCACCGGAGAATGCGTAGTGAATTTACGAAAGAGTATACTGCTGTAAAGCTGTGGGTTCGACAAATGAAGCAAATAATATCAACATGGTACCCAAAAAGGAAAAATATAGAAAAAAGTAGACCATATCGAAGATGGAAAGACGACGATTTTGCAGGTAACCTCTGGACAAGAATCGCTCATGATAGAGAATTATGGAAAAGACACCTTGTTGAACATAAAAACACGCTTGAGTGTAGAGAATCTCGGACCACTTTGACCCGAACGCAAAATATGTATGAAGCTTACCATTTGTGCCCTCGGAGTCAGGCGCGGATCCAAAGAAGCGTATATATAACTCATATTTGACCTCTGCCCTCCCCCCAGAACGTGATCCTTGATCAGCGTTTATCATAAGTGTCAAAAAAGTTCACAGGACAGTCATTCGATTCGACATTTGAAATTGCTGTCACTTCGTACGGGGTAGCCAACCCAGTGTACGACGTATTATAGAGTGACAGGTGGCCTTTACTCCACTATGTTGAAGCCTAAAGATGGGTTATCTATACTAATATTATAAAACTGAAGAGTTTGTTTGTTTGAACGCGGTAATCTCAGGAACTACGTGTCCGAATTGAAATATATTTGAAGGCTTAGGCTATATAACATCACACTAAGACCAATAGGAGCGAAGCAGCAATGAAAAATTTTGCAAAAACGGGGAAAATTGATGCGTACGAACTTGCGCGGGACAGCTAGTGATACATAAACACATTAGTCAAACCCTCATACACATCACTCGATTCTTTGAAATGTAGCAATTTAACAAAATTAAACCTCGCTTCACTAAACCATTTCAACCTGTACTGAGCGAGGTTAGGAAAATAATATACGAGTATGTTATGTTATCTTATTGGGTGTTATTTTTCCGCACATTGCTTTGCTAACTCGCTCATCTCTAGCATAAACGCAGCCTTCTGTTTTCTTTGTTCTACTTTCTTTGTTAATTTGAAACAACTTTTATACCTACTTAGTGTCGCCTTTCCATTAACTCAAAGTTAATTTTGTTTCTGATACAAAGAGTCCTGCTTTCTCTTTTGTTAAATAAGTTTAGTTTGTGGATTCAACTGTGGAGTAACCAATTTGCAATTACGAACAAATAAAAAACCGAAGAATAAGAAGAAAAAGAAAAGAGAGAAACGCAATATATCCGATCATGTACGAAATAATTTTAGTTTAAATTATTTGTTGAGCGCTACCTTTTTGATTTATTTTTATTTCATATTTTTTGGTCACACGGTTAAAAACATAAGGGGGGGGGGCATAACATAAGTTATAAACACACAATTTATGCATTTTTTGGAACGATTATTTAAAAAAATATTTACTTAATCAAAAAAGATTATTAGAAACTTTAAAATGTTTTAAAAGACCTGTCGAATGAAGTACCACACGTTGATGTATGCTCAAAAAAAATTTCAGCTTCTGTCACATGTTTAAGTTAAAAATATTTACCCCCCTAAAAATATTTAGTTTTATTATTTAGCTATAAAACTAAGTACCGACTACTACAAGACACCTTTTCACCAAATTTAATCCAAATTTAAGACATGACGAAAAGGGTTCCGTTTTTGCCATTTTGGCTACGGAAATCTAAAAACTACATCGGCAACAAACTGGTAAAAAAATGTTTTCAAACTAAATTTTGAGAGATGGACCGTTGTTATTGTTAGATACCGACTGACTCGCAACTTCGTCTGCATCAATATTCGCCATTTTTGCAACATTTTTCATTGATGCTCAGCTCGTATTGGTCGCATGTTGCATGATAGCTTTCCTCGAAAAAAGGGCCATCCACGACTGAAAGAATTTTGCAATTTGAACCATTATTAGTTTAGTATCGGTAGCAGTGGAGATTTCTGATACTATTATACTTGACTATTATATTTGACTGCCTCTGTGGCGCGGTGGGAGTGTATCCGACTGCTACGCAAGAGGTCGTGGGTTCTATCCCCACCCAGGATGAAAATTTGTGTGATGAGCGCGATGTTTTATTCTGTGTCTGGGTGTTATTTATCTATAATATGTATGTATTTAGAAATATATAAGTATGTTTATCAGTTGTTTGGTTTCCATAGTACAAGCTCTGCTTAGTTTGGGATCAGGTAGCGTTGCGAGACTTGTCCCAAGATTATTATTATATTATATAATTATGAACGGAATCACAAGGCAGAGAAATATCACAAGTGTGTATGTTTCTTTAATTTGATAGACAAATGACTGTCTTTTATCGATATTACGTCTTAACTAGTGGGCATCCCCAAGGCCCAAGGCCGTCTTCAACTCGTATTCATCTTCAGCAGATGCTCGTCTTTAACTATCGACTTAAAACTAACTTACAATAAAACATCTGAATGTTACTGACTATCTGGGCCACTCACTCTATTTCATTATACCTTACTTTAACTTAAAACACTGCTGGCGAGAAAAAAAATAGCGAGAATTGATTTTATCGCTCAAGACACGTACATACTTATGTAGATCCCGTGTAAACAAAAGAGATACAGATATTAATAGATGATCGCTGAGTGTTCCCGCTGCCGGCGAGTACTCGCTCTATACTGCATCTCTTTTGTTTACACGGACGGGATCTACAAAATACATCTGTTGTACGTTTCTTGAGTGATAAATCGCTACTCGCTTCTCGCTCATTGTCGTTGGTGGGACAAGTGCCTTAAACTCTCCTAACAATTACTCATAGGCTCACCATAAAAACTCGTTGGTGCCATCCTTACAAATCATAAGGATCTACTTATTATTTTTACAAATAACCCTTTGCTCACATTTGGCGTACAGGCTGTCTTTTACGAACCTTAACTTTTGAAAACTATCGAGATCTCACATGAGAGGTGTTCTGGCAAGTCTGCAAACCATCTTAACTGAATTAAATTTAGTGTTTTTTTCATAATTTTGACCGGTATTGACATTCATTGCTCCCCGTTATGCGAGCGACTCACACTTGACCAAATTTGAAATCACACGTGTGTTTATGTTAGGGGTAGGGGATCAAGCCAAATCTCACTACATCTCACTAAATGGAGGGTCAAAAATCAGCCAAAATAATCACGTAATTAATGGACGCCCAAAACACAAATATCGAGGTAAGCAAATATTTTGAATACATTCATCCCCCGTTAATTGTCAGGACTAACGAAGCGGAAAAGGTTCAAAAAGGACGAATCTAATCAACAATCGATGTTTGGCTACCCTGGAACGTTTGGGCCACACAGTATTTCTGAAATAAACTTCAAAGGTACGTGTGCCAACCCTCTAAATATGCCCAAATTGGGTAATTTACAAATATTTGTTTTTTATTTAGAAATTAGGATAATTTAGCGTATTTTTAAAGCATTAAATGGTAATATAAAACACAAATAAATGAAAACCAATTCGAGCGCAACGATCTCACGAGAACTTATGGCATTTTTGGGATTCCGGCCAGTTTAATCGGACCTATTGGCGAGCTATGCTGCTAAGTCCTGATAATCGTCTTCCCATTCTCGATTAATACAGACCGCTGATTGTCAATTGTGTTAGTCATTTATTCACCGAATTTATCCGCGAATAGTCCCGGTGATAAACAGGATCCGATGTATATAAATTAATAATATGATAACTGAATAATAAGAATGTAACAAGCAACCACTCTGTATCAAATAGCAGAGCGTATTGTATATTCACAATAAACTCCCTCTTGGGGAGGATTTGTCCCCAAGGGGAAATTATAAAAAAAAGTGGGCATGGTACGCAGGCTCACAACCCCAAAATCCAAATCTTCAAGATATTTAAAAAAAAAATGTGTGGCACTCGGGGACCGCCACGGTAAAGCTATTGCATTTTTTATCATCTAAAAAACATTTTTTTTTTTTAATTGCATAACTTATTTTTTTTTTTTTCCTTTCATTACATTCGAAGCAGCTCGTCTCGATCCGAGCGAGCTTCGTACAGTTGTACCATATACTTATGACATATACGTTAAGCGAACACACGGCCGAGCTACATGGTAGGCGGAGTGGGGTGTGTTAGGTTTTATTTTCGTAACGGAATTATTTTCGTTACGGAATTTCTTGATTCGGTCGCCGCGCTCAAAGCCCGCGATAAAAGCTATGCTATAGCTAAAAAATTAAAAGAAACTATGCATGAAGTGGTAGGTACGCATTACATACAAGCAAGAGCAATACGTTTTCAAACTATAAAAGATTCATTAAAATCAAAATTGTTGGCTTTCGGCTACCGTCCCCATTACCTTCTAGCATTAAGTTATCGTGTATTTGTGGGCTGGATCCGGGCTTGGCGACAAATGTCCTGTGTCTTAGGCGTACATGTAGACAGCTTGTTAAATTGGAAAAGTGAGTTGGCTAATATAGAAGCTAGCATTCATTCAGCTTGTTATGTGCTAAGAAGTTTGAGAGGTCTTTTAAACAGGGAGCAACTCAGAACTGTGTACTTTGCTTTAGTAGAATCAAAATTAAGATATAGTATTTTTTTTTAGGGTGGCAGCTATGACTATAATGTTCAACGCGCATTTGTTGCACAGAAAAGAGCTATTAGAACAATGGTTCGTATAGACCAGTTAGTTTCATGTCAACAATATTTTAGGGACCTGAAAATATTAACAGTGCCGAGTCTGTATGTAATGGTTTTACTCACTAATTTTGCAAAAAAAAAAATATACTTATGAAAATAATGAGGAAAGAATGAAACGCGAAAGTACAAGAAGGAAAGATATTCATTCTATGATTGCACCTTCTCTCAATGTGGTTAAACATGGTTCGCGGTACAATTCAGTCAGACTCTTTAATCAGCTTCCACTCGATATCAAGAGCGCTGTCTATCAAAGAGATTTTGAGGTCAAACTTAAAGCTTTTTTAGTTGATGGATGTTTCTACTCTATTGATGACTTTATTAATTCAAACATTCATAACAAAATTGAGAGACATTGATGTATAGATTTTAAAAATAATTTTGATTTAGCCTTGACATTTAAATACCTATTTTTTTTCTTTTCATAATTTTGTTGTGTTCGTTATTGGTATATTTTTTTTTTTATTATTAATTTACCTATATTTAATTTTAACTAGCTGTGCCCGCGACTTCGTTCGCGTGAAAGTCGGGTTTAAATTAAGGTAGTTTAGGTAACGAAATAACTTCTGTGTAAATATGTTGGAAACAGTCCTGTTGACTAAATACTTACTAAATAAAAATCGATCTGTTCTATTCTTTTAGATAGTTAGTTTGGTGTGCGGCTTAAGAAGTGGGTTTTCTGTTGTTTTTGTTTCATTCTTTCAACGTTATACCTACTTATTACCTAATATTTTTTAATAGAATTTGTACGAAAATGTTGTTACTTCTCATGTGATCGTAAACTTGTAAAGCCTAAGTACTTAACTGTGATAGTTTTCCTTATAATTTTAGTATTTATACTACTACCCTGAATTTTTTCACATACCCAACATCAACCATTTAGCTGGCAGGGGGACACTTGACTCTAACAAAAATGTTCACTATAAAGCCTAATATTTATACACAAAGGAATCCATAAATCTAAAAATAGTCTTCACAAACCCTAAACACTTTTTAAAAGACCTATCTAATGATACCACACACGATGGGGTAGGTAGGTGAGAAAAAAATCACATCCCCCCCCCCCCCCCCCACTTTACATATAAGAGAGGTACCCTTAAAAAAATAATGATTTTCAAGATTTTGTTTTATCACTTTATCGGCGTTAGTAATTTATTCATGCAAAAGTTGCAACCTTCTAGCACTAACAGTCTCTGAGCTAAGCTGTGGACGGACGGACATAAGGGAACTGTAAGGGTTCTGTTTTGCCATTTTGGCTAAAAATGGGGTGTATTTCATATAGTGTTACAACGCAATACTAATAATAAAACTGCTGTAACACTTTAGTAAGCAAACACAGAGCGTGTCATGTGTGTCATGCCCGCGAAAATGTCAGATATCCCTAAAGGTACGGTTGACAAACAACGACCCCCCTCCTCCCGTCACCCGAACTACTCACACTTGACCGATGTTGAGCCATTCATTATCGTTGAATTGATGAACACGTAATCTCCAACCATAACCCCAAAACATGATCCTCGATGCACCTGTGTGATGCGTGGGCAAACAAACGGACAGACAGACAAACATTTCTAAAAATCATAGCAATGTGTTTCTTTTTAAAACTTCTTTCACTAAGTATAGAAGGTTATTGAATACAACGCCATCTACTTTCAAGAATGTTGCCACTCAGCATCTCAAGCACCTATACCCTAATAAATGTTTTCACAAATAAGGAATTATTTGATCACGGTGAACAATTTGATTTCATAGATGGCGCTTCATGTTTTTTTTACGTGTGTAATGTCTTTTTTTTAGACGAACACATCATTTCTGGAAAATGTCGAATACTTTTAAATTATAATGTAATATTGTTTTTCATTTCTACTACGATTAATTAATTACTCTCAGCAGTGCATGCAATACCTATATTTAACTTACCTACGTGCATAATTTACATGATTTTTAAAATAAAAAAATAATAACCAAAGTAAATAAGTTACTTACGGTCGAAAAAATAACTAAAACATTGAGAAAAATATTAAAAAAGGATAAAGACAATTTAAAAAAATACAAAAAGAACATAATCAGACATCGGGTTCGAGCCCGGGACTTCGTCGTCAAAGACCGCTAGCATAGCTTCGAGGCTATACTAATCGCTACTTGCGACGTCAAAATAACTGTTCTTATGAACCTTAACAATGTTGTGTTTAGCTCCTTTTAGTTTTAGCGTGAAGTTATGTATTCCATGGGTTACAATTATAGATAATGTCTAATTCTGGAAAATTTTGTGATAAACCATTATGGTGCGACAAAAAATACGTTGCTACTCGTTCCCCATACACGTTAGCGTAATGATTCATAGTGTAAATAATGTCCTATAGTATTTACTATAAAACTGCAAATTTTTATAAAGATCCGTCTAGTAGTTACTGTTTTATAACGAAAAATAGCTACAGACATTATCCCTTACTGCTTAGCTCCTATGGGAAAAAGCGTGATAATTTATAGCCTAAATGTTAATCTGCATCTATTAGATTGCACGTGCAAAGTTTCAACCGAATCTGTACGGTAGTTTTTGCGTGATGCGTGTTCAAACAAACAGACAGACAGACATACAGACAGACAGACATTTCTAAAAATGCAGCAAAGTGTTTGAATACTCTTTTCGAACATTTACTAATATTTTTTTTCACTAAGTTCGGCCATGTACAGACACGTGAAATTTACAGTTTTATTATATGTACTAGCTGTGCCCGCGACTTCGTTCGCGTGGAAGTTGGGTTTATATTAAGGTAGTTTATGTTACAATTTAACTTCTGTGTAAAACTTATTGGAAACATGCGCCACAATGCTCTGTGGCATCTATGGATATTAGGGCCTAGCTTTAATCAGGGCCCGACCTATGGCAGGGCAAGCCAAGCAGATGCCTAGTGCAGCATAATGAAGGGCGACAAAGTTTAGCACCTTGACAAAAAAGTATTTTACCAAAATGATTAACATCACATCAAATATTAATAATATTGAAAAATTCCCCCCCTCCCCCGTCACGCGAGTACTTGGGCGGTTTCGGGTTAAATGAAGCCCGAAACCGCCCAAGTACTCGCGCGAAATTTTGTGTTAGGTAGCTTCGATTCCGACTCCGAAAGGTCGAAAATTCCGATACAATTTAAACCTCCGTCTCCAACTTCGGCTCCGACACTTTTAAATCGGACGTTTTAATCGGAGGTACCTACCTAGCCGCTCCATCAAGTTAATTTATACATCCATACTAATCCATACTTAATATTATAAATGTGAAAGTAACTCTGTCTGTCTGTCTATCTGTTACGCTTTCACGCTCAAACAGCTAAATCGATTTAAATGAAATTTTGTATGGAGATAGTTTGAGTCCCGAGGAAGGACATAGGATAGTTTTTATCGCGATAACCAACATCCACGCGGGCGGAGCCGCGGGCGAAAGATAGTAGGTAATAAAGGTATGATGGAAAAAAAGTCCCCCGCGAAAAAAAGGGCTAGTGTGAGTTATGTTTTTAAAAAATATCCTGTTATTAAAACATTGCATTCCCGCGGTACTGTGATGCGTATTCAAACAAACAGACAACATTCAAACGTTTCTAAAAGATATACAGATATCTTTTTTGGTGTTTAAATACTAAACTTATTTCAATATTTTTTTTCACTCACTTTAGAAGATAATATTATTTTATAATGTCTACATTGGTAAATTAAAAAATAGGTGTGTCAACCTGTCGCAAATTAAGATCATCATATATTCATATCCCTCTACGTAAAAATTTCAGGTTTTTTTTTAAATCAATTTTCCTGATTCTTTTTAGTTTAATATGTATTTAAACGCCATCTATTTTCAAAACTGGATAGGTTTCTTTTAATACTTGATGATTTTATATTAAATTATACTTTATTCACGCGATTAAGACCCGTAATATTTGTATTTTCATAATGTGTACAAATCGCGAAAGTTTATCAACATTTGTAGGTAAGCAATTATGGCACTCAGAAGAAATCGAATAATAGATGGCGCCACGTGTTTTATTTTGATATAACACGATATTTTTTTCATCTTAATATATTCATCTTTTTTTATATTAATCTTTAATTTTTTTTAAGCAACTAACATACATAAATTCTAGAAAATATCAAGTAGTTTATTTGTAATGTTATTGTTTTTCATTTCTACATTCATAACGTAATCACGATTCATGCAAAACAATGGTAAAGGTGCCTATTGAAAGTGATTGATTAATATGAAAATTTGTTATACAAAGTAAACATGTTAAAGTCGAAAATAAAAGATTGTATATTAAGTATACATTTAGAAAAATACTTAAAAAAAGAATAAAAAGAATTTTAAAACAAAACAAAAAGAGACTCGCAATACTTGAAACTCGATCCTCCGACCTCGCCGCGTTGAATACCGCCACTAGTGCCAATAGACCACTTCAACCGATACGAAAATGGTTAAAATAGCTGACCTTAAGAAAATTGAAAATGTTGTGTTTAGCTCCTTATAGTTTTAGCGTGAAGTTATTGTTTCCATGGGCTACAATCTATACTTATAATAAATCTGTAGAGAGGTCAATTCTGTACATGAAATATATTTCCAAAATAACTATCAGGGGGTGATTAGGGATCGATACTGATGCCAAAAATGCAATCAGTAAAATTTTTGTCTGTCTGTCTGTCTGTCTGTATAACCGTTATAGAAACAAAAACTACTCAACGGATTTTAACGAAACTTGGTACAATTATTTTTCATACTCCTGAGTAGGTCATAGTATACTTTTCATCACGCTACAATCAACAGGAGCAGAGCAGTGAAGGAAAACGGGAGAAGTTACTCCATTTTTTAAGCTTTCGTCGCGTGTGCAACCGTAATGGTTAAAGCTACACAGAAATCATGTATGACAGAAATGTTTTCCTTAAAATTATATAAAAAATATCCTACGACAGCGTATGTCTATCTTTTATGGTTGACTCACAATATCACGTGTAACTCCCGATAGCTTAGTAGTTCGAAGCTTTCTGATTATATTTGTCTACTCTTACGTTTATAACACTCTCAGTCATCCCTAATTAAAAAAGTTTACATAATTAACTATTCCATAAAAAATACTAATAGAAATCGGTATAAAAACACCAAAGTTAAACATGAAATACGCTAATAATAAGCCATCGCGCGTGAATACTGAATCATGCTATCTATCTATATCTATACATATAATAAAATTGTAAATTTCACGTGTCTGTACATGGCCGAACATAGTGAAAAAAAATATTGGGAAATGTTCGAAAAGAGTATTTAAACACATTCCTACATTTTTAGAAATGTCTGTCTGTCTGTCTGTTTGTTTGAACACGCATCTCGCAATAACTATTGGACAGATTCGGTTGAAATTTTGTATGTGTATTCTAATAAGTCTGGATTAACATATAGGCTATAATTTATCACGCTATTTCCCATAGGAGCTAAGCAATGACGGATAATGTCTGTAGCTATTTATCGTTATAAAACAATAACTGCTTGACGGATCTTCATGAAAATTTGCAGTTTTATTGTAAATACTATAGGTCATTACTTGCACTATAAATCATTATGCTATCGTCTATGGGGAGTGAGCAGCAACGTATGTTTTGTCGAACCATTATGGTTTTTCACAATTTTTTCCACAAGAAGACATTATTTACAATTGTAACCCATGGAAACAATAACTTCACGCTAAAACTATTCGCTAGGAGCTAGGAGCTAAACACAACATTTTTAATTTTCTTAAGATCAGCTATTTTAACTATTGGCACAAGTAGCGGTATTAAACGAGCGAGGTTGGAGGATCGACTCCCTAATTGCGAGTCTCTTTTTGTGTTGTGTTAAAATTATTTTTATTCTTTTTTTTAAGTATTTTTCTAAATGTATACTTATTTATACAAGCTTTTATTTTCGACTTTAACATGTTTACTTTGTTTAACAAATTTTCATATTAATAATCACTTCCAATAGGCACCTTTATCATTGTTTTGCATGAATAGTGATTATGTTATAAATGTAGAAATGAAAAACAATATTACATTACAAATAAACAGTAATTACTTGATATTTTCTAGAATTTATAAATGTTAATTGCTTAAAAAAAATGAAAGATTAAGTCCGCGTTACATCAAAATAAAACACGTGGCGCCATCTGTGATTCGATTTCTTCTGAGTGCCAAAATTGCTTACCTACAAAAAATGTTAATAAACTTTCACGATTTGTACACATTATGAAAATATATGTATTACGGGTCTTGATCGCGTGAATAATTTAAGGTTAAAATACCTTGCTTACCTACGTTTAATACGCATGATAGTTTAATATAAAATCATCAAGTATAAAAATAAACTTATCCAGTTTTGAAAATAATGGCGTTTAAATACAAATTAAAAAGAATCAGGAAAATTGATTTAAATAAAAAAACTGAAATTCTTACGTAGAGGGATATGAATATATGATGATCTTAATTTGCGACAGGTTGACACACCTATTTTTAAATTCACCAATGTAGACATTATAAAATAATATTTGAATCTTCTAAAGTGAGTGAAAAAAAATATTGAAATAAGTTTAGAAATAGTATTTAAACACAAAAAAAGATATCTGAGTACATATATCTTTTAGAAACGTTTGAATGTTGTTTGTTTGTTTAAACATTGCATTCCCGCGGTACAAACACGGACACAAAGTAGGTGTACTTTAGACTCGGAAAAGATCGCTCGGGCAGGACATAACCTGCGATCATAGGGAATCTGTGAGAGTTTTTTCCATCATACCTTTATTATCTATGTATAAATTATCTTGAAGGAGCGGCTAGGTACCTCCGATTAAAAGGTCCGATTTAAAAGTGTCGGAGCCGAAGTTGGAGTCGGAGGTTTAAAATCAATCGGAATTTTCGACCTATCGGAGTCAGAATCGAAGCTCCTTAACTCGAAATTTCGCACGAGTAATTGGGCAGTTTCGAGCTTCATTTAACTCGAAACCGCCCCAGTACTCGCGTGGTGGGGGAATTTTTCAATATTAATAGTATTTGATGTGATGCAAATCACTTTATTGTCGAGGTGTGGTCGTGGGAATTTTAATAATTTGTCTTCTAACCGTCTGGCGCCATAAACTTTGTCGCCCTTCATTTTGCTGCACTGGGCATTTGCTTGGCTTGCCCTGCCATATGTTGGGCCCTGATTAAAGCTAGGCCCAAATATCCATAGATGCCACAGAGCATTGTGGAGCATGTTTACAATATGTTTTACACAGAAGTTGAATTGTAATATAAACCCAACTTCCACGCGAACGAAGTCGCGGGCACAGCTAGTTGTAAATAATGTCTTATTGTGGAAAAAATTGGAAAAAACCATAATGGTTCGACCAAACATACGTTGCTGCTCGCTCCCCATAGACGATAGCGTAATGATTCATAGTGTAAGTAATGACCTAAAGTATTTACAATATAACTGCAAATTTTCATGTAGATCCGTCAAGTAGTTATTGTTTTATAACGATAAATAGCTACAGACATTATTCGTTATTGCTCAGCTTCTATGGGAAATAGCGTGATATATTATAGCCTATATGTTAACCCAGACTTATTAAAATACACATACAAAATTTCAACCGAATCTGTCTGGTAGTTTTTGCGTGATGCGTGTTCAAACAAACAGACAGACAGACAGACAGACAGACAGACAGACATTTCTAAAAATGTAGGAATGTGTTTAAATACTCTTTTCGAACATTTCCCAATTTTTTTTTTCACTTTGTTCGGCCATGTACAGACACGTGAAATTTACAATTTTATTATATGTATAGATAGATATAGATAGATGATGTCCTATAGTATTTACTATAAAACTGCAAATTTTCATAAATATCCGTCTAGTAGTTACTGTTTTATAACGAAAAATAGCTACAGACATTATCCCTTACTGCTTAGCTCCTATGGGAAAAAGCGTGATAATTTATAGCCTAAATGTTAATCTGCATCTATTAGATTGCACGTGCAAAGTTTCAACCGAATCTGTACGGTAATTTTTGCGTGATGCGTGTTCAAACAAACAGACAGACAGACAGACAGACAGACAGACAGACATTTCTAAAAATGCAGCAAAGTGTTTGAATACTCTTTTCGAACATTTCCTAATTTTTTTTTTCACTAAGTTCGGCCATGTACAGACACGTGAAACTTACAGTTTTATTATATGTATAGAAGATAGATATATATAGGTAAGCAAGGTATTTAACCTTAAATTATTCACGCGATTAAGACCCGCAATAGATATATTTTCATAATGTGTACAAATCGCGAAAGTTTATCAACATTTGTAGGTAAGCAATTTTGGCACTCAGAAGAAATCGAATCACAGATGGCGCCACGTGTTTTATTTTGATATAACACTAACATTTATAAATTCTAGAAAATATCAAGTAGTTACTGTTTATTTGTAATGTAATATTGTTTTTAATTTCTACATTCATAACATAATCACGATTCACGCAAAACAATGATAAAGGTGCCTATTGAAAGTTGTTGATTGATATGAAAATTTGTCAACATGTTAAAGTTGAAAATAAAAGCTTGTATAATAAGTAGGTATACATTTGGAAAAATTAAATGTGAAAAACCATAATGGTTCGACCAAACATACGTTGCTGCTCGCTCCCCAAAGACGATAGCGTAATGATTCATAGTGTAAGTAATGACCTATAATATCTTCTATACTTATAATAAATCTGTAGAGAGGTCAATTCTGTACATGAAATATATTTCCAAAATAACTATCAGGGGGTGATTAGGGATCGATACTGATGCCAAAAATGCAATCAGTAAAATTTTTGTCTGTCTGTCTGTCTGTCTGTATAACCGTTATAGAAACAAAAACTACTAGACGGATTTTAACGAAACTTGGTACAATTATTTTTCTTACTCCTGAGTAGGTTATAGTATACTTTTCATCACGCTACAATCAATAGGAGCAGAGCAGTGAAGGAAAACGGGAGAAGTTACTCCATTTTTTAAGCTTTCGTCGCGTGTGCAACCGTAATGGTTAAAGCTACACACAAATCACGTATGACGGAAATGTTCTCCTTAAAATTATATAAAAAATATCCCACGACAGCATATGTCTATCTTTTATGGTTGACTCACAATATCACGTGTAACTCCCGATAGCTTAGTAGTTCGAAACTTTCTGATTATATTTGTCTACTCTTACGTTTATAACACTCTCAGTCATCCCTAATTAAAAAAGTTAACATAATTAACTATTCAATAAAAAATACTAATAGAAATCGGTATAGCAACACCAAAGTTATATATGAAATAAGCTAATAATAAGCCATCACGCGTGAATACTGAATCATGCTATCTATCTATATCTATACATATAATAAAATTGTAAATTTCACGTGTCTGTACATGGCCGAACATAGTGAAAAAAAATATTGATGTTCGAAAAGAGTATTTAAACACATTCCTACATTTTTAGAAATGTCTGTCTGTCTGTCTGTTTGTTTGAACACGCATCACGCAATAACTATTGGACAGATTCGGTTGAAATTTTGTATGTGTAGTCTGGATTAACATATAGGCTATAATTTATCACGCTATTTCCCATAGGAGCTAAGCAATGACGGATAATGTCTGTAGCTATTTATCGTTATAAAACAATAACTGCTTGACGGATCTTCATGAAAATTTTATTGTAAATACTATATTAATTGCAGTTTTATTGTAAATTCTATAGGTCATTACTTGCACTTTAAATCATTATGCTATCGTCTATGGGGAGTGAGCAGCAACGTATGTTTTGTATGGTTTTTCACAATTTTTTCCACAATAAGACATTATTTACAATTGTAACCCATGGAAACAATAACTTCACGCTAAAACTATTAGGAGCTGAACAAAACATTTTCAATTTTCTTAAGATCAGCTATTTTAACCGTGTTTGCATCAGCTGAGGTGGTCTATTGGCACAAGTAGCGGTATTAAACGAGCGAGGTCGGAGGATCGACTCCCTAATTGCGAGTCTCTTTTTGTGTTGTGTTGTGTTAAAATTATTTTTATTCTTTTTTTTAAGTATTTTTCTAAATGTATACTTATTTATACAAGCTTTTATTTTCGACTTTAACATGTTTACTTTGTTTAACAAATTTTCATATTAATAATCATTTCCAATAGGCACCTATATCATTGTTTTGCATGAATAGTGATTATGTTATAAATGTAGAAATGAAAAACAATATTACATTACAAATAAACAGTAATTACTTGATATTTTCTAGAATTTATAAATGTTAATTGCTTAAAAAAAAATGAAAGATTAAGTCCGCGTTACATCAAAATAAAACACGTGGCGCCATCTGTGATTCGATTTCTTCTGAGTGCCAAAATTGCTTATATACAATGTTAATAAACTTTCGCGATTTGTACACATTATGAAAAATGTCAATGGTATTTCAATATGTATTACGGGTCTTGATCGCGTGAATAATTTAAGGTTAAATACCTTGCTTACCTACGTTTAATATGCATGATAGTTTAATATAAAATCATCAAGTATAAAAATAAACTTATCCAGTTTTGAAAATAGATGGCGTTTAAATACAAATTAAAAAGAATCAGGAAAATTGATTTAAAAAAAAAAACTGAAATTCTTACGTAGAGGGATATGAATATATGATGATCCTAATTTGCGACAGGTTGACACACCTATTTTTAAATTCACCAATGTATACATTATAAAATAATATTTTAATCTTCTAAAGTGAGTGAAAAAAAATATTGAAATAAGTTTAGAAATAGTATTTAAACACAAAAAAAGATATCTGAGTATATCTTTTAGAAACGTTTGAATGTTGTTTGTTTGTTCAAACACACATCACAGTACCGCGGGAATGCAATGTTTTAAAACTATTTTGCCCCCGCAAAATAGTTTTAAAACATTGCATTCCCGCGGTACAAACACGGACACAAAGTAGGTGTACTTTAGACTCGGAAAAGATCGCTCGGGCAGGACATAACCTGCGAACATAGGGAATCTGTGAGAGTTTTTTCCATCATACCTTTATTACCTATGTATAAATTATCTTGAAGGAGCGGCTAGGTACCTCCGATTAAAAGGTCCGATTTAAAAGTGTCGGAGCCGAAGTTGGAGTCGGAGGTTTAAAATCAATCGGAATTTTCGACCTATCGGAGTCAGAATCGGAGCTCCTTAACTCAAAATTTCGCATGAGTAATTGGGCGGTTTCGAGCTTCATTTAACTCGAAACCGCCCCAGTACTCGCGTGGTGGGAGAATTTTTCAATATTAATAGTATTTGATGTGATGCAAATCACTTTTTTGTCGAGGTGTGGTCGTGGGAATTTTAATAATTTGTCTTCTAACCGTCTGGCGCCATAAACTTTGTCGCCCTTCATTTTGCTGCACTGGGCATTTGCTTGGCTTGCCCTGCCATATGTTGGGCCCTGATTAAAGGCCACAATGCTCTGTGGCATCTATGGATATTTGGGCCTAGCCCAAATATCCATAGATGCCACAGAGCATTGTGGAGCATGTTTACAATATGTTTTACACAGAAGTTGAATTGTAATATAAACTACCTTAATATAAACCCAACTTCCACGCGAACGAAGTCGCGGGCACAGCTAGTTTACAATAAAACTGCAAATTTTCATGAAGATCCGTCAAGTAGTTATTGTTTTATGACGATAAATAGCTACAGACATTATCCGTTATTGCTTAGCTCCTATGGGAAATAGCGTGATAAATTATAGCCTATATGTTAATCCAGACTTATTAGAATACACATACAAAATTTCAACCGAATCTGTCTGGTAGTTTTTGCGTGATGCGTGTTCAAACAAACAGACAGACAGACAGACATTTCTAAAAATGTAGGAATGTGTTTAAATACTCTTTTCGAACATTTCCCAATATTTTTTTTCACTATGTTCGGCTATGTACAGACACGTGAAATTTACAATTTTATTATATGTATAGATAAATAGATGTCCTATTTATAATTTTATTCTTAAAGACTTGTATAATTTTCAACACAATGTAACATTGTTATGAAATAAATTGAAATTGAAATTATTCTCTTGATTAAGATACTATAAGTTTTTTAGTGTGTGTCCTTTAATTGCAAGCTTTATTAACTTGAAAAATCTCATAGATCTGTTTTATTGGTAAGTTTTTAAGACGACTTCCGCAGTAGGGTACAAGCCCTGTGTCGCGGGGGACTTTACAAACAGACAAGTCACGGACACAAAGTACACCCCGACCTGGAACAACAATTTGTAGATCACACAAAGTGGTGTCCCGTGTAGAAATCGATCCCACGACCTCTTGCGTAGCAGTCGGACACTCTCCCACCGCGCCACAGAGGCAGTCTGTGTATGTTACGCGCTTCTCCATTTCGCTTCGATCCGTTCGCCGCCCAGATATCTTGTCGTCCTCACCTGCCGGTTTCATATTAAATAGCCTTCAAGGTTCTTCATTAAAATGTAATGACTCGACATCAGATCCCATCTTAGATCTTTTTAATTGAAGATTAAGTTGCTGGACATTTTGCCGACATTTTAATATTATGTAGGTACTAGCGACTGTCTTTAGTGTCGCAGTTACTTTTATCAGTTTTTTACCCGACTGCGCAAAAAGGAGGGTTATGGTTTTCGAGTGTTTGTATTCAATTCAATTCAATTATTTATTTATTTGCATAATATAGGTTTAAAAGATGTTACATGTTGTATAGGTATTGCTATATTATGACCAATAACGGCATGCAAATATAAACTTATAATATATTAGGAAGGTATATAAAAATAAATATTTAATACAATCAAAATGTCGATAACAATTAGAATATTATGTCAGTTATTAATTATTAATATATTAATATGCGATTGCAGTATTTAATAAGTGAATATCAAATTAATATTATAATAACAATTATGTCAATATGTCAACAATTGTATGTTGATCCCTCCTTTTTGCGCAGTCGGATATAGCATGTATCGGGTAACACATGTATGTATAACTAGCTGTGCCCCGCGGTGTTACCCCCAGTTTATTAGCCTATGTGTTAATCCAGGGTGTCAGCTAACTCCATACCAAATTTTATTAAAATCGCTCCAGCCATACACACTCACATACTCACAAACTTTCGCCTTTATAATATTAGTGTGATTCTTTGGCTCGCTCTAGGGCCTAAAAGGCTATTAGTTAGATTCGTCTCAGTAGTGAAAGTGACAATGGGGTACATCAAAATTTAAAATAACATGGCGGAGTTTTGGCGCCAAAATATTTTAGTAATTAATTTTAAGCAGTCGGGTTTTTTAGTTTGTAATAATTTAGCTTGTTTGGTATTCTTTAATTACTTGAAAGGGAAATATTACACTTGTGTTATGTCGCATATTAATAGGTAAAGACAGTAAAAGAACGAGGCAATAAAAATTTGCAGCCAATCTTTTCAAACTGTTGTTGCAGGTAAGCTGCTGCTGTTTGACTACAAGTCTATCAAAATCTTTTAAGTCGTTTCAGAAATAAGTCAACAAAAATACAGACGAAATTTCGGGCCACGCATTATGTGGGTTCTGTAGTCCCCGACCGAATAATGCGGCTTAAGAAATGGGTTTTCTGTTATTTTTGTTTCATACTTAGTACCTAGTATTCCATTGAAAACTACATATATAACACAGATTCCATTGAAAAATATTGTTACTTCTCACTACAAGTACTTCGTAGTTTTTAAACTTTCGCGATTTTTATACATAAGTACTTTGTACTACCCACACTCAAGTTGTAAAGCCTACATATCTGTGATATTTTTCCCTTTAATTTCTACTACTACCGTGATGTGATTTTTTTCACATTCCCAACATCAACCATTTAGTTGGCATCTGACTCTGAGTGCGAAGGTGGCGAGCGATACACGGCGGGTTTTTTAGTGGGTGCAAACCCCACACTACCTCCACCATCTTCCCATGACGGTGGGGGTGTTCGTTAGGAAATTTTCCCGCTAAAAAAAAAAGGAGTGGATTAACGTCGATAGTATTCAAATCCGCGACCTCACGATAGCAAGACCGATACCTTAGCCATTAAGCTACCGCCGCTATAATCATGAGTATATATAAATTATAGAATTTGACGACACCTTTCTGTTACACGTTATACATATATTAATAAATCACCATTCAAGGACTATCCATTAAGAAACTCCGTAAAGTATCAAGATTACATTAAAGACCAATATTTGAGGAGAAAGAATTTCCACACAACTTCACCAACATTCTCCTTGTACCGTGTACTTAAATTATTATTTATGATATCCCTGTAGGCAATCATTCTACTACCGCTTAATACCCCAGATACAAAACAGTGAGAGGACAGAAAGAAAGTTGTATACGAACGTACTCGATCAACGCATACATAGTACAATTTAATGGGAGTACCTACAGAAGACAACCATCACACACACACGCGCACACGAGCAAAGTACATGTGTCATGTAGATATCATGGACCACTTTGTTCGGAAGGTATGCCAAGATTGTGCATCTCGGGATACCTTCCGAACAAATTGGTCTGAAGTGATCTGTAATTCAGTGGCCGTGATGATGTCTACATAAAGTAATAATAATATATGACGAAAAACTTTTACAAAAAAAAATACTTAAACTTAAAATTATGCAGCCGATACTTAATAACGTCTAATATTACTATTTTAGAACAACACACACTACAACAATACATATTTGGGATTAGATGACCATTCATCTGATCCCAAACTAGGCAGAGCCTGTACTATGGCAATCAGACATCTGATACATATTAAATTTTAATAATTATAAAATGTATATATTATATTTAGTTTATAAAACATATTTTATATAGGGATAATAACAGGATGCCTGTACTAGCGTAAACCTGTGCCACAGGCGTTATGGGCACTTGTAGTGAATTATAATTTTTAACAATAATTATCAATTAAAATATTGTGTAGATAGGTAACAAATAAAATACAATTTAGAATAATGTACAATGTTTGTGTGATATTATGACGCTTTTAGATATCCACATTATTCATTCAGCAAACTTTTTCGCCGGACATTCTGAGACACCTCTTTTGTGATCGCTCTGTTTTTTGAAACGTACACATGTTGCACATTTTGGTGAGTTAGTTTTCTTAACGTCCTGGTGACCTAGACGCAACAAGTTCGAGCTGCATGTCCATATAGTTGACATTTGAAGCATCTGGTCACCAACATGAAGTCCCAAACAGTGTGTCTTCATCAACTGGAAGTCCAGTTGATGAAGACACGATCCTAATTTATAAGAGTCATTCTTATGCTAGCTGTCACTTCCAGTATAAAGTTGCATATTGATGCATCTTTTTTTCTTGATTTGTGGCTCAACTACATAGAGGACATGTATGCAAATATGTGCTCAAATATGTGGTCAAACACTACCTGGTTGCGTAAAGTAATTGGAACCCCGATTACTCCGATCCTAGGTCTTTTTTAGTCCGGAACTGGTTAGCTAAGTCGACTTTCGAAGCTTCTCTATATCGTCCTTTGTTTCAGTGCTGATAGTTACACAACCAAACTTGGTCCTACGTAGTCCCCTTTCGTGCAATTGCAGTTGCTCTGGGCAGATAATTATTTAGACTAGATATTTGGGGTTGTCACTAGATTTTTGACCATCTTTAGGGTAAATAGCTATTGTACTCAAACTTTTAGGACACAGACAATCATTGTTATGGGTCTTAACCACTTCCACAAAGGACATCTTGTCTTGTTGAGTCACTGGTTTATTGCTGTTTACTTCCATAGGCTTTCTGATAGACTTTTTGAAGTCATTAAGGCATTCAGTTAGTTCTTGGTTTTCCTTCAAGACTTCTAGTAAAGTGTGATTTAAAATTGCTTTTTCCTTCAGTGACTGGTAGTGCACAGCCATCTGAGAGACTTCATTTCCGACCGTTGAGGCATCGTTGATGGACACTCACACCTATATTCCGATACCTCCAGAATTCCTCGCCTCGATTCAACCTCACTCAAACTGAAAAGTTGCAAAAATCTACTCTAGTCGATACTTTTTTCATTAGAGGTGAGGAAGCAATTGTCAAACTCAAGATAGGTTCGTCGGCAAACCTCAGTCAAGTACGAGTGAAGTAAACGTCTTATGAATGTGGGTGTCAGTCCACCTCGGACAAGCTCGAACCACTTTAATCTGTTGAACATATGTGTGTCACTCGAACAACACGTATGAAACTTGTCTTCTGTACTCTCGCTGTTATGTCCAATAAGCAAGGCATAAATTAAAAACGCAATACATTTCAGTTCCCTAAAGATTATTCCTGGTTGTATATAATAAGGTTTAAAACGAAAATGAGTTAATTATTATGGAAATTAAGAGGCTTTGTATTAAAATGAAATACGTGACTTAATTTTAATTAGTTTGCATTAATTTTCAAGACAACCTTTCATGCGTAAGATAATTCAAATATTTTTATAAAAGCTGAAATATATTTTTGCGTAATGGTGCTTCCACACAGTAGTTACGCAATGTAGTACATATGATTTTGGCGCCAAAATATTTCAGTTAATAATTTTTGTTTTCATGTGGGTACGGTACCGTGTTTACGGTCGAATACTCCAAAAATCAGTACCCAGTAATTGAAGAGGGGGGATGGGGGGGTTACAGTAAAATTTTCTAAACACCGGCCAAATGTGTACTATGTTGATTGGCCTGCTGGTCTAGTGGTTAGTGACCCTGACTGCTAAGCCGGAGGTCGTGGGTTCGATCCCCACCCAGGGTAAAACTTTGTGTTATGAGCACGATGGTTTATTCTGTGTCTGGGTTTAAATTATTTATAGTATGTATGTATTTAGAGATATTTAAGTATGTTTATCAGTTGTGTGGTTTCCATAGTACAAGCTCTGCTTAGTTTGGGATCAGATAGCCTTGTGTGAGTTGTCCCTAGATTTTATTATTATTTTATTTTTATTATGTACATACTTCAATCCCCAAAGTACACCATAGGACGCCGTAAAGTTTTAAAGTCTTTATAGGTATCTATTTACTTGCGCCAGTTATAACCCAAAGTATTTTACAGGTAAAACAGACCTAAGTATTTTACCTAACTAAAAGACACATTACAAAAACTTTACAACACCCTTCAAAAATAAAGACGGGTAACGTACAACGTTTTACGTCATAGTAATTACGTCAGGGTTATATGATTTTATTATTATTAGACCAACCTTGGAGTGAGCCGTAATCTGTAATGAGTACGCGCCCTAACGCCCGCAACATTCCATAAAGATGTGTACATACTTGCGACTTGTTTAGAAATCTTGTCTTTTTATGGTAACGTCTGGATACTGCCTTATTCATAATGCGTTAGTAATAGTATTTTATACAGCGAAAGTTTTGCCTTTGTTTTTGATTAGGTATGTTTTCAGAATATGAGACTTTCGATAGTTAAAAAAGTAATTAAAAAAAATAACTCACATTATAATAATAATAAACAATATACGTATAAGATATTATTATTATTATTATTATTATAATAAAATCTTGGGACAACTCACACAACGCTATCTGATCCCAAACTAAGCAGAGCTTGTACTATGGAAACCAGACAACTGATAAACCTATTTATATATTTCTAAATACATACATATTATAGATAAATAACACCCAGACACAGAATAAACCATCGTGCTCATCACACAAAGTTTTATCCTGGGTGGGGATTGAACCCACGACCTCTGGCTTAGCAGTCAGGGTCACTAACGACTAGACCAACAGGCCAATAATATTATTAAGACATTTAATATACCTACTCACATAGTTATAAGATGCATGTGTAATCTACGATTTCTACAACATAAATGGTAGTATATGTGATTCGTTATTAATTAGTTTAAGACCACCATCTACTGAGAATATAAATCATATTCATTAAAAGATAAAATAATCTTTAAAGTTTTAAAGCAAGTCCCTTTACCCCGCATAATAGTTAAACTATTCGGCTTTTGAAACTATATGTAGTAGGTAACGTTCTATGCGTTACTTTAAGTATAAAACTTAGTTTCTTTGTTACATCCTCTCGATTTAACTGGAATCTTCCTCGTTCGTAACTTAATATTAAATTGGAACGGAGTTGTAATAATGAGCCTAACAGTGAAGTAGTTTTACCCGACTGTACTAAAAGGAGGGCTAAATATGTTGTAGATTTAATTTACCAGTTTGTTGGTGACTAATATAATATTCAAGCCAAATTACAGTATTCTAGTACTAAGTGTCTCTGAGCGAAACTGTGGACATACAAACGGACATGGCGAAACTTTAAGTGTATTTTTTTATAAACTCCAGAACTCTATTAATTTTATACTTGGAATCATTAATTTGTGTACTTCATTACATACATCAAAATAAATGTTGAGAATATTTAAGTGACAAAATATAATCAATTATTAATTATTCACCACAAATAATCACACCGCAAATAATTCGCCACGCTGGTGTTCACACTGGCAGTGCGGCAATGCAGCAGAGTGTTGGACGTACTGACTGTCAATAAACTGCGGCCTTCCTTTTGCCACACAAACAACTACGGCACCGCTCCGCTTACACCCCTACCCGCCTCTTGCTAGTCCAGCGTGCGAGAGTCTCCGTGTGGCACACCATAGATTTTTATATGCAGGAAACCGCAGCGGTACCGCTTAGGCGTCGCACCGTCGTCGTCATCGTACCGCTCCGTTTGGTACGGCTCATAGGCCGTCTTGGTCGGTACCAGAACGGTGTCAGTTATTCTTCTGTGAAATAGTAATGTTAACGTATCACTGTAATTGCATTTTTGAAAGATAGAAAAATTTGAATCCAGACTCAGGAATCGAACCCGAGACTTCCGTAGCCAAACCGGGGCCAGAAGCGAACCACCTATCTGGACTATGTTACTAGATATCAAATTCTTCTATCTCTTAATGCTTTTACGGATTAGGCCCCCGTAATAATGCAATTATTGTATTTGTAAAATCTTTGGCAAGAAATGCCTATAAAAATTACTTCAACGTATCACTGTGTTTCTGTCAAAAAACACTATAGTAATAGTACGGGTTCCCTAGAACAAATTTAAAATTATACATATCAAGCTGGAATTGGCATGGTAGCTTCGTTTTGACGAGACGCCCAACGGCAACTTTATATAGTAGTACGTAAGTGATAAAAACAGGTGTTAATAATATAATATATAATAGTGACAAACTTAACTTTGCCGTTGGAAAACTATTATCCCTATACAACAACATAGGCCGCAGTTAGTTTACCAACCGCAAATAAAATTTTTTTGGCACTGATACTTTCATTTAAAAAAACCGGGTAAGTGCATGTCGGGCCACACAATATAGGGTTCCGTAGGTTTCCTTTTTCGTATAACAGAATAAACCGAATAATAAACATATACCATCTTAATTATTTTAATTGTAAAATAGCTGTATGTTCGCAATTACAAGCTACGAGTATGTCATACGAACAGACGGAGGATTGACCGGTAGTATTTATTACTATAATAAAGGGCCCAATTTTTTTACTAATTTAGTAATTAGTATAATATAAGTTAATTTATTTATCTCTGTTTCATATGATAACAGTTCCTATTTTTAGTTAAGATTAGTTTTAGTTTCAGTTTTATTTTAAATACTTTTTTACTTTCTCGCCTGAAACATAGGTTTCAACCTAGTTCAGGCAAATATCCAACTGTGCCGTTTGTTATTTATAAATGTGCCTAAGATAAGCTATTGTAGCTATACTTTCATGAATAAATTTTATTAATA
This sequence comes from Herminia tarsipennalis, assembly GCA_945859575.2. Lineage (NCBI taxonomy): Eukaryota > Metazoa > Arthropoda > Insecta > Lepidoptera > Erebidae > Herminia > Herminia tarsipennalis. The sequence goes on along the minus strand of OX243849.2, from coordinate 18,994,712 downwards.
TTATTATACAAAACCCAATGTCATGTTTGTTTATTGGCATTCGGTGAGATTGTATTCCATCTCACTTACTCCTCGCAGGAAAACGAATCTTAGAAGTAAACAAAGTAATGCATAATTCCTAAATACCCAGTGACGCCCATTTAATCCAGTATGAGTAAGTCGTAAGTCACCCCTGGGAGGCAGTGGGCTGTTAATTCTGCAGTCGTCTTGTCAGAGGCGGTAGTTTACATAAAAGTTATATAAAAATTCCGTCTTTATTTTGGAATAAGCGCCTCCGCCCTTCAGTATCTCTCAGTTAATCACAGAGATAAGATGTACACTGGTGACTAGTCGCATAAAGGAATTTTCATAGCAAATATATTATTTATTTTATGTTTAAAGGTTAATGATTTATTAGCGGTATTATGATTAACTAGCTGCGCCCCGCGGTTTCACCCGCGTAAGTCTACATCCCGTAGAAATATCGGGTTAAAAGTAGGCTATGTGTGTGTTAGGTTCATATATTATATAATGTGTAACTTGTGTAATTTGCGGCGCACGCCAAAACATGTCGTTGATTGTAGAATTTTTTCCTACTTACTTGACACTTATCGTTATATTTTGGACAATTTGCACAGTATCTTTATAAATTGCCTATGTGTTATTCTGATATGTAAGCTAAATTATTGTAAAGTTTCATTAAAATCCATTCAGTAGTTTTTGCGTGAAAGAGGAACAAACATCCACACATCTACACACCCACACTCACAAACTTTCGCCTTTATAATATTGGTGTGATAAGTAGGATGATTAGTAGTAATGTGACAAATTAATTACTTTATAATTTCAAGTTGTTGCTTAAAGTGATAAAACTTTCCTAAATTATAATTATTTTATGTTCTATAGGTTTTGTAACAATTCGTATCGGTCATAGCTTTTATATTAGCATATTAGCCGAAGAACCGACAACCGTTGGGATAAACGAGTTCTTGAGTGGAGACCGCGGCTCGCCAAACGTAGTGTAGGACGCCCTCAGGCCAGGTGGAGTGATGATATACGCAAAACGGCTGGCAGGAGCTGGATGCGAAAAGCCGAAGATAGGACAAAGTGGCGTGCAATTGAAGAGGCCTATGTCCAGCAGTGGACTGCGTTAGGCTGATGATGACAGCTTTTAACACCCAAATCTTAATGGTAGGTTCACATTCGCGTTTAAAGCGACATTCAACGGGAACGAACATGAGCGCGAGCATTTGAATAGGCGTAAATGTGCTGCTAGACTGTTTGAACGGTTTTTTTGTACCGCCGACGTGTGTCAGGCTGCGCTGGGCTAATTGCCACGCATCTGAACGCACCATTAGACCAGCAAACCTCAACTGCGAAGCTAAGCTGTTATATTACTAAGCCCGTTAGTTAAGACATTGCAAGCACATGGTATGTGAGAACATATCTGAAGCGGCGGTAGCCTAATGGCTAAGGCGTCGCGGATTCCAATCTTACCGATTGTACTATCGAAGTAAACCCACTCCTAATACAAGCCATTGAGCTTACGTGGAGGGGTTAACATGATATTTTTTTTTTTTTAAGACGACTCCCGCACTAGGTCCAAGCCCTGTGTCGCGGGGGACTTTACAAACATACAAGTCACGGACACAAAGCACACCCAGACTCGGAACAACATTTTGTGGATCACACAAAGTGGTGTCCCGTGTGGGAATCGAACCCACGACCTCTTGCGTAGCAGTCGGACACACTCCCACCGCGCCACGGAGGCAGTCTTCTTCTCGGCATTATTATTATTATTATAGTCAATTTTCAGATTGCTAGTAACGTAGGACACACACAACTCATCACAACACAACAATCTCACATTGCTAGTTATCTTTAAAACCTATCTTTATAACGTTTGCACTGTTGGAACACAGACTATGAAAAACTATGGTTAATTTATATTCAGTCGTGTGAAAATTAAAAAAAAATAACTCCACGGGATCATTTTTCGTAGATAAAAATCCTATGTGCTATTCCAGACAGTTATTTATCTCTGTACCATTTTTTTCCACCCTGTATAACGAAGTTATTTGGTGTAATGTAAAATAGCCAAGAACGGGAGGTTATTAGTATATTAAAAATCATTCTGTATATACTATTGTAAATGTCAAAGGTCTCGTCAACTAGTAAACTTATCTCTTAGTGTCAGAAGTCAAGTGGTTGCGGAGGCATAACTCTGTTGATTGTATTCCAATTATTATAAACTTTCTGACTTTGAAGTGTAAATTGAAATGTCCAGTAGAGGTTCTGAGTTCTTGACCTTTTGAGGACGGTTTTAAACAAAAGATGATGGCGACCGTTTAGTCGCGTTTGGTACAAAACGCGTTTAGTACAATTCACCTATTTCGCGGTTAGTCCAATTCGCGGTTAGTCCAAATCGCATTTGGTCCAATACGCGATTGGTACAACACGCAGTTGGTCCAATACGCGTTTGGTACAATACGCGATTGGTACAACACGCAGTTGGTCCAATACGCGTTTGGTACAATACGCGATTGGTCCAATTTTTCTTTTTTGCTGTTCCGGCGAACTTCGTTTGGCTTTTATTAGTTACCATAAAAAACCGTCCCAGTCCCCGTCTGGTATTCGCAATCCCTATCCCTATCGATATCCTCATTCCTATCCCTATCCCTCGCATACCCGCTCACCCTCGCCTTAATGACGTTCACAGTCACTTCGGAACGGGCCGTGGCCCGTGCAGCAGAAATTTTTAATTTCGCCATAACTTCAAAACCAAACGTCCAATTTTAATCATTAAATATAAATGTATAGCTATTGGTTTTACTATTCAAAATTTCAAAAAAAATCCAATATTTTTAAATAAAAAAATGGTTGTTATTAGTGTGTTGCGGACTTTTTTTATAGAAATTTATAAGATCTACCTGCAATTAATTAGAATATTTTATGGTTCTATCTTTTATAGTTTAGGCAAAATAAGTAACTTTTCTTAGACCTTGTGTCCGAAATACCCAAATATTTTACGGAACCCTTTTGTATATATATTATTTATTTATTTCAAAAGGCAGTCTGTCGAGCACAACATTTGATGAAAACAATAAATACTATGGTGGCTACAGGCTAAGTGTTATTAAAATATGGAATTACAAATCAGAAATTGAATTAAATTTATAAAAGACAAACAAATAGACATTTAACATAAAATTAGTTAACAACATTATATTTCTATCGTTTTTAATAATTTCTTTTAATTCGTCTATAGTTCTTATTTTAATTTTTTAAATTATAAGCATTAGGTTGTAAGCATGATTGGGTCAATCGCAATAACAAAACGCATAGGATAATTGCAGGTAATGAGGGTAGGTTGAAGAAAAAAGTAGTTTGTTACGTTTGACGTTTGTTTATTCATTGACTTTAGCTTTCGTTTGCGTTTGTGTATTGATTTCGGAATTGTTACTACAAATAAATAATCTGCTTTTTGAAATGGACGAAACAAGTGAAACTTTGGAAATTTTAAAAAATAAACGTGGCCGTGATACACTTATTCATAATGGATATCGGTATAACCTAGGTATAAACAATAAAACTGGAAGTTCGTTGTGGAGATGCAGCAAAAGAAAAATATGTAGTGCTTCTGTCACCATTGATGCATCAAGGAAAACAATTATAAGGAAATCTAAAACAGGACATACATGTAAACAAAAGAGTTCTTCAAGTGAATCAATAAAGTTAATTTCATTATTAAAAAAAGCAGTATGCTGTGATTTAAACCCAGTGCAACAAATTTATGAACAGAAAATCGAGGGTTTGGATCCCACAACTGTTCCAAAGTTTAGGAGTATAAGAGATACATTATATAGAGCTCGTAAGAAGTATTTAGAAACTGATTCGTTGTGTTATAACAGCACTAAAAACCTGAGATTACCGGAAGCATTTACAAAAGAATTTTTACTGATTGAAGACTGTGAAGACGAAGACAATTTTTTTATATTCGGTACAACACTAGCTAGAAAAATGGTTAAGAAACACCATTGTTACTTTGCAGATGGTACCTTCAAATCAGTACCTAAACCATTCTACCAACTTTATGTGATACATTTGGACTTAAATTCAACTGAAACAAATACACATATTGTACCTATTTTTTATATCCTGTTAGCCAATAAAACCCAAAAAACATACCAACGTGTTTTCACAGTATTAAAGGAAAAACTGGGAGTCAACATTAAATATTTTAAATGCGACTATGAGAAGGCGCAAATGAATGCCGCTTCTATCGTCTTCCCTCAAGCGCAAGTCAGTGGATGCTACCACCATTTTAATGAAGCCATATGGAGGCAGTCAAAAAAAATTAAACTGAATAAGAGTAGAGAGGGTAGAAATGTAACTAGAAAGACCTCGATAATCCCATTGTTTCCAGCTACTCATATTCCGGAAGCTTGGCGAAATATATTAGAAACTGCTCCAGACTGTCAAGAAATGTCCAAATTCCGTAAATATTTTGAAAAAGAGTGGTACCCAAGACTTTCACCTACCATACTAAGCTGCGCTCATCAGCGCCACAGAACAACCAATGCATTAGAGGGTTGGCATTCACGGCTGAATCGGCGTATTCCCAAAAAACCCCTACTCTTAAAATCCTAAATCACACTAATATTTTAAGACGAAAGTTTGTGAGTGTGTGAGTGTCATGTTTGTTATTTCCTCACGTCTAAACGGCTGGAGCGATTTTAATAAAATTTGGTATGGAGTTAGCTGACACCCTGGATTAACACATAGGCTAATAAACCGCGGGTAACCCCGCGGGGCACAGCTAGTAATATTATAAATGCGAAAGCGAGTTTTTTTGTTTGTTACGCCTTCATGCTTAAACTGCTGAACCGATTTAGATAGAATTTGGTATGCAGATAGTTTGGGTCCCAGGGAAGAACATATTTTGCGATAACCATTATCCATGCAGGCGGAGCAAAAAGCAAGAAAGTGAGTGATGTTTGTTGCGCTTTTACACAAAAAGTACTAAACAAATTTTGATGAAACTTTACAATAATGTAGTTCATACATCATAATAGCACATCACACTAATATAATAAAAGCGAAAGTTTGTGAGTGTGTATGTTTGTTACTTCTTCACGTCTAAACGGCTGGAGCGATTTTAATAAAATTTGGTATGTAGCTAGCTGACACCCTAGATTAATACATAGGCTAATAAACCGCGGGTAACACCGCGGGGCACAGCTAGTAAACTATAAATATCAATCATAACGCGGGCAAAGTAACTGAAAGAAACTAGTAGATACGTTAATCACAGTATTGACCTACTTGTTAATGTTACATTTTTGTTTTCGATTGAAAAACGAAGACAAATTAGAGAACATGATAAAACATTCGCTAGTTAAAATACTGTTACCAACGCATTATCAATTACGAGGATAATTATCTATACATATAATAAAACTGTAAATTTCACGTGTCTGTACATGGCCGAACTTAGTGAAAAAAAAAATTAGGAAATGTTCGAAAAGAGTATTTAAACACTTTGCTGCATTTTTAGAAATATCTGTCTGTCTGTCTGTCTGTCTGTCTGTCTGTCTGTCTGTCTGTCTGTTTGTTTGAACACGCATCACGCAAAAACTACCGTACAGATTCGGTTAAAATTTTGCACGTGTAATCTAATAGATCCAGATTAACATTTAGGCTATAAATTATCACGCTTTTTCCCATAGGAGCTAAGCAGTAAGGGATAATGTCTGTAGCAATTTTTCGTTATAAAACAGTAACTACTAGACGGATCTTTATGAAAATTTGCAGTTTTATAGTAAATACTATAGGACATTATTTATACTATGAATCATTACGCTAACGTCTATGGGGAACGAGTAGCAACGTATTTTTTGTCGCACCATAATGGTTTATCACAAAATTTTCTACAATTAGACATTATCTATATTATTGTAACCCATGGAATACATAACTTCACGCTAAAACTAAAAGGAGCTAAACACAAAATAACTGTTCTTATGAAACTTAACAATGAAGTTTCATAAGAACAGTTATTTTGACGTGGCAAGTAGAGAACAGTATAGCCTCGAAGCTATGCTAGCGGACTTTGACGACGAAGTCCCGGGCTCGAATCCGATGTCTGATTATGTTCTTTTTGTATTTTTTTAAATTGTCTTTATCCTTTTTTAATGTTTTTCTCAATGTTTTAGTTATTTTTTCGACCGTAAGTAACTTATTTACTTTGGTTATTATTTTTTTATATAATAATCAAGTAAATTATGCACGTAGGTAAGTTAATTATAGGTATTGCATGCACTGCTGAGAGTAATGAATTAATCGTAGTAGAAATGAAAAACAATATTACATTACAATTAAAAAGTATTCGACATTTTCCAGATTTGATGTGTTCATTGCTAAAAAAAGACATTACACACGTAAAAAAAAACATGCAGCTCCATCTATGAAATCAAATTGTTCACCGTGATTCCTTAAGAAGAAACTTCACTGGTTTTGAAAGTAGATGGCGTTGTATTCAATAATGTTCTATACTTAGTAAAAGAAGTTTTAAAATTAAAATTGCTATCATTTTTAGAAATGTTTGTCCGTCTGTCCGTTTGTTTGACCACGCATCACACAGGTGCATCGAAGATCATGTTTTGGGGTTATGGTTGGAGATTACGTGTTCATCAATTCAACGATAATGAATGATTCAACATCGGCCAAGTGTGAGTAGTTCGGGCGACGGGAGGAGGGGAGTGGTTGGTCATTGTCTGTCAACGCGGACCAAATGTATGGCGAAGGCTTGAAAATTCATGACCCTGAGGGTGCATGTCTTTTTTTTCTTACTTGCATCATTGTAATGTAAGACAACATATAAAAACACTCCACAGAGTATAAATTAATTTTTAAAAAACCATTGACGACACCGCTAATGGTAACTTATTTGAAGGCTACCCATAGATTAGTATGTGCCTTTGGAGATATCTGACATTTTCGCGGGCATGACACACATGACACGCTCTGAATAAAACATTTTTTAAGTATTGCGTTGTAACACTATATGAAATACACCCCATTATAGCCACAATGGCAAAACGGAACCCTTATAGTTCCCGTATGTCCGTCCGTCCGCAGCTTAGCTCAGAGACTATTATTAGTGCTAGAAGGTTGCAACTTTGCATGAATAAATTACTTAAGCCGCTAAAAATGAAAGAAAATCATTATTTTTTAAGGGTACCACCTCTCTTATATGTAAAGTGGGGATGTGATTTTTTTCTCACCTACCTACCCCATCGTGTGGGGTATCATTAGATAGGTCTTTTAAAAAGCGTTAAGGTTTTGTGAAGACTATTTTTAGATTTAAGGATTTCTTTGTGTAATATTAGGCTTTATAGTGCACATTTTTAGAGTCAAGTGTCCCCCTGTCAGCTAAATGGTTGATGTTGGGTAGTTGATATAAATACTAAAATTATAAGGAAGATGATCATATTTAAGTACTTAGGCTTTACAAGTTTACGATCACATGGAAAGTAACAAAATTTTCGTACAAATTCTATTCTACGTTATGCCTACTTATTACCTAATATTTTTTATTAGGTAATAAGTAGGTATAACGTTGAAAGAATGAAACAAAAACAGAAAAACCACTTCTTAAGCCGCACACCAAACTAACTATCTAAAAGAATAGTACAGAACAATTTTTATTTAGTACACAGATGACACATGTATAGACATACACAAAAGTCATGCAGAAGATAAAAAAAACAATAAATAAAACAGTAAAATAACAATAGACCAAAAGAAAACAGACACAAATTAATAACAAAAAACACAATTAACGAATACATTGAGTCTGTATTTGGTACTTAAAGCTTTTGGATGTTGAAGCTATTAATAGATGAGTTTAAGACGATTCTCCGCTGCTGAATCATATTGCGGGTCACCCGACAGGACTGTTTCCAACATATTTAATTCAATTCAATTCAATTCCATTTATTTGCGTAATATGGGTACAAATGATGTAACAATAATAGTAATATAAAGAATCACCATAAACAGCTTTGAGCATGCAAATTAATTAATATTATTTTATAATCTAAGAAATCAAAACAAAGTGAGAATCAATTAAATACAGTATACATGTCGAGATTTCAGAATATGTCATGTGTAGAAATTATAATTTTAAATTTGTAAGTATATAATATCTAATAAATTCATAATCATTTCCACTAAAATAAATACAGTACTTTAACAAATAATGTCACCAATTAATGTCATATATTATCAAGTAGGTATTCCTTAATAGAGTAATATCCTTTATTGAGTAACAGTTGTTTTACTTTTTGTTTAAATAAGTAAATATTCGATGTTTCAAGTATTGAAGTAGGTAACTTGTTATATATTCGAGGCATCATACAAAATATACTGCTATTAAATAAGTTTGTTCTATTAGACGGAAGCTTTATTTTGAAATTATGTCTTCGACTACCATATGTCTCAAACATGTTAATATTCTTCCTCGCAAAAAGTACAACTTCCAGTATGTAGATGCATGGAACAGTCAGGAGATTTAATTTTATGAAGTAGGGTCTACAGCTATCGGTCTGCTTCAACTTACAGATCACTTTCACGCATTTTTTTTGTGCTATAAGTACTGCTTCCTTCTTTGTACAATTGCCCCAGAATAGAATCCCATACCTCAAGATTGGTGTAACATAACCATGGTATGCAGTTAAAATAGTTGATATGTTTGCCGTTTTAGACAATACATAGAGTGCGTATGAGAATTGATAGAGTCTTATGCATAGTAACTCAACATGTAACGACCAATTCAAGCTAGAATCTAAATTAATACCTAAAAATCTAGTTGTTTCCACATTTTCAATTTTGTGGTCAAAATAATGAATGTCCATGTTTATTAGCCTATTAGTTCTATTTCTAAATGTCATATAATACGTTTTATCAAGATTAATTTTCAAATTATTAGATGTCAACCATTCAATTACATTGGATAACGTTTTATTTAATTCTTGTTGCATTTGGAAATTATCATTACCAGAAACTATAATTGTACTATCGTCGGCAAATAATACTGTTTTATGTTGTGTCACTTTAGGCAAATCATTTATATAAATGATGAATAAAAGTGGCCCTAATACACTGCCTTGTGGGACACCAGACACAACCTTGCAATAATTTGAAGAGTATGTGGTAACTTTTCTTGTTACATGACATATATTACTAATTTGCGTGCATTGCATTCTATTATCAAGGTAAGATTTTATTAAGTCCAGTAAATTTCCCCGAATTCCGTACGAATATAATTTATCCAATAATATTTTGTGATCTACATAGTCAAATGCCTTAGTTAGATCCATATAGAGCGCGCATGACTGTTTGCCTTTATCTATGTTTGATAACACGGTATGCAGGAAATCGTAGATAGCTATGTTAATACATTTATTTTTTACACAGAAGTTATTTCGTTAATACATTTATTTTTTACACAGAAGTTATTTCGTAACATAAAGTACCTTAATGTAAACCCGACTTTCACGCGAACGAAGTCGCGGGCACAGCTAGTAATTTATAAATAGATCATAATATCTATATAACGCGAAAAACGCATTTTGCGGGACAGTGATTTAAGGATAGAAGTGTGTGCGACGTTGTTGTTTTAGGGTTCCGTAGCCAAAGGGTAAATCGGACTCCCATTACTAAGACTCCGCTGTTCGTCCATCTGTCTATCTGTCCGTCTGTCACCAGGCTGTATCTCATAAATCTTGATAGTGAGACAGTTGAAATTTTCACAGATTATGTATTTCTGTTGCCGCTAAAACAACAATTAAGTAAAAACAGAATAAAATAATTAATATTTAAAGCTCCCATGCAACGTGACGTGATTTTTTTTGTTCTATTTTGTTCGATATTGATGCAATAAAAAGATTTATTATTATTATTATTATTATTATAACGGCAACAGGTAGACGCTTCAAATATTCACGAGAATATTTAGGTATTATATTCACTTTAAAAATTAAAATAAAACTAAAAACTTAAGTGAGGCATACAACATACATGATTTCTTTGCCGTTTTTATAGATGGTACGGAACCCTTCGTGCTCAAGTCCGACTCGCACTTGGCTGGTTTTATAAGACTACTACAACTACTACCACTTCTTCTTCTATTACACCTACTGCGTAACATTTAAAATTGCTTCGATTCTACGTCAACGTAGAATAAAAAAACGAAGTAAAAAATTCGGGCCTGTGTAGTACATTGCGACACTCTCTTAGAGAGAGGCCTGTGTGTGTGAAGATATTGCTAACAACTCACAATGAGGCAGGCCATAATATGCTAATTATCCATACTACCCTTGTTCCCAGTCAAAATTTCTTAGTAGGAACGCCCTGTCTAATAAACTTTGGACCAAACCTAAAGGGACGTCTCGATCGATCCTGGCTTAAGAAACCGGCCCCAGAAGCACAACTTGTACCAAACAGTCTTACATTATTACGTAAGATTAGTTTTAGTACCTTTTAGTACAATTTTAGTACCATTTTGTACCGGCTGTAACATGAGATAAGAAGTAATTTCTGTGTGGAACATGCCGGACTTAAAATATAAAAATTCTACCTTGTTTGTTGAACACACAGGCAATAAATAAAGTCAAGCATTGTTATGTATGTAGTTTCGGGATTTCCGTAGCTCATTTAAACATACTGAATTTAAAAAAATATTTACATGAATAAGAAAATAACATTAGACAAAGAAGAAATACATTATTCTTTAAATATTTTTTGTACTTTTTTAAACAAGGAGATTTTTGGTTCTTATTTTATGGCCCCGGTTTGGTTACGGAAGTCTCGGGTTCGTTTCCTGGGTCTGGACTTCAAATTTTTCTATCTTTGAAATATGCAATTATTGTACTTATTTTTGAGTTCATCTCTACTATTTTATAAATGTGAATGTAAGTTTGTTTGTTACGCTTTCACGCGAAAACTACTCAACCGATCATCATGAAACTTTGTACACATATTCTTGGAGGTATTAGAAGTAACATAGGATTTTAAAAAAAGGGGGAAAATTTACGCAGACGAAGTTGCGCGGGACAGCTAGTATATATATATATATATATATATATATATATATACTGTCAACTTCTCCTTCTCATATATATATATATATGGGAAGGAGAAGTTGACATACTGACATATCAACGCAGGGCCTAAGCTATAAGGGTTAGAAACTTGAAATTTTGCACGGTTCCTTTTATAACGTAGGAGAGCACTAAGAAAGGTTTTTTTTAAATTCACCCCCTAAGGGCGTAAAACGGGGGTACAAAGTTAGTATGAACCTTTGCCATTAAAATATTTCGGCAACAAACTGGCATCCACGCGGGTGAAGCCGCGGGCATAAGCTATTCTATAATATTTCTCAACAATTCCTGACATTAAAAAGTATTTATTGTAAACCTAATTGACAGGGTACTTCGATATTTCACCCCTACAGAGAACCCCTTTCGCAATCAAGCACTGGTATACTATATGCGCGATCCTAGCAGATAAGCGCGAACAAAAGAATTCACTGATATTAACAGAAATAAGAAAAATGCGAATGGCAATGCACCAAGATTCCGTACATGTGCAACTCTCCCTGTTGCACATGTACGGAATCCTCGGTCCCGCCAGGTTTACGACTGAATACGCTATAGATATCCAGATTTAGATGTAACGAGCTCATCAAGACTATACACAACTTCCTTTAACTACTTAAGGGGGCATTACACTGAGAGAATTATTTGTTTAGCGCTACGCACACAGCGACACGATCGCCGGCCTCGCTCTTCCGCACACAACCATTACTTCAAAGTGCGCAGGAGCGCAGGTCAAAATAAAATAGAATATTCGTTCGTACATATGTTAGATTACGAACGCCATGACTATGACAATACGAAAATACTCGTTTTTGCATTTTTCCGCAACTTCAAGATTTATTTGCGGGATCATAATAAGACATATCCTTAAATTTCTTTATTTCATCTACTAGAAAAACTTTTTGACTAGTGACACAATTTTTTTCTTGTTGTCGGTTTTCTATATAAATTTTTGAGAGAGCCGAACCCTGTTTCGCGTAATCTACCCTTAAACTAAGGAGAATAGAGATAGATGTTTGAATTAGTTTCACAGTTTCAGTTCACTGTTCAAACATTACAAAGTAATTGATTACTAGATATGTGTAATTGAAATATGAGTATATTGTTTGATTTGTAGACGTTTGTCTATCTAGAAGTAGTTTGTGTCTGGTGTTGTGTTTAGTTTGTAAAGCTTCCGGAGATAGATGACGAAGTTTAATTAAAACAAGCTGGGTTGACTTAGCCTTGGTAGGTTTTCAAAGTTGAAATATATGTGTTATTGAAATTCGCCTGTAACATTTGCAAGATGGCGTTTTGTTAGGTGTTAAAATCAAATTTATAAAACTTTATTATTGGAACGATCCTTATCGATTTGTTCACAGGCTGAGAAGCTAGACAAATAAAAGCGTAACATTTTAACAGTGCTCAATAATTTACTATTTATGATTCTGTGAAGCTATAATAAGGAGGGAGGTTGTATAGTCCTCACGATCAAAAGGTTTGTTCCGATATGGATCACTGTAAGGTGTAATGTCAATTTAATATATAGGTACTGCAAAGCCGTTCCTATAAATTTAGCCATACTGGTTATTATTTAAAACGAAACGCAGTCCAGTATACTGTCATCCACGAATATATAATTTAATATGTGCAACAAAGAAATAAATATTTTTAATTAAGTAGCAAAATAAAGCAACGTTTGGCCATTAGCGCTGCTAGTCATCGGCGCACACTACCGGCGGACGCCCGGATGACGCGCGCTCACACCGACGCACACAACGAGCCCCCGCGGCCGGCCGGCTGCCTATATAAAGAGCCGCCATCGGCAGAGATGTTGCGTACGACGACGCTTCCATATCTAATGGAACTAGCCGGACTAATAACCTATACTAGGGACTTAGGGACTACACGCGTATACGGAAGTGCTTCGCTTCGTAGCACTCGATAACACGCGTACAGAGGTGCTTTGTGTCGAACGCCTACCAGAGCGTGCTGTCACTCGTCTCATTGTAATCAATATTGTTTATTATCAATAAATCAGCGAAACCCTAAGGAATTGTTTTACTACAGTGGCGCCCAACGGGGGCGGACGATAACCTACGTGTCAAGGTGAGGATGAGTTACAACGTATCCACTGAAGAATCAAGACGCTTTATCTGAGATGAACGTAAACATGCTGGCCCGCCTAATATTTAATTACCTATATATACATTATATACCTAGGCCGGCCATAAGTTCTGTTCAAAATTAAAATGTTTTTTTTTCCAAAACGTTGGTTTCAAGCCAGGCTTTTAGTTCGTGTCGTAGAGATAAAGTAAAAAGAGAGACGATTATAATGACGAAATTGAAAATTTTAACTATTTTGAAACGCAACCATAAGTCAAATGATACTGAACTGCAATTTTGGCCATTGGAAGAAGAGCGAAAAGTCTTAGCAGACAAAACCCGAAGACAGAGCAAAAAGTACTGTCCTGGAGATTTAGTACTTGTCCAAGTTCACGCAATTAGCAACACAACTCAGAGAGTGACTGCTAAGTTTGTTCCACGCAAAGACAGGTCATATGTTATTACTAAACAACATGGTGATCTGAGCAGTTGTTTTACTACAGTTATATATTTAAAAATTGAATTTTCAAGGTAATTATCAATTTATTCAATTGCATAATGTCTGAATCATAAGTCACTTCCTCCGGTTTGTTCAGCGGGAGTACTATAATGCTTATTTTACCTATGAAAAACTTAATTTAAAATAGGACCTTTTTTTAATGTGTTTTATGTGTTTGTATTAACTGCTTAATGAATTGATTCTGAAAACGCGACTGTCACCGAGTCGCTGACGTGAGTATTCAGAATCCTACTTAAGGCTTTTGGCTAACGATCTCAAGGTACACTTCGATGCAATCATAAAAAAAATATTAATAAGACAAGGGCGACCACCTCTAAGGTCGCGGGTTCAAGTCCCGTCTGAGACGAATTTTTCCTCCATAAATTTAAAATTTATATGTATTAAATTAGCATAAAAATGTTTAAAAAATTACAAAATGTAAATTAAACTTGCTTCTCAATTTCACGTCTACAACAGCACATTGGTAGATGTAGCATCGATCGTGGTCACGGGTCGACAGTCGCCCCGTGACCACGATCGGTGCAATTCGATCGAAACGTCGGGTAAATAAAAGGTTCGTACCTTTAAATAATTTACGCGATTAAGTCCCGAAATATAACTAATATGTATAAAAATCGCGAAAGTTTAAAAACAATAGATGTAGGATCAATTTAGATTCAGACCAAATGAATCCATAGACAAACATAAAAATACTTAACATCTAAAACTTTTTCTTATTACGATACTGATCACAACTCACAACGTTCTTCGACTGATTAAAAAACTTTACACTTCATTTATAGTTCGTTAACCTACTTTGACAGGCCTAGTAGTTAGTAACCCTGACTGCTGGAGGTCGGGGGTTCGTTCCCAATCCAGAATAAAACTTTTTATGATTAGCATTTAAAACCCTTATGCACATTATTGTACAAAGGCGGAATTAATGATCAAAGCATTATCTACCAATATATGTTCGTAAAGGCGATTGTTCAAGTGACTATGGAATTTAGTATCGCTACAAATTTTGTTGTGCCAAGATAAAAACTACTGATTTATGTAGACATTAATATATACTTTCAGAAAAACCAACAATGATTTACCTAATTTGCCGGGTTTAATTGATATGGGTGGATGAACTTCGAAAATCGAAATATTTATATACATTTTTTTTTTTAAATAGGGCATAACTATGATATTGCGTATTAATTATGTATTAAACATGATGTGTAACACTAGTTTATGGCTATGAATTCGGCTTTGCAGTGATATATAATCCGAATCTCTATCTCACAAACACTTCACAATTGTCACAATATTGGTACGAGTCTCTGTCTCACAAAATATTTCTGATTGTTACTATGTATATGGAGTCTCTATCTCAAACTCACGTAATGTAAACACAATATCATATACAACACGAGAAATAACAAAAGCTATTTGTTATTAATACTTTAAACTCTTCTCATAATGGACCGGCGCCAACAATCTTTAAGCACAGATAAACAAGTGACATGACATTACATTTCAGTGTTGCCATAACTTTTGTCATATCCTATACAAATCGATTTTTTTATTAAAATTCATTACTATGTTCTTATTTTTAATCGAGCCGGGTCCTAATCTAAAGGTATCAAAGAATATGCTTATTAAAAAGTATAGTGTATAAATATTATCGTTCTTTACATTCAAACGGTGCAACAATTAATAGAGTATTTATATTTTTTTTAATTTATTAAATGTTGCGTCTTTAAGATGATGGCGACACGTGTCAGCGAAATATCCTGTTTCTGAATTGCTTTTTGATGTTATAAATTATTTAATAAAAATCGATAATAACCCTAATCGATATTACGATTTTTTTTTTTGCAATAGTGTTACCACCGTAAAAAATAACCTCATACGAAAAAAAAGGAAATAAATAAACTAAAAGACTAATAATTGCATCTCAATATTCCGGCAAATGTGAGACTCCATATCATTATATGATAACGTTATAATTAGAAACAAGAATTATACATTTCATCAACTTGTGGCACTACTTAAATACTAGCGATACTGCTGGTGCCCACCAGCAGTATCGCTAGTATTTACGTTGTGCCTTACGTTATACCCCTTTCGCGATTTGTACACATTTGGTACACATTATAGAATTTTATAATCCACGGGTCTTAATCGCGTAAATATTTTATTATAAGGCTAAATACCTTTGTTTTATTGCCCGACATTTCGACCGTGGTCACGGATAGACTGGTTCAGCACAGCTCCATCCACCTACCAATCAACCTTAGGGTGATGTAGAGATAAAAATGGAAATAGGTGCAGTAAACTTGTTGGCAGCTAAATTAAATAATAATAAACAATATGCGCAAACGAAATAATAATAAAAGTACCTATACACATACTTATCTACATAAATATATACAAACATATACATATACATACATACAAATAATAATATCATATAATTACATATTGATTTACTAACGTGATAACTCAACTTATTCTTGGAAGAATAAAGTACGAACCTTCGTCTTAAAGTTGAAGCGATTAGGTGCCATCCTAATTTCGGAGGGCAGTGCATTCCAGAGTAAGACAGATTGAATTGGTAAAGAGGATTCGACGAATCCAGAATAATGAGCAGGACATTGTTATTATTATTTAAGCCTTTTATTCACTCATAAAATTTTAACATTTTAAATGCTGTGAATTGTATTAGTAAATTTAAACTTATTAATATAATGTTAGTGTGGTAAGTTTTTATGTATAGATGTGGATCCCGTTTGGGTAAAAGCCTCCTCTTTCTTCTCCCACAATTATCTTTCTCTGACAAGGGTCATTCAATCTTGCCCTGCATTCATAACAATATCATCAGCCCACCGTTTAGTTGGTCTGCTGACGCTTCTTTTTCTATCGGTCCTTTCCAACTTGTCGCTTTTATAGTCCATCGATCATCTTTAAGCCTCAAGATATGACCTACCTCACAGCCTGTGTTAGAGCATCTGTTAGTTTGGTCTTTTGCTTGATAAATTCTGATCTTATTTTATGTATTTTTTGACGTTTAGTGTACTTCTTTCCATTGACCTTTGTGTTGTAGTAATCATATAAATAAAAGTTCTTTTATTTTATGTATACAACCCAAATCTGCTAGGCAGAAACAAGTATAGACCAGTTACAGTTTTTTTGATGTTAGCTGAATAATCTCCTTTTAGTATTTCTATTATGGCCCAGAATTTGTTTCATGTTATTTTACATCTCCTTTCGTCTTCGTTACTTGATGCCTTAAAAGATATTTATTTGCCTAGTTAAATGTATTTTTCAACATTTTCTATGTATTATGTATGTGTGGATGTCTTTGGCTGTTAGTCATTATTTTTGTCTTGGCGTCCAACTTTAGCACTTTCTTGTTCAAGCGAAGACATCATTACTTCAAGATCTCTATATATTTCAAGAAAATTCTTCAGACGGTATAAAGCCCGCAGAGTACCCGTAACCCTGTGACTAATACTAGTAACCTGAACTTGTCAGGTAAGGTTTGCGAGTAAAATACTGAGATCCCTGGCAGATGAACTTAAAGGGATAATGGAGCCGTTAAAGATGACTGGTGGCGTGTAAATGTATTAGAGTGTAATCGGCTTAAGATGCGTTGACTTTCTATCACAATTGCCTGGCACTTAGACGGATTTACTATCAAGCCGAATCTGTCTGACCAGCATCCAGATCCCCATAAATCTTTGTAATGGCCTCAGATAAACCATTCACACTTGCCTGAGCGTACAACAGCAAGTCATCAGCGTAAAGAGACACACATTGAAGAACTTTAACAATGAGATCGATAAAAATAGACAATAACAAAGGAGAAAGAATACCGCTTTAAGGTTCCTCAAGACAGCATTCTTTCTACTTTGCTCTTTGCCATTTACCAGCTTCCTGATCGCACCACCTCGACGCACTGACTGCTGGCACCCTCGAAGTTAGGATGAAAACCCATCAAGTGCAATGGGCGAGACCTAAAAATGGGGTGTTATTTAACTATAATGTATGTATTTAGAAATGTATAAGTATCTTTATCAGTTGTCTGGTTTACATAGTACAAGCTCTGCTTAGTTTGGCATAAGATGTCAAAAAAAAAGATAGCGTTGTGTGGGTTGTCCCAAGATATTATTATTATTATAAATGGCCATATACATTTAAAAATATATAGATAAATGGTTGGGTCATGGCCCGCCAGGCTATATATACCCACATCAATTACAAGATGGCTTCAAATTCTGAATTACTTTTGTATTATAATAATACTACGAGCTCTGTTTACAAGTTACTAATTAACGTAAACCGTTGAGTCGCGGCCAGCCAGGCACCATTATCTCGCTCTCTCGTTACGTTGGTGGCATGTAACATCTTATTCTCCACACTATGAACGTTAATGAAGTTTCGTTTTGAGAATTTGCTGTCGATAACTATCAATGTATCGAATACTGCTGCTATATCCAAATGCTTATACGAAAACAAGTTACAATAGTCTCCGTAAACTACGATACTTTACGAAGTTTCGTTTCGGGAAAAAAGGAGAGTAGCTCTACTGTTAGCTATGACTTTTATATTTCAGTTTTAAACAGACAATGGCTATTATTATGTATGGAGCGAACAAAACCTGATAAATGTTTATATTGATGATGAATATTCATGCATTTATTAACACAACTTGAACGCCATACATCAAAATGAATGCGTGAATTATTGACATATGTTTTGATATGCATTTCGTTTTTGGTTTGGGGTGATTTTGCATAATGTATTCTCCTTTATAGCCGGGCAAGTGCAGGACGCACAATATAGGGTTCCGTAGCTACCCAGCACAATAATGCGGTAAAATAATGGGGTTTTATGTTGTTTTTGTTTCATACTACCAATAAATTACTTATGAAATTTTACTACTTTTTATGTTACTTCTCACTTGTTCAGCTATTACTCGTAAATTTGTAAAGCACATTTAACTGTGATAGTTTTCCGTTAAATTTCGTTATATATATTACTACTTATTTTTTTTCACATCCCTAAAAACAACCATTAAAGACACCTGACTCTAACAAACATTTTCCTTCTAAGGCTTAATATTTCACAAACGGATCCCTAAATATTTTTAAAAGACCTATCTAATAATACCTCACACGATGGGGTAGGTGAGAAAAAAAATCACATCTCCACTTATTTTTTTAAGATATTATTATACCACTTTTTCGGCGTAAGTAATATGTACATCCATGCCAAATTACAGTTTTTTATACTAAGGACCTATGAACTTACGTGGGGAACGACTAACAGACAGACGGACAGACGGACTTTGTGAAACTATAAGGGTTCCGTTTTTCCATTTTGGTACAGAACCCTAATAAATGATATATACATGTTAATTAACTCCCCATCCCCCGAATATGTTTCGGAATTAGTCAATTATAATGAAACCCTCCCCCAACCCCCTAATAAATGATCCCATGTCACATATTTATCATTTTACTGAAAGGATTAAAAATGTTTTTTAAACAATTCAAGTAAACGAGCTCAGACAACAAATACAACAATTTTTGGTGTTCTGTATAACAATGGAACTCACGACCTCTTGGGTAGCAGTCGAACACACTCCCGCCTCGCCATTAAAAGTTATTGACAACATTATGGAACAAAATTAATGTGACAAACTCGACAGCTTATCATTTAATTTATTTCATTTTCATTCCAGCTTCGTGTGTCGACACAGATTAGCCCTCCAGCTCTTCGCTATAAATAGAGAAATAAATTAAAAATATGGCAGTTATTAAAAACAAAACAATAAAATGTATAAAATAATTCTACGTTCCTATATAAGTCGAGTTTATATTTGCATACAATGTTGATATCTAAATACAGACCGCGACAAAAGTTGGAAAAAATACAGTTCAAAGTCAAAGTAAATACTCAAAGTACTTTATTCACTTAGGTTACAAAGTGCAACGCTTATGAACGTCAGACAAAATTTGGAATAGAATAATACTATATTTAATCCCAAGTTCGCAGGAGTAAAGTCATGAGAAAAGAACTTCATCCAGTTCATCAGCACAGAGTGCGGAAAAAAAAAGTAAATTATTAAAAAACATTTGGTTACATGCATATGTTATTTAGCTTCTATAAAATGTTTGAACCGATTTTTATTAAAAATCGAGATGGTTCTCAATTGAAGATTGAACTGTAGTAAAAAATGCATCAATATCGGGCCGATTAATTTTGGTAATTACGTTGCACAGTAAGATACTATAAATGTTGATAAACTTTCGCGATTTGTAAACATTATGAAAATATATACGGTCGAAACGTCGCTTAATAAACAAAGTATTTTACCTTAAATTATTCACGCGATTAAGATCCGTAATATATATATTTTAGTAAGAGACTTATCTAAACATACATACAAGTTAAACTTATCTACTACTTGTTTGACTCAGTATTCAAAAAACAAATTAGCTGTTTGGATTATGCTATTGTAAATTATATTAACTAAGTACAAACCAATACACTAAAAAGTGAAATATAAAAACTTTTTTACAAAAAAATAAAAACCGACTTTAAAAATAAATATAAGGTAACTAAAAAGCCAAAAATAAGGACAAAAAAATATTATAAAGTTGGTGTCTAAAACGTAAAACTACATTTGCCGGCACCAACTTCAAAATGTTTTTTTGCTTTTTAGTTACCCTATATTATAAAAAATTGTTTGTAAAAAAGTTATTTATTTCTCACTTTTACAGTGCTTATGTTCCACCATTTCTGGTGTACAAATAATTATTTTCAAATTAATTTTGAAATTGTATTTCCACATGTTACATTCAATAAAATATTTCATTTTATTAACATCATTACATTTCATTAAATTATTCACGAATTAGATAAGTAACACATTAGATAAGTCAGATTAGGGGAAGGTGGGATAAGACGGGTAGCGAGGTAAGACGGGGACCCCGAAAATATTAAGGTTCCGAAGTAGATAGAAACAAAGTGGGAATGTCATCTAGCGCCCTTTTTAGAAGCTTTTTCAATGCCGCAAAGATTGTATGACCACTGGAAGATTTAGTGAGTAAATTATTGAATTTGTTATTTTTGATCATATTTTTAGGGTAAGTAAAGGACGTGACAGTGAAAAAATAATAAGAGACTAAGCATTGAGTGTATTTTTTTCTTAAGATATGTTAATTTTACTGCTCCTAACATAGTAAATCGTGCCAGAAATAGTCGTTTTATAATCTCAATTTAATTATGTGTTGTTGTAAGACCGTTTGGGACAAGATGGGGTACTGTACCCCGTCTTGCCCCTCTAAAAGCTGTCGTTAATAGTATCGTGCTTTATTTCTAAAGTTCTTGTTTTAGTTTATGGTTTAAGATTACAAAAGGAAAACGATTAGAGGGTGCGGTGAGAAAAGTATTGGAAGGACAATCTATACTAATATTGTTTTACCTAAAGGTCAAAAGCTTGTTTGGTTGAACTACTCGTTAGAATCGTAAAATTATTTTTGAGTTGGATAGTCCATTTATCGAGAACAGCAAAGCCAACGTGTGGCTTAGCCACATAACATCACGTGGTCATAGAACGTTGCAAACTGACTCAATTGTCCTCGTTTTTGCAACAGTTTTCATTGATGCTCTGCTGACCCCCGCAACTACAGCTACATCAATATGCAGCGTAGTTGCGGTTGTCAGCTAGGCAGCGAGGTAGTCAGTACAAGATATTAGGAATTTAGTTTCCTAGACAAAATGTAAATTAAGTACCAAACTGTTAAGATCCCTGTGAGATATCTATTGCTACCAAAGAAGAGGAACAGACAAACATTGTTTCATTCATATGTTATTTGTTTTTTTTAATATTTTTTTAAGAAGACATTGAATTTTGAGTTGTGTTTGATTAGATTCTATTAGAGGAAGACCGGTTTAGTTCGTAATAAAAGTTTTTACGTTATATTGTCTAAATATAATATTGTTTTTTCCATTTTTCCTTAAAGTCCCCAGTCCCCTCTTACTCCGGGTTCCTACATAAATTACATTAAATTATTCACAAATTACATTAGTTATGTCAAATTAAAATATATATAAATTACATTAATTTGACATAAATTATTAAATAATTTATAAGCATCAATATTTTTATCATTGAAAAATTAATGAGTGGAATAATAATATAGTAATAAATTAAATAATTAACTTTTGAACAATTTGATAATTTATTATAAATCCTAATCGACATACAATATCAATTTCGGCTATACATTTTAGTGCGTTTGTTTGGGCACGTTTTATTTGTTCGGATAAAGATATTATTAAATTATTAATTTACTAAAGGAAGTGTTGTTTGAGAATTACAGAAACTATTAACATTAATGCTTAACTCACTCGCTTATCAGATCAAAATGTTTAACAAAATTGTTCCAACGACTTTTGTTTCTGAAGGTACATGTTGTAAAATTTTACAACGATACCCAATTGTGAGGTAAAGGGTTGTTTGTTTGGGTTCAAAACGAATGTTTATGTGTTATATGTTTTAGAAGGGACGATACAGTAATTTTCTTTTCAATTTTGGAGGATCACCGCATTGTTATTAATTACTAAAATATATTTTGTTCGCAAAATCCCTGTAGCAATTTTATTTTTGTTTTTGTTGATTTGTTTGGAATCCTTACATATATGTAAATACTGGTGTTATTTTTACGCATTGAACAACCAAATACGTAGTTTATCACTTTTATCAGTTGAAGTTTATTTACAAATAAAAAAATATCAAGGTTCTTTTTCTGTTTTATTCGGATATTTTTTTCCAATGGCTGTACGTATAATACTGTAATATATGCATATTATCTATGTGTACAGTGGCAAAAAATCCACGTGATGGTGGGGGGGAACTACTAGTATATTAGGCAAACCATATAATTATGGGGAACTCGCCAGTTTATAGTTCATTGCTGCTCCGCTTCTATTGGTCGTAGCGTGATGTTATAGCCTTTCTCAATAAATGGGCTATCCAACAGTAAAATATTTTTTCAATTCGGACCCGAAATTGAAATTCCTGACCAAACAAACGAACAAACAAATCTTTTTAAATAAACAAACAAACAAACTCTTTAGCTTTGTAAATTAGGATAGATTAAGAGAAGACAAGAAAATTAAATGTAAACAAAAGTTTACATTTAATTTAAAAGAAAAAGATAAAATCTATGTTAGAATATGGAAAAATGTTGTAAAAATAATTATAAAAGTATAATTTGAGAAAACTACATATACAAATACTGCACTTATCTAAGTTATTATATTGTACAAAGGTAGCAAGTAGAAAAGTTGTAGATAAAGGTAGCGCTTAGATCTTAAGCCTAAAGAGCGAACACCTACAAACTGCGCGAGTAGTTTGGCGACGACAATTTTTTGTTAACAATGTTACCAAAATGTAATAATAATAAATAAAAAAAATGAAAAGATATTAAGTATTCTTCAACAAGGCATATAATCGACATTGTGGTCGGGCTAAACCTTGGAGACATCCCATACAGAAGACATAGGTATCACAATAGATCTTATATGTTTCGGGCAATTCATCCCAGCCTCTATGCAAATACAATACCATACTAATCCATACTTCCATACTAATATTATAAATGTGAAAGTAACTCTGTCTGTCTGTCTGTTTGTTACGCTTTCGATTTAAAATTAGGTATGGAGATAGTTTGAGTCCCGGGGAAGACCATGTGATAGTTTTTTATCGCGATAACCGACATCCACGCGGGCGGAGTTGCGGGCGAAAGCTAGTATATAAATAAACCACCAAACACGAGAACTGAGCCGCGAGTATAAACACGCTCTCCATAATATCAAAAGTATAATAATATTAAACCTTTATGTATTCCTGACGTTTCGCACAAACTACATCGATAATGTTAACGAGTAGAATCGTAATAAAATCGAGCAGACGTTTCTTATCGATAGAGAACTCGCAGATGTGCTTAAACATCTGTAAATAGAAGTAAAACGAGCTCCAACATTCATTGATACTCACTGGCGTCATAAAATTTACCCCTACCATTTATATCTAGGTACAAATTCTAATATTCTTTTATGAGGCTTTTTGCATTTACATGTCAGTCCATCTGCATTTTCAAGTGCTTAATTTACCCTGTTATGAAATACTTTTACACTATCGAATACATGTTAAAAATAGAGCAATCCTTAATATTGACAGTTAATGTACCACATTTACAAATATTCCTTTGTTTCTTTTGTAATGATCAATTTCCCACACCCCGTTTTATGAAAAGTAAAGTACGTGTATAGCTATTTTCAAATGGCAATTTTTTTCATTAAACCTCTTTAAACAAACTGTAAAAAATTACCAAAACCACATAATATAACACATTTTAAAAAAATAAATCACTGCTACTTAGTTCATAATTGCTACACCGTAGCTATAACTTCGTAGCAAGTCACTACGCCGTAGCTCTTTTCTACAACCCGTCTAACAATCGAGTATCGATAGTGCTCTATAAGGAGGACTCTTGGGCCAACTAATAAGACTTTTATCGAGTATTAGAAGCTACAGTATAATGATTGGCCTCTGGGCAAGTTCTCGATACTTCAGTTATCGATATTTTTTGCTAAAGACCGCCGCTAATGGACCCTCTAACGATTATTCAAATTGCAATATATTTCCTAATATTCCACATAGGCACTATAAAAGATAATATCTGGCTTACATATAACGATGTACTTAGAATCGCAAAGGCGAAAATTATACTGTTAGTCTGTCTGCTACATTTTTTTTTATGTAGGTACATAAAACGTGCTTCACCCGGATAAAACGTGTTAAGGTTAAACGGAACTGTTTTTTTATGCTTTTATACAGGTTGATTTTTAAAATAATAGTAACTCTCTCGAGGTTTCTTAAATAACACTAAATGACTTTGTAATATCAGTTTTGGAAAATATTTAATAAACTAAACACTTAATGACCTACCATTTCTTTTTGGAGTTATGACCTTAACCACCTACAGACAATTTTACTGGAGTAAAACCGTTGTTTATTGTGAGGTTTAGGTCTTAAACCTGATAAAAAAATATCGATTTTACTCCGGGGTCTCTCAGATGTACTTTAAATGATTGTGTGACAAAAGTAGGTGAAGGGTTAATTTTTTTTTTCAATAATGTTATTATGAAGTTGTTTAGTGTTATGTAAAGAAGCCAAGAGCGAGAGGTCATTAGTATATGGAAACCGACAAGTACATGTGAAGCCACGCACGATGTAGGGTTCCGTAGTCCCCCACCCCCCCTCTACTCATCCGAATTATACGACTTAAAAATTGAGCTTTCTATTGTGTTATTTCTACTTAATAATAATTTTCAATGGAATTTGTACATAAATTTTGTAATTTCTCATTTGATCAGCTATTACTCGTAAACTTGTAAAACTTACTTAGCTGTGATAGTTTGCCTTTTAATTTCACTATATTTACTACTACCGTGAATTTTGTCACATAACCAACATTTAGCTGGCAGAGGCTAGGGGCTACTTGACTTCAACAAAAATTTGCACTTTAAAGCTTAATATTTCACAAACGGATATCTAAATCTAAAAATGGCCTTCACAAAACCTAAACATTTTTAAAAGTCCTATCTATAATGTGAAAAATAATGTTTTCCAATATTTTATTATTTCACTTTGTCGGCGTAAGTAATATGTGTATCCATGCAAAATTACAGCTTTCTAGAACTAATAGTCTCTGAACTAAGCTACAGACGGACGGACGGAAGGACATGGCGAAACTATAAGGCGTTTTGCCATTTTGGCTACGGATCCCTAAAAAATAATGTAGCTATTCATTTATCAGGGGCTTTATTATAAACTACTAATTAACCGTGGCTCCGCCCGCTCCGTAAATTGATGTTAGACTGTCGCTTCAAGCTACTTCCCATCATCTTTAACAAAATCGATTAGTACTTTAGGAGTAAATCGCGTATAGCCATAGGAATGTAAGAATTTACTTGTACGTGATTAAAATAATAAAGGAAAATAGGAAGTTAATGCTAAAACAAACGTACGTGGTATGCTAGCTAAGCAAATATAAAACCCCACTATTTGTAACTATTGATAAACTTTCGCGATTTGTACACATTATGAAAATATATATATATACAAAAAACCTTTGTATGATTGTTTTTTTTGGTACATAACTTCATCAATAAATTAAGAGAAAAACTTTTTTAAGAGCATATTACAAGTAGGTATTGCCCGTATGTCAGAATCTACACTAAACACCAAGAATACAAAAGGAAACTCTCCTAACAACGAACTAATCTTCGAACAACGAACACAAAAACATCTCTCACAAACCCAGAATGTCAGACTACCTAATTCGAACTACTTACGTATGAATTCTTTGTCTAATCTAGGCGTTTTTCGCAACCTAAGTTAACAAAATGTAAATTAAAAAATACCGCAGTATTAGCATTAGTGATATTAAAACTTATAAATCGCGTGAATAATTTAAGGCAAAATACTTTGTTTATTGCCCGACGTTTCGACCGTATTGCAACGGCCGTGGTCATGGGTAGACTCTACCCGTGACCACGGCCGTTGCAATACGATTAAGACCCGTAATATATATATTTTCATAATATTTGTAAAAAATTGTAAAGGGAAAATATTATTTTATGGAATCAGTCAGATATTATTAAATAGATTTCCAAATAAGACTGACAGAAGGTTCATAATCCCCCGATCTGCGTAATTAATTATGTAAATATTATATCAATGCCTGAAAATAAGTCAAGGCCGTGCATGTAATGAAAATCTTGACCGTTTTCTAAAAATACCACATTTCTGTACCTCAAAAAGCACATTAAGAAAGAAAGAAGAAAGAAAAATCGTTAATAAACGATTTTTATTTCTTTCTTCTTTCTTTCATTAAGCCAATGATCCTACGCCTAATCTTTCTACGATCGTCTCAGATTACCATTCTAACGTGCTATGAAAAGAAATAAAAATTGCACTTATATTTGCACACAAACATTTGCTCTATGAAATTGGCTCCTCTGGCCTTAATCGATTTTGAAAATTCTGTAATTTATGCAAGTTTTAAATAAACCGTTAGCGACTCGCGTTGATCAACTCAATTCAAGGTAAAAGGTTACCTCCGCTCAAAGAACCTCTACTTACTGCCCATAAATATTTAAATAAATAGACCGTTGACTTAATAACCTATTAAAATTATAATTTCAGAACGGAGCACAAAGGAAAGTTATATAATGCAACAGTTTGCATAGTAAAGGAATTTGATTGTATTTTGAAGTGAGGTTAAGGACCAGTATTTTATAATGACACAGGAGACCATTTTTAGGGTTCCGTAACCAAAATGGCAAAAACGGAAACATTATAGTTTCGTCATGTCCGTCTGTCTGTCTGTCTCTCTGTCCTTCCATTTATACACAGACATATGTCACAGGCATTTTACTCAAAGACTACTCAATGAATTGATGAAATTAGGTGAAAAGGTCTCTTGTAGTAGCCGCTACTTAGTTTGATAGCTAAATAATAATAATAAATATTTTTAGAAATTAGCTGAATATTTTTTTTCAGCTAATATCAACGTGTGGCACATTATTCGACAGGTCTTTTAAAAAAAAATGAGGTTTTTAATAAACTTTTTTGATTGAGTGAATATTTATGGAAATAGTCGCTCCTTAACTTTTGAACCGTGTAACCAAAAAATATGAATGTTATTGAGTAGGTATAAAACATATGTTCAAAATATCTAATCTTTAGAATGAATTGTACCATTCGACTAAATTAATTAAATGCCATCATTATTCAATTAGGTATTTGAATGTCAATTCAATCAATAACAATAAATAATTTTACACTTACCAAATAATAATATGCCTTTAAATGATCTTAAAAATATATATTCGAGCATAATTTAATATGTTTTATTATTTATAATCATCAAAATAAATACTAAAAGTAAATGATTTGAAGCCAGAACATAATGACGACACAATGTTAAATTGCATACAAATCTCTACAGAACGATTCGTTTTGACATTTTATAAAAAAGATACTAATTTGACTTGACATTCAAATACTCAATTGTTTCATTGTGTAGTGAGTACATTTTTTTTTAAATCTAGTTTTAGTAAAACCTAGAAACATTTTGCATCAAAATGCACGACACATGCCTCGAAACTTCAAAGAGTAATTCGCAAATGGGTTCACAAAATACTTTGTGAATAACAGGGTCCTTATTAGGCACCTATCCCACAAACAACGATAAGCGAGAATCGAGTAGTGATTTATCACTCAAGAAACGTACAACAGATGTATTTTGTAGATCCCGTCCGTGTAAACAAAAGAGATGCAGTATAGAGCGAGTACCCGCCGGCAGTGTGAACACTCAGCGATCAACTATTAATATTGTATCTCTTTTGTTTACACGGGATCTACATAAGTATGTACATGACATGACTTGAGCGATAAAATCGCTACTCGCTACTCTTTTTCTCGCCATTGGTCGGACAGGTGCCTTACGATCTTTATTTCGTGTCCGTGACAAGCCCGTGCAAACTGGCGCATGCGCGGTGCGCTAAAAGATGTCCGCCGCGAATGCGCGTTGTAGCATTTCTAAACGCAGCTCTAAAATTAGTATTACGACAAGATTTTGACAGTTCCCACGGGCTTGACACGAAAACGAAAAAAAGCACATGAATAAGGACCCTTTGCATTTGATTTACGCTGACATCTACAGATTGTAGGAATCTTTGCCCACATATAAGGAACCGTGATTAAGGAATAGGGATGTTGACTGTCAAGTCAAATCAGTCTCTTTTTATGAAATGTCATAACAACAAGCTCTATAGAAATGTGTATGGAATAACAACCTATGACGTCATAAGTTGCTATCGTCAAACATTACTTGTAGTATTCGTTTTCATGCATTTAAATTCAAAAACATGTTAAATTGTAAAAGAACACTTATTTTCAGAGCATTTTAGGATCTACTATTATCTGATTAGTATAAAATAATTTTCTTTTATTGTAATCAACTACCCAATTGTTTGTAAACAAAAAATATTTCCTTATTCCTTAATAAGGAAATACTTTTCGTATACAAACAATATAATTAACTTATATTTTGGCCAACCTACAATAAATTAATCTTGTAAATAGTGGACCCATACAACACAACTTAAGAGATATGAGGATATACTTACGAATTTCTTCTCGTCATAGCCTCCGGCGCGGTTTTGCCTTCAAAGGAAATTGCCATAAATTTTGCCCAATATTTTCCTTATTATCATAGTTTTATGAAACATTCCTTAATTCCGCTTCTACTTCAAGAGATATTGTATTTTTTACCACCTTCGAGATAGAGAAGGGTCGATTGTATTTTTTATCCTACGGTTATAAATACGTGTGTGGCATTGCTCAAAATGGAAGAACGATATTTGCTCAAAATGGAAGGACGAAAGACAATTCGAAATTCAACTAAAAACGGTTTTGTTAAGTAGTTAAACTATTTATGTATCTTAAAAGGATTTAGATTAGATAGTTTAGACGGTATATGCATTTGGGATGTTTGTGTGTGTGTTTATTACTATTTTTCTCGCAAACGGCTGGGCCAATTTCGAAGCGGTTTATTGCAGTGTATAAGTCTTATTCTTTATGCTAAATTTAAATGTTCTATACCGCCAGAGGACGCTAAAGTGTTCATGTTTTTACTGTTACCGTTTTTTAATTATTTACTCGGAGATCACTAAAACGATTTGAAAACGGTTTTTTTATTTGTATAAATCTAATTTCTGCAGCATATTGTTATTTAAATTTTAAACTTACAGACCGCCAGATGTAAACGCGTTTGTTTCTCCAAAACGGTTAAGTTCATATTTTTCTTATAAATACGGATTATATATTAGTTCCGTTACTTAAATATTCACTCTCAACACGAGTACTAACAAAGAAAGAAGAAGAAAGAAAGAAGAAAGACATCTAGAATATGTTGTAAGAAATCTATAAAAAGTTTGAATTAAAAAAAATGCCATGACGGGTGTAAAGACCTACCTACCTCCTACTAGTCGGGGGATTTCTAAATTTGATTTAAATATTTTTCCGCCCGTTGTGGTTTTTTAATTTTTATTAATTTCAGTCCTTGAAAACTTTTGAAAATTACTGAAAGTTTCAAATCACAGAATTTAAACCTTCCTTAACCTTCAGTACTAACTGAGTATATTACCTTCAGGTACGGTATATAATCTATAATCTCCCATCTCCAAACAAAAATACAGGGTATATTTATACTTTATACTCAACAAAATAAAGTAACAGATTCGTTTCTTGATTAAAATTAGAATGTTCTCTCGCCTTGCTTCCTATAAATGAAATTCTTATACAAAATTCTTTCCCTATTATTATTCCTTGCAACCTTAAGGACGTCGCACACTTATCATATTGGGAATGGAACAGCGGGACTCGGGTCATTCAATAGTCATTATAATGAAACACCGTTCTGAAAAGAACACTAATAGTCTAAGATTAGTGGCGTTTTCGGGGTTTATAAAATAATTCCGTGGCGAAACTCTATTACAATACGGACAAAACAAGATTGCGAAACACTTAAAGCGTCCTAAACATTTGAAAGAGGTATATATATATATTCAATTTAATAAAACGTTTTTGTCGCTCACTGTACATGAAAACGTAAGATTAATACAATTATGCGACTTTACGACAAAAAATAGGTAAAATCGAAATAAACTCGCGCGCACTTGCTAGTTTCACGTTCGCCAAATGACGAATAAGTCGTGCGTCGTCAACTTACGTTTAGCAGTTCATATCGTATGTAGACATCTTTTGTGACTTTACTGTTAACCGTGGGTGTATCAAAGTGCCAGATAAGTTGACTTAAGGGGGCATTACGCCGAGCAAATTATTTATTTAGAACTACACAGCGACACGGCCGCCCGCCTCGCTCTTCCGCACACAACCATTACTTTACAATGCGCAGGAGCGCAGGACAAAATAAAGTCAAATATTTGTCGTATATGTGTAACGCCATCAATATCAACGATTTTTTACGGGCATAAATTAAGAAAAATCCTTTTTTTTATCTACTACAAGAACTTTTTTTCGTGTTCTAATATTTAAATTTTCTTAATAAATTTATTGACAGAACCGACGCATAATGGTTATGCGTGATCTACCCCTAAGAGTTGTAACTTACCTCAGATTAGTATTACAGAATTAAGCCAAATGAACTTCTTCAGAGCGCATCATATAGGATACCATAATGGTACCAGAACATAAGTTTATAATTTCAGCGAATTTTACTTTTACTTTATAAATACAATAATTGCATTTTTGAAAGATGGAAAATTTGAAATCCAGTCCCAGGAATCGAACCCGAGACTTCCGTATTCCAAACCGGCGCCGGAATCGAACCACCTATCTGGACTATGTTACTAGACCTCAAATTTCTCTATCCTTTCATGCTCGCGAGTTGGTCCCTCGCATGCGCCATCTATCCGATAGTTAAAGAACTATCACGCTTTTGTTATTGCTTCGTTACAGAGAACATTTTAACAAATTATGATGTCGCAAGCCAAATATTATAGTAATTTTTACAGGCATTTGCCAATTACTTTATAAATACGATATTTGCATTTTTAAAAGATAGTAAAATTTGAAGTCAAGACCCAGTAATCGAACCCGAGACTTCCGTATGCCAAACCGGGGCCAAAATATTCAGCGAATTTAATAATATCTGAAGTACCATATAAAATAAACAAAACAAATAAAATTAAAGCCGCTAGTTCCACAAGCAGTTAATCTTACAACGAATAACCTAGTTGACGCCCAATTGTCGGTGAGCCAGCGTCTTGCCGATCCATTTCCGAAGTGATATATGTGCGATAACCCTTAAGCGCACGTGACTGGCTATATAATGGAAGTCGGAGACATTATTTCTCGCAGAAAACGTGTGTTCTTGACAGATGTCAATTTGTATGTAAATTGAGGTTAGTACGTCATATTTTACCTAAAATGCATATTAATGTACCTTCTGCCGTTGAACTTGCAAACTTCAGGTCTTGGGATAACTTAGTTCTGTTTTACATATTGTTTTTGTTTTAATTGCTGTTGCAGCGTGTGTTTAAGAGGATGTCGGCAGGGCTAACACTGCTACTGTTTAATATAACCTATTGATTCTATAGGGGAGCGCCAAAAATGCAAGCAAAAGTGCTTGCATTTTTGGCGCTACCCCAAATTTCTGCCTTTCTAAAGAGAAAGGCATTTTTTTTTATATTACGTCACATTAGTATGGTAAACAAAGACCCTTTCGTCAGTCCTGGATACCTTAGCGTCGTTTGGCGCAGAGTCAAGAGGCAGGTTTTTATTTTTAAATGACCTTAATATATCGTGAAACTGCTATCTAAAACTTAAAAAAAAAAATTCTAGCAGTATATTAATACAAAATAAGTTTAACGTTTGTCAGTCGTGTAAAATAAAAACGAGGAAACCACTCAGGTTCCCCACTTCAGAACTATTTTCACTTTGGCAAGTTCTCAATGTTCGGCAACTTTTTATTTTATATACTACTCTTCGTAAACATACAAAACTGTGGTTTAATCCAACTTTTGTTGCTTGGGTTGCTAGTCGACCTTATTTGTTCATCAGCTCTAAAATCTACAATCTACAATATTCTAAATAAGAACTTGACTATTTTTTCACTTGCTTTATTTAAATGTAAAAAACTTTGCCTTGAATTGCTGCTTACTCTCCACTATGAAGATTCGGAAGATCTTGTGTCCAAGTAATTGCTAAATAGATAATGTTTACAAAAACTAAACTCACACAGAGACACAGAGAGAGAGAGACACAAGCACACGCAGGCACACAGCCACACACAAGTAGACACAGACACACGCAGACACACACAGACACATAGACTCACAGAAACACACCCAGTCACACAGACACACAGACACACAAGCACACACAGACACACGCAGACACACAGACACATAGACACATACAGGCATACATATTATTGTATTGTCTCTTAAGATATATATGTTCGCTAAATTTAATCTCAATCGGACCTCAGGAAGTGGTTCTGATTTAGCTTCCAAGATTCGTGCCGAACGCACAAACATTACATCTTTACTAATATTATAAAGCTGAAGAGTTTGTTTGTTTGAACGCCGTAATCTTAGGAACTACTAGTCCGAATTGAAAAAATCGTTTACTGTTGGATAGCCCATTTATCGAGAAAGGCTATAGGCGATAAAACATCACGCTACGACCAATAGGATCGGAACTGCAATGAAAAATGTTGCAAAAACGGGGAAAATTTACGCAGACGAAGTTGCGGTCAGCTAATGATAGATAGAGCTAGTAAAATAAATGGATCTATATATAATTTGAAATACAGGTAGTCTACCCGTGACCACGACCGTTGCAATACGGTCGAAACGTCGGGCAATAAACAAAGGTATATAGCCTTAAAATAAAATATTTATGCGATTATGACCCATAGCTTATAAAATTCTATAATTTGTACAAATTGCGAAAGTTTACGCACATATATTGTTAAATGCATCTTCTTTATATCTTCTATTGCGTAAGAGGTTCCATCCACTGTGCCACCGAGGCAATCTAAAGCTATGTCTATAGCCTTAAAACACCGTCGAATTGGTGCATCCTTGAACTTTGCATATACAAACAACAATGTAAAAAGCACTCAAACTTCTAAGCAATAAGGTTACAAATTCTTTAGCAAGCGTCATAAACAGATGTTAACACAATTCTTGTATCGCCTGTCATCTTATGCAGACAATCTGAATTGCAAATAGTGGCAAATATAACGCTTTAATCAGTTACTTTAATTATTTATTTATGGCAGTACGTTCCCAATATTAAAACTAAATCAATGTAAATATTTCTACGTTATTTAAAAACAGAATATGTGTTTTTTAGACTACTTCCGAAATTGCTTACAAGCCGTGTTACGGGGGACATTAAAAACATTTAATTCACGGACACAAAGTACATCCAGACTCGAAACAACAATTTTTGGATCACACAAAATGGTATCCCGTGCGGGAATTAAACCCACGACCTCGTCATACATACTCCCACCGCGCCATCGAGGCACCCCATATTAAAATTGTATTCATCGATTATTCCGTGCGGCACATAAATCATCACTAAACCACTAAACGTAAAATTGAATTCGCGGTATCTTTAGTGTTCCGGCGTGTTTAGCCAGACCCACCAACCGAGCTAAGTAATTATGCGATACATTTCATATCTTATTATATCTTTCTATTATACTAGAGGCTTGCGCCGGCTTCGCATGATCTTTTCCCCACTACCTATGCATGTCATTTGACCATGGCATATTATATGTAGTACTTATCCTTTTTTAGAAAAAATATCTAACTAATGGTGTAAGCCGCATCAAAATCCGTTGCATATTTTAGGAAGAATTTGCAGTTAAATAAACAGTCTGTCCCGCGCTACTTCGTCGGCGTCAATTTTCCCCGTTTTTGCAACATTTTTGATTGCTGCTCCGCTCCTATTGGTCAAAGCGTGATGTTATATAGCCTTTAGCCTTTCTCGATAAATGGGCTACCCAACAGATATATAATTTTTCAATTCAGACCAGTAGTTCCTGAGATTACCGAGGTCAAACAAACAAACTCTTCACCTTTATAATATTAGCATAGATGTGGAAAACAACTTTGTTTATGCTATGTAAGAATAAGGATACATTTTGCATAAAATGAATGCATAAATTGACCTACGAAAATGCCCGCCTTCCACTGCGAAAATAGTAATAATGAGTGGGCAATAGTTCTCACCTTCCATTATTAAAGAGTTTTAGTGAAAATAGGTTTGGCTGACAATACGATTGAGTTTAGTTTAAAAAAAAAAAAGATAACTAGTAATGTGGATGACATTACTAGTTATCTTTTTTTTTAAACTATACTAAATCGTACTGTCAGCGGGTTTCGAGAAGTGAGCCAAGCGGGAAATGGATGTGTTGTGTTGGTGCAGCATTTCTATGAAATTTTGCATTGCGAGTCGAGCGGATTCCTTGCAAAGTCCATTAAGGCTTACAATCCCGGCGGCCTAGCCGGCGGTTATGCCGTCAACAAGCCCAGTGGCAAACCGGCGGGTAATTGAGCCGCCGTCCTTGCCGCGAAAACTAGCTGCCGGCATGGCCGCCGGGGTAAGCCGGCGTCAGTTCGCTCCCGGTATCACAACTGAAATGATGCTCTGCGGAAGCCAATGGCAAGTACCGGCAGCCTGATTATGCCAGCGACTTAACCGCCCCGCTAATGCGCTTAGTGTAGTAAGCGCATTAGCGGGGCAGTTAAATCAACCCTTAAAAAGAGAGGTCTAATAAGAGTTAGAGCCCTAATCCTCTAACAAATTTTTAAGGCCATCTCGATTTAGGGCCCTGATTTAGGGTAGTGTTTCCATAGTACAAGCTCTGCTTACTCTGGGATCAGACGGCGTTGTGTGAGTTGTCCCAAGATATTATCAAGATTATTAAATCAATAATTGTAATTCTTTGTACTTTTTTGCTCTACTCCGTTCGCTCATTCACAGTGAAAGCACTTCTATGAAGCCTGCCGTTGCGAGTTTAACCGAGTCCGTACAAAACCCTCTTCGCTCGTTATGGAAACTGGGCATTAAACAGATATAGCTATTATAATGGTTGTTAGTCTAACTTTAGCACCGTCTATGAGAGAGGAGTCACAAGTCCCTATGAACTTTATAAAGACTGATTCTATTTAAAAAATCTAAAAAACTACCAAACTATATTATAGTGACAACTGTATCAAAACGGTTGTTCACTTTAGATGAACTATAACTAAGTGTCCAAACAAGACCTACGTTGAAAGCGATTATTATGTATATTTATAGTGAAAAAGTACTAATGTTTTTGGCCGATGTTCCGAATGAATGTGACTTGGAACATTGCCCGGGAGCCATTATTTTAATATCACGTAGTTCAGTGGGTTTGTTTGCTTACTAATGAACGAGGCCCTTGGACTTTTGGTTTGGAGTTTGTTGTTCTGAGTGTGTCGTGTTTCTGAGTGAACGGTTGACCCTTCGTAATTATTTTAGACTAGCGTCCGCGTAGTTCCGTTCCGTGGTAATATATGGATAAAAAGTATCCTTGGTCACCCGAGGATAGTGTAGCTTCCTAACGGTGAAAGAATTTTTGAAATCGATCCAGTATTTTTAAGTTTATTCGTTACATACAAAAATACAAATCTTTCCTCTTTACAATATTAGTATAGATATATTTATTTATTTAATACTTTATGCACAAAGTTGTACCGAGGCGGACTTAATGCTAAAAGCAATGCCTGCCAGTCCATATTTGGGTGATAATAACCTCACATTATTCTTTTAACACACAAATAAAAATAGCTAAAAGAGAATATCAAATAAATACTGAAAAACTGATTTTGTTGTAGTAGGCTGTCTATTTGTGTGTATTTATTAAACGGGAATTAACGCGCATTGTTTACCGGCCGTGGTCACGAGCGGACTGAGTCTCCGTCCGCTCGTGACCACGGCCGGTGCAACCTGGTCGAAACGTCAAACAATTTTAAGGTAAACAATGCGCGTTAATTCCAGTATAATAAATAGTTATAATCATGCAACGCGAAAGTTTAAATGTTTGTGTGTAGTTTTCTTTTTCTGTCTCGGGACTTTAATGTACACCTAATTATTTTAAGGGTGTGTACTTTATACTGCTTTATGTACCTGTGTTTGAACCTACGTGGTAGTTCTAAGCCATAGGCCGTCTTGGTGCGTACCACAGTGTCAGTTATTCTTCTATACTATGTTCTATGTTAGCCGTTTTGAGTTCCACACTTAGTCCTTTAAGTGAATCATTGTATATGAGCCATGGCGGTCGTTGAGATGATGGGACCTCTATCCCTCTCTCTGTTACAGATTTATCCGCGCTTATGCTTCAGCGATCGTACTTCATTCACAGAGATTTTCAAAGTAAATATCAAATCAATAAATCTTATTGGCTCAGAGAAGAAGGAAAATAGATGTTAAAATTAAGGTATTTTGGATTTTTTTTTTCATCAAACAACCTATAAAATATCAAAAAACTGTCTTGGCGTTTTTGTATAGAATTAAATAGAAAACAAGATGAAAAATTATAAGAATCCTAGCATTAATATTTAAACAACAACTCAAAGATCCCAGTAATGTTGATTTTTTCGAGATAGCAGCCTTAAGACGACTCCCGGAATAGGGTACAAGCCTTGTGTCACACGGAACTTCACAATAAACTCTTCCCCGCAGCTACGTCTAATTATGTTTTAAAAAAAATTGTCGCTCCAGAGTCTATTTGATGCGTTTTTATTAACACAGATTCATAAGATTGACCCCTTTGGGAATCCCTGACTTAGGTGAAAAAAATAAACTCTTTGTTAGACTTAATTCACTCATTCGACTAACAACGTACTTAAGTACGTTAGTACGTTATACTTGCTTGAATTAAAAATACCTAGATATTTGATCGGTACGTGTATTTACAAAAACACGCGAAGTTTTGTATAACCAAAGCTCTGAATGAATAATACAGTGACATAGCATTATGAATATTCATATCTCATTCATTTCATTAAAATATAATTATTTTACAAGCTTTTTCTTTAGCCAGTCACGCAAACGCATGTATTTTGGGTACAATTGATTTAATTTATGATTAAGCCATATTTAATAAAGTGAAAGTATGAGAATCTGTAGCAAAATCTTTCATTTTAAATAATAATATCTTGGGACAACTCACACAACGCTATCTGATCTCAAACTAAGCTGAACTTGTACTACTAACCCGACCACTGATAAACATACTTACATATTTCTAAATACATAGGTACTTAATATAGGTAAATAACACCCAGACACAAAATAAACCATCGTGCTCATCACACAAAATTGTATCCTGGGTGGGAATCGAACCCTTGCGTAACAGTCGGATACACTCCCACCGCGCCACAGAGGCATTCACTAAGGCAGGCAATTTAATGTAAGGATTATTTATTTTAGGTATTTATTTATTTATACATGTATTTTACATATAAACCAAAGAAAGAAGATAATAAAAAAGAAGTTGAATATTTTAGAAGATCTAAGGGTATATAGGGAAATACAGAGGGTAGCGACCCAGCACCCCATATGCGGCAATTTTCTTTATTAACATACCCACAGAGTGCAAAATGTCCCTCATCAGAGAAGAAAATTTTCTAAAAATCTGAATCGATTTTCTGCTGCTCTAATACCCAATCTGCGTAAATTCTTCATTGTCCATGATCTCTGGGCTTCAAATTTTGTAGGCCTTAACAAAGTTACATTCGAACAGCGATATGGAAAAGTACAAAATGTATGGAATTGAAATATGCCGACGATACGTGACGTAGTCAATCGAAGTAGATTACAAAGTTGGTAGAGAATGTCCAAAAAAGAAACGAACCGCTAGATTAGCCATCGCTAGCTATAAAAGATGAAAACGCCATACACAAATAGAGGAAAGACCCCAACTTTACGAACGTTGACGAATCGGTCTTCGGCCACACTATCACTTTCAGCAGCAATATTCTTAGCTAAACGTACGCCACGATGATGCACTCGGCTTACCATATCTCCAATGCTTCCAGTTTACTAAATTTCTCACTATCTTGCAAATTTTTCGCTCAGTAGTACGATTAAGTTGTACGAGTAATCTTCCCGCAAAAGTCGATATACGATTCTTTAAGAATTAATACAATTATTGCATTTTTGAAAGATAGAGAAATTTGAAGTCCAGACCCAGTTGAACCCGAGACCTCCGTATGTCAAACCGGGGCCGGAATCGAACCACTTATATCCATCCTTTCCTGCATCCTTTCTTTTAGAATTGTTATTTCTGTAGAACAACTGAACAATTTTAATACGTTAAGCAAGGTCAGTGATTCATTTTGTAAATGTATTGATACAAACTAACATATTTTGTCGTTTGAAACACGTGCCACTTCTAACCTGTCAAAATTACAGTGGTGATAACACTGCACTTTTGATTTATAGAAACCTCGAATTAGATCATCCTTTATTTGTAATAAAGATTAAAAGTTGTTGGCTGCCTCTGTGGCGCGGTGGAAGTGTGTCCGACTGCTACGCAAGAGGTCGTGGGTTCGATTCCCACACGGGACACCACTTTGTGTGATCCACAAATTGTTGATCCGGGTCTGGGTGTAATTTGTGTCCGTGACTTGTATGTTTGTAAAGTCCCCCGTGACACAGGGCTTGTACCCTACTGCGGGAGTCGTCTTTTTAAAAAAAAAAAAAAAAAAAAAAAGTAGTTCAAAGTTATCAAGTAGGTACCCATGTCCAAAATCTTAAGCCAAATTAACGGAGACCCCTACTTGCTTAAAGATTGCTTTAAAAGTATACACAAAATAAATAACAGACAAAACTACATTCATTCTAATTAATTTCCAAAAATTGACCCATATATAACAATCATGGTTAATAAATAGTTCTAAATTAGCGTGGCATAATAACACAATTTCAAAAATTGAATCGAAATAATTTAAGCTTTATACACTAAGCCAAAATTCTAATATTTAAATTAATCAAATATCCCAAAAGTAGGTGAAAAGTCAAGAGTAATCACTTTTTACATCTAACTGGCACATTCATCGATGCAAATTAAATCCTTTGAAGGCCTAATGCTCTTAAAAGTCAATTAAGAAAGTTAAAAATGAGAAAAAAGATTGAAAACCGTTTTTTCAATATACCCAGTTAAGTGATCCTTTTGCTTGATATTAATTTTGGGTTTTGATTTCATACGAATTATAAATTACGAAATTAATCACTGAAAGCTTGACGTAAACCAGGCTAAAATTATTGTATACTAGCTTTCGCCCGCGGCTCCGCCCGCGTGAATGTCGGTTATCGCGATAAAAGCTATCCTATGTCCTTCCTCGGGACTCAAACTATCTCCAAACCAAATTTCGTCTAAATCGGTTTAGCTGTTTGAGAGTGAAAGCGTAACAGACAGACAGACAGAGTTACTTTCACATTTATAATAATAATAATAATATAATAATAATAAATTTATTTTCTCTCAAAGGTTACATAAATTGAACAATAACGAATATTATTATGCTATAATATTATAATAATAATATAATAAGTATAATAAGTATGGATGTATGGAAGTTAATAAAAAAAACATAAGTGGTTCGATCAAGGTTATACCTAACCCTCTACTAATGTCGTAGCCTAAAAGATCGGGGCGGCTGTGCCTGTGTAGTGTTGTTAAAGCCAGAATTCGTCGAAATCCCATTAGGAAGCAAAAATCTTATAGTGAGAAATGAAAATTACAGCTAGGACTCTGTCGCGTATTATAAAACAAGACCTGAAGCTCGGTGCTTATCGTCGATATACAGGACATGCCCTAAATCAATCTTTGCAATTAAAGAAAGTGGATCCATCAAAACGCCTTCTGTCGCGATACGCAGTTGAAGGGCACAGAAATATCATAATCATAATCATAATCATAAATCCTTTATTTGCATAAAATGTGGTATACTTACGGATATCATCTTTACCGATGAAAAAAAAATAACGATAGAAGAGCACTACAATAAGCAAAATGATAAAGTGTACGCTCACAGTTTTAAAGAAGCTGCTGAAGTGGTTGGAAAGGTACAGCGTGGTCATCATTTTGCGTCAGTGATGGTTTGGTGGGGCGCGTCTTATCAAGGCGTCATCAAGCTACATTTTTGTGGAAAAGGAGTGAAAACTTCAGCCAAAGTGTATCAAGAA
Source organism: Herminia tarsipennalis (assembly GCA_945859575.2). Classification (NCBI taxonomy): domain Eukaryota; kingdom Metazoa; phylum Arthropoda; class Insecta; order Lepidoptera; family Erebidae; genus Herminia; species Herminia tarsipennalis. The sequence continues at coordinate 18,954,085 of OX243849.2, read as the reverse complement.
ACAGTCTTGGATCGTGTTGTAAAACCTTTCAGCAATACACTTTTTAAAAATGAACCGTGGACTTTCCAGCAGGACTCTGCACCTAGTCATAAGGCACGAACTACCCAAGCCTGTCTTGAAACCATCGTTCCGGACTTTATAAGAGCTGAAGACTGGCCCTCATCTAGGCCAGACCTCGACCCTTTGGACTACAAATTATGGTCAGTTTTAGAGGACAAAGGGCTTAATCTAAACGACACGGCGACATTGAGCCTCTTAAAAAATCCCTGGAGCAAGCAATGGCGAAATTTTCCATGGAAACAGTGCGTAAATCCATATTTTCGTGGCCAGACAGATTAAAGGCCTGTATAAAAGCCAAAGGTGGCCATTTTGAATAGAATATTGTTTTTATTTTTGGCTGAGACTTTAATAAATATGTACATACGAGTAATATAGCTTTAGTAATATTAAATAACTTCATTAAAAAAAATGCATTTTCATTTGTAACAGAACTTATGGCCGGACTAGGTATAAGAACAAAAAAAATATAAGCATATTCCTTATTCTAGTGTACATAGATTTAAATCCTAGAATGTAATTAACTTAAATTAATAAGATTATTTAATTTTTTTACATTTTAGGATATGTACCTTCACTTGAATTGTGCAAATGTACCCACTTATGCCTTAAAAATAAAGATCTTATAAAATTAGTCGAATGCCTATGTGTTTTGTTGCCACTTACTCGACTGAGGTTTCCTCAAAATACACCTCAAGCAATCCTCAAAATTGGTATTCTTAGTTAAATTTGAATCATATATATTAAGTAGTTCGTAGTATCTTCGGATTAAAACAAACAAACTCTTGATTTTTTTCTTTAGAGATGTTGCATTAGTATTGAGTGCAGTTTAGCCTAAAACACATATATCTACCCAACATTATTTTACCAAAAAAGTTCAGTTACTGTGCTACTCTCACAGAACGGAATCGCTCCCTTTCTCCTAGGATCTCACACGCCCCGTTCAATTCCGCATCCGCGCAAATATCTTGTTAAACGAAATGTCAACCGCACATGTGATAGGAACAATAGCCGCAATCAAAACCTGACCTGACTAATGAACCCACATCCGTATTATACCTTTTATTACAATGGGTATTTGAGTAACCTTATTCACGGATTTGGACCGCGCATATATGGAAGGGTTACGGCTTATTAGACCGAGCGGTTTGAGGTTAAAGTAGATATGTTACGATTAGGATAGGCAGCTCGTTTGGTACTATCGTTTAGGCAACCCTTATCAAAAGTTTATATGACATATTTTTCAAGGACTTTACTTACCTAGATTACAAAATGTAACTTCTATTGACAAGATTCGGTACTCATCCAGCTTCCGAAAATGTGCTTATTACAAAATAGCACACTTACGTACCCCATAAATACGTTAAATCTTTGATCTTCTTTTAATTCCCAAACCAAAAATGCCTGGATTGTTTAGCAGAGCTAAAAGCTCCCACATACTACCTGGACGCTGGCGGATATGAGCCTGGCAGTTAATCGCGACAGACCACAGACTTCAAACCTTTAGACATTGGACACAACTCATTGAGCGGCAAGAGCGCGGCGGCAACACGCGGCGTTTGCAAGACACATTTCTACCGCGCTCTAGTTAGGACTCAACCGACGAATGTTTGTGCGGCAGAAAAACGGCCAAACACAATTACTGATGAATGTTTACTACAATGTTCGTGCGCGGCAAGTAGATAGAAGCAATGGCAATTGTCCAAACACAGTTTGGTCACAGCTTTGTATTAAAAGTTTTGGACTGACGGCCAATCCAACATATAGTTTGTGCGCTCGCCGCGGTGCGATCTGCGTCGTCAGATATAGCGCGCGACGATCGAACTCATACTAGCATGTAGCCCGCCGGCAACCGTCCAGTTAGTATGAAAACGCTGTGGCGTCTGTGGCCGCTGCCGGCGCGTGGGTTAACAGACTGCAGGCGGACTGGTAATGTGTGGGTCTCATACCAAACACCAAAATCCGTCATTCTCAATTCCCAAAATTGATCTCCTGCATAGTTGCTTGGAGAGGCCTATGTCCTGGGTCTTTATTCACGTTCTTTTTTTGCGTTTTCGTGGCAAGCCCGTGCAAACTGGCGCATGCGCGGTGCGCTTAACGATGTCCGCCACGTATGCTCGTTGATGCATTTTTAAGAGCAGCTCTCAATTTACCATTATGACAAGATTTTGGCAGCTCGCACAGGCTTGTCGCCAAAACGGTAAAAAGAACGCGATTAAGAACCTAGCAGTGGACCGATACGGGCTGGGGATCAATTAACGTATTTAAAGCAGTGCAGTTGCAGTTAAGTTTCGATTAAAACGGCCATTTTTCTATTCTTGTGGGATCGATGTCAAATACGCTATACGCGTTAAGTATACTTCTCGAGAGCGCAATAACGACATTCTAGTACGGTGCGAAAGCGTTTTTAAAATCTGATCTGATCATGATGAAATAGTTGTCTAACCATTAATGAGAATTACCACCATAACCGAAATCATTTCGAAGGTCACTCTATTAATTGCACGAATGTAGTCACCATTCTAGTGAAGTGTCACCCTAAGTATAAATCTACACGTCTTTTATGAATCCTTTAGAATACGAATTCAATAGTCAAGTAGAACTGCCGGTTCAAATCCACAAAGGGTGGTTTGTAAGCGGATTCCGATCGACATCTTTAAATGAATTGACAAAAGTAACCGCGATATAAAATGTGTTTGAGTTTAGGCATTATTATATTCTTAATAGAGATGAACCGACTATTACTATTGCCGACTAGTCGGCTGCCCGACTAATCGGCTATAAAACGGCCGACTAATCGACACTGCTGGCTACCATTATTTAGAATTATTTTTTAAAGTGAAAACTTATTTAGCCGGCGTTATGCACATTTTGGCATAGGTAAAAAATGTTGAACTCGCGTCAGGACAAGTGACCAGCGGCTCAATTCACGTATTTAAAGCAGTGCAGTTGCAGTTCAGTTGCAGTTAAGTTTCGATTAAAATGCCCATCGTCGTATTCTTGTAACTTTGGGATTGATCTTAAAAACGCTTGCGCACCGCACTAGAATGTCATTATTGCGCTCTCGAAACGTATACTTGACGCAAGCGTATTTGAGATCGATCCCACAAGAATACAAAAATGGCCGTTTATACATTATTGATCTCACTGAAAACCAGCGCTGACTCCAGTAGCAATACTGGAGAGGCAGCACAATGCTGAGTGAGATCCAATTTTTTACACACACGTCAATTTTTCTTTTTTTAAAGTATTGTAAATAAGATTTCCTTGTATTGTGTAAAAAATAAACGCATTTCTTTTTCTTTTTGATTAGACCCAGTGATCGAAAATTCGTAAAAAGTAGGGAGAGCAATGAAATACTGCTACAATATCATTATAGTACAAAGGTAAATTTCGCCACCGTCTACAATGTTATTATAGCTCAGGTGGGAAATCGGGCGGTCCAGAAACCAGAAGATCCCAGTTCGAGTTCGAGCAACGATTTTTTTTCGTCATCAAAATCGTTGTTACATACATCATTTAGATTTTTGTACCGCATGCGCACCAGGGGCTTAGACAAATGCCACACGCTTCTTTTTTGGCACACGCTACTGTTGTTTTTGGTCCACCAATCCAGCTGCAGTCACCTGACGTATTGTCAACTATATGTCAAATGCATACATTTTCCCGCGTTAGCGTGTGCGGAAAAAGTATCGTGTGGTATTTGTCTAAGCCTCCAGGGCCTCTAGACAAGTGGTATAAACTCTAATAGAATCTTCAGCTTCTGTTACATGTATGGAGTGCCCCCCCCCCCCCAAATATTAATTTTCTATATTTTATTAATTAGCAAACTAAGTAGCGGCTACTAGGTACAAGACACCTTTTCACCAAATTTCGTCAATATTCATTAAGTAGTCTTTGAGTAAAATTACGTTTGACATACGGACGGACAGACAGACAGACGGACATGACGAAACTATAAGGGTTACATTTTTGGCATTTTGGCTACGGAACCCTAACAATCGAATAGAATGACGTCAGCAGGACGTCGTTGCGAGCGCACAACTGCACAAACTATAAGGGTTCCGTTTTTGCCATTTTGGCTACGGAACCCTAACAATCGAATAGAATGACGTCGTTGCGCGCGCACAACTGCTAATCTCATTAAAAAAATATATATTTACGATATATATATAGGTATGATAATGAATGATGTGATCATTTTAATATATAATTGATTTGTTCAATATTTATTTAAGTAGGTACATGAAGTTTAAAAACAATGTAGGTAATTAATTAAAACTAACACTAACTAACACTAAAACTAACACTGAATAAGACTAAAATATATCTAAAAAATTAGGGCCCCTGGGCATGGTTCCACAGATGCTGGCAGCATTTCCTCGCTGTATAGCAATGCTGATGCGTTGTGCGAGGAAGCTGCCAGCTCTACGGTCACCAGTGGAGTCGACAAATTTTTTGGAAAATTCTTTAAAGAATTTGTTCGCGCTGGGACCCCATGGGCCAAGGGTCTCGACGGCAAATGGTACAAATATATATTCGCTGCCCTGTATTTAACAATTTTCAAATTTTCGGCCGCTTTAGCTGCCGCCCCAGCTTGAACGCTGGTTCCGTGGAGGTGGGAAGGAGCAAGTGTGTCTACACACGTGGCGTCCCACACAAGCACCCTTCCCATACTCCAAGGAATCAGTGACATCCCACCAGGTCTCTTGCCATCGTCCCTGGCTAAGCCGGTAGGTTCCAGCACAGCTGGTATGTTTACAGAAGCAAGAGACCGACGGATTATATAATTCAGGGCGGCGTGTCTAGAAAAGCGGCCGGCACTCTTTTGACAAGAAAGCCCATAGTGTCCCAGTTGGTCGACTTCGCTGCCGCAGGGGCAACGGTGCAGAGAACATATTCGCAGCCCTAAGCGCAGACTGATAGCAAGCTAACTGATAGCATTTGGCGACGGGTAAGCACGAAGCCATTCACCGGATTCTCTGGAGCTAGAAGCCATCAGTCTAGCGCGCTCAGAACCATAACTAGCGTCCAGCAGAGTGTTGTAACAAAGTTGGCACAAAACATCATCCCAGCTTCTTTGGAAATTTGAATAAATAGGAAAATCTTTACCTGGGCATGCTGAAGACCATGCATTTCTAGCTTCCTCCAAGCCCGCAGTCTTATTGTTTAAGTGCAGGATTTTACCAATAAGACTAGCTGAGCTATGGACAGAAGACAAAAAAGCTGGTAAGGAGACACTTGAAATTTTGCGGATCCCTAATCCACCATGGCGGATGGGAAGGGATGCTTGGATCCAGGCCTTATCACTGAGCTGTATGTTCAAAATTGAATCTAAAGTTGACCTTATAAGGTCGTCTAGTGGTGTCAGCAAATTTTGAAATTTCCATAGGGGGCAGCAGCGAAGTACATACGTTAATTTTGGTACGAAAAGGCAGAATTTTAGTAAAGTTACACCATAATGCGGGCTTATGTCATTAAGGCGATTTGAAAAATGTTTAAATTTTGAAATGCAATTCTGCAAATATAACTTCAAAAACGGGGGACCCAAGGAGGCAAAGTGAGTCTTTGGTTACTATATTGATGTTTGGAGTTATACTATAAAATTTCTGTATGATTTCATTAGAATTTGGGAAAGAAGCATGAAAGTATAGTTCGCATTTGCCAAAATTTAATTATAAACTGATATTTTGAAATTTTGTCTGTATGGTTACAAGGTCTGAAAAAACAGTATCAAGGTCGCCTCCTAGGGTTCCGTCGTCCAAATACCAAACGTTGAATTTTGACTTTAAATTTTGAATAATTGGATTTATTGCCAAACTGAAAATAGCTGGTCCGAGAGGATCCCCCTGCTGACAGCCTACTTCTGAAGAAAGAACGTTCTCGCGGTACAGCAATTTTGTAGTGTCGGCGTAAGAGAGAAGGAGATTGATTTGTTTAGTTATTATTTGCTTGATAAAAATAATCTCTGTAGCGCGGTGTGAGTGTCCGACAGCTACGCAAGATGTCGTGGGTTCGATTCCCACACGTGACTTCACTTTGTATGATCCACAAATTGTTGATCTGCGTCTGGCTGTACTTTGTGTCCGTGACTTGTATATTTGTAAAGTCCCCCGCGACATGGGGCTTGCACCCTACTGGGGGAGGAGTCTTAAAAAAAATCTTGTTGTACATGTCACATCAAGACACCAAGTCGTCATTATATCGGTATTAATATGTATCTACTTACTATTAATTTTATTATAAACTTCAAATACCTATAGAACTTCACAAACAGACGTAGTAACAGCTTTAATGCACTACTAACATTTAAACTTTCGCGTTGCATGATTATAACTATTTATATAAATAAATAGCTTTAATGCAGCCGTTAAAGCAATCAATACATAATAGAAATTATTACAATACCGGGAACATACTGACTTCGATTACTGTTATGTATTCAAGTGATATACGATGCCATATCCGACATTGCCAATAAATTGATGTTGAACGAACCGACATCGGAACAATATTAAGCATTTAAACAACGAACTAGTTTTTACGAAGTTTAGTTTAAACTTAATAATTGAGGTATGTAGGTAAATTTCATTATAAAATTACTGCTTCGACGGCGCAGTGGTAGTACGTACGGCTTCGATTCCCTCATGAGCCAAAACTTTTTATGTTGTACCTACTTTCTGTCAGTTCATTGTACGTATGTTAAGTCCCTCATGATAGTGCTTGTACCCTGGTGAATTAATATAATATCATGAAGCGGCGGTAGCCTATGTCTCGCAATCGTGAGGTCGCTGGTTCGAATCCTACCTATTTTATACTACCGACGTGAACCCACTCTTAACGCAAGCCATTGAGCTTAGCTGGAGGGGTTAACAGGATTGCTAGTAATTTGGGACCAAAATCCCACATTGCTAGTTAACTTTTTTTTTTTAATCTTGGGGTTTCTCACACAACGTCATCTGATCCCAAACAATGTCCAGTTTGTACTATGGCAACCAGAAAACTTCTAAATCTATAATTCTAAATCTGTAATTTATCTATAATATGTATATCTAAATATATACATATTATAGATAAATTACACCTGACACAGATTAAACTATCGTCCTCACCACACAAAATGTTTTATCCTGAGCGGGAAGCGAACCCACGACCTCTGGCTTAACAGTTAGGGTCACTAACCACTAGACCAACCAGGTGTGGATCCAGAACTTCGTTCTGGGGGGGGGCAACATTATATTCAACTGGTAAAGTGTGAGTCGCTTGCACGGGAAGGGGGGTTTTTCAACACTGGTACACCATCCACTACCACCGAGGGTGAAAGACAATAGCCTACCTAAAACAAACACTCAGATACAGTTCCAAAATTGTCAAAAAAGGTCATTCAGCGGAGTTCGGGGTTCGGTTGCCCCTTTTGCTACCCCCCCCCCCCCCACTCCTTATATCTATCTGCGCCAGAGACCAACAGGCCAACGATGGTTTTAAATGTCTTTAGGCTACGTTAAATATAGTACGGCTTGCGGTACGAAACCACCCGTACATAAATTCGCCTAGAACACTGAACACCACACAAGAACATTGAACATAAAAAGCAGAATCAAATTTTCCGATTAACACAACATTACATAACAGAATATTACCAGAACTTCCCACACAATAATATATTAACATCAACAATAATGATTTATGACCAATACTTTTATTTACCGCACGCATAAACACACATCATGATATCAATTACAAGCCAATCTGTGCGTCAACCAAATGATTAGTTGGCTTTATTGGGGATAATCGGGTCGGAGTGATCAGCGATTATATTTGTTCGAGGGATAGTATTTTCTTAGATGTGATTTGTAGTGGTATGTGTACATAGCTAATGTGAATCATTGTTACACAACCGACTCAAAAAAGAAGGGAATATTTTCTGTGTTTATGTTTGTCAGTATCTTTAGCCAGAGTTGAAAAGTGTAAAAATGCTTTAGTTAGAAATCTATCTGAGAGGATAATTGCGTTCGACATGTATCGGTGTTGGCTATAAATTATATATTAATGTAACTATATATTACTTAAATAGGTTTAAAATTGTGATTTTCATTGTTCTTTTTGTAATTGTATGGCTTTTGTGTCTGATGAATAAATTTATTATTATTAACTGATAATCTCAAACGGCGCAAATATAGTAATCTGGTTGGAGATTATATATTTGAGTCGTTTGGGGTTGAGACGCTGGGCCGCCGTGAGCCCCAATTGCGCGTCACCCTCTTAAGGAAATTTCACGACAGTAGGCTGGCCTCTTCTGCACAAAGAATTAGCATTGCTATCCAACGTGGCAATGCAGCCAGCCTTCTGGGACCGTTACCAGTTGACATCGATAGGGAGTAATTCTTTGACGTCTAAACGGTTTTGTATCCTCCCTTTTTTATTTTCTTTTTGTAATAATCTTGTATATATGGTATTATTATTATTATTATTTAAATAGCCACTTTTGGTATACATTCTTCACGACAACCAATACTTACATATGAGAACGAAGTCACATAGGTAATGGTTGTCGCGATATATCGCGCTTATCGAAAGTTAGATTTAGTTCAGGTTCACTTTTAGAGATCGAATCATCATAATTTGCTCATAGCTGATGCCTATTTACCCGACTGCAAGGAGGTTATGTTTTTTGCGAGTATCTTGTATGTATGTACGTATGTAATATTCTTTATTACCTCATATCTTTTAAACCACAAGACGGATTTATACAATTTCAAAAAAGTGTAACATTATTATGACCGTAATACAAAAAAGTAATCAGTAATCATTCTTTTTTCAATGTTCAATACTTGGCAATAGCTGTAATAAAAGTTAGTTGTTACGCCCTACAACCACTTAAAAGTATTAAATAAAAAATAAATTTTAAAATTATAAACCCGCCTGCACACAAAAGATGGAAACAAGATCCTCTACTTAAATAATTTCATGCAGTCGGAGACACTTTACTAAGTTGATCGAGATTCATTTAAGCTTCCGACTGCACGAAAATACGGGTTTTTCATTTTTTTATAATAACTATTTGTATGCTAAGTTTCAACCCCATCAGTGAGTGGGATTATGAGCATATAGTTCCGTCAGTCAAACTTGAACAAACTAACAGGTGTAAAAAAAGCATAGTTTCAGATTTATAAACCCTTAATAAGTTAATCTAGATTTTTTTCTAATATCTTCAATGTTCAGAAACTACCTACATTATTATAAAAATAGTGCAGAACCTTTTTTACAATGTTATGAAAATATTGTGTACATCAGTGGAAAGATAGAACTTCTTACGCCTCAACGAATTTAAAATAGTGAGGTATAGGGACTCCGAATTCTTTGGGAGAAAATTATCCCGCGATTAATTTAGCGCGAAATCAGGAAAAAACGGCGGCTGAAGTTTGCATTTTTTTAATTGTGCTGATGTATGATGTATGCACTTCAAAATATCGGTGTAATACTTATCAAACTCTGTATTTTGTTTCATACTGAAGTAATTTTTGTAGGCATTTCTTGCCAATTACTTTACAAATACAATAATTTCATTTTTGAAAGATAGAAAAATTTGAAGTCCAGACCCAGGTATCGAACCCGAGACTTCCGTAGCCAAACCGGGGCCAGAAGCGAACCACCTATCTGGACTATGTTACTAGACCTCAAAGTTTCTATCTTTCAAAAATGCAATTATTGTATTTGTTTCATATTGTTTTGTTACTAATCGCTAATAGTTTATTTTTATTTTTAAATTGTTTTTTTATTTATTTTTTAAATACGAGTCTCGCATTAAGATACAAGCCCTGTGTCGCTGGGGACTTTACAAACATACAAGTCACGGACACAAAGTACACCCAGACTCGGAACAACAATTTGTGGATCACACAAAGTGGTGTCCCGTGTGGGAAACGAACCCACGACCCCTTGCAGCAGTCGGACACACTCCCACCGCCACAGATACAGTCAAGTATGTTTTACTTATTGTAAAACAATATTGAGCTACAATCTTACATTATACAATTTTATAAGCTACGTCTTTATCTACAATCTTACATTATAGAATTTTATAAGCTACGGGTCTTATCGCGTAAATATTTTATTTTAAGTCTAAATACCTTTGTTTATTGCCCAAAATTTCGACCGTATTGCAACGGCCGTGGTCACGGATAGAGTCTACCCGTGACCACGGCCGTTATTAAGACCCGTAGCTTATAAAATTCTATAATATGTACAAATCGCGAAAGTTTACGAACATATATTACAATCTTACAGTCGCCGCGACGTGATCAATCCATCAAACAACTACGCTTCGCTCTCAACCGATACTGATATTAGCACAAGGTTTAGCCGCACGCTGTCAACACGCCAGTTAATTCAATATACACTGTATATCTCACACGTAATTACTGAGACTAAGGGATCAAATTGTTATATTGTTCCTACTTGCCACACTTCCCCTATTGTGTTTATCTACGGTCCACATACTGCGTAGATGATGTAGATGTTATTTTGGTGTAAAATTATATCATTGATAGCTTTTGCTATAAAAGTCTATGTCTCAGGAACACAATACCTCGGAACATTTTAGGTACAAAAGTTCACAATGTTCACACCTTACTCGCTTGCCGAGCTTACCTTATACAGAATTAATTATTTGTAAAATATCGGTTACATAAGGATATTCAAATAATATAATGACACCAGCCCCGTTAGACAAGCGACATAAACTCTAATCGAATATAATGACAATCGAACAGAATGACGTGATTGCGCGTGCAAACTGGAGGAGGGATATGTTTGATGCGTATGTATGTATGTATCCTTCCAATGTTCCTATGCCCGCTCATAACTCCTCAATGGCTCCACCGATTTCAATAAATGATACGCCATTAAATTTATCTCAATGACTTGAGTGTCACTGGGTACTTTCTTAAAAAATCTTAATGATGAATTTTATGCGTTTTAATGACATGAGAAAAAAACATTTTGAAGAACCCGGGTAGCAATAGTTAGTACTCATTGCCCCGGTTGTCAAATTAAAGGCCATAAAAAGGCGAATTTAAAAAAAATTATAATCCATAAGTTTAAAAAAGTTTGGAGTTCATTGAAAAAACAACGTTAATAATAAAATAAATAGTTCTTATTAAATCACGTTGTAATTATCTTACAATGACTCAAAGGTAGTAAATAAAAACAAGACAAAAACACCTTTAAATATTATATCATGCAGTCGAAGCAATTCATTTTAATATGAGATTCGCAGTTTTGCGCGCGCAACGAACGTCGTTCCGACGTCATTTTATTCGATTAGCGTTTATGTCACGACGGCGAATTTGATAACGCCGTAATAATAGTTCGCAAAAAAATGTCTATGGTCTCCACCGCAAACGTCAAATTCTATACTATAATTCTTATCCATTATCGGCATCGCTATTCGAATCCGACTTTGTCTAGGCCCCCAAATGTACTCCAGATAAACACGCGAACAGAACTGCGAGCAAAGGCAATATTAATAATATTCGAACTAGCCCCTTGCCCTACATAAACTTATTCTAGGCTCTTTATTTTAGGAGTGTAACCTAGTTGATAAGACTGGCTGCTATCATACCTACATTTTTTATATTATTTCATATTTCATTATTTATTTTTATAGGCTTAGACCCAAGATAAAACTTATACGTAACAGAACAATTTATTAAAAGTACGCACTCCGTTTTTTTCACTGACTGATACTGAATTTGATTTTATTGTGCCTCTGTGGCGCGGTGGGAGTGTATCCGACTGCTACGCAAGAGGTCGTGGGTTCGATCCCCACCCAGGATAAAACTTTGTGTGATGAGCACGATGGTTTATTCTGTGTCTGGGTGTTATTTATCTATAATATGTATGTATTTAGAAATATTTAAGTATGTTTATCGGTTGCCTGATTTCCATAGTACAAGCTCTGCTTAGTTTGGAATCAGACAGCCTTGTGTGAGTTGTCCCAAGATATTATTATTGTTATTATTGTTTTTTCTTTGGCCTAGACTGCCTCGATGAATACACATTGCTGTCATGTCATGTGCCATTGCTATGCAAGAGGTTCTATTTGATTCTCGCACGGTACGCCATTTACGCCCGATTTCAACATCATCGTTAGTCTATACCATCTTGATCAGGTGATCAAAATAGTTTCACTAGAGTATTGTCGCTGGTGACTAACCTCTCCACAGGTATCGTCTTGGACGCTGGGCGATTTAGCTAGCGCGAGCATGCCCAATACTTGCATCAATACGTGCGGCGCCAGATCGGTTGCAGGACTTGACTCGTGTCTTACGGGAGGTACCATATCGGGTTTTGTTTCGAGTTTCCCTCTCTTCGCACTGCTTATGTTTGCAGTATATTTCCATTAGTCGCCTCTTACGACACCCCTAACCAATAAGAAGTAACATAGTAAAAGAATTGAATATTAATAAAATAGATTTAGGAATATTTAATTACCTTTTAACGCAATGTCTCGCGAGGCTAAAATGTTATAAACATTAGCTAACTATTAGTATAACAATGATAAACTAAGTGTAAACTATATTAATTAATCTAGATTAAGTTACGATGGAACTGGCATGAATGTCCGTAGTCCCCCCCTCCCCGTATCCAAACAATGTGGCTTATGAAGTAGGTTTTCTGTTGTTTTTATTTCTTACTTACAACGTTATATCTATATAACAACATTTTTCAATGGAATTGGTACGAACATTTTGGTACTTCTCATTTGATCAGCTTACTCGTAAACTTGCAAAGTCTGGGGTAGATGGCTGTCAAGTCAAATCAATATCGTTTCAAGAAACGTCAAAACGATGTGCCCCGCACTAATTTATATGAAATACAGAACAATGACGTCATTCTTTTGTATGGTCAAATTGTGTAGTTTCAATGTTTGTTTTGATGTTTATAAATTCATGGCAGGGTAAAATTGTAGAGAAACATTGTTTTTCAGAATATTTTTGCAAATGTTATTTCCTTTATAGTGTAAAATACATAATTTTACTACAATACACAATGTGTGTTAAAATTTATAATAAAATCCCTAATCATTCAAAACTACTTCCCCTAAAACCAGTTTTCGTCAAATCTTGGTTGTTGGCTCTTCGAGAAATCGTTCTACTCACATATAGAGTTCTTTGAGAATAATTACGTTTTATAAGAGTATGAAAATAAATATGGTTTTGGTTACAAAGATATACTTTCTTATTCATATTGTAAACCTAGTTTTATGTAATCAATATTTGCATGCTATTGATAATGGCTAAATAGGCTAGTAATAATTATGTAAATCTATACTTATATTATAAAGCTCAAGAGTTTGTTTGTTTGTTTAAACGCGGTGATCTTAAGAAGTTGGATAGGAAGGCTATAGGCTATATAACATCCCGCTACGACCAATAGGAGCGGAGCAGCAATGAAAAATGTTGCAAAAACAGAGAAAATTTACGCAGACGAAGTTGCGCAGGACAGCTTGTTATATATAAGATCACTTTAGGTTTCAACCCTATTTATGACTTATAAAATTACTTGTATTTAAATTTATACTTTTTTTTAAGATAACTAGCAATATGGGATTGTGGTTCCACATTACTAGCAATCCTGTTAACCCCTCCAGCTAAGCTCAATGGTTTGTGTTAGGAGTGGGTTCACGTCGGTAGTATAATGGGCAGGATTCGAACCCATGACCCCACGATTGCGAGACCGATACCTTAGCCATTAGGCTATCGCCGCTTATCGCTTAAAAATATCGTCACTATCCTTAACATACATATCTAAATAAACGTAAACCTTTAAACAGCTTATGTCGTCATATTCTCTATTATTATATTTCGATATTGGCACGGAAATATATCCGATATATCGTTACAAATGGGTTTTTTACTGTTTATTATATTTCGTTTCCGCAACGCACTTTTACAACCTTTTACTCGGTTTGAATGTATCAATTTACAGATTTCAGTTCAATATATTTTTATTAGAGTATCAAAAATCTATGCATTTTCGAATAAATAGTTATAATGGTTTTCTAACTGATGTCGGTTACAGCGGCGAATCTCATTACAGACTAGCCAACTAGCCAAGACACAAGTCCACTCTCTATTCCATTATTCTCATAGCCCGATGGAATAGAAATCGAACATGGCAGGAGAGAGATTAAGCGCAGGACCGAGGCTTACTGCTTAGTTAGTTTTACTGGACATGTTTCTGAGTTTTTCTATTTTTATTTTTATTATTTCGACTCCCCCAGTATGGTACAAGCCCTGTGTCGCGGGGGACTTTATAAACATACAAGTCACGGACACAAAGTATTTAATATTTTATTCAACCAGGTTGAATCAGACTGAGGGTGGCATGTACATTACATGACTCCATGAAACCATCGACGATATCATGACCTATCGAATGATGTCCACACGTTGACAAACTGCTTTTGTTAAATGTATGTGCCCCCCCCCCCCTTTTAAAAATATTTATTTTTATTATTTACCTATCAAACTAAGTAGCGAGACAAGACACCTTTTCACCAAATTTCATCAAGATTCATTGTGTAGTCTTTGAGTAAAATGCCTGTGACATACGGACAGACAGACAGACAGATTAAACGGTATAAACTATAAGGGTTCCGGTTTTCCCATTTTGGCTACGGAACCCTAAAAAGGCTGGATTTAAAGCCTTTTTTGGCCTTCTTTGCCTGTGGATCGATACATTCGATATTTGAATTCAGTAAATATCTTCTATAACAATTTACCGAACATAATTATGTACTTTACGGACAACGAATCCCAATTCCATAAAATATTTAAACTCAATTACGTTTTATTCCCCGATGTACAGAACAAAATGCTTCAGAATATTCATGAGTCTACATTATTTATATTGAAAATTAAAATATTTAATGTTGTGAGGCTCATCGCTCATAATATTAGAGTAAATTACCAATATTTTTTCCCAGTAGGTACGTTCTAAACAGCCATTCGCACCTTTACTTTTTAGGGTTCCGTAGCTAAAATGGCAAAAATGGAACCCTTACCTATAGTTTATGTCCGTCCGTATGTACCCGGCATTTTATTCAAAGTCTACACATTGAATATTAATGGGTGAAAAAATGTCTTGTAATATCCGCCGATAAGTATTTTTAGGGGGGGCAGAAACTAAAAAAATATAAGCTATATAATTGATGTTTCAACGCGTGACAAATCATTTGACCCTTATCTTTTGAACTGTGTGACCAAATAAAAAAAAAATAGCAATGGTAGCGCTTAATAAATACTATAAACAAAAATTATTTCCGACATGATCGGATATACCGTCATTGAGTTATCACCAAAATAAGTGCCATGAACATACGCTCTTCTGTTGGTGCAATTATTCAAATCGATTTTTTTTTCATAATACGTTTAGCATTTATTTCTAATAACGCCTGCGGAACTCTACACTGAGCATGGTCCGACATACTCTTGCCTAGTTTTTTCTTTTTCTCATGCCTCTCCATTAATGAAGATGAGCAGTAAACTTGTTATTTTTTTTCTGTCTCCAGCGCCAGTTTGAACAGCTTCCACAGTCTTATTTTTTGTCCACTCTCTAATTGTCCGCCGCGTGCAATCTCGAATAGACGCGCGTTTGAACAGTCACGCATTTGTTCGAGATGTCACACGGTTGCCCTAACAGTCACTCTTATCCCCAAAAAGTCACACATGTGTATGACGGCTCATGCAAATGATTGAACAGTAGATCATATCAGCATGAGATATCTACTTTTTTCTAATCCCAGATCCAAAGACTAGGGATCGCTTCCTGGGCTCCAAATTCTAGTGGCACGTTTAGGGCTAGTGTGAAGTGAAGAAAAGCACCCCCCCCCCCCCCCCCACTCCGGTGTAAGCAAGTTCTTATAAAAACTGACGACAAACTCCTCAAAATAAACGTAGACCCGGACTGTTTATTTCCTTCTACAGAACATAATGTTGGTTTCCAATCCATTTAATCAAATAAACCAATGTTATTGCTCATATAATCTTACTTATGATTTATATTAATAGTCCTAGGTACTATAACTTTATGATGACCTGAAATATTAATCTATTAATGGTAGTGCCTACCAATGAAATTGTTAGTGCCTAATAAGACACGCAAAGATATGCCTTATGTCACAGAAAGGTGTGGTGAAACTCAACGAGTCACTATTCATGAAATTAAGTATTTGTATACAGTAGCCTAATGGCTAAGGCGTCGGTCTCGCAATCGTGAGGTCGCGGATTCAAATCCTACCCATTACACTACCGGCGTGAACCCACTCCTAACACAAGTCTTTGAGCTTAGTTGGAGGGGTTAACAAAATTTGATAGTTATCCTAATAAAAAAAAAAGTCACGAACCAATTTGGGACTTATTGGGAATTATCATTATGAAATATTCTTCGAAAACTCAAAATACAAAGAGTCTGTTCAAAATATCGAGATTTCAATGGTTCAAAGTGTTAACTTAGAACCAAAAACCGGGTAATTGGGTGTCGGGTCACGCACAATGTAGGGTTCCATAGCTACCCAGCACAATAATACAATATAAGAACTGATATAAGTATTTTTCAATGGAATTTGTATGAAAATTTTGTTACTTCTCACTTGGTCGGCTGTTACTCGTAAACTTGAAAGCCTACTTAGCTGTGAGAATGTTTCTTTTAATTCATATTCATATTTATTTATTCGTAAGGGATTCTTACAAAGAAATTCTTAAAATAATTTATAAAATAATTCCATGTAATTCATTTCAAGCAAATTAATACAAAATCAATCATCAAATTATCTAAATAAAAAAAAATCGAAATGTCAATGACTTATCGTCAAATAGAATTTAATAAAAAAAAACATTTTTTTTTACTAACTGCATAGTTCATATCATTGAAACATAAATTTATTTATTTATTTATTTATTAAGAAAACCAACAGCGATACAGTTTGTTTAACATATAGTTGACTTAAATAAATAGCATGGCCAATAACAGGTTTCCCTCAATAACTTAATTTTTTTTTCTTGATTCAGCTTACGAACTTAATTAACTTAGAATTAATTACAAATACACTTTTATACATAAACACTTTAGTAAGAAACATATAGATAAACACTAAACAGGTACGCACTAATATGAAAAGTTAAGATGGATGGCGGTAACTATTTTTTATTTTTTTTGTGACCTGCAATTTGAAGGATGTTTTGGAGCACCCAAAGACATCCACATCTTGGAATGTAGTGTTATAGTTGCGGGCAATGCGGGTGAGTACACTATTACGAGCGTAGTTTGTAGTACGTCTCGGCACATGAAAAAGTGGTGTGTGTCGGGTTCGACGCAGAGGACAATTGAATGTAACTAATGCGACCAACTCGGGGCTATCCAACTGTCTATTCAATATGTCGTACAAGATGCACATGTCCATTAATTTTCGCCTGTCTTCTAGACTAAGTAAATTGTACCTTTCACAGTTATTTTGGTATGAAGACGGAGGATTACGGACACGATAATTTAAATGATCGAGAAATTTTCTTTGGATACGTTCCAGTTGATTAGTATACACAAGATAACATGGGGACCAAATTGGACAAGCAAATTCGAGTGTGCTACGCACATAAGCGACATATATGGCTTTAATGGCAGTTGTGTTTGTAAATACTTGACAAGACCTCATAACAAATCCAAGATTCTTGAAAGCTTTCGCCGCGATGTGGTCGATATGTTCAGTAAAAGATATTTTATTATCATATAATACGCCTAGGTCACGAACCATGTTGACTTTGTTTATTGGAGTACCGTTAAAGTTATATGAATAGACCAAAGGTTGTTTTTTCCGTGTGTAGCTTATCATTTGAAATTTAGTCACATTTATATTTATTTTATTCTTAGCATAATATACAAGTAAATTGTCCAGATCTCTTTGAAGCGTGATACAATCTTCGAGGCAAGTAATGGTGTGAAATTTTTTTTTATCGTCGGCGTACATTAGATGTTTCGATGTTTTTATACAATCTGAGATGTCGAACAAGTACGCATTGTAGAATAGGGGCCCCAAATGCGAGCCTTGGGGGACTCCGCTAGGTATATTAATGAAATTTGATCGATGTCCTCCCATCACTACTGCTTGACATCTGTTGGATAAGTACGATTGGACCCATCGTAGCAAGTCGCCACGTATTCCTAGCCGAAATAATTTATTAAGCAAGATGATGTGATCCACCCGATCAAACGCCTTCTCAAAATCGGTATAGATAACATCAACTTGCCCACCCTTATCCATATTTTGAAGAACATACTCTGAGAAGCATATTAGGTTTGAAACTGTAGATCGTCGTCTTAAGAAACCATGTTGTGAATTAGATATACCTGCCGCTATATATGGATACACGGCATCATATACAAGTTTCTCGAATATCTTCCCCACGGTGTTTAATATGGAAATACCTCTGTAGTTCTCTATTTTAGAACGTGAACCCATTTTATGTATAGGAACGACATTAGCCCTTTTCCATGCTTCTGAAAAATGCCCTCTTTTAAAGAAGTATTGAAAATAATAAATATGGGAGTAGAGACAGATGTGGAGCACATTTGCCAAAAAATAGGAGGAATGCCGTCGCATCCAGGTCCCTTATCGATGGGTAGTGCTTTCAACGCTCTTCTTACTGCAGGTAAAGTAATTTGTAAACTTGAGATAATATCAGTATTAACATGTGAAACATTTGAAAGGCTATCACCATGAGTATTGGAATGATCGAATACACTATGGAAAAAACTGTTAAACGCTTCACAAATATTCTGTCCATCTGAGTAGTTAACGTTGTTATGAGTAAACGTTTTCGGATAATTCGAGCCGCCACGAATAGCCTTGATATAAGACCAGAATGCTTTCGGGTTAGATTTTAGACTATTTTCCGTGACTGTAACATAATGACTAAAACATATTTTTTGGACCTGGCGTTGCCTGGCACGCAGCAATGAGAATTCGTCATAATCTAGTTGGTTATTGTACCGTTTCCAGCGTGAGTGGGCTTTACTTTTCTCTTTTATAATTTTAATTAAAGATTTACTGTACCATACCGGATATTTGCGTGGTCCTGATCCACGACACATAGGAGTATATTTATCAATCCCTTCTTGTATTAGTTGGTAAAAATTATTAACTATTTCATCTATTGAGCCACTGCCTAAAGATGATTGCCAATTGATTTCGTTATAGTGATTGTTTAACATATCATAATTCGCTTTACGATAATTCAGTCTCAAATTTCGTGTAATTTATATGAAAAAGATTTGCATCCCCACTTTACGTGCAGGTTTAGCTCAGAGAACCTTAGTACCGCGTCCCTCACGCGGTACTAAGGTTCTCTGAGCTAACCTGGGGACAAACAGACGGACGTACATGGCGAAACTTTAAGGGTTCCGTTTTGCCACTTTGGCTATGGAACCCTAAAAACGCAGAGCTGAAAATTGGTACAAATATTAGGACCATCAATGACGACGCCTATGACTGACTCTTTAGACCCAAGAAGATAGAAGATACCTTGGCACACACTGTGTACAGAAAATCGACCCACACAGACAGGTATTAATATGCTGACTCGCACCACCATCCAAGACTTCAGCAATCCGTGGTATCATCGCTGACAAATAGAGCATATGACATTTGTGACCCTAAACAAGTAGAAAGTGAGCTCACACATGTTCGGGAGGTATAAAGCGAAACAGATCTGTATCTGTTACGCTTTATACGTCGTGTGATTTCTCTGTAGGAATCACACGACGTACGAAGAGGAGAGACTCCCGACCGGGGGTTGACAGGGCTCCAGCTTTTCTACTGTATGTGAAAAGAGTGACTGACAAATTTGGAACAATACTGCTGAAATACTCCGTTAAGACTGTATATAGTTCGCACTTTAAGGTAGCTAAGCCCCTATGTACTCCTAAGGATGTCATTCCTCTACAAAGGCGTCTACAAAGTGGATTGCAGCTGTGGTAGTTCCTACATTGGAGAAACCAAGCGCACAATAGCGTAAAGGGTTAAAGAACATATCGCGGCTGTGAAAAACCAACAGACAAACAAGTCAACAATAGCGGAACACTTGCTACATGCAGCAACCAATCACTGGATTAAACTACACAAACCACAGGTCCTCTGACCGTAACTATTACTCCAGCATCGCGAGGGAAGCAGTTGAATCAAAAAACATGTAAATTTCAACCGAGAAGATGGATCCCGTTTCACGATGTTGACAACATTACACGCCAGTGTGCGTGTAGGTATGTAGTGAGTGTAGGGTGTACCGACAGTTCCGTAATAGTGAGTGATAAAAATCAAGCAAGGGTAGTTTCTGAAACCCGCGCTTTATGACAGCGACGCTGAGCTGAACCAGTCTACCCTTAACCACGGCAAACAAGGTATTTTACCATAAATTATTCACGCGATTAAGACCCGTAATGTATATATTTTCATAATGTGTACAAATCGCGAAAGTTTATCAACATTTATCATTAGGTTGCCTCAGAGAGCACGTTAAGCCGTCGGTCCTGCACCTGATCTCTTTCCGGTCGTGAGGGAATAGTGAATGCACTTATGTATAATAATAATAATAATAATAATATCTTGGGACAAATCACACAACGCTATCTGATCTCAAACTAAACATAGCTTGTACTATGGAAACCAGACAACTGATAAACTTACTTATACATTTCTAAATGCATACATATTATAGATAAATAACACCCAGACACAGAATAAACCATCGTGCTCATCACACAAAGTTTTATCCTGGATGGGGATCGTACCCACGACCTCTTGCGTAGCAGTCGGACACACTCCCACCGCGGGCATACAAATTGTTATTCCGAGTCTAAGTGTACTTTGTCTTCGTGACTTGTATGTTTTTAAGTTCCCCGCAATACAGGATTTGCACCCAACTGCGGGAGAAGTCCTTAAAAAAATAATCCTGCGTAGTTGGCTAGTCTTTAACGAGATAGCCGCGGTTCCCGACACTTTTTGACGTTAGAAGACCATTAGTATTATCAGCATTTTCATCCAATGCCTGTAGGAGGGAGGACAGACAGACACACACATAAACACATCTTACCCCAAACGCATATACCGTCTCCCTGGCCGTCGCGGGTAAAAACCAGACAAGTGCGAGTCGTACTCGCCCATCGAAGGTTCCGTACAAGTTTGTAGGTACATGCATATTATACTAGCTGTTTCGCGCAACTTCGTCTGTGTAAATTTTTCCCGTTTTTGTAACATTTTTCATTGCTGCTCCGCTCCTATTGGTCGTAGCGTGATATTATATTCGACTGCCTCTGTGGCGCGGTGGGAGTGTATCCGACTGCTACGCAAGAGGTCGTGGGTTCGATCCCCACCCAGGATAAAACTTTGTGTGATGAGCACGATGGTTTATTCTGTGTCTGGGTGTTATTTATCTATATTATGTATGCATTTAGAAATATATAAGTATGTTTATCAGTTGTCTGGTTTCCATAGTACAAGCTCTGCTTAGTTTGGGATCAGATGGCGTTGTGTGAGTTGTCCCAAGATATTATTATTATTATTATTATTATTATTATATAGCCTATAGCCTTCCTCGATAAATGGGCTATCAAACAGTGAAAGAATTTTCAATTCAATTCGGATCAGTACTTCCTGAGATTACCGCGTTTAAACAAACAAACAAACTCTTCAGCTTTATAATATTAGTATAGATAAATAGTTCCAGAATTGAGAATCGAATACGTTTTTTTGCAGCATAAACGGCCGTTGCTTTTTTTACTTTAACTTAGAAGCTTAATTTTTTCACATCTTCAAGGGACTGATAACCTAATTATATAGTTTTAATTTAAATTTGATACCTTGACGCGTTCCCGAGATAAAGGGGTTTGACAGACAGACTGACGGACGGACGAACAACCGTTACCGTTTTCTCCTTTTGAGGTACGGAACCCTAAAAACTAGAGCCATAATTGACACTCCAAAATTTAAATATAGAACCATCGTTTTGTTTTTAAATATAACAAAAAGCTCACAAAACTCCGCTGACACCCAGAGTACAGTTAGCTAGTTATACATCACTACGCCGATATAAAGTACAGTCATGCACATTAATCACAACCAACCCTTTTTTACGCGGAACTGTTCAAATATTAATGCCGTATTACGTGTTCATAGCAAATGAATCTCTATTAATTTTAATTCTTTAATGAGGATAGTGATGAAGTGCAATAAAAGGATGTGGTCAAATTCAAGGTCCATGATACAACTATGAGTACTACTATATATGATTATCAGAGAATAAGTTCAAAAATGTAGTCAAAAATCATCATATACGTAGAGGTACAGTTGATGAATATTTAAATTATAAAGAAAATGGATCTAGATGCTTGCTCCTTGTTACTTTATTATGCTTGGGTGAATTTTGTTTGATGAATAAAGGCCATTCTTTTCTTTCTTTTGACATCAGAATTACTAGGTATTTTATATTTAATAATTCGTTACCAGTACTTTGGCCAATATTTAAGCATATATAGTTTTTACCCTTGTTGTAAGTAGATGCTCCTACAATGTTATACCCATTAAGGCTGATTTTATTTTACCTTATGTTCAAACTTTTTAATAATATAATTTGCATCAATCCTTTAACATGGTGAATAAATACTTACCCCCATATCAAGTTTATAAACATTCAGCTGGCTGCAAGTTTTTATTGCCATGTTTTTTTCTCCTGCTTTACCTATTGTTTGCGAACATGGCATTACATGTACACGTAGAACCCCGACGTATCACAAGTGTTGTTTTGCATCCTAAGTGAATAAAGAATTTTGAATTGAATTGTAAGTTATAGTCAAAATTTAGCAGCGTACAGCCTGTAGTATAAGTTTTACACCTCCCATGTCACCATATAAGTGTATATAATTATGGTATATACAGGGCGCTTTTGTTACACGATTTATAGACAGTGTACACTTTACTGAGTGTTGTATCTAATTTCTAAAATTTCTTTTGCAAAACATTAACACTTATTCATTAATTACACATATCTACAGTTTTTTACATTGTAAGTGGATGTGACTATGATGTACCCATTGAGATTGATACATATAAATGTAGTCAAATCCCGTGTATTCTCCTTTTGATATTTTTACCCGACTGTAAAGAAGAGCTATGTTTTTTTTCGCGCGTATCTTGTATGTATGTATGTAATATTCTTTATTACCACATATCTCACAATCCACTGAACGGATTTGACGTTTAAAAAAAACAAATCTGGCGGCTGTGAGATGTCAAAATAAAGTGGTGTAAAAAAAGGTTGTTTTGAATTCTGCAATATGGGTATCAAATTAAAGGGTTCATCTTAAGCATTTCAAAAAGGTATAACATGATGATGACTTTTGTACTAAAAAAGTTAATTACCAACCATTCTTTTTCCAATTTTCAGTATTTGACAATAGTTGTGATAAAAGTTAGTTGTAACATCCAACAACTACTCAAAAGTATTAAATAAAAAAATAAATAAAAAAATAAAAAACCCGCCTGTACAAAAAAGATGGAAACTAGATCCCCTACATAATCATAGAATTTCATGCAGTCGGAGGCATTGAATCTCGATGAACTAAGTAAAATGCCTCCGACTGCATGAAATTATATAATTATGTAGGGGATCTAGTTTCCATCTTTTTTGTACAGGCGGGTTTTTTATTTAAAAAATTTTTTTTTTTTTACATCCGTCCTCTAATATGGTGTATGAAAAGAGTGACCACGAATTGGTTTTACTTATTTTTAGCGAACAGGCAATACATATACATGTAGAATCGACTCTTCACAAGTGTAGTATTTTGCTTATCTAAGTATTGATAAACTTTCGCGATTTGTACACATTATGAAATTATATATACTACAGGTCTTAATTGCGTGAATAATTTAGGGTAAAATACCTTGTTTATTGCTCGACGTTTCGACCGTATTGCAATGGCCGTGACAACGATTAAGACCCGTAGTACAAATAATTTGTGGGTGGAAATTCTCCTGTGTCAAACAGGAGGTGCAATATATAATTTATAATTTTTAACGAAACTTACTTTTAAGAATACTCTG
The DNA here is from genome assembly GCA_945859575.2 of Herminia tarsipennalis. NCBI lineage: Eukaryota > Metazoa > Arthropoda > Insecta > Lepidoptera > Erebidae > Herminia > Herminia tarsipennalis. The sequence continues at coordinate 18,929,874 of OX243849.2, read as the reverse complement.
AATATTGAAATACAAAAGTTCAACGACTGCTTACCTATTACTAATCTCTCAAATTAGAAGTCTAAAGCTTTCCATCTCATCATCAAGAAAATAATAAGTATATAATCATAATTATTTAAAGCCTTGTCATTATCCTTCTAAACACATACACGTAGCAGACATATTATTGTTTAAGTAACCACAAAGAGACTTGATATAACTAATTTTCCTCATGTGACTCGCTTCATTAAAATTTTCCGAATAATTAAATGAAGTTAAAATTTGAAGTACTGCACAACGATATTGAGTTACGTCTCGCTTGAGTATGACAGAAAAGCTTTTACTCGCATAATATTTAATACTGGTTATTGTTAGTTACTTTTACAGCTTACGATACGAATAAATATATATTACCTATTTGTAGTCTACATTTCAGAGAAAGAGTTATACTTCCAGAACACAAAACAACCGCCTGGAAGAGGGGGGGACATGTCCCCCCTCCTCCTCCAGGCGGTTGTTTTGTGTACTAAATTGATTGTATTCTTTTGAATTTCTTTGCCCATTTTCTTCTTGTGCGTTTCCCCCTCAAGTTTTTTTTCATCTGTCTCTTGTATCCCTCCCTCAGAATAAAACTGCTTTCATTAGTCGCATTCAACTTGATGTTGGATCGTCTTTCATATATTTAAATATACTAGCTCACCAGCGCAACTTCGTCTGCGTCAATTTTCCACGTTTTTGCAATACTTTTTATTAAAGCTCCGCTCCTTTCGACCATGACGTGGCGTTATAGCCTGTAGACTTCCTCAATAAATGGCCTATTAAAACCTACAATTTTTTTTTTATTCGAACCAGTAGTTCCTGTGATTATCGCATTTAAACAAACAGACAAGCTCTTCAGCTTTATAATCTTATTAGTACAGATTATAACAACAAAACAAAATTTAAACACGGCCATCTAATCCCAAACTAGTTAGAGCCTGCACTATAGCAAACCGGCAAGTGCTAAACATACTTCAATATTTCTAAATACAAACTACTTAAACACAAATTCACAGCACACCTAGACACAGAGTAAAGAATACTCATTATCACACAAAGATCTACCTTGGGTGAATTGAACCCACGACCTCGGGCTTAGCGGTCAGGGTAACTAACCACTAGACGAATAGGCCAGTCAATCAGACATTGAGTCATCTTTCTCTTTAAGCCATAAATAATAAAAATAATAATAAAAAAATATTTATTCACTTAAGAAGCAAAATACTACACTTGTGAAAAGTCGATTCTACATTTAATTGTAATGCCTGTTCGCAAACAATAGGTAAAGCCCGAGAAAAGAACAAGCAATAAAAACTCGTGGCCACTCTTTTCAAATTGCCAATGTTTACAATGTTCCTCTGTTTATAAACTGTATATGCAAGTAAGGTGCTGCCACCATTATATTATACACCATATTAGAGGAGTGATGCAAAAAAAAACAAAAAGCAACTACATCCTTTTATCTTTATCAGTTAAATAATCATCGATTGAATAGTAAGCTCTTTGTATAAGATGTCTCTTGACTACATTCTTAAATTTATTTCACTTAGGTGCTTGTACAAATTCCTGCAATCAAAACGTAAAAATACTTTCACACTATAGGGTTCAATTTACCTACAAGTGTCTTCTAAAGCGCATTTGATGACCAAAAACTAATGACACAAGTATAAAAAAAATTAAATGTCGGACACATTTGAGACGAGGGGACGTCTGGCACCCACCCAAATGGCTTCTTCCTTACGCCTTGTTTTTATCTTCGAGATATATTTTTGTAACCGCATCGCTACCACTTGAGCATAAATATTATTAGGCCTGAGAAATACGACAAAATCTAAAAGGATTGTTTAATAAAAATAATGTTCTAATTCATTTTGACTGCGTCTGTGGCGCAGTGGGAGTGTATCCGACTGCTACGCAAAAGGTCGTGGGTTCGATCCCCACCCAGGATAAAACTTTGTGTGATGAGCACGATGGTTTATTCTGTGTCTGGGTGTTATTTTTCTATAATATGTATGTATTTAGAAATATAAAAGCATGTATCAGTTGTCGGGTTTCCATATTACAAGCTCTGCTTAGTTTGGGATCAGATAGCTTTGTGTGAGTTGTCTCAAGATATTATTATTTAAATATAACCTAACAGTGGCGAGTAGTAAAATGCTCTTAAGGTAACTCAATACAATAATATAATTAATGCAGTTTTTAATGGAGAGACAAGGTAGATGCGTAGTCCAAGGACTGGACCCAGAATGCCGTGAATCGAACACAATTGAAGAAGGTAAAGGAGGCATTTGTTGTAAAGGTTCTTCGCTACTGCAGCCTAATAACTTTAACAGTGCTTTAACACGATCGCCTTTCTTTATGGAAATAGTGGACATCATCCATCAAATGTCACGTATCTTCAAAATTGTGGTTGTAGGACATCGCAATTCTCCTACAATGTTTTTTTTTTTCATTAAGTTTGAACAGTGACGAAGAAACAGTACTCACTTCATGTGTTTATCTATGTCTCCCATTTTCGGTTATCATTATAATTTCAAATTTGACAAACATGAAATACAACCAACATTACGCCATCTATCCAATTGTATAGCCATTAATTAAATGGCGTGATGGAAATAACACCAAAGGCAATAGCAATCACTATGTGAAAATAATTCCTAACTCAACCTCTGATAATTTAAAACTGCTTACTCACGCCAGAGAATAAATAAAATCTTTCACTGATTAAGTGGATTTTGGCAATATAAATTATGGATAATTAATTATTGCGCAGAAAATATTTGCTTTTACAAGTGTTTTGCGTTATTTAACACTTATGAAGCCAAATTTATCAAAACTTATTACGCAGATAGACGTTTAGATGGTTTATTATAATAATAATAATAATATCTTGGGACAACTCACACAACGCTATCTGATCCCAAACTAAGCAGAGCTTGTACTATGGAAACCAGACAACTGATAAACATACTTATATATTTCTAAATACATACATATTATAGATAAATTACACCCAGACACAGAATAAACCATCGTGCTCATCACACAAAGTTTTATCCTGGGTGGGGATCGAACCCACGACCTCTTGCGTAGCAGTCGGATACACTCCCACTGCGCCACAGAGGCAGTCAAGGCATATTTTACGTAATGACTATATCATTACGTTAAATATGCCTAATATAATTTATATCAAAACAGCTGTCACGCGCAACTTCATAGGCGTAAATTTGTCCCGTTTTTGCAACATTTCTCATTGCTGCTTCGCTCCTGTTGGTCGTAGCGTGACGTTATATCGCCAATAGCCTTCCTCGATTAATGGGCTGCCCACAGTGAAAGATTTTTTCAATTCGAATTAGTAGTTCTGAGATTACCGCGTTCAAACAAACAAACAACTGTCCTTTGTTCTTTCACAGGACTCAAACTAGCTCCATATTTAAAGGGGCGTCTAAACAGGTCATTTTAACGGCAATTGCTGGCAGCACTATTGGCAACTAATTGCTCGGCCAATAATGGCAATATGTCTACAATTGTATGGCGCATGATCCAGTCTCCTAAACAGGCTACACAACCCGGCAACAATAAAATAGAGGGCGACTGTCACAACAACAACAAAATTGGCCGGGCGACATTGCGGAAAAAGATCGCTCAGCCATCGTCCGGCAACCATCAAATCAATATTGGGGAGTACTACCATGTTACCGGCCACGGCATTGCCGCCACAAATTGCCGTAAAAAATGGCCCGTTTAGGCGACCCCTAATGTACACTACCTAAATCAGTTCAGCGATTTAAGCTTGAAATCGTAACCGAAGAATATATTTTATCCACACGTTGGGCCAGTTGGTTTGGGACCGACGCGTGACGTTGGGACCAGCGTGTGGAGCCGGTGTTACATTTATAATATTAGTTTGTCAATCTATATTAAAACTAAATTTGTCCCGCGGCTTATTCGGGGTTTCGTTCTATTTTGATAAAAATTTAAAACTTCATGGCATTGGGGTTTTCACTAAAAACAGAACAACATTTTTTTTTTATCGACTCCCGCTTTAAGGTGCAAGTTCAGTGTCGTAGGGGACTTTACAAACATACAAATCACGGACACAAAGTACACCCAGACTCGGAAGAACAATTTGTGGATAAAACAAAGTAGTGACCCGTGTGGGAATCGAACCAACAACCTATTGCGTAGCAGTCGAACATACTCCCACCGCGCCACATATTTTATATATATTTAATCAAAAACGATTTTTACATTGTATGCGAATGTTATGTGTACATATAAATTTTAAATTACAATCAATAAAAATATTATAAACTAAGTATACTACTATAATAATAAAAATAAATTGATCAATATTTTTTGGATGCATCTCATTTTAATATATGGGTTAAGCATGGTTACATATCGTTAGTTGAATAATAACACTCCTATAACAATAAAAGCATGAGTTTTGTTTGAAAATCGGCGTTATAAAATTATGTTTTTATTTCTATAGGTAGATAATTAAATACTTTAATTGACCTGTAGTAAGTGCTATGCTTTTGGCTCCGCGCCACAGAGGCAGCCAAGCATTGTTGATTACGTTACAACATAGCTTTATGCTGAGTTGAAGCCTCGTTGAAGGGTCGCAGATACGACTTACATGCATGGAAATGGAATTCATATTGTAAAGATATATATCAAGTAATATAAACATAGTGTCTGCGTCTGTGATAATAAATGTATTTTCTTTTTTTTTTCATTCAACCTCTTTGAGCGTTCTATTATTAAAAAATTAGTGTTAACAGATACGTACATAATAACTATCTGTGTGCCAAATTTCAAATCAATTCGTTCAGTGGTTTGAACTGCGCGGTATTATCAGTTATTCGCGGTTTTCTTTTATAGGTTTGCCTGGTGAATGAGGCAAAAGGCCCGTGACAAACGGTCCGTATGCAAGTACCCCATCTCATACTAAAGTAAGTAAGGAAAATACACCGCAAACATAAACAGTGCGAAGAGAGGGAAACTCGAAACTAAACTCCGTATGGTACCTCCTGTAAGACACGAGTCGAAACCTGCAACCGATAGTAGATGCTCCTACTATATTGTACCCACTAAGGCTGATTTTGGCTTTATCTCATGTTTCAACTTTGTGATAATACAATTTGCATCAGTCCTTTAACATGGTGTATAGTATATTAGTCGCAGCACCTTACCCCCATATCAAGTTTATAAACATTCAAACATTGTAAAATTGGCAATTTGAAAAGAGTGGCCGCGAGTTTTTATTGCCAGGTTCTTTTCTCCGGCTTTACCTATTGTTTGCGAACTTGGCATTACATGTACATGTAGAATCCCGACGTATCACAAGAGTTGTTTTGCATCCTAAGTGAATAAAGAATTTTGAATTTTGATATGACTTGACTATTGACTAGTCATTCCTGTGGGTTCTGTCAGTTAGGTCGAGAGGGGGACGCAAGTCCCAGGCGATATAGCGTCCTTGGAAAGGATAGTCACCAGCGAAAATGCTGAGGCTCTTGTGACGCTGTTTTAGTCATCTGATCAAGATTTAAAATTCTACTGTACGTGTGTATGTCACTGAACCCCGCCTAAACGGCTGCACCGATTTTGACGATTATTTTGCATGTGTTCCAGTGGATTCTAAAATGGTTTAGATTCAAAATTGAAACCATTTCACAAAAAAAAATAGGCGATTCGAAGCCTGCCGGGACAGCTAGCCTTAATATATATATTTCTTCTGAGCACACACGCACAAAAGAAATATGTCACTGAACTCGTCCTATAGGGCTGGACCGATTATGATAATGTTTTGTGTGTGTTCTAGTGTTTTCGAGAATGGTTTAGATTCACAATTAAGCCCAATTTACAAAAAAAAAGAGGCGAGGGAAACTATATTTATATTTCTTTCTAAATACCTATATATACGTATTTTAGACAAAACACAGAATAAACAATCGTGATCATTACACAGAGAATTATCCTAAGTCGGCATCGAACCACTAACCAAAACCCCCTCAACGTTATTAAACTGGCACAAAACATGTAATAAATTATTATGTTTTGACATCTTGTACCTATTTTTTTGGTGCGCCGTCAAATACCTATTAAGATTTTAGAGTATTTGAGCGGCTATTATTGCTATATATTTACAGTCAACTAAAACATTTATGACCGAAGTGCAAAATCGATTATGAAGACCAGTACTATACAATCTCGATTCAATATACATTCTCGATTTAGACTGCCTGGGTGGCAGCAGGAGTGCGCACGGATTTGTGCGAGAGTTTATCGGTTCAATACCGAGACGGGTTGGAACTTTGTGAGTCCCATTAATGTTAGTGCGGACTGTAGTGTAGATACTTAGTGTTAGTCAATTGTTTAGTATTTTAAAGTTATAACAAACAGAGTTGGAGTTTTAGACATAAGAACTACCACACTATATTTCGACTGCCTCTGTGGCGCGGTGGGAGTGTATCCGACTGCTACGCAAGAGGTCGTGGGTTCGATCCCCACCCAGGATAAAACTTTGTGTGATGAGCACGATGGTTTATTTTGTGTCTGGGTGTTATTTATTTATTATATGTATGTATTTAGAAATATATAAGTATGTTTATGAGTTCTCGGGTTTCCATAGTACAAGCTCGGCTTAAGTTGGGATCAGATAGCGCTGTGTAAGTTGTCCCAAGATATTAGATATTATTATTATTTTCCCGACTGACGAGTAATCGTCGAGGGTAAATAAGTATCTAGGTACTTATCTATATTTCAAACTATTTACATAAAATGTTAAGTTTTCTGCCTTTCTTAGGCTGAAATCTTTAGATCTATAGGGTGTGTTTAGGACTTAAGCATAGCTGAAGCAAAACTTGAATAAAATCGTGGAAATTTGTGCTGACTGTTGAAATTTCAAATGCCTCTATAGCGCGGTGGGAGTGTATCCGACTGCTACGTATAAAGGTCGTGGGTTCGATCCCCACCCAGTATAAAACTTTGTGTGATGAGCACGATGGTTAATTCTGTGTCTGGGTGTTATTTGTCATCAATATGTATGTATTTAGAAATATATAATTATGTTTATCAGTTGTCTGGTTTCCATAGTACAAGCTCTGCTTAATTTGGGATCAGATAGCGTTGTGTGAATTGTCTCAAGATATTATTATTATTAGTCTGACATAATTTTAGATGATTGAGTCTTTTAAGTCTACAGTCACATTTTGATTTGTCAAGTTTAAACTAAGCTAAGATAAGAATGATCTATAAGCCACAGTCTTAGTGGCAGTATTGTTAGTCCGTGACTTAGTGACCACTGTCAGTCCACAGGGTGACTGATTTCAAAAATGTCACATGTCTCCGTGCCTCAGTGAGTACGTGAAACCGTCAGTCCCGCCCCTAACCTCTCTCCGGTTGTATAATCTTGTTCGATTGGTTTTTTTTTTTCACGTTTTGTGGATTCAATTCCCGGTCTAGACATGCGCTTATTTATAAATCTTTAAATACAGTTGGAATTATTTTTAAAATCAAAATTAAGTCTTTCTTCAACTAAAATGTTCTATCAAAAATATATAAGATACTTTTCCTCCGTGTGGCATAGCCGTGGAATACACTATAAGTAAATAAACATCTCACCCGATGGTATATAATAATAATAATAATAACCATTTATTTCAGGCTACTAAGGCCCATATCATACAAATACATAGGTACATAAAAAAAAAAAAAACTTAATAATATATATATGGACAGTCACCATAAAGACAGCTTCTCGTTCTAGTTTCATTAGTAAGATCGTGGAATACCATATACTAGTTACGGAATGCACTAAGACGAATGCATCTTTCACGGGTGTGGACCGGCGACGGTTCTGCTATAATAGTTGATAATAAATACACATGTTTCTATTTTAGTGTTAGTGGCAAAGTGGCGCCACTTCGCGGCGGTACTCACGTATTTATAGTCACTATTGACAGCAGGCATGTTATGGAGCTTCGACTCCGACTTCGAAAGGTTGGAACTTCCGATTGATTCGACTCCTCACTTTTAAATCGCAGGTTTTAATCTGAGGTCGAACGTACCTACGTAGCTGAAGACTGCGAGCGGCGGCCGCTGTTGAATGCTAATTAAGCTTTATATTAACATGTCGCCAAATATTTTCAAAATTTGAATTTTATATACATATTAAATGTATGAAAGAAAAAAAACTCGCTCGTGACTTAAACTCACGATCTTAGGGAAGCGATTTTTCCTTCACTACATTTATTTAATAATAATAATAACATTTTGGTACAACTCGCACAACGCTATCTGATCCCAAACTAAGCAGTGCTTGTACTGTAGAAACCACACAACTGATAAACATACTTATATATTATAGATAAACAACACGCAGACACAGAATAAACCATCGTGCTCATCACACAAAGTTTTATCCTGGGTGGGGATCGAACCCACGACCTCATGCCCCCGTCGGATACACTCCCACCGCGCCAGGCGCCATAACTGAATAATGTTTATTTGTACTATTTTATCTTAATTTCTTAAGTCTTTACTCTATATCACCACCTCCGACTTTGAGTCCGAGTCCGACTCCGACAAAATAAACTTAAAAACTCCGACTTTGACTTCGGTTCAGAAAAGACCACCTACGTAATATCCCTAATTGACAGCATGATGGTTCCGCAGTGGACTTGTGTGCGACTGCTGAAAGTTCGATTCCTGTACTGGACTTATAGTGTCTTTGTGAAAGTTTTAAATGTTGTGCTGAGTCAGGATTGGATGTACAAACTTTGTTGAAGAATAGAAGAAAGCATGAATATTATTTGTGTAGTAGGAACCTAATTAACGTCTGCACTATCGAAGATATACATCATTTTTTAACGGAATGTGTTTGGACCAATAATCGGAGATCTCATCTTATAGCGAAATTCGATATGAATGTGTATGATGTTGGTAGTTTTTTTAAGCTTAATGTCTGAACCCATATCAGATGCAGCTGTTGTTCTGTATAAACTCATATATAAGTTATATAGTACAAATAAATAGATAGAGAAATAATTTTAGATGGTTAACATTCGATTGCATGTTATGTAGTATAAGTAGTATGGGACTGACATAGTCAGAATTGGCTCGAAGTCCCTTAAAAAAAAGAAAAAAAAAACGTCTGCACTAGAAAGTTCAATTTAAGCATCACTGTTTTTTTTATTGTTTATCATCCATTGTATTTTAAAACTAATTTATTGCTTATTTCATATCAATTATCCAAAACTAAACTTTTATTATATAGACAATAATTTCATTTTATTCATCACTGGTTTCGTAAGTATTATTTAATAATGATTTTTCACCAATATCATAAGAACTTCAAGTTGATTTGAAAAATAGGTTGTCGTGTATTTTCCTAGCACACTTAAACTTTCACACTCAAATGTCATAAATATTTTCAGACGACGTATTATGGCACTTGTGTATACGTCGCGACACCAAAAGGAACTATTTCTTGGAGAAAACCCGCTTCGCGCCATAAAACTGACATTTGAGCTGATAGTTTTTGCATTTCTTTATCTGACTGTTGGCACAAAAACATCGAGAGTGCAGAAGTAAAGCAACACGGGCGCACAACGTATAACGGTGGGTTTACACGCTCGCGTTCAAAGCTACATTCACGGGAACGAAAACGAGAGCCAGTGTGTGTATAGGTGCGAATCCGCTGCTGGGCTTTTTATGAATAGTTTATTTGTGCTTGCCGATGATACAATTGCCTAGTTAGAAGCACCATGGAATACTGCAGTATTGTAAGGAGATCAAGTAAGGAGAGCCTAATGGCTAAGGTATCGGTCTCGCAATCGTGAGGTCGTGGGTTTGAATCCTGGCCATCATACTACCGACGTGAACCCACTCCTAACACAAGCCATAGAGCTTAGCCGAAGGAGTTAACAGGATTGCTAGTAATGTGGGACCACAAGCCCATCAGTAATCTTTATAAAATAAAAATAAAATGTTGCGCCTGGAAAGGGTTTAAAAGAGATTTATGTGGCACTTATTCGACATTGCAGTTGACACGTAAAAAGGGCTTGTTATAGGCCCCACCTCGACCTAGTCGTAGCGAATTTACTGACTGTATCTTCATGCACAAGGTCTTTAACGGTATTGTCGAGTGTCTCGGGCCTTAAGCAGAGTGAGCTATCGTGTACTATGTATGTGTATACTAGGTATCCACGGAATTGCATAACGCCTCTTTATCCGCCACGTAGAAGAACACAACTGGGTGCTAACTCATCGTTACCTCATATCAACCCATATGATGGCCCACTGCTGGGCACGGGTCTCCCCAGTAGAACCTACTGGTATGTGGATCCTGGGGGTAATTGCCATAATCGCCACGCTTGGCGAGCGGGTTGGCGATCGCAGTAAGGCTTTAAGTACGCAGAGGACGCTGCTGCCCGTTCTCCGGAGTGAAATCCCTTAGTCGCCTTGACGACACCCACGGGAAGAGATGGGGTGGTACTATTTTTAAGCCGGCACCACACGGCAATCGTTACCTAGATTCTGCAAACTGTTAAACGACTGTAGTGATTTAGTTGATATTCACTTTGATTCGCTTGGTCGGTTCCGATCTATCCTGATAAAGTATCTATCTCGGAAATAATACAAAATCAAAAATACTCTTTTCTCATTTTTAGGGTTCCGTAGTCAAAATAGCAACCCTTATAGTTTCGTCATTTCCGTCTGTCAGTCTGACTGTCTGTCCGTATGTCACAGGCATTTTACTCAAAGACTACTTAATTAATATTGGTGAAATTTGGTGAAAAGTTGTCTTGTAGTAGCCGCTACTTAGTTTGATAGCTATATAATAAAAATAAATATTTTTAGGGGGGCCACTCCAACTCCATACATGTAACAGAAGCTGATTTTTTTTTTAGCAAACATTAACGTGTGGCACCTGATTCGACAGGTCTTTCAAAAACATTTCCAGGTTTCTAATAAACTTTTTTGATTGAGTGAATATTTCTGGAACTAATCGCTCCGAAAGTTGCATAAATTGTTCCCCCTTAACTTTTAAACCATGTGACCAAAAATATGAAACAATCACAAAGGTAGCGCTTAATAATTACTTTAAAATAAGTTATTTTGGACATGATCGGACAAACCGTCATTGACTTATTGCTTAAAAACTGCGTTTCTTAACAAAAGGGCGTAAGTGCCATGAACATACGCTCTTCTGCTGATGCAATTATTCAAGGCTGCAGAGCCCTACACTGAGATTTGTCATGCGCTTGTCAGGTTTTTTAGTTAGTACTGTAGTTTAGTTTAAGTTGTTTATTTTCTGTTTGTTACAAATGGCCTATCTGTAATTTGCACTGATATTGTTATAAAATGTAATGGTGTTAAGAAATGTTGGTAAATCTATGTAAATAAATAAACGCGAGCGTAAGAAGACGTGTGGATCACACTTATTGTCAGACATTCGATGTAACGATATGCGGGCTGTTTGCTGAGCCGATTGCCAGACTGAATCCCGGGCTGCGTGCCGCGTGTCTGAATCTAGCATAAAACGTTTGTTATACTTAGATGTAGTGATATGTTGTGTGTGTGGACCTATACCTGTATCTACAGAAATAGGTCCACACACACAGAAAAAACCTTTTTTCTTTCCTTTTTAGGGTTCTGTAGCTCAAAAGGGAAAAAAAGGAATATATACCTTTATAGGACCACTTTGTTGTCCGTCCGTTCGTCCTTCTATCTGTCAAGACCATTTATCTCAACGCGTGGAGGTATCGAGTTGAAATTAAAACCATGTAAGTACTCATACTTATCTACGATTTTTTGAAGCTGTGAAAAATCAAACTTCCAAGTTAAAGTAAAAAAAGAGACGGCCATTTGTGCCGCAAAAAACATAGATTTCGATACTCGCTATGGAATCAAAATTTATAGGGTATTCTCCGTTGACCTAGAACTATGAAATATGGCATGTAATACCGTCTGATACTATAAGTATAGGGAAAAGTCTGAAAACTGTACATTTGTAACTAAATGATAAAAATATTGTCTTCAAAATACTACGAGATTCGATTCCTGAATTATTCATAACTAGCGGCCCGTCCCGGCTTCGCACAGGTGGACATAGGGATCTATGTTACTCAGGGATAATGAAATGAAGGTGAAAGAATTTTTGAAATATATCCATTCCTTTTTGAGTTTTAAACGTTACAAACATACAAAAATACAAATCTTTCCTCTTTATAATCTTACTAGCTGTCCCGCGCAACTTCATCGGCGTAAATTTTCCCCGTTTTTGCAACATTTCTCAATGTTGCTCCGCTCCTGTTGGTCTTAGCGTAATGTTATATAGCTTATAGCCTTCCTCGATAAATGGGCTATCCAACAGTGAAATATTTTTCAATTCGGATCAGTAGTTCCTGAGATTACCGCTTTCAAACAAACAAACAAACTCTTCAGCCTTATAATATTAGTATAGATCAGCTATACTCTAAGTGTGTTCCGCGGAACCCTAGGGTTCCGTGATACCTCTGTCGGGGTTCCGCAAGAATTTAGAAATAAAAAAATCAAAACACCTCTCTCTGGTCGCTCCGCGGCTGTGCGGACTCCGCGGCCGCGCGGAGACAAAACGCTATGAATGTTATTTATTTATTTATTTGTATTTGTATAAGCTTGTGTTACATTAGCTGGTACAATATCTTATAAGTTTGGTCTCAACAATTTTATACTTGTACAACGCGTTCGCTCTAAGTTTGCCGGTCTGTGGAATGCGCGTACCCTCCCCCACGTGACAACAAAACTTATAATGTGTCATAGTTTTACCCAAATATCTACCGTACACAATTTTTATTGTTACAATTAAATAAAAAATTTCGAACGTCATACACTCATACCTATCGCCAGCGGCAAACTTAAAACGAGCGGGTAGTATACTTGTAAGCGCTCAGTCTCTTTGATAAAAGCCGCCTCTGAATTAGACGCTATAGTTGTCAACAAGCGACTTTCGTCTCTAACTTCAAAGGATAAAGTCGATATTGTTTACAACGCTATTTTTAAATTTCTGTTTTTATTTTTGCTTTTTGTTTATCAAAGGTGCCGACTCGAGTATTTTCGAGAATATTTGAGATCGAGTCTAGGACTAAGTATAAAAGCGGCGATCGCGCGTTGGCGTCGTCAGTTGATGATTAGCGTTCGGAGCGATAAGTTACTACCTACTTACAAGCTCGCTAGCGAGAAACTAGTGTTCATTGTTTTACTGCCTGCTGTATTCTGTTGTCTCAGTTTTATACATTTCTTCCCTGTAGGTTCTAAATTTAGTCTCTTATACGCAGTAACGATTGTGCATTATTTAAACCCCACTATCCTGACTTGTAACATTATAAATAAAGAAGAATGGAACGTTGGCTTAAAGGTGTTAAACGTGTTCCAACAACATCTTCTAATGACGCTGAATGTTCAAAAGCAATGCGCGCGGAGAATTTAGCAATCACCGATCCAGAAGATGATGCCACGAGTGCCACGACGTCAAGCTCGACGGTTTCAAAGACGAAAAAAAGGAAGTATGATGAATCTTATATCAGTTTCGGATTTGTTGATTCCAACGGCTCACCTCTCTGCATGCTCTGTAGTAAACTGCTTCCTAATAGTTCCATGGCACCTGCCAAATTGCGTCGACATTTAGAAACCGTACACCCCGAGACTAAAGACAAGAATAAAGAATTTTTTGTTCGCAAAAAAGATCAGTTATTAGAAAGTCAAAAAAATATGATGCATGTAACACAAACTACCAACGAAAAGGCCACGGAGGCATCATATTTAGTTAACTATCGCATTGCACAAGCAGGTGAAGCGCACACTATCGCTGAGAAATTAATAAAACCATGTGTATTAGACATAACAAAATGTATGCTTGATGAAAAATCTGCAAAGCATCTTTCTACTGTTCCGCTATCAAACGATACTGTTTCACGACGAATCCATGATCTGGCAAGCTACGTCAAACAAGAACTAGTTACACGTCTACAAAATACACGATTCGCTTTGCAAATGGACGAGTCGACTGATGTCGCTGGTTTGGCTATCCTGCTGGTTATTGTGAGATATCCATATAAAAGTTCTTTTGAAGAAGACATGCTTATGTGTTCATCGCTTCTTACAAACACTACCGGGGAAGAAATTTTTAATAAAATAAATATATTTTTTGAAGAACATAATCTCAGTTGGAACAATTGCATTGACATTTGTACAGATGGGGCCAAGGCGATGACAGGTAAAACAGCAGGAGCAGTGTCACGAATGAAAAATAAAGCGCCTAATTGTAGTTCCAGTCATTGTATTCTGCATAGACAAGCACTTGCGATGAAGCAAATGCCGTCTAATCTAAAATTAGTTATGGATGAAGCGGTAAAAATAATTAATTTTATCAAATCACGACCACTACAATCCCGATTGTTCTCATTATTGTGTGAAGATTATGGCAGCAAACATAAAACACTGCTGCTCCATACAGAAGTGCGATGGCTGTCTCGGGGAAAAACTTTAACAAGGCTATTTGAACTTAGAGCCGAGTTACAAATGTTTCTTTCAGCAGATACTTCTTTTAATTTGAAGGACCGTTTGTATGATAAAACTTGGTTGTTCCGATTGTCTTTTATGGCGGATATCTTTCAAAAACTTAACGAATTAAATTTATCGTTGCAAGGTAAACAGACAACAGTGTTTCAGGCCTATAATAAAATAACTGCTTTTAAAAGAAAATTAGATTTTTGGGGTTTACTAATGTTTGTCATAATTTAAAATGCCATAATTTCACATGCCATACCGGTATTTGCCATAATTTCATTAGAAATAACGCTTCAGTTGCCATAATCGTGAAATGACATAAAATGACTTTCACTAATTCCATTGGTCATAATCGATCAAGTGTCATAATAATTTAAATCCATAAATGTATTTGCTATAATTTTCGTTTTCAATAATACCATTTTCCATAACTTTTTTATTACTTATCTATACTTGAATTATGTTGATTAATAAATGATTATACGACACAGATTTTTTATTTACAATTAAACCTTAAACTAAACCTCATATGGCGCCTACTTACTAAACTCGACGGAGCCCCGCTTCGCGGGGCTCCTACTTTTGGGTGGTTTAAAAAAAAAACCTAACACGAAGACTAAGGCGGGAGCTCCGCTTCGCTTCGCTCCCGCCTTAGTCTTCTAACCTAACCTATCCGAGTCGGATTGCTCTGAGTCGGGGTGTTAAAGATAATTAATTTCGACCTAACAATATTATGTATTATTTTCATAATTATATCAAATTTTGATTATGTCAAGAGTCGATTATGAGACGTGTTACTTATGGAAACTAATTATTATGATATATGTTGCTATGGAAAGTCATTTTATGGCAAATAAAAGTTATTACTGTTGAGTTGTTAAGGCAAACGTTATTAGTATAAATGATAATAGTGCAAGTAAATATTATGATCGGGGACGATTATGGCAAACAATATTAGTGCAAATTAATTTATGGCAAACGAGAGAATACCGATTTTTGGATCATTTGCATTGGTAAGAAAGAAATAGAAAGTTTTACGTTACTCAGTGAGTTTGTTAGCGAAAACGACTCAGAAATGTTTGAAGATAATGTGTTTGAAGAATTGGTCCAATATCTCAGTTCGATGCGCGCATCTTTTGAAAAGTATTTTCCCGAAGAACACAATACAAAAATTAAAGTGAACTCCTGGATTCATAATCCTTTTTTACCCAACTTGGAAAAGCCTGAAAACATGTCAAATGAGATATATGAATCTCTTTTAGAAATGTCATCAGACACAAGTATGGAGTCATTGTTCAAAACGACGCCTCTTAATGATTTTTGGTGCAGAATCCAAGATGAATATGCAATGCTTGGCCAAATGGCTCTGGATATTCTTCTCCCGTTCCCAACTACATATTTGTGCGAAACAGGATTCTCTACCTACGCAGCCACGAAAACAAAATATCGCAAAAGACTGGACGCCGAAGCTGATATGAGACTCCAACTTTCTTCCATCAAACCTGATATCAAGCAATTGATGAAAAATAAAAAACAGTTTCATACCTCCCACTAGTTAGATTTTTTCTTTTTTAATGTTTTCTATTATTGTCCTTACCAAGTGGTGAAGTAAATAATAATTAGTAACTGATACATTGTACTTTTATTATGCTGATTAATAAAGAATACACTTATAAAAATAATTGTTTTATTGTAGGGTTCCATCAAGTATTTTGCTTCCCAAAAGGGTTCCGTCATTTAAAAAGTTTGAGAACCACTGTATAGATTAATGTAGAAGTGTAGACAAATTTTACGGAACCCTCGGTGGGTGAGTCCGACTCGCACTTGCCCGGTTTTTTCTGTGTCTTAGTGCGATATCTTGTGTGCATTTTACAGTATAGTATTAAATTATCTGTGGTTTTACTAAGTTTTACTTCTGTACTCACGATTTATTTGGGTGGCTGGTGTTATAACAACATTATGTGAAATATAGTTCCATTTTGTGACAGCTGTCAGACGTAATAACGTATTTATGGCGATAAAATGCATGGTAGATTGTTGCACATTTTTTAGCATAGATACGCTGCAATTTTATAAATAGGAACACTTTTCCTCATTAAGTTTAAATCGCTAGTTGTTGAATAAATTATTACATATAATCTATGTCCTTGTCCAAGCTTTAGGCACCTGTCCCATCAACGGCGAGTAGCGATTTTATTGCTCAAGAAACGTACAATAAATGCCTATTGTAGATCCCGTCCGTATAAACAAAAGAGATGCAGTATAGAGCGAGTACTCGCCGGCATGCGGCAGTGTGAACACTCAGCGGTAGGTATCTCTTTTGTTTACATGGGATTTACATATTAACATACGTATGTACCTTTCTTGAGCGATAAAATCGCTACTCGCTTTCACACCGTTGGTGGGACAAATGCCTTAAGCTACCTCCATACCAAAATTCACCAAAATCAGTCTACTAGTTTCAAAGATAGTAACAAATCCTTTCTCTTTAGTAGTTTCGTGTTATACAAATTCATTGTCGAGCCTTCAGACGTCTGTGGCTTCAAGGTTCATCATTCTATAAATGTTGATAAACTTTCGCGATTTGTACAGATTATAAAATTATATATACTATGGGTCTTAATATCGTGAATAATTTAAGGTAAAATATCTTGTTTATTGCCCGACGTTTCGACCGTATTGCGGGTAGACTGGTCCAGCTCAGCGTCACCTCCGTGAAGCGCGGGTTTCGGAAACTACCCTCGCTTGCATTTTTACCACGGCCGTCGCAATACGGTCGAAACGTCGGTCAATAAACAAGGTATTTTACCTTAAATTATTCACGCGATTATGACCCGTAGTATATTTAAGTTTATCATTCTACATGGATTGTCTACCCCAGAATTTGACCAAAAAAGTTATTATTTTTAATAATAATGTTTTTTATTTGAAATTATTCATACATGCAACTGTAAAATATGAACGATAATGGCTGTAGTAGCTTACTCTGTGGCACAGCCATTAACGCCCAACTTACAGATAAAACAAAAACAGAAAATAACATAATAAATAATAATCCCATGCATTAGATAAGGTTTCTGACAGTGATATACCACACACACACCACAGTGATATATAATTATTATTATTTATTTTATTTTAATATAAAATAGTGTTACAATTATAATGTACCTTGTTGTTGCCTCTTATACATATGCACATGACTTTTTATTGATAAGTACCCACTTATTATTAGGGGACCGTTGTAACATAAAATACAAGTGCTGTGCACACCTACAAGTGACAGGTTTACGCTAGTATGTAAGTAGATAACTTTAGATCTTAAGGCTAATCAATGTAAACTTGTAGTTGGAGTGCCATCACTAAATAGTATAAAACAAAGTCGCTTTCTCTGTCACTATATCCCTATGTATGCTTAAATCTTTAAAACTGCGCAACGGATTTTACTGCGGTTTTTTTAATAGATAGATTGATTGAAGAGGAAGGTTTATATGTATAATAACATCCATATATTTTATACCCGTGCGAAGCCGGAGCAGGCCGCTAGTAAATAAATAAAATAAATAAACTGTGTGTATGCGTGTGTTAGTTATATGCGCCATCTTTAAAATAAAGTACTTTCATTACCTCTACACCCTTTTGCTTTACGTCTAAATTACTGGTCGTTACGCCTCTAAACTTCTAATCCATTAATGACTGTCATTACTACAGATAAAAACAATTGCAAAGCTAAATAACAAAACAAAAACCTATTTTAGTATTAATTGTTTTTGTTTTGTCTACTCATTGCTTGGAGATTAAAATAGTGACTATGTTTTTTGTTGTAGGTTGAACAGATGATTACACGAGTCTAAATACGAAAATAATAATCACACTAATATTATAAAGGCGAAAGTTTGTGAGTATGTGAGTGTGTATGTTTGTTACTTCTTCACGTCTAAACGGCTGAAGCGATTTTAATAAAATTTGGTATGGAGTTGGCTGACACCCTGGATTAACACATAGGCTAATAAACCGCGGGTAACACCGCGGGGCACAGCTAGTATAATATATCTTGGACAACTCACACAACGCTATCTGATCCCAAACTAAGCATAGCTTGTACAATGGCGACCAGACAACTGATAAACATCCCTACTAATATTATAAAGGCGAAAGTTTGTGAGTGTGTGAGTGTGTATGTTTGTTACTTCTTTACGTCTAAACGGCTGGAGCGATTTTAATAAAATTTGGTATGGAGTTAGCTGACACCCTGGATTAACACATAGGCTTTTATAAATAGGCATTAACACATAGGCATTAATAAACTGTGGGTAACACCGGGGGCACAGCTAGTAATATATAAATGTGAATATAAGTTTGTTTGTTACGCTTTCACGCGAAAACTACTCAATCGATCATCATTAAACTTTGTACACATATTCTTGGATGTATTAGAAGTAACATAGAATTATAAAAAAAAGGGGAAAATTTACGCAGACGAAGTTACGCGGGACAGCTAGTACTTATATATTTCAAAATCAACGTGAACGGTGAAGTAAAAATTGATTTGAAATATTTATGACAAAACATAGAAATCGAACTTAATGTCTGTTAATAAAGCAGATAAAAAGTTTCATGAGCCAAGAAATGTATTCTTAAAATGAAAAGATAGCTTGAAATCTGATAGAAGTTTGATCTTAGAAGTATAAACCACAGAAACAAAGAAAGAGGTTAGAAATACTTTGGGAACGGGGCACGTGCGCCCACAAATAATCTGCATGGCTCATATTTTAACTGACATGGATTTCAACAGTTCTTAGTCCCTCATAATATAATTAGTACCTGATTGACCGAGCATTGCTTGCTATTTTTTTTTAAACGACGTTTTCTAAAAATTAAACCTAGCTAGATCGATTTATCGCCCCCGAAACCCCCAGATTTCTTTGCAAAGTGTCGTGTCCATCCGTCTGTTGTAATTTAGCATGGATATACATATTAGATACGCCGACAAAGTCGTAAAGTGGGGATGTGATTTTTTTTTTCACCTACCCCATCGTGTGGAGTGTCGTTGGATAGGTATTTTAAAAATATCCATATGACCAAATGAGAAGTAACAACGTACAAATTCGTACAAATTCTATTGAAAAATATTTATTTAACGTTGTTAGTAGTATGAAACAAAAACAACAGAAAACCCTTTTTTTAATAAATAAAGACGACTCCTGCTGCCTACTGCGTCTGTGTGTCTTTATATATCAAAATCAAATATAATTTTGTACCCTAGTACAAGCCCTGCGTCGCGAGGGACTTTACAAACATACCAGTCACGGACACAAAGTACACCCAGACTCGGAACAACAATTTGTGGATCACACAAAGTGGTGTCCCGGGAATCGAACCCACGACCTCTTGCGTAGCAGTCGGACACACTCCCACCGCGCCACACAGACTTCTTATACTGCATTATTATACATTGTGCGTGGCCCGATATGCACTTGCCCGATTTTTTAATTATTTCATTAGAAAACCAATAGCCATACAGTAGATTAATACTTTTACGTAATACATAAGTATAATGCTAACATCAGGTTATCCAGGGTCCTTACTCACTATGTTTTTTTTCGATTTCGTGGCAAGTCCGCGCGAATTGACGCATACGCTCAAACCTGTTCGCGAGCATGCGCAATGCATTTCTAAGCACAGCTTTCTGTACACCATTATAACAAGATTTTGACAGTTAAAAGCGCGGGCTTGGCGTGAAAACAAAAAATAAGATATTGAATAAGGACCCTGTATAACAATTTGTAATAATTTGACTAATAAACGGAAACAAACAAACAAATTTAGAAAACAATACATTTACCTTCAGCGACTTACCTCATAAGAAGTTTAAAATTTAAAGATTAAAGATACAATATAAAAAGACGTTAAGTGTAATTATAAGTGTGTCCACTGCTGTCGTTCTAATACAAAAACAATTTCATGGCCTTTCTAATCTATTCTCTATTCTGTGGAATGAACACATCATGATTAATTCACGAAGCGTAGAATATAGGCTTGCCCCCTGCAATAATGCTATATCGACGTTTGGACCGTGAATCTCAACGATATGATAGGGAAATATATTTCTTTAAGTTATTCCAAACATTATTCACTAAGGACTTAAGAACCCATCTTTTAGATGGTAAGTTCTGATGTCAATAGAAACCATAGACGTACCAATGATCATTTAAATGGAGGGCGACAATAGGGTATTGCACCCATTTTTGAAAAGTGTCTCAATTAAATTCTATAATGGTAATTAGCCACTAAAAATAAACATTTTTTTTATTCAATCGATAAGTGTCACGAGCTTTAAGTTTTAAATTTTCAAATTTCCCGCGTAATTTGACGAAAACGCTGGACGCAGTGGACACCTTAGTTCTCTGTGGTCATGACGTCAATTGGCTGGGTAAACAAATGTGCTGACGCTGATTTTGAATGACAATTACGGCCAGCAGTTGACAGTTGACACTTTTAGTTTACACAGCCGTATGACATAAGGGGCATCTAAACAGGCCTGTTGCCAATAGAGCCGCCACAAATTGCCGTAAAAATGGCCATTTTTACGGCAATTTGTGGCGGCTCTATTGGCAATCAATTGCTCGGCCAATAATGGCAATATGTCTACAATTGTATGGCGCATGATCCAGTCTCCTAAACGGGCTACACAACCCGGCAACAATGAAATAGAGGGCGACTGAAACCACAACAAAATTGGCCGGGCAACATTGCGGAAAATAGATCGCTCAGCGATCGTCCGGCAACCATCAAATTAATATTGGAGAGTACTGCCATGTTGCCGGCCACAGCATTGCTACCACAAATTGCCGTAAAAAAATGCCCCGTTTAGACGTCCCTTTAATAACATGGCGGCTACTAAGTATTTCATGGTGTTATAAAACAGATTAAAAAAAACTGAAAAATTTGAATTGAATTTTAAAATTTATTTAGTTATTTTATGAACTAATACTTACATTTTCGGGCTGCCCTTTACCTAAACTATCTCAATAACATATTTATAGATTTTTCTCATAAAGAGTAAAATACCCTATTTCGGGGGAGTTTTCAAATGTGTATCTTTTACGATTTCGCGGGATTTCCTACAACATAATAGAAACATACAGGGCGGAATTCCTTGCCCCGTCTGTGTTTCCAATTAATTATAACCTGGACACTTTTAGGACCAGAGTACATATTATTTTCTGGGTGCGCTCGTTCCAACGTTTACCATCTGGCATGATGGGAACCAAGAGAAAGCCCATATCTATACTAATATTATGAAGCTGAAGTGTTTATTTGTTTGAACGCGATAATCTCAGGAACTACTGAGCCGAATTGAAAAATATTATTTCTGCATAGCTAATTTATCGAGGAAGGCTATAGGCTATACAACCTCACGCTACGACCAATAGGAGCGGAGCAGCAATGAAAAATGTTGTAAAAACGGGGAAAATTTATGCAGACGTAGGTAATTGCTCGGGCCAGCTAGTCATTGCGGTAGCTACCTCCTTGGCCACATTACCCATGAAGGGATCATATTAACCCTCTCCCGCCACAATAATTTAAACTAACAGTTCAGAATAACTAATAAATAGTTACGTACAGTGTATCCGACTGCTACACAAGAGGTCGTGAGTTCGATCCCAACCCGGGATAAAACTTTGTGTGATGAGCACGATGGTATATTCTGTGTCTGGGTGTTATATATCTATAACTAGCTGTCGCGCGCAACTTCGTATGCGTAATTTTTCCCCGTTTTTGCAACATTTCTCGTCGCTGCTCCGCTCCTCTTAGTCTTAGCGCGATGTTATATAGCCTATAGCCTTTCTCGATAAATGGGCTATTCAACAAAAAAATATTTTTTCAAATCGGACCAGTAGTTCCTAAGATTAGCGCGTTTAAACAAACAAACTCTTCAGCTTTATAATATTAGTATAGATATATATGTATGTTTATCAGTTGTCTGTTTTCCATAGTACAAGCTCTGATTAGTTTGGGATCAGATAGCGTTGTGTGAGTTGTCCCAAGATATTATAAGTTAAAGGGTTAACATTACCAAAATACGCCTGTTACAAAGCACATAATGAGCCGTTGTAACCGTAACGCCCACGTAAATGCAATGCTGACCTTTAGTAAGTTGCGTGGGCGAATAAATGATGAGTCTTTATCAAGAGTTCTGTGTGGTCGTAATAGACTTAGACGGTGCAGAGTTTCGTTAGTAGTTGTGTGTTTTGACTTAATAAGATAATTCTATGTCCATCCAATTCTAGGTCCATAGTAATATTTTAAATGTGAAAGTGACTCTGTCTGTTTGTCTGTTACGCTTTCACGCTCAAACAGCTAAATCGACTTAGATTAAATTTGGTACGGAGATGGTTTGAATCCCGGGGAAGGACATTAGATTTTATAGATAGAAGGACATGAGTTTTTATCGCGATAGCCGACATCCACGCGAGCGGAGCAGCGGGCGAAAGCTAGTAACTAATAATTAATAACGTAGTTAAAGCACCCTCACCAACCAAACACACAAAACAAACTAACGCTCACAACACCAAGAACCGAACATGGCAAAAGATCCATGCTATACAACGGGATTAAATTGTATAACAATCTACCAAAAGATGTGAAGGACTGTGAAAGTATGACTTCCTTCAAGAAGAACATAAAATAATATATAAGTGAAAGTATATACTAAGTTAACTATTACATATGAACAAAAACTTTAAAAAAAAATACGAAAGTAACGATACTTATATTTATTTATTTGTATTTTAGTAAATGCCATGAAATATACGTGAATAGAAATAATATACATAAACATATACATATTTTTAACTAAAACAGAAACTCAATAATAAATATATTTACTTAACTAAAGCATCACTTGCCACCATCTATCATTTCACACATAAAAGCTAAGTCCGTGCAAAAATAGTTTCGGTTAATTACAACAGTATTATAGGCCTTAGTAAACACCTTTTGTTCGAGCGGACACCGACGCGTCGTCGATGCAAAATGTAGGTGTCTGCAAAAATATGAATATTTTTTTGCAGACATCTACATTTACCTAAAAATTAAGAATTGTGTGAAGCAAACACTATTGGAAACTATACGTTTGCGATTACTTTTTTGAGTTATTGACTTAAACATATTTACGGTCGAACTTATGTCTTTTTATTTTTTATTTTACTTAGTTATATTATTAATGCATGCTCAATAAGTGGACTGAAATGTTCTTTGAGTAATAAAGATCTTTAAACCTAAACATTAACCAAAATACGCAAAATAATAAATATTTTTTCTTAAAAAAGATAACTAGCAATGTAGGATTGTGTGTCCCACATCAGAAGCCAGGATTGCTAATACTAACGCTTCCAACTAAGCTCAATGGCTTATGTTAGCAGTAGGTTTACGTCAGTAGTAGGTATAATGGATAGAATTCCAAGACGCGACCTCACGATTGCGAGTCCGAGTATACATGCATATTGTAATTATTTATTGTAAATATATAGTTCTTAGATTGTAAAGTTGTGTATTTCGTAAATAATTTAATTGAAGCGGCAGTAGCCTAATGGCTAAGGCATTGGTCTCGCAATCGTGAAGTCACGACTTCGAATCCTACCCATTATACTACCGACGTGAACCCACTCCTAACACAAGCTTTTGAGCTTAGCTGGAGGGGTTAACAAGATTGCTAGTAATGTGAAGCTCAATTCCAATGATGGTAAAATACTGTACGACAATTTTCGACATTCACGTACGAAACAAACAGTAGTATCACATGTCATTCTGAGGGTCAACGACCTACAGTCACGATTTCCAAATGTCATGTACTACAACGGTTATTACAGATATACAAAAGGAATATAACATAAAAACGTTACAACATTGTCCCCATAAATGTGTGACGTCAGTCCCTTAGGAAAACAAAGGCTACAAAAACATGTACTATGAATGTCCCTTACCATAGGTTAGTGAATAATCTATAACGTGACAGGTCGACATGCCACGTTTGGATACATTTTTAAAACCCAACTACTAGCAAAAACAAAATTAGTTTATAATTAACCTTGCTTATTTATAAACTGTAAAATACCTATACAATAATTGCATTTTTGAAAGATAGAAAATTTTGAAGGCCAGACTCAGGTATCGAACCCGAGACTTCCGTAGCCAAACCGGGGCCAGAAGCGAACCACCGATCTGGACTATGTTACTAGACCTCAAACTTTTCTATCCCTTGATGCTCGCGAGTTGGCCCCGGTTTGGCTACGGAAGTCCGGGGTTCGTTTCCTGAGTCTGGGCTTCAAATTTTTCTATCTTTCAAAAATGCAATTATTGTATTTGTAAAGTAATTGGCAAGAAATGCCTATAAAAATTAGTGTAACATACGGCAAGCGTGGTGCGATCAAAGATGTCCGCCGCGCATGCTCGTTGAGGCATTTCAAAGCGCAGCTCTCTATCTACTATTATGACAAGATTTTGACAATTAGGAAAAAAATAACGTGATTAAGGAATCAGTACTTTTCCGTGAGGGAGTAACAACATCCATTCATCCTGACCATTTTTCACTTTTGTAAAATTTTACTCTGTTCCAATTTAGAAGTCGTTTTTGACAGATATATCTAAAAAGACTTCTAGGAAAGAGATGGAGATGTACAGCACTAGTAGGTTCTATACACATCATAATAACTAAACGTGGGATTGCAATAAATTAGTATTATTCGTACAAAATCCATTCTAATATTATAAATGTGAAAGTAACTCTGTCTCTCTGTCTGTCTGTCTGATATGCTTTCACGCTCAAACGACTCAACCGATTTAGATGAAACTTGGTATGGAGATAGTTTGAGTCCCGGGGAAGGACATAGGATAGTTTTATCGCGATAACCGATATACACGCGGGCGGAGCCGCGGGCGAAAGCTAGTAAACAATCATCACCATCATCAGCCTATCGCAGTCCACTGCTGGACATAGGCCTCTCCAATTGCACAATATAAAGCGTTTATTTTGTTAATGAATGATTTGATTTATTGTTAATTTTACAATGCTGATTTACAGACATAAATTATCATAATTGTTTATTTTTCAAATTAAGTGAAACATGTAGGAGTTACATTCCCAAAAATGACTTCCTAATTTGAGTAGAGTTTATTCGAATGAACTGCACTTGCAGTCTTAACTACGAGTACAATAGTAGCAGTTACGCAAGCTCATGGTACCAAACCAGACATATCACTTTCCTCATCGGGAAAATGATTGGAGACATAAACAGAACGGTTTCTAAGTTTCATCATATTTTTTTCCGGAAATAGTTCGTATCAAAGTGGCAAGTACTAAATTGGTTAGAGTGGGTGTTTTGGTTTAACATCGATACAAATATACCTACTTATCTATAGGTATTTTTACAAATTGCTTTGTCTGTACATCTTTACTAATATTATAAAACTGTAGAGTTTAACAATAATCAAATCAAATAAATTTATTTGTGGAACATAGGTACATGGTTATAACATTAAAATACAATCGTCTCACTATGTTTTGCCTATGTAAGGCGTACAAATGTTTAAAACAAAAAAAATGTAAATTATATACAAATAAAAAAAAGGAAAGACACTAAAAGTAATAGAATAATATAGAAAAACAATTAAACAATAACATAAATAATTCAATTAGATCAATTTAAAATCAAACATGTCAATAATTAAATTAAAAAATATATATATAATTAATAAGTAAATCAATATAACATGTTATTACACCAAAAACAAAGCGAATGTCGGGATAATTTATCATTTAAAAAATCTATTATTGTGTAGTACGCTTTATTCACCAGAAATCTATGGAGTGCTGTCTTGAAACGATTAAGGTTATCTTGACACTTAATACAATTTGGTAATTTGTTGTAGATTGTAGGTGCCATACCTAGGAAACGCTTAGAAAAAAGTGCAGTTTGATGTTGTTTCAGACGTAGTGTACCCTGATGACGTCAATTTGTAAGAGTTTCGAAACGATTAAAGTTAACTTTGACAAATATAGCCACTTCATAAACATAAAGCGATGGAAGAGTTAAATTCTTTACACTTAAAAAATATGGTTTGCAACTATCTGTCGTTTTAATCCCGCTTAATAAAAAACAATAACAATAATATTTTTATTTATCCTCACAATACTTTAGTCCTTTTAGGTACCTTACAAATATTTACATGAGTAAAAAATATAGTATATGTGAGGAGCTGGTGTCTGAAGTAGGTTTAAGCCTGTATTACAGATCACCCACTGGAAAATGGGTAGGTATACATTTAAACAAGTTTTTAAGCAAAGATAATAGTGTGTTCTGAGTTTTTAAGGCTAAAACAAATATTACACATTAAAAGGTTGTGTTTATTTTTGTGTGGGTGCGTGTTTTGTGGGTGCTATATGGTATGTAACATCACGCTACGACTAATAGGAGCAAATCAGCAATGAAAAATGTTGCAAAAACGGGGGAAATTAACGCTAACGAAGTTGCGCGGGACAGCTAGTTGAAGATATTTATAAAAAAACTAACCTAGATTGAAGATCGACTAATTAAGGGTATCTGAATCGAAAACCATGTTAAGTTTTTTTCGTGTCTGTTTTTTTGTTTGTTCAGGGTTGACGCAAAAGCTGCTTTACAGATTCCATTAAATTTTTTGTAGCATAATCTCTTCTGTCCTGTATGTAAATTAAGTTATAGGCTATATATCATCACGCTACTTTCCTTAGTAACTGAACAATAATGTCTTTATGACGCGGGCGGACCACGAGCATAAGCTAGTATGTTTCTAAATATATACATATTATAGATAAATAATCGTGCTCATCACACAACGATTTATCCTATCCTCGATCGCTGTCTTAGCAGTCAGGGTCTAGACCAGAGTTTCCCAAACTGGGTTCCATGGAACCCAAGGGTTCTGTAGAAAAGTTACCAGGTTTCCTCGAAATATTTTTGAAAATTTGAAAAAAAAGTGATTCTGGCAATCACTTTTTTTCACTTTTTGTTGAAAGAACAACTATAAAACACGTTGGTTGGTCTTCAGTTTTGAGAGTTCTCATTTCATTTGAATTACCTACCAAATAGAGGGAGAAGTATTATGACTAGACATTGGTATACCTACTACCCCTCCATATAACTTTTTTTCCAAAAAAACATCTAACTGACTTCGATCACATTTGACGGGCTCTGTGGCGCGGTGGGATCGATCCCCACCCAGGATAAAACTTTGTGTGATGAGCACATGGTTTATTCTGTGTCTGGGTGTTATTTATCTATAATATGTATGTATTTAGAAATATATAAGTATGTTTGTCAGTTGTCTGGTTGCCATAGTACAAGCTCTGCTTAGTTTGGGATCAGATAGCGTTGTGTGAGTTATCCTAAGATATTATTATTATTAATCAGGGGTGATTTGCTGGCATTTATAGAAGAGTTTCGTTGTCTATCTCCGAAATTCAAAATGAACAAAAAAATAATTTTAATCATTCCGTCCATGCATGACGAAGTTATGCCCGAACATACATAAAAAAAACATCCTCATTTTTGAGGTAAGTAAGGTATTTTGTGGGTGATCCGTTGTGTTAAAAGTTTGGGAACCCTTGCAGTAGACCAACAAATCTGTCAATTTTTTACATTCAGTCTGACTGACTGGATACACTGATTGACTTTTTACTTTTTTACTTTTATTTTTTATATTTTATTGACACTGCACTATGCTATGTAATTCGTTTGTTGACATTATTATTATAATTTTTTGTTGTTTATTAGCTATAAGTTTTTCTATGATTCATTCGTAATCCTAATGAATTGACATGACCTGTATTCTATTGACTATTTTTGTTACTCAATTTATTAAATTATAATTTTGTGACATGTAAGAATTCCTTACCAATAAATAACTATGCCTATGACACTAATAATGATATGCACGACTGCACATAGTACACGTGTTGAGTATTAGCCATAATTTAATCAACCGTTATTGCAACACCCACTCAATAACGCAACTATTGCGTTAATGATGTCATCTATTTACATAATGTAACACTAACCACATTTCATAGAACCATCGACTGATTATTACTGATTAATTAATGCGGTTAAACCAAAACACGTTCGTATTTAGATAAATTCATAGGTAGTGTAAAGTAAAAAATTGCTCTGAAGTATTTTGTTCGGTACAACCCCGCTAGTTTTAAGCGCAGGCCACACCGCTAGCGAGCGAGCGAGTGAGCTGGCGGGCGAGGGAAACTTTTTTTTATAAGTCGACTTCCGAATTAGGGTACAAGTCCTGTGTCGCGGGGGACTTTACAAACATACAAGTCACGAACATAAAGTACAGCCAGACTCGGAACAACAATTTGTGGATCACATAAAGTGGTGCCCCGTGTGGGAATCGAACCCACGACCTCTTGCATAGCAGTCGGACACACTCCCACCGTGCCACAGAGGCAAACTATACAGACTAAGCGAAGAATTTTGAATTGAAATGAAGCTTTGGTGAACTAAAGTGTTATTTATACAAATATTAAAAAGCTGTAGACGACCCGCGCAACTTTGTCTGCGTTATTTTCCCCCGTTTTTGCAACATTTTTCATTGATGCTCGGCTCCTTTTAATTGTAGCGTAATATTATATAACCTATAATCTTCCTCGATAAATGGGCTATCCAAGACTAAAAAAAAAAAAATCTATTTGGACCAGTAGTTCCTGAGATTATCGTGTTCAACCAAACAAAAAAACCTTTAAACTTTATAATATAGATATTGACTGCCTCTGTAGCGCGGTGGGAGTGTATCCGACTGCTACGCAAGAGGTCGTGGGTTCGATCCCCACCCAGGATAAAACTTTGTGTGATGAGCACGATGGTTTATTCTGTGTCTGGGTGTTATTTATCTATAATATGTATGTATTTAGAAATATTTAAGTATGTTTATCAGTTGTCTGGTTCCCATAGTACAAGCTCTGCTTAGTTTGGGATCAGATAGCGTTGTGTGAGTTGTCCCAAGATATTATATTATTATATCTACTTGTATATCAATCTTAACTGTAATATGAACTATCTTGAAATAAATGAGTTTTTTTTTTAATAGATAACTAGCAATGTGGGATTGTGGTCCCACATTACTAGCAATCCTGTTAACCCCTCCAGCTAAGCTCTATGGCTTGTGTTAGGAGTGGGTTCACGTCGGTAGTATAATGGCCAGGATTCGAACCCACGACCTCACGATTGCGAGACCGATGCCTTAGCCTTAGGCTACCGCCGCTTTGAAATTGAAATTAAACTATGTTGGTTCACTCCGAAAACTACGGTGTGAACCAACATAGGGCGGGCGAGCGAGCGGGCGGGCGGGTGCGCCTGGCAAGGCGTGCGGACTAACTCTTTTCATACTTTGGTTCACACCGCGAAGTACGGTCAGCCAAGAAAACAAAACAAAGTCATATCAAAGCTTCCTTTTCAACCAAAATAGAGATAAGGTTGATATTAGTAACTGTCAGTATATTATTGCAAGAGAAAATCAACCTTGTTGTTACTGACGTGCAAATTAATTTTAACCGTAGGGTGATAAACTGTATTTTTGGACTAATGTACAATGTTAGATATATTTCGGGACTTAATCGCGTGAATTATTTAAAGGTTGGGAAGAACCTTTTATTTACCCGACGTTTCGATCGAATTGCACCGATCGTGGTCACGGGTCGACTGACCACGATCGGTGCAATTCTTTTGTATGCAATTTTAATATGTATAAAAATCGCGAAAGTTTAAAAACAATACTGTTTAGTGGCTGACATAGCTTATCACT
Organism: Herminia tarsipennalis; assembly: GCA_945859575.2. Lineage (NCBI taxonomy): Eukaryota > Metazoa > Arthropoda > Insecta > Lepidoptera > Erebidae > Herminia > Herminia tarsipennalis. The sequence continues at coordinate 18,899,445 of OX243849.2, read as the reverse complement.
TTAGTTCGCGGTGTGAACTGATATAATATATTATCGGTTAGCCCGCCCGATTACAAAAAGAGGTGAAACGTGCTCGCCCGGCTATCTCGCTCGCTCGTCAGCTGGCGGTGTGGCCTGCGCTTTATTCTTATACTTAACTAAAAGTATTAAACTACCTATTATTTCTCTTCTTTTATTTTTAACCGCCTTCAAAAAAGTTTGTTTCCGATTTAGTTGGGGTTGTCGCTATTCGACTGCTTGTTTTTCTGGGAATGTTTTAATGTATAAAACGTTGTCATAGCTTTTAAATTACGAGAGATATAGAATAAAACTTAGGAGTGAGTCAGCGAAATTTGCATTCAATAGAATGTAAACCAAAGACACAACATTCGCTAGTTAAAATGTTGATGAAATCTATTACTGTTAACAATATTAGCAGCTATAGATATTATCAACATAGTTGCTGTTATTGTTATGAATAAGGCGGTATCTAAGTATAGACTAAACGAAATAACATAATACAAGAAATAATAAAATTGACGTGTAAGATAAATTCCAAACACTCTATTAATAAAAAAATAGCGAATGGGCTAAATCTTTGTATGATAAACTTTGTTGGTTATAACTTTATAAAGCATCTTGCATATAATGGAAACATTGTAAAAATGGCAATTTGAAAAGAGTGGCCGCGAGTTTTTATTGTCAGGTTCTTTTCTATGACTTTACCTATTGTTTGCGAACTTGGCATTACAAGTAAATGTAAAATCCCGATGTATCACAAGAGTTGTTTTGCATCCTAAGTGAATAAAGAATTTTAAATTGAATCAAAATATTAACATTCGTAAAACAAGGAAAAAATGTTAACAAACTTTGACTATTTTGCACCCGAATGCGCAAGGAGGAGGTTTGTATGTTATTATGTTAATATGGATGTATGTATGTTTATTTCTTTAGCACGCTCTAGAGCCTAAATGGGTTGATGGATTTTAGCTTGAGAGGTATCTTTAGATGTCTCAGATATGAGAGTAACACAAATTGAAATGGAGGACTTTTGGCGTTAATTTTAAGCAGTACGGTTTTTACCCGACTGCGAAGGTGGGTTATGTGTTTGACGTGTATGTATTTATATTTCTAATGTTTCTTTGTCCGCTCATAACTACTGAAGGGCTCGACCAATTTAAAAAAAATGATTCATCTTGAAGACGCGAATGTCTGGGTAGACGTGAATACTGGGTACATAAACTTCTTAAAAAATCCAAATGGCGGATTTTGGCGGACTGAAAAAAGAAAGAAATTGTTTTTAAGACCCTCTTTTAAGTGGGATGACTCAGTGGCTACTGAACAGATCGAGATATCTGCGAGGTTAAGCAATGTTACCACTGCCGGTCCATAGATGGGTGATCGTTTTAGAACATTATCATACACCTCCATGCCTCGGAGAGCACGTTAAGTCGTCGTCCTGCGCCTAATCTCTCTCCGGTCGTGTCGTATTTTCGTCGGGCTATGAGAGTGAAGGAATAGAGAGTGCACTTGAGTCTGTGAAACACTAGTGCACTATACCTAATATCCCTTGCGTAATTGGCTAGTCTCTAATGAGATTAGGCGCCGTAACCGAAATCGGTTAGGAGACCATTATTATTTAATCAAAGGGCTTTAAAAGGATAGTATTAAAAAATGTTTGAAATGCAAATCATAGAAAAAACAATATTATTATTAATCAAATAGTTCTTACTAAATCACCTTGTGATTATCTTGCAATGATTAAAAAGTACTAAATAAAAAAATAAATTTAAACACTAAAGAAATCCGTGCAAAAGACAGAAACAAGATATTCTTCATATTTATATCATGCAGTCGAAGGCATTAATGAATTATTGACTGCCTCTGTGGCGCAGTGGGAGTGTGTCCGACTGCTACGCAAGAGGTCGTGGGTTCGATTCCCACACGGGACACCACTTTGTGTGATCCACAAATTGTTGTTCCGGGTCTGGGTGTAATTTGTGTCCGTGACTTGTATGTTTGTAAAGTCCCCCGTGACACAGGGCTTGTACCCTACTGCGGGAGTTGTTTAAAAAAAAAAAAAAAAAAAAAAATTCTGTTGAACTTAAAATCGTGCTGCTGATTGCATGATATTAATTATGTTTCTGTCTTTTGCACGGGAGTTTATTTTAGTTTTTAACGATATTTGTATTTGCATACTATAAAAATATTTCATAATTTACCAATATACAGGATAATTTTTAATGTAATAATAACCTTCCGTTCATGGCTTCTTTACATAACACTAATTAACCTTGTAATACTAGTTTTTGAAAATATTTAATAAATTAATTAACCCTTGAAGTAATTTTTATAGGCATTTCTTGCCAATTACTTTACAAATACAATAATTGCATTTTTGAAAGATAGAAAAATTTGAAATCCAGACCCAGGAATCGAACCCGAGACTTCCGTAGCCAAACCGAGGCCAGAAGCGAACCACCTATCTGGACTATGTTACTAGACCTCAAATTTTTCTATCCCTTGATGCACGCGAGTTTAGGCCCTCGCAAGCGCCATCTAGTCGGTAGTTAAAGAACTATCACGGCTTTTGTTATTGCTTCGTTACAGAGAGCATTTTAACAAATTATGATATCGCTGGCCGAACATTGAAGTAATTTTTATAGGCATTTCTCGCCAATTACTTTACAAATACAATAATTGCATTTCTGAAAGATAGAAAAATTTGAAATCCAGACCCAACCCGAGACTTCCGTAGCCAAACCGGGGCCAGAAGCGAACCACCTATCTGGACTATGTTACTAGACCTCAAATTTTTCTATCCCTTGATGCACGCGAGTTTAGGCCCTCGCAAGCGTTATCTAGTCGGTAGTTAAAGAACTATCACGGCTTTTGTTATTGCTTCGTTACAGAGAGCATTTTAACAAATTATGATGTCGCAGGCCGAATATTGAAGTAATTTTTATAGGCATTTCTTGCCAATTACTTTACAAATACAATAAGATTTTAAGAAGCTTGCGAGGGCCTAAACTCGCGTGCATCAAGAGATAGAAAAATTTGAGGTCTAGTAACATAGTCCAGATAGGTGGTTCGCTTCTGGCCTCGGTTTGGCTACGGAAGTCTCGGGTTCGATTCCTGGGTCTGGATTTCAAATTTTTCTATCTTTCAAAAATGCAATTATTGTAGTAATTAACCCTTAATCAGTTATCACTGGTTTTTGGAGTTATGGTCTTAACCACCTATAGACTTTTTTTATTGGAATAAAATTATTGTTTATTCTGGGATTTAGATGCCTAAACCTAAAAAGAAACATCGATTTTACTCCAGGGTCTCCCAGATGTGTGGTAAATGGTTGTGTGACAAAAGCAAGTGGTAGGTGGTGAAGGGTTAATTTGTATTTTTTTTTTCAAATATTATATTACGAAGTTATTTGGTGTATTGTGAAGAAGACTATGGCGGGAGGTTACTTATACGTGATGGAATTAATAACTAAAGCTTAAATATAATATATTACTCAAGAACTTGTTATTAAAGTTACGAAGGTGTACTAAGTGAATAGTTTTTTAGGGTTCCGTAGCCAAAATGGCAAAATAGAACTCTTATACTTTCGCCATGTCAGTCCACAGCTTTGTTCAGAGACTGCTAGGAACTAACTTAACTGCTAACGGCGACAAAGTGAAAGAATAAAATCTTGAAAAAAAATATTTTTTTAAATGTTCACATTTAAGGATCCGTTTGTAAACAGAATCAAGTGTCCCCCCCTCCCCCGTCAACTAAATGGTTGGTGTTGGGTATGTAAAAAAATACACGGTAGTAGTATTTATAGTGAAAATTAAAGAAAAACTATCACAGCTAAGTAGGCTTGACAAGTTTACGAATAACAGCTGATTAAATGAGATGTAACAAAATTTTCATACTAATTCCATTGAAAAATACCTATTATTAAGAAGATATAGACGTTGTAAATATCAAACAAAAGCAACAGAAAACCCACATCTTAAGCCACATTATTCGAATGGGGGGGGAATACGGAACCCTACATTGTGCGTGGCCCGACATGCACTTGCCCGGTTTTTATTAAAAGTTATGTAAAGCTTTTATGAATCCGGGCATTTTTAGGATTCCGTAGATAGCTGGAAACTTTTATAATGTTTTGAAAAAAATTAGCGGCGTGAAAATGACTGCGCATTTGTTATGACGTCACACTTTACTTTTGTTTAACATGAACCCAGCATTTCCCGTCGGATTTTCCTGAGTGGATGTCAGTTATCGTGATAAATCGTTGCTATGATAAACCTTTTGATTTTGATTCACCAACAATGTCAGTATAGTGTACCCACTAAGGCTGATTTTGGTTTATCTCATGTTTCACTTTTTGATAATACAGTTTGCATTAGTCCTTTAACATGGTGTATAGTATATTAGTCGCAGCACCTTACCCCTATATCAAGTTTATAAACATTCAAACATTGTAAAATTGACAATTTGAAAAAAGTGGCCGCGAGGTTTTATTGCCAGGTTCTTTTCTCTGGCTTTACCTATTGTTTGCGAACTTGACATTACATGTACATGTAGAATCCCGACGTATCACAAGAGTTGTTTTGCATCCTAAATGATAAAGAATTTAGAATTTTTCAATTTTGTTTCCTTTTATTTTCAGCCAGCTGAGCCGAGCGTATAGGTTATTTACTTTTCCGTTAAATACTTTGTAATCGGGTTTTTCCTTTTTATAATTTTTGATGAGATTACATCTTATAAATCAATGACCGTCTGCCCTCACGAAAAAGATGTCAACGCTCACGTTATTCATTGGTTACTGTTGCTAAGCAGTTCGTCAAGTCACGTCCGTTCCGCCTGCTGATAGGCTGAAGTATTGAGGCCGTCAGCTTTAGTCCTCAGATTTAGCTTTAGTGGAGCCGGGTCTACTAAAGCTGTTACAGGCATAGTTGTTTTTTACAATGTCATCAATGTTTTGGCGATTGCAAAGCTCAATGTTTTCTTATGACATTATCACCTAAACTTATCGCCTGTAAACCAACTTTACAGACAACCATTTTTAACTGACGACATCCGGTCTAGAATATAACCCATGTGTAATAACATACATTATAACTGACACAAAGAACACCAAGCTTGGAATTACACAAAAATTCTACCAGGTATCTAATCAATATATTTTCTCTGGGCTTAAAAACAAAATTTGATGAAACTAAAATGTTTCGTTCCCAAAATTCCTATTTACGACCGATATAGTAGTTTTCCCAGAAAAACCTCTACTTTGTTACAAAAAAGAAACTTGCTTAATCAAAACAGAGACGAGTGAATATTAATGAAAGATGCCGAAGATAAATTAATGAACGCTCTCTAAAAGACGAGCGAGGTTGGGTCGGGACCGTTTATTTTGCAATCACTTCAGAATGTATACCTTTTATATATTAGGGATCGAGAGGGAATGTTTACGTGTTTTTTAATTTAAAGATGTGTTCATTTTGATGGTGAAGATATTTCTTTAAAACCTTTACCATCAAAATGCGCACTTATATTGCTCATAGGTACAACTTTTATTAGAAAAGTGAGATCAAATTTAATCAGTGAAGAGTTTACCTATATTATAAGTATTATACTTCCATAGTTTTTTAAGTTAAAATTATTTCCTTTACTTGAGAACTTTTTCATTAAACGAGCTAAAAAAGAAATTTTTAGGCTCTCAGATTTTGATTAAATTTTGTATAAGCACTAGCGGATACTTGTCTACTGCGATTCTATTTTGGAAAAAGGATGAAAAACACGACAACCTCTGGTACACAGGACATTGTGGATTTGATTCCCATACGGTGGGATTAAGAATTTGATTTTCTGAATCTTATGGTTCATTACCGTGCATCGCTGTCGCGCGCGGCTTACGACGTACGGCTGACGCGCGCGGCTGATGCGATAATAGTCATAGTGCGCGTCTGTCGCAAACCTCGGAAACAGCGCCATACATTCTCATACTCTGACTATTGTCACATCGGACGCGCGCGTAAGCCGCACGACTTAAGCAGCGTTCGGCCGCGATGCAAGGAAATGAACCTTTAGTGTACTTTGTGTCTGTGATTTATTTGTTTGAAAGCACCCCGGGACACTGGACTGGTACGAATGTTTTTTTTATCTATCTACGCCAGAAGGAGGGAAATGTATATTAACATATATGTGTTTGTATGTATGTCCATTAATTTAGCCTAAACGTCTTGACGAATTTCATCATGTAAGGTTTTAGATTCGTCTTCTGCCATATTTTTATTTATAAGTATACTTAACTTTACAGTTTAAGCTGTCGGGTTTATTTTAAATTTGTTTAATTACTTAAGTTTGTTTAGAAAAAAAAACATTGTGACTGCCTCTGTGGCGCGGTGAGAGTGTGTCCGACTGCTACGCAAGAGGTCGTGGGCTCGATTCCGACACGCGACACCACTTTGTGTGATCCACAAATTGTTGTTTCGAGTCTGAGTGTAGTTTTTGACTTGTATGTTTGTAAAGTCCCCCGCGACACAGGGCTCGTACCCTACTGCGGGAGTCGTATTTATTTAAAAAAGAAAAAAAATGTCATAATATCATAAATGTCATTGCTCTTTATAATATAATTTCCTTTAGTCGCAGGTAAAAATAAACGCGATGGCTGGAAGTGTAGTAGACCGTAATTCCTGTGTTCATTAGATTAAAAGATAATGATACAGTACACAGGATGTTACCTTCAGTGAACGAGTCTCGTTAGGATTTCTTGAAATTTCATCAATGTGAACAAAAACATCCGGTCGAAGCTGGATTCACTTCCGTTTCAGTTTATTTTTCTGATCACAAACTAGAAATAATGTTGGATTTTATTTATTTCCTTTTTGTACCAACAGCAGACAACAATTTTATAATAGTTTCTACTATACAACATAATTATTGTAATTTTATAGGCATTTCTTGCCAAGTACGAGTACTTTATAAATACAATAATTGCATATTTGAAAGATAGAAAAATTTGAAGTCCGGACCCAGGAATCGAACCCGAACCCGAGATTTCCGTAAGCCACTACACTAGTACTAAAGTTCTAGTAACATAGTCTAGACAGGTGGTTCGATTCCGGCACCGGTTTGGCTTACGGAAGTCTCGGGTTCCATTCCTAGGTCTGGACTTCAAATCTATCTTTCAACTATTGTATTTATGCAACATAATTTCAATATAGGTTAAACCGTGAAAATAATACACTCTTCTTTGTAGGTCAGTTGTGAAATTAACTTCATTCTATATACTTCACTCAGTCTCTCTCTCAATGGGAGAGTCTTACACCTTGCATTTAACATTTATTTCTCACAATATATTTCATGCAGAGAATTCAGTGCAATTTCTTGTATTCATTACGTGTATTATATTTAAATCAAAAGACGCGGGTACAATTTGCTAACACATAAAAAGAAAATTTCAACAACAACAAAACAGCCATTTGTTGCAACCGCGAGGCACAACTTTTATCATTTTAGTTTTTTTATTGTAATTATCTAATAGTAAGTATGTAATCTACATATATATATAAAACAAAGTCGTGTTGGTTACACCATTTATAACTCAAGAACAGCTGGACCATTTTTTATGATTTTTGTGTTTTTGGACTTGTCTTCGTCCGAAATAGTATTAACCACATTTGAAACTTAACAAAAAAAAAAATATAAAAAAAAAAATCCCATACATGTTATTGGGTTTCGTGCCTGTCAAACATTTAATGTTTATTCAGTCGATACGGCAAACTCTCCCCTCAAATTAAAGAACGTTTTTAGATAAGATTTTAAAATGTAGAATAGTGTCAGTCATTGACATAGGACTGCGCCATAACCTTACAAAATTGACCACTCTCTAGAAAGAGACAACGCTACATTGTGGACAATACCTGTCAAAGGGCGCACGAGATTTTTCTCTCTTTCACGCTTTGTAGTCAATATTTACTTTTTACTAACATTTAAACTTTCGCGTTGCATGATTATAACTATTTATTATACGGGAATTAACGCGCATTGTTTACCTTAAAATTGCTTGACGTTTCGACCAGGTTGCACCGGCCGTGGTCACAAGCGGACTGTCCCAGCGATGTTAAGACTCCGTCAGGCCGATGAATCTTCATCCACCCTCACTTTTTTACTTCTCGAAAAGTTAGGGTCACTGCACACTACACTGATTTTGTCCATGTTAACCGACTGCGAAACAATACGAGGTTGTGTTTTACGAATCACTGGATTCCACGTCACGGATAGTTTGAAGCCCTCTTCCCGATTGAAAGTTTTATGTTTTTTAATTTCAATCGCTTCACGCACAATTCGTGAATAAAAATGGCGATCTGTGGAGAGGGTTTGTGGACGATGAAACTCAATCCAGTGATTGGTGTTCGATTGCAGTATGTGTTCTGCAATTGCCGATTTGTTCACTTGCCGGTTTTTCACTGCTGCGATGTGTTCTTTTAGCCTTTCCGCTATAGTTCGCTTTGTTTGGCCAATGTACGAACTACCGCAGCTGCAATCAATTTTGTAGACACCTGGCGTCTGCAGAGGTATAATATCCTTCGGAGTGCCCACCAAGTTGCCCACTTTAGCCACCGTTGTGTAGATCGTACGGATCGAGTACTTTTTCATAATTGATCCGATCTTGTCTGTCACTCCTCTGACGTAGGGCAAATAAGCAGGTTGTCTGTTCACCTCCGGAGGTTTGTCACGTTTTGGGATATGCTTCAATCTTCGGTACACCTGATATCCGTTTATCTTGAGTACCTCCTGAACATGGACTAGCTCTTGCTCCACATGATCAGGGTCACAGAGGTCAAAGGCTCTGTTTTTCAATGACGTCATCACGGATTGTAGGTGACGAGGATGGTGATGTGACGTAGCATGCAGGTATCTGTCAGTCAAGCCCACACACACTGCACCCACGGGCACTCCGAAGGATATTATACCTCTGCAGACGCCAGGTGTCTACAAAATTGATTGCAGCTGCGGTAGTTCGTACATTGGCCAAACAAAGCGAACTATAGCGGAAAGGCTAAAAGAACACATCGCAGCAGTGAAAAACCGGCAAGTGAACAAATCGGCAATTGCAGAACACATACTGCAATCGAACACCAATCACTGGATTGAGTTTCATCGTCCACAAACCCTCTCCACAGATCGCCATTTTTATTCACGAATTGTGCGTGAAGCGATTGAAATTAAAAAACATAAAACTTTCAATCGGGAAGAGGGCTTCAAACTATCCGTGACGTGGAATCCAGTGATTCGTAAAACACAACCTCGTATTGTTTCGCAGTCGGTTAACATGGACAAAATCAGTGTAGTGTGCAGTGACCCTAACTTTTCGAGAAGTAAAAAAGTGAGGGTGGATGAAGATTCATCGGCCTGACGGAGTCTTAACATCGCTGGGACAGTCCGCTTGTGACCACGGCCGGTGCAACCTGGTCGAAACGTCAAGCAATTTTAAGGTAAACAATGCGCGTTAATTCCCGTATAATAAATAGTTATTTACTTTTTAATTGAAAGGGATGACGTGGTCCAGGTCTATACATTATATGGTTATGAAAAAGGTTTGACATATTTATTTGTTGTCAAATATTTATGCTTGCGTTTGAATAAGTTCATGACCTCCTTTGGTGATGTTTATTAACAAAAAAACTCTGTTTTAGAAAGTGGAGATGGTCGACACCAAAGTTTTTATATGATAGGATTCAGATTCCTTGAAATTATTTTTTGAATTGATTAGTTGGAGCGGTTTTTATCATTATAATAATAATAATAAAGCTTTTTATTTCAGACCACAGAAATCCATTTTGTTAGTAACAATGTTATTACAGACTAGTGTTAGTAATTAATAAGTTGGTTAATTTAAACTTAAATACACACTAATCACTGCTGCGCCATTCCGTAAGAAATTGCGCAACAATGATTAATGTAATCACAGTCCAACCTACTTGCGATCATGCGAAGAATGCTGTTGGCGCTGCCGCGTACTCTGCGGCTGTCGTAGGCTGGAGGCACGGATTAGTGGGATACTTTTACAAACAACGATCACTCATGTACCTACCTATTAACCTGATAGGGAACGCTGCTTAACCTTGCTAAATTCTCAGATTACTTGGCCGCCAATGAGTCACGAAATTCTAAAATTAAACTCACGAATCCCTTCGAAGTCTATACCAATATTAAATAGCTGAAGAGTTTGTTTGTTTGGTTGAACACAATAATCTCGGGAACTACTGGTACGAATTGAAAAATTATTTTAGTGTTGGATAACCCATTTATCAAGGAAAGGTACATAGAATCACGCTACGTCCAATAGGGGCTGAGCATCAATGTAAAATGGATCAACATTGGAGGAAAATGACGCAAACGAAGTTGCGCGGGTCAGCTAGTAATAATGATAAAAAATGCTATTGTGATATTCTTATTTAATTTTGTTTCTCTTAGATATTTTATTTTTATCTGTCTTACTATTTAATTTTGGTCTGTTCGTCTTATTTTTTAGTTTTATTTGTGTCTTTTTTTTTAAATTAATCTGTACATAAATAATTTTAGTACTTACTTCTGTAAAGTTGTGACATATGGTTCAACAAATAAATGCTTATTTTCTTTCTTTTTGTAATACTTTATTCAAGTTTCTTATCACTCCAACCTAAAAAAACGTATTTTAACATACACCCAAATATCTCAATTTACTAGCCATATTGGGTGTTAATTTCTTGCATTTGATACGATGGAATGAATATGCAGGTATTATTTTATTAGTGGCCATGAGTTTTTATTGCTTATATGCATGAATGAGTAATGAATAACTGAATATACAATTATTAAATCACTAAATATATTTGCACGCCATTTTATGGTAGAATATGTCCGAACTCAATCTCCGGCTTCATTCTTGCGAACTTGGCATTAAATGTAGAATCATTCTCGTCGTGGGGTTCGATTCCCACCCAGGATAAAGCTTTGTGTGATGAGCACGACGGTTTATTATGTGTCTGGGTGTTAATTATCTATAATATGTATGTATTTAGAAATATATAAGTAAATTTTTACAGTTGTCTGGTTTCCATAGCACAAGCTCTGCTTAGTTTGGAATCAGATGACGTTGTGTGAGTTGTCCTAAGATATTATTATTATTATTCTATTCCAAATCTTGTCTGACGTTCATAAGCGTTGCATTTGTAACCTAAATGAATAAAGTATTTTGACTTTTGACTTTTTATTTCTTTAACAAAACCTGCATGCATTACACCAGGCTTTCATAAATTGCAACGATGTAGATAGTAGAAGTACAAAGCGACCCCTCGTGATACCTTTGTACAGAGCTGTATCTAAGCCGCATCAACTACCTCACTAATCCTCTGTTCGATCAACTTTTATGCGCGTGGGACGACGCTGATACCTCCTATGTTTTTATTCGCCCCTGGTACCACGAGCCAATGTTTTTAACAAAGTGATATTATGTAGAAACTAACCAATTACGCTAAGAAGATTAGAGCATACGTCTACGTTTAACCCTTAATGTGGCAGTAGAGTGTTATATAATTTAGAAAAACAATTCGGAAAAAAAAATCTGCTTCCTATAAGTTTTCAGCAGTTTCGGTCACTATCCATCTAAAAAAATCCTCTATTTGATGAGAAAAGCTGACACTGCCAACTGTGACGTATGCGGTATCATTGATGATGTACACCATCTATTGTTTGAATGTAAAAAAAAATCGGTTGTCTGTAAAGTCAGTTTACTGACGATAGTTGAACGTGACAACGTCATAAGAAAATACTGATGGAATGGTTTCATTTTTCAAAAGAAAATTTTGATTTTATTTGTTTGATAGATATTTTGTATGGATATAAAGAAGGGGATAAATGGAAATCACAATTGAATTGATCAAGTTACATTTATTTGTACGCATAAATACAATTATGTCAATTTTTATTTATTTATTTTTACAATGTACATAGTTTTTACGAAAACATGTAAATGTATTATTGTATAGCAGCTGTCCACGCGGACGTATCGCTCACTCAAGTAGGAGAGAGACAGATGTCGAACGCTGCCGAACGCGGAGGCCGATTGTGCCTCTTTGTCGCTCGTTCCCCGCTCTCGCTTGCACTTAAATGGAACGCCTCAGAGCGAGGTAACGCCTCATGAGTCATGTTTTTCGTGCGTTCAGCCGGCTCCATTGAATTATAAGACGTTGTCACGTCAAAAAGCATGTCACAAGGGAGGCGTTTATAAGACAGTTTAAGATAAATTTATTTGATATGGGTATAGCGCAATCTGCCTTTTTTAATCCAAAATCAGAGATAGCAATCGCAATGTGTAAATTAGTGACCATGTCTTGCGAACTACCCCCTCAAAATTCACTTGTATAGTTTATACTAAATGTAGTTTGTATTTTCACCATAATTTTAATATTGGTTAATACACTCGATGTAATAGATTAAGTTACAAGAGGTTGACGTATCCAATAGAATAAAAACCCTTAAACAATAAAGATAAAAAAAAATAAAGTTTTCAGAAAAACAATGTTCATCACAGTAAACATTGAAAGATCTGTAAGGAGCTGTCGCTATGTTGTTATGTTTACTGTGATAAACATAACTACCTAGGTTCTGAATTGAAACAGTAGTACACATTTTATTTTAAGAAATATTTTGATTTGGGTAAAAAAATAAACATATATATTTTTTTTTTAAAGACGACTCCCGCATTAGGGTACAAGCCCTGTGTCATACATAAAATATTTTTTCAATACGGATCAGTAGTTCCTGATATTACAGCGTTCAAACAAACAAACTATTCAGCTTTATAATATTAGTATAAATAAAGGGAAGAAGGTCAACATGTTACACTGCCTCTGTGGCGCGGTGGGAGTGTGTCCGACTGCTACACAAGAGGTCGTGGGTTCGATTCCTACACGGGACACCACTTTATGTGATCCACAAATTGTTGTTCCGAGTTTGGGTGTACTTTAAGTCCGTGACTTGTATGTTTGTAAAGTCCCCCGCGACACAGGGCTTGTACCCTAGTGCGGGAGTCGTATTTAAAAAAAAACATGTCATTGCATATACCACATTACATAATCTCCTGCTTTTCGACGCAAAGGAAAAAGATTGGGCGCAAGATCGGCGGCATACTATTCTCGAGAATGAGCACAAGTTACTTGACTTTTTAGATACCAAGTTGGTATAAAAAAATAACTATTCTGTTCAGGTTTTCATCTGCATATTTAGTAAGCTTTAATAATGTCTAGATAATCCAAGGAGATATACCGTTTATCCTAAATTATAATACTAGGTTTATACTCTGTATAATACTGAACTTAAGCGTATTAATTAAGATTAAAGGAAGATTATAAATAGTAAGTAAATGGAAAACGAGCCGCAATTAATCATAATGATTTAAATATTGTCATGTCAGACCACGCACAACGTAGGGTTCCGTAGTCCCCGGTACTATCTGTCGTTGCCATGCATACTGCACTTCTTTCTACACGTGCAGTCTGTGGGCAGATTATTCGCAAAAATCGTACGGTGTCCTTCGCGTTCAATATAATAACGCGTTTAGGATGCTGATGGGGTTACCCCGATTCTGCAGCGCGTCAGGGATGTTTGCCGAAGCTCGTGTCGATTGCTTTTTCATGACTGTGAGAAAAAGATGCGCTTCCCTGGTGCGCCGGGTGCGGGCCAGCTCCAACAGTGTTCTGAGGTGCATTGCGACCAGACTCGACTGTTTGTATGTGAATCACTGCTGCCAGACATCCACCTAGGTGTAGTGCAAGTGACAGTGCTTCACATAATATAAATAATAGTTATTAGGTTAAGGGCTTAGAATAGGAACATTAACATAGGAATAAGAAATATTGTTACTAACACATTGAGTTATGTTACTTGTAAATAAAAAAATATATTATTATATTATTATTAAAATATCGTCTCATCGTTTACAACGACGACAAGGCGACTGCCGTGAACCGTACAAATGTCGTCTCGATCCAATGAGAACAGCCCTAAGCCATAAAACGGCGAGACCTATAGATTTTCAAGGAGAAGCGCGCGCGCCAACTTATTCGTATTTTTTTGCCATAGTATCAATGTAATTGTAGTTATGTAGTCTGCAAAATAAACGTTTTCTTTTCTATATCAATGGAACCCTAGTATCTTTGGGAGGCAAGTCGCGAGGAGTGTCTTACCTATCTTATGTTAGTTCATTTATACTGATAATAACTAGATTTACTGTATTCTTGCCTAAGTAATCTATCTGGCAAAATGGCAAAACGGAACCCTTATAGTTTCGCCATGTACGTCCGTCCGTCTGTCTGTCTGTCCGCAGCTTAGCTCAGAGACTGTTAGTGCTTGAAGGCTGTAATTCTAACCATAAATAGCTGTAGAGTTTGTTTGTTTGGTTGGTTGGTTGATTTACCTAGATAATCTCAGAAACTACAGGTTCGAATTGAAATTTAATGTTAGTGTTGGATAGACCATTTATCGATAGGCTACATTACATCACGCTACGATCATTAGGAGCAAAGCATCAATGAAAAATGTTGCATAAACCGGGAGAAATTACGTAGACTTAGTTTTTAAGATTCCAAACCTCAAAAGGAAAAAACGTTTCTGTCTGTCCGTCTGTTACAGGTAATTTGCACCCAATCTACAGGACCGATTAAGTTTAAATTTGGTACACATTATGTGTTTCTGTAACCCAAACATGGACGCATAATGTAAACAGAAGAATTTCGAAGTTAAGACCCATTTTTGGGGGGCAAACTAGGAAATTAAAAAAAAAGTCACAAACTTTATTGTGTCACATTTCAAATGAAAGAACTTGTTATAAGAATATCAACATATTTTTTTATAATTTTAATATTGTTATTTTTAAAGTTATACATGAAAAACCATGAAAATACACCATTTCCCCTTATAGCCGAAGTTACTGAGCCTAATATTTTGGAAACAATACAAAATTATAAAAATATATATAAGGGTAGACCCGAGAGTCTACCCGTGACCACGGCCGTTGCAATACGGTCGAAACGTCGGGCAATTAACAGGGTATTTTACCTTAAATTATTCACGCGATTAAGACCCCCAGTATATATATGAAAGTTTATCATCTTAAAATATCATAAGTGGAAACCTCCTACAACATGATGACATGATTCCAACATTTATCCAACTATCAAATTTAAGTTAGTATGAAATGTGTGTATATATATTTTCATAATGTATACAAATCGCGAAATTTTATCAACATTTATAAAAATACAAAAGATAGGTCTTAATCTATAGATAGAACCCACTAGAAGTCTGACTTTTGAACAGGAGATAATATCTTAGGAAATAAAGTGAAAACCTTTTATGAAAACGGTATAGTGTAACATGAAAACAAATGAAAGGCTTGGTGTAAGTTGGTCTCAAATATGTCTTTTTTAAAGTTATTTATGTATTTTTATGAAAATCGACCCCCTCCCACAATTAAATGACTGAGCCTACAATTTCGAAAAAAAGTCTATTGTATGAAAGTAACGTGGTTAACCGACTGGCCTGTTTATCTAGAGGTTAGTGAACCTTACTGCTAAACTAGAGGTTGTCGGTTCGATTCCCATCTTGGATAAGTATATTCTACAGACATGCACACAGTTTATAAACATACATATAGGTATACAGTTTATAAACAAACAAACATTGTAAACATCGGCAATTTGAAAAGAGTGAATAAAAAATTTTTGATTGATTCAATATATGTATGTATTTACAATTATCTGAGTATGTTTACGTTTGGGATAAGATCGTCTTGTTTATTGAGTTGTCTAACATAAGTTAAATCTTTCAATATTGTATCGTTACAGAGATCCCGTTAAAAACAAAAATGTCATAATATGCCAAGGTTTCGCTAATAACAGAAGGGAAATCTAACTGGAAATCATATTCTTTTGACATTCTAGAAATCATAAATAGGTCCCATTGCTCTAAAAAAATTTAATACATGACGTATTTAATTTTTTTAGAGCAATTGGGTAACTAAGTTTTTTTAATTACTAGCAATGTGGGTCGCACATTACCGTGGCTTAAAATGCTTCTTGTAACCACGGTCGGTGAGTCGCCCTTTTGCAACTTGGTTGATACAGTGCCGTGTGTCTAGATAGATTCCCGTGTTGATCGAACTATTCACATACTTATAAGTTAGCACGGAACCCTCAGTGCGCGAGTCCCACTCGCACTTGACCAGTTTTGGAACGAAGTTCCTTATCGCGCGTTGCAAAAGGGGGCTAAACGGAAAACATTAAGACGAAAACTTGTAACGACACTTTTTGTTATAGTTGTAAGCCGCGCGGCGTGTGCGTGTTTATCTGTCTCTCTCTCTCTCTCTCTCTCTCTCTCTCTCTCTCTCTCTCTCTCTCTCTCTCTCTCTCTCTCTCTCATAGAAAGCAAGCCAGTTATTTTCGTTTCGTCTTTCTATTTCGCATTGAACAGTGTGGTGTCCCGACGATTATAAAAAAAAATATTACAATTTTTTTTTCGTTCCATCCGGGTGTCCCTTGAGACCTCTCTAGTTTTTTTTTTCAAGTTCGCACGGGCTTGCCGCGAAAACTTGAATAGAACGTACTCGAATAAGGCCCTGCTTGGTTGTCACTGAGTAAGAAACACCTCTTGCAAATCACTTTACAATATAAGTGTAAACTGTATTCGTCGTAAATATAAATTCCTAAACCTCACACAAATCATGTAACTAACTATGTTACAGAAACATTCCTAAGATTGCACGGTTACCTACAAGATTTCATTGTAGATTGTGAAGGAAACTGCGAGTGACATGAGCATAATAACACAGCCTTGTAAGCGCGGAGTGAGCAGTAATTATGGATATAATTTTGTGTTAATGTCTTGTGTAATCAGTCAGAAATTCTTAGCTGAGTTTCAGATTAATCTATCCACATCTACGAGTATATACATCTATACTAATATTACTCAGGAACTACAGGTCCGAATTGAAAAAATATTTTACTGGTGAATAGCCCATTTATCGAGGAAGGCTATAGACTATGTAACATTACGCTACGATCCATAGGACCAGAGCAGCAATGAAAAATGTTGAAAAAACGGGGGAAATCAACACATACGAAGTTGCGCGGGTCAGCTAGTTAAATAGAAATGTGAAAGTAAGAAATGTTTTAACAAAAAAAATGGTTATTTTTCATTTTTTTTCCAATTGCCATGCCTGTGACAGCTTTAGTGGACCCGGGTGTATGCGAACGTGACGTATCGTAACAGACTGTGACACTTTTTCGTGCGTGCACCCGCGGTCATCGATTTATAAGACTTTATCACGTCACAAACATCTAATCAACTTCAATCACAGATTTTCTGCCATTTATTAAGGAGTTCCCTTGTCTGTCTTCGAAACTCATCATTATGGAATGTTTATGAGACTATTTCGGAATAAACCTCAGTCATACCAAAAAAAAATAATTTAGTAAATCCGAGTTATGCCCGAACATACCTACATAAAAAAACATCGGAATTAAGAACCTCCTTCTTTTTGAAATCGGTTTAAAAAGTGTATATTTGTTTGTTACGCTTTCACTAATAAACTGATAAACCGAGGTAACGAAAATCCTGAAGAGAAACATTTTTCATTACTTTCGATTGCGATTTGCCCGCGTCAATGTCGATACACTGGCATAAGCTAAAGTTATAAGAATCCCCACCTCCAGCCTGCTTAGTTTTGATCCACTCAGCCTGAATTAAAGAAATCGTGACTAACTGACCGACTGGGTCCTTATTCACTATCATTTTCTTCGTTTTCGACTATAATTGTCAAAATCTTGTCATAATGGTAAATGAGAGCAAAGAGAATATAAAACTTTGTAATAGAGCTGCGCTCAGTAATGCATCGCGCATACGCACGGAGGTCTTTAAGCGCACCGCGCATGCGCCAGCTCGCGCGAGCTTTCCGCGACAGATTGGATTTAAAACACACCAATAAATATTATATCATATGCATTTGCTAATAATGGTCATTTTTGTATTCACTTGTGACGGTGGATGCAAAAGGACACTTGTAAACATCATGATTCTACATGTACATATAATACCGAGTTCGCAAATAATTGGTAAAGCCGAAGAAAGGAACTTGGCAATAAAAACTCGCGGCCACTCTTTTCAAATCGCCATTTTTTACAATGTTTTTATGTTTAAAAATTGTGAACGTAGTTTGTTAGTTTAAAATTATTCAAAAACGGGATGAAACGGTTGAAAGAGTGAAACAAAATATTTACATTTACTACACGAGTTCCATAAATAACGTGAGTGAACACTAGAAATAGAAAATACTAAAATTCTCTAAGGATTTTCCTTTGTGTACACGGAAGAACTTTAAATGAAACTAATACTGTTTGCTCGTTTTAAATCTTTAAAAAGCTTTTAGATGTATGTACATATATATATGTACACCGTGCGCATACGGAAAGGTTTGTAAATTTAACGCTCGCCTTCCACTGCGAAATGGTAATGAGTGGGAAAGAGCTCAACGGAGAGGAGTAAATAGTCCTCAGTATTCATTAAGAAAGAGTTTCAGCGCGAAGTGGGTTAGCCAATAATATAATAATAAAAATATCTTGGGACAACTCACACAACGCTATCTGATCCCAAACTAAGCATAGCTTGTACTATGGAAACCAAACAACTGATAAACATACTTATATATTTCTAAATACATACATATTATAAATAAATAACACCCAGACACAGAATAAACCATCGGGCTCATCATACAAAGTTTTATTCTGGGTGGGGATCGAACCCACGACCTCTTGCGTAGCAGTCGGACACACTCCCACCGCGCCACAGAGGCAGTCAATGTGACCACTTTTGTAACACTTTGTACTCTTTTGCTCCACTCCATTCGCTCATTCAGTTGAAGCACTCCTATGAAGGTTACCGTTGCGAGTTAAACGGAGGCTTTGTACGAACGCAATGGAGACTGGCAATTAATATAAGTTAGTTAATATAAGTAAGTTGCATACGTAAAGAAATATGTGGTGAAATTTCGGATCCTGATTCCTGTTACACGTTTATAACGCGGAAAATTACGGATAGTGTCAGGAGAAAATAATAAACCTACCATGGTGTAACATCCTATAGAGTATTATATTAATTTTTGAAAAGTGACTCAATTAAATTCTATAGAGGAGCCACTAAAAAAAATACAAAATTTTAATTCAATCGATAAGTGTCATAAAAATGCATTTAAATTTAACATTTTCAAATTTCCCGCGCAATTTCACAAAAACGCTGGACGCAGTGGACGCCATATTTCTCTGTGGTCATGACGTCAGTTGGCTGTGTAAACCATTGACGTATAGATTAGAACTGCGCCATAACTTTAAAAAATTGACCTCAAATACAAATAAATACAAATAAACTTTATTCGCAGTAAATACATAAACAGGTGTTGAAGTATAATAATGTCAGTTCAAACCTATTTAACTATTGACAATAGCATACAAATCAATTTTATTAAGCTATTGCATAGCTTCTATCGCGGGCCTTGAGCGCGGGGACCGAATCCAGAAATTCCGTAACGAAAAAACCTCACGCTCCCCACTCCGACGGGCACAGCGGTGATACTTTTTAGTTTTGCCATCTATCGATGAATAGCAGAACTTTTAATGACTTTTTTTAAATAAAAAAAAAAAATATTTTAAAGAAAAAAAAAATTAAAAACATTGTTTTGTTATAATTCCTTCCTTTTTTTGTAATTTAAAAATAAAATTAAAGAAAAAAAAATTAAAAACATTGTTTTTTATAATGATTTTTTTTTATTTGCTTAATTTGATAAAAATGCTATGCAATAGCTTTACCGCGGCAGTCCCCGAGTGCGATTCAATTCTTTAATATTATTAACTACATTAGGCAATCTCCAATTAGGTCACAATACATTGAAAGACATATTGTACACTCTCTAGAAAGAGACAACGCTACTTTGTGCACAATGTCTGTCAAAGGCCGCACGTGTAATAGTGAAACAAATGTGCTGACATTTTGTATGACAATTACGCCGATCAGTTGACACTTTTTATTTTACACAGCAGTATGACGTAATAACATGTAAATTGTAAAAATGACGGCAAACTAACCGGCCATTGTTTTTACAGCTCCAAATATTTGAATACGTGATATTTGAATAACAACAAGACTTTGTGGATGTAATATGCGAAATTAGCCGTTAAAACGGCTAGATTGCCATAAACTCAAAGAAGAAAAAGAAGACGTAATAATGTAGCGGCTACTATTTCATGGTGTTTTTTAAACAGATTAAAAAACTGAAAACTTTGAATTTAATTTTAAAATGTATTTTTATTTAGAACTAAAACTAACATTTTTGGACTGCTTTTTGCCTAAACTATTTCAATAATATATTTCTCATATAGAGTAAAATACCATTGCATTATTAATAGATAGATATGAAGTTTTCATTTTGACAAAGTCCAGTGATCATAATAGGGTCCTTATTCACTATGTTTTTTTTCGATTCCGCGGCAAGCCCACGCGAGTTGTGCACGCGCAGTGAGCCCAAAGATGTAATTTCTAAGCGCAGCTTTCTATATACCATTATGTCTAGTTTTTGACAGTTAAAAGCGCGGCCTTGACACGAAAACGAAAAAAATGATAGGGAATAAGGACCCAGTTACTACTAGGCAATAGGCTAGTCATTTTGTTACATATAAGAAACAATATACTCTAAGAGAAATAAAAAATGGATACAGTTCAGTTTATCACAACAATAGTATACTCATACAGATTCAGAGATTTCTCTCCCTATAAGCACTTACATAGATAAAAAGGCATCAGATTGTACCATGTATAACATCCAATCTCTTCATGTATAGGGTGTCCCACGGCGATGCTACACGGAGGGAAACTATTTTACGGTCTTCCTTTAATTTAAGTCACTATATTATTTAAAACAAAATAATTCAAAAAATTTACCCTTTAGATTGGTATCGTAAAAATACAAAGTGTTTCTTTTTTCATACTTTATGTGTTCGATTCCCGGTCTAGTTGCAATTATTTCATAATCAAATTAATATCGAAATGAAGTCTTATTTCAGGAAAATGTTGTTTTTACAATATTTATATTACTTTCCCTCGGTGTAGAATGGCCTTGGAACATTCTGTATAAGTATTTCAGCTTAACCTTACTGAAACCAGATTCATCACTTTCTCATTCAACGAGATTTCATACTAACTTATATTTGATAGTTGAAGCGGCGGTAGCCTATGGCTAAGACATCGGTCTCGCAATCGTGAGGTCGCGGGTTCGAATCCTACCCATTATACTACTACTACTACTAGCTTAGCTGGAGAGGTTAACGAGGTTGCTAGTAATGTGGGACTCAATCCCACATTGCTAGTTATCTTTTAAAAAATACATATATATTTATGGATAAATCTTGAAATCATGTCTCATGTTTAAACTTATGATTATTATGATAAGCTTTCGCAATTTGTACACTTTATAAAATTATATATACTATGGGTCTTAATCGCGTGGATAATTTAAGGTAAAATACCTATGTTTATTGCCCGATGTATCGACCGTATTGCAACGGCCGTTGCAATAAGGTAAAATACAAGGTAAATTGCTATACGGTCGAAACGTCGGGCAATTAACAAGGTATTTTACCTTAAATTATTCACGCGATTAAGACCCGGGGTATATTTATAATTTTATAATGATATTTTATGTTAGAATGTTTGAATATTTTGCTCACTCAAACATGCAAAGACTGCTGAACGTATTTCGTATATAGATATTGTTGTAGTAGAAGTAGGTCTCGTAACCGTGCTACGATTGTCTACGAGATGCTACGTTGTGCTACGATTGTACATACTATTGTATTAAAGCCAGTCTTGGCCGTTTTCATTGCACCGGGAGTTTCGAGAGTCCATAATAAGAACTTTTTTCACGGTTCTATTACTTTTTTTTTGTATATGTCGCATTCATGTGGGCTATTAGAGGCACAGTAATTGAACTAGCATTATGTAATTCGATTATAAAGCGGATGCGTATACCTCGAGTGAGATAAAGTCCATTACGGTTTCAAATCATTTCGATCATACAAATGTTACCACATAATTTAATCAAAACAGATGTTATTATCAATAAAATTAGCGATTTAATAATTCTGCGACGTAAATACTCGTATCTAATAAATGTATTATTTTAGATAATGTGTATTAGAAGACACTACGTCTTGTTTTGTGTTTAGGGACTTGACTGCTAAGCCAGAGGTCGTAGGTTCAATCCCCACCCA
This sequence comes from Herminia tarsipennalis, assembly GCA_945859575.2. Taxonomy (NCBI): domain Eukaryota; kingdom Metazoa; phylum Arthropoda; class Insecta; order Lepidoptera; family Erebidae; genus Herminia; species Herminia tarsipennalis. The sequence goes on along the minus strand of OX243849.2, from coordinate 18,877,114 downwards.
GGATAAAACTGAGTGATGGTTTATTCTGTGTCTGGGTGTCATTTATCTTTAGTATGTATTTATTTAGAAATATATGTAGGTTTATCAGTTGTCTGGTTACTATAGTACAGGCTCTGCCTAGTTTGGGATCTGATGGCGTTGTGTCAATTGTCTCAAGAAAATTATCCCAATTTATTTTTATTTTTTATATATATAGCATAACGAGGTCTGGTTGTATGATGAAATGACTTAGGTGACAATGTAACTTATTGGATTTTTTAATTTTCTCTAATACGAACTCACTAAATATTGCTTAAGGTTAATTTTCGTGCATTGCAGCCGATCGCCGTTGCGCGCGGCATACGACATACCGCTGACGCGCGCAACTGATGCGACAATAGTCAGAAGCGCAGCCAAGTCAATCATCGGCCGCGCGCGTCTGTCGCTGACCTCGGAATCGGCGCCATACATTCTCATACTCTGACTATTAGTATCAGTCGTAACCCTCGATCGACCGCGATGCACTGTATAAACATAATAGTTGTTGTCACATGCCAATAATTATTATGTTCAATGCGAATAGTGCGAATCAAAAAAATGGGTGAGGATGAATGGAGATAGAGCTTTCTACTTATTGTTATTACTATACTATGGTACAGAGTTATAGGTAATCAGAATAAGGCCAGCTTTTATTACGTTCTTAATACCTTTGTCCATATAAGTAACTAGCTGACCCGTATAACTTCGTTTGCGTAAATTTTCCTCGTTTTTTTGCAACATTTTTCATTGCTGCTCTGCTCCTATTGGTCGTAGCGTGATGTTATATTATATTTAACAGTAAAATATTTTTTCAATTCGAACCACTACTTCCTGACAAACAAACAAACTCTTCAGCTTTATAATAATAGTATAGATAAGGAGATTAGTTTTGAGATTATCGGAAAGGTCCACATAAGGTAAGCATATTACTTTGTACCCTTTCATCATATTAAATTAGCATTATGTTTACTAGATAGTTTGTTTATAGAACCTAGCGCTTTGCTCCAGCTTTAGATTTTAGATAGTTGTAAGTCTATTTATTGGTATGACGTATATAGTCAATTTAAAATCTTAAATGAATATTAAAGAAAATAAAAAAAGGAAGAAAAAAACCGCTAAAATATTATATTATTAGTGTTAAGCTTAGACCCAAAACCTGACAATAAAGATCGATTGTACTCCGGGGCCTCACAGATGGTTGTGTGACAAAAGTATGTGTGAGGAGAGAGGAGAGGAGGTGTGAGGTGGTTATGGGTTATTTGGTGTAATGTAAAAAAGCCGCGCGCGGGGCGCAAGGTTATTAATATAGGGCAAATAACCCTGTAAAACATGCACGTTTTATAGGCGCTTATTAATCATCTGGAAGAAATTGTGTGCGCTTGTGTGTGTGTGAAAACCTAACTACGTTACTAACTATTTTTTTTATTTATTTAAAGTTACGCTGCGCGCGCACTCTGACTATTGTCGCATAGGACACGCGCGTCAACCGCACGCCGTAAGCCGCGCGCGCCCGCAATAGGCCGCGTTGCACGGAAATGAATCTTAAGCGAGCCTTCTTCCGATCACAACGTCTTTTGATTCATTTCTTATGTCAACTTAATAGTCTAGAAACCAGACCCGGTCTCTTAACTAGTTAGCTACATCTCAATTAGTAGCTAAATATCTAAGTTACAGCGAACCGTATAGGCGTTAACGAACCCGACCTTACTGATTTTCACGTAAATTTATTAGAGTTGAACCACAGGTACAGGTATATATAGATAACTCAAATATCATGATCTAAGGACCTAAGTCCTAGTCCGCACTGTGAATAATATCATAACATTTTCATTTTCGCAATTCTGTAACAAGTAGTATGGCGCAGAAATGACACATACTTTTACGGCATTACTTTGTTTTCTCTAAAAAAAAAACGATATTTATGCTTATAATATTATAAAGCTGAAGAGTTTGTTTGTATGAACGCAATAATCTCAGGAACCATTGGTTCGGATTGAAAAATCTTTTATTGTTAGATAGTCCATTTATCGAGGAAGGCTATAGGCTGTATAACATTATGCTACGACAAATAAAAGCGAAGCAGCAAATAAAAATTTAGCATTAGAAATATAAGTCGATTTAGCACCCACCTCAAACAGTTCTCTGCATCACCCTAAGGTTGACTGGTAGATAATGCCTAAGGCATTAAGTCCGCCTTTGTACAATTTTCTGTGTGCAAGAAGTTAAATAAATAAATAAATAAAAATAAAAGAATGTCAAGAAATGGGGAAAATTGACGCAGACGAAGTTGCATGGGTCAGTCAGTTCTAATATAAATATGAATTCCATGATATCACAAAAAAAGTGAATCCACAAAAGGACATCGGTCAAAATATGATGATTTATGTACAGTTTGACCTGACATTTTGGAACTAAATTACAAGTAAACAAAATACAAGAAGATATTAGAATAGGTAGGGGCAAAAGTATTTTCGTATTTTTAATATATTGTTAGTAATCAAACCTCTTTAAAAGTAAAAAAAACAGTTTTACGTCATTTACAAAAGTCTGGGTACAAGAAAAAACTTGATATATGGGTACCACATGATCTCACTGATATAAACTTAATGCGACGTGTTTCCATTTGCGATTCTTTGTTATAACATAACAATTCCGATCCATTTCTTAAACGGTTGACGAAATATGAGTTACGGGTGATGAAAAATGGGTCACTTACGATAAGAATGTCCGGAAAATATCGTGGTCGAAGCAAAGACAAGCCCCACCGACCGTCACAAAGCCCGGCCTGACTCGGAACAAAGTGATGCTGTGTGTATGGTGGGATTAAAAAGGAATCGTCCACTAAGAGCTTTTACCGCCGGGGTGAAACTATCGATTCTGACCTCTACTGTCTACTAACTAAACGTAACTGATGAGGTTAAATGAAGCCATTGAGAAAAACCGGCCGGAGCTGGTGAACAGGAAGGGCGTGGTGTACCATCATGACAACGCCAGATTGCACTCAGCTATAGCCACTCAGCAAAAAGTGAAAGTGCTTGGCTGGGATGTGTTGATACACCCTCCGTATAGCCCTGATTTTGCACCATCAGATTTCCACCTGTTTCGGTCACTTTAGAACTCTCTAACAAGCATAAAGTTAACCTCAAAAGAACTCTGTGAAAACTACCTGTCAGATTTTTTTGAACAAAAATCTCTGAATTTTTACAGCAATGGTATCATGGCACTACCCACAAGATGGCAACTATACATATTATAAATAAATTTAAAAAAATCTTAATTTTTCTTTGTTTGAAAAATACGAACATACTTTTGCCCCGACCTTTATATATAAATAAATAAACATTTTGGGTCAACTGACATCCCAAACTAGGCAGAGCATGTATTATGGCAACCATACAACTGATAAACATACTTATATATTTTTAAATGTACAAACATATTATGCCTAAATAAATTACACGTTACACATAAACATCACATGTGTGCGATACACATTACATAAATATTTATACTGAGTGGAAATCGAACCCATTATTTTTTTTTAAAGACGACTCCCGCACTACGGTAATAATAATAATATTATCTTGAGTCAACTCACACAACGCTATCTGATCCCAAACTAAGCAGAGCTTGTACTATGGAAACCAGACAACTGATAAACATACTTATATATTTTTAAATAAATACATATTATAGATAAATAACACCCAGATACAGAATAAACCATCGTGCTCATCACACAAAGTGGTGTCCCGTGTGGGGATCGAGCCCACGACCTCTTGCGTAGTCGGACACACTCCCACCGCGTCACAGAGGCAGTAAGCCTTTGGCTTAACACTAGACCAATTATAAACATCCAACGATATCCCTTAAACCTTTTTGGTCGATATTACATCTAGATATTTTTATCACTCTGTGGCTACAACAAACAAGCTATTCGCAGAATATATACACACGACATTGACCTTAAACATCTAAGGACTATGAAAGGGTTTTGAAGGAGCTCTTCAAATTTTCCACTGTCCCATTAATTATAACCAACGACAATATTTCCGACACTCATAAAGACGGATCCAATGCGAGGTAGGTACACGACCGGAAAACCGCAAGTCACTTCCAATCGTAATGATTCTCGATGACTAGCGGTTTGTCAAACAAAATGGCTACTTTAGCGTTTTGACATCGCGTTGTAAAGGTGTGTATACACTTGCTACCATTCTCTACAAGATTGTGCTATTCGTATTAGAACTAGTTACGAATGTTCACTAGAGTAAACCAGAGTTCACCAACAACCAGGGGTCAACTAGTTTAGGGAGTCCATATGTTTAGAATGTTTTTAACCAACCAACATTTTAAAAATGGCATTTGGAGTATCATAAAGTGACTTATAGGTGACCTATACACTTCAACATGTACTACTAACAGAACGTCGAGCATTCGCTGTGGTTAAATTTACTCGAACCACACTTCAGACATGACGCTCGATGTTTTGTTACAAACTGATTTTTAAAAAAAAGAGCGGTTTGACGGGAGTGTAAAAGTTCACTCGCCTCACACCATTTACCAGTAATTACGTCAAACAAAACGTCGAGCATTCGCAGGAACGTTACATTACATAGAAATCTGACTGCCTCTGTGGCGCAGTGGGAGTGTGTTCGACTGCTATGCAAGAGGTCGTGGGTTGGATTCCCACACGGGACACTACTTTGTGCGATCTACAAATTGTTGTTCCGAGTCTGGGTGTAGTTTGTGTCCGTGACTTGTATGTTTGTAAAGTTCCCCGCGACACAGGGCTTGTACCCTACTGCGGGTGTCGTCTTTAAAAAAAAAAAAAAAAATACTTTAAGAAACATAGCATTTGCCTGTATTGTACCATTTGTAAGAATGTTACATAACATTGTAATGCTCTAGCAAATGCTTAAGTGTAAACTAACCCTAAGGCTGCGTTCTGAGCTACACTTTTTCTTTTCTTTGTTTTTAAGTTATAAACAATGACGCATCAGTAATTTAAGGGTCAGCTCACACCGAAACGCGACTCGATGCGCTGTGTGTACATTTCAATAGAGCTACTCAAAATATAACTTTATTAACACTTAAACTTTCGCGTTGCATGATTATAACTATTTATTATACGGGAATTAACGCGCATTGTTTACCTTAAAATTGCTTGACGTTTCGACCAGGTTGCACCGGCCGTGGTCACAAGCGGACTACAACTAAAACGTCAAGCAATTTTAAGGTAAACAATGCGCGTTAATTTCCGTATAATAAATAGTTACAACTTTATTTACAACACTAGCTGTGAGTAGGGTATAATTGGGGGTTCTGGATCACTTCCTCGCTTCGCTCGGCGCGTGATCCAGAACCCCCAATTCTCCACACATAGAACATGATCCAGAACCCCCAATTTTCTACACATGCAATATGATCCAGAACCCCCAATTTTCTACACATGCAATATGATCCAGAACCCCCAATTTTCTACACATACGCGAGCGATTAATAACTACAATGTGTGATGCATTTATCGACGCGAGTCTGAGAAACTAATCAACCGTTTGATTTGGAGCTGAACTCTAAATAATATAATTATGTATGCGTATGTATGACTGCCTCTGTGGCGCAGTGGGAGTGTGTCCGACTGCTGCGCAAGAGGTTGTAGGTTCGATTCCCACACAGGACGCCACTGTGTGTGATCCACAAATTGTTGTTCTGAGTCTGGGTGTTCTTTGTGTCCGTGACATGTATGTTTGTAAAGTCCCCGCGACACGGGGCTTGCACCATACTGCGGGAGTAGTCTTTAAAAAAAAATGTACATTCTAGTTCAAACACTTTTTATTTTATTTATTTATTAAGATTAATAAAAAAAAAAACATGATTTACATGAATACCTACTTAAAACTAATACATGCCCAAAAATAAAAACAATGTAACAATTACTTATAGGTAAACACCGCTTATTAAAATGCTATTAACATTTTAAACAATGAAATTTCTTATCGCACACAATCATCTACTAATCAATAAATAATCTCTCCCTTTAATTTGACATATCGATCGGGTACCCAGCTGGTGCAGTGGATAAGCCATTGGCTACTGCTATCGGGTCGCGGGTTTGATTACCACGCGAGCAAATATTTGTATGACATACAGATATACGTTTCGGTTTGGGTGTGACATGAAACTAGGAAAAAAATATTGGACTTGGTTACATTTTTCAATAGAAACATACTTAATTTGGTTTTAAAGTTACCCAGTGATAGATAGGTATCGATCTTATTGTTCTGAGAGAGTACATACCAATTCCTTTTTAGAAAATCGTCTCAGGTATACGCGACGGAGCGGCGCCATCGCCGAATAAGGAAAGTAAGCATGTGGTCATATTGAGTAAGTAACAATCAATTAATTTTAGATCTTATTTGCTGATAACATAGAACTCATTTTTTAGCACACATATCAAAATCGCTTTCTCACTTAGCTAGCGATTTGTCACTAAAACCACTGCTTAAAAATGTGATCTACAAATAAGACTGCATGGCATAATTTCATTTTAATTAGCACACATCTCCTGCACTTGCAGCTTGTCTTTGACAATAATATTTTACAATATATTGTGAACAAGAGAACAGGAAGTATGTACGTACAACTCTACAATCACTATTTATATCGAATAATCTAATAGTAAGTTGAATTTGTGAGTGAAATTTATTTATGGTGTTCTTAATTTTAGGTCGACCAATCCCTTCGATTCTGACTGCGAAATACCACCATCTCAGCCATCGCCGTCGGTAGAAAAAAAGAAGATAAGGAAAAAGGTTGTCGGAAAAACAAATAAAAATTCTGTGAAAAAAATTGCTCCGGCGGTGGTCAAATCTAGCTTTTTTGGGTCCGACTCGGAGACAGAAGTTGATTTGCCAGCGCCAACGAAATCGCTCAAAAAAAGGAAGCTGTCGGATTCAGAGGTATGCTGAAGTTTTTTTATTTGTAAATACGGAGTCCTTTTATTTTCCATTATTTTAGCATATTAGTTAGACTTTGATGTTCTAAATACGATTCCCGAGGGGTTAGGTAAAATTTATGGTTCAGTATATTTTTTTCAGAATCTGTCATGCTTTCCTTTTAAATTATTTACCTGACTACGGCGAAGCCAAAAGGAAGGGTAATGATTTTGGCAGTCTATGTATGTATGTTTGTATGTTCCACCACAGCGCCTAAACTACTCAACGGATTTTAATAAATGAGGTGTCAATGAATTCGTAAGAATAGCCCGGGTGACATAGGCTATATAAATTTTATCCGTAGTCCCGACTACGGATAAAATTTTTAGTTTTTTAAACTTATTCTTGTTTCTAATGATAATCATTTTTAAATTTCAGAACGAGCAAGAACTTGGTGGTGAACCCATTCGAGCGGCTGCGTTGCGGAGCTTCTTATCAAGACGTAGTGGTTCCGGTTATACACTTCAGCGGGACCCCACCCGGCAGGGCAACTACTACGTGGAACTGCGTGTTTACAACGCTCGAGAAGCGGAGGTGCTCAGCAATGACCGCTGGAAACGAGCACTAGTTACCTACAAATCGGCTGTTGACGACAGCAGTCCGGTGTGGAAAGCAGTCACAAAACTTGTGACTGTTGCGAAAGAAGATTATCGGAAGATACAACCGATACTCTATCAGTCAAACGTATTTTAAAATTAGGTAAGTGTCCTACTAGTACCTATTTAAAGGACCCATAATATTGTACCTACATATTTAAAAACCATTTAAAATACCTACTTATGATATACCTATATTTTTCAATGTTTTCCTTTTTTGTTCTTTTGAATAATATTAATAATTATATTAAACTTGTTTGAAAAGCATGTTCTATATTGTTGAATTTAAGTAAGTAAGTACCTATGCATAAAGTCTATAATTGATATTTTTTAATGTTTATTTCCTCAGATAATTGTAATGAAATAATATTGCATGAGTACTTACTCATATAATATTTATAATGATTATTTGTATGATTTTCTTTCAGTAAACCAAAAAACTAAAAACAAAAACCAAAAGCCAAAATCCAAAAGCCAATAAACTCGAATTAATGAATGTCAAATTTTAAAATTCATGACCATTTAATATGATCTTGAATCTTATTTTTTAAGAACTTAATAAATCCAGATCAGTAATTGTGACCTTGAACTTTTAATCTTGAAGTAATCAAAAATTATGACCTTTAAGTACTAAATTAAAACTTATATATCAACTATAGCTCAAAATAAATATTTTATATTTTGTCTAATTGAATTTACGATTAAATTTATGAATTAGGTACTGCTTTACTTTTTGTATTTAACATAACCAAACAAACATGAAATTTTGCCCAGATTGTAAAGTTTATGTTCAAAAATATTCATCACATAAGAAAAGTAATATACATAAATCAAACTGTTTGTTGAGTACTGAATTTGATAATGTGCAAATAATAGCTACAGCTTTTAAAAATAGAATTGCTAGTTACAGATTTAATCCTATGAATACAGATAACATATCACCAGAGATATTTTTATCAGATATTTCTAGCATGGTTTACAAGATTATTGAGACATTGCGAATAAAACACCGAGCGATTAAAATACAATTTGAGCTTTTTGTATTGTACAAGTTACCTAAAAATGAAGAATTGTCTTTGAAATCTTTTAATACAAAGTATTATGTGATAATACAAAATACTAATATAAAATTATTTTTTGAAGAATGTGTGCAAAAATTGCTGTATAAATGCACCGAATTTGAAATGTCAGAATCTGGCTGGGCTATAGAGTCGATTAATCATTTGGAAATGAATATAGTTAAGTATAATCCCTTAAAAGCTGGCAGTTACATATCTTTACCCCTAAAAATTCTTAAAACAAAATCATGTCTTAACATTTGCAATAAAGATAGACATTGCTTTCTCTGGTGTATTGTAGCACATATGTATCCAGCACGGCATAACAGTAATAGAGTTTCATCATATCCACATTACTTAAATTTATTAAATATAAATGGTATATCTTTCCCACCAACATTTGATGACATAAAACAATTCGAAAAAAAAAATCCGACTATAAGTGTAAATGTTTATGGTTTAGAAAAAAATAACACTATTACTGGGCCATTATACAAAACTTTACAACGGAAACTGACCCACGTAAATTTATTACTAATTGAAAGAGGAGACAAAAGTCATTTCTGTTTAATAAAAAATTTCGCGCGACTAGTGCATGATCAACTAACAAAACACAAATCTAAAATTCACTTATGTGATGAATGTTTTATATATTTTGATTCAGAGACAAAACTAAATAATCATAATTGCGCACGAATACAAACACTGCTCCCAGAAGAGAATAGCAAGCTTCGATTTTCTAATTATATAAGAACTCAAAGAATTCCTATTGTTATTTATGGAGACTTTGAAAGCTTACTTCGAGAATATTCAGATAAAAATAAAAGTCAGTATGTCGAAAACATACAAATTCATGAAGCAACTTGTTTCGCCTATTATATATGCTGTGAGAGTAATCCAGAGCTTAATAATTTAGTATCTTATCGAGGTCCAAATTGTTCAAAAAAGTTTGTAGATTCTATTGCTAAGGATTTAGAAACTTTATATGACATTTTATCTTTGCCTAGAGACATGATTCCACTGAATGATGAAGAGCTTCTTTCATTTAAGACTGCTACAGTATGTCATATTTGTAAAGAAAATTTTTCTAATAATGACTGTATTGTTCATGACCATGATCATTTCACAGGTAAATATCGGGGTCCAGCTCATAATTCATGCAATTTAAATAATAAGTCTGTAAAATTTATTCCCATAATATTTCATAATCTTTCAGGATATGACTGTCATTTATTTATAAAAGAACTTTCAAGTGTTTCCGGTCGAATCAATTTAATTCCAAAGACTAAGGAAAAATATATTTCTTTTACCAAATTTTTTCCATTTAATTCTCAGAAAGTAGTCCAATTAAAATTTATAGATTCTTTTAATTTCTTAAGTTCGAGTTTAGACAACTTAGTAAAGACATTGGACTCCAATGATTTAAAGCATTTACGATCATTTTTCATTGATAAAAAATTATTTCAATTATGCCTTAGGAAAGGCGTGTATTGCTATGACTATATAGACTCCTGGGAACGATATGCAGAAACTCAGTTACCAGATCGCTCAAATTTTTATAATAAACTCACATCCGATACAGTGTCTACTGACGATTACAATCACGCTTTAAAGATGTGGGCTATATTTGGTATTAAGAATTTAGGCGAATATACTGATTTATATTTGAAATGTGATGTCTTACTATTGTGCGATGTATTTGAGAAATTCCGATCTATGAGTTTATGTCACTATGAGCTTGACCCTTGTCATTACGTTTCATCACCATCATTAAGCTGGGACGCCATGCTCTTGTTAACTAAAGTAGAATTAGATTTAATATCTGATATAGAAATATATCAAATGCTAGAAAAGGGTATTAGAGGAGGTCTTGCCCAATGTTCGCTGCGATATGCAAAGGCTAATAATAAATATTTGCCAGACTATAACGAAAAAGAACCCGATACATTTTTAGTTTACTTAGATTGTGTCAATTTGTATGGGCATGCTATGACACAAAGACTTCCCACAGGAAATTTTAGGTTTTTAACAAAATCTGAAATAGCTTTATTTGAAATTGCATCTGTTACTGCTGATAGTGATGAAGGGTACATACTTGAAGTTGATATTCATTATCCGCCTGATATACATGACGAACATTCTGATTTGCCATTTGCACCAGAAAAAATGCCCGTTCCTGTTCCATGTGATGACAAAAACACAAAACTAATTGCTAATCTGTATGATAAATATAGATATGTCATTCACTATGTTCATTTACAAGAATGTTTAAAGAATGGTCTTATATTATTAAATATTCATAAAATTCTAGCATTTACTCAAAAAAATATCTTAGAACCATACATAAATCTTAATACAATACTTAGACAAAAAGCTAACTCAGTATTCGAAAGAGATTTTTTCAAGAAGCAAAATAATTCAATATTTGGTAAAACAATTGAAAACAAAAGGAAACAAGTAGATGTTAAATTAGTTAATGTGTGGAAAGATAACTTTAATAAGACCAATAAAATAAAAGGGGCAGAAAAATATGTGAGCGCCCCTAATTTTAAAAATATGGCTATTATTTCAGAGAACCTTGTTGCTATTCAATTAGAGCCTGCTAAAGTAGTTTTAGATCGACCAATATATATTGGTTTTACGATACTGGAGTTAGCAAAGCGTCATTTATATCAATTTCACTATTCTGTTATGAAGAAAATATACAAAAATGACATAAGCCTTTGTTATACTGATACTGATAGTCTCTTGTATTTAATACAAACTGATGATTTTTATAAAGACATGAAACAAAATATAAAATATTTTGATACAAGCAACTTTGAAGACAATAATATTTATGGTATTCCAAAAGTGAATAAACAAATACCTGGCTATTTTAAAGATGAGATGGGTGGTGATATCATTACAGAGTTTATTGGTTTGAGGGCTAAATTATACTGTTTAAATAGTTTAAATAATACAATTAAAAAAGCTAAAGGAGTTAAAAAACCTATTTCTAATAGGCTCACAATTGAAAAATATAAAAATACTTTGAATAATGATATAAATTTCAGAGATACTATGTATGTCATTCGATCCAAAAATCACAAGTTGTATACACAGAAAATTAATAAATTAGTACTCAACGGAAATGATGACAAACGTCAAATTAAAAGAAATATAATTTATACTGTACCTTGGGGTCATTATCGTACTATGTTTTAAGCTATAATTGTGACTGTATTTACTATCTTTTCTGTTTATAATGTTACAGTAATTTAAAGCTAAAATTGTGAATCTACCTAATTTTAGAATCTACCATTGTTTATGTTAAAATAATTTAAAGTTATAATTGTGACTATGTATCTACATACCTACCTAATTTTAGTATCTACCATGTATTTACTTTATGTTTATAATGTTACAATAATTTAGAGCTATAATTGTGACTATGTATCTACCCATGTATTTACTTTGTTTAATGCATAAATAAAAAAATCTTATGAATCATAATGTTTCTTGTTTCATTTTTGTATTTGTGTAATAAATATAATTTGCCTAAGTACCTATAACCTGAGTCTGAGTTCAATTCTCAGCTCAAATACATGTTTAATACAAATGGTTACCTTGCTGTCTTAGTCCATTAGTGATTTATGACCGCATAGTGTGGCAACAGACCAGCTTTCACAGGATCTTGGAATGGCAGCGGTAATTTTTAACTCTCTATTAACTAGTTAACTAGTAAATTCTGTGTGGAGAACCTAAAGCATAAAGAAAATAACTAAACTTAAATAAATAGACTGGGATTTGATGTCTCAAGTACTCTAATATATTTGACTATGCAGAAGATTGTTGTGAGTAGAAGTGTAGCGGCTTTGTGAGCTTTCTTTTTATACACATTGTTTTCACAAGAATAAAGCATTGTGGTTCAGTATTTTACTGTTATATTAAAATAATATAGACACATAAGTTAAAGAAATCAGTCCCATAGCTAAATATCAGTTTTTTTTTAGTATTGGGTTTAATTAATATAAAAATATAAGCAGGAATTATAATCTTAGTAGTTATATAATAGTAGGAGGTAGTTTAATAGTTTATGCACACTTGCCATGCTAGATTTGCTGCACATATTTCAATACAACAATGAAGACTTGGAAATGTAGTTACGGCGTTAACGTTCAAGACTGGGCAACACTGAAAACCAGTAATAAGATGGGTCGTCATGCTCATCCTATGAATGCTGAGTACCTTGCCCTATTTTGTAGGCACATCGTACAACTTTCGTATTTTTCTTTGTGTTTTTATTTGGTTGGCATAGTAAAATAGAGATTTTGCGACATATTTTTGTTTTAAAGTGACAGTGACAAATGACATGTCACATGTTAAGTCACCTAGCGCTACGTCATGAAAATGTTTGTCAATGCGGAATTGCGGACTCTGACCTCCAGCCTTTTGCGCCTATACTTTATCTAAATATTTTTGTTTGTAGTTAATTAGTAATTTCGAAAAGGATAATTTATTTAATATTCCAAAAGCTAATTAAAATACCTGATTATTTAAAAGATAAATTAGGTGGTGAAATTATAACGGAATTTGTAGGTTTAGGCGCAAAATTATACAACAACATTTTGAGTAAAACAAATGTTTTGGTTAATATTAAATTTATTGTAAAAAACAAAATACTTGTAAGCTTCTTGTATTTAAGTTTGCTTGTAAGATGTACAGTAAAATATTATATTGTTAGTGTAAAAATATTTTTATTTACAACATGTGTCACTGACCTAATAACAAGCATAAATATAATAAAATTGTTAGTTAGGTTAATAATTTTTTATTTTTTACTATGTACTTACAATATATTTACTGGGTTGAGTATTCATTATAATAAAGGTATTATATAATCTTATATATTTTAAAAATTTATTGTTCCAATATGAAATAAACAGATTTTTTTAAAATAATATAATTTATCATGACAATAATAATAAGTAGATTACAGTATTTAATAAAAGATTACACATTATGTCTGCTTAACTTTTTGACTATTTTACTAACTAAATGTTCAGTCTCATTCATGACGTCATCGTAATCACTAGTCACTAAATATTGCACACTCACACCCGCGCTGTCAGGATCAAGGTTTATTTTATCCATATTACTATTGTCCAAATTATGTATGTATATTTGTATTAAATTACGAACTTGACCCGGCTCCTTACGCATAACAAAAGAGGTATTTTTAAAACATTTTGATTTAATTTTTTTCTTCTTTATTGCTTCTTGTTCCTCTGCTTTTTGTTTTTTATATTCTTCGCGAGATTTGGCTGCTACTTCTGCATACCAGCTTTCTCTATCCTGAGCATAATAAAAAGGATTGGTGATTGGGTCCGCATCTCCTATTAAATTCTGAAAAAAAAAAAAAAAAAAAAACAGTCATTCAATAAATAAATAACACAAGTAATATGAAAAATGGATTTAAGTAAGTTAAGATAAACGCAATATTTAATTACCTCACGTAAATTATCTGCGATATCTATAGAGGGGCTGTAGGACGGTGCCAGAGACATGATTCTGTAAATAAATTAATATTAATTATTAAACACTTATTGAAAGTAAAAAAAAAATGCATGGCATTAAAATAAAATAGAAAAAAAAAAAAACAAAACTTACCAGGCAATTGTAGTTTAATTGACAAACAAGAGGTCCAGCTTATGGCAAATACTGCAATGAAATGAAGCGACTACCTACCTAACTTAGATGTGGATTATTTTAAACAGTGGCATTTGATATTGAGTAATGCGAGAATGCAATATTTTCATTAATGATTTCAATAATTAAACGAACCTGTCTTAACCTGTAGAAACGCGATAAATGAATATTCTTTGTCATGTCATGTTTCATATAATATTTTTGCTGACGATTTCAATAATGAAATAAATCTGTCTAAACCTGTAGAAACGCGTTAGTTGAATAGTCATGTCTAATATGATATTATTATTTATATGCATATTGTGCACATGCTTAATTTGATTTAATATGTTTATTACGAGTAATTACATACTTACTTATGTTAATAAAACTTATCTAAACATGTAGGTACAGAAATAGTAACAAAATGTCATGTTATGTTTTACATAATTTCCCCTTTTTAGTATAAAAAGTGAACACAAAAACGTATGTTAGCCATTCAACATAATCATTGACAAGATGAAGTTGGTTAAGCAACCCATATCTCTGAAAGTTAGCGGTATACAATTTAATGAACCTTCTCGCCAAATCAGACATAGTGCTTTATTACCAAATACAATTCGTTGTATAATATGTGGTCCGTCGAACTGTGGTAAAACAAACGTTATGATCAGCTTACTGTTACATAAAAATGGATTGAAATTTAAAAATCTTTATCTTTACTCCAAAACTTCTTTTCAGCCAAAATATCGATTCTTGAGCGAGGTATTAAAAAGAGTTCCTCAGATTAACTTCTATGAATTAAAAGATGATAAAGATGTTATAGCTCCGAGTGAAGCTTTGACTAACTCTGTATTTATTTTTGATGATGTTGCATGTGAAAATCAAGTTAATATCCGTAATTATTTTTGTATGGGCAGACATAAACAAATAGATTGTTTTTATTTATCTCAAACCTATTCTAAAATTCCGAAACAATTGTTACGTGACAATGTTAATTTTCTTATATTATTTAAACAAGATGATACGAATTTAAAACATGTTTACGATGAACATGTCGGCTCCGATCTACAATGGAAACAGTTTAAAGATATCTGTAAAACCATTTGGAGTAACCCATATAATTTCGTACTTATTAATAAAGAATCGCCCGTAAATAATGGAAGGTACAGACAGAATTTTGATACATTTTTGAAATTTGACTGAATTTATATATAATAAATAACATGAATAACAAATTCAGTATTAGATCTTCATTCCCTGAACACAGTTGTTTTAATATAAATATGGAGAAAAATATTAAAATTGAATTAATGAAGTCTGTGAACTCAATAAAGAACAAAATAAAACAAATGAAGAACCAGGAACACTCGATGAATTTATCACTCGATAAAGTCCTAAAACCTGTAACAGATCCCCTTAAGTCTTTAGTTGACGCGAATTTACCTGCGGAAAAAAATAAAAATGTAGAAAATAAAACACTACTTAATTTGGAAGGCATTGAGTCCGATGATATAAATACTAGTTCATCGAGTAAATTTGAAGAATGTTACAGTCCAGATCTGGATTCTACTCAATTCATTGAAAGCCCTAAAAAGGAATCGCTAGATGAAATATCATTAGAGGGAGAAGATATCTGTGGTATATATGATGACCTT
This sequence comes from Herminia tarsipennalis, assembly GCA_945859575.2. Classification (NCBI taxonomy): domain Eukaryota; kingdom Metazoa; phylum Arthropoda; class Insecta; order Lepidoptera; family Erebidae; genus Herminia; species Herminia tarsipennalis. The sequence goes on along the minus strand of OX243849.2, from coordinate 18,861,116 downwards.
AATATACCGTTTGGAATTAGAAGTAAAAACAAGACTTACATGATGGGTAACTCAGTAGTATCATTTTCTAGTTTGAATAATGATAAGAACGTTTTAGTTAAAATCGATGACAAAGTTTACAACTTTACATTAGGTTTGAAAGAACTTTTATTTAAAAGAAAGCCTGATTTAAAATTAATATCAAATGAAGATAAGCGGATCTACAAAGATATGCTACATTATACAAATGCTCATAGAAGAAATTTTAGCCCCAGAGGTCAGATAAAGTCAAGTAAAGGTAAAAAATATCGGGAAATAATTAAACCCTTGTTTTCGGAAACGTCTGACAGTAAACCTAAATCAAAACTTGGAGGAAACTTACCAAAACTAAAAAAATTTAAAAACAACACTGATTTAGTATACTGGGATGATCCCAATGAATTGATTGAGAGATTAAAATTATTAATGGCTTCAAGAGACGCTGGCAATACAAATCATGATAATGAAATATTATCTATCATTGAAGAACTAAAAGAAGCTAATATAATAAAGGAATAAATAGGAACAGCAATAGACATTTAATTCAGTTTAACATACTTAACAATCACGATCATTACCAAAATTTGTTATTAAATCAATCTGAGCTAAAAGACAAAAATATAAATTTGAACGAAAAATCATCATGATCAAAGCCGATGTGGTAAATGAGCTTCATAAAAATGCCAGGATAAATTTTCCTCGACGAAAAGTTATTATGAAAGATATAGACGATCTATGGCAGGCGGACTTAATTGATATGCAATCTATTTCTAAAGAAAATAAAAGCTTTAGATTTATCCTCGCTGTTATTGACACATTTTCTAAATATGCTTGGACCTTTCCTCTCAAAAGTAAAAACAAAGAGATTGTATGTAATACTTTTAAGATATTATTGGATAGAGGCCGTGTCCCTAAAAATATTCAAACTGATAATGGGACAGAGTTTTATAATAATAGATTTCAAAATCTAATGCAATCTTATAATATTAATCATTACTCAACATTCTCATCAAAAAAAGCTTCAATAGTCGAGCGATTTATTAGGACATTGAAATCTAAATTGTACAAAGAATTCAGTTTGAAAGGCAATTATAATTGGATAAATAATACCCTCAATAATGTTATTCATAAATACAATCACACATACCATAGAACGATTGATGAAATCCCTGCGAATGTGAATAATATAAATAAAAAACGTATATTAGAACGTTATGCAAGTTTAGTAAAAAAAGTTAGTGTAAAAGTAAGATATAAAGTGGGTGATTATGTACGTATCAGTAAGTACAAAGGAACATTTGAAAAAGGATATACACCTAACTGGTCAACAGAAATATTTAAAATTCGAGAAATACGTAATACAATTCCTATCACCTATTTAATTGAAGATACTATTAGAGGTCAGCCTATTTTAGGAGCATTTTATGTGCAAGAACTTCAAAAGACTAAACATCCTAATGTGTATCTAGTCGAAAAAGTTCTTAAAAAGAGAGGAAACAGAGTTTTAGTAAAATGGTTAGGTTTATCTTCTGCAGAAAATAGTTGGATAGATAAGTCAAATGCGCTATAAGAAACAAATTAAATAGATTATTGCAAAATAATGTCTGATTCCATTATTTATACTTATAAACTTAGATAACTGTCAATTGTTTATTCAACGCATTATATTTATAAAGTGTTTAATTTATTTTTAAACAGTCTTATTATGGGCACTGGAGAGAGTAGTCTTCTCAATTGGCTTATAAACCATTTACCATTTGAATTACATTTGCCGGGATACAATTACTGTGGTCCAGGTACAAAATTAATTAGGAGACTTGCGCGTGGTGATAAAGGTATCAACAAATTAGACGAATATTGTAAAGAACACGATATTGCATATCACAAATCTTCGAACTTAAAAGATCGCCATAAGGCTGATTTGATTTTGTTTAAAATGGCGAAAAAACGTATAGTTGCAGCTGATGCAGGTACAGGAGAAAAAATTGCAGCGCGTCTAGTGAGCAATATTATGACAAGCAAAATTAAAACTGGTACTGGCCTAAAAACTTACAGCCAAAAATCTTCATGCAAAAGGACTTCTGGAAAAGGACTTAAAAATAAATTTAAAAATGTTCTTACTGTCGCGAAAAAACGAATGAAAAAATTAAAACCAAAATGCAAGAAAGGGGCAATAAAACTAGCTATGGCTGCTGCCAGAGAATTAGTTGAAGATTCTTCTATTAAACTTCCCCGCGTTATTCCTATACCAAAAACGGGTGGAGTTTTGCCTTTGATTCCTATTTTTGCTGGATTATCCGCAGCGGGAGCCATAGCAGGCGGGGCGGCTGGTATAGCTAAAACTATAAATGAATTCAAGATGGCTAAAAAGCTATATGATGAATCGAAGAGACACAATGAAAAAATGGAAGCCCTTTGTATTGGAAATGGATTACATGTTAAGCCACATAAAAATGGTCTGGGAATTTTCGTATCAAAAGAAAAAAACTAAAGTATCGGCTACCCAATCGAGCCTTGACTAATTTTGACATTGTAAAATATGGAAATAATATTCCTTATTTTAGAGGTGTCTTTATGAGAGACGAACTTCCTACACACCCTTTTAAATATGAATGTGGTATTATTAATTTAGATATTTCTAAAAACCCCGGCTCTCATTGGGTAGCCTATGCAAAATGCAAAGATTATATCGAATATTTTGATAGTTATGGAAATCTTAAGCCTCCAAAAGAATTAATAAAATATTTAGGCTCTAAAATTCACTACAATTATGAAAATGTACAAGGCAATCATCCTTTCCATTGCGGACATCTTTGTTTAAACTTTTTAAGATTTTTTTGGATTAATCATGGAATAAAATAAACAGAATTTAAGAAAAGAGTTCAGTATGCAAGTATGTCTACTACAGTAACTATCTCCGGCAATAAATCAGAATTAGAATCATATTTTCAACCACCTCTGAGTTTATCTGGAAAATATGAGTGTGGATTATTATACTTTTCAATACTGAACTCAACATCAGGTCGTCGTTTTAGTAACAATACCTCATCTGTTATCAGAATTGAATGTGATTTGATATACGGTTCCTATACCAACGGATTACCAACTCACATTATTCACGAATTTGTGCCTAATACCGTTGTAGACGACCAATATATAGAAACGCCTCAGAACGTTATTTATTTTCCGGTAAACAAAAATACAATTTCATCTATATCTATTAAAGTTGTCGATCAGTTTGGTTACAGTATTAACTTCGTAGAACATATTCAACTGCGTCTTCATTTAAGAAAAATAAAATGATACAATATAATATAAACCCTTCAGTCAAAGTAAAACGTCTTATTTCTTCTACAACCACTAATACGCGTAGACGTAAGAAAAAAGTGAGGAAGTTGACTAAAGCAAATATAGATTTTCTTAAAGCTTTAGGTTTTAAAGTATGAATATACTACAGATTAATGATTTACCGCATTTCGATTCTTCAATCGAAAGTTATGAAGTCCATTCTTACAATCCCTACAATAACTGCTTCAGAGAAAATGACGAAATCAGAATTCCCATACACCAGCAAGATATATACGTGTTACCATCAGCCAGTTCAATTTACATCGAAGGTCAAGCAAAATTCTTCGGTAAAGATGGAAAGCCGATTGAAAAAATTGTTACATTTAGTAATAACTATATTTTGTTCTTGTTTCAAGACATCAGGTACGAAATGAATGGTATAGAAATAGATCGTATAAAAAATTCCGGCATAACGTCCACAATAAAATCTTATATCTCATTAAATGAAGCAGAAAATAAAGTGGCTGCCTTATGGGGCTGGAATTCAAACGGTATTAAAAATGATGGCCATTTTAGTGCTGTAATACCTTTAAATAAGATTTTAGGGTTTGCGGAAGACTATAAAAAAATTGTAATAAACTGCAAACATGAACTTATATTGAATAGAAGTAACTCCAATTTAAATAGTGTTATACTTGCTGATGATATTGCTTATTGCAAAATAGATATAGAAAGGCTTCAATGGAGAGTACCACATATAAAAGTGTCAGATCGAGAAAGACTGGCTCTTTTAAAATTACTAGAAAAGGATAAGCCTATTCAAATGGCATTTAGAAATTGGGATTTGTATGAGTACCCTTTGCTTCCTAAAACTACAAAGCATTCGTGGGCAGTTAAAACTGCGTCACAATTAGAGAAACCTAGATATGTAATTTTCTGCTTACAAACTAATAGAAAAAATAATAAACTCAATGACAGTTCGCGATTTGATCATTGTGAAGTTACAAATGTCACTCTCTTTTTGAATTCACAATATTATCCATATGAACTTTTGAGCTTAAAGTTTTCTGAGAACAAATACAGTATATTATACGAAATGTATGCCAAATTCCGTCAGTCGTATTACAACAGTCCAGCAGACCCATTGCTTAGTCTAAAGGACTTTAAAGAAAAGGCTCCTCTTTTTATATTAGATTGTTCAAGGCAAAACGATAGTCTAAAATCAGGTCCAGTCGATGTTCGATTAGAAATTGAATGTTCAACTTCAATACCAGATAATACTGCCGCATATTGTTTGATTATCAACGATCGTCTGGTGGAATATAAGCCTTTGAGTAATATAGTGCGAAGATTATCATGACTGCTATTGTAGACATTCAAGGTTTCAAAACAGAAGCAAATGAGTTTATAATAAAAGAAATTGCTATATGGTGTGATAACAAAATACAAGTGTTCTTAATTAAGCCACCATTTCCCTATTACAACTTGACAAAATCAGAAAGACGTCAAGTAAGCTGGATCGAGCGCAACAGAAAAATACATTGGGGTGAAGGATTTATTCCTTATTCTAATTGCCTATGTTTACTTGAAGATCTGTTAAGAAATAAATGTGTTTACACTAAAGGTTTAGAAAAAGTGTCATGGTTGCAAGTTATGTCGAATAATAATAATGTTATTAATTTAGAAGATAAAAACTGTCCTAATTTGTTAAGCTTGTATGAGCAATATAAAGATTCTGAAACCGTTTACAGTTGTATATATCATGACTCAATATGTTCTTTAAAAAATGTTTTATGTTTAAAAAAATGGTGTTTCGATAATAAACTTTTTAATTAAGTGGTTTTTTTTTTCTTATTTTGTTTGCTCAAAATTTCCCTGTTCCTCAACCTTAGTCTTAAAAAACTTTCGCAAGCATTTACGTACGTAATTAGCAAGATTAAAAATTTGAAATATCAGTTTTCTAAATAAAATACAAGCTTCGACTTACTTGCTGAATAACATGACATTGAGAATTGGAGATCGTGTACAGGTATTGATAGTAGAAAAGCGATTATGCGGGCTTCATATTGTAGAAATAATTAATCACGAGCAGTATAATGCAATCCTAATACCTTGCTCTAGAGATAACGGCAAATGCTCTAAAATTCGCTTTAAAGGGATTAAGCTATGGGCTCGAATAATCCAGCATCAAATCTACAACAATCTTGTAGATTTGATAGAAGAAACCTAATACATAGGAACAGGCTGTGCATAACAGCTTGAGTTGCTGCGATTAAGCTGTTCATAAACCGGTTCCTATTAAGTTGAAAAGATGAGCAGTTAAGAGAATCATCGATCATGATAGTGTGATATTGGAGCGCTCTGCATTGCATGTGTAGAAAATTGGGGGTTCTGGATCATATTGAATGTGAGGAAAATTGGGGGTTCTGGATCATATTGCATGTGTAGAAAATTGGGGGTTCTGGATCATGTTCTATGTGTGGAGAATTGGGGGTTCTGGATCACGCACCGAGCGAAGCGAGGAAGTGATCCAGAACCCCCAATTATACCCTACTGCTGTGCCCGCGACTTCGTTCGCGTGGAAGTCGGGTTTATATTAAGGTAGTTTATGTTACATTATAACTTCTGTATAAAACATATTGGAAACATGCTCCACAATGCTCTGTGGCATCTATGGATATTAAGGCCTAGCTTTAATCAGGGCCCGACCTATGGCAGGGCAAGCCAAAAAATGCCTAGTGCAGCAAAATGAAGGGCGATAAAGTTTATTTCGCCAGACGGTTAGAAGACAAATTATAAAAATTAGCATGCTTAGCACCTCGACAAAAAAGTATTTAACCAAAATGAATTCACATCGAATATTTTAATATTGAAAAATTCCCCCCGTCCCCCGTCACGCGAGTACTTGGGCAGTTTCGGGTTAAATGAAGCCCGAAACCGCCCAAGTATTCGCGCGAAATTTTATGTTATGGAGCTTCGATTCTGACTCCGAAAGGTCGAAAATTCCGATTGATTTTAAACCTTCGACTCCAACTTCGCCTCCGACACTTTTAAATAGGACGTTTTAATCAGAGGTACTCGTACCTAGCCGCTCCTTCAAGTTAATTTATACATAGGTAATAAAGGTATGATGGAAAAAAACTCTCACAGATTCCCTATGATCGCAGGTTCGAGTCCTGCCCGAGCGATCTTTTCTGAGTCTAAAGTACACCCACTTTGTGTCCGTGTTGGTAAAGTCCCCCGCGTAATAGGGCTAGTGTGAGTTATGTTTTTAAAAAATATCCTGTTTTTATAACATTGCATTCTGGCGGTACGTAGGTACGGTAGTAGTGATGCGTGTTCAAATAAACAGACAACATTCAAACGTTTCTAAAAGATATACTCAGATATTTTTTTTGTGTTTAAATATTATTTATAAACTTATTTCAATATTTTTTTTCACTCACTTTAGAAGATTTAAATATTATAAGAATTTCAGTAAGTTCTTTTTTTAAATCAATTTTCCTGATTCTTTTTAATTTGTATTTAAACGCCATCTATTTTCAAAACTGGATAAGTTTCTTTTAATACTTGATGATTTTATATTAAATTATATTTAAACTATCATGCATTATTAAACGTAGGTACGCAAGGTATTTAACCTTAAATTATTCACGCGATTAAGACCCATAATATCTATATTTTCATAATGAGTACAAATCGCGAAACAATAAGCAATTTTGGCACTCAGAACAAATCGAATCACAGATGGCGCCATGTGTTTTATTTTGATATATAACGGACTTAATCTTTCATCTTTTTTAAGCAACAATCATACATAAATTCAGAAAATATCAAGTAGTACCTATTTGTGTTTATTTGTAATGTGATATTATTTTTCATTTATTTGTAATGTGATTTTATTAATTTAAAATAGTTACATTTAGTTCAAAAGAATATTGTTTAGCTGAGTGTGTGGCCAACGAACTAATAATTAAGTGACAGTGTTTTCAGAGTTTATTATTAATGTTTAGTGGAAAAAACTAAACAAAATACTCGAAATTCGTGACATCGTAATAAAAGTTTATAAAAGTGACTACACAACAAGTGAGTACTCTAAATATTACCGAACCTTTGTGTAATTAAAAGACAAATATCATACGTAAATTAAGATCATGCACAAACTATAATTTAAGTGAAAACCTATAATGTAAATGATTGCAGATCGTTGAACTAAATATTTCAAAACTTGCTTATTCATTTAAACATAAATAGCGTAAATAGTGACATCTAGGCTGCGCCATAACCAACATATTACTTGTTGAACTCTGAGGTCGATAAAACAGTTCTATCACCACAGATTAAATACAAAACTCTGCAATAAGTTTATTCAAAACACAGTGCCATCTAGTGGTAACCATACAAAACCACTAACGACGAATCTTTAACAAAAACATGAATTTCTTTGACAACATCACTTTTCGGCGGACTCATACGTTCTCCGACAATATAAATGAAGATAATGAAGACTGTGAGCCAATATCAGGTTTTCAAGACAGTTTTACAGGAAGTTTACCAAATTCGTCAAATGATGAAAATAACGACACTAAGCGCCTGAAGAAAAACATAGAGCAATTAAGGGCTGAGCTAAAAAGTGCTCATAGTGAAATAGAAATATTAAAATTAGAAAATCACAACCTAAAACACACCAATACAGAATTAACAAAAGAAAATGTCATAAATAAAAACATTACGCAAAGCCCGACGAAAGGAAAAAAATCGACACCTAAGAAAAAAAGTACGCCTACTAAGAAAAATATAGCAAAACATACTAACACAGAAATTAACGACACAAAAATTAAAGCAAGCAGTAGTTTGAAGATTGGTGGCGCAGAAGAGACGCATGTAAGACCAAAACAATACACAAAAATACAAAACCAAAGAATATGTCCAAAAAACAAAATATGTATCCTGAGCACAAATAAAAGTAATAAACTGCTATCAGTTGCGGAAGATGAACTGTCAAAGAACTATGAAATATGCCATTATTTATCACCCTATGCTAATACTAAACAACTACTGGAGGGCATAAACAGGAAAATTTCTACATATACCATGAATGACTACTGCATAATATTCGTAGGTGAAGAAGACTTCAACGTAACAAACAACTATGTCGATCTTGTTCTCGCGATCCGAGAAACCCTTCAAGGAATTAATAACACAAATATAGTAATATGTGCTGCGACCTATAATTATAAATATCCAAATATGATGTATAATTGTAGAGTAGAAAATTTTAATAACCTTTTATATTTAGATGTAATTACTAATAATCATATATATCTTCTCGATTCCAATAAAAATTTAACCTGTGACTATATCATGTTTAATAAAAAAACCGGTAGGATTAATGACAGAGGATTACGTACAATATTCAATGATTTAAATATATACATACAGGAACAATCAAAAACGCATAACATAGCACTAAGTACACACTCGCAATCTAAAATTACAAACTATTTTATATTTAGAGAAATAAAATTTTATTTTATTTTTAGAGAAATCTGAGATTGACAATAATTTTCGTTCATTTCGTTAATCAACCTAAACAAGAACACTTTACGTTAATTCACCAAAATATTGCAGGAGTGTTGAACAAATTAGAAATTATTGAATTAGCCTTAAAAGAACTACAAAAAGAACTGGGTACGATTGACATTGTCTGTTTTGACAGAAACATTTCTCAAACGTGGGAATGAATCAAATCTTAGGATCAAAAATTATAGGTTAGTTTCATCCTTTTGCCGAAATAATCAACGCCGTGGAGGCTCCTGCATCTTGATTAGAAATAGCTTACAATATAGTGAAGTTAGCAATCTGATCTCACCAATACCACTCCAATTTGAATATTGTGCAATTGAAATTACTAAATTTAATCTCATTATAGTATGTATATATAGAATACCAACAGCAAATGCAGCAACCTTTCTGTATAAATTAGAGCTTCTAACTAATACACTGTGTAGAAAAAAGAATAAAAAAATAATAATATGCGGCGACTGGAACATAGATATGTTAAAAACGACCAATATATCACGCGATTTAAAATCTATTTTAACGAATAATAATTTAAAAAGCCACATAGTCTTACCCACAAGAAAGAATTCTTGCCTAGACTTAATAGTCTCTAACTTAGATGGAACAAAAGCCGCACTACACCACCTAGCTCTATCAGACCATGAGACAGCACAGTCCTTAACGGTTAAATTAGATGTCATGGGCAAGGTCAAAGAACATTCTAATTTCTGGTTCAAGAGTATTAGAGACCTTAGTGAAGAGAATATCTCCAAATTCAAGTACTACATTTCGAATTTAACATTTTCAGAGATATATAGCTGCCAAACAACAGATGAAGCATTTAACTCTTTTCATGATACACTCACTCTCTTCTATAACCTTTGTTTCCCCATTATAAAAGTAAAATACACTTCCAAACATATAAAAAATAGATACCTCACAAAAGGCATTAGACGATGCTGCGTTAAGAAAAGGTCATTATTTTCAAAAATATCATTTATGTAAAGACAATAAGAAATACAATAAAAAAGTATATAGTAACTATGCTATGGTTCTGAACAGTTGCATATATAAAGCACATCAAATTAATAGTTTGAAGTATATAAATAACTCAAAGAATACATGTAAAGCAGCATGGCAACTAATTAAAAATAATAAAAATACAACATTAAACTCAGAAATCGAATCCATACAACTTGAAAGTGAATTATATGATGATCCTAATAAAATATGCAATTTGTTCAATAACTACTATATATCTCTAACTAATAACAACCTACGTAGCAATAATACATATACTACTAATATTCCCCAAAATTGTAAAACCATATTTCTTAATCCGGTTGACAACATTGACATTTACAAAATAATTAATACTTTTAAAAATACGAATTCTACAGGTTATGATGACTTACATACTAAAGTAATTAAAAAATGCGCGATTAGTTTAACACCGCCTCTAACCCACATAATAAATCTCTCACTAATTGAGGGTTACTTTCCAAAACGACTAAAAAAATCAGTTGTCAAACCTCTGTACAAAAAAGGGGTGAAATCCGATATGAGTAATTATCGTCCGATTACTCTTATCCCGATACTATCAAAGGTTTTTGAAAAGGTTATGTACTCCAAAATAGAAAACTTCCTAACATCTTGTGACATTCTTAAAAAAGAACAATTTGGCTTTAGAAAAAATAGTTCCACCACATTAGCTTGTTTTTCATTAATCAAACAAATTACGGAAAGTTTAAATCGTAGGCGTAATATAGGTTGTGTATTTTTAGATATGACAAAAGCTTTTGATTTTGTCTGTCATAGTACACTTTTATCGAAGCTTTCCGCGTACGGAATACGCGGTAACGCTTATAGTTGGATAAAGAGTTATCTGGAGGAGAGAGAACAATGTGTAGAAATTACCAGAATCATTAAACAAGGACAAAAATCATTTAGATCTAACTTTAGACAAAATAACACTGGCACCCCTCAAGGAAGTATCTTAGCTCCTTTACTCTTCCTTATATATATCAACGACCTTCCTGACTCTATAAAAAAAGATTGTATTTTATTTGCTGACGACACGACCTTAATAATTAAAAGTAATAATCAGACAAACCTGGAAATTAACATTGGTAATGCTCTAGACAACGCTTTCAACTGGTTAAAACAAAATAATTTAAATCTCAATATGAATAAAACTAGTATTATACAATTTCAGACATACAATTCTCACACTACAGATCTTGAAATCCACTACAAAGATATGCAACTTAGTACAGTAAATGAATGCGTGTTCTTGGGTATAACTGTAGATAAACATTGTAACTGGAAATCACAAGTCGAAAAAATTGTCAACAAATTAGACCGCTTTATTTTTGTCTTAAGACGGATTAGACAAACTATTGACCAGAAAACGGCAATGGCAGCCTATCATGCATATGTATCTTCAATACTTAGATACGGAATTATAATTTGGGGTAATTCCGTAGACATAGATAGAGTCTTTAAAACCCAAAAAAAGTGTATACGAGCGTTATGTAATGTCTCCTTCTTGGATAGCTGTAAGCCTCTATTTAAAAAACACAGACTGTTGACGTTACCATGTTTATATATATATGAAATTTGTATATTTGTTAAAAAATATCCCTGCCTCTTTGAAAGATGGCGTGATAATGAAAATAGTCGCTCCAGACACAAAAATAGATTACGTCTGCCTCAGATAAAGTTAGAGCTATATAAACGAAATGTATATTGTATGTGTATAATTATATTCAATCATCTTCCTGAGAACATAAGTGACTTGCCGATCACATTATTTAAAAAACAATTATTTAAACTCCTGATAGATAAGGGATATTATAGCACTAAGGAATATTTAGATGATAAAATAACTCTGTAGCTGTAAGTAATATTAATATTAATTGTGGTGACATGTTATGTATAAAATGATGTTAAATTTAAATAATATATCCAAATAATGTAAGTAAAATTTAATTTAATTTGTAATAAATAAAATAGATATATATGATGACATTTGCACGCCTTATGTGGGCAGAATATGCGAAAATATTAATTATGTAAAATCTAATGTACCATGTTCTGGCAAATAAATTATTTGATTTGATTTGATTTGATTTGATTTGATTTCATTTCTACATTCATAACATAATCACGATTTATGCAAAACAATATTAAAGGTGCCTATTGAAAGTGATTGATTAATATGATAATTTGTTAACCAAAGTAAACATGTTAAAGTCGAAAATAAAAGCTTGTATAATAAGTATAGATTTAGAAAAATACTTTAAAAAGAATAAAAAGAATCTTAAAACAACACAAAAAGAGCTTCACATACTTGAGACTCGATCCTCCAACCTCGCTCGTTCAATACCGCTACTTGTGCCAATAGACCACCTCCACCGATACAAAATTGGTTAAAATAGCTGATCTTAAGAAAATTGAAAATGTTGTGTTTAGCTCCTTATAGTTTTAGCGTGAAGTTATTGTTTCCATGGGTTACAATTGTAAATAATGTCTTATTGTGGAAAAAATTGTCAAAAACCATAATGGTTCGACCAAACTTACGTTGCTGCTCGCTCCCCATAGACGATAGCGTAATGATTCATAGTGTAAGTAATGACCTATAGTATCTATATCTATCCATACATATAATAAAATTGTAAATTTCACGTGTCTGTACATGGCCGAACATAGTGAAAAAAAATATTGGGAAATGTTCGAAAAGAGTATTTAAACACATTCCTACATTTTTAGAAATGTCTGTCTGTCTGTCTGTCTGTCTGTCTGTCTGTCTGTCTGTCTGTCTGTCTGTTTGTTTGAACACGCATCACGCAAAAACTACCAGACAGATTCGGTTGAAATTTTGTTTGTGTATTGTAATAAGTCTGGATTACCATATAGGCTATAATTTATCACGCTATTTCCCATAGGAGCTAAGCAATAACGGATAATGTCTGTAGCTATTTATCGTTATAAAACAATAACTACTTGACGGATCTTCATGAAAATTTGCAGTTTTATTGTAAATACTATAGGTCATTACTTACACTATGAATCATTACGCTATCGTCTATGGGGAGCGAACAGCAACGTATGTTTGGTCGAACCATTATGGTTTTTGACAATTTTTTCCACAATAAGACATTATTTACAATTGTAACCCATGGAAACAATAACTTCACGCTAAAACTATAAGGAGCTAAACACAACATTTTCAATTTTCTTAAGATCAGCTATTTTAATCAATTTTGTATCGGTAGAGGTGGTCTATTGGCACAAGTAGCGGTATTGAACGAGCGAGGTTGGAGGATCGAGTCTCAAGTATGTGAAGCTCTTTTTGTGTTGTTTTAAGATTCTTTTTATTCTTTTTAAAGAATTTTTCTAAATCTATACTTATTATACAAGCTTTTATTTTCGACTTTAACATGTTTACTTTGGTTAACAAATTATCATATTAATCAATCACTTTCAATAGGCACCTTTAATATTGTTTTGCATAAATCGTGATTATGTTATGAATGTAGAAATGAAAAATAATATCACATTACAAATAAACACAAATAGGTACTACTTGATATTTTCTGAATTTATGTATGATTGTTGCTTAAAAAAGATGAAAGATTAAGTCCGTGATATATCAAAATAAAACACATGGCGCCATCTGTGATTCGATTTGTTCTGAGTGCCAAAATTGCTTATTGTTTCGCGATTTGTACTCATTATGAAAATATAGATATTATGGGTCTTAATCGCGTGAATAATTTAAGGTTAAATACCTTGCGTACCTACGTTTAATAATGCATGATAGTTTAAATATAATTTCATATAAAATCATCAAGTATTAAAAGAAACTTATCCAGTTTTGAAAATAGATGGCGTTTAAATACAAATTAAAAAGAATCAGGAAAATTGATTTAAAAAAAGAACTTACTGAAATTCTTATAATATTTAAATCTTCTAAAGTGAGTGAAAAAAAATATTGAAAAGTTTATAAATAATATTTAAACACAAAAAAAATATCTGAGTATATCTTTTAGAAACGTTTGAATGTTGTCTGTTTATTTGAACACGCATCACTACTACCGTACCTACGTACCGCCAGAATGCAATGTTATAAAAACAGGATATTTTTTAAAAACATAACTCACACTAGCCCTATTACGCGGGGGACTTTACCAACACGGACACAAAGTGGGTGTACTTTAGACTCAGAAAAGATCGCTCGGGCAGGACTCGAACCTGCGATCATAGGGAATCTGTGAGAGTTTTTTTCCATCATACCTTTATTACCTATGTATAAATTAACTTGAAGGAGCGGCTAGGTACGAGTACCTCTGATTAAAACGTCCTATTTAAAAGTGTCGGAGGCGAAGTTGGAGTCGGAGGTTTAAAATCAATCGGAATTTTCGACCTTTCGGAGTCAGAATCGAAGCTCCATAACATAAAATTTCGCGCGAGTACTTGGGCGGTTTCGGGCTTCATTTAACCCGAAACTGCCCAAGTACTCGCGTGACGGGGGACGGGGGGAATTTTTCAATATTAAAATATTCGATGTGAATTCATTTTGGTTAAATACTTTTTTGTCGAGGTGCTAAGCATGCTAATTTTTATAATTTGTCTTCTAACCGTCTGGCGAAATAAACTTTATCGCCCTTCATTTTGCTGCACTAGGCATTTTTTGGCTTGCCCTGCCATAGGGCGGGCCCTGATTAAAGCTAGGCCTTAATATCCATAGATGCCACAGAGCATTGTGGAGCATGTTTCCAATATGTTTTATACAAAAGTTATAATGTAACATAAACTACCTTAATATAAACCCGACTTCCACGCGAACGAAGTCGCGGGCACAGCTAGTTTACAATAAAACTGCAAATTTTCATGAAGATCCGTCAAGTAGTTATTGTTTTATAACGATAAATAGCTACAGACATTATCCGTTATTGCTTAGCTCCTATGGGAAATAGCGTGATAAATTATAGCCTATATGTTAATCCAGACTTATTACAATACACATACAAAATTTCAACCGAATCTGTCTGGTAGTTTTTGCGTGATGCGTGTTCAAACAAACAGACAGAAAGACAGACAGACAGACATTTCTAAAAATGTAGGAATGTGTTTAAATACTCTTTTCGAACATTTCCCAATATTTTTTTTCACTATGTTCGGCCATGTACAGACACGTGAAATTTACAATTTTATTATATGTATAGATAGAAGATAAAAAGATACACATTTCATTGTGAGAATTCAGAATACGTTGCATCACGCAGCGCTGCGCTTCGAGATGCCTTACGGCGTAGGGCGATGCATCGCGACCCAGTGGTGCATTTCCAGTACGCGCGGCGTGCAAGAACGAGGGTGTTCCTCGTGTAGCCGCGCGACGCAGCGCGACGCCGTGAGACGCATCCTGAGGCCGCCGTGGTGACTTGTCTCTACTATTTCCTGTAGAATTGATGCAGTTCAGTCGAGTACATTATACAGAGTGTAACAGAAAGGTGTGTGTGTATTCAAAGTGTTGGTATGTGTCCATGATACTGAGTGCACATACCTAATTTTATCAAAATCGGAATACTCTAAAAAATATTTATTGGAACAAAGTTTTGGAACGAAGTTGCGAAAGGGGGCTAGACGGAAAAAAATCTCATGAAAAGTTGTAACGACACTTTTTGACATACACAAGCAGTGCGGCGTGCCCGTAAGATATGAACATCTAATTTGACGAAGAAGTCACCTGTCGATTTGGTCTAGAGGCATAAATTCGGTACACAGTGGCGCGGTGGGAGTGTATCCGACTGCTACGCAAGAGGTCGTGGATTCGATTCCCACCCAGGATAAAACTTTGTGTGATAAGCACGATGGTTTATTCTGTGTCTGGGTGTTATTTATCTATAATATGTATGTATTCAGAAATATATAAGTATGTTTATCAGTTGTCTGGTTTCCATAGTACAAGCTCTGCTTAGTTTGGGATCAGATGGCGTTGTGTGAGTTGTCCCAAGATATTATTATTATTATTATGTATGTCGTTTCCATATCACGGGACTATGGAGTCCCGGTCATTTGGGAGGCGTGCGTGGGGCTGAAGCCAACACGTAGAGGCCCGTTAGACACTTTAATCTAAAGGCTATGTGACACAAACCGGCGAATATCGTTGTATACACTATATAAATATACCCAACGACATTCCCCGGTTAGTGTAAAAACTATTGTCAAAAAGTGGTAGCTAATAAACTGGGTTATGGAGGTGATGTGTTAGTGGAATGGTTAGCTGGTACTATTGAAGGACTATGGCGCCTGCCCTGCAAACACATGGTAAAAACACACGGACAAATGGGCAGGCGGTGACTCGCCACTCACTAGATGGGCCCCCTTCTGGCCGCCACAGGCATACAACCAAACAGGCGACAGGGGGCAACATGGGTGTAAGCAGCTTGGGGTGTCGAGCGGTGCGGCGCCGGTTTCACCATCACGAAGAAGGCCCGTGAGAGGGTTTCCCCGTAGTTATGCCCTTGAAAATGACACTTCCACCCCCGAGCGTACAAGCTCTGGCGACCTCCCTCTGGCCGGCCGATTAAGGCAAGACAGAGTTAAGAGTCCTGCGGGCGCTCTTGGTGTTCCACTCCCGTCGGCCAGTGAAGGCAAGCGGGAGACGAGGCCCTGACCGACTCTCTGAGGCATCGGGACCGCAGTGTCGCCACGCACATTCAGCTCGCCACAAAGCTGCCCTGCGGTTTGTGTACTCTATTTCACCCTCATGAGACATTTTTTATTGGTGTCATAAGGATTTCAAGATACTATGCCCTCAGGGTGTTGCGTTAATCTCATATAGGGAGACAACGACTAGCCCCGAGGGGTTTATTATTATTATTATTACAGTATTGGTGACAATTGTGTAGTTGTGGGTTCGAGCCTTCGGTATACAATCGTCTTTTTGTAAGTTATTTTCGTTTCGTCTTTCTATTTCGCATTGAACAGTGTGGTGTTGCGAAGATTATAAAAAAAAAATTTAGATAAGAACTTCGTTCCATCCGGATGTCCCTTGACACCTCTCAAGTTTTTATATTATTTTTTCATTCGTTTATTTAAGAATGAAAAAGTTATTAATTAAGAAAAGTATGACTTAAAAAGTTATATGCCATAGCAATCCAATCGAATTTTGTACCAGGGAAGGTATAATTCTCATGCCATACGCCTTTCACTACTAAATTTAGACAAAAACAATATGCTATAACTATGTAATAATGCAACCAGCTACGGCACCATGGTAGGTGCAATACTGATAACATACCCTATCCGCTGCTGAAATTTGACCACACCTTTCTGTTACACCTTTTATAAACATTCGTAGCCCTGTACAAAAAAGAACGAACTTTTCCTCAATCTCCATAATGCACCCGCCAAATATACGTCGTTCGCATGCGCTTGCAAATGGCAGATCGCGGGTGGACGCGGCGGTGCGGGTGCACGCGGTGAATTTATACGTTCCCCTGCGCCGCGTGGCGTCTCATTGCATAGCGAGGCGTCGCGGCGTCGTCCTGCCGAAGATTTTACTATGAGCCTCGCGACGATGCGATGCGTCTTGCGGCGCAGCGCGAAATCACTGGCCTCTTCCAGTATCGTCGCGACTCGGTGTGAACTGACTCTAAAGATAAGGGCACAGGACGATTGTACAATTGTTGTGTGCGCTCAAGAACACGTTTTATGAAGGATGCCTTCTGTATCTACTCTCAGCATTTTGTGTAGAGGATCTTTAAATAGGTTTAGTAACCAGTCCCAGGCGGGAGCCAATGCTTGTTGTCTGTTGACGTCTAACAACTACTATAGATTGTGTATAAGGTGAACTGTTTTCTATTCAGTTTGTCATTATTTTAAAGATGGCAAAGTAACTCTGACTTTAGGTAGTCAAGAATTGATTTACACTCACACGCGCTCACAAACATGCACACACACCGACAAACTCATACACTACACACACGCACACACCACACCAGGTAGGTACTCATCTTACTCCCATTTTGCACTTTTCACTTTCATAGTCTTAAGGTTTATAGATCACTAGCTTTCGCCCGCGGCTCAGCCCGCATGGATGTCGGTTATCGCGATAAAAACTATCCTATGTCCTTCCTCGGGACTCAAACTATCTCCATACAAAATTTCATCTAAATCGGTTCAGCTGTGTGAGCGTGAAAGCGTAACAGACAGACAGACAGACAGAGTTACTTTCACATTTATAATATTAGTATGGAATTAGTATGGATGTATAATTTTGGATAAGGAAGACTGAGATCTTCTGCCACAGGTATATATACTATAAACTTAAAAGAAGATCTCAATCACACTAATTATGTAACCTTCGTTCTGATCATGAAATAAAGATTATTATTATTATTATGTATGTCGTTTCCATATCACGGGACTATGGAGGTCCATTGGGAGTCCCGGTCCCGGTCATTTGGGAGGCGTGCGTGGGGCCGAAGCCAACACGTAGAGGCCCGTTAGACACTTTAATCTAAAGGCTATGTGACACAAACCGCCGAATATCGTTGTATACACTATATAAATGTACCCAACGACATTCCCCGGTTAGTGTAAAAACTATTGTCAAAAAGTGGTAGCTAAGAAACTGGGTTATGGAGGTGATGTGTTAGTGGAATGGTTAGCTGGTACTATTGAAGAACTATGGCGCCTGCCCTGCAACACATGGTAAAAACACACGGACAAATGGGCAGGCGGTGACTCGCCACTCACTAGATGGGCCCCCTTCTGGCCGCCACAGGCATACAGCCAAACAGGCGACAGGGAGCATCATGGGTGTGATCAGCGCGGGGTGTCGAGCGGTGCGGCGCCGGTTTCACCATCACGAAGAAGGCCCGTGAGCGGGTTTCCCCGTAGTTATGCCCTTGAAAATGACACTTCCACCCCCGAGCATACAAGCTCTGGCGACCTCCCTCTGGCCGGCCGATTAAGGCAAGACAGAGTTGAGAGTCCTGCGGACGCTCTTGGTGTTCCACTCCCGCCGGCCAGTGAAGGCAAGCGGGAGACGAGGCCCTGACCGACTCTCTGAGGCATCGGGACCGCAGTGTCGCCACGCACATTCAGCTCGCCACAAAGCTGCCCTGCGGTTTGTGTACTCTTATTTCACCCTCATGAGACATTTTTTATTGGTGTCATAAGGATTTCAAGAGCTGCCACTATGCCCTCAGAGTGTTGCGTTAGTCTCATATAGGGAGACAACGACTAGCCCCGAGGGGTTTATTATTATTATTGATTGTTTTTTTTTAAATACAAAATACAAATTCATTTATTTGCTTGAAATAAGGGTTTACAAGGGTTCTTAACTATAACAATGTCCATTTAACCTTATACTACCTGAATAGGTGTCCAAATTGGAATAAAGTTACAAAACTAGAAATTACATTGATAAAATACATTATTGAAATTTGAATTAATTAATATTGTCAGTAAATAGTCATATATTATCTCGCGTGTCAATTAATTATCAATAAAATACCCTATGGAAGTCTGTAGAGTTACTCCACAATATGATGCCATAACGTAATATGGAACTCACATAGCCGTGGAATACCGATAACACTGTTTGTGTGTTTGATGTAGTCCTGAGTTTATTAAGTACATCCACAAAGCTGTTAAATTTTTGACATACACTTTCAATGTGCTTAGTCCAATCGCAATACTTATCCATTATTATACCTAAGAATTTAGTAAGTGAGACTTCATTTATTATAGTGTCCTTGTAGATCAGGGTTTTAGGAATAACTTTTGAGTGTCGCGTTTGGAATTGTATAAAGTTAGTTTTCGATACATTTGCGTGTAAATTGTTTTCAAATAACCATAATATTACCGAGTCAATTGTTTTATTAATGTCAGTATCATATTTACAGGTCAAAATAATAGATATGTCATCTGCAAAAAGTATACATTTATGGTGAGTTATGTCAGGTAAATCATTGATGTATAACAAAAAGAAAAGTGGTCCAATAACACTTCCTTGTGGAACTTCACAGTTGTTTACTAAGTATTTCGACTTTTTTTGTTGTACCACTGAACGTCAGTTCAACACATTGTTCACGTTCCATTGTGTAACTTTTGATCCAGGTTAAAGCTGGTCCTCTAACTCCATAGTTTTCCCACTTATCTATTAAAATTTTGTGACGGACAAAGTCAAAAGGCTTTGACATGTCAAAAAAGACTACTATTGCCGGCTTTCGCTGATCAATATTCAATACAATATTTTTGGTTAAATTGAATGCAGCAAGCGTAGTAGATTTCCCCCTTTTAAATTATTAACTTAAATTTATCTAAATAAGAAACAAGTCTCATATGCATTGCCTTTCAATGATCTTTGCTATTACTGGTATTAGGGTTATAGGCCTGTAATTACTCATATCTAGTAGATCACCTTTCTTATACAGTGGTCTAACTATTAATTTTTTAGACTTTGAGAGAATACGCCATGTTCAAAAGAAAGATTAATCAGGTATGTCAAAATAGGTACTAAAATATCTACGCTTACTTTCATTATTTGGGTAGGAATCCCGTCATACCCAACAGTTATTAAATGCATTCGCCATTGCACATGAATCTTGTAGCAACTGATCTCCACACTTTATCTCTCTGATGATTTTTTTATAACAATTGTATCCTATATTCTCATTTATAATATTCCAATCGGCTCGACATTTATTTTTGGAACTATCGTATTCGTACTTATTGTGTTATTATTGTTATAAATCTGTTGCCATTTAGATATACAGCGTCTTAATAACGTCGCATATTTGTGACTTTGCTGTCTAGTGTAAGTTAAAACGCAATTCTCGCTTTGTTTTACAGCTTCGCCACTATGGCGAAGCTGATGGTAATCCATTTAGCACTGTGTTAAAAAAGCCTTCCGTAATGTTGGAAAACATAAATTATAAAATAAACAAAAATAATCGTAAAAATTTGCGTATTTAAAGCCTTACTGCGATCGCCAACCCGCTCGCCAAGCGTGGCGATTATGGCAATTACCCCCAAGATCTACATACTAGTAGGTTCTACTGGGGAGACCCGTGCCCAGCGGTGGGCCATCATATGAGTTGATGTGTATGTATGTGTAATCGTAAAAATAGTCAAAGTGCTGTGTCGTGATCCGAAAGACCCAGCTTTAGTATTTAAGTCTTGGTACTTTTTTTATGTTGCTAATAATATCGTCGATACACAGTTTATTCTAGTCGGCTCATTAAAATGTAATACCAAATTATAATTTTATAATATACTTTGCAAATCTTTTGCTATATTAGAATTTACTAGGGTATTAATATTTATGTCCCCGGCTAAAATTATTTTATACTTATTAAATTTACTTAGTATAAGCTTTAATCTTTGGTGTCAGAATTTTGCGAAGTAATTTTATTTAGTAAATTCACTAGTTGTTTAGATATTCACTTATTTTTTTCCATTAGATCCACAACAAAACTTTCACATACATTGTCGCGAACACTATATGACGTGAGTTATGAAACACTTAGTTGGTATTTAGATTCGATTTTGCATATTAGTCACTTTAATATTTTTAAAGATTTTTGTGTAAGGAGCCAATGTTTACTGTGACAGCAGCGCCATCTACCTCGTAAGCACGTATAAGTACGTGCTTACAATAATTCTAAAACAGTAATACTCAATCTATATTTGGTAGGCACTGTTACCGATATACAGGGTGTTTGGTGCATCGTTTGCCAAATTAAACTAAATGGAACGAAAGAACTTTTAAAATTAATGAAAGGTCTAGACAGTGTTTAGTTTTTTTTTTTATCGTATTGTAAAGTTGAGTTTGGACATTGATTTGAACGAAATTGGGGATGCTAAAATGATAGCAAGTGACCCCTCCTTTCAGCGATTTTAATTTGGCAAACGATGCACCAAACACCCTGTATATATGTATAGGCAGGTACTGTGATTCACATATCGTTCCATCACGTATGTGCATAGTACCTTTTTGGACTACCCAACCTTTTCCTATTCAATTCCAAGTTACGAGTATTTCTTAATCTATTTACTTCTACCTTCAGGATTATTTCGATACAATCGTGTGACGAGCAGAAGCTCTTCGTCATAGTAACTTCATAGAATACCTAGAATATAGAATGCAACCTTCATACAACGTGCAATAGTAACGCACACTTAGACAACGTTATCTGAAACGGAATCTCGCGCCGCCTTCCAAACAAAGTGGTCTTTAGTGGTCTTTACTTATGTGATACAAAAAATAATAATAATAATAAACTTTATTTGTTCTCTCACACAGTACAAACATTTTACATAACAATCAATTTGTCCATACAAGGAAGCATTAAAATATGTATAGTCTGTGTGGGAGACTGGTCTCTGTACTAGGAGGACCTGTGTTACAGATTACCAGCCTCTCCATGCTCTGAATAGGTGGAATATGTATCACTAGTAAGTTCTTTTTAAGATTAAACGTCATGTTAACAGTTGTGTGAGTGAGTTACGCTTGTGTATGTGTGTGCGTGTATGTGTGTGCGTGTATGTGTGTGCGTGTGTGTGTGTGCGAGTGTGTGTGTGTAAGAATGTGAGAGTGGTATGTTTGTTTACCTAACGAGTCAAGTCTAATGTGCATAAATGTTATAAGTTACAGATAATTACGAGTATTAATGAATTATAATATTTTAATAGAGGCTTACACTATAAATGAATTATAAAATAGTTGAGATGAATGAAGATAATTAGATGAAATGTTTGTAATTAATAATAAAATTAGGCATTAGATATTATGAGGCTATATATAAAAGTTTTTCAGTTTCATCGTACCCAAGCGATTTCAGCCACGATGTAACAGCTTTTTTGCAGTTGTATGTGGTAAGATGGTATATCTTGATCTCTCCATTTATTTTGTTATACAAATATCCCCCTAGAAAGCCAAAAAATTTGCCGGAGAACGCTGTCTTCCAGCCAAGACCAATAGTTTGACAGACTTTGTGTTTTATTCTCTTGCTTGAGGTGGAAGTGTCGTATGTAAGAGATGAATGTTGTTTGAGAATGATTTGTATAACAAAGAGTTGGCGAACAGTAAGGACATCAGCAAGACAATGAAGATCTCTGGTTGGGTAGAGAAAAGGTAAGAAGTGGGCTACTTTTAAGACGGCTCTTTGAGCTCTCTCCACTTTGAGCATATTCTCTTTGCTGGTACCGCCCCACACCGTAACGCAGTAAGAGAGTACAGGCTGGCATAATGATAAGTAGACCATCTTAATAAGTTTTTTGTCAGCAACGTGGCGTAAGTTTTTAAAAACGAATATTAACTTTCTTATCCTTGATGACATTAGGTCTGTATGGCATATCTATCTAAACATATGACCGCGCCAAGATCTTCGGGATATTCGGAAAAAAAAACCGACCGACCAGAATAAATGGCACTTGGTAATGAATCCGAAGATGTCATAAAAGCTGGCAGTGATGCAGATTCTTTGGCCGACTAAAATTGTGATGCCAAACAAGCCAGCGAACTGCGTAGCTATTTCAGCCAGAAGTTGTGCAGTTCGTCTAAATTCTACAATTTAGCTTGTTCGTTGCAATGTTTGTACGTTGACTTTATAACAACACTAGCTGGCCCATAACCTAACAATAATTGTAGCAAGTTGTAGAACTGCTATCAATACTAATATTAAAAAGCTGATCAGTTTGTTTGTTTGCGCGCAGTAATCTTAGGAACTACTGGTACGAATTGAAAAATTAGCTCTTCAACCTTTTAATATTAGTATAGATTTATACAGATGTTAAGCTAACAATGAAGTTAGTTTTAAAATGTGTTACATCTATACTAATATTATAAAGCTGAAGAGTTTCTCTGTTTGTTTGAACGCAATAATCTTAGGAACTACTGGTCCGAATTAAGAATAGTATAGTATAGTATATAGTATAATCGCCACGCTTGGCGAGCGGGTTGGCGATCGCAGTAAGGTTTTAAGTACGCAGAGGACGCTGCTGCCCGTCCTCCAGTGTGACATCCCTTAGTCGCCTTGACGACACCCACGGGAAGAGATGGGGTGGTACTATTCTTAAGCCGGTACCACACGGCAATATACCTACTATTAGTGTTAAGCAATAAACACTGTAATAGTCATCTATGTAAAATAGTGGTTTAATAAAGACGTCACTGCGTGCTGAATTTGGTATTTTATTCGAACCAAATCAAATCAAATCAAATCAAATCATTTATTGCATACCATACGTTACATAGATGTTATAAATTAGTACAGAGTACATTAGTTACAGTATGGACCCCGTCGGGCACAACAATAATATTATTGAGAGGAAGGCGCCTGATTGCTTCTTCAGACGATATAAATATAGGTTAATAGCTAAAAACTAATTATAATATAAAAAAATAAAAATAAATTTAATCTATAGGTAGTGTGGAGATTATACATTATAGTAGTAGTAGTATTGTAGATAATAATGTTAATAGGACATGTCTGCACGTCTGAGGTGTGTGTATTTTAGGTAGAGTACTGTCGGTATATGATATGATACTTAAACAAATTGAAAAAAAAAAAAAATATATATTATATATTATTATTATTAGGTGTAGGATTTTCTAAAATTATTTAGTTTTGTCTTCAAAAAATTCTTGGATAGTATAATAACATTTATTTATGAGGAATTGTTTTAATAGATTATTAAATTTATTTATATTTTTTTCATCTCTTAAACTTTTTGGTAATTTGTTGTAAATTTTTATTGACATTACTAATGGACTGTTTGAGTGAATTTTTAAATTTGATGTTGGTAGATTTAATCTGTCTTTGTGTCTTAAATTATACTTTGATTGTTGTTCTTCACGGGTACTATAGAAATGGGCGTGCTTTCGGACGAATTTACATATCTCGAGGATGTATAGGCAAGTAACAGTTAATAATTTATGTTGTTTAAAATAGGGTTTGCAACTATCGGTTTGTTCTATGTTTGTTATTATTCGTATAAGTTTTTTTTGTGTAGTAAAAATTGTGTGTGCGTCTGTACTGTTTCCCCATAGTATAATACCATAGCTGAGCCATGAATGGGCGTATGCATAGTATGTGGTGATGGCTGTTTGTATGTCAGTGGTCTTTTTAATTTCTGATAAGGCATATACAAATTGGGATAATTTAGCTCTGACTTTTTGTATATGAGACTTCCAGTTAAGGTGTGTATCTATTGATAGTCCGAGGAGAGTAAATTCTTTAACTTGTTCTATTTTTTTGTCGTTATAGAAATAGTTTAGTTCTAAAGGTGATTTTTGGTAGGGATGGAACGATATTAATTTTGTTTTTGAAAAATTTATTTCTAAGTTGTGGCTATCCATCCAGGTAATTGCTGAAGAAAGAAGAGAGTTAATTTTTTCGTTTATATTATCATTATTTTGGCATGAAGTTAGTAGAGATATATCGTCAGCGAATAATATGCAAGGTCCATTTATTGATTTTGGGAGATCGTTTATATATATTAAGAACAAGAGGCATCCTATTACACTCCCTTGGGGTATTGAAGAATTTATCGATTTTGTATCAGATCTAATTTTTACTATTTCATTTGTAGTGTTATAATGTTCTATTTCAACTAATTGTTTCCTATCGTGTAAGTATGAAGTGAACCATTTATGGGCATTTCCTCTTATACCTATTGCCTGTAATTTATCTAATAAAATATGAAATTGCACTTTATCATATGCTTTAGACATATCAAGTAACAACCCTACAGCATAATCTCTATTGTTTACAGTGTTTATTGCCTCTTGTATGTATTTGTAAACTGCTAAGGTTGTAGATTTATTTTTACGAAAGCCATTTTGGCTGTCATCTAATATTTTAAACTTTTCACAAAATGAATAAACACGATCGCACATTGCCTTTTCAAAGATTTTAGATGCCGTGGGTAATAATGCAATGGGGCGGTAGTGCCGTGTGGTGCCAGCTTAAGAATAGTACCACCCCATCTCTTCCCGTGGGTGTCGTCAAGGCGACTAAGGGATTTCACTCCGGAGGACGGGCAGCAGCGTCCTCTGCGAACTTAAAGCCTTACTGCGATCGCCAACCCGCTCGCCAAGCGTGGCGATTATGGCAATTACCCCCAGGATCTACATACCAGTAGGTTCTACTGGGGAGACCCGTGCCCAGCAGTGGGCCATCATATGGGTTGATATGTATGTATGTATGTATGGGGCGGTAGTTGTTTGGATCTGTTTTTGAACTTTTCTTATGAATAGGTTTTATAATGGATATTTTTAGTAGTTTAGGAAAAGACCCCTCATCAAATGATTGATTTATTAAAAGGTAGAAGGGTATAGTGAGTTCGTCTGCACATTGTTTAATTAGAGTAGGGGGAAGCTCATCAACTCCGTAGCTATTTTTATTTTTCAGATTTTTTATTATTTTGTTTACCTCATTTGGCGTCACTGGACTTAAAAACATTGAGTTTTCAGTTGGACTAATAACAGGTATTCCTTTTGCGGTGCTGCTATTAGATTGAGATGTTCCTTGTCCTATATTCGCAAAAAAAATTATTGAAAATGTTAGCAATTTGCATTGGGTTGTTAATAATGTTGTTATTAGATTCTATATTTAAATTATTTTTTTCATGTCTTTGTTTAATTTTATTGGTTCTTTCGTTTATTATTCTCCACATAGTTTTTACCTTATTATCAGACGTTTTTATTTTCTTTATATATTCCATTTTTTTAGCAGATATTACAGTATTTTTTAAGACCTTTTCATATTTTTTATAATAATTTGAAAAAATAGGGTTGTTTATTTTTAACGTAAGGATTTTGAGTAATCTTTTATTTTTGCAAGATTTTCTAATACCTTTGGTTAGCCAATATTTTTTGTTTTTATTTTTTAATTTAATGCATTTTTTAGGGATATGTGTATTTAAGATTTTATGTAATAAATTATCAAATGTTTTATAATTTTCGTCTAGACTATTATTTGGTGTTATTAATTTGTACCAATTTAGTTTTTTTAATTTACTTTTAAATTTATCTATATTAATTTTACTAAATATACGTTTTTTAGTATACCAATGAGTTTGTTTTATGTTGTTGTTTAGTGTAGTCATGTGTAAGACGGTGGCAGAGTGATCTGAGAAACCAAATTCTTCTACAGTTGTGTAATGTTTCCTATTTGTAAAGTTGGTAAATATTAAATCTAAACATGTAGACGAAGTAGGTGTAATGCGTGTAGGCTCTTTTATATGTTGTCTAAATCTATATTCTAACATGAAGTCTAAGAATAAATTATTTTTAAAGTTTCTCTCTAACATATCCATATTGAAATCTCCACCTAACACAACATTATAACGAATATACTTATTATTTATATAATGCAGCATTTGTTTTAATTGTAAATTAAATATTTCTTCCTGCTTATTATTCCAATATATATTTAATATTACAACATTTTCCTGTGGTAATTCTTCTATACAATACTCAACAGACATATTACTAATATCACAAATCTCTTTAAAATCTATACAGTCTTGTAACAAAATCATCACACCGCCTCCTGTACGCGTAGGACGGCAGTAGGATGCTGCTATTTTATAGCTACTAAAATCTAGACAATCTAACTTATTTTGTGACAACCATGTCTCACAAAGGCATATAGCGTTATACATTGTTTTTTCTTGGTAAAAGACTCGAATATATGTTGTTTATTAAAAATGCTTTGGATATTTTGAAATAAAATTTTAAACGGTGTATCAATAGTTTCTTTTTATAATACTAGGTTTATACTCCGTATAATACTGAACTTAAGCGTATTAATTAAGATTAAGGGAAGATTATAAATAGTAAGTAAATGGAAAACGAGCCGCAATTAATCATAATGATTTAAATATTGTCATGTCAGACCACGCACAACGTAGGGTTCCGTAGTCCCCGGTACTATCTGTCGTAGCCATGCATACTGCACTTCTTTCTACACGTGCAGTCTGTGGGCAGATTATTCGCAAAAATCGTACGGTGTCCTTCGCGTTCAATATAATAACGCGTTTAGGATGCTGATGGGGTTGCCCCGATTCTGCAGCGCGTCAGGGATGTTTGCCGAAGCTCGTGTCGATTGCTTTTTCACGACTATGAGAAAAAGATGTGCTCCAACAGTGTACTGAGGTGCATTGCGACCAGACTCGACTGTTTGTATGTGAATCACTGCTGCCAGACATCCACCTAGCTGTAGTGCAAGTGGCAGTGCTACACATATAAATAATAATTATTAGGTTAAGGGCTTAGAATAGGAACATTAACATAGGAATAAGAAATATTGTTACTAACACATTGAGTCATGTTACTTGTAAATAAAAATATATATTATTATATTATTATAAAAATATCGTCTCATCGTTTACAACGACGACAAGGCGACTGCCGTGAACCGTACAAATGTCGTCTCGATCCAATGGGAACAGCCCTAAGCCATAAAACGGCGAGACCTATAGACGTTCACGGAGAAGCGCGCGCGCCAACTTATTCGTATTTTTTTGCCATAGTATCAATGTAATTGTAGTTATGTAGTCTGCAAAATAAACGTTTTCTTTTCTTTTCTTTTCTATATCAATAGAACCCTAGTATCTTTGAGAGGCAAGTCGCGAGGAGTGTCTTACCTATCTTATGTTAGTTCATTTATACTGGTAATAACTAGATTTACTGTATTCTTGCCTAAGTAATCTATCTGGCAAAAGGGCAAAACGGAACCCTTATAGTTTCGCCATGTACGTCCGTCCGTCTGTCTGTCTGTCCGCAGCTTAGCTCAGAGACTGTTAGTGCTAGAAGGCTGTAATTCTAACCATAAATAGCTGTAGAGTTTGTTTGTTTGGTTGGTTGATTTACCTCGATAATCTCAGAAACTACAGGTTCGAAGTGAAAAATAATGTTAGTGTTGGATAGACCATTTATCGATAGGCTACATTACATCACGCTACGACCATTAGGAGCAAAGCATCAATGAAAAATGTTGCATAAACTGGGAAAAATTACGCAGACTTAGTTTTTAAGATTCCGAACCTCAAAAGGAAAAAATGTTTCTGTCTGTCCGTCTGTTACAGCTAATTTGCACCCAATCTACAGGACCGATTAAGCTTAAATTTAGTACACATATGTGTTTCTGTAACCCAAACATGGACGCATAATGTAAACAGAAGAATTTCGAAGTTAAGACCCATTTTTGGAGGGCAAATTAGGAAATTAAAAAAAAAGTCACAAACTTTATTGTGTTTCAAATGAAAGAACTTGTTATAAGAATATCAACATATTTTTTTATAATTTAAATATTGTTATTTTTAAAGTTATTCATGAAAAACCATGAAAATGCACCATTTCCCCTTATAGCCGAAGTTACTGAGCCTAATATTTTGGAAACAATACAAAATTATAAAAATATATATAAGGGTAGACCCGAGATTCTACCCGTGACCACGGCCGTTGCAATACGGTCGAAACGTCGGGCAATTAACAGGGTATTTTACCTTAAATTATTCACGCGATTAAGACCCCCAGTATATATATGAAAGTTTATCATCTTAAAATATCATAAGTGGAAACCTCCTACAACATGATGACATGATTCCAACATTTATCCAACTATCAAATTTAAGTTAGTATGAAATGTGTGTATATATATTTTCATAATGTATACAAATCGCGAATTTTATCAACATTTATAAAAATACAAAAGATAGGTCTTAATCTATAGATAGAACCCACTAGAAGTCTGACTTTTGAACAGGAGATAATATCTTAGGAAATAAAGTGAAAACCTTTTATGAAAACGGTATAGTGTAACATGAAAACAAATGAAAGGCTTGGTGTAAGGGTCTCAAATATGTCTTTTTTAAAGTTATTCATGAATTTTTATGAAAATCGATCCCCTCCCACAATGAAATTACTGAGCCTACAATTTTGAAAAAAAGTCTATTGTATGAAAGTAACGTGGTTAACCGACTGGCCTGTTTATCTAGAGGTTAGTGACCCTTACTGCTAAACTAGAGGTTGTCGGTTCGATTCCCATCTAGGATAAATATATTCTACAGACACGCACACAGTTTATAAACATACATATAGGTATACAGTTCATAAACAAACAAACATTGTAAACATCGGCAATTTGAAAAGAGTGAATAAAGAATTTTTGATTGATTCAATATATGTATGTATTTACAATTATCTGAGTATGTTTACGTTTGGGATAAGATCGTCTTGTTTATTGAGTTGTCTCACATAATTTAAATCTTTCAATATTGTATCGTTACAGAGATCCCGTTAAAAACAAAAATATGAAAATATGCCGAGGTTTCGCTAATAACAGAAGAGAAATCTAACTGGTAATCAAATTCTATTCATTTCATTTTTTAGAGCACTTGGGCAACTAAGTTTTTTTAATTACTAGCAATGTGGGTCGCACATTACCGTGGCTTAAAATGCTTCGTGTAAGTGGTTACACGAAGCATTTTAAGCCACGTCGGTGAGTCGCCCTTTTGCAACTTGGTTGATACAGCGCCGTGTGTCTAGATAGATTCCCGTGTTGATCGAACTATTCACATACTTATAAATAAGTACGGAACCCTTACTGTGCGAGTCCCACTTGCACTTGACCAGTTTTGGAACGAAGTTCCTTATCGCGCGTTGCAAAAGGGGGCTAAACGGAAAACATTAAGACGAAAACTTGTAACGACACTTTTTGTCATAGTTGTAAGCCGCGCGGCGTGTGCGTGTTTATCTCTCTCTCTCTCTCTCTCTCTCTCTCTCTCTCTCTCTCTCTCTCTCTCATAGAAAGCAAGCCAGTTATTTTCGTTTCGTCTTTCTATTTCGCATTGAACAGTGTGGTGTCGCGACGATTAAAAAAAAAAATATATAACAATTCCTTCACTAATTAATCTAAAGGAACTTCGTTCCATCCGGGTGTCCCTTGACACCTCTCAAGTTTTTTTTTTTCAAGAACGTGAATACTTACTCGGTTGTCACTGAGTAAGGAACACCTCTTGGAAATCACTTTACAATATAAGTGTAAACTGTATTCGTCGTGAATATAAATTACTAAACCTCACACAAATCATGTAACTAACTATGTTACAGAAACATTCCTAAGATTGCACGGTTACCTACAAGATTTCATTGTAGATTGTGAAGGAAACTGCGAGTGACATGAGCATAATAATACAGCCTTGTAAGCGCGGAGTGAGCAGTAATTATGGATATAATTTTGTGTTAATGTCTTGTGTAATCAGTTAGAAATTCTTAGCTGATTATGAGTTTCAGATTAATCTATCCACATCTATATATACAGGATGTAACAGAAAGGTGTGGTCATATTCAAGGGTTGGTATGTGCCCATGATACTGAGTGCACATACCTAATTTTATCAAAAACGGGGTACCCAAAAAAAATATTTGTTATTTTTTCACTCGGTTATTTATGAATGAAAAAGATATTAATTAAAAAAAGTATAACTTAAAAAGTTCTAAGCCATAATAATCCAACCGGATTTTGTACTAGGGAAGGTAAATTTCTTATGCCATACGCCTTTCACTACTGAATTTTGACAAAAGAATATGCTATAACTATGTAATAATAATGCAACCAGCTACGGCACCATGGTAGGTGCAATACTGATAACATACTCTATCCGCTGCTCAAATTTGACCACACCTTTCTGTTACACCCTGTATACATCCATACTATAATATTATAAATGTGAAAGTAACTCTGTCTGTCTGTCTGTCTGTCTGTCTGTCTGTTACGCTTTCACGCTCAAACAGCTAAACCGATTTAGATGAAATTTGGTATGGAGATAGTTTGAGTCCCGGGGAAGGACATAGGATAGTTTTTATCGCGATAACCGACATCCACGCGGGCGGAGCCGCGGGCGAAAGCTAGTGAAATATAAATGCGAAAGTAAGAAATGTTTTTATCAAAAAAATGGTAGTCTGTACAGTCGGTCAGTTAGTCACGATTTCTTTAATTCAAGGTTAGTGAATAAGGACCCTGATCTATTAACACAATGCTCCAATCACGAAACAGATTGGATTAAAAACACACCAATAAATATTATATCATAGGCATCTGCTAATAATGAACATTTTTGTATTCACTTATGGCGGTAAATGCAAAAGGACACTAGTGGTACATCACGATTCTATATGTACATGTAATGCCTGTTCGCAAACAATAGGTAAAGTCGAAGAAAAGAACCTGGCAATAAAAACTCGCGGCCAAAATTCAAATCGCCATTTTTTACAATGTTTTTATGTTTAAAAATTGTGAACGTAGTTTGTTAATTTAAAATTATTCAAAAACGGGATAAAACGGTTGAAAGAGTGAAACAAAATATTTACATTTACTACACGAGTTCCATAAATAACGTGAGTGAACACTAGAAATAGAAAATACTAAAATTCTCTAAGGATTTTCCTTTGTGTACACGGAAGAACTTTAAATGAAACTAATACTGTTTGCTCGTTTTAAATATTTAAAAAGCTTTTAGATGTATGTACATATATATATGTACACCGTGCGCATACGGAAAGGTTTGTAAATTTAACGCTCGCCTTCCACTGCGAAATGGTAATGAGTGGGAAAGAGCTCAACGGAGAGGAGTAAATAGTCCTCAGTATTCATTAAGAAAGAGTTTCAGCGCGAAGTGGGTTAGCCAATAATATAATAATAAAAATATCTTGGGACAACTCACACAACGCTATCTGATCCCAAACTAAGCATAGCTTGTACTATGGAAACCAAACAACTGATAAACATACTTATATATTTCTAAATACATACATATTATAAATAAATAACACCCAGACACAGAATAAACCATCGGGCTCATCATACAAAGTTTTATTCTGGGTGGGGATCGAACCCACGACCTCTTGCGTAGCAGTCGGACACACTCCCACCGCGCCACAGAGGCAGTCAATGTGACCACTTTTGTAACACTTTGTACTCTTTTGCTCCACTCCATTCGCTCATTCAGTTGAAGCACTTCTATGAAGGTTACCGTTGCGAGTTAAACGGAGGCTTTGTACGAACGCAATGGAGACTGGCAATTAATATAAGTAAGTTGCATACGTAAAGAAATATGTGGTGAAATTTCGGATCCTGATTCCTGTTACACGTTTATAACGCGGAAAATTACGGATAGTGTCAGGAGAAAATAATAAACCTGCCTCTTGAAAAGTAACTCAATTAAATTCTATAGAGGACATTAGCCACTAAAAAAAATACAAAATTTAAATTCAATCGATAAGTGTCATAAAAATGCATTTAAATTTCACATTTTCAAATTTCCCGCGTAATTTGACAAAAACGCTGGACGCAGTGGACGCCATATTTCTCTGTGGTCGTGACGTCAGTTGGCTGTGTAAACCATTGACGTATAGACTAGAACTACGCCATAACCTTAAAAAAATTACTACAAATACAAATAAACTTTACTCGCAGTAAATAGGCTATACATAAACAGGTGTTGAAGTATAATAATGTCAGTTCAAGCCTATTTAACTACTACTAAATTTAGCAATTACATTAGCTTATCTCTCATAACATTACAATACATTAATATATTCATAGACACATTATAGATTTTCATAATATTGTATAAAAAATATATCTATAAATATTTTTAATGGATTAAATTCTCTTATATTATTAATTACATTAGCCAATCTCCAATTAAGTCACAATACATTAATAGACACATTGTACACTCTCTAAAAAGGGACAACGCTACTTTGGGCATAATGCCTGTCAAAGGCCGCACGAGTTTTTTCTCCCTTTCACGCTTTAAGATTTGACGCAGTCCTGATCTCTACGTCAAAGGTGTGAACAAATGTGCTGACATTTTGTATGACAATTACGCCGCTCAGTTGACAGTTGACACTTTTTAGTTTATACAGCAGTATGACTTAATAACATGGAATTGTAAAAATGGCAGCAAACAGGCCGGCCATTATATTAATTAAAAAATGATTTGAATACGTGATAATGGAATATGAACGAGACTTTGTGCATGTAATAAGCGCATATATACTTGACACTGGCAGAAGTTAGCCGTTAAAACGGCTAAATTGCCATAAACTCAAAGAAGAAGAAGACGTGATAACATAGCGGCTACTATTTTATGGTGTTTTAAAACAGATTAAAAAAACTGAAATCTTTGAATTTAATTTTAAACAGTTTGTGAGATCGATCCCAAAGTTACAAGAATACAAAAATGGCCGTTTTAATCGAAACTTAACTGCAACTGCACTTAAAAATACGTGAGTTGACCCCCTGGTGTAAAGACTATTTATGTCGTAAGCAGTCTTTGTGGTACCATCTTTCACTGTGTTTCAGTTAAAAGGCACTGTAGCATGTGTAATTACTGGGCCAATGAGAAGGAATTAAAGTCGTTGTTTCACAAAATCCGATCGCGGTGCAGAGACAAGGATTTAAATGATGCTGATGCTGCTCTGGGATGGCACTTAGCATCAGGCTCGTGACCTACTTGTCATATCGTTTAACAAGCATCTGATAAACATACTTATATATTTCTAAATATATTATAGACTAGCTGACCCGCTCAACTTCGTCTGCATATTTATTCCTCGTTTTTATAACATTTTTATTGCTGCTCCGCTCCTATTGGTCGTAGAGTAATGTTATATAACCTATAGCCTTCCCCCATAAATGGGCTACCTAACAATAAAATAATTTTCAATTCGGATCGGTAGTTTCTGAGATAACTGAATCAAACAAACAAACTCGCCAGCTTAATAATATTAGTATAGATAAATAACACCCAGACACAGAACAAACCAGTGCGCTTAGTAGACAAAGTTTTATCCTGGGTGGGGATCGAACCCATGACTTCGGGCTCGTCTGTTGCTAACAGGGTCCTTATTCACTATGTTTTTTTTCGATTCCGCGGCAAGCCCAAGCGAGCTGTGCACGCGCAGTGCGCCCAAAGATGTAATTTCTAAGCGCAGCTTTCTGTATACCATTATGTCTAGTTTTTGACAGTTAAAAGCGCGGCCTTGACGCGAAAACGAAAAATATGATAGTGAATAAAGACTTAGTTACTACTGGGCCAGTACAATAGGCCAGTCATTTCGTTACACCAAAAAAACACAACATATTCTAAGAGAAATAAAAAATGGATACAGTTCAGTTTATCACAACAATAGTATTATCTACTCATACAGATTCAGAGATTTCTCTCCCTATAAGCACTTACATAGATAAAAAGACATCAGATTGTACCATGTATAACAGCCAATATCTTCATGTATAGGGTGTCCCACGGCGATGCCACGCGGAGGGAAACTATTTTACGGTCTCTCTTTAATTTAAGACACTATATTATTTAGAAAAAAATAATCCTAAAAACTTACCCTTTAGATTGGTATCGTAAAAATACAAAGTGTTTCTATTTTCATATTTTGTGTGTTCGATTTCCGGTCTAAGTGCAATTATTTAATAATCATTGAATGCACTTCGAATTATTTTTAATATCGAAATGAAGTCTTATTTCAGGAAAATGTTGTTTTTACAATATTTATATTACTTTCCCTCGGTGTAGAATGGCCTTGGAACATTCTGTATAAGTATTTTAGCTCAACCTTTCTGAAACCAGATTCATTACTTTCTCATTCAACGAGATTTCATACTAACTTATATTTGATAGTTGAAGCGGCGGTAGCCTATGGCTAAGACATCGGTCTCGCAATCGTGAGGTCGCGGGTTCGAATCCTACCCATTATACTACTACTACTACTAGCTTAGCTGGAGAGGTTAACGAGGTTGCTAGTAATGTGGGACTCAATCCCACATTGCTAGTTATCTTTTAAAAAATATATATATATTTATGGATAAATCTTGAAATCATGTCTCATGTTTAAACTTATGATTATTATGATAAGCTTTCGCAATTTGTGCACTTTATAAAATTATATATACTATGGGTCTTAATCGCGTGGATAATTTAAGGTAAAATACCTATGTTTATTGCCCGATGTATCGACCGTATTGCAACGGCCGTTGCAATAAGGTAAAATACAAGGTAAAT
Source organism: Herminia tarsipennalis (assembly GCA_945859575.2). Lineage (NCBI taxonomy): Eukaryota > Metazoa > Arthropoda > Insecta > Lepidoptera > Erebidae > Herminia > Herminia tarsipennalis. The sequence goes on along the minus strand of OX243849.2, from coordinate 18,825,138 downwards.
TGCTATACGGTCGAAACGTCGGGCAATTAACAAGGTATTTTACCTTAAATTATTCACGCGATTAAGACCCGGGGTATATTTATAATTTTATAATGATATTTTATATTAGAATGTTTGAATATTTTGCTCACTCAAACATGCAAAGACTGCTGAACGTATTTCGTATATAGATATTGTTGTAGTAGAAGTAGGTCTCGTAACCGTGCTACGATTGTCTACGAGATGCTACGTTGTGCTACGAAGCTACATACTATTGTATTAAAGCCAGTCTTGGCCGTTTTCATTGCACCGGGAGTTTCGAGAGTCCATAATAAGAACTTTTTTCACGGTTCTATTACTTTTTTTTTGTATATGTCGCATTCATGTGGGCTATTAGAGGCACAGTAATTGAACTAGCATTATGTAATTCGATTATAAAGCGGATGCGTATACCTCGAGTGAGATAAAGTCCATTACGGTTTCAAATCATTTCGATCATACAAATGTTACCACATAATTTAATCAAAACAGATGTTATTATCAATAAAATTAGCGATTTAATAATTCTGCGACGTAAATACGAGTATCTAATAAATGTATTATTTTAGATAATGTGTATTAGAAGACACTACGTCTTGTTTTGTGTTTAGGGACTTGACTGCTAAGCCAGAGGTCGTAGGTTCAATCCCCACCCAGGATAAAACTGAGTGATGGTTTATTCTGTGTCTGGGTGTCATTTATCTATAGTATGTATTTATTTAGAAATATATGTAGGTTTATCAGTTGTCTGGTTACTATAGTACAGGCTCTGCCTAGTTTGGGATCTGATGGCGTTGTGTCAATTGTCTCAAGAAAATTATCCCAATTTATTTTTATTTTTTATATATATAGCATAACGAGGTCTGGTTGTATGATGAAATGACTTAGGTGACAATGTAACTTATTGGATTTTTTAATTTTCTCTAATACGAACTCACTAAATATTGCTTAAGGTTAATTTTCGTGCATTGCGGCCGATCGCCGTTGCGCGCGGCATACGACATACCGCTGACGCGCGCAACTGATGCGACAATAGTCAGAAGCGCAGCCAAGTCAATCATCGGCCGCGCGCGTCTGTCGCTGACCTCGGAAACGGCGCCATACATTCTCATACTCTGACTATTAGTATCAGTCGTAACCCACGATCGACCGCGATGCACTGTATAAACATAATAGTTATTGTCACATGCCAATAATTATTATGTTCTATGCGAATACTGCGAATCAAATAAAATGAATGAGGATGAATGGAGATAGAGCTTTCTACTTATTGTTATTATTAAACTATGGTACAAAGTTATAGGTAATCAGAATAAGGCCAGCTTTTATTACGTTCTTAATACCATTGTCCATATAAGTAACTAGCTGACCCGTATAACTTCGTTTGCGTAAATTGTCCTCGTTTTTTTGCAACATTTTTCATTGCTGCTCTGCTCCTATTGGTCGTGGCGTGATGTTATATAACCTATAGCCTTCTTCGATAAATGGGCTATCTAACAGAATTTTTTTTTTGTCAATTCGGACCAGTAGTTCCTGACAAACAAACTCTTCAGCTTTATAATAATAGTATAGATAAGGAGATTAGTTTTGAGATTATCGGAAAGGTCCACATAAGGTAAGCATATAACTTTGTACCCTTTTATCATATTAAATTAGCATTATGTTTACTAGATAGTTTGTTTATAGAACCTAGCGCTTTGCTCCAGCTTTAGATTTTAGATAGTTGTAAGTAATATTTATTGGTATGACGTATATAGTCAATTTAAAATCTTAAATGAATATTAAAGAAAATAAAAAAAGGAAGAAAAAAACCGCTAAAATATTATATTATTAGTGTTAAGCTTAGACCCAAAATCTGACAATAAAGATCGATTGTACTCCGGGGCCTCACAGATGGTTGTGTGACAAAAGTATGTGTGAGGAGAGAGGAGAGGAGGTGTGAGGTGGTTATGGGTTATTTGGTGTAATGTAAAAAAGCCGCGCGCGGGGCGCAAGGTTATTAATATAGGGCAAATAACCCTGTAAAACATGCACGTTTTATAGGCGCTTATTAATCATCTGGAAGAAATTGTGTGCGTGTGTGTGTGTGTGAAAACCTAACTACGTTACTAACCATTTTTTTTTATTTATTTAAAGTTACGCTGCGCGCGCACTCTGACTATTGTCGCATAGGACACGCGCGTCAACCGCACGCCGTAAGCCGCGCGCGCCCGCAATAGGCCGCGTTGCACGGAAATGAATCTTAAGCGAGCCTTCTTCCGATCACAACGTCTTTTGATTCATTTCTTATGTCAACTTAATAGTCTAGAAACCAGACCCGGTCTCTTAACTAGTTAGCTACATCTCAATTAGTAGCTAAATATCTAAGTTACAGCGAACCGTATAGGCGTTAACGAACCCGACCTTACTGATTTTCACGTAAATTTATTAGAGTTGAACCACAGGTATAGGTATATATAGATAATTCAAATATCATGATAATATCATAACATTTTCATTTTTGCAATTCTGTAACAAGTACCATGGCGCAGAAATGACACATTCTTTTACGGCATTACTTTGTTTTCTCCCAAAAAAAAACTATATTTATGCTTATAATATTATAAAGCTGAAGAGGTTGTTTGTATGAACGCGATTAACTCAGAACCAAGGCTGTATAACATTATGCTACGACAAATAAAAGCGAAGCAGCAAATAAAAATGTCAAAAAATGGGGAAAATTGACGCAGACGAAGTTGCGTGGGTCAGCTAGTTCTAATATAAATATGAATTCCATGATATCACAAAAAAAAGTGAATCCACAAAAGGACATCGGTCTAAATATGATGATTTATGTACAGTTTGACCTGACATTTTGAAACTAAATTACAAGTAAACAAAATACAAGAAGATATTGGAATAGGTAGGGGCAAAAGAATTTTCGTCTTTTTAATGTATTGTTAGTAATCAAACCTCTTTAGAAGTAAAAAAAACAGTTTTACGTCATTTACAAAAGTCTGGGTACAAGAAAAAACTTGATATATGGGTACCACATGATCTCACTGAGAGAAACTTAATGCGACGTGTTTCCATTTGCGATTCTTTGTTATAAGGTAACAATTCCGACCCATTTCTTAAACGGTTGACGAAATATGAGTTACGGTTGATGAAAAATGGGTCACTTACGATAAGAATGTCCGGAAAATATCGTGGTCGAAGCATAGACAAGCCCCACCGACCGTCACAAAGCCCGGCCTGACTCGGAACAAAGTGATGCTGTGTGTATGGTGGGATTGAAAAGGAATCGTCCACTAAGAGCTTTTGCCGCCGGGTGAAACTATCGATTCTGACCTCTACTGTCTACTAACTAAACGTAACTGATGAGGTTAAATGAAGCCATTGAGAAAAACCGGCCGGAGCTGGTGAACAGGAAGGGCGTGGTGTACCATCATGACAACGCCAGATTGCACTCAGCTATAGCCACTCAGCAAAAAGTGAGAGTGCTTGGCTGGGATGTGTTGATACACCCTTTGTATAGCCCTGACCTTGCACCATCAGATTTCCACCTGTTTCGGTCACTTTACAACTCTCTAACAAGCATAAAGTTAACCTCAAAAGAACACTGTGAAAACTACCTGTCAGATTTTTTTGACCAAAAATCTCTGAATTTATACAGCAATGGGATCATGGCACTACCCACAAGATGGCAACAAGTCATCGATCAAAACGACACATATGTACATATTATAAATAAATAAAAAAAAATACCTTAATTTTTCTTTGTATGAAAAATACGAAAATACTTTTGCCCCGACCATATAATTATATAAATAAATAAACATTTTGGGTCAACTCACATCCCAAACAAGGCAGAGCCTGTATTATGGCAACCATACAACTGATAAACATACTAATATATACAATAAATGCATTTTTGAAAGATAGAAAAATTTGAAATCCAGACTCAGGAATCGAACCCGAGACTTCCGTAGCCAAACCGGGGCCAGAAGCGAACCACCTATCTGGACTATGTTATTAGATTTCGAATTTTTCTATCTCTTGTTGCTCGCGAAATTTAGGCCTTCGCAGTGACATCTAGTCGTTAGTTAAGGAACTATCACGGCTTTTGTTATTGCTTCGTTACAGAGAGCATTTTAACAAATTATGATGTCGCAGGCCGAATATTGAAGTAATTTTTATAGGCATTTCTTGCCAATAACTTTACAAATACAATAAATGCATTTTTGAAAGATAGAAAAATTTGAAATCCAGACTCAGGAATCGAACCCGAGACTTCCGTAGCCAAACCGGGGCCAGAAGCGAACCACCTATCTGGACTATGTTATTAGATTTCGAATTTTTCTATCTCTTGTTGCTCGCGAAATTTAGGCCTTCGCAGTGACATCTAGTCGTTAGTTAAGGAACTATCACGGCTTTTGTTATTGCTTCGTTACAGAGAGCCGTGATAGTTCCTTAACTAACGACTAGATGTCACTGCGAAGGCCTAAATTTCGCGAGCAACAAGAGATAGAAAAATTCGAAATCTAATAACATAGTCCAGATAGGTGGTTCGCTTCTGGCCCCGGTTTGGCTACGGAAGTCTCGGGTTCGATTCCTGAGTCTGGATTTCAAATTTTTCTATCTTTCAAAAATGCATTTATTGTATTTGTAAAGTTATTGGCAAGAAATGCCTATAAAAATTACTTCAATATTCGGCCTGCGACATCATAATTTGTTAAAATGCTCTCTGTAACGAAGCAATAACAAAAGCCGTGATAGTTCCTTAACTAACGACTAGATGTCACTGCGAAGGCCTAAATTTCGCGAGCAACAAGAGATAGAAAAATTCGAAATCTAATAACATAGTCCAGATAGGTGGTTCGCTTCTGGCCCCGGTTTGGCTACGGAAGTCTCGGGTTCGATTCCTGAGTCTGGATTTCAAATTTTTCTATCTTTCAAAAATGCATTTATTGTATTTGTAAAGTTATTGGCAAGAAATGCCTATAAAAATTACTTCAATATTCGGCCTGCGACATCATAATTTGTTAAAATGCTCTCTGTAACGAAGCAATAACAAAAGCCGTGATAGTTCCTTAACTAACGACTAGATGTCACTGCGAAGGCCTAAATTTCGCGAGCAACAAGAGATAGAAAAATTCGAAATCTAATAACATAGTCCAGATAGGTGGTTCGCTTCTGGCCCCGGTTTGGCTACGGAAGTCTCGGGTTCGATTCCTGAGTCTGGATTTCAAAAAAAAAAAAAAAAAAAAAAAAAAAAAAAAAAAAAAAAAAAAAAAAAAAAAAAAAAAAAAAAAATTTTCTATCTTTCAAAAATGCATTTATTGTATTTGTAAAGTTATTGGCAAGAAATGCCTATAAAAATTACTTCAATATTCGGCCTGCGACATCATAATTTGTTAAAATGCTCTCTGTAACGAAGCAATAACAAAAGCCGTGATAGTTCCTTAACTAACGACTAGATGTCACTGCGAAGGCCTAAATTTCGCGAGCAACAAGAGATAGAAAAAATCGAAATCTAATAACATAGTCCAGATAGGTGGTTCGCTTCTGGCCCCGGTTTGGCTACGGAAGTCTCGGGTTCGATTCCTGAGTCTGGATTTCAAATTTTTCTATCTTTCAAAAATGCATTTATTGTATTTGTAAAGTTATTGGCAAGAAATGCCTATAAAAATTACTTCAATATTCGGCCTGCGACATCATAATTTGTTAAAATGCTCTCTGTAACGAAGCAATAACAAAAGCCGTGATAGTTCCTTAACTAACGACTAGATGTCACTGCGAAGGCCTAAATTTCGCGAGCAACAAGAGATAGAAAAATTCGAAATCTAATAACATAGTCCAGATAGGTGGTTCGCTTCTGGCCCCGGTTTGGCTACGGAAGTCTCGGGTTCGATTCCTGAGTCTGGATTTCAAATTTTTCTATCTTTCAAAAATGCATTTATTGTATTTGTAAAGTTATTGGCAAGAAATGCCTATAAAAATTACTTCAATATTCGGCCTGCGACATCATAATTTGTTAAAATGCTCTCTGTAACGAAGCAATAACAAAAGCCGTGATAGTTCCTTAACTAACGACTAGATGTCACTGCGAAGGCCTAAATTTCGCGAGCAACAAGAGATAGAAAAATTCGAAATCTAATAACATAGTCCAGATAGGTGGTTCGCTTCTGGCCCCGGTTTGGCTACGGAAGTCTCGGGTTCGATTCCTGAGTCTGGATTTCAAATTTTTCTATCTTTCAAAAATGCATTTATTGTATTTGTAAAGTTATTGGCAAGAAATGCCTATAAAAATTACTTCAATACTAATATATTTTTAAATGTACAAACATATTATACCTAAATAAATTACACATTACACATAAACATCACATGTGTGCGATACACATTACATAAATATTTATACTGAGTGGAAATCGAACCCATTATTTTTTTTTAAAGACGACTCCCGCACTACGGTAATAATAATAATATTATCTCGAGTCAACTCACACAACGCTATCTGATCCCAAACTAAGCAGAGCTTGTACTATGGAAACCAGACAACTGATAAACATACTTATATATTTTTAAATAAATACATATTATAAATAAATAACACCCAGACACGGAATAAACCATCGTGCTCATCACACAAAGTGGTGTCCCGTGTGGGAATCGAACCCACGACCTCTTGCGTAGTCGGACACACTCCCACCGCGTCACAGAGGCAGTAAGCCTTTGGCTTAACACTAGACCAATTATAAACATCCAACGATATCCCTTAAACCTTTTTGGTCGATATTACATCTAGATATTTTTATCACTCTGTGGCTACAACAAACAAGCTATTCGCAGAATATATACACACGACATTGACCTTTTTAAACATCTAAGGACTATGAAAGGGTTTTGAAGGAGCTCTTCAAATTTTCCACTGTCCCATTAATTATAACCAACGACAATATTTCCGACACTCATAAAGACGGATCCAATGCGAGGTAGGTACACGACCGGAAAACCGCAAGTCACTTCCAATCGTAATGATTCTCGATGACTAGCGGTTTGTCAAACAAAATGGCTACTTTAGCGTTTTGACATCGCGTTGTAAAGGTGTGTATACACTTGCTACTATATTGTGCTATTCGTATTAGAACTAGTTACGAATGTTCACTAGAGTAATCCAGAGTTCACCAACAACCAGGGGTCAACTAGTTTAGGGAGACCATATGTTTAGAATGTTTTTAACTAACCAAAATTTTAAAAATGGCATTTGGAGTATCATGAAATGACTTATAGGTGAGTATACACTTCAACATGTACGAGTAACAGTACGTCGAGCATTCGCTGTTGTTATATTTACTCGAACCACACTTCAGACATGACGCTCGATGTTTTGTTACAAACTGATTTAAAAAAAAAAGCGAGCGGTTTGACGGGAGTGTAAAAGTTCACTGGCCTCACACCATTTACCAGTAATTACGTCAAACAAAACGTCGAGCATTCGCAGGAGCGTTACATTACATAGAAATACTTTAAGAAACATAGCATTTGCCGGTATTGTACCATTTGTAAGAATGTTATATAACATTGTAATGCTCTAGCAAATGCTTAAGTGTATACTCACCCTAAGGCTGCGTTCTAAGCTACACTTTTTCTTTTCTTTGTTTTTAAGTTATAAACAATGACGCATCAGTAATTTAAGGGTCAGTTCACACCGAAACGCGACTCGACGCGACGCTGCGCGCTCATTTTAATAGAGCTACTCAAAATATAACTTTATTTACTACATCAAAAGATACACATTTAATTTTGAGAATTCAGAATACGCGCCGTGTGGTGCCGGCTTAAGAATAGTACCACCCCATCTCTTCCCGTGGGTGTCGTCAAGGCGACTAAGGGATTTCACTCCGGAGGACGGGCAGCAGCGTCCTCTGCGTACTTAAAGTCTTACTGCGATCGCCAACCCGCTCGCCAAGCGTGGCGATTATGGCAATTACCCCCAGGATCTACATACTAGTAGGTTCTACTGGGGAGACCCGTGCCCAGCAGTGGGCCATCTTATGGGTTGATATGTATGTATGATGTAGAATACGCGAATCACGCAGCGCTGCGCTTCGAGATGCCTTGCGGCGTAGAGCGATGCATCGCGACGCAATGGTGCATTTCCCGTACGCGCGGCGTGCAAGAACAATAAAGCTGTTCCTCGTGTAGCCGCGCGACGCCGTGAGGCGCAGCCTGGGGCCGCCGTGGCAACTTGTCTCTACTATTTCGTGTAGAATTGATACAGTTCAGTCGAGTACATTATACAGAGTTTAACAGAAAGGTGTGGTCATATTCAAAGTGTTGGTATGTGTCCATGATACTGAGTGCACATACCTAATTTTATCAAAATCAGAATACCCTAAAAAATATTTATTGGACCAAAGTTTTGGACGAAGTTCCTTTTCGCGCGTTGCGAAAGGGGGCTAGACGGAAAAAAAAATCACGAAAAGTTGTAACGACACTTTTTGACACACACAAGCAGTGCGGCGTGCCCGTAAGATATGAACATCTAATTTGACGAAGAAGTCACCTGTCGATTTGGTCTAGAGGCATAAATTCGGTACACAGTATTGGTGACAATTGTGTAGTTGTGGGTTCGAGCCTTCGGTATACAATCGTCTTTTTGTAAGTTATTTTCGTTTCGTTTTTCTATTTCGCATTGAACAGTGTGGTGATGCGAAGATTATAAAAAAAAAAAAATTGATAAGAACTTCGTTCCATCCGGGTGTCCCTTGACACCTCTCAAGTTTTTATATTATTTTTTCATTCGTTTATTTAAGAATGAAAAAGTTATTAATTAAGAAAAGTATGACTTAAAAAGTTATATGCCATAACAATCCAATCGAATTTTGTACCAGGGAAGGTATAATTCTCATGCCATACGCCTTTCACTACTAAATTTAGACAAAAACAATATGCTATAACTATGTAATAATGCAACCAGCTACGGCACCATGGTAGGTGCAATACTTATAACATACCCTATCCGCTGCTGAAATTTGACCACACCTTTCTGTTACACCTTTTATAAACATTCGTAGCCCTGTACAAAAAAGAACGAACTTTTCCTCAATCTTCATAATGCACCCGCCAAATATACGTCGTTCGCATGCGCTTGCAAATGGCAGATCGCGGGAGGACGCGGCGGTGCGGGTGCACGCGGTGAATTTATACGTTCCCCTGCGCCGCGTGGCGTCTCATTGCATAGCGAGGCGTCGTCCTGCCAACGATTTTACTATGAGCCTCGCGACGATGCGATGCGTCTTGCGGCGCAGCGCGAAATCACTGGCCTCTTCCAGTATCGTCGCGACTCGGTGTGAACTGACTCTAAAGATAAGGGCACAGGACGAAAGTACAATTGTTGTGTGCGCTCAAATGCGCGTTTTATGAAAGATGCCTTTTGTATCTACTCTCGGCATTTTGTGTAGAGGAATTTAAATAGATTTAGTAACCAGTCTCAGGCGGGAGCCAATGCTTGTTGTCTTTTGAAGTCTAACAACTACTATAGATTGTGTATGAGGTGAGCTGTTTTCTATTCAGTTTGTCATTATTTTAGAGATGGCAAAGTAACTCTGACTTTAGGTAGTCAAGAATTGATTGTTTTTTTTAAATACAAAATACAAATTCATTTATTTGTTTGAAATAATCAATCCATTTAACCTTATACTACCTGAATAGGTGTCCACATTGGAATAAATTTACAAAACTAGAAATTACATTGATAAAACACATTATTGAAATTTGAATTAATTAATATTGTTAGTAAATAGTCATATTGTCTCGCGTGTCAATTAATTATCACATACAATTAAAATTCAATTCAACCATTCACTTACATTACCTATAAATCATTTTTTTCATTATTATAATTTTTAACTTCCGTTTAAATAATTGTAATGTATGTATGTTGTGTAGCTCCTTTATGCACATGTTGTAATATTTTTTTTAAACATGGTAGTTCGAGGAGCTATATATTAAACTAGTCGTTGTCCACGCCGTGTGTTTCTAGGGTATATATCATTGGCTTTATATAAAAGATCTAAGTGAGTTTAGAAAATACATATTTCCAAAATATACATTCCAGGTACAGGCAATATTCTAAGGTTTTTAAAATATGGTTTACAAGATTCAAACGGAGGAATACCTGATACATCTCTTTTGAGACAAAAACACCTTATGGAAGTCAGTAGAGTTGCTCCACAATATGATGCCATAACGTAATATGGAACTCACATAGCCGTGGTATGCCAATAATACTGTTTGTGTGTTTGATGTAGTCCTGAGTTTATTGAGTACATACACAAAGCTGTTAATTCTTTGACATACACTTTCAATGTGCTTAGTCCAATCGCAATACTTATCCATTATTATACCTTAGAATTTAATAAGTGAGACTTCATTTATTATAGTGTCCTTGTAGATCAGAGTTTTAGGAATCACTTTTAAGTGTCGCGTTTGGAATTGTGTAAAGTTAGTTTTCGATACATTTGCGTGTAAATTGTTTTCAAATAACCATAATATTACCGAGTCAATTGTTTTATTAAGATCAGTATCATAATTACAGGTCAAAATAATAGATATGTCATCTGCAAAAAGTATATATTTATGGTGAGTTATGTCAGGTAAATCATTGATAATAATAATATTTATTTATTTCCTCCTCACAAAAACAGACCACTAGTAACAAAACACAGGTTATGTAAAATAGTACAATTTTAAACTTAGGCTATTATGTGAGGAGCTGGTGTCTGAGTTAGGCAAAGATAAATGCCTGTATTACAGATCACCAGGTCCTCACCCCACGGTATAACAAAAGCATTACAAAAATAAACCACGTAATTAATTTTACATATGAAAAAAAATAATAGGAGGGTAGTTAACAATAAAAATACAAGTATAAACTACAAAACAAATAATATTATTGTGCGGGACAGATAATACCCATTAGTTTTTATTCGTGTTTAGTATATTCGATACGAAAATAATAGTTTTAATTTAGTTCTTTAACTTGCAACATTGATTCCTTAACTTGTAACATTGTCCGTCTCATGTCACTAGATAGAACGAACAAAGAACGAAATAATATCCAAAGAGAATTTTTAACTTTGATTATATCACAATATATCACATTTATTATATCTCTATGGTGAAGGACAATTCTATGAATTGTCCTTCACCATAGAGATTACAACGGAAATTGTATCTTTATCTTTTAATTAGTGAAATTGATTTATATAGTTTATTAATAGTTATGAATAGTGAAATGTAAAATAACAAAGTGATTTATGAGACATTTTCACTTATCTTTCGTGCCTTAGATACTAAGTTTGTATAATTCTAAATTCATTGTCGTAATTAGTTCAGCAACTCGACACTAAAAGCTTGTCTCTGAGGTCGCGATGTTTTTTGATTATAATTCCATTATTTGTTAAAAGTACGTGTAAATAGTATTGTCAATACACTTCTATATGGTTATACAATATCTCTAGCACAATAGCTCTTAGTAATATTGCATTGTTTAGCCGTAATTTGTAATTGAAATCTGATAGGCACGGTATGTACGCGCCTTAGAACATTCCTATTGGTCAGAATTGTATATAATGTAATAGCACTGTTACCAATTTAGTGGATTTACCCCAAAATTTAGGGAGAAATAAGTGGGGTAGCGGTATTTACCCAACTTCGCAAGAAGGAGGGTTATGTGTTTTAAAGACTTTTTTTGGGGAAAACCAGAGTAGTCTATATCAGTCAAAGTCCATAGCAACGGCACGCGAGCGAATCAATGTTGACCGCTCGCGCATGATTGGTTTTCATTCAGGAATGTTAAAATTAGTGGTAATCATTTTATGGGTTTTTTATAATATATTAAGGAATTTATAAATATAGGGCGGACAACATTGCTAAAAATAAATTGACCAATAGCGACAGGTTATTTCGATTTAGATGGTGTATCCGGACTATGCTATAGGAATTAACGGTTTTTCGACGGGTATAAATACAGATGTAACCGAGTACTGAGCGGATTCGATCAAGATACTTGAGCCTAGCTCGTACTGATGGATCTCTCTCAGTAATTGAATGTACCCATGTTCTTACTGAAATATATACACTAGTCAGTCACTGATATAGTTTTATTACTATTCCTCAAACTGCGTAACCCTCCGACCTACCTCAGGCAAGTACCAGGCTTCATGGCAAGCCGGCGCACGAATGTGCAGAGTATCTCTGTACAATTATTATGTGCCTTCATTTAATTTGAGAGAGTAAAGAGTTGTCTTTGTTGTGTGTTTGTGTAAGTTAGTGTGTTGAGTGTATGTATATGTGTGTGTTTTTACTAATGGCGTGTGGTACAAGAGAAAAGCGAAAGTGTATATTATAATGTTTAATGGAGTAAGTTTTCTGTGAAATTGTAATCTTGATTTTGTAGCCACTCCACAATTTTGCATTTACATTTTATTCTTGGGAAGGGAATATATTAATAACACCCGATTTAACTTATTGTATAATTTAGGACCTAAAGAGCCGAAAAATCTTTGTGCCAAACTTGTTTTATATAAAGTTATAGTGCAAATACGATCCTTACGTCTTTTTGTTTTATATATATTTGGTTCATATTTTGTCAGGGAATGTTGCTTGGTTACCACACCGAGAACAAAAAGCTACCTGACAGTTAACACTTTCCACATTTTGTACAGTTCATAAGTAGGGTGATAGAAAGGAAGAAATGCGCTAACTTTCAGAAGCGCTCTCTGCGCTCTTTCTAATTTAATAAAATACGTTTTGGATGTACCACCCCAAGTGGTGATGCAATTGATGTATAACAAAAAGAAAAGTGGTCCAAGAACACTTCCTTGTGGAACTTCAAAGTTGTTTAATTACGTTCCCATTCATGGCTGTCTTGAGGTCATCGAGAGGAAGCTTAGCGCGAACGATCTGCCTAACCAGTATATTGTTTTACTGAAAAACTGCCTAGAGGGCAATTTCTTCGTTTACCAGGGACAACACTACCTCCAGATCGATGTGAGTGGCCATGGGTAGCCCAGTGGCGCCGGTGATGGCCAACATCTGGATGGAACATTTTGAAGAAGCAATTGAGCTGCAACTGTCCCAGGTCAAACTATGGAAGAGATACGTGGACGACGTGTTTTGTATCATGAAGGGCGGTAGATTAGAAGTAGAACAATTTACTGATTACTTTAATTTACAGGTTCACTTTTGAAATGGAGATAAACAAATCGCTGGCTTTTCTTGATGTGAAAATAATGGTTAAGGCAGATGGTACCCTGGCATACACTGTCTACAGAAAACCGACGCACACGGACAGGTATTTGCATGCTGACTCGCACCACCATCCAAGACATCTGCAATCCGTGGTATCATCGCTGACAAATAGAGCATATGACACTTGTGACCCTGAACACTTAGAAAGGGAGCTCACACATGTTCAGAAGGTACTAAAGTAAAACTGATACAGAGGAAGCACACGACGTACTGTTATAGGGACCCTTTCAGTTGGCGTTTTAAAAAAAGACTAACATGAAATTGAAGGACACAGAGTTTATTTATGAAGGATAGAAATTACCAAAAAATGAAAGGGTCTAGAAACAACTGTCTCAACCGGGAGTGTAACGCAGACTGGCTTGTCGCGTCCTGTACGCACTCAGCGTTGCTGAGTGATATCTGTCACCTTGCATTTTGTGTGGATAGCATGAAAGGCAATATGTCCAACTATTGAGGGATATAACACCTCCCGCGGTAGAATGAACTTCAAGGTTTAATGTTTCGAAGTTCATTACTAACTTATGGTAGAAGTTAAAGGTGAATTCTAATATTTGACCTTGGGGTCTCTTCTGTGTCTGAATCTTGTCTATGGGTTTCGATAGTAGGGTTTTCGGTGGTTTCAACAACCGGTTCAGGTTTAAATGTGACCTTTGAGAGTTTGTTTCTAGACTTACAATAAAAGAACATCTTATACAATACAAAGACAAATACAACTAAGAGAGTATACATACTTAAACTAGTATAATGTGTCCCGTATTTAATAATGTGTGGGGTTTCCATGATTTTATTTAATTTGTCAATTGAGTTTGCCAAAATCTCTTTGTTTGAATTTATTCTATCTAGGTCAATATTTTGTAGGTGTACGGGGAGCACGTTTGCTTTATACATATTGAACTTATCAATGTTACAACAAGAATCGTTAATGAGGTTGAACTCTGACATAATTATTGGAGATGTAATGTTTAAAACACTGTTTACAGGGTTTAAGATGGTGCTTTTACAGTATCCAGTACAATCGTTAGGTATCGTAAGTATTCCTGTACCTATTACATTTATTTCAGGAATTTTTGAATTTAAACAATCTAGGGAGACCTTGGTAGGTTCTGATTGGACAAAGAGCCATTGGTTATTGGATAACAGTTTCCAAATATCTAATTTTCCATAAGTCAGTGTAGCTTTACATTGGTCGGGAATTTCACTAATCACTTTAGATAATAGTTCACTTTCACAGGTTGGTTTAGCATCACTTGTAAAAACACTTATAATTTCACAGAAGTAAAATCCAGTATCGACTATGAGACACTTCTTTAAATCTTCCAGGGTACAGTATTGGGTTTTGTCTTTGGTCATTGCTATAAACTTAGTGTCTGGTACAATCAGACCGAAAGAGTCTGGTTTCTTAGGATTATGTGGTACAGGTAAAGCTATTACATGAAATAAGTTAAATTTAGTAGTAGATACTAAAGGAATCTGTAATACAAATATAATTTTGCCGTCTGTAAAATAACAAGCCAATTTAGAAACATTTAACAAATTATGAATATGACTTAAGTCTAATGGTACAGGAAACTCCAAATCGTTAGAAAGGTGTCGGTGATTGTCGGCAAGCTCTCGATATAGTTGCAAGGGCGTCAATATGGCTGGGTGTAATATGTTCTGACTACTAAATAAGATTGAATTTGTAATGTCTTCCAACTGGGCCGACAGAGTGAAAATTGAGGTGCAGAGCCTATCGAGAATTACATTAACATAACTCTGTAAACGTAATTCGTTGACAATATTTGTAATATTTTGCAAATCTACTGAAAGCTTGTCGATAGCATTTGACAGCATAGCTTCATTAATTTTGATCTTATTCAGTGTGTCATTGTAGGTAGAGATAATGGATGTTGTAACTAAAATATTTTCTTTCATTAAAGAAGCTAGCTTTATTTGGTTACTTTGTAGGGATTCTATGGCTTCGTTATATTTAATACCGTCATCTTCGTCTAGTGATCCGAAGATGGTTTTTAGAAGACTACCAATTCCTCCAATCCAGGCGCCGCGTTTGGATCGGTTTTCTAGAAGGTAAGAGATGGAAGCGAATTCCTTCTTAACGTCACGATGGCGGGCTATTAAAGGTTCTAGCGTATGTTGAGATTCATTCTCATCCAGGATAGGTGTCTGTCTAAATAACTGTTTGGATAAATTTAAAGCGGATACTATATTGTTTACGTGAATTTTAAAATTTGAAATGTCCAACGGCATCAGAACGTTCAACTTACTACGGTAAGTTCTTAGTATTCCTAGGTGATCAAAGTAAAGGCCCGAGCTTGATGTAATCGGCTGAACATAGGTTGTTTCAGTGCTTGTGGGTGAACTGCAAATAATGGTAAACGTCATATTTAACTTATATTTCTATTAAGTATTTTACCTATTCTAATTAATATTTTTATAGTATACTATGCACTAAAACTAACGTAAAAGAAACGTGAAAGTAAGAGGAAAAGGTGAAGAAAAAAAGGAGAAGAGAGGAGAAGATAAGATAAGATAAGATAAGTTAAGTTAAGTTAAGATAAGATAAGATAATATAAGATAAGATAAGATGAGATGATATAATGTAAGATAAGATATATATTTTTTTTTTTTTATTTAATATTATTTAATGATCTTATAATAATTCATATTGTTTTAGCTTACATGTCACCGGATGTTTCGGCTAATTTTACTTCATCGAAGTGGTGTCGCACATGGCGTCGGTTGACAAGTAGAGATAGAGTGTTATTGCCGTGCACTTTCACCACTTTGTAAGGCCCTTTCCAAATAGGTGATAGGGCTTTTCGTAGCCTACGATGATTTTTCAGGTACACGAAGTCTCCTGTTTTGTATTGAATTGGACGACTGTGAGAGTCATAATAGTTCTTTGAATTTATCTTAGAGCGTCGAATATATTCAAGAGCTTTATCTCTTGAGTATTTCAAGCGATTCTGGAGCATCTTAATATATTCTGGGTAAGTAGCACCGGCATTTTCTTCGAATACTGAATTTGGTATGAAAGGTTTATGACCAAACATGAGTTCGTGGGGACTGTAATGTGTAGTAGAGTGGATCGCCGAGTTATATGCTAACATGGCGCTATAGACGTATCGAGGCCAATTAGTTTGGTCTTCATTGACATAAGACTTGAGATACTCTTTCATTGTTGAGTGGCTTCTTTCAAGAGCCCCTTGAGTTTGTGGGTGATACGGGGTAGACCAGAGCTGTTTAATCTTAAGGAATTCACAGGTTTTCTTAAACAGTTCGGAATTGAAGTTCGTCCCTTGGTCAGTAAGTATGGTTTTCGGAATTCCAAATATGGATATGAAGTGTACCAGGCATTCACTGGTTTCTTCAGCAGTTATAGTTCTAAGAGGATATCCGGTGGAGAACTTTGTGAGGTCGTCTTGGATAGTGAGGATATATTTTAATTTTGCAGCCCCTGCTTCGGGTAAAGGCCCAACTATATCAATGGAGATTCGTTCACAGGGAGCAGTTGAAGTGCTTGTTATTTGCATTGGGCTACGGTTGACTTTTCTGAGGGCTTTGTTTTCTTGGCATGATTTACATCGTTTGACGTAAGATTCGATATCACCTCGCATGCCTTTCCAATAGTAGGATTCTTTTATCCTATTGTACATACGGGTAGATCCTAAATGCCCTGCTATTGGGATATCATGATTGTCGTGTAGTATTTTCTTAATTTCAGTGGGAGAAGGGTACGTGATACTATTGTGATGTATATTAATTTTTACCAACGTATTATGAAAGAGAAAAGATAGAATGTTGTAGATTTTGATAAAGGAATGTTTTTCAAACGGGTTCCTTAAGTCCGATATGGCTATTTCGTTATTGTTTTCGGCGATTATGATTTCGTTTCTTACACACTGCAATGTTTTGAAAATTTCGGAGTAGGATGCTTCGTCGAAGTGGTGGACTTTGGTAAACACGAGATAGTATGTTTTATTATTTGATTGGATGCGCCGAAAGGAATGTAATTCTTTTTCTCCATTGATTACCTCATTGCTATTTTCTAGGTTACCCAGGAGTTCTTGAACATATGGGTTTGATTCATCAAGATCTAGTGAGGTAGGTATAAGAATAATTTTAGATGTCGACTTCAAGAGACTTTCATTATGCTCTACGATTATCGTGTTGTATAAATTGTTTTTAGCTGCGATTGATTTCAGAAATGTGGTATAATCATCGGTTGGTGATCGAGGATTGGAATTGAGGTCGAGTTGTGGGCTACTAGCGGTTTCGTGGGATAGGTTATCCTCGTGAAGTAAGGGGTTAGGCTCTTCAATAAATTGATCTCCTGGGATAGGAGGTAAGGGAGTAATAATTACAGGTAAGTCAGACCTGCTCGTTGAAGGACGCGCGTTTTCCGGAGTCATTTCATCAAGTTGAAATTCTAGGTTCGGGTCAATTTCATTAGGGTTGAATGGGCTAACATCACTGAGGTTGCCAGGAGACCCTCCTGAGTCTAAGAGGTCTATTAAGTCTCTGTTACTATCATCAGAGATCGCTGGAGAAAGGGTTTCGGGGTTTTGGTGTTGAATAGCATCTGTAGCACTAGAATTATCTACAGGTTGGATGGGATTAACGGGGTAACGAGATAACGCATCAGCGTTGACGTTGATTTTACCCTTTTTATATTGAATTTCGTAATCGAATTCTTCGAGCTTTAAGCGCCATCGGATGAGCCTAGAACCGGGATCTTTACAGTTGAAAAGCCACTGTAATGGCTTATGATCGGTAACTATTTTAAAGCGATAACCATACAAATAAGGTCGAAAGACTTTAGTGCCAAAAATAATGGCTAAACATTCCTTTTCGGTAACGCTATAATTGCATTCCGCTTTATTTAAAGTGCGAGATGCAAATGCTATGGGGCGGTCCAGACCTATAGGACCTTGTGAGAGAATTGCCGTAATTAGAGGCATCACACGTGAGGATAAAAGGTTGGGTAAAGTCAGGGTATATTAGCACAGGTGCGGTAATTAATTTATCTTTTAAGGAATCAAATGCTAGTTGCTGTTCATTCTGCCAAAGAAATGTAGTATCTTTTTTCAAAAGAGCAGTGAGAGGTTTTGCTATTTTAGAGAAATTAGAAATAAATCGTCTGTAATACGAGAC
Source organism: Herminia tarsipennalis (assembly GCA_945859575.2). NCBI lineage: Eukaryota > Metazoa > Arthropoda > Insecta > Lepidoptera > Erebidae > Herminia > Herminia tarsipennalis. The sequence goes on along the minus strand of OX243849.2, from coordinate 18,806,664 downwards.
GAGGCCTAAAAATGATTTTATGTCTTTAGGTGATTTTGGAACTGGAAAATTTGTTACTGCCTTTAATTTATCAGGGTTCGGTTTTACACCTTCGTCACTTATAATGTGTCCGAGATATCCGACCTCTTTTCGAAGAAATTCGCACTTATCGGGTTGTAATTTCAAATTAAAGGATCTTAACCTATCAAAAACGGTAGTGAGGTTGTTTACGTGACTAATTAAGTCTACCGAGTGAATTACGATGTCATCAAGATACACAAAGCAGCGAATACCTTGTAAGCCTGACAGACAAGTGTTCATTAACCTTTGGAAGGTTGAAGGTGCATTTTTTAGACCGAATGGCATTCGATTAAACTGAAAGTGACCTTTTGGTACGGAGAATGCTGTTTTCTCAGCATCCTCTAGTGAAATAAGTACCTGATGAAAGCCTGATGCGAGGTCAAGGGTAGAAAAGTAACGGCTTTTGCCTAATTGATCTAGAATTTCTGATATTTGTGGAATAGGATAAACTTCACCTATAGTGATGTCGTTAAGCTTCCGGTAATCGATGACGATACGCCATTTACGTAGACCAGAGGCATCAGTTTTCTTGGGGACCACCCATATGGGGGACGACCACGGTAACACAGAGGGTTCAATGATTCCTTGATCGAGCATTTTATTTATTTGTGATTCAACTTCACCTTTGTGACATTCAGGAAAACGATAGGACTTAGTATGTATTGGCACAGAAGAGGTTGTACGTATCTCGTGTTTGAGAGCGTTGGTGTAGGATAAGTTTTCATTTGGAAGGTGGAAGATGTCAGAGAACTCCGAGCACACGTCAAAGAGTGTCGATCTCTCTTCTTCGTTTAAGTGAGATACCCTGAGCAGTTTTATTACTTCGTCGGTACGGCGGGCTACGTTGGTTGTGTTTGGTTTGAGTGTGCCCGCGTTTACGCATTCATATGATTTTGCATCAAAAGGAGTGAGCTTTAACTTAAGATTTGAATTTATAGTAATAGGTTGTTCGGAAGTGTTGACGATAGTAATATTGATATGTCGGTTATTTTTAACTGCGGTTAAACAATTGGCTATGAATATTTTATCAGAGATGTGTTGATCTAATATCAATCCTTCTTTTATTTCAGGATTCTGGACTGTGGCTTCTATGACTGTTTCTGTGCGAGGTGGTATGATATAGAAAGGGTCGACGAAATGAAGTTTAAGGGCCATGGAATTTATTTTAATTATGTCCTTATTATAGTCAATATTACATCCGAAAATTGTGAGAAAGTCGGAGCCTATTATTCCATCGTAGGGTAGGCTAATATTTTGAATTACGTGGAATTTATGCGTTAATGTTTTATGGTTTAGGAATTTTAGACTTAGCATGAAATGACCTAAGGTTGGAGTTAATTGCTCTCCGGGGTCGATTCCTTTGAGGTTCACCGGCTCCTTGATTAAAATGGGATGTCTACTGATAGACGATTGTTTAAGTAGACATATTGCGGAGCCTGAATCTATAAGAAAGGTTATTGGTGTCTTGGATACAGGGGTTTTTAGGATTATATGTGGTAATGACCTTTTGGTCGTGTCGATGTTTATTTCATATAACTTTGCGTTATCGATATGGAATTTTAGTTTATCATTAGATTGTGCATAATCTTTGTTAGGATTTTGACTGAGGGTATCTATATTGTCTGATACGTAGGATACAGTGGATTTGGAATTACAGATTGAGCCATTAGTTAGGGGTTTATTACCCTGTTGAAGGATTCGTATTGGATTTGGTATAAGGGAAACAGTGTTTTTAGAGGAATTTCCTATTTGGGACTGGTTACCTTGTCGTATAATTCGCTCTAAATTGGATTCAGTGGGAACAGTGGTGTCAGAGGAATTTCCTATTTGGGGCTGGTTACCCTGTCGTGTAATTCCTCTGGACTTGGATACAGTGGTGCGTTTGGTGTCGGATTTGATTTGACGTCCCGTGCGACACCTTAACGAGACATTTAGGCGTTTAAATCAGTGGTATCGTTAATTTGAGTAGTATCTACTTCGTCCTGACCTTCGATTTCGATAGGCGCTTCGGCCGTGAAATTTACACGCGGTTGAACGCGGTTAGCGTTAGAACTACCGGGTCTCGGAAATGTAGAATTCGTTTTTAGAAAACGGTTGTTGTATTCGCGTTTTTTGCAATCACGAATGTCATGACCATAAGCTTTGCAATACCTACATATTATGGTATTGGTGGAATTGTTTGGATGTGGAGTTGATAAGGGTTGTTGGGTTGAGATAGAAAATCTTTGAGGAGGTCTTTGCTGGATGTTTGTACTTCTGACCTTGGATTCAGGAATTTGGTTACGCTTATACAGGCTTTGTTGAATACGTTCTTCAGATATTGCCGTGTTGATAGCATCGTTGAGATTTTTCGGTGACTTGCACCGGACAATGTTAGAAATTCTTGGCATTAGACCCATGAGGAAGTGATGGAGTGCTAAGTCCTCCATGGCTGCAGTGCGACCTGCCACTTCCTTTTGTTTTGTATTAGATAAAGAGATTTCCGTCAAAAGTTGGGAAAGGCACGTTTCTACACGTAAAGCGTATTGAGAGACATTTTCAGAACTGCTTTGTTTACTTTCTTGCAGCTCGGTAAGCAGATGAGAGTAGTGTTTTCTCTCGCTAAATTGCGTTTTTAGAAATTCTTTTAATTGTTCCCAATTATTAAAATCTTTAATAGAACAGGCAATTTCGGCTTTTCCTTGTAACTGGCATATTATGTACTTAAATAGAATGGGTTTTTGTGGTTCGGTAGCCAAATCGTAAGCATTGTTACAGTTTACAATGAACGAGTTGAGTGTCTCTCTGGTTCCATTATATGGTTTTATAAATTTGAGTAATATGTTCAACTCTAAAGATTCTGTGGTCGAGGGTTGTGATTGTTTTGATTTAGTAGTTTTTGTTTCATCGCTTTTGGTAGGGAGGGGCGATGAGCTCTTCTTTTCCATATGAAGGTCAAGGTTAATGTTAACTTTAAGTTCGTCCTTGGAGACTTGCGAATGTTGGGACATTGTGAGCTATCGTAATTGAAATGTGCACAGGATCCGTACAAAGTATCTATAGAATATTTAATTGTATTCACGTAATGATCTAGAAATAAATTGTAACTATAACTAGAATATAAACGTATCAACTTAATTATGTATGAAATAGTATATATAAAAGTTTAATTATTCTAACACAATGACCAAAGACTCACAAACATGCGTAGGCGACGGCGATAACGGCGAGTCCGAGCGGAAGACGCATTCCAATGCGATAAGATGTCTGCTGCACAGGAGATGAGACGGCGCGACGGTGATAGATAGTCCAAGATTACTTAGCTTGGGCAACGGAGTTAGGCTCTGGAACTGGTGACTATGTGTCGATGAGGTTCACACGGCGGCATGTCCCCCCTTTTTTCTAGGAACAAAGCGGTCTGCGGCTCGACGGTTTCAGCGGGACACGGTTGGTTACACCATGGAGATGACGCACAGTAGGGTACAGTATTTGATAACTGGTAAGTACTACAGAGTGTCAATATTTCACAGAACTTGCACACAGATTTTGGCCGTAAAATGTTGTTTATTTTTCACACCGCGGATAGGCGACTGGGGCGAATTTCGATCCCACCGCTGCCACCAAATGTTATAGGGACCCTTTCAGTTGGCGTTTTAAAAAAAGACTAACATGAAATTGAAGGACACAGAGTTTATTTATGAAGGATAGAAATTACCAAAAAATGAAAGGGTCTAGAAACAACTGTCTCAACCGGGAGTGTAACGCAGACTGGCTTGTCGCGTCCTGTATGCACTCAGCGTTGCTGAGTGATATCTGTCACCTTGCATTTTGTGTGGATAGCATGAAAGGCAATATGTCCAACTATTGAGGGATATAACAGTACGAAGAGGAGAGATTCCCGACCGGGGGTTGACAGGGCTCCAGCTTTTCTACCGTACGTGAAAGGAGTGACGGATAAAGTTGGAACAGTACTGCAGAAATACTCGATTAAGACTGTACCTATATATAGTCCGCACTCCAAGGTAGCTAAGCACCTACGTACTCCTAAGGATGTCATTCTTCTACAGACACCTGGCGTCTACAAAGTGGATTGCAGCTGTGGTAGTTCCTACATTGGACAAACCAAACGCACAATAGCGGAAAGGCTTAAGGAACATATCGCGGCTGTGAAAAACCGACAGACAAACAAGTCAGCAATAGCGGAACACTTGCTGGATGCGGGATCCAATCACTGGATTGAACTACATAAACCACAGGCCCTCTCCACTGACCGTCACTACTACTCCAGGATGGCGCGGGAAGCGGTTGAAATCAAAAAATACGTCGATTTCAACCGAGAAGATGGATATCGTTTGTCAACATCGTAGAATCCAGTGATCAGCAAGTGTACACACCGCCGAACAAACATTGCACGCCAGTGTGCAGATGTCGTTAGTGTTGTGTGTCGAAGTACCGACGGTTCCGTAATAGTGAGTGATAAAAATCAAGCGAGGGTAGTTTCCGAAACCCGCGCTTCTCGGAGGCGACGCTGAGCTGAATTAGTCTACCCGTGACCACGGCCGTTGCAATACGGTCGAAATGTCGAAAATAAACAAAGGTATTTAGCCTTAAAATAAAATATTTACGCGATTAAGACCCATAGCTTATAAAATTGTATAATGTTTACTAAGTATTTTGACTTTTTTTGTTGTACCACTGAACGTCAGTTCAACACATTGTTCACGTTCCATTATGTAACTTTTGATCCAGGTTAAAGCTGGTCCTCTAACTCTATAGTTTTCCAACTTATCTATTAAAATTTTGTGACAGACAAAGTCAAAAGCCTTTGACATGTCAAAAAAGACTACTATTGCTGGCTTTCGCTGATCAATATTCAATACAATATTTTTGGTTAAATTGAATGCAGCAAGCGTAGTAGATTTCCCCTTTAAATTATTAACTTTTTATCTAAATAAGAAACAAGTTTTATGTGCATTGCCTTTTTAAAGATGTTTGCTATTACCGGTATTAGGGTTATAGGCCTGTAATTACTCATATCTAGTGGATCACCTTTCTTATACAGTGGTCTAACTATTTATTTTTTAGACTTTGAGGAAATACGCCATGTTTTTGCGCATTCCCTCAAAGTCAGAATAGGTACTAAAATATCTACGCTTACTTTCATTATTTGGGCAGAAATCCCGTCATACCCAACAGAGATGGTATTTTTTAAGGATAAAATTATATTCCTTACCTCATTATGACGAAAAAGACTTAGGAACAAATTACTGTTACTACGAAATTTGTTTGTATTACGCTTATTGCCATAGTTTTTGTTAGTGAGTTCGTTAGGTGGTTATTAAATGCATTCGCCATTGCACTTGAATCTTGAAGCAACTGATCTCCACACTTTATCTCTCTGATGACATTTTTATAACAATTGTATCCTATATTCTCATTTATAATATTCCAAGTGGCTCGACATTTATTTTTGGAACTATCTATTATATTATATTGTTATAAATATGTTACCATTTAGATATACAGTTCTTAATAACGTCGCATATTTGTGAAATTTTGCTTTGCTGTCTAGTGTACGGTTTTTGTAAAAGTTAAAACGCAATTTTCGCTTTGTTTTACAGCTTCGCCACTACGGCGAAGCTGACCTTTGGTAATCCATTTAACACTGTGTTTCATTAAAAAGTCTTCCGTAATGTTGGAAAACATAAATTATAAAATAAACAAAATAATCGTAAAAATTGCCAAGTTCTGTGTCGATATCCGAAAGACCCGGCTTTAGTATTTGAGCCTTGGTACCTTTTTTATGTTGCTAATAATATGGTCGATACACAAGTTTATTCTAGTCGGCTCATTAAAATGTAATACCAAATTATAATATTAAAATATACTTTGCTTTAAAGATTTTTGTGTACGTCACCAATGTTTGCTCTAACAGCAGCGCCATCTACCTTGTAAGTACGTGCTTACGATAATTCTAAAACAGTAATACTCAATCTATATTTGGTAGGCACTGTTACCGATATACAGAGTGTGTGGTACATCGTTTACCAAAATAAACTAAATGTAACGAAAGAACTTTTAAAATTAATGTAAGGTCTAGACAGTGTTTAGTTTTTTTTTTTATCGTATTGTAAAGTTGAGTTTGGACATTGATTTGAACGAAATTGGGGATGCTAAAATGATAGCAAGTGACCCCTCTTTTCAGCGATTTTAATTTGGCAAACGATGCACCAAACACCCTAGGCAGGTACTGTGATTCACATATCGTTCCATCACGTATGTGCATCGTACCTTTTTGGACTACCCAACCTTTTCCTATTCAATTCCAAATTACGAGTATTTCTTAATCTATTTATTTCTACCTTCAGGATTATTTCGATACAATCTTGTGACGAGCAGAAGCTCTTCGTCATAGTACCTACATAGAATACCTAGAATACAGAATGCAACCTTCATACAACGTGTAATAGTAACGCACACTTAGACAACGTTATCTGGAACGGAATCTCGCTCCGCCTTCCAAACAAAGTGGTCTTTAGTGGTCTTTACTTCTGTGATACATATCTATCTACACATATGATCGGGCCGGCATAACACAGCCGGGCCGAGGTCTTGAGATATTCGGAAAAAAACAGGCGATTGACTCAATACTAGGCCTGGCGCCACAGGTGCAGACCCAGAACTTGGTTCTGGGGGGGGCACATTTGACTCTACCGGTCAAGTGTGAGTCGCTCGCATGGATGGAGGGGGATGCATTTTATTCAACACCGGTACACCACTGCCGATGGGAGGGCAGTTGCCTGCCTTTACACTCCGATTCAGTGTCAAAATTCTCAAATTTCCATAAAGAAGGTAATTTAGTCGAGTTTGGGGGGTGCAAGTGAGTAGGCTTTGTCCTTCAACAAATACCGCCGAATCGAATGATGTTCCGACCAGATTAAGCGGCACTTGTTAATGAATCACTAAAGCTATCAGTGATGCAGATTCTTTGGCAATCTAAAATATATGCCAAACAAGCCAGCGAACTGCGTAGCCATTTCAGCCAGAAATGGTGCAGTTCGTCTAAATTCTACAATTTAGCTTGTTCGTTGCAATGTACGTTATATTTATAACTAGCTGTGCCCCCGACTTCGTTCGCGTGAAAGTCGGGTTTAAATTAAGGTAGTTTATGTTACGAAATAACTTTTGTGTAAATATGTTGGAAACAGTCCTGTCGGGTGAACCGCGATATGATTCAGCAGCGGAGAATCATCATATAGTCATCTATTGATAGCTTCAACACCCAAAAGCTTTGTAAAAAAAAATAAGTACCAAATACAGACTCTTTAGGTATTCGTTTACTGTGTTTTTCTGTCATTAATGTGTGTTATTTGTGTCTCTTTTCTTTTTGTCTATTGTTATTTTTATTATTTTACTGTTTTATTTATTGCTTTTTTATCTTCTGCATGACTTTTCCTGTTAAATTATAATAATGTCTATACATGTGTCTTCTGTGTACTAAATAAAAATCGTTCTATTCCATTATTTTATATAGTTAATTTGGTGTGCGACTTAAGAAGTGGGTTTTCTATTGTTTTTGTTTCATTCTTTCAACGTTATACCTACTTAATACCTAATAATTTTCAATAGAATTTGTACTAAAATTTTGGTACTTCCCATTTGATCAGATGTTTATCGTAAACTTGTAAAGCCTAAGTACTTAACTGTGATAGTTTTCCTTATAATTTTAGTATTTATACTACTACCGTGAATTTTTTCGCATACCCAACATCAACCATTTAGTTGGCAGGGGAACACTTGACTCTAACAAAAATGTTCACTATAAAGCCTAATATTACACAAAGGAATCCTTAAATCTAAAAATAGTCTTCACAAACCCTAAACGCTTTTTAAAAGACATATCTAATGATACCCCACACGATGGGGTAGGTGACAAAAAAATCACATTCCCACTTTACATATAAGAGAGTACCTCTCTTATATGTTACAATGATGCAAGTAAGAAAGAAAGACATGGACTCCCCCTCCCCCAGACACCGCGTTGACAGACAATGACCCCCTCTCCTCCCGTCACCCGAACTACTCACACTTGGCCGATGAGTCATTCATTATCGTTGAATTGATGAACACTTGATATCCAACCATAACCCCAAAACATGATCCTCGATGCACCTGTGTGATGCGTGGTCAAACAAACGGACAGACAGACAAACATTTCTAAAAATGATAGCAATATGTTTCTTTTTAATACTATTTTAAAACTTCTTTTGCTAAGTATAGAACATTATTGAATACAACTACTTTCAAAACCAGTGAAGTTTCTTCTAGTACTTAATGTTTTTTTTATTAATTTAAGCAATTTAATTAAATAAATAGGAGAATGTTGCCACTCAGCAAGAAACGAATCTATCATCGCAAGTACCTACACCCTAATAAATGTTTTCACAATTATGGAATTGTTTGATCACGGTGACCAATTTAATTTCATAGATGGCGCTACATGTTTTTTTTTACGTGTGTAATGTCTTTTTTTTGAGCACGAACACATCAATTCTGGAAAATATCGAATACTTGTTAAATTGTAATGTAATATTGTTTTTCATTTCTTCTAATTAATTACTCTCAGCAGTGCATGCAATACCTATAAATATCTTACATAAGTGCATATTTATAAAAAAATATTAACCAAAGCAAATAAGTTACCTATGGTCGAAAAAATAACTATAACATTGAGAAAAATATTAAAAAAGGACAAAGACAATTTAAAAAAATACAAAAAGAACATATTCAGATTCGAGCCTGAGACTTCGTCGTCAAAGACCGCTAGCATAGCTTCGAGGCTATACTGTTCGCTACATACCTCGTCAAAATAACTGTTCTTATGAAACTTAAAAATGTTGTGTATAGTTCCTTATAGTTTTAGAGTGAAGTTATGTATTCCATGAGTTACAATTAAAGATAATGTCTAATTGTGGAAAAAATTGTGATAAACCATTATGGTGCGACAAAAAATACGTTGCTACTCGTTCCCCATAAACGTTAGCGTAATTATTCATAGTGTAAATAATGTCCTAGGTATAGTATCTAATATATAAAATTCTCGTGTCACAGTTTTCGTTGCCATACTCCTCCGAAACGGCTGGACCGATTTTGATGAAATTTTTTGTGCTTATCCGGTATCTATGAGAATCGGCCAACAACTATTTTTCATACCCCTAAGAGTTTGTTTGTTTGTTTAAACGCGATAATCTCAGGAACTACTGGGCCGCATTGAAAAATATTTTAATGTTGGATAGCCCATTTATCGAGGAAGGCTATAGGTTATAACATCACGCTACGACCAATAGGAACGGAGCAGCAATGAAAAATGTTGAAAAAACGGGCAAAATTTACGCAGACGAAGTTGCGCGGGTCAGCTAGTTTACTATAAAACTGTAAATTTTCATAAAGATCCGTCAAGTAGTTACTGTTTTATAACGAAAACTAGCTACAGACATTATCCCTTATTGCTTAGCTCCTATGGGAAAAAGCGTGATAATTTATAGCCTAAATGTTAATCCGCATCTATTAGATTGCACGTGCAAAATTTCAACCGAATCTGTCCGATAGTTTTGCGTGATGCGTGTTCAAACAAACAGACAGACAGACATTTCTAAAAACGCAGCAAAGTGTTTAAATACTCTATTCGAACATTTCCTAATATTTTTTTTCACTAAGTTCGGCCATGTGAAATTTACAATTTTATTATATGTATAGATATAGAGAGATAGCATGATTCAGTATTCACGCGCGATGGCTTATATTAGCGTATTTCATGTATAACTTTGGTGTTTCTATACCGATTTCTATGATTCTTTTTTATGGAATATTTAATTATGTTAACTTTTTTAATTAGGGATGACTGAGAGTGTTATATACGTAAGAGTAGACAAATATAATCAGAAAGCTTCGAACTGCTAAGCTATCGGGAGTTACACGTGATATTGTAAGTCAACCATAAAAGATAGACAAATGCTAACGTATGATATTTTTTATATAATTTTAAGGAGAACATTTCCGTCATACATGATTTCTGTGTAGCTTTAACCAATAAGGTTGCACACGCGACGGAAGCTTAAAAAATGGAGTAACTTCTTCCGTTTTCCCAACATTTCCCTTCACTGCTCTGCTCCTATTGATTGTAGCGTGATGAAAAGTATACTATAACCAACTCAGGAGTATGAAAAATAATTGCACCCAGTTTCGTTAAAATCCGTCGAGTAGTTTTTGTTTCTATAACGGTTATACAGACAGACAGACAGACAGACAAAAATTTTACTGATTGCATTTTTGGCATCAGTATCGATCCCTAATCGCCCCCTGATAGTTATTTTGGAAATATATTTCATGTACAGAATTGACCTCTCTACAGATTTATTATAAGTATAGATAACACTAGCTGGCCCTTAACCTAACTCATATTACCGATTGATACATGCGTCTATAAGAATATCTACCTACTTAAATAAAAACATCAATCGCCGCATGTACCTATCAAAGATCGTCACTTGAGAACGGCCGCTTTAATTCTTTTTTTTTTATTATAGACTATTTTTAAAAGATCCACCTTTAAAATCAAAATAACACATTGTTAGGCTGCGAGACATGCTCGGCTTAGGTATAGGTTGATAGCGTAGAGTACGGGATTTAAGGAAGGCAAACCGTGGCCCGCCGATCAAAGGGCCAGGGTGTCAAATTCATATTGCGTGGCCAATGTTGGACAAGAAACAAGAAGCTTTTGGCCCGCCTCGTTATAATCGTAGATACGTCACTGGTAGTGTAGGCGTAGAGCGCGCCTCGCATGCGTAGGTAGGTCTTATTGTCCGTGGCAAGGTATGTCCTTCACCCTCGATTTACTTTACACACACAGCTTTATAAGCAAATCTCAATAAAAATATGTGGGCTTCAGTTAGTCATTGATACCTACCCACACTCCGTTCGAAAGCAGCACCGCCTCGGCGTCTTCAGTAACAAACAACCTTTAGATATATGAAATAATGTAGATACCTACATGTATATTAATGCTTACGTAGAATACGCGCGAGTACATCAATAAACAAAAACAACTATGTATGTGCCTGAGACGCTCGTGTCTACGCACCGCAAAATGTAAACAACTGGTTTGTGTGCGTGACGTTCCCGAATCAGGGGGTCTAAACAAAGTCACATTCGAAAAGCTATGTCGTTATTGGAAAATATTTATAGTATAGAATTTTGAAGTTTGCGGTGGAGACCATAGACATTTATTTTTTTGCGAATGATTAGTGCGGCGTTATCGAATTCGCCACGGAACGAATGTACCTTGTCACGAATGTACCTTGTCTAACCCCCCAGGGGGCTTGTCTTTAGACAAGGTTCATTCGCTCCGTGACAAATTCGGTAACACCTACAAGATGGCGATATCAACGTTTGTTTACAAAAAAAAAAATATGTCTATGGCCTCCACCGCAAACGTCAAATTCTTCAAAAATAAAATCCACCACTTTGTTTCCGTTTTCTACATGGTCTTACCGTTCGCTAGATTAGCGATCAATCGGATGGAAAAAATAGCGAAGGTACTGTCAATAGTGCAGCTTATCTACGCATTGACTTGGATTGACCACGTGACATATTTCAAATCCATACGTTTTGTACCTAGTTTTCTATTATCGACGTCTCTAGTAGCTTGCTACATAATGTACAGTAATCTGTGATCGCTAGTCGAATGTAGTCGAATCTAGGCCCCCTGGCTACTAGTCTGTGGTCGACTTTTCAGGATCGTGGACTTTTTGTATAAATAGGAGGCTCTTCAACGCGAATTAGTTCAGTTTTTGAATGTAAACTCAAGCGACTACATCGAGGCGATAGTGATATAGTGTTACTATTAGTGTTAATCAGTGAACACTGTAATAGTTATGTAAAATAGTGGTTTAATAAAGACGTCACTGCTGAATTTGGAATTTTATTTGAACCTACCATGGTGACATAATAATAATAATATCTTATAATAATAATAATATCTTCGGACAACTCACACAACGCTATGTGATCCCAAACTAAGCATAGCTTGTACTATGGAAACCAGACAACTGATAAACATACTTATATATTTCTAAATACATACATATTATAGGTAAATAACACCCAGACACAGAATAAACCATCGTGCTCATCACACAAAGTTTTATCCTGGGTGGGGATCGAACCCACGACCTCTTGCGTAGCAGTCGGACACACTCCCACCGCGCCACAGAGGCAGTCACACACGTTACAATATCTATCTAATTTTTGGATGATATAACAAAACCTAATTTTTGGATAAACCCAAGAAGTCCGAACCCATAGACAATTTTCCGACTCGAGTGAATGAAATTGATATTGCGAACTCTGTATATCACCATCTCAGTTTTGGTCGAAACTCCGTTTTCATCCTGCTCTTGTCGATATGGAGTTAGGTATCTGGTGGAAAAGGTGAAACCCCTTATTACTTAATCCTTCAAAATCAGGGGCCATGGGGGGATTTAGGGGTTCAAACCCCCCTCAAAATTGCAAAAAGATAGCCTCCCCCCCCCCCAATTACGCTCATGTTCAAAATAGACTTCAACTTGTAATGAGAATATCAGTCAGTAAATCTTTGGTAGGTACCTACATATCTTAACTTAAATTACATATAAACTAGCTCTAGTCTTGTAGGGGAAAGGAGCCCAAAGCGGGTATGCTAACATTTATCGTGTAACAAAAGCAAGGAAATCGTTCAAGACAAACATATTTTAATTGTTTATGTATATATTTAGCATGTATTAATAAACATAAATATAAAAACGCTACAGTCTATATAAAAATAAGAAAAAGTAATAATTCTTATCTAATGGGCTACCCAAAACGGGTAGGTGTTTTGGGCAAAAGCGGGTATCCAAACTACGCATATTTATGGTCTGTCTGTCTGTTACGCGTTCACGCTCAAACAACTAAAATGATTTAGATGAAATTTGGTATGGAGATAGTTTGAGTTCCGGGGAAGGACATGGGATAGTTTTTATGGCGTAAACCGACATACACACGAGCGGAGCCGCGGGCGAAAGCTAATAAGATAATAATTCCAGCAGCTTCCTCGCACAATGCATCAGCGGTGTTTTCGTAGGAAAGCACCATACTTTTCTACGAAAACAGTTAACTGCTTAATAATCATAAATTATAACACACATCTAGCATTCGCAGTTTTTGAGTATTCTTTTCTTTAAAATATTCAAATATTTTATCGAACGTTGAATAAAAAAGGTTTTTGTCATGCTTTATGAACTTTCACCGTTAGGAAAATGAATCTACTGACAGAAATTGGTCCGCTATCAAGGCATTGTACTGCATCCACATATTCGCAATAATGTTAATAGTTTATTGCCAAAGTGGTATACCCGCTTTGGGCTCCCTTCCCCTATGTGCTAGAATTATTATTAATATGAAAAGCAAGTCAAGACAAGTTATTTAGAACATTCTTGAGTGAAAATTGAATTTCAGACAGCATTTTCAGTTTCATGAGGTTGAGAAAACGCTTGAATCTAAGTTAGACGTTAAACTTTCTGAAAATTGAAACGCTGTAGGCACTTCTCATACTGTCATGTTCCAGACTTCTATCGCATGATGTAACATTAGCAGGGGTGTAAGTATTAAACTACACATAGGTATACCCGCCTTCCACTGCGAGCGGAGCGGGCTTCGTACGGAGTCTGTTTAATTCTCAATTCCTAACCTACCTATAATAATAAAAATAATATCTTGGGACAATTCACACAATGTCATCTGATCCCAAACTAAGAAGAGCTTGTACCATGGCAACCAGACAACTGATAAACATGCGTGTACTTATTATATTTCTTAATACATACATATTATTATAGATAAATTACACCCAGACACTGAAAAAAACCATCGTGCTCATCATACAACATTTTATCCTGGGTGGGGATTGAACCCACGACCTCTTGCGTAGCAGTCGGACACACTCCCACCGCGCCACAGATCCGGTCAATAATTTGACAAAAGTAAGTGCTAGGCGGTGAAGGGTTTATTAGTAATTAAAAAATATATATTTTACGAAGTTATTTGGAGTAACTAATGTAAAGAAGCCAAGGGTGTTTTTTATATTTTAATAACCTCCCACTCATTAATATATTAAAAATCACCCTGTATTTACTTTTTGTTAGTAAAATGCTTTAAGGGCACTTCGGGCTGCAAGCAGACGCTAGCTTCAGTTGCGTAGTCGAAGGGGTTTGATTCCCACATCACGTCACCACACTAAGCACCTAATTGTTGTTCCGACTCTGGATGTTTTTATAACTAGCAAAGTGGGATTGTGGGTCCCACATTACTAGCAATGCTGGTACGCCCTCCAGCTAAGCTCAATGGCTTGTGTTAAGAGTGAGTTAACGTCGGTAGTATAATGAGTAGGATCGGAACCCGTGACCTTGCGAGACCGATGCCTTAACCGTTAGTCTATCGCCGGTTTAAAAATGGATGTACCTACTTTATGTCCGTTAATTTTATGTTTGTAAAGTCATCCACGAGCCAACCCTGTTGGTCCAACGGTAAGTGACCCTGACTGTACAGCCTAAGGTCGTGGGTTCGATTTGGGGTGCCTATTATTTGAAATTGAAACTGCGAAAAATTTCGGAGTTTTAAATCAAATAGCGTTGTGTGAGTTGTCCCAAGATATTATTATTATTATATTACGAAGTTATTTGGTGTAATTAATGTAACGAAGCCACGAGCGTACAATTGAGGTCGATACCTCTACACATATAAATTAGGATGACACCTAACCGCTTCAACTTTAAGACGAAGGTTCGTACGATTCGCGCCACCTAAGTTTGCGTTTGTGAAGTTATATTCGTTGTAGTTCGGCGCAGGGACGTCGTTCCCCGCCCGTCTCCTTCATACCCTTCGATACCTAAATTCGTGTTGGGCGCAGCTTACGCGCCAACATCACACACGCAAACTTAGCTGGCGACATGTGTGTACTTTATTCTTCGAAGAATCAGTCGAGTTAACAAGTTAGTATGTAATTTGTAATTATAAGTTTGTATGCAATTATGTACTATGCTTTTCAAATGAAAAGATAATTGCGATCACGACAACTTCACTCTGCACTTGTCAAAAATGTACCTACCGCTTGCAGCAAAAACTCCCAAGTCGGGTAAAGTACATATGTGTACGGTAATGGAACGGACGTAATATTTATTTGCTTTGAACCTTATATTTTTCTTTATTATAAAATTAATAGTATTCTTTATTATTTAATAAACACCAAACATAAATACGTAAATAGGCAAAATATAAGTCTTTCATTTGGACGCGTTTTTTTTTAAACTAAAACATATCTATATTATTAAATAGTAAAATACAGTGCTTCGGTATAGTTCATTAGAGTAGGTGGGTACTTCGATGTAATACTAATGACACCTTTATTGCTGACTTATTACGTCATACAATGAAGTTGCAGTCGTAATGTGTTATCAACTCATTTGAAACGCATAGCAGGTATATGTGTAGGTATATATATTTCTTTGTATGTGTCTGAAGGTAGGTACATTATTATTTCATCTTCACGTATTGTTCATTATTAATTTATTAAACAAATAGTTTAGCTGGCAACAAGTTTACTGCACCTATCTGTTTATATTTTTATTTCTACATCACCGTAAGGTTGACTGGTAGAGAATGCTTTTAGCATTAAGTCCGCCTTTGTATACAAACTGTGCATAAAGTTTTTAAATAAATAAATTGTGGGTAACTAAGCTCCTTAACGAGACTTAGGTAGGTCCCTTTTTTTAATACTAAACTCAAGTAAATAGATACGACATAGCAGTCCCGAGGTCAAGTGTAAATTACACTCTATTTTGGGGTCGACATTCAATTTATTGATGACACTTCAAACGATGAATTGACGACAGTTAGGCACCAAGGCCGCATATTTAAATATATCATAATAGATACTTATAAAAGCTGAAACATTGGCGAACGAGCAAATCAGAAATCGGTTATGGAACGTTACTACAAGGTCCATAGATGAGTGACCGTTTTCAACAAATGACACACCTCTACGTGGGTCGGAGAGAACGTTATGACGTCGTCGGTCCTGCGCCTAATCTCCAGTCGTGTCGGATTTGCGTCCTATCGGACTACAAGAGTGAGGGAATAGAGTACATTTGTGTCTGTGTTAGTCTAATGAAACTGACTGCCGTGCCCAAAATCGGTTAGGATATGTTATTTTAAATAATATTGCCTATTATAGGTACCTATTATTTGAAGAGTCCGTTTCTATACAGTGAAACAGTGGTTTAGGTAGTAGGGTTGTACTAAAGCTACACTCTCTAAGCTCTGGTCGAAGCTATTGAGGTATCTGTAATGAATTAATTGACAATAGTTTCTATACTGTAAATGTCATTTTTAATAACCGTAATTAATAAATAATTCTGTAGCATCTTTCTTTTATAATAAAATTATAATAGTAATAATTAAAGATGTAAATTGAATTGGGTGGAAAATATATAAATTAATTTAATATGGTTTAAGATGCTGCATGTTGTATTTTAGGTAATAAGTAATAATTCTACATGTGTGTTGCAAACAACATGACAAGTTGACTAAAGGTTCATTTCCGCGCATCGCGACCGATCGCGAGCCGCTTACGACAAGCGGCTGACGCTCGCGGCCGATGCGACAATATTCACAGTGCGCGCGCAGGCTTACGACAGTCGTCGGCTTCGCGCGACTGTGCGCGTTACCTCAGCCGCTTGTCGTAAGCCGCGAGCGGCTCGCAATCGGTCACGATGCACGGAAATGAACCTTAAACGTTGCGTTTCGCGCTACAAGGCCGTTGATTTTTGAGGAGCTCACCTATAATACTAGACTATCAGTTCCATTACATGATTTGATAGAGGCGAAGTATCAGGTATCGAACACGGTACTCAGATCGCGCTGGTCATCTGTGGTCTTCATCAACAGTTCCATTTCACTCAATGGTGCTTTTTAAGAGTAAATGCACGAATTACAACAAAATATACCTAAATTACTATAGTTAGGTGTTCCTTTCATATTTGAAGATTTCCCTCAATTTCTCCAAGATCTCATCGTCAGATCCGAACTTTGATGGCAATAGGACCAATCTGGAAGTACCTATACCATTTCAAACACAAGAATATTTTTTCAAATCGGTCTATCCGTCTGCGAGAAGTCAGGTAACAAACATTAAAAAAAAATACAGTCGAATTGAGAACCTCCTCCTTTTTGAAGTCGGTTGAAAAGAAAAGAACGTGCAGCATTTTGAGATGCCTATGCATTTCAAACAGATTTACACAATGTATATACTGTACCTTTTCCACGTACAATATACCGCGATTTTTGTGCTGCATTCACACGCTTCCGTTTAAAGCGATGTTCAATGAGCACGAACACGGTCGAGCTTAAGCGTGTAAATGTGCTGCCCGGCTGTTTATGAACCTAGAGACGCGGTTTTGCAGTAGGTACATAATTATCGGAATTGACCCTACGGTGACCTCAGAGGTCAGTGAGACGGCCGCAACCGCAGACCAGTCGACTGTAGTTGCCGGCAGTACTACGGTCTGCCGTTGCCGTTTGCAGTTCATTTTGTACTAGTACGTATGTATCTTTTCTCGTAGGGATTTTGGCTAGCACATTCTGTATTTTCGCCAGTTTCAAGTTTAGAATCGTTCATGTGTTCTTCTGTGAATCACAAAATCTTGATGTCAGTTCTAAGTTTATTTTCTTTCTAGTTTTCTTCTTTGAATCACAAAGTCTCGCTGCCGGTTTCAATTTTACTTCTTGGATGAGAAATTATCATTTAAAAAGCACATCGAGGCATTATCGGCGCGGGTTCGTAAGCTTATTGGCGTTTTCAAACATCTACGAAGCATAACTGGTACGGAAACCTTTAAAATTGTATATTTTGCTATATGCCAACCCATTTTAACGTATTGTGTCACATGCTGGGGCGGGGCAGCCAAGACTACGCTACTCCAAATCGAAAGAGCGCAAAGGTCTGTTATAAAAGTGATGCTTAATAAGCCGTTCCGTTACCCAACATCCCAAGTTTACAGAGAAAGCATCGTCCTCAGCGTCAGACGACTATATATTCTAAAATTATCTGTTTCGACGCATAAAACTGTTTTATCATCGAATGAGTAGGGGGAATCCGGGAGGCTTGCCCAGGTGGGAGAGTTGAACCATCTTTCGAAATTTTATTTAAATTTAGTGCGATCTAAACGTCAATGCGTTCACTGGTCACCTGCGATAGGCCAATCACAAGTACGCCGCCATTTTGCATCATGGCAGTTTTGTTTGGCAGTGACAATGTAATACCTACACAGCATTAGTTAAGCGTAGGACTTTTCGTCTACCGAAACCATCAGTTAATACAGTTTTTGCTCAACGGTTTGGGTTGTTTGCAAGGGTACGTGTATACAATACTGTCCTTAAGTATTGTAACTTAAAAGAAAAATCATCATTTGAAGCAAAGACAATCTTAACAAACTGGTTAAATACACTAACTTACGATGATACTGAAGAGATCCTACAAATTATAGCATAGATGTGAATATGTACCTACGCATTTATATAATATATTTATTAATTTCATTTATATATCTATCTCTAAAACTATTTTCCTTCCTTATTAATTAGAAATAATATTTTATTAACCTTTTTTTTATTACTCACATGCCTCATTTTTATTAATTATTTTGTATTAGTCTGTACCTTAGTTAATAGGTACCTAAAAGAATTTAAACAAATTGTTTTTATTTTAACACGCAGAAATATTTTTAATTACATTTTTTGTTTTGTTTAATTTTATTTTATAAATATTATAAAAAATAATAATGTAACAAAGGTAGATAATAAGATACGAGTTAAGATACGGTCTCCTCGATACAGGCTAGCCTAGTGAGAAAACCAACAGTAATACAGCAGTAAATGTCCACCCAACTTTAGATTATGAATGATTGTATATTTGCATTTAAGACGCTGACAACAGCTACTGAACTTCGATGTTTCACTATTTTAGCCACGCCCACTATTTCTCCGATGTCCTAGTGCCATTGATAAAGGACGGTAAAAACAGCGAACTACCAACACAAGGACGCGGTCAATAATAAACAATAAACCAATAGATGGCGCTTTATTTTTTGTTCTATATGAAGAACTAGAAAGAAATTAGACTGGGCGATTAAAAAAAACAATAAATATTTTTTATACGTTTGTATTTTTAATTATTTCAGGAGACTTTATTTGCTATGAACTTCAAAACAATATTAAAGAAAAAAAAAAAAAAACTCGAAAAATAATTTATTTGCTCTCGGATATTTGCCGGAACAAACAAAAACAGACAGACAGACAAAAAAAAACTGTATTTTTGTTATCAGTAATTATTATGGATATATGTTATCCATAATAATTAATATATATGCATAAAACTGTTATTTTGATATTACAAACAGACTCTTCAATTTTATTTATTTGCACAGATAGTTAATAATATATATTATTTTTTATTAATAATATTATTATTTATTTGACATAAGGTAAATTTAGAGCTGAAGAAAATTCTTCCAAGTTTGAAGTCCTCCGAAAATTGATAACATACCTGCTACAGCACAATAATTGACTGGTAAATAATTTTCGTCACTGGAATCACTTTTAATGATAAATTTTAAATTGCACATCCTACACAAAAGAGTGAACTTCGACAAGAATCCATTGATGTTTTCTCCTACCAAATTAATGTGTTTTAAATTACAACCCAAGGGTTTAGGGGTAAGGGCGAGAAATATTCTGAAGATTTAAAAATAAATGCGATAAGTTTATTCGTCGTCCGATGTAATAATAATAATAATATTTATAAGGATGGAAGTTTCTTTATGAAGGAAGTTTAGGAATATTATCGGTGGATTCAACTGTCTCAGATACCTTTGCCGATACTTCAAACCAGTGATGGAAAAAAAAACTATGACTCACAATAACATAAGAAGTATAAGAATGATCATGTGGAAGTTTCATATCACTTGGGCATCATCTTTACCTGGTAACATTTTCTAGAGGAATTATAACATCACTTTCTAATGTAACTGCAACAGCCACATTTCCTAATCTGTACAAAATATTTATTACATTTAAACTTTTTTTCTTCAGCACTAATCTTACCTGTTATGTCTAACTAGCTGTAGACTAGCTGTGGACGTAGCCTAAGTTACTCCTTACATCATTAGCTGTCTGACAGTGAGTCCTGTCAATCTCCGTACAGCCGTTTTGGAGATTTGTCGAAACAAACACACAGACAGACAGCCAGATAAAAAAAAAAAACTGTATTTTTGTTTTAAGTACTATGCGTACTTTCATAGCATTTAGTAAAAAACTGCTATTTTGACATTAGGAACAGACACTTCAGTATGTATAGATCGCCATTTATAGGTAAAAAATACTAAAACCTACACAACTATTTGTATGGAAAGGGCAAGAAACAATGGATAAAGCTACAAGTATTTTAGGAGTATTTTCCTATTAGGCCAGTTCTAAGATAGTCGTAGGTCTATGCAAATGTGATAGTTTATCATTATACTTGTTTGTAACTATCTTTCTAAAATGTAAAGGGGATCCTCTTTGTCCATGTGGCGATTCTTTTTGTGTAATGTGTTAATGTAATATAAATAATAAAATTATGATCTATATTAGTATGTAGGTACTTATTACAAACTTATTGGTGAAAAACTTTCCGAAGTTTCACCTGCTTCTGAACTATTCGCCAAATGTCTCTTTTTACTGAAAAGATAAAAGAAAATATTAAAAATAAATACAAAATTGAACAGGCGAACCTAGGTTTCGAACACGATACTTGATATTCTGAACCAACGCAGATACCGCTAGACCAAACGAGCTTCACAGTTGCAGATGAATTTTCGCTATACGTTGTACAAAACAGCTTAGTGTAGCTTTTTGGTTTGGTTACGATTTCACTTCTGTTCGTGCAATATTTTGTCAATATGAAAAATATAATACTTACTTACTACTTCCATGAGATGTTTTTGTTTGTTGGTATAGAAGCGCTTTTTGCTGGCCTCCGACATTTTTGTTTGTTTCCCAATTATAGTAACAAATATTTTTAAACTTAGAACTAAATATATTTAAATTAACAACTTAGATAGTATAAATTAATAGTATATTTATTAAACTTATATTCTTTACCAATGTCTATAATTTTTCAAACAACAAACAAAATATGAAGTGAATGGATGGCGAGGCAAAGCGACATACGTCCGTCTAGCTGCGCGTCTCTGCGATCACTGTCAGATTGCTTATAAAAGAAAGAGAAGCGCGATCACGCAGCGCTCGTAACTAATTATAAACCATAAAACAATTAATTACTTGAAAATAAGTCGAGTAGTCGAAAATAAAAAACAACCAGATTCTGTATTATAACATGATACGTTATTGTTAATTATTTTACCAACGTACGTTGTTAAGTAATACAGATATTTTTGTTAGAAGATCATTTTAAGAGGTTAGTTTGTATTTTTTTTTTATCGAGAAAAAAATTCAAATTCGTGTTTTGAATACAACAGGGTTCTTAGAAATATGTTCAAGATTAACATATATTTTTTCTGCAGTCACAAACTACGTAGATTTGGCTAAAAAATTGTTTAGGATAAGCCTATTTGGCTGTTGTCAGCGCCTTAATGTAATACTGTATCTATTGCTGCAATATTTTTTTCATTTCAAGTTTTGTTCTTTGAATCACAAAGTCTCGTTCTTATCACGTATTTAAAGTATATTTTGCACTTTGTTTGTTTTGTTTGATTTGTTCTTTGATTGTACACGTTACAGTTGTAAAAATAGCGACATGTTAGTTTGCCGCCATTTTTACAACTCCGGTACTCACCTTCAAATGTTAATGTTCTAGTAGTCAGCTAAAGAGCTAGCCAGGAGCGTAGCTCGCTTTAGGCGGGCCCTGTACAAAAATAAGTTGTAGTTTAGGGCCCTGGTGTTCAGTAGCCCAAGCTGCCTAACGCTTATAGTGACTTTTGACTTGCCAGTGACACAGTCACTGGGGGGGGGGGGCTTCAGCTTTATGATATTAGTATAGATTTGATAAAGTGATTGAAATCAAGCAATCAATTACTTTATAAATACAATAATTGCATTTTTGGAAGATAAGAGAATGAACGAATGGACAAGAAAAAAAAACAATAGTTGACAGCTTCTACCTACCTATAACTATTTATTATTCGGGAATTAACGCGCATTGTTTACCTTAAAATTGCTTGACGTTTCGACCAGGTTGCACCGTCAGTCCGCTTGTGACCACGGCCGGTGCAACCTGGTCGAAACGTCAAGCAATTTTAAGGTAAACAATGCGCGTTAATTCCCGAATAATAAATAGTTATAGGTAGGTAGAAGCTGTCAACTATTGTTTTTTTTTCTTGTCCATTCGTTCATTCGCATCAGGAGTTTTTTCTCTCTTTCACGCTTTACAATCAATATTTACTTTTTAATTAAAAGGGATGGCACGGGCCAGGTTTATACGTTAATGCATCTATTGCTCTCATAGACTTAGGATAATCCTAAATCTTTGATTGCTCTAGATATTAAACTGTTTCTTGATACGGTTCAAGCAAAATTAGACTTTAAGGTGATGAACATTGTCATTCCGCGACTGTACATAATAATCAACACCAATATTATTTTGTTCAATTATTTATTCACTCAAAATATATACAATGGTATCAGCCACTTACACCAGTATTTCAACATGCAAAAGTTCAAAATGTATCTATAACAATATTTTTTTTATTTGTATAAAATCTCTGCTTCGAAAAACTTGATGATAGCGCCTTTCACCTTCGGGGGGGGGGGGGGCACCCTTGATAGCGTTTGGCGCACCCTTCAACATAGCAGTTTGTACCACTTCAACATGCTATTAAAACACGCATAAGAAGCGCCCCCTTAAATTTATAGCCTATTAGTTCATATTTATCCGTTAGCCTTAAACACCTGTCAGTTCTCTTCAGAATCATCGCGTCGCAGAAAGAGTTTAAACAGTCTCCGTTACTTTTCTTTTTCTTATTCTGAAAAGATAAACATTAGTATAAAATAATTATATGGTGAGGAGCGGCGAACAAGCAGAACAACCGCCCAGAGTCCCGCTAGGCTACAAGTTACATTACTATAAAACAAAAAACGAGACTGCTTAAAATTAGTAACTGAAATATTTTGGCGCCCAATACGCCATTTTATTTTTATTTTGATGTACCTATTCACTCTCACAATTAGATGAATCTAACGCCGGCTCGACACGTTAGCCCTAACGTGTGGATCTAGAATAACGCTTGTCCCAACGTTGGCGCCAATGCTATTTACAGAGCCAATGTTACGGCATAATAATGTACAGATAACTAGGGGTCAATACAAGTATTTAAAGCAGTGTAGTTGCAGTTAAGTTGCGATTAAAACGGTCATTTTTGTATTCTTGTAGCATTGGGATCGATCTCAAATACGCTTGCGCAGACGCATACTTGATTATGCGTCTCGAGAGCGCAATAACGACATTCAAGTACGGTGCGCAAGCGTTTTTGGGATAGATCCCAAAGTTACAAGAATACGAAAATGGCCGTTTTACTAGGCGGCAGGTCTTGAAACCTGTCAAGTGTCAGACCGCCTAAAGTGTTTTCGTGTCTGGTTTTTTTTGCATTTTTCAATAAAATTAAATAAGTGCAATAAATATTCTCTCAAAATCAAGATCGTACGACGCCTACAAATAATTTTAAATAACATTAGGTAAGGTTTTTAAATTAAACACTGAAAAACTATTAGTGGAACAGTGCAGAAACTATGTTTAAACAGCGCGCATGACCTCTTGTCAAAGAGGCGCCAACTAGCGGCGTAAACATTATTAGGGCGCCATTTCAATTTACTTAAACAAAACAAAGATGGAGTCCTAGAGGTCCCGCAATGACTTAGGCCGTCGTCGGCAGCAAAAATGAGAAGATTGCAACTTCAATTATAACTAAATTAATACCACAAGGAAACCAATCTATTGGTGGAATCATAACAGAATAAATTCATATACCTTTTAGGATAAGGCTCTTTCAAATGAACTGCCCTGTGATGTACTTGCATGCTGGCTTTTTGCGCGAAACGTTTTTCACACAGCGGACATTGGAATGGTCTCTCTCCGGTATGTATCTACAAAACAACATTGAATCATTATATTAAAAGTGTACAAGCTGTACCAATTTTTAAGCTATTGCATAGCTTCTATCGCGGGCCTTGAGCGTGGAGACCGAGTCCAGAAATTCCGTAACGAAAATAACCTAACACTCCCACCGGCACAGCGGTGATACTTTTTAGTATTGCCATCTATCGATGAATAGCAGAACTTTTAAAGAATTTTAGAAAAAAAAAATAAAAATATTGTTTGTGTTTTTTATAAATATATTTTTTTTTTTTCAAGTTGATAAAAATGCTATGCAATAGCTTTACCGCGGCAGTCTCCGAGTGCCACACATTTTTTTTTTAGTAACACCATTTTACTAGAGAATGCTATGTCTTTGTTTTTCATTCTAATTTTAAAATATGATAGAAGAAAACAAAACATTCGCTAGTTAAAATGCTGTTACTACTGGTGCATCCAGATCGGTGTTGATAGATGTTTCTCAACATTTACAACACCCGGCGTGGGAGCAATTGAAATAAACATTTCGAGACGTTTTGAAATGTTGAAAAACGTTTCGAATTGTTGTGTATTGTGTTTCGAATGTTTTAAATCTTTTAAAATGTTTCAATAAGTTTGTAAATGTTTGTAGAAACAATACATGAGCAAATACCAAAGTAATTGTTCGGTATTTGTTTGACGGGAACCTTTGAAATAGTTGCAAACTGTTTTAAACAGTTTCCAAATGTATTCAACAGTTATAAACAGTTAATGTATGTTTATGAACATGTAGTAACCCTTTGCTACAAAACGAAACTGTTAGAAACTGTATCCAACCGTTGTAAACATCGATGTGGAAGCCCGGTAATATATCCAAACAAATATTATTATTAGGAAATTACTCTCTGTGACTGTCTGTGTCTGTCTGTGTCTATCTGTGTCTGTCTGTGTCTGTCTGTGTCTGTCTGTGTCTGTCTGTGTCTGTCTGTGTCTGTCTGTGTCTGTCTGTGTCTGTCTGTGTCTGGCTGTGTCTGTCTGTGTCTGTCTGTGTCTGTCTGTGTCTGTCCGTGTCTGGCTGTGTCTGTCTGTGTCTGTCTGTGTCTGGCTGTGTCTGTCTGTGTCTGTCTGTCTGTGTCTGTCTGTGTCTATCTGTGTCTGCCTGTGTCTGCCTGTGTCTGCCTGTGTATGTCTGTGTCTGTCTGTGTCTGGCTGTGTCTGTCTGTGTCTGTCTGTCTGTGTCTGTCTGTGTCTATCTGTGTCTGTCTGTGTCTGTCTGTGTCTGTCTGTGTCTGTCTGTGTCTGTCTGTGTCTGGCTGTGTCTGTCTGTGTCTGGCTGTGTATGTCTGTGTCTGTCTGTGTCTGGCTGTGTCTGTCTGTGTCTGTCTGTCTGTGTCTGTCTGTGTCTGTCTGTCTGTGTCTGTCTGTGTCTGTCTGTGTCTGTCTGTCTGTCTGTCTGTTAGTTTCGTCTTATTTTCGAAACGGCTGGACGGATTTTGATTGAACTTACACTGTCAGACTGCAGATAATATAAGGAGTAACTTAGGCTACTTTTTATCATCACGCTAACGTCTATAGGGCATACCACAATCTATGCTCATAAGCAGCACTGCAACTTCACGCGGACGATGTCGCGGGCACAGCTAGTATTAAATAATAAGAAAGGTATCCCTTACCATATGATGTCTAGTTAAGCTTTTGGCGTGGTAGAACTGCGCGCCGCACGTAGAACAAGAGTATATCTTCTCTCTAGTGTGGATGTTCATGTGGAAAGCTATCGTTGATGACTGAAACAGAAAGTTTTAGTTGGCTGAGCCAAGGGTCGCGGGTTCGATCCCCATACAGGATCAAACTTTGTGTGATGAGCATGATGGTTGATTCTGTGTATAGTCTGGGTGTATTGTAATGTCAAATAAACAGTTTCTTAATACGAATGTATACATGGTATTTATAACAAAAACACATTTATTTATTTTCTTAAGTTGACTCTAACAAATACGTTGACTGGGAATGGTGAAAAATCTCTAGCTAATCTAGCTAGCACACATCGCCGCTATAGTCTAGCCAGTACGCATCGCCACACAGTTTC
Organism: Herminia tarsipennalis; assembly: GCA_945859575.2. NCBI lineage: Eukaryota > Metazoa > Arthropoda > Insecta > Lepidoptera > Erebidae > Herminia > Herminia tarsipennalis. The sequence goes on along the minus strand of OX243849.2, from coordinate 18,780,304 downwards.
GGAGGATACACCTCAGCTGAACAACATCTCTTCTCGTCTCCGCTTCGCACATCTCCGCTTTGTTGGAGTCCGGCCCTAATTCAGTCGACAATTATTGGAAAATTCAGATTGCACACTCATCACAATCATCGACGAGGGCGCTCTTAAATGAAATACTAAAAAATATAATAAGTTCAAAGTTACCTTATAGCTGCGCCCACATATTTCACATAGTTGCATGTTACTAGTAACCGGTACATCTTTGTGTTCTTTCTTATGATGGACCACATATTGAGTGTAACTAGGGAACACTGTGTTACACTGAAAATGTAACAAAAACAAATTAGGTGAAGAAATATCAGATTTATTTATTAAAAGGTCAACAACATAAACACAAACATTTCAAAGTTTTTAACAGATTTCAATATTGTAAGGCTGGTGTTCACATTAATTAGATACGTGCACAACATTAATAAAATAGAATATCCAGTTATATGAAATAAAATAATAAACATAATCTGAGCATTTAAACTTATAATCTATTATTGTAACGAAGCAATAACAAACGCCGTAATAGTTCTTTAACTATTGGCTAGATGGCGCAAGCGAGGGCCTGACTCGCGTGCAGGAAGGAGAAAATAATTTGAGGTTTAGTAACATAGTCCCGGATAAATGGTTTGATTCCAGCCAGTCTCGTGTTCGTTTCCTGAGTCTGAACTTAACATTTTTTTATCTTTCAAAAATGCAATTATTCTATAGTAATTGCCATTTACACAAATATAGTCGAAAATGGCTAAAAAATTAGCATAAAATGCTTTAAAAATTACAAAAAGTAATGTTCTGGCCCAACTTCATCATAATTCTGTGTTTAAATGGTTTCTGCAACGAAACTCACAGAGCCGTACAAGTTCCTCGGTAACACATTTGGTGACGCGACAATCGCCGTAAACCGTATTAAGTCGAGGCAAAATTCGACTCAGATGTACTAAGGTCGCGGTTTCAAGTCCCGCTTGGGACGATTTTTTCCTTTACACATTTAAAATTAGAAAGAAGAATTACATGTATATACTTACCACCGAACAAGTAGTTATTTTTGTAAGAACTCGTTCAAATGATTTAGTTGCTCCACCTTTCAGAGGCGCACCTGTGGTTTTATGCACCCTGTAACAAATGTATGGTTTAATGAAACGCACAGGCAATAAATTTGTGTCGAATTGCACCCTCCCGAGTCGTGCAAGCGACTCATATGGCCAGTATCGATTGAAATGAAATGGAAATAAGTTGCACCCCTCTCCCGAGTCATGCGGGCGACTCATATGGCCAGTATCGATTGAAACGAAATTGAAATGAATTGCGCACCCCTCCCGAGTCGTGCGAGCGACTCATATGGCCAGTATCGATTCAAACGAAATTGAAATGAATTGCGTTCCCTCCCGAGTCGTGCGAGCGACTCATATGGCCAGTATCGATTGAAACGAAGTTGAAATGAATCGCGTTCCCTCCCGAATCGTACGAGCGACTCATATGGCCAGTATCGATTGAAATGGGAGAATGGCTTATAACTTTAAAGTTTTCAGTAGTTTCATTTTCTTTTTTTACATTATTTCTTAAAGTAAAAATCTTGTTGCAGTGTCTAAGCTTTGCACTATACCAAAAATAACCTTGTATAGCTTCCTTAAAATAAATAAATATTGCGCCGACCACAAATAATTGGGATAAAAGTCAGGAAGATGATGACTCACTTGGATTTATCGCGGCCTTTTGAATCTGTTTGTTTATCGGCGTGCTTGACTGACTCGTTGAAATGTTCCATGTATCCCTTCAGAGTTACAAACTTGATGTCGCAAGTTTCACAGTATGTGTTCTCGCCATTCGCTTCTTCTACGTTCTGTGGATAAAAATATAATTTTATATTATAGACAGCAGGGATGTTATGGAGCTCCGAAACCGAATCAGAAATGAAAAACTATCCGTAACCGTAACCGAATCCGATATAAAAGTTTCGGGTAATATCGGATATGGGAGAAGTATAAAATTTATACTCCTCGTCAAAAACTTGGTTTTTGGTTTTGCCTGACGAGCCGACAAGCTCATAAAGAAATATTGAAGAATATAATAGAAAACAACTAGATAAAGTAATAATCTTCTTACATTTTTTTCTAAGTAATGAAAAAACTTAAGAAATGTTTAGATAGCTATTAATATTTTATTACTTATTAATAGTTTACTTAGATTCTTTAAAAATCCAATACCCATAATTGACATTATCCGAAACTTACGGTTAATCCGAAATAATGTTATGACCGAAACCGATATAATATTATTCTTATCTCCGTATCCAGATCCGAAATGTCATATCCGTAACATACCTAATAGACAGGGTGGTTTTTAATATACTAAGAACCTCCCGCTCGTGACTTCTATATGTTACAATACTCTTTGGAAATATTTACATATTAACCCTTAACCACCTACTTCCACCTACTTTTGTTACACAACCATCTACCACACATCTGTGAGACCTCAGAGTACAACCGCTGTGTTATGAACAACGATTTTTCACCAGCAGAATGAATAGTTGATCATAGGTAATTAAGGTCATAACTCCAAAAACGACCTGTACATTATGATGATGACCTTTGATTTGTTGAATTTGTCTCCGTCTCAAACAGCAGTATAAATATTAAAACGGAACTTTTACAAAAGAAAATTTATGTTCGCCGGGACAGCTAGTTTTTAATATAAACATGTTGCCCCCCCCCCCCCCCCCCATGAACAAAGTTCTGGACCCGTGCCTGTCCCTATTACTCCTTACTTTCAATAGCTACTTACATTGTCAGAAATAAGATGCACGAGTTTGTTATGTTGTAGCAAACCCTTGTGACTGACGAACGACGCCCCGCATATGTTACATACGTGCTCGCTCCGGTGGTATAGACGTAAGTGGGAGTAGTATGACGATTTGTGCCTACAAACAAATAATAAAACATTATGAAATATTAATATTACGGGTCTTAATCGCGTGAATAATTTAAGGTAAAATACCTTGTTTTTTTTTTCATTAGGGTACAAGCCCTGAGTCGCGGGGGAGTTTACAAACATACTAGTCACGGACACAAACACCCAGAATCGGAACAACAATTTGTGGATCACACAAAGTGGTGTCCCGTGTGGGAATCGAACCCCTCTTGCGTAGCAGTCGGACACACTCCCACCGCGCCACAGATTTATTAAGACCCGTAATATATATATATATATATTCATAATGTGTACAAATCGCGAAAGTTTATCAACAAATAATAAGACCACCAATTTTTTTACTAAACAAATAACTCAACATCTTAAAATAATAACTGAAATAATTTGGCGCCAAAAATACGTCATTTCATTTATTTCTAACTTTTAACCGCTTTCAAATAAAGGTGGTTCTCGGATTGGCCCGTATACATGTATACAACGTTATTCTTGGTATAGTGCAAACCTGAAAGTAGTTTACTCAGAATTAGTAACGCAATCCATTGGGGTATTAATAATATTTGAATAATATTTTTTGAATAATATTATATTTTTTAAGTCATTAATTAATTCATTCATTATTCTAACCTATTTAGACTAATAATATTTGAATAATATTTTTTGAATATTATATTTTTCAAGTCATTAATTAATTCATTCATTATTCTAACCTATTTAGACAATCCTCTTCACAATGTGATGTGAAATGTCATCATCACTTATTTTTTAAACGAACCATGGATTACGTACTACGCGACGCAATGAGCACGATAGCGCGAAGAACACAAGACAACTTGAATGACTTATAACTCTACAAGTTTGCAATATTTTTTTTTTTTTTATATGATTTCTTGAAGTAAAAATCTTGCTGGGGTGTTTGAGCTTTGCGAATCGTATCTTTGAGAATCGCAAACATACATATACAAGGGTATTTTTGGTATAGCAAAAATACCCTTGTATATGTGTGTTCGCGGTTTTCTCGAAAGCTCATGATCCGATTAAAATGAGGTTTTTGCTATTCGTCTGTATATTTTTCTGGGAAGTGTATAAAATTTCGTCTTAGCTTATAAAACACCAGAGATATAGACTAAAACAAGAGTGAGTCAGCGAAATTTGCATTCGGTAATGTGCTTCATATTTCTTTTTTCCTTGAAACAGTCCAGTGTCACTCTCATAACTGAGACGAATCTAATCATACCTCTAAAGCTTAAATCCTTCAAGTCATTTAGGCTCCAAAGCGAAAATGCGGATTTTTGGTGCCAAACTATTTCAGTGCTTAATTTTAAGCAGTCGCGTTTTTGTTTCGTAATAATTTGACTAGTTAAATTATTTTACATATAAAATATTAACTGCTGAAAATAAATTATTTTTACGGCGCCATTAATAAATTACGTTAGACGATTTAGCGAGAGATGGGGGTCAACATTTTTTTTTTACAAGTCTTGACAGTTGTTGTGTGTAAGATCACAAAAATGCGCAAAGTTAAGATTATACTTTAAAAAAGGGTTTAGTATTCATATTTCCTTTAGATTCTAGGGTAATAAATATTAAACAGGCGGGGAGATCGGCCGATTCACATTTTTTATTACATAGGGAAGGGAGGGAGCCAAAAAATAGTCGAAATCGTCTTACGTATTTATTGTTTTTAAACTTTCGCGATTTTTATACATATTAGATATATTTCGGGACTTAATCTTACGTAATAAATGGATGGCGCCTAATAACACTGTTACACAGTAAACATACTATATGGACATTAAATATCTACCTGAATTCCATATCGCAGTGTTGACATTTCCGCAATAATCCACTATGAAGTTCGTCGTGATTTTGAACCGATAATCTGGAATGACGTCTGTAAATTTTTTTTTATTAAAACCACTTATAATAATTGCATTTTTGAAAGATAGAAAAATTTGAAGTCCAGACCCAGGAATCGAACCCGAGACTTCCGTAGCCAAACCGGAGCCGGAATCGAACCACCTATCTGGACTATGTTACTAGATCTCAATTTTTTCTATACTTTGATGCTCGCGAGTTGGGCCCTCGCATGCGCCATCTAACCGGTAGTTAAAGAACTACCACGCCTTTTGTTATTGCTTCGTTACAGAGAGCATTTTAACAAATTATGATGTCGCAGGCTGAATCAAGTAATTTTAATAGGCATTTCTTGCCAATTACTTTACAAATACAATAATTGTATTTTTGAAAGATAGAAAAATTTTAAGTCCAGACCCAGGAATCGAACCCGAGACTTCCGTAGCCAAAGCGGTTCAACCGCTGAACCGATTCAAATGAATATGTGAACATGGTGTTTTAGTCCCGGGGAAGGACATAGGACAGTATTTATCGCGCTAACCGCTATCCACAAGGGTGTAGCCGCGGGCTACAGCAAGGAGACTATACAACGTGTAATAGAAATGTGTGGTCTAATTCAAGAGTTGTAATGTCCATGATACTGAGACATGAGACCTTATTTCATCCAAATCGGAACATTTTATTAATTTATTTTTTCATTCGCTAATGAAAAAGAATTATAACTACTTTTCTTAAGGACGACTCCCGCAGTGGTGTATAAGAAGCCCTGTGTCGCGGGGTACTTTACAATCATACAAGTCACAGACACAAAGAACACCCAGACTAGGAACAACAATTTGTGGATCACTCAATGTAGTGTCCCGTGTGGGAATCGAACCCACGACCTCTTGCGTAGCAGTCAGATACACTCCCACCGCGCCACCGAGGCAGGAGTTCAACAATGATCCAATCGAATTTTGCACTAGGGTTAATATAATACTAATGCCATACGCACGCGTTTCGCTACTGACATTTGACAAAGAGAAAACGCTATAATACAACACCATACGGATATGGCACCATGGTATGCAACAGTGCCGAGAAGTTCTTAGAACACTATTCTTTTCGGCTTCTCTTTGAATTCCAGTTACCTACTTAATATACGCATGAAGTACTGTCCACCTATTATCGAGTTCCCTTAGGAAAATGTTAACCCTTCGTCGCTGGTATGCAATATCTATTACTATACTGATATTATAAAGCTGAAGAGTTTGTTTGTTTGAACGCGGCAATCTCAGAAACTACTGATCCGAATTGAAAAATTCTTTCACTGTTAGGTAGCCCATTTATCGAGGAAGGCTATAGGCTATATAACATCACGCTACGACCAATAGCAGCGGAACAGCAATGAAAAATGTTGCAAAAACGGGGAAAATTTACGCAGACGAAGTTGCGCTGGACAGATATTTGATAATAATAACATACACTATCCGCCGATGAAATTGACCACTTCTTTTTGAAACACGTTATATAACATCACAGGAAGTAAAGATTTAATTGATAGCAAAATAATATACTTACGCCATATGAAATTCGAGGCCACATCTAAGACATTTGTATTTAGTATAATGTTCTCCAATATGTTGTGATAACAAACACTCCAATCTATAACGTCTATGGCAGAAAAAGCACTCGTGAGGACCGCGATCCTGAAAAAAAAACAATCTATGCGTTAAAAAACTCTCATCGTGAGACAAGTATTTGACTGCCTCTGTGGCGCGGTGGGAATGTATCCGACTGCTACGCAAGAGGTCGTGGGTTCGATCCCCACCCAGAATAAAACTTTGTGTGATGAACACGATGGTTTATTCCGTGTCTGGTGGTGTTATTTGTCTAGAATATGTATGTATTTAGAAATATATAAGTATGTTTATCAGTTTTCTGGTTTCCATAGTACAAGCTTTGCTTAGTTTGGGATCAGATTGCGTTTTGTGAGTTGTCCCAAGATATATATTATATTATTATTATATTACAACACTACTGAATGGATATTTTTCCTTTTTAAAAAGATATGTGTGATATGTGGGTCCCACTTTACTATCAAGCCAAGTAGTATAATGGGTAGGATTCGGACCCGCGACCTCAGGATTCGTCTCATGCCTTAGCAATTAGGCTACCGCCGCTTCCAGCGTACCTCAAATATATATATTTTTCAACTATTAGCGAATTAATTTGCAAGCACCTTAGTTTAATACCTAGCCAAATAATCTTGTTAGCTTATTCATTTTAACTCCTTAAATATTAAATTTAAAGTAACAAAAAACAAAAAAAAAAATAAGCAAAATTTTCTAAGAGTTAATCGATCCACGTTATCCCGTAGCCAGGTCTGTTGTTCTGTGCTTGGGTATTATAAGGGAGGTATTAGACAAGCTTTCAGCGTGCCTCTTAAATCTACCCAAAAATTACGATCAGTACTATTCTCCTACTATTATGTCTTAAGGCATACACTACTGAAATTTGACATAAAGAAATTACTATTATCTAAAACACCATAGCAGATGACATATTCATGCTGTACACATATTCTGCTAACGAAATTTCATCACACCTTTCTGTTACATGTGAAAGCCTGTGGTGGAGTGTGCACGACACTGGACACCACGTTTCCTGCGTGTATTTTATGTCCATAAATTGAATGTTTGTTGTCCCCCGCGACACAGGCTTGCGGGTTATTGGTCTCCCTACTGCGGGAGTTGTATTTAAAATATAACATTTTTCGCCTTCAAGGAAAAAATAATATCAAGCACATCACCGAATGCAAATTTCCCTGACTCACTTCTGTTTTAGTCTATAACTCTGGTGTTTTATAAGCTACGACAACGTTTTATACACTAAAACCTTCGCAGATAAATATGCAATCGAATAATGAAAACCGCATCAAAATCTGTTCAGTAGTTTCTGAGTAAATCGCGAACATACATACATATATACGGGTCAAACAGAGACCATCATTTTTGAAGGTAGTTAAAAAGCCTTACCTCAGAATGTACCAACTTCATATGGTTACTCATAATCATTTTCGAAGAAAATGCCGTATAACATTTATCACATTTGTACTTAGCTTTCAAATATTTTCCCTTATCAGCCCTTGACTGAAATTCTGCTATGGCTTGCGATTCATTCATCTCTATTATCTCCCAATGTTCAGGGTTAAGTTGTAACGGCTTATATTTTTGTTCAGCATCACTCGGAATACTCTTTGGTAATCTACGTTTTTTTCTTACAAACTTTTTTGTCTTCTTTACCGATTTGATTTTCTTATCCTTATTCACGTTTGAGATTTCACCAACAACTAATAGTCTAATGTCGGCTGACTTCTTAACAATATGCGGTACTTGCACATGTGGAACTTGCAACTTTTTCCTTTTTATATCAGAAGATTGTGCACCATAATCGTAACCTACATATGTATGATCATTCAATACACTTTGACTTGTATCTTGTATCTTTTCTAATTTAAAATCTAACCTTTCTTCATCATCACTGTTAAACTTTTCTTCAATTTCATGAATTACATTTTCATATGAATTATCAAATTGAGTTGAAGCATCACTGTCATTTCCTGTATCTTTGTTTTCATTCTTTATATCATCTTTGTGTTCAATTTTTATTTCCTCATCTGGAATATTATCGACTATACAGTATGTCTTTACCCTTTCAGTTTCTGTTATAATTCCTAAACTGTATTCTAGTTTATTTTCTTCTCTGTCCACTAGTGATATCGCGTTTAATGTTATCTAAAAGTGAAAATATCATATTATTTATGTATGGCAAAAAATAGGAATAGTGGCCAATATAAATGACACTGATTTAAGACTATATATTAATAATAGACGATAATTTATTTCATTAACATACTTGTTTGTATATTGTTTTAACCCTAGAAGCTCAATCTATTTGAAAGCCTTCACATACGTCTCAGAGGCGTAAACATATAAAATGATAGTCTGTATGCAAAAATATACCCATTTCAGATTTATTATTTGAAGGAAAGAGGTAGGGATATAAAGTAATAATAAAACACATTATTATCAATAAAAACTGCAATCACAGCTTTGTATTACAATTAAACTTAAAATTATGTTAAAATTCATATAAAAAATGTTATTTATGAAAAACCATTGTTTTTAAACTTTTCATACTAGCTGTCCCGCGTAACTTGGTATGCGACGATTTTCCCCTTTTTTGCAACATTTTTCATTGCTGCTCCGCTCCTATTGGTCTTAGTATATAGCCTATAGCCTTTCTCGATACCTGAGTCATTACATTTAACAAAAAGTTGACTATCAATTTCTCGTAAAAATCTTGTTAAAAATTAAACAAAGCCTAAATATACGTCTGGGAGGCGTGTAGTACGTCAATAACTCAAAAATAGCAGGACTTACCTTAGTGACACGGTCCCTGTCACTAAGTCCCGCTAATTTTGAGTTTCTGCAAGTTTCCTTCAGCCACTAAGTTGGCTAAAGAGCACAATGTGCTAGCTTCAAGCATCAAAAAAGACAAAGAATGCTCGATTGCGTGTACGCCTCGTAGGCGTAGCTTCTAGGGTTAAATAACTTTGGCACTATATTATTATAGTGTAAGTTAAATTAGTGGCAGCACCTTACTAAGTTCATATTAACAATGTTTGTGTATTGATATATATACAGTATATCAATACACTAGCTGTCCCGCGCAACTTCGTCTGCGTAATTTTATCCGTTTTTGCAACATTTCTCATTGCTACTCCGCTCCTATTAGTCGTAGCGTGACGTTATATAGCCTATAGCCTTCCTCGATAAATGGGCTATCCAACAGTGAAAGGATTTTTCAATTCGGACCAGTAGTTCCTGAGATTACCGCGTTCAAACAAACAAACAAACAAACTCTTCAGCTTTATAATATTAGTATAGATAAACATTGTAAATATTGGCAATTTGAAAAGAGTATTATGTATTTCTCGGGCTTTACATAATGCTTTGCAAACTTGTCATTAAATCTACCTACAAGTAGGATCATGACTCATGACAAATGTGGTATTTTGCTACCTACGTAACGGCTGGTCTCAATAACATACCTGTTGTTTGCAGTCTGATAAAAAAATATCACCGACTTCTAAAATAAATACAAGGCAACTAAAAAGCAATAAATAATGTACCTAGAATAACAAAAACAAATTAAACATTTTGAAGTTGGTGCCAGGAAATAGTAGTCTTTATGTTTTATTCGGCACCAACTTCAAAATGTTTAATTTGTTTTTGTTATTCTAGGTACATTATTTATTGCTTTTTAGTTGCCTTGTATTTATTTTAGAAGTCGGTGATATTTTTTTGTAAAAAAGTTTTTATTTCTCACTTTTTAGTGGGTTGGTTTGTAATTCACTTAAGTTACAATAGGCTTATGTCAACTGCTGAAATCCTTTTACAAAATATTGCTTACCCCGATGCAGGGCCGTTAATTGTTGAGGAGTTCACTATCAGCTCTATTACATTGTGGAATAGTAGTATAACGAGAATAAAGTGCTACTGAATACCATATTAAAGTAACTGAATCGCAAACTGTGAAATATTGAATAGGTCTGCTCATCATTTGTGGTCTTCATCATCAGTTCCACTTCACCAATTGGTATTTTTTAAGAGTAAATGCACGAATCACTATGAAATATACCTAAATCACTGCAGGTGTGCCTTTAATATTTTAAGAGTTCCCTCGATTTCTCCAAGATCCCATCATCAGATCGTGATCTGATGACAATGGGACCAACTTGGAAGTATACCCTTTCAAACACAAAAACAATTTTTCAAATCGGTCCAGCCGTCTCTGCGTAATCGGTGAACAAACATAAAAAAAAAAAAAAAAAAAAAAAAAACATACAGACGAATTGAGAACCTCCTCCTTTTTGAAGTCGGTTGAAAATAACTAACTCTAATAGGAATCTGACATTTGTGCTGTCAATGGATAGAAAACCTATAGAGGGTTAGTAGCTACTACTTAGGGTGCAGTTCATCAACATTTAACCTGCTGTTTAAATCAATATTAGTGTTTACCATGAGTTAACTAGTGGTAACAGCCCTTAAACATTTGATTATCTTAACCAAGCTTGCCAGCTATATAACAGATATTTAAGCACAATGCTACTGATTCTTAGTAAACAACTTTCTGGTTTGCACTATACCAAGAATAACATTGTATACTTGTGCTTAGTTTACACAACAACAAACATATCTTGTGCTTAGTTTTGTGTATTTTGTTTAGTTTGAGTTAGATAGTTAACAGTAGATAAGTTATTGAGACCAGCTGTTACTAAATAAAGAAATATGATTTAGAATTACATTGATTACTTACAGGCCCTTTCTGCATTAATTCCTGAATGATTTTCTGTCCTGTACGACATTTGTCCTTAAATTTATGGAATTTGTACAGGAAAGCAGCACATGTGTAACAGAAGTAGCGAGGAAGAAAACCTAGGACCTGTTACGAAGAAAACTTAGATAATTATTTAATAATAATTTTTTTTTTTATTTTTCTCTCACAATGTCTTTATGATAAAATTATACAGTATCACATTCTTTAATATATTTTTTTTTTTTTGAAATGACAACTCCCGCAATAGGGTACAAGCCCTGTGTCACGGGGGACTTTACAAACATACAAGTCACATACAACATACAGTGTGGATCACACAAAGTGGTGTCCCGTATGGGAATCGAACCCACGACCTCTTGCGTAGCAGTCGGACACACTCCCACCGCGCCACAGAGGCAGTCAACAAATGAATCAATTGTAACTGAAATTGTGAGAGACTGGTACAAGTTTGTAGGTACACATTATAAATAATTCAGGAATTGAGTTTGAAAATATGTTTTTTGTGGCATATAGATAAATGCCTGATTATTTTTTTACGTTAACTTTGAAGTCTGTTTACAAGTATAATATGGTTTTAATTTAAACTTGATACCTTTGATGCATTTCCAAGATGGACTTTTAAGACAGACAAATTGGATGGACAACAAATTGATCTTATATGGGTTGCCATTAGAAACGGGCCGCACAATTATGTGGTTGAAAATTTGATTTAGATTGAGCAGAGATATATAGTTTTTTTAAAAACAATTTATATTACCTGTGAAAATATGTGCCAAACTCGGTGGATAAATTGTCATTAATTTATCTTAGTGTTGTAATTATCTTAGTAAAAACTTATTTATATATATATATTATAAATTTATATTAAGCAATATTTGACTTAAAATAATATTTAATTATTTTTGGAATATAAAAATTTTAAAGTAAAAATACAAAAACAGAACTTGTTTGCCAATTTGTTTGGAATGTGTCAGCTTATTCCGATAGGTACCTATCTACTTCTGAGTTTTGTGAATGTGCTCCCAAGTTTTCTTTACGCAAAACTATAACAACAAATGTGGTACTTGTTTGTGACACCCCGAAGGTGTTATTTAGAACCGAAGGCGCAGAGGGAGTGCAGCCTCCTCCCACGGTAACAAAGCACTAGCACCAAGCCGAGGCTGTAAAGGTGCTTAGGTTTGTAACGCAGGGCAAAGAGGCTACACTTCCCAAAGCGCCGGAGAAGTTGCGATTCTTAAGATGGGGGCGATAAATTTGTTAATACTGTAAACATCATATTTTAAGGTTAGTTTTGAACAAACAGTTTCTTATTAGTGTAAACATCATATTTTGAGGTTAGTTTTGAACAAACTTCAGTGGATTTTTTCAGGAACTATGCATCTTCGCAGGTTGGAAGTGGTGGGGGGAGTTTGCCCTACCCCCTCCTCCCCTCACCCCTCAAAAATACAAATATCGTGCGGCCCGTTTCTAAAGCAATTCTCTAAGCAATTTTAGGAATTGTTAAGTGCACACTTAGCCTCTTGATTGTAACTATGTGAAACATTATACATAGGAAGTGTGACTGCGATTATTATTATTGATTATTATTTAAAGGAAAAAACAAGATTTACGTACTTCTGAAGACATAATTTCTTCATAATAAAGCCTCAAGTAAAACTCGTTGATACTATACAATCTTACGGGCCGGTTTAAACAAATGCCACAAAATGTATAATTCATTTTGTACACTATTTTTACACAGTAAAATAATAAAACCTTAATAAAGTAACTAATTTACAAAACCTTTACAATACAAACTAAACACAGACACGACACGACCAACCGAATTTTAATATGACAGTTGGTTGACACTTTGAGCAATGTTGCCAGATATTTGCCACGGCTTTTTTTCAAAATTTATCCAAAAAAAAACGGAGGGATGCATTTGGATTCCCTCTGGCGAAGTGGGAGTTGGAAGGTGCAATTATTGTTTTTTATGCAAAAATCCTTTCCCCAGAGTAATAGGAGTTTAATTTGCAGGGAACCCTTCCAATCTGGCAGCAGTGACTTTGACAGAGAGTTTTTTCCCTCTACTCCCCGTTAACATTCGAAAGAGATTATAGCTCGCAAATTCTTTGCATACGCAAGTTTTAAGTATGATTTCTTTCTAGTTTTAAATATATTTTACAATGTTTTACACGTTATACGCGGAGCTGTAAAAATGGTTGAAGATAGAATAGAATTAGTGAACGGCAGGTTTTGTTTATGGTTAGATACAAAAAGGAAAATGGAAATAGTAGTTGTGGGTGGTTGTGGGTATGTGGCATAGACGTAGAGACCAGGTTTGGGCCATAACCTCACAAAATTGAAAAATCACTCTCTAGAAAGAGACAACGCTACTTTGTACTTTGTGGACGTGGACAACAATGAACTCCATAACATAAAACAAATACAAAAACAACAAATGTATGGAGTTTGAGCGAATTGGCATAACCAAACATAGGACGCTGATATTTAGAGACGTCAGCAATTGTGCCAACATATAGGGGCGTCTAAACGAGCAGTTGGTGGCAGCAATGTGGCCGGAAATATGGCAGTAATGTCCCGACCATAAAGCAAAACATGTTTTGTATGGTCACCAATGGCCAATATGGATTTGTACTAATTAGTAGCTCACATAATTGTCATTAAAGCTGTCACAGGGTATGGCTCAAGTATGGCAATTGTTGTCGGGTTGAGTTTTGCTCGTTTAGGAGATGTGATGTATCATGCCCCAAACTATTGCAGACATATTGCCATTAATGGCCGTGCAAATAATTGCCAGTAGTGCAGCCATAAATTGCCGTACAACATGGCCGGTTTAGACGCTCCAACAACTTTAACGTTAGGTATGGACCGATCGATATAATTATTTTATCGATAGAATGAAAAGTTAAGGAACATCGTGAGAAGCATAATATATTTTATATTAGTTTATACACAATATAAAACCCCGTAACTATTAAGTTTTTATGTATTGAAAAGGAACAGTCCGAAGAATAAAATAATTTCAGTGCGAATTTCTAATCACATATAGGCAATAAAAACTCGTGGCTACTCTTTTCAAATTGCGAATCTTTGCAATGCTTCTTTGTATAAAACCTGTATGTGCGAGTAAGGTGCTGCCACCACTATATTTTACACCTTAATATAGGACTGATAAAAAAAAAGAGGTCAAAAATATTAGAAGAAGAGTACACGAGATTGGATACTTTAGCCTCAATGGGTACAACATAGTAGGAGTAACATCTTTATGTGCTTAAATATTGGCCAATTGACCGCTGCTGATTTTGTACTTGGACGGACATGGCTTCGTAGAGACATCTCATCACTTGGTTATATCGCCAATCTACTTGTCATCGCTGCAGGGACCCCAGAACGGACCAGAGATTTCAATCGAGTCAAAGGTCTTTTCATAGTTTACGAATGCTAGTCACTGGGGCTGATTATACTCTTGGGTCTTTTGTTTATTCTGCCGCACTGTGTGCATGTGGTCTATGGTGCAATTCGTCAAGTCTTTGCGCAAGGCGGTTCGTGATGACTCTTGAGAACAGCTTATAGACGTGGCTTAGAAGAGAAATAGGTCGGTAGTTCTTCAGCCGGGTCTTATCTCCTTTTTTGAAGACATAGACGACTACACTTCTACTCCACGTCTCCGGAGTTCTCCCTTCAAACAGGACAGCATTAAAGAGTTTTTGGAGCTCCCTCAGTACGGGATTCCCTCCAGTCTTTAGTAGCTCTGTTGTAACACCATCCTCTCCAGGGGCTTTTCCATTTTTTAGCAGTTTAAGAGCCAGCACGATTTCGTCAATGTTGACTTTTGCTAGAAGTTAACATTGATGAAATCGTGCTACTTAACAGCTAATGCGCATATAAGCATAATAATTAAGCGGCGGTAGCCTAATGGCTAAGGCATCGGTCTCGCAATCGTGAGGTCGCGAGTTCGAATCCTACCCATGATACTACCGACGTGAACCCACTCCTAACACAAGCCTTTGAGTTTACCTGGAGGGGTTAACAAGATTGCTAGTAATGTGGGACACAATCCCACATTGCTAGTTATCTGTTTTTTATAAAAAAAAAAAAATGGCTTTTTTCTGGCAGCACCAAATGTGGAAGCGAGAAAAACTAGCTGGGCACGGTGGTGTTTCTATATATAAAAATGTACTCTGTGCGGTGGTGGTGGGCACCTCAGATCAAATACTACTAGTACCAAGTGATTACTTATTGTGTGTTAGTACCGTGTGGTGCCGGCTTAAGAATAGTACCACCCCATCTCTTCCCGTGGGTGTCGTCAAGGCGACTAAGGCATTTCACTCCGGAGGACGGGCAGCAGCGTCCTCTGCGTACTTAAAGCCTTACTGCGATCGCCAACCCGCTCGCCAAGCGTGGCGATTATGGCAATTACCCCCAGGATCTACTGGGGAGACCCGTGCCCAGCAGTGGGCCATCATATGGGTTGATATGAACGATATGATGTTAGTACCGTAATACCTAGTATAAAGTCTGAGGTTTATCGTCTATGATTCATACCATGTACCAAACAACACGATGCAACAACAAAACGTTGAAACGAAACAAACAAAACGTCGTCGTGGTGACTGACTGGACATGAATGACAACTAAAATGTCAAATTCATTTATTCCGTCAGTGGTGGTCAGTGGACTCAGTGGTTGTTGTTTTTGGTTGTTTTGGCTGTTGTTTGTTGATTTGTTGAATTTTTAAAAAGTGGTTAATTTATGACTGCTAATATTATTTACTACCGGAAAAGATGTCCTGTACATTTAAAGCTTGCCGAATATGTCTAGCAACGGGGACAAAACTGTATAATTTTAATCACTACGAACTCAAGCACTATTATGAACAAATAATGACCTCAAATGTAAGAATTATTTGTTTTTACCCTATTGAAAGTGTATTACATACTTTAGTTTTTGTAATAATATTATGATATCAACAAATATTAGGTAGTGTTATACTCATTACTCATAAAACTATAATACTCTACGAGGTAGGAACGTTATTTTTGCTGCGTGTTTTTTAACCACCGATGCGAACGAAGAGTAATGGCATCAAACCCATTAAAAAATCTCTAGTGAATGTTCTGCCACTAAAGCACCTGTCGGATCCGCCACATGACGAGTGGTAACGGGCCCTACAGTGGCATCAACGTAACTTGACCGGAAATTATTTACGAAAACGATTAATTATGTATAATTGATTAAAAATACTAAGTAATAAAATTTTGATTCAACAATATAAAAATACTATTTAAATCAGTTCATAAAATTTTAAATTTAGAACAGTTACAGTAAATATTAAAAAAAGTGAGAAAAACAATATCTTTACGAAAAAAACACAAAAAACATCGAGAGTAATACTAATTATGACAATGTAATGCATAATTGCATCTCTCATTAGATTGGTTTAGTTACCGCCCCCCGCTTCCTGTCACCATTTACTACTAAAAAATGCATTTGCGCAACCACTTTGCCAACTGCAATCCGGCCAAGTTAGGTTGATCCTACTGTAAGTGTTCTAAGCTGAATGTGTTAACTGTATGTGGCAATGTCGTGTAATGTGTAGAAAGATTGTGGCATAGGCCATGGTGGTGTGGTATAGGCCAATGAAGACTGATATACTCAACTTGGTTAATAGGTTATGGAGAATGATGGGTTGCCATGTTACTTCTGCTATGAATGTGCTGCAATGCTGCACAAATTCCATAAATTTAAGGACAAGTGCTACCTTGGACAGAGACTGCTAAAACAAGTTATTTTGAAACAGCCTGTAAGTACCTAATTCTAATTAATTGAATAATTTGAGTTGAGTAGGCCCAATCATGTGGTTAAGGGAACATAGCCATACTACTTGACCTGCTTGAAGACATATATGCCAAGACCCCCTATGTCTTATAATTTTCATATAGTACAGTCTCAGAATGCAAAGGTTCCGTATTGTTCCTTGATTTGGTTCAATCAAAATTCGACTTATAGGTGATGAACATTTTCATTCAGCAACTGTACATAATTCTTAAATATGATTTTCATTACAGTAAATAATTTTTACAAGTCTGTGCTAACATAAATGTAACTTGGCTCATGCATGCAGTGCACTGCATTTGGTGTCCTTTAGGACATTACATTACATACAAAATCACAGACACATTGACTCTACAATTACAGACATGGACACAGACTACTAAGCTACTATGTCTAGCAGCTTCAATATAGGGTTTATGCGCTTATTACACTACACTAAGTGAGGGATCCTTAAAAAGAGTGGTGTAATAAGAGTTAGGGCCCTAATTCTCTAACAAATTTTCTAGGCCACCTTGATTTAGGGCCCTGATTTAGGGTAGTGTAATAGTTGTTTTATTACTGTATTTAAGATTAAAACAGTCTCTGTCAGCAGCATCCTCTGTGTACTTTAAAGCCTTACTGCAATATATACAAACAAAGCATGATGATTATGGGCAATTACCCCCAGGATTTATAATAAGTAGGTTCTACTAGGGAGACCCATGCCCAGCAGTGGAACATCATATGGGTTGATATGTTTATGTAGAAAAGCCTTTACATCTGAAATAGATGATCTAAATAGCGTCTGTGTTGCTAGATTTAGGATCACCGTAAAGTCATGTTTATCTACAATTATAATTTGATATTTATACTTAATTTGATTGAAACATCATGGGAAATCAAATGTACCTAAATTTCTATAAAATTATGTGTAAAAGGAATAAACTATAACAACTTATTTATTTACCATAACTTTTTTAGACGACTTTGAAATCAGTTTGTGACATTAGAAAGCAGACAAAAAGTCTACAAACCTCACTAAACGTAGTTACAATCAATAATAAAGTCAAAACCTTCATAATTAGGCAAAGAGGTTTTGCAAAAGATAACAGAATAAAAGAACCATTAGAGATTCATGTGGAAGCTGGACCAGTTAGTGATGATGATGATGATAAAAGAGAACTACCTCCATTACTGGAGTTAATAAATGTTGACAAAAAGGTGAATAAAAATGAGGCAAAGATAAACATTAATGAGGAAAAGACAAATGAAGATAAAAAGATAGTGCTTTCTAAGAATTTCTTAGAAGACTGTAATAAAGGTTTTAGTGATGATGACAATGATGTTAAGGAACCTGTTGATAACGAAGAATACACATCAAATAAAAGAAAGAAAAGGAATACAAGAGCTAGTAATAAAAAGAAGACCACAAGCAAAGATACAGAAGAACAAAATAGATTTAAACAAAATAATGCTGTAATTCCTGATAAGAAATATGATCTCAATCTTAACAATTGGTTAAAGATAAATTTGACTGAAGAACAGGCGGTAGAGGAATTTAAATCAAGGGCACTAGAAAAACGATACATTTCTGCTAAGTTCAGATGTGATCTGTGTCTTAAAAGTTTTTCTAAAGAAGATATGTTGCATAGGCATAATAAGTTGAGGCATGCTGAGGTAAGTTATTTTAAAATTTTAATTACCCTCATTTGTCCCCCTCCTCCCCCTCCCTTAGATTCGCGTCTTTTTAGGGTTCGGTAGCCAAAATTGCAAAAACGGAACCGTTATAGCTTCGTCATGTCCATCTCTCTGTTTGTCTGTCCGTATGTCACAGGCAATATTCATTGTGTAGTCTTTGAGTAAAATCTCAAAGACTACACAATGAATATTGATGAAATTTGGTGCAAAGGTATTATAGTAGCTGCTATCTAGTTTAAGAGACCATTAACTTATTTACTTTTATATAAAAGTTTAGTTAGATCTCATTGGAATACGCAGTCCCTGTTTGGAGTCCCATTTTTTATGTGTATGTCAAAAGTCTGGAAATGGTTCAAAATATTTTTTTACGCACTATGCGCACAAAATGTAAGTTACCATATACTCAGTTATTAAAACATTACAAGCTACAGAGCTTGGAGTCTAGACGAAGTTTCCTAATGGGTTTAACGCTTCATGGTCTGTGCAATAACAGGTTCGACTGTATTGATATCACTAACAATTTATGTTATGTTATACCCCGAACTGTGATACGCCGAGAGGCGTGCGTGCCTCGGCTGTTCTATACCGCAAGGTGTAGAACACATGCGGGCAACGAGCGCCTCTGAGGCGGGCTATTAAAATATTGGGATAGTTGCAAAACTTTACCTTAAGTCACGACTAGTCACGAGTACTTACTAGCTTTGCAAAAGTCGCGTACGTAATTTATTTCCTTGCCATCTATTACTATTTCTGTAGACTACCTCTGTGGCGCGGTGGGAGTGTATCCGACTGCTACGCAAGAAGTCGTGGGTTCGTTCCCCACCCAGGATAAAACTTTGTGTGATGAGCACAATGGTTTGTTCTGTGTCTGGGTGTTATTAATCTATAATATGTATGTATTTAGAAATATATAGGTATGTTTATCAGTTGTCTGGTTTCCATAGTACAAGCTCTGCTTAGTTTGGGATCAGATAGCGTTGTGTGAGTTGTCCCAAGATATTATTATTATTATTATTTCGCGGACATTGGTATGTACCTTATTAAAAATACTAATGTTGTAATTTAATTGGAATGTGTAATATTACTATGTCCCAATAAAGTGAAATAAAAAAAAATAAGATAGCTAAATAACAAAAATAATACTTACATGTAACATAATTTTTTTCAGCAAATATCAACGTGTGACTTATCATTCAACAGGTCTTTATAAAACATTATAAGGTTTCTTAAAAGCTTTTTGATTAAGTGAATATTTTTGGAAATAATTGCTCCGAAAGTTGCATAAATTGTGTCTTCCCCCTTAACTTTTGAACCGTGTGACCAAAAAATATGAAAAAGTCAGAAAGCTAGCGATTAATAAATACTTTGACTAAAATTATTTCGGACATGATCGGATATACCGTCATTGAGTTATTGCTGAAAAACTGCGTTTCTCAAAAAAAGAGCATAAGTACCATGAACATACACTCTTCTGCTGATGCAATTATTCAAGGCTGCGGAACCCTACACTGAGCATGGTCCGACATACCCTTGCCCGATTTTTTCTTTGTTTTCACTATAATGGCGGATCCAGTTGGCTAAGAGGCTCGGGCTAGCTCCAAAAGTAGGTTGAAATACTCCATTTCCTTGATTAAACTTACCCTTAGCAAGTTCAAGCGTCTCAAACCAAAATGTTGGGGTTCTCAGCTGGCCAAAAGTAGGTTATTTATCCAAAACGTAATTATCTATACTAATATTATAAAGCGGAAGAGTTTGTTTGTTTGTTTGTTTAAACGCGCTAATCTCAGGAACTACTGGTCCGATTTGAAAAATTCTTTTTTTGTTGGATAGCCCATTTATATAACATCGCGCTACGACTAATAAGAGCGGAGAAGCGACGAGAAATGTTTCAAAAACGGGGCAAAATTACGCATACGAAGTTGCGCGGGACAGCTAGTTTATAATAAAACTTTATTTGTTCAATGGTAATTGATAATAAAGATTTTTTTTATTTGTTCACAGTCAATAGGGCCAATAGAGTGTCGATTCTGCCGTATGAGGTTCAGATATAAATCTTTGCTGAGTAGACACATAAGACAACATTTTAGTAAGTACAAATGCCTTCGTTGTGACCTCGTCTGTCCATTTGAGTAAGTATTCACTTTTTTTTTTTTTTTTTTTTAAGGTCTAGGTCACGATAAAGAACAATAGCGTGAGCGACACGACTGTACCCGTTAGTAGTCGACCGTCACTGATATATCTATACTAATATTATAAAGCTGTAGACTTTGTTTGTTTGTTTAAACGTAATAATCTCAGGAACTACTGGTCATTATTTTTTATTGCTGAATAGCACATTTATCGAGGAAGGCTATAGGCTAAGTATTTAACATCACGCTACGACCAGCAGTAATGAATATTGTTGCAAAAACGAGGAAAATTTACGCAGACAGAGTTGCACAGGTCAGCTAGTTGAATATAAAATTGTTGTGGTGTGCCCCAAGGTACCTTAATGGACCCCTTCTTTATTTCCTTTATTATGTATTGATGAATGGGTATTGTTGATTACAAGAATTTTTTTTTTAGATCTACAGCACAGTTACATGAACAGTATCATAATGGCGTTACAAGAAAATGTGCTCATTGTGGTGAAGAGTTCAAGTGAGTTTTGAAATAATTTGTATAGTTACAGTTCTTCACTTTCTTAAACTCTATTTTTAGGGTAGGGGTTCAAGATCAGACATGAGGGAGTTGATTGAATTAACAGCCAAGTAGTCGCTCACATGACGGGGGATATACTCCGTCTCACGGGGAGCAAGGTGGGGAGTTGTGCAATCCACTCAGCCATTGACTGGCCTATTGGTCTAGTGGTTGGTGATCCTGACTGCTAAGCCAGAGGTCGTGGATTCGATCCCCACCCAGGATAAAACTTTATGTGATGAGCACGATGGATTATTCTGTGTCTGGATGTTATTTATCTATAATATGTATATATTTAAAAATTAGTTTTGAAGTGGCGGTAGCTTAATGGCTAAGGCATCGGTCTCGCAATCGGAAGGTCGCGGGTTCGAATCCTACCCATTATACCGACGTGAACCCACTCCTAACACAAGCCTTTGAGCTTAGCTGGAGGGGTTAACAAGATTGCTAGTAATGTGGGACCCAATCCCACATTGCTAGTTACCTTTAAAAAAAAAAAAGTATGTTTATCAGTTGTCTGGTTTCCATAGTACAAGCTCTGCTTAGTTTGGGATCAGATAGCGTTGTGTGAGTTGTCCCAAGATATTATTATTATTCACTCAAAATCTGCCGTCTAAGTCATATAAAATGCGTGCTTCTTAAGTCCTCTGTGTTTCTATATTCTTATTTATGATTTGTATGTATACAGGCATCTAACAACATACTATACACACTTGCGCAAGCATCGTAGCGAGCATGTGTGTACATTGTGCGGGGAGGCGTTTATCAGTCAGCTTGGACTGAAGATGCATCAAAAGAAAAAGCATGTCAAAGCCGATACTGTAAGTATTTTAAGAAGACAACCCCGAAGAAAGAAAATATATAATTAAGAAAACTTTGAAGCGGGGCGGTAGCCTAATGGCTAAGGCATCAGTCTCGCAATCGTGAGGTCGCTGGTTCGAATCCTACCCATTATACTACTGACGTGAACCCACTCCTAACACAAGCCATAGAGCTTAGCTGGAGGGGTTAACAAGATTGCTTATAATGTGGGACTCAATCCCACATTGCTAGTTACATTTAAAAAAAAAAAAATACAATCATTATGTCGCGAGGGACTTTACAAACATACAAATACGGGCCTTGTCCGCCAATGAGCCTTTTATTATGTAGGAATCCACTAAGAAAGGATTGTTGGAAATTAGGCGGTAAAATAGCGGTTGTAATTTGTATGAAACTCTGTCAGTTTTGAAGTTTTATCTGTAAAATTTTTGTATTAGGTATTTCGGTTTTTTCGGTTTAGGTATATATGTTTCAGTGTTTTTGAAAAATAAACCCTCCCTGGACGTAAAATCATCTAAGCACGAAGCCACCAGTAACTTCTAGTACCATTATAAATTGGAAAGTAGTTGTGTCTGTACATTGAAGATATTTAAAATGATCTAAAAAGACTAACAAATCCTGAGTAGGTCAACAAATCCTGGGTAGGACAACAAATCCTGGGTAGGACAACAAACCTGGGTAGGACAACAAATACTGGGTAGGTCAACAAATCCTGGGTAGGACAACAAATCCTGGGTAGGACAACAAATCCTGGGTAGGTTAACAAATCCTGGGTTTCTGAATCCGAAAATATGTTTTTCGATTAGTTCTGGGTTGATCTTTTGAATATATTTGGATTATTTTATTGCGGTTTTTTTTTAATCAAAATCAGTTATGTGTAATTGTATTGTATAGGTATACAGTTTGATAAACTTTCGCGATTTGTACACATTACTAAAATATATATATTACGGGTCTTAATCGCGTGAATAATTTAAGGTAAAATACCTTGTTTATTGCCCGACGTTTCGACCGTATTGCAACGGCCGTGGTCACGGGAAGACTCACACTGTGAGTCTTCCCGTGACCACGGCCGTTATATTTTAGTAAAGTTTTTTATATTAAGACCCGTAATATATATATTTTAGTAAAGGTATACAGTTTGTTCTCAATTTTATTATCGCGGCACGCTTAGAGAGGTCAAGTAGAAAGGTTGCTTTATAAGCTTGTGTACAAAATGTTATGTTTAATAAAATACTAAATTGCCTTAGTCAAATATGAATGAAGCGGCGGTAGTTTAATGGCTAAGGCATCGGTCTCGCAATCGTGAGGTCGTGGGTTCGAATCCTGACCATTAAACTACCGACGTGAACCCACTCCTAACACAAAGCCATAGAGCCTAGCTGGAGGGGTTAACAGGATTGCTAGTAATGTGGAACCACAATTCCATATTGCTAGTTATCTTTTTTTTAGGAAAAAATAAATTCTATTCAGTGTTGTCAACACAATTAATTTTACCCGATTGCAATAAACGGAGAGTAATACAAAACGGTTCTAACAACGCATCACATTAACCAGATAATATAACATACAGGTAAACTCTCAAGGAGCTAAAGAAGAACAAGAGTTCTGCAAACGATGTAACATCAAGTTTGAGACGAAGAAGGCTTATGAAGAACATCTTATACATTCCGCTAAGCACGTCGATGGTATTGAGTAAGTTAATTAAAATATTTCAGTAAATATTCTAAGAAATCAATTGCTATGTCTCGCTGAAACTTTTTTTTAAAGCTATTGCATAGCTTTTATCGCGGGCTTTGAGCGCGGCGACCGAATCAAGAAATTCCGTAACGAAAATAAAACCTAACACCCCCCACTCCACCTACCATGTAGCTCGGCCGAGCGTTCGCTTAAAGCGTCTTCTAGACGGTTGGAAACAAGCGGGCAAAGCAAGGTGACCTTGGCGGGAGCTTTGTGTGGCCCACCGTTTGTGTTTTCTTCCAAACAGTTGGAAACCAAACACAAACACGCGCGACCTTGCCGGCCCCACCAATTGTTGGTTGCAAACCACACCAATTACATTATATCGTCAATATGTACTTGCAAAATTTTTAATTGGCAATTAATACATTTTTATTAATTTAACAAAACTATAAAAGAAGGGTAGGTACTTATGTACATTGCAATAAATATCATATCAATTCTGCGGCAGTTTATGTGTGCCTGTGTGGTGGTTTGGTTTGTTGTTCGGTTGGAAACGCCGACTACACGGCGACAAACCAACAGCAAACGGCGTGGTGGGAGAGCGCTCCCACCCGTCAAGGGCGTTGGAGGTCAAACCATAATTTGGTTTGCAACAGCCGTGTACACTGTTGGAAACCAGCAAGGTCATCTTGGCGGAGGCCTTGTTTCCAACCGTCTAGAAGACGCTTAACGTATATGTATATGGTACGACTGTACGAAGCTCGCACGTATCGAGACGAGCTGCTCCGAAATGTAATGGAAAAAAAAACACTGCAAAAAAAAAATTACAATTGCATAAGTTGATAAAAAATGCTATGCAATAGCTTTACCGCGGCAGCCCCGAGTGTTTTATGTAACTACTAAAAACCAAATAAAAAAAAACCCGTCCGACTGCTACACGAGAGGTCGGAGGTTTGATTCCCACACGGGACACCACTTTGTGTGATCCACAAATTGTTGTGTGTAGGTACTTTGTGTCCGTGACTTGTATGTTTGCAAAGTCCCCCGCGACACAGGGCTTATATCCTACTGCGGGAGTTGACTGCCTCTATGGCGCAATGGGGGTGTATCCGACTACTACGCAAGAAGTCGTGGGTTCGATCCCCACCCAGAATAAAACTTTGTGTGATGAGCACGATGGTTTATTCTGTGTCTGGGTGTTATATAAATAACACCTAATACATAATATAGATAACTATAAAATGTATGCATTTAGAAATATTTAAGTATGTTTATCAGTTGTCAGGTTTCCATAGTACAAGCTCTGCTTAGTTTGGGATCAGAGAGCGTTGTGTGAGTTGTCCCAAGATATTATTATTATTATTTTGACAACACAATAACAATTACACAGACAGACAGACAGAGTTACTTTCACATGTATAGTATTAGTATGGATAAAGTGTTAAAAAAATGTAATTTTAAATATTACTAGCTGACCCGCGCAACTTCGCCTGCATAAATTTTCCCTTTTTTCTTTTTCTTCCTTTTTTTTAACAACATTTTTCATTGCTGCTCCGCTCCTATTAGTCGTAGCGTGATGTTATAACCTTTAGCCTTCCTCGATAAATGGGCTATCCAACAATAAAATATTTTTTCAGTGCAGCCCAGTAGTTCCTGAGATTATCGCGTTCAAACAAACAAACAAACTCTTAGGGGTATGAAAAATAGATAGTAGCCGATTCTCAGACCTACTGAATATGTATATAAAATTTCATCAAAATCGGTCAAGCCGTTTCGGAGGAGTATGGCAACGAAAACTGTGACACGAGAATTTTATATATTAGACTATAACTGATAGATATCATTTGAATGTGACGCACAGTCAAAGGTTTTACGCATCTATTTGCTTAAAAAGTTGTGCAAATATTGTATTTGTACCACATTTTACGCAAATAAATGTGTAAAACCTATATTTTTGTATTTTTTCAGAGATTTGGAAGTGGATACACCTGTTATATCTAACCCGATTAAAAAGAGACCGAATGTGAAGAAGCACCAGCGAATACCCACCGATTGTCATATTGTAAGTATTGCTTTTATTACAATACTAGCTTTTTTCCCATTTTTGTAACATTTTTCATTGCTACTCAGCTCCTATTGGTCGTAGCGTGATGTTTTATAGCCTATAGCCTTCCTCGATAAATGGGCTATCCAACAGTAAAATATTTTTTCAATTCGGATAAGTCGTTTCTGAGATTACCACGTTCAAACAAACAAACTCTTCAGCTTTATATTATTAGTATAGATTACACACTGATTGACTTATAAATATAAAACATAGTTGGATTTCACCATTTACGAGAATAACTCAACAACGAGTAGGCTTGTTGCAACAAAAGGGTATTCTACTCTATGTTAAGTTATTTAAAATGTTGATTTTCTAATAAATAGTCGCCAAAACAAAATATTTCAGAAAAATTAACACGCTTCTCTGTTATAAAATAACATTCAAATTTAAACATCTTTTATTCCCGCGAAAATGCTGTCTGCCATGTTCATAACGTCATATCGGCAGATACCAATCTGATTGGTGTAAGTCTGCTAATGCTGGCTATAAGGCAAAGTAACCATTATTTATATTTCGTGAGCACTAAGTGGAGCTATTTTCAATGCGCATTTTTGTTTGTTTGTTCGGGGTTGGCGCATAAACTACTGGACAGATTCTATTGAAATTTTGTAAGTGTAACTTACGCCCAGATTAAATTATAGGATACATATAATCACGCTATTTTCTTTAAGACCTGCAATAACGTAAAATGACTTCATCTTCACAATATTTTGCAAATAACACGACTACCATTGGGCGGATCTTTGTAAAAACTTGCAATTTAGTAGTTCATATAAATAATAGTCATCGCGCTATTATACATAGGGATCTAGCAGTGGTGCATTTTTTGTCGAACCGTACCATATCATCACAGAAGTCTTGACTTCCATTATTAAATAGAATTATAATCACTGGAATGCTGAAATATCTTCACGCTATTATCAAAAGGGCTAAACATAACTTTTTAAAAGTTGAATAAGGATTGGTTGGCTATGAGTTTTGACGTAGTGTAGGACGCCCTCAGGCCAGGTGGAGTGATGATTCACGCAAAACGGCTGGCAGGAGCTGGATGCGAGAAGCCGAAGATAGAACAAAGTGGCGTGCAATTGGAGAGGCCTATGTCCAGCAGTGGACTGCGATAGGCTGATGATGATGATGATGAGTTTTGACTATTTTCGACTAAATGTACAATAAGATTTTATCACGAAATAAATAAATATCACTCAATTCTCTTGGGCAGACAACGACTCCCGCAGTACAAGCCCTGTGTCGCGGGGGACTTTACAAACATACAAGTCACGGACACAAATTACACCCAGACTCGAGACAACAATTTCTGGATAACACAAAGTGGTGTCCCGTGTAGGAATCGAACCCACGACCTCTTGCGTAGCAGTCGGATACACTCCCACCGCGCCACCGAGGCAGTCGACTTAGGATGAAGCTTTCACTCACTCATGAGTATCTGAAGTCTACACTGTGACTCATACTACTTAAACGTTTCTACATTTTTTTCATCATTCCAAGCCTGCAGATGCGATGAACCATTCTCAGGACATTCCCGTTAAAGAGAGTTTAATGATTTTCACCACGATCTAAGGGTGAATACAGAAATTGCGAGAACAGCATCTCGCAATGCCTGTGTACCCCAAATCGAACGACGAATGATTGTGAGCTGTGCCATACATTAGAAAACTCATGTGCTTTAAATGTTGATAAACTTTCGCGATTTGTACAAATTATGAAAATAGATATATGGTCTTAATCGCGTGAATAATTTAAGGTAAAATACCAGTCTACCCGTGGCCATGGCCGTTGCAATACGGACAATAAACAAGGTATATACCTTAAATTATTCACGCAATTAAGACCCGTAATATATATATTTTCATCATGTGCTTTGTAACTATCTAGCCATCATATCTAGCCTATCCCAGCGGACCCCTTTGGGATCCCTGCTATAGTCGATAGTGTGACTATTTATAATATAGGAAATTACCTTTTTTACGTACCGCAAAACTGCAAGTTTTCATAAAAATCTATAACTAATTACATTGGTTTAAACAATTTGAAATCGGAATTTATGAAATGAATCTGTCCAGTAGTTTTTGTGTGATGCAGGTTCAAAGAAACAGACATGTGTTAAACATTTCATATCGATCTTCGCTTTAGGATAGTTTCGGATCAGATGGATATTAGGTTGACATCACATTGACATGGATATTAGAGAGACCATTCATAATAACTCAAACTTGTAAGGAGCGTGTTGTTTTTGAAGTTTTTTTAAAAGAGGCCGTTTTGACTTCAGTGAAATACCCTATTAGGCGGCAATCTCTCAAAACTCGATTTCAATTGAGGATTGGGGATGTCTATAACATAAAGAGCCAGAGTCCCTGCAGTGGGAACAATATAAAGCTGATTATTTATTTATTTAAAAATTTAAGAAAACTTACAGCTAAACACAATAGTTAAGAATAACAAATAACTTAAAGAAGGCCAATTATGTAGAATTAAAAACAGACGGAGCAACATGTGACCCAACCGGCCATTGGGTCACATGTTGCTCTGGGGTGCATTTGTACTACCACCGCCTAGAGGAGTGGGGGGCGATTACCTGTAAAACACTGATGCAGTATCAAAATTTCCCAAAAAAATATCTTTCAGTCGAATCTGGAGAAGGGCAGTGGCAGCTGTTGCCTCCCCTTGGATCCGCGCCTGGATTTTACGAGCTGAAGATATTTATATGTTTGTTCTTTGTTTCAGTGTGGCGCTCACTTCAGCACACAAGCGGCGTGCATGAAGCACCACAGCCAGTCTCACCCGCGCACTTCGTTTCATTCGCCAAACGAGCGGTACATCTGCGAGATATGCGGAGCTTCTCTAGCTGTAACTTTTTTTTTATATTCGACTTTGATAGAGAGGTTACATGATCACACTACGATACTATACCGAATTTGATAAAAAAAAATCGATTCGGTTCGATTCCTGGGTCTGGACTTCAAATTTTTCTATCTTGCAAAAATGCAATTATTGTATTTGTAAAGTAATTGGCAAGAAATGCATATAAAAATTACTTCAATATTCGGCCTGCGACATTATAATTTATTAAAATGCTCTCTGTAACGAAGCAATAACAAAAGCCGTGATAGTTCTTTAACTACCGACTAGATGGCGCATGCAAGGGCCCAAACTCGCGAGCATCAAGGGATAGAAAAAAATTGAGGTCTAGTAACATAGTCCAGATAGGTGGTTCGCTTCTGGCCGCGGTTTGGCTACGGAAGTCTCGGGTTCGATTCCTGGGTCTGGACTTCAAATTTTTCTATCTTGCAAAAATGCAAGTATTGTATTTGTAAAGTAATTGGCAAGAAATGCATATAAAAATTACTTCAATATTCGGCCTGCGACATTATAATTTATTAAAATGCTCTCTGTAACGAAGCAATAACAAAAGCCGTGATAGTTCTTTAACTACCGACTAGATGGCGCATGCAAGGGCCCAAACTCGCGAGCATCAAGGGATAGAAAAAAATTGAGGTCTAGTAACATAGTCCAGATAGGTGGTTCGCTTCTGGCCGCGGTTTGGCTACGGAAGTCTCGGGTTCGATTCCTGGGTCTGGACTTCAAATTTTTCTATCTTTCAAAAATGCAATTATTTTATTTGTAAAGTAATTGGCAAGAAATGCCTATAAAAATTACTTACATTCGAATCCAAAGACAAAGCGCGCACATTAAAAAAAAATCATTATCAAAATTTGATCAATCATTATAGTATGTTTTTGTATGTGAACAGCCGGGCAGTATAGCGACTCATCTGAATTTGCACACTCGAGAGAAACTGCACACTTGTGATACCTGCGGTCGACAGTTTCCCGCCATCATTGGACTTAGGCGACACATGGTGGTATGGTTCACGTTTTCACTTAAAAAACTTGTTTTTTTTTGCCCATTTGCTTTTTGTGAAAAAACATTTTCTTCGTCCATTTGCTTCTTGTGAAAAAAAATATTATACGATCTTCTGTTGGTGCAATTATTCAAATCGGTTTTTGTCACATATGTAGTACAGTTATTTGTAATAACGGCTGCGGAACCCTACACTGAGCATGGTCCGAAATGCTCTTGCCCCGTTTTTAGTTCTTTATTTATTAATTAAGTAAATGATTGTAACAAACTCTCGAAAGAGTTTTTCTAATCAATTCATAACTTTAACATGGATGTTGACTATCAAGTCAAAACAGTCTCTTTTTATGAAATGTCAAAACGACAATCTCTATAGAAATGTTTATGGAATAACAACCTGACGTCATAAGTTCCTATCGTAAATTTTTTAAAGATAGATATCTAGCGATGTAGGTTTGAGACCACATTACTAGCAATCTTGTTAACCCCTCCAGTTGAGCTTGTTAGATATGAAGCTTCTAACAAGCTCAAAGGCTTGTGTTAGGAGTGGGTTCACGTCGGTAGTATAACGGGTAGAATTCGAACCCGCGACCTCACGATTGTGAGTCCGATAGTATTCGTTTTCACGCTTTTTAACTGTAAAAGAACAATAATATAGCATTTTAAGATCTACTATTACCTGATTAGTATAAATAATTTACTTTTATTGTAATCAACTACCCAATTCTTATGGTATTTATTATTTCCTTTGTCACAGACTCATACCGGAGAGAAGCCATATGCGTGTCCGCTGTGCGACAAGAGATTCACACAAAGCAATAGTATGAAGCTACACTACAAGACTTTCCATTTGAAACTACCTTACCCAAAAAGGTAATATATTGCTTTTAACATTGACGCAGCCGGGGGGGGGGGAGGGGATTTGAGGGTTGAAACACCCCTACACGGTGATTGGTCAACAAAAAGCAGTGCACATCATCACGTGGTGAATTTTTTGGACAGGACTTTTATAAAAAAAATCTGAAGGCTCAGAAGCATTTTTTTTTATAAAGTGAATAAGTAATTTCATATTCATAATAATTGCATTAAATGAGTAGTTTGTCTAATATTTATTTTAATTTATCTAATATTATAATTTAAAAATATTATTTTTCTTCAGTCCTTCTAAATATAAACTTTAAGGGGGCACAGCGACACGGCCGCCCGTCTTGCTCTCCCCCACACAACTATTATTTCACAGTGCGCAGGAGCGCCGGACAAAATAAACTCGAATTACGAATGCCATAACTACGACAAAGCGATAATCAAAATACAATTTCGAGTAATTTACCCTTAACTGTGTCAAATTTCCTCACGGGACACTTCTTTGTGTGATCTACAAATGGTTTTTCCGAGTCTGGGTATACTTTGTGTCCGTGACTTGTATGTTTGTAAAGTCCCTCGCGACACAGGGCTTGTAGCCTACTGGGGGAGTAGTCTTTTAAAAAAAAAATATAGATTTTCTAGTTTTCTCGGCGAACCATAATATAACCTGGCTTACCAACTCGTGATAAAAAAAATACTTTACAAACTATTCTCGTACCAACTAAATATACAAAAAAAACATTAAAATCTGTGAAGTCGTTTCGGAAGTTGGACCACAAATTCCGTGCCACGAGATTTTTTATATAATAGAATAATATTGTTACAGAAACAAGAAAGAATAAAGACGCACTAACGGAGCCGGTAAAGCGGAAGAATGAAACATGAAAGAGCTCAGATAGTTTAGACGCCAGTGTACACCTAGTTAGGTGTGACGCCCAAAATGGCGTTTGATTCGACCGGTCGAGTCTGGCCGTTGACGGCCGAGTTTGGCCGTTGACGGCCGAGTTTGGCCGTTGACGGCCGATATTAGAATACGTGTACGCGAGCGCTAACTGCCCCGAGGTGAGAGCCGACGACGGACGTACGGGAGCGGACCGACCACAATACCAGTAAAATATTATATTAGTAAATATTACACTACTTTTCTTACCACATTTTCTAGAAATAGAAGTCCAGACCCAGGAATCGAACCCGAGACTTCCATAAGCCAAACCGGGGCCGGAATCAAACCACCTATCTGGACTATGTTACTAGACCTCAAATTTCTCTATTTAGTCTAATAATTTTTGTAGCCAAGAAATGCCTATAAAAATTACTATAACATCTTCTATAGGTATATATAAAAATGAAAGTTTGTCTGTATGTCCTTTATATAATCGTAAACTATGCATTTGATCATGTGATGATCTTCAGCAAAGTTTTGTGCATAAGCCAACGAAGGTTTACGGGTACGGGTAGCGGTGTATCAATGAAAAATGTTGCAAAAATGGGGAAAAATAACGCAATCGAATTTGCGCGGGTTAGCTAGTACCTAATGTATCTTTGGACAATCCACACAACGCAATCTGATCCCAAACTAAGCAAAGCTTGTACTATGGAAACCAAACTGATAAACATATACAGGGTGTCCACTGCAAATGTTAAAAAAAAATCCCTGACTTTTCCCTGACTTTCCCTGACCATTTTTTCAAATTTCCCTGACCAACTATACTTCATAGAAAAATTAAGAGAGCAAAAACATTATCAACATTTTTGAGTGCAGGCTTCATAAATGATTGTACAGCAAATTAAAAAAAAAAGAAAGATAGCTGTCTTTTTGGAACTGAACTTTAAGACTTTTTTTTTACAAATAATTGTAAGATAATAAAAAAAAACAAAACGTATTTTTTTGTGTTTTTTTTTAGGTCTACGGACTTGGACTTTTTTTAGTTAAGACGCCATTCATTTATTACGCAAGATGATTTTGAGCAGTTTTTGAACCCCTTCCCCCTACTTCTGTGGCGCGGTGGGAATGTATCCGACTGCTACGCAAGAGGTCGTGGGTTCGATCCCCACCCAGGATAAAACTTTGTGTGATGAGCACAATGGTTTATTCTGTGTCTGGGTGTAATTTATCTATAATATGTATGTATTTAGAAATATATAAGTATGTATATCAGTTGTCTGGTTGCCATAGTACAAGCTCTGCTTAGTTTGGGATCAGATGACGTTGTGTGAGTTGTCCCAAGATATTACTTTAGAAAAATAAGAATCAGCTGACCCTTCCCCCTGTTTAATATTTATTACGTAAGAAACTGAAGGAAAATATGAATACACGGTTATTTGTTTAAATTCTTATTTTGCAAATAAACAATTTTTTGGAATGTTTGTTTGGTAGGTACTAGGTTAATTTTTATTTTTTAATACCCGACGCAAAACGGGTGAACCGATTTGGATGTGGGTTTTTTTTTCATTTGAAAACAGACTTAACCCCGAATCAAAAGACAGCTCCGGACCATCTGAAATTATAATATACACATACCGCGATAGGCACAGGAGCAGGAGTCTATTCAGATGATCTCAATATTAAGATATCTACTGCTTTGGACAGAAGACACACGATTTTCCAAGCAGAATGCATTGGCATAACCAAAGCGGTTGAAACAGTCGCAGCCAGAAATGCAAAAACTATAAAAATTAAAATTGTAGCCGACAGCGCTTCAGTGCTACAAGTGCTATCAAACACCAGCATAAGCTCGACCTTTATTCAAGAATGCCATGAATCACTTAAGGCCATTACCCAAGATAATGCAGTGGCCCTGTAATGGATAAAGGGACACAGCAACTCAATTGGAAATGACGCGGCGGACGAGCTGGGGCGAGACGGGGATCTAACATGAACATCCACGGCCGATCTGTCTGAAAACCACCAACTGGAATGGGGAAAAAACACCGCTTGCAGACAAACGAAAGAGGCGATTCCAACAGCGCCCAGAAAGTACGCTCGGAATCTAATCAGACTAAACAGGGACAAACTGCGAAAAGCAATAGGCATCCTGACAGGCCTTTGTCCCCTCAACAAGCACCTTCACACTATCGTGAACACAGATAGCCCACTGTGCAGAGGGTGCATGGAACATGAGAAAACGCCCAAGCATGTAATCATGGAATGTACCAGTGTGGCCGAGCATCGGGCACAGTTCCTAAAAACACCGTCATCCCTTCCTGAATCATGCAGCAACCTGCGGGGAATGCTGGGCTTCTGGGAGTGTTTGGGCTGGCTGGAGTGAAAAGAACTGACACATTACGACGTATGCACAATGGCCCAATCAAGAGGCTAAGTGCGATATTGCGGCCCCGTTAAAACAAACAAACAAACAACCCCGACGCAAAAGGAGGGATGTTATAAGTTTAACGTGTGTCTGTATAGGCAACTGTAACTCTTAAACCAATGGACCGATTAAACCCGGTTTTTTTGTTCGAAAGCGGATATGGCCGAAATGGTTCTTAACCATAATTTACGAATATCTCTCGAGCGTTTAAAGATCATCAGCTCATATCTTGCTTTACAAGGAGGTCTTGTCAACTTTTACAGGCCCGATTGAACTAAAATTTTGTGTAACTACTGTCACTTCGGTGGAATGTCCAAAACATGGCAAACTAACTTATTTTTAGTCTGCGGTATACTCAACTCTTATCATACTCTACAGCAGTTATATCGTATTCGTTTTTAGGGTTCCATTGCCAAAATGGCAGAAAACCCTTACAGTTTTGTCATGTCCGTCTGTTTGTCTGTCCGTCCGTATGTCACAGGCATTTTACTCAGAGAATTTTCAATGAATATTAACGAAATTTGGTGAAAAGGTGTCTTATAGCCGCTACTTAGTTATATTTAAAATAAATATTTTTTTTTTTTCAGCTAACGTCATTGTTTTGCACATTGAGTCAATGTTTTTGGAAATAATTGCTCCGAAAGTTGCATAAATTGTGTGTGTGCCCCCCCCCCCTTAACTTTTGAGCCACGTGACCAAAAAATCACAAAGGTAGCGCTTAACAAATACTTTAAACTTAAATTATTTCGGACATGATTAGATATACTGTCAATGAGTTATAGCCGAAAAACTGCTTTTCTCAACAAAAGGGCGTAAGTGCCATGAACATAATAATATGCTCTTCTGCTGATGCAATTATTTAAGGCTGCATAACCCTACACTGAGCATGGTCCGACATGCTATTGCCCGGTTTTTATTAACGAATCGCGAAAAAAATACAGAGGAGATTTTCTAAACATAGAAACCTTGAAAAATAAGTTACAGCTTCTGTTACATGTATGGGGATATTATTATTATTATTTAACTATCAAACTAAGTAGCGGCAACTACAAGACACCTTTTCACCAAATTTCACAATTTCAAGATTCATCGAGTAGACAGGTGGACATGTACCGTTTTTGCCATTTTGGCTATGGAACCCTAAAAGGTTTTTGTCGAAAATAAAAAACTTTTGATCCGATTGTATTTAAAAAATATGTTTTTATTTTAATTTTAACGATAATTTCGAAATGTTAAAAAGGCTAAGTTGGTGGAGGCTAAGTTTCTTATGTCCAAAAAAAAATCGTAAATAAAATTAAATTCAGAGACAAAAACTGCAGCTACTATTGGTTTTTATTTTGAAATTGGCTGTACAACCATTTTTTTTCAAGTTACAGCCTGTTGAAAATCACCCAAGAGGATAGAAACATTTCAATTAATTTTACAAAAAAACAAAATATATTTTAAAAGAAAACCTATTAAAACTAAAAAGGAGTCATTTAATTGTGACAAAAAAAGATGCTTCAACAGTTAGAGTTAATGTCATTCTGGGGCATGAATAAATAATATTTCTCCTTTTACAATCACTGGAAAATGTTGGCATAGTGTAAGTTTCTCATTTTTCCCTGACTTTCAAGGTGGCGCCCCGATTTCACTGACTTTCCCTGACCACCTTGAGCTTCCCTGACTTTTCCCTGACTTTCCCTGACTTTCCAGAATGTGGACACCCTGATATACCTTAATATATATTTCTAAATATATAAAACACCCAGACAAGATAAGTCATCATGCTTATGGGGATCGAACCCACGACCTCTGGCTTAGCAGTCAGGGTCACTAACCACTAGACCAACAGTTAGGTCCAGTTTTCAATTTAAAAAAATCTTAACTATCAATTGTGAACAAAATAAAACATGTTACATATTGATGTGAATAATAAATTGTAATCATTTCAAATTATGTGTTGTTTTATTTAACGTTTGTTACAAACATAAAGCATACTTATAAAGTGTCCGCTTGTAACTACGGCTGGTGCAACCTTTTTTTTTTTTCCTTTTTTTTTTGGCGGGAAAAAATCCTGACGTACCTACACCTCCACCGTCCGGGGAAGACGGTGGAGGTAGTGTGGGGTTTGCACCCACTAAAAAACCCGCCGTGTATCGCTCGCCACCTTCGCGAACGGGCCGCCGGAATTTGTTATATCGTCGGCGGCCCGCCCAGTGGCAATGCCCGGACGCATGTTGTTGCGTTCCGGGCATTTCACACCTACGCGGCACCCCTGGATACACACAGGGTGCCGCGCCTCCACGGAAGGCCGCGGGCGAGGCAGATTAACGGCTGGTGCAACCCGGTCCAAACAAAGGGTCCCAAACTATCGATCCGCCCTCCCACTGGACTTTTCCACTGGTAGGTGGACGGGTAATTTTTTTTAACTGCACCTAGTGCAGTAGATTGAGGTAAATATATTTTTTTATGTAATACAATTTATATTTATGTAAATGTTTATGCATTATATAAGACCAATAGCTAAAAGTACCAGAAGCAAATTGCCGATGATTGGTAAAACTAGCGTGGTATTTTATTTATAGGTAAGGAAATAACTCCATTCCACAAGTGGAGTCACAAATAGAGTCCAAACGCAAGGCCAGACAGTACCGCACTGACTGTCCTTACCTTATTTAAACATAATTTGATAAACGACGATTTCACACCTAGATCAAAATAAAGTACTAGGCTCACAAACAGCAAGAATTAAGAAGTATTAAATTAACATTATATAATTTAAAAAATCTTGTTTATTTAATTAATTCTAGCATCGAAGCTCTCAATCATTATATCAATAATATCTACATATTAATAAAGTTTTATATTTTTTTGTATTAATCGATGCCTATACTTGTTTCGGTAGGTAACACACTAGTGCAGTGGGTGGAGGGGTTCCCTTCTGGACTTTACCACTGGTGGGTGTACGGGACACCCACCAGTGGTAAAGTCAAGAAGGATGGACGGGTCGGGATCCAAAACAAAACTGTTAAAACCACTGTTCTTAATAATATTAGTATAGATAAAATTATAACAATATAAATCTTTAATATCATAGTCACCCTACTACAACATCGATGTGAATGAATATGGAGCTCAAACATTCAAAGATTGTACTGTGGCCTCAACGTTACGAAGCCGCTTTGACGAAAGCGAAGTGCGCATTTAATGCGGCGTAATTTATTTCAGCCGAATCGTAATCATAACATAAAATAGCCGTATTAACCTCACGGCGACGTTTCTTAATCCCGCGCGCCCATTGTTGCCTTTATTCCCACCTATTCTGTTCGCAGAACTACTGGTATTTTTTCCCATTAGTTCTGTGATTTATAATACTATGCTTTACACCGGACTTATCTCTATTACCACCTGTTCTGTTGAGTTATGTTGGCAGAACTTGTGAACTTATGTCCATACCAGACTGCCTCTGTGGCGCGGTGGGAGTGTATCCGACTGCTACGCAAGAGGTCGTGGGTTCGATCCCCACCCAGGATAAAACTTTGTGTGATGAACACGATGGTTTATTGTGTCTGGGCGTTATTTATCTATAATATGTATGTATTTAGAAATATATAAGTATGTTTATCAGTTGTGACAACTGTACTATGGAAACCAGACAACTGACAGTTGTCTGGTTTCCAAGCTATGCTTAGTTTGGGATCAGATAGCGTTGTGTGAGTTGTCCCAAGATATTAGATTAGATTAGACCATAGCTTATTAAACAAAATAATTACTTCGGAAGTGGTAACTGTTCCACTGCATTTGGTTTTCTTATACATGGTACATTTCCATAACGTTTGAATTTTTTTATATTTAAATAGCTGGTAATATTCGAAGCCATTTTTGAGAAACACGCGACCGCGTCTTATTATGTTACAAGTCACTAATTAAAGAGGGCAATCATATATTGAAAAGGGTTGTTACTATAACCCTTTTCAATATATGATTGCCCTCTTCAAGGCACTCTTGAAACAAGAATTTTGTATTTGTAAACGCATTGTCATCGGGAATCATAAATGAAGAATAAATATCTCAAGTACCCAGTTACTTGATAATTGATTGCATGGAGAAGTAAATAGTTGAATCACAAGGTTCGTGACAGAACTACCCAACAGAACAGGTGGGAATTGCATTCCCATTTGTTCTGTTGACAAATCACTAATGGAAAAAAAAATACCAGTAATTCTGCCAACAGAACAGGCGGGAATAGACGACTTGTTCATCCACATCTGGTGCATGACTTGCGCGGTTGCCTCGATGTTCGGCTCACGAGGCAGCCCTAGTAGTTTGCCCGGGAACAGAACCTGGCTTGAGAGGCAGAGCCATCATCACAGAGTACTTTTGTATATACTGAAAGCCATCACTTATGATAAGTGATAAAGTAATGCTTTAAACACGAGTTGCGTTTAAATAAAACACTGTAGACACAGTATTACTAATATATTTCCATTAGAACGTCCGTTCAAAACTACGACCGTTACAATAATGCTTGCTTATCGTCTAGATTACAATTAGAATAATTAAATTTAAATTATTTGTAATGGCTACACACGATCATTTAATTGTCAGTTTTAACTGAACATTAAAAATAAAAACTGAGTGTGTGTACGATAAAAACTGACAGTTCAATGAACAAGGGGCGTTAGTTTTCACTGTCAGTTATAACTGTTCAGTTAAAACTTTTAGGGTATGTTTCGATATGCACTAGAGCTTTGTAAGCTGTGACGTAAATTTTTATATACTGCGAAGCAGTTTCTTAGTAAGCTATACTGGTACCGTATAAAACCGAACGCAATCCAGTGTACTACTGTCATCCACGTATATACATTTTATATGTACAAAGATTATAATCAATAATTAACAAAAATAATGTAGTATATAAAACATAAAAATTGAATATGCAACTAACTACAAATTAACTACCAATTCATTGAATCAATACAATTAATTTAAAGTACTGAGAGAACCTTAGAACGAAAACGTCAGTGCTCACAATACAAAAATGGCGACGATTTATGACGTCACATAGGATACTGCGTCAGTATACTGTCAGTCATAAAGAAACGAATTTCTCCCCAGTAAAAGCATTGAACAGTGCCCGCAGTGTATATCGGAACATACCCTTACACATTCGATATGATATTTGAGTGATTTATAATAAATAATAATAATAAAATCTTAATTTGCTTACTCTTTTATTATATTTAATATTACAAGTACTATAAAATGTAATTGTACCATAACTAATCATATTTAACTATTATAGAATAGGGTATTTGACTAAAGTCAAATCAGCCTCTTTTTAAGAAACGTCAAAAACGAGCGGCTCTGTACAAATTAGTATGGAATGCTAGCATATGACGTCACGTTTTCTATGGTCAAATTATTTACTTTCAGTGTCTCCTTATGATTATAAATTAAGTAACACATTAGAATAATAAATGAACATATTTTTTAGAACACTTCATGACATATTTTTACCTGGTTATTTTAAAATATTTTATTTTGATAGTAGTCAAATACCCAATTATTACAACTCTTTACCGATACAAATTAGGAGTTCCAGCTAGCCTCCCCCCCCCACCACAGATCCGGCACGGGTGTTATGAGCGCCTCGCGAACGAAACCACCGTCCACATCGAACGAACAGCGCTCACTGTGGGAGCTTTTAGCGCGTACTGTTTAGCGAGAATGAGGAACCTTACGTCCGAGGCATCCCGACCTTGTTCGCTTTACGGCAGAAATTGTAGTCGAGTTGGAGTGATCTCTACGGCCGACTCGTCCACTGACTGGACGTTCCCAGTGGTGGGTGCGGCTCGCGTATGATCTGTCCGCGAGACTGCCTCAAGTCGCGCTTTCTCTCTCTCTCTATTGATTTTAACATCAACGTTCTATAATATCATTGTAGGATTTCCAAAAAAAACTAAAATCAAATATGAAGTATTTTATTTATAATGCTTTTTTTATCATCTCTAGAATCTTCACTAAAATCTTCAAACAGAGGTATTTCTTGAGATTCAATGTTCTTTTTTGTTCTAGCTCT
Source organism: Herminia tarsipennalis (assembly GCA_945859575.2). Taxonomy (NCBI): domain Eukaryota; kingdom Metazoa; phylum Arthropoda; class Insecta; order Lepidoptera; family Erebidae; genus Herminia; species Herminia tarsipennalis. The sequence continues at coordinate 18,740,184 of OX243849.2, read as the reverse complement.
GAAAATAAAGGTGCAATAATATAACCACAATTTATGGAAGAAAACTATAGCTATAGCTTCGTTAACACCAATTCTGCTATCGATATAATGATGAAAACTAATATTGTCAACATTTTTGTTTTAAACTGCAGCAGTCAACCGTGACCATGGCGTTGAAATACGTTCTAAACGCGAGGGATAAATAAAACGTTAGCGCGTTGAAACAAACAAGAAATTTAGCTTAACTGGAGGTGTCAACAGCAAGTCAATTCACGTATTCAAAGCAGTGCAGTTGCAGCTTCGATTAAAACCGTCATTTTTGTATTCTTGTAGCTTTGGGATCGAAATTAAAAACGCTTGCGCACCGTGCTAGACTGTCGTAATCGTTGCGCCCTCGAGACGCATACTTGATGCAAGCGTATTTGAGATCGATCCCAAAGTTACAAGAATACAAAAATGGCTGTTTTAATCGAAACTTAACTGCAACTGCACTGCTTTATTTACGTGAATTGACCCCCGGGATAGCTAGTAACGCGGGACCCAGAATGCCACATTTATCAAAAAAAACCTGGTTATCTCTAAGTCGGTTTACGGACGATAATTTTACGTGATGACATCACAAGGAAACATTCATGACATATCGCCATTCACCTTGCTTAGCAACCAACCAACAACGTTAGTTCCAATTGTATCACGCATGTCATGTCGCTGCAATCGCATTAGCTGTTGCTTAGCAACTAATGAACAACGTGACCGTTGCTTAGCAACTATAACGTGACACTTTTTCGTGCATGCACCCGGTCATCGATTTTTAAGAAGTTATAATGTCAAAAAAATCATACAAACTCCGCCTCTTTATTATATTATTTATATATTACCTTTTAGGATATGGTTCCTTGAGATGGAAAGTTCTGTAGTGAAGCCTCATACTGCCAACTTGCTTGAATCGTTTGTCGCATAGAGTGCAGGCTACGGGTTTCACACTTGAATGTGTCTGAAAATATAAACATTTTTATTGTGCCGATGTAGATAGTAGGTACAATTCCCGCGGGAGTGGGAGGGATCACACCACGATATTCTACCGAAATCTATTTTATTAAAATCAAAGCGACACTAATGACGTCATAAGTTCCTGTCGTCATTTACTATACATTATTTGTCGTATTTTGCAATGAATTCAAAGCAATTAAAGGCCTGCTTTTGGCTGATTAGTAAGAACTATTTTTTGACGATTAATTTTTGCGTTTTTGGAAGATTCTTTAGGTCTTTACTATTTTTTTTAAACCGAGGCGAACGAAACATTGAATATCGTGCAGTCGAGGCACACATTTTAAGTTCAACTGAATTAATTAATGCCTCCGACTGCATAATATTAAATGTAAAGGGTATCTTATTTCCGTCTTTTTGCAGGCGGGTTTTTTTTTTTTGGGAATTTTGACACTACCGGTACACTTTGACTGCGCCCCCTCCCCCTGCCCGGCGATGGCGACTAGTGCACTACTTTTGAATCAAATGCACCCCACCCTCATGCGAGCGACTCACACTTGGCCGGTTGGGTCAAATGTTACCCCCCCCCCCCCCCCCTCTGAACAAAGTATGCGTGTTTCACACTTATAACAAATGGCCGTTGTTATCCTTGTTACACAAGTATAGACTTCCATTTTATTTTGATAACTTATAGTCCAAATGTCAAAATCTAATTGCTACGCAAGAGGTCGTGGGTTCGATTCCCACACGGGACACCACTTTATGTGATCCACAAATTGTTTTTTCGAGTCTGGGTGTACTTTTTGTCCGTGACTTCTATGTTTGTAAAGTCCTCCGCGACACAGGGCTTGTACCCTAGTGCGGGAGTCGTATTTAGGCTGATATTATTGATTATACCCGTGTACTACGGCATGAAAATGTTTAGCCGGTCAATAAATTGTAGAAATAATGACCACTTTAATAAGGAATCCTAAATACCACTGAAATGTTGTTAACTGTAGAATATGTGACAGTATTTGTACATTAGGGTAACAGAATACATAATGGCAGAGTAAATTTATATTATAGAAGTAGGTACAGCTTGTTTATATTATAACGATAGACATGGATATGCAAGTAGCCATGTCTTTATGATTGTGTTTTGAGTAAAGTGAACAATATTTGTATCACAGAGTAGGTTATGGCAAAGTAAAAGTACTTACAGTATATGTAATTAACATGTAAATAACTTTAAGATGATTATAACACATTATAAAAGCACCACATAGCATTTTAAATGAACTAACACAACAAATAAGTGTCCACTGATCACAAATGTACTGATTGAAATGTCAAATATTGTTGTTGATATTTTACTTCTTTTATTGAAAATTATAAGGTAGTGTGTTTTATCTGTGTGAAGTCGTAGTGGTCTACAATGAGTCGTAGTACTAATATGATGAGTCGTAGAACTCCTATGTAGTACTACAATAAAAGCTTTCATATTTAGTTACAACTCGCTATGACTCACAAAATAATGACTATCATAGAGTACTACGTACAGAAGATTCACTCCCTAACAAAAGTCAGGTTTAGGTATAAAAATATACCTAGACTCGCCAGAGCTACCCGCCTGCAAGCAAAATTGAAACTTATAACCGCGCGCGAAACGTGAATTTTCTTTGCGCGCTAGTTTTATGACCGAGCTGCGAAGTCTACACGGGGTTGTCACTTGACAAGTTTTTATACCTAGTTAATTTATTAAGTACATTAAGCATTACAAACGTACATTTAGCATTATAAAGATAAAAATTGCAATTGTCGTGTGTTCGATTCCCACGGGTGTAGATATTCTTTGTAAACATTATCCTATCCTGTTCCTAATATTATTTCTAGGCAACTAATTAAGGATTTTTATTGTAACTATTACTAAGTACTTAAGGACCTAAGGAATTAAAAAGAACGACCGGCTGCCGTCGTTGCTTTTACACGTACTTCGATGACGCAGTGGAATTGTAAAAAAAGTTAGTTCTGATTCACTATTCGTTTTATTCAGACATCCGTAAACACAGCAATATATTTTATACGCGGATTAAATTTACGTTGAGGCTTAGAAGACATTGCGAGTGTCAAAAGGAAAAAGAAATATTTTACGCGCTTGCGCGACGTGACCGCGAGCCGAGAGACAGCCCACTGGCATACGCCCCTTCGAGGGGCGCGCTGCCCGAATATTCCTAAACTGCGGAGGGATACCTAAAGTGCTTTTTGCCCCCCCCCCCCCCCCCAGAATGAAATCCTGCATCCGCCCATGGTCACATACAAATACAAAAGCTACTAAGTTAGTATAACTTACCAATTGATGCATAGTCAACCCGCCCTTGCTAATAAACTGTCGACCGCAAGTACTGCAAGCGAACTTTTTCTCTCTTGTGTGAGTGTTCAGGTGACTGTTCACACTGTTCGGCTGGAAGAAACAGGAGTACATTTGTAGTTACGTTTTTGACAACTTATGACGTACGTTAATCCGACACTATCGGAGAGATTAGGCGCAGGACTGATGACTTAACGTGACTACACTTTATATGGAATCTTTACTAATATTACAAAGCTGAAGAGTTTGTTCATTTGCTTGAACGCGATAATCTCAGAAACTACGGGTCTGAAATGTAAAAATCTTTTACTGTTGGATAGCAGCAATGAAAACTGTTGCAAAAACAGGGAAAATGTACGCAAACTTAGTTGCGCAGATCAGCTTGTTATTAATAATAATATATCTTAGGACAACTCACACAAAATTAGTAAACATTACACATAGCGCACAGCTTTAGTACAGATGTAGGTACTATGTATTTGTAAATTACTTTGTGACACAGAACTTTTACTCTAGTAAAAAAGTAGTATTTTAAAGTAAAAGAAAGCAAAGATAAAAGATAATCTGACCGCTAAGGAAGCGCCGCATATCTCACAGATGACTCTCTCGCTGGGCGCGAAGTTAGCAGCGCGAGGGTGTTCCGCCAGGTGGTGCTTGCGAGCCGCTGTCTGAGTCACGAAGTGTTGGCCGCACTGAATAATAAACGAATACAAATAATCATAATTGAAGCAATTTAAATCTATACTAATATATACATTACTAGTAATCCTATTAACCCCTCCAGCTAAGCTCAATGACTTGTGTTAGGAATGGGTTCACGTCGTACATAATGGCCGGAATTCGAAACGACCTCATGATTGCGAGACCGATGCCTTAGCCATTAGGTTACCGCCGCTTATAAAGCTGAAGCGTTTGTTTGAACGCGGTTATCTCAGGAACTACTGATCCGAATTGAAAAATTCTTCACTGTTGGATAGCCCATATATCGAGGAAGGCTATAGGCTATATAACTTCACGCTATGACCAATACGGACTGAGCAGCAATGAAAAATGTTGCAAAAATGGGGAAATGCAGACGAAGTTGCGCGGGACAATAAATATGTAACAAATATAATTTCAAGGGAATTTGTACAAAAAAATTGTTACTTCTCACTTGGTCGGCTATTAGTATAACTTGACGTTTCGACCAAAACACAACCTCGTATTAGTTCGCAGTCGGTTAACATGGACACAATCAGTGAAGCGTGCAGTGACCCTAGCTTTTCGAGCAACAAAAAAGTGAGGGTAGATGAAGATTCATCGGCCTGACGGAGTCTTAACATCGCTGCGACAGTCCGCTTGTGACCACGGCCGGTGCAACCTGGTCGAAACGTCAAGCAATTTTAAGGTAAACAATGCGCGTTAATTCCCGTATAATAAATAGTTTTTTTTTAAAAAAGATAACTAGCAATGTGGGATTGAGTCCCACATTACTAGCAATCTTGTTAACCCCTCCAGCTAAGCTCAAAGGCTTGTGTTAGGAGTGGGTTTACGTCGGTAGTAAAATGGGTAGGATTCGAACCCGCGACCTCACGATTGCGAGACCGATGCCTTAGCCATTAGGCTACCGTCGCTTTAAGCTTTAATCATGTAACGCGAAAGTTCAAATGTTAGCGATATCAGTGTTTTCAAATGGCATTGTCAATACTACAATATCTTTGTGCTGTATCTACAATCTACATCACAATCTTATGTTCCTTATCGCACGTTCAGTATCTATTAAATGTATCAGTATCTATCTGTTATCAACACGAAGTCGTTAGTATATAAGATGCACCTTTGGATAATTATAACCAGACTATACTACATCTTTTGTCTCATTTATACCTAATCATATACTGCCAAGAAGTTTGGCAAACGTATATTAAGTTGTGTATGATAATGTAAAGAGAAGCAATACTAACTATGTGACAATCGGTGGGTATATTGTGCCTCTTCGCATTTTGTCGAACTTTCTTCGGGTTGGATATAGTAGGCGAGTCCACTTCTAAATCTCTGTCAAAATAAAAAAAATTAAAAAATTCAAAATGTATTTGCTTAAAGTGTGGTACAAAATAACAAAAGATGGTAAAAATTACATTAAACAAGGTAAAATTAATCCCTGTCCGACCCGAAACGGGTGTGTAGGTATTCTGTTAACAATGCTAAGAAAAAAATAGAAAAAAAATTATATTCGTCAAAATTATTAAAATTCACGATTTAGGCACCTGTCCGACTGACAAAGAGCAGTGAGTAGCGATTTATCGCTCAAGAAACGTACATACTTATGTAGATCCCGTCTAAACAAAAGAGATACAGATATTAATAGTTGATCGCCGAGTGTTCACACTGAAAAACCACGCATGGACAACAATAACAACCCCCTCCCCAATCATATTTCTGCAAAATTCCCAATTGTAATATTTTTTTATTTTTTCAGCTGTGTGAGTTTAAACTATTCTTTTAACTATAGGTATTTAAAAAAACGATTAACGAGACTAATTTAAATACATTTTTATAGATTAATTATTTAATGTAACAATTCTGAACTTACTCAATACCATCGACGTGCATAGCGGAATGTATAAGATGTTCGTCATAAGCCTTCTTCGTCTCAAACTTGATGTTACATCGTTTGCAGAACTCTTGTTCTTCTTTAGCTCCTGAGTTTGCCTGTATGTTACAATATCTGATTAATGTGATGCGTTGTTAGAACCTATATTCATTTATTCATATAAATACTAATAAGCTAACACATCGCTTATACATTAGTCAAAATTACTAAAAAATCATATAACATAAAAAATACAGAGATAACATAAAAGACAAATTATAGTTATATTAGATACAATTATTTATATCGGGTATTTAAGTGAATCATAAACATTAATCGAAGTCATTCTAAATGTACCGTGAAATATATTGGCACCCTGATTGGACTCTAAATAATTATTAAAATGTTATCAGGACTTAATCGCGTGAAATATACCCGACGTTTCGATTGAATAGCACCGATCGTTCGATCGAAACGTCCTTTAAATATTTCACGCGATTAAGTCCCGATAATATTCTAATAAATAATCGCGAAAGTTTTAAAACAATAATTATTAATATTTATTAATTCGATAGCTTTAGCCGTGGAATTACTTGTGATTAAACAAAGACGCCATTCTGGTGGGCAAGTGAGTTGTCGGTGTTGCCGCCATCCAACACCTCGTATATATCGGTCTGGCACATATAAGTTTAAGCTTTCGCGTTCAGAAGGATTGTCTACTTTATTTGCCACTAGCTGTCCCGCGCAACTTCGTATGCGTAAATTTTCCCCGTTTTTGCAACATTTCTCGTCGCTGCTCCACTCCTATTAGTCGTAGCGCGATGTTATATGGCCTTCCTCGATAAATGGGCTATCCAACAAAAAAAGATTTTTTCAAATCGGACCAGTAGTTCTGATATTAGCGCGTTTAAACAAACAAACATACAAACAAACTCTTCCGCTTTATAATCTAATATATAAAATTCTCGTGTCACAGTTTTCGTTGCCATACTCCTCCGAAACGGCTTGACCGATTTTGATGAAATTTTTTGTGCTTATCCGGTATCTATGAGAATCGGCCAACATCTATTTTTCATACCCCTAAGAGTTTGTTTGTTTGTTTGAATGCGATAATCTCAGGAACTACTGGGCTGCACTGAAAAAAATATTTTATTGTTGGATAGCCCATTTATCGAGGAAGGCTATAGGTTATAACATCACGCTACGACCAATAGGAGCGGAGCAGCAATGAAAAATGTTATAAAAAAAAAGGAAGACAAAAGGGAAAATTACAATCTATTATTCATGCCCCTAAGTGATAAGGGTTATCCACCCCTAACATTTATAACTATACTATAATATTAGAGAGAGAGAAGAGTTTGATTGTTTGTTTGTTTGTTTGAACGGGATAATCTAAGAAATTACGGGTCCAAATTGAAAAAAATATTTTACTTTTAGATAGCCCATTTATCGAGGAATGCTATAGGCTATAAAACATCGCGCTACAACTAATGGGAGCGGAGCAGCAAGTAAAAATGTTTGCAAAAATGGGGAAAATTTACGCAGACGAAGTTGCGCGGGTCAGCTAGTATATATATAATAGTTTAAGCTCTCACGTACAGAAAGATTGTCTACTTAATTTGCCATTAATAAAAAATAATGGATGATATGCATATAATCCCGGCAAAGCTGCAAAGTATCGAGACCGACCATGCCTGGCAGAAACATGGAAAATACGAGAACAGATAATATCCATATAGGTATATCCGTTTATACAATGTTACAAGGTGTAACAGAGAGTTGTGGTCATATAGGGTTGGTATGTGCCCATGATTCGGAGTGCACATACCTAATTTTATCAAAATCGTATCTACAACATATTTGTTATTTTTTCATTCGTTTATTTATGAGTGAAAACGTTATTAATTAAAAAAAGTATGAGTTTAGAAGTTCTACGCCATAATAATTCAATCGAATTTTGTACCAGGAGAGGTATAATTCTTATGCCTTTCACAACTGAAATTTGACAAAAAGAATATGTTATAACTATATGTAATAATAATACAATCAGCTATGGCACCATGGTAAGTGCAATACTGATAACATACCCTATCCACTGCTGAAATTTGACCACACCTTTCTGTTACACTCGCAAATTTACGATGGATTGAAATTTTGCGAGAGGCGATGAACTAAAATTTTGTGAAGTAACTCTATATAAAAATATATTTTGGCAGATACAGTTTCTGTTCTAGAACCCTTCACCACTACTATAAACATTCCCCTTCTTTAAGGTCTGGCTACACGCAGCGACTTGCATACACTACACGCGCAATCTTATTGCACAAACTGGATGGTGCAAACATTTGCACATTTATATTGTACCGACTTCACATACATGCTTATTTGTGCAAATCAATTTTGTACAAAATCTCGTTTTGTGGAAGCCATTTGTGCGGTTAACCGTTTCGCCATTTTAACCTACATGTTTGCTACAAAAATGTATACAAATAAGATTGAGAGTGTAGATGAGCTAATAGGCGCAGTCGGGTAAAATGCGGTTAGAAACTTAAAATATTACCTTTAAAACTGCAATAAAATAATCAAAATATATTTACTGAGTTTCGTATCAACTCAGAAGGAAATAAAATACATGAAAAAATAAACAAAACATAGTAGACCAATGTCAGACATTTCAGATCATCTATACTACCTAGTCTGGCCATAAATACTGTTACAATTAAAAATAAGAAAGATATTACATTTGAATTTGGAATCTGTCATTTTTATACGATTGTTCATTGTATTTTCTAATTTTGGCGCCAATACATTGTACAATATTTTGCTATATTAAAATGGAGTGGGGTGATAAAGAAAACCGAATCGCTGTGATTGCATTACACAAAGTTGGTATGGAGCCGAATGTAATTTTTAAAACTCTCCATACGCTTGGTATTAGTCAAATGTTTGTGTACCGGGCTATTAATAGGTACAATGAGACCTTCTCTGTTTGTGACAGAAAAAGATCTGGCCGTCCACGTAGTGTTCGTACGAAAATGGTGGTCAAAGCAGTAAGGGAAAGAATTCGAAGAAATCCTGTCCGAAAGCAAAAGATTTTATCTCGGGAGATGAAGATAGCACCCAGAACCATGTCACGCATTTTAAAAGATGACTTAGGACTTGCAGCCTATAAGAGACGCACTGGTCATTTTTTAACTGATAATTTAAAAAAGAATAGGGTGGTAAAATCGAAGCAACTACTGAAGCGGTACGCAAAGGGAGGTCACAGAAAAATTTTGTTTACGGATGAGAAAATCTTTACAGTTGAGCAACATTTTAACAAACAAAATGACCGTATTTATGCTCAAAGCTCTAAGGAAGCTTCCCAATTAGTCGACAGAGTGCAACGTGGGCATTATCCGACTTCAGTGATGGTTTGGTGGGGTGTTAGCTATGAAGGAATGACTGAGCCATATTTTTGTGAAAAAGGTATCAAAACATCGGCACAAGTGTATCAAGATACCATTCTTGAGAAGGTAGTTAAACCCCTTAACAACACCATGTTCAATAACCAAGTATGGTCCTTCCAACAAGACTCAGCGCCGGGTCATAAAGCTCGGTCCACGCAGTCTTGGTTGGAAGTGAACGTTTCGGACTTCATCAGAGCTGAAGACTGGCCGTCGTCTAGTCCCGATCTTAATCCGCTGGATTATGATTTATGGTCAGTTTTAGAGAGTATGGCTTGCTCTAAACGCCATGATAATTTGGAGTCCCTAAAACAATCCATACGATTGGCAGTGAAGAATTTTCCCATGGAAAGAGTGCGTGCTTCTATTGATAACTGGCCTCAACGTTTAAAGGACTGTGTTGCAGCCAATGGAGACCACTTCGAATAAGCTTTTTATATTTTGAATTGTTTTTTATTTATGTATTAAACTAACACACTGTAAAAGTAATAAATATTATTTGCAATAAAAAAAAATGTTTTTTCTTCGTAACAATATTTATGGCTAGACTAGGTAATATTATAAAGCGGAAGAGTTTGTTTGTTTAAACGCGCTAATCTCAGAAACTACTGGTCCGATTTGAAAAAATCTTTTTTTGTTGGATAGCCCATTTATCGAGGAAGACTATAGACTATATAACATCGCGCTACGACTAATAGGAGCGGAGCAGCGACGAGAAATGTTGCAAAAACGGCGAAAATTTACGCATACGAAGTTGCGCGGATACTTTGGTGCACGGTATTAGCAGTTGTTCGCAACTTTCCCCACTTGGATGATTTTACCCCTTAAGGGTTGATTTTTCAAAAACGCTAAACGTGTTTTTTTATTTAAAACCAAAAAGCCAAATACAAAAATTCACAGATCAAATTTCAAAATTGACGTAGTTTAATACAAAATTATAACCTCTATTTCACCCCCTAATTTCCAACGGATCCCTACGACATTTTTTTTTTTTTCTTTTTATTTTTTTTTTTTTAAAAGACGACTCCCGCATTAGGGTACAAGCCCTGTGTCGCGGGGGACTTTACAAACATACAAGTCACGGACACAATGTACACCCAGACTCGGAACAACAATTTGTGGATCACACAAAGTGGTGTCCCGTGTGGGAATCGAACCCACGACCTCTTGCGTAGCAGTCGGACACACTCCCACCGCGCCACAGAGGCAGTCAGACATAAAGGCGTATTGGCATATACTCGTGAGGCGCGAATTATTTATGTTTGTAAAGTCCCCCGCGACACATGGCTTGCACCCTAAAGCAGATTTAAAAAAAAAAATACTTACAGTATCAGCTTTGACATGCTTTTTCTTTTGATGCATCTTCAGACCGAGCTGACTGATAAACGCCTCCCCGCACAACGGGCACACATGTTCGCTTCGATGCGTGCGCATATGTGTGTAGTATGTCGTTAGATGCCTGTATATATTCAAATAAGTATTAAAAATTATAGATTTTTTTAAGCTACGGGTCTTAATTACCGTATTGCAACGGCCGTGGTCACGGTAGCCCCAGTCTACCCGTGACCACGGCCGTTGCAATACGGTCGAAACGTCGGGCAATAAACATAGGTATATTTAGCCTTAAAATAAAATATTTACGCGATTAAAACCCGTAGCTTATAAAATTCTATAATGTGTACAAATCGCAGAAGTTTAACAAACATATATTGCAAAGTATTAAAAATATAGAAAATTAACTTTTAAATTAAATTTACTTTTAATAACTATTACAAAGTAAAGTGTTCCCCCTCTCCTCCTCAAAAATAGATCCAGGATACACCTATATTTCATTACCGTCACTTAAAACCAGTAAAAAAAAAACATTGTAACTGAAATTTAATAAACTGTACTATATCTATACTAATATTATAAAGCGGAAGAGTTTGTTTGTTCGTTTGTTTGTTTGTTTGTTTAAACGCGCTAATCTCAGGAACTACTGGTCCGATTTGAAAAATTATTTTTTTGTTGGATAGCCCATTTATCGAGGAAGGCTATAGGCTATTTAACATCGCGCTACGACTAATAGGAGCGTAGTAGCGACGTGAAATGTTGCAAAAACGGGGAAAATTTACGCATACGAAGTTGCGCGGGACAGCTAGTCTTAAATAAAAGTGTTAGTACACTCTCCACAATACAAAACACAAGAGTTTTGTGGCGGGGCATCAAAGGATTTACCTCACTATTATTTATTACATTTAAGATGGTACTCTAAAAATTGTGAAGAACATCTCAGTATACAGAACATTTTAAAACTCACTTGAACTCTTCACCACAATGAGCACATTTTCTTGTAACGCCATTATGATACTGTTCATGTAACTGTGCTGTAGATCTGAAAAAAAAATCTTGTTATCAATAATCATCAATAACATAAAGAAAATAAAGGAGGTCTATTATGGTACCTTGAGGCACACCATAAAAAAATAATATTCAACTAGCTGACCCGACTGACGTTGTTTTGACGTAAGTATGATTTTTTAGTTTTTCTTTCCGTAAGAACCTTAAACAAAGAATTAGAAAACTAAAAAGACTGAATGAATGAAATCGGTAAAGTCAGCATCATCAATTCGTGATCGAAAGATATTAGTTAAAAAAAACATTCGTCTCCATCCATCTCTATTTCTATTATGAATAATATCTAGTTAAGGTGATTTATTTATCGCCACTCAGTCATTATTCATATTAACCAGCTATTATGCATAATCTCAAATAAACACCTGTAACATTTAGACTAAAATAAGGTAAAAAAATGTCCTAATAAAAAAAATAAAGAAATAAGGCTTACCTTAATTCTCAAGTGGATTCTTTAACATTTATTATTTTTTACATTTTATTTTTAACTTTATAATAAAAAGAGGTCAAAAACATTACTGAAATATTATTATAATTAAAAAAAAAGTAGGTATACTTACTCAAACGGGCAGACGAGGTCACAACGAAGACATTTGTACTTAGTAAAATGTTGTCTTATGTGTCTACTCAGGAAAGATTTATATCTGAACCTCATGCGGCAGAATCGACACTCTATTGGCCCTATTGACTGTGAACAAATAAAAAAACCTTTTATTATCAATTTCCATCAATCAAATGAAGTCGGATTATAAATAATTGTATCATGGTTACAATAACCTGCCTTAGCCTGCTGAAAAACCCAAAATTTTGGTTTGGTGTTGAACTCTTTAAGGGTAGAAAGGAGAAGCACTTTTTCAACCTGCTTCTGGGGGCAGCTTGAGCCCTTTAGCCAACTGAATCCGCCTGCATATGTTTAAGCGGACCACACAGTCAATATTATTGAAGCAGATACCATAGACTCAATATGGGGCTCCCCTCAGGTAGCCTATTCAATATACTCCTTACAAGTACAATATATCTATACTAATATTATAAAGCTGAAGAGTTTGAATGCAGTGATCTCAGGAATTAGTAATCTGAATTTAAAAAATCTTTTACTGTTGAATAGCCCATTTATCGAGGAAGGCTATAGGCTACTAACATCACGCTACGACCAATAGGAGCGGAGCAGGAATGAGAAATGTTGCGAAAACGGGGAAAATTTACGCCGACAAAGTTGAGCAGACCAACTAGTTGACCAATATTGATATTATTGAGTGTGTAAGGTAGGCTTTAGTCATGCCCATTTCAGATTCGCAACAGCAATATGCAGAGGGGGAAGCAGGAATTGAAATTTAGAAATAACTTACCTCCACATGTCTCAACTTGTTGTGCCTATGCATCATATCTTCCTTAGAAAAACCTTTAAGACACAGATCACATCTAAACTTAGCAGAAATGTATCGTTTTTCTAGTGCCCTTGATTTAAATTCCTCGATTGCTTGTTCTTCAGTCAAATTTATCTTTAACCAATTGTTAAGATTCAGATCATATTTCTTTTCTGGAACAGCACTATTTTTTTTAAATCTCTTCTTTTCTTCTGTAACTTTGCTTACATTGCTTGTGGTCTTCTTTTTACTACTAGCTCTTGTGTTCCTTTTCTTTCTTTTAACTGATGTATATTCTTCGTCATCAATGGGTTCTTTAACATCATTATCATCTTCATCATCATATTTGTTATCATCACTTAGCATTCTGTCATCATCACTTAAACCTTTTTCATTGTCTTCTAAGACATGCATAGGAAGTACTATCTTTTTATCTTCATCTATCTTTTCTTCATTAATGTCTATCTTTTCCTCATTAATGTCTATTTTTGCATCATTTATATTTACCGTTTTGTCAACTTTTATTAACTCCGTTATTAGAGGTAGATCTTCTTTTTCATCAAAATCATCATCATCACTAACTGGTCCAGCTTCTACATGAACCTCTGGTTCTTTTTTTCTCTTATCTTTTGCAACGCCTCTTGGCCTAATTGTTATAGTTTTGACTTTATGATTGATTGTAATTACATTTAGTGATGGTTGTAGGTTTTTCGTCTGCTTTTTAATGCTACGAACTGATTTTAAAGTCATCTAAAAAAGTTATGGTCAAAAATTTAGTTATTATACTTTCACAATTTAATTATAAAATTTTATAGAAACCCAATTTATTTGTTCAAGACATTTTAATCAAATTTAGTAGTTTATTAGCTATTATTGAGAAACTGGACTTTGCAGTAATTCTAAATCCTATGCATAGATCACCTATTTATCCACCCAGAGAACATACTGATACATATTACCTGTTCCAATTTTTATGAGATGCCAGAGAGCCATGGAGAGAAGTGTAACAGGAACTAAAATAATGAACTTTACACTTGGAGTTGCCGCCTAACCTCATTTTGATTTTTTTTTCAAACAATCATTATTTTATAAAAATTTTTGTATGTATTAATTTGACGTTTTCAAATAATCATTAACCATTAACGAAATAAAGATATTTGAGTTTAAGTTCGAACATCACCACCTCCATTTTTGTGGGTTGATATAAAACCCACAAAAATGGAGATGGACCGAATATATGATCCCCCGCAAGAAATGATGCAAACAAATCTGTGACCGATTGGTACCCCAGAGATGGCAAGCGCAACAGAGTGAGACACAAGATGGGAAGGCAACCTGAGGTTCACAGCTGGACATCCCTGGAGACAGGTGGTGCAACAGAACCCAGTGGAAAGGGCTAGAGGAGGCCTGGCATAGGCCTCCTCTACATGAGAGTTGAGACACTGTGATGTGATATTTTATAAAATTAGTTTTAAAGAACTTAATATGAGCAAAATTACATTAAGGGCTTATTATTAAATAGCCTCATGTGTGGGCCAACTCAACCTAAAATACTTAATTCACTAGAATGGTACTTACAGGCTCTTTCCAAATAAGTTGTTTAAGCAGACTCTGTCCAAGGTAGCACTTCTCCTTAAATTTATGGAATTTGTGCAGCATTGCAGCACATTCATAGCAGAAGTAACATGGCAACCCATCATTCTCCTTAACCTATAGACAAAGTTGAGTTTTAAGACAGTCTTAACTGGCCTATACCATCTTGATCATATGCAGTGACCACAATGCTGGCAAGGAATGTTTGAGGCCTTGCTCAGAACCTCCAACCAAGTCTTAAAATACAAGTGATTTGGAGGTTCAAAGTCCCCTCTGAAATAGCAAGAAGGTACAAAAAATTTTAGCCAGTGTTTATTCAATTGTACCACCAAAGGGGAGGGGTTAGTGGTACAATTGACTAAACACTGGCCAAATCTTTGTACCTTCTTGCTATTTCAAAAAGTTATGGTCAAAAATTCTTATTTTTACTCTCTAACTAATAATAATAATAATATCTTGGGACAACTCACACAACGTTGTCTGATCCCAAACTAAGCAGAGCTTGTACTATGGCAACCAGACAACTGATAAACATACTTATATATTTCTAAATACATACATATTATAGATAAATAACACCCAGACACAGAATAAACCATCGTGCTCATCACACAAAGTTTTATCCTGGGTGGGATCAAACCCACAACCTCTTGCGTAGCAGTCGGATACACGCCCACCGCCCCACAGTACACATAACTGTATTACATGCCTCCGTAACAAACATTTTAGTTAAAAGATATACATATAGTGGGGTAAAGAATATTTGTATGCATATTAAGACTACTAATCTTAACTAATATTATTAAGCTGAAGAGTTTGTTTGTTTGAATGCAGTAATCTCAGGATCTACTGGTCTGATTTGAAAAATACTTTACCTGTTGGATAACCCATTTATCAAGGAGGCTATAGGCTATACAACATCACGCTACGACCAACAGGAGCAGAGCAGCGATGAAAAATGTTGCAAAAATGGGGAAAATTGACTCATACAAAGTTGCGTAGGTCAGCTAGTAAATTATGTACAATACTAATAATGAATACAATAATAGTTATATTCAAAGGCACTGAACTATTTAATTCACTTAAATCTAATAACATTCCAATAAGTTTGTATAGGGCAAGGTCTTCAAACAATATGGGAACTAAGCAATCGTGCCTGGATGCGACCTAACGGTCAGGGTAGAGAACTTGGATTAAAGGCAGCTGCTGAGGTACATTCCAGCGCAATTCAGGATTTTACCACATTGTATTACAGTGGGTTCCACTACAAACTTTCTATTCGTTTCACTACGTTGTCACAGACAAACACAGTTATCACATTCAATTCATAAATTGAACGTGTCAGACACGACAGAACTTAGCGTCAGTGGTCAGTGGAAAACAACGTTCTAATAAGCCCTATTACCTCATTCTATTAATGTTCTGTGAGTATAAAAATACCCATTTAATAGTTTAAATCGTAATAAAAATACAAAAACTAAAGTAATACACTTTGTATACGGTAAAAACAAGTAACTCTTACATTTGAGGTCATTATTTGTTCATAATAGTGCTTGAGTTCGTAGTGACTGTAATTATACAGCTTTGTGCCCGTTGCGAGACATATTCGGCAAGCCTTGACGGTACAGGACATCTTTCCGCAATTATTAGTAAATAATAAATGCACTCATGTAGATTTATATAGATAAATACCACTTGAAAAATGCAAAAAAATGCATCAAACGGCTAGAACAACGAGTGACAACGACGAGTCGACGACCACTGCATCATTGTTGCCAACACCAAAAATGTGAACTCCCTAGTCTCCCTGGTCTTTCTCTGGGTACCCAATAGACACAATAACAACATTGATGTACAGAACAGGACTGCGCCTTATTCAAAGTACTCTGTGGCCCTAATCTCACAAAATTTACCACCTCTAGAAAGACACAACGCTATTTTGTGGACAATATCTGATAAAGACCGCACGAGATTTTTCTCTCTTTCACGTTTTGCAGTCAATTTTTACTTTCTAATTGTTATGGGTGGCGCAGTCCTGGTCTATACGTAAATGAATAACACACAATCACAGAATAATAATTTTTATAATTATGTTCTACGTAAATAAGGGGCGTCTAAACGGGCCATTTTTTACGGCAATCTATTTTCCCCAATGTTGCCCGGCTAATTTTGTTGTTGTTTCAGTCGCCCTCTATTTTAGTGATGCCTGGTCGTGTAGTCCGTTTAGGAGACTGGATCATGCGCCATACAAATGTTGACATATTGCTATTATTGGCCGAGCAATTAGTTTCCAATAGTGCCGCCACAAATTGCCGTAAAAAATGGCCCGTTTAGACGCTCCGAACTGGCAACACTGCATTTGACGTTTCATTTGTGATGTCTGCAGTCTGACAAAGAGCAAAAATAAAGTTACTCCATCTGACGCTTGTCTTGCGAAACTTATTATTGAGATGAAAACGTAGAAACAGGAATAAACAGATTACCGCAGACCCAAACATATCGGAACCAAGTTGAGCCGTAGACAAAAGCAAGCAATGAGCCATCGATAGACATCGCTCGACAAGTACATTACACCTCCACCTTAATAAAACGTGATGATTACTTTCTCTGTTCCCTTAAAACATAACTAAACACAATGTAGGTAATAACTGCTATATGAATACACTAGATGACACGCGCGAAAAACGGGGAAAATTCACGCATACGAAGTTCGTATGCGTGAATTTTCCCCGTTTTTGCAACATTTTACATTGCTGCTTCGCTCCTGTTGGTCGTAGCGTAATGTTAAATAGCCTATAGCCTTCCTCGATAAATGGGCTATTCAACAGTAAGTATTCAAGACTGTTTAAGTTCGGACCAGTAGTTCCCGAGATTATCACGTTCCAACAAACAAACAAATTCTTCAGCTTTATAATATTAGTTTAAGTTAAACGAGAAGAATAAATATCAAAACAAAAATAACTTAATCTGGGGGCACGGCAGTGCCTCGCCAAGTCAATCTCTTCCCAACCATACCGAGTGGATCGACTCCATACAATAGGTTGGACATAGGCATCTTGAGAAAAAAATATACGAATATAGAAAAAAAAATTATGCTATTGTATTCGCCTATTCCTACTCTACAAATGTTAGTATGCAGACATTTTCATTAGACTTGCGTTTAAGGAGTTATTGGCAAGTAAGTGATTTCTTTGTATGAAAATGAACATGAAATAGTCTATAACTTCTGAGTTTCGCCTTGTTTCGAGTTACGGTTTTTTTATTGTAATCTATACATTAATTGCTAAAATGTATTCCTTCACACATGGTGCGCCAAACGTGCACTTTCAGAGATAATGAAAAAAAACCATTTATATAATTTCCTACTCAATTTGGACATAATAATCATAAGACATAATACATAATGCGCATACAAGAATTTATAATTTATATAACTAATATGAGTTCTTAGTGCATCTCTTAATTTGGACATAATAATCAGAATTTATGTAAATATTATGAGTTCTTAGTGATGCACTAAGAACTCATAATAGTTATATAAATTATAAATTCTTGCATGCGCATTATGTATTTAGGGTGTCTTTCATGTCAAAAATATTGAAAACTATTAATAATTAAAATAGATAACTGAGGGATAAATTATTTAAAACCAACAAGTAGTACCTACATAAATGCGAATATATTTATAATTAGTTTTATAACAGATATTTTTCAATTTCAATAACATAAAAAATTATAACAAAAGCATCAAAATTAATTTATCATTACAAATAAAATAAAAACACAATATTTAAATTAAAAAACTAATTAGTAAGATCATTTTTAAAACTAAACATCCTCGTCATTATTGTCTTCATCGTCACTTGATTCTGAATCAGACTCAAGTATGACGATATGAGGACTTCATGACTTTGCGGTTAAATTTAGGTCGAATGCTCGTAAGGAAAGGATCTGAAGACAAGAGAAGATTGTGCAAGATATCTTCATTGCACGTAATACTGCTGGTTTTCCTCGAATGACTTCCCAAATAGTTGAGCATTTATCCATCGTTCCAATAGGTATGATGGTATATAATGTTATCTGAGGAGGCATCTGAGGCGAGGAATAAGGACTTTCGCAAATATAGAGAAAGTCATTCGCGGAAAACCAACAGTATTACGTGCAATGAAGATATCTTGCACAAACTTCTCTTGTCTTCAGATCCTCTTCTTACGAGCATTCGACCTACATTTAACCGCAAAGTCATGAAGTCCTCATGGAGTATAACGAATTGGTTGTTAGTGACCGAACTGAATTCGAATTTGTTAATGTTGAAGATATCGCCATGCTTGAGTCTGATTCAGAATCAAGTGACAATGAAGACAATAATGACGAGGATGTTTAGTTTTAAAAATGATCTTATTAATTAGTTTTTTAATTTAAATATTGTGTTTTTATTTTATTTGTAGTGATAAATTAATTTTGATGCTTTTGTTATAATTTTTTATGTTATTGAAATTGAAAAATATCTGTTATAAAACTAATTATAAATATATTCGCATTTATGTAGGTACTACTTGTTGGTTTTAATTAATTTATGCCTCAGTTATCTATTTTAATTATTAATAGTTTTCAATATTTTTGACATGAAAAGACACCCTAAATACATAATGCGCATACAAGAATTTATAATTTAAATAACTATTAAGAGTTCTTAGTGCATCACTAAAAACTCATAATATTTACATAAATTCTTAACTAAGAAATTAAATAAATGATTTTTTTCATTATCTCTGAAAGTGCACGTTTGGCGCACCATGTGTGAAGGAATACATTTTAGCAATTAATGTATAGATTACAATAAAAAAACCGTAACTCGAAACAAGGCGAAACTCAGAAGTTATAGACTATTTCATGTTCATTTTCATACAAAGAAATCACTTACTTGCCAGTAACTCCTTAAACACAAGTCTAATGAAAATGTCTGCATACTAACATTTGTAGAGTAGGAATAGGCGAATACAATAGCATAATTTTTTTTTCTATATTCGTATATTTTTTTCTCAAGATGCCTATGTCCAACCTATTGTATGGAGTCGATCCACTGTGCGACGTACCGACCTTTTTTCTTGACACATTCGACACTCCACCGCATTGCCCCTAATTGTTTCGCCGGTCGTTTTTCGTCGTTCGGGAAGCAAACCTACTACAGGTTTTTTTTTAAAAACTATGATGCACTATAAAGTTCATCATTATCATTATATTACAATCTAGTCTAAGGAGACTAATGACTAAATTAAAGTTCACTTAAACTCAAAATATACTAAACTTATTTCGTATCCATTATCACTATTCATATTGTTTCTCATATCTTATGAAGGCACTATGTTCTTTTTTTGATTTTTATTTGGGTTATCAAACAGTGACACAATACAGACATGCTTTAAATGATTGTGGCACCAACATCGTTGACAGATACATGAATAAATTTAATTTGAGCAGTGGTGGTAAGCATTCTTGTGTCCTTTATTTACACTGCACTGTTACACATTAACGGTCACTAAACTAACTCAAAAGGTTATGTCCTTTTCAGTCAGAGTGTTGTCGTACAGCAACTTGGGCCATTCCCATGGCTTCCTCGTGAGTAGCCCCTACGGCCATGATGGCTGTATCGTCTGCGAAGGTCGCAAGTATATGTTTTCGGTTTCTGGGATATCACAAGTGTATAATAAGTACCGGGCCTAAAACACTACCTTGTGGTACGCCAGCTTTGATAGGTTTAAGCTCAGAATACGCATCTACTGTCATACTCTAAACATTCTGTTAGTAGGATTTCAGTCAAGTTTGGGATTTACAGTAATTTTATAATCACCACAAATTCTAATGCCCCCATACTTTTTAACAATGGGAACAATGGGAACAATAGGCGTACCGTACTCCGAATGATTAACCTTAACTATAGTGCCTTCCTTTACTAAACGTTCAAGCTCTTTTTCGACTGGATCTCGCAATGCAAACGGTAATGAACGGGCTTTATGAAAGATAGGTTCCCTAATTAATAAGCTTCAATGAAAACTGCTGTGTACAGGTACCCAAACTCTCTGCAAAAACAACAGAAAACTTATTCTTAAGACTATCAATAATCATACGATCGGCCTCGTTACGTATGTCACGACTCTGAAAATGATTCATGTCAATAACTATATTTTTAAGTTGCAAACGACGCAACCAAGCGCACCCGATAAGCGGCGGGCCGCCGTTCGACTTAACCACATACAAAGGCAAGTCATGCGCCACCCGCGCCTCTGCAGATACCTCGCCATCTCGCCGTTAATGGAAACTTCATAGCGGACGGAGACTGTAACGAAAGCCGATTGGCACAATTTTGTCACCCGTGTAACGGAGTTTATAACTTTTAAAATATTTATTAAAGTCCTCCCACTCTCCGTAGTTCTATAGTAGAACTACTACAGTGATAAGATCGTAGCCAGGAGACTTAATTTTATGAAAGTATTTGATCTTTGCAGATTCTCTTGGGACTTGTTTTATTTTTGTTTTATTATAATATTACTGAAACAGAATCACCCCAATTTGGTTAACAACCTTACAGACTGGGAAAGCTTTAGACATGACTTAGAGTCAATCATAAACATAAAAATACCTTTAAAACATCCAGGACAGGGTCCATAACACGGAACGTCCATAATCACTATCTTTTTTTTCGTTTTCGTTTTCGTACATGCGTGCGGACATTTTTGAGCGCACCGCGCATGTGCCTGTTAACAGTTAACAACAAAAAAACAGTGATTATGGACCCAGGTAGATCTCGAAGTGAGAAAGTTCATTACAGATATTCAATAATGCGCCTGGAATAATACATCTGCTCTGAAAAGGAAAGTTAGTAGAAATAATTACCTACTAAAAATTCGAAATCTTTTAAGTGAAAAAAGGAAACAGAGACGAAAGTGGCAAAAAAGCAGATTCCCCACCGACAAAACCCTCATAAATGACCTGACAAAAAAACTCAGTAGAAAGATACAAATACATCACGATGAATCAAGTTAGTTAACTGGTGATCGAACTACAGATTAATTGTGGAAAGCCACTAAAAGGTCGAAAAAACCTATCACGCATACTTCACCAATTAAGGAAGAGACTGGTCACTGGGCAGTAAATAATAAACACAAAGCTTTTAAACACCTGGAGCAAATATTTCAACCAAATGACTCTGACAGTGATGATGTAGCGTCTAACAAAACATTGTCATATGGATAATGTTATTGGTGAATGGTCCAAATTCTATCTGAAGAAGGTTTAGGGGTATGTTTTTACTTATAAAAAAAATCTGTTAAATCTGGAATTTTCTGTGGATCAGCTAGTCAGTATGTTGGCTTTCCAGTTGATATAACGTTACCATGCTTTTAGCAGTTCTCTTCCTTTTTTGGTAGTGAGCCTAGATCCTCGGTGTTTTCTTAGCGTTAAAGTCACCTCCAAGAATATATAGATTTTTTAACTGTTTAAGAAAATTTTCATAATGTATGGCATTCAATGAGTACCTTGGTGGACTGTAGGTATATTGAAGATACCGTAATCAGGTAACGCTTGGTTTCGATACATACAGCTACAGCTTGGATAACTGGCTCTTTGTGTTTATATGTCTCTAGCTTTGTTATCTGAATGCAATACATAAAAACTTTTGTATTGACGGTATATTTTCTGCGACAGCGTTTAGCTAAAGTAAAGCGAACACGGGTGATTTCTGCGAGAGCTGAACGCTGACTGAATGCTACAGTGGGAAGTGACAAATTAACTTGGCTATCAGATATCGAAAAGAAAAAAGAAAGAAACGTTTATTTTGTTGCGATTTGGGCACAGACTACATAACAACAATTACATTGATATTTATTATCAGTAGGCAAAAATACAAATAAGTTGGCGCTCGCGCTTCTCTGTGAATGTCTATAGGTCTCGCCGTTTTTATGGCTTAGGGCTGCGGCGTGCGACCAATCAGACATGCAGGCGAGACGCGCTGAGAGGCTGCCGGGCGGCAATGCGGGGCGCGGGGCGGCGCAGCGGCTCGCTCCCGTACCAAAAGTATAAAAGTAATATCGCAGGTGGGTACCAAATTAACTTTGTCGTCAGATATCGCTGGCACCCCATAACTACTTCTCCGCTTCTTAATATGGTCTACATGCCTTTAAAGACGGAACTACCATCCCTATCAATAACAATTACGTGAACCGACTTTCTCTTTGATAGTGCCGTCAAGCCACTTTCCTCCTGTATGGTCCCTTACTCAGACAGGGTCCCCTACATTTAAATCTCTAATGGTAAATTGGGTCTCTCTCGACTCAATTTGCCTATCCTCCCTCAGCAAATCTAACCTTGTTCTTAAGCACCTACGTTGTAGTATAGCTGGTGACACGCCAGTAGTACTATGCTCTACATTCCTATACATAACTTAGTATGTCTGCAACACTGCATCGATTTCAACCCCATCCGTTAAATGAAATGAAATGATATTTAATTGCGTGAAAGATGGTAGTGTACAAGGTGTAAAGACTTCCTGATAGCCCGTTTACACAACTTTAATGCATTTTCGGCTGCTCCATTCGATGAGGGATGATACGCTGCCAGAATTTAAACCTCTGCGCCAACTGACTTTGGGATTAAAATGTTTTTTTTAAGTCGTGTGATATTGTCATGTTTTTGCCGATGGTTTATCCGGCGTACACAAATTCACCATGAATTCATATGCCTCACTCCCGGTTACCATTATCAAAGTGGGTAGGTAGGTACTTGCAATTCCGCTAGGTGCTATTTTTCGAATCGCCATTTTGTACTTTTTTAAACAAACTATAAGTAGGTAGCTACAGTGTTATTTTCAGGGAAATCTACTTTACTACTTTATTTTCATTCCGTGGATACTGCAAAGAGACTGCTGAGCTCTATAAACATCGTTACCCCTGCCTTTCCAGCATACACAAGATCGGTTTTTCCCGTTGGACAGATCGATGGCTAGATTAGTCTGTCCAGTGGGAACTTTTTGTCCCATTGTCCAGATCAGCTCGGCTTTTTACGTTGGTCAGATCAATGGTTAGATTAGTCTGTCCAGTGAGAATATTTTTTTCCCATTGTTCAGATCAGCTTGTGATGTAGGTGTATGAAAGTACCATTGAACACAAAAAGGTCTAGCGGATATGAATACGGTATATTAATATTAAATAGGTTTTATGTTTAATGTGACAAGTTGTGTTATTATTGTTTATGAAGTAATTTTCCTATGTGTCATGTAATGTCATTTGTAATACCTACCAACTTAAATTCATTAATATTCTAAATAATTTAATTGAAAACAAGGATTAGTAGAGATGGATCTTTATTTTATTAATAGAAAGGGTGGAGTTGTTTTGTTATATAACGGGTACCAATTTCACAATAACAAAGATTACAGAAATGGAAACGAAATTTGGCTTTGCAGTCAATACAAAAAAATCGTTGCGTGGGATCTGTGACTGCTCAAGTACGTATAGTGGTTATTACTATCCCCTGTTACGTGTACAATAGTTCGACAATATTGTTTGTCACTAGTTTTTAAGTATAATTCCTGCCTGTCTAGTGTCGTCTTTAGTAAACAAAATCCTATTACTAGATTTCACTGCCCGTCTATTCATCTGTCACCAGAGTGAATCTCACAAACTGTGATATTATTTCTTACTATCACGGTTCTTGAGTACACGGTCAGCAGCAGTAAGTCGCCTTAAAAACAAATACTAAACAAAATATAGTGAACGAAATAGTTAATAACCACGGGGTTGGTTAACTGATATTTTTTGCAAAAGAAATGTTTCTGTCTTTTTTTCACCGGATAGGTGTAGGTATAATTATGTTAGGATATAGGTGCATATAATATTATGGTATCAATTGAGAATAAGTGCCTTATGTTTTCAGAACAGCAATACAATTATTAAGGCCAAAGATCACACTTGTGTTCAAGATTTTGGCAAAAATGAAATAGAACTTGCATTGCATAATATGCAGGTTCAAGCATGCAAAGATTTTCAACCAGTGCCAACAGTGTATAAAGAGGGTGTCGCCAAGTTGAAAGATTCTGGCTTACATCTAACAAATAATATACCATCTTTTCAATCTGTCAAAAGTACTACTATATATCGGAAGAGAAATAAAGCGGCTAAAGTTACTAAACTATTTCACGACAACCCTGTCGATGTGGAGATCCCTGAAGAGTTTAGAAATTTTATTTTGGCTGATTTTGTTGATCATAAAAATCGTATAATTGTTTTTTGTACGCCGCAATCGAGACAATATTTAAAGGAAGTGAAACATTTTTTTTGCGACGGAACATTTAAGAGTGTGTCTTTTACATCATTTTCCCAGCTATATACCATCCATGGTGATATCGGTAGTAGCATCGAATCCACTAATATCATTCCATTAATTTATGCATTGATGTCCGACAAAACGGAACGAAGTTACATTAGTCTTTTTAGCATGTTACGATCACAATTACCATATATGGAACCCAAAAAGTTTACCCTGGACTATGAAACTGCTGCTTCTAATGCATTAAAAAATGTATACCCAAGTGCAGAAATAAAAGGTTGTTATTACCATTTTTCTCATAACGTTTGGAAGCAAGCAAAAAAACTTAAGTTGACCAAATCAAAATCATCAAAACGTATAGTTGCACTTTCGAGTATTCTTCCACTACTGCCACCACAATTAATAGATGAAGGCTGGCAATATATTACTAATGATGCTCCTGATAACTTACAGCAATTCATAAAATATTTTAAAAAGCAGTGGTTAGATAAATCTAGTTTTAAAGAAACTTGGTCAGTTTTTGGCCAGAGACACAGAACCACCAACTCTTTAGAAAGTTGACATAAAGAGGTAAATAAAAAAATAACTAGAAAAGGTCCTGGATTAGTCAATTTATTAAAAAATTTACTAAAAGATGATTTTTCTAAAGTAACCGGTAATCGAAGTAAAGAAAATATAAAAAAAGATGAATTCATTAAAAATTCACAAATGATGTTGATAAATGGAGAATTGACTATAGGTCATTTTTTAGAACGTCTAAGATAAAACATTTTATTTATTTATTTATTTATATATTTATTTACTTACTCCATTCTTACAACTACCATTACAGGTTCAACCCAAAGCGATAGTGTAACAAAATCATTTACTTATCCTATACAGGGTGTATTTTTGAAACGGGTCAGTAAGGGCAAGTACCTTAACCGTTGCAGTTACAGCAAAACGTTCTTAGAAGACCTTCCCTAACTTTTTGACATACTTTGAACTGCATTCACAGATTTTGTAAAAAACTTACAGTTGGCAAAAAAAATGCAAAAAGTCCAAAAAATTTTTTTTTATGCCAATCGATTCTATTTTATGTGGGGATCAAAAAACTCTATGAAACCATTTTAGCTTTCAGTACTAGAAAAGACAGAAATCTCCAAAAACGTTTCCCATACATTTCCTACGGAAATATGATAAATCAACTCGAAACTCATAGGACAGGTAAAATTTTAAACTTTTTTAAATAAAAAAAATCATTTAAACATTTTAGAAATTGGTTTATGAAATAAATTGCTCAAAATGATTTCCATTTTCACGAATACATAAGTCTATCCTTTTTTGCACTGAACGAATGGCGGCTAATAATGTTCTGGGATGAATATTACGTAAAATGGTCATTAATGCATCCTTGAGCTCTTGAACACTGGCGTACGTCGTCTTATACACCTCGTTTTTCACGAAGCCCCATAAAAAAAAATCAAGTGGTGTTAGATCGGGGCTACGAGGTGGCCACTGTGTTGGACCATGTGTACCTATCCACTGTGTACCGAATAGGCGGCTCAAATTGGAACGTGAAAGGTGACTGTTATGTGGCGGAGCACCATCTTGTTGAAAATGAACTTTTCGCAATTCCGACAGGGGCCATTCGTCCATCTCGTTTTCAAGATGGTGTAAAATGACTTCATTATACATGGCAGAATTCAGTTTCCCTTCATAAAATTCCACCATTATAACTCGATTGGACATTATACCACACCAACAGTTGAATGAGAAGCGAACCTGATTATGACTTGCCGTAACTCTTAGTGGATTTTCTTTGGACCAATAGTGGTGATTTTTTCTGTTGTACATACCGTTATTGGAAAAATTCGTTTCGTCTGACCACAGTATGTAATTTAAAAATTCATGATCTCTGCTTATTTTTCCTCTTAGCCACCTGCAAAAAGTAAGCCTTCGAACATCATCACCCGGATGTAACACTTGAACTATGCGCCCATATCGATAGCACTTGTAGCCGTATTTCTTCCATATCTTTATCACAAGGGAGTGGGATACACCTACTTCAAAGGCGACATGCCTGGACGATACCTCTGGATATGCTTCGACATAAGTCAGAACCGCAATCTCCGTGTCCATGTCCACACGAGGCTGCCGCTTTCTTTTGAAAGAACCCTGCAATTCCAGGTTTTTCAAAAGATTTCTAATAACCTTTCTTGTTGGCACATGTCGCAACGGATACTTATTGCGGTACCACACTAATGCAGCTCCCGCATTTCGATTATTGACAAAATACGCTTCTAATAAGTCAATTTTTTCACGATTAGAAGACATTTTAGCGAAAATCCTTAATTAATAATAACTCATACGAAGTTTCTCAGCTGACACACAGATTTTCGAATGAAATTCGAAATTTGAAGGTAAAAATTATTTTTATTTACTTTACAGTCAATTCTACCCACTTCCTGGCCATAACAAAAAGTTCGACCATCGTAGAAATTTGTTTCTGTTGCCGAAATGTATGGGAAACGTTTTTGGCGATTTCTGTCTTTTCTAGTACTGAAAGCTAAAATGGTTTCATAGAGTTTTTTGATCCCCACATGAAATAGAATCGATTGGCATAAAAAAAAATTTTTTGGACTTTTTGCATTTTTTTTGCCAACTGTAAGTTTTTTACAAAATCTGTGAATGCAGTTCAAAGTATGTCAAAAAGTTAGGGAAGGTCTTCTAAGAACGTTTTGCTGTAACTGCAACGGTTAAGGTACTTGCCCTTACTGACCCGTTTCAAAAATACACCCTGTATAATTTATCTATATTTGTATGTATACTTATTACAAATTAACTAACTAACTAACTTAACATAACTTATAATATATAATGAAACCCTTGTGAATTCACTTAGAGTACAAATAAATAGGTCTAACTCTACGGCTATTAGGTTGAGGGTACGGAGTGCACGCGTTAGCGGAGCCTCGCTTAGCAAATTAGTACGAGCGCGCGGCACCGCCAACAGCCGTGGCTGTCTTCGACGCCACACGTATCTATCCGGCACGTATAACCCCATCTGCGCTAAGATGTCCGCATTATGCACCTTCCCCCTAAGTAAGCTGAACATGTATGAAACGAGTGCTTGTTCTCTTCTGACTCTCAGCTCGTTATACCCCACCATGCCCAGCACAAATAAGGTTGGGTACAGTAGTGGAAAGAACGGATATACACCATATAGTCGCAAGTATAAAAATCTTACAAATTTATTTTGTACGCGCTCCAGCATGAGCTTATATTTAAGTTCATGTGGAGCCCAAATGACTGCGTTGCATTCAAGCTGACTCCTTACCAATGTATTATATAAGGTGATCACTGCTGTAATGTTGGTGAAATCACGCACTAGGCGGAGCATGCAACCTAAGTTCCTATAAGCTTTTTTGCAGCAGCGTATGATGTGATCTCTGAAGTTCAATTCGGTATTAAAATTTACTCCCAAGTCTTTTATTTCTGTTACCCTTTTCATTGAACTATTGTCGATGCAGTAAAGATACTGGATAGGACTACGTACGCGGGAAAAAGAGACTGTCACGCATTTCGAACTATTGAACTGCAATAAATTATTATTGCTCCAGTTCACTACCCTATCAATGTCCCTTTGTAATTTAATACAGTCCGTCGTATTTTGTACCGCAAGAGATAACTTTAGGTCGTCTGCAAAGAGTAGACACTTGGCGTCCTTAACCACTTGTGGGAGGTCATTTATCATTAGCAGAAACATAAGTGGACCTAGATTGCTGCCCTGACTCACCCCTGACCTAGTGAAATACGGCTCAGACTCGTACCCAGCATATTCCACATACTGTTTCCTATCTGTCATATGACTGGCGAAAAAGTGTAGTAAATGTGGGTTGAAACCAACGCTCGCCAACTTCCTAAGCAACATGTCATGTTGAACTAAGTCAAATGCTTTTTGGAAATCGAAGTAAGCGGCATCAATTTGTCCCCCACCATCCACAGTTGGTACAACATGAGCCATATGACAGAGAAGGTTAGTCATAGTACTTCTTCCTGGTAAAAACCCGTGCTGAGCGTCTGCTAGTTGCGGCTTCACCTGTATCAATATGCTATAATGGATAGCCGCTTCAAAAATTTTTGCCGGCGTTGACAATACAGCGACAGGTCTGTATCCATCCACAGTCTCTGCCGCGCCTGTCTTGGGAACCGGAACAACGCGGGTTAATTTCCACATCTCCGGAAACACTGCATATATTTTTCATCCCACTACGTCGGAAAGAGTAGTGAACTTTTTTAAATTTTTCGCGTGCTGCATTTTCTTTTTGTTAAAACGTAATAATTAAGTTTTAATCGAGCAAGCGAAGAGTTCTAAATTAATTACTAATTTAGAACTTTTCGCTTGCTCGACTAAAATGCGAGGATCTTTTGTCTTTTATTATTAATAATAAAAATAACAGTTTTCATTTTATATCTACTTTCTTTCACTATTCCCAGTGGACAAACTAATCTAACCATCCATGAACAGTTTTCACTTTAAATGTACTTTCGTAATCTATCTGAATAATAAAAAAAAGACTTCCCACTGGACAGACTAATCTAACCATTGATCTGACCAACGGAAAAAGCCGAGCTGATCTGGACAATGGGACAAAAAGTTCCCACTGGACAGACTAATCTAGCCATCGATCTGTCCAACGGGAAAAACCCCACAAGATGCTGATACATGGCGCTGACATTATGCAAACATTTATCTTGCCTACCTATCGGAATTATGTTATAAGAAGCAGGAGAAGTAAGAAATAAGGATTTCCGAAATACCAGACAGCGTCACACGAGGAAAATAGGAAGATTACTAAATAATGAAGACAATATGCAGATTTTTTTTATATCTTCAGATTGTTATATATCTCAACTGAAACCTAAATACAACAATTTTAAAGACGTGTAAGTGCGTAGACGAATCTATTTATTTTTTGGCTAACTCGATCAATATGGGGCTTTCATGTACAATACGAGTCCAGCATTATGCCAAGAAAACAGGCTTCTTCTACTTCCGTTAGATACTGTCCATCATAGCTCAGGTTAAACTGTTGTTTTTTTGCGCCTTTGTTGCGAAACTGAGTGTATTTGGTTTTGGAGATATTATCAGTTAGATTATTATCCTCCATACAACCTACAATATCTTGCGTTGAGTTGTTCTGAGTACTCCGTTCCTACTGTTTTGAGTACTACAACAGAGATATCATCAGCATAAAGAGTACACTGATATTTAGTAACACATAGTAAGTCATTGGACAGCCTCTGTGGCGCGGTGGGAGTGTATCCGACTGCTACGCAAGAGGTCGTGGGTTCGATCCCCACCCAGGATAAAACTTTGTGTGATAAGCACGATGATTTATTCTGTGTCCGGGTGTTATTTATCTATAATATGTATGTATTTAGAAATTTATAAGTATGTTTATCAGTTGTCGGGTTTCCATAGTACAAGCTCTGCTTAGTTTGGGATCAGATAGCGTTGTGTGAGTTGTCCCAACATATTATATTATTATTATTATTATGTATGTCGTTTCCATATCACTACTATGGACTATGGAGTCCCGGTCATTTGGTAGGCGTGCGTGGGGCCGAAGCCAACACTTAGAGGCCCGTTAGACACTTTAATCTAAAGGCTATGTGACACAAACCGGCGAATATCGTTGTATACACTATATAAATGTACCCAACGACATTCCCCGGTTAGTGTAAAAATTATTGTCAAAAAGTGGTAGCTAAGAAACTGGGTTATGGAGGTGATGTGTTAGTGGAATGGTTAGCTGGTACGGTACTATTGAAGAACTATGGCGCCTGCCCTGCAACACATGGTAAAAACACACGGACAAATAATAATATAATAATAATAAAATTTATTCATAAAGTATAGGTACAATAGCATAACTTAGGTACACTTATAAATAATAAACGGCACAGTTGGATATTTGCCTGAACTAGGTTGAAACCTGTGTTTCAGGCGAGAAAGTAAAAAAGTATTTAAAACAAATACTTTCTGAAACTAAAACTAATCTTAACTAAAAATAAGAACTGTTAACTAAATATAAAACAAAGATAAATAAATTAACTTATATTATGCTAATTACATAATTAGTGAGAAATTTGAGCCTTTTTTATTTTATTTTATTACTACCAGTAAATCCTCCGTCTCTTCGTATGACACAGCTTGTAATTGCGAACTTATAGCTATTTTACAATTAAAATAATTAAGATGGTATATATTTATTATTCAGTTTAATCTGTTATACAAAAAAGGGCCTATAAAATTAGAAGTCATAAGTCATAAGTCATTTATTCATTACAAATTACATTGTGTGGAATATATGAGATTGAACTTAATACTATACAATAAAATATAAGTAGGTACACAAAAAATAACAAATCAAGTACACAATGCATAAAATGGATATAAAACAATGTCACACAAAATATAAAATGTCAAATTATTAAAAGATATGTATCAAGTAAAAAAAAAAGAAAAAAAATAATAAATCATTTAAATATTAGTTTCAAAATCATTCATTGATATACTGTCTGCTTGAAATTCCTCTATGCTATAATAACATTTCCTTAACAAAAACGATTTCAGTCTATTTTTAAAAGTATTGAGACAATAAACACTTTTCATTTCTACCGGCAGTTTGTTATATATGTTTATAGCTTGGACCTGTTGAAATCTGTTTGTAAATGTATATCTTGAGGTAGAATTAGATGTGCAGACTATATCTTTTCGTCTCTTGTTAGTAATGTCAGCATTGAAGGTGAGCAGCTTATGTTGTTTTAAAATGACATTTAGTAGGAATAGCTGGCGAACAGTCAGTACCTTACAGCGTTTATAGAGAAGGAAAGTGGGAAATAGGAAAGGACGAAAGGTAGCTACTTTTAAAACTGCTCTCTGAGCTCTTTCAAGAGGTAGTATAATGGTTTTTAGTGCTCCACCCCATGAAGTGATGCAATATTGAATGACGGACTGACACAGAGCTTGATATATTTGTAAGATCAGTTTTGAGTCTACGGTGGTACGAAGTTTTTTAAAAACAAACATTAGTTTTCTGACTCTAGTCACTAAATTTTCAATGTGATACATAAATGAAAGTGTGTCATCGATAATAATACCGAGATATTTTATGTTACTAGTGTTGTGAATAATAGGACAGTTACATGTGTTCTCTGCGGGATTGTTGCAATAGTGTGCAAATAAATCTGTGTCAGCGCCGTTGTGGTATGAGTGGCGCATAGAAAAATGGATATATTTTGTCTTATCAGCGTTTAATGTTAGTAAATTATGACAAAGCCAATTATTTATAATATTAAAACCTTGCTGTGCATTTTTAAACAAATCTGTCTTGGTTTTAGCTGTAAATATAATAGCTGTGTCGTCAGCATATGCTATTATCTTGCCATGGCCGATATTTAGGTTGCAAAGGTCATTTATGTAAATTAAAAATAACGTAGGGCCCAAAATACTACCCTGAGGTATACCAAAACCGGAACATTTTTGATCTTCACTCATAATGTCGTCTATTTCGATACACTGGTATCTTTCATCTAAATAGTCTGCCAAGAGTTTTAGCTGTGTCCCTCTTATGCCCAGAGACTCTAACTTGGTTAGGAGAATGGGAATTGAAATAGTATCAAAAGCTTTGGCAAGGTCAAGGAATATGCCCAGGGCATGATTCCCTTTGCCAAGCTCCTGAGAAACATAATCTGTCAAGCTATGAGTCGCGTCGGCTGTGGACAGTTTAGCTCTAAAACCATATTGTGAAGGGGATAGGAACTGGTTGTTTTCTAAGTAATTAACTAACCTAGTATTTATAATTTTTTCCAATATTTTTGATATTGAGGGAAGTAGGGATATCGGACGGTAATTGGTAACAAGATCTTTGTTGCCGGATTTAAAGATTGGAATAACTACAGCCTTCTTTAGACATCAAGGAAAAATCCCTTCAGATAGACAAAGTCGAAAAATATATGTTAAAGGAGGTGCAAAAATATGTTTAAAATATTTAATGATTTTATTGCTAATATTGTCCGAGCCAGCGGCACAGTTATCCTTCAGGCTAGTGATAATTCGAGCTACTTCATTTTCATCAGTGTCAAACATAACGAGCGACTTTAAGCTAACGTTGCAGATAGGTTGGGGGGGATGATTATATCCTAGGCTATAATTTTGGTTTTGAATACGTTCAGCAAGGTTTTTGCCCACATTAATAAAATAGTTATTTACATGGTTAGCAGAACTAAGTGGTGTTGAGTTAGCGTGCAGTAAACTCGAATTTGATTCGTGCTGTTTCGAGGAGTAAGTCATACTTTTAATATGTTGCCATATCTGCTTACTATTATTACCTGCCCTTTGTAATACATCTCTGTCATAATTAATTTTTAACTTTTTGAGTAGGTTGTTACAAAAATTTTTGTATCTTTTATATGTGGTTAGTAGTATAAGGTTGTCAGGGTCTCGTCTTGTTCGCTGATGGAGTCGATCTCTGTGTCTTATACACCGTATAAGACCAGGAGTAATCCAGGGTTTAATATTACAATTTTTCTTATTTATTGTTATTATTTTTGTGTTGCGTAAAATTGCTTGCTGGACATTTTCAATTAAATACGACAGAGATATATTAGGGTCGGCATTATTGTAAACTGGGCAAAAATCGATGTTACGTAAATCATGTTTGAGTTTGTTTATGTCTAATTTAGACCTTGTCTGCGGACGAATCTGCTTAGGTGGCGTCAAATTTACTGTTAGTAGGACAGCGTGGTGATCAGTTACAGTTGAGTTAGTAACAAGCGTAATGTATGTCAAGTTGGATTTAATCATTACATGATCGAGACAGGAACCGCTTTGATGGGTAGATAATGTATGAGCGGACTGAAGACCGTGATATGAACACAAATTAAGGTAGTTATGGGTTCCTGAATCGCAAGACTTTGAGCTAATGTTTATATTCAAGTCACCTGTTAGTATTATGTTTTTATTCGAAGATAGCGATTGCAGTATGCTATTTAGAGAGTTATGAAATGGATCTAAGTTTCTGAAAGAAGGAGATCTATACAAAGCGATAATAGCTGTGTCAGAACCAATTTTGAATATTAAACCATTGCAGTCTTGCAGAGTTGGCTCCTCTACTGTGACCTTTAATGATTTTTTAGCATAAACCACGACACCATCATTTTGATTTTGATTTGTAGTAGTATAGAAGAGATTGTAACCAGATATTATTGGGAGGTGATCGTACCGATTTAATAACCAACACTCGGTAAGAATGATTACATCACAATGAAAATTAAGCCTCTGAAAAAAAACATGTAAGCTATCTATATTTTTATGAATACTGCGAATATTTTGGGTAAGGATGGTTAGTGAATTTTCGTAACGGGTAAGATATTGTCTGCAATCTTCAACCTCACAAAACTTTGATTCAGATATAAAACTATTGTCTAGTTGCGTAATTAAATTTACATCCATATTTATAACTTATATATACTTTAGTCCTAAAATACACGTGAGTATGTGGCGCTCTTAGGCGCCTTCATAGTCGATCGAGTTAATGTACCTTAGTTCTGCTGCTTTTTTTGCAGGGCAGTCGGTGTCTCCCGTCTTGTGATTGCTTGGCTTTTTGAAGCGCACGCAAGTGGCACATTTAGGCGCCTCTGATTTCTTTTTGCAGTCTTGAATTGAATGCCCGTCTTGACAGCAATGACCGCATGTAGGGTCAGGAGTCTTGCACGTTTTAGCTGCATGTCCGTACTGCTGACATTTGTAACATCTGGTTACTAGCGTGAAGTCACGTACAGGGCAGGATGTCCAGTTAATGAAAACTCTGTCTTGAGTGATTAGGGCTTTACGAATGACTGCTGAAACTTCCAGGATGTAATTACAGGTCGTTGCGTCTTTCTTCCCAGATTTGTGGCTGAGTCTCATTGAGCTCAAAAATAAGTCTCTAGTCAAGGACGGTACTTTCTCTACTATGTTTTGTTCGTAGATACATTTAAAGACCTCATTTTCGCTGATTTGTGTAGGGACTCCTATGATTATAATGCGGGGTTTACGCTTTTGGGTTTCGTCGACGGTAAGACCTGACTTGGCTAGTTGCACTGATTGCTTCAGTTTTTCTAGGTCGGTTTTGGACTCCGTGCTGATGATAACCCCTCCGTTTCTTGTGTTTCGGACACCGCGAACTTTCAGCTGCATTTCTTCAGGACAGACGATTTTCTGGACCAAAGTTTTTGTTTCATCGCTAGTTTTTGACCTATCACTAGGATAAATGGCTACGGAACTCAGAGAAGTAGGCCGAACAAAACTATTGGTCCCCTTCTTTACCATGTCAGCGAAGGAAGAATTTGTCATGGCTTGGTTGGTACAGGACTCTTTGATCGTTTGTTTAATCTCTGTCAAATTTTTCGCCAAATCCAGTTGGTCACTTTGATTCTGCAAGGACACATGTGTTTGTATAGCTTTCTGTTTGAGTGACTGATACTGAACAGCCAATTGAGCAACACTATTTCCAACTTGGCGGCAGAGGTTAGCAATCCTCAACTTTTGCTCCGAGTTCAGTTTTCCGTCGGCGGAAATCGTACATATTTCGCCAAGGTACTGTTGGACAGACCCCATCCATTGCTGTATTTCCGGTGTTGAAATAACTTCCATTTTCTCACTTTTGGGCGTTGATGGTGCAGGGGGGCCGCTTCGCGTTGGACTACCATCCATTTTTGAGGCAAATAACACTATCAATTGTTCATAATTAAACTAATTTCGTATAAAACACACAGTCGGTAAACTAGGTCACTATTTATGCAATTGTTAATTTATTAATTATGCGCACGTCTATATGAGTCGACGATAACTTAGATTATCAATGGGCAGGCGGTGACTGGCCACTCACTAGATGGGCCCCCTTCTGGCCGCCACAGGCATACAGCCAAACAGGCGACAGGGAGCAACATGGGTGTGAGCAGCTTGGGGTGTCGAGCGGTGCGGCGCCGGTTTCACCATCACGAAGAAGGCCCGTGAGCGGGTTTCCCCGTAGTTATGCCCTTGAAAATGACACTTCCACCCCCGAGCATACAAGCTCTGGCGACCTCCCTCTGGCCGGCCGATTAAGGCAAGACAGAGTTGAGAGTCCTGCGGACGCTCTTGGTGTTCCACTCCCGCCGGCCAGTGAAGGCAAGCGGGAGACGAGGCCCTGACCGTCTCTCTGAGGCATCGGGACCGCAGTGTCGCCACACACATTCAGCTCGCCACAAAGCTGCCCTGCGGTTTGTGTACTCTTATTTCACCCTCATGAGACATTTTTTATTGGTGTCATAAGGATTTCAAGAGCTGCTACTATGCCCTCAGAGTGTTGCGTTAATCTCATATAGGGAGACAACGACTAGCCCCGAGGGGTTTTATTATTATTATTATTACATTAACATTAAAAGAAACAATAGAGGGCCAAGTATGCTCCCCTGGGGTACCCCTACAGTAACTGCTTTAATCTGTGACTTAATCTTAGCAGCTCCTCTATTTTCGATGAGGGTGGTTAATTCTACGTATTGCGTTCTGTCGCAGAGATAACTACTTAGCCAATCAGCTGCAAGTCTACGTATTCCATATGGTTCACATTTGCGAAGCAACAGGGTGTGGAATACACAGTCGAACGCACGACCCATATCAAAAAGTAAGGTAGTAGTAGGCACTTTTCTGTTAATACCATCTATTATATTATTTATTCGTTTAAAGGTGGCTAGTGATGTTGATTTCCCCTTTTGGAATCCGGTTTGTTCCGGACATAAAATATTATATTTGGCATTAGGCGAGAGTGCATAATTTTCTCAAATACCTTAGACAATAGAGGTTTAAGAGCGATTGGTCGGTAATTGGGTACTTCAGCTTTATTTCCTTTTTTGTAAATAGGCTGCTTTATGACAGTTGTTTTCAGTCTGGCAGGAAAAATCCTTGTAAGAGCGATAAATTAAATAAATGCTCAAGTGGATTTGATATGTGCTGACTACAAGCTTTTATGATTTTTGTTGGAAGATTGTCATAGCCGACTGATAGCGTGTCTTTAAGATACATAATTGTCTTTTTGTTGCTTCCGACTTAGTGGGATACAAAAATATACTGGCATTATTATTTTTAAGGCTGAAATTTACACAATTTATTTTATCGTTCTTATTATTATTAGTAGAATTTCTAAAATAATTATTGAAAATATTTGAGATATTAAGAGGATTTTTAATGGAATTATTATTAATTATTAAATGTGTAATATTTTTTGAATGAATGCTATTATTTTTAACTGCCATTTCGCTTTACAGATGTTTTAGATTTGTATTTAATAGATTCATTGCTTAATTTTTGAGCTGTAACCAAGCACTTTTTGTATATTTTATTATATTTAATTTTATTGTGCACGGTTCGTGACTTATACTCGTAGTACTGTAATCTGAGGTACGCTTTTTATTTGATGCCTTTCTCAAACCCTTAGTTAGCCACGTTAGTTTGTTTTTGTACAAGATATTTTTGTAATGGGAAACAAAGATCAAAAAATAATAAAAGCGTGTCGTTAAAGGTATTGAATGTCGAGTTGGCGTTATCTTCTGAGAATATATATGACCATGATAGTAATTTTAGACAATTTTCGTACCGTTTTACATTGATGTTGCATAAATCTCTTTTATATATGTGTTTAAATAAAGGTGGCATACTTTTGTTTTCAATCGGTATTTAAAGTAATTGTCCAGTGTTGTGATCAGAGAGAAACAATGGTAGCACACTTCCTTTTGCGTCTGGTATGTTGCTTAATATTTGGTCGAGACATGAATTTAATCTAGTAGGTTCATTGATATGAATATTAAAATTCTAGGTTTCAATTAATTTAGAAAATTTTGATACTTTTTCGCAAGGTTTGAGTAGATCTATATTAAAATCACCTGTAATAATAAGCTTTTACTTTGTTTTATGCTATAATTGATGCATTACTAATTCTAGCTTGTTGAGAAACAAAAGAGGTTGGGTATTTTTGAGTTATTGTCTGTAAGTTTTGCAATTTTTGCAAGCGGAATTTGATTATCATTAAAATTTTATTCCGAATCGAATGACACCTCGTTTATAGTTTTCCGAGACTGCTGAAGAAAGTTGAGCGAAAAAAACACTTGATAACCAGACTAGGTACCTATACATCTCGAATCGAATGAGCTGTCGCTCATACTTATGTTAATTACTAAAGCTACTAAGAATAGTAGCTTTAGTAATTAACAAAATTAATGTTTTGATATTAATTTCATTGACTTCATTGAAGGATTTTACCAAAAAAAGCAAGTTAAATATCATGTCTCGACCAAATATTGTGTTGACACACACACACACACACACACACACACGCGCGCACACACACACACACACACACACACACACACACACACACACACACACACACACACACACTCCCACGCACTTTTATTTTCGTTAATTTTCATTCATTTTATTTGTTTTTAATTTAATTTAATTTTAATAATTTTTCCCTAAGTTTCTAAGTTCTAAACTAGCTATTGTATCTTTGCACACCTAAATTATTTCATTCATCTTTAAGCATTGTAAATGGGAAGAGCGAAACATCCTATCACAAGCAAATCCTTGCTTAAAAGGTTGTTTTTAATGAATTATGTAAAACAACAAAGTGATGAAATAAATATTTTTTATTTATTTTTTATGTATTTTATTTTTAATGTCTTTTTAATCTTTAGAATCTTCACTAAAATCTTCAAACAACGGTATTTCTTGGGATTCTATGTTCTTTTTTCTTCTAGCTCTGAAAACAAAGATACAAAATATAACATAACCTTAAGTTTATGGAAGAAAATATATCTATAAATATACCTATACTATGTAACGAAGCAATAACAAAAGCCGTGATAGTTCTTAATCTAGCGGCTAGATGTCGCAAGCGAGGGCCTAACTCGCGTGCAGGAAAGGATAGAAAAAATTGAGGTCTAGTAGATTAGAGAAAATTAAATCATAGTCCAGATACAGTACGATCAACGTATCTTGACCGGATTGAAGTTAGGTTTTTATCACTTTCGCGCAAGTCATAGAGATGCGACCTTAAAATTACTTACGAAAACGATTAATCGATTAAAAATACTAACAACATTTTAATTCAACAATATAAAAACACTATTTATATGAGTTCATAAAAGTTTAAATTTAAAACAGTTACAGTAAATAATAAAGAAACTTTGAAAAACTATTTCTTTACCAAAATAATCACAAAAAAACATGATGATTATATGATTATAAAAGATGAATTAGTAATACTAATTATGACAATGTAATGCGCAATCGCATCTCTAATCCTCTTGGTTTAGTTACCGCCCCCGCCCCCCGCTTCCTGTCACCATTTACTTCCAAAAAATGCATCTGCGCAACCACTTATCGCCTACTTCAGTCCGGCCTAGTTACGTCAATCGTACTGTAGGTGGTTCGATTCCGGCCCCGGGCATAAGGAGGTCTCGGGTCCGATTCATGGGTCTGGACTTAAAATTTTTCTATCGTTCAAAAATTCAATTATTGTATTAGTTTGAGCTCTAACTGACAGGCTGATATCCGCCAGCGGACTGATAGTGTGTGTGAGCCGTTAGGTGACCATTATTATGATGCGAAATATAACATGTTATTCTCACCTCTTCGGATATGGTTCTTTTAAATGGAAGGTACGATGATGTAGCTGCATACTATTCTTCTGCGTGAATCTCTTGTCACATAATGGACACTTATACGGTTTCTCTCCGGTGTGTGTCTGAAACAAACTCTGTATTATCAACGTATCACACTAATCACACTAATATTATAAAGGCGAAAGTTTGTGAGTGTGTATGTTTGTTACTTCTTCACGTCTAAACGGCTGGAGCGATTTTAATAAATTATAACTTTTAAACTTACGCGTTGCATTATAAATACAATTTGACACGGGAATAAACGCGTTTAATCTAGGTAAAGTTATTTACCTTATGCTTGACGTTTCGATCGGGTTACACCGACCGTGGTCACAAGCTGACTGAGTATAAAGCATAAGGTAAATAACTTTACCTAGATTAAACGCGTTTATTCCCGTGTCAAATTGTATTGATTTTAATAAAATTTGGTATGGAGTTAGCTGACACCCTGGATTAACACATAGAATAATAAAGAATAATAAACCGCGGGTAACACCGCAGCGAATAAAAAAAAAAAACTACGAAATGGGGTCGCGCTCGCGCGTCGCCCATAACAGTATCAGCGACACATACATCCTTGTTTGGCAAAGATCTGAATGTGACCGCACTGCGCTCCTCAGCTACAGTGCCCATCAACCGAAACACAGTGCTGTGTCAACATTACTATTTCACGGAAGAATAACTGACGCTATTATGGTACAGACTAAGACGGCATATGGCTTAGACCCTACCACTATATACCTAGTCTAGCCATAAATATTGTTACGAAGAAAAAACATTTTTTTTTATTGCAAATAATATTTATTACTTGTACAGTGTGTTAGTTTAATACATAAATAAAAAACAATTCAAAATATAAAAAGCTTATTCGAAGTGGTCTCCATTGGCTGCAACACAGTCCTTTAAACGTTGAGGCCAGTTATCAATAGAAGCACGCACTCTTTCCATGGGAAAATTCTTCACTGCCAATCGTATGGATTGTTTTAGGGACTCCAAATTATCATGGCGTTTAGAGCAAGCCATACTCTCTAAAACTGACCATAAATCATAATCCAGCGGATTAAGATCGGGACTAGACGACGGACGGCCAGTCTTCAGCTCTGATGAAGTCCGAAACGTTCA
This sequence comes from Herminia tarsipennalis, assembly GCA_945859575.2. NCBI lineage: Eukaryota > Metazoa > Arthropoda > Insecta > Lepidoptera > Erebidae > Herminia > Herminia tarsipennalis. Next base: position 18,699,318 of record OX243849.2, on the reverse strand, counting down.
CTTCCAACCAAGACTGCGTGGACCGAGCTTTATGACCCGGCGCTGAGTCTTGTTGGAAGGACCATACTTGGTTATTGAACATGGTGTTGTTAAGGGGTTTAACTACCTTCTCAAGAATGGTATCTTGATACACTTGTGCCGATGTTTTGATACCTTTTTCACAAAAATATGGCTCAGTCACTCCTTCATAGCTAACACCCCACCAAACCATCACTGAAGTCGGATAATGCCCACGTTGCACTCTGTCGACTAATTGGGAAGCTTCCTTAGAGCTTTGAGCATAAATACGGTCATTTTGTTTGTTAAAATGATGCTCAACTGTAAAGATTTTCTCATCCGTAAACAAAATTTTTCTGTGACCTCCCTTTGCGTACCGCTTCAGTAGTTGCTTCGATTTTACCACCCTATTCTTTTTTAAATTATCAGTTAAAAAATGACCAGTGCGTCTCTTATAGGCTGCAAGTCCTAAGTCATCTTTTAAAATGCGTGACATGGTTCTGGGTGCTATCTTCATCTCCCGAGATAAAATCTTTTGCTTTCGGACAGGATTTCTTCGAATTCTTTCCCTTACTGCTTTGACCACCATTTTCGTACGAACACTACGTGGACGGCCAGATCTTTTTCTGTCACAAACAGAGAAGGTCTCATTGTACCTATTAATAGCCCGGTACACAAACATTTGACTAATACCAAGCGTATGGAGAGTTTTAAAAATTACATTCGGCTCCATACCAACTTTGTGTAATGCAATCACAGCGATTCGGTTTTCTTTATCACCCCACTCCATTTTAATATAGCAAAATATTGTACAATGTATTGGCGCCAAAATTAGAAAATACAATGAACAATCGTATAAAAATGACAGATTCCAAATTCAAATGTAATATCTTTCTTATTTTTAATTGTAACAGTATTTATGGCCAGACTAGGTATACTACTAGCTGTTCCGCGCAAGTTCCCCCGTTTTTGCAATATTTTTTATTGCTGCTCCGCTCCTATTGGTCGTAGCGTGATGTTATACAGCCTGTAGCCTTCCTCGATAAATGGGCTATCAAACAGTAAAAAAAATTAAACTGGTTGCTAAGCAACGCGAATAACGATATGTCACACATTGATTGGGTCGCATGCACCTGGGCCCACTAAAGCTCTCACAGACATGGTTGTTTATTACAATGTCATCAATGTTTTGGCGATTGCTCGCTGCAATCGTCAAAACATGCAATACAAATGGTAATAAAAAAAAAAGCTGTCACAGGTATGGTTGTTTATTCAATGTCATTAATGTTTTCTTATGACGTTATCACGTGAAATTATGGTTCGTAAATCCGACTTTACAGACAATCATTTTTTTTTAATCTTACGGTAAATTACAGTAAAGCCAGAGTGGTCAGCATTACCGGTGATAGGTCAAAGCCATAGTGTGCCTTGGTGGGTACCAGCCATAGACATATAAACCAGGACTGCGCCATCCCTTTGAATTAAAAAGTAAAAATTTACTGCAAAGCGTGAAAGAGAAAAAAACTCGTGCGGTCTTTGACAGGTATTGTCCACAAAGAAGCGTTGTCTCTTTCTAGATGTGGTCAATTTTGTGAGGTTATGGCGCAGTCCTGGAGGCCTACTCTAATTCAATGAAAACGAAGTTTCGATCAAAAATGTGGTAGTAAAATACAGAACCAGGAACATCTATTTAATCCACTCGTTCCAGAAAATCCATAGGTCCGAACTTCTTGTGCTTATCCAAAAATTAATTAGAATAGTTCCTGTAAACTTAGGAAATTTAAGGAAACGAAAATTCATGAATTTCGTTTTAAAGAAAGAGAGTAGGCCTACTGTTCTCTACAGTCAGTTATTCTTCACTGTTTCGGTTGAAGGTCACTGTAGCAAGTATAATTACTGGACAAATGAGACTTTTAAACAAATGTCTTAAATAAGGAGCGCGGTACCAAACAAGGAGTTGTGCGTCACTGACTACGCCTACTCTGTTTCTTTAAAACAAAATTCATGAATATTCGTTTCCTTAAATTTCTTAAGTTTACTGGGCTGTTCTAGTTAATTTTTGGATATGTACAAGTAGTTCGAACTCATGGACGATTTTCTGGAACAAGTGAATTAAACAGATGTTTCTGGTTCTGTATATTACTATATGTATTATATACATCATAGAGATGAGTTCAGACTCGGAGACGGACGTGTGCACTTGCAATATTTATATATTAGATTAATATAAAAGTGACCTACTTTTAGTACTGAGTGATGTCATGTAATTTTGCTTGTTGCGAGTGTGTAAAATTGTAACTATGCGCGCTTAATATGAAAAGTATTTTAATAGTTGTTACTCAATATGGATAACAAACCTGCTAAACTGACCGGGAGTGCCCAGCCACCTCAGTCTCCGATGAAGCCGCAAAGCCCAGCCCAGGAATCGTCGGGTTTCACGTTCGATCTCGTGACCACGCCCGATATCCAGAAGTGGATGTCTGCTACCGACCAACAATTGGGCGAAGTATGCTCGATTGCTTCTGATGGAAAACTAAATAGCGAACAAAAAATGAAGATATCGAATCTGTGCCGAAAAGTCCAATACAACGCATCGCAAATGGCAGTAATATACCAGTCGCTGAAACAAAAAATGATTGAGGCCTCTACCATTATCAAAGAACTTAAAGAAAAAAGCAGTCTATCGGAGCACATCACGGTGCTTAAGAAGACTATTGAGGAGTCTTGTTCTGGAAATACTTCGTTTGCAGATATCGTGAAAAAGAAGTCTAATACTATAGTTCGCCCAAACAACTTAAGCACTGTTGCCATCTATCCACAGGACAAGCAAAAATCTAGTGATGAAACAAAGTCGCTTGTGCAATCAATCATTAGGCCTGACCAAATGAAGTTACATGTTCGAGGTGTAAGAAAAACGACGAAAGGAGGTGTAATTATTAGCACCGAATCAAAGGACGACGCTGAAAAACTCAAACAGGCAGTACAGTTGTCCTCTTCCGGCCTTACCGCCGGCGACCCACACAAGCGCAACCCACGAGTTATTGTTATTGGAGTGCCAGCTTCTTTGTCGGAGAAGGAGTTCTTTACATATATATACGAACAAAACGTAGCCGAGAAAGTACCTTCAGTGTCCATTGATATGTTTTTGTCCTCTACAAAACTTAGCCACAAATCTGGAAAAAAAGGCGCCTCGACCTGTAACTTCATAATTGAAGTCCCAGCACAGGTTAGAAAAATATTAGTTTCGCAAGGCAGATTATTTATTAACTGGACTTCCTGCCCTGTCAGAGATTTCACGATAGTAACAAGATGTTACAACTGTCACCAATATGGCCATGCGGCTAAATCTTGCAGAGAAACTACCCCAACGTGCGGACATTGCGGGGAAAATGGCCACTCGATGACGGAATGCATCATGAAAGCTGACTCGCCGAAATGCGCGACATGCCGACGGTTCGGCAAGCCTCACACCCATAAAACGGGTGATGCTCAGTGCCCTGCTAAAAAAGCTGCGGAGTACAGGTATATCAACTCAGTTGATTATGAGGGCGCCTAGATCGCCGCTTTTTATACATTTCATTTAGCAGATAAACTAGTAGGTAATAACTTTTTGTTTTTTGTTTTTACATCATACGTTAGTTTTTTCATCAATCGCCTAGAATTAACTATTTTTAGTAAGCACATAAACACTATCTATTTTGGCTAATTTATTGATATCATTACAAATTAAAAATCATATAAACCATCCATATCTTTTGTTACTAATTAATAAAAATCATCTTGACCTAGAAATAATTGTAAGCGCTGCATTATTAAAACCTTGAAACTCACATACGTAATGTAACAATTTTTGCCCTCATTTACAGTTCAAACGATGCAAATATTTTTAGTGTAATAGAATAGGTATAGCGTAATATGACATTTTATTTAAATTCATTTACTTTTACTGTTGGAGAGTGAGTGGCAACACTGGTGACGTGAACATTGGCTCCTTATTTAAAAATAATAGAAAATAACAATAAATAGTTTATTTGACATACTGTATAATTCAATTGAGTGTAAACATTGTAGTATACAAGTGACATTGTTAGTGTGGTTCTAAAGTTAATAAAACAACAATATAATGGTGTGTGTAAAACAGTGACTAAAACCTACAAAATACTTAAATAATTATATAATATACTATTTTGTGAACAATATAATAAACTCCTAATCTTAAACTAAGTTCTGAACACAAGTTTGGTTGAAAATATTCGTATTCTACAGTGATAAAATATTTTTTCTTTCGTAAACCGTTATTTTATGGGAACTAATTCGAAAACTTCGTGTTTACCCTACTACTAACGCTGCGAGCGGTGAGTAGCGAAACAAATATTGACGTTGATTGACATTAATACTTGGGTTGCTGTTGCAAAAAAATAATAAATACTGCTTTCAACGCCATCTATTATCGAGAAGAGGAACGAAATTTGCTATTAATCTGACATTCGATACAGTGTTGCTACACCTAAAATACCTTTAAGGTGAACTTAGGGAGACCAGATTAATTATTTATTTCTAAATTGTGGGAAATAATATTATAATGGAGCATGAAAATGTTACACTTAGAAAAAAATCAAATGCGCTGACAAATAACTCGGACTCATCAATGTTTGAGACTACAGTAAAAAGCTTACCAAATGACTCAATAGAAGATGAACGAATCACTATACTAACAGAACAAATTGATAAGTTGACCTCCAAGTTACAAAGTGCAGACCAAGAAATCGACAATCTGATGTGCGAAAATACGAGCTTAAGATCAAATTTAGATAAAACAAAGAGAGTTATAGAACTTTATAAAAAAATCGAAACCGAAGGTATTAAAAATTCTACTCCAAAATCGAGGCGCAAATCTACACCATATGGTCAAACATCAACACCCATAAAGTTAAAATGTCTAAAAAATAGATCTGTACCTAACTCTCCCATTGAGTCAGGGTTGGGAAAACCATACTTGGCCACAATGTTGCACGAAAATCGGCCAACCACATCATTAGGTGATATTAAGTATAAGTGTTTCTTACCAATGACGAACGAAAAGCGTATCAATACGTCGACAAACCTCGATATGGGAACACTGGTTGACTGTGCTCCTATTAAACCGCTGATACCAGATTACAAATCGGATACAACGTCAAAGACTGACAAAGATACTGGCACACAAACGAAGACAAAACATCGAGTGTTTATTTTTTCTGACCAAACGGGATTTGGCATTAGACGGATACTACAAAACCTTCTAGGGAACAGCTTTATTGTTACGTCAATTATTAAACCCTACGCTCCAATTAATGAAATATTGTGCTCATGTGCTTCGATGTGTAAGGATTTTACCTACTCTGACTACGTGTTAATAATGGGAGGCTCTCAAGACAATAACCCTTTAGACTTACAGTCAAATTTATATTATGTTTTAAGCCAAATGAAACACACAAACGTTTTAGTAGGTAAAGTCTACTCTAATAAATACCTTAATAGGCATATGGTTAATAATCTCATAAGGCAAATATGTCTTAGGTATGGAAATTCAGTTTTTTTGTCTCTTGATTTAGTTTTACATGATAATTGGAATCCTAAGCATATTAATAAACTCCATGCTAGTCGTATAATCCATAAAGAAATTTTACGCTTGAAATACGCTGCTAACTATAATAACTATATAAACGGCATGGTAACACATACAGGTTTCAACACAACAATTACAACTAAGAATGTTTATGTGCAAACTGATAGTATAACTTTAGGTAATAATGACATAAATAATATACAAATTAATTTATCTGGGACTAATCTAGACAAGGCTGGCAAAGATAATTCTGAAACTTTTTTTCGCTCCTAAATCTTTAGCAATATTACATCAAAACATAAATGGTCTTATTGGTAAATCGGAAATGTTATGTGTTCATCTAAACGAAATGAAAAAGTATATTGATGTAATGTGTATCACCGAACATAACATGAAAATGGGCGACGAACTATATTTAAATATACCAAATATGAATTTAGCGGCATCGTATATGAGAAAGTCGAGACATGGGGGATCATGTATTATTGTAAACAACGGTATTAGGTACCGAACTGTTCATGAAATGAACAAACTTTCAACTGAAAACAAGTTTGAGTGCTCTGTGATAGAACTGATCAGTTTTGGTATCTATGTTGCCTGTATTTACAGACCGCCTAAACTCGACTCATCTTCTCTTGAATGTTTTTATGATAAAATGTACATTCTCTTGTCGTATCTGTGTAAAAATAAAAATAAGAAAGTTATATTATGTGGGGACTTCAACATAGATCTACGTCAAAAAAATAGAATTTCTTTAGAGTTTCAAAACATTATTTGGTCATTCAAATTGAAAGCAGAATTTCAGCATGCCACTCGATATATTAGTAACACATGCATTGACAATATACTACATAACTTACGGCAGTGTAAGAGTGAATCACTAGAACTCGCTATATCTGATCATTCTGCACAAATCATACGATGTCCTGTTAGCTCAAGCTCTCTGCTTGAACATTGGTTTTTACTTAAAAGGGATTTTTCGTCAGTAAATAGATGTAAATTCAAAAATTATATAAAACAATTGAGTTTCTCGCAAGTGTACGTGGAGACTGAAGCAAATGAGGCATTCAACTGTTTTCTTAACTTATTTAAGCTGCTGTATGACTTATGCTTTCCCGTAATTAAAATTAAAATGTCACTCAAAGCTAAGCCAAAATGGATATCTAAGGGTATAAAGGTATGCAGCCAAAAGAAACGTGAATTACTTTGGAAGTATAGGAAAAACCCAACCACGTGTAATAAAATACAGTTTAAAACCTATACTACCAGGCTCAAGAAGGTAGTCAAACTAACCCAGAAGTCACAGAATGATCATTATATAAAAAATTATGAAAACAAATCAAAAGCGACTTGGAGGATTATAAATGGAGTAAAAAACAAACAGCCTAATCTAAATTTTACTGAAATTAAATTTAATGACAAATTGATAAATAATCCCAAATTAATATGTAATGCTTTTAATGACTACTATGTTGACATTGTAAATAATGAGAGTAATCTGAAGTTTATGAAAACTTCACCTGGTCAAGTATGTAATTCAATTTTTATGAGTCCTATATCATCTTTTGACATTCTTAATATAATCATGGATTTGAAAAATACAAAAAGCGCCGGTATTGATGGAATAACAACGTCTATAGTCAAAGATGTTGGTAACTTGATAGCACCTGTTATATCCTATTTAATTAACTTAAGCCTTGAACAGGGTGTCTTCCCTCATGAACTAAAAAAATCCATAATTAAACCAATTCATAAGAAGGGCGACACTCTCAACATAGGTAATTACAGACCGGTAGCACTGTTGCCTATATTTGCTAAATTATACGAAAAAGTTATCTATAATTCTATATATACCTTTTTTGAAAAGGAATCTGTCCTGATACCTGAACAATATGGCTTTAGGAAAAATAAAAACATAAACATGGCTACCTATGATTTTCTACGATCTGTTACTTCTAATATGGACAGAAGACAGCCGGCAATGGGTCTTTTTATGGATATGACGAAAGCTTTTGACTATGTTAGGCATGATACTTTACTAATTAAACTTTCTTCTTATGGAATAAGGGGTAATGCTCATAAATTGATCTCGTCTTACTTATCTGACAGGGAGCAGGTCACGCAAATAACTACAGTAAGCACAATAACAAAAATGGAGGAAACATGTCAATCTAGTGTCAGAAAGGTTAAATACGGTGTACCCCAGGGAAGTGTGCTGGGACCACTGCTTTTTATTATATATATAAATGACATTTCAATTAATATTAATGACAAAATTACATTATTTGCCGATGATTGTACAGTATTATTCTCCGACTCAAAATTGACAACACTACAATCTACTATTAATAACACACTGACATGTATTATCCATTGGTTGACATTAAATAATTTAAAAATTAATTTAGATAAAACTAAACTTATTAATTTCAAGCAAAGGCCAGTAGTAAATAGAAATGACGATAGAATTAATATTAGTTACCAGGGGACACAAATTAAAGAATGTTCAAGCACTAAATTTCTAGGGATACATTTGGATCAGAAATTGAACTGGAAGACACACGTTGAACATGTATGCAAAAAGATCAGCCAGTTTACGTATGGGTTGTACCGGCTGAAATACATAACGAGTAGAGACGCGCTCATAACTGCCTACCATGGATACATTTCCTCGACATTGCGTTATGGTATTATTTTTTGGGGGAACTCTGCTGACTGGCTCCTTGTGTTTAGAGCGCAGAAACGCTGTATTAGAACAATGTTCAATTTAAAGCCAAGAGACTCGTGCCGACCTTATTTTATTAAACATTGTCTACTAACTTTACCTTGCCTATACATTTACGAAAGCGCAATATTTGTGAAACAGAATATAAACCTATTCAGTAAAAGAGATCGACAACGTCACTTTGGTAAATTGTGTGTGGTACCGTGTAAAACAACGCTGATGCATAATAGCATATTTTGTAAAGCGCCACTAATATATAACAAACTTCCATCGTGCATTAAGAACATAGACAATAAGGTCAAATTTAAAAAGCAGCTTAATAATATGCTTACGGAAAAGTGTTACTACACCCTAAATGATTATTTTAATGATAGTATAGTTGACATGCCTTGATTTCGATAATTATATTGACTGTAAATCTGATTAATAATAATAATATTGTTTTGTAATTAATTTAAATAACTAACTATATACTAATTATTTGTGAACATTTGCACACCAAATAGGTTAAACATAGATTGCACTAATTATTGTAATTACTAACACCTTTTTGTACCTGTGTTTTTGCAAAATAAATATATATTGAATATTGAAAATATGTAGTTAAGTAGATATTATTAAGCGATTTAGAAACATTGATTCCTTTAAGTTTAAAGTAAACACCTGAGATACAGGTTTATGTTTAACCTAGTTACTAGTACTATATTATCTGTGACTTAGTTCAGGGTATAGCTAATTGCAAATAATTAGACTTATCCCTATTTGTAATACCTATTGTAATTTTATTTTTAAGAATTAAGATTTTTCTATGTCTTTAAAGCTGTATAAAATACTTTTATTTATAATTATATTTCAAAAATATGTATACTACTATTTTATAAGTATGTTTATCAGTTGTCTGGTTGCCATAGTACAGGATCTGCCTAGTTTGGGATCAGATGACCGTGTAGGAGTTGTCCTAAAATGTTATCATATACTTTGATATTATAATGTATTTACTGCCTAATTGTTGTATATCATTTTTTGTAAAAGATTTTTACTTACTTAATAAAATTATTATTATTAAAAAAAAAAAAAAAAAAAATTACTACCTCATTTGTGATTGAAACTTCGTTTTGATTGAATTAGAGTAGGCCTCCTATCATAGGCTACGCGTGACACCATCAGGCACACCTGCTAGTCTTTACATTTCGTGGTTTAAAAAAAAATCTTAGATAATAATATATCTTACCAACTGGTGTCTCCCCAAGCTACTTAAATGGTAGAAGTGCACTCCGCAAGTATCACAAGAGTATGCTTTCTCTTTGGTGTGGATATTCATGTGCGATGTAATATTGTATCCCTGTAAAACATAATTTTACAAAGCGTTGATTATAAGCTTTTAACTAGCGGAGCGGGTCTTTATTTTCATAGAATAGAAAAAAAAAATAGATCGTTAAGGGAGCATTCACGTATTATGTAAGCAGTGGTGACGAAGGGCCCTAAAACACCATTCCATTCGGTTTCCCTTTAAATTCTAGTAACTTATTATTGTACGTACAAAATCAGTTATTTCAGTCATTTTCATAGAATAGAAAAAAAAATAGATCGTCAAGGGAGCATTCACGTATTATGTAAGCAGTGGTAACACCATTCCATTCGGTTTCCCTTTAAATTCTACTAACTTATTATTGTTAGAACAAAATCAGTTATTTCAGTCATTAAGTAAGCAATGCTAACCCCCCCTGTTTCGTCCCTCCCTCCCTCCATGCACACATGCACACACAAACATTCGTATAATTTTGTCGCACGACGGTGGGGTGCATATCACTTAACTGAATACAAATATTATTGACGTAACCACCATTAAACCTTCTCCATGCTGAAGCAAACCCCTCATTCGCCCCATTGGTGTTTCCGTGATACTTTAATGGCCCCCAAGTCAAACCAGTATCTTATCTTATACCTATATAATTCTTGTATATGTCAGGGTGGCCTTGTGTTGTGAGCTATTAGCGGTTCAATATTCGAATTAACATTACGGAAAATGGTAATCGAGGCAAGATAAGGTTCGAGCAAGGTGAAGTCCGCCTACTGTTTCAATCATTTCGATTATACAAATGCCACTGCATCACTGTCCTTATCCTATAACCACACTAAAACTTTGCACACACGACTATAAAAATAGCGACGTCTATCGGTAGACGTGTTGTCGCTACGACCGCACGATTACGACTGCCAAATTAGCAGGGTGGGGACACTGTCGTTTAAGTGACAGATCAGTAATTGAAGAGTCGGCATCTGTTTTTTGTTTCCGAAAATATTTAGTCACTACCTAATTACCTTTAAGTTCAATAGATGGCGTTACCATTTTGAATAAACTTTTAGGATTTATTTTGTTTTAAGAAATGAATAAAACAGTGCTTTTTTATTTGTTTTATCAAATAATGGTCTTTAAAATGCTTTATCTTAAAATAATGTTGTTTGTCACTACTAAATAATACTGGCCTCTATAGTAAGTGTCCAGTTTGTTTATGGTACTTGAAAAAAGTTATCTTTTGACAACTGTCAAACAAGCCATCACAGAATTGGAAGTTTTATTCATTGGTTGTATTATTTAAATTAATTTCATATGCGATAATTTCAAAAGCCCTGAGCTATCAGTTATTTGAATAATATATGTGTTATCTTGGGTTTGCGTATTTGTTGTTCCATTTCATAATTGTGGCTGTGATAATTTCGTACAAGTGCGTTGAATACGCTCCGTGTTAAATTAAATCTATAGATTTGATTTAATCTTGCAACGGACACTTTATTGTTTAAAATATGGCATTGGATAATGTCGCGTTAGAATAAATATCTAGACTTTGTGCTTTTGTTAGAAAACCTAGTTGTAAGTAAGTAGGTAATAAATAATAAATAAATATTATATTAATATAAAAACTCATCTTTTCTTATTTTTTCCTACTACAAATAACTGAATCATCTATCAGCATCAAGGTTGTTTATTAATCTCAACGATTCCATGACGTTTTAGCATTTTTCATGAGAGTCATTTTAAAGTTTGATATTCAATATAAAACTTAAAAATGCCTCTCTTAAAAAAATGAGAACATTTAAAACAATCGTTGAAATTAATAAAATGATTTGTTGCTAATAAAACCTACAGGTATGCCTAAGTAGCATACCATACCGCATAAATGATATTTCTGGAAACAAAATGCAGATGGCGCATTGTCGTCTGTCAAAATCAAAACGGTTTGCTTTTTTACACTGCAAGAGGGCCCTCTTTTTCCGTAGTATTAGTTTACTCTTTGCAAATTAGACTCACTGCCCCAATACCGGCACTTCAAATGTAAACGTCAAACGAATGTCACGCCATGATGAGTCAATAGACTTTCTATTTTATCAAAACAGATACTAGATCAACGGAAATCAATTAGCGTTTTAATCATTCTTATATAGAATCTGAATAATATAATCTGAATCTCGGCAACGGCTCCAGCGATTTATTTTCATGAAATTTAATGTGGGGATTTCGGGGGCGATAAATCGATCTAGCTAGATTTCATTTTTAGAAAATGTCGTTTAAAAAAAACGAGCATTGCTAGGTCACAACTCTAGTATAATATACCATAAACAAAGCCAAAATACCTCTGTTAAAATGCTTACCCTGATGGTGGCTCCACAGATTTCACAAACATGTGTGTGTTTGGGTGTTATAGGTAAACCTTTGTGTTCTGAGCGATGGTGCTTTACATATCTATAGTAACTTGGAAACACCTTATTGCACTGGAAATAGAAAAAGGAAAGATATTGGTTAAAATGTCGGAGAATAAATCAGAGGTATTTATAGGAATACACCGGTGTGGGAGCACCTTTAAGGTGGTAACGATATTGACAACAGTTGGATATAGTTTCAAACAGATTTGTTTTGTTGCAACAGGTTACTAAATGTTTTGTTGAGAAATGTTTACATCACATAATTCATCATACATCATTCATAAATAATCTATACTAATATTATAAAGCTGAATAGTTTGTTTGTTTGAGCGCGGTAATCTCAGGAACTACGGATCCGAATTGAAAAATTCTTTCACTGTTGGATAGCCCATTTATCGGGGAAGGCTATAGGCTATATAACATCATGCTATGACCAATAGGAGCGGAGATGTTGCAAAAACGGGGAAAATTTACGCAGACGAAGTTGCGCAAGACAGCTACTTCATCATATAAATATTATTAAGCTGAAGAGTTTTTTAATTTGTTTGTTTGAACGCAATAATCTTAGGAAGTACTGGTTCGTATTAAAAACTTATTTTAGTGTTAGATAGCCCATTTATCGAGGAAGGCTATATAACATCACGCTATGACCAATAGGAGCATGAAAACAGTTGCAAAAACGAGGAAAATGGACGTAGAAGAAGTTAAGCAGTCATTCAAAAACAGTTTCAACCTGTTCACATTGTCATATATATTTATACTTTTTAGATGCTAGGGATTATATCTGCAAACGTTTCTAAACGTAACGATACATTTCTTTCAATTTATCCCACACCGGATGTTTCTAAATGTTTACAAACGTTTGTTAACACCGGTGTGTGAGCATCTTTACAATACGTACGGAACTAAGATCCGTAGTCTTTTATAATACGGTGTGTACATAGGCCCTTATAAACATAATAATTAAGTAGAATACTTACAACTGGACACGTTATCCTAGTAACATTTTGTCGCTTATTTTTCGTTTTGGTTTTGCCTTTTAATGTAATCGGTGCTGGGGTATCTTTTACGCTAGAAAAAATAGGATCTCTTTTATTATTGTACAATAAAATAAACTAGTTTTCGCCCGCGGCTCCGCCCGTGTGGATGTCGGCTATCGCGATAAAAACTATCCTATGTCCTTCCCCGGGACTCAAACAATCTCCATACCAAATTTCATCTAAATCGGTTTAGCTGTTTGAGCGTGAAAGCGTAACAGACAGACAGAGTTACTTTCACATTTATAATATTAGTATAGTATGGATGGATTGCACAGGTATAATGTGTCCATCATTAAAATTACAGTTACTCCAATCATATTATTGGATAGTGCTACATATAAATGCTTTTAATAGTTTACCAATTTAAATCTATACTAATATTTTAAAGCTGAAGAGTTTGTTTGTTTGTATGTTTAAACGCGATAATCTCAGGAACTCAGGAACGATAGCCCATTTATAGAGGAAGGCTATAGGCTATATAACATCACGCTACGACCAATAGGAGCAGAGCAGCATTGAGAAAGTTGCGCGGGACAGCTAGTAAGGAGATATGAAAGCAAGATAGCAGCCATCTACGGCTCAGCCTTAGTTAGGGCACTGAAACTGTCATACAACAGTTGTGTTATTTGTGGATGTTGTTAATATTATAACACAATAATGATTACTCTTGTAAAGTTTTAGCAGCTAAAAAATGGTTTAGGTATACAGTTAGCTTGGTTCAAAATACCTATAAACATTAAAGAGCCACCTGGTGGCACGATACTCAAAACACTGCACAGCGCCATCTATCGCTCACGGTACATAGTTCTGTACGAGAAACTACGAGTGGCGTTTGTATCTTAGTATGTATATAGTGTATAGTCTATGGGCTTGGTTTATGTAAGGTCATGTGATTAAAGGACATTGCGCATTATCAAATTGGTGTGCTTATTTTCTCCTACTCTATACTCACTCAATTTGTACTAGGTTAGTATCTCCCACTGATTGATGATCAGCATGTTTATCTGACTGATTGAAATGTTCCTCGTACGCTTTTGAAGTTTCAAACTTAATGTCACATCTTTCACAATATGTGTTCACGCCTTTTACATCGTCTGTTTTCTGTAAAGGTAATAACTTTAGCTATACTAATATTATAAAGCTGAAGAGTTTGTTTGTTTGAACGCGGTAATCTCAGGAACTACTGGTCCGAATTGAATAATTATTTCACTGTTCTATAGCTAATTTATCGAGGAAGGCTATAGGCCATATAACATCACGCTACGACTAATAGAAGCGGAGCAGCAATAAAAATGTTGCAAAAAGGGGGAAAATTGACGCATACGATGTTGCGCAGGGCAGCTAGTTTAGTATAAAACAAAGTCGCTTCTCGCTGTCTGTACGCTTAGATCTTCTAAACTGCTCAACGGATTTTAATGTGGTTTTCACTATCATTCAGATATTTTGGATGGTTTATCTACGGGTGCGACGATTTTCATTAAATTTAGTATGCAGGGGATTTCGCGCGCGATAAATCAATCTAGCTAGATTTCATTTTTTAGAAAACGTCGTTTAAAAAAAATACTGAGCAACGCTCGGTCATCCAGGTACTAGTCATTGTGTAGAAGAGGGTGCTTGCTTAATTGAACTGATGTACAATGTTTTTTCCTAAGAGTAAAAGTTATGTGGACAGACTTTGAAGCTCTTGCTTTGATGCGCCATTTTTTTAACTAGTTTTGTATTTTGTTGATACTGTTTTGCAACTTTTGTGACGCTATTCTAGGGTTGGCGTTAGACGCAAGAATAGCGGTGTCATCGGCATAAGTACCTATGGTAATTCCAGGAGTTTTAAGTTAATTCTGCAGTGAAAAGTGCAGACGCCGAACACGACAACTTTATATAGTGGTTCGTTAGTGGAAAAAAACGGGTGTTAAATATGATAAACTTATCTTTGCCGTTAGAAAACTATTATCCCCATACATCAACATAATAAATTTGCCTCTTTTGCCACCTAGGATAAAATTGTCGGGAATAGCCCAGTTCAGACATATTAGCGGGTTGGGCCCTTTAAAGTTGATAATGCACCTGTAGGCTGGGGGCCCCGTATCATTGATACGGTTGATATGGCGGTTTTTTCAAAACATATTTAAATGGACATTTTTATGATAGGATATCGTTATGAATGGACATTATTATGACTGGGCATTTTTAGGGTTGGACAATTATATGATTGAACATTTTTAGTGTGTTGGTAAGTCATACGAAGGATTGAGAACTGATAGCAATTATAGTACTTACAATTAATACATTCAAATGCTTCTTATTCTTATGTTGTTGCAAACCCTTCTCGCTGACGAACGACGCCCCACATAAAGTGCATACGTGCTCACTCCGATGGTATAGACGTAAGTGGGAGTAGTATGTTGTGATATGACTGAAAATAATATATAATATTATGTTATTAAGAAGATATTAAGAAATATAATATATTATGCTGCCTCTGTGGCGCGGTGGGAGTGTGTCCGACTGCTACGCAAGAGGTCGTGGGTTCGATTCACACACGGGACACCACTTTGTGTGATCCACAAATTGTTGTTCCGAGTCTGGGTGTATTGTGTCCGTGACTTGTATGTTTGTAAAGTCCCCCGCGACACAGGGCTTGTTCCCTACTGCGGGAGTCGTCTTTTTAAAAGAAAAAAAAAAAAAAAAAAAAATTCATAACATAATATATTATATTTGGGATATTGGTCCCACTTTACTAGCAATCCTGTTAACCCCTCCAGCAAAGCTCAATTGCTTGTCTTACTTAGCTGGAGCTTAGAGGAGTGTGTTCATGCCGGTAGTATAATTGGTAGGATTAGGATTCGAACCAGTGACCTTACGATTGCAAGTCCGATGCCTTCAGGCGCGGATACAAGCATACAATAGCACTCCCCACTACCCCGACTCGACTGAATTACCTTATTTTCGATTTTAGAATTTTGACACTGAATCGGAGTGACAAGAATTGCCAACAGTCAACTAAGAGCGGCTCCTACTGCTGCTTGAAACATGTATTCTTAATTTTACCTAATAAAACCGGGCAAATGCATGTCGGGCCACGCACAATGTAGGGTTCCGTAGTCAATCCTAATAATGTGGGAAGTGGGTATTCTGTTGTTTTTGTTTCATACTTACAACATTACATCTACTTATTAATATTTTTCAATGGAATTTGTACGAAAATTTTGTTACTTCTCATTTGATCAGCTGTTACTCTTAAACTTATAAAGCCTACTTAGCTGTGATAGTTTTTCTTTTAATTTCACTATATATACTATTAACGTAATATTTTTTACAAACCCAACAAAAACATTTAGCTGGCAGGGGGGGGGGGGGGACACTAGACTCTAACAACAATTTGCACTTTAAAGCTTAATATTTAACAGATTCCTAAATCTAAAAATCGTTTTCCCAACCCCTAAACGTTTTTAAATGATGTATCTAATGATACCCCAAACGATGGGGTTGGTGAGAAAAAAAAATCACACCCCCACTTTACATATAGGGGAAGGGAGGTACCCTAATTTTATTTTTCAGATTTTATTCTTTCACTTTGTCGGCGTAAGTAATACGTGTAAGCATGCAAATTGACAGTCTCCTAGCACTAACAGTCTCAGAGCAAAGGTACGGACAGACGGAAGGACATGGCGAAACCTTTTTTTGGTTCCGTTTTGCCATTTTGGCTACGGAACCCTAAAAATCCGGCAGTATGTCGAGTTGATTTCTAACCGCCAAAAGTGTATAGGGACGGAAAGAAGAAGAGAATTTGCTGTGTATACATTTTTATTATTCAATGCAAAAACTGACATTCACGCGGTCCGAAATGCTGTACAGAATATTTATTTTGTTCGACTAGTGATGATACTTAGTTGTATTGAAGCAGAAATTGATAATGAACGTAATAAAAAAATAAAATAATCCGTAATATGTGTATATATTTTCATAATGTGTATAAATCGCGAAAGTTTAACAACATTTAAACTAATTCAATGGAAAAATACAACGATCAAGACTTGTACGTCCCAGTAGGTTTAGGAGCCACTTACCTAAACCTTGTGTTACCATCTCTAAATTATTCGAGTTTCCCCTATAAACACTATGGATCCGAGCCACGCCTAAAACTTTTGAATTTATGGGTCTTAAGTTATGGTTAATGCTTTAATTTACTGCAATCCTTGAGAACGCCGTTCGTACATTTAATACGTTTAAATTTACTTAAATAATGCATAAAAACACAAACACTACAAAATAAAATAATATTTTTTTTCTTAAGAAACATCATAGGTTCTTACCTGAATTTCTGTCCACAATGTTTGCATTGCCGCATCACTCCACTATGTACTTCGTTATGTGAACGCGCCGAGTCTCTGAAACATAATCAAATTAAGGCTAGAATTCCTCATTGCAAATATATTTTAATTTATCAAATACAAATACAAATAATTTATTTGCCATAATGTGGTACAAATAGATGTTACATCGAGTTATGGTCAGCACATTAGTCATCTCAATTTTATGACATACAAATATTTTAACTTAAAACTAAACGGGAAACAATCACATGTAAACTATAAGAATTCCTATTCAACTTAATTAAACTAATTACAACCATGTCAATCGAATTTAAAACTTAGAAAATCTTTAACAGAGTAGAAACATTGTTCAACTAACCACATATATAATTGTCTTTTAAATTTACTTAGTGGTAAGTCTCGGACATCTTGGGGTAGGTGATTAAATATGCGTACTGACATTGCATAGCTATTCCTACTACTTACTTCTGTTCTCAATAAAGGGAGAGTAAGGTTGTTTGGGTATCTTGTATTAAAATTACAAGAATCCTTTTTATAAATAAACAAATCATTATTATTTTTAACAAAAGTACATATTTCTAAAATGTTAATGCATGGTAGAGTGAGTAGCGAAAGCTCTCGGAAGAAAGGCTTACAGGTTACCCAAGGAGCGACATTGCAAATGGATCTTACACATTGCTTTTGAGCTATAAATGCTCTATTTATATTTACTGAGTTGCCCCAAAGCACTATGCCATATCTAAGTGTAGATACCACAAATGCATGATAGGCCTTAAGGGCTGTTTCTTTGTTTGAGATTTTTGTAAGCCTCCATAGAGCATACACAAACCTATTAATTTTTTTACAAGTACTGTCTACGTGTGTTTTCCAATTACAGTTGTGATCTAGTTTTATACCGAGAAAAGAATTTTCGTTAGCTTCTGGTAAAATTTGTCCATTATAGTTTAAATTAAGTTCACGTTTTTTACCTCCTCTATTATGAAATTGAATATATTTGGTTTTATTAATATTTACATATAAATTATTACTACTAAGCCAGTTTATCACTTTAGCGATAGTCTCATTAATCAAAGTATTGTAATTCGATCCAGAATTATGAGGTATCAATATTGAAATATCGTCTGCATACATAATAGATTGATATTCGATTATAGAGGGAAAATCATTTATATATAACAAGAAAAGTAGTGGACCAAGAATGGTCCCTTGCGGTACACCTATTCTATTATATCTTTTATTGGATTTAAAAATTACTTCTTCGTGTTTTGCATTATAGTTCGTAAGTTGGACAAATTGCGTGCGATCCCTAAGATAACTTTTTAACCAATCCTGTGCAGGGCCGCGAATGCCATATCGATCACATTTCTGAAGCAGTAAATCATGTTTAACAAAGTCAAATGCCTTACTCATATCGAAAAAGATTGCTGTTATATGCTTTTTTACATTTAGACTGTTTACTATACAGTTAATAAGCTTAAACGTGGCTAATGTAGTTGACTTTCCTTTCAAAAAACCATGTTGTTGGGGACAAATTATATTATATTTATTTATAAAGGATTGGAGTCTGGTATACATAATTTTTTCGAATATTTTTGCCAAAATGGGAATTAAGGCAATTGGTCGATAGTTGCTGATAAGGGTTTTATCACCACTTTTGTGTAGCGGTTTAATCACAGTTACTTTTAATCTGTCAGGAAACTTTCCTTGACTAAGAGACAAATTACTTTATAGAAGCGGCGGTAGCGTAATGGCTAAGGCATCGGTCTCGCAATCGTGAGGTCGCAAGTTCGAATCCTACCCAGTATACTACCGACGTGAACCCACTCCTAACACAAGCCATTGAGCTTAGCTGGAGGGGTTAACAGGATTGCTAGTAATGTGGGACAAAAATCCCACATATAAAAAAAAAAAAAAAAAAAAAAAAAAAAAAAAAAATTAATAACATGTGTTAGAATCGGCGAAATAACTTTATTGCATGCTTTCAGTATCCTTGTAGGGATGTGATCATAGCCTGTAGAAGGTGAGTCCTTGAGTGAATCGATCACTTTACTAACCTCGTCTATCTCTGCAGGAAATAGGAACATACTATAATTATTTGAATTAAATTTAATGTCACCATTTTGGGCTTTATTGTCATTTTTATTTACCATATCAATAAAGTAGTCATTAAATATGTTAGAAATTTCATCAGAGTCAGAAACGTTTTTTTTATTGTGTTCAATGTAAGGAACAATCCTAGTTGAATATTCTGGCTTAATGTTACTATTTATTACTTGCCAGGATGCCTTGCATACATTTGAGGAGTTATGTATAAAGCTTTCATTACTCATTCTTTGAGCACTCATAATACATTTTTTGAGGAATTTATTATACCGGCAATATTTATCTTTATTAGATTGTAAACCTGTTTTATAACACAAAAAACGTAATTTGCGTTTAGTTTCAACAGATTTTTTAATACCCTTTGTGATCCAAGATAGCCCGCTCTTTGGTTTATTACATATTTTAACAGTATATGTTGGAAAAGATAAGTTAAAAAACAACAACAAATTATCATGGAAAGAATCAAAAGCCAAATTAGTATCGGTTTCACAGTAGGAATCCGACCATGTAAGTGCATTAAGACAGTTTCGAAATTTTTCAATATTATCCTCATGATAGTCTCTTCTAGTCCTATATATAAATGACGAGAGAGTACCCTTATTATCTATTGGGAAAGTAAGGTATTGTCCTGTGTTATGATCTGAGAGTTCCAAAGGTAATATACCCCCAGTGGCTGTAGGTATATTACTTATGATTTGGTCTATGCAACTATTTAATCTAGTTGGTTCGTTAATGTGAAAATTAAAATTATAGTTTTGAATTATTCTTTGAAGCTCTGATAGTATTTCACAAGGTTTTAAAAGATCTATATTAAAATCGCCAGTGATTATTATCTTTTTCCTATATTTTTTGCGTAACTTAATCATTAGTAATTCCAATTTGCGAAGAAAAACGTATGGTTGATAATTCGGTATTCGATAAATGCAAATGATCACACAATCATATTTAGGAATTTCTATGCCACAACATTCAAACGTTAACTCGATAGATATATCATTTAGAAAAGTATTTTTTTTGTATTCAATATATATATCACAATTTTAAGGCCTAAACTTAAATTCGGTAGATACAGTTTGACCTCCGTTTTATTAGCCGCGTCATACATTAGAAAGCTCAAGCAGAGTGGTCGCAATAACCGGCATTCATTCAGAACGGAGATATCCTAGTTTGAGAGGCGATTGCAGCGCGTAAGCGTATAAAATATGAAATTATATAACCCTCCCCGAAAATTCATCCTGGGTATGCACATGGTATATAATTCGTGGCTTATGTCTACGCGCAAGTCACACAATAAAAAAACAACGGGTTGCAGTCCGGGTGTGTGTGTAATAGAAGTGCCAATAGAAGTGAAAACTTAAACATTATATTTAATTTTCATTATATTAAATGAAATTTGAATAAATATTATTCAAATTTCATTTAATACGACTCCACAAAACCAAAATCAAAAATTAAAATAAGAAAGGGCAAAAATAATCGTTACTCGGACTCGAACTGGGGTCTTCTGGTTTCTGCCGATTTCCCACCTGAGCTATAATAACATTGTAGATGGTGGCGAAATTTACCTTCGTATTCTAATGATATTGTAGCAATTTTTCATTGCTCTCCCTTCGTCTTACGAATTTTCGATCAGGTCACGTGTCCTGACGCGAGTTTAACATTTTTTTACCCATTCCAAAAAGTGCACCATGCCGCTAAAGAAATTTTCACTTAAAAAAAACTCGAGAATACTATTCCTTAATAAATACAACAACATACTCACTTAACATGAAACACCTGGTTGCACCTGAGACACTTGTATTTATTGTAGTGAACTGACAAATGTGTGCTTAACCGAGACTTGGTTTTAAAACGCCTGCAGCAGAAAGCGCATTCATACGAACCACGGGCCTGAAATGTTTTAAGTATTTGTAGATAATTTGACGCAAATTAGGGTCAAATATTTTAAATTGTAATGTATTGCTTTAGAAATGTGTCTATTTCACCACTTACTATATATTTTTTTCAAAAATTTTGAAAGTATTAATTATTAAAAGAATTTAAAAAATCAAAAGTATTTCAAATACTTTTGATTTTTTAAATTCCCCAACCCATGCTTTGGTCGGATCAATGTGATGAAGGAAGTCTGTCATAGAAGTGTTGTTGGAGAGATAAGAGTCATCATAATTATTTCCCGATTTTAAGATGCAAGATTTAGAAAAATATAGGTAAGTACATGTACATGCATTCAGTAACATGGCACCTATATAACAACCCTTAAATTTGACAAGACCGTGCTGTTATACGTTCAACCCATTGACGTATATATACCAGGACCGCACCATCAGTTTCAATTAAAAAGTAAATATTGACTGCAAAGCGTAAAATAAAGAAAAATCTCGTGCGGCTTTTGACAGGTATTGTCCACAAAGTCGCGTTGTCTCTTTCTAGATAGTGGTCAATTTTGTGAGGTTATGGCGCAGTCCTCCAGGCTAACAATGAAGTTCCGATAAAATTTTGTGTTAAATTGGATTTTTTATCATTATTAATATCATAAAAAAATGATTTGACGAGAAAAAAAGCCGGACAAGTGCGATTCGCCCACCTACAGTTCCGTACCAATTTTTAGGTACCTACATAAATATTATGATTATGGGGACACCCCCTAATTTTTAACTTTGTTCATTTTGTGGGATTTTTTGCTTTATTTGTGCTGTAAGACCTTGCTTTTTGCCAAATTTCGTGATTTTAAGTCAATGGGAACTACCGGTTGATTGTCAATTTTGGTAAAAGCTCGGAACAGAAAAAACAACTGAAATCGCAAGTGGGCGGCACCGCCGTAGTAAATAGTGAGCGTAGTTCCGCGCATTTACAGCTCCACTCACTTCAGTCACGATTTGTCGCTGCACTGTCTTGGTGACGTCGTAAAAAAATTAAAATAATAGAAAAATGCCTTATTTCGCTTTTTTACAGTGTAAAAACGATAGACGTACAAAAAAATTTGCGAAAGGAGGTGTAAGTAATATTTTGTTAATAATTTAATTTAAATTTAAGGTTAACTTAATTCACTTAAAATTTAATCGTTAAGGTCCAGTTTCTTTCAAACATAAAACTTACTGCTTCTCGAAGTTTCCATTCATTTGAAGAAGGTCAAGGTTGCTACTGGTAGTATGAGTTATCGATATTTTAAACTTAGTACTGTTGTGATATTATTATTTATTTGAATGGGTTATTTATTATTTTTGTGATTTTAAATTTCCTAAGGGTCCAGATATAAAGGAAAAATGGATTCAAGCTACAGGAGGATAAAATTGGTTCACTTCAAAATCGCAGTACTTGTCTGATACCAGAGCAAAAAAAATGATATATCCATACAAACTCTCACAATATTAATAATTATATAAAATCAGCATTTTGACATTTTTAAGGAGTTGTTGTTTTGACTACTGGAAACAAGCTCATTTTGTGTATCATAATTAAATTATTCTTACCTCACAGTGTATCGACGACATATGCCTAACCATCATGTCTTCTTTAGAAAATGGTGTATAACATTTTTCGCATTTGTAAGTAGCTTTCAAGAATGTTGCACTAAAACTTTTTGATTTAAAATGTTCCATCGCTTCAACATCTGACAGGGTTATTTTTAACCAATGTTCCGGATCTAAGTGTCTTGTTTTTGATGGTGCAAACTTTTTTCTTTCTTTTGCTTTATCTTTAGTAAAAGCTTTTATTTTATTAGTAGTTTTATCTTTCTTTTTACCATTAATTTTTATCTTTTCTTTATTTTCTGATTTTAAACTACTTGAAATTTTCTTTACTATCTTTTTTGTATGAAATTCAAGTTTAGGATTGGTTTCTTCACTTACAAGTCTATCATTAAACAATGGATCTTCTGTGTATATCTCTTCAATTTTAAGAGTTACCTTTTCCTTATCAACGTTTATCTTTTCTTCATCAGCATTTATCTTTTGTTCATCAAGAATATTTTTTTGTTCATTTTTTATCTCAAGATCATATTCTAACAAATTATCAGCATCATTTTCTGTGTCTTCCTTGTTGGAGTGTCTAGATTCTTCTTCTTTTTCGATTTTTATTAAATCTAATGATTTATAAACTATATGGCATGTCTTAATTCTATTACTCTCAGTTGAGTTATTGAGGTTGGATTTTAATTTTTTTGTCTTTCTGCATACTTGTGATACTGAAGTGGGTGTTATCTAAAAACCAAGTACAACAATATTTCATCATCATCACCCTCTATCAGTCCATTGCTGAAAATAGACCTCTCCTACTATTTCAATCCTCTCCCCTCCGCTTCCCGAAATCTTAGGTAGACCGTAAAATAGTAAAAATGGAACAATATTTTACACAAATATTAATGACCTAATTACTATCCACCCCCCTCCCACCTAGAAGATGGGTTGATAAGAGTCAGTTGGGAGAGGCCTTTGTCAAACAGAAGCAAACTCTACACAAATAGCATAATTATATTAATAGTTTAGAATAGTCATGTTTCCAATAATTGTGTCACTATTTCATAATTATTGTACATACTAGTGTCTAAAAAAAGGATGTTGTTATAATAATAATGCCTTACTTAATAATGTACTACACAGAACACACTTGTCAGAGAAAAAAATTAAAAAGTCCTTTGTGGCAACTGGGCTTGGCCTCAAGACAATATTTTTATTAAATAAAATTTAAAACATGATATTCTTACATCTCCATTAGTACACAGCAGCTCTTTAAGTGTATCCTGTCCAGTGTGACACTTCTCCTTGAATTTATGAAACTTGTACAGCATTGCAGCACACTCATAACAGAAGTAAAGAGGTAATCCATCTATAACCTGAAGAAAAAGAGGTTTTATATCAGCACTTTTTGATAAGTTTATATGTAACTAGGTAAATATAGTTTGATAGTTAAGTTAAGTATAAAGTTTAGTAGGTATTACCAACTAAACTTTATACTTAACTATCAAACTATATTTGGCTGGCCTGTTGGCCTAGTGGTTAGCGACTCTGACTGCTAAGCCCGAGATTGTGGGTTCGATCCCCAACCAGGAAAAAAAATGTGTGATGAGCATGATGATTTATTCTGTCTGGGTGTCATTTATCTATAACATGTATGTATTTAGAAATTTATAAGTATGTTTATCAGTTGTCTGGTTGCCATAGTACGAGCTCTGCTTATTTTGGGATCAGATGGTGTTGTGTAAGGTGTCAAAATATATTATTATTAAACGTCAAAATATCACATAGGCTATAAATACTTCCCTATTCCATGTATACCTACTGATACACTGCCAATTTTGTTTAGCATTTGTATTCTTGGGTATTCTCGTAGGCCCTTAACGCGGGCCTACCCGCTGGGAAAAGCTAGTATGTAGGTACCTAATTAAAATAAAATGTGTAGTATGACCTGGCAAGGAAAATAATGTTTTAATTTTAAAATATGAATTAAAAATGCTCATTATATCGTCTCTGTTTCTGTCACTTTTGAAAAATGTATATGGAATGAATAAAAATATAAAATAACTTACTTTTTGATCTAAAACTTCTTCATAATATATGTTCAACTTAAACTCATTGTAACTGTACATTTTTACGTCTTTACTTAAACACACCCGGCAAATTTTAAGCTCAGACATTGTGTTGGTTAAATATCCTGATTTTATGTATGAGAAATTTATGAACTGATTATACGTTTCTAAAAAATCCGTATTATTATTCTTTGCTAAAAATAAACAAATCAATTTTTACATTTACAACTAAATGTCAACTGTCAACTTTTTTGACATTGACAGTGATGAGTATTGCCCCATTGCCCCATAGATTTATTTTTTAATTGATTACTGTTTTATGGTATTTAAAGGAAAAAGCTATAATAAAAGCTTAGCTAAAGCTTTTAAGCTGGGTTCTTAGCTCACCTAAAATTAAGAGTGTAAAAATAGCTACAAGCTATGTAGCAATTTTAACTCGCACAGCATGAACAAATTCAAAAGCCCTGGATTCGGAGACCAAATAACAAAACGTCGTGACATCGCGAGAAGTAAAAGAGAATTGTCCAATTTGTCCATGATTAATGAATTGTCAA
The DNA here is from genome assembly GCA_945859575.2 of Herminia tarsipennalis. Classification (NCBI taxonomy): domain Eukaryota; kingdom Metazoa; phylum Arthropoda; class Insecta; order Lepidoptera; family Erebidae; genus Herminia; species Herminia tarsipennalis. The sequence continues at coordinate 18,673,731 of OX243849.2, read as the reverse complement.
ACAAATTTAGTGGTTGTTCTCAGTTGTTCTTGTATTGTATGCTTACATTCACAGAATTCAGTTACATGTGGTATTCGGATGGATCTCGATCAACATGACTACAATAATAATTACTAATGATTGCAGCAAGAAGTCCTGTACAGTTAAAGCTTGCCGAATATGTCTCGCAACGGAGACAAATCTGTTTAATTTTAATCACTACGAACTCAAGCACTATTATGAACAAATTATGACCTCAAATGTAAGAATTGCTTGTTTTACCTTAATGAAAGTGAATGTGACTTTTAAAATTTCAGCAAATTTTAGTGTTATGAATGCTTTAGAAGAACGTTGTTTTGGCTGCGTGTTTTCTAACCACCGACGCTAACTTCTCTGTGACAACGTAGTGGAATGAATAGAAAGCTTGTAACTCGCGCAAGTATGTGCTGCTAAGCTACATTAAACAAGTACCTACATTTTAACAATTGAGGCCGGCCCCTGCCAGGCACAATTACGTGGCCTGGTCGGACGATCCTCTCTTTGTGCTGGAAGGCTGCTCATAAATTGTCTTACACAGCCTTATTGTAATGTTATGTTACATGTGTAAATAATAGTTAGAATCAGTGGGTTTGAATATTATCAGCATTTTATGTTATGTGTTGACGCTGTACTCTGTCATTCATATCATGAGCTTTTATTGGTCAACTGCTAAAAACATATAACTATATTATAGCCTTACACTATGTGAAATGTTTACTAACAAACCAAATTTTTGTGTTTTCATGTTATATGTATTTCGTCTTGAGTTAACTCACAAAATGCCATCCAATTCTAAATTAGGCAGAGCCTGTACTATAATAACCAGACAATTGATAAATATACTTCTAAATTTCTAAATTCATGAAACTTTGGCAGGGTGTTTTTTTAATAATAATAATAAAAATGATTTATTCACTTAGGAAGCAATATACTACACTTGTGAAAAGTCGATTCTACATTTAATTGTAATGCCTGTTCGCAAACAATAGGTAAAGCCTGAGAAAAGAACAGACAATAAAAACTCGTGGCCACTCTGTTCTGGGGCCGCCCGTGAATGGGCACAGCAAAGCGTGGGCCAGGGTCACTAGTTATAGATAAATTACACTTAAATCAGACACAGAATAAACTGTTGTGCTCATCACACATAGTTTTATCCTGGGTCTATCAGACCACTACCTCCAGCTTAGCAGTCAGGGTCACTAACCACTAGATCAACAGGCCAGTCTCTCTCAACTATTTTTGTAGCACAAAATAACTGCAGAACACATGGTTATGAATTTACCCAGAATATTTAATTTAGTAATTTTCAATTTTGATGAAACAAGTGACAACCCCAACTTTGATACTTTTGACAGTGGTTGCTAAACAGCCTTGTTGCTCCTCTCCTAAGTTATGCAACATCATTAAATCTATCTCTAGTTATTGATGACTGTTTTAGTGGAACCTACTTTGGGATTCCCCTGACCTAAAGACCATCTTAAGGTCATCAGTCTGATAGCCTTCCTACATTATGCTTACCAAGATGCTATCGCCACTCTTGGACTTGTTTGCTTTTGGTAGCTCCATTAGTCTTTTGGCAGATATAGCCAGCAACAACTCAGTGGGCCTGCAAGTTATGAAGGTAACGTTGGCACTTTGTTGGATAAAGTTGTTGCTAATTTTATCATCATCTCATCAAAGAAACTGTTATTGTTTTTTTAACTTTCGCGATTTTTATACATATTAGAAAGAAATTAATAGAAAGAAAAGAATTGACTTAACACTCAACTTTGTCTGCAGGTTAAGGAGAATGATGGGTTGCCATGTTATTTCTGCTATGAATGTGCTGCAATGCTGCACAAATTCCATAAGTTTAAGGAGAAGTGCTACATTGGACAGAGATTACTAAAACGACTTATGTGGAAAGATTCTGTAAGTACCATATTATAATGAATTAAATAAGTTTAAGGAGAAGTGCTACATTGGACAGAGATTACTAAAACGACTTATGTGGAAAGATTCTGTAAGTACCATATTATAATGAATTAAGTATTTTGAGTTGACCTAATTATTAGGCTAGTTTATTCATAATGATATGATAATTATAATAGTCTCCAGAGGCCTATCTCATCAAAGACTAGCCAACTATGTGGGAGATAATTATTATTGTGCACAAATGTGTGTGCAAACAAGTGGACTCTACTCTAGCTGATGGGATGGAAATCCGACACAACCGAAGAGAGATTGGGTGCAGGACCCATGGCTTAACATGCTCTCAGAGGCATGGAGAGGTGTGACATTATGTATTTCGAAAATGGTCATCCATCCTTAAATCAATTGAATGATGGAAAAATTTAAAGTATAGGTCTCAATTGTTAAAACTTGTATAATAGGAACAAATGGTGTAAATATAAGAACTTAATCATTAACCATTACTTTTTCAGATAACTTTAAAATCAATTCGCAGCATCAAAAATCAGAATAAAAGCCTACAACCCTTACTAAATGTAGTTACAACCAATTCTAAAGTTAAAACTTTGATAATAAAGCAAAGAGGTTTTGCAAGAACTAACAGTATAAAAGAACCATTAGAGATCCATGCGGAAGCTGGACCAGTTAGTGATGATGATGATTATGATGATAAGGAAGAATTACCTCCTTTACCGGAATTAGTAAATGTTGACAAAAATATTGAGCATATAGATATAGTCGAAAAAAAGATAGATGTTGTAGAAGAAAAGCTGAATGTAATTGAAACAAAGATAACCATTAATGAAGAAAAGACAGAAGAAGATAAAAATATAGTGCTTCCTAAGCATTCCTTAGAAGACACTGACAAAGGTTTTAGTGATGATGACAGAATGCCAAGTGATGATGACAGAATGCCAAGTGATGATGACAAAGATTATAATGATGTTAAGGAACCCGTTGAAGATGATGAATACATACCAGAAAAAAGAAAGAAAAGGAATACAAGAGCTAGTAATAAAAAGAAAACGAGAACGAAAAGCAAAGATACAGAAGAACAAAAGAGATTTAAAAAAAATAATGCTGTAATTCCTAAAAGAAAGTATGATCTGGATCTTAACAATTGGTTAAAGATAAATTTGACTGAAGAACAGGCGGTAGAGGAATTTAAATCAAGAGCACTACAAAAACGATATATTGCTGCTCAGTTCAGATGTGATCTGTGTCTTAAAGGTTTTTCTAAAGAAGATATGTTGCATAGGCATAATAAGTTGAGGCATTCTGAGGTAAGTTAATTTCAATTCTCAATTGCCTACTTACTGCTACATATCATATTTGTGGATACTCCAGGGAATAAAAACATTTTACTTCAAAAATAAATTAGGCAAAAGCTGTAAATTTGCATTAACCTTCTTCATGCTCTAAACAAAATCCCATAAATCTCGAATGGTTCCTGTAAAAATCCAGCTTTCTCATAATTTTTCTAAAGTTTGATATTTTATTTGTTCTTTATTCCCTAGCTAGATTACAAATCAGTTTTTTATTTGTTTACAGTCAGTAGGACCTATAGAGTGTCGATTCTGCCACATGAGGTTCAAATGGAAATGTTTCCTGAGTAGACATATGAGACAACATTTTACTAAGTACCAATGCCTTCGTTGTGATCTTGTCTGTCCGTTAGAGTAAGTATTCAATTCTTTTACAAACCAAAAAATAGTTTTCGGTAATGCTTTCGACCTTGTGGAGTGACAATATTAATCATAAACTTGCTTAAACTTGTAAATAAAATGATATTGATAAGTATTAAATAATGCGCACGAAAATAATATGATGATATTATTAACTTTATCATCATACTTACTGGATATAAATAAAGTTGTGGTGTCCCCCAAGGTACAATACTGGAACCTCTAAGTTTCTTATTATGTAATTGATATTTTTTTCAGAACTACAGCACAGTTTCATGAAGAGTATCATAATGGCGTTATAAGAAAATGTGGGCATTGTGGTGAAGAGTTCAAGTGAGTCTTGAAATATTTTGTATACAGAGGTATTTTTTACTTATCAAGAATTCTTTCTTCTAGAATGCATTCCTTGTTTTAATACAATTTTCCCAACACAAGGTTCACAGTAAATTTGATTTCTTGTTTGTCAGACATCTTTTAGGTTTCCTCACAATGTTGTCCTTTACTGGTTTTAATTGGTGGTGATGAAATAAATTATATAAAGTGCATTTATTAGATGTTCTTCTTCTTTTCTCTTTCTTGTTTTTTTTTTCGAAAGTAAATATTATATGGATTTGGCCCAGAACTCTGCCTTACTTTCCCTCTTTGCTTGCAACTTTCTTTGTCGTTATGTTCATAGTTGTTGAATGTATTTGTCATTTCATCGTATACAGGCATCTGACAACATACTACACACACTTACGCACGCATCGAAGCGAACACGTGTGTACATTGTGCGGGGCGTCGTTTGTCAGTCAGATCGGTCTCAAGATACATCGGAAGATTAAACACGTCAAAACTGATGCTGTAAGTATTCACTTGTGAATTCTAATTCCGGTCATGGTGACTATGGTTATCAGTAACAACAAAAAATTAATGCAATAAAGTTTGGTTCAAACTCACTAGATTAGCGTTTCCTAACCTTTTTCAGTCTACGGACCTCTAGGAAATCAAGCACAAATGGTCCGTAGAAGACACTGGCACTATATATACCATACTATGGTATATACAATTTGATCTCCTGTTTTATTATTCGCGCCTCACTTTGGAAAGCTCAAGTAGAAAGGTTCAAAAATCTCATATCAGCTCGTTTCATACAATTTTTTACAGAGTGTCGCGGTTTTGACTAAGTCAAATATTTTATGGTGTCAACGTAATCCTTTTTATCCGACTTCCCCAAAAGCAGCGTAAAATGTATATCAGTTCTAACAACGCATCTAATTAATTAGACAATTTAACATACAGGCAAACTCTCAAGGAGCTAAAGAAGAACAAGAGTTCTGCAAACGATGTAACATCAAGTTTGAGACGAAGAAGGCTTATGAAGAACATCTTATACATTCCGCTATGCACGTCGATGGTATTGAGTAAGTTCATAATTGTTACATTAAATCTAAAGTAATGTTAGGTATCGGGTTGTTTATACGGAGATAAAGGAAACGGAAAATTATATTGGATAGCTAACGATTACAAATACGTGTGACCGCACACCGCGGGGATTGATAGTCGACTGTACGTGCAACATATGTATGTTGCACGTACAGTCGGTCCCTACAATATATTAGTATAGATTGTAGGGACCGAGTATTGCTATGTAGCAATACTCGGTCCCTACAATCTATACTAATATTATAAAGCGGAAGAGTTTGTTTGTTTGTTTAAACGCGCTAATCTCAGGAACTACTGGTCCGATTTGAAAAATTCTTTCACCATTAGAAAGCTACATTATTCCTATGTCCGCCCGTGAGAAGTCGGTTTGGACCGCTATAAATTAATCAGGAACATAGTCTTGCAGTTTTTTGAATATTATGTTTTTTTTTTCATTTAATTACACATGTATAGTTTTTAGACTTTTTCCTGACTTGTAGTAATTTGCCAAATTTCATAGTTCTAGTCAACGGAAGTTACGAAAAATCGACATTGATTACTTTGCGGAAATATGAGCGCGCGAGGGGGTGCGGTTAAAAATACATATAATGTAGTTTCTACCATCATTTGTACAGTATTTTTGCAAATAAATGAGTATTTTTATTTGTAAAACACGATATTTATTTTTACAGAGATTTAGAAGTGGAGTCACCTATTCTATCCAACCCGAGGAAAGTTCGAGCAAATGTGAAGAGGCACCAGCGGATACCTACCGATTGTCATATTGTAAGTATTACTTTCTATTTTAACTGCTAATTAAGTTGGATCAACATAACTCTGCCATATTGAAGCTAGGTTCATATCACTTTCGCGCATGTCATAGAGATGCGATCCTAAAATGACTTACGAAAACAATTAATTATGTTTAATCGATTAAAAATACTAACAAAATTTTAATTCAACAATATAATTATTTAAACGAGTTCATAAACGTTTAAATTTAGAACAGTTATAGTAAATACTAAAGAAAGTTAGAAAAACAATTTATTTACGAAAATAATCACAAAAATCATGAGTTGGTAATACTAATTATGACAATGTAATGCGTAATCGCATCTCTAATCCTTTTGGTTTAGTTACCGCCCTCGTCCTCCGCTTCCTGTCACCATTTACTTCCACAAAATGCATCTGCGCAACCACTTGTCGCCAAGTTCAATTCGACCAACTTACGTTGATCCAACTGTATCTGACTTTTTTGCCCGGTTCTCAAGCTATTCAAATCTATTTTTTATATATCAAAAAACCAATGTTTGTATCTTTGTCCCGCTTCTGATTAATACTCATTAATCAGAAGCGTGGTATCAGCAAGTTTAATATATTCTTAAAATTAACTTAAATGCTGATTATTTATCATGACTATTTGTTACTTAGTGCGGAAAACATTTCGACACTCAAACAGCAGCTCGCAAGCATCACCTAGCGGAACATCCTCGTGCCTCATTCTTTGCACCAAATGAAAGGCACATCTGTGAGATATGCGGCGCTTCCTTGGCGGTGAGATTATCATTTACTTTATTAAGATACTACTCCAGAACTAGGGTACAAGATGGTCTGACGACCTGATTAAGGTAGCAGGAAGCCGTTGGATCCAGACCGCTCTAAATCGGTTGCTGTGCAAGTCTTTGGGAGATGCCTATGTTCAGCAGTGAACGTTTTCAGGATGATGATGATGAAATGATATATACTACGGGTCTTAATCGCGTGAATAATTTAAGGTAAAATACCTTGTTTATTGCCCGACGTTTCAACCGTATGGCAACGGCCGTTGCACGCATTATTCACGTGATTAAGACCCGTAGTATATATAATTTTATAATGTGCACAAATCGCGAAAGTTTTTCGGTACAAACCCTGTGTCGCAGGGGACTTTACAAACATACAAATCTTTTTTTTTTAGTAATGACAATGTAATGCGTAATCGCATCTCTAATTCTCTTGGTTTAGTTACCGACCTCGTCCTCCGCTTCCTGTCACCATTTACTTCCACAAAATGCATCTTGATCCAACTGTATATGTAAACATACTGTACTGACTGCCTCTGTGGTGCGGTGGGTGTGCATCCGAATGCTACACCCAGGATAAAACTTTGTGTGATGAGCACGATGGTTTATTCTGTGTCTGGGTGTTATCTATAATATGTGTGTATTTAGAAATATAAAAGTATGTTAATCAGTTGTCTAGTTTCCATAGTACAAGCTCTGCTTAGTTTGGTATCAGATAGCGTTGTGAGAGTTGTCCCAAGATATTATTATCTTTTTAAACATCTCCATTTAAATACGCACTCCACGACACTTTAAACGACACGATAATCTGTCTTCACGACAGTGGGAACGCGATCTGAGGCATACATTGACTTTTACTTTTTTTTCAGCCGGGCAGTGTGAACAGTCACCTGAACACTCACACAAGAGAGAAAAAGTTCGCTTGCAGTACTTGCGGTCGACAGTTTATTAGCAAGGGCGGGTTGACTATGCATCAATTGGTAAGTTATACTAACTCACTAACTGCGACTTCGTTCGACTAAAAAAATAATGAATTATAAAAAAATAAAAAAGTATTACATAAAGTAATAAATAAAAAAAATAAAAAACCCGCCTGCACAAAAAATATGGAAACAAGATCTCCTACAAAATTTTATAATTTCATGCAGTCGAAGGCATTAATGAATCTCGATGAACTTAGTAAAGTGCCTCCGACAGCATGAAATTATATAATTATGTAGGGGATCTTGTTTCCTTAGTTTTTGTGCAGGCGGGTTTTTTATTTTTTTTATTTATTACTTTATGTAATACTTTTTAGTGGTTGTAAGATGTAACTGACATCCGGTTACATCTAACAACAACTGACTTTTATCACAGGTATTGTCAAGTATTGAAGATTGAAAAAATAATGGTTGCTAACTAACTTTTTTAGTATTACAGTCATAATCAATTTATAACTTTTTGAAATGCTTAAGATAAGCTCTTTAATTTGATATCCATATTGCAGTATTCAAAACAACTTTTTTTTTCATACCTCCTTATTTTGACATCTCACAGCCGCCATGTTTGTTTTTTTCAAACGTCACATATATAAGAACACTTGATCAAGACGAATCATCCGACGTCTTAATTGTATAAAATCCGTTCAGTGAATTGTGAGATATCAGGTAATAAAGAATATTAAATATATACATATAAGATTGGCGCGAATAACATAACACTTCCTTACAGTCGCGTAAAAAATACACAGATTTCCTGCCAAGAATCCTGACATTAAATGTTTTTGGCGGGAAATCTGTTTATTATGCGAATATTTTGCAATTTTTCGCGTGATACACGGATAGCACAATCTTTTTTTTTTTGCTTGAAAAAAGCAGTTCCACACCTAAGGTGTCCAAATAACATACCAAAAATGGAGCTTTGCATCCCGATTTATTTTTTTACTGGCATTGACTTACAATAAATATTTTCAGACACATACAAGTGAAAAACCCGTAGCCTGCACTCTATGCGACAAACGATTCAAGCAAGTTGGCAGTATGAGGCTTCACTACAGAACTTTTCATCTCAAAGAACCATATCCTAAAAGGTAATCACTCTTATAATTGTTTTCAAACTTTCATGAATTTTATACATACTATATAAAGGGACGAACCTTTTATTTACTCCACGTTTCGATCGAATTGGGTAGTTGACTACAATAAAAGTAAATTATTTTATACTAATCAGGTAATAGTAGATCTTAAAATGCTCTGAAAGTAAGTGTTCTTTTACAATTTAAAAGCATGAAAACGAATACTAAAAGGAATGATTTGTCGATAGGAACTTATGACGTCATAGGTTGCTATTCTATACACTATTCTATAGAGCTTGTCGTTTTGACATTTAATAAAATGAGACTAATTTGTCTTGACAGTCAACATCCCCATTCAATCGAACATCGAGTAATTAAAAGGTTTTTTACTTTTAAATAATTTACTTTCTTTTTTCATATTTTGCGGGTTCGATGCCCGGTCCAAACAGGTCATTATTTAAAAATCTTTAAATGCAGATTGAGTTATTTTTGAAATCAAATTATAGGGTACTTTCTCTCCATGTGGCATGGCTGTAGAACATCCGGTATATTCTTCATACCGAGGATTCGGCAGGATAATGGTTGACAGTGGAGAGGTCTGTTGTGGAGTAATCGAGGTTACATATTTGGGAGGGGGGAGGCATTGATCTTTGTAGTACTAGTACATTGGACCGGCTATCTCGGACAAAAATTACAGCAATTTCTTTTTTTTTTTAAGCTTAGCTTATATCGCGAGCTTTGAGTGCGGCGACCGAATCAAGAAATTCCGTAACGAAAATAAAACCTAACACCCCCCACCCCGCCTACTAGTAGCTCGGCTGAGCGTTCGCTTAACGTATATGTATATGTGTGTCACACATTTTTTTTTAATCTTTTATTTTTGGGGTTTTTGTTCTAGGAACATGTCAGCCCTGTAATGCTTAACTTATACAGCAATTTCTTGTCTTGAACCTATAGAGGTTTGTGTCTTTAGCGAAGAGAACTCAGTTATTTCTGGGATCTCGAGCACGATTCAAACAGAAGTATTTGTAAATTAGAAAGTCTGTCTTCAACCAACTAAAACAGTAATTTCATTTTCCTTCTAGAAACAGAAACAAGAAAACAGACGATATATCAAAACTGGAACCGTACTCCCACGATGGATCAGAAGATAACATGTCGCTTGATATATATCGCCGTTGATTCGAACGAACAAATGTAGTGTGCTTTAATACTATACAAAAAAGATCAATAAATGCATTTTTGAAAGATAGAAAAATTTGAAATCCAGACTCAGAAATCGAACCCGAGACTTCCGTAGCCAAACAGAAGCGAACCACCTATCTGGACTATGTTACTAGATCTTAAATTTTTCAATATTCGGCCTGCGACATCATAATTTGTTAAAATGCTCTCTGTAACGAAGCAATAACAAAAGCCGTGATAGTTCTTTAACTACCGACTAGATAGCGCTGCGAAGGCCCAATTTCGCGAGCATCAAGAGATAGAAAAATTTGAGATCAAGTAACATAGTCCAGATAGGTGGTTCGCTTCTGGCCCCGGTTTGGCTACGGAAGTCTCGGGTTCGATTCCTGAGTCTGGATTTCATATTTTTCTATCTTTCAAAAATGCATTTATTGTATTTGTAAAGTAATTGGCTAGAAATACCTATAAAAATTACTTCAATACAAAAAAGTTAATTATTATCTTTAAAACAGCTATCAAAGTACTTTATTCACTTAGGTTAGTTGTAACGCATATGAACGTCAGACAAAATTTGGATTATTTGAAGTTTGCAAGAGTAAAGCTGTGGGAAAAAAACTTGGCAATAAAAACTCATGACCACTTTTTTTTAAATGCCAATTTACACAATATATTTGTAATATTTGTGTATATACAGTTATGTCATTACACCATGAAACTTACGCCAGCAATAAATGTTCGTAAAGTTACGCGATTTGTACACATTATAGAATTTTATAAGCTACGGGTCTTAATCGAGTAAACATTTTATTTAAAAGGCTAAATACCTTTTTTTATTGCACTATTGCAATAAACAAAGGTATTTAGCCTTAAAATAAAATACTTATGCAAGCAGTAACCATAGTACGTAAACGCTGAACAAAGACAAAAACACGACCATTCGTTTAGACTCTACAATGCCACAGACATACAGAGACGCACAGATTCCCAGACTAAATTTAGATTATTTATCATACGACGAAATTCATCATCAATTTACAAATACATGATTATTAATAACTTTAATAGTTAAATAAACAAGTGACTATAATATCGCTAAATTGTAAGGTACATAGATTTTGATAAAATTAGAAGCTAGCGCTTAGTTTTATGTTTATAGTCACGGAATGAAAATGTTTGTCAGTTTTCAAATACACTCATTGAATGCTTTGCAAGCACATGTTACCTTTTCAAACTATGTACCTCACCAGACAGTTGTAAATTATGCTTAATATAGTTGTAAATTGTTTGACAACAGTGTTTGAATTGATTCACTTTTTTTATAAATACAATAATTGCATTTTTGAAAGATAGAAAAATTTGAAGTCCAGTCCCTGGAATTGAACCCGAGACTTCCGTAAGCCAAACCGGGCCCGGAATCGAACTGCCTATCTGGACTATGTTACTAAACCTCAAATTTCTCTATCCTTTCATGTACACGAGTTGGGCCCTCGCATGCGCCATCTAGCCGGTTGTTAAAGAACTATTACGGCTTTAGAGTAATTGGCAAGAAATGCCTATAAAAATGACTATTAAACTTTTTTATTAGTTTGGCAACATTGACATGTTAGCGTTACTGCTATTTGATCAGGTTCAAGCAAAAGTGGACTTTAAGGTGACACAAATTGCAAGTCATACGAAGTCTTATAAGTTTTACTCGCGACAATAACATTCGTTTATGATCTGATCCAAAGAGCTTATAAATTAATCTGATCTATGAATATTTTTCCTATATATTTTATGTATACTAATTGTTTACTTCAATCCTGTTTTATAACTCTTAACCTCAAATAATATAATATTGACAGAGTTGAAAGTGACAAACATTGTTTTTAAACTTTCGCGATTTTTATACATATAAGATATATTTCAAAACTTATTCGTGTGATTTACCCGACGTTCCGATCGTATTGTACGATCGATCAATTCGCGATTAAGTCCCGAAATATATCTAATAAGTGACAAACATTTTCATTCCACGACTATACATGACAACCCTTGAATATAACTATAACTTACACTGTCTACACACTAGTTGTCCCGGTGAACTTCGACGCCTCGTAATTATTTTCGTGAATAGTGATGAAATCTCGTGATTTTTTCCAATGATTCTATATTTTTTCTGCTATTCGGGTTGAAGACAATCGACCCACCTGTTGGTAAGTTATACAGAATGTTTTTTTTTTCTAAAAAGACGACTTCCGCAGTAGGGTTCAAGCCCTGTGTCGCGGGGAACTTTACAAACATATAAGTCACGGACACAAAGTACGGCCAGACTCGGAACAACAATTTGTGGATCACACAAAGTCCCGTGTGGGAATCGAACCCACAACCTCTTGCGTAGCAGTCGGACACACTACCACCGCGCCACAGAGGCAGTCCAATTATGCAATTTTTAATATACTAATAACTTACGGCTCGTGGCTATTTTACATAACACTAAATAACTTTGATATCAGTTTTGGAAGGAATTCAATATATTATCCATAAATCTCCTACCACTTGTTTTTGAAATTAAGATCTTAACCACCTACAGACTAGTTTACTGGAGTAAAAATGGTTGTTTATTGTGAGGTATTGGTCCTAAACCTGACAATGAAACATCAATTTTACTTTCTATCTCTAGATCTCTATCTGGTAAATGTTTGTGTGACAAAAGTAGCCGTGAAAGGGTGGTGAAGCTTTATTTGTATTTATTTTTCAAAAATTATAAAGATATTTGGTGTAAAAGTCAAATTTAGGTTACAAATGCAACGCTTATGAACGTCAGACAAAATTTGGAATAGTATGATTCTACATTTAATACCAAGTTCGCAAGAGTAAAGGCGTGAGAAAAGAACTTGGCAATAAAAACTCATGGCCACTTTTTTTTAAATAATGTAATGTAAAGAAGCCAAGATGGCAGGTTATTAGGCTGCCTCTGTGGCGCGGTGGGAGTGTGTCCGACTGCTACGCAAGAGGTCGTGGGTTCGATTCCCACACGGGACACTACTTTGTGTGATCCACAAATGATTGTTCCGAGTCTGGGTGTACTTTCTGTCCGTGACTTGTATGTTTGTAAAGTCCCCCGCGACACAGGGCTTGTACCCTACTGCGGGAGTCAAAAAAAAAAAAAAAAAACAATAATTGTAGGTATATTAAAAATTTACCTGTATATAATGATGTAACTATCATGAACAATTGGGTATTTTACTACTATCAAAATAAAATATTTTAAAATAATCAGGTAAAAATATGTCATGAAGTGTTCTAAAAAATATGTTCATTTATTAATTTTATGTATAATCATAAAGAGAAACACTGAAAGTAAATAATTTGACCATAGAAAACGTGACGTCATGCTAGCATTCCATACAAATTTGTACAGAGCGGCTCGTTTTTGACGTTTCTTAAAATGAGGCTGATTTGACTTTAGCCAAATACATAGAGTATTTGACTAAAGTCAAATCAGCCTTGAATTAAAATAAAAATTGAATGGCCGAAAGATTGAAAGTTGATGCGATGATAATCTATTTAAAATTTGAAGTATGTGTATTACTTCGATTCATTAGAGCGATCAAGGGGACACTATAAAATACTCTGTGTATATTAGAAACAAGTAGGTTGTACAAGTATATTATAATTAATTATTTACTATTATTTAGAGTTGTACAACTGTTATAAAAGTATGTAGGTCTAAAACTTACTAACTTTTTTAGTATTTCTTTAGTTACGGATAATAATGGATTGAATTATTTTTTCTTGATCTGGTTATAGTAATTTTATTTATTAAATCTTTTCCGATGTTGTTTATCTATATTTATAATTAAAGTAACGGCATTAGTCGTAAATTGAACAGTTTTTAATCATTGCATTGGTACATTTTGTATCATCATTGGCCTGACTTATGAATCATATTATTTTAATAGCTGTCCCGCGCAACTTCGTCTGTGTAAATTTTCTCCGTTTTTGCAACATTTCTCATTGCTGCTCCGCTCCAATTGATCGTAGCGTTATGTTATATAGCCTATAGCCTTCCTCGATAAATGAGCTATCCAACAGTGAAAGAATTTTTCAATGAAATTTTCAATTCCTGAGATTACCGCGTTTAAACAAACTCTTCAGCTTTATAATATTAGTATAGATTTGATTGTAGCTTTCGCCCGTGGCTCCGCCCGCGTGGACGTCGGTTATCGCAATAAAAACATGCTCTATGTGGGACTCAAACTATCTCCATACCATATTTCGTCTAAATTGGTTCAGTGGTTTAAGCGTGGAAAGTTAATAGACAGAGTTATTTTCACATCTATACTAATATTATAAAGTTGAAGATTCTGTTTGTTTGAACGCGGTAATCTCAGGAACTACTGATCCAAATTGAAAAATTCTTTCTCTGTTGGATAGCCCATTTATCGAGGAAGGCTATAGGCTATATATCATTACACTACGACCACTAAGAGCGGAGCAGCGATGAAAAATGTTGCAAAAACGGGGGAAATTTAAGCAGACGCAGTTGCGCGGGTCAGCTAGTTTATAATATAAGTATTTTTTGGTGTGGCTCCATTTGAGGTTTTGGCCTACTTATACCACGCTGGCCAGACGGGTTGGTATAAGATTTGATTTCGAGTTTTTCCTTCTCTAGGTATTGGTTGTATCTGCTTGTCTTTTACTCCCTTTGTCGCCTCCTACTACACCCACGGGATGAGATGGGGTGGTGACCCTTGTTTTATAACGTCCGTCACATATACGGACACAGGACCGGATGTTGTGGCGTAAGTTAGGAGGGGCCTATGTCCAGCAGTGGACTAATTCAGGCTGATTGAATATAAGTGTTTATTTTATAATATTATTGTCTTGTCTTGACAGCTATTGGTTATAATAATCTAAAAAGCCAATGCTATTTGTAAAATAACATCATTAAATGGTATGAAGTATTAGTAGTAAGTAGTAAGTTGAAGTTTAAATAAAATTGGTTATTTATTTCTACCAAAACTGTTACGCAAAACGGCTGGCAGGAGCTGGATGCGAGAAGCTGAAGATAGAACAAAGTGGCGTGCAATTGGAGAGGCCTATGTCCAGCAGTGGACTGCGATAGGTTGATGATGATGATGATTTATTTCTAAATTAGTCAGTGTAAGCATTTAAAGTGTATTATGTTTGTTCAAGGAGGTCTTAGGCACCTATCCAACTAACGGCGATGAGCGAGAAGCGATTAGCGATTTATCTCAAGAAATATGTAACAGATCCCGTCCGTGTAAACAAAGAGATGCAGTATAGAGCGAGTACTCGCTAGCAATGGGGACGGTTTAAAATCAACTATTAATATCTGTATCTCTTTTGTTTATACGGGATCTACCTACATAAGTATGTACGTTTCTTGAGCGATATAATCGCTACTCGCTTTCTCGCCGTTGGTGGGACAAATACCTTAGGCTCAATTTATATTGAAGCCGAATTAAACGAAATCAAATTTGCTTCTATTATGCTTGAGAAATCGCACAGCTGGAATTGCCCCGATTTTTTAAGCATTATACGAATTTGTACAATATGACGTAAAAAATAAAGGTTAATATACAATACAACACTTACACAATCTTTCAGTAACGAAGTAAGAATGAAGGAAAAAGATGAAGACTATATTGTAAATAAAATTAGCTATTATTATTAAATATAAGTGATAATATATAGAATATAAAACATTTAGGATCTATTTGTCCCAATTAGACTTAAGTAACGTGGTATTATGATATCCTTTTCCCTTTTACTACAAAAAGAGAGAGAAGTTTATACGTTGTATAAATAACATTGACTTAGGTACTTAGGTTTTTTATTATAAGTCATATACATTGCATACAATCGAGGAACTGGACTACCTGGAGGCCTACTATAATTCTATTAAAACGAAGTCAAAAATACGCAGAGTTAGCAACACCAATTCAATCTACTCGTTCCCGAATCGTCTATGGGTTCGGACTTCTTGTCCTTATCCAAAAATTACATAAAAATACCACCAGAACAGTCCCTAAAAAATAAAATTAAGATATTTAAGAAAACGAAAATTCATGAATTTCGTTTTAGAGAAAGAGAGTGGGCCTACTCTCTTTCTCTGGTGGTCTACTACTAATAGGACCAATGTAGGATCATGAGGAAACACCTAATATCATTATCTATATATATAAAAATGAAACCCGTTTTCCGTTGTCACGACATAGCATGAAAACGGCTTGACCGATATGGCTGATTTTTTTTTTGTAGCTTTCTAATACTCTGTACAAGGTTCTTACGGAAAAAAATATTAAGAAAATCTCACAGAAAGATTGAAAAATATACATTTAATTTTGCATATTTAAAAAAAAAACGCGTTACGAATGTCATCTATACAAAATAAAGTAGTGCATCAAATTTACGCTAAGGCGGTACGAAGTTCGCCGGGTCAGCTAGTGTGTAATAAATACTAATAGTGAGTCAACTCCTTTAATGCAGTATAAAATGTAGACTGGCGATGAGTCGTAAATTATGTGTGGGTTGTCACAAAAAGAAGAATAAAATAAATAAACTGACAAGGACAAAGGACGCACTATTTAAAATAAACGCACTATGTAAATACGATCTGTAAAAGTGCCCTAGCAAAAGAGCGTATATTTTCTTCGTGGTCCTTTTGTTAAATAGCGCAGGTTTTCGACAATAACGAAAATGATTTTAGTTGAAAATATTTATTAAGCGGTACCTACCTTTGTAATTTATTTCATATTTCTTGGTCAAAAGGTTTAACAGTGAAAGAGGAGACAATTTAGGCAACTTTCGGAGCGATTATTTCCGAAAATAATCAAATCAAAAAGTTTCCTAGAATCCTTAAAATGTTTTTAAAAGATCTGTAGAATGATACGCACACGTACTACGTGTTTGTTAAAAAATGTTTTCTCCGGCTTCTGTTACATGTACTTACTTATGGAGTGTGGATTTAACTATCTATCGAACTAAGTAAATAACTAAATTTCGTTCATTTAAAATGTGCAGTTTTTGAGATACGGACGGACAGACAGACGGATGGACAGGACGAAACTATAAAGGTTCCGTTTTTGCTACGGAACCCTAAATAGAAGAAAAAAATGTTTAGCAGTCATAATATTACTCGTGCAGTCAATGTATGTTTTACCGGTTATTGTAATTAATGAATCTAGCAAGTTTCTAAATTGGCGAACAATTGTAAATTAACAATAAAATTCTAAAAACTATATTTATAAAACTTAAAACAATGTTGTGACCTTGTTTAAGCAATGTGTATGAAGTTTAAAGTATCAAAGCACTGTATGCCTACTCTCTTTCTTTAAAGCGAAATTCTTGATTTTTTTTTACTTAAATTTCTTAAGATTAATAATAATAATAATAATCGAATTAGAGTAGGCCTCCTGGTCCCACTAACGGCGGGAAAGCGAACAGTTATCTACTATTTCCTGGCTCAAGAAACATATATAGGTTAGATAGGTACATAATGTAGATTCTGTGTAAACAACACGGGATCTAGATAGATAAAGATATTAATTAATACTTGAATTCTTTATTAGATGCAAAACAACTCTTGTAATACATCGGGATTCTACTTGTACATGTAATGCCAAATTCGCAAACAATAGACAAAGCCAGAGAAAGAACCTGGCAATAAAAACTCGCACTCTTTTCAAATTGCCAATTTTACAATGTTTGAATGTTTATAAACTTTAAGGTGCTGCGACTAATACTTTACACCAAGGACTGATGCAAATTGTATCATCAAAGATCGCTAATCGTTCACACTGCCAGCGGGTATCTCGCTCTTTACTGTATCTACTGTATCTTTTGTTTACTTTACACGAACGGGATCTACAAATTAGAAGTTTCTTGAACGATAAAATAGTTAATAGTTGCTCGCTACTCGCCGGCGTTGGGACAAATGCCTAAGACCCATTTACACAACGCAAGTTTCTTGCCTGTTGCGTACAATTAAATTGAAGTGCTAACTTGCATGATCTAAAATTCTAAACGTATGTGTAATGCATCGTGTAAATAAGTCTTTAATTTATTACATTCAATTATTGCAAGAAAATGGCATCGTGTCAGTTAGCCTTTAGTGTACATTTTATATAATTGTAGTAAAGTATTATTTGTATTAAAGTTGTTTTATTTTGTTTATTTACCTACTTGTTACCCACCTGAAGAAGTTAAGGCGTATCGGAGAGAAGCGAAGGTAATGTCCATAATAGATTGTAAATAGTAGTAAGGTAGTAGGTATACCAACTATTCCACATAGAATATCTACATTTCATTCTACTGTTGCGCAAGAGGTTGTGGTCATTTCTACACGTGACAAAACAGTGATCTTTAAATATTTGATTACAAGTGACCCTTCACTGTGCCCTTTTTTTGGCTAGAAACATTCGCGGCGTCCCCAGAACACCCTGCTCAAGATTTCACGCGGTTATATCCCGATAATATTCTAATATGTGTGAGAGTATCAGATGCATTGTTATGAACCATATTAAAGTCATCACAACTCCAAATGTTTGTTATTGAGTAGTTCCGCTGGTCATCTGTGATCATCATCAGTTTCACTTTTTAGTAGGTATATACAAATACAAATGTACCTAGTAAATGAACCAATTATTTTTAACTTTCCCCGATATAAAAGTATCGGAGAGACCAAACGGTACACACAATATACCATAAATCTACACACACCGATAGATATTTACACGCCATATCACACCACCATCCACGCCACTTACAATCCATTGTAGCTTCCATCTAATAGTAGGCCTTACTAGTCTCGTTTATGAATATTATCGTTTACTTACTGTTTTTTTTAAGTATACCTACGGGGACGGGGACTATTTTAATTTCGATCGAAACGTCGGGTAAATAAAAATTTCGTAGCCTTTAAATATTTTACGCCATTAGGTCCGCATAATTTCAATACTACGAATTACTTTAAAATTTACTTAAATTACTATAGGTGCTCCCCTTTATTATTTGTAGCTCTCTGGATTTATCCAAGATCCCATCACCAGGTGCCAACTTGAATTACTATGGGATTAAATCTAAAGTATACTTCCTATGATAAAAATGTACTCTGTGAAGTATAAAAATAGTTGTTCAAATTTCCGTCTTTGAGCATTCGATTCGGGGAAATAACATAAAAAAATAACATTGAAAAAAGCTGCGTGTAAAGAGCCCATTGTGACACTAATGACAGCTGCTTGCTAAAGTTTATGACTTTGACAGGTAAACAAATATGGCGTTTGTTAAAAATGCAATCAATTGTGTATTCTAATAAGTATTTTACGAGCATAATTATTTAGGATGTATATTAATTAATAGTATCACAAAATGTCTGATTTAAAAGTATGTAGAATATGCCTTCGGACGGAGGCAAAAATGTACAATTGCAATCTATATCAACTGAAATTTTATTACGAAGAAGTCATGGCTCTTAAAGTAAGTATTTTTCATTAGTATTACTGTAATTATAGTAGTTTATATGCCGCATTACCATGTATGTTAACAGACGTATCTGACGCTCTGATATTTTGATGCATATATCGCTCTTTTGAAGTCAAACTTTCATACATACAAATAACATTTTCAGGCATTTCTTTGCTCATAACCCCCGCCTATGTTGTACCTTTACAGTTGTATTTGTTTTTAATTTTAAATACAGCCTATTACAGCCATTATAGCGTATCAGCCACTATATAATTTAATTAATTTTATAGTGGCTTGATCTTGCTGAGGATAAATTTACAGTCAAAAGATTCAAATTTTTTTTACAGATGAATGAAGAAGATGGGCTGCCACTGTACTTCTGCTATGAATGTGCCCACATGTTACATAAGTTTCACAAGTTTAAAGAGAAATGTTACATTGGACAGAAGATTCTAAAGGAGTTATTGTGGAGAGGGCCTGTAAGTAGACAGAGTTATTTTTTTTTTGTAGCAAATGGATCTATTTTGATTAAAATTGGTATAGAAATCTATACTAATATTAAAAGGAACTAAAGTTTGTGAGTAATTTATCTAAAGAATTTTCAAAATTGGTTCAGTACATCCAGAGGTTACCCTCTACAACATAGGGTATTCCAGCTGAAATTCTTTAACAATAGAAAGCCACATTATTGGCAGGCAGAGCCTGTACTACAGTATTCAGACAACTGATAAACACACATATAGATAAATTACACCCAGACACAATAAACCAACAGGGGTTGTCTAAAACATCCTCCGGCTAAGGAAGCTAGTAGATGTGTGGCATACTAGCCAAAACATAATAAGTCTTACTAGTTCCACAAGTATTTAGAAGTATTTATCTGAGCCTATCATGCAGATGTGCTAGGGTCGATACCAGCACTTGCCAAATATTAATAATAATGATAATATCTTGGGACAACTCACACAACGCTATCAGATCCCAAACTAAGCAGAGCTTGTACTATGGAAACCAGACAACTGATAAACATACTTATATATTTCTAAATACACACATATTATAGATGGATTTCGTGGTGGGGCACCCACTGCGAAACTATCCTCACACAACTATAACACAACCTCGCTGAAGCTCAGAAGCAGATCCGTGTGGAGTGGTGCCGTGATATGATTCAAAAGTTTGAAGCAGGCTCGTCTCGGCGCGTTTACAACATTTTGACAGTAGACGAATCCTGGATTTATTAATACGATCCAGAAACAAAGCGTCAGTCGACAGTTTGACTGTTTCAAAAGAAGCAACGCCTACGAAAGTGAAGCGATCGAGAAGTGCAGGGAAAATTTTGATCGATAGTTTCTTCACTTTGACGGGCTACCTGGTTTCAATTCCATAACGAAACCAAAGCAGCATCAACGCCGAATGGTATACCATAAAATACCTGCCAGAAGTTTTGTTTGCAATAAGCAACAAGCGACCGAACACCGCGGGGTACTGCTTTACCATGACAACGCGCCCGCGCACTCAGCGCTCAAAACGAGGGACTTCCTGGACACCACCTGACACTTCGGTCAGAGTCTTGGGTCACATTTCTTACAGTCCTGATCTGGCACCGTGTGACTTCTTTTTATTCCCTAAAATAAAAAATCTGCTGAAAGGGATATAGTTTTCATCGCCGGAAGACGCGCTAGCAGCGTTCAAGAAGGTCTTTGGTGTCTATGGCGGACAGAATTTTTTTTTTAAAAATTGGTTCAGACGCATGAATCTTTGTACAGAGGCTGGTGGAGAGTCCTTCGACATGATTTAATTAAAATATTTTGTCCATAGAAGTTAATTTATTAGTTTCTCAAAACTTTCTGAGTGTCCCACGTATATATAAAAATCTTTGTCCTGACTGATTGATGGATCAACCCACAGCCTAAACCGCTTATTGTAGAGACATAAAATTTCGACGGATAAAGGGATTTTTGGAAATTCGTCCTAAATAAATTTCAAAGATCTAACTTTAAAACTGACGAAGTTAAAAAAAAACTTGCAACTCCAATTTTACCCCCTTAGGGGTTAATTTTTCAAAAACGCTGTGACCCATATTTCATTATTTTAAACGAAAAACCAAATATGAAATTTCAGAAATCTACCTTTAAAACTGACGGAGTTGCATACAAACTTACAACCACAATTTTACCCTTATCGGATACCCAAATTATTGGAACACGTCCTCAAAATTTCATCTTATCTACGATCAGCGGTTTAGGCTGTGCGTTGATCTATCAGTCAGTCAGTCTGTCAGTCAGTCAGGACAAAGAATTTTATCTAACGGCCGTTGCAATACGGTTTTAATTTCACGCGATTAAGACCCGTAGTATACATCATAATTTTATAATGTTTTATACATTGATAGTTTTCTGTTCTTCTAAATACTCAAAACGCGTTTGTATGTTACGAGAGACTAGTTCCAAGCCCCTTTTTGATGAAACCTGGTTTCAAAACCTGTGCTAGTAAATACGCTTCTGTGTAATCTAAGGCGTTAAATGCTATCAAGGGACACTAAAGTAATTTACAAAGGGCGCTAAATTTATTCCCACCCCCTTTCGCGTTAGGTACTTCAGCGGTATTGGGTGGACTAATATTGGGCCGAATCAATTACGCCATAAATGATTCGGATTCGAAGCCGAAATGAGAGATTTGATATCGCTTCAACCTAAATCTGGTCTTGGGCCGGAATTGTGACTGCTGCTGTCGCTTCAAGTGGATATAGGTTTGATTCCCACATGTGTTGATTCATGTGACAGGGGGTTATAAGTCTGAGTTGATTTAGTACATTGTATGTTTGTTAAGTCTCCCACATCACAGATTATTCCTTTATTAGTATTAAAATAGTAATTGAAGTAATTTTTATAGGCATTTCTTGCCAATAACTTTACAGATACAATAATTGCATTTTTGAAAGATAACTCGCAAGCATTAAGAGATAGAAAAATTTGATATATCTAGTAACATAGTCCAGATAGGTGGTTCGCTTCCGGTTTGGCTACGGAAGTCTCGGGTTTGATTCCTGGGTCTGGATTTCAAATTTTTCTATCTTTCAAAAATGCAATTATTGTATTTGTAAAATAGTAATTGTTAGTAAATATTTTTAAAGTATGAAATGATAAATTTGTTTCAGATCACATATGAATTAGTTTACAAAGTAGATCGCAAAGATACAATGCTGTGTTCACCTATATCCGAAATGTCAGTTAATAATCGCGTGAAAACATTTACAACTAAAGACAGCATACAACAAGACGAACAAACAGAACAAAAGACAGTACTTCCAAAGATAGAAAATGTAGAACTGGATTACTTTAGCGAAGGATCTTTGTCAGACAGAGAAGAAATAATCGAACCAATTGAAGAAGAAAAGCTCGAAACTGAGAATGAAAAGGTAAAGATTGATGATGAAAAGAAAGATGTTGCTAAGAGTCCTGAGGCGGTGTATGTTGCAGCTGAAAATGGTGTCATTAAAGTAAATTGTGAGCAATTAAAAGGTAAAACTAAGAGTAAAGGAGGAAAGAAACCTAATCCTTGGAAAACTAAATGTTTACAAAATAAGAATAATTGGAAAATAACTGTTTTGAGTGAAGAGGATGCCCTAAAGGTATTTAGAGGGAAAGCAGAAGATAAAAAATATTTGGCAGCTGCTTTTAAATGTAAAGATTGTTTTAAAGGTTTCTCCAAAAAGGATATGTTAGATCGACATGTTCAGTTGAGGCATATTGAGGTAATTAATTTTTATTTCATTTGATTACATTATATACTAATGTTCTACTTACTGCTACTATTATTCTAGCTAGACAACAAGTGCTTTTTAGCAATCTCTGAAAAATATGAATGATATGTTATCCGATTCAGAGTAGCATGTTTTTGGAAATAATCATAAATAAAACCCATACAACATTCTATTCCAAATCGGATCACATCTTGTTCATATTTTTCAGAGAGTGATGAAAAAAGATGACCTAAAAATCACTTGTTATTCTGCTAATAGCAAGAAAACAACTACAGTATACTTCATTTAGACTTACAGACTTGAATCTGCAATAGTTCTTCAATTAGATATTTGAATTTCAAATTAATCAATAACAATAAATTATTTTACACTAAGTGCAAGAGACTCTTCTTCTCTTCTTCTTAGTTATAAAATAAGTGTAAATTTCTAAAAATAATATATGTTTATAAACTTTCGCGATTTGTACACATTATAGAATTTTGTAAGCAACGGGCGGTTGTCACGGGTAGACTGACTGACTGTCTAGTCAGTCAGTCTACCCGTGACCACAGCCATTGCAATACGGTCGAAACTTCAATAAAATAAATTAATTCAATTTAATAAATTGCAATAGTCTTATAATTAAATATTTTCGCGATTAAGATCCGCTAGAAAATTTTAAAAATAAGTTAGAGAACCAATGCTTTTCAGCCTTAAAGGCTAGATCGTAGTTAATTGTATAGAAAGCAAAAAAAAAAATCAATCCATGATTTGATGTTCATAAAATAGTAAAAAAATGTTTACATAGCGATTTGTTTTGACTTGTCATTCAAATACCTAATTCAAGGTTTGAGAGCCAATTAAAATGTTTTAAAATTATTATTTCCATTAAAAGTGAACCTTTTTGTTTAACAGCAATTAGGCAGCTTTGAATGCCGCTTTTGTGGATATCGGTATAAACTGGATTGCTACTTAAACAAACATATTAAGCAACACTACATGCGGTACGACTGTCTACGTTGTGATCTCACTTGCCCGTTAGAGTAAGTACTGTATTTTAAATAGGTATCTATACTAATATATGACTACCCCTGTGGCGCGGTGGGAATGTGTCCGACTGCTATGCAAGAGGTCGTGGGTTCGATTCCCACACGGGTCACCACTGTGTGATTCACAAATTGTGGTTCCGAGTCTGGGTGTAAAGTCCCCCGCTACACAGGGCTTGTACGCTAATGCGGGTGTCGTCTTTAAAAAAATATATATATAAAGAAGAGTTTGTTTGAACGCCATAATCTCAGGAACCACTGGTCCCAATTTAATATTACATACAGGGTAACTTTGAAATCAGTTAACAAACTGATAAAGGAGATTCAGCATCTCTTATTTATTATTCTAGTACTTACATTTAAATATTGTTAGTAAAAACTTAAAAAAAAAACAACCTGATTATAATGATCTTCATTGAGTGGGTTAAATTTTAATAATAAACTAAAAATATCAATGTTTTATTATTTTTCTCAGACACTTGAAACTTATGCAATTAAATTTAAATAATCAAATTATCAAGTTAATCTGATGTGCATGAAATATAAAAATCTAAATTATGTAGGTACCTATGTAAGTAACTAGCGAAAATAAATATTTTAATTTTTTTACACCCTCCTCCCAGATTCGACGTCGTCGCGTCGACTAAATTCTAAGTCAATAACTCCTGTATAGCGTTGAGCCGTCGGTCCTGCGTTTAATCTCTCTCCAGTTGTGTCATTTTTCCGTCCCATTGGAGAGCCAATGGAACGGTAATTTAGCATTTAAAATAAGCAAAATCAAAAAGTCCTTAAATTAAAAACCAGTTGCAAATTAAAATAGATCATAGTCTATGGATCTAAAGTATATAATTACAAAAACTTTTTTATCTTGATTTTGTTCTTAAAAATTTCGTAGAAAATATTTTGACTAGACACATTTATTTTTCAGAAATACTGCTTTACTACACGAAGAATATCACAGTGGCGTCACTAGAAAGTGTGCTTATTGTGATGAGGAGTTTAGGTGGGTACTTGTTACAAGTAGTTTTAAATTAAAACTGGCTTTACCTATAACTATCGGAGGTAAGTCGTGGACATTACTTTGGGCTGACCTTGAGCGTTCGGACGTCCGACAGAAATCTGGCGCGCTGGATGTTTTGTCAGTCGAAAACGTCCGCGGACGGTATGTTTGCCAGAACTATAGTTATTTGTTTGAAGCGGCGGTAGCGTAATGGCTAAGGCATCGGTCTCGCAATCGTGAGGTCGCGAGTTCGAATCCTACCCATTATACTACCGACGTTAACCCACTCCTAACACAAGCCATTGGGCTTAGCTGGAGGGGTTAACAGGATTGCTAGTAATGTGGGACCAAAAATCCCCCATCTTAAAAAAAAAAAATCTGGAATAGGCCTTGGAACGCGTCCGCAAGCCATGCCTCGGAAGACTGTGGACATTAATCAGTCGCAGCTGTATGCCACGTCCGTTAGCCGCGTCCGATAATTTGGTTTCAGCTTGACCCGTACGTTATTGTTGGTCTGATAACAGCTGCATACAGCTCTTATGTAATTCGGGAATTCTCTCTTTCTTCTCTCTTCCCATTAGTCTCTTACCCTGCCAGAAGGTTATGCAGGCCTTTTCATTTTTGTTTTTAATTGACTCGCATAACAATAAATTATTTTACACTAACCGGGTAATTATACATTTTTTATACAAGAAAGTGCAACAGACATTATTCTAGTTATAAAACTAGTGTTAATTACTTCTAAAAATAATATTATGTTCGTAAACTTTCGCGTTTTTTACACATTATAGAATTTTATAAGCAACGGCCGTTGCCACGGAAACGGGTAGACAGTCGGTCAGTTTGACCACGGGCAGACCGTATTGTAACAATACGGTCGAAATGTCGAACACGTTATTGTTGGTCTGATAACAGCTGCGTATAGCTCTAGTGTAATTCGGGAATTCTCTCTTTCTTCTCTCTTCCCATTAGTCTTTTACCCTGCCAGAAGGTTATGCAGGCCTTTTTCATTTTTGTTTTTAATTGACTCGCATAACAATAAATTATTTTACACTAACCGGGTAATTATACATTTTTTATACAAGAAAGTGCAACAGACATTATTTCTTAGTTATAAAATTAGTGTTAATTACTTCTAAAAATAATATTCTGTTCGTAATCTTTCGCGTTTTTTACACATTATAGAATTTTATAAGCAACGGCCGTTGCCCCGGAAACGGGTAGACAGTCGGTCAGTTTGACCACGGGTAGACTGTATTGTAACAATACGGTCGAAACGTCGAACACTTTATTGTTGGTCTGATAACAGCTACGTACAGCTCTAGTGTAATTGGGTAGATGACTAAAATAACAATAAATTATTTTACACTACATAGGAAATAGCATTTGCAAAAATATTCTGAAAAACAATGTTTCTTTGTAATTTTACGTTGTCATGAATTTATAAACTTCAAACCAAACATTGAAACTACATGATATGACTATACAAAAGAATGACGTCATTGTTTTGTATTTCATATAAATTAGTAAGAGGCACATCGTTTTGACGTTTCTTAAAAATATACTGATTTGACTTGACAGTCATCTACCCTATTCGGGGATTCTCTCTTCTCTCTTCCCATTAGTCTCTTACCCTGCCAGAAGGTCAGGCAGGCCCTTTTCATGTTTGTTTTTAATTGATTCGCCCAATTAAGTTTGTTGTCTAAAATTACGACGAGATATTAAGTGAACCAATAAATGTTGTCAGACATTCATCAACGTACTACTCGCACTTACGCACGCACCGCAGCGAGCACGTGTGTACATTGTGCGGAGCCTCGTTCGTCAGCAAGCTGGGGCTGCGCCAACATAAACAAATCAAACATGTTATTATTGAAATTGTAAGTATTTTAAGACATTATATACTGCCTAATTCAATCAGTTATTTATATATCTTTTATATTTTGACACAACTACAATAAACTTTATATAATTTTATAAGCTACGGGTCTTAATCGCGTAAACTTACGCGATTCGTACACATTATAGAATTTTATAAGCTACGGGCCTTAATTGCGTAAACTTACGCGATTCGTACTCATTATAGAATTTTACAAGCTACGGGTCTTAATCGCGTAAATATTTTATTTAAAAATTGTATAATGTGTACAAATCGCTTAAGTTTACGAACATATATTACAATATACTTATTCTAAATCCAGGAAAGTCCTGATGACGACGAAGAAGTAAACACATATTGTCAACGTTGCGACATCCGCTTCGAGACGCGCAAGGCGTACGAGGAACATCTGTTCCACTCCGCGTTGCATAGTGAAGACGAAGCCAGGAAAATGGACGAAGAGAAGATTGATGATGAAGGGTAAGTTAGGCACCATTCATTATTATTTAAGACGATTTTGGACAGTTTTTGACTTCCCTCCCCCCACTATGTAAAAAAAAAGAATCGACCAACTGGGGAATTTATTGTTTATGAATCTGAAAAGTAGGAAAAATGAATGAATGAACAAGAGTTTGGTATGTTTCTTTTTTTATTTTAGAAAAGATAACTAGCAATGTGGAATCGACCGAGTTTAAATTATATAAAAAAAAAACAATTATTAGGGAAGTTTTTTTGTAGATACTTAAATTTAATTAAATTTTTATTTTTTGGTAATAATCAACATTGGTTTATTTTAGAGTTATGTATTTAACTTTGCGCATTTTTTTGATTTTGTTTAATTATGTTTATTTACCGTCTTTTTTTATTTATTGAAAAGACAAAATATTTAACGAAAATATTTTTTTTTTAGTAGCAGTGATTCACACGAGAAGGTTTCGCCATCGAAGAAAGTATTGGGCAAGAAAGAGCAAGCAAAGGTATCTAATATTTAAACGCTTTATATTTATTGTGTAGTATTTTATACTTCCCATAGATATACGTTGACTGCCTCTGTGGCACGGTGGGAGTGTATCCGACTGCTAAGCAAGAGGTCGTGGGTTTGATCCCTACCCAGGATAAATCTTTGTGTGATGAGCACGATGGTTTATTCTGTGTCTGGGTGTTATGAATCTATAATATATATGTATTTAGAAATATGTAAGTATGTTTATCGGTTATCTGGTTTCCATAGTACAAGCTGTTTAGTTTGGGATCATATAGCTTTGTGTGAGTTGTCCCAAGATTTATTATATTGTTATTATTATATTTATAAAAGGTTAAATAAACCAGAAAGAGAGAGAGAACGTAGTTCCTTTTGCTATACCTTTTTCGTGTTTTAACCATTGACGTACAGACCAAGACCGCGCCATCACTTTCAGTTAAAAATATTGACTGCAAAGCGCGAAAGACAGAAAAAACACGTGCGGCCTTTGACAGGTATTGTCCACAAAGTAGCGTAGTCTCTTTCTAGAGAGTGGTCAATTATGTGTGGTTATGGCGCAGTCCTGGTATCTATGTCGTTAATGGTATTAACTCAAGATTTAAAAAAAAACTGGAAGAACAGAACATTTAATAGTTAGAATGTTATGTTCTTCTTGTGTTTTTAATCTTTAGTTAATGTCCTATTTCAAATTAAGATTTTTCGCACATATACACAAAAATAGCCAGTTTGACATAGGTAAAATAAACATTACAACCTTTTACAAAAATACAAATAACCTACATAACACAACCTCCTTAGTCTAGTTTAACATAGTCATAAATCATTGATTTTTGAACAATGTCAAAATGTTTTTTCGTCTAGCCTCTCAGCCCGCAAACAAATGAATAGTTTTATTGTTCGAAAAGGTGCTACGTTACAAAAATAAAAAAAAAATCTGATAAAAAACGGTGCACCCACCGGCACGAACTTTATTTTTTGTAAATCTATACTTATATTATAAAGCTGAAGAATTTGTTTGTTGGTTGGTTTGGTAGGATGGGTGACCATTTTCAAAATATGTCACACCTCTCCATACCTCGGAGAGCATGTTAAGCCTTGGATTCTGCGCCCAATCTCTCTTCCGTCGACGAAGAACGACAAGAGAACGCCGTTAATAGTTCTTTCATCTACTAATTCCATTTGGCTATCATAACTATACATTTGGTAAACGTATAAGATCTTAGTCAGAATAATTAAACACACACACAAATTAAGGTTTTGGTGTGCCATTATGTCAAATGTGTGGGTTGATCTAAACTATAGTGAAAAATGTATCAAAATTCCGTTGTCAGTATACAGCCAGATGTAGGAAGGTGGTATCTTAACTTAATACTTTGTTTCAGATCACAAAAGAACTGCGGAAGCGTAGTAGCGACGACGAGCAGTTCAACTTTAAACGCATGATCAACAAGCGATTTAAGAAGGAAAGGAGACAACACACTAAACCTACTACTTGTCATCAAGTAAGATATGTTTGTTTTAATAGTTATCATAAAACACAATTTTTCAGGTTAGCGTTATAATCATCATAATAATAAATCATTTATTTTCTGGTCATAGTTAAAATTATAATAATAGGCATACATAGTTGATATAACAGTACCAAACACATATAACCTGTTAAAGACGATAACAGAAAAAAATAATAAGTACACTAAATTGAAAAAAATCAAAATTCAAAATTCTTTTTGCAAAACAACTCTTGTGATACGTCGGGATTCTACATGTACATGTAATGCCAAGTTCGCAAACATTAGGTAAAGCTGGAGAAAATAACTTGGCAATAAAAACTCGCGGCCACTCTTTTCAAATTGCCAATTTAACAATGTTTGAATGTTTATAAACTTGATATGGGGGTATGGTGCTGCGACTAATATACTATACACCATGTTAAAGAAGAAAGAAGAAATAATAAGCCAATATCATTCTGGTTTATTCTCACAAGTTCGATTTATTAGTTCGGTCGTCGAACTAGTGAGATTTATTTTACTTATTCGTTCGACCATCGAATTTATTTCGAGAAACAAAAGGAAAGGTTGATATTTATATACATAATATGTTTGTACATCTATACCGCATCCTTGATCAAAACTTCTACCATACTGGCATGCAAATTTATATAATGTTTTCATTAATATTCGAAAATAAAATGGTGCTTAGTAACAAATATATAGTAAAATAATTTAAGAAAAATAAAATTCAAATATTAAAATAATTATTTAAAGATAACGAATATAACATACGAAGCGACGGTAGCCTAATGGCTAAGGCATCGGTCCGCTATCGTGAGATCGCGGGTGTGAATCCTACACATTGTACTACCAACGTGAACCCACTACTAACACAAGCCATTGAGCTGAGCTGGAGGGGTTAACAGGATTGCTAATAATCCCACATTGCTAGTTATCTTTTTAAAAATAAAAACCACGTGAAAAGTACATTGGTGAAATTCGCTGTGTCCGTTGTGTCGCGGTCTGACAGGCGGGACCATCTCACCCACTCGGAGAATCCTGTCTTTTGCCCTATCAATCAAGCTATTGCCAAGCTTGTATGCATATCTAATAGGGTTTGTCTTACGACTAAAACAGACTACTTGACACGACTAATGTTAACAGTTATGCTGTTTATATCATAGTAGGAGTACAGAGAGCGTTTAAATATCGTTGTATCATCTTTAGATCGAATATGCAAGTAGATTTTTTATCATCTGCGTTATAAGCATAACCAGTTATTCATGTCGTATAAATGTACGCAGTAAAAAAGAGGACCTAGATGCGAACCTTGGGGGACTCCGGAGGGTATATTAATAAAATTTGATGTTAAACCACCAAGAACTACCGCTTGTGAGCGGTTAGAGAGGTAAGAACGAACCCATCGTAGTAGATCACCCTTTATACCAAGACGCTGCAAATTCTGCAGCAAGATTAAGTGATCGACACGGTCGAACGCCTTATCAAAATCCGTGTATAGATATACACCGATTTCAAAAAATGCAAAATCTCTATATTACAGAAGAGCGGTTTTAAGTTTGTCTTACACAACATTTGCTGTTATTTCTTCCGTGTGCTTAACACATTTGAACAAACAGTATTAAAGTCTGTACAAATGTGTTAAGGGCACGGTAGAAATAACAGCAAATTTTGTGTGAAACAAACTTGATACCGGTGTCCTGTAATGTAAAGATTTTGCAGACATAACTTCGTTTTTCAGATAGGTCAATTTGTATTATATTGATTGCAGTGTGGCGCTCACTTCACCACGCAGGCGGCGTGCATGAAGCACCACATGGAAGCTCACCCGCGCACATCGTTCCACCCGCCCAACGAGCGGTACATCTGCGAGATATGCGGCGCTTCTCTAGCTGTAACTATCTCTTTCTTTCTTTTTTTTATTACCAACTTTTGCTGTCAGCTGTCTTTGTGTCGATTCGAGACACAAAAATTAAAATTATTTTTTCAAAATTATTTTGTGTCAATTAAAAAGGTTATACTGAAAACTGAAGTCAACGCTATTTTTTTTACTAAAGAGAACAAATGCTTGTCTGTTTCGGTGGCCCGGCGGATGTGTGCTGTGCTGTGGTCGTGGGTTCGATTCCCACACGGTACACCACTTTGTGTGATTCACAACAATTTGTGAATCACACAAAGTTGTGTCCCGTGTGTGGGTGTACTTTGCGTCCAGAGAAAAAGACATCTTTCTCTTTATAACCATGATTCGATTTGTACTTTGTAGTATTTGGGGTTGACGTAAAACACTGTTACAAGTTTAATCAAAATCAGTTAACTGTAACGGTAGAGACAGCTTGATCTTCGTTTCATAGGCGGCTCCATAAATTATAGAGCTCAAGTGAATTGGCCGCAATAAGTATAAAATATTATTTGTATGTGAACAGCCGGGCAGTATAGCGACTCATCAGAACATGCACACTCGAGAGAAACTGCACACTTGTGATACCTGCGGCAGACAGTTTCATGCCATTATTGGACTTAAACGGCATATGGTGGTAAGTTCATATATTTTTAAAGTTACCGCCACAAGTCATAAGCAGAAATGACATTGTGTATATAGTGTATGTACTCTGACCATTAATAGCTTCTATAACTTTTATAATAAATATGAACCGCCTTCAAGTGATTATCAAGATAAAAAAATAAATCAAGCACATCACTGAATATATATTTCGCTGACACTTTTTTTATGTTTTAACCCATATCTCTAGTAAAACCCTAGAGACAACCTGGGACAACGTTTTGTACACTAAAACCTTTCCACAAATATGCAGTCGAATAGCGAAAACCCCATTTGAATCAGATCACGGGCTTTCGAGAACATCGCGAACGTATGTATGTTCGCGATGTTCTCGAAAGCTAGTGATACATACATACATTCATCTCACCAGAATTATTCTCAAAAGGTATACTAGCTTCGTTACAAAGCTATAATGCACTTACCCAAGCTCGTAGACGGGTGTTATGACACCAAGGTGAGTATGTTTCCTACCTAAACCCCAGGATCCCAGAGAGTGATAAAAATGCATACTATACCATACATAACCAAAACCCAGCCGTATAGGTCGCTTCCACGTGCCGGTTCCACGTGTAAATCACTCGATCACAATCGTCCAACAATGTTTCTTCAAATATAGTTCACTTATATGCAAATTATCAAGTTATTTCACAGATTAATAAGTCCGCACGCGTACGTGGCTGTCACGGTCCATTCCAACTGACGCCAAATCCAAATACTTAGAGTGACGGGTCACACAAATGCGCCACACAAAAGCTAGGTTTCCAATAAACAACATTTTTATCAATTCCAATAAACATCCTGGCGTGTGACCATCATGAATTCAATAAAGCACATTTTTCCAAGTGACAGCTATATGACCTTGACGTAGTGACGCGACGTTCGGAAACGCAACGTCGCTTTTATCGATTAGTTTAACGAACACTTTACATAAGACACCTATTACAGAGACTTAGACTGAAACATAGAAGTCAGCAAAATTTGCATTAGGCGTTGTGCTTGATATTTTTTTTTCTACACGTTAATTTGAAGGCGGTTAAAAAAGCTTAAAAAAGTTCATTAGTTCACCTTCATTTCAAAACTTATAGTCTGTTTATGTTTTCCTTTATCTACCCAGACCCACACCGGAGAGAAACCATATGCGTGTCCGCTGTGCGACAAGAGATTTACACAAAGTAATAGTATGAAGTTGCACTACAAGACTTTCCACTTGAAGCAACCTTACCCGAAAAGGTAAGTTGATTTCAACATCTAATATCAAATCAATAGATTTTAAAAAGGAACTAGCGGCCGGCTCCGGCTTCGGACGGGTATAAAATATATGGATGTTATCTATACTAATATTATAAAGCGGAAGAGTTTGTTTGTTTGTTTAAACGCGCTAATCTCAGGAACTACTGGTCCGATTTGAAAAAAACTTTTTTTGTTAGATAGCCCATTTATCGAGGAAGGCTATAGGCTATATAACATTGCGCTACGACTAATAGGAGCGGAGAAGCGACGAGAAATGTTTAAAAAACGGGGATAAATTACGCATACGAAGTTGCGCGGGACAGCTAGTTATCTATATAAACCTTCCTCTTCAATCACTCTATCTATTAAAAAAACCGCATCAAAATCCGTTGCGTAGTTTTAAAGATATAAGCATACATAGGGATATAGGGACAGAGAAAGCGACTTTGTTTTATACTATGTAGTGATGTGCCTCTCTTAGATTGATGTGTTGTTTAGAAGATGGTACGCTTTATAGGTGGTAAGTAGGTCTAAGCCATAGGCAGTCTTGATGGGTACCACAATAGTGTCAGTAATTCTTCCGTGAAATAGTAATGTTAACACATGACTGTGTTTCGGTTAAAAGGCGCTGTAGTCGCACATACGAAGTTGCGCGTGTCAGCTAGTCTATAATATGTAACATTATAAAGAGGAAAGATTTGATTGTTTGTTTGTATTGAATAGGCTCCGAAACTACTGGACGGATTTGAAAAATTCTTTCATCGTTGTGAAGCTACACTAACCCCGGGTGACATAGGCTATTTTTTATCCCTGTATTCCCACGGGAACGGGATCTACGCGGGTGTAACCACGAGGCGTCCGCTAGTTAGAAATATATAAGTATGTTTATCAGTTGTCTGGTTTCCATAGTACAAGCTCTGCTTAGTTTAGGATCAGATAGCGTTGTGTGAGTTGTCCCAAGATTATTATTTTTATACCAAATTCATCTAAATCGTTTCAGCGGCTTAAACGTAAAAACGTAGGTAACAGACAGACAGAGTTACTTTCACATTTATGTATAAATATAAGTTTGAATAGACGGTTTTGGGAGACGTCAAGGGGAGCACCATTGGCTTCGCAATAATAAAAAACTATAATCTTACAGAAACAGGAGAAAGAAGAAAGACGAGCCTAAAGAAACAGTTGAGGCCGAAGAATCAAACAGCTCAGATAGTTCAGACGACAGTGTACCGGACGTGGACCGAGACCGGCCCGGGCCTGAACCGGTGGCCAATGTCGCACCGGACCGGACTGAAGATACCATGCATTATTTGACGCTTACATGAGTCACTTTATTATTAAAAGGCGCCCAAGTTTATGGTCTACCTATAAAGTATAATGGAGTCTACATGCTAAACACTGTTGAGTCACCATTTTGTGCCACTTTTGAGTCACCAGTTTGTGCCACTGCTGAGTCATCAGTTTGCGCCACTGTTAAGTCACCAGTTTGTGCCACTGTTGAGTCACCAGTTTGTGCCACTTTTGAGTCACCAGTTTGTGCCACTGATGAGTCACCAGTTTGTGCCACTGTTGAGTCACCAGTTTGTGCCACTTTTGAGTCACCAGTTTGTGCCACTGTTGAGTCACCAGTTTGTGCCACTGTTGAGACACCAGTTTGCGCCACTGTTGAGTCGTCAGTTCTAGCCAGGTAACCAGGTCTAGCTGTAAGTTAGCTATTATTATGAAAACAAAATCTTATATTTAAAAAAATACCTTAAAACACTACCGAATAAATATCGGGCTTTCCGCAGTATTGCGTAGACGCGTTTTATTGGAAAACAGACGGACGGAGGACGTAAGTTTCCGAAGGTTCCGAAGGTAAAACTGTGTCAAAACCAGTGGTATTTTTTTAAGCTCCACTTTTAGAGAACTGATTCATTGACCTGTAACCATATTGCAAATTATTCACATTAAAAGTCTTAGGGGGCTATCGAGTTAGCGCCACTGTAGAGGGAGGTATTCTACTGGGTGGCGCAAAAGTAAAGACCCTATTTGGTTCAGCTATAACATTTTTTCTAAATTAGAAAACTAGATTTAGATTTTTTTAAATGTATATTTGTGCCATTAAATTTCGTACCATTAGGATTTAAAGATGATGTCTTTTAAATGGTGACCTCCAGAGTTGATACACATTTGAGCCCTATTTATGACATTTTGCATAACTTGCCGTAACACTTCCTGCGATATGTTCGTTATTTCCTGACGAATGTTTTCTTTTAGAGCTGCGAGAGTCTGTGGCTTGTTCACATACACCCGAGATTTCAAAAAACCCCAAAGAAAGAAGTCTGGACTGGTCAGATCGGGTGATCTTGCAGGCCAAGGCAAATCGCCAAAACGAGAGATAACTCGGCCTGGAAAAGCGTCCCTCACTAAGTCCATAGTGTCGCGCGCTGTGTGTGCCGTAGCGCCGTCTTGTTGAAACCAGATGTGCTCCAGCCCCAATTCGTCCAAACTGGGTATCAAAAACTCACGTAACATGGTTCTGTAGCGTTCTCCAGTAACAGTTATCGCATTGCCTCCAGCGTCTTCGAAAAAATAGGGTCCGATCACTCTGTCAACACAGATGCCACACCATACAGTAACTTTTAGTGGGTGTAGAGGTGTTTCTTGAATAATGCGCGGATTATCAGTGCCCCCAGAGAAGTATTCTGCTTATTGACATGCCCTGAGAGATGGAAATGCGCTTCGTCACTCATAACCAATTTTGAAGGAAAATCATCCTCTTCAAGGTTGAGGTTTATGACGCGCTGGCAGTAATCTAGACGAGCTCGGTGGTCAGCAGGCAGCAGCTGATGAGTCATTTGAGTTTTATACGGGAACATCTTTAAGTCTTTCACCAAAATACGCTGCAGGGTCCGTCTGGAAATGCCCAATTGCGTGGCACGTCGCCTCGTTGATGTTTCTGGACACTCTTCCACATCTTCGCGCACAGCATCGATATTTTCAGCTGAACGGCCTGTTCTTGGTCTCCCAGACTTAGGTCTATCCAATGTTGAGCCAGTTGCTTCAAGGCGTGTGGCAAAGCGTCGAATTGTGCGACCAATCGGTGCCGGACGGTGGGGAAATCGTCGACGAAATTCACGTTGTGTTCTTATCACTGATGAATTATTCCGTAAGAACATTGACACAATTATTCCACGTTCTTGGGGAGTAAAACGGTCCATGTTTATTTTCAGTGTATTTTACATTTGTTCACTACACAATTTTCAACAACAGAATGACAGAAAATGTCATATAAAAAAAAAAAGTATTTTCTTTAGTGCCACTACTTTTGCGCCACCCAGTATATGGTTTAAATTATATTTCATTCAAATTTATAATACCATACTTTGACCTCTTGCCTCTGTGGCGCAGTGGGAGTGTATCCGACTGCTACGCAAGAGGTCGTGAGTTCGATCCCCACCCAGGATAAAACTTTGTGTGATGAGCACGATGCTTTATTCTGTGTCTGGGTGTTATTAATCTATAATATGTATGTATTTAGAAATATATAAGTATGTTTATCAGTTGTCTGGTTGCCATAGTACAAGCTCTGCTTAGTTTGAGATCAGATGACGTTGTGTGAGTTGTCCCAAGCAAATATTACCTTAAAACCGTGCTCATGTGTATGTCTGTAATAACTATAGCTCCATCTCTCTGTAAATATCATATTTAGAAAGAGATGGAGCTGACAAGAGTAGATAATTTCAAGTTCAAATATTTTGACGTCAAGTAGTATTCGTAGCGGACGTAGGGACTTCATGATACATTTTCATGGGTAACCGAAATAGCGTTTAGGTTGAGTTAAATAACTGTCATTATCTATATTTAGTACTTGAAGCAACGTGACAAAGGAGTATTAAATTTCGCACACTTATCTATACTAATATTATAAAGTTGAAGAGTTTTTTTGTTTGTTTGAACGCGGTAATCTCAGGAACTACTGATCCGAATTGAAAAATTCTTTCACTGTTGGATAACTCATTTATCGAGGAAGGCTATATATCATCACGCTACGACCAATAGGAACGGAGCAGCAATGAGAAATGAGAAAAAACGGGAAAAATTTACGCAGACGAAGTTGTGTGTGAAATATGTAAAATAATATGGTCGAATTTCGACCACTGGGCGACCACTAGTATTATTAAATGTATGAAGAAAAATTGGTTCAGGCGGGACTTGGACCGTCGACGGGACGGTACTATATTATTGTTTTTAAACTTTCGCCATCTTTACACATTCGTCTGCTCCGCTTGTTTGTCGTAGCGTGATGTTATATAGCCTATTATAGCCTTCCTCGATATATGTGCTATCTAACAGTAAAATAATTATTCAATTCGATTTGTATACATTATCGGGACTTAATCGCGTGAAATATTTAAAGGAAAATTTCTTACTTCACGCGATTATTCCCAATAATATTCTAATATATCTGTACCAATATTAGAGAGTTTGTTTGTTTGTTTAAAACGCGATAATCTCAATAGCTATTAGTCCGAATAAAAATAATATTTTACTGTTATATAGCCAACTATAGGCCGACCGGGACAGAGAACTCGTTCTCTGTCCCGCGCACACCGCTCACCCACCCGTTAACATCACCCCGCGCTCCCTTCCACCGCGCAGGCGATATACGAGTTAAGCGGTCGGCCTATAGCTGTCCCGCGCAACTTCGTATGCGTAATTTTTCCCCGTTTTTTAAACATTTCTCGTCGCTTCTCCGCTCCTATTAGTCGTAGCGCGATGTTATATATATAGTCTATAGCCTTCCTCGATAAATGAGCTATCCAACAAAAAAAATAATTTTTCAAATCGGACCAGTAGATCCTGAGATTAGCGCGTTTAAACAAACAAACAAACAAACTCTTCCGCTTTATAATATTAGTATAGATTTATGGAGGAAGGCTATATAACATCACGCTACGACCAATAGAAGCGGAGCAGCAATGAAAAATGTTGCAAAAACGGGCACAATTTATGCAGACGAAGTTGCGCAGGTCAGTTAGTATTTAATATGTTATACAGATATATACGCATAAAAAATGATTTAAAAACTACGAAAAGTAATGGCAATATGTTATTGCAAGAGAAGTTTTGGACTTAAACTTTAACCGTAGAGTGATAAAGCACATTTTTGTCTGACTTTTTTTTAAAACCATTGACTATCTCATCTATTATTATTGTACAACTAGCTGTCACGCGCAACTTCGTATGCGTAATTTTTCCCCGTTTTTTAAACATTTCTCGTCGCTTCTCCGCTCCTATTAGTCGTAGCGCGATGTTATATATATAGTCTATAGCCTTCCTCGATAAATGAGCTATCCAACAAAAAAAATAATTTTTCAAATCGGACCAGTAGATCCTGAGATTAGCGCGTTTAAACAAACAAACAAACAAACTCTTCCGCTTTATAATATTAGTATAGATTTATCGAGGAAGGCTATATAACATCACGCTACGACCAATAGAAGCGGAGCAGCAATGACAAATGTTGCAAAAACGGGCACAATTTACGCAGACGAAGTTGCGCAGGTCAGTTAGTATTTAATATGTTATACAGATATATATGCATAAAAAATGATTTAAAAAATACGAAAAGTAATGTCATTATGTTATTGCAAGGGAAGTTGAACTTTAACCGTAGAAGTGATAAAGCACATTTTTGTCTGACTTTTTTTTAACCCATGAACTATCCATCTATTATTATTGTACAATATCAGAGCTTTGACCCGGTTGAAGTACCAAATGGGGCTTGATCCCATTTTGGTTAGGGTAACGAACAACCCCTCTCATAAGGCACTTGTCCAACCGCCGGCGAGTAGCAAGCAACTATTTTATCGCTCAAGCAACGTACAATAGATCTATATTGTTGATTCGGTGTTAACAAAAGAATTGCAGTATAGAGCGAGTACTCCCCGGCTGTGTGAACGGTATAAGATCAACTATTAGGCTGGTTTTCCTCTCACACGATGACGTTGACGTTGACTGAGTGACGATGTATGTTATTAAATGTAACGTTTCTGAGTGACGCTGAGCGATCAGATTATACAAAGTGTGCGTCAACGCCGACGATCTGCGTGACAGGAAGACCAACCTACAGTTGGATCAACGGAACTCGACCGGATTGAAGTTAGGTTCATATCACTTTCGCGCATATCATAGAGATGCGACTCTAAAATTACTAACGAAAACTATTAATTATGTTTAATCGATTAAAAATACTAACAAAATTTTAATTCAACAAAATTTATAATACTATTTATACAAGTTCATACAAGTTTAATAAAGAATGTTTGAAAAATAAATTCTTTAAGAAAATAATCACAAAAAACATAAGTTAGTAATACTAATTATGGCTATATAATGCGTAATCGCAGCTCTAATTATTTTGGTTTAGTTACCACCCCCGGCCCCCGCTTCCTGTCACCGCATCTGCGCAACCACTTGTCGCCAACTTCAGTCCGGCCTAACTGTAAATGTTTATTTATCTCTATTGTTTATACGGGATCAATATAATATATTATATATATACATATTTTTGATCCGAGACAATTGTTTATACTGCTCGCTTTCCCGCTGTTGGTGGGATAAGCGCCTTAATCAACATTTTGGGTTACTCAGCGATGTCCCCTCCCCCTTACGTTCACCAATCAAAAGAATCAGTAGAATAAAAATAATGCGTGTATAAAGAACACAATAGTGTCTTAGTAAATAGTCTATTTTTTTTTAAGTAATGTTTGTCTCCAGTATTAAAAAAATAAATAAATGTCAATCTACATAATGAATCATGTAAATATAATATTCGTCATTAATCTATTGATATGACTAATAAATTTTAAGGATTTCAAATTATGTTGTTTTATTTTTACACGTATACATAGTGTTATTGCTTTGCGAACTTGATATTACATGTACATGTATAATCAATGACTTATCACAAGCGTCACTTTTGCTTCCTAAGGCACCTGTCCGACTAACGGCGAAAAAAAGAGTAGCGAATAGCGATTTTATCGCTCAAGAAGCATATGCTCCTGATTATATCCACGAAGTGGTGAGAATCCTTTACAAACGATGCAGTTCTCTCAACCAATGGCTGCAGTACTGAAACTACGTGTCCTGCGAGATCGTAAGTAGGAGAATCAACCGACTTCAAAAAGGAGGTTTGCAATTCGACTGCATGTTTTTGTGAACCTTTGGCAGGTCATATACTGACT
This sequence comes from Herminia tarsipennalis, assembly GCA_945859575.2. Taxonomy (NCBI): domain Eukaryota; kingdom Metazoa; phylum Arthropoda; class Insecta; order Lepidoptera; family Erebidae; genus Herminia; species Herminia tarsipennalis. The sequence continues at coordinate 18,633,218 of OX243849.2, read as the reverse complement.
GCCTCTGTGGCGCGGTGGAAGTGTATCCGACTGCTACGCAAGAGGTCGTGGGTTCCATCCCCACCCAGGATTAAATTTTGTGTGATGAGCACGATGGTTTATTATGTCTGGGTGTTATTTATCTATTATATATATTTAGAAATATATAAGTATGTTTATCAGTTGTCCGGTTTCCATAGTACAAGCTCTGCTTAGTTTGGGATCAGATATCGTTGTGTGAGTTGTCCCAAGATATTATTATTATTATATAGTTTAGGAGGCTGCACGATTCTCATCTTGTACAGACGGTCGAACACGTCATTCGTAAATAAATGTTCGTTCACTCTCCCGTAATGTTTGGTCACTCTCGCGGTAGGGTTGTATGACACCGGCTAATAGATGGTGGTATAACTCAACAGATTCCGCGTATTTTAATATCGTAGTCACTGGGATTCATCACAGCAGCGGCGTTTCCATTGTCAGCCTTAAGCACTAAGATGTTCTGGTTGCCACGCATATCTATCAGCGCTTGACGCTCTTCCATTGTGATGTTAGGCTTAGGTAATTTAGATTTCCGTAATATACCTAAGTGCAACATCCTGTCTAAGCGTTTCCGCGTCCGTAGGTACCGTCTACGGAAGCGGAAACTCTTAGAAGGATGTTGCACTTAGGTTGTTCTGGCTGGCTTGTTACTTATGATGTTCTCATACGGAATCTGTTTTGGTGTTAAAGTGTAATTTTACCCTTTCGCGAGGATATTATTGGTGGTGTCATCAATGATACAGTCGTAATGTCGATGTAATTATTTAATTTGTTGTGTTAAGGGTACTTTCACGTCGTAATAAAAGTCTGTAAAACTTAGCTTCTTTGTTTTTACAACACCAATCGTAAATGCGAGACGCTTGCTGATACGAAACACGATCACATAGCTCGAAACACTAATAGATGCCACACTGCTAGGGACACGAAAAAAGTATCGATACTTTGTGGTATCGAGTACTTTACCTTTCGATACCGAAAAAGTATCGATACTTTGTGGTATCGAGTACTTTGCCTTTCGATATTTATCGATACGATAACAGCTAAAAATACTCAATGAGTATTTTTAGCTGGTATCGTATCGATCAATATTTGAAATTACCTACTTAAAACTTAGCTTTTTCGGGTGTGGTTCAATTATGGTAAAGTATAGTTCTTTTTTCGAAATTAACTATCGGCGTTATTTTCATTCTACATTATATTAATTTTTTCGATACTTTATCAAGTACGATACTTTTTTTTCGATACTATTCATGAGTACAGTATCGATACTTTCGCTTCGATACCGTATCCCTACACACTGCATTCCATGTGTATTTTTATAACTCACACTGCACATTATTTGTTGACGAACACTAGCACTCTTTGGAATTCCTTCCGAAAGGGGGATATCTTTCCTCGGTTTTATTTGCATTCCCGTTGGTATTAAGTCTGAATCATTGCACTTTGTTAAAAATAACAATAGATTCTAATTATACAGTGTACAGTGCAAGCAATGTACAGAATTCGGTCATAGCTTCGTCAGCACTTTACCTGTGTCGCCTGGCCTTACATTCAGTTCACTACACTATTATATCAAACAATAAATAACAATTCAATCTTCCAATCAGTTCTATCATTCAATAATCTCAAGTTGTGTGGGCAACCAACCACATCTTTATGTGTTGGTGTTCGAAATTCCCCTTAAAAAGATATTATTCATCGAATATCGTATCAACAATCTCTCGGCCAGCAGTCGTAATAGTCCGTCAGGTTTAAAAATCAAAACGAGGAGTAATATAAGTAAAACACTTGATAAGTTAAAATTATATGTACTATAGATAACTTACATTAGATCACATAACATAATAACATAGTTTAGGAGCTAGTTGCTAAAAATGTATAACATTTTCTCATGAAAAATTTCAGCTAAAATCAATTTTAAAAATGTATAAAATGTTCTCATTACAATTTACAGTTAGTCACAATCAAACTAATATTTCAATGTAGGGATTAATAAAATCCAAAAAAGAATCCACAAATATAATATAGAATTTATGTAGAATATGCACGAAGCATGTCAACTCAATTGACATTAGTGGTCACAATTCTGGGCCTTGTTTCACTGAATGGAAAAGTACGCCAGACAACCGTGATGTCCGTCTATTAATCCTATATTGTCTTTATAAATAATAATAAATATAATCATCCCAAACTATTCTAAAGCCGAAATGGATGTGAAATGTTTTATAACAAAGTTACTTAACAACCATTGACAAAAGTATTGAATGTTAAATGGTTGCTAAGCAACTTTGTTATTAAACATTTTACATCCATTTCGGCTTTAGTAGTTTAGGATGATTATATTTATTATTATTTATAAAGACAATATAGGATTAATAGACAGACATCATCTTTGTCTGCCGTACTTTTAGCGTACGTAGGCTTAGTATAGGAGGCACCAGATCTGGAACTAGAGCCCGTACTATGGCCGCCAGACCACTAATAAACATATATTTCTAAATACATACATATTACAGATAAATTACACCCAGACACAGAACAAATTATCGTGCTCATCACACAAAAAAATATCATGAGTGGGGATCAAACCGTCGACCACTGACTTAGCAGTCAGGATAGCTAATATCAAGACCAACAGACCAGCCAAGACCTTTAGAATTTATCTTCTTTTTTATTCCCTTTCATGGGAATTTAAATTACAACTTCATACAAGTTATTTAGTTACAGTTCTCCACAAGAAAATTGTACAGTTTTGTAGGTTTCTAGCTCCCCGGCTAATAGAGGAGTTAACTAGGTTAAATATCAAGGTACATTAATGAGTCTAACTCTTTTCGGCCTCTTTCCGTGACTTGTCCGCTTCGGGCCGGCGACCTAACATGTCACGTTTGCAGCATTTATCAGTCTGAAAACATAAACGTTAATACATTAAGTTGTTGTTATTTACAATATCTATATTAATATTATAAAGCTGAAGAGTTTGTTTGTTTGTTTGAACGCGGTAATCTCAGGAACCACTGGTCCGAATTGAAAAACTCATTGTCTGTTGGATAGCCCATTTATCGAGGAAGGCTATAGGCTATATAACATCACGCTACGACCAATAGGAGCGGAACAGCAATGAGAAAAGTTGCAAAATCGGGGAAAATTTACGTTGACGAATATGCGCGGGACAGCTAGTATAACATATGGAGGACTTATTACTTGTACTAAAATATATAAGACCATTTTTTGTCAGATCTCTTATAATAACCTACTTTTGTAAATGTTAATTTATTTGCCTATATTTTCTAGTATAAAAAAACCTAAATTCTTTATGCACTTAGGATGCAAAACAACTCTTGTGATACGTCGGGATTCTACATGTACATGTAATGCCAAGTTCGCAAACAATAAGTTGAGGTTAGATTACGCGAAACAGGGTTCGGCTCTCTCAAAAATTTATTTAGAAAACCTAAATATTAGGACACAAAATTGTGTCACTAGTCAAAGAGTGTTTCTAGTAAAAAAAGAAATTTAAGGTACCTATGTATGTGTAATGTTTTAATACGATCCCGCAAATAAATTTTGAAATTGCGGAAAAATGCAAAATATATCCTACCTTAATTTTCATACCAATTAGTTTTTATCCAAGATATTAGTACACCACAAATAGAAACGTTAGTCTCAGATATAAATAAGAATCGAGACATACTTACAGAGTCCAAATCGCTAGAATCATCAGTGTCCGATGTAGAATCAGTATCATAGTGTCCCAGCCCGGGCAGGACCCCGAGACACCGCAGTGTACCACCTTCCACCACAGTTGTACCGTTCTGGGGTGTTGTGCTGGAAAATATACATATCATACTTATACTAATATATAACAAAACAAATTCGAGCTAGTTACACTATTTTTCTTTCTTTTTTTTAAAGTGAAACTTTTATTAAATAAATATTTCTTTCTTTCTTTCTTTCTATTACATCGTCTCAAACTTTTTCGTCTGTGTGTTGCTTGTCGCGTGACGGTCGCCCGCGGAGTAGGTATTAGTTGGAGACTTAGTCTACTTTTATCATTTCCTATTATCATTCCAATTATACAAGTATAAAATTAAGATTGATAAAGCGATTTTTTTCCATAATGGAATATTATTTCAAAAATTTTTAGTTAAATATCTATAATGTGAAAAAATGTGAAAAAAAGTTTCACTTTTACCGTGGTTTCATAAGACCACCAAATCCTTTTTATGTTTTTTATTAAGGTAAATAAACAGTGACACAATATAAGGTAATTAATAGTATTACAAAATCATGTGACATTTACCACATCTTAACCGATATATATTATGTTTAGGTTTGCTTATAAAGTTTATTAACTAATTATATTTCTATAAAACCAATAAGCATACAAACTAGTATGCCCACTGGTGTTATTTACAGCGACCAGTCAAGTGAACTTAATGGGTTCTATTAGGTATTCTGTAGCATATTCTATTCGTTAGCGGAATCAATCATAGTCAGGGTGTCCACTGCAAATGTTCAAAAAAAATCCCTGACTTTTCCCTGACTTTCCCTGACCATTTTATAAAATTTCCCTGACCAAGTATACTTCTTAGAAAATATAAGAGAGCAAAAAATTTTCAACGTTTTTGAGTGCAGGCTTCATAAATGGTTATTCAGCAAATTAAAAAAGATCAAATATAGTAGTGGTATAATTGTCTTTTTGGAACTGAATTTTAAGACTTTTTTTTACAAATAATTGTAAGATAACCAACAAAAACAAAACGTTTTTTTGTGTATTTTTTTAGGTCTACAAACTTGGACTTTTTTTTTAGTTAAGACTCCATTCATTTATTACGCAAGATGATTTTGGGCAGTTTTTGACCCCCTTTCCCCTACATTAGAAAAATAAGAATCGGCTGACCCTTCCCCCTGTTTAATATTAAATTTATTACGTAAGAAACTAAAGGACAATATGAATACACGGTTGTTCGGTTTGAATTCTTATTTTGCAAATAAACAATTTTTTGGAACGTTTGTTTGGTAGGTACTAATTTTTATTTTTTAATTCCCGACGCAAAACGAGTGAACCGATTTGGATGCGTTTTTTTTCATTTGAAAGCAGACTTAACCCCGAATCGAAAGACAGCTCCGGACCATCTGAAGTTAAAATATACACAGATGGATGGATCCAAAACCGCGATAGGCACGGGAGCAGGAGTTTATTCAGATGATCTCAATATTAAGATATCTACTGCTTTGGACAGAAGAAATACGATTTTCCAAGCAGAATGCATTGGTATAACCAAAGCGGCTCAAACAATCGCAGCCAGAAATGCAAAAGATCTAAAAATAAAAATTGTAACCGACAGCGCTTCAGTGCTACAAGCGCTGTCAAAAACCAGCATAAGCTCGACCTTTATTCAAGAATGCCATGAATCACTTAAGGCCATTACCCAAGATAATGAAGTGACCCTGCAATGGATAAAGGGACACAATTGGAAATGACGCGGAGGAAGAGCTAGCGAGAAGGGGATCTAAAATGAACATCCACGGCCCCGAATCGATAATGCCCTTACCCCAAGCCCAGGTACGAATCTGGCTGCGTGAGAAAACAGAGGAAAATCAGCAACTGGAATGGGGGAAAAACACCGGTTGCAGACAAACGAAAGAGGCGATTCCAACAGCGCCCAGAAAGTTCGCTCGGAATCTATTCAGACTAAACAGGGACAAACTGCAAAAAGCAATAGGCATCCTGACAGGCCATTGTCCCCTCAACAAGCACCTTCACACTATCGGGATCACAGATAGCCCACTGTGCAGAGGGTGCATGGAACATGAGGAAACGCCCAAGCATGTAATCATGGAATGTACCAGTTTGGCCGAGCACCGGGCACAGTTCCTAAAAACACCGTCATCCCGCCCTGAATCCTGCATCAACCTGTGGGGAATGCTGGGCTTCTGGGAGTGTTTGGGCTGGCTGGAGTGAAAAGAACTGACACATTACACCGTACGCACAATGGCCCAATCAAGAGGCTATGTGCGACATTGCGGCCCCGTTAAAACAAACAAACAACCCCCGACGCAAAAGGAGGGGTGTCATAAGTTTAACGTGTGTCTGCCTGGGCAACTGTAACTCTTAAACCAATGGACCGATTAAACACGGTTTTTTTGTTTGAAAGCGGATATGGCCGAGATGGTTCTTAGCCATAATTTACGAATATCTCTCGAGGCGTTTAAAGATCATCAGCTCATATCTTGCTTTATAAGGAGGTCTTGTCAATTTTTACGGGTCCGATTAAATTAAAATTTGGTGTACCTACTGTCACTTCGTTGGAATTTCCCTTCGTTGGAATTTCTAAAACATGGCAAACTTTAACTTATTTTTAGTCTGCGGTATACTCAACTCATATCATACTCTACAGCAGATATATCGTATTAGTTTTTAGGGTTCCGTAGCCAAAATGGCAGAAAATCCTTACAGTTTCGTCATGTCTGTCCGTCCGTATGTCACAGGCATTTTACTCAGAGACTTTTCAATGAATATTAATGAAATTTGGTGAAAAGGTGTCTTGTAGTGGCCGCTACTTAGTTTGATAGCTCAATAATAAAATAAATATTTTCACTCCATACATGTAACAGAAGCTGAAATTTTTTTTTTTTCAGCTAACATCATTGTTTTGCACATTGAGTAAATATTTTTGGAAATAATTGCTCCGAAAGTTGCATAAATTGTGTGCCCCCCCCCCCCTTAACTTTTGAGCCGTGTGACCAAAAAATATGAAAAAAATCACAAAGGTAGCGCTTAACAAATACTTTAAACTTAAATTATTTCGGACATGATTAGATATACCATCATTGAGTTATAGCTGAAAAACTGCTTTTCTCAACAAAAGGGCGGAAGTGCCACGAACATACGCTCTTCTGCTGCAATTATTTAAGGCTGCGGACCCCTACACTGAGCATGGTCCGAGATTTTCTAAACATAGAAACCTTGAAAAACAAATGGGGATATTATTATAAAAATGTTTATTATTATTATTTAACTATCAAACTAAGTAGCAGCTACTACAAGACACCTTTTCACCAAATTTCACAATTTCAAGATTCATTGAGTAGTCTTTGAGTAAAATGCCTGTGACATACGGACGGACAGACAACAGGTGGACATGACAAAACTATAAGGGTACCGTTTTTGCCATTTTGGTTACGGAATCCTAAAAGTTTTTTGTCGAAAATAAAAAACTTTTTATCCGATTGCATTTAAAAAAGAAATTGTTTTTTTTTTTTTAATTTTTATCGATATTTTCGTTAAAAAGCTAAGTTGGTGGGTTTCTTATGTCCTAAAAAAAATCGTAAATAAAATTAAGTTCTGATACAAAAACTGCAGCTACTATTGGTTTTTTTTTAAATTGGCTGTACAACCATTTTTTTAAAGTTACAGCCTGTTAAAAATCACCCAAGAGGATAGAAACATTTCAATTATTTTTATAAAAAAACAAAATACATATTAAAGAAAAGCTATTAAAAGTAAAAAAGAATAATTTAATTGTGACAAAAAAAGATGCTCCAACAGTTAGAATTAATGTCATTCTGGGGCATGTATAAATAATATTTCTCATTTTACAATTACTGGAAAATGTTGTGGTAAGTTCCTCATTTTTCCCTGACTTTCAAGGTGGCTCCCCGATTTCACTGACTTTCCCTGACCACCTTGAGCTTCCCTGACTTTTCCCTGACTTTCCCTGACTTTCCAGAATGTGGACACCCTGATAGTTCTTGTGACAAAGATCATACAATAACACTGCCCCTAAATATGTACGTCAGTTTTCTAATGTCATACATTTGTATTTTGCAAGCAACTCTCGTATGAGTAGCCTTATATGGTAACACTAATACAGTAATACCCCGCTTTATGCGACGCCGTTATGCGCGGTTTCATTATAACGCGAATGTTTAACATATTGTATATATAGACATATTGCAGAGTATAGACAATAATGATGACCGTGTCTTAACCCTTTGTCAAACAATTAAAAACAGTATTGGGTGTTATGACCGTATTTTACAAGAACGTAAAAAAAAAACGCTATCCAAAAGACAATAGATGTATTTTTCCGTAAAAAATAATTAATAGTATGTATTGCTTATAGTGTTCTTAGAATTAAAGTGATTGATTAAACTGATTCGTATTTTTTTGTACTAGATTTTGACTATGTTTAATTATAAACCTCGATATACGCGAATTTCAGTTAACGCGTTTTTTTCCGGAACGTATCTCTCGTGTAAAGCGGGGTATTACTGTAATACATACAGCGCATAAACTTTTTCTGTACATTCCTACTATTTATAAGTGGGTGCGCAGATTTCTGATGTTAAGATTTGTTGGATTTGAAAACGTGGTGGATCGTTATTCGCAGAGACAGCTATTGTGGAATCACTCATCATAATGGTTCGACTAAGCCGTCTAGACGGGGTAACCGTGTGGTGTGCAGGGCGCGACACATTGGGGCAGACCAAGTTATACACACTCAGCGTGATCTCCGTATCCAGGGCTGCCATAGTTTTAGACGTTGATTAAATAGTAATACTAATTGAGTGGACAGAGTTATTAGAGTTGAAGAATAGAAAAAGTGGCAAGCACCTAAAGATTTATGAGATGGTGTTGCTACGAAACATCTCAATTTTTAACACGCAACAGAAACTTAGACCTGATATATTGCTGACGACTTAAGGTTCATTTCCTACGTCGCGTCTGTCGCAGACCTCGAAAACGTTGCCATACATTCTCATACTGTGACTATTGCCTCATCAGCCACGCGCGTCACTTTTTCAAGGCTTATGGCACTCTTTCGAGACAATACACACGATTTCCTAATTAAAATTCTCCATTAACAGAACCATTAAAACAACTGACCCGGTGGATACAACTCCATTTGTTTTAGCCGGTGGCGCGTCTCTCTCTGGCTTCTCTTGCTTGTCGGCTTCCATCTCACTTGCTTTACGTTTCCTTACCACCATCTACAATACATAATTAAATATTAACTACAGGTATTTCACCAACAATTAAATGCCCCATAAGCAGTTTTTGGAGTCCATATTATAATAATAACATCTTAACCGCCACTAGTCATCTACATAGTTGCATGGGTTCAAACTAGAGCGCAAGTGTATGCGCAAACACAAGTGTACACTTTATTCTCTCATTTTCATAGTCCAATGGGAAAGGAATCTGACGCGATCGGCCTCAGAATTTGTAAACATTTGAACCGATTTAGAGGATCTAAATAGGTTTAGATGTTTAGAAATTATGGAAGAACTAGCTGTCCCGCGCAACTTCGTATGCGTAAATTTTCCTCGTTTTTGCAACATTTCTCGTCGCTACTATTAGTCGTAGCGCGTTATGTAGCCTTGCAGACCTGGCTGGTGAGTAGCGGGGCTAAATCAACCCCTACATTTTTAAAAATATTTTATTTTTATCCCTAAAAATATATTTGAAGCAATACGCAATTTATATATGTTGCAGTGTAATACTTTATAAATACGAAAAAAAATAAGCCAGATAATTTAATCGGGGTTTTAACATTGCCAGACGCGTGCAAAAATATTTTGCAAAAAATTATAAAAAATGTTTTTGAGGCAGCTTAAAATTTTAATGGAGTGTTATTTATAACTAAAAAATAAGATTCCCAAAAAGACAGATCATTTCGGTGGGGCTTTCTACCTGCCAGGTGATCAAACAAATAATGAATGGATACGAGCATGTAATGCTATAGACAAGCTGTAGTGTGAGAGAGAGCGCATAACAACAGCTGTCTTCGTTCTTACTTGCCGCGTTACTATTGGCTCTGGCGAGGCCACGTGACTTACAATAACCCATGAGGTTTCTAGTTAAAATTTCGGAGTAAAAAATATAAAATTTTCTGAATTTGTACTAAAAACATTTTGCTTAAAAGTGATTGTATTAATTTATGGACGTTAAAGGGACATATTTTTTGTGATTTCTTTTTAATTTTCAAAAATTAGTTAGTTAGTCAATTTTAATGCGAATTGAAACGTAATAAATTGTTTAAATATTTGATATTTCCGCAAAAATATTTATTTTTTGAAGATAATTTAAAGAAAAAAATTTTTTTAACAATTTTTGTTCCAAAAATTTTTGTACAGGATTCATATTATTACCCCTACATTCAAAACTAAAAATGTTTTTTTTATCTCTGGCAATATTCTAAAACAAAATTTATACGGATTTTTTTTTTATCTTAAAATTAATAAGGGTTACGTATTAAAAAAAGCAATAATTAAAATAAATAAATCGCAAAACCAGGTTCATAAAAATATAAAAATTCTCCAGTAGTACAACTAATTTAAGTATAAAAGAAATTAGAAGTAAATTCAACTCATTTCACATCAGATATAAATTAACATTCTTTGTCTGTGGATTCTTCATCAGAAGTAACTAAATCTTCGGATTCATCTGTGTCAGATTCGGCATCCTGTACACCATCAGCGAAAAGAAATAAATATATTTATTTTTTTAATTAATCACAGAAATTTGAATGCAGCAGTTATTAAAAATAAACCATTTATTCTCACCTGCAGTATGATTTTCATCATCGTTATTTTTATTTTCCTCGTGAACAACAGCGTCGAATACTAATTGCGGCATACACTCTACGTCAAACCAGTGAAAATCTAGTGTATCCTCATTATGTGTCCATCCATTTCTATTAGGTGTCAAAGAGCTGGGGAATCGCAAATATGCATTTCTCCAAATGCTTGTTATGTATTGCGTTCTTAAAAGATGTTGTTTTAATTCAGCTTTGCATGGAGGTAAGATAGAGGGATCACTATTTTTCAGTTTTTTTTTTAAAGGTTCAATTTCAGTGTCGGCCTTGTAAGTCGCACTAAATTTAAGGAATCGTGCTTCATTTATATTTGATGTATTTTTAAATCCATAAATTTCGCAAACGAATTGTTCTAAGACTGGCAAAATTTCATCACGCGAACCGGTAACATGCGCAACTCCAAAATCTGCTAATGCTTTCTGATAATTTTAGTTATTCATCAATATTTTGTATGGTCTTATCTTGCCTTTTTGAAAAAATGATGGACTGTAATCGCATCCTGTTAATGCATGTAAACCAGGTAAACTCGTACATACAGATGGTCCTAATTCAATATGTAGTTTGGATATATGATGAATAATATTGAAAGAACGAAGACAGCTGTTGTTATGCGCTCTTTCTCACACTACAGCTTGTCTATAGCACTACAGGCTCGTACCCATTCATTATTTGTATGATCACCTGGCAGGTAGAAAGCCCCACCGAAATGATCTGTTTTTTTGGGAATCTTATTTTTTAGTTATAAATAACACTCCATTAAAATTTCAAGCTGCCTCAAAAACATTTTTTACAATATTTTGCAAAATATTTTTGCACGCGTCTGGCAATGTTAAAACCCCAATTAAATTATCTGGCTTATTTTTTTTCGTATTTATAAAGTATTACACTGCAACAAATATAAATTTCGTATTGCCTCAAATATATTTTTGGGGATAAAAATAAAATATTTTTAAAAATGTAGGGGTTGATTTAGCCCCGCTACTCACCAGCCAGGTCTGCAATTCCGTGTTGGGGTATAATTGGACAGGTATCTGACAAGTTTTCAGCTTGCCTCAAATACCTACCCAAAAATTCGTGCCAGCTCTCGGACTATGATTTTATCGCAACCGAAGTCGGAGTCAAAATTTTTAATTTTAGATTTTTCGGAATCGGAGTCGAAGTCGGAGGTGGTGAGAAAACAAACATATTGAGAAAAGCTTAAAAAAAAAAAATATTCAGTCATATCAAATATATGAAGGAAAATCTCGCACGGGCGAGATTCCAAGTCGCAATTATAAGGGATTCGAGTGAATTTTTCCTTGAAACATTTAATAATATAATTAAGCTTATAGCTCCTCCTATTTATAACTATCAGAACCGAAGTCGGAGTCGGTGGTGAAAAATGAAACGAAAGTTTCGACCTTTCGTAGTCGGAGTACAAGCTCCGTAACATCCCTGGTATGTAGAACTCAGTACGCTGGACTGGCTACCCTGTACAAACTGACAGCAATTTCAAATGTCGAAACAATTACAGTCCTGTGAACTTGTTTGCCACTAATGAAAAATGACCGTTGTTGTTATCCTTGTTACACAAGTGTAGACTTCCATCAAGCGTAAAATCAAGCGTCCTAATGGCTAAGGCATCGGTCTCGCAATCGTAAGGTCGCGGTTCGAATCCTACCCATTATACTACCGACGTGAATCCACTTCTAACACAAGCCATTGAGCTTAGCTGGAGGGGTTAACAGGATTGCTAGTTATGTGGGACTAAAATCCCACATTGCTAGTTATCTTTTTAAAAAGATGGAAGCCTTGTTGGCAGTCAACACAATAGTACATTTTGTTAATTATTATTTTGTATGGTATCGCTCACCCCCTGCAGTTTGGTCTTCTGTGTGACGGCCTGTGACGAGGTCTGTGAGGTCCGCGCCGGCGCGATCTGAGCTCTCAAGCGCGTCATCTCTTCGCTCTCAGCTAGGTTTGACACGCGCTCCCTGGAAAATTACATCACTATTGTGTTGACTTGATAACGTCTTATAAATTGACTAGTTAAAGCTGGCGTCTTCGCTCGCGTGGATGCCAGATTGTTACCAAAGTATTTTAACGGAAAGTTTCATACTAACTTTGCACCCTCTTAAGTGGTGAATTTTCAAAAAACCTTTCTTAGTGCTCCTCTACGTTATAAAAGGAACCCCTGTGCAAAATTTCAAGTTTCTAACAGTTTAGGTCCTTCGTTGATATTCTAAGTCAGTCAGTCAGCTCCTCCTTATATATACATGACTTTAAAATCAGTTGACAAATTGATAGGGGAGTATCAGCACCGTTAGTACTTACATTATGCATTGACAAATTGCGAATGTAAGTTGTAAAAAAAACATTCGATTTTATTGTTTAAAACGATGGTGACAGATATTTTAAGGTTTAGTAAACTAAAAGAATCAGTACATTATCATTATTTCCGTATGTCTAAAACTTAAATAATTAAATAAAATGATCAAAGTTTCAAAATCGTATGATGCACTATAACAACACCAAATAAAGAAAGTACAGAACCTTCAAACAACGCGTGCAATAACAAAGCACACTTAAAAATGCAATTATTGTATTAATAAAGTAATTGGCAAGAAATACCTACAAAAATAACTATAATATTCGGCCTGCGACATCAATTTGTTAAAATGCTTTCTGCAATGAAGATGCAGCTAGATATGATGCGGGTAGATAACCCAAGCGAGGGCCCAACTCGCGTTTAGTAACATAGTCCAGATAGATGGATCGATTCCTGGGTTTGGACTTCAAATTTTTCTATTTCTACTATTTCAATAATGCAATTATTGTATTACTCCCTATGTTTCACTCCGATATATTATAATCTAGGTAAATGCGAAAACTTTCCAATTGGATTAGTAGTTTTTGGAAAAGGACAGGTGAAAAAGAAAATCAACATTTTTGAAGTCAGTCTAAAATAACAAATTTAAGTAAGTCTTCATACAAAGCTAAGAAATAGTAGTCACCTGAACTCCTGCATCTCTCTCTGTTCCTCAATAGAGATCTGTTGAGCTGCCTTTGCTTTTGTCCTCTCCACCAGATCCAGGAAACCAACCTCATCATCATCTAGACCTCGGATCATATTTTCTGTTGATCAAAATAATATAAGGTTCTTTAATAAAAACAGATAGATGGCGCTGTCGACATCATAACAGTGAATTCCAAGGAATAACCACTACATGAGCATCAAATTACTCATTATGGAAAGCCTGCAAAAATTTGCGGTTTTCTTGTTCGCCCAGGTAAAACTAACTAACTAACTATGCATTACATTGTCATAATTAGTATTACTAACTCATGTTTTTTTGTGATTATTTTCGTAAAGAAATTGTTGTTCAAAGTTTCTTTAGTATTTACTGTAACTGTTCTAAATTTAAACTTTTATGAACTCATTTATATAGGATTTTTATATTGTTGAATTAAAATTTAGTTAGTATTTTTAATTGATTAAACATAATTAATCATTTTCGTAAGTAATTTTAGTTTCGCATCTCTATGAAATGCGCAAAAATGATAAGAACCTAACTTCAATCCGGTCAAGTTACATTGATCATACTGTAAGAAACTATTTTCTTCACAACTTGAGGGCTCCTATGGGTTTGGCATAGTCACCTAGAGTGTATGAAGCCCCGTTTAACTAAAAACAACTAGATAAAAAAAAATCCTTCACAAGATAATATTTTTACATACTTACTGAGTTTATGAGCTTCTTCATATTCAGCCTCTTTCTTAACTCTCTGCTCTTCTAAGCGTTGGTATAGGGGCCTGTTGTCGTATGGCTCTTCTGGTGCCTCTACAATGTTTATTTATTTATCTTGAAACAATAGTCAACAATACACAAGTCTTACATACTAAAATATTAAATTAAAAAATAACTAGCGGTTTGTGCTTGATTCAGATGAACTTTTCTCTACTATGTAGTATCTTTAGACAGTTGTAAATAACTAGCCCTACATATAATATAGACAATGTAGTATCTCTACATAGTTGTAAATAAATAGGGGTTCATGCCGGCTTAGCATGACCTATTCTCTACTATGTAGTATCTCTACATAGTTGTAAATAACAAGGGGTACATGCCAGCTTCACATAAACTTTTCTTTACTATGTTGCATCTCTACACATAATATAGACTATGTAGTATCTCTACACAGTTGTATTATAATGTTAATTAAAAATGTGCATGTCTTTGTAAGATCTGCCACTGTTACAGTCTGCCCATATCTTTTGATATTTAAATAAGGCATATTTAATTCCTGTTGCTGCTGCTCTACCAGCTGTAGTCTTTGTACAGCACACAAATTTAAAACAATAAGTTAAATATTTTTTTATTGTTCACAATAGACATTTTATAAACTTCATTTCAAGTGTATGTATATTATTTCATAAATGAGTGCATTCAGCAAACTGCGACCGAGAAATAACATTTAATAACATGCACACAGCCAAGGCAATAAATTTTATATTTGTTTCATGGCTAAATAAGTTTTTTTTATCAGTGACAACCATAATGATGCGTGATCAACTGATCAAAACCAAATTTCCGATTTCTACCTTTTGGCTGATCTTCGGTTCGGACTTTTTCCCATTCTTCTTGCCGTCGGCGTCTTGCTTCCAATATTTCAGACTCTGATATAAATCCCGAACTCATTTTCTGAATTATTTTGTTTTTATTTGATGAAAACACTTCCTCTCTCCGTCATGAAAATAATAACCTAACTTTTTAAAATTGTGAAGTTTGATTACTTGATTGGTCACTTGGTGGTGACGAAGGAAATTAAAGACGAAGCCAAGAAATTAATGAATTTGCATTCAATTTATTCACCAATCACATAACTGACTGATTGTCCAATTCATAACATACAATTTAATTACACAGCAAAAGCATAAAAATAAATATGCTAAATAACAAGTGATAGCAACACAATAATAAACGAATCAAATATTTGGTAATACTAAACGAAACGTAACTTTGTTGCTTTTACACAGACAGTTATCTTAGCACGAACGAAACAAAGTTTGAACGATAAACTTGGTTTTCACAGAACTTTATAAAAGCTTTTTCCCTGTCATACTTTACTGATATATTTTTTTTGTGATATAATTAACAGTTAAAAATAAAAGTGTTCAGAATAAGCAGGTGTGAGATTTATAATTAAATTAATTATACAACTGGCTCTATAAACTGACGTTTTAGACGGAATTTTGACATAAATATAACAGCATTTTCAGCCTCTTATACCGGTGTAATTTCACTGAGAATTATAATTTTAAAATATACTCTTTTTGTCTGGAAGCTGAAATATTAATTTCAATACCGCTTCAAGATGTCGGAAGTGGAAAACAAGGATACACCCGTAACTAACGAGCCCAAAGACTATATCGAAGATGGAAAAAACAAATTGATTGTAAAGTGTAAATTTTGCAGTTCGAAGATATTAGACAAAAATTCGGCGAAGTATATAACGTTACAGGTGAGCTTACACATGTCCACTTTCATTAAATTATTGTTTAAGCATTATATACAAAACAAACAATACAAAACAATACAAAGTTTTTTGTGTTTAATGAGCTAACATATAAAACGAGCACTTTTTATGACATTAGAAATCTAAATTTAGCCAATCAAATAGAACTTACAACCACGCAAATTTCGTACTAATTGTAACTGCTTCTATTAAGTAAACTTAACCTCAACACTATACACAATTATCATCAATTTACAGGAAGAACTACCGCTAATGCAACAAGACACAAGAAAAGAAGGCGAAGTGCAATCTGAGACTGTAAAGGAGTTCTATCATGTTGAAAACATGTTTACATTTGAAAATATTGGTTTTACACACACTGTAGCTAATTGTAAATATTTAAGTTGTGCTGATTGTGACGCGGGGCCCGTCGGTTACTATGATATGGACACAAAACAGAGCTATGTTGCAATATCAAGAATTGTACATGCAGATTAAATAAAAATAGGCAATAATTGTTACTAATCAAATATAAAAGAATTACTGTATAAAAGAATTTAGATGGCTGTATAAAATGATACCTTTGCTTAAAATATAAGGTTAAACTTTAGTAACTGAATTATTTGAATGTTTTTATTCTCTATGACAAAGTGTTTTGTAGATATGGAATAAAAAAATATATCAACTTTAAAAACGAAGTACATTAACTCAGTAAGTCCCACTATTTGTTATTTTGAATAGAGAATTTGAGCCCTGGGCCAAATAAATAGCACAGTGAAACATAATTGTTGTATACCTACTAATAATTTTATTCTAAAAAATATTTGATTCTATATTCAAATGTATATTTTTTAATTCATAATTAATAAAGGGTATGTTCCAATATACACAGCAAGCACTGTTCAGTGCTTTTACTGGATATAATCTTGTTCCATTATAGACTGACAGTATGCTGCTGCAGTATCCTAGGTAAATATGTGACATCATAAAAATATAAGCAAAAAAGAGAAAAGGTAATGCACTTAATTAATTTCTGTAATTTTTTTACCTTTAACCTCTTCAAACGCAGACAAAACTTTTGCTTATAATGCTGCTATTAATGTATTATGAATAGGGGTTTTATCCAATTCATATTTATATGTCAGATGAATGTACTAACTAGTCAAAGAGGAACATAATCTGCATCTCTTTTTCTCTTTTAAAATAATAGTTTATTATATTAAAAGAGATTTAAAATTTAAAATTATTATATAAACTATTATTTTAACTGATAAAAAGGAATGAAAATTATGTAATGGAGCCTTTTAATTAAAAATAAATAATTGAATGTCTGGCTGGCTCTGTATTGAGGCACCTGTGCCAACACCGGGCTGTGAGCGTGAAGCAAGTAGCGATTTTATAATGTTGTTCCATTGGTGTAAACAAAAGAGATGCAGTATAGACTTAGAGCAAGTACTGGCTGGCAGTGTGAACGGTCAGCAATCAACTATTAATATCTGTAACTCTTTTGTTTACATGGGATCTACATAAGTAGATATGTATGTTTTTTTTAATGATGAAATCGTTACTCGCTTTCTCGCCGTTGGTAGGACAAGTACCCGAATATTTTTTATTGCTCATTGTACCATTCCTTTTCTTGAGATAAGTCATGAAGTGTTAATTTTTAAACTAAAATTGATATTGAGCTTATTAATTAGGAACTGCTATAGTATGTAGCCTTTATTATTTACATTTTGTATTTTTTTTATGTAATAAAGCTTTATTGTGGATATGAATATTTTTTAAATTATAAATGTGTTATGTGTTAGGTTTTGCTCTCAAGCTAATTAATTTCATAAAATGGATTAATTTAATAAATTGGACACGAAACTAAACTAAGACAGTTTGCAAATACATAACTAAAAAAAAAACTTAAGTAAAAGTCTGTTAAATATATTTTCTAAACAATGATGATGTCATTTGAATAAGAACTATAATTTCATCTCCATTAGCATCGGTTTCCGTGGTGTAGCGGTTATCACATCTGCCTAACACGCAGAAGGCCCCCGGTTCGATCCCGGGCGGAAACATAGTTTTTGTTATTTGTTGCAGTTTTTTAATGTTATACCTAAATTTTGAATATTGCAATTTTTCAATTAAGTAATAATAATATTAACATTCTCGTTATTAGCTCAGCCAACAGCAAAAAGTACTGGAACGTATTACTATCATATCCATTACCACAGAAACACATATTGCTATGCTTATTTTCACAGGCGTTATCTACTACGACTACCGTATTACTACTACTTATTCTGTGCTACGGCTTAGTGTAAGTGTAACATATGGCGAAGAATAAATACCAAAGAACTGGAACATGGAGATAATCATAGCACATTATACGTCAAGCTTTTTCTCGCAGTTTTCCCAGCAGCTATATGTTTGGTTTTGATATCATATTTGCTATTCTGCTGTATTACCTACAATAAAGTTGTAACCATTTTATAGTTTTTGCGTGAAAGGGCATCAAGCACCTATCCATCTATCCTCACAAAGTTTCGAATTGACTGCCTATGTGGCGCGGTGGGAGTGTATCCGACTGCTACGCAAGAGGTCGTGGGTTCCATCCCCACCCAGGATAAAACTTTGTGTGATGAGCACGATGGTTTATTCTGTGTCTGGGTGTTATTTATCTACATCTACACTAATATTATAAAGAGGAAAGGTTTGTATTTTTGTATGTAACGAATAAACTCAAAAAGTACTGGACCGATTTTAATAATTATTTTTTTGTTGAATAGCCCATTTATCGAGGAAGGCTATAGGCTATATAACATCGCGCTACGACTAATAGGAGCGGAGCAGCGACGAGAAATGTTGCAAAAACGGGGAAAATTTACGCATACGAAGTTGCGCGGGACAGCTAGTCTATAATATGTATGTATTTAGAAATATATAGATATGTATGTTTATCAATTGTCTGGTTTCCACAGTACAAGCTATGCTTAGTTTGGGATCAGATATCGTTGTGTAAGTTGTCCCAAGATATTATTATGTTAAGATATTATTAATTAACAGTACTAGCAGTTCATGCCATAGGTAAGATGTTAGCGGGCGCATAGTAAAGGCTAGTTACGGCACTGGGTGCCTAGTGCCGTAACTAACCTTTTATGCCACCGCTGCGAGTTTTACTGCGCCCCGTGCAAGCTTACATAATTGCTCCCTGGGTATGGTCTGCGCCCGTGTATTTGGGCGCCGCCCTGGGTACGGTACTGGGTACACCTATATCAAAATAAGTTAAACAAGATTGTGTTAAGCGGCGGTTGCCTAATGGCTAAGGCATCGGTCTCGCAATCGTGGTCGCGGGTTCAATCCTACCCATTATACTACCGACGTGAATCCACTCCTAACACAACTTTAAGCTTAACTGGAGGGGTTAACTGGTGCTAGTAATGTGGGACTCAATCCCACATTGCTATTTATTTGAAAAAAAAAAATATCCTGGATCCAGGGGTGGGGGCACGCGGACCCCAGACGGTTGTTTTGTGTACTAAATGTCTTGTATTGTAATTAATTATTTGGTCATTGGCCTCTTGCCCTCTGTCGTGCTTGCAACTCAAACTTGGCCGGTGTCGGGCGAAACTAAATGCACCCCCCAGAATCAAATCCTGGGTCTACCCCTGGTTATAATTATTTAGGTAGGTAGGATAAGATACCTACTAGTGGCCTAGAGTGAATGGCCTTTGTGTGATGAGCACGATGGTTTATTCTGTGTCTGGGTGTTATTTATCTTTATTATGAATGTATTTAGAAATATAAAAGTATGTTTATCAGTTGTCTGGTTTCCATAGTACAAGCTCTGCATAGTTTGGGATCAGATAGCGTTGTGTGAGTTGTCCCAAGATATTATTATTATTAATTGTGATTTTTGATGTGATTTTTAGCACTTTTTATGCTTCGTCGTAGCGTGATGTTATATAGCCTTCCTCGATAAATGGGCTATCCAACAGTGAAAGAATTTTTCAATCAGGCTTCCTGAGATTATTGCGTTCATACAAACAAAAAAACTCTTCAGCTTTATAATATAAGTATAGATTACATAGATGGATAGATTTAGGCAAGGGCCTACTCAGAATAATTTTGAGGGGGGGGGGGGGATCAACCCCCAAATCCCCTTCTGGGACGCCCATGACTGTAGGTACCTATATTATATCTATACTAATATTATAAAGCGGAAGAGTTTGTTTGTTTAAACGCGCTAATCTCAGGAATTACTGGTCCGATTTGAAAAAATATTTTTTTTTGGATAGCCCATTTATCGAGGAAGGCTATAGGCTATATAATATCACGCTACGACCAATAGGAGCTGAGCAGTAATGAGAAATGTTGCAAAATCGGGGAAAATTTACGCAGACGAAGTTGCGCGGGACAGCTAGTGTGTAATAAAAATGGCTGGAACGATTTTTCCTAACTATTTATATCCATTGAATTTTGTTGTTGTTAGGATAACTCTCTTTCGTTTCTGTTGCTGACTGTACTGTAACTTTACCGAATGATGCATGTACCATGTAGATACGCATGTGTATACAGTAGGTAGGTAGCTACATAATAACAGCTGCATTCTTTCCCAACAAAATCGATTACAAAACCATTAATCACAGAAAATCATACTTTTTCTCACAAAACCAATTAATTAGTCAACAATATTTCACTTTCATAAACCGGATTTCAATTTTGTTTGATTGCAAGTAAAATTGTGCGTGACTAAGAATTGGTTAACATCTTTGAAATACGTATTCTAGTAACTTTTGGATACCTATTCAGTTTCTAATCAAAAGTACCTAATAAAGACTAAGTAGGTATGGTGGAAGTGGGCCGGACATGTGGCGTGCAGCGAGACCAGAGGTAGACCAAAAGAGTGATCACATGAGTCACAAGGCAATAACAAAAGAATGAGATGTAGACCTGTAGCTAGCTGGGAAGATGAGCTCAGAAAATTGGCCGGCCCCAATTGGTTTCGAGTAGCCCAATCTAGAGAGGACTGGCTATCTTTGGAGAAGGCCTTTACCAGCAGATCACTAAATATAAGTATTTAACACACAGTATTATCTATACTTATATTATGAAGTGAAACTGAAGAGTTTGTCTAAACGTGGTGATCTCAGGAACTACTGGTTGGAATTGAAAAAATATTTTTGTATTGGAAAGCCCATTTGAGAAATGTTGCAAAAACGGGGAAAATTTACGCAAACTAAGTTGCGCATGACATTTAGGATAGATTTTTTTGACTGCCTTTGTGTGTGCCCCGACAAGCAAGAGCAAGAGGACTACCTCTTGCTCTTGCTTGTCGGGGCACACACAAAGGCAGTCAAAAAAATCCCATCCCATCTATTGAGGTACCTAATAAATAATAATAATCTGGGACAACTCACACAACGCTATCTGATCCCAAACTAAGCAGAGCTTGTAATAATACTAAATAAATAAAACTAATAAAACACAAAGTTTTATCCTGGGTGGGAAACGAACCCTAGTGGGTTCGTTTCCCACCCAGGATAAAACTTTGTGTGATGAGCACGATGGTTTATTCTGTGTCTGGGGGGGGGGGGGGGGTAATTTATCTATAATATGTATGTATTTAGAAATATATAAGTATGTTTTATCAGTTGTCTGGTTGCCATAGTACAAGCTCTGCTTAGTTTGGGATCAGATAGCGTTGTGTGAGTTGTCCCAGATTATTATTATTTATTAGGTACCTCAATAGATGGGAATTGATGCAGACCTGGGGTCTGCATCAATTCCCTTCTATTGAATTTATTAATAATCTTAATAGTTTTTTGACGTGATAACGTCTTAAATATATCGATGACCGGCTGCACTCACGAATAAGTGTGAGGTCACCGCTCCCGTTCCGCCTGTTGATAGGCTGAAGTATTGTGGCCGCCGGGCGCATGCGCCCGGGTCCACAAAAGCTGCCACAGGCATGGTTGCTTATTACTATTTGACTGCCTCTGTGGCGCGGTGGGAGTGTATCCAACGGCTACGCAAGAGGTCGTGGGTTCGATCCCCACGCAGGATAAAACTTTGTGTGATGAGCACGATGGTTTATTATGTGTCTGGGTGTTATTTATCTATAATATGTAAGTATTTAGAAATATATAAGTATGTTTATCAGTTGTCTGGTTTCCATAGTACAAGCTCTGCTTAGTTTGGGATCAGATAGCGTTGTGTGAGTTGTCCCAAGATATTATTATTATTCTCTTTATTTAGTTTTTTTCTTATAAATTACATTTTTAAATATATATATAAAAAATACATTTAAAAATATAAAAAATAGTGTCCCACCGGCATCGGGTACAGGGACCAAGCTACCGGTGGTTACGGCCCCAGAGAAAGGAACCTCCTCACAATGCGAGCCGTGTCCAGAAGTACTGCCTTCTGCATCAAGCGCTTGATCCAACCGTCTAACGCGAGCCTCTCAAGGTGTTGGTCGAGGCTCTTGGCAATCAAACCATTAACGGAGACGACTATCGGTACAATGATTGCCGAATCAACATCCCACATGTCGACAATCTCGTGCGCCAGATCCAGATATTTTATTTGTTTATCCTTTTCGGCTTTCACGAGATTTTCGTCATGGGAGATGGTGATGTCGACAATCATTGCACGGCGCTCAGATCGGTCTATCAGCACAATATCAGGCTTGTTAGCGACAACAGTCCTGTCTGTGATGATAGAGCGATCCCAGTACAACGTGATACGACTATTTTCAAGAACTGGCTCAGCAACGTACCTGTAGTACGGGACTTCAACGTCCACAAGGTGGTATTTCAGAGCAAGTTGCTGGTGGATTATCCTGGCTACTTGATTGTGTCTGTGCAAGTACTCGCCGTTAGCAAGACGTGAACAGCCGGAAACGATATGTCTGAGGGACTCACCAGGTCGGTGACATGCACGACAGATGTCAACAGTGCCATCCCTCAGTATATATTTCCGGTAGTTATTCGTCATGATAACTTCGTCAGCAATTGCACAGACAAAACCCTCGGTTTCCCCGAAGAGGTCACCGAACCGTAGCCAGGCCACAGATGCTAGTAGGTCCACATCGGGCCCATGAAGAGCCCGAAAGAACCTACCGTGAAGCTCCTTGCTCTGCCATACCTCCCTGCGTTCGTTGACTCCAAGTACTACAGGCCTGCGCCAGTTCTCTTTAGCCAAGGAGAGCGGGGTAAGCCCGGTGTCCACCGCGACAACATCCCGATGCACACCCACGTCCATATGGAGAAAATATTCTCTGAGATTGTATATCTCGCGGTTATGAAGGGACTTGAGGTTCAACAAACCCCGGCCCCCACACTTCCGCGGGATATACAATCTCATCACAGATGAACGCGGGTGATGCATTCGGTATGACGTCATGAGTGTACGGACTTTTCGATCCAGGGTGTCTAATTCTGTCTGAGTCCACTTGAGTACACCGAAGGAGTACATTAGAAGTGGCATGACCCAACTGTTGCAAGCCCGGATCTTATTGCCACCTGACAAAAGGCTATTAAGCACTTTTTTCAGGCGACCGAAGAAACGTTCTTGCAACAGCTGTTTCATGTCAGCCTCATTAATGCACAGTGCCTGCGATATACCCAAATACTTATAGGTCTCGGTTGCGAGAAGTGATCTTAAGTGAATGGAATCCGAGAGTTGAGTCCCTTCGGATTCCACTACCCGCCCTCGCTTTATATGAACGACTGCACATTTGTCAACACCAAACTCCATTCTAATAGAATTACTAAAGGTTTCAGTCACCTTCAGTAACGCTATTAGCTGTGAGCTGGTGGGGGCAAAGAGCTTCAAGTCATCCATATACAGCAAGTGGGATATGACCTGACCACCACGTCGCAACCTGCAACCTAGCCCTGAACTCTCTAGTAAGGTACTAAGTGGGTTCAGTGCTAGGCAGAACCAAAGGGGACTCAGAGTGTCACCCTGGAATATACCCCGCTCAATCCTTATAGGTACGCCGCCACTTTCTTGGATCCCTCGGCACCCTGGATAGGTAAGAACCGTATTCCACTGTCCCATACACGACTTCAAGAAGGTGCATAAAGTTGTATTAACTTTATACAACTTCAGCACCCTCAGAAGCCATGTATGTGGCACGGAGTCATACGCCTTCTTATAATCTATCCAACATGCCGATAGATCCTTTCGGTTGCGGCGAACCTGCTGGCTAATAGTCATATCAATGAGGAGAAGCTCTTTAGTACCGCGGGCCCCACTTCTACATCCATTCTGAGAGGTACACATGATGGAGTTTGTGTGTATATGTTTATTTATTTTAGCTCTCAGAATGGATGTAAGAAGTTTATAGATCGATGGTAAACAAGTTATCGGTCTATAATTTCTAGGGTCCGAGGTACTACCGGTCTTATAGAGCAGGTGGGTCACTCCTTTAGTCATAAAGGCTGGCAGCGACGCAGATTCTAGGGCGGACTGGAATTGCGATGCCAAACAAGCGTGCGAACTGCGTAGCCATTTCAGCCAAAAGTTGTGCAGTCCGTCTGGGCCTGGAGATTTCCAATTAGAAAAAGGACGGACTGCACTGGCTACGTCTGTGCTGTTAATGTTAATATTTTCCATTTCCGGAATAAGTTCGCACGCTCGTTCAACGTCACGCATCCATTCCCCCTCTGTGTGGGTGACAGGCACCGCCCAAATGTTACGCCAAAACGAGCTTGTCGCTTCAGCATTTGGTAGATGCCCGCCATCCACACCTTGATCCGTTCGCTGCCAGTCTCTATACACCCACCTTTGGTCCCTTTGGAACATGCAGTTCACGTTATACCTGTCCACGCGTTTTTTGTACCTGCGTATTCGGTTTGCCCATGCATAGATTTTTTGCTTCAGGAAGTCGATGCGCTCTGTGACACGCGACATATAATCCTGAGGTCTGATGTCAGTCCCCAAGAATGCCCGTTTCACAAAGCGCATCACTCTCGGGCGAGTGTTCCCGGTCCTGAAGCAGGACAACTTGCCGATGAGTACCCTTGCCCCGGCAATACGGCGCTCAATCCTGCATTGCCACGCGGGTACGGCGCACCTTGGTCGTATAGTAGGGGTTTCTGCTAAAAGCTTAACACCTCCTATACGACATGCCGCAACAGCTGCACAATACAGGATTGAGTGGGTATCGCCGAGGTCTTCGCTATTGTCTAGGTAAGTAGGCAATAACGAATCAAGAGCACACACCAGCGAAATGTTCCGTCTATGCATAGGTAACCGAGGCAGGCGTGGCCTAATATTGTGTGGCGTGGACCGATATTCGCGAAGCGCAAATTCCAAAGCGGCCTTAATCTCCTCATTGCACTGAGTACTTACCACAATAGCCGCGGTATCCGGCCCCGTAGCTTCACAGTCAACTACATGTGTAGGAACCTGTACCGGGGCAGGGATCTCGCGGCTAGTCTGGGCGTACTCCGAGCGTAGTCTCTCAAGTGCGGCCTCATCTAGCAGATGACAGCGCTGAATGGCCCGCACTTGGTCCGATAATCGTTGTGCCGAAACGTTGACAGTCGGCTCAAGCACCTGAAACAGAGGCAGCATCCGTTCACGGTACACAGTAAGGTTAGTTCCCCCCTCTGTAGCCGCAAAATATGCCCGCATGACGTGCTCGTTCATCGACGTCGTCCATCGCATGCGGCGCACATCACCACCGACAGCGGGGGCCCTGTTTGAGGCCGGTGGGCCTCGGGGTCCTAAGCTGGTCGGCGGCCGGCCTCTCCCTCGCCGACGTACAGGTGGTGGCGACGTTGGCGGAGAGAAATACTCGTCACTCGACGAGCTCGACGCCTCAGCAACGGCTGGTGTTGAATCCTGTGGTTGCGAGGCGGAGCGGAGAGACGAGTCCGGGGTTGGAGGGTGTGCTGTTCTGTCTCTGGCTCTGCTTCTAGTTATCATGTGGCTCAGTGTGCTTAAATCATTTTTTCCTTGTTATTGTTCCTTTTCATTTTGACATGTAATGTCATGGTGTAAATTTCTTGGCTATTGTCCGGTTTTGCGAATTTATGGGAGTTATAATTATTTAAAAGTATTTATGCTGAAGTATATTTGAATAAAGTATTAAAAGAACATTAGCGAAATAATAAAATATAAAATAAAATATTTGGTGAAAATTTTACGACACACGTCCGACGTCATTCAGTGTTGCCAGTCTATTATTATTATTATTATTACAATGTCACTAATGTCACCTTTTTTTTTATAAGACGTTATCACGTAAAGCTATCGTCCGTAAACCGACTTTACAAATCGCCATTTTTTCCTTCATTTCTGAACTATGAATTCATATTGTCGCAGATTACACCTATGTTAAAGTAAGCACTCCAAATCTGTAAATACCGGAAACTTTTACCGATTTGCTTATGTGCATGCATTATGTAGTCCAAGTACCATTACATCACTTCGAAATATTAAAAATAATACGTTTAGAAGTACCAATGTTTGTTTGTTCAAGTAAAATTCTACCACTCATCGTGACAGTTGTGCAATATGGCAATCTATTAACATGTCGTGTAATTCTGGCAACATCTAATATTATATTCGTGTAAAGTAGGTAATTACCTATAAAGACTGTTACAAACACACTTCTACATATAAAAAAAAATGATTGAAATTCAATTTAAAGTGGAATCTTATAACAAACAGCAAACTAAGTAGGTATTGGCTAAGTTAGTTGTAAGTAGATAGATACATGGATTTAATAGAAATATTGACTTTTTAATTGTTTTGCGAAATACATTCGAGTATAGTAACATATTTTTTAGGGTTCCGTACCTTAAAGGAGAAAACGGAACCCATATAGGATTACTTTGTTGTCCGACCGTCTGTGTGTCAAGAGCCTTTTCTCGGGAACGCGTGGAGGTATCGAGTTGAAATTCAAACTATATAGGTATACTGAGGTCTATAGTCCCTTGAAGCTGAAAAAAAATCAAACTTCTAAGTTAACGTAAAAAACAGATACGGCCGTTTATGCCGCAAAATACTTATATTTCGACTCTCATTAGGTAATCAAATTTATAGGGTAGGTAGGTACTTTCCGTTAACCAAGAACTATGAAATTTGGCAAGTAATACCAAATACTACAAAGGGAAAGTCTCAAACATATAGATTTGTAATTAAATCATAAAAAATATAGTCTTTAAAAAACTGCAAGACTAAAAAAAATAGAAAATCCTGAACTTTGTATGACATGTACTTACCTGCAAAATTCTACGGAACCCTTGGTGGGTGACTCCGACTCGCAGTTGTCCGGTTTTTTTGGTTGTACAATCGATTGGGATGCAATCGATGTGTTTTTAAGATAAAAGCGAAGGAACGTGACCTTCTTCACTATCTGATTATTGATATAAAATACATTAAAAAACCGGCCAAATGCATGTCGGGCCACGCACAATGTGGGGTTCCGTAGCTCCACCTATCCAAATATTATCCCGCATTATTCAAATTCTTTATTGTACACAGAAAAAAAATATACAAACAATAAATACAAAATAAAAGTAAATATGTACAAAGGCGAGCTTAACTCAAAATTGAGTTTTCTACCAGCAAACCTTTGAGCTCTAGATAGTAGAAAGATAAACTTATAAAAGTAGTCGGAAGTGTAACAATAAAAGAAAAAAAAAAAGAAAAAATAGAAATTAAACCATATGTATAAATAAACAGTAAGTACATACTTACATACATAAACGTATGTTATTTCAAAATCATATAATATACCTAAATAAATACATATAATATATATATACATACCAGATAATACGTACACTTACATATTAATATTACATAAATAAAATATTATAATACATACTTAATTAGATAGAGTGAAAATATTCTTTTGTCCTTTTTTTAAAAACGTTAAGAGAGAGGCTGTCACGTAAAGGGTGAGGAAGAGAATTCCAAAGCCTCACCGCTTTTATGGTGAAAGAGCTATCGTAACAGCTGGAGCTGTGAGCGGGAGTACTCAATAGAAGAGAGGAGGCGGAACGACAGGGTTTACCCCTGGGAACAAGAAAATTGAAGCGTTCACGTAGATAGGAAGGAGAGTTAGGATTGTGAAGAATAGTATAGAGAAGAGAAAGAATGTGTGAGTTACGACGCTGCCGAATCGGTAGCCACTTTAGATTTTTCCGAGATTCGGAGACATGGTCGTATTTACGTAATCCGAAAATAAAGCGGATACACAAATTCTGCAGACGTTCGAGTTTGTCAACGAGTTCCTCCCTAGCATCCAGAAAACAAACATCGGCATAGTCTATGTGTGGAAGTAGAAGAGATTGAGCAAGAGTAACTTTAGTTTGGAACGGTAAGAACTTCTGAAGACGTTTGAGAGATTGAAATGAGGAAAATAATTTCCTACTTATTTCCGTAATGTGGACATCCCATGAAAGATTTGAGTCTATAAAGATACCAAGATTTTTTACACTTTTTGTAAACGGTATATTAACTCCATCAAAAAACACTTGAGGAAGATTCTGGTGATCCAACAAATTTAACATATATCTGCCACCAATAATAATAGCTTGAGACTTATCTGGGTTGACTAGAAGTCCAAATTTTTTAGCCCATAAACTTACTTCTTCAAGGTCATTATTAATTGTAGTAACAGCACCAGTAATTTCATAAGCTTTAAAGTGACGATACAGTTGCAGATCGTCTGCATAGAGATGATACTTTGAAGATAGGACCTTTGTAATAGCATTTATAAAAATGGAGAAGAGAAGAGGAGAGAGAACACCACCTTGGGGTACGCCAGTGGTTAAATCTCGCCATTCAGAGAAAAGATCATCACAGCGAACAGTCTGTGAGCGACCCCGAAGATAGGAATTAAACCAGGATACTGCAGAAGAAGAAATATTCAGAGAAGCTAGGATGCCTAAGAGAAGGTCAAAGTCAACTGAATTGAAGGCACTGCTAAAATCTAAAAGAACCATAATGGTCAGTTGTTTGTTTTCTATGGCCAGTCTTATATCATCAGTTATTTTAATAAGGGCAGTTACAGTGCTGTGACCACGTCGAAAACCAGACTGAAAAGGGCTTAACAGGCCGTTAGAGGAGAGATAGAAAGACAGTTGGCTATAGACAATACTCTCAAGAACCTTAGATATTATGGGAAGAATAGAAATAGGGCGAAACTGAGATGGTATGGATGGTTTCGATACTTTAGGCAACGGAATAACGTGAGCCTTCTTCCATGATGTAGGGAAAGTGTTTGAATACAGAGAAAAGTTTATAATGTGAGAAATAATTGGTGTGATATATTCTAAAATGGGAAGAAGCATTTGCAGTTGAATGCCATCCTCGCCTGCTGCTTTAGTTGATATGGATTGGATAGATTTCTGAATTTCTTCTTCTGAGACTGGATGAAAAGAGAAAGAAGTACTAGTCGGCAATGGAAGACTGGAAAGATGTAATAAAGTAGCGCATTTAATATTGTCTGGAATGGTAGTAGGAGAGCTAGAAAAATAAGCAATAAGTGCATTAAGGTCTATATAGCTCCCACTGTTGGGGGAGGTTTGACGAATGCCAAGGGATCTAAGAAATTGCCATACTTGTTTTGTATTGAGATTTTGAATGGAGTCATGAATGTGGCGTCTCTTTGCATCTCTACACATACGACCGCACCGGTTACGCAGTTTTTTATAAAGCAGCCAGTTATCTTCCGTTGGGAACTTTTTATATTTACGTTTGGCTTTATCCCTTTTAGCCATAAATAGTTTAGTAGCATTATAATTTTCCTTTTAAATTAAAAGGAAAACTATCACAGTTAAGTAGGCTTTAACCACTTTTTAAGCCGCATTATTTTGATGGGGGTAGTATAAATAGTAGTTGGAGTTCTATAGTCCCCCATTATGGAACTCCAACTACTATTTATATTACTACCGTGATTTTTTTCACATACCCATGATCAATCATTTAGCTTACAATTACAGCTTTGTAGCACTAACAGTCTCTGAGCTAAGCTGCGGACGGACGGACGGATGGACATGGCGAAACTTTAAGGGTACTAACTATAGGTTTTGGCATTTTGGCTACGGAACCCTAAAACACGACGACCTTTGCTATTTGTTAACAATATTTGAACTGTAGAAAACCTTATTTTTAGGTGATGGCATCTAGCTGATTATTCAGCCAATTTCTGAATAATACCAAGTCTCATTGGTTGAAATCAGTTTGCCAGCATTTTCTCATCATAGGTAGTTAGTTTTACTTACCTGGGCGTAACCTCCTTCCTGATTGGGCCATTGTATTTATTTTATCCATCACTCCAGCCAACTGCTCTCCCAGAACGCACGCAGTCTGCTTAAACTGCTGCAGGCTTCAGGGAGGGACCTCAGTAATGCCAGAAGTTATGCCGGTTTGTCCTCTACACTGCTACACTCCGTGAGCAGTGTTTTGGTGTTTCTTCTGCCTCCATGCATCCTCTGCAAAGAGGGCTATTTGTCACTCCTATTCTGAAAAGGTGTTTTTTTGTTTATGGGATACTGTCAATTTTCTCATCTTATTGAAGACTAGCTGTCCTACGCAACTTCGTATGCGTAAATTTTCCCCGTTTTTGCAACATTTCTCGTCGCTGCTCCGCTCCTATTAGTCGTAGCGCGATGTTATATAGCCTATAGCCTTCCTCGATAAATGGGCTATCCAACAAAAAAATATTTTCTCAAATCGGACCAGTAGTTCCTGAGATTAAACAAACAAACAAACTCTTCCGCTTTATAATATATTAGTATATTAGTATAGATTTAGGTATGTTGAATGTTGACAAGCAAACTCACAATAAAGAGCTAGTATACTGTTTGTGAGTTGCGAATCCTCACCGGTTCAAAAGCCATCGACTTAATATTGTTGCGCTGTACCGGTAACTATTATTAAATTGTATTGTGGCTATGAAGTAAGCGAAATCTTTCAACTATGGATATATGGTCTATTATAATAATTTTATTAACGACTGTATGAATGGTGCAATGGTATGAGAGGTTACGACGACAATGCCTCTGCATGTCCATAAAGTCTCTGAGTAGTTTTGCGTGTCTACAAATGTTGTAGGTTCGATGTTAATTGAGTTTGTGTTACATAAGTAGGTCATTAAAAGTGTTTAGGGATCAAGTACGTCTTACGGCCGGTCTCAACAATCTAACTATCGATGGATTTGGCTACTAGAGCTATATATTTGACATAAGCTACATACAAAATTTGTCAAAATTCTACCATCCATCGATAGTTAGATTATTGAGATCTGCCGTTGGAGTATCGCCGCAATTGAGGATTACTAATTCAATGAAATTAAATGAGAAATTCACCATTTGAATATAGAATCTAATATATAAAATTCTCGTGTCACAGTTTTCGTTGCCATACTCCTCCGAAACGGCTTGACCGATTTTGATGAAATTTTGTGTTTGGGTATTGGGTAGGTCTGAGAATCGGACAACATCTATTTATCATATCCCTAAGAGTTTGTTTGTTTGTTTGAACGCGATAATCTCAGGAACTACTGGGCTGCACTGAAAAAATATTTTACTGTTGGATAGAGCCGATTTATTGAGAAAGGCTATAGGCTATATAACATCACGCTACGACATATAGGAGCTGAGCAGCAATGATAAATGTTGCAAAAACGGGTAAAATTTACGCAGACGAAGTTGCGCGGGTCAGCTAGTATTCTATAAATTTTGATTAAAATTAGAAAATCAACTGTCAATCAGGATTCTTATAAAAGTGCATAATAGCGTCTTTACAAAACCATACAATTCCTGTATCGAAACTGAAAAAAAATGTATCGATATGGAGCGACGACATCATTTGACACGAGATGAAATTATGAGAGCTTTTGGAATGTTGCAAGCTGATTCCAGACAACGTACTATGGTTGTCGCTTTTGGCACTACACAGAGCGTCGTATGCCGCCTGTGGACTATTAATTACCTACCTTTAGGTACAATGTTATTCTTGGTATAGTGCAAACCTGAAAGTAGTTTACTCAGAATCAGAAACACATTCCAATAGGATAATTTTTGAACCATGTTATATTTTACAATTTTTTTTTTTTAAAAGGTAACTAGCAATGTGGGATTTTGGTCTCACATTACTAGCAATCCTGTTAACCCCTCCAGCTAAGCTCAAAGGCTTGTGTTAGGAGTGGGTTCACGTCGGTAGTATAATGGCTAGGATTCGAACCCGCGACCTCACGATTGCGAGACCGATGCCTTACCCATTAGGCTACCGCCGCTTCATCAATTATTATTATTTTTAAAATTTTAATTAATAAATTTATATTAATAACCATTCTAACAGTCCAAAGCCTGCTCACAGTGAGACAGATAATGTAATATTTACTTTTTTTTTAAATAACCATGGATTGCATAGTACGCCACGCAGTTAGAACAATACTGCAAAGAATATAAGGCGAATCTAATGACTTATTATTGTGTTAGTTTTCAATATATTCATTTTTTTATATGATTTCTTGAAGTAAAAATCTTGTTGGGGTGTCTGAGCTTCGCTCTATAGGAAAAATAATCTATACTAATATTATAAAGCGGAAGAGTTTGTTTGTTTAAACGCGCTAATCTCAGGAACTACTGGTCCGATTTGAAAAATTCTTATATAGCCTGTTGGATAGCCCATTTATCGAGCCAGGCTTTAGGCTATATAACATCCCGCTACGACCAATAGGAGCGGAGCAGCAATGATAAATGTTGCGGGAAAAAAAACCGGGGAAAAATTTACGCACACGAAGTTGCGCGGGACAGCTAGTGTAGTATAATTGCAAATACATAGACAAACATAGGAGTGATAAATAAAACCTCCTTTTTTGTAGTCTTGGAGGGCATAAAGAAAAAACAGAATATTACCAAGGCAATAAAAATTTACGTGGGATTAGATGCAAATGCAAGTGACCTTGTTTAAACTCTATCGATAAATTATAGGGTAAATAAATAGACTATTGTACTTATTTGTTAGAAATGTACGCACCAAGGTCGCCTTCTGTTAGGTGGTTATGTATGGAAACATTGCGTTATGTTGAAACGATGGGAACTAACAAAATATAGCTCTATCAACAACCTCGATGGTCGGAGGTCAATAAATTCTATCGGTTTAAGCATGGTAAACGGTTCATTTTTACAAAATTTACTTATTACAAACTATATTACAGGAGTTGTAAAAATGACTGCAAACTGACATTTCCCTATTTTTACAGCTCCGAGTTTAACGTATGAAATCACAGACCAAAAATACACTCTACGAGTGCAAAATATTATTTGAAATACTTGTCAACATACAGTACGATCAACGTATCTTGACCGGATTGAAGTTAGGTTTTTATCACTTTCGCGCATGTCATAGAGATGCGACCCTAAAGTTACTTACGAAAACGATTAATCGATTAAAAATACTAACAACATTTTAATTCAATAATATAAAAACACTATTTAAATGAGTTCATTAAAGTTTAAATTTAGAACAGTTACAGTAAATAATAAAGAATCTTTGAAAAACAATTTCTTTACCAAAATAATCACAAAAAAACATGAATTAGTAATACTAATTATGACAATGTAATGCGTAATCTCATCTCTAATCCTCTTGGTTTAGTTACCGCCCCCGCCCCCGCTTCCTGTCACCATTTACTTCCAAAAAATGCATCTGCGCAACCACTTGTCGCCTACTTCAGTCCGGCCTAGTTACGTTGATCGTACTGTACATGACATCGAGACTTTGTGATTCAAAGAAGGACACTTGGGAGTTGTAAAAATGGCGGCAAACTGACCGGCCATTATTTTACAGCTCCGAGTTTAATTTGTAAAAAATGACTTGAATACGTGATAATTGAATAAGAACGAGACTTTGTGCTTATATACTTGACACTGGCAGAAATTTGCCGTTAAAACGGCTAGATTGCCATAAACTCAAAGAAGAAGGACACTTGAAAGAATATATTCCTACTTGAAACTGAAAGAAAATAAACTTGAAACTGATGAATGTGCAGAATGTGCGAGTTATAATCCCTACCGTCGGCGGGAAGGGAAATGAAAAATACGGAACTCTAAAAACTTCTAGAGCTAAATTCGTAAATTTCTCCAAACAATCAGCCTGTATCAAATGGCGAAAGGCGGGGTTCTCCGCTGCTGTGGTATAAATTAGGAGAGGCCTATGTCCAGTGGAGTTACTCCGTTGAAATTGCATAGCTTATTTGGAGTCTTTTACAAAAAATGCTTGCCTGTAAAGTCGACGATAATTTTACCTGATAACGTCATAAGAAAACATTGATGATATTGTAATAAACAACAATACCTGTGTCACTTTTTTTATTTCTTATTGTATCGCATGTCGCTGCAATCGCCAAAATATTGATAACATTGTATTAAACAACTATGCCTGTGAGCTTTAGCGGACCCGGGCGCATGTGCCCGAAGGCAATAAATCGCCATTCGCTGTTGCTTAGCAACCAATCAATAACGTGACCGTTGCTACGTGACACTTTTTCGTTCGTGCACACAGTCATCGATTTGTAAGACGTTATCATGTCAAAAATATTCGTAATAACGTTATTTTTTTATTGAAAAGATCATTTCGATGACAAGTTGAAGTTAAAAATAAAGTATCTAGATAAGTAATTACTATATACTAATTGTTAGAATTTAGATAATCGATACAAAACGATTTATGGATCGAATGATCATATTTTGGGATCGAGTCAACAGTGGGTTTTATGTCTTTTAGTAATTTAGCTTTTTAAACAGACCGCTATTTTCCTAGCCTCAAAGAGAGCTTTCTCTCACCAATTATAACAGCCTTAGAGCAATCAGTGACGCTCAGTAATCGCTTGTTATATGCAAAACTAACTCCAACTTGATTTACAAGCATAATAAAAGTCAATATCAAGGTGAGGCGAAAGTGATCAAATCAAATTGATTTGGTTGTTTTTGTTTCTATGTGTCAATGACCTTAACATGTGTTGTAAGAGTAAAATATTATAGTTAATCTATGACTTTTGCTTTTTTTTTTTGAAGATGGGTGTGTTATGTGAGCTTTTTCTTTTGATGTTTTAAATTGCCTAATCTGAGGGGAGAATAATTTGATATATTTTACGTTCTTTTTTTTTTTTTTAATATAAAGCTAGCAATGTGGGATTATGAGTTCTACGCTACTAACAATCCTGTTAAGCCCTCCAGTTATGTTCAATGGCTTGTTCTAGGAGTGGGTTCTCGTTGTTCGAGCCGTGGAGGCACTCCAGTCGGTCCTGGAGGAGTGGGTAGGGTGGCAGCACGGGACCCTTTCCTTCCGGCTTGTACAGGTCCTTTCCGGGCTCGGGTGCTTCGGGAAGTACCTGCACACGGTCGCTAAGAGGGAACCGAGTCCCGCCTGCCACCACTGCGACTTCGGTGAGGACTCGGCGCAGCACACCCTTCAGCCTGGGAGGGGCAACGTCGAGTTCTCACCGCAGTGGTCGGAAGTAACCTCTCGTTGTCGGCCGTGGTTCTGTCCATGGTCCGGAGCAGAAGGAGAAGAAGGAAGCGGCGGAGCACGTCAGGGAAGAGAGCTCCCTGGCGGATCCGCTCACACTCACGCTCGCACATCTGCGCCTGATGCTGCCTTAGGCGGGGCTGCGGGCGGACGTACGGGGTAATCTGCCCCGCCCGCGGACTCCCGTGGAGGCACGGCGCCCTGTGTGTCTGGGCCGCGTAGGTGTGAAATGCCCGGAACGCAACGACATCGCGTCCGGGCATTGCCACTGGGCGGGCCGCCGACGGTTTAACAAATTCCGGCGGCCCGTTCGCGAAGGTGGCGAGCGAAACCCCACACTACCTCCATTGTCTTTCCCGGATGGTGGGGGTGTTCGTTAGGATTTTATCCCGCCAAAACAAAAAAAAAAAAATGGATGGGTTCTAGTTGGTAATATAATGGTTAGGATTCTAACCCGCGACCCTCTGATAGCGAGTCAGATGCCTTAGTCATTAGGATACCGCCGCTTTAATTATAATAATAATATCTTGGGACAACTAGCACAACGCTATCTGATCCCAAACTAAGCAGAGCTTGTACTATGGAAACCAGACAACTGATGAACATACTTATATATTTCTAAATACATACATATTATAGATAAATAACACTCAGACACGGAATAAACTATCGTGCTCAATCCACGACCTCTTGCGTAGCACTCGGACACACTCCCACCGTGCCACAGAGGCATTCTATCTAATTTGTGGGGAATTTGATTGTAGGTACACCAGTTTGATGCTTGAACACTGAGCATGATCCGACATGCTCAGTGTTTTCTCCTCTCTCTCCGATATTATTCGGTAGGAATTATGGGTCTCTTTCTGCGCATACGCCAGTATCAAGTTTATTTTCTTTCTTTCGTCTTTGAATCACAAAGTCTAGTTCTTGTTCAGTTATCGCGTATTTCAAGTATATTTTTCACTATTTTACACGTTAAAGGTGGAGCTGTAAAAATAGCAACATGTCAGTTTACCGCCATTTTTAGGGTTAGCCAAAATGGTAAAAACGGAACACTTATAGTTTCGTCATATCTGTCTATCTGTCTGTCCGTCCGTATGTCATAGGCATACCTACGGGTTAAATAGTTCTTGATAGCTTTAAGTTTCGACTGATTCAACTCACCGTGGTAGAATCAGTAAGTAATTGTCTAAATAGTTACGAAATACAATATCTAGATTTGGACATCCAACGGATATATAAGATACCTACTTAAGATTTCAATAAAATAAAGTTAGGTACCTTTTTAGGGTTCCGTAGCCAAAATGGCGAAAACGGAACCCTTACCCTACCCTTTTAACCCGTTTCGTCCCTTATGTCCGTCCGTCTGTCTGTCCGTATGTCACAGGCATTTTATTCAAAGACTACTCAATGAATATTGATAAAATTTGATAAAAAAGTGTCTTGTATTAGCCGCTACTTAGTTTGATAGCTAAATAATAAAAATAAATATTTTCAGGGGGGCATTCCATACTTGTAACAGAAGTTTTTTTTGAGCAAACATCAACGTGTGGCACATCATTCGGCCGGTCTTTCAAAAACACTTTAAGGTTTCTAATAAACTTTTTTGATTGAGTAAATAGTTTTAGAAATAATCACTCCGAAAGTTGCAAAAATTGTGTCCCCCTCCCTCAACTTATGAACTGTGTGACCAAAAAATATTAAAAAAATCACATAGGTAGCGCTTAATAAATATTATTTTAAACATGATCGGATATACCGTCATTGAGTTATTGGCGAAAAACTGCGTTTCTCAACAAAAGGGCGTAAGTGCCATGAACATACTCTTTTCTGCTCATGCAATTATTCAAGGCTGCGGAACCCTACACTGACCATGGTCCGACATGTTCTTGCCCGGTTTTTATAACGCCCCCGTGAGGAGTTGGTCAACAAATAATTTGTCTATTATTTCGTGATTCTTTTGTAACATACAGACAGAGGCGTCTATTAATTACGATTGTCAAACATTTAATAGTGTGTGAAATGTCTTCGGTTGTAATATCGCTTGGCTGTCAACTCAGAGGTCATAGTTTCAAATCCATTTAAGTGACTTTTCGTAATGTTAAATGGATAACAAATTAATTAAAATCTATTTTTACATTGTATTGTAGCTTGCTGGTTGACTATGAGTGTTTAAAAGTTAAGAAATTCGTACAT
Source organism: Herminia tarsipennalis (assembly GCA_945859575.2). Lineage (NCBI taxonomy): Eukaryota > Metazoa > Arthropoda > Insecta > Lepidoptera > Erebidae > Herminia > Herminia tarsipennalis. The sequence continues at coordinate 18,595,402 of OX243849.2, read as the reverse complement.
AATTGTTTTTGCTAGGCACTTCTTTAACTCTTTAAGAAATTATAATTTGTTAAAATTAAAGAACAAAATATCTGTGGCCGTAGAGATAGCCATCTCCATTTTTGTAGCTTTTTGAAAAAACATTGTTTATTTAGTTAGATATTCGTAAATATCCCGCTCTTTAAGCTTCAAAATAATTTAAAGCTATTGCATAGCTTTTATCGCGGGCTTTGAGCGGTGACCGAATCAAGAAATTTCGTAACGAAAATAAAACCTAACACACCCCACTCCGCCTACCATGTAGCTCGGCTGATGGTACGACTGTACGAAGCTCGCACGGATCGAGACGAGCTGCTCTGAAATGTATTGAAAAGAAAAAAAAAATTGAAGTTGATAAAAAATGCTATGCAATAGCTTTACCGCGGCAGTCCCCGAGTGCCACACATTTTTTTTATACGTTTTTATTAGGTAAATAACAAAAATAGGGGTAGGGGGGCACTTCATACATGTAACAGCAGCTGTTTTTTTTTTCAGCCAACATCTATGTGTGGTAAATCACGTAGATGTTTAAAAAGATCTGTCATCATCATGACAGGTCTTTTAAGTCATCACATTTTAAGGATTCTAAGATGTTTTGATTAAATGAATATTTACGGAAAAATAATCGCTCCGAAAGTTGCAAAAATTGCCCCCCCCCCTTTTTCTTTTAAATCGTATGGCCCAAAAATAAGAAAACAATTACAAAGGTAATGCTACATACATTAAAACTCATTTCAATTCAATTTTTATTTGCTAAACATGGGTACATATTGTGTTAGTAGTTACATTAGGTACTGTTGAATCCATATTTTACCGTTGTGGTGTGCAAATTTTAATAAAACAATATCTTACAATATAAAAAAAGAATTACAATATCAATATCAAGTTAAGATGAGTAGTATTGAGCATTAAAGTAAGTCAGTTATGTTTTATCATCGAAATACTCTTGAAGTGAGTAGTAGCATTTATTCACAAGAAGATCATTTAGTTCCTTCTTGAATTTAAAATGTTCTTCAATTTCCCTAACTAATTGATGCAGGCATGATTATAAATGAGGGGTGCCCTACAAAATACGCTCTTATGCATCAAAGTGGTCCTGCTTTGAACAACACACAATTTACATATGTGGCGTTTTCTTTCAACTCCTAAAAAGAATAAGTTTACTTAGCTAGGTACAACTTACTCGCACTAATTACCATTAGTCATGAAGGTTTCAGCTCACTGTAATTAATATTTAATCTATTATTAATTACAGTGCACAAAATTCTAAAGAGGCAAATCAGTAGATACTTTTGCCTACTTTATGAAAAAAAAAAAACAAAAACTTATGCGAATATGAAAACATTAACATTTTTTTTTTAAAGTAGGTATTGTGAGTTTTGTTATTGTTATAATCTTCATCGGTCTTTAGCATAATGTGACGCCATTGACGTGTAGGCTAGTAGTTGCTTAAGTTTGATTAAAACGGCCCTTTTATAAGCGGCGGTAGCCTAATGTCTAAGGCATCGGTCTCGCAATCGTGAGGTCGCGGGTTCGAATCCTACCCATTACACTACCGACGTGAACCCACTCCTAACACAAGCCTTTGAGCTTAGCTGGAGGGGTTAACAGGATTGCTAGTAATGTGGAACTCAATCCCACATTGCTAGTTATCTTTAAAAAAAAGAAAAAAGTCGTATTCTTGTAACTTTGCTGTCGATCTCAAAAATGTTTGCGCTCCGTAGGTACTAGAATGTCGTCATTGCGCTCTCGAGACGCATACTTGACGCAAGCGTATTTGAGATCGGTCCCAAAGTTACAAGAATACAAAAATGGCCATTTTAATCGAAACTTAACTGCAACTGCACTGCTTCAAATCGCGCTATCCCTTTCAATTAAAAAGTAAATATTGACTGACTGCAGAGTCTGGAAGTGGCGTTGTTTTTGTCCGAATTAAAAAACTGTTTATCTGTCACTGTTGGATAGCCCATTTATCGAGGAATGTTAAAGGCTATTGAACATCACGCTACGACTAATAGGAGCGGAGCAGCAATGAAAAATGTTGCAAAAACGGGAAAAATTGATGCAGACGAAGTTGCGCGGGACATTAGTAATATTATAAAGCTGAAGAGTTTGTTTGTTTGAACACGGCAATCTCAGGAACTACTGGTCCGAATTGAAAAATTCTATCACTGTTGGATAGCCCATTTATCGAGGAATGCTATAGGCTATTTGACATCACGCTGCGACTAATAAGAGCGGAGCAGCAATGAAAAATGTTGCAAAAACGGGGAAAATTGACGCATACGAAGTTGCACGGGACAGCTAGTTATTGTTATAATCATTATCGGTCTTTGGCATCATGTAACGCCAAGGACATACATCCGTCACGGTATCGTAAGAAAAAAGTTTTACAATAACATAGAGTAAATTTGTTGTTTTTAATAAAACCTATGCAATATGTTATTGTTTTTTTATTTAAAGGGCATATTGCTGTTGTATTTTGAAATGTGTTTTTATTAGTAAAGTGGGTAATTTTGTAGAGAACTTGGGCCGAGGTCGAGTTAGCCATCGGTTGTGACCCGTGACCTTTTGTTAAGAATAAGCGATATGTGCAAGTGCAACTACAGTCAGTTAGAAAAGTGTTCGAAATATTTGCGAACTTAATTTTAATTTACAGAAATATTGAAAGGAGGAAAGATTTGTTTATTTGTTATTTTTATTTCTTCAGGACAACAAACAATTGAGCAATCATGCTGACTGACAATATTTCTTATAAAACAATTAGGTAATTACGCAACCAGCACCGTTATCCACAAAATAATAGATTACAGAAAAAAATCAAAACAAGCAAAGTTTAACAAATAAGGGGTAAATGTTGATAAATTTTCGCGATTTGTACACATTATGAAAATATATATATTACGGGTCTTAATCGCGTGAACAATTTAAGGAAATATACCTTGTTTATTGCCCGACGTTTCAACCGTATTTCAACGGCCGTGGTCACGGGTACGGTCGAAACGTCGGGCAATAAACAAGGTATTTTACCTTAAATTATTCACGTTATTAAGACCCGTAATATATAATTATATTGTCATAATATATCGAATATGTATTTTTGAATATATATATTTATATTGTTTATTAAAAATACTTCTTTATACCTAAGACTAAAAAAAAATAAGCACTTCTACCGCCTGTGGTACAAGTTTTTAGCTAGTACAGGCACCCATGTATTTAAGCAGTATTCTTATATATATATTTTAATTTAGATCATCTGTTAGTTTACCTAAGTAGACCAACTTCTGTTTCATAACAAGATTTTAATTGATTGCCTAAAGCAACAAAAGACGGAAAAAGGTAATAAAATAAAATAATATGCATAAAACTAAACTGAAACTAGAAAAAACAATTTAATTATGTTTGTGAGATTTTTAATTTTGGTTATTCTTAGCAATTTAATATATAGACTAATATTATAAAGCGGAAGAGTTTGTTTGTTTAAACGCGCTAATCTCAGGAACTACTGGTCCGATTTGAAAAATTATTTTTTTGTTGGATAGCCCATTTAACGAGGAAGGCTATAGGCTATATAACATCGCTACGACTAATAGGAGCGGAGCAGCGACGATAAATGTTGCAAAAACGGGGAAAGTTTACGCATACGAAGTTGCGCGGGACAGCTAGTTAATTATAAACATACTTACATACTGATATTTAGTATTATACCTATCTTAAAGTAGGGTAGATTGGGTATGGTTGTAACAATTCGAATATTATCGAAATTATGCACGGTAGATGAAAGGTACAAAGGAAGGGTTAGTGGGTAACAAGATTCCCGACACGATTCCAGTGTTGCGTCATCATCGTTCGCGCGGTATATGGACTTACACAGTAGGTGAAAGGTACAAAGGAAGGGTTAGTGGGTAACAAGATTCCCGACACGATTCCAGTGTTGCGTCATCATCGTTCGCGCGGTATATGGACTTACACAGTAGGTGAAAGGTACAAAGGAAGGGTTAGTGGGTAACAAGATTCCCGACACGATTCCAGTGTTGCATCATCATCGGTCGCGCGGTGTATGCAGTTACAAAGTAGGTGGATGGTACAAAAGGAGGATTAGTGGGTAACAAGATTCCCGATACGGTTCTAGTGTTGCGTCATCGTTCGCGCGGTATATGCACTTACACGGTAGGTAAAAGGTACAAAGCGAGGGTTAGTGGGTAATAAGATTCCCGATACGGTTCTAGTGTTGCGCCATCGTTCGCGCGGTATATGCACTTACACAGTAGGTGAAAGGTACAAAGGAAGGGTTAGTGGGTAACAAGATTCCCGACACGATTTCAGTGTTGCGTTATCATCGTTCGCGCGGTATATACACTTACACAGTAGGTGAAAGGTACAAAGGAAGAGTTAGTGGGTAACAAGATTCCCGACACGATTTCAGTGTTGCGTTATCATCGTTCGCGCGGTATATGGACTTACACAGTAGGTGAAAGGTACAAAGGAAGGTTTAGTGGGTAACAAGATTCCGACACGATTCCAGTGTTGCGTCATCGTTCGTGCGGTATATGCACTGTCATCTTAAAGGCTTTAACTGCTGCTTACAGCTGTTGTGTGGGCAGTTAAAAGAAAATTGTCACAACCGTACCGTACCGTACTGGATATAATTAATAATAATTTAATTAAGTTTAACGAAGAGAGGCAGTAGTTATTTAATCGTTTTATGAATGAGTAGCGGACCCGCGCATCTTAGTATGTGTCAATTTGCCCCGTTTCCGCTACATTTTTCATTGCTGCTCTGCTCCTATTGGCCGTAGCGTGATGTTATATAGCCTTCCTAAATAAATAAGCTATCCACAGTAAAAAAAAAAAACAGTTCGTACCAGTAGTTCCTGAGATCATCGCGTTCATACAAACAAACAAACTCTTCAGCTTTATACTATTAGTATAAATAAAATAAGTTAAATATATTTAATAAAATAAATAATACAAAAAAATAGAAATACAATAATAATAATAAATAATAAAACAAATACAATACACTTAACATAGGTAATCGCAATCTAAGTAGGCCGGGCTGAAGTTAGCATAACTGACTATGCAAATGCATTTTTTAAAACGAAATGGTAACTCGAAGCGAATAATTAAAGATGTGATTGCACATTGTGTAACTAGTTATAATTAGTATTATTGACGTAAATACTTTGTAGTTAGACCGGAACAACAATTTATTTTAATTTATTAAAATATAAGAGATAGTCAGGAACAACAGTTACTGACTATCTCTACACGCAGTTTCAAAACGAAGTTCTTTTTGTCACATGTCTAAATTAGATTACTAGTGAAGTACCATTATAGTCACTATTAGTCGACAACGATTTTCGATTACCATTCTGAATAAATTTAAATCGAGTAAACAAAATATTAATTAGCATTAGAATAAGAAACTAAACATAATACTAATATAAAAATGAATCGCAAAATGTGTTGGTAAGCGCATAACTCAACAACGCCTGGACCAATTTGGCCAATTCTTTTTTTTAAATGTTCGTAGAAGTTCAAAGATGGTTTTTACGGCGAGAAAAATTCGAATGATTGCCGGAAAAACGCTAAAAACAGCCCTTTTCTTATTTCCATACAAACGTTTTCTAACTAAAACGTAGAGTCAATTTGAGCTTTATAGCTATTGCATAAAGTTCATATTAAATTATAAATATAAAATAAATTATAAATTTGTTTAAAAAATGTAGGTATGTTCCTAACGTCAAAGAGTCAATTTGCACTTTATTAACGCTATACAAAGTTCAAATTCAATCATATCTATCAAAACAGTGTGCGTTGGGGCACAGAATACATCGAATCTGAAAACATATTCTCTAAACAACTCATTGACATTGGTAATGGCAAATTTCCTATAGACATGTTGCAAAAAAACAAGGATGTAAATGAATTAAAATAAAAAAATCAAGAACAAATTACAGGCGAATCGAGGATATATAAATCAGTTGATTCGGCTACTAACCAAGATGATGTAGTGAACTATCAACCAGGATTGCCACCTCACAATCTTCAATTAAAGGTTGGATCGGTTGTTGCGAAATATCAACCAACCGCGTCTTTGCAACGGCACACGGTTAGCGATAAAAAATTACTAAACACCGTGATAGAAGCAACTATACTGAAAGGAAAGTATAAAGGAGGAGATGTTCTCATACTGCGCATTCCAATGATTCCGAGTGATGTGCCGTTTGACTTTAAACGACTACAGTTTCCAGCTCGGCTTGCTTTTGTTATGACTATAAACAAGTCCCAGGGGCAATCATTATTAGTGTTTGTGGTATTAATCTGGAAAACCCATGTTTCTCACATGGTCAATTGTATGTTGCCTGTTCCCGTGTTGGAAAACCATCAGATTTGTTTGTCTATGCGCCAGGTAATTAAACAAAATACATCGTATATCACAAAGCACTTCAATGAAAATAAAACTGATTTTTGTTTCTCATACCGCGCATTCCAATGATTCCGACTGATGTGCCGTTTGACTTTAAACGACTACAGTTTCGGCTTGCTTTTGTTATGACTATAAACAAGTCCCAGGGGCAATCATTAAGTGTTTGTGGTATTAATCTGGAAAACCCATGTTTCTCACATGGTCAATTGTATGTTGCCTGTTCCCGTGTTGGAAAACCATCAGATTTGTTTATCTATGCGCCAGGTAATCAAACAAAAAACATCGTATATCACAAAGCACTACAATGAAAATAAAACTGATTTTTGTAAATAATTATGATTCACATGATTAACAATAAAGCGATTACTTATTTTTAAATGCTTATTTATTTATATTTCTGATTCACAACGCCCTATCACCAGGGTGACGGTTCTGTTCAGGAGATTTTTTTGCCCCGACTATAAAATATGTAGGAACAAAAAAATGTCACATTACAAATCTTTTTGACAGGACTTCATTGCTATTTAATTAGGCAGTACGAAGTCTGCCGGGTCAGCTAGTTCTGAATAAATTTAAATCGAGTAAACAAAATATTAGCATTAGAATAAGAAACAAAACTTAATATTAATTCAAATTTTATTTTTAAACCAAATTTTATAATGTAGAAGTCACTCTGTCTATCTGTCTGTTTTCACGCTTAAACCGCCAAAGCGATTTACATGAAATTTGGTACGGAAATAGTTTGAGTGCCAGGTAAGGACATAGGATAGTTAGTAGTTTTTTTGTTGCGATAGCCGTCATCCGCTATTCTCGTCAACGCTGTTCAAAAATTGAGTTTCGAATCGAAGTTATTAAACTTAATCAAGAAGATAGTGTTTTTTGTGTTTTTTATAAAATCGTTTTGAATTTTGTTTTGAATTTTTTTATATTTTTTTATACGACTCCCGCAGTAGGGTACAAGCCCTGTGTCGCGGGGGACTTTACAAACATACAAGTCACGGACACAAAGTACACCCAGACTCGGAACAACAAATTGTGGATAACACAAAGTGGTGTACCGTGTGGGAATCGAACCCACAACCTCTTGCGTAGCAGTCGAATACACTCCCACTGCGCCACAGAGGCAAATCGAATGAAATCCTGATTGTCTTTCCACAGTATTTTTAATTTCTCAGATTATAAACGTCAATTAGACAAAAAACGTTCAAATATAAAATTATTTTACATTTTTTTTTATTACCTACTTACAGGTAGTAAAAAAAATGTATGCAATTTTCGATTAGGTATCTTACTTAATGTTAATCGATTTATTTCGAAAAATAATCGAACGATTTTATGTCATCCCATAACGAGAGTTATAACTCGTTGTCATAGCAACTGTCGTATTTATACAAAATTATGGTAACGCTCTACTGAACTATTTATTTCAATATGAATTACTTTTTTGGACAGGTTTAGAAATTATTCCGCATTAATTCATTAAAAAACTCAATTTTCCGATGAATTCCTTGTTTACTGATAGTTGTCAAAAGGGACTTGGTATATGAAACGGAGTATAGTACCTACCTATTTCTATAACAGTATTAAAATGAAACCTTTACTTTTTTTTTAAATGAAAATTTAGTTTATTTTTAATACTAATTGTTTTATGGTATTTTGTTTTCGGATGCTATTTTACATACCTATACCGAACAATCATCCAAATATTTAAAAGAAATATATGAAAAGCATTAATTTTTTAAAAAAAAATGACTTAAATATTTAAATTCCTAGTTTTCGTACCAAAGTCGATCTAAAGAAGATCGTCTTTGGTACGTAAACAAAAAGAGAGAGGGTAAAACCCACGTGCAAAAATTAGTTTAATAATTGTAGGAAGTAGGATTTGATTTTAACTAAATCAGGATGTTAAATCGGAAGATGTTACAGCGCATAATCTTAAGACTTTTACATATTCATAGATTGCATTAGAATTATCATAAGTTTACATAATTTAATGAACGTAATAGTCTCATATTAGCTTCTGTCATTTATCACGTGAATATTAAATATATTTCGGGACTTAATCGCGTGAATTATTTAAAAGGTACGAACCTTTTATTTACCCGACTTTTCGATCGAATTGCACCGATCGTGGTCACGGGTCGACTGAGGCAGCTTAGCGATGTCTCCGTGAGGCGTGGCGTTTTTCAACTACCCTCGCCTGGTCTTGATAATTTTGATAATTTGTTCTGTCGGTACTTCTACACATTACACTTACAACGTCTTTACACTGAGGCGCGGTGTCGTTACGGCTACGATTGCATTTACTGATAACAAGGTTCCAAGATGGTGAGAGCCGGTATCCATCTCCTTTTAAATAATTCACACGATTAATTCCCGAAAAATATCTAATATGTATAAAAATCGCGAGTGTTTAAAAGCAATTTTCACGTGAATATGATGTGGGCATGTACCTAACTCAGCGACTGTACAGATGCCAACGCCTAACTATTAGAAGATAAATCTGCCATGTTTAATGGCAAACGATTATTAAATCAGAGACTTTTACTGTTGTTGATTTCATTCAATTTCAGTGCGGTCGATATTGTATTGATATAAGCATGTATAATAAGAGTCAGGACGCCCTAACAAAAAACTGATGTGTGGAGTTTGAGCGAATTAGCATTACCAACCTTAGAGCGCTGATATTATGAGACGTCAGCAATTGTGCTAGGTTGGTAGTGCTAATTCGTTCATTTTTCATACATTCTGTTTTTTGTTCTAAGATGCACCAAGCTATCTTATTTTAGGTTTTTGACATTTGGCCTTTGACTTTTGATACCGATTTTCGGCTTCTGACTTTTATTCATCTATTTTCGGCCTTTGAAATATATACTCGTTGAAAATCGAGAATGGAAGGCTTTGATTTTGGGTTTGACGACTTATTTGTCTGCTAGGCTACCAGTGCTGCCACTGAATCTTAACTTATATACTAAATTTTAAAGTAGAGATTCCATTCTGTCAGGAAATATAAAACAATCATGGTACATAATAAAATCGATATCGATTAAATCATATCTAGATCGGAAATCTCATTTTAAAAGTAACAGAGATCACTCAGTTTTGAGCGGCTGTCTAAAACTGAGTGATCTATTTCACTTTCAAAATGGGATTTCTGATTTCGATTCGTTTACTTCGTGCTACTGTGTCACGAGTCGGTTATATTTGGTTTGTCTGAGTCGGAATTGGAGGTGGTGGGCGAAGACAAATATGTTGAGATAAGTATTAAGATAATAAGATAAACAAGAAACATTATCCATTTATTCATATTAGTTAAATGTGTGAAGGAAAAATTAGCTCGGGCGCGATTTGAACGTCGATCATAGAGAATCCGTCGGAGTCGGAGGTGTGAAATCAATCGGAAGTTCCGACCTATCGGAGTCGAAGTCGAAGCTCCGTGACAACCCTGGTTTGTAATATTTTTGTACTGGATAGTACTCACACAAGATGTAACCGGTCGCCAGCCACATGTCATTAGGCACTATTGTTGAAAATCTATTTGGCAACCTTTGGCTAAATGTATTTAATACGTTATAGATACCTAAGTTTTCATTGTGCTATTCTTGGCGTCACTTTAAATTAATTTTGAGAGAATTGATTATGATAGGAATTGTAAAAATGGCGGCAAACTGACCGGCCGTTATTTTTACAGCTCCGAGTTTAACTTGTAAAAAATGAATTGAATACGTGATAATTGAATAAGAACGAGACTTTGTGCATGTAATAAGCGCATAAATACTTGACACTGGCAGAAATAGCCGTTAAAACGGATAGATTGCCATAAATTCAAAAAAGAAAAAGAAGATTATGATAGAGAGCGGATGAAATTGCGGTAGTCTATGACGATGTGCTCTAGACCATAGACATGGTGACTGGACTTCGCCATTACCTATCGAAATTGACCACTGTCTAGAAAGAGCCAACTACTGGAACCACATGATTGTTTTGTCTTTCTCACGCTTTGCAGCTTGTATTTAATACATACCTGTAAGGGACGCCTTCCCTTTCAGTCCACTCTGTATGTCTATGCTCTAGACCAGTGGTTCTCAAACTTTTTAAATGACGGAACCCTTTTGGGAAGCAAAATACTTGATGGAACCCTACAATAAAACAATTATTTTTATAAGTGTATTCTTTATTAATCAGCATAATAAAAGTACAATGTATCAGTTACTAATTATTATTTACTTCACCACTTGGTAAGGACAATAATAGAAAACATTAAAAAAGAAAAAATCTAACTAGTGGGAGGTATGAAACTGTTTTTTATTTTTCATCAATTGCTTGATATCAGGTTTGATGGAAGAAAGTTGGAGTCTCATATCAGCTTCGGCGTCCAGTCTATTGCGATATTTTGTTTTCGTGGCTGCGTAGGTAGAGAATCCTGTTTCGCACAAATATGTAGTTGGGAACGGGAGAAGAATATCCAGAGCCATTTGGCCAAGCATTGCATATTCATCTTGGATTCTGCACCAAAAATCATTAAGAGGCGTCGTTTTGAACAATGACTCCATACTTGTGTCTGATGACATTTCTAAAAGAGATTCATATATCTCATTTGACATGTTTTCAGGCTTTTCCAAGTTGGGTAAAAAAGGATTATGAATCCAGGAGTTCACTTTAATTTTTGTATTGTGTTCTTCGGGAAAATACTTTTCAAAAGATGCGCGCATCGAACTGAGATATTGGACCAATTCTTCAAACACATTATCTTCAAACATTTCTGAGTCGTTTTCGCTAACAAACTCACTGAGTAACGTAAAACTTTCTATTTCTTTCTTACCAATGCAAATGATCCAAAAATCTAATTTTCTTTTAAAAGCAGTTATTTTATTATAGGCCTGAAACACTGTTGTCTGTTTACCTTGCAACGATAAATTTAATTCGTTAAGTTTTTGAAAGATATCCGCCATAAAAGACAATCGGAACAACCAAGTTTTATCATACAAACGGTCCTTCAAATTAAAAGAAGTATCTGCTGAAAGAAACATTTTATTTGTAACTCGGCTCTAAGTTCAAATAGCCTTGTTAAAGTTTTTCCCCGAGACAGCCATCGCACTTCTGTATGGAGCAGCAGTGTTTTATGTTTGCTGCCATAATCTTCACACAATAATGAGAACAATCGGGATTGTAGTGGTCGTGATTTGATAAAATTAATTATTTTTACCGCTTCATCCATAACTAATTTTAGATTAGACGGCATTTGCTTCATCGCAAGTGCTTGTCTATGCAGAATACAATGACTGGAACTACAATTAGGCGCTTTATTTTTCATTCGTGACACTGCTCCTGCTGTTTTACCTGTCATCGCCTTGGCCCCATCTGTACAAATGTCAATGCAATTGTTCCAACTGAGATTATGTTCTTCAAAAAATATATTTAATTTATTAAAAATTTCTTCCCCGGTAGTGTTTGTAAGCAGCGATGAACACATAAGCATGTCTTCTTCAAAAGAACTTTTATATGGATATCTCACAATAACCAGCAGGATAGCCAAACCAGCGACATCAGTCGACTCGTCCATTTGCAAAGCGAATCGTGTATTTTGTAGACGTGTAACTAGTTCTTGTTTGACGTAGCTTGCCAGATCATGGATTCGTCGTGAAACAGTATCGTTTGATAGCGGAACAGTAGAAAGATGCTTTGCAGATTTTTCATCAAGCATACATTTTGTTATGTCTAATACACATGGTTTTATTAATTTCTCAGCGATAGTGTGCGCTTCACCTGCTTGTGCAATGCGATAGCTAACTAAATATGATGCCTCCGTGGCCTTTTCGTTGGTAGTTTGTGTTACATGCATCATATTTTTTTGACTTTCTAATAACTGATCTTTTTTGCGAACAAAAAATTCTTTATTCTTGTCTTTAGTCTCGGGGTGTACGGTTTCTAAATGTCGACGCAATTTGGCAGGTGCCATGGAACTATTAGGAAGCAGTTTACTACAGAGCATGCAGAGAGGTGAGCCGTTGGAATCAACAAATCCGAAACTGATATAAGATTCATCATACTTCCTTTTTTTCGTCTTTGAAACCGTCGAGCTTGACGTCGTGGCACTCGTGGCATCATCTTCTGGATCGGTGATTGCTAATTTCTCCGCGCGCATTGCTTTTGAACATTCAGCGTCATTAGAAGATGTTGTTGGAACACGTTTAACACCTTTAAGCCAACGTTCCATTCTTCTTTATTTATAATGTTACAAGTCAGGATAGTGGGGTTTAAATAATGCACAATCGTTACTGCGTATAAGAGACTAAATTTAGAACCTACAGGGAAGAAATGTATAAAACTGAGACAACAGAATACAGCAGGCAGTAAAACAATGAACACTAGTTTCTCGCTAGCGAGCTTGTAAGTAGGTAGTAACTTATCGCTCCGAACGCTAATCATCAACTGACGACGCCAACGCGCGATCGCCGCTTTTATACTTAGTCCTAGACTCGATCTCAAATATTCTCGAAAATACTCGAGTCGGCACCTTTGATAAACAAAAAGCAAAAATAAAAACAGAAATTTAAAAATAGCGTTGTAAACAATATCGACTTTATCCTTTGAAGTTAGAGACGAAAGTCGCTTGTTGACAACTATAGCGTCTAATTCAGAGGCGGCTTTTATCAAAGAGACTGAGCGCTTACAAGTATACTACCCGCTCGTTTTAAGTTTGCCGCTGGCGATAGGTATGAGTGTATGACGTTCGAAATTTTTTATTTAATTGTAACAATAAAAATTGTGTACGGTAGATATTTGGGTAAAACTATGACACATTATAAGTTTTGTTGTCACGTGGGGGAGGGTACGCGCATTCCACAGACCGGCAAACTTAGAGCGAACGCGTTGTACAAGTATAAAATTGTTGAGACCAAACTTATAAGATATTGTACCAGCTAATGTAACACAAGCGTTTTGTCTCCGCGCGGCCGCGGAGTCCGCACAGCCGCGGAGCGACCAGAGAGAGGTGTTTTGATTTTTTTATTTCTAAATTCTTGCGGAACCCCGACAGAGGTATCACGGAACCCTAGGGTTCCGCGGAACACACTTAGAGTATAGCTGCTCTAGACCGAATTCGATGGTTAGTTTGACCGAGACCACTGTATTTATTATTCATTTATTTTTCTATTATTCATTCCTTAACTTCAGGTTTTACACGCCAGTAATTAAAAACATGATTTTCTTTACATTTTTTTGGTGAAAAAGGTGATTTGGGTGGCCCAAATTTTAAGTTGAATAATTATCCGTTATTAAAACCGTTTTCGGTTTTTTCGCAGTACCCTATAGCATCCGCCACGATTTTGGCATTATTCGCATCACTTTTACATTCAAAGCTTTCTGTCTGCTTTTCTTTTTTTAAATATTCGGACACCTTAAAAAGCGGTCTTGACATCACGAAGTAACGTAGGAAATCTTCGGTCTTGAAATCATCATCATCGTCTGACATAGACAAACCGGTCCGGTACAAACAACACTAACTACCGCCGTGAGCCCTTGCTTCAATGTGCATTCCCTTGACAAAGCCTACCCATCAACTTATTCAATCCCCTTTCAAACCAAAATCAAACTCAAACTCAAATATTTTTATTTCGTATAATCAGGTTAATGATTATTTGAAAACGTCAAATTAATACATACTAAAAAAATTATAAAATTATGATTGTTTGAATAAAAAAACAAAATGAGTTTAGGCGGCATTTCCAATCCTCCTCACTCTTTTAAAATCATCAAGTTTTTCTTTACAAAAATAAATTTTGCTGAGCAAACCAGTGTGTTTGGTGAGTGTAATCGTTTATAAATTAGGGTTCTAATCTTGGGTTCGCCACTGCTGACTGAAGTCACAATGCTTAACTTCGCTGATCTCTCGACCTGTTTGGTCAACCGTGTCACGGACTCCTCAACTGTTTAAAACCTATGTCAAATTGTAAGCTTATTGTAAATTTAATTTGGTACTAAATGGCCTTTTTAGGGTTCCCTAGCCAAAATGGCAAAAAAGGAACCGTTATAGTTTCGTCATGTCCGTCTGTATGTCACAGACATTTTACTCAAAATAATCAGCTTTTGTTATAGTTTCGTCATGTCCGTCTGTATGTCACAGACATTTTACTCAAAATAATCAGCTTTTGTTAGCCTTAAAATAATCGCTACGCGTGGCACTGTTCGGTCTTTTAAAAACATTTTAAGGCTTCTAATAAACTTTTTTTAATGGGTGAATGTTTTTGAAAATAACCGCTCCGAAGTTGCTAAGTTGCACAAATTGTGCCCCCCCTTAATTTTTGAACCGTGTAACTACAAAATATGAAAAAAATCACAAAGGTAGCGCTTAAACTTAAGTTATTTTGGACATAATTGGATATACCGTCATTGAGTTACTTATTGCTGAAAACCGTTTCTCAACAAAGGGGCGGTTATTGCAAAAAAATTGCGTTTCTCAACAAAAGGGCGTAAGTGCCATGAAAATACGCACTTCTGCTGATGAAATTATTCAAGGCTGCGGAACTCAACACTCACATGATACGACATGCTCTTGTCCGGTTTTGCACATACATTGAAAAGAAGTGTTTATGCCTTCATAATTAAATAATATTATTTGAAGACTAAATGCGCTATTCTTATGGTAAATTTGGTCTACATTTGAAATGAACTTTGACATAGCTTTTTATATTATAATTACATAACTATATACGTCGAGGGATAAGGTCTCTTTATATATACTCTAGAGATGTTACTTTTCTCACGGCTTTATTTTTGCCACAGATAATATAATACTATACTAGCTTTTGCGAATTTGGCATTAAATGTAGAATTTTATTCCCAATTTTGTCTGACGTTCATAAGCGTTGCATTTGTAATCTAAATGAATAAACTATTTTGTAATAAGTTGCTTTCCGTTCTATGTTTTATGTGTAGGTTTATGGAGGTGTTGTGGCCAAATCTGGCCGTTAGGGTGGGGACACTATGTCAATGTATACACATTAGATAGGTAATGTCAGAAGTCTACTACTTACTGGTCACCGTTTGCGTGTCTCACTGTACCCAATAAGATATCAATTGATTATAAACGCAAATATTACATTAATATACATAAAAAAAAAACATAAATAAGTGTGAAATGAAGTTATAGTAGATTATGTGGGCAATTATATACGGTTTTGAAGAAAGTCGTAATTCGACATTCTGTATTATCTGTCTGTGTGTATGTTAATGCGTATATAACTCGTGAATTTGATAATCCAGTAATTATATTTTTGTTTTTAGAGTGTCGAACCAAAAGGGTGCCAAAGGAACACTTTGTAAGTAAGCCTTTGCTGCCTATCCGTCTTTCCTTCTTTCTGTCACAGGGCTGTATCTCTTAAACCGTAATAGATAGGTAGGTACTTGAAATTTTCACATGGGCCACCATATTAGAAACTTTATTGGAACGAAGTTCCTTATCGCGCGTTGTGAAAGGGGGCTAGACGGAAAAAAAATGTCACGAAAACTTGTAACGACACGTTTTGACAAAAACAAAAGCCGTGCGGCGTGCGCGTAAGATATGAACATCTAATTTGACGAAGAAGTCACCTGTCGATTTGATCTAGAGGCATGAATTCGGTACACAGTATTGGTGACAATTGTGTAGTTGTGGGTTTGAGCCTTCGGTATACAATCGTCTTTTTGTAAGTTATTTTCGTTTCGTCTTTCTATTTCGCATTGAACAGTGTGGTGTTGCAAAGATTATAAAAAAATAAATTAAGATAAGAACTTCGTTCCATCCGGGTGTCCCTTGACACCTCTCAAGTTTGTTTTTCGGCGTTTTTCGCTAGATCTCATTAGTGTCGCACTTAGTTTGATAATAGGTAGGTACTGTAATCGACGTAGGTCTTGAGCAAGTACCGGCGCTGTTCCTCAGGAACTGGTATCGGACTTTTAGATAAAATATATAAATTGTATTTCCCAATGTAGACTATAAAGTTTATTCCTGAAATCTTAACACTACAAATACATCACAACTTATCATCACTTCATTTTACATCAGAGTTTAATTAACACATATTTTATTTATAATGCATATAATTACGACTTGAAAGGTCTTGAAGACTTGTTTTTTTTTAATAATATCTTGGGACAACTTACACAACGCTATCTGATCCCAAACTAAGCTGAGCTTGTACTATACAAATTATATATTTCTTAATACATACATATTATAGATAAATAATACCCAGACACAGAATAAACTATCGTGCTCATCACACAAATTGTATCCTGGGTGGGGATCGAACCCACGACCTCTTACGTTGTCCCACTGCCCCACAGAGGCAGTGTTATTTCTCTTGTCACGAGTTTTATTAATTTAAATGAGAATGTGATAGTATCCACGAGTTATATGTGAGGTGATAGTATCCACGATCAACCTGCCACAGCTACTTGAAATTTTCACATAGAGACCCCATATTAGAAACGTGTTACTTTTCGTCTCGATCTCGTGTCGCTTGTTTAATTAACCACCACATCCCCCACCTGGATACACCTGCGGATGAAGAAGCAGATTCAATTAATACGAGTATTAATTGAGAGTATATCGTAACACTACTCTACCGTATAATTTAATTACAAGAAGGTTTTCATCTAATTACTAAACAATGCAAGGAAATCGCCACGAAAATTAATTAAGTATTAAAAGGCCTACTATGTAATTGATGAACTTGAATCTAATTTTACATGGTTATAATAAGTTTAAGCAATGTCACTTCCGAGTAATAATATCGTATTTTTATCTTGTGTACGTCGATAATACAGGGTGTATCAGAAATGGGATAAAATATCGGCTAGATTGCCATTAACCCTAAGTTGAAAATAATTTTAAATAAGAAATAATGCTTCGTCAGTTTTGTGATCAGAAACAAATAAGTAAAAAGTTTTAGCTCTGTGCAATAAGAGGAATTAGTATTCTTATTGAAATCTCCTCAAGCAATAGCCAAATCTTTGCAGACGGTCTCCACATCCTAGAGTCCCGTCGTCTAGGTACCAAATGTAAAATTTTGAATTTAGTTACCGAATATTAGGATGGATTGATTCATCTCCTCATTTTTTTTTCAATAAATTAACAATTAAAGCTGAAACTTATTAAAAGGTTATGATGACTGCCATAGGTATGAAAACATATCTATACTAATATTATAAAGCGGAAGAGTTTGTTTGTTTGTTTAAACGCGCTAATCGCAGGAACTACTAGTCCGATTTAAAAAAATCTTTTTTTGTTGGATAGCCCGTCGAGGAAGGCTATAGGCTATATAACATCACGCTACGACTAATAGGAGAGGAGTAGCGACGAGAAATGTTGCAAAAACGGGGAAAATTTACGCATACGAAGTTGCGCGGGACAGCTAGTACAATATAAATAAAGTGATAATAGAAATGAGAAATCTATACTAATAATATAGAGCCGAAGAGTTTGTTTGTTTAAACGCGGCAATCTCAACAACCACTGGTTCGACTTGAAAAAATCTTTTTCTGTTGGAAAGCCCATTTATCGAGGCAGGCTATAGGCTATATAACATCACGCTACGACCAATAGGAGCGGAGCAGCAATGAGAAATGTTGCAAAAACGGGGAAAATGTACGCATACGAAGTTGAAAAAAACTTCGTATGCGTACATTAAAAGCTGCGCGACTTTAAGCCAAAAGAAAAAAATTAAGATTTTTCTAGAGAATAGAGACTTGGCAACGCGTGAATGATTGATTCCAACTTATGGTATTGCCATAAACATACTTATGGGGTAAACCTTGGCCCAACAATAACCTACAGGTCAAACAAACCAATAATTTCGCAACTCAATTACTAAAACACCATGACCTTGAAGACTGTTACGAAAACATCAAAAATTTCACCAAAATTACAAAATTTCTATTTATTAAATACATACGTAACCTTCGTTTTATATAATTACATTCTTTTAAAACAAGTTCGTACTCCCAGATATGTCCGAGTTGGAACGAATCGACGATTATTAATCAATTAATCGTACACTTTCACCCTTTAAAGAATTCCGTAGTGAATTAGGAGATGTTACTTGTGAATTTCGATCGTTAAATATAGGTACGTTATTTTATTACGCGTATCTGATATAAATTGTTACTAAACAGATAGTTAAGTTAAGAGAAATCCTCCGGTGTTACTCTTTGGTTTACAGGTGTGAAGGTGTCATCCCCGCAGGGTAAAACCAATTTATTTTATTAACTGGATGGATTGCCATCATGTATTAATAATTAATTAAGCGGCGGTAGCGTAATGGCTAAGGCATCGGTCTCGCAATCGTAAGGTCGCGGGTTCGAATCCTACCCAGTATACTACCGACGTGAACCCACTCCTAACACAAGCCATTGAGCTTAGCTGGAGGGGTTAACAGGATTGCTAGTAATGTGGTACCAAAATCCCACATTGCTAGTTATCTTTTATTTAAAAAAAAAAAAATAATTATAATAATAATAATATCGTGGGACAACTCACACACCGCTATCTGATCCCAAACTAAGCAGGGCTTGTACTATGGAAACCAGACAACTGATAAACATACTTATATATTTCTAAATACATACTTATTATAGATAAGTTCGATATTCGATATTATAGGTTCGTTCGGCCCCACACGGGACACCACTTTGTGTGATCCACAAATTGTTGTTCCGAGTCTGGGTGTACTTTGTGTCCGTGACTTGTATATTTGTAAAGTCCCCCGCGATACAGGGCTTGTGCTTGTTAAAAAAAAAAAAGTAAAATAACCCCCAGACACAGGATAAACCATCGTGCTCATCACACAAAGTTTTATCCTGGGTGGGGATCGAACCCACGATCTCTTGCGTAGCAGTCGGATACACTCCCACCGTGTCACAGAGGTAGTTAAGTTTGGAGTAATTAGTAAAGTAGTCTTTTTAATTTATCGTTGTATATATATAAGTTAATGTAGTAGACTATTTACCAAACGAATTGGTTCATTTAATAAAGTCATCATTGGAACTGCTGCTTTTAAAATTTACTACCTTTTTTTTTTTTTTTTAAAGACAACTCCCGCAGTAGGGTACAAGCCCTGTGTCACGGGGGACTTTACAAACATACAAGTCACGGACACAAATTACACCCAGACCCGGAACAACAATTTGTGGATCACGCAAAGTGGTGTCCCGTGTGGGGATCGAACCCACGACCTCTTGCGTAGCAGTCGGACACACTCCCACCGCGCCACAGAGGCAGTATTTAAGTTTGAACAAATTGTTGTCTGTCCGAGTTTGGGTGTACGTTTGTTTCCTGTGAATTATTGCCGAAGAGACTAGCAGGTCGTGCGCCTTATAGAAATCATCACTCTAGCCCATAACAGTATTAGAACTACGTCTCATTTGTCCAGTAATTTCATTTACTACAGTGCCCTTCAACCGAAACAACGACTTGTAACATCACTATTTGGCATCTGACACTGTGGTGGTCACAGAGCACGTGGTGGTACACCAAGACCTTTAAAAATCTTCGATCGAAAATCTTTATTACCTTTTAAAAACTTTACTACCAAATGAACTTGTTAGTAATTTTGAATTTCGATAGTGACTTATTTTATAAATATTAGGGTACACATGCTTACTAAGTAGTTATAAGTGAACGAATGACGTAAAGACTGTCGCTACAAATTGAACTAGCCGTATACAAATCAATGTTTCTAAATCGAACTTCAGACGCCAAAACGATTTCGCGTTGCCAATTTTGGTTCGAACCGCATAAAAAGCGCATAATATTTATGAGTTGTAAAAACAAATAGAAGAAATTTATTGTTATATAAAAGCTTATACTGACTGTCTGATCGATAAATTTAGTTGAAACCACTTCGTTTAGTAAAAAAAATTTTTGTGGAGGTAAGTAATTCATGCCCCGTCACATGCTCAAAAATATTGAATTAAAATATTTTTGAGCATGTGACGGGGCATGAATTACTTACCTAAACTGCCCAATTCAGGGCAGTAAATAGCAGACCCTGACGGATTTTCTTTGGTGACTTACGCCCTGTGTAGCAAAGGCTACTGTACCTAGTCTAGCCATAAATATTGTTACGAAGAAAAAACATTTTTTTTTATTGCAAATAATATTTATTACTTTTACAGTGTGTTAGTTTAATACATAAATAAAAAACAATTCAAAATATAAAAAGCTTATTCGAAGTGGTCTCCATTGGCTGCAACACAGTCCTTTAAACGTTGAGGCCAGTTATCAATAGAAGCACGCACTCTTTCCATGGGAAAATTCTTCACTGCCAATCGTATGGATTGTTTTAGGGACTCCAAATTATCATGGCGTTTAGAGCAAGCCATACTCTCTAAAACTGACCATAAATCATAATCCAGCGGATTAAGATCGGGACTAGACGACGGCCAGTCTTCAGCTCTGATGAAGTCCGAAACGTTCACTTCCAACCAAGACTGCGTGGACCGAGCTTTATGACCCGGCGCTGAGTCTTGTTGGAAGGACCATACTTGGTTATTGAACATGGTGTTGTTAAGGGGTTTAACTACCTTCTCAAGAATGGTATCTTGATACACTTGTGCCGATGTTTTGATACCTTTTTCACAAAAATATGGCTCAGTCACTCCTTCATAGCTAACACCCCACCAAACCATCACTGAAGTCGGATAATGCCCACGTTGCACTCTGTCGACTAATTGGGAAGCTTCCTTAGAGCTTTGAGCATAAATACGGTCATTTTGTTTGTTAAAATGTTGCTCAACTGTAAAGATTTTCTCATCCGTAAACAAAATTTTTCTGTGACCTCCCTTTGCGTACCGCTTCAGTAGTTGCTTCGATTTTACCACCCTATTCTTTTTTAAATTATTAGTTAAAAAATGACCAGTGCGTCTCTTATAGGCTGCAAGTCCTAAGTCATCTTTTAAAATGCGTGACATGGTTCTGGGTGCTATCTTCATCTCCCGAGATAAAATCTTTTGCTTTCGGACAGGATTTCTTCGAATTCTTTCCCTTACTGCTTTGACCACCATTTTCGTACGAACACTACGTGGACGGCCAGATCTTTTTCTGTCACAAACAGAGAAGGTCTCATTGTACCTATTAATAGCCCGGTACACAAACATTTGACTAATACCAAGCGTATGGAGAGTTTTAAAAATTACATTCGGCTCCATACCAACTTTGTGTAATGCAATCACAGCGATTCGGTTTCCTTTATCACCCCACTCCATTTTAATATAGCAAAATATTGTACAATGTATTGGCGCCAAAATTAGAAAATACAATGAACAATCGTATAAAAATGACAGATTCCAAATTCAAATGTAATATCTTTCTTATTTTTAATTGTAACAGTATTTATGGCCAGACTAGGTATATCTATACTAATATTATAAAGCTGAAGAGTTTGTTTGTTTGTTTGAACTCGGTAATCTCAGAACTTATTTCACTGTTGGATAGCCCATTTATTGAGAAAGGCTATAGGCTATATAACATCACGCTACGACCAATGGGAGCGGAGCAACAATGAGAAATGTTGCAAAAACGGGGAAAATTTACGCGGACGAAGTTGTGCGGGACAGCTAGTATACAAATATATTTTAAAAATTGGCATTTAAAAAAGTGCCCATGAGTTTCTCTTCATAAGTTCTTTTCTCACGGCTTTACTCTTGCGAACTTGGTATTCAATGTAGAATACTAGTATAGTATTATATTATCTGTGGTAGAATCATTCTATTCCAAATTTTGTCTGACGTTCATAAGCGTTGCATTTGTAACCTAAATAAATAAACTACTTTGACTTTGAAGGGGTTTTCAAATTTTATTTGATTCTTTTTACGTCCGTCGGGGGATTTTCATATTTTTTTTAAACAAATAGCGGTGTATTTAATAGAGAAAAGTTCACATACTATGACACATAAACCGACATACTCTCAGAGTCGTGGGTTGATATACTTATACGTACTTAATTTGCACGTTATATAACAAAGCGATCGAATACATCTTCAATGAAAGTTATTGGCCACATTCACATCATTGTGCACCGATGTGTCACCGACTGTCTAGTCCATGAACAATAAAAGATTGCACTCAATGAATCACCCACTAAATTAGACTAATGTGTCTGTAATTGTTTATGTAAAATAAGGCGTCGTGTACACTAATTGTAAAAAAGATTTAAGTTACTAAACATTATTTTTTATTGTTGCTTATTAAAAACTGAATTATTCATAACTAGCTGTCCCGCGCAACTTCGTATGCGTAAATTTTTGCAACATTTCTCGTCGCTGCTCCGCTCCTATTAGTCGTAGCGCGATGTTATATAGCCTTCCTCGATTAATGGGCTATCCAACAAAAAAATAATTATTCAAATCGGTCCAGTACTTTTTGAGTTTATTCGTTACATACAAAAATACAAATCTTTCCTCTTTATAATATTAGTGTAGATTAACTAGATGTTTCGCGCAACTTCGTCTGCGTAAATTTTTCCCGGTTTTGCAACATTTCTCAATGTTACTCCGCTTCTATTGGTAGCGTGATGTTATATAGCCTATAGCCTTCCTCGATAAATGGGCTATCCAACAGTGAAAAACTTTTTCAATTCGGATCAGTAGTTCCTGAGATTACCGCGTTCAAACAAACAAACTCTTTAGTTTTATAATATTAGTATAGATTATGATATGGCCACAAGGCTATACTATTATGCAATCTTACTTTTATTTAGTTTTAGACGTTTAGTTACACTAATTTTACAATGTGCATAATACGGTCTCTATTTCTCAAGATATCTCTTTTTGAAGGGTAAAAATTATACTTGTCCTTTGACATAAGGTATAGACTATTTTTTTTATCACATTAACTGACATTCAGGCAACGCAGGCGCGGGAATTGTGTATTTGCTTCTTCGAACTAAGTGAACACATCACAAGTTCTTTGTAACCTAGCGGTCATCTGATATGGAGCTTGACTTCTGTACTCTCAGCATTTTGCAATGAAAGTTTAAAGCTTATTATTTAACATTTATTACTCAGTAGTCGTCGATTTGCATACGGAGGCTGACCACAGCTAACCAAATTCATACTATTGCGGACGCCATATTTTTTTGGGTTATGTCAAGGTTTATTACTTTATCTAAAAAACAATACTGGCCTACGAACTCACAATCTCTTGAATGTAAATTCGGCATTATTTATGTAAATGTACAATTCACTGAGACGTAAATTCACTGATGTTTCGCAAGTGTGCACATTACCTAAGTATTATGTAAATAACTGCAGTGATAGCATATATTTATTATATTATTAGGTATATATTTTTATTACGATGCTTTGTTTAAAATATAAAAGTAAGTTTTATATCCTGTTTAAATTTTTAAACTTTTGTGATTGGTTCATTATAAACTATTTTATAAATCCAAGTCTATAAAATTTAATCCTTAACGGGTCTTTATCTCTTTTTTATTTATTAATTTAATTAAGATGGTAGTTTATAAACCAGCCTGTTATTCTAGTGGTTAGTGACTCTGACTGCTAAGCCAGAGGTCGTGGGTTCGACCTCCACCCTGGATAAAACTTCGTGTGATGAGCACGATGGTTTATTCTGTATCTGGGATGGTTATTTATCTATAAATTGTCTAAAATATATAAGTATGTTTATCAGTTGTTTGGTTTTCATAGTACAAGCTCTGCTAAGTTTGGGATCAGATGACGTAGTGTGAGTTGGCCCAAGATGTTATTATTATTATAAAAATAACTTTCTTACGAAAATCTCCTCAAAAAACCAAGTTCAGTTTAATAGTTTGATATTAATTTAAGTTACAACTGTGCCAAGCCAGGAAATGCCGCTATCTATACTAATATTATAAAGCGGAAGAGTTTGTTTGTTTGTTTGTTTAAACGCGCTAATCTCAGGAACTACTGGTCCGATTTGAAAAATTCTTTTTTTGTTGGATAGCCCATTTATCGAGGAAGGCTATAGGCTATATAACATCGCGCTATGACTAATAGGATAGGAGAAGCGACGAGAAATGTTTCAAAAACGGGGAGAAACTATGCATACGAAGTTGCGCGGGACAGCTAGTTATAATATAAAAGCCAAAATACTACTATCTTGTCGAAGATTTTGAGCCGTTTGGAGTCGAAACTAAAGTCGATCTAGGGTCAAGGGGCCCGAGTGCACGATCTTTTTATAAAATTTTAAGTAAACTCCTGATCGACGCTTCACGTGACCAGAAGGCTGGCCTGTACTTCGCTCAGCGAATCAGCATTGCTATACAACGCGGCAATGCTGCCCGCCTTCTGGGCACGGTGCCGGTATAAGGATTCTGTTTGGCCATTTTGGCTATGAAACCCTAAAAGAGAAAATGAAAATATTGAAACCTTGCAGAGTTATTAGCCATTAAAGTTGTCTAATGTTCGTCGCAGTATCATGTTCATTGCGTCGCATAGTACTAAAGTCATAGTTATTTTTAAAAATAAGGGAGTAAGCGATCACATTGTGAACAAGATTTGGATTATATGAATTAATAAAAAATTAAATAACTTTAATGTTTGAATAATTAATAAATTGTAAAATATAGCATGGTCCAAAAACTATCACATTGGATTGTGTTACTGATTCTGAACAAACTACCTTCAGGTTTGTAACGTTATATAGGCAATAATTCACTGTCAAAACTTGAAATCTCCAAAATTACTATACCTAAGAAGCTTGAAGAAAAGTTTTACAGGTAGATATTTAATAGGAGAAGTCAAGGCGGATTTTTGAGAGACAATAAAGTTTGTATTCAAATTGGTAATTTTCAAGATGCACTTCGGTGGAGTCACAGGGATATTAGTAGCTCAAAAGTATAATCAAAACATTATGTAAAGAATTACAATAGGCAACAATAATAACCTTGTTTTCAAAGAATGATCAGTTTTAACTTTTAAGACTATATTATGATGTAAATCTATACTAATATTATAAAGCTGAAGAGTTTGTTTGTTTGAATGCGATAATCTCAAGAACTACGGCTTCGAATTGAAAAATTCTTTTATTTTTGGATAGCCCATTTATGTAGGAAGGCTATAGGCTTATATAACATTGCGCTATGACCAATACGAGTAGAGTAGCAATGAAAAATGTTGCAAAAACGGGGTAAACTGACGCATGCAAAGTTGCGCGGGACAGCTGCAGCTGGTAAGTACCTACATGTTATTCACTAATTTTAACGAGTATTAGCGCACATAATTAAAATTTTTCTCACTATCTTTTTTTTTTCGTTTTCGCGGCAAGCCCGCGCAACTGTCAAAATCTTGTCATAATCGTATTTTAGAGAGCTGCGCTTAGAAATGTATCGCGTATCAAGTTGAAAGCCGATAAAAGTAGGCATCGTGTTAAGAAATCCTTCCACAAGCAAACGTCCAGCGCCACCAGCTTCACAGTATTCTGAGCCCAGTACTCATATATTCATATCAATCCATTTAATGTTCCACTGCTGGGCACGGATCTCCCCAGTTGATCCTACTTATTTGAGATCCTGGGGGTAATTGCCATAATCGCCACGCTTGGCGAGCGGGTTGGCGATCGCAGTAACGGTTTAAAGTATGCAGAGGAAGCTGCTGCCCGTCCTCCGGTGTGAAATTCGCCTATCCCTAAGTCGCCTTGACGACACCCACGGAAAGAGATGGGGTAGTACAATGGTGGTACTTATGCCAGTATCACACGACCATTATGCCACACAGCCAGTATGCATAAATGATTGACCGATTTTAGTTTATCTCATGTTTCAACTTTTTGATAATACAATTTGCATCAGTCCTTTAACATGGTGTATAGTATATTAGTCGCAGCATCTTACCCCCCATATCAAGTTTATAAACATTCAAACGATAAAGCTGAAGAGTTTGTTTGTTTGTTTGAACGCGGTAATCTCAGGAACTACTAATCCGAATTGAAAAATTCTTTCACTGTTGGATAGCCCATTTATTGAAGAAGGCTATAGGCTATATAAAATCACGCTACGACTAATAGGAGCGGAGCAGCAATGAGAAATGTAGCAAAAACGGGGAAAATTTACGCAGACGAAGTTGCGCGTTACAGCTAGTTATATAAATAAAGACAAGCTGACCCTCGCAACTTCTCTCGCAAATTCCAAAAACAGGAAAAACTAACGCTTATTTTCGAATTTATACGAAAATACATTATTTTTATTAAAATCCTAGGAGCCGTTTTAGAGGAATTCGACCACAAACTCCGTGACACAATTTTTTATATATTAAGATATATATAAGACTAGCTATTCTTCGCAACTCGACCGGTACTTATTTTTAGGAGTCTATGTACTTCCCCGAGTTTCAAGCTACCAAAATACCAAATTTCATCAAATTCAACCTACTTATTTTGGAGAACCCTGCAAGTGTAAGTTAGAAACATTACCTTTTTATGTAGGTACCTAAAAAAAAATATCACAACAACAATGAAATTAGATAATATAGGTGTACACGTAGTAATTTTTCATAATAATTGTAGGTATATTATGCGAAATTACGTACGCGCATCATAAATAGGTACATGTAATATTTTATGTATTTGAATATTTGTGTGTAATTGCTTCATCGCCCTTTCAGACGTATGATTATGAAAGTCGTTGAGTTGTACCGGCCGTGTGGTACCGGCTTAAGAATAGTGCCACCCCATCTCTTCCCGTGGGTGTCGTCAAGGTGACTAAGGGATGTCACACCGGTGGACGGGTAGCAGCGTCCTCTGCGTACTTAAAGCCTTACTGCGGTCGCCAACCCGCTCGCCAAGCGTGGCGATTATGGCAATTATCCTCAGGATCTACATACCAGTAGGTTCTACTAGGGAGACCCGTGCCCAGCAGTGGGCCATCATATGGGTTGATATGTATATGTATTCAAATACATAAAATACTACATGTGTAATATTTTATGTATTTGAATATTTGTGCGTAATTGCGTCATCGTCCTTAGAGACGTATAATTATGAAAGTCGTTGAGTTGTAATGGTTTGACGTAAATTTGACTATGTGGTTTATTTTTAAATTGATTTGATTTTATATCAGTTATCGCGATAAAAAACTATCCTATGTCCTTCCCCAGGACTCAAACTATTTCCATACCAAATTTCATTTAAATCGTTTAGCTGTTTGAGCGTGAAAGCGTAACAGACAGACAGACAGAGTTACTTTCATATTTATAATCATAAAAAAAAAATAATAATATGAAAATATTCGACAGCCTCTGTGGCGCGAGGGAGTGTGTACCTACGACTGCTATGCAAGAGGTCGTGGGTTCAATTACCGCACGGGACCCCACAATGTGTGATCCACAAATTGTTGTTCCGAGTCTGGGTGTACTTTGTGTCCGTGAATTGAATGTTTATAAAGTCCCCGAGACACAAGGATAAGCCTTGTGTCTCCTACTGCAGGACTGGTAACTAAAAACTAAACGGGTTGCACTCCGGGAGTGCTGGCAGAAGTGTACATTAACGTTGTGCATTTTTCAATATTTGTGAAAAAAAATGCATGACAATTAAAAAGTTTATCTCTTAGAAAATACTACACACTTTGAACAATATTTTTCGATCTTATTGACATATTAATAAAAAATAAATAACAAATCAAAGAACCAAAATAAAAAAAAAAGGAAAAAAATCGTTACTCGGACTCTAACTGGGGTCTTCTGGTTTCTGGACCGCCCGATTTCTCACCAGAGCTTTAATAACATTGTAGATAGTGGCGGAGTTAACCTTCGTATTCTAATGATATTGTAGCAGTTTTTCATTGCTCTCCCTTCGTCTTACGAATTTTCGAATAGGGTCAAGTGATCATGACGCGAGTTTAACATTTTTTACCCATACCAAAAGAAGTTTTCACTTCAAAAATAAAAAAAAAACTTTCTGCTAAGAAATCCTACCACAAACAAACGTCTAGCTCCACCAGTTTGCACAGTATTCTGGGCCCAGTATGCCTTGGAAAATACTTAAATAACGTTGTTAGTATGAAACAAAAACAACAGAAAACCCACTTCTTATTCGGATGGGGAACTACGGAACCCTACATTGTGCCTGGCCCGACTTGAACATGCCCGGTATTTTTGTATCTGTGATGTGGTGGTATGTCACAAGAAATGAATGCATTAAACACATTTTTTTGACACACCATCATATCACTTACCTATTTGACAACCACAAGCTGACGGGGCAATCTATCATTAAAAACTATGGTGTTGCAAGCATCCATAGGTCACGGTAACTTCTCACCATCAGGCCGTAAACTTGTATGCCACCTCAGTTATAAAAAAAAAACTAAAGTGAAGTAAAATAAACGTTATTTTATTAAATCATAATGATGATTTAATTTGTAAAAGCGCTTCTTCATAAGTACTAAAGATAACAAGACAATAAAATTTCATATTAAATTTAATTACCTTATTAATTATAAATGGTAATAAAAAATTATATAATTAACGATCCGTTAAATGGTGACGGGGAAAGCATCCTTCTAGTATTTTAAACATAATTCATTTAATGGCCGTATGAGGGCTCGTGACGTCGTTATCTAAACTAACATTTTAAACTAGCTGTCCCGCGCAACTTTGTCTGCGTAAATTTCCCCCGTCTTTGCAACATTTTTCATTGCTGCTCCGTTCCTATTTGTCGTAGCATGATGTTATATAGCCTATAACCTTCCTCGATAAATGGGCTATCCGTATATATCAGTAAAATATTTTTTCAATTCGGACCAGTAGTTCCCGAGATTACCGCGTTCAAACAAACAAACACACAAACAAACAAACTCTTCAGCTTTATAATATTAGTATAGATATGAAAGTAACTCTGTCTGTCTGTTACCTTTTCACGATTAAACCGTTGAATCGATTTAGATGAAATTTGGTAATAAGATAGTTTGTGTCCCGGGGAAGGACGTAGGTTAGATTTTATCGCGAGAGCCGCGGGCGAAAGCTAGTAAAGCATTATGAAAATATATATATTATGAATAATTTAAGGTAAAATACCTTATTTACAGTCTACCCGTGCCACGGCCGTTGCAATACGGTCGAAACGTCGGGCAATAAATAAGGTATTTTACCTTAAATTATTCACGCGATTAACACCCGTAATACCTATATATATTTTCATAATGTGTATAAATCGCGAAAGTTTATAAACATTTGCTAGTAACGCAGTTATAATCGACACGGCAAGCATCGTGAGGAGGTTCCTCTCCCTGGAGCCCTAACCACCGGTAGCTTGGTCCCTGATGCCGGTGGAACACATTTTTATTTTTTTTATTTTTTTACATGACTTTATATTTGACACTTTGGAAATAGAGTATTTGAGTAATAAACTAAAGTAATTGGTAATCGTTTAGTGGCTGATGATGATTGTGACATCGGTGTCCAGTTTCATTATGTGGACACGTGTAAAAATCTTAGCGTGTCTAAATGACGAAATAATACATGATATTAATTTTGAGTTTCATTAAATGGACACACGTGTGCAAAGTCTCTTGTGTCAAGTTGGTGAAAAATCTAAACTATCAGTTAAAACTAAATTTGTTCCTTTATCAATAGCAATTAACACTTTTCGATAGGCGAGCTATCATAGGCGTGTTTATAAATCAATAAAATTTGATAAAAAGTATGTTGTTTTTTTTGCACGACGTTTCGACCGTACTGCAAGGCCGTTGCAATACGATCGAAACTGCGGGCAATAAAACAAGGTATTTTACCTTAAATTATTCACGCGATTAGGACCCGTAGTATATATAATTTTATAATGTGTACAAATCGCGAAAGTTTATTATTTATTATTATTAAGGATCTCTTACAAAGAATATACAACATTTTAACATATTATCAGCTTACATAAAAAATCGTTGCGTGTACTCCTTTAATTAAAAGAGACCAGAGCGTCGAAACAATAATCTAACGTTTACAGTACTTAAACTACAAAATAAAAGAAAACTAAAAATTTAAATATTATGAGTAAACAATTATATCAACTTAACCTAGATTACTGAATGAATAAAACTATTTAGATAAACTTACAACATAATCAACTAATTATAGATAGATAACATCTTTTAAAGATCTATAGAATTTTAACTTCGAAACATTGAGATCTATACCTTTGGTCTTTGAGAGCATATTATATTGCCTGCAAACTCTAGGCATAACAGCAAAATGTCCGAAGTCCGAAATATATCAACATTTATTTTGACTGCCTCTGTGGCGCGGTGGGAGTGTATCAGACTGCTCCGCAAGAGGTCATGGGTTCGATCCCCACCCAGGATAAAACTTTGTGTTATGAGCACGATGGTTTATTCTGTGTCTGGGTATTATTTATCTATAATATGTATGTATTTAAAAATATATATAAGTATGTTTATCAGTTGTCTGGTTTCCATTGTACAAGCTCTGCTTAGTTTGGGATCAGATAGCGTTGTGTGATTCCCAAGATATTATTTATAAAAAAATATGGGTGAAAGTAGATGTTCATCCATATATTCGAAGTCTATGAAGTATATCAGACATAAGAGGTCACCACCTCTGCATAAAGCTGTGCAATGTTTTCACCGCAAATTCAAATATGTCTCATGCCGGAAATATCGAAAACAAGTTCAGATAAATCACATAACCTCGAATCACAAAATACCAAGAGTACAGAAGGTAGGCTCGAAACGTATACCTACTTCACCACAGACCTTTATAGTACTAGTAAGTACCATTGACGTAAAGACTGGACCACGCCATCCCTTAAAATAATAAAAAAAAAACCGCCCGCAAAACAAAGATGGAAACAAGATCCCCTACATTTTTTTTTGCAGGCGGCTTTTTTTTTGTTTTTTGTGTCATAATCTGTAAGTGCTAGCTGTAAGTTTTCCTAATAAATACATGTAACAACTAACTTTTATCACAGCTATTGTCAAGGACTGAAAATTGAAAAAAGAATGGTTGCTTACTAACTTTCTTAGTATGACAGTTATAATTATGTTATACCTTTTTGAAATACTTGAGACGAGCCCTTTGAATTTTATATCCATTTTGCAGTATTCGAAACAACTTTGATTTTCTCATCTCACAGCCGCCATGTTTGTTTTTTTCAAACGTCACTTATCTAAGAGCACTTGGGCGGTCAAAACAAATCTAACGACGTCAAGGCTAGTCAAGAGTATAAATCCGTTCAGTGGTTTGTGAGATATGAGGTAATAAAGAATATTACATACACACACATATACATACAAGATACGCGCGAAAAACATAACCCTTCCTTACAGTAAAAAGTAAATACTGACTGCAAATCCTGAAAGAGAGAAAAAAACTCGTGTCTCTTTGACAGATATTGTCCTCAAAGTAGCGTTGTCTATTTCTAGAGAGTGGTCAATTTCGTGAGGTTATGGCGCATTCCAGATCTATACGTCAAGGGTAGGTACGATGGACTGACTATTGCTACAAATTGACAGCAATTTCAAATTCCGAATCGAACTGTTTGAACTTGTTTGCCACATATAGGGTTGCCAACTTTTATTTAGAAGAAATAGAGTATATCTGATTTCAAAGGTGGTAAATAAAGAGTACGGACTGATAAAAAAATAGTATAATATATTTTAAATTTAAAAAAAAAGTATTTGTTGGTGCTTTTTGAAGAAGATATCCAATAATGTTTCATTGTTTTAAAAATAATTGTAGGACTCCAAAAATTCTATCAAAATCTAAGTTTACATAGATCAGGACGAGTATAGTAAACACTGTGTAAAAAAAAGGAGCATTTTAGCGTACTTTATTAATGTTATAGAGGCACTGTCAGTGAGAGCAAACATGATTGCTCGCAAGTTTGGCCGTTGTACCAATGAGGTTAAAATCACACTCTTCAGAGCCTTCTGTACATCTTTTTACACGTGCAGCTTGTGGGCAGTCTATACTCAAAAAGCGTACAGTGCCCTGCGGGTACAATACAATAATGCGCTTAGAACGATGTTGCGGCTGCCCCGACACTGTAGTGCATCACGTATGTTTGCGGGGAGGCGCGCATCGATTGCTTCTATGCTACTCTGCGCAAGCGGTGCGCGTCAATGCTAAGCAGAGTACGGGCTAGTCGCAACAGCGTGTTAAGCATGATAGCCAGTAGACTTGACTGTCTGTACATGAATCGATGTATTAGTGCTCACATGAGTATAGATACCTCGATTCATGGTTCAGGCAGGGGGCGAGTACATTTAGATTAAGATTGTATTACTAACACTAGTTATAAGTTATTATATGTATTACTAACAAATTGGATCCTAGATATCTGAATAAATGAATTATTATTATTATTATTATTATTATTATATAGATTATAAAGTATGCCTACATGATATAGAGCACAATACTCTATTTTAGAGTACGGTTGGCAACCCTAGCCACATATGACAAATGGTTGTTGTTGTTAGTTGTTGTTGTTAGCACAAACTATCAAGTGAGAGTTGTAAAAATGGCGGCAAACTGACATGTCGCTATTTTTACAGCTCCGCGTTTAAAGTGTAAAACTGTGAAAAATATATTTGAAATACGTGATAACTGGACAAGAACGAGACTTTGTGATTGAAAGAAGAAAACTAGAAAGAAATTATACTTGAAACTGGCGTATGCACATAATGTGCGAGCCATAATCTCTACCGATTAATATTGGAGGGAAGAGGAAAAAAAAAACTATCAAGTGATTTTGTGAAATGACCGTCCAAATGTCAAAATGAAGTGGGAATCTTGTTGGCTTTAGCCTGTACGGAACACTGTTTCGGGTCACTTTCTTAAAAAGATGTATTGAGATTCACAACACCGGGACATCATATCCACCACTCAGGGGACAACTGCCTAAACACTCCGATCGAGTGTTAAAATTCTCAAATTCCCCAAAAAAAGGCCTCTGTGGCGCGGTGGGAGTGTATCCGACTGCTACGCAAGAGGTCGTGGGTTCGATCCCCACCCAGGATAAAACTTTGTGTGATGAGCACGATGGTTTATTCTGTGCCTGGGTGTTATCTATATTAATATTATAAAGCTGAAGAGTTTATTTGTTTGTTTGAACGCGCTATCCCGCGTAACTTCGTTTGCGTAAATTTTCCCCGTTTTTGTAACATTTGTCATTGCTGCTCCGCTCCTATTGGTCGTAGCGTGATGTTATATAGCCTATAGCCTTCCTCGATAAATGAGCTATCAGCGGCCGCGATGCACGGAAATGAACCTTAAGCGATGTCTATGTATGTGCTATTATTGTTTAAAGATTACTTGCTGTGTACTCTTGGTATTTTGACCTGAAACTTCGCACAAAATCGAAAGTGACTAGGATCCACATGTTAAACACAGAATAAACACAAAATACGATCGAAAAGATACTGTTATGTAAAAACGCATGTCATGTGTCAATTCGCATGTACAAATGATATAAGAATAGTAAGTTTGAAGGTATATTTCAAGATAATTCAACAATATATCACTTTAAAAGCATTGATATTTCTAGTAAAATAATGCCATAAATTATAATAAATTCTGTCAATTATTTTAAAGGTTAAATAGTTGTTGATAGCATAAAGTTTCGAATGATTCCACTGACCGTGGTAGAATCAGTAAGTAATTGTTTACAAAGTTACGAAATACAATATCTAGATTTGGACATCCAACGGATATATAAGATACTTAAGATTTCAATAAAATAAAGTTAGTTACCTTTTTAATGAATACTTAGCATATATTTTTATTTATATTTTTTTCGATGTTGAAAATATTTTTAGTTATATGCCATGTGGTACCGGCTTAAGAATAATATCAATCCCATCTCTTCCTGTGGGTGTCGACAAGGCGACTAAGGCCCCTTATAGGCGTATATATAGGGCGTTGTATGAGTGCATTTATGGAGAAGCGATTGTACACGCGTTTGTTGAAATGGAGCGTTTTTGCGGCGGAGCCCGCAGATGGCATCGACGCGTTTGACGCGGCGTTTATCACGGCGGGTCACGCTGCGGCAATTCTCGATGAAGCGATGCCCGCGGTGGAACCTTCTGCCTGTCTTATTTGGAAATCGCACAACCCAGACTCAATTTTTTTTAAAAGAATAATAAAAATCATATCTTGGGACAACACACACAAAGCTATCTGATCCCAAACTAAGCAGAGCTTGTACTATGGAAACCAGACGACCGATAAACATACTTATATATTTCTAAATACATACATATTATAGATAAATTACACCCAGACACAGAATAAACCATCGTGCTCATCACACAAAGTTTTATCCTGGGATACACTCATATTCTAGGTGTGTAAAAGTGAATTATTTAATAGGTACCATTCTATACCATAATATAATCATATTCTATGTTAAAAAGTGAATTATTTAGTACCCCGCGTGCGCTGCAGCGATGCCGCCGCAGCAGAAAAGACGGGAAATGTGCACATTTATTATTAAATGTCTACATTTCCCGTCTCACACATTTTTAAACAACGTCGTATATTGCCATATGTTTGTGTTTATGCGTGCGATGATAAGTACCGCTTCACACACTGCCGCTCCGAAAAAAACAAAAAAAATAATTTTGAAAAAACCAACGACGTGCGTAAACAAAAATCGAATCAAATTTAAAAACCCCCCGACTAACAGGAGGTAAGTAACCTAAGACAATACGTCGGGGTCTACCATTTACTGCCCCAAATTGAACTCAAACACCTTATCCCAAATGCACATACCGCCTCCGTGGCCGTCGCGGGTAAAATCGTCCAACGCCACGCGAGACGCCAAGCAACACGCGACGCGCGACGCTCCGCGTCTCCGTAAACGAGGCTTAAAGAATTTTACACCGGAGGACGAGCAGCAGCATCCTCTGCGTACTTTAAAACCTTACTACGATCGCCAACCCGCCCGCCAAGCGTAGCGATTATGGCAATTACCACCAGGATTAGTAGGTTCTACTAGGGAGACCGCGTCCCATGTAAGGCTAAATCTGAACTAAACTGCAACTTAATTGGATCTTTATCATTGTACGAGTATTATAAAATTACTTGAATTGACTCTAAGCTGTGTCTAGTATAGTATTATATTATCTGTGGCTGTGTGATATTTATTATATGGGTTGATTGAAATGTTTCTAATAAACATATTTAATTTTGCCTCACCGTTGGTACTGTGGCAGGTGGATCGAGGATACGATCACCTTGCATGAAACCTCATTAATATTTGTGAACTATTTGCTATGACGTTCTAAATACTAAAAGTCTTAAAAAAATAAAACGACTTCCGCAGTAGGGTACAAGCCCTGTGTCACGGGGGACTTTACAAACATACAAGTCACGGACACAAAGTACACCCAGACCCGGAACAACAATTTGTTGATCACACAAAATGGTGTCCCGTGTGGGAATAGAACCCACGACCTCTTGCGTAGCAGTCGGACACACTCCCACCGCGCCACAGAGGCAGTCTGTAAACTTGTAAAAAAGTAGAAAGAAAACAAAATATAAGGAGAACCGTCAGAGCCTACGTGGAACTTGCACCCGGTACTGCGTCCCCCTTCCAGCGAAGCAATTGACGTCATTACCAGCAGAGCTGTTGCCGTTGGTACTGGTTGCAGTACCAACGGCAACAGCTGAAATCTTTTGTGTGAGTTCAAGGGGATTCGAGGATGGTTTAGATTCACAATTGAACCCGATTTACAAAAAAAAAGAGTCGAGACGAAGTTCGCCGGGACAGCTAGTATATATATATATATATATTTTAATTTAGCTATTATTTTTAAAGTTGACATTTAGCAAACGCAATGGTTTGCTATAATTTTGTAATATAGCTAACTTGATGATTTAAAGAAGTGACCCATGAGTTTCTTGGTAGCTTCTTCTCATGAGCTTTTCACTTGGAACTGCCGTCTAACTTTATTTTGTTTTTGTTTCAATCGTAATTTGTTAATATTTTATTTTATATTTTATTTGGCGTTCTCAACGTTAAATGAAATTAAGGTAATGAAGTTTGAAGTAGAACAAGATTATTCTCCTTTCGCTCATCCAATCTCATCAGAGACTCTTTGCAGCAGCAGATACTAAGGAATGTTCGCTCTTAAGGCATTGGCCCAACGTGTATAGCCACGTTGGGCCAATACGTCAACGTATGAACACGGTCGCCAAGATCCTATGATTTGTGCACGAAAACCGACTCCATTCGGTTGGCCTGCTAGTGTTGGCGCCAACTACCAACATACCGCCAAGTAGATCTCTACACGTTGGCCCATCTTGCTGGGCTAATACCTTGGCCCAATGTGTAAGCCTCCTTTATATTTTGGTTATGTATGTGTGTGTGTGTGATTTTTATGTAAAACATTACTTTTTCACTTAGTCTGTCAGGACGCTAATCTATCCCGGTTGGCTGGTCATCTATCTGTTGACCAGCAGTGTTAACGTTGCTTAACCTAAATGATCCTTCATTGTCTTTGGTCGCTACTGAGTCAAGAACCTCTTAACCATAAGAAAGAAGACTGCAATAAAATAACTTTTTGTTAAGTGCAGCTTTAAAAATCTTCGCCAATGTTATGAAGCAACGCGTTCCACGTAGATATTACGTAGCAACCTTGTTCATAGATTTAAGATTAAGAACTAAAACTTTTGCCTCAAGGTTTCGTTTGCTACATAAAGCGTGCCGGGGGCTACTCCGATCACCATACTTAATAATATATTGACGTCTTTGTTTATTGTGACAAAGACGAACTCGTCTATAGGATTAGGTCAACAAAGCCGGATTTCTACTGTCAGAGGAATCCGTTTAACTGTCAAGCTATCAGTGATTTGCTTTTATGCAATAGGTAAAGATATTTGATTTGATCGGACGTATTCAGGGTCAATGTTCGGAAGGAGTTTTCGCAATTTGGGAGGTAGAAGAGGGGGGGAATAGGTGGTACAATTGACTAAACTTGTTGTTTTTTATGAAAATATATATATTACGGGTCTTAATCGCGTGAATAATTTAAGGTAAAATACCTTGTTTATTGCCCGACGTTTCGACCGTATTGCAACGGCCATGGTCACGGGTAGACTAACTGAGCTCAGCGTCGCCTCCGTGAAGCGCGGGTTTCGGAAACTACCCTCGCTTGATTTTTATCACTCACTTATGACCCGTAATATATATATTTTCATAATGTGTACAAATCGCGAAAGTTTATCAACATTTGTTGTTTTTTATTTTTTTTAGAAAATAAAGATAACTAGTAATGTGAATGTAGATTGTGTGTCCCACATTACTAGCAATCCTGTTAACCCTAGCTAAGCTCAGTGGCTTGTGTTAGGAGTGGGTCCACGCCAGTAGTATAATGGGTAGGATTCGAAACCGCGACCTCACGATTGCGAGGCCGATGCCTTAGCCATTAGGCTACCGCTACTTGTAGTTATACTGTGCCTCTCGACTGTTTTTTTAGAACCGAGATATATTCCAGGGATTTTACATGTCCCTGAAAAAAATCTAGGTTCTGGGTTATATTTATTATTGACCTTAACTAAGCCTCTAATTTGCTAGATTTTATTGCGCAGTCTAATGTCTGAACTGTGAACGTATCTTTAAGCACCTTGGGCAAAATATACATTAGACATTTTGTAATTATGTACTAATATTAGTGCTTCAGTTTTGTTTACTCCTTATACAGGATGGGCCATAATTTGTGCACTTTTGAAATGTGTACTATGATAAAAATACTAAACGTTGTATTCAAATAAATAAAATTTTCAAAACACATTACGTAAGTAACACAGTGGTTTACCCACCCATAAGAAGTTATCACTTCAAAAATTGAATTGTAACTATAGGTATTCAATAGTGTTCCTCCACGAGTAAATCATGGGATGGGATACAATGTCACAGCTTGTCACATAGTGACATACTACATACATGTTGTAAAATGGGAATTTATTTGTTAAAAATATTATGTTCGTAAACTTTCGGGTAAATTTTAAAAGCTACGTGTCTTAATCGCGTAAATATTTTATTTTAAGGCTACATACCTCAGTTTATTGCCCGGCGTTTCGATCGTATTGCAATCATCAATCGAAACGTCGGGCAATAAACAAAGGTATTTAGCCTCAAAATAAAATATTTACGCGATTAAGACCTATAGCTTATAAAATTGTAAAAATCTTATAGTCCAGGTGGCCACCATCTTGCCGCTGGCATTCCTCAAACCTGGCTGTTAAATTTATCGGTCACAGAATCACCGCGTGCAATTTCTAAGAAGTACCTATGGCCTTTGAGGATTTTGCAGCCCAAACTGTAACTTTTTGAGAATGCAAAGGTCTTTGAGGTTTTAATTTAAAGTTTTCTTCATTCTAAAATCTGCAACTCTGTTTATTGATATATTAAGTGAAAATGAGCTTCGTCCGAAAAGAAAATGTTATTGAAATTGCTACGTCACTCGTATCTACAAAGTATTTTTCTTAAAATTTAAACGTTTTTTTTTAGTTTTTGCACCAACTGTATCTTTTTTTTTTTTTTTTTTTTAATCTTTATTTATTTAAAGGACTTTTATCTTACGATATGTCAGTCCTATTGTAACAAAATAACACAAACAATAAACAAGATATCATCAACAAGTAGGTGCTTGCAAAACAAAATAACATAAAAATAAAAACAGGTTGGTGCTTAAATAACTTAAATTAACTTAAATTTCTACACATTGTATATAAATCTTTAGCAGCTTCTGAATTAGGTGTACATAGTATACTGAAGACAGAACCCATCTCTAGTCTATTAATGTTATAAAGAAAGAACAAATTTTCTCTACCACTACGATTCCGTTCACATTCCATTAAGAGATGTTGCACATCATCGATTGTGTCACAGATTTCACAATTCGGCGAATCATTTTTCCTCATCATGAATGCAAATTTTCGTGATAGAATGTGCCCGGAACGCAATCTCAATGCTGTTACAATCAAAGGTCTACCTAATTCAGAATCTGAAAACCAGGGGTAGCAAGGAGGTTGGGACTGAATAATTTTATACCAAATCCCTATCTCCTTTGATCGTTGGTCAAAATACTCTTTCCAGATGTTAAAACAATATTTTTTATAAATGTAAAGAACTTCAGAATAATAAGGATACACCATGAAAGGATCTCCCTGCCTAGCTCCAAATTTCGCCATTTTATCCGCCTCCTCGTTACCCTTTAAACCAATATGCGAAGGAACCCATTGCAATTTTATGATAATGTTTTTATTAGTCAATTTATTTATTTTCCGTAACACTGTATATGTTATTGGTAAACAACTTTTGCCAGTTGTGCATTTAACTAAATGGAGTAATGCGCTTTTGCTATCGGTAAAAATAACAGTTTTAGGGAACACAAATTGATCTATATACGATAATGCTTCCGAAATGGCAATAAGTTCCAATGACATGATGCATACAGAGTGGTTGATCTTAAAGCACTTTTTCACATTTTTAATTGGATCATAATAAGCAGCGCCTAAAAAATCGCCGGATTTAGATCCATCTGTGTATACTTTATGCCAACTGCAATATTTGGTATTTAGTTCCCTTAGTATACTACATTTCAATAGGGAAGGTTCATACGTGTTTTTGGCATACATAACAGAGTCCAATGTACATGTAACTATATTACTAATATCTATGTAACTAATCCATACATCTAATTTAAACATTTCTAAAGGGTAAGATGTGCTAATATTAATCTCCTTAGTTTTTTCATAACAGGAAGTCAAAAGGGGTATTTTCTTTTTCTGCCAGTATCTATTACCTGTAAAACTATGCAGGGTATCAAGTAAGGTTGAAGTTACGTTGTTTTCCCACGAATTAATTCTTAAGCAATATTTAAAACCTAGGTACTTCCTTCTTATTTCTAATGGAGGAATGCAAAGTTCAGACTCCATAACATGAATTGGAGTACTTTTTATAAAACCGCCTATAGTCCGTAAAGCCTGATTTTGAACTTTGTCTAAAACTGTATCTTAAAATGGTGCAGTTTGTAACTCTGATTTGAAATTCAACGCAAACTCATTCGAGGGTATCGCCAAAGCATCTGACAGTATGCGCATAGACAATATTGGATCGTCCCGCACAGACTCGTTGCTCGCCACGGTCTCTTCCCTCCTC
Organism: Herminia tarsipennalis; assembly: GCA_945859575.2. Classification (NCBI taxonomy): domain Eukaryota; kingdom Metazoa; phylum Arthropoda; class Insecta; order Lepidoptera; family Erebidae; genus Herminia; species Herminia tarsipennalis. Next base: position 18,554,807 of record OX243849.2, on the reverse strand, counting down.
CTGCTCTGTGACCATGGCTTGTTTGATTGTTATTGATAGTTATATCGGTGGCCTCGAAGTTTTTAACACTTGGACACTTATTAATATCGTGTAGCTGGTAATGCGATCGAAATATACGGCGAGCAGTGACGAAAGAATCACTTTTGTAAAAAAAAAAAATGTGTGGCACTCGGGGACTGCCGCGGTAAAGCTATTGCATAGCATTTTTATCAAATTAAGCAATTAAAAAGAAAAAAATTCCTTATAAAAAACAATGTTTTTAATTTTTTTTTTCTTTAAATTTTTTTTTTTTTTTAATTTAAATAAAAGTCATTAAAAGTTCTGCTATTCATCGATAGATGGCAAAACTAAAAAGTATCACCGCTGTGCCCGTCGGAGTGGGGAGCGTGAGGTTTTTTCGTTACGGAATTTCTGGATTCGGTCCCTGCGCTCAAGGCCCGCGATAGAAGCTATGCAATAGCTTAATAGCTTTACAAAGAACACGCGTTAATCTCCCATGAAGCGATGCATTGTGACTAAAATTGCATGAATCCCACAATTTCTCACTACCCGCCCGCCTCTCTATAACGGTTTTTGAATACCAAAGTGGTTATTTGCAAAAAAATTTGGCCCACCCTGTAAGTAAGTAAGTACTAAGTCTTCTTAATATTCCACTTCAAATTGCAATAGATAGAAAACATCCGAAAGGCACAGTATACATATACAAGGTGCTTGGTTAAACAAGACATGTTTCTTAACATTTAAAGCCTCTAGTCGACTATTTCTCGATAAATTAATCGATGCTTTAAAAACTAGTTATATCAATAGTACGAGTAAGAAGGTAACAACTTAATAAGCTTTGATGGTGAACTATATAGATTTTATTGAATCGATACGACAACAATTGTTAGTTATGCAACATTAACCTATGGCACCTGTCCGATCAACGGGGAGAAAAAGAGTAGCGAGTAGCGATTTTATCGCTCAAGACACGTACATACTTATGTAGATCCCGTGTAAACAAAAAACTTTATTACAAAAAATATTACCGACTTCAAAAATAAATACAAGGCAACTAAAAAGCAAAAAATAATATCTACCAAGAATAACAAAAACAAATTAACATTTTGAAGTTGGTGCCGAATTAAATAAAAACAACTATTTCATGGCACCAACTTCAAAATTCTAGGTAGATATTATTTTTTGCTTTTTAGTTGCCTTGTATTTATTTTTGAAGTCGGTAATATTTTAGGCAGTAAAGCTTGAGAAAAACGAAACACGCGCGCGTTACCAGTAGTTGTCTCGTTCTAGAAATCTGATTGGTCTACGTCACAGGCTTATGTCTATGTCATGTCACTTTGACAATACAGTAGAGAGACAAAGATTGGCCGCACTGCCGCGTTGTCTCTTTATAGCTGGAGGGTGTCAATTTTGTAAGGTTATGACGCAGTACAGTCTCTATGTTTGATGCATCATTATAGACAGCTAGATTGATGATTGCAGCTAGATAATTATAGACAGAGTAAGGGAGACTAGAAAGTCTGTCGCGTGTCAACCCTACCTGTAATAACTCTACGGCTAGATGGCGCCAGAGTCGCACAACCTATCAAAAGTAAAACATTAGAAGCACTAATTGGTATCGAAACTAAGTAAGAAGTGGTGTTTGAAGCAAATGTGAACTTTCATATAAAATGCTGACATACTGTATGGTTCGTTGGAAGTTGACTGACAGATGCGGAGAACACATGCATGACATAATTTAATATATCTAGGGCTGTCACCAAGAGCTTTATAGTTAAAACTAACCTAACCTAACTTTTATAGTTAAAAAAAAATATTTAAAATCAAGTGGACTGAGAAAAGTTTGTATATATTTCTTTTGTAGACTTGTTGCTAGCGAACTGCATCACACTGACGTGCTCTGATATGAGTCTATATTAATATTATAAACCTGAACAGTTTGTTTGTTTGTTTGAAAGCGATGATCTCAGGAACTATTTTTCCGAATTGAAAAAATCTTTTACTGTTGGATAGCCCATTTATCGAGAAAGGCTATAGGCTATGTAATATCACACTACGACCAAAACGAGCAAAGCAGCAATGAAAAATGTTTCAAAAACGGGCAAAATTTACGCAGTAGTTACGAGTAGCGCGGGTCAGCTAGTAGGTAATCTATATATGTAAACAGTTGAAAGCAACGCACAAAGTAGGTAAAACTGTGATGACTGCCTCTGTGGCTCAGTGGGAGTGTGTCCGACTGCTACGCAAGAGGTCATGGATTCGATTCCCACGGGACACTACTTTGTGTGATCCACAAATTGTGGTTCCGAGTCTGGGTGTAGGTACTTTGTGTCCGTGACTTGTATGTTTGTAAAGTCCCCCGCGACACAGAGCTTGTTCCCTACTGCGGAAGTCGTCTTAAAAAATGCTGTAATACATTTTTATCAAAAAATATCACTTTCAAGGCTTAGTACTAGCTTTTAAAATTAATACAATATACAATAATATAAATGGCTAATATGTTATAAATCTTCAAATTCAGTCAAACGTACTTTACACTATGTAACGCCCATTATGCATCACAAGAATCATAACTAACCTATGCAGATACTGAGTTACACACTCAGTATAGTTACATACTCACACTCACAAAGGAGCACATGCGTGACATTTAGTAATATTAGTATAGTTATAAGTATCAACCATTTCTCTGTACTTTTGGTTAATTATAAATAAGACTAGCTGTCCCGTGCAACTTCGTATGCGTTAATTTTACCCGTTTTTGCAACATTTTTCATTACTGCTCCGCTCCTATTGGTCGTAGCGTGATTTTATATAGCCTATAGCCATCCTCGATAAGTGGGCTCAAGTGGACCCAACAGAAAAAGATTTTTTCAATTCGGACTAGTAGTTCCTGAGATTGCCGCGTTCAAACAAACAAACTCTTCAGCTTTATAATATTAGTATAGATTAAAAATATATAGTTTTAAGCTATGGAAGAGCAGAGCCTCCTACTACAGGCATTTTTTTGTTTAACAGGAGTCTCCGAACACTAATTGTTCACCAATATTGCTAAAGACATAAAGATTATTATTATTATAAACGAAATCAATCATTTAAAAGACATACTAGGTAAGTGACAGCCCCGGCCAAGATAAATCCAAACATAAACTAGTATAAAAAATCCGCTGCGTAACCTCAAATACTCTAGTCTCATCGTATTATATAATCTGTATTATTGTATGTATACATTCGACATGCCATATAAAAGTGACGATCTTTGTGAACGAAATTATAACTAGGGTCTTCTCACGCTGTTCGTAAAGTATGTTAAGTAGATATAATAAATAATATAATTATATGAAGAAGCTTGATGTGTCCTCTTTTAACAAGAAATGTATGTTATAGAATAGAATATATATGTTTTATATATGTTGTACATATATATTACGAGTCTTAATCGTGTGAATAATTTAAGGTAAAATACCTTGTTTATTGCCCGACATTTCGACCGTATTGCAACGGCCGTGGTCACGGTCAACGGTTGAGTCTACTCGTGACCACGGCCGTTATTCCTTAAATTATTCACGCGACTAAGACGCGTAAAATTTATATTTTCATAGTGAAAGAAAGTTTATCAACATTTTTCGAAAACTTGTTTTCTTTCCCGCAATCTATTTATACATTACTGCCCAAAAAGACAGTAATATTTTTAGGGTTTATGTATGTATATGTCTATTCCACCGTATCTTCCAAACGCCTGAACGGACTTAAATAATTGGGGTATCTTTAGAATCGGGATACAATTAAAGTCAGACTACATTTTTATTTCTTCTGACCGGGTCAATATGGGTTTCAAAATAAAATAGCCTTTATTTTGAAACCCATATTGACCCGGTCTTTAAGACGTTCAAATACCTTATCTACAAATGTATAACACCAAGGGAACGTTTGCACAGGCGTGAGATTCGCGCCGATTCCACTCTACTATCGTCGGGTTGTCTCCAATAATGAGCGATTATTCCGCCAACGTATCATCGCGACTCGTAACGGAATCGCCGCGTGTCCGCGACTATATCGCTCGCGGAGACAGTCCCTAAGTGGGTAGGTATGTGTTGGTTTAATTTCTTATTTTGTTATTGTTAATAATTAGGAATGTTAACCTGTAACATTTATAGTACGTAAGGTTGTAGTTATTATAAAATGTAACAGTATGATGTCCTCGGTAATAACAGATATAATATAATAGATATAGTACAGCTCGATTTATTACGCGAAGATTTAATTTAGTTAGTTTTTTTTATTCAAACTCGAAATTTTGCCTTCGTTACTTAGTGATATGTGGTTAACAGAATTGAGGTGACTTTGCATTTGTTAGTTAACAAACTAACAAATGCAAAGTCAATTCTGTCAACGACTTACGCAATAATTAGCGTGATACGTCATAACTTGCATTTATTTTTTATTGGATTTTTTTTTTATTTGATTATATTTAATATTTGATTGGTATTAAGCTAATTTATGTTAAAAAGCTTTAAATAAAATTAAGTGGCGACTGTGTTAGATTACGAAATACTTATAGCACAGAAGGAAAGCTTTATAAAATGCGCGCTTGATTGATGCAGTACCGGACCTAGGGGGCGTCAAATGGCATTAAAGCGTCAAAGTAGTACAAACTGCTGTTTTGAAGGAGGCGCCAAACGCTATCAAGTTGCCCCAAATGCAATACTCGCACTAGCGGCGGTAACCTAATAGCTAAGGCATCATTATATTACCGACGTGAACCCACTTCTAACACAAGCTATTGAGCTTAGCTGGAGAGGTTAACAGGATTGCTAGTAATATGGACCCACAATTTCACATTGCTAGTTATTTTAAAAATAAAAATTAAACCAGTTCCCTGAAGATGAAAGGTAGCCATCATTAAGTTTATTATCCGGCCTCGAAATAATCCCAAATCCGTCATTGGACGGACGCTCACATAGATTCCAGGTCCCACTAACAACGATGAGCGAGAAGCGAGTAGCGATTTATCGCTCAAGAAACGTACAATAGATGTATTTTTTAGATCCCGTCCGTGTAAACAAAAGAGATGCAGTATAGAGCGAGTACTAGCCAGTAGTATGAACGGCCAGCGATGAACTATTATTATCTGCATCTCTTTTGTTTACATGGGATCTAAGTAAGTACGTACGTTTCTTAAGCGATAAAATCGCTACTCGCTTTCTCGCAGACGGGACAGGTGCCCTAAGTACGTGCGGTGAGAGAAGTACGTCCCTACGTACTTCTCTCACCACAAGTTACCTTCTTTACTCTCGGTATCTTGTGATAATGCGTAGTGTGTGTTGCGTGTCATTGATAGATGCGAATTTGTACTCAAACATCTGATTAAATAAGAATGCGAGGATCCGCTAAATTACTTTGTAGAACTTGTCATTAGTTCTATATGCCATTGATCAACAAAGACTTCGCCTGTTAGGGACTACTAGCTGTTGCCCGCGACTTTAGAAAAATAAATTTCAACGGTCCCTACGTAAATCAACGAAACAGATTTTTGACACTTTTTTACAGAGCCGTTTATAATTTATTCAAATTCAAAATTATTTATTCACTTAGGATGCAAAACAACTTTTGTCATAGGTCGGGATTCTACACGTAATGCCAAGTTCGCAAACAATAGGTAAAGCCGGAGTAAAGAACCTAGCATTAAAAACTCGCAGCCACTCTTTTCAAATTGCTAATTTTACAATGTTTGAATGTTTATAAACTTGATATGGGGTAAGGTACTGCGACTAATATACTATACACCATGTTAAAGGACTGATGCAAATTGTATTATCAAAAAGTTAAAACATGAGATAAACTAAATCAGCCTTAGTGGTACAATATAGTAGGAGCATCTACTTACAACAAAGGTAAAAACTATATGTGCTTAAATATTGGCCAAAGTATTTAATAAACATTCAAACATCGTTAGCTATGTTTAAAATTCAGTAATATTTTTTGATGTTTTACATCAGTTTCGATGATTTACGTAGGGACCGTTCCAGTATAAAAGCGTTTATATGCTATTCCAGACTATAATCTATCTCTGTGCCAAATTTTATCTAGTTTCGATTACCCGTTGTGGTGTGATTGATTAACAACCTTCATCTATACATTCAAACTTTCCTGTTTATAATATTAGTAGGTACATAACCAGATTACCGAAATATCTATCTAGGCATTTATGGAGGCCACACATTCCAAATATTGCTTTTGTATTTTAAGTAAACTGCATTAGGTCATAGACAATTTGAATTTTAAAATTAAGTGTGTTTTTATCATTGACGTAGAGACAAGGACTGCGCCATAACCTCACAAAATTGACCACTCTCTAGAAAGAGATAACGTTACTTTGTGGACAATACCTGTCAAAGGCCGCACGAGCTTTTTGTCTCTTTCACGCTTTGCAGTCAATATTTACTTTTTAATTGAAAGGGATGTTTTTTTATGACACTTTTGTCGGTAGTAATTTTCATTGTTGTTTTTAACTTAATAATATCTTGGGACAACTCACACAACGCTATCTGATCCTAAACTAAGCAGAGCTTGTACAATGGTAACCAGACAACTGATAAAAACATACTTAAATATTTCTAAATATGTACATATTATAGATAAATACACCCAGACACAGAATAAAAAATCGTGTTCATCACCCAAAGTTTTATCCTGGGTGGGGATCGAACCCACGACCTCTTGCGTAGCAGTCTTCTCCTTCTGATGTGAAATGTTTACTTACAAACCAAACGATGTTTGATGAATGATTTTGACGTACCTATAGACCAGGACTGCGCCATATCCTCACAAAATTGACCATTCTCTAGAAAGAGACCACGAATGCCTGTCAAAGAAAAAAAAACTTTTTTAATTGTAAGGGATGGCACAGTCTTTACGTCAATGGTCTGCGCACATACATGTCCGCTATGATATCTGTAGAGTATTTTTTTTTTTTTAAACTTTATGCACAGTTATTGTACAAAGGCGGACTCACGGCCGGTTTCAATAATCTACCTATCGATGGAATTGCCTACTAGAGGTAGAATTTTGACATATTTTGTATGGAGCTTATGTCAAATATATAACTCCAGTAGGCAAATTCATCGATAGTTAGAGTATTAAGACCGGCCGTTAATGCTAAAAGCATTCTCTACCTGTCAACCTTAGGGTGATGTAGAGACAAAAATGGAAGTAGGTGCAGTCATTGACGTAGAGAATAGGACTGTGACATAACCTCACAAAATTGACCACTCTCTAGAAAGAGACAACGCTAATTTGTGGACAATACCTGTCAAAGACCGCACGAGTTTTTTCTCTCTTTCACGTCGCAGTCAATATTAACTTTTTAATTGAAAGGGATGGCGCAGTCCTGGTCTATACGGCAATGGGTGCAGTAAACTTCTTGGCAAATATACTATATAATAATAAAGAATACGCGAAAACGAAATAATTATATAAGTACACATAAAACACATGCATACAAAATAAATATCTACACATATACATTTTTTTTTAAAGACGACTCCCGCAGTAGGGTACAAGCCCTGTGTCGCGGGGGACTTTACAAACATACAAGTCACGGACACATACCTGCATAAATACATACAAACCAACATATACACATACTTACAAATATAAATAACATATAATTACATATTGATAAACTAACGTGATAACTAATTTTTGGAAGAATAAAGTACGAACCTTCGTCTTAAAGTTTAAACGATTCGGTGCCATCTTAATATTGGGGGGCAATGTAGTTGTTTAGTCGGTTAAATACCATTATTTGATTGTAGGAAACATACTTTATTAATAACTATCTGACCCGCGCAACTTCGTCTGCGTAAATTTTCCCCGTTTTTGCAACATTTCTCATTGCAGCTCCGCTCCTATTGGTCGTAGCGTGATGTTATATAGCCTATAGCCGTCCTCGATAAATGGGCTATCTAATAGTGAAAGAATTTTTCAATTCGGACTAGTAGTTCCTGTGATTACCACGTTCAAAATAAACAAACTCTTCAGCTTCATAATATAAGTATAGATAACATCGATATTATCGATGGTATGACCTCTTGGCCTTATGAAATAATGAGGAATGGTCTATAATAAGAAAAAAAAAATATAAATTGGCAATACAGTATCTGCAAAACAAAAATAATTGATAGGTTGTCGCAACTGTAAAAACTCACCAGTGCATAAAGGTATTCGTCTTAATACAAAATAATGACGAATTTGACGAAAGATATGCATTTGTGATGCAAATTAATTAGCATATATTTTGCCACAATTGCATTTAGCTTCTAAAAAATAAAAAAACATTGCAGTAATACTTGCAGTCAATGAGGATTTGTTTCAATCACTCGTCTAGCGTGACGGAACTATGATTCAGTTCTATGTGTTCAGGACTTTGGTGGGTAACCAACATTGACGTATTGACCTGGACCGTGGCATCCCGTTCAATTAAAAAGCTATTGACTGCAAAGCGTGAAAGAGACAAAAAACTCGTACGGCCTTTAAAAGGTATTGTCCACAAAGTAGCGGTGTCCCTTTCTAGAGAGTGGTCAATTTTGTTCGGTCAATGTTAACCAATAGGGGTATAAATATAACCGCTATGGTTATATTCCGGACTTCAAATTCTAGGTTCAAATTATGTAAAGGAAGTTATTGTTATACTACAACAGGATTTCTAGTAATGTTGGACCAAAATCCCACATTGCTAGTTATCTTTAAAAAAAAAAGACTTCGTATTCGAATCACGAGGTCTACAATCGAGAGGTCGAGTGGGTTGACATTAGTAGTATAATAATAAAATCTTGGGACAACTCACACAAAGCTATCTGATACCAAATTAAGTATAGCTTGTATTATGGAAACCAGACAACGGATAAACTTACTTATATATTTCTAAATACATACACTTTATAGATAAATAACACCTAGACACAGAATGAACCATCGTGCTCATCACACAAAGTTTTATCCTGGGTGGTGATCGAACCCACGACCTCTTGCGTAGCAGTCGGACACAACCGAATTTGCAATCAACAGGTCACGAGTTCGGAAATCACAAGTACCTACTAAAGTGAACTTCTAACTATAATAATAATAATAATAATTTATTTATTTCACACAAAGGTTTACATTTCGTTGTTATTCTAAAAATGTACATTAAACAGATAACATACACACAGATAAGTTAACTAACATAACTGGAGGGGTTAATAAGATTGCTAGTAACGGGCAAAATGTAGTATTTTATTATTGCTAGTAATCTATAAAATACCGTATTCCCATATTCCTAATTTAAAATTACATAAAACCTAAAAAGGCGCCTAAATTGTAATTCGACCTCCTTATTCCGAATTTCATTGTTCATCGGAAACCAACAGTCAACTATAAAGAGTTCTTAATTACCATCGCAATAAAATGCTAGCATAGACAATTCAAACGTCTTTAAGATTTAGGAGGACACTAAATAATTGCCAGAACATCGCTGCGAAATCTCCAGCGCTAATTCAGAGACGTTCAATAGAACAGCCTTCAATGTTCTTATTGTGTTATTTTACGCAAGCGGAGTCCGGTGTCGACGTAATGTTTATTCTAATTGTCGAATATTCATTAATTTGCAAGTAAGCCCCCCAGAAGACCATCCTTCTCAATGATACTGTCAAATATAAGTTGAACTAGGGTTCTTAAGTGAAAGTTTAGAAGCTGAGGTCGATGATAAATGGGATTAGTGACCATTTTAAGCAGAGCTGTGCTTACAAAGTGAAAGTTCATGTGGAGGGGTCATCGTCGCATGGAGTTTACGTATGGGAGAACGTTATAAGCGTGGTCTATGGTTCGCACGCGTACATTCGCCTCTGTTGCGTGGACGAATTCGCATTCTATTTTCAATTTTTGGCGGGATAACTCCGAATAAATTTGGAACGTGAGTTTTTTTTTTTAAATTCGCCGGTCAGTGATGTGTTGTGATATTTAAAAATATTTTTTTAATATTTTGTTTTATTTTTTCATAGTTTTTACGTCGGTGTTTATTTTTAAGAAGAATAATTTAAGGTGAGTGTTAATTTTAATCTAATATATTTTTTTCATGAGTTCGTTTAAGTCTTTTGTTTAGCGGATAAGTTAGTAAGCGTTTTTTTAAATATTATTGTTATAACAACGATTTTAGGTGAAAATATAATAATAATAATACTTTTCGAGTATGTATTTAAGGACTTTATATAATATATTATTAAACTGCTCCCATATTCATACTTATCCGCATTTTCTCATGTGCGTAATTGTATCTGTGCCACGGAGTTATTGATTCAGCGGATTGTAACCTCATTTAAATGTATTTCTTTTTTAATATTTTAGCTCATAAAAAGCTAAGTAAGTAAGACAGCTATTTAAAAAAAATAAGAGCTTTATGTTATCATCAAATTCTAGCATATTTTTCTAAAAAAAATAAGAAACGTTTACGAATTTTTGTATATAGTAATATATTAACAACTTGCTACAATTTGCAACTTTGTAACCCTGAACTCCCATAAGTTAAGCTCAAATTGTCAGTTTTTCGAAATGGGCCACTTTTTAGCTAGTGATTTAACCCTATCCCTATCTTAATCTGACGAGCTGTTTGACATCATTTTTTTTTCAATTTCTACCAATCTGAAATATTTATTGTACTTATTTATGGTACACTTTAACTGCCCAAGTATTTTCACACGTTAAATGCAGAATTGTGAAAATTATCGCAGTTTGCTTGTTTGAATTCATAGCTTTCGAGCTTTTTAGGGTTCGGTTTCGCCATGTCCGTCCGTCCATCCGTCTGTATGTCTCCCAGGTTAGATCCTAGATCCTTACTACTAGAAAGCTGTAATTTGGCACGGATATACATTTCATCTATGCCAACACGTTTTTAAAATACTAAAAACACAGAAAAGTGGATATAATGTAGTAATTCTACGAAGACAATTAATTGCATTTGATCGTGATTGCATTAACGTGTTAATTGCCATGAGAGCCATAGATTACATCTCATGAGCATAGATTAAATTCTATAGACGTTGTTTCATATGTCTACCTATGGTTAAGAGCGGGAAAATATTTTGCAATAACTTAGTCAACTTAATTCTACATAATGATAATAATAAAATATTTTTAATCCCCGTCACAAAAATCTCATTTTCTAGTTAAAAAGCTAATTTAATAACATCCCTATTAAGCCAGTTCCAGGCTTTGTTTGATGAAAATCCGTTTTGAAAATAATCATTATCTTTACCTTACATGTTTTTTTTAATGTATATCTATTCGGGATTGTAAATACAATGGAAAAATACCGGTTTTGGTCACGTAAAACGCAGGTTTGGCTACTTGAATAATAATAATATTTTAATAAAATTAAGTACTTAGGTAAACAAAATAAATAGCACGTACTTTGGTTTCCGTTTAGTGTAAATATTGTACTTTTATAAATCACTGATTGACGCCGGGTTACGGATAGCAACGTAGCAAGAGTCCTTGCTACGTTGCTAACTTTGATAAAATATGTATAGTTTTACTATTTTTCTCGAATAAGGCTTCAAGCTTGAGGAAGATTCCGTATCAAATTTCATCTCAATCGACCCAGTATTCTCGACATTTCGATTTGGTCGACAAACAAATTCATCAGTTTTATGAATGGTCATATCCGATGTCGCTTACAGTGGCCAATCGCATCGGAGACTAGCCTACGTACGAGACATTACAGTGCGCAAGTGTCTGCGCAAACACAAGTGCACTCTCTATTCCGTCACTCTCATAACCCGATGGGACGGAAACCCGATATGACCGGAGAGAGATTGGCCGTAGGACCGATGGCTTAACGTGCTCTCCGAAGCACGAATAGGTGTGATATGTTTTGATACGGTCATCCATCTATGGAATCTCTTATTACATTAGTATAGAATCGACTGCCTCTGTGGCGCGGTGGGAGTGTGTCCGACTGCTACGCAAGAGGTCGTGGGTTCGATTCCCACACGGGACACCACTTTGTGTGATCCACAAATTGTTGTCTCGAGTCTGGGTGTACTTTGTGTCCGTGACTTGTATGTTTGTAAAGTCCCCCGCGACACAGGGCTTGTACCCTAGTGCGGGAGTCGTCTTTTTCAAAAAAAAAGAAAAATTGAAGAGTATTTTTTTTCTAATTGGTAAAGAGACTAAAATGATTGAATAGTTTTTGAAGCATATAAGCTTCAAAAACTATTTATATTATTATTACTATATATTATTTATTTTATTTTAAGCAGTAGCAATTTATAAATTGCTACTGCTCAAAATAAAACCATATACTCAGGTCTCCAGTCCCTTAAAGCTGTTCAAACTTCTAAGTTATCGTAAAAAAAGTACGGCCGTTTATGCCGCAATTAAATTATTAATTCAATGGATTTAGTGCAATATTATTTTGTTTTCTCAAGTTCAATTGTAAATTAAACTGCTGAATGAATTTGATTTAAAAATATAGGTAAAGTAATAATATAAGGAAATCGTGATTTTGATCCTAATTCAGTTTATATATTTAAATAGCCTAATGGCTAAGGCAGCGGTCTCGCAATCGTGAGTTCGCGGTTACGAATCCTACCCATTATACTACCGACGTGAACCCACTCCTAACACAAGCTTTTGAGCTTAGCTGGAGGGGTTAAAAGTATTGCTAGTAATGTGGGACCATAATCCCACATTTATAGTTATCTTTAAAAAAAAAATGAGCCCTTAGTAAGCTTGGATCATAATTTTGGTTTTAATTGAGTTCAGTCGTAACTTCAGCCCTAAGTAAAGGTAATGTTAAGAGGTAAGTTTAAATATATAAAATTACAGCCGTCTCTAGTAGTTACTTTGTCCCTTTCTAAACGACAGTATGACTTGTGAAAACATCTTGTAAACGTCTCGGCATGTCGTAAATACATAACATGTCTTCCGCATGCATGCTTTTGTAAACAACTAACACAACAACACTCTCATAGAAAATATATTCCAAGAGCTTTGTAATATTATACTATATTATTATCTCTTCCTGAGAATGTGTGAAGTTTTGTTTTTGTTTATATAGTTTTTTTAAAGATAACTAGCAATGCGGTATTGTGGGTCCCATTATAGATTATATATATTTCGACTGCCTCTGTGGCGCGGTGGGAATGTACCCGACTGCTACGCAAGAGGTAGTGGGTTCGATCCCCACCCAGGATAAAACTTTGTGTGATGAGGACGATGGTTTATTCTGTGTCTGGGTGTTATTTATCTATAATATGTATGTATTTAGAAATATATAAGTATGTTTATCAGTTGTCTGGTTTCCATAGTACAAGCTCTGCTTAGTTTGGGATCAGATAGCGTTGTGTGAGTTGTCCCAAGATATTATTATTATTATTATCTCGTCCTGAGAATGTGTGAAGTTTTTTTTTGTTTATATATATTTTTTAAAGATAACTAGCAATGCGGTATTGTGGCTCCCATTATGGAACCCGCGACCTTACTATTGCGAATCCGATCCGTCGATTTTTTTTATTAGAACACATGGGTATACAATCATGTTTTTTTCATTTATAAAATCCGTTTTAAAGATTATGTTTTAATATTTAAAATTTCGCGTTGCATGATTATAACTATTTAGTATACGGAAATTAATGTGCATTATTTACCTTAAAATTGATTTATGTTTCGACCAGGTTGCACCAGCCGTGGTCACAAGCGGAGTGACAGTCACGGACGGACAGTCCGCTTGTGACCACAGCCTACAATTATGTTATATTTAATAACACCTCAAAAACCTCCTCAAACCTAAAAAGACTAACAAAGAAATAGACATAGATTTGTATTATATAAGTAGAGGCCAGGATAAAGTGCCTAGAAGTCACTACGACCTAAAATATCTGTTGTGACACCTCTTTCTTCCTTAAAGGATATTACCGATCAGATAGTCAACCACGCGATTAGATTATCGCGATTATCGCAATTATCGCGATTAGAGAATCATTATTTTATTCGAACAAACAAACAAATAATCTGTCAATGAGTGAAAAAACTGCCATTTTTTGATACAGTAATATGGCGGCTCTCAGACGTATCATAATTAAGTTACACTCCACTTACTTTTCGAGTGAGTCAATATGAGTATTAATGTCACAATAGGGATCTATAACCAAAATAAACAACATACTTTAAATAACCTATTGTGGTAAATATTGCATTGATCCCCCCATCTTCCGAGTATAAGTGCAATCCGACCGATGACATACATTCGCGCACACAATACCTATGTAGGCATCGCTCTATTGCATCAATCATTATTATCACCTATTCAGTATTACGTATAATAATATCTTAAAATTTAGCTGCACCATCGATCTCTATTTGACGTGTATTGCGTAAAGTGACATGTCAATACGTAACACATCTAAAATATGACCTATTAACTGAATGATAGAGCTGAAATTGCGTTATACATTGTAAATGTGAGCGGTGAAGTATTGCTTGGCTTCTGTAGAGTGTGAGGTTAAGTTCTCATTAGCTGAGTTTTTATGTGAAAAGGTTATAGGTTAGGTATAATTTAAACTGAGGTGTTCCTACCGCAGTTCATATCGAATGATTAATGGTTTTGCTATTAAAGGACAGTTGAAGTAATTATACTTAGACACATTTATTTCTTATGTCTCTATAAAAAATCTGTGTATTATAAAATATTGCAATAAAATTGAAATCACGGTCTTAGTTTCAACATGACTATGAATTACGGTATTTTTTTGAATATTCAACGTAATTAATTATTACGTAGAAAATATTATAGTGTTCACTGTCATAGTCTGCTGGGACGCAAAACTGTCACGATTCGCTTTAACCTGCTTTTTGAGGAACGGAGAGATGTGCCTTCGGAAAAAGACCACCATTCGGACTTTTTTAGGCAATATTGTTTAACTTCGCTGATCTAACGATCTCCTCTAACTCACATATTACTATATTATTATTATTATTATAATTTATTTAAAGTAACTTTGACTCAATTTGTTAGTAATTATATTTTACTTAAAACTATGTTAGTAGCTAATCTGATTACGCGTATCATTCCATGTGAAATGGCATACATAATAAGTACTGAATACAACATAAATCAATCTAGAGTAATATATCACAGCAAAATTATTATTTATTACCAGCGTCAATTAAAATTAATTAGCGGTTAGCCGCGTCTTTGAATGGGCTTTTCTCTGCTTTTTATTATAAATATAATAATGCTTGTATTGCAAACTTTCCTGAAGAAAATCTCTAAATGAGAGTGAAACCGTATAATAACACATTGTATATAAAATAAGCGAACAAACAGACAGTTTCTTATTGTTTTAACTGTTAAAACAAATTAGACAGTACAAAATTATTTTTTTCGAAAATCCAACGGTAACCCAGGAAATTAAAAATAAAAATAGTAATATTATCACTCTAATATTATAAAGGCGAAAGTTTGTGAGTATGTGAGTGTGTATGTTTGTTACTTCGTCACGTCTAAACAGCTGGAGTGATTTCAATAAAATTTGGTATGAAGTTAGCTTAATCTCTGGATTAACACATAGGCTAATAAACCGCGGGTAACACCGCGGGTCACAGCTAGTTGAACAATAAAGCGAAGCCAGGTTGAGTCAATAGTCTTTAAAGAAAAACTAAGCTATCACTATAATTAAAAATATATATAATTAAATATAATAGGCATGTTTGACTTGTCGAATTTTTGAAAGTAAATAATTGTTAGTTAGTTACAAATATATCTATTAATGAAGCAAATTTTACATTTTAATTAATATAACATATTATGTAACGCAATAAAAAACGGCACTATTTGTATAATATCGTTAAACTACTGATAAATTACATCATATCTAACAAGCAGCATTTTTTTCAAAATAACAGTAAAGCTTCTTTTAATAGCTTAAACTTTCGCGTTGTGTGATATAACGTTATATTATTATATTATATTAACACATTTATTTGCGTATTAAATATGCAACTATGAATGTAATGGATTTCTAGGATTGAATTTCCCCAACCATTTGCAAGCGTTCAAAATATAACGGTTGTTGAAATAGTCAGAAAAGTGTAACTAGGTTTTTATTAGTGACTAGCTGATCCAAAAGCTAAAAACTTCGTACCATCTAGAATTGAATGTGATCCAAAATTGCAAACATGGTTCTTCTTATATTAAGTAGGTAACTAGAATTCAAAGAGAAGCCGAAAATAATAGTGTTCTGAGGACTTCCCGCCACTGCAATGAACACTATAATATTTTCTACGCAATAATTAATTGTGTTGAATATTCAAAAAAATACCGTAATTCATAGTCATGTTGAACTTAGACTGTGATTTCAATTTTATTGCAATATTTTATAATACACAGATATTTTATAGAGACAGAAGAAATAAATGTATCTAAGTATAATTACTTCAAGTGTACTTTTAAAAATCAAAGCTGTTCTCTAGTTTTTATGAGACTAACGCATATTGAGTGTCTTTTAATTGTTGGATCATGTTTATCCAGACATCCCATTTGTCTCCAAAATAATAGAAAACATAATATTCTTCTTCCTGGGACAACTCACACGACGCTATCTGATCCCAAACTAAGCAGAGCTTGTACTATGGAAATCAGACAACGGATAAACATATTAAATTCTAAAAACATGCATATTACAAATAAATAACAGCCAGACACAGAAATAACCATCGTGCTCATCACACTAAGTTTTATCCTGGGTGGGGATCGAACCCACGACCTCTTGCGTAGTAGTCGGATACACTATCACCGCGCCATAGAGGCAGTCGAATAAGATATGTTAACTACATATTTTTACCGAAGTTGACAGTTGTAAAGTTATTTTATTCGAGTATTATCACACCTTTATTCGTGAGAGTTGTAAATTGTTTTGTGAGTTATCCACACTTTAAAACTAAATATATATTTCTAATACCAAGCTGTCCAAAACACGTAACAAATCAACCAGACATTCACACAATTCGTTGCACTCAAACATTTTCCCGTTGACATAAGCATCTTCGCTAAAATTGCACAATCCGGTTCTCACGCGGACCAATTATAACATTTTCTAGCGCTCATCTTGAATGCCTCGATGCACACCAGACCTTGCCCTCCAGGACCTGTTTTAGGACTTTCTATAACCTTAGACCTATGATGACTTTCGTTTTCACTGCGTTCACGATCGTCCCAGCCACGGAGCAGGTTTTATATGGTAATTCTTCAACTCTTCGTTTCAAGTAATAGGCGTGTCGTGATAATAGTTTATGGATAACATAACTTTGTAATATTTATTAGTAGCTTTGGAAGTTCTATGGTTTATGTTGTACTAGCTGACCCGCGCAACTTCGTCTGCGTAAATTTTCCCCGTTTTTGCAGCATTTGTTATTGCTGCTCCGCTCATTATTTCTCCACTATTTAATGGATGTTATTATACATATAAACCTTCCTCTTCAATCACTCTATCTATTAAAAAAACCGCATCAAAATTCGTTGCGTAGTTTTAAAGATTTAAGCATACATAGTGATAATTGACTTTTTTCATTGTTGCTACTGTGATATGCGTAGATAAACAGGGACAAACTGCGAAAAGCAATAGGCATCCTGACGGGCCATTGTCCTCTCAACAAGCACCATGGTGTGCACCATCGGAGTCACAGATAGCCCACTGTGCAGAGGGTGCATGGAACATGAGGAAACGCCCAAGCAAGTAACTAACTTTTTTCTCTTTTAAAAAAGACGACTCCCGCCGTAGGGTAGAAGCCTACCATAAACATTATGACATTATGACAAGATTTTGACAGTTCCGCATGGGCTGGCCGTGGACGCGGAAAAAAGATCGTGGTTATAGACCCTGTAGTGTATTTTACACATCGGAATAGCACAGAAGCTATAAAAATCAAGTATAACGGTAGCGAAGCTACGGGAAAACCTAATCTATAGATAGGTATATAAATAAACGAAATCCTATTTCCCTTGGTCAGGAGATAACTAGAGAACGACTTTACCGATTTAATTTGTAAACGGATCTTACGTAAAAAAAAATCATGCCGTGCACTGACCAAATAACCTTGAGCATTCGTTCCCTCTTTACCGCAACGTAGCGAATACGCTCAGTTTTTGAAAAAAAAAAAAATATTTGGTCGTTTGAAAAAAATGTTTCTAGCATAACGCATTTTATTAAATTATCGATTCATTAGTGTAAATAGCAAATCAAAGAAAATGGTACTTTACGAGGAAATGCATTTTATCAATAATTATTTCTCATTTCTGTGGTTTCATTGTGAGAAGATTAAATAAACATTATACTTCTTTAACAAAAACAAAATCTACCATTTTAGAGTCAAAATTATGTAGAAATTTAATGTGTTTTTATTAGTTGATATTTCTTTTTGGATAAAGAACAGATAGCTCCACAAAAGTGCACAAAAAATGGCTAGCGCTGGGTTTTGAAGATAAGCGCCTTAAGATAGGCAATAACGAAAAAAAAATACGGGAAGGTACGAAATTCGACTGGACAGCTAGTATCACAATAAAATTGACGGAAGAAATCAGAATAATGACTTTAGACCAATTTTCTTCATCTCTAATCAATTCCAGTTCGTCCACTGTCACGATGACGAACTAGGACGACTGTCTCTCGAATTACCTTGTCATTATAGAAACGTGAGGACGGCACTCTTACGTAAAGCATTCAGAACAATCAATACACCTTCCTGATTGGTTAATTGATGGTTTGCGGCACGAGTTTTGAGATTTCCACCAATCATAGCCCGCGAGGAGTGAGAACTTTCGTCATTAAGTAATAGGGACTTTTGAGGTTTCTTAGATATATGGTAAGTTCCTAATGGCTAAGGTGTCGGACTCGCAATCATGAGGTCGCGGGTTCGAAACCTATCCATTATACTACTGTCGTGAACTCACTTCTAACACAAGCCATTGAGCTTAGGTGGAGGGGTTAACAGGATTGCTAGTAATGTGTGACTAACAATTCCACATTGCTTAAATGAAATGATTGTCTGTTAAGTCGGATTACGGACGATAATTTTACGTGATGACGTCATAAGAAAACATTGATGACATTGTAATAAACAACCATGCCTGTGAGAGCTTCTTAATATTTTTTTAACTTAAAAAAAATATGTGTCGTATGTCGCTGCAATCGCCAAAACATTGATGACATTGTAATAAAAAACCATGTCCGTGACCGCTTTAGTGGACTTGGGAGCAATACTTCAGCCTATCAGCATTCGGAACGTGACGGACCGTGACACTTATTCGTGCGTGCACTCTGTCATCGATTTATAAAACGTAATTACGTCAAAAAATGTAATTAAGCGGGTGTAAAATTCATTAAAATAACTGTGGTTTACTATTGTATATGTATTATGAATGATCCTCCAGTCAAACTTTTTGCATAGTTTTGCGGTATTAGGTACTACTTTTTATGGGTGTTATGTACCTTACTTAATAATAAATTAATACTTTCATAATAATATTATTGACAACAAGAGAGATTAGCAAGGCTAAACAATGTTACCCCAGTCCATAGATTTGTGTTGAGAAAAAACTATCTGTCCCGCGCAACTACGTCTGCGTAAATTTCCCCGTTTTTGCAACATTTCTCATTGCTGCTCCGCTCCTTTTGGTCGTAGCGTGATGTTATGATTAATATAGCCTATAGCCTTCCTCGATAAATGGGCTATCCATCAGTCAAAGAATTTTTCAATTCGGATCAGTAGTTCCTGAGATTACCGCGTTCAAACAAACAAACTCTTCAGCATTATAATATTAGTATAGATGGTAACCGATGATTACGTAGCCACAAATAAGGTTAATTAAAAATTGAAGCCAAAAATGACGTGTCAAAAATTGGCACACATTTATTAAATAGTCTTTGTGCTCGGTTCCGCCTGCTTTGTTTCAGTTTCCCGCGTTGCCTAACACTGCACAACACGTAAATACTAGTTTTAGACATATTCAGACCGCTGACTCTAAACAATTGGCCTAAAAGAACAATGTTTATAAGAATTATAGAGTGAGCATAAAGGTCAGCGCTCTCTGACACAAAAAAATAACTTAATATATTTTATTAATTATAGTAGCATTTGGTAACAAGAAGGTTCGATCCCCACCCAGGATAAAACTTTGTGTGATGAGTATGATGGTTTATTCTGTGTCTGGGTGTTATTTATCTATAATATGTATGTATTATGCCGTGTGGTACCGGCTTAAGAATAGTACCACCCCATCTCTTCCCGTGGGTGTCGTCAAGGCGACTAAGGGATTTCACACCGGAGGACGGGCAGCAGCGTCCTCTGCGTACATAAGTCTTACTGCGATCGCCAACCCGCTCGCCAAGCGTGGCGATTATGGCAATTACCCCCAGGATCTACATACTAGTAGGTTCTACAGGGGAGACGCGTGCCCAGCAGTGGGCCATCATATGGGTTGATATGTATGTATGATGATGTATGTATGTATGTATTTAGAAATATATAAGTATGTTTATCAGTTGTCGGGTTGCCATAGTACAAGCTATACTTAGTTTGAGATCGGATAGCGTTGTGTGAGTTGTCCCAACATATTATTATTTGTGATATTTATTATAAACGTCACTTAAATGTGTATACATGGAAATAACGTGACTCGAGAATTTTAAATATTTCTGCCAAATTCCCGTAGGATTAGATAGAACTATATGTATGACGAGGCTCTATTTCGCGTCAAATATTCTACTATTTTGCATAAAAATCTAGATGTACAACATAAATGCGTTCGTACCTTTAAATAATTCACACGATTAAGTCCCAAAATATATCTAATATGTATAAAAATCGCGAAAGTTTAAAAACAATAAACTTAGACCCGGTTTATCTATTGATTACAATTTGATATAAGTATTACATTTTAAAAGCCAGATTCTGCAATAGCTTTCCCAATACCTATTGGCCGTCAAAATATTATGTCAGTGTAATGTGAATGGCGGTAAAATCTTGCAGATTCTTTTGTTCTTAACACTCAAACCGTAATGTTTGATTTGAAAGGTGCTAATAGTCTAAAAAACCCACAAAAATTCGTTTCATATTATTATGCAAGCAGTTTCTGCATACGTTTTTTTAAAGAGACGAGTTAGTACCAGTTCTGGACTAACGTTGCTTTGTTGCCTGATTTCGATGACGGAAGGATTCTAAAATACCAAACCCAAGCAGGGGGTCGATTCACGTATTTAAAGCAGTGCAGTTGCAGTTTAGTTGCAGTTAAGTTTCGATAAATACGGCCATTTTTGTATTCTTGTAACTTTGGGATCGATCTCAAATACGCTTGCGTCAAGTATGCTTCTCGAGAGCGCAATAACGACATTCTAGTACAGTGCGCAAGCGTTTTTAAGATCGATCCTAAAGTTACAAGAATACGAAAATGACTGTTTTATCGAAACTTAACTGTAACTGCACTGCTTTAAATACGTGAATTGACCCGCTCATATTACGGCAAAAAGATATCAAGTAAAGTACTTTTACTTTACTTATAAAGGCATTAAAGAATGCCCCTAAGCTGCCTGCCGTGCTTTACGTTATGTCAATGAGCGCTAACCTTTATGGTCATAAATATAGACAATTCCCATAGATAATGCTAATGTTTTTTATCTGAAATGATCTCGGAACTTGCCGTATTATTACAGTTACGTTTTGATCTAGAGGCGCGATGATTAGGTGTTTGATGTAACACTTGTAATATTTGATGAAGTGTTTTACTGACAATAATTACTGTGGAGGCGGTTTTATTACTTACTTTATGGTCTTTGTGCCCTGGTTTTGTATTTTCGTTTAATTTTTGTTATCTTTAAGCTGATTTTGATGAAATTTGGTATAGTGGTAGACGGATCCGTAGTATTTTTTAAAAAAATGTATACTAATATTATAAAGTGGAAGAGTTTGTTTGTTTAAACGCGCTAATCTCAGGAACTACTGGTCCGATTTGAAAAAGCCCATTTATCGAGGAAGGCTATAGGCTATATAACATCACGCGGCGACTTATAGGAGCAGAGCAGCGATGGGAAATGTTGCAAAAACGGGGAAAATTTATGCATACAAAGTTGCGCGGGACAGCTAGTAAAAGATAACTAGCAATGTAGGATTTTGATCCCATATTACTAACAAATCTGTTAACCCCTCTAGCTAAGCTCAATGGCTTGTGTTAAGAGTAGGTTCACGTCGGTAGTGTAATGGGTAGGATTCGAATCCGCGACCTCACGATTGCGAGACCGATGCCTTAGCCATTAGGCTACCGTCGCTTCAATAAAGGTAACATACAGGTAGCTTGCCTAGTAAACATTTTATCGATTGTTGTAAGGCTAATTGATCTAAGCGACATTGTTTGCGATATTGGGTCATATACATATTTGAAATTAGCGAAATTTTCTCCGTCGATTGAGCTAGGTTTCAAAGTTTTCTGAGCACTTTTTTGGCACTTAGCAGGTGCCCACAACAAAACAGGCCGTATTTCTGACGTCATTGATCTAGACGATACAATATAAGACTAATATAAGGACTCAGTGATTTAAACTCTTTTGAGTTTATTAAGTTGACAGCTGACATGGCACTTAGTTCCTTCTAATTGGCGTACGTCCAAATGGAAGTATAGTCTATGGTGCCATAGTTTCGCGTACATTCGCAATGCAACCATTCGAAAGGTTGCCTGCTAAATGGATATATCATCAGTCGCCACCTTTGCAACCGTTCGTTATAATCACTAAGTATATAAATTTGATGTAACACTTGCAATATTTCATGAAGATTTTTACAAGTCTGTACTAATATTATAAAGCTGAAGAGTTTGTTTGTTTGTTTGTTAGAACGCAATAATCTCAGGAACAACGAATCCGAATTGAAAAATTATTTTACTGTTGGATAGCCCATTTATCGAGAAAGGCTATATAGCATTATGCTACGACCAATAGGAGCGGAGCAGCAATGAAAATTGTTTCAAACACGGAGAAAGTTTACGCATACGAAGTTGCGCGGGTCAGTAGTACTAGTAACTATTATTATATAAAATATACACACTAAGCAAGAATAAAGTCAACGCACATAATACAAATACGAACAACAGCCACTTCTTATTCCCCCATTCTCACAATAAGATGGTGAGGAAATAGCGCATGACCGGAAAGATTAAGCGAAGAACTGACAAGCTTTCCCTTTCTGTAAATACGTCAATAACTAAACCACTTACTTGTTTGACCTATCGGTCACCGTGCAAGCGATCACTGTAAATCATAAATAGTTGAATGGATCTAGGAAAGGAAGTGTAGACAGTTTTACTCAGACGTTGATTTATTATGTGATGATGCTAGCAACCTGTCCTGGCTTCGACCAAAGGTACCTAAGTACTTCTCTTTAATTATTACCCGACTGTAAGGAAGGATTATGTTTTTCGCGCGTATTTTGTATGTATGCATGTATATATGTATGTAATATTCTTTTTTACCTGATATCTCACAATTCACTGAGTGACGTTTAAAAAAAACAAACATGGTGGCTGTAAAATGTCAAAATAAAGAGGTGTGAAAACAAAGGGGTTTTGAATACTGCAATATGGGTGTCAAATTAAAGGACTTATCCTAAGCATTTCAAAGAAGTTTAAAAAGTTAGTTAGTAACCATTCTCTTTTCAATTTTCAATACTCTAATCACAGCTATTGTCAATACATCGGTTACATCATATAACCACTAAAAAGTATTAAATAAAAAAAATATATAAAAATAAAAAACCGCCTGCACAAAAAAGATGGAAACAAGATCCCCTACAGAATTGCTGGCGCGATTTTTTTAATTTTTATAATATTTTTTTTATTTTTATAAAATAGTTAATATACGATAGAACGGAAACGTGTTAATGCAACACGTTTCCGTTCAAAGGTAAACGCCATGCGTCACCCATAACTGTATCAATGCCAAACAAATGCTTGTTTGACAAAGATCTGAATGTCACCACACCATGACATATTAGTTTTTTTTTTTGTAGAAAGACAACTCAATTAGGGCCAAAATTATGATTCACGTATACTTAGGGCTGATTTGTTTTTTTTAAAGATAGCTAGAAATGTGGAATTTAGGTCCCACACTGCTAGCAATCCTGTTAACCTCTCCAGCTAAGCTTAATGGCTTGTGTTAGGAGTGGGTAGTCGGTAGTATAATGGGTAGGATTCGAGCCCGCGACCTCACGATTGCGAGACCGATGCCTTAGCCATTATTTAATGAAGTAATTTTATAAGCATTTCTTGCCAAATACTTTACAAATACAATAATTGCATTTTTAAAAGATAGAAAAATTTGAAGTCCAGACCCAGACTTCCGTACCCAGACTTCCAGACTATCAAACCCGAGACTTCCGTAGCCAAACCGGGGCCGGAATCGAACCACCTATCTGGACTATGTTACTAGACCTCAATTTTTTTTACTCTTGATGCTCGCGAGTTATACCCTCGCATGCTACAGCGCTAAAAAATAAAAAATAATTGTAACTATTTTATTTCAAAGGTCTATGTAGATAGCAAAGCTTTGAATTAAAAACGTCATTCGAATTACTGCACTGGTTCTTGCATAAAAATTTTGTTTTTCTTTTGTACAAAAAAAATAAATAAATCTAAATAACTATTAGTAATAGCGATAAAAACACAGGTATAAGACTAGTACTGATAGCAGAAAAAGTGAAGGTGATATTGATAGCTAGTCATACACAAATATATGTATGTATGTATGTATATTACACAATATTTCGAAAACAAATGTTCCGTCATGACTACTGAGTGTTAAACAAATAATATTAGGGTCAACATTTTAAGTAAACGGTTGAGTAAACAAACATCAATTACTGTCATTAGTGTACACGAAACATACTAAATGTTATGATTTCGACAGTAACATCTATTTGGCTAGTATTTTTATGGCTATGCTTCTTTGTTATCGTTTTCATTTTTTGAGTTAGATTTCGTCGTCATATTGCAATTCTTTTGGCATTAAAATTAGTGTTACCGATAATACGAAGCGCCTCCTTCCCCGCCTTATGACGAGTCCGACTGCGACCTACCTGTCACTTTTGTTGACTGGCCTGTTGGCCTAGTGGTTAGTGACCCTGACTGCTAAGCCGGAGGTCGTGGGTTCGGTCCCCACCCAGGATAAGACTTTGTGTAATGAGCACCATGGTTTATTCTGTGTCTAGGTGTTATTTATCTATGACTCTGTCCTGCGCAACTTCGTCTGTGTAAATTTTCCCAGTTTTTGCAAGATTTCTCATTGCTGCTCCGCTATATAGCCGTAGCATGAAGTTATACCTATAGCCAATAGCCTTCCTAGATAAATGGGCTATCCAACAGTGAAAGAATTTTTCAATTCCTGAGATTACCGCGTTCAAACAAACAAACTCTTCAGCTTTATAATATTAGTATAGATATGTATGTATTTAGAAATATATAAGTATGTTTTTCAGTTGTCTGGTTGCCATAGTACAAGCTCTGCTTAGTTTAGGATCAGACGGCGTTGTATGAGTTGTCCCAAGATATTATTATTATTAATTGTCAGCAAATTGATGCTGATGATTGATTGCTTGTAGTAAAAACCCGCGACTGTGCCGCCGGCACTTGTGTAAGGACCTTTAGCATATAAAATACTCATGGTCGTTCATTTCATATTTTTCAATGTTTCGTTTACAAATTATATAAGTGCTACAAGGTACTGTCTTTTCTATGAATGTCACACCTACTACACACACATCCGAGAGCACGCCAAGCCTTCGGTCCTGTGCTTCATCTCTCTTCTGTCGAGTTTGATTTCCGTCCCATCAGACTATGACAGTGAGGGTATAGAGAGTATCTGTGCACATAATTGTGCTCTTTAATATTTTTTTTCTGATAGGCCGCCCTTAAAAATGTGGATGGATAATAATAATAAGAGCCTCGACTAACACCTACGGAGGCTCGCGTTAGGTAGCTGGATTAAGGGTCAAATACAGGAGGCGGTAATACTCGACACCGCACGCATTGTGAGTAGGTTCCTATCTCTGGAGCCCTAACCACCGGTAGCTTGGTCTCTGTACCCGATGCCGGTGGGACACTATTTTTTATATTTTTAAATTTATATGTATTACAATATGTATTCTCTATTTATATGTATTCACTATTTGGCAAAGGCCTCCTCCAACTTTCTCCATTCCTCTCTATCACTAGCTTAAATACTTCGAAACGGCTGAACGGATCTGAACTGAATTCAATTTAGCACAGAAATAGCTATAATCTATTTCTCTAGAATACACATTGGCTACTTTTTCAAAATTTCCACGCAACAAAGTCAGGCAACAGCTAGTTCATCATACGTTTTAATGTAATCAATCCATTTTTTAATGACTTCATCTAACATTAACCCGATCCCAATAACAAGTACACACATCAAAAGTGTCTAGGGATCAACATATATTTTTGCAATAACTTTTCTCCTGATTGATTTTTTTTTTTTTATTTCTTTAAGGATTCGTCAAATAAAGTGTTTTCGTTTGTCACAGTAACGATAAACCAAGTCACCTTTGCATTAATAAAGAAATTTGCCATTTTCCTAATAAAGGGATTTTTGACATTTGAACCACTAACATTAAAGTTCGAAAAAAAGACTGAAATAACAGTTTTCTTTAAAATTTTATTGGGTAACTTAAACAAATAATAATCCGTGTTTCTACCGCGAACACTAACAACACAAGAACATCGGTTTGGCATACTCAAAATGAGTTCATCCAAATCACGCTGTGGAATGGCCGCCCATGTTCGTTGCAACAACAAAAAAAGGTCTTCTTGCGACTGGATACCCTCCATATTCGGCAGAGCTCTTCTCTGTAGCATATCCCATGCATGCTCAATCGGGTTCAAGTCTGGCGACTGAGCAGGCCAGGGCAGGACATTGATGTTAGCTGCGGCGAGAGTCTGTCTTACAACTCTTGCGGTGTGCGGTCGTGCATTATCATGCATTAACTGAAATAAGGGACCGATTTGCACTTGTAGAGGAACGATGACGTCTGATACAATCGTCTCAGCATAAATTTGAGCGTTGAGGTTGCCTCTGATCCAAATCAACTCAGTTCTTCCGCCGATCCAAATACCCGCCCATACCATGATGGTTCCACCACTATAAGGATGGACTTCCTGGCAGGATTTTAATCGCTGTTGGCGTCCAGGGGTTCTCCAGTGTCGTATACGTCTTGTATCCGGTCTCATACCAAAACGAGACTCATCAGAAAAGCACACGAAACGCCATTGTTCTTCTGCCCAATTTCTGTGTTCAAGAGCCCATTGATATCGAATCCTACGATTGTGCATTGCTATAGGTGGTACCCGTAGCGGTCTTCGGGAATGAAGGTTCACTTCATGCAAGCGGTTTCTGACTGTTTGGTCGCTAATTAAGTTCCCTGAAGAGTGATGAAGCCTCACGGCTAACATCATGGCGGTTATTGTTGGACCTCTTCGAGTTAAGATTTGAATGTATCGGTCTTGTCTCCGTGTGGTGCAGCGATACCGTCCTCCATGGCGCTCAGCCACGGTACCAGTGCTTCGGTAACGTGTCCAAAGTCGACTGATAACACTCTGACTTGTATTCAGAGCTAAAGCCACAGTACGTTGCCGGGAACCAGCTTCTATCATTCCCACGGCTCTGAGCATTTCTTCCCTGCTTAAATGACGTCGCCGCTCCATAATAACGTTGGTTTTAATCAGTAGTAGGGAAACAGTAGCACTAATAATGTCTTCAATGCGTTGTATGTTTTTATAGGGAAAATATTGACAGCTGATTTTCATCTTTTACTCGAATTTGATTCACAGTTCCTGATTCAAATTATGAAATGCACCAAAAAGGATCCATATAAATTTATAAAATCATAAATTTATTACAAAGCCACATCTCAATCTCAAGAAATCCGCATAAAAATGCTTGATCCCTAGACACTTTTGATGTGTGTATAATGACAAATGTGACAGCATTGCCCTAATCTGAATAAACAAAGCAAAATCATTCACAAGAATTACATATTTTTTGCACAAAACTCATTAATAAATGGCATATTCTATGACACATAAATGTACTATGAGACGGAGCGTTCACATAGTTTTTGTTAGAGATACCATCGTTGCTGTGTTGGTACGGTTTGTTATTTGGGTTGCACGCAATAGGCTTTTCATACTGGTTTTATAAAAATGGCTTCATTCATTCTCTTTCGCTTCGTACCTTAAAACTAAAAAAGGAATCTTCCTTCCTTTTTGAGATCGCTTCAATCATATATCAAACTAGCTGTCCCGCGCAACTTCTTCTGAGTAAATTTTCCCCGTTTTCGCAACATTTCTTATGTAGTCCATTTACCGCGAAAAGAACTTGGCAATAAAAAACATAAACAAGTTCATCAATAGCCAATTATTGCAATATTTATTTGTTTACTAATTAGGTATATGTCTAAAGTAAGGTGCTGCCATTTAAATAATTACTATTAAGTACCTCACATATTACTTTTGGTTCTTTTGCGGGGATTGAAATACACGAGTACGCATGTTTTGATTGCATTAACTTTAACAATTAACACACTAAATTAACGATCGTGTTTTCAAAGATTTATTCTGGGTGGGAATCGAACTCACGACCTCTAAACTAACCACCAGACTAACAGGTCAATAAATAACTTTATATAGCCGATCGTTTGCTCCATCGGCTATCGGTCCTTCGGCATGGACAGCCTATTGCTACTTCAGCGTGCTTAACCTGTGTGCTAAGTCCTCATTGGATAAACAAAAAACAAATCGGGGAACCGATTTTAATTGGACTTTCACTGGCTGCTAGTTGACTATATAAGGAGTTACCATAGAGCATATGAAGTCTTCATGGTTGTGAGTAGCATTATACCGAATATTTCAATCAATCAATGCAGCCTATCGCAGTCCACTGCTGGACATAGGCCTCTCCAATTGCATATGGATACTTTTTTAATGTATACTTATTTACTTATATCAACCCTTATGATGTCCCACTGCTGGGCACGGGTCTCCCCAGTAGAACCTACTTAATATAGATCCTGGGGGTATTTGCCATAATCGCCACGCTCGGCGAGCGGGTTGGTAATCGCAGTAGGTTTTAAAGTACGCAGAGGACGCTGCTGCCCGTCCTTCGGTGTGACATCCCTTAGTCGCCTTGACGACACCCACAGGAAGAGATAATGCAAATGAGATATATATTTTATTACTAGCTGACCCACGCAGCTTCGTCTGCGTTGTTTTTTTATTCTTTTTATATACGATTAGCTGTCCCGCGCAACTTCGTATGCGTAATTTTTCCCCGTTTTTGAAACATTTCTCGTCGCTTCTCCGCTCCTATTAGTCGTAGCGCGATGTTATATAGCCTATAGCCTTCCTCGATAAATGGGCTATCCAACAAAAAAAGAACAAAAACAACAAAAAAATTTTTCAAATCGGACCAGTAGTTCCTGAGATTAGCGCGTTTAAACAAACAAACAAACAAACAAAACAAACAAACAAACTCTTCCGCTTAATAATATTAGTATAGATAACTAGCAATGTGGGATTGAGTCCCACATTACTAGCAATCTTGTTAACCCCTCCAGCTAAGCTCAAAGACTTGTGTTAGGAGTGGGTTCCCGTCGATAGAATAATGGGAAGGATTCGAAACTGCGACCTCACGATTGCGAGACCGATGCCTTAGCCATTTTTGCCCTCGCTTCATAATTGATACTACGCTCCTATAGATTGTAGCGTGCTGTTATATAACTTATAGCCTTCCTCGATAAATGAGCTATCCAACAATAATATAAAATATTTTTTCAATTCGAACCAGTAGTTCCTGTGATTTTTGCGTTCAAACAAACAAACTCTTCAGCTTTATAATATCAGTACGTATAGATATTTATTTGTATACAAAAACATTCGTTTTAACAAATCAATTGACCCCGTTGATCAATTCATTCTTTATGATAGTGATATCATCACGCTTGATGATTTTGCACAATCGAGTGTAGGCAGAGGTGTGTTTAGCCATACTTAAGAGTTAAAAGGTCATAAGCCTTAAAGCCCTGAAGGTTAAAAGTAAAAAGTATAACTCAATAGTAAATAATGACTGTTTAAATGATGCAATCATTTTAGTGGTCATTATGAAGCGTATGCACATATAAAGTTATGAATAGATAGATTATTGAGGTCAAGCTATTTCAACCCACTCAGCTTTGTCGATAATAATATAAATATCTTAGGACAACTCACATAACGCCATCTGATCTCAAATTAGGTAGAGCCTGTGATATAAATACAAACATATTATAGACTAGCGGACGCCTCGCGGTCTCACCCGCATAGTTCCCGTTCCCGTGAGAAAACAGGGATAAAAAATAGCCTATGTCACCCGGAGTTAGTGTAGCTTCACAACGGTGAAAGAATTTTTCAAATCCGTCCAGTAGTTTCGGAGCCTATTCAATACAAACAAACAATCAAATCTTTCCTCTTTATAATATTAATATATATATAGATTAGTATTAGTATATGTGTATTAGTCTAGATATAGAAGTATAGATATAGATAAATTACACCCAGACATAATAAATCATCTTGCATATCACAGCAAGTTTTATTCTGGGTGGGGATCGAACCTATAATCTCTGCTTTAACACTCAGGGTCCCTAACCACTAGATCATTAGGCCAGTCGGATGGGTGGCTGTTAATTTAATTTCTTTGTTTACCAATTTATCTATACTAATATTATAAAGCGGAAGAGTTTGTTTGTTTGATTGTTTGTTTGTTTGTTTAAACGCGCTAATCTCAGAATCTACTGGTCCGATTTGAAAAATTCTTTTTTTGTTGGATAGCCCATTTATCAAGGAAGGCTATAGGCTATATAACATCGCGCTAGGAGCGGAGAAGCGACGAGAAATGTTTAAAAAACGGGGAGAAATTACGCATACGAAGTTGCGCGGGACAGCTAGTACATTTATAATCGAGTAGTGGAGAGACTTGATTTTTTGAGTAATGGTAATTACATCCATAAACCTAACAGTGCTAGTATATTACCTCGATGATAAAGCAATCTGCGTGATTGCAATTGCATTTTGCAGGAGAATACGACTTGAAGATAGGTTATCAATCCAAAAAGTAACTGTGGTGTCGTTGTCTAATCTGACTGATGTTTAAATAAATCAGTAACTCAAATTTCCTTTCTTTTTAGTGTTTCGTAGCCAAAATGGCAAAAAACGGTACCCTTATAGTTTCGTTATTTCCGTCTGTCTGTCCGTCTGTAACAGGCATTTTACTCAGAGAATGAATATTAATGAAATTTGGTGAAAAGGTGTATTTTAAAATCATTTTAAGGTTTTAATAAACTTATAAGATTTTGGAAATAATCGCTCCGAAAGTTGCATTAATTGTGTCCCCCCCCCCCTTAACTTTTGAACCGTGTGACCAAAAAATATAAATCATAAAGGTAGCACTTAGTAAATACCTTAAATTATTTTGGACATGATCGGATATACCATCATTAAGTTATTGCCGAAAACTGCTTTTCTCAACAAAAGGGCGTAAGTGCCATAAACATGCTCTTCTGCTTATGCAATTATTTAAGGCTGCGGAACCCTACACTGAGCATGGTCTGACATGCTCTTGCCCGGTTTTTTTAATTCCTTTCTTTGTTAGACTACGATACCTAACCTCCTTTATTTATCAATCTATCCATCTAATCTTAAAATATAATGAGCCTATATAGGATAATGTAAACATATTGAACTAGTTTCATCTTTCGCAATTGCTCGACTTAAAACAATGCTGTTCAGTATTTTGCATAACGTTTGCCGTGGGAAATACTAGTGTTGTTGTTATACATATATAAACTTTTTTGAATGAAATAATCTTGGAAAATACGATTCCAATCTTATAACCTAGATCTATTTCCTAGACTTTTGTCACAAAGTTACGTACATATTTATTATCTTAGGAAGTGTTTTATTTAGTAATTATATTTGTTAATTAATAGTTCATCTTATAGACTTCAAATGTTTGTCAAATGACCGTCCTAAGTCAAAATGAAATGGAAGTCTTGTTGTTGTCAGCGGTGGTCTGTCCTGTGTACGAGGTACTATAAAGGTCAGTGGGTACCCAAATAAATAAGACAAGATCGTTCACATTCTGAATCGCGAAAGTGAAGATCTCACAGCTGTGAGAACTTCTTCTTTCTTCTTCATTTTCTCACAACTGTGAGAATCCAGAAAAACAGTGTAGTAGCTGCTATACTGCTGGGTTGGCGGAAGATGACCTAACGCGCTCCCCCAGTGACCAGGGTAGCTCAACCTCTTGCGTAGCAGTCCCCCTGACTGCTACGCAAGAGGGCGTTGGTATTCAATAACTACTAGCTAGAACAACTGGTCCATCAAAGAAAAAAAAAAGATTGTTTTCCTAGTACACCTTTTATTCCATTTGATTCACATCAGTTTAATCATCTCCCACAGTCACACTTGACATAATATCATCATTCATCATCAACGTTCAACTCAAATACTCGGAAGAAAATAAATAAACTCTATTCAAAAAAGCAAAGGTCGCGAGCTTCCGCGTGCAATAGAATGTACGTCATTATAAGAACGTCGTTATGTAATGGAACACCAAATGACCTGTGAGTTTTATTTTTATTTAATGTAGACCTTCGTTTCCTGATACTAGAGCATCAACTTACTTGTATACTGGTTGATATGTATGGTCACCGAAGCTCCCTCACTCTTAGTTTTTACTTATCGTCATTGTTGTATCAAAATCGGGTGCAGTGATAGCATGAACATTTTAAATGGAACTGTCAATAATTACGGAACAAAAAAATGTTCTCGGATTCGAATAAATGTGAGCAACTCCAAATAAAATGATCAGCCGTTAGAATACCCGATTTTTATGTGGATCCGACACCCGACAAGTGGGAGCGGGGTGTCAGCGTTCTTACTACTAGAGGGAGTGCGGTTGACCGCAAATAATAAATAGTGCGGTGCGCCGCAAGGTCATGAGGTCAATTACATTCGGCTTGCTGCACCTTGGGTAGTTGTAAAGGGGGTTGTCGCGCTTACAGTGCTAATGGTTATGTTTAATTACTACAGATATCGGGTTCAATAATAGTAAACGCAACTATGTATGAGTTACAAACCTTGTTCTATTATTTTGAATTCTAACTATTAATAGTCAGAATTTAAATATAGTCTTCGCGATACAATCTCAATTGGAGAGGCCTATGTCCAGCAGTAGACTGCGATAGGCTGATGATGATACAATCTCTGGAACACTTGCTAGCTTCATATATTGACGACGTTTTTGTACTAGGGTATAATTACGTCTTAAGTCGAAGGGACTTTACGAACATACAATTTTTAAATTTACTGCCTCGGTGGCGCGATGGTGAGAGTGTGTATGACTGCGACGCAAGAGGTCGAGGTTCGATTCTTGCCCGGTACACCAATTTGTGTGAACTTTGTTGTAGTTTGCATCCGTGAATTCTGACTTTGTAGGTAAGTCCCCAGCAATACGGCTTGTGCCATTCTGAGAGAGTTGTGTTAAAAAATACTTTTTGGCCCCTGTGGGAATCGAACTCAGAATTTTATGAGTATTAATCGGACGCATTGCTACTATACTGAGGGACTTCAAATTCATACAAATCACACTATCACACTAATATTATAAAGGTAAAGGTTTTTGAATATGTGAGTGTGTATGTTTGTTACTTCTTCACGTCTAAACGGCTGGAGCAATTTTAATAAAATTTGGTATGGAGTTAGCTGACACCCTGGATTAACACATAGGCCAATAAATAGGGAAACACCGCGGGGCACAGCTAGTATTATATAAAGCTTTTTATACATTTGTGCCTCTAATCACCTAATGTGGACATACATTATCTGGACATACATCATTTAAGAACCTTTCAAACCAAATGACTATTGCATACCGTCCTTATACTATTGTGCAAGTCAAATGTTAGACAATTATGCTGCATGGTGCATTAGCACTGAACACTGTCCTTGCTGCAAATGACATATTTCACAATCCCTTGTTATATTTGCAACGTCTTTTTAAGAATTAGGCGCAATAATAGGTCTTTTATTGTGCATTTAATAATGTGTGGCTTTAAGTTAAGTAGTTATGTTGAAGATTAGTCATTTTAGGAAGCTGTAGTTTACGAGGAACTCGTACAGTTTCGCTATATCCGTCCGTCCGCAGCAGAGCTCAGAGACTCATAACTTTTAAACTTACGCGTTGCATTACAAATACAATTTGACACGGATAAACGCGTTTAACCTAGGTAAAGAATTTACCTTATGCTTGACGTTTCGACCGAGTTACACCGACCGTGGTCACAAGTTAACTGACAGCTTAAACGCGTTTATTCCCGTGTCAAATTGTATTAATTAATAAAAAAATATTTTATTTATCTCAAAAGTCAGTCGTTGTCACTGAGTACAATTGACTGCCTCTGTGGCGCTGTGGGAGTGTATCCGACTTCTACGCAAGAGGTCGTGGGTTCGATTCCCACACGAGACACCACTTTGTGTGGCCCACAAATTGTTGTTCCGAGTCTTGGTGTACTTTGTGTCCGTGACTTGTATGTTTGTAAAGTCCCCTGCGATACAGGGCTTGTACGAGTACCTTACTGTGGGAGTCGTCTTTTACAAATAGTAATTCCAGTGTTGCGGAGTTCCGGATATACACGCATATAATTCTAATATACAAATACACACATACACCAATCAATCAACCTGTATCGGTCCACTGCTGGATATAAGCCTCTAATAACTTACGCTACAACATTTTTTAGTGTGGCTCCATTTGAGGATTTGGCCTATTTATACCACGCTGGCCAGACGGCGACACCCACGGGATGGAATGGGATGGTGACCCTTGCATCAGTTAAACTTATAAAATTCCTTTTGCATTGGGGTACAAACTAACTCATAATTCTATAACGTAATATATTAATTTTAATTTGACTCTCACTTTTTATATTTAATTACTGTTTTATCCATTAAAAGTGTTGGACCAGATAATGATAATAAATAATTCATAAACATTAATATGCAAATATAAATAACGTTTAGCGAACATTTCTGGTGAATATGTGCACCTCTAACTGACTTTGATAAAAGGAGGAGTTGTTTAGATCTCTTATTAATGACAATGGGAAACAGTGAAGGTTTCGCTACGGGCGACAAACGAACGTGTAGGTTTTATGAAAATGTAAATATTAAGGGTCTTAATCGGGTGAATAAATTAAGGTAAAATACATTGTTAATTGCCCGACGTTTAGACCGTATTGCAACGGCCGTCTACTCGTGACCACGGCAATAAAATAGGAATTTTACCTTAAATTATTCACGCGATTAAGACCCGAAATATATATATTTTCATAATGTGTACATTCGCGAAAGTCTATCAATAGTTTAACTTTGTAAATGGCAAAACTATCGCGGAAATATCTCGTTCTAATTCTAAAACCACAGGAACTTTGAACACAATGTGTTACAAATGCAATCAAAATATTATTTATATCTTTTACGTAATAATTCGGTACTATGTTGTTAATACGGAAGATATTTCGTCGATCGATACATGTAGGTAATCTTATAAGTTATGTAAATCCGAATACGATAATTAGCCTTATAATGTCCCTAATTCAGGGATACAATTATAATAATATCTTGGGACAACCTACCTAAATCAATTGATCCCAAACTAAGCAAAGCTTGTATGATTGCAACCAGACAACTGATAAACATACTTATATGTTTCGTTACATATATCGATAAATTACACCCATACAAAGAATAAACCCTCATGCTCATCATACAAAGTTTTATCCTGGGTAGCGATTGAACCCACGACCTCTGGCTTAGCAGCCAGGGTCACTAACCCCTAGACCAACAGGCCAGCAAATAGATATAGCTGTATAACACAAGCTGCTCTCAAATGCCTATACCAATATTATAAAGATGAAGAGTTTGTTTGTTTGTTTGAACGCGGTAATCTCAGGAACTACTGGTCTGAATTAAAAAAATATTCTTAATTAATTTAAATTTATAAAGGAAAGCTATAGACTATATAACATCACGCTACGACCAACAGAAGCGGAGCAGCAATGAGAAATATTGCTAAAACGGGGAAAATCTACGCAGACGAAGTTGCGCGGGACAGCTAGTATTATATAAACTGTTTTTTTTATTAGATTTATGGCAATTTAAAAGCTAATTTCTACCAGGGTCAAGTATTGCATGTATTTTAGGTTTTTTTCAGTTTATTATGGTGAGTGGTTAAGGGTTAATTTGTATTTTTTTTAACTGATATTACAAAATTTTTTGGTGTAATGTAAAGAAGATACGAGCGGGAGGTTACCTATTAGTATATTATAAATCAGACCGACAGTACTTTCACTGCTTCTCCACAATTGTCACTAGCAACATCTCAGCTAGATAAGATCTAGGTCTTAAACGTGTCTGCATCGTTTAGCCGTCTGTTGACTTGTGAAGTAAGAATGTTTTGTAGCGAACCTGGAAGTATGCTTTCTTAATGTGATAGTCGTGACATTTCAGTGGCACGTACGAGTAATTTTTTAAGTAGGTAGGTGCATCTCTAGTACTTTTTGCAACAAATGATTTTCTTTACGTAAAATTTAGTAAAAAACTAAATAAGTTAGACTGGCCTGTGATTCCCTTACACGGGACACCAATTTTTGTGCACTACAAATTGTTGCGCCGAGTTTGGGTGCACTTTGTGTCAGTGATTTGTATTCTTATAACTCATACTTAAATTAACTTTAATTTCACTCACGATTTTTTATAATTTGATTTGCCTACTTATACGAGTATATATATATTTTTTAAATAGACGACTCCCGCAGTAGGGGACTTTAAAAACATACAAGTCACGGAAACAAAGTACACCCAGACTCGGAACCACAACTCGTGGATCACTCAAAGTGGTGCCCGTGTGGGAATCGAACCCACGACCTCTAGCGTAGCAGACACACTTCCACCGCGCCACAGAGGCAGTTATAAGTACGAAACAAAAATAAAGCCAAAATATGTATATTACCCGAGTTCATTTCTATAAAATAGCTAACATTTATATGTATAAATTAATAAAATACTAAACAATAAAACGCTGTAACATCTTCCGGCATACATCACAAATCTCACATAACAATTAATTTATTCAAAATCACATTCACATTACAATAACAATAACCACTTAATTTAAATAAACAAATTACTTTTCCAGCTAATTTATTCAAAGCACACTTAAAAAGTAACATAACATAATTAAATTGCGTTCACAACATATTAACATAACCAATTATAACATTATTGACCTATGACCTTTTAGCCTATAATACGGCTAAATAAAAAAGTAAAATGGTACCTACTTCCTTTCTAAACTGTGTGTGTGTGAGGTCGTTGAGGTCAAATGTCATAATAATATGATGACAAAGCATCAATTACATAAGGAGATGTAACTGAGTGATGTTTCAAGTATTTGCTGCATACTTTATGTAATAGTTGAAGTAGACGGGCGGTTTGTAAACGGGTGAGACGCGGCGTTACAAAAAAAACGTTGTGTTTCACCCGCCTATGAGCCAGGCTTCATTGAGTCATAATTTGATATTATATTTAAATTACATTTTCACTGTCATCCTAAAATATACATATAATTAGGCATAAATTAAAAATATATGTATAATATGCAGATAGTTGATATTTATGTTTTGTCAAAATCTTTAATTTTTGTAAGGAATTTTATCTACTTAAATATCCTAAAGTATGCCATATGGAGGGAAAGTACCTTAAATTTTGTAGATAGAAAATTTTACTGAAAGAAGACTTCATGTTGATTTTAGAAATAATTCGACCTGCATTCATAGATTTTTAAATAATCGCCATTCTGAACTGGGAATCGAGCCCGCAAATTATGAAAAAAAAACATCCTGTACTTTTACGATTGGTATCGTTAAAATACAAATCGAAAGGGTCAATCATTAAGATTTTTTTTCTAAGTAATATAGCATTTTAACCATAACATTTGAGTTAAAATAATCACACCGAACTGCAACTTATCCTCCGTGTGGAATTGAGATACGAGTATCATATATCATCACAGCAGCTAATCTTAGTCACTTTTTAGATGGATCGAATATTAAATTTCACATAAATCGGCCTTGTAGCTTTGAAGATTCAGACAAATACGAGAAGGTCTCTTTAGGTCAACCGTATAATATTAGTTTATTAAACAATTTAAGGTGCAGTATCTGTGACACAGCTTTTGATAGCAATACAATAGTCATAAATATTGCACAAAAGAGTATTTTCATAGCCATTTAACCATAAAACAAATGCCTAATGTTTGGCGGAGTTGCGCTTGGCAGTAATGAAACATGTAATCAATTTAGTTGTTCTGGTGCCGTAATACGTGTAATGACAGACAACAGACAGAATCTACTGTTTAATTATACGTCTATATTAATTATTGTGATTTCGTCAAACAATTTCTGGCAGTGCATTTCAAAAAATAAAATTAATGACACTTGAAATTGTAAAACAACTACGTTATTGGCCGTTAATAAGATGATACGAGCGATAAGATTTAACGATGTTTTTGTTGAAATTTTACGAAGCGATACATTTAGCGATATCGGGTCTAATTAATCTAATTGAGATTCTATTATGATTTTTCTAAAGTTGCGAAAAATTTTAAAAATTTTTTTGATAAAATTTTTGGCTATAATTATTTTGCTAAATTGACTGTTAAATCTAGGGCAAAGTTGCTTCATATTGATAAGCTAGTAAATTTTAGTGTTATTACAGTATTTTTCATTAGATAATTTAAAGCTTATTTCGTTTTTGATTATTGTTGTTTTTGTTTACACTCATGATGCAGTAGCCGTCGTCGTATCATACGTACAAATAAATCATTTACTTATGGGGGTACTGACTTACTGTAACAAAGTTGCAACTAGCACAGGAGGCACGGAACCAAATAGTATTTATGTTAACATGTTTTATGATAAGTCGCGAGCATGAAAGGATAAAGAAATTTGAGGTCTAGTAACATAGTTGACTGCCTCTGTGGCGCGGTGGGAGTGTATCCGACTGCTACGCAAGAGGTCGTGGGTTCGATCCCCACCCAGGATAAAACTTTGTGTGATGAGCACGATGGTTTATTCTGTGTCTGGGTGTTATTTATCTATAATATGTATGTATTTAGAAATATATAAGTATGTTTATCAGTTGTCTGATTTCCATAGTACAAGCTCTGCTTAGTTTGGGATCAGATAGCGTTGTGTGAGTTGTCCCAAGATATTATATTATTATTATTATAGTCCAGATAGGTGGTTCAATTTCGGCCCCGGTTTGGCTTACGGAAGTCTCGGTTTCGATTCCTGGGTCTGGACTTCAATTTTTTCTCTTTCAAAAATGCAATTATTGTATTTTTTTAAAAAATATTATTAAATTTTAAATAAAATTATTATTGTGACCGCTTCTGTAGTGCATTGGGACTTTGTAGGTTTACTGCGCGAGAGGTTGTGGGTGTGATAACAAAGGCACCACTTTGTGGGATTTACAAATTGTTGTGTCGAATCTGGGTGTACTTTGTGTCCGTTAATTGTATATTTGTAAAGTCCTCGCGGTGTAGAGCCTGTACCCTAGACAAAATTTAAAAACGATGACGAATAACGAGTTTTTTTCATTCTCAGAGGCCTAATGCTTCATGAACTTGGCACAAATGAAAATGAGTCTAGAGTCGATCAGATAAAGTTTATTTTCCCGTCAGTCGTGATCACAAGTCTTATTTACATAATTAGGTTCGGATCTATTTATCTAATAATCCTACTAATATTTATAATCTGAAAGTTTGCGAGGATGGAAGGATGGATGGATATTTGTTGCTCTTTCAAGCAAAATTATTGAACGCAAAATTTACCGTAATTCATTTTTTACATGAAAATAACACTTAAGATATAGAAATTAAATATAACTCCGGCGAAAATGCGGTGAAAATCTATTAAAATATAATTTAAATATGAAACAAACAAAATATCATAAAACCTGCCCACCTTACCAACCAGCTATGAAGCTGTTTCAAGGTGATATATAGGTATACTTTCGATACCTAGTCTATAATTAAGTATAAGATTTATTATCTCTACATCTTTTTAATATACGCATGCACAATAAATTACACATTTGCAGTTTATCAATTTTATAGGAACAATAAGTCTTAAGTGAGAAAATAACTGGTGAGAAATAATTTAATGTGATAATTTGCTATAATATGCTATACAAGTGTCTATCTAATCTTGCTTATTATAATACCTGTACAAAAAGTTTAGCTCATATTGTACAAGTGGGTATGTAAAGCTATTATTATTTAACACCTTATACATTACAAGCTGTCCCGCGCAACTTCGTCTGCGCAAATTTTCCCGTTTTTGCAACATTTCCCATTGCTGCTCCGCTCCTATTGGTGATGTTTTATAGCCTATAGCATTCCTCGATAAAAGGGCTATCCAACAGTAATTTTTTTTTCAATTCGGATCAGTAGTTCCTGAGATTACCGCGTTCAAACAATTATGACAGACCATAACTTAGGAATGGAAGTATAAAAAATGTTTGAAATTTTGTTCGGTTGTATTTTTTTTTGTAAGACGACGGTGGACTTACAAACATACAAGTCACGGACACAAAGTACACCCAGACTCGGAACAACAATTTGTGGATCACACAAAGTAGTGTCCCGTGTGGGAATCGAACCCACGACCTCTTGCTACAGACTTGCTGCTGCCTGCTACAGTCGGATACACTCCCACGGCACCACAGAGGTTGTATGAAAATCTCAATAAAAATGTGACTTTCAGTTTGATATTTGTTAACTGTAAATTGCTCCTTTGTACCAACCGGTTCGGGTTACTAGTTAAATCCATACTAATATTATAAATGTAAAAGTAACTCTGTTTGTCTGTTACGCTTTCGCGCTCAAACAGCTAAACCGATTTAGATGAAATTTGGTATGAAGATAGTTTGACACCGTGATAACCGACATCCACGCGGGTGGAGCGCTGGCGAAAACTAGTATATATATACTTGTTACAAACGAGCATACCAATATTAAAAAAACAAAAATAGTCTGACTATTAAGATTACACAGCATAAGTGGGTCAGAAGAGGGACATAGGTTACATAGGTTACTTTCGTCCGCGATAACCGACACTCACTATCAATGTCATAGGTATAACAATAATTCTTTACTCATGCAGGATATATATTTTTTTATTTTTAATCTTTTACCACCAACGATACAATAGATAGACCATAGACACCATTGACGTAGAGACTAGGACTGCGCCATAACCTCACAAAATTAACCACTCTCTAGAAAGAGACAACGCTACCCTGTGAACAATACATTATAAAGGAACCACGAGTTTTTTCTCTCTTTCATATAGCAGTCAATATTTACTTTTTAATTGAAAGGGATGTCATGATCCTGGTCTATACGTCAATGATAGGCACCAAATATAAAATGCCTTCTTTTTCATCAGCGGTTAAAAATAAAAAACGCTCGTCTATACATCTGTGACATTTAACATTATTGTTGCATCAGTTGTCAACCGAGACCTCAAAAAAAGTAAAACAATAGACAATTTTCTATTGAGGGCTTTCCCACAGAGTATTTGAGTTGCTGACCCTTTATTTTTTATATAAAATTGTCTCGCGATGGTAGTTTTGAATAGGTGATTGTACTACTTCCTATTAGACTGAGATCCGGTCTAAGAAATAATATACCTACTCTGTAGGCCTACTCTCTTTCTTTAAAAGGAAATTCATGAATTTTCGTTTCCTTAAATTTCCTAACTTTACAGGAACTATTCTAATTAATTTCTGGATAAGCACAAGAAGTTCGAACCCATGGACGATTTTCAGGAACGAGTGGATTAAATAGATGTTCCTGGTTCTGTATTTTACTACCTCATATTTGTTCGAAACTTCGTTTTCATTAAATTAGAGTAGGCCTCCTATTATTCTCTTCTACTCTTCTAATATTTTTGACCTCATTTTTTGCATCAGTCCTCTAATATGGTGTATAATATAATGGTGGCAGCACCTTACCTGCATATACAGTTTATAAACAGAGAAACATTGTAAACATTGGCAATTTGAAAGAGTGGCCGCGAGTGTTTATCGCCTGTTCTTTTCTCGGGCTTTACCTATTGTTTGCGAACAGGCATTACAAGTAAATGTAGCATCGACTTTTCACAAGTGTTTGTATCACACATTTGGCCTATACACCCAGAATCGGAACAACAATTTGTGGATCACACAAAGTGGTGTCCCGTGTGAGAATCGAACCCACGACTTTTTGCGTAGCAGTGGGACATACTCCCACCGCGCCACAGACAACTGATAAACATACTTATGTATTTCTAAATACATACATATTATAGATAAATATACTAACATTTAAACTTTCGCGTTGCATGATTATAACTATTTATTATACGGGAATTAACGCGCATTGCACCGGCCGTGGTCACAAGCGGACTGTGACCCGCTTGTGACCACGGCCGGTGCAACCTGGTCGAAACGTCAAGCAATTTTGAGGTAAACAATGCGCGTTAATCCCCGTATAATAAATAGTTATAGATAAATATTTCACCCAGACACAGAATAAACCATCGTGCTTATCACGCAAAGTTTTATACTGGGTGGGGATCGAACCCACGACCTCTTGCGTAGCAGTCGGATACACTCCTACCGCGCCACAGAGGAATAATCTACTTAAGATGGATTTCCCCCATGTGACGAGAGATTCAATCAGTTACTTCCAATATTATAATCCGCCATGACTAGAGAAATCAGACGGTTTAAAAACGACTGCATATACTTTCCGAAATACAGAGAAGTGTGACTTTCAATTCAACGGTCACCCATCTATGGGCCTGATTATGGCATAGTTGTTTCGCTAATCCATTGTAAACACACATTCACATCTTCTGTTGCACAATGTAAGTCCGTGTGAGTACAAACTCAGGGCTGTCAGACGCGCCAACGTATAATAATTTTGCTTAAATAATAATTAAATTAGTCCGCAAAGTGAAGACCGCAACTTGATAAACGTCAGGTAGGACGGCCTGGTGGCCAACCAGATGGACCGACGACTTAAGCAGGAAGGTCGCTGGGATAGACTGGATGATGAAGGCAGAG
This sequence comes from Herminia tarsipennalis, assembly GCA_945859575.2. Lineage (NCBI taxonomy): Eukaryota > Metazoa > Arthropoda > Insecta > Lepidoptera > Erebidae > Herminia > Herminia tarsipennalis. Next base: position 18,511,444 of record OX243849.2, on the reverse strand, counting down.
GACCGAATGTTGTGGCGAAAATCTCTTCTTATTTTCACCACAACACTCGGTTTATCCAGTAGTGGACCGATACGGGCTGAAGATAGTGATGAATTAATAATTACTGTCTATACAAAATGATATAAAATAGAATCTCATTAAACATTGACTGCTTCTGTGGCGCGGTGGAAGTGTGTCCGACTGCTACGTAAGAGGTCGTGGGTTGGACGCCCACACGGGATAACACTTTGTGTGATCCACGAATTGTTGGGGTGCAATTTTTCTCGCGACACAGGGCTTGCAACCTACTACGGGAGTCGTCTTAAAAAAACTAACGAAACTTTTAAGAAATAATCTGTAACAAATATAATGGTTATATTTTTATTCATTTCTCTGGTCCTTGAATTGAAAAAGAAATACTATTTTAATTATTATTCTTAGCATAATGGATTTGTCGACTTTTGATTATGACTTATTTCAAAAGTTCTCTCAAAAACTCTTTATTTTCTCTCGCAAATTTTTTACTTTTTGTTTATAAATATCTGATCGTACAGGGCAATATATATATATATATATATATATATATATATATAACTAGCTTTCGCCCGCGGCTCCGCCCGCGTGGATGTCGGTTATCGCGATAAAAACTATCTTATGTCCTTCCCCGGGACTCAAACTATCTCCATACCAAATTTCATCTAAATCGGTTTAGCTGTTTCAGCGTGAAAGCGTAACAGACAGACAGACAGACAGAGTTACTTTCACATTTATAATATTAGTATGGATTATTATAAAGCTGAAGAGTTTGTTTCTTTGGTTGAATGCTATAATCTCAGAAATTACTGGTTCGCCCGCAAAGATCAATAGAAGCGGAGCATCAATAAAATTTAATTTGACAACCCTATTTATACTTGCAGTTCGTGACAGTACGGTTACGTGTCAAATTAGTAAATAATGTTTATTTACTTATTTGTTATAGGTCAGAGTTACTTTCCTATTGTTATACTTATTAGCGGAGTTATGTGTTGCGTTTGAAATTTTGTTACAATCGATTTGTGGTTGTCTATTTTTTCATCATCAGCTTATCGCAGTCCACTGCTGGACATAGGCCTCTCCAATTGCACGCCACTTTGTTCCATCTTCGGCTTCTCGCATCCAGCTCCTGCCAGCCGAATATTTTTTTTTTAAAGAAAGGTATTATATGTGGTCTACTGTGTGCATTTATTATCTTCGGTTTATAAAATAACAATAATAAAAATATCTTGGGACAACCCACACAACGCCATCTGATCTTAAAGTAGGCTGAGCCTGTACTATGGCAACTAGACAACTGATTACACACACATAAATATTTCTAAATCCATACAAATTATAGATAAATTAAACCTAGACGCAGAATAAACTATTATGCTCATCACACAAAGTTTTATTTAACCCTTTAAATAAAACTTTGTGTGATGAGCATAATAGTTTTGATCGAAAAAAATATATCGATAAAATATGAAAAATGGTAACTGGTAAGGTTACGTCAAGCCGCTCGCCAAACGTGGCGATTATTGCAATTACCTCTAGGATAAGTATGTTCTACTGGGGGGACCCATGCCTAGCAGTGGGACATCGTCATATGAGTAGATATGATGAAGGTTACGCTTATCTCCTGTTCTGCTCGGTCTGTAAAACACAAAGTTATACAAGGTGCAAATTAATCCCCCTCTGTCCCGAAAGGGGTAAAATGCTAAAAAAAATAGAAAAAATATATATCCGTCGAAATGTTTTTTTTATTGAATATTAAAATTCGCGATTTAAGTACCCAATTTCGTCGAAATGTGTAAATTTTAGAGATTTTTTATCAACATTGTTTGCTTATAGCCTCTTTACAATCAAAACAATATTTTCCGCCATCACGTGTTTTCCTGTTTTTCTATCAAGAAAAAAAATTGAGTAATTTTTTTTTCGTCATTGAATAAAAATCTATACTAATATTATAAAGCGGAAGAGTTTGTTTGTTTGTTTGTTTGTTTGTTTAAACGCGCTAATCTCAGGAACTACTGGTCCGATTTGAAAAAATCTTTTTTTAGCCCATTTATCGAGGAAGGCTATAGGCTATATAACATTGCGCTACGACTAATAGGAGCGGAGTAGCGACGTGAAATGTTGCAAAAACGGGAAAAATTTACGCATACGAAGTTGCGCGGGACAGCTAGTATGTAATAAAATAATAATATCTTGGGACAACTTACACAACGCTATCTGATCCCAAACTAAGCAGAGCTTGTATTATGGAAACCCGACAACTGATAAACATACTTATATATTTCTAAATACATACATATTATAGATAAATTACACCCAGACACAGAATAAACCATCGTGCTCATCACACAAAGTTGATGGGGATCGAACCCACGACCTCTTGCGTAGCAGTCGGATACATTCCCACCGCGCCACAGAGGCACATTATTGGTATGGGAACATGATACCTAACAACACGTTAACGGGTCGGACAGGCATTAAATATATAGTATTATTCTCGATTGAATAGATTCCTACCCATACTCAAATAACTCTAACAGGAACTAGGAACTTATAAACAATATAAAAATAGAAACATATAATAATTAACAAAAACCGAATGCTTTTTTTTTACCGGAAACTATAATTATGTTTGAATATTATATCTTATGTCACTCCCACAGTTAAGATAAATCTAAATGACACATCATGTATTAAAATTAAATTTAGTAAAGTCGTTAAGTCGCAGGACAAATAGAAAGGACGCGAGACGAGGACAAGACAACGACTCGTCTGCTCTTCTAAATTTGTTATGTCTTTTCTATCTACAACATTTATTTATTAGAAAGGAAAGGTCAAATTTAACACGTACACAAGATAATCCATCTTATGCACATGATCCTGACACTTAAAAAGTTCTATGAAATAATGTTGCAATCATATTTTGCAACTCGAGACTCTGCTGAAAGTCAGAAAAGAAAAAAGAGAGAGGTGTCTTATGGACACCCGGTTGTAACATTATTCCTTTTGCTATATTTTTTTGTGTTGGTATTGCTTAATGGTTTTAAACAAAGAGCATAACATTTTAAAAGCAATCCTATTTCTAATTAAGATTTTTACACACAGCCAGTTAGACATTTGTAAAAGAAAAGAAAAAAGAGAGGTGTCCAATGGACACCCGGTTGGAACATTATTCCTTTTGCTATATATTTTTTGTGTTTGTATTACCTAATGGTTTTAAACAAAGATCATAACGTTTTAAAAACAATCCTATTTCTAATTAAGATTTTTACATATATGTATATTACACACAGCCAGTTTGACATATGTAAAAGAAAAGAAAAAAAGAGAGGTGTCCAATGGACACCCGATTGGAACATTATTCCTTTTGCTATATCTTTTTTGTATTTATATTAATTAATGGTTTAAAAACAAAAAACGGGAAGAACATAACATTTTAAATACAATCCTATTTCAAATTAAGATTTTTACATATAAAATAAACATTACAAATTTTGACAAAGATACAATCAATCTATATAACACAACCTCTTCATTCCAGTTTCACATAATTATAAATAATAGATTTTTGATCGATGTCAAAATGTAACACTTTTTTCCGCCTAGCCTTCCAGCCCGCAAACAAAAACATGCGATAAGGAACCACGTTTTAAAAACATTAGATACCTTCGTATTTACTCGAAATGAGTACTAATAATGCACCTCCCTCCCCCCCCCCCCATACCAGCGACACACACTGAAATATCAATTGAATATTTGTGTGAGCGACTCACATTATTCCTTTGGCCGTTTGGGCCTAACCCCCCTATAAATTTTGATACAGGGGCCGTCTAAGGCAAGCCACGCTTCTTTATCTAAGCTTGTCCCAATAAATCATAATGGCACTTGGGCCCCTGAAGCCCAGTCTGACTCTTTAGACAGATACACACGATAAATTAAAACACCTCTACTTTTGCGTATGAGTAGGGTTGCCAGGTCGTCAAATCTAATAGCTGGAAAAACCAGCCAGTTTGTTCGGACATTTGAGTACCCTGCATTATTAAGAATTTTGTGTCTCAGTATTAATAGGTAAGATAAAATCACTTTTCAGCCACCGCTCGGCACTCGCTCGTTTGCGAAATGTTAAAAGCCTAACAAAAGCCGGACACCGTTTATTTTGTCCGGACACGCAATCAGAAAGCCTAATATATGTCCGGTTTTATTCGGCCGCCTGGCAACGCAACGTCCATACAAAAATAAAGAAACGTACCTACGCAATAAAGCAAACAAGTAATGTCTTATTAAGCTCAAATCTTCTCGCATAACAATAACTAATGGAGCCATTGCAACTGCAATTTTCAGTGTTTAAAAACAATTAGATTAACATCATTTCATATACAACAGAACATTATTCTAGCGACACTATTTCCTATCAGAGATGTAGTTTAAATAGAGTGGTTATATGGTTTATTATCTAGTAAGGTAGAAGGTACACTTACAAGCGGGGCGGGCAGCGGAGCGATTAGGATTGTTGTAAAATATACCACTCAACCCTTGATCTGTGAATCGCAACGATAGGAGTATTCAGGGAATAACTAGAGTACAAGAATCTAAATAGATTTATAAACCAAACACTCTCAATTGAAAAGTGAGTAGGGGTTTCCCGGGGGTTAACCAAATTAAGATTTCCAGCATGTTAAGGCAAATCAATTATTGTTGGAGTTTTCAAAAAATATAGATTTACTATAAATTTTATATATTATAGACGACTAGCTGTTCCCCTCGGCTACGTTCCCATAGATGTTGATTATCGCAATGAAAAACTAAGTTCATTCAAGCAGTGCTTCCAGAAATTAGAGATTTTAAACAGACTTTTCAATCCTATAATATCACAGTTAATTACAAAAGAAATATAGCACAAATAACTTAGTCATTAATAGATAGGCATTTGGTTAATAGGGGAAATTTCCTGTAGGTATCTTTCTTTCCTTTTCTATTGTTTAGAAATATTATAAATACTGTTTGTTATATAGGTGCTCGAAAATATTCAAAAGTTTCATTTTTTTGTTATTAAAATCTAAATGTTCTGAACAAAGTACCTAACCAGCACCGACAGAAATACATCTCAAAGTTAAAAGTTAGTTTCTTTAATCGCTCCACTCTCCACTCCGCTGATCTAAGCCCATAGTGTAAATTGCGTAAGCATCTCACGTTACAAGTCTAGTAATTGTGCATTGTGCAGCAGGTTCGATTCCCAGCTTATCACACAATAGAGATTTATCTGACAGCGCTTATGTTAACGGAGCCTTGACTTGATCGAGTTGTTGATTAACATTTAGGTTGTCTGTACTGATGTTCGTTTATGAAAACGATCTACTAAACACATCTTATACCTTTAAACGAGCAATTCTTGTATATATATACCTATATATATAATCTGAATCTCGGCAATGGCTCCAGCGATTTTCATGAAATTTAGTATGTTGGGGCTTTCGGGGGAGATAAATCGATCTAGCTAGGTTTCATTTTTGGAAAACGTCGTTTAAAAAAAACAACGAGCGAAGCTCGGTCATCCAGGTACTGTGCCTTTATGTGAAATAGAAATCGATTAAACGTGTGACGTCTTCTTTTTCTTGGCGGTTAGACAGCAAACATTGTAAGTAATAAGTAAATATTAGGTAGGCGGCCCAGAAAGCGGCCACATCAACTACATTGTCGGAGGCAGCAACCAAGTCCTCCTGTGTGTGTTTTTACGGCTTTACTTTTGCGAACTTGGCAGTAGAATCATTCTAATCCAGATGTTGTCTGATGGTTATAAATAAGCGTTGCATTCTGTAACCTAAGTGAATGAAGTACTTTGTCTTTGTAGGGTATTGAGCACATGGAACGTGTTGTAAGATGTATGATGTGAATTAGGAATGTTACGGAGGTGGTTTTATTGAAACCAAAGTCGCAGTCGGAGTTTTAAAATTTGGTTTGTCGGAGTTGGAGTCAGAGATGGTGAAACAAATATGTTAAGAAAATAACAATACAAAAAATCCCCTTTTTACCCGACTGTAAAGAAGGGTTATGTTTTTCGCGCGTATCTTGTATGTATGTATGTAATATTCTTTATTACCTGATATCTCACAATCCACTGAACGGATTTATACAATTCACACGTCGTTAGATTCGTCATAATCGCCCAAGTGTTCTTAGATAGGTGTCGTTTTTAAAAAACAAACATGGCGGCTATGAGATGTCAAAATAAAGAGGTGTGAAAAAAAAAGTTGTTACGAATACTGCAATATGGGTATCAAACTAAAGAGCTCATCTTAAGCATTTCAAAAAGGTATAACATGATTATGACTGTAATACTAAAAAAGTTAGTTAGCAACCATTGTTTTTTCAATTTTCAATATTTGACAATAGCTGTGATAAAAGTAAGTTGCTACATCGGTTACATCCTACAACTACTAAAAAGTATTAAATAAAAAAATAAATTATAACAATAAAAAAACCCGCCTGCACAAAAAAGATGGAAACAAGATCCCTACATAATTATACAATTTCATGCAGTCGGAGGCATTAATGAATCTCGATGAACTTAGTAAAGTGCCTCGCACTGCATGAAATTGTATAATTATGTAGGGATCTTGTTTCCATCTTTTTTGTGCAGGCGGGTTTTTTTATTGTTATAATTTATTTTTTTATTTCCGTAGTTCCATGGGACGTTCCATTTTTGTTGAGTTCTATTTCATTTTTTAAAAATACTATACAAAAAATCAGAGTGATTTTTTTATACAAATATATAAATAAATACCCATGTAAATTTTATAATTTAGAAAGGAGACATGTGAAATTTAAGTGACCGGATTTTATTACATTGGTGTGCATTTAATTTTTTTTTTTTTTTTAATACTATTTCACTTTTTAAATATATTTCATTGTTATTTTGATAAATTTTGCCTATACCAATGATGTAATTTGCATGCCATTATTGGCAAGTGTGCTGATTCAATAATATGTATTATAAAGATCTGTAAAATGTACCACATTTATGCAAATGAATAAATAAATAAATAAATAAATACAAATTAGCATATAGCAGCGGCCGTAGGACCTACCTCGACTTCCAAAAACCTCTGAAACCTCTGTTAAAACCTCTGATTTAAAAGTGTCGGAGACGAAGTCGGAGGTGTAAAATCAATCGGAAGTTTCGACCCTCAGGGGTCGGAGTTGAAACTCCGTAACATCCCTGATGTGAATAACTTAAACATGGCATTTCGATTCTAAACCAGACAGAGCCTATGTGATGTACATACAAGCACATGTTGAGAAGTTTAGAAACAGTCTCAAGCCTCCCGCTACTAAAGGCTTTAATTTTAATGACTTTGTTTATTCTAGAGTACAAGCGTGCAGTAGGGGGAGGTTTCTGTAGGAGTTATCTTTAAAAAAAATAGATAGTACCCTGTATTCTTTTCTTACCCTAACATGTTTTAACATGCGTCTCTATTTTAATTTCAGATGGTGCGCATATGCGCCGTGGTAGCGCTTTGCGCGTTCGTCGCGTACGTCAACGCCGATCCTGCCGAGGGCTCACCTCGTTTCCGTAAGTATACACATTCAATAATATCAATCCTGCAAACACAAAAAACACTTTAATAAGCCATAAAAATATGCACAAACAAAATGATCTATCTCAATCCTTATGGTTTGCGAAGATAATGTCTAGCGCAGAGTCGAAAAGCAGCGAAGCGTCCATTTTAAATAATGCAATCAAAATTAAAAATAATTCATTTATCAAAAGGTCCCTGTTATGTTTCTGTTACATTTTTTAATGATTTAAGGGCCATGTACATTAACACTGTGTTTCGACTTTGTGCTAGGCTAAATCGATTCACTATTCAACAATATCACTAGCCTACATATATGCGACGTCTTTATGATTATTGATGCTGAACGCAGTATATCATCAAAAAACACGATGATGCACTATAACGTCATAATCCTGGGTATCTAACGACACTGAAACCCATTGAAAATGGACATGAAACTCATGTATTTACTAGGTAAAGTAGACTTTATGATTGAAGAGCACAGTCAGTAACACTTAAATGTTTTCAAAACAAGGATTTGAGAAACACTGTTGCTGTTGTGGGCTAGCGTGGCCCTTACCATCAAGCTCAAAATTTGCTCATCTCTTCATTCCCACACATAAAAAAAAAAAAAAAAAAAATACTGTTTATGAAACACACACAAAAAAACCATAAGCTTTTAAGTATTGTTTCGTTGGGAAATGACGAAATATGTGTGGTTGAATAATTAATGTCAGTTCTTGGAAATGCCACTTGAAGTATTCTTAGCTTCGTGCACCAACATAATTGTTATTGCTTATGTCTAATAGTTCACTAGAATGCTCTTTTAATGGTGTGTCGTAATCATAACCGAAGGTTGCAGCAGTGTGGTCAGTAGAAGTATTTATAGTTCGCGCCATAGCCGAACTGGCCTCTTGGTCTAGTGGTTAGTGACCCTGACTGCTAAACCAGAGGTCGTGTGTTCAACTCCCACACGGGACACCACTTGGTGAGAAAAATAAGTGTTTTGGGTTCTGTTTCAGTATTAATATTAATATTAGGTTCTGTCAAACAATTAAATTAAATTATGCGATTCAAAATGACAATGAAAGTAGCTTAATTTTTTAGATATGGGATAGACCCTTAACTAAACTATTTTTAAAAAATCCACAGAGTTAGATAAGTTAAAACTAACTTATCGACAATAAACGCTTTTTTTTTTTTTTTTTTTTTTATTTTAAAACCAAAATAGTATACTTTTAAGTCATTTTACATTTGGCACATGGTCATTTTATTTGTTCAGTTTAGGATCGACCCATAACATGTCTTTACCGCACATTACATCACTCTGTGCCATAATAAAACCACCGTAGCCAATTTGATGTCCAACTAAAACGTCTCATTTTTAACTAAAAGTATGTCAAGCTCAATTACCTAGTCTAACTTGACCCCTGCGCTTTAATATCACTGCAATAAACGAAGCTCATCACTAATCGGGCAAATCAAGGCCACACATATGCAATGCACAATTAAACTGTAAAAACATTTTAGTTCCGCCTTTGTAAAGTTTCTAAAAAAAAATTGAAAAGGACAAAATAACACGCTGTATACAACAGGCACCATCACATACATAGTGCAGAAGACTAGCTTCCAATAACGAGCGAAAACAGGCTCTCACATTCATAAACGCGTAAGCACACAGATCTCGGTCGAATGACAACCGAGACTATTCACGTTGACCACAGAATAGTTAGTGGCTTTATCTTCTCTACGACGTTGACGATGATGTACGTGCGCGTTTATGTGTCTGTGGATTTGTTGTTGACCTGTGAGCCGACTCTGTACCTATGTATTATGTACAATAGGTCATACAATGTCAAGCATTACGATTTATTATGTAACTACAATCGATTCTCGATTGTTTAATCGATAAAAACAATCGATATTGTCAAAGTTGTGATTAAGACTTTTTGTTTGGAGATTTGGATAGAGAATCACAAGTGAATGAATGATTGTAAGAAATATATTGAAGAAGAGTGAATAGTGAATGGATTTGTATAGAATAGGTGTTAATTTATGAGAAAAGTAGCCATTGATATATACAGCGTGTGTTAAAGTATTTCTCTGCCCAATTCAATTCATAGCGTCTAAACCATTTTTGTGCTTATTTCGTAAATGATTAAAGATTTTTTTATTCTGTTACGATATTTTATTTATTAGAATACTTCGGTAGAGATTTAGGTTTCGCACAAACTAGTTTTATGCTTTTCTCAAACAATAATTAATCTATTTATTAATGTATTGGAAGAGCGTAAAACTAAATCGAACTAAAAAGTAAAATTGGATGACTATAAAATGAAACAAATTTGTATATAATGTAAAATATCTTGTAAAAAGTGTATGTAAATATTTTTCAAAATTATTTTTAGAAAATGTTTTTAGTATTAGATGAGCTGTAAAAAACGCCATTTTGCATGTTACCTACTTATAGTTTTGTTACTTTTAAGTTATCTACTTGTAAATATTGTAAAAAAATATGTAAATATTTTATTAATTTTATTATTTTCTTTGTATATTTAGATTAATTGTAATATGTTTTACAGACGCAAGAAAACGCAAGACTGGTACGTACACAACACAGAATACCACTTATTGTGTGTAATCTTACAGTTTTGGGTACAGCATTTTGTCGATGGTTACATATTTTAGGTTTGGTTTTTTATGGTTGTGTTTGGTTTTTGGTTGTAAAATCAAATTTTACAAACAAATTGCTTATAAACTTTACATAATATTTTCATTTAAAGATTCTACTTAAATGTATACCATTGGCAAATGACATTAACATTATAATCTGTACTTCTTCAACTCGCACATTTACACAGCGCTTTTGTTTGTAAATTTACAAAAGTCAATCTGTCGGTTTTAAAAAAGTTCTTCGGTGTTTCACACCACGTTATGAATAGCCTAAGTATGTACAAATGAGTCATTCGTCGATTGACACCTTTTGAAAGACACCTACAACTAAATTATAAAAAAAAACCGACTGCTTAAAAATAATAACTGAAATATTTAGGCGTCAAATAAACACCATTTTACTTTTTTCTAAATTACATATTCTCAGTCACTCTCACAACTTAGACGAATCAGGTAAAATCCATAATGCCATCGTGCCAAAAAAATATACATACGTAAACTCGAAAAACATAACCCTCCTTCTTGCGCAGTTGGGTAAAAAGGATCCTTAAACGATTCACCTCTTTATGCGAACAGCTTGTGGTATGAGACGATGGCTTTACGTGCTCTTCGAGACACAAATTTTTGGAATACGGTCACCCATCTATGAACCGATAACTCTAATGTTGCTTACCTTCATTAATCTCGCGATCAGCTCAGACAGCAGTGAGTCATGGAGCCTTCTCATCAGAAGAAATACATCTTATCTATACTTAACTATACTTATATTATAAAGCTAAAGAGTTTGTTTGTTTGATTTTTGAACGCGGTAATCTCAGAAACTACTGATCTGAATTGAACAATTATTTTACTGTTGGATAGCCCATTTATCGAGGAAAGCTATAGGTTATATAACATCACGCTACGACCAATAGGAGTGGAGCAGCAACGAGAAATGTTGCAAAAACGGGGAAAATTTACGCATACGAAGTTGCGCGGGTCAGCTAGTGTAATTATAAATGTTATAAAAGTACGTAATCAGAATTTATATGTAAGACTACCTCATTATAGTGCTATATAAAAGTAAATGATAATTCAAGCTGTTATCTGGTAAATACCAACTTCTTTTTGTTAACACCTACTTATTTATTTTAGGCTTTATATACAAGAGTTTGAGGTACTTAAGCTTACTACAATAAATTAATACGTAATAATGATAATATTAGTTTTTGCCTCTTCGCTTGCTTTATGTTGGATTTTTTATAGCCTATGTGCTATTTTAGATAATAATCTATCTCAGTGCCACGGCCAGGGGGCTTAGAAAGGTACATTTGTTCCGCGGCGAATTCGCTAACGCATACAAGAGCTCGATTCAAATCGTTCGCAAAAAAAATAGAAATAATGTTTATGGTCTCCACCGCAAACGTCAAACTCTTAAAAATTTAAATCCGCCATTTTGTTTCGTATTGTACATGGTCTCACTAGGACTTTGCCATCCCTTTGAATTAATGAGTAAAATTTTCCGGCAAAACGTGAAAGAGAGAAATACGTGCGGCCTTTGACAGGTATCCACAAAGTAACGTTGTCTCTTTCTAGAGGTGGTCAATTTTGTGAGGTCCTGTTCTCTATGTCAATGGTATGAGGCCATCAACGTTCACTAGATTAGTGATCAATCAAATAGAAAAAAATAACGATGATACCGTAAATAGTGCAGCTTATCTATATACGCATCGACTTGGATTGACCACGTGACATATATATGTAATGAAAAAAAAAAACTGCATAAGTAAAAAAGAAATAAATAATTATAATTGCACAAGTTGATAAAAAATGCTATGCAATAGCTTTACCGCGGCAGTCCCCGAGTGCCACACATTTTTTTAACTTTTCCATTAACGACATCGCTATACGAATGTGACTTTGTCTAAGCCTCCAGATCCGTAATAAACGTCAATGTATCTAAACTTTTGCATTAATTAAAGTAGTAAGCTTAAGCTCTATAGACAATATTAGATCTACATAAGGTAAAGATTTTTGTACCGTCAAAATTTACGAACAGGGTATACCAATGATATCTCCATAGTCATCATCATCATCATCATCAGCCTATCGCAGTCCACTGCTGGACATAGGCCTCTCCAATTGCACGCCACTTTGTTCTATCTTCGGCTTCTCGCATCCAGCTCCTGCCAGCCGTTTTGCGTAAATCATCACTCCACCTGGCCTGAGGGCGTCCTACACTACGTTTGCCGTGTCGTGGTCTCCACTCAAGAACTCGTTTACCCCAACGGTTGTCGGTTCTTCGGCAAATATGGCCAGCCCAATGCCACTTCAGCTTGCTAATCCGGTATCTCCATAGGTTATTAACTAATTGACTAAACACGAAATTAGACAAATGAACTACTTAATGTCTCAAATGAGGAGCGCGGTGCGATGACATTCAGTTCTTTGCCAAACAAGAATTTGGGTGGCCCTGATACTGTTATGGGCTAGCGTCACAGCGCATGACCTACTCGTCTCTTCATTTCGTAGTAAAAAAAAAGTTTCCTGGGACTGACCAGGGGCAGTCCCAGGAAAAAATAGTAGGGGTGTCACGGGAACATCTGTCATTTGACGTCTGACGTCATCTCGGGAAGCAAAATTACGTTATATCTTTAGAATTATGTATAATATATATAATGTTTCGTTGATAAATAAGCTATTGTAGTATTTTGTCAATTCGAAGGTAAAAGCGCGTCACGTGATTTTTTCTAATTTTTTTTAGAAAAAATGTGATTAATAAAAGTAAAAGCCTTCAATTCAAATAAAGAAAAAGAAATATTTGAAGAAAATGCTGAAATTAAGTGCGTAGCATGAAAAACCTATGCAGCTCATCCTACCCACCCTGACACAGTGGTGACCGAGCATATCGAGATATTTGCGAGGTTAAGCAACGTTGCCACTGTCGATTCATAGATGGGTGACCGTTTTCGAATATTGTTACACCCCTCCGTGCCTTGGAGAGCACGTTAAGCCGTCGGTTCTGCGTCTAATCTTTCTCCGGTCGTGCCGGAATTCCGTCCAATCGATGAGAGTGTGCACTATGCTATTTCCTGTGTAGTTTCCTAGTCGTTAAAGAAATTGGCTGCCGTTACCTACATTGGTTAGGATACCATTAAGTATGTTTGTTACTCCTTCACATAAAAACAATTGGACGGATTTTGATGAAACGTTATAAGGTTACTTAAACTACAGTTCAGACGGAAAAAAAATAAAAAGGGACTAGTTTCTAGTTAAAATTAAAAAAAACATATAAAATTTATTATAAAAACGAAAACTAATTTTCATGAAAAAAATCTTCCAACAACAGCAAAAATACACAGAAAAACTGAATAACGATGCAAAAACTGCTTTCTGGTCATATTAGGACCAATTTCCGACCGTGACAGGACTTGAACCTGCAATCTTCGGATCCGAAGTCCGACGCCTTATCCATTAGGCCACACGGTCTTATGGAAGTGTTTTCAAACACGAGTTCCATTCAGACGAAGTGTTTGACCTATTTCGTTAGGGTATTGATTCAGGGGGTGCCTCAATGAATTTAATTTAGGTTGAGTCTGTTGAGGCTGAGTATCGAATGTAAAAATGTTTGAAAGGTATTTTTTTATTACTTTATTACTCATTCACCTCCGCCCAAGCCTAGCCCAAGTTAAACTACATATAAGGAGTAGACCCACCTAGGTGGTAAAAAGCTTCCGTTTTTTTTATTTTATTTATTTATTTATGGATCACTAGCTGACCCGCGCAACTTCGACTGCGTAAGTTTTCCCCGTTTTTGCAACATTTTTCATTGCTGCTCTGCTCCTATTGATCATAGCGTCATGTTATATAGCCTATAGCCTTCCTCGATAAATGGGCTACCCAACAGTGAATTAATTTTTCAATTCGGATTAGTAGGTCCTGAGATTATTGCGTTCAAACAAACAAACTAAGTTAAGTTACAAATGGTTATGGCTATTAGTTACATGGTTTAGTGCACTATGTCCTACCGATATGGTATACAAAATTAGCTGATTTACATTTATCTAAACCCACGATTTATCAATTGAAATACACAAAGCTGACTCAAATTTACAAGCAAAAGCGTTCATCTTGTCAACACTCACACGCTTCCAATTTTCAGATTTCTCTCCAACACCCAGTAACACTAGCTTTTTATTTATTTACTCCACATCCCTCTTGTGCCATTTTATGTAAATTTAGGAAAAACTATTAGATGCTTTAATTACCAATATGTATGTCATTTCTAGTTTAGGAAATTTACGGGTCGAAAATACACGTGCCAGTAAAACAGAACAGCTCCCAACAAGTGGCGTAAATGCTAGTCGAATTAAAAAACGTCGTTCCGCACGCAAAACCGCGAATCTTATTTAAAAAAATTAGCGGTTTTGGACGCGCAATGACGTCATTCTCTTCGATTAACTGTTTATACCACTTGTCTAGAAGCTCAGTAGAGTGCACATAAATTAAAATTAGATACAGAGTCATTATTCACGTTCAATTATTCCGTGTCCGCGGCAAGCCCGTGCGAACTGTCAAAATCTTGTCATAATGGTAAATAGATAGCTGTGCTTAGAAATACGACAACGTGCATACGCAGCAGACATCTCTGAGTGCACCGCGTATGCGCAGTTTGCACAAGCTTGTCACGGAGACGATATAAACATTGACAATTAGGTAGCACATGTAAAGAGCATTATGCAAGTACGCCATCCAAAGACATGTTTGTTTTCGTCCTAGGCTGGGTTGACGGATTCAAGGAAGGGACGCTAAGCAGTTGAAGCTCCTCGAAAGTAATTCTGTGTATTTGTACGGTTTATTGTTTACCTAGTTAAAAAATAGCTAAATTACGAAAGTACTCAACTGGTCAGCGGGCTCAAACCCTTCAAAATCCTGGAACCGCCACTCTGTGTTGAGAACCGTACGTTGGTCGAAATGTAAAATGAAATGAAAGTACTAATAGATGATTGGATTTGATTGATTGGATTGAAATTCAACTGATTCTTCATTTATCTTCTCGTCATTCACTGTTCGTGCGTCATCATTCTACCGGGGTGGACGTTTTTTACAAGGTACAAACGGTTTTTTGTGTTGTATTAGTGTCATTCCCAAGCATTTTTTTAGTTATGTTTAAACGTTCTAGATCACAAGGGGGCGCTATAGTGCTCATATTTCTCCAAAATTTTTTCCGCGGAGATGGCTAGGACGATTCGGAAACGGTTTTTGATGTATTTAAGTCTCATTCCTGAGCATGTTTTTAGTTAAGTTTTAATGTTACAGACAGCCAGGGGGCGCTACAGGAGACGCGTGTGTTTTTCCAAAACGGTTAAGTTCATCTTTTTATTATTAAAACGGATTATACAGAATGATTTGTAATAAACTATTAACCTCCCGCTCGGTGTTTTTACATAACACCAAATAACTTTGTAATATTAGTTATGAAAAATATTAAATATCGACATAACCACCGTCCCTCTGTTTTTTGAGTTTTGGAGTATGACCTTTACAAAAAAACAATGATTTTTCACCGGAGTCGCACAGACTTGTGATAGGTGGTTGTGCGACAAAAATAGGAGGTAGGTGGTCAAGGGTTAATAGTATTCTTATTTCGACTTTAAAATAGAAAAGGTTCTCCATTCAGATGTTTTTTTTGTATGTTGGGGCATAAATCCGTTATGTATAGAAGGATTTTCAAAATTCTTCTTGGATTTTTTGTTCGAATGAGGTTTATTTTGAAATGATCCCATATAAATTTCGTAAAGATCTGATGATGAGTTTCGGAGACAACGAAACTCCTCATTAAATGCCAGCAAATCAACCGTGATTAAAGTCGGTTAGATGTTTTTTTTTTGTATAAAAAAGTTTTTATTTCAAAACTGATTACAAACCTATTTGGTGTAAGTTAAAGAAGTCACGAGGGGGAGGTTATTAGTATATTACAAATCACCCTGAATATTAGTTCCGTTACAGTGAAATATTTACTATCACTATAAAATATTTGAGTTTATTCCAGAGCAGTAAATGACAGACTACGACGAATTTTCTTCGGTTACTTACCTCCTGTTAGTCGGAGGGTTTTAAATATTTTATTTAATTCTTTTTATGCTCATCGTTGGTTTTTAATTTTTATATGTTGAACCACGGCTGAATGAGATTAGGCATTTGGCACTGGTCCGAATCAAATCATCTATTAGCATTTTACTAACAATGAAAGATAAGAGACATCCATTGAACAAAACTTCTGATTTTTTCTTGTGGCTAGAATAGACTTTAAAAATCTTAGTGTAATGAAAATAAAAACATTACAACACACGCTAGGTATAAACTATTCAAAGAAATGGCTAAATTCCACAATAAAAATCATTACGATAAATAACTATCTCTAACGATGCATGTTAGAATTGATTTCTAAAACTTTTTGACATAGTTTTGCAGAAAGCATTTGACTGGAGTATTATTAAGACCAGTTAATATTGAGGCTACCAAATCAGCTATCATAATATTTACATAACATTTAATTTCAACTTAGAATGAATTATTGCCGTATAACTCCAAAGTAATTATTAAAATAGAGGTTATTTTACGCTCTGTTTCTATAAAAGTCACTACGAATGAGATATAATATTCTGGTGATTTTATCTTAAGCGAAATCGAGACTTTTTAAGGCATTATATGCAAATAGAGATTACTAGTAGCGATAAAATTTAAATCCTTCATACATGACGGACGATTTTTCATAGACTTTTTTATTAAGTAAATAGATACAACATATTTGAACCCAAATTTATTCTTTTTACTTTCGATGGATGCGTTTTTACTTTCTAAATCATTCATACTGTTTCCTGTATTTACATTTTAATAAAATTTGGCTCAAAGTCATCGCTTGTTACATTAGTTTTTTATTATTTATGTTAATTATATATCTTTAAGTATTTTGCTTTTGTCGACTCTTTATTATAGGTATTTCTGTTCTTTGGCCTTTTTATTGCTAAATACAGCTTAATGAATTATCTAGTTGATTTATCTTAATTTTTTACTTGTATGTAGTTTGTATAAGTTAGTACTTATTTTCTTCTCTGTTGATTGATACACTTGTGTGATTAATTCTGGTATAAAGTCCACATAATAAAATATATACATTATTCCATTTATTTCATTGACAATCATTGTACCTATCTATATTTTTTCAATGTTTCTAAACTTGCTTCATATTTCTGACTAAAATGTTTCATAATATTGTGTCTCTGCTTTAATTCATTTTGTCATAAATTATGGTATTATTACAATGAAGTTTGTTGCCTGTTCTAAATCAAGGTTTGTATTGTCAAAATGCATATTATTGTAGTATATAATATCAAATTGCTTACAATTTCTTAATGGCTAAAAAATGTATTTAAATATTGTTTTCAATTAACGGGTATTTTACTGTTTCGAGTATAATTTATTTGTCAGTTTCTGCATGTGTATTGGTAATGTTTTTTAGTTACACATATTTTATTTTAAGATATGGATTGTGTAGTTTGGTGCTTGTAAATTTACTTACTTTTCTCTTATTAATAAAACTATGTACTTCTTTAAACTAACCGTAGATTGAGTTATTTTGTAGTTTAGATTATAATCTTTTTTAGTTTTTCTACTGTTTGTGAATCTTTTCTATCTTTTCTGTAACCTGTGAAGGACGTTTTCATGTTAATTTAATGACTGACTTTTCTTTCCTATTTTGACTTGTTACTTTTCTATTTGTATTTTCTTGTAGTTAGTTACTAGTTGACTATTAGATAAGATCGGTGTAACAAACTGTATTGTTATTAGCTATACTTCACTAACTTAATATTTCTATGGTATTATTAAATTTATTCTCACATATTACTACATATTACTCTGTCAAAAAAGTACCGGAAAACGATCAATTATACACAAAAATGGTAGTAATTCATCCAAATTTATTTTATTGCCTTCAAATAATGCTCCTTTAGAAACGATACTCTTACGCCAACGACTAATGTTTCATACACAATTGATTATTTAAATGGTACGTATCGACTCCTGAGACACAGAAAGTTCAGGGCCTATCTCTCTCAAACTTGAATGAGGATTTTCAGTCACTATTTCCTTCATATTTGCGATGTTAACTACAGTTGAAGACGTTGATGGCCTACCAGAGCGAGGCAAATCTTCCATCATATACGCATCGTACCCCTCATAAGCACGTGATTTTGTTAAAGTCGATTCACAGTAAGCCTTCTGTAACATTTATAGGGTCTCCGTACACGAAATTGAATTGGCGATTCATAATTTAAGACAAAAGTTGTCAAACTAACAAAAAAAAGGAACATTTTTGAACCATTAACTAATTATCCATTCCCGATACTTTTTTGGCTGAATGTTTACTGATAATTTGTAATTTAAATTCAGTAAGCGCATTCTGTAACCACATTTATTTATTTTATAATTCATACCGGTAAAAAAAAAATTTTCATTGTTTTCACACTTTTGATCCCAGTGCGACAGACATTAGGAGTCAAGTGGGTTGATTTTGGAAATGAGCTTTATCACTTGAATGAGTTTTCTTATTGAATTTGTCCTTGTAGAATGCATTTACTATATCTATTTAATATAGTTTTATTTCTTAATGGTTTCTCATTTCTTCAATATCTTCTCAAATAACTTTCAGTTACTGTAACTTAGCATTGTAGTGAATAGACGGTAATAAAGGGTGGCGGTAACCAAGTTGCTGGTTGCTGATAAAAAGTATGCTTTCCAGCTGAACAATCTCTTCAGCCAGAAAAGCAGGCGGAAGTCGACGAAATGGTGAACAATTTGCTGCAATTCATACAAGGCCTGTACCAACAGAAGAATAGGAAAGGTGCTGATTTAGTTATAAGTGATTTAGATTATTAAGTAATATTTGAAAGATTATATATTTTCCTAAATGTATTTACTAGGATATTATCAATAGAAAGATCTAAAATTTGAAAGATTAGAAATCTAGTCGATCGATATCTATATTGATTACATAGCACTTGACACATTTTCAGGCGATCACTAAAGCACAAGCACAAGCTTGGGAAACTTTTTGGTAGAAACGTTTGCTCTTCCTAAGCTCATGGACTGTTATATATTTTCAGCTCGTCAGTACTTCGGAGGGAAACCAGAGAAACCGAGACCGTTTGAGCCATCGAACTCTTACCTGCCACCAGTGACTGGATACCCTCCTTCTGGAACCAGACCTTCACCTTCATACAACGAGGGATCGACGCCCAGCCAACCACCATACCAACCCAGTGAGCCGACGCAGCCCCCTTATCAACCATCTTACCAACCATCACAACCATCCTACCAACCAAGTCCATCAACTCCGAGTTACCAACCTAGTGAACCATCATACCCTTCTTCGCCTTCCCAGCCGAGCTATCCGTCATCCCCTAGCTACCAACCGTCTTCGCCTTCCCAACCTGACTATCCTTCTTCCCCATCATACCAGCCCTCTCAACCTAGTTACCAACAAGAATCCGGTTCTAGCGGTTCCAGTTCCGTATCGTCGTCAGGCTCATCTTCAGGTTCTCAAACCATCATATCCCAGACTGATGACGATGATCGTCACCCTCCTCACATCCACGACATTACTGTCAACTGCGGTAAAGAAATGATGACCATCAATATCGAATTCAACAAGCCATACAACGGACTTATCTATTCTCAAGACCATTACAGTGAATCTTCTTGTGTCTACGTCAGAGAGAACTCAGGTCAAACCAAATTCTCTTTCACAGTCAGCTTAAACACATGTGGCACTAGATTCTTCAGTGACTTCGAGAATGAAGGTCAAGCGTATTTGGAAAATGTATTAGTCCTTCAGAATGAAATCGGCATTCAAGAAGTTTGGGATCATATCAGAAGAGTCAGGTGTTTGTGGGAAGGCAATTTGAAGAAACAATTGGTATCTTCTCTCAGTGTGGGAATGTTGAACCAAATTACAAGCAATTTCAGCGGAGATACTGCCATGGCTAGACTGGACATTCAAACTGGTAGAGGACCTTTTGCTCAAGAAGCCAACGGTCTTGTCAAGATTGGAGAAACTATGACTTTGGTTGTAACAGTCACGGGTGATCCTGGATTTGATATCTTTGTTAGAGACTGCATTGCAAGAGATTCAGATAGTCGCAACGTAGTCCCTCTGTTTGACAGCAATGGATGTGTACTTAAAACAAAGCTCTTCGGTGCATTCCAGAAGACTAGAGACACAGGAAACACTGGAGCTTCAGTTATTGCTTTTGCTTTCTTCAATGCATTCAAGTTCCCTGATGAGATGGATTTGATTATTCAATGTGAGGTTGAACTCTGCAAGACCGATTGTGATATGTGCCCCAACCCTGGAAGTATTGAACCAAGGAAAAGGAGAAGGAGGGATGTCATCCATATTGGAAATAGGACAGAAATTGTCGAACCATCGACCATTATTGGTAAAGGATTGAGGATCGTTTTCCCTGAGGAACTACCACAAGTAGCGGGCTTCTGTGTGTCCCCTCCAGCTGCTCTATGGGGAGGTATGCTGATCCTCTTCGGGTCTTTGCTTAGCAGTCTCCTGGTTTCGTACTGTTGGCAGAAATCACGAGGCTCTGCAAAATTTTCATAAGTCATTTTAAGTAATCTTTGCTATCTCTTTGTAGTAAAGATAAGACATCGAAACGAACCATAAATTAATGAATATTTTGACTTAGTAATATGATGACTTATTTATACCTTTAAGGAATCTTTAGAGAGTTCAAAATGTAAACAAAAAGAATCATCCTAAAATTAAAACAACTAGATCACTTTAATGAATTTCGAATCGAGATTTTAAGACATTAAGTATTGTGTTGCCTATTATATGTATATAATAACAATATATCAATAGTATTGCTTGTCAATAGAGTTGCCTAAATCTAGCAATATATACTATCGATAGTATTCATTACGTAACTAGTATCGTTAGGAGCGAGGTTATGCAACTATACCAGTACACTATGATGAAAAGAATTGGTTGTTGTATCCAGAACTAAATATACATAAAATGAACTTTGGTAATATAAACACAAAACATGTTACACAATGCCTCTTCATAATAATGAAATGTTAAAAAATTATACTGTACGGTAGACGTTATTTAGCTTGGGAAAATCTGCAGTATTCCATACTTCGGTCGTGCGTGAGATACCTGCGCTTGCGCGATGTACTTTTTGTGATCTACGTTTTTACTGTCATTGTGATTTCTATCAATTAGGTTTAAATTTGAGAATACAGCTTTAGTACCTCTGTACCCAGCAATTTCGGAAGTTTCTGATGTAATTTTCAAATGCAATTGTGTTAAGCTTACAAGGAGCCCAAAAAGTAGTTACAAACGATTTGGAATTATAGAAAACCTCACCAAAACATTTGACGGTTTATTAGGTATCTATATACGTTATTTTTAACTACAAAAATAAAATCGACGTCTTTGTACTCCTGAGTGGCTGTATCCTAGGATTAAGCATCCATTAAAATGAGTAGAGCAATCTCGAATTACATTGTAACCGATTTAAGTATTATTAATATTATCCAATACCTATTTTATTTCTTCCTTTACCTTCAAGTTATTCTGTAATAGGACTGTTGACGATTCTACTTGGTATAATAATGTTCCAAAATTGGTCATCAAACTATGTACGATGTATGTTCATAAATCTGAAATACCAAGTGGAATTGTATATATTATTTTATTACAGTTATTAAAAAAATATTTATGAAAATAAAATTAACCTATTATAATAAAGTACATATGTATGGTACATATTTATAGTGACAACATTATTTACCAATAGATTAATGGCCGGCGCTCATTACGAAATATTTGCCAAGCGGTAAAAGTACACTGCACTCACAATTTATTGTAACAAAGACTTTTCAATAGTGTTGAGCGCCTTAAATGAAAAATCGCCAGTGTGTCGTTATGCCGCACTTCTATCACCGGTATTTTAATCGCCGACCTTTTACCGCGCGGCAAAAACTTGCAGTGCGTGCCAAGCCTATTTTATGTTAAATTTGTATAAATAGTAACAAAAATATTTGTTACAGATTTTTAGTATGGATCAATGATTTTGTTTTTGAAAAAGTAACTAAATAAAAAAAGTATTTTTAGTTTAAATAAAAGTAGATTAGATGTATATTTTTGTAAAATGTGTATTGTAATAAGTTATTAATATTATTGTAAATATTAGTGATATGGTTTTTAATATATTAAAGCTTAAAAGTAAAAGTTGTATTTTTAATTAACTCTCTGTTTTGCATGTGAAACAACTTTGACTTACTAATCATATTTCAATTCCATACATTTTGTACCTACTTTTCCATTAACGACATCGCTATTCGAATGTGATTTTGTCTAGGCCGCAGGATCTGAGCGCTGCGAAATTCATAAAAGCTAGTCCCGAGTCTGAATGTACTTTGTGTTCGTTACTTGTGTATGTTTGTCTATCCCTCGTGACACAGGAATAGTACCCTAGTGCGGGTGACGTCTCTTAAAAAAAGGTTTATTCCCACCACCGGCGAGTAGCGAGTAGAATTTCATCGCTCAAGAAACCTACAATAGATATAGATCCCGTGTAAACAAAAGAGAAACCGATATTAATAGTTAATCGCTGAGTGTTCATACTGCCGGCGAGTACTCGCTCTATACTGCATCTCTTTTGTTAACACGGACTGGATCTACAAAATACATCGTTTCTTGAGCGATTAATCGCTACTCGCTTCTCGCTCATCGTCGCTGGTGGGACAGGTGCCTTATAGCTACGTTTCTTGAGCGAGAAAATAGTTGATAGTTGCTAGCTCTCTCGCCGTTTTGTTGGGACAAATGCCAAACGCAATCGTTGAGTTTATTACTAAGATGTATTAGATAAACTAATGATAAAGTTAACTAACAATTGTAATCTAATAATAATAAGAAAGAAGAAAGAAAGAAAGAAAAGTACATTTATTTCGGACTGGGCCAACAAATGCAACAACACGTGTACAAAAAGTTATATACTAATAAAAAAATAAAAATAAAAAAACACACATGACAAATTATAATAGGAATAGTAGGCACCGTAAGCAGCTCCGCAAGCCCGTTCCAAAAAGGTCACCACCTCAGCATAAGCTAGGCTTGACACCTAGCGCTGTTTTTCAGTTGGCAACCTTGGCTGAGTGACGCACGGATAGATGCACGTAATTAGCTAAATATATAAGTAAACTAGCTGACCCGCGCAACTTCGTCTGCGTAAATTTTCCCTTTTTTTTTTTACAACATTTTTCATTGCTGCTCCGCTCCTATTGGTCGTAGCGTGATGTTATAACCTATAGCCTTCCTCGATAAATGGGCTATCCAACAATAAAATATTTTTTCAGTGCAGCCCAGTAGTTTCTGAGATTATCGCATTCAAACACTGCCCGTGTTCTGTATACGCCTCTCTTTTTTCGCTACTTAGGCACCTGCCACACCAAAAGCGAGTAGCGAGTAGAAATAGTACGTTTCTTGAGCGATAACATTTCTACTCGCTACTCGCTTTTGGTGTAAGTAAGTTTTATCGCTCATGAAACGTACAATAGATGTATATTGTAGATCACGGGATCTAAAATATAGATGTGTGTGAAATAGAGGGGGATATAGAGTGTAGAGCATCTATAGTACAGTATAGAGTAAGTACTAGCCGGCAGTGTGAACGATCGGTGTAAGGAATTAAGGTACGCATAGTGGTATATATACTTCGTTAGAAATGACAACAATTGAATATTTTTATCAAAACCGATCACCTATGCGCACACTGCGACGTCTCACAGTGTGCGTGCAGGTGATGCGTATATTTATTAATGAGTAATCTATGTGTTTTCAGGTACAGGTGACAATGATTAATCGCGAGGTATGTCGTCTACAGACAGCGATCAACTATTAATATCTTTATCTCTTTTGTTTACACGGGATCTACGTACATACATACGTTTATTATATACATTGACTGCCTCTGTGGCGCAGTGGGAGTGTGTCCGACTGCTACGCAAGAGGTCGTGGGATCGATTCCCACACGAGACACCACTTTGTGTGATCCACAAATTGTTGTTCCGAGTCTGGGTGTACTTTGTGTCCGTGATTTGTATGTTTGTAAAGTCCCCCGCGACACAGGGCTTGTACCCTAATACGGGAGTTGTCTTTAAAAAAAAAAAAAAACATTGTACGTTTCTTGAGCGATAATCGCTACTCGCTATTCGCTTCCTTGCCGTTGGTGGGACAAGTGCCTTATGTTATGCATTATAAGACTTCCTCATGGTTTGTATGAAAGTCTATTAAACCACGTCCATTTCCACATCTGCATTCTATCCTCTGTTTTCTGTTTGATCTGCGCTTTAACTTTCTCGCAACTTAGTTTATTTTCCGAGCAAGAACTAGTCACATTTTTATAACAAACTAACTGTCCCGCGCAACTTAGTCTGCGTAAATTTTCCCCGTTTTTGCAACCTTTTTTATTGCTGCTCCGCTCCTATTGATCGTAGTGTGATGTTATATAGCTTAAAGCCTTTCTCGATAAATGGGCTATCCAACAGTGATAGAATTTTTCAGTTCGTATCAGTAGTTCCTGAGATTATCGCTTTCAAACAAACTCTTCAGCTTTATAATATTTATATTATGACGCGAAGGAAGTCGCGGACAACAGCCAGTTATTAATAATTTCTTACGGATAGTTTATATAAACAGTTAGTTAATTTATGCATATTATGGTCATATTATGGTGGAAATGAATCCGTGCGAAGCTGGAGCTGGCCGCTAATCTATACTAATATTATAAAGCGGAAGAGTTTGTTTGTTTGTTTGTTTGTTTGTTTAAACGCGCTAATCTCAGGATCTACTGGTCCGATTTGAAAAAATCTTTTTTTGTTGGATAGCCCATTTATCGAGAAAGGCTTTAGGCTATATAACATTGCGCTACGACTAATAGGAGCAGAGAAGCGACGAGAAATGTTGCAAAAACGGGGAAAAATTACGCATACGAAGTTGCGCGGGGCAGTTAGTGATAAATAAACGTGTGATTAAAAAAAATCTGAAATGTAAAGGTGCTTAGATTTTGATAAAGTTAGATATTTGACCATACCTTTCTGTTAACCGTTGTATACCTCCTTATTCACGTAATTTTTTTCTGTTTTCGCGGCAAGCCCGTGCGATCTGGCGCATGTCCGGTGTGCTCAAAGATACTACGATAGCTACGATGTTCACGTCCCACGTACGCCTTCCAAAAGCCCGGGGACTCCATAGGCCCGAGTTGTGGTAAAGACAGACAATAATCCGTTAAGGTTTGATTGCTAAGAGCACCTTGAGAGGCTCGCGTCAGGTGGTTGGATCAAGCGCTTGATGCAGAAGGCAGTACGTCTGGACACGGCTCGCATAGTGAGGAGGTTCCTTTCTTTGGAACCGTATCAGCTTGGTCCCCCTTTGCCGTTGGGACACTATTTTTTATATTTTTAAATATATTTAATTTATGTTACTTGTATTTAAAAATGTAATATTGTGTTTTAATAAAGATAATAATAATAATAATATATTTATTTCAAATAATATCCATATTTTTACATTATACATAATTATAATGGATGGACCTTAAAATCGATGACATATACAAAAACTAGCTGAAGCACATCAAAGCAGGCTTTAACAACACGTGAATGTCGAGGCAATCCAGCTCCTTGATACCACTGAGTTAAAAAGAAGATTGAAACGGCTGAAGCCGTTTGAATTAGAGTAGTGTAACAGTGATATATAAAAAGAACACATGAACAAAGTGACTTCACATATATAATAGAGACAATAAGATAATTAGATAAAGTAAGTGTTATTGGACACATTCTTAGGTTTAAGTCCTTATAGCAATTTAGGTCATAATTAAATTACTCATTAGTCTTTAGGCTAGATTGTAATCTATATAAAGTATTGTAATAGATACTTTATCATAAAAAAAATACATAATTATTATAAATTCTAATTATTTTTATTTTAAGTCCTAAGCGTTAATACTTAAGCCTAAGAACAGAAAATACATAAGTTGTTACGTCTTTTCTGTTCTCGAGCCTAAGCATTTATCTGTATCGGTCCTTAATAGTACATTGTGATATATTTCTTATCTACCCATTCATAATTAATTATACTTATAAATATTATTGTTATCTTACTTGAGGTATTAACACATTACCCGTACACAATGTTAAGATGGAAATAAATAGGATATATATACATTTCCTTGTTTTTTTTTTATATAATTACCATTGCATTGCAACCGACAGATCTATGGATGGGTATACCTTTTTTAGAAACCAGCAACATTATTCGATTGCAGACAATGTAAATTAATGCTCCTACTATGTTGTACCTACCAATTATGGTTGATAAATTAAATCTCAAGTCTTCTTTTCATATACAATAATTGCATTTTTGAAAGATAGAAAAATTTGAAGTCCAGACCCAGGAATCGAACCCGAGACTTCCGTAGCCTAACCGGGGCCAGAAGCGAACCACCTATCTGGACTATGTTACCAAACCTCAAATTTTTCAATCCCTTGATGCTAGCGAGTTGGGCCCTCGCTGTAAAGTAATTGGCAAGAAATGCCTATTAAAATTATTTCTTCTTTTCATTATATTAATAAATCTTTACCTTTGCATCAGTCCTCTAATATGGTGTATAATTACACTATATTAGAGGACAGCACTTACCTACATATACAGTTTAAAACAAACATAGTAAACATTAACCAATCGCAAAGAGTTTCTGCATGATTTAATCGAATTGTTCTTTTCTCCGGCTTTACTTATTGTTTGCGAACATGCATTACATGTATAACATGTATCTAGAATCATGACTTTTCACAAGTGTAGTATTTTGTTACCTAAGTGAATAAAGAATTTTTGATTTGATTTGATTTGCTTGTATCATTTTTAATGGGTTAATACGGTAGGCGGATTTATCTTAAATTTTGTAAGGAAAGCTCGGGTCCTGATAAGCTAGCTACTCTACATGGACCCGACAGTCACGTGAGCATATTCACAGGCTAAAACTAGTCTTAAAGCGTCCTTGTAATTGATCCCAGTGGTAAAGAGTCTATTATTTCCATTATTACATCATAAGTTCCACATCACCAACCAAACAGTATTATCAGTCGTATACCGTAGACTATAAAGGCGTTACTACACAACCGTATCATTTTCAAATATCATAATATTTAATATATTAAACTACTTCTGCACTAAGAAATAATCCCTTCTTGTCTCGTGCGAGCAACCGTCTCAACTGCGTGACAACTGCCTATAAATACGGCGGAAATAAACACAAATAAATAATATAATATATTTAAAAATAGTTACTGAATATGGAAGCTCGTAGATAAAATAGAAATAGAAAAGCATAATTACTTTTAAAAATGAACTTAAAATATTTCTACTTAATTCTCAAATCAATCACCAAGACATAAAAGGCAATTTTGCTTTTATCTAATCCAATATTATACTGTCATCAATTTATTTCACTAATTATTACTATTTTGCGATGAACCTAATTTTATAATTCATATGTATATAAATATATTTATATATGCTGTATATATATATATATATATATATATATATATATTTTATAAATTAAGCATATGTATATGTTTCATCTTATGATTAAGTGGCGACTCCGTCTCGTTTATATTTTTCTATATATACTTTTTTGCTACTGAGCTGATTATATTTTTATTATTATTATTTAGTTATGATTGCCAAGTGGAAATCAGCGCTGGGTGTCTAGCCTAGCTAATGCTGAGGTGATGACCTTTTTGGCACGGGCTTGCGGAGCAGCACACCTTTTTGTATGATTATTTATGGGTTTGTATATATATTTTAATAATATATATTATTTTGTAGGCTCAGGTCGAAATAAACGCATTTTAATTTCATTTTCATAAGATAATACCATATTATCGATGTATAAATAAATCTATAAATATAATGTATGTGGATTTAAATTTTAAATTCTAAAATCCTTTATTTACTTAGGAAGCAAAATACTACACTTATGAAAGTCATGACAGTCGAATTCAAGCCATAGGTAATGGGAAAAAGAACACGGCAATAAAAACTTGCGGCCACTCTTTTGAAATTGCCAATTTTTACAATTTACAGAATTTTATAAGCTACGGTAGCAATACAGTCAAAACGTCGGGCAATAAACAAAGGTATTTAGCCTTAAAATAAAATATTTACGCAATTAAGACCCGTAGCTTATAAAATTCTATAATGTGAACAAATCGCTAAAGTTTACGAACATATAATGTTTACAATGTTTGTTTGTTGATAATGATATCTGAATGAGCAGTAAAGCATATGCCCCTAAACTTCGATTGCGCAGACTGTGAGGCCGACAAGCATACGGCTCGCTTGATGGTCAGCAGTTGCCGTATATATGGACGCCTGCAGCATTAGTATGTACTATAGAAGTCAGTATTTGTACCCCTACAAAATGCATTTGCTGTAATATCTCTCTCTGAGGTGCGAACGTGTGGAGCCACCACTATACAAATAAAGATGTACAAATATAAAAATACATCAGCTACACAAAACATATTTGACTTTGTCATAATCCGTCACAATAAAGATAATGAGTGTATGTTTGTCATTCATAATATTTACGCACTTAAGCGTGCTTTTTTTGAAACGCTTTAATAATTCGCCATCTATCAAACAATGGAATGTCTGAAATAAGAAGTAGGTGAAAAAAATGCAAGTTTTCTATGCAATTTAAGCGAAAGTCGCATAATGATTAAGGCGCCAGGACTCGCGATCTAGAATTCGTAGATTCAAATCCTACCTTCCCATTATACTACCGACGTAGTGAGTTCACGCCGGTAACCTAACACAAGCAATTAAGCTTAGCTAGAGGGGTTAACAGGTTTACTAGTAATGTGGGACCCACAATTGGGTGGAGTGAAACTGACAAATATTTTCTAATTTTTAGGGTTACGGAACCCTAAAAATAAAAAAATATTGGTCAGTTTAGGTACAGTTGAGGTACGGCCCTCAAAAGGAAAAATGGAACCCTTATATGATCACGTTGTTGTGTGTCAAGACTGTTTATCTCGGGAACGCGTGGAGGTATCGAGTTGTAATTAAAAATATACGCTCAGGTCTACAGTCTCTTGATGCTGTAAAAAATAAAATCAACAAAACAACCACTTGAATCCGAAAAACTTACAATCTAAAAACTGTACCTATAGCACCTATAGGTAAGTATCAGAGGCGAAAGGTTACATTTTTTCAGAGGTAATCCGATACAAACATATATCTTGCTGGACATGGTTCTTTGTACCCATAATACTAAGTAACTACAATCCAAAGGGAAACCGAAAGTAATGGTGTTCTAAGGGCCGTCCGCCACTGGTAACTGGTAAGTGCCATACCTATTTATAAAAAAAACAAAATATATTTGTATCAGGGTCCATAATCACGATCTTTTTTCCGTGTCCACGCCAAGCCGGTGCGGAACTGTCAAAATCTTGTTGTAAATAATTTGAGCGCGGCGAACGAATCAAGATATTCCGTAACGAAAATAAAACCTAACGTAGTAGGTATATGGTACGACTGTACGAAACTCGCACGGACGCTGCTCCGAAATGTAATGAACAGAAAAAAAATACTGCTTAAATAAAACATAAATGTTAATGTGGTAATGCGCGCCTGGCTTATATCTTCAAGACATGGGGCCGATTCAGATGAAATTTGGTGTTTAAGTTTGAAGCTTGGCGAAGTTTATAGTTGTATACGCCGTATCGCGAATCGATTCTTAGAGTCAAAATAAGGTGCCCAATGACCATAACCAGAATCGCCATAATATTGCTTTCTACCTCGTTTCATATATTCACGTACCTATAAATGAATTAAATTTAATTTTGGTCGTTACAGATTCTTATATCTAGCTATTTCTAAAGTTAATACTGTAAAAGAAAGAGAAAGAGCTACATCGCTCTGAAGGTGTAGAAAGAGGAATAATAATAAAATATCCTCCACGTCAATTATGATCCCTATAAAATAAGATATGAAAGTATGCTACTTCAAGTTTAAATATATTATATAGAGAGCAAATACTCGTGTACGTTATTTTTATAGTTTAGATATAATAAAATTATTAGCAGTGATTGTACTCGGTGGGGTGAGTGTTCCAGTTATCGGCACTATAATTATCTATTAAATAAATAATGTTTATGTTAGAGTTTATTTGTGCAGTTATATTGTTGTTTATCTAGGGTAGTGTCTGGTGTGTAATGGTATCTATAGTGACAATTAAAAAGCTGTAGAGTTTGTTTGTACGCGTTAATCTCTGAAAATGTTGCATCGCTTTAGATGAAATTGTAAGAAGCTAAGGTGAAGTTTGCTGTTGTACTTTTTATCGCGACCTGATCCTCAGGGCTAAATCTAGTTGAAAATGTTGTTCCAACTTTTGGACTTCACCGTTTTTGCTTATTAGGTACTCGTACGTGTGTTACTTTATGTACAAGTACTTTAAAAAAAGTATTCTATTATCAGCCAGATTACATTGCTATTATAGATATAATTTAAACAAAAATTAATTATTAATATTGTTAACATAATTAAAACGGTTTTCGGTTGTAAATTTAATGAATTTTTAGGCTTTGAAAGGTTGGTTTTGATAGACTTTATGTTGACCTATTTTCTTCTTTTGGGCCTTGTTAAGGAAGCCTTACACACAGTAAGTGAGTGTCTAAAACATAGTGAATGAGTGACACTCCTATATCCCCAGAGGTAGATCTAAAGAGACCAAGGTCCGTATTCACTATCTTTTTTTTCGTTTTCGCGGAGCCCGCACTTTTAACTATCAAAATCTTGTCATAATATTAATAAAGAGCTGCGCTAATAAATGCATCGCGCATGGGTGCGGACATCTTTGAGGGCAGTTCCCGCGGGTTTGCCGCAAGAATTAAAATAAAAAAATAAATTATAAAAATTAAAAAATCCGCCTGCACAAAAAAGTTGGAAACAAGATTCCCACATAATTATTTAATTTGATGCAGTCGGAGGCACTTCACTAAGTTCATCGAGAATCATTATATCTATATCTATATCTTACACTTGGGCGATCAAAACGAATCTAACGTCGTCATAATTGTATAAATCCGTTCAGTGGATTGTTAGATATCCAGTAATAAAGATTTTTACATACATATATACATACATACATACGTACAAGATACGCGCGAAAAACATAACCCTTCCTTACAGTCGGGTAAAAAACATGGTGAATAAGGACGCAATACTAAATAAGTGACACCCCTACGTCTGATAGTTCACTTAATTTAATTATCTTATCAACACTTATTAACACGGTATAATATATAGTTGTGTGAGACCACATTGTTTACTAGGTGCTCCACTAATGTGAAAGTCTCACTATTTCGGGCCTATGCCCAGTCATTTTACACATGGGCTAGCCACACGCAGCGGGCTGTCAATGCACTGAAAGCGCAATATAACAATGGTTTCAGGTTCTTGATGGCACTGCCTCGGTATTGTAGCGCATCAGCAATGTTTGCGGAAGCTAACATTGATGGCTTTGCAGCTATATTGCGCAAGCGAACCGCATCGCTGATGAGCAAGGTGAGTGACAGTTCCTACAGGTATTATTGAAATTCCTTTATAAAGGCATTGGAACAATTTGCACGTGTAAAAATAAATAGTATAGTTGTCCTAACATAGTTTTAAGAACACTGTATACTAACACAATTATGGAGCATTGGTCTGAATTAAATTATTATTATTATTATGCTTTCACTAATACGAGGAGGACGAAAGTTAAGTTTGAATGGATCTTGACATTAATTGTAAAAAAATAATTCCACGAAAAGAATCATAACGAAATTTTAAAACTTATTTCTTTTTCCTTAAAGTTTATTCTCCCTTGGAAGTATTAATCATAATTTATTTATTTCAGAATGGCGTCCATAAAGTATTAGATAAAAAACCTTAACCTTATGTTAGTAACATAAATAACTAAAAAATATATAAAATCATGTGCCTGAAACCGCTCAAATACTAGGCCACTGTCTACATCATATGTAGTTGTATCCAGTGTCCCAGCATCGAACTGTCCCATCTATCACACAATGATCCCATCGAGCTATGAGAGTAAGGGAATAGACACTTGTGTCTGCGCCCACACTTGTGCACTATAACATCTCCTGCGTAATTGGCTAGATGAGGTTGGCCGCCGTAACCGATATCGGATAGGAGATAATTATTACGTAGCGAGGAAAACCACTAGTCTATCAAATAGGTTAAAAGTGTATCGAGATGCCGTGTGGTGCCGTGTGGTGCCGGCTTAAGAATAGTACCACCCCATCTCTTCCCGTGGGTGTCGTCAAGGCGACTAAGGGATTTCACCCCGGAGGACGGGCAGCAGCGTCCTCTGCGTACTTAAAGCCTTACTGCGATCGCCAACCCGCTCGCCAAGCGTGGCGATTATGGCAATTACCCCCAGGATCAACATACCAGTAGGTTCTACTGGGGAGACCCGTGCCCAGCAGGGGGCCATCATATGGGTTGATATGTATGTATGTATGTATGTATCGAGATAATACACAGTTGACAAGGAAGACAACAGTACCGTTCACCCTAGTTATTTGCATTCGCTACGTGGCGACAAACAGTTGTAAATGTAATCACTACACAATTATAACACTATTTAGTTCTTATAAATCAAAAGTCCCTGTCATTACTCTATTATTGTGCTTAGGAATAGGTGTGATAAAAAAATATAATAAAAAAAAGAACTGTAAAATAATTGATTAAAAAAGTACTTACAGGAGTAGGTACAAAAAAATTAAAAAGCTTACTAAAATTTTAAAAAAAATAGTTACAACATAGTAAATAATTACTTAAAAGTATTAATTTAAACTACTTAGAATTTAAAAAAGAAGTTTACAAAAATGGCAAAGGATAAGATAAAAACATCTGAGTTTTTGATTCAAAGCTTAGCAGCTACAATTAGTAAGTATTTTTTTACTTTTTTTTAATAATTTAATTACTTAAATTGGTTCCAAAAAGGACATAGTTCATACATTTGTGCACAATATTAGGCGCATATTTGCAATATTTGCAGGGGGTTGTTTAGTCAACTGAACAAAGACTGTGGGATAAATTAATTAGAAAACTAGACGGATCACATCTACAATAATAATATATAGTTGCAGAGTTCGTATGTTTGTTTGGTTGGACACGATAGTCTCAGAACCCACTGGTTCGAATTAAAAAAATATTTTAACGCGAATACTCCCTTTATCGAGGAATGCTACCCTTAGTCTATATAGCATCACGCTACGCAAAAACGGCGAATAATGACGCAGACGAAGTTGCGCAGGTAATAAATAATAATATAATAATAATATTTTTTATTGTTCTAAAAATCGTTATACATTTTACATATCCCAATAATTACATAGAAGATATTTATAAAAGTTTTATGAAATGTTGAACGTTGGTAGCCATACTAGTATGAACTGTATTACAGCTGTCAGCGCCTTCTATTCGTGGTACAAATTGGTATTTTATGATACAGAGATAAACAGTTAATTTTGAGATTTAAATTAAAAAAATGGTTGAAAGTCGGTTAACGATATATGTATGTTTGTAAACTTTCCCGATTTGTACACATTATAGAATTTTATAACTACGAATTTATAGCTACGGGTCTTAATCGCATAAATATTTTATTTTAAGGCTAAATACCTTTGTTTATTTCCCGACGTTTCGACCGTATTGCAACGGCCGTGGTAACGGGTAGACTTAACGGTTAACGAACGATAATTTTACGCGAATAAACAACCATGCCTGTGACATTTTTTTTCCAATTGTATCGCATGTCGCTGCAATCGCCAAAATATTGATGACATTGTAATTAACAACCATCTGTGACAGCTTTAGTAGAACCGGGCGCATGCGCCCGACGGCTACATACGGCAAATACTTTAGCCTATCAGCAGGCAGAATCGCCATTCGCGTAGCTAGCAATCAGTCAATAACGTGACTGCTTAGCAACCAATCAATAATGTGACCGTTGCTACACGTACTTTTTCGTGCGTGCACCCCGTCATCGATTTATAAGATGTTATCAAATCGATTAAAAGCATCAAGTATACCTTGATAAACACAAGCGTTATTTTTGTGTCCTTTCAGGTCAGGTACTTCAGTAAAAGTTGACAAAACACCTCATAAGAATTCATAAGCTATGATAGACGTAAATATAATGTGTATACATGTCAACCACACTGCTGGGCACGGTTCTCCCCAGTAGAGCCTACTTATTAAAGGTCCTGGGGGGTAATTGCCATAATCGCCACGCTTGGCGAGCCTGGGTTCCGAGTCTGGGTGTACTTTGCGTCCGTGACTTGTATGTTTGTAAAGTCCCCCGCGACACAGGGCTTGTATCCTAGTGTGGGAGTCGTCTTTTAAAAAAAATATACATACCTACGCATATACATACCACATATATATACATAGATACCGTATAATTACATATTGTCATACTAAAGTGATAACTCAACTGATTCTATAAAGAATAAAGTACGAACCTTCGTCTTAAAGTTGAAGCAGTTAGGTACCATCCTAATTTCGAGGGGCAGTGCATTCCAGAGTAAGACAGATTAAACTAGGAAAGAGGATCCGACGAATCCAGAAGAATGAGCAGGACATAGAAGAAGAAGATTGAAGATCTCTGCTATGGTTGGAGCACAAGTATTGAAAGTTACATGACAAGTAAGAGGGGAAAGAAGGAGAATTAAGGATAGAATAAAGTGTATTGAGAGCGCAAATTGCGTCGTTGGTGAATAGGGGGCCATTTAAATTGGAAACGGTAGAAAGATCGGTCGAACTTACAAAGATTAAAGATGAATCGAATGCAGTTATTTAAAAGTCGGTCATATTTATAGAAGAGCTCTGCATTCAGATCAAGATAGCATACATCACCTTAATCGATTAAAGGAAATATCAACTTCTGGACGAGCATTATTTTAGTTTCCAAAGAAAGAACATTTTTTAGACGGTGTAAAGCCTGCAGAGTAAAACCGGCAGAGTAGAGTTTTATCAAGGATAAAAACAACAATTTATAGTTTGCATTGTGAGAGCAAGTAAGTTTTAGTTCAGATGGGATCTATCCTATCCTCTCCATTACCCATGTTGTATCTTCTACTATCTAATGATTACTGTAAAGATACCACATTAAGGCTAGAAGTTACTTTTGGAAGTAACTTACCTATTTGTAATACGTATCAAAGAATAAGAAGGCCTATGACTCAGTGGTGAGTGTGACGACCGAGCAGATGAAAATACTAGCAAAGATAAATAACGTTACCATTGGTCGGGTGACCGCTTTTGGAAATTACACACATCAAAAGTGTCTAGGGATCAAGCATTTTTATGCGGATTTCTTGAGATTGAGATGTGGCTTTGTAATAAATTTATGATTTTATAAATTTATATGGATCCTTTTTGGTGC
The DNA here is from genome assembly GCA_945859575.2 of Herminia tarsipennalis. Taxonomy (NCBI): domain Eukaryota; kingdom Metazoa; phylum Arthropoda; class Insecta; order Lepidoptera; family Erebidae; genus Herminia; species Herminia tarsipennalis. The sequence goes on along the minus strand of OX243849.2, from coordinate 18,475,611 downwards.
ATTTCATAATTTGAATCAGGAACTGTGAATCAAATTCGAGTAAAAGATGAAAATCAGCTGTCAATATTTTCCCTATAAAAACATACAACGCATTGAAGACATTATTAGTGCTACTGTTTACCTATTACTGATTAAAACCAACGTTATTATGGAGCGGCGACGTCATTTAAGCAGGGAAGAACTGCTCAGAGCCGTGGGAATGATAGAAGCTGGTTCCCGGCAACATACTGTGGCTTTAGCTCTGAATACAAGTCAGAGTGTTATCAGTCGACTTTGGACACGTTACCGAAGCACTGGTACCGTGGCTGAGCGCCATGGAGGACGGTATCGCTGCACCACACGGAGACAAGACCGATACATTCAAATCTTAACTCGAAGAGGTCCAACAATAACCGCCATGATGTTAGCCGTGAGGCTTCATCACTCTTCAGGGAACTTAATTAGCGACCAAACAGTCAGAAACCGCTTGCATGAAGTGAACCTTCATTCCCGAAGACCGCTACGGGTACCACCTATAGCAATGCACAATCGTAGGATTCGATATCAATGGGCTCTTGAACACAGAAATTGGGCAGAAGAACAATGGCGTTTCGTGTGCTTTTCTGATGAGTCTCGTTTTGGTATGAGACCGGATACAAGACGTATACGACACTGGAGAACCCCTGGACGCCAACAGCGATTAAAATCCATGCCAGGAAGTCCATCCTTATAGTGGTGGAACCATCATGGTATGGGCGGGTATTTCGATCGGCGGAAGAACTGAGTTGATTTGGATCAGAGGCAACCTCAACGCTCAAATTTATGCTGAGACGATTGTATCAGACGTCATCGTTCCTCTACAAGTGCAAATCGGTCCCTTATTTCAGTTAATGCATGATAATGCACGACCGCACACCGCAAGAGTTGTAAGACAGACTCTCGCCGCAGCTAACATCAATGTCCTGCCCTGGCCTGCTCAGTCGCCAGACTTGAACCCGATTGAGCATGCATGGGATATGCTACAGAGAAGAGCTCTGCCGAATATGGAGGGTATCCAGTCGCAAGAAGACCTTTTTTTGTTGTTGCAACGAACATGGGCGGCCATTCCACAGCGTGATTTGGATGAACTCATTTTGAGTATGCCAAACCGATGTTCTTGTGTTGTTAGTGTTCGCGGTAGAAACACGGATTATTAATTGTTTAAGTTACCCAATAAAATTTTAAAGAAAACTGTTATTTCAGTCTTTTTTTCGAACTTTAATGTTAGTGGTTCAAATGTCAAAAATCCCTTTATTAGGAAAATGGCAAATTTCTTTATTAATGCAAAGGTGACTTGGTTTATCGTTACTGTGACAAACGAAAACACTTTATTTGATGAATCCTTAAAGAAATAAAAAAAAAAAAAACAATCAGGAGAAAAGTTATTGCAAAAATATATGTTGATCCCTAGACACTTTTGATGTGTGTATATTGGACTCCTAAACTCTCTCTATTCGTGATGGATCAGTGACGGAATAGATGATACATTTGTGCACTACCTTAATATTAACACGTAGTTGAAGTCATTGATGAGATTGTTATTGAAAACTGTTAGGAGCACAATATAATTATATTATAGAGGTGTATTAACAAAGGAATTGAGACAAAATCTTCCCATAACAGTAGGACTATAATATAGGAGTAGGAGTATAATAGAGTGGTAATTAAATCGGTGTATTCCCTGCACAATTACTTCAATATGCACATATGCCGCGCTTTATCGACAAAAACTGTAACTGCTCTCATAGGAAATGAACTTCCAACCAGTATTTTTCGATGAATTCTAATTGTATCAACAAATAGATACCTACAATTCATATAAAACACGTGTTACTTATCACAAAGCAATCCTATCCGTATTTACATAAATAAGTATTTACTTTAGAGCTGTAATTACATGTTTAGCAATGAATCGTCATTATAGACATTGTAAATAGTAGATAGGACTAAATGCGTCTGCGAAAGTGAACGATCGATGTTGAAAAGTATTAGGAGGAACCCCGCAGGCCGTTGAACAAAAAAGTTCAATGACATGTTGAGGTGTTACTAGTGACCACTACACTATAGTGTCTACCTCGTACAAAGTGACAACAATTTCAAATGTCGAATAGAAATACAGTCCTATGAACTCACAGGACGGTATTTTGACACTTATGACAAATGACCGTTGTTGTTATCCTTGTTACACAAGTGTAGACTTTTATTTAATTTTGACAACTTCCGTCTAATTGTCGCAAAAGTCTTATCGTGTAAAAGTCTTATTGTCGGCGGTAAATTGTCCAGCTTACTAGTAGTACCTATAGAGGTACGTGCAGTGGTGACATGCGCAATGAGCCCTGGATTAGATACTCGAATATTTTCAAATACAATAATTGCATATTTAAAAGATAGAAAAAAATGAAGTCCAGACCCAGGAATCGAACCCGAGACTTACAAACAACCGTATGCAAATCCGGGGCAGGAATTGAACCACCTATCTGGACTACATAGTCCAGATAGGTATAATTTGAGGCGTAGTAACGTTACTAAGCCTCAAATTACTCTATCATTTCATGCTCGCGAGTTGGGCCTTCGCATGCGCCATCTAGCCGGTAGATAGAGAACTATCACGGCTTTAGTTATTGGTTTGTTACAGAGAGCATTTTAACAAATTTTGATGTCGCAGGCCGAATATTTAAGTAATTTTTATAAGCATTTCTTATCAATTACTTTACAAATACAATAATTGCATTTTTGAAAGATAGAAAAATCGATAATAAATGAATTTTGATAGAACAGTTTTTGGTAACCCTATGTAGCGGCTCCAATCAAGCAAGAAAATCCGAATTCGAAGACTTCGTAGACTTGAGATGTCGCATGATGAATTATTGTCATATTTTAGTATGCATACGCATAATAGTGGAAACAGATTAAAATTGGTTTATTGTTTTATAACCATTGGAGTTAGCAAGTGGAACAACAATTACGAAACTATAGTGATTTCATAAATTGTTGTTCCAAGTCTGGGTATAATTTGTGCTCATTATGTTCATCTCAGGTATTATTCCCATAAATTGCTATAAACAGCTAATGTGTGTACATTAAAAATACTTGAGATAAAATTGGATTAACTATCTTCAAAACGGCTATCAAACAATACTAAAAGTGGGCACTGACTAAAGTTATGCGGTGTAATGTTACAAAGCGAGTATTCACGCAGTTAGCACGTGCAAAGGAACACGAACACGCGAGCAACGAGCCGCTTGTTGCTCGCGAGTTAAGCAGCAATCAAAGACAACTACGTCGTCAGACGAATATGGAGCACGGGTGAGGAGCAAGCATGTTCACACGGATTTTTAGCAAACGGTGTAATGTGATGCTCGCCGGGAATATTACATTACACCGCCTAACTTTGGTCAGAATCCACCTTAAGAACCGTCCTGAATAAACTAGTCAGAATTTTTATTAAAAAAAGCCATCAAACTTGTTCACCCGTTTTAAGAAGAAGAAGAAGAAGAAGAAAATTTTTTAATACTACGACAGAACGTAAAATTAAACACTTATTGAATATTACAAAGGAGGTAGAAAGGTTGGCGCGGTGCAAATAAGGATCTACGTCAGCTATTGTTGTCGTCGGTCTACTTCACAACGCTGATATTCTTGTAGGCCCTTTTTAGTTTTTATAGTTTCGCCATGTCCGTCCGTCCGTCCGCAGCTTAGCTCAGAGACTGTTAGTGCTAGAAGGCTGTAATTTTGCATGGATACATAAATTTCTTGCGCCACCAAAAGAATGAAATCTTTAAAAAACATTTTTTTTTTAGGGTAGGTACCTCCCCTACATGTAAAGTGGGTATGTCATTTTTTTCTCACCTACCTCATCGTGTGGGATATCATTAAATAGGTATTTTAAAAACGTAATGGGGTTGTAAAGATCATTTTTAGATTTAGGGATCCGTTTGTGAAATATTAAGCTTTTAAGTGCATTTTTTTGTTAAAGTCAAGTGTGTCCCCGCCAGCTAAATGGTTCATGTTGGGTATGTGAAAAAATCACGGTAGTAGTATATATAGTAAAATTAAAAAGAAAAATAACACAGCTAAGTAGTAGGCTTTACAAGTTTACGAGTAACAGCTGATCAAATGAGAAGTAACAAAATTTTCGTACAAATTCCATTGAAAATGATTAATAAATTGATATGTACGTATACGTACGTTGTAAGTATGAAACAAAAACAACATAAATTCGGATGGACTTCGGAGGGGAACTACGGAACCCTACATTGTGCGTGGCCTGACATGCACTTGCTCGGTTTTTGTTTTTACTGCCGCTGTCACATACAACAATACTTATTAATACAATTCTAATACTGCCTCTGTGGCGAGTGTCTCCTACTGCTACGCAAGAGGTCGTGGGTTCGATCCCCACCCAGGATAAAACTTTGTGTGATGAGCACGATGGTTTATTCTGTGTCTGGGTGTTATTTATGTATAATATGTACGTATTTAGAAATATATAAGTATGTTTATCAATTGTCTGGTTTCCATAGTACAAGCTTAGTTTAGGATCAGATAGCGTTGTGTGAGTTGTCCCAAGATATAAAAAAAAACTTGAGAGGTGTCAAGGGACACCCGGATGGAACGAAGTTCCTTTCGATTAATTAGTGAAGTGAATTGTAATATGTTATTTTTTCTTATAATCGTCGCGACACCACACTGTTCAATGCGATATAGAAAGACGGAACGAAAATAACTGACTTGCTTTCTATGAGAGAGAGAGAGAGAGACAGACAGAGAAACACGCGCATGCCTCACGGCTTACAACTATAGCAAAAAGTATTGTTACAACTTTTGGTCTTAATTTTTTCCTTCTAGCCCACTTTCGCAACGCGCGATAAGGAACTTCGTTCCAAAAATGCATCTTACAGTTTTGACGGTACAGTGCCACAGAAATACACACATATACACTCGCCAATCTTGGAATACCTCTCTGTTTCCGTCGGGTGTAAATAGTCACCCAGTTGAAGTTCACATTCAATTAATCCGTAACCATTTTTTTCCAGTATCCTTCCTGGCAATTCAAACTGGGTTCGTTTACGCATGGCCATCATATAATGTGGCCAACTTTACGTCCAATATGACAGTGTTGTCCAGAACTATGTCTTCGTTGGAAATATCACTGTTGGGCAGTTTGCCAAACCTTGGCGGTTTGTTAGCCATGCCTTTGTGTGGTTGGGCCTTTAATACTCTTGGTAGGAAATATGCCACTATGCTTTTTGGATTACCTTATGTAGTAAGTATAATACTTTTTTATTTATTATCGGAATGCCAACAGAATTTACAACTCTCATCACTATAGAATATTGCGAAACTAGTATTTTTGGTAAAGTGGTTATGTTGGGAGGTTAGACGTTTTGAGAAAGTGGTCATTATGGGAAACTGGACCTTACCTAACCATACATTGCTTAAAACAATGTCACATCAACATGTCAATAACTTAGGTAAATTAGGAAAAACAAAAACCACAGCTTGTATTTATTTTGTGTCATTGGCTACAATTTTGATTTTGAATAGTCGTTTCATTTATAATAGTTAGTCTCCGTGACTCCATTCAAGTGGAAATTTCCAACACCAGGGATTCCACTCGCGTATTTATAACATTTTTATGGTCTAAACTGTTTTTTTTTTTAATTTAATTGTTTTTTGGTAACTGGTTACTAAGTTAGAATTACCGCACAAAAATAAGAAACACTCTCGGGCGCTATAATAAAATAAGTTTGGGGAGCTCTGAACTAATCATTTCCTTTTTACAGATCTCCTGGTCAATAATATCTGTAACAAGCAACGTCACCCTGATTCTCCTGGCAGTCGCCATAGCTGGTGTTGGTGTTGCCGGTCAGAATGTGTCCATGATTTACATATCGGAGATTGCGCACGATTCGATAAGAGGAGGTTTGACTTCGTGCTCGGCTGCTGGATTCTTTTTAGGTTCGTTTATATTTTATGTTTTAATATCTACCAGGACAGGCTATAATTACCCTACGCCTGAATACGTCTGAATAGGCGGTATAGTAATAATAATAAAGGCTTTATTTATTCCATACAAAGTTTACAAGTTTTTAGGTTCATAGATTTTCGAGTTTTATTACAACTACTTGTAGTGAAAGCCTCCTCTAATTGTTTTCACCATGTTCTATCTCCACGTATTTCTTGCTGTGGCAACTATATCGTAACTTCATCTTTTGAGTGGTCTTCCTTTTCGTCTTTTTGTCATTAATGGGTACAATTAGTGACGATTTTGGACCATTTGCTTTCATCAGTTCTCTGAACGTATCCGGCTCATTTCCGTTTCTGGCTCAAAATAAATTTATGCTACGTCTTGTAATTTAGTAATATTCCTTATTTTACTGTGTCTCACTCTGTCACTTATTTTTAAGCAAGCTCCTTACCATGCCTTTTTGACACACCCTTACTTTACCTAAATGTGTCGTGGTAAGTGACCATGTTTGAGAAGCGTAAGTGAGGCATGGTTGGAAGTACGTTTGCATGGCTTTGGATTATAGTGAGATTGGAAGGTTCTTCTTAAAAAATAGAATAGGCGGTATATAGTGCTCAAATTGTATTGGACCATAATAATATCTCAAAACTGATTTTGGTTACGGCATTTTTTTTTCAACAGAAACTAGACTAGCCAATGAGACAAGAGAACAAGTTTATTATTTGTAAACCTCTAATGGGGATTGGCCAAAATTATTGACCTCTATGTTTTATTTTATATTTCGAAAATATAGACCAATCTAAGAAACTAATTTGAAGGCTTTTTTTATTTTCACTGTGGTTATGTTTTTATTAATTTTTAAAGTTTTGATTGTTTTTATTTGCGATGACGTCATCACTGGCATACAAACTGTAGATCTTTGCCTCAAATGACAATCGAACAATCGTGGTCTATATTACATTTTAAAATTAAATAATGAATTTAGATCCTGAAGATGCCTCAAAAAGCATAATTGGGCCTTATTTACTATTAAAATGAAGACACTCGATCGGGTAAACTGAGCTTTAAATGTGCAAAACGAAACTTATCTGCTCTTACTGGAATAATATAATTTAACTTTGTATAGGTACTTAAAAAAAATTACAGATACTTATCTATTATCTACTTTCACTTTACAGGTATCCTAATATCGTACATACTAGGAGGAAACTTATCATACACGACGGTGGTTTTTACTCACTTAACTACGGGTGTACTCACAATACTGTTGATCGCGCTACTACCTGAATCTCCTGTGTTCCTGGTACTTGTCGGAAAAGAAGAGGTATTTTTCCTTTGAAATATTTCATTGTTATTCCGAACCAATATTATAATTGTGAACGTAAATCTGTCTGTCTGTCAAGTTTAAGCCGCGGTGAATCGATTTAGAAAAAAATTGGTATAGAGATAGTTTCAGTCCCAGTAAAGGACATAGGATAGCATTAACATCCACGCGGACGGAGCCACGGGTGAAATCTAGTGTTACCTTAATTCGATACTGAACAAAACTGGTGGTTTTTCGCCATTTATTATTTAACTTTAGAACTATACGCTTAGTACATTTCTCTCTTTATTTGTTAGCGCTGTCTTTGGTATTGGGTTATCTCGGCGAATGCAGAAATTAATCCCAGCTGTGATTTATAATTGGTTCAAAATTTTGCCAGAAAGGCCTTTTAACGTTATGGTACCTAAACGTAAGCCGGTCTCAAACTTACCTACCGTTAACTGTATGTTAGACACCTGTCCCACCAGCAACGATGAACGAGAAACGAGTAGCGATTTGTCGCTCAAGAAACGTGCAACAGATGTATTTTGTAGATCTCGTCCGTGTAAACAAAAGAGTGTGAACGGTCAGCGATCAACTTATTATTAATATCTGCATCTCTTTTGTTTACATCGGATCTACATAAGTATGTACGTTTCTTGAGTGATATATCGCCACTCGCTACTCGCTTTCTCGCCGTTGGTGGGACAACTCTAGTAGCGAAGCTGACATTTAGTGACGTCCATAGATAGAACACCTTTCGGGGTTTCTGTCTATAGGAGGTTTTTTCGAAACGCATTAATATCAGTTCAACTGCACTGAAAAAGTGACAGCAATTTCTTATGCCGAATCGAATGATACTATCCTATCGTATCTATCATATATCGATTTTTTTTTCTGATACTATCCATACTAATGTTATAAATGTGAAAGTAACTTTGTCTATTTGTCTGTTACGCTTTCACGCTCGAACAACTAAACCGATTTGGATGAAATTTGGTATGGAGATAGTTTGAGTCCCGGGGAAGGACATAGGATAGTTTTTTTCGCGATAGCCGACATCAACGCGAGCGGGGCCGCGGGCGAAAGCTAGTAATATTATAAAGCTGAAGAGTTTGTTTGTTTGAACGCGATAATCTCAGGAACTACGGGTCCAAATTAAAAAAACTTACTTACTGTTAAATAGCGCATTTATCGAGGAAGGCCATAGGCTATATAACATTACGCCATGACCAATAGGAGCGAAGCAGCAATGAAAAATGTAGCAAAAACGGGGAAAATTTACGCCGACGAAGTTGCGCGTGTCAGCTAGTTGTAGATATTCTTGTTGCTCAAGTATAGACTTCCTTTTGATTTTGTCAAATGAGCGTTTAAATATCAAAGTGAAATGGAAGTCTTGTTGCTGTTGTCGGAGGTAGCCACTCCAGCATACTACTGCGTCAGGTGAAGGGTAACGTTTTTTGAGAGTATGTAGGTGTTGGTCTGTTTTTTTTTGTCATCCTCTAAAGCCCAATAGGGGGATATGAATGTCGTTAGATTAGTCTAAATCGTAGAAGAAACATTGATTTTCACGAAAGTACAAAATTACTAATTATTTCTAAGAGCTCGTATCGATATGATTTGTAATATTATTATGAATAAACTAGCTGACCCGCGCAACTTCGTCTGCGTAAATTTTCCCTTTTTTCTTTTTTCTTCCTTTTTTTTTTACAACATTTTTCATTGCTGCTCCGCTCCTATTAGTCGTAGCGTGATGTTATAACCTATAGCCTTCCTCGATAAATGAGCTATCCAACAATAAAATATTTTTTCAATGCCGCCCAGTAGTTTCTGAGATTATCGCGTTCAAACAAACAAACAAACTCTTAGGGTATGAAAAATAGATGTTGGCCGATTCTCATAGATACCGGATAAGCACAAAAAATTTCATCAAAATCGGTCAAGCCGTTTCGGAGGAGTATGGCAACGAAAACTGTGACACGAGAATTTTATATATTAGATATAGTACAATATGTACCTACATAAAAGTGTGGTATACTTTTGTTCAAATTTGAAAATAATTAAATTGGACCAACTGCGAATTAGACCAATTGCTAATATGGTGTATTGGGCCAATCGCGCCTAAAGGATTGACAATATTCATCATATCAACCCATATGATGTCTTACTTCTAGGCACGGGTCTCCCCAGTAAAACCTACTTTTTTTAGATTCCAGTGTGAAATCTCTTCTTGTGGGTGTTCTCGCCTTGAGAACCCCCACGGATAGAAATGGGGTGGCACTATTCTTAAGCCGGTATCACACGATTAGATATATTATAATGTTTCAATTAAACACTCGGGTTTTTTGTATAATTAAATATGTCTGTAGCTGTCCTGGCGTACTTCGTACCGCCTATTTTTTTTTGTGAATCGGTTTCAATTGTAAATTTAAACCACTCTCGAATCCACTGGAACACACAAAAAAAATCTTCAAAATCGGTCTAGCCGTTTAGGAGGAGTTCAGTGACATACACACGTACCTTAGAATTATATATATAAAGATTAGTAAAAACCTACATATTCATATAATGGTAATTATGTTTCAGAAAGCAGCAAAAGCAGTATCATTTTATAGACGATTGGACGTCAAATCAAAAGAAGTGGAGGCGGAGATAGCCAAGATTAGATTGTTGGTGGACCCGAGATTGGAGAAGATATTACAAGAAGAGGAACTCGCTGGTTAGTAAATCACCATCACGATGTATTGGACACCACTATGACAAGAAGGGCCTTTCACAGAATAAATTAAAGATTAAAAAAAAGAGAGGTGTCTTATAGACACCCAGCTGAAACTTATCGCTATATATTTTTTAGTGTTTATATTAGGTACATAATGAGTATAAAAAAAAGAAAAGAAAAAATATTAATTTTATTAATAATAATAAAAACAGTAAAGAATGTAAAGATAAGATTTTCAAATAATTTTGCTTAATCTCAAAATTGACGGCTTGCTGAATCGATTGAAAAAAGTTTTTGTTGCTTAGCTAATCGGTAAGTGCATCAAAAAAAGAATTTATAACAACACAAAAAGAGCTACTAATTCTTGGATTCAATCCTTCAACCTTTTCTTACTTGTAAGATTGAAACCGTGATTTGTGCCTCGGAACCACGGTAACCGATGCATAGGCCTTATTCAACTTAAAAAAGATGTCCGTTTTCAGTGTCTTTTTTCATTTATTTCATTGTTACACTTTTCTTAATCTAGCTCTTTAACAAATGATAACGTGCGATAAAGAACTACGTTCTAACAAAATTAAATGTTTTACCGGTCACTCTTTTCTATTAAAATCTTGAGAGAAGACATTGCTGTTTCGTTCAATTTTACGATGTTCTAAGGGAACTGACTTAGGCATGAAACCTATACTACGCAACTTTTGCGTTATTGCTGAAGTTTTTTATTTTTTTTTATTCAACGAAATGAAGAGACATGCCGGTCGTGCCTCTGATGGTCACGAGACACCTATAACAGTATCGGTGCCACCCAAATGTTTGTTTGGCAAAGATCTGAATATCACCGCACCGCGCTCCTCATTTGAGACATTAGTTCGTAAATCTAATTTGCCCAGTAATTACACTTGCTACATGCCCAATAACTGACACTGTTGTGGTACCCATCAAGACAGAAGAAGCGGCGGTAGCCTAATGGCTAAGGCATCGGTCTCGCAATCGTGAGGTCGCGGGTTCGAATCCTACCCATTATACTACCGACGTGAACCCACTCCTAACACAAGCCTTTGAGCTTGGCTGGTGGGGGTTAATAAGATTGCTAGTAATGTGGGACTCAATCCCACAATGCTAGTTATCTTTAAAAAAAAAAAAGACGGCCTATGGCTTAGACCTACTAATAAATGAAGAGGTCATTGTTCGTACAGATTATGAGTATAAAAACATGTCGCAGATGTAATTATCATAAGCAATTCTATTATCGTATTTACTAGACGTTGATACCTGATACAGATTATTTGTAGAGCTTATCTCTGCGGTAACAACGGGGAAAACCTGTGATATGTAAGATGAGATGGCTTTTGAGTGTATACAAAGTAAACATACAAATCTTAGAATAAGACAAATATAGCGAATGAAACATGGGACACAGTTATAGATTTGGTGTTTTAACGCCCAATGTGTGTATTTTTGTCATATTATATCATATGCATCACGCAGGTACCTATGTGTATCAATATATCTAAATATGTCGTAATGTTGCAACTGAAAAGAGCTTATGTACACATGCTATAATAATAAAAAAAGCCTTTTAATTCTTGCAAATTTAAAAATACAAAAATATTGAATGTCAACACTCTAAAAATCTATTACATGCTAAATTTAAATATAATTTAAATAACTTACTGTGATTGTTTATTTAATTAGTTTAAATGTCGTGTATAAATAACTGTAAAGAATTCAGATGCGTAATTAATTCGGTTTGAATAAAATATTTACATAATTCAGTTATTATTAAATTTAAATTGTATTTCTAAAAGATTAGCTATAATAATACACAACAAATTGACACTTGACAGTTCACGTCAAATCCTGAATCGCGATATTGAAGATTTCACGTTGCTAGCTACGTATAGAAGTTCCTAACGCTAACCGTTACGCCGCGGCCCGCCAGGCACGATCTCCTCCTCGCCTGGTCAGAGGACCGCCCATCCTACCTTTGTGTTGGAGGGACGGATCACCTTATAACATTTTAATCATAAAAAAAATGTTATACTGGTCAATGGTCTGCATCTTTTATGTTCATTATTAATTTGATTAAACAATGATACGCATTTGTAATTGTTACAGACGTTGAAACTGTAGAAAAGCTGATGGAGGGAAAAGAAGTAGAAGTTGAGAAGAAAAATGAATCGGCTTGGAAGTTCTTGAGTAAGTAGCACATTTTTAGAAGTTTTTTTTTTTATTCTAAGTTTAACATCATAGTCTAGGTTGACCACAGCGTTAAAATTCCTGTTACTGTTTAGTCTCATAGCCTTTATATATTATATTTATTATAAAAATGCTACTCCATAGGGCCATTTGATCCCTATCATTAACCTACCACTACTAAAAGCTACTCTCGCCGAGATCAAAAAAAAAAAAATCTAAATCTTTGTTCTTTAAGAGAAGTACCTGGATGACCGAGCTTAGCTCGGTATTTTTAAACGACGTTTTCTAAAAATGAAATCTAGATAGATCGATTTGTCGCCCCGAAAACTCTTGCATACTAAATTTCATGAAAATCGCTGGAGCCGTTACTGAGATTCAGATTATATAATATATAGGTATATACAAGAATTGCTTGTTTAAAGGTATAAGATAAGATGGAACAGGTTAGCTCACTGTGCTGTTGAATCAATATTTTGTATTTATAAAAAGACAACTCCTGCGCTGGGGAAAACAATTCGACGGAGTAAACTTTATAAACAGATTTGGAACAACTATGTATTTGTGTAAACTACAAATAATTGATCCGATCTGGAATCGTTCCTATTACCTATCGCACAGCAATCGAAGGCAGTACAATTTTGTATGAATGAGTAATGTGTGTGATCATTTATATTTAATATTGTAATTATCCAGTGAAATCCAAGTCATCGAAACGAGCCCTAATAACATCGCTGACCGTCATATCTGCTACTATTTTGATGGGATGCGTTGTGCTGCAAGTGTATGCCGAGCCGTTGTTTGCTGAAGCCGTACCTTCGATGTCAGCCAGCCAGTGTGCCATCTTTGTAGCGTTGGACTTCTTGATAGCTAGCATGGTGTGCGTTTTTGTGGTAGATAGATGTGGCAGGAAGGTAAGACTATTTGTAAACTTTTTAATTTAACTGATGTTTATAAAAAGCAAAATAAGTAATATCAGCTATTTAACGTTTCAACAGTTAGAATTTAAGCCTTGAGTGTGAGAAAGGACATTATCTTCTTAAAACAATTTACAAAAACAACATATATTGCCAAACTAAGCGGAACTTGTACTGTGGCAACCAGACAAGTGACATAAAAAATAAATTACATGACTGAATAAATACGAGACACAGAATAAACCATCGTGCTCATCACACAAAGTTTTATCCTGGTTGAGGATCGAACCCACAACCTCTGGCTTAGCTGCCAAGGTCACTAGGACAACAGGCAAGGATAAAAATAAAATTAATAAAATTACCACATGATGTTTTGTACGAATTGGTGTCTGTTAGCTGTAGGAGTGCTGAGGAGGGCTCGGAGGATTGTAATCCCATCACCCGCTGAAACGATTAATCGTCTATTTTATTGTTCACTTAAGCCCTAATTTTAAAAAAAGCTACTAATTTTGCCTCTCAATTTTACTCTTGTCGCAGTTCTAGTTCTAGAACATCCCGTGTTTAATAGTTTTTGTACATTTACATATACCTAGTCTGGCCATAAATACTGTTACAATTAAAAATAAGAAAGATATTACATTTGAATTTGGAATCTGTCATTTTTATACGATTGTTCATTGTATTTTCTAATTTTGGCGCCAATACATTGTTTAATATTTTGCTATATTAAAATGGAGTGGGGTGATAAAGAAAACCGAATCGCTGTGATTGCATTACACAAAGTTGGTATGGAGCCGAATGTAATTTTTAAAACTCTCCATACGCTTGGTATTAGTCAAATGTTTGTGTACCGGGCTATTAATAGGTACAATGAGACCTTCTCTGTTTGTGACAGAAAAAGATCTGGCCGTCCACGTAGTGTTCGTACGAAAATGGTGGTCAAAGCAGTAAGGGAAAGAATTCGAAGAAATCCTGTCCGAAAGCAAAAGATTTTATCTCGGGAGATGAAGATAGCACCCAGAACCATGTCACGCATTTTAAAAGATGACTTAGGACTTGCAGCCTATAAGAGACGCACTGGTCATTTTTTAACTGATAATTTAAAAAAGAATAGGGTGGTAAAATCGAAGCAACTACTGAAGCGGTACGCAAAGGGAGGTCACAGAAAAATTTTGTTTACGGATGAGAAAATCTTTACAGTTGAGCAACATTTTAACAAACAAAATGACCGTATTTATGCTCAAAGCTCTAAGGAAGCTTCCCAATTAGTCGACAGAGTGCAACGTGGGCATTATCCGACTTCAGTGATGGTTTGGTGGGGTGTTAGCTATGAAGGAGTGACTGAGCCATATTTTTGTGAAAAAGGTATCAAAACATCGGCACAAGTGTATCAAGATACCATTCTTGAGAAGGTAGTTAAACCCCTTAACAACACCATGTTCAATAACCAAGTATGGTCCTTCCAACAAGACTCAGCGCCGGGTCATAAAGCTCGGTCCACGCAGTCTTGGTTGGAAGTGAACGTTTCGGACTTCATCAGAGCTGAAGACTGGCCGTCGTCTAGTCCCGATCTTAATCCGCTGGATTATGATTTATGGTCAGTTTTAGAGAGTATGGCTTGCTCTAAACGCCATGATAATTTGGAGTCCCTAAAACAATCCATACGATTGGCAGTGAAGAATTTTCCCATGGAAAGAGTGCGTGCTTCTATTGATAACTGGCCTCAACGTTTAAAGGACTGTGTTGCAGCCAATGGAGACCACTTCGAATAAGCTTTTTATATTTTGAATTGTTTTTTATTTATGTATTAAACTAACACACTGTAAAAGTAATAAATATTATTTGCAATAAAAAAAAATGTTTTTTCTTCGTAACAATATTTATGGCTAGACTAGGTACCTAGATATCCATTTGGATTTTCTTTCCAATTGTTATTACCACATAATTAACACAAGGTTAATCTTTATGTTAATGGTCCTAATACTTACATTTCTTCAACAGACTCTCCTGATGACCACGTCAGCGATATCAGGAGTTTGTACGTTAATGCTGGGCACCCAGCTCCAGCTCCACTGGGCACCTCACTGGTTCACAGCAGCTCTTATTTACGTGTACGGCTTTGTGTATACGACTGGCTGTGCTGTGGTACCTTTTGTGGTGATTGCTGAAGTTTTCCTGCCTGAGGTAAGCTCATTTAAATATTTTGGAACTTTGATAGAATGTTTCATTCTCTGTTTTATTCGAGTCCGTGAAAATTCGGAGGATTTGCTTCAGTTCAGACACAGTTGAGGTTCGAATAATTTGATGATAAAGCTACCGTTATGGAACGCATCTTCTACAAGCCATAATAATTCATGTTTTGTCTCTGACATGCGTTTATTTTCTCGATAATTCCTTATCCATATATTAAACATGAAGAGTTTTTTGTTTGAATGAATATCTGAAGATTCTAATTCGATTTAGATGAAATTTAATAAGGAGGTTACTTTGAAGCTTGAGGAAGGTTATAGGCCTTTTACAATATACAGGGACAAAAAGAAGTGTTATTTACACTTAAGTTAAAACTTTCTGTTAACTAGCTTACTTATTGATTTGTTTAATCCACAGGTCCGCAGTCTCTGCAACAGTATTTCCTTCAGCTTCGTCTGGATCTTCAACTTCATTACTCTGGTTATCTTCAACCCATTGGTCGAGTCCGTTGGCCTTGGTCCAGTCTTCTATCTCTTTTCTATCGTGTGTTTCTCTGGAGCCGTTTATACGTACTTCTATTTGCCTGAAACTAAGGGATTGTCTGCTGACGTCATTCAAGTGTTGTTCCTAAAACAGTGGGGCTTTAGGAAGAGCAAGTAAAGTGATTTTAAAGTTAAGGTTGTGAATGTATTGTACATATAATTTATAGTGTAAAAATGAAAATGAACTTGAAGTGTTATATAGTAAAGATGTTTGTGTGTGGAAATTAAATAATAATCAATTTGTATAAAAGATTCATTTTGTTTTATTAAACAATTACCACTGACGATGTTAGACCAAAAGTAAAACCTTCGAGCAACAATATCATTATCGAAGAGCACAACAGATATTGTATTGTGTGTGGAATTCAATATTTTTTATAGAAAAAAAATTGAAATTCTAAAATACGTAAGCACATGGTTGACTAAAAAAATACTGAAAATATGCGTGGATTTATAAATTACTCACATATTTTCAGTATTTTTCTAGTCAGCCATGTACTTTAGTAGTACTTTAAAGCCTAATACCTATTTCATAAACGGATACCTAAATCGAAAAACAGCCTTTCCAGCCCTTAAATATTTAAAAAGAATTATCCAACGACACCCCATGCGATGGGATAGGTAAGAAAAAGTGGGGTGTCGTTGGATAAGTCTTTTAATTTTTTTTAAGCCTTAATATTTTTTTCAAGAGTTTATCTTACCATCACTAATATGTACAGGGTGTTTTGTAATAACCTTCCACTCGTGGCTTCTTTACATTACACAAAATATGAGTTGAAAAAAATACATATAGATTGAACGCCACGATCGAAAGCGGTTAAGAGGTCATCATGAGTACATACAAAGAATACAATGATACGTTAGTAGTTTTACTATCGAGATTATTTATACACATCCATATGATAAAGTTTACAAGATAACAATAATGTTAACAAAATTAACATAATGATCTCGACACAATCCAATTACTGTCACGTGAATAATTACAAGTGTTTTATAGTCCCTGTCAATATTAATAGGTACTTTAGTCATATCAGGAGAGAGCATATTTGGACACCGCCTCTTTGTTAAACAAGAGATAAATGGATGTATGTTATATCGGCTCATCACATACCTAGAGTACCTACTATAGACCCCTTATTCATAATCAATACTATAATATTATAAAGTTAAAGAGTTTGTTTGAACGCGTTAATCTCAGGAGCTACTAGTCCGAATTGTTTTTTTTTTTTACCGTTGGATAGGTAATTTATTGAGGAAGGCTATAGGCTGTATAACATTACACTACGGCCGATAGGAGCAAAGCAGCAACGAAAAATGTTGCCAAAACGGGGAAAACTGACGCAGACTAAATTGTGCGGGTCAGCTAGTAAACAAAAATAAATTAGCAGACGTTTTAAGAGCATTTTAATTTATTCCATTTTCAAGGAATAAAATAAAATGCTCTTAAAAGGTCTGCTAATATATTTGTTTATTAAGATCAAGGGGCTTGAACGAGTACAAAAGCTGCATACAAAGGCGCTCGAACAACTTTAGCTCCGGTATTGCTTGATAATCTTACTCACAACTCGAAGGCTCGCATCGAGTGCTTGATAGTTTTACTCACAACGCAAAGAGAGCCGTTACCCGTTTGTGAATACTGTCGTGTATACGTCGTGCATTGCTCGATTGACAAAATGCTGGATATGTGGACGAAAGCCCATGCCATAATTTTTAGAGTTTTACACAAATTTTGCCTCTAGTGAAAAGTGATATAACTATATAGTTTATCAAACTTACAGGAGACGCAAAAAACGGTCAGCGTGCTTAAATTTATCCATTATTGTTCATATCATTTAAATTACCTAGAAACTCGTACGCATATGTGTGTTTTATTGGTATTATGTGTGTACGTTTATTGCGCCTCATGTAAAGATTACACATCTTTTTATAACAAGTTTTTATTTAATATGGTATCACGGAGCTTTTCTGATGATGAAGCTGGAAAATAGCTACAGGATTTTTTTAACTAAACAAGATAACCCATCGAGCTTGGGCTCATTTGTTTTGTCTTAGTGAGTACATTAGTGCTGCATGATATCTAGGGTCATAAGAACTTCTGAATTAAACAAGATTAACCCATCGAGTTTTAGTTCGATTGGTTCGCCTTGAGGAGTTCTTTTTTAACCCCAAATTGACACTTAAAAGCTTGTTTTAAAAATATTTTTTACAAGTAACTTATTAAGAGGCACAGTCATTGCTCTCTCCCTGAATCTCGGACCAGCTCAGATTACTTTGATCTGAAGTTGTTCCCAAATTCTTTTTCAGGTAGTCGAGATAAATATATGTAAAAAATATATGTCCTTCTATACTCTTAGCATTTCGTAGTCTTGTGCTGCACCAGTAGTAACCCGTCAGATGACGTTTTGTGAATTTTATTATCGCATACATTTTTGCTTGTAAATTGTTTTTTTTCTATATCAACCCATATGATGTCCAATTGGTGGACATGGGTCTCTCCAGTAGAAACTACTTGTTATAAACCCTTTGGTAAATGCCATAAGCGCCACGCTTGGCGAGCAGGTTGGCGACCATTGTAAGATTTAAAAGTACGCAGAGGATGGTGCTGCCCGTCTTCCAGTGTGAAATATTTTAGTCGCCTGGACGACACCCACGGCAAGAGATGGGGTAGTACTATTCTTCTTTAATTCCGGTACCATACGGTGAGTTGTATATTAAGAATGGATTCGAAAACTGCTACGTCTGCGTGACTACACGAATTCGCCAATGTACAGCACGACATTCGTAAATGAATGTGTAACGTTTTACTACTTTGTATTTAACATTTTATTTAATCTTCAAGATAGTTGAAGAGATAAAATCTAAACAAATAAGTTGCGATACAAATTATCTAAACATACGGTTGTATTTTTATATTAATCTTAAATGTTTATACAACTTTATTGTGACGACTAAGTAAATAAGGCTTGCAAAGTTCGCTGGCCATTATCAGTTATGTAATTATCGTAACAATTTTACTAGGTGGGTCGTACCTACTTATAGGATTGGATATGTGATGGTAGGAGTTGAATAACTTTAACAGTAGGTTTATTTTCTACTGATAAGCCAGGCTATGCAATCTTTATCTAATTTTGAGTGTATTTGGAGTTGTCGGGCTTCTAATTTAAAGAGAAAAGTGAAGGTGGCCTTTCAGCATATATACCATACTTCACCTCGCTTTTCAAAACAAGCGAGGTGATGTGTGGATACGCTGAAGTAGATTTCAAATTTGCATTTTCGTTTCGTCTATTTTTAATAAGAAGGGTCTGGATAAGCGAGAATTGACACATAAATTATTTTCCTAAACGGATAAACACATCAACAAGTCTCGATTGTTGTATTGAGGATATTCCCTTTAACATTTCAATCGTAAGGATTCAGATATCGAAGGTGAGTGATGCCATAGGTTCCCTCAGTCTCTCAGTATTCTCAGCTTCTACAATCGCCTGCTTTACTGCTGTACAGTTGTCTTGGTCGCTTTATAATATCAACAACTTTGTCTCCAACAAAACTTTTCATAATAACCAATTTGAGAAGATAATATTTAAATAGAGTTCAGGCAGGGCGTTAAGTAGAGATTAAAGGTTGTTTGGATTTTCGTCTGGATTTGCAAATGGGCTTACGTAAATCCTTTAATCTAGCACTGCGATAAAATTGACGGTTGTAATATCTATACATACTTATTCAGCAACAGTCAATCCCATCTTATCTGTACATCAATTAAGGATAACGAAAGTGTATTTACAAGATTTGTAAGTACCAGACCATACATGGTACATTTAACGACTAAGCGGTAGTATTTTGCAATAGGGTATGTAGTTTGAGCGATTGTCTGTATTCGTTTGAATGATCGAATGACCGTTCGATATATCGATTATCGAAATTGTCATCAAGAACGATTCATGATCGTTTGGTCTGATTGCTGCTAAGAAAGCATAATTAACAGAAAACTTGTGTACTACGACAAGATGATGATGATGTTTGAAAGGAAAAAGGAGATTGTTATCTTCTCTTTCTTACCTTTGCTTTCTTTGCGGCAATATGACATTATTTGTGGTTGATATCGATTACAGACTCTCTGCGACTTAATCGCTGCAACTGGGATTTATTTGTGTAAGCTACAGAGACGCGACTAATTCGCCGGCTGTCGTTGTTAAAAGTAGCCTGTGCGCTTAGGTCTTAAGTATCAACAATTGTTTGAAGTATTTCATCATTGTTTGGTGTTCAGTTGGAGTGTGTGATTTCTCCAACATGGATTGTGACAAAGTGACATTAAAAGGTGCCGCTGTGCAGTTCATGGCGACGATTTCTAGTAAGTCTTTAAAATAAATGTTGGCATTTATTTTTCTTACAAAAATTAAATGCAGGATCATTTAGATTATATACATACTCCAGATCAATTTTTGGTTGAAGTCAACTCCTAGTCCTAGTCAACTCCATTACTGTAAAAGCTTTACAAACTCAGTTTAAAAAATTAACTTTTTTTTTAAATCTCAAACTCAAATATCTTTATTTCGTAAAATCAAGTTAACGATTATTTGAAAACGTCAAATTAAAATGAAGTATCGACTTTCAACTTGGAACTAACATTATTTTATGGATCTCATAAAGTTCTGCCCCTTGTAGGAATCGATCTCACAATCTCTTGTACAGCTTCAAGTTCGCTCTCTTGCTCCACCACCGAATCTTTTGTATACATATATGGAAAGCAAGTACTTAGAAAGTATTTTTTTTAAATTTCTGTTCCAGTTTCTACGCTTGCCTGCTTAACTGGTCTGCTATTCTCTTGGCCTTCTTACAATGTCAACAACTTCGTCTCAAACGAAACAGTCCTGTCGGAGCCAATGTCTTCAGTTCATATCACATTGCTTGGAGCTTTGCCGAACATTGGAGCGTTCTTACTTACACCAGTATGTGGTGTTGCTATGAATATGATCGGGCGTAGGAATACTGCTATGTTGATTGGACTGCCTTATCTAGTAAGAAACGCCTATTATTTTAGTGTGTTTATTACTTTTTAGTTTTTCATCTTATTAACGAGGTGGCAATATAACTTGTTATTTTGATCCCCCTCAGGCGGGACTCGAACCATTCATTAGCCACTCTGCTACAGAACCCTATTAAATGCTGTCGAATATAGCCTTCATATTATTTACGATTTAAAGCTTTTTATTGTTTCACTTCAGCCCAAGATACTGGTATGGCTCAGTGTGTTCTCATTTAATTTTAAATACAGATTTTTGAGTTGGGGCTTTTTCAACTTTCCACTAAAATGAAATAAAGAGATGAAATTTAAGACCGTTGAGTGGGATTCAGTTGGCTAAAACAAAAGAAATGGAATTCCTAAGTCGCCAGTTTTAGAATACCACTCAAATTCGAACTTCTTCACACTTATTTTATGTTTTGAATTGCAGACTGCCTGGACAATATTATCAGTTACAAACTCTGTCACTTGGGTCCTTATTGCCATGGCTATTGCTGGTTGTGGAACAGCAGGCCAAGCAACCATTTCAATATACATAGCTGAAATAGCCCAGGATTCTATTCGTGGAGCTATGACTTCTGCAGTAGTATCAATATATTTCTTCGGTATTCTGGTCTCATACATCTTGGGAGGCTACTTGACCTATACACAGATTATATATGTGCAGATGTCTATATCAGTGCTGTATATTTTGATGGTGTATCTCATGAAGGAATCACCGGTTTATTTGCTGCAGAATGAAAGAGAGAAGGTTGGTATCATTAAGGTTCTACATAAACTTTTATATTTCGAGTGCTGAAATTTGCGGATATGTCTCTTTTTGTGATAAAAATAAGAGATTATCTTTAACATCTAAAATAACAAACTCTCATTTCAACAGAAATGGAATTATCTATTAATAACTGTTATCACTCTTAGGTCCGAAAATCACGATAAGTTTATTTGAATATCGTATGGTTTATTTCATTTTGTCTTTTAAAAATGATCACATTCCATTACTCGCTTT
The DNA here is from genome assembly GCA_945859575.2 of Herminia tarsipennalis. Classification (NCBI taxonomy): domain Eukaryota; kingdom Metazoa; phylum Arthropoda; class Insecta; order Lepidoptera; family Erebidae; genus Herminia; species Herminia tarsipennalis. The sequence goes on along the minus strand of OX243849.2, from coordinate 18,453,729 downwards.
ATAATTTTCCCAAATTTGGGTAAAACATCTTTTATATTTTACTGCACATCGTATTAAATACTATTTACTGTTTATACCTGTTTTTTCTGTTTCATGGTTTATACATACTAATTTATTTAAATCATTGAACAGGAAGCAGCACTGTCACTTGCTTTCTACAGGCAAACGAGTCCTGCCTCGAAACAAGTTGAATATGAGATCCTTAAAATCAAGTTGCAGCTGGATCCTAATCTGGAAAGGATACTTGATGGCGAAGGAGGTAAGCTTGAAGCAAGTGGAATAGAGGGGAATACAAGATAAGAATTAATGTCATCATGCTAGTTACGAACAGAGCCTTCACGACCGATCTCAAGTCGAGGAAATGCTGTCCGCAGTGCGTTTTCCAGGACAGCATTACAGGCTGAATTAGTTATTGTTAGGTATTTGTTACGCCCAGCTATATTAAAATAAACGTGGTTTAGATATCCCTTTGTCAGGTGTAAATCTCCAATTTCGAGCTTGACGTATTAGAAGTAAAAAAGTTTACTTCTGTAGAGCAGCTGAGTATAAGAAGCGTATTGAGGATTTAGGAGGTTTATTTAGTTTTAAAGCCAGGTAGCTATGAGAGACATTTGTTTTAATCACTCACATATTTACGTTTAATTATTTATATACACATTAAGGTATTTTGCGGACTAGTTTTAAAATTCGACTGGTAATTTTGATATTTTTCAAAACTGAATTTATACACACAGTTCGACAAAAGACTACATTTTATTTTCAAAATAAGTGACAGAAATCATAAAAAGAATCTCCTGTCATAGGCTGTTGTGGGTTGGCATCACAGAGTTTCTACCTCTTTGCACCGAATTCTCGACACCAACCTAAACATGATGGACAATATTATATAATTATATTTATTGTATGTCTTTTTTTTCAACATACAAGTCATGGACACCAAGTACACCCAGACCCAGAACAATAATTTGTGAACCCACAACCTCTTGCGTAGCAGTCGGACACACTCCCACCACACCACAGAGGCAGGCTTTGTTTTCGAAATCCGTATTATTCTAGATTTTGACAAATGCGGGAGCGCTTTAATGGTTTTTCCAAAACTTTGACTACTTATTGACCTTGTTTAGCATTTAAATACATCATATGAGAATATCTTAAGGTTACCACTGACGATACGTTCATTTGGTAGCCTTTCTTGGATGTACGCAAAATAAGGCTATCATTGACTATACGTTATTTGAACGTCTTCCGTTTGGACGTACGTCTTCCACTTGAACGTACACAAGAAGGTTATACTAAAGAGAACATATTTGACATTTTGCGAGACTGTCTTTCTCTTTCGTGACTATGGTAACCATGATTTGACACTAAGCTCAGAGGTAGGTCTCTTTCATTAACGTAGAGAACAGGACTATGCCATAACCTTACAAAATTGACCACTCTCTAGAAAGAGACAACGCTACTTTATTCTGTCAAAGAGACAGAGTCGCACGAGATTTTTCTCTCTTTCACGCTTTGTAGTAAATATTTACTTTTTAATCGAAAGGGATGGCTCAGTCCTGTTCTCTACGTCAATGGTCTTTTACTAAGCGAGACAAAAGGATAAACAAAAGATAAATTTACTATAAGCTTCTTGATTTTCCCACTCACTGACAATTCAAATGTCGCGACGTGATATACGTCTATTTGGACTGGATGACCGTCGATTTGGAATGCCAAAACCGACCGACGTCCATTCATATGGAATGGACGTCGTTCGGTTGGATGTATCGTGGGTGGATGTATCGTCAGTAGGGCCCTTAAGTTTGCTGCTTCTAGCTGATAAATAGTGTCTATCATGGGGTACAGTCCATTAATAAATCTAAGGTCAATTACAAGAGCATTTCGTTAGGTAGTAGTTCAAATGTCGGAATCTTGTATTGTTTTTTGAGTTTCGTACCTTAAAAGGAAAAATCATAACCCTATAGGATCACATTGTTGTCCGTTTGTCCGTCTGTCAAGACCTTTAATCTCAAGAGGTATCAAGTCGAAATTAAAACCATATACTCAGGTCTACAGTCTGTCACAAACTGTGAAAAACTCAAACTTCAAAGTTAACGAAAAAAAACATACGGCCCTTTATTTTAAGAACTGCGAGACTCCATTCCTGAACTATTTTTAATATGTACCTCCAAATTTGTACGGAATCCTTGGTGGGCGAGTCCAACTCACACTTGTCCGGTTTTTTTCGTCATTGGAAATGGATATTAAGAATTTTGATAAAAGCTCAGATAAGATGACTTGTATGTAGAATAAAAAAATAATTGAGGTTATTGTCATCAGATGTTACCGTCACCAAGGACTTAATGACGAAGTCAAAACCTGAAGTAAAATTGTCAGAATGGCAGTTCCTGAGTAAGTAAATAAAATAATAAGTTATACATTTTGTCTATAAAAAAATCTTTTATTATTCTGTAGCGTCGCTAGTTTGTTTTGAACAATAGCAATGGCAGGGGGCTTAGACAAAGTCACATTCGAATAGCGATGTCGTTAATGGAAAAGTAGGTACAAAATGTATGGATTTGAAATATGTCTCGTGGTCAATCCAAGTCGATGCGTGGATAAGCTGCACTATTGACAGCATCTTCGTTATTTTTTTCCATTTGATTAATCACTAAATTTAGCGAACGGTGAGACCATAGAAAACGAAATAAAATGGCGGATTTTATGTTTAAGAATTTGACATCAGCTTTGGAGACTATAGATATAATTTTATTTTTTTCCAAATGATCTTTGGAATCGACCTATTGTAGGCGTTAGCGAATTCGTCACAGAACGAATGTTCCCCTTTCTAAGGCCCCAGTAGTCAGATATGAGCAATTTCTACAAGACTATTTAAAAATAAATACTTAAAAATAACTTTTATAAGGACATGATTGGTCTGTCGGCTTAGTGATTAGGGATCCAGGATAAATTCTTGTATTTTCATACAAGGATTTATCCTGGATGGTATGATTTTTTAGTATTTGTCTAGATTTCATTTATCTATAATACTAGTATGAGATCCGGTAAAACAGAAGAGGATAAATATATGCCATCATCTGTTATTAATTGGTCCCTATTGGCGTGATTTAGGTAGACAATCTAATTGCGATTTATAAATCTAGACAATATTTATCAAATATCTTAGACTTTACATGTCTATGTATTTATTTAGAAATATATTATATTTACAAGATTGTTTAACAATTGTATAAATTTATGCTCATTCATAAAACAACGTGTTACAACAATACTAACTAACTAGTTACTTTTCTCGTTTTTCCAGAGAATTCCCAATCATCAATTCGGGCACTCATTACGGGTATAATAATTATGGCTATCATGATCCTCATGGGTAACATATCGTTGCAAGTGTACGCTGAAACGTTGTTCAAGGAAGCATTACCTTCCATGGATTCAAATACTTGCTCCGTATGGTTTGCTGTTGATTTTCTGGTCGCAAGTATACTGTGTGCGTTGGTGATTGATCGATTTGGTAGGAAGGTGAGTTGATTCTTAATCGTTTGGCATGTGAATTAGGTTTATTAGGTCCTTACGTCCTTTTGTTGTGAATAAAAAAGTCGGTATATCCGATCATGTTGAAAATAAAGCGTTACATTTGTTAAAGGGGGGGGGGGGGAGGCATTTTCAGCAACATTCAGAGCGATTATTTCCAAAAATATTCTCTAAATAAAATAAACTCTTATAAACCTTAAAATGTTTTTAACGACCTATAGAATGATGTGCCATACGTATATATTTTTATTTCTATTACATGTATGGAGTAATAGAAAATTTATTTTTGTCATTTAACTTGTTGAACTCATTATAGGGTCTCTGGTACTCTTTTTGGGTAAAATACCTGTGACTTACGGACGGACATAACGAAACTATAGGGGTAAAGTACATATTTCCCCACATTATACAGAGTTACTGCCTAAATATAGGCAGATGACTGATGTAATGTGGAAGGAACATTTTGAAAAAACCTCTAGGGAGAAAGGGATATGGTACAGAGTCCTCCAACAGCATCCTCCTCGTGTACCATGGTTTATTAATTATAGTCTGAGCCGACAGTACATAGTTTTGGCACATAGACTTCGTTCTGGACACTATCCATCTGGGAAGTTCGTACATCTAATGGGAAAAGCAGAATCATCAAATTGTGAATCATGTGGTGTTACAGAGGATGTACAACATCTATTGATGGATTGTGTTCGGAATGAACAGAAGAGGAAAGTTTTTATGGAGCTTTTTAAAGTTAATAAACTAGATGTAGGAATTTGTTTAAGTATATTAGCTGAACCAACAACAGAAATAGCAAGAGAATTAGTTAATTTAGTATAGGTAACCTAATTTTTTATTGTGTTAATTTAATATTTAGTTAGTACACTTAACCTAATTTTAGAAACTTATTTAAATTTAAGGATATAATTGTTATATGTTATTATTTTGTGAGCATGTACTTTCTTTGCCTTCAGGGAACTGACATGTCAATGGACAAAAAGTTCCTTAAAATAAAGAGAAAAAAAAAAAAAAAAAAAACTATAGGGGTTCCGTTTTGCCAATTTGGCTACGGAACCCTAAAAGTGAAGAAATGTGGTGTAAACCACCACTATAATTTAGTTTTTAGCCCTATTGGTCACATTTGAGCAAAAATTATAAGTCTCTTTAGCTTCTCAAAGATGAAATTTATAAAAAGACGTCTCATTAACAATTTTTGGGACATCAACATCTGTAACTTTACAGTGATCTTTTTTCAGTTCCTGATGATCTTCACTTGCACCGGTTCCTCGGTCTGTACACTCATCTTAGGCTTCCAAATCCAATACCACTGGGCTCCAGAATGGTTTACGGTATTGCTGATATATGTGTACAACTTCATATTCAATATGGGTGTTGCAGTTATACCCTATGTATTAGTTGGAGAACTGTTCTTGCCTGAAGTGAGTAGGTTACCCAACTGTAAGGAAGGGTTATGTTTTTCGCGCATACCTTGTATTTAAGTAATATTCTTTATTACCTCATATCTAACAAACCACTGCACGGATTTATACAATTAAAACGTCTTTAGATTCGTCTTGACCGCCCAAGTGTTCTTAGGTAGATGACAATTGAAAAAAAATAAACATGGCGTCTGTGAGATGTCAAAATAAAGAGATATGAAAAAAGAGTAGTTTCGAATACTGCAATATGGGTATCAAATTATTAGGCTCATTTTAAGAATTTCAAAAAAGTATAACATTATTATGACTGTAATACTAAAAAAGTCAGTTAGCAACTATTCTTATTTCAAATTTTAAAACTTGACAATAGCTGTGATAAAAGTAAGTTGTTACATTCTACAACTACGCAAAAGTATTAAATAAAAAGCCGTGTTTTTTATTTTTTTATTACTAGACAAAAACTAGTAATCTTAAAAAAAACCACTTACGATATACAGAAAGAATGAAAGACAGAGCTAAGTATTCGTTATCTATTTTAAATAATAATTTGAACTATGGCGTCTCGCATGGCATTGCGATACTACATAACACTTAGGGTTAAATATTGCGCCCTGTTTTTTCTGGTCTGCGTCTAAGAAAACTTACAATCATTATGGCTAATGGTGAGCAGCTTCGTTGTAACTACAACAAAGCTGCTCATCAGTGATTGAAATTCAGGAAATTAGTCTTTGTGTCTATAAGTTTGTAGGCACAAAGACTAATTTCCTGAATTTGAATCACTATTTTAATTAGGAGATGATTGTTTTTTTTTTAAAGACGACTCCCGCAGTAGGGTACAGACCCTGTGTCGCGGGGGACTTTACAAACATACAAGTCACGGACACAAAGTACACCCAGACTCGGAACAACAGTTTGTGGATCACACAAAGTGGCATCCCGTGTGGGAATCGAACCCACGACCTTTTGCGTAGCAGTCGGACACACTCCCACCGCGCCACAGAGGCAGTCAATCTTATTAATAAAAAAAGTACAATGTACCACTTCTTCACAGAGTACGCGGTATTTCTTAAATGTATGTCATGTATCTCTGCTTTTGTTTATTTCTTCAATGAATGTCACTTAATAATTTAAGTAAATTATATTTTTTTGTAATATCACTTAGGTGGCAAATAAACGGACGATCCGTGTTATAGTATCCAAGTCATCCATTTATTAAGAAGAGTACCTGTGAATCTTATAAAAAGTATCATTATTATTTATCAGGTGCGTGGTCTCTGCGGAAGTATCGTCCTCTCAGCCAGTTGGGCTCTGAACTTCATCTCGTTACTTATTTTCACCCCCGCCGTTGAAGAGTATGGGTTTGCACCAGTCTTCTACGGCTTTACTGTCATAGGCTTCGCAGGTGCCATCTACTGCGTCTTCTATCAACCTGAGACTAAGGGACTATCAGTAGATCTAATCCAGGGTCTGTTCTTGAAGAAAACGAAGAGAATAGTTAATAATGCATAGATATTGAACTCGGTAAACAATTATATTAAAAGGTAACTAACATGTTGTACAAATACGTTAAGTTATAAATTAAACAGATCTGTTGAATAAAAGCATTTTTCGTTAATGGTTCTTTTCTCTTTTCACATGCTGCAAAGTCTTTGTTTTAATTTTTGACTGTCTTATTTTACGTGCTTTATTTACGTATACTTATTATAATTTCTACCCGACTGCGGAGGAGTATTATGTGTTTGACTTGGCCAGTTTAAAAAAAATGGAGAAACTTTATAAGATAATTTGAAAATTTTTAAATTGAGCGAATTTAAGGTCTTAGATACAAAGATCACCGGGTCATCTATTCAAGTGTTCAGTGAAAAAATCCTCATGGAAATGAGAGAACTAAAATAAACTTTGCAAATAATCATTCTATTTGAAACTACTGCAATAAACAATTATCTAAAAAATCGTGTTTTAGAAGCGCATTATGATGCCCTTTAGAAATAAGTTAGACTCCTTACACATTATTCAAGTTAGTCTGCCTCGTTTATCATCTGTATTTGTCTTTGAGATTTATACAACATTATAGTGCTAAGTAAATACCAAGTAAGACGATTGTTATCGACTATGTAATAATTGTTGAATTAGGTTTACTGTTTAGGAAACAGATTATGATATTAAATACGTACAGAACAAGCATAAGGTACACTTACATCTAATTTATGACCTCAGAAAATAAAATGAAATAAAAATAATTAATGATGTCCGATTGATGATGTCCGAAAACCTAATGAACCAGAAAACAAAAGGGCCATTATTTTTTAAATATGCCAACCGGTAATACTATCTGTTTGTCAAATTGATTACAAACAATTCGGCATAGATTGTTCCAGCAATAACAAAACTAATGAAGCCGGATTGACAATTTTCGGGAACAATCAAAGAAATACATTAGCCGTGTAAACTTCGCATGCGATTCAGAATGGAATGGCGTAGAAATGATAAACCTATGACACTCAATGTACGATCGTGAACAACACTGCCTCCCTTCTTATCAGCACATCAATTAAGGATAACGAAAGTATATATAATGAGATCTGTATATTTTTATATAGAGTAGGTATGTAGGTATAATAGTTTTGATATTCAGTCGGTGTGGGTGTTCTATCAACGATGGATTGTGACAAAGTGACATTTAGAGGAGGTGCCGTGCAATTATTAGCGACGTTTTCAAGTAAGTTATTACAATTGCAAGAATAATAGGTAAGATTTAAAATCCATGTGTAGGATTAAAGTCAGACGAAGTGACGTAGGCTTGATTTTTGTATGTTGCTATGAAAAGAAGTTCATAGAACTAATCCGCAGTGGATTATGATACGACTCTCTTTGAGGAGGTAGGAACTTATGATTTTTACAAAAAAATTAGAAATGCAAGAAACATTTTTGATATTAATAAAGCATTAAAGCTTTTGACACACTAACATTTAAACTTTCGTGTTGCATGATTAAAACTATTTATTATACAGGAATCAACGCGCATTGTTTACCTTATAATTACTTGACGTTTCGACCAGGTTGCACCGGCCGTGATCACAAATCACAACATCGCTGCGACAGTCCGCTTGTGACCACGGCCGGTGCAACCTGGTCGAAACTTCAAGGAATTTTAAGGTAAACAATGCGCGTTAATTCCTGTATAATAAATAGCTTTTGACACAGTTATAGAAACAACAGTTTAAGATATTAATATCCATTAATCATAAGCTTGTAGTTATTTTCCACTTGGAAAGGCAGTTATTTTTAATTTTAACTACAGTTTACGGTGCGTGGTTGGTTGTTGTAACTAAGATTTATTTTGATTGCCTGCTCATGACCGTTTCTTTGTAGGACCGATTATGCCGGACTGTTTTCTTCTTTCTGATTGATTTTGTCTGGATGACTTTTTTTTTTTTTAAATAGATGACAACTCCCGCATTAGGGTACACGCCCTGTGTCGCGGGGGACTTTACAAACATACAAGTCACGGACACAAAGTACACCGAGACTCGGAACAACAATTTGTGGGTCACACAAAGTGGAAAAAAAATTTCTTTTATTTAAATGAACTAGAGAACATTACGACTCTTACCAGTGTAGTAGTGTACAACAGAACCAGTGACTGTTACCAGTCTAGCCGTGACCATGGTCGTTGCAATACGGTTGGAACGTCAGGCAATACAATTAATGATGACAGGAAGCGGGGGGCGGGGGCGGTAACTAAACCGAAAGAATTAGAGATGCGATTACGCATTACATTGTCATAATTAGTATTACTAACTCATGTTTTTTTGTGATTATTTTCGTAAAGAAATTGTTTTTCAAAGTTTCTTTAGTATTTACTGTAACTAAATTTAAACTTTTATGACCTCATTTATATAGTGTTTTTATATTGTTGAATTAAAATGTTCTTAGTATTTTTAATCGATTAAACATATTTAGTCGTTTTCGTAAGTAATTTTAGGGTCGCATCTCTATGACATGCGCGAAAGTGATAAAAACCTAACTTCAATCCGGTCAAGTTACGTTGATCGTACTGTAGTACATCGATAAGGCAATGTCTAGGCTGCCTAATTCTCTTAACGCAATGGTTCTACATGCCGTCTACATTGTACAATAATTAATTATATTACTCAACGCCTATCATATCGTTTGTTTTCATATTAGTAATGTGTACATAAAGTAGAATTATAGGCTTAAATGGCTCAGATAATACGTGAAAATTTGCCTACGAATAATAAGAGTGGTATTTCCCATGTATAATTAGTTTTATTTTTTATACTAATGAAGTACTTAAATTAAGATTTCTTTTAGGAGTAGCTAGTAAAGATAATGGTTTCCACAAATAGTTATTTTACTGTTGCGTATTAGAAAATACCTACATTAGATGATATTGATATCGCACGGTCATCTCGTCTCATCATTTGACTGTTCAAAACACGCTTATATCAACTCGACATTTATGTAATTACTAGCTATTACTCCTCGCCCGCGTGTATGTGACAGTGGATGTATTAGGAAGCCAAATGAAGATTTTTTTAAAGATAACTAGCAATGTGGAATTGTGGGTCCCACATTTCTAGCAGTTCTGTTAACCTCTTCTTCTTAAGCTTTTGTTAGGAGTGGGTTCACGTCGGTAGTATAATGGCTATGATTACAACCCTCGACCTCATGATTGCGAGTCATATGCCTTAACCATTAGGCATCCGCCGCCGCTTCTTTTGCCGAGTCTACGATTGACATAAAGAGGAGAAGAGAAGCCTAGGCTACATTGAAATCATAAGTTCATCATGAGTTTATTTGCCTTCCAATTTTTTTCCATCATCTTATTTATCTGCATAGATAATTAAGAACGAAATTTCTTTTAGTTATAGGTAACTAGCTGTCCCGCGCAGTTGCGCGGGACAGCTAGTTAAACAATGAAAAATTTGTTGAATAACGTTGAATGTTAAACGATGAAAAATATGTTAAACGATAAAAACGATGAAAAATTTTTCATCGTTTTTGCAACATTTCTCATTGCTGCTCCGCTTCTATTGATCGTAGCGTTAGTTATTTAACCTATAGGCTTCCTCAATAAATGGTCCCTCCAACAGTGAAAGAATTTTTCGATTCGGACCAGTAGTTCTTGAGATTACCGCGTTTAAACAAACAAACATACAAACTCTTCAGCTTTATAATATTAGTATAGATTACGACATATATAATAAGACAGTGATAATAGCAAGCAGAATATAGTTCTAAGGAGTTGTGATCTTCGCAAGGTGACATACAACGAAAAAAACCTCTGGGCTACTTGCTATATGCTATATCTGAATGAAAAATATTATTTTTTTAGTTTCCACACTAGCCTGTCTAACTGGTCTACTGTTCTCATGGCCGTCCTACAATGTCGCCAACTTTGTTGCCAACGAGACGGTTCTCTCGGAGCCGATGACTTCGGCCCATGTGACACTGCTAGGTTCCTTACCTAATGTTGGAGCGTTCTTATTGACGCCAGTATGCGGTATAGCTATCAATAAGATTGGTCGGAAGTACACCTCTATGATGATTGGATTGCCTTTTGTAGTAAGTAATATTTGTTAGCGTTAAGCGAATTGACCAATTGCAATAAACTATTCCATATTCCAAAGTCTCTTGTACTATTCCAAAAGTCTCAACAAAGTGATTTTTTATTTCTAAGCTAGTTTTGTAAAAAAACTGTCTATACTTCATACTACCACTTGATAGTGGACCTTTTAATTTACAATAGGGTACTTTCGATAGTAAACAATATATTATGAATTTCACACCAAAAAAAAACAAAATTTATATAGAAATAAACATAGATATTCTGATTTCGAGTAATAAATTACCGTTATTGTTTTATTAAATAAAAATTTAAAGATGGTATTTTTGATCTGTATATCACGCGACATAAGGCACGAGCCGCCATCATGTGACGTAATATTAGCAAAATCACTCCTGTCTCTAAAAAAAGTCATAGAAAGTGGCGCCACCTATTATTCTCGAAATATAAATAATGCCTAATAGGCCAGCATAGATATCATGCCGACACTGTATTTGACGAGGACTAACACCAATCTCATTGGTCAATGTCGATATAAAAGCGTTTTCGCGCCAATAAATAATGTTTAAATTTGAATGTAATTTAATAGAAGGAAAACGTTTCTATGGCTTTTTATTAGAGAAATCAACATTTTAAACTATTATTTTAAACATATTAGAATACCTATTTAAGAAGTATGAGAGTGCACAGTGAGATTAACTTACTCGTAAATTGAGTAGAAGTATACATCACATCACAATTTGCGTCGTATTCCTGAGACAGTCGCAAGCAGACGAGCGCGGGCTCAATAAAAAATTGACAAACAACACTTGTATCTCTAGAATGTTGTTATGTTTGTATTTCAAGACTAGGGACATTTTGAGACGTTTCCTTTATACTAAACGGGCACTGATGTACTCATTAGTTACATTTTACCTTTTTAATTGCAGATTGCCTGGACAATCTTAACCATCACCAACTCAGTCAACTGGGTTCTCGTTGCTATGGCCATTGCTGGCTGTGGTACAGGAGGTCAAGCTGCCAACTCCATATACATAGCAGAAATAGCCCAAAATTCCATCCGTGGCGCTTTATCTTCTTCTGTTGTCTCCATTTATTTCTTCGGTCTTCTGGTCTCTTACATCTTGGGAGGCTGTTTGACGTACACCCAGATCATATACGTACAGCTGTCTGTATCTGTACTGTATATGTTGATGTTGTATTTTATGAAGGAATCACCGGTATATTTGATACAGAATGGAAGAGAACAAGTTAGTACATTATTTTATTAAAAGATTTTGTGAGGAAAATTGTGACACTTTGTAAATAGTTGATGTCGGCTGGAGATAAGTAGGTGCTCTAGTTAAAATTAATGAATTGAATTACAACTGCGATCAGAATTTATTTTGGCGGTCCCTTAGACCATTTAGTAATCGCTTAGCTGTTTGTGTTTAGGATGGTATACCGAAAAATATTATTTCATTGTCATTACAGACAAGCATTAATTAATATCACTTACAGGAGGCAGCAGAGGCACTTGCTTTCTACAGGCAAACGAGTATTTCATCAAAACAAGTTGAATACGAGATCGCCAAAATCAAGTTACAGTTGGATCCTAACCTAGGAAAAATGCTTGAAGGAGACGAAGGTGAGTTTTAAAAAGACATATCTTGAACTACCATACTTGGATATAAGGGATTTCAAATCCGATCACCCGATTGTAACTTAAATGTCTCAAAATAAGTGTCTTTATCCTGTCGCGTTACTGATTTACTAAGTTTTGATCTATCAATAGATTCTTAATAATAATGTTAGGCTTTACACAAACACAATTGTAAACTATGAAATTGCGATTTTCTGTCCTCAGATGTTACCGTCACCAAGGATTTGATTTCAACTCAAAAGCCGGAAGAAATGCTTTCAGAATGGCAATTTCTGAGTAAGTAAAATAAAACGTTTTCGATAAATCTTAGAAAGTAGCGATTTTTTTGTTTATATATAACTTCATAGATGAACTAGCAACTGTCAACCAAGTTGGTTCGTTCCATACGTGGTCCGCCACGTTTCGTATTGAAGTTCAAATTCTGAGTTAATTATGAAAATCGACAGCAACACAGAATTATTCCCTATTATGGGAGAGTCATAGTTACTTTAGTTGCCATAAATTACTTTATTTAAATTTTTACAGAGCAATCACAATCATCGATACGAGCGCTTGTGACTGGTGTTATGATGATGTCTATCATGATTCTTATGGGCAACATACCGCTCCAAGTGTATGCTGAAACCCTGTTTCAGGAATCTGTGCCATCTTTGGACTCTAATAAGTGCTCTATACTGCTTGCTGTTGATTTCTTGGTCGCTGGGTTAATATGTGGATTAGTTATTGATCGATTTGGTAGAAGGGTAAGTTCATAAATGTAATTATGTTAACCATTGACCAAAAAATTTAATAATGTAATATATAATAATATCTATAATATAATATCTTGGGACAACTCACACAAAGCTATCTGATCCCAAACAAAGCATAGCTTGTACTATGGAAACCAGACAACTGATAAACATACTTAAATGTCTCTAAATACATACATATTATAGATAAATAACACCCAGACACAGAATAAACCATCGTGCTCGTCACACAAAGTTTTATCCTGGGTGGGGATCGAACCAACGATCTGTTGAGGCAGTAATGGGAATTAAAGTTGAGCCAAAAGTCGTAACAAAATCTATTACGACTTTTGTTTCACCTTCTACGATTTCCATAATTAAACCTGCAGTTTAATTATGGATATTGTAGAAGTTAAGAAATAAATTGCTTTATATATTATAAATGTATTCTGTGGTTCTTGGCTTAGTATTGAACAAAAATAACATGACATAACATTTTTAGGTTCATAATTCTTCTTTTTATAGTTTCTCACCATCTACACTTGCATGGGTTCCTCGATATGCACTCTCATCTTGGGCTTGCAGATCCAGTACCACTGGGCACCAGAATGGTTCACTGCACTCTTGATATATTTGTACAATTTCGTCTTCAATTTGGGGATAGCAGTAATCCCATATGTATTGGTTGGGGAGCTATTCTTACCTGAAGTAAGTATACTGATAGCTGCAAGGGATTTCAAAGGGCAAGTCTTGTGTGTGTTGCTTCAACAGAATAATAAATATTTTCAACAGTTCATAGGTTTAAAAAAAAATCAAAAGCAAATACTTACAGAATTATATCAGTGTACAGTACTAGTACTCTAAGTTACTGTTTGTATCTGCTCGCTTTGGGTTATTTGTCTTTACATTTTGAGCATGATATTTTTTGTCATCATTAAATAAATAATTTTCAACGGTTTCCAGGTACGCGGCCTCTGTGGCAGCATCGTCATGTCCTCTGGCTGGGCAATGAATTTCATCACCTTACTCATATTCACTCCCGCCGTCGAAAATTTTGGGTTTGCACCAGTCTTCTATGGGTTTACTGTCATAGGCTTCGCTGGTGCAATCTACTGTGTATTCTATCAACCTGAGACTAAAGGCTTATCAGCTGATCTCATTCAGCGTCTGTTTTTGAAGAAAACCAAAAGAAAAGTTAATGATGCATAGATTTATTTAACTTAGTAATGTATTATCTTTAACGGTAAGCAGTGTCGTCTAGCTATCAATTGATACTTTGCTAATACCTGCCTGTCTAAGAAAACTAGTAACAATATCTATAGAATAATATTGATACTAATGAGTTAAATTATCGTTATTTTAGTGTATTTAAATGCCATCAATATCGATATAATCGTTTTACAAAAAAAATACTATCAATAGTCCTGTCGATGTTGTGACTCGTTTTAGAATTCAATTATCGATAATGAATATGCAATATTTGGCAAGGGGCACTGGGGTACCCGAGTTACTCAGGTATTTGTTATTGCTTATCACGGTGAATTAGAGGCAAGGAGCAGCGCTTTCGGTGTAAAAAAAGGTCGTCAAAAGATCTAGATTGCTAAGACTAACGTTTAATACTGATATTAAAAGTAATTATTAAGATTAGTTTAATAATAAATTAACATTTGTAAGTGAAAAAAATAGTATCGTCATTTTGGTTGTTTCCTTTTATAATCTCCGACTCAAACAGAGAGACAATCATAACTTTAAAGTGTGCATCTGTATGTCTGTGTGTAGCAAAGTAGTGAAGTAGCTGGTTCAATCGGGATAACTCTTATTAAATATTGCAAAACAAAAATTAAAAGTGTTTAGGCGTTTTGAAAATGACGGTTGGGGACGAACTGGGGAGAAATAACTTGTAATTGATATTGATTGACATTGACAATAGGAAGCTCCCATAGTTATCGTTATCTAAAGAGGTTTCGCACTTGGTACTTCTTATACGTCTTCAGTCATCATTAAATATAAGTATGGTACAGAAAGATATGCCACCTATTTTTAATATCTCGTATTTCCTTCAATACGAGATATTTTTTTGAAAATTTATTTATTTCAACAAAGAAACAATTTTCTTTGGAAAAGTATACATTATGAGAATTCAACTTTTTAATATTTCAACATTATAAGAATTCAAAATTTTGCAAAACTAAAAATAATCTTCATTTTGGGAAAGTAATCATTTTAGGATTTCAACATTTTCGGAATTTAACTTTCTGTTCCTGGACGGGCGGTTTTAAACGTGTTAGATAGATGGTTTTAGAGAAACGGTGTCATCAAAGTTTGACATAAAACGACCGATGTGTTTTTAAATGCACACATTGAATTATTGAAATATTTTTTAATTCTTCTATAATTTACATTTTATATATAAGGTAGTGTTAACGTCTCATAGTCATAAGAAAAGAGTACCTTATATACTGAAACTTAAATAACAACAGGTCAAACGGTGTATTGCAATATAAATCTTAGCAATTAAACCACCATTTCCTGAAGGCAATTGTTTTGTACTAACAACAAATCTAGACGACACGATTATTTGTTCCTATCGGCCTCTGCTTTCGAAATATTGTAAATCTTATCTTAAATCTCTAGATTTAATCCTAAATACAATTTCAGTACAAATAGAATATTTACAGAGTCCTTATTCACTATCTTTATTTCGTTGTCGTGAAATGGCCGTGCTAACTGGCGCATGCGCGGTGCGCTCAAATATGTCCATCGCGCATGCGCGGTAGAGAGCTGCGCTTAGAAATGTATCAACGCGCGAAATAAAGATTGTGAATAAGGACCCAGGCGATATAAATACAAGCATAATACCACAAAATAATATAGCGACGGCTAGCGATTACCTAAATCTGATGGCTATGCATGCACTTAAACAAGCAAATTATAGTCCTATCAGGATCAATATGCATGCAATGATCATTTTATGATTAACACATACAGTGCAACGAAAATAATAGTATTGTAAATAGTAGCGGAATGTGATATTGTCCAACATAGTGCCAACATTTGGCGATGGAAGAGCCTGCAACAAGATGCCCGATTCCCATTCACCCACAGCCAGTAGGCGGGCTCGCTCTGAAGCATTTGAAGATGTATCTTTAAGGTGTTGTCTTATCTTGCTGCACAGCGGCCTATTCCATTGCCTGGGAGGACAGGTTGGAGGGCAAAACAACACTTTGTAATCAACCAGTGTGGGAGTTAAAATTTTCCTGGTTAATTCTTCAGTGCTGTGACAATAACGCTGGTAAGCGTCTACGTCTGAAATTTTGCGAAGCCGAGGCCGCACAGGCGAACAGGTAAGGACGCTTGTAGAGTGTGCTTTAAAATTTTGCACAATGTGTTTTGAATAATTTTGTCAATTTCAACTGAAAGTGCCAAATGGAGTACGTTGAATGGATTAAGATCCAAAATTAACACATGCAGTAAGCTGAATGTGTTAATTTTAGGATGAAAAGACAATATCGAAAGATAGTAAAGGCCGAGTGTATATTCATTTGGAGTACTCTGTCTGAAACTTTAAATAATTTGTATTTTCTCCTCTATAAAAGAGTCATAGCATCTTCTAGAACTGAGGACCCTAGCAGGCGAAAGATGAAGTTACACGAAAATGATTTGGTATCTATATCTTGACAAATAAACATCCCATGCCTTTTTTATGCTCTATGTCTTTGTTTTCCACAGACCCATATTAAATTAGTAAAATAATCAATGGTTTTAGATCTCATCCTAAAACCACCCGGGTGGGATGAAAAAAACAACGGACATACGTAAACAAAACGTCATGTCATTAGCATTCCCCATTGCACATATTCGCAACATGAGTTTTTAATCTGGGTAATTTCTCGACATGTTTAAGAAAGCTGTAGTTTTCCCGATAAATTGCCCTAGAAATAGGCCGACAAATTATAGGCCCATATCACTTTTACCAACAATTTCATAAATATTAGTAAAGCTAATGAATAAAAGAATTATATCATACATTGAAAAAATAACCTATTACACAATAATCAGTTTGGAGAAGAAGCAATTCTCCAAATGACTGATGTTATTTGTAACTGTTTTATAACTACACTCATAGACAATAATATTAGTAAATGTGTTGAAGATTTCTTAGACCTCCAAAAAGGTTTTGATATAGCGTCGCATAAAATATTATTAAGAACTATTTAGATAATAGATCACAAAGCGTTAGAGTAAACTAAGTTAAGAGTGAAGAAAGAAGTTAAAACCTAAGAACTGCAGCTAATATAAACCTTATTACACAAATATACAAAGCATTATGTGAATGCATAGTAAGATGTTACGTATGTGCCTGGGAAGGAGCAGTAAAAGCACATATGATTGTTGTAGAAAGAGCACAGCTTGATGTGCTGAAAGTTATGATGTACCTACTCTACAGCCATTCCACCACTGACATTATATACAAGAACTGGCCTTTATATCTGTTAGAAAAACCTTTATAGATGAGATGATATCTTCTCAGAGAAAGGAGATATCACTGGAAAGGGTGTTCTACGTTTTCCGATTCGCCAAAACGATTTAACAGATGCCCCGAGTGCAAAGTACCTATGCCAAAAGACATTTCATAGTTATGGCAAAGAATACTAACTATTACAATGGTTATGACCCTTTTATTTTCCTTCATATTAATTTGATTGTATTTATAAAAAGATTTACTTGTTATCATTGCTGTACTATTTATTCAGGCTTATGTTGAGATAAGTTTGGCAAATGTTAATAAAGCAACACAGTTAGGTGAGATAGGCGTTTACATCGAAATAAATCAACAAATTATTTTGACATATTATTGCTCTGTAAATTTCAGCAGGCGCAATTATATTAGGCAAATTACTTTTAAATGCAAGTTGCAAATTGCAAACAACTTGAACAAACCTGCATACAGGCTACAACTTGTATGAGGTAGTTTGAAGTTGTTGAAAATAATGAAAATGATAACGTTCCTTTAATTAAGAGCGATAGCTCATTTGATTTGGAATGACCTATAGAAAAAAATAATCGCAGGATTTTATAGCAGATAAAAAATTGCGATTATTATTTCAAAAATAGGTTTGGGAAAACCAGGTTTTTAGTTTTGTGACAATAACATAATACCTATAAATATTTATATATCGAAACAAGAATATTCTCACAGAGCCGGAAATTTCCTATAAACAAGTATTTATGGTTTTAACTTAACTCCAAAAATATAGTACCGCGCGCCCGTTTTACCACCGACGGCGACGTTGCGACAAACACGTAAAACGTCAATCAAAACAGTTTAATTATTTACAAAGTTTAGGTTATTGTTAACTTTATAGTTATGCCAATAAGGTGCTGCAACCACTATACCACGAAACTCCCGAAAGCAGTAACCATAGCACGTAAAGTAGGTATAATGAAGTTTTAAATGAATTAGCCTCCTATGGTCATCAACTTACAAAAATTACATTAGGGTAAAGGCAAAACTACTTGATGTACAAAAATTTTAAAACAATAATTAAAAATAAACCTATAAAATGATAATGACTAATCAACAGTAAATATTTTTCACATCTAGGATTTGAAGATGACCTGATATTATATCCACCAAAAAACTACAGGCAGTGGTAAAAGACTGTAGTTTTATAGGTAGGTAGTATAAGGAAAACTGCAGAGTAGTATTAATCATGAACATGCAAAAAAACTAAAGTCATGACATATGGAAAAGTTGGACCACTTAGTTACTATGTTAGTGAGTACACCTATCTAGGTCAATTTATCTCACCAGTAGACATAAATATCAAAAGAAATATACATAATTTGTATTGAAATTTACAAGAGCCTTACACCTTAATATCTAAACTGACGAAGAATTTACGTTATAATTATTGTGTTAAATACATATTATAATTATTTAGAAGATATATTATTATAGTAGGGATTTTAATCGATTCTTAAAAGTATATAAAATAATATGCAGATGGCGAGATGAGTTAGACTCCTTTGAAAAATATTGGTCTCATACAGCGACTGACAGAGAGAGGTGGAGAGAGAGTAGGAAGGCATTTGCCCTGCAGTGGGACAATACAAGCAATTAATAATAACAATAATATAATATATTCTTATGTATCATAGGGAGTATGTTGAATAGATTAACAGCCTGCACTTCTGAGCTGAACAACTTCTAGTTTAGGGTGTCTCAAATTGTGATTCTCAAAATGTCTTTTTTGCGACTTTTTCCCGGATGTCTAATTAATAATTCTTTATTCATTTAGGATGCAAAACAACACTTGTGACAAGTCGGGATTCTACATGTACACGTAATGCCAAGTTTGCAAACAATAGGTAAAGTCGGAGAAAATAACCTGGCAATTAAAACTCGCGACCACTCTTTTCAAAATTTCCAATTTTACAATGTTTAAATGTTTATAAACTTGATATCAGGTTATACAGATAAATATTGGCCAAAGTACTGGTAACTGGTGATTAAATTTAAAATATTAATTTTGATATCAAAAGAAAGAAAAGAAAAGAAAGACTGTCTCTGTCCTCAATCGTTTCGAATTCACCCAGGTTTTTTATTAAATTCGTTAATAGTACACTAGTATATAAAGACCGTTCCCAGTCTTTATATACGAGTATATAAAGACTAGGAACTGTCAAAATAATTTAAGTCTATGAAATACTTTTTGCATGATTCCATTTGTTTAGTTTTTAACATGGTTTTTAGAACTTTCTCATGCATTACCAACGCTGTGTTCATATTACGTATATTGGTAACTATTTCCCTAATGTAAGACACTGTATCTTTGATACTATATAATAATAGCTACTTGGATACTATATAATAAATACTTGAATAGTTATAAGCTATTCAAGTTGCCTTGTGTTCTTCGCGTGATCGTACTCGTTGCGTCTCGTAGTCTCGTAGTTATTATTGATAAATAAGTGTGAATCGGATTTGGACTGTTAAAATGATGAATGAATTTAATAAATGATTAATTAATTAATTGATAATTAAAAAATGATCCAAAATTACCCCATGGATTGTGCTACTGATTCTGAGCAAACTACTTTCAGTAATATACTAAGAATAACGTTGTAAATAGTGAAATTTAAAGGAAAACTATCATTAAAAGAAATATTATTAAGTAGGTATAACGTTGTAAGTATAAAATAAAAACAACAGAAAACTCACTTCTTAAGCCGCATTATTTAGATGGGGGGGGGGGGGGGGGACTACGGAACCCTACATTGTGCGTGACCCGACATACACTTGCCTGGTTGTATGCGTGGGTACCGCCATATTGGAGGTTAATTGTCTTGATGAGACAGCTGTCGTTGCTTCTTGAGGAGCGTGCCAGTGCCAGTGGAGAGTAGTTCCAGTGTATTGTATCTTTAATTTTCATTTAACATACACTAAACTTCAATTCAGGATAATTATTTATAAGGGATTGAGGCAACAGTAGCTAAACAAATCTACTTAATGTAAAAGCAAAATATATTTTATACTAATGCGTATTGTCACGGCCTTCAAAAAGATTCCATTAATAACTTGATCAAATGAAGACACTCTATTAAATGAAATAAAGTTTATTAACAAACGTATCATAAGTCCTTTTATAAGTTTCTCTATCTTAATTATTACGTAGGTACGTTTTGTTCAAGAAAGAAAAAACAACAAGAACATTTAAAATGAAAGCAGCAAAAATAAAGAACTCTAACCTAAACTGCAAAGTGAAGATTATGTTAAACAACTTGGTAGACAAAGACGTCCAGTCAATGATTCTCCCTTTGAATTTAATGCAAAGTGTATTCTTCTGTCCCAAGTACTGCATCAAAAATAACTACATATATCCAAACAGTCGATTCTCTAACTTTCTGTCATTATGCGGCACTTTATGCTTCCTCTTTGGATTCATAATACGTATTCTTCATCACAGTTCTAACGAAATAGTCAAAGCTTATATGAAATTTCTTTACGTTGCCACTTACTACGATTTTGGCTTTTACGTTAGCGGATTTATTTTAAATTTTGTACTTAGTATCATCCAAGTTAAAAAGAATATTAGTTTTGTCTTAATCATTGGACGTGTTCATAGATTTCTTAATAACAAGAACTTTTTGAAAAGAATTTGTTTAATCAACTGGTGCAGTGTATTATTTTTATTCATCTCGTATATGTTCGTTGGTTATATATTTTATTACTTGGAATATCCTTTATACCTTGCTATAAGCAACCTATTCTTAGCAGTTTTTGATGCTAATATAATTTACGCTATCAGATTTATAAAACTGTTGAACGATACGGTTGAGTTATGGAGTAAAAGAATTTTAAACCGACGTTTCATGGGGGATAACATTCATTCAGATAAAATGTTTAAAGCTTTCATTGACATATTGGACTGTTATAGTATCTACAAATCTACCTTTATACATTTTGTAAGAACTAAAATAGCTCGATTTACTTCTGAATGAAATTACTTACTTAGTAAAATAAATCAGATTTTCTTTTCTTTTCAGATTATATATTACTTAATTCAATTTTTTTCTCTTGCGTTAATATACATACAAGGGGCAATCGAAATAATACAAGTATCGAAGACCATCAGTAGTGAATCTTACGAAAACGACGTAAGGTTTTTATCGTTGGGGTTGTTAATGTTAATTTTGTTGGTAATTTTAATGAGGAGAATTTTGACGACGTTTTTAGGCCAACGGAACAGCGAAGACAATGTCAGCATTATTATGGATAATTAAGACGTCAATCATGCAAACAACATTGTGTGCGTATTTTGAAAGATTCTACATAACTTTAGCAAACACGCAAGATTCATGCGCCTTGATTTTAAAATCAAATTGCACAGGTATTAAAAAATAATTATTATTTCAGTATTACCCGCAATTTATTCTTTTATTAATAAGCTATCCTACTTATACTATATTTATAAAGTGGTAGGGACGGACGACGGCAGTTGTGTGCAAGAGCCTTTGCAACCCCCCTGTCCAGCCTGCTATTATACTCAATTATTTCGTATTTTTACGGGAAAAATATTCAATAAATTAAAGACTCTCATAATGTCACACGATTACGGTAGTTGTAATGGTAATTTTAAAAGAGTGCTTACTGTATGTATAGTGCACCCCTTAAAGAATACTGGCGGCGCCTATGGTGATATGAATAATATTCTATTTGCAGATGATGAAAGAAAATTGTGTAAGAACATACAACGTTTGTATAAAACATCGTTCAAAAAGATGAGCGCTTTTGGCTTTTTTGATATTGATGCTGTACTATTCCTATCTCTGTTGGGTCTTCTTACTAGTTATACTGTAGTTTTGCTTCAGTTCGCATTTTTATAGAATTCTACAGTGGAAATCATTATTTTTAATAAACTATGAATAAAATTCGTATTTATTAAATTGTAACTACCTACCTACATTTTATTTTTAAAGAAAAAGCTACGTCTAATGGACTTTTAAATGTCTGTACAGGTCTATCTCCTTCCATTCTAATCAAAACCAATGTTCCCGTTTAAATTAGCTTAAATGGAGCCCCTCCTCAGACGTGTTAGTCTCTTTTTTTTTGTTAATTTGAAAAGAAAACAAAATCATGTTTAATAAACATGCAAGCAATTGAAGAATAAAATTCGCAACGAGGTCATCCGACAAAGAACCAAAGTTAATAACATAGCACGCAGGTTAAGCACGCTGAAGTGGCAATGGGCTGGCTTCATTTGCCGATGGGGCGAACAAGTCCTAGAGTGCAGGCTGCGACTCGGTAAACGTAAGGTGGGGCGACCTCCAGCAAGATGGACTGACGACTTCAAGAAAGTCGCTGGGATGAATTGGATGCGAAAGTCGGAGGACCGGATGTTGTGGCGTAAGTTAGGAGAGGCTCATGTCCAGCAGTGGATCGATATAGGCTGTTGATTGAAGAACATACGACGCTTACCTATAACAAACATCGTTCAAAAAGATGAGCGCTTTTGGCTCTTTCTGTTTAGTGGACTTACAAGTCATACTGTTGCATTTCTGTAGTAACAATAAAGACATGAAAAATGTTATTTATATTATATACGAGGGATTCGTTTGTTCAGCGTAAGCTAAAGAGCTAACATTGAAATAAATTTATAAGAAATTCCGTTGATCTATTTAATACACTTGCTTAAAAGATATCCGTTTCATAAAACAATAACACGAGAGAAAAATATATACTATACTATACATACACATAAACGGTAATTTTTAGACATTAAAATACATATTTTGTAATTTTTTTTGCACCGGCAAGTGAGGCTACAACTGCACAAACTTCTCAGTAGGTAAGCATTATATCTATGTCATTAAAATTTTTACTTTGGCAACTATGGTTACTCCAACACGGCACAATCATTTGCAAGCCAACCTCTAGTGACAAAAATAAATAATAATTAATATCTAATAATATAATATCTTGGGACAACTCACACAACGTCATCTGATCCCAAACTAAGCAGAGCTTGTACTATAGCAACCAGACCACTGATAAACATAATTACATATTTCTAAATACATACATATTATAGATAAATTACACCCAGACACAGAATAAACCATCGTGCTCATCACACAAAGTTTTATCCTGGGTGGGGATCGAACCCACGACCTCTTGCGTAGCAGTCGGATACACTCCCACCGCGCCACAGAGGCAGTCAATTACATAATTTAAGTAAAATACATACTTTATTAATATGCTTTCTATCGACTTTGAAGGCGGTTTCATAAATAACAGGGTTAAAGGAATACGATAACGACGATATATTAAATGAAATGATATGAACTCCATTAAGTTTATTATCGAGCAAATAGTAGATATGCATGTCGTAATTCCTTTTATCGGTTTCTCTACCTCTATTACTACGTACGTTTGTAAAAGTAATACAATAAAGCAAAATAATTTAAAATGAAGGCAACAAAAATTAGAAACAACCAAAACTGTAACGTGGAGATTAGGTTAAATAACTTAGTAGACAAAGACATCCAGTCAATGCTTCTACCTTTGAATATAATGCAAATTGTATTCTTCTGCCCCAAGTATTGCATCAAGAATAATTACATTTATCGAAACAGTCGTTTTTCTAACTTTTTGTCGTTATGCGGTACTTTATTCTTTCTCCTTGGATTCTTATTACGTGTTCTTGAGAACAGTTTTAGCGAAATAATCAAAACTTATATGAAATTCGCCTCATATTATGATTTTGGATTTTACTGTAGCGGATTTATTTTAAACTTTGTAGTTAGTATAATCCACGTTAACAAGAATATCAGTGTTGTCTTGATCATTGAACGTGTTCATAAAATTCTTAATAATAAAAAATATTTGAAAAGAAACTGTATAGTAAACTGGTTCAGTGTATTATTTCTATTTATCTCGTATATGTTCGTTGGTTACATATTTTATTATTTGGAGTTTCCTAAATACGAGGGTGGATCGAAATATTCGCGGCCTACCACATAAATACTTGACTTATTTTAATGTAACTGACCTCATTTGATTTGTTTACTCTCTGGTTGTCACATTGTAAAATTCTGTCACAATAGCATTATCTGTTTTTAAATTAGACTGAATTTTGTGAGCCTAAGTGGAGTAAAGAATGGAGAAAATTGAGCAACGTGCGGTCATCAAATACCTGTTTAAAAAAAAACTGACTCCAAAAGAGATTCACGAAGATATGTCAACAACATTGGGGGAATCTGCTCCATCGTATACGACTGTGAAAAAGTGGGTTGCAGAATTTAAACGCGGACGAGAGAGTATTGAAGATGACCCTCGCTCCGGCCGGCCTACGACGTCTACGACTGAAGAAAACATTGGGAAGATCTGTGATCTGATATTGGCAGATCGGAGATTGACCATCAGGGAGATTGCTGACACTATTGGCATCTCATATGAACGAACACAAAACATCATAGTCAATGAACTTGGATTTTCTAAGGTTTCTGCGCGGTGGGTCCCCAGATTGCTTTCAGTTGAACAAAAACGAATACGGCTCACGATTTCTCGCGACAGTTTGGAAATGTTTGAGACTGATCCACAAGATTTTTTGGACAGATTTGTTACAATGGATGAAACCTGGGTACACCACTACACCCCAGAGTCAAAACAGCAATCCAAGCAGTGGAAAAAACCTGATGAACCGACTCCAAAAAAAGCCAAAACAATTTTGTCAGCTGGCAAGGTGATGGCGTCAGTTTTTTGGGATGCTAAGGGTGTCATCATGGTGGACTACCTTGCAAAAGGTGAGACTATAAACTCTGCTTATTACTGCACCCTTTTACGTCATTTGCGTGAAACGATCAAAGAGAAAAGGCCAGGACTACTCAGCAAGAAAGTGTTGTTCCATCAGGATAATGCACGCGTTCACACGTCTGTTGAATCAATGGCTCAAATTCGTGATTGTGGCTTTGAATTACTGCCCCATCCCGCCTATTCCCCTGATTTGGCACCTTCGGAATTTCATTTATTCCCAAACCTTAAAAAACACCTTGGAGGTCAAAAATTTTCATCAAATGAGGAGGTTGAAACCGCGGTGGGTGGCTTTTTTGAAGGCCTTGAAGAAACTTTTTTTATGACCGGCATACAGGCGTTGGAAACCAGATGGAAGAAGTGCATTGAGTTAAGTGGAGATTACGTGGAAAAATAAAATTACTTTTGTTTATATTTTATATTGTTTTCTTGCTGAAGCCGCGAACTTTTCAATCCACCCTCGTACATTGCATTAAGCAACCTATTCTTGGCAGTTTTTGATGCTAATATCATTTACGCTGTCAGATTTATAAAATTGTTGAACGACACTGTTGATTTATGGAGTAAAAGAATTTTAAACCGACGTTTCATGGGGGATAACATTAATTCAGAAAAAATGTTTAAAGCTTTCATTGACATATTGGACTGTTATAGCATCTACAAATCTATCTTTATACATTTTGTAAGAAATTAAATAGTTTGATATTCTTCTAAATTAAATCATATAATTTAGTAAAATAAATCCGATTTTCTTTTCTTTTCAGATTGTATTTTACTTGATTCAGTTTTTTTCTCTTGCGTTAATATACATACAAGGGGCAATCGAAATAATAAAAGTATCGAGGATCATCAGTACTGATTCTTACGAAAACGACGTAAGGTTTTTATCGTTGGGGTTGTTACTGTTATTTATATGTTTTTGTAATTTTTCATGAGGAGATTTTGATGATGATTTTAGGCCAACGGAACAGCGAAAATAATGACAGTATTGGTATGGATAATGAAGACTTTATTTTTGCAAACATTATTATGTGCGTACTGTGAAAAAATCTACATAACTTTAGCAGGCACGCAAGATTCCTGCGCGTTGATTTTAAAATCGTATTGCACAGGTATCCAAATATTTATTATTTTATATATTTTAGCTATCCTATCTAGTGATATGCATAGATGCCGGCAGTGGTGGTCCGGCCTGTTATGTTAGGCATTATTTAGTATTTTTTAAAGAAATGTATATATATTGAACCACATTCAAGGACAAAAAAATAGAAGAAGAAAATGCAAAGAGAATGCAAATTTCGCTGACTTACTCATTTGTTTTAGTCTATATCTCTGGTGTTTTAAAAGCTAGGACAACGTTTAAAACCCCATCTAAATACCATTACTATAGTTTTCGAGAAAATCGCGAACAGAGAACCACCATTTTTGAAGGCGGTTAATAAAAGATTATCACACTGTCCCACGTTCGTTATCATTACCGGTAATTTTTAAGACGATTTCTTTCTGTGTAGTATTAAGTATACTGCGGCACCCTTGGTGATTAGAACAATATCTATTTGCAGATGATGAAAGAAAATTGTGTAAGAACATACAACGTTTGTACCGAACATCGTTCAAAAAGATGAGCGCTTTTGGCTTTTTTGATATCGATGCTGTACTATTGCTATCTCTGTTGGGTCTTCTTACTAATTATACTGTAGTTTTGCTTCAGTTCGCATTTTTATAGAATTATACTGTAGAGATGTGGAGATTTGTTATCATCATTGATTTTTAATAAATAATGAATCAAAATCGTATTTTTAAAATTGTAACAACAACTTTGTCCTATTCTTAAGTTTAAAATCGGCCTTATTATATCGCAAAATTTTAACATTTGGATCGAGGTCTTCTAAATTTTTAAAAGGTCCACGGTATACATTATCAAACCTATTACCAGTATCATTTTTAACAAACAACAAATATTTTTTCATATACATGTTATAGTTTTAAATATTCATCAAATTTAATATTCTTAACAAAAAAAAAATTGCCGTGATTCACATTGCGTTTTCTGTAATCTAAATTTTAATTTTAAAGGACAACTATCTGCATTATATAAAGGCTTAATTAAACAGTTTTGTAAATTATATACTAGGTATATTACACGATTTTTTGAACACAAGCTCATAGGGTATATAATTATTCAGTTTCTGAATGTATATAGGTATTATATGAAAATCACCAGAGGTATTATATGAAAGCCAGTCGCTCTAATACTACTGTTATCTGTTTGAATTCTCAAAAATACATTTAGAGACTTATGCGAGTTCTCAATTACCCCAATCGATTTATGATGATAGGCACTACCGAACGTTTGTTTAATAATTAGTAGCTTACATACCTCGGTCATAGTACTGGAGATAAATTCGGTACCTTTATCGGTGGCGATCTCACGAGGGATACCGTACTTTAGTATGAAGTTGTCGACGAATGCTCGGGCTACACTTACGCTATCTTTCCTAACTAATGGATATGCTTCTATATACTTACTTATTTAACATTGCAATATGAGTAAGTACGAGTAATTATAATAATCTTTATGTACTCTTACTACTCTACATAAATTTTTCAAAACTAAAATTCGTAGACCGGTTCAATTGTTATTATTTGTACAATATTTGGTTAACCGTTTCATATATTTCTCATTATTATCATTCTTTTCAATACACATTTCTTTAATAGATATGTTCTTACAAATCGATACCAAATCTCTCACAATAGCGTCTCGCGCTGAGCATGATCGAGAAAATGGTTCTATACAAATTGTCATCATAGATGGTATACAAATAAAATCATTTACTTAAATACATATACCATAGGCTACATAAAACTTATAATTAATTTATGGGTCTTTCTGTTAGAGTGTTTAACAAGATACCAGCTAGTATTATGAGTCTATCAGTGATTAAGTTCGAAAATGTAGTCAAATATCATCTTATACAGTGGATGAATATTTAAATGATAAAGAAAAAAGGATCTAGTTGCTTGCTCCTTGTTACTTTAATATGCTTGGGTGAATTTTATTGTCACTTTGTTTTAATTGTCACATTGATACAGAGCATGATTTGACTTTTGTAAGTAAAAAATCTGCGTGACGAATAAAGGCTATTCTTTTCTTCCTATTGATATCAGAATTAATATTTTATATTTAATCATTCGTTACCAGTATTTTGGCCAATATTTAAGCACATATAGTTTTTACCTTTGTTGTAAGTAGATGCTCCTACTATAATGTACCCACTAAGGCTGATTTTGCTTTATCTCATGTTTCAACTTTTTGATAATACAATTTGCATCAGTCCTTAACATGGTGTATAGTATAATAGTCGCAGCCCCTTACCCCCATATCAAGTTTATAAACATTCAAACATTGTAAAATTGGCAATTTGAAAAGAGTGGCCGGGAGTTTTTATTGTCGGGTTCTTTTCTCCGACATTACCTATTGTTTGCGAACTTGGCATTACATGTACATCCCGACGTATCACAAGAGTTGTTTTGCATCCTAAGTGAATAAAGAATTTTGAATTTTGAAATTTTACATTTAGATGCACTTTCTAGCACACATGAAGAAATTACTAATTCAGTGCAATTATTCAATTTTTTAAGAATTTTAACGATTGTCGGTTGATCAGACCGACAATCCGTCTTGTTCTTATCGACCGAAGAATTGGCAACTAGTTTATTTTTTGCCATACTCCGTGTTATGACATTTAAAACCTTATGATTCACATTTTTTAAATCACCAGACGTAATTATGATGCGAAATAATGCATCCGCAGCCACGTCATTCACAGCTTTAACATATTCAACTACTTTATTATTCTGCTAGAAGGGTTATTGAAACTAAATAAATAAAGTAAGGGTTTATGGTCTGTCTTTATTACATTTTTTTACCAAATAGGTATTGTAAAGTAAAGTATTTGACTAACCAAACCTCAGCTAGGAGTTCTTTTTCTATTGTTGGATAATTTAATTCTGATCTATTTAGAGGCCGACTTGCATAAGCCACCGGTAAGTCGTTTTTATTGCATAGTACAATATATATTTAAATTAAATCAAAACTTTTTATAAGAATTCTAAACTTAGCTTTCAAAATATATTTAAATCAAAAACTTTTTATAAGAATTCTAAACTTAGAGCTAAGTTATACGAGTTATATGGTATGAAACAATTTAATTTTGATCAAAACTTTATTCAGTTTGTGCATGTTCCAAAGCTTTACTTATTAGTAGAAATATTAAAAAATCTGATAATAAAATAAAAGCCACTTGGAATATTATTAATTCGGAAAGCGGACGGGCAAAGCCTCGGGATAAAAGCTTTGAATTTTTAATTAACAATAAGACTGTTACTGATAATTTACACAATTAGCACAAACCTTCAATGATTTCTTTGCTGACATACCACTAACCACAACCAGCTCCTTGAACGCTTGCCCAGATAAAGCCGAATCACTCTTAAGAGATAATGTGGATCAATGCAATGTACCATTTGCTTTTAAATATATACACCCCAGTGAAATAATTACAATATTCAAGTCACTCAATTTAAAAAAAACTGCTGATTTATAGGGTATTTCAGTAAAATTAATTCACAGTATAATTACTAGCATAGCGCCACAGTTATCTATAATTTTTAATCAATGTGTTGATACCGGCATGTTTCCTGATCTGATGAAACATAGTAAAGTAATACCATTATTTAAATCCGGATCAAAGAATGACCCTAGTAATTTTAGACCAATATCCATCTTGCCAGCTATTAGTAAAATTTTTGAAAAGGTCATACTTATGCAGTTAGAATCACACTACTTTAATTTTAATAATCTACTGCATCCCGATCAATATGGTTTTACAAAGGGTCGCTCTACAATTGATGCAGGTACTAAGCTACTGAAACATATTTTTAGTGCCTGGGAAGATTCACAGGACGCCATTGGAGTGTTCTGTGATCTTTCTAAAGCTTTTGATTGTGTGGCGCATAGGACACTTCTCCTGAAACTTAGGCATTACGGTATTAAAGGTACAGCGCTGGATCTACTTGCCTCTTACCTGAGTGAAAGAATTCAATATGTTGATATAGGGGGAGTAAGGTCGTCTGGATCGCCAATTAGTATGGGCGTGCCTCAGGGATCAATACTCGGTCCCTTCTTATTTTTGGTATATGTATATTAATGATTTACCATTTTATGATACTGATACTGATGACATTTCTCTAATTTTTAAAATCGATCGTAAACTAGAAAATTTTGAGAAAATAAATAGAACACTCGCACTAGTTCAAGATTGGTTTACAACGAACAACCTACTTCTAAATCCCAAAAAAACTAAGTGTATTAAGTTTAGTTTGCCAAATGTGAAAAGTACTAATACGAGTATAATTTTAAATAATTAAGTCATTAGCTTTGTCGACTTGGCAGTTTTTTTGGGAATTACATTAGACAATAGGTTACAGTGGGGCACCCAAATATCATGTCTCGCAGGAAAACTCAGTTCTGCAGCGTATGCTGTCAGCAAAGTTAGACAGCTTACGAACGTAGAAACAGCTCGACTAGTATATTTTGGTTATTTTCACAGCGTCATGTCCTACGGCATATTGCTTTGGGGCAAGGCGGCTGATATACAAACTATTTTTATTCTTCAAAAACGTGCAGTGCGTGCGATATATCAACTAGGAGCACGAGTTTCCCTTAGAGAAAAGTTTAAAGAGATAGGCATTATGACAGTTGCATCACAATATATATATGCAAATGTTATGTTTGTAAAGCAAAACTTACATTTATATAACAAAAATAGTGATATTCACTCTGTGAATACAAGAAATTCACAGAGTGAATAGCAAGAAATGTTTTTATTTGCTCCTAATTTAAAATTGAATAATAACAGTTCAAATAAGCATTTAACAAGTTTAATGTACACCAAATATAGTCACTAGTTGTCACCTACCAGGCTGAGTGTTATCTCCAATAACTAAACACTTGAAACTTTATTTAAAGAACTTGACACAATCATGGAATCAATGCAGGAGTCTTTTGCCAGCTTAAGATCTATGTTTATTGACGGAATTACAAGCTTTGAGTCCAGATTGCAGAAGGCTACCAATGTGCAAACATTCACTGACAGCAATAACTTGACAGCAGACTTCAACATGTTCAAGACCTTTGCGCTGCAATCTCTGAATTTACTGCAACGCCAAATGGAGAAGCTGGCACAACAAATTGACAGTATTGAGATGCGTGGTCGTCGTAAAATACTCCTTCTTCATGGTGTAGCAGAGCACAAGACGGAGGACACAGTTGCAGTAGTTACCAAAACTGTCAAGCAGCATTTTAATATGGACAGTTTTGCAGTTTCTGATGTAAGGCGATGTCACAGGATGGGGCGATCTTCCAGCGAACACAAACCGAGGCCTATTCTCATTAAGTTCCTAGATGTTGCATTGCGGGACAAGATTTGGTTCTCTAAGACAAAACTGAAGGGCTCAGGTGTGACCTTGTCTGAGTTTTTAACGAAGCCACGACAGGATGCGTTTATGACTGCGCGAGAAAAGTACGGGATCAATAAGTGCTGGACCCGAGATGGTTAGATTCATATCATTGGTCCCGATGGCGCACGACATCGTATAGCCTCTCAGAGGCTGCAAAGCAGACACAAGCACCCAAAAATGTCCAAAGGCCTCGTCGAACAGCGGCCGGCAGAAAGTTGTAACATAGTTCTGTTTTTTTTAATGCTCTACACAATTGCAAGATCCGGGTAATATGTTTACATGTTATACAATTTCACCGTCTTTTTAAGTGTAACTTTTCCTACCCCCTTATTTACACTTTAATCTAAATTTATCTTTGTTAAGTTATTACTTATTATTATTTCTGTTGATAAAAACTTGTGAACCCACTTTTGATTTTGCTTGCATGACATAAACTTTCACACATGTTTTTTTTGACACATGACATATCAGTCTGTCTAGGCTTTGGATATAAGTCTTTTGGCACGTCAAGTAATTCAATTATGTTTTTAGTACCGGACCCTGCTAATTGTTTTCTTCATTTTATTTTGTGTTTAAGTGTTAATTAAGAGTTTTTTTTTCCTCTATAATTTAATTTAATTGTGTTGTATAGATTTCGTTTCTCTAACGCTCAACTGGTGGGTGGATAGGACTGCTTTTTGTCTTTTTTTGTAGTTTTATTCTACATTCTTAGTTGTATAAGTATAATATATTTTTATAATTATCATATTTATTTATATTTATTTATTTTATTTTACATGAATTATGATTTTATCTGATGATGATTCTTCATTTCACTCTGCCAATGATTCTTTTGGATCTTCTGCCAATGAAAGTTTTTCTTCGGTTACTGATACCCTTGGTGATACTTTGCGTCAACGCTTTGGGTCACAATCAGGCAAACTCCTAAATGTGTGTCACTTAAATGCCCAAAGTGTTCCATCACATTACAGTGATCTCTTTAATACTTTTCCAGGTACCAACGTTCATGCCATTCTGATTTCGGAGAGCTGGCTCAAACCTCATTTACCTTCCACCACTTACCCCCTCCCTGGTTTTATCTTGATCCGAAACGATCGGGTTGATAAGCGTGGAGGTGGGGTTGCTATTTATCTTCGTAGCGATTTTCCCTTTAAAATTATTGCTTCATCTCCTTCTAACTACGCAGCGTCGGCTGAGTTTCTCTTTCTAGAGGTTTGGGTCAAGAGAGTTAAAACCATTATAGGCGTGGTCTACTGTCCTCCTTCTGTGGACTATTACAATGACTTAGAGTCCGTTTTAGAATCTTTGGGGTCCGAATATGAGCATTACATCATCATGGGTGATTTCAACACAGACCTCCTTGCACGCACTTCTTCTCGCTCTACTAAATTTCGCAACATCGTGGAATCCGCCAGTCTCCATATACTCCCACTTCAAGCCACTCATCATAACATCAACGGAATTGACACCTGGCTGGATATTATGCTTACTTCTTCTCCTTCTCTTGTTTCTTCTCACGGCCAACTTTCTGCTCCCGTTTTCTCTCTTCATGATCTTATCTTCCTGACTTATATTTTAAACCCTCCCAAACTGAAACCAAAACTTTTACTCATGCGTTGTTTTGCTCGGATGGACGTTGATAGGCTGTGTGAGGATGCTTCTGCTGTTGATTGGGGGGACCTAGTGATGTCGAGTTCAGTAGATGATAAGGTTCGCATTTTTAATGAACTCATTACGAATGTATACAACGTCCACGCGCCTATTAACACAATTAAAGTAAAAAGGCCTCCGGCGCCCTGGATGTCAAAAGTTATTCAGATTGCTATTAGACGCCGTGATCGGGCTTTTAGGAGGTTTAAGACAAATCGATCTGATGTCAACTGGTCGTCATATAAAGCTGCAAGGAATCGGTGTAATCAAATGATACGTAACGCCAAACGCCGACATATTCTTGATAATATTTCTTCATCATCTCCTGCCGATATCTAGAAGTTCCTAGGAACCCTAGGTATCGGTAAAGAGCAACAATCCGATTTGCCTGCTACAGTTGGTTTAGATGATCTAAATGACCACTTTGTCACGTCTGTTTCGATAGATTATCTAACCAGATGTCGTACAATTAACTATGTATATATCAAGCTTATCTAAAGTCACTTATGATCCTTTTTATTTTTCTCCTGTTGCACCCGATGAGATCAAGAGAATTATACTCTCCATCAAGTCGAAGGCTGTAGGTTGTGACGGCATCAGCCGCCGTATGATCATTACCATCCTTGACCAGCTTCTTCCTGGAATTACGGATATTATTAACTTTTCTTTACAATCAGGACGTTTTCCCGACTTATGGAGTAAAGCATACGTGCGACCTCTGCCTAAGATCTCAAACCCTTCTCTTTCTAATCATTTCCGTCCAATGTCTATTCTTCCTTTTCTGTCTAAAGTCTGCTCACAGCTCCACTCTGGTGCATTCTTCCTTCTCTATTCAATCTATTCTCCTTTGGAATGCGCTACCTCTCGAAATAAGAATGTCTACATCTCGTGTCACCTTTAAGTTCCAAGTACGTAATTTCTATACGAAGTTATTGGCGGAATCATCACAATTATAGTAATCTATGGTTATATATGTAATAAGTATGTATTTGTATAGTTATAAGTATGTATTATGTATGTAAATGTATGTATTGGTATGTTGTGTGTGTATGTATGTGTATTTATATATTTATATGTATGATATTGTTTTTATAATTATTTATTTATTATTATTACATTTTTTTTTTAAATCACTTTCTTGCTTATTTAGCATTAGAAATATAAGTCGATTTAGCACCCACCTCAAACAGTTCTCTGCATCACCCTAAGGTTGACTGGTAGATAATGCCTAAGGCATTAAGTCCGCCTTTGTACAATTTTCTGTGTGCAAGAAGTTAAATAAATAAATTGAAAAAAAAAATAATGATGAACATGCAAAAAAACTAAAGTCATGACATATGGAAAAGTTGGACCACTTAGTACCTATCAACTACATTACAATTGACTATGTTAATGAGTACACCTATCTAGGTCAATTTATCTCACCAGTAGACATAATATCAAAAGACATATACATAAATTTAATTTCAATTTAATTAACAAAATAATTTGTATTGAAATTTACAAGAGCCTTACACCTTAAGATATACAATCGTCGACTCATAGACGTGCGCATAAATAATAAATTAACAATTGCATAAATAGTGACCTAGTTTACCGACTGTGTGTTTTATACGAAATTAGTTTAATTATGAACAATTGATAGTGTTATTTGCCTCAAAAATGGATGGTAGTCCAACGCGAAGCGGCCCCCCTGCACCATCATTGCCCAAAAGTGAGAAAATGGAAGTTATGTCAACACCGGAAATACAGCAATGGATGGGGTCTGTCCAACAGTACCTTGGCGAAATAAGTACGATTTCCGCCGACGGAAAACTGAACTTGGAGCAAAAGTTGAGGATTGCTAACCTCTGCCGCCAAGTTGGAAATAGTGTTGCTCAATTGGCTGTTCAGTATCAGTCACTC
The DNA here is from genome assembly GCA_945859575.2 of Herminia tarsipennalis. Lineage (NCBI taxonomy): Eukaryota > Metazoa > Arthropoda > Insecta > Lepidoptera > Erebidae > Herminia > Herminia tarsipennalis. The sequence goes on along the minus strand of OX243849.2, from coordinate 18,418,406 downwards.
AAACAGAAAGCTATACAAACACATGTGTCCTTGCAGAATCAAAGTGACCAACTGGATTTGGCGAAAAATCTGACAGAGATTAAACAAACGATCAAAGAGTCCTGTACCAACCAAGCCATGACAAATTCTTCCTTCGCTGACATGGTGAAGAAGGGGACCAATAGTTTTGTTCGGTCTACTTCTCTGAGTTCCGTAGCCATTTATCCTAGTGATAGGTCAAAAACTAGCGATGAAACAAAAACTTTGGTCCAGAAAATCGTCTGTCCTGAAGAAATGCAGCTGAAAGTTCGCGGTGTCCGAAACACAAGAAACGGAGGGGTTATCATCAGCACGGAGTCCAAAACCGACCTAGAAAAACTGAAGCAATCAGTGCAACTAGCCAAGTCAGGTCTTACCGTCGACGAAACCCAAAAGCGTAAACCCCGCATTATAATCATAGGAGTCCCTACACAAATCAGCGAAAATGAGGTCTTTAAATGTATCTACGAACAAAACATAGTAGAGAAAGTACCGTCCTTGACTAGAGACTTATTTTTGAGCTCAATGAGACTCAGCCACAAATCTGGGAAGAAAGACGCAACGACCTGTAATTACATCCTGGAAGTTTCAGCAGTCATTCGTAAAGCCCTAATCACTCAAGACAGCGTTTTCATTAACTGGACATCCTGCCCTGTACGTGACTTCACGCTAGTAACCAGATGTTACAAATGTCAGCAGTACGGACATGCAGCTAAAACGTGCAAGACTCCTGACTCTACATGCGGTCATTGCGGTCAAGACGGGCATTCAATTCAAGACTGCAAAAAGAAATCAGAGGCGCCTAAATGTGCCACTTGCGTGCGCTTCAAAAAGCCAAGCAATCACAAGACGGGAGACACCGACTGCCCTGCAAAAAAAGCAGCAGAACTAAGGTACATTCACTCGATCGACTATGAAGGCGCCTAAGAGCGCCACATACTCACGTGTATTTTAGGACTAAAGTATATATAAGTTATAAATATGGATGTAAATTTAATTACGCAACTAGACAATAGTTTTATATCTGAATCAAAGTTTTGTGAGGTTGAAGATTGCAGACAATATCTTACCCGTTACGAAAATTCACTAACCATCCTTACCCAAAATATTCGCAGTATTCATAAAAATATAGATAGCTTACATGTTTTTTTTCAGAGGCTTAATTTTCATTGTGATGTAATCATTCTTACCGAGTGTTGGTTATTAAATCGGTACGATCACCTCCCAATAATATCTGGTTACAATCTCTTCTATACTACTACAAATCAAAATCAAAATGATGGTGTCGTGGTTTATGCTAAAAAATCATTAAAGGTCACAGTAGAGGAGCCAACTCTGCAAGACTGCAATGGTTTGATATTCAAAATTGGTTCTGACACAGCTATTATCGCTTTGTATAGATCTCCTTCTTTCAGAAACTTAGATCCATTTCATAACTCTCTAAATAGCATACTGCAATCGCTATCTTCGAATAAAAACATAATACTAACAGGTGACTTGAATATAAACATTAGCTCAAAGTCTTGCGATTCAGGAACCCATAACTACCTTAATTTGTGTTCATATCACGGTCTTCAGTCCGCTCATACATTATCTACCCATCAAAGCGGTTCCTGTCTCGATCATGTAATGATTAAATCCAACTTGACATACATTACGCTTGTTACTAACTCAACTGTAACTGATCACCACGCTGTCCTACTAACAGTAAATTTGACGCCACCTAAGCAGATTCGTCCGCAGACAAGGTCTAAATTAGACATAAACAAACTCGAACATGATTTACGTAACATCGATTTTTGCCCAGTTTACAATAATGCCGACCCTAATATATCTCTGTCGTATTTAATTGAAAATGTCCAGCAAGCAATTTTACGCAACACAAAAATAATAACAATAAATAAGAAAAATTGTAATATTAAACCCTGGATTACTCCTGGTCTTATACGGTGTATAAGACACAGAGATCGACTCCATCAGCGAACAAGACGAGACCCTGACAACCTTATACTACTAACCACATATAAAAGATACAAAATTTTTTGTAACAACCTACTCAAAAAGTTAAAAATTAATTATGACAGAGATGTATTACAAAGGGCAGGTAATAATAGTAAGCAGATATGGCAACATATTAAAAGTATGACTTACTCCTCGAAACAGCACGAATCAAATTCGAGTTTACTGCACGCTAACTCAACACCACTTAATTCTGCTAACCATGTAAATAACTATTTTATTAATGTGGGCAAAAACCTTGCTGAACGTATTCAAAACCAAAATTATAGCCTAGGATATAATCATCCCCCCCAACCTATCTGCAACGTTAGCTTAAAGTCGCTCGTTATGTTTGACACTGATGAAAATGAAGTAGCTCGAATTATCACTAGCCTGAAGGATAACTGTGCCGCTGGCTCGGACAATATTAGCAATAAAATCATTAAATATTTTAAACATATTTTTGCACCTCCTTTAATATATATTTTTCGACTTTGTCTATCTGAAGGGATTTTTCCTCGATGTCTAAAGAAGGCTGTAGTTATTCCAATCTTTAAATCCGGCAACAAAGATCTTGTTACCAATTACCGTCCGATATCCCTACTTCCCTCAATATCAAAAATATTGGAAAAAATTATAAATATTAGGTTAGTTAATTACTTAGAAAACAACCAGTTCCTATCCCCTTCACAATATGGTTTTAGAGCTAAACTGTCCACAGCCGACGCGACTCATAGCTTGACAGATTATGTTTCTCAGGAGCTTGGCAAAGGGAATCAGGCCCTGGGCATATTCCTTGACCTTGCCAAAGCTTTTGATACTATTTCAATTCCCATTCTCCTAACCAAGTTAGAGTCTCTGGGCATAAGAGGGACACAGCTAAAACTCTTGGCAGACTATTTAGATGAAAGATACCAGTGTATCAAAATAGACGACATTATGAGTGAAGATCAAAAATGTTCCGGTTTTGGTATACCTCAGGGTAGTATTTTGGGCCCTACGTTATTTTTAATTTACATAAATGGCCTTTGCAACCTAAATATCGGCCATGGCAAGATAATAGCATATGCTGACGACACAGCTATTATATTTACAGCTAAAACCAAGACAGATTTGTTTAAAAATGCACAGCAAGGTTTTAATATTATAAATAATTGGCTTTGTCATAATTTACTAACATTAAACGCTGATAAGACAAAATATATCCATTTTTCTATGCGCCACTCATACCACAACGGCGCTGACACAGATTTATTTGCACACTATTGCAACAATCCCGCAGAGAACACATGTAACTGTCCTATTATTCACAACACTAGTAACATAAAATATCTCGGTATTATTATCGATGACACACTTTCATTTAAGTATCACATTGAAAATTTAGTCACTAGAGTCAGAAAACTAATGTTTGTTTTTAAAAAACTTCGTACCACCGTAAACTCAAAACTGATCTTACAAATATATCAAGCTCTGTGTCAGTCCGTCATTCAATATTGCATCACTTCATGGGGTGGAGCACTAAAAACCATTATACTACCTCTTGAAAGAGCTCAGAGAGCAGTTTTAAAAGTAGCTACCTTTCGCCCTTTCCTATTTCCCACTTTCCTTCTCTATAAACGCTGTAAGGTACTGACTGTTCGCCAGCTATTCCTACTAAATGTCATTTTAAAACAACATAAGCTGCTCACCTTCAATGCTGACATTACTAACAAGAGACGAAAAGATATAGTCTGCACATCTAATTCTACCTCAAGATATACATTTACAAACAGATTTTTTAATTTTATAGACCCTTTTTTGTATAACAGATTAAACCGAATAATAAATATATACCATCTTAATTATTTTAATTGTAAAATAGCTATAAGTTCGCAATTACAAGCTATGTCATACGAAGAGACGGAGGATTTACTGGTAGTAATAAAATAAAATAAAAAAGGCTCAAATTTCTCACTAATTATGTAATTAGCATAATATAAGTTAATTTATTTATCTTTGTTTTATATTTAGTTAACAGTTCTTATTTTTAGTTAAGATTAGTTTTAGTTTCAGAAAGTATTTGTTTTAAATACTTTTTTACTTTCTCGCCTGAAACACAGGTTTCAACCTAGTTCAGGCAAATATCCAACTGTGCCGTTTATTATTTATAAGTGTACCTAAGTTATGCTATTGTACCTATACTTTATGAATAAATTTTTTTTTTTTTTTTATTATTACCAGTAAATCCTCCGTCTCTTCGTATGACATAGCTTGTAATTGCGAACTAATTTACGTTATAATTATTGTGTTAAATACATATTATAATTATTTATAAGATATATTATTATAGTAGGGATTTTAATCGATTCTTAAAAATATATAAAATAATATGCAGATGGCGAGATGAGTTAGACTCCTTTGAAAAATATTGGTCTCATACAGCGACTGACAGAGAGAGGTGGAGAGAGAGTAGGAAGGCCTTTGCCCTGCAGTGGGACAATACAGGCAAATAATTATAACATTTATAATATATAATATGTTCTTAAGTATCATAGGGAGTCTGTTGTACAGATTAACAGCCTGCACTTCTGAGCAATGCTGAACAACTTTTAGTTTAGGGTGTACTATACTCACACACAATGTCTCTTTTGAGACCCTTTCCCTGATGTCAAATAAATAATTCTATATTCATTTAGGATGCAAAACGACACTTGTGACATGTCGGGATTGTACATGTACACGTAATGCCAAGTTTGCAAACAATAGGTAAATTCGGAGAAAATAACCTGGCAATTAAAACTCGCGACCACTCTTTTCAAATTTCCAATTTTATAAAGTTTAAATGTTTATAAACTTGATATCAGGTGTAAGGTGCTGCCACTAGTACATATTTTACACCATGTTTAAGGACTGATGCAAATTATATTAATAAATAAAATTAGCCTTAGGGGGTAACATAGTAGGAGTATTTACTTACAACAAGGGTAAAAACGATATGTACTTAAATATTGGCCAAAGAACTGGTAACTGGTGATTAAATTTAAAATATTAATTTTGATATCAAAAGAAAGAAAAGAAAAGAAAGACTGTCTCTGTCTTCAATCGTTTCGAATTCACCCAGATTTTTTATTAAATTCGTTAATAGTATACTAGTATATAAAGATAATTTAATATCGTCAAAATAATTTAAGTCTATGAAATACTTTTTGCATGATTCCATTTGTTTAGTTTTTAACATGGTTTTTAGAACATTCTCATGCATTACCAACGCTGTGTTCATATTACGTATATTGGTAACTATTTCCCTAATGTAAGACACTGTATCTTTGACACTATATAATAATAGCTACTTGGATACTATATAATAAATACTTGAATAGTTATAAGCTATTCAAGTTGCCTTGTGTTCTTCGCGTGATCGTACTCGTTGCGTCTCGTAGTCCGTAATCCATGGTTATTATTGATAAATAAGTGATGATGACATTTCCAAAGCATTGTGAATCGGATTTGGACTGTTAAAATGATGAATGAATTAATTAATTAATGATTAATTAATTAATTGATAATTAAAAAATGATCCAAAATTACCCCATGGATTGTGCTACTGATTCTGAGCAAACTACTTTCAGTAATATACTAAGAATAACGTTGTAAATAGTGAAATTTAAAGGAAAACTATCATTAAAAGAAATATTATTAAGTAGGTATAACGTTGTAAGTATGAAATAAAAACCCCAGAAAAGCCACTTCTTAAGCCGCATTATTTGGATGGGGGGGGGGGGGGACTTCGGGACCCTACATTGTGCGTGGCCCGACATACACTTGCCCGGTTGTATGCGTGGGTACCGCCATATTGGAGGTCATGTCTTGATGAGACAGCTGTCGTTGCTTCTTGAGGAGCGTGCCAGTGCCAGTGGAGAGTAGTTCCAGTGTATTGTATCTTCAATTTTCATTTAACATACACTAAACTTCAATTCAGGATAATTATTTATAAGGGATTGAGGCAACAGTAGCTAAACAAATCTACTTAATGTAAAAGCAAAATATATTTTATACTAATGCGTATTATCACGGCCTTCAAAAAGATTCCATTAATAACTTGATCAAATGAAGACACTCTATTAAATGAAATAAAGTTTATTACCAACCGTATCACAAGTCCTTTTATAAGTTTCTCTATCTTAATTATTACGTAGGTACGTTTTATTCAAGAAAGAAAAAACAACAAGAACATTTAAAATGAAAGCAGCAAAAATAAAGAACTCTAACCTAAACTGCAAAGTGAAGATTATGTTAAACAACTTGGTAGACAAAGACGTCCAGTCAATGATTCTCCCTTTGAATTTAATGCAAAGTGTATTCTTCTGTCCCAAGTACTGCATCAAAAATAACTACATATATCCAAACAGTCGATTCTCTAACTTTCTGTCATTATGCGGCACTTTATGCTTCCTCTTTGGATTCATAATACGTATTCTTCACCACAGTTCTAACGAAATAGTCAAAGCTTATATGAAATTTCTTTACGTTGCCACTTACTACGAATTTGGCTTTTACTTTAGCGGATTTATTTTAAATTTTGTACTTAGTATCATCCAAGTTAAAAAGAATATTAGTTTTGTCTTAATCATTGGACGTGTTCATAGATTTCTTAATAACAAGAACTTTTTGAAAAGATTTTGTTTAATCAACTGGTGCAGTGTATTATTTTTATTCATTTCGTATATGTTCGTTGGTTATATATTTTATAACTTGGAATATCCTTTATACCTTACAATAAGCAACCTATTCATAGCAGTTTTTGATGCTAATATAATTTACGCTCTCAGATTTATAAAACTGTTGAACGATACGGTTGAGTTATGGAGTAAAAGAATTTTAAACCGACATTTCATAGGGGATAACATTCATTCAGAAAAAATGTTTAAGGCTTTCATTGACATATTGGACTGTTATAGTATCTACAAATCTACCTTTATACATTTTGTAAGAAATAAAATGGCTCGATTTACTCCTGAATGAAATTACTTACTTACTTAGTAAAATAAATCAGATTTTCATTTCTTTTCAGATTATATATTACTTAATTCATTTTTTTTCTCTTGCGTTATTATACATACAAGGGGCAATCGAAATAATACAAGTATCAAAGATTATCAGTACTGATTCTTACGAAAACGACGTAAGGTTTTTATCGTTAGGGTTGTTACTGTTATTTATATGTTTTGGTCATTAAAATGAGGAGTTTTTTGACGACGTTTTTAGGCCAACGGAACAGCGAAGACAATGTCAGCATTATTATGGATAATTAAGACGTCAATCATGCAAACAACATTGTATGCGTATTTTGAAAAATTCTACATAACTTTAGCAAACACGCAAGATTCATGCGCCTTGATTTTAAAATCAAATTGCACAGGTATTTAAAATAATTATTATTTCAGTACTACCCGCAATTTATTATTTTGTATTTAGCTATCCTACTTATACTATATTTATAGAGTGGTAGGGAAGGGCGACGGCAGTTGTGTGCAAGAAGATGCCTTTGCAACACCACTGTCCAGCCTGCTATTATACTCAATTATTTCGTATTTTTACTGGAAAAATATTTAAGAAATTAAAGACTCTCAGAATGTCACATGATTACGGTAGTTGTAATGGTAATTTTTAAAGAGTGCTTACTGTATGTATAGTGCACCCCTTAAAGAATCCTGGCGGCGCCCATGGTGATATAAACAATATTCTATTTGCAGATGATGAAAGAAAATTGTGTAAGAACATACAACGTTTGTATAAAACATCGTTCAAAAAGATGAGCGCTTTTGGCTTTTTTGATATTGATGCTGTACTATTCCTATCTCTGTTGGGTCTTCTTACTAGTTATACTGTAGTTTTGCTTCAGTTCGCATTTTTATAGAATTCTACTCGTACATTTTATTTTTAAAGAAAAAGCTTCGTCTAAAGGCCTTTTAAATGTCTGTACAGGTCTATCTCCTTCCATTCTAATCAAAACCAATGTTCCATTTAAATCAGCTTAAATGCTCCTCAGACGTGTTAGTCTCTGCATGAATTTGGAAAAAAACAAAATCATGTCTAATGAACATGCAAGCCGAGAAGTCTTTGAAGAATAAAATTCGCAATGAGGTCATCCGACAAAGAACCAAAGTTACCGACATAGCACGCAGGTTAAGCACGCTGAAGTGGCAATGGGCTGGCTTCATTTGCCGATGGAGCGAACAAGTCCTAGAGTGCAGGCTGCGACTCGGTAAACGTAAGGTCCTCCAGCAAGATGGACTGAGGACTTCAAGAAAGTCGCTGGGATGAATTGGGTGCGAAAGTCGGAGGACCGGATGTTGTGGCGTAAGTTAGGAGAGGCTCATGTCCAGCAGTGGATCGATACATGCTGTTGATTGAAGAACATACGATGCTTAACTATAACAAACATCGTTCAAAAAGATGAGCGCTTTTGGCTCTTTCCGTTTAGTGGACTTACAAGTTATACTGTTGCATTTCTGTAGTAACAATAAAGACATGAAAAATGTTATTTATATTATATACGAGGGATTCGTTTGTTCAGCGTAAGCTAAAGAGCTAACATTGAAATAAATTTATAAGAAATTCCGTTGATCTATTTAATACACTTGCTTAAAAGATATCCGTTTCATAAAACAATAACACGAGAGAAAAATATATACTATACTATACATACACATAAACGGTAAGTTTTAGACATTAAAATACATATTTTGTAATTTTTTTGCACCGGCAAGTGAGGCTACAACTGCACAAACTTCTCAGTAGGTAAGCATTATATCTATGTCATTAAAATTTTTACTTTGGCAACTATGGTTACTCCAACACTACACAATCATTTGCAAGCCATCTTCTAGTGACAAAAATAAATAATATCTAATAATATAATATCTTGGGACAACTCACACAACGTCATATTCTGATCCCAAACTAAGCAGAGCTTGTACTATGGCAACCAGACAACTGATAAACATAATTACATATTTCTAAGTACATACATATTATAGATAAATTACACCCAGACACAGAATAAACCATCGTGCTCATCACACAAAGTTTTATCCTGGGTGGGGATCGAACCCACGACCTCTTGCGTAGCAGTTGGATACACTCCCACCGCGCCACAGAGGCAGTCAATTACATAATTTAAGTAAAATGCGTACTTTATTAATATGCTTTCTATCGACTTTGAAGGCGGTTTCATAAATAACACGGTTAAAGGAATACGATAACGACGATATATTAAATGAAATGATATGAACTCCATTAAGTTTATTATCGAGCAAATAGTAGATATGCATGTCGTAATTCCTTTTATCGGTTTCTCTACCTCTATTACTACGTACGTTTGTAAAAGTAATACAATAAAGCAAAATAATTTAAAATGAAGGCAACAAAAATTAGGAATAACCAAAACTGTAACGTGGAGATTAGGTTAAATAACTTAGTAGACAAAGACATCCAGTCAATGCTTCTACCTTTGAATATAATGCAAATTGTATTCTTCTGCCCCAAGTATTGCATCAAGAATAATTACATTTATCGAAACAGTCGTTTTTCTAACTTTTTGTCGTTATGCGGTACTTTATTCTTTCTCCTTGGATTCTTATTACGTGTTTTTGAGAACAGTTTTAGCGAAATAATCAAAACCTATATGAAATTCGCCTCATATTATGATTTTGGATTTTACTGTAGCGGATTTATTTTAAACTTTGTAGTTAGTATAATCCACGTTAACAAGAATATCAGTGTTGTCTTGATCATTGAACGTGTTCATAACATTCTTAATAATAAAAAATATTTGAAAAGAAACTGTATAGTAAACTGGTTCAGTGTATTATTTCTATTTATCTCGTATATGTTCGTTGGTTACATATTTTATTATTTGGAGTTTCCTAAATACATTGCATTAAGCAACCTATTCTTAGCAGTTTTTGATGCTAATATCATTTACGCTGTCAGATTTATAAAATTGTTGAACGACACGGTTGATTCATGGAGTAAAAGAATTTTAAACCGACGTTTCATGGGGGATAACATTAATTCAGAAAAAATGTTTAAAGCTTTCATTGACATATTGGACTGTTATAGCATCTACAAATCTATCTTTATACATTTTGTAAGAAATTAAATGGTTTGATATTCTTCTAAATTAAATCATATAATTTAGTAAAATAAATCCGATTTTCTTTTCTTTTCAGATTGTATTTTACTTGATTCAGTTTTTTTCTCTTGCGTTAATATACATACAAGGGGCAATCGAAATAATAAAAGTATCGAGGATCATCAGTACTGATTCTTACGAAAACGACGTAAGGTTTTTATCGTTGGGGTTGTTACTGTTATTTATATGTTTTTGTAATTTTTCATGAGGAGATTTTGATGATGATTTTAGGCCAACGGAACAGCGAAAATAATGACAGTATTGGTATGGATAATGAAGACTTTATTTTTGCAAACATTATTATGTGCGTACTGTGAAAAATTCTACATAACTTTAGCAGGCACGCAAGATTCCTGCGCGTTGATTTTAAAATCGTATTGCACAGGTATCCAAATATTTATTATTTTATATATTTTAGCTATCCTATCTAGTGATATGCATAGATGCCGGCAGTGGTGGTCCGGCCTGTTATGTTATGCATTATTTCGTATTTTTTAAAGAAATGTATATATATTGAACCACATTCAAGGACAAAAAAATATTAAGCACATCACCAAATGCAAATTTCGCTGACTTACTCCTTTGTTTTAGTCTATATCTCTGGTGTTTTAAAAGCTAGGACAACGTTTAAAACCCCTTGTAAATACCATTACTAGTTTTCGAGAAAATCGCGAACAGAGAACCACCATTTTTGAAGGCGGTTAATAAAAGATTATCACACTGTCCCAAGGTTACAGTTCGTTATCATTACCGGTAATATTTTAAGACGATTTCTTTCTGTGTAGTATTAAGTATACTGCGGCAACCTTGGTGATTAGAACAATATCTATTTGCAGCTGATGAAAGAAAATTGTGTAAGAACATACAACGTTTGTACCGAACATCGTTCAAAAAGATGAGCGCTTTTGGCTTTTTTGATATCGATGCTGTACTATTGCTATCTCTGTTGGGTCTTCTTACTAATTATACTGTAGTTTTGCTTCAGTTCGCATTTTTATAGAATTATTCTGTAGAGATGTGGAGATTTGTAATCATCACTGATTTTTAATAAATTATGAATCAAAATCGTATTTTTTTAATTGTAACAACAACTTTGTCCTATTCTTAAGTTTAAAATCGGCCTTATTATATCGCAAAATTTTAACATTTGGATCGAGGTCTTCTAAATTTTTAAAAGGTCCACGGTATACATTCACATCAAACCTATTACCAATATAATTTTTAACCAGCAACAAATATTTTTTCATATACATGTTATAGTTTTAAATATTCATCAAATTTAATATTTGTAGTGAAATGAAAAGGTAAGTTTAAGATAGGACTACATATATTTACAAGAACTTAAAGACTACTTAAAATTAAAGATAATTTAGAACCGATGCTGGCGGAGATGCAGTGCTGGTAGGTAGAGGTACGGCGTCCAGGCGGAGATGCGGCACTTGTAGGTAGAGGCGCGGCACCGATAGGTAGAGGCGCGGCGCCGGTAGGTAGGGGCGCGCCGCCGGTAGGTAGAGGCGCGGCGCCGGTAGGTAGAGGCACGGCGCCGGTAGGCAGAGGCACGGCGCTGGTAGGTAGTAGTGGCGCGACGTCGGCAGGTAGAGGTGCGACGCGTCGTAGAGGTGCGGCCCGGTATATAAGAGAGGCGGCCCGGTAGGTAGAGAGGCGACGCCGGTAGGTAGAGTGGCGACGCCGGTAGGTAGAAAGGCGACGCCGGTTGGTAGAAAGGCGACGCCGGTAGGAATGGTCTCCTTCTCTTAATTTCCCACTCCTTCTCTTTTAGAGAGCTAGTTCTTCCTCCTTCTCTTTTAGAGAGCTGGCTCTTCACTGCTTCTCTTTTAGAGAGCTGGTTATTCACTACATATTCTTAACAAAAAAAAAAATGCCGTGATTCACATTGCGCTTTCTGTAATCTAAATTTTAATTTTAAAGGACAACTATCTGTATTAAATAAAGGCTTAATTTAACAGTTTTGTAAATTATATACTAGGTATATTACACGATTTTTCGAACACAAGCTCATAGGGTATATATTGAGTTTCTGAATGTATATAGGTATTATATGAAAATCACCAGAGGTATTATATGAAAGCCAGTCGCTCTAATACTACTGTTATCTGTTTGAATTCTCAAAAATACATTTAGAGACTTATGCGAGTTCTCAATTACCCCAATCGATTCATGATGATAGGCACTACCGAACGTTTTTAATAATTAGTAGCTTACATACCTCGGTCATAGTACTGGAGATAAATTCGGTACCTTTATCGGTGGCGATCTCACGAGGGATACCGTATCTTAGTATGAAGTTGTCGACGAACCCTCGGGCTACACTTACGCTATCTTTCCTAACTAATGGATATGCTTCTATATACACACATCAAAAGTGTCTTGGGATCAACATATATTTTTGCAATAACTTTTCTCCTGATTGATTTTTTTTTTTTATTTCTTTAAGGATTCATCAAATAAAGTGTTTTCGTTTGTCACAGTAACGATAAACCAAGTCACCTTTGCATTAATAAAGAAATTTGCCATTTTCCTAATAAAGGGATTTTTGACATTTGAACCAATAACATTAAAGTTCGAAAAAAAGACTGAAATAACAGTTTTCTTTAAAATTTTATTGGGTAACTTAAACAATTAATAATCCGTGTTTCTACCGCGAACACTAACAACACAAGAACATCGGTTTGGCATACTCAAAATGAGTTCATCCAAATCACGCTGTGGAATGGCCGCCCATGTTCGTTGCAACAACAAAAAAAGGTCTTCTTGCGACTGGATACCCTCCATATTCGGCAGAGCTCTTCTCTGTAGCATATCCCATGCATGCTCAATCGGGTTCAAGTCTGGCGACTGAGCAGGCCAGGGCAGGACATTGATGTTAGCTGCGGCGAGAGTCTGTCTTACAACTCTTGCGGTGTGCGGTCGTGCATTATCATGCATTAACTGAAATAAGGGACCGATTTGCACTTGTAGAGGAACGATGACGTCTGATACAATCGTCTCAGCATAAATTTGAGCGTTGAGGTTGCCTCTGATCCAAATCAACTCAGTTCTTCCGCCGATCCAAATACCCGCCCATACCATGATGGTTCCACCACTATAAGGATGGACTTCCTGGCAGGATTTTAATCGCTGTTGGCGTCCAGGGGTTCTCCAGTGTCGTATACGTCTTGTATCCGGTCTCATACCAAAACGAGACTCATCAGAAAAGCACACGAAACGCCATTGTTCTTCTGCCCAATTTCTGTGTTCAAGAGCCCATTGATATCGAATCCTACGATTGTGCATTGCTATAGGTGGTACCCGTAGCGGTCTTCGGGAATGAAGGTTCACTTCATGCAAGCGGTTTCTGACTGTTTGGTCGCTAATTAAGTTCCCTGAAGAGTGATGAAGCCTCACGGCTAACATCATGGCGGTTATTGTTGGACCTCTTCGAGTTAAGATTTGAATGTATCGGTCTTGTCTCCGTGTGGTGCAGCGATACCGTCCTCCATGGCGCTCAGCCACGGTACCAGTGCTTCGGTAACGTGTCCAAAGTCGACTGATAACACTCTGACTTGTATTCAGAGCTAAAGCCACAGTACGTTGCCGGGAACCAGCTTCTATCATTCCCACGGCTCTGAGCATTTCTTCCCTGCTTAAATGACGTCGCCGCTCCATAATAACGTTGGTTTTAATCAGTAGTAGGGAAACAGTAGCACTAATAATGTCTTCAATGCGTTGTATGTTTTTATAGGGAAAATATTGACAGCTGATTTTCATCTTTTACTCGAATTTGATTCACAGTTCCTGATTCAAATTATGAAATGCACCAAAAAGGATCCATATAAATTTATAAAATCATAAATTTATTACAAAGCTACATCTCAATCTCAAGAAATCCGCATAAAAATGCTTGATCCCTAGACACTTTTGATGTGTGTACTTACTTAGTTATCATTGCAATGTGAGTATGTACGAGTAATTATAATAATCCTTATGTAAGGGCCCAACTATATCTAGAAATACCTTATCAAAAGCTGATTGCGCAGTCGTGGTAATAATCATTGCTTTTTGGCATTTGTCACATTTTTTTACAAACTCCGTTACGTCTTCACTAGTGGGAAGCAAGTAAAAGTCATTCAGTATTACACGTTTATCATCGTCACTTACTACTCTACATACATTTTTAAATATGTACTATTCGTGGACCGGTTTAATTGTTATTATTTGTACAATATTTGGTTAACCATTTAATATATTTCTCATTATTATCATTCTTTATAATACACATTTCTTTAATAGATATTTTATTACAGATAGATACCAAATCTCTCACAAAAGCGTCTCGCGCTGAGCATAATCGAGAAAATGGTTATATAAAAATTGTCATCATAGATGGTACATAAATAAAATCATTTACTTTAATACATTTAAATGCACTTTCTAGCACACATGGAGAAATTACTAATTAAGTGCAATTATTCGGATTTTTAAGAAATTCAACCGACAATCCGTCTTGTTCTTATCGACCAAAGAATTGTCAACTAATTTATTTTTTGCCATACTCCGTGTTACATTTAAAACATTCTGAGTCATATATTTTTAATCATCAGACGTAATTATGATGCGAAATAATGCATCCGCAACCACGTCATTCACAGCTTTAACATATTCAACTACTTAATCGTATCCGTCTAAGGTCAACCGAAATTTAATTAATCTGCTAGAAGGGTTACTGAAACTAAATAAATAAAGTAAGGGTTTATGGTCTGTCTTTATTACATTTTTTTTACCAAATAAGTATTGTAAAGTAAAGTATTTGACTGACCAAACCACAGCAAGGAGTTCTTTTTCTATTGTTGGATAATTTAATTCTGATCTATTTAGTGGCCGACTTGCATAAGCCACCGGTAAGTCGTTTTTATTGCATAGTACAGAACCTACAGCTAGTCCAGAAGAGTTTGTGTGCAATATGACTTCATTATCTTCATCAAAATTTGGGTATTGCAATATAGGTAGGTTCACCATAGACTATTTTAATAACATCAACGAATTTTCTCATTCTATATTATTAAGATAATTAATACGATAATTACGGCTTGACCTATCTCTATTATGATGAAAACTCATCACCAACGAGTGATGAGTTTTCTCCTCTACTTGAGAGCTTTTCGTCCAACGCATCCTGAATCCTTCAACGTGCTACAATTTTTAGCCGCAATTATTGTGCTCAGGCGATTATTACGTAAGCCGTCAAAGAATCTTCTTATATATATAGCTATCCGCTCGTTTATTGGTTCAAATTTTTGTATGCCCTAGAATTTCCATTGGCCTGCGTAATATTCAGATCAACGAATAACTGTTCTAGTTCCTTACCGAAGTCTTCAACACTCCTGTCATTCTGTCTCGCATAGTGCAGCTTATTTTGGATCGCTGTGTCAGATTTTTTAGAAAGCAAAGTATTACGCATCTCGCTAATTAAATCTGCAACAGCTGAATAATTATTTCTCATGCGCAGCTAGGCGCTTTCCGATAACCGAGCCTTTAATACAAAATGTACAAGTTAGTTTTTACTACTGTCATCAATCATAGAATCATACATCTCAATATTTGATATTAATCGCTTAGTGGTATCTTCATTACCGGTCATAAGTACTTCAGTACTTATCGTATCTCTGCACTATTAGAACAAGGTTTAATATTTTTACACATACATTTGTCACACAAAATTTCCTCAGCGTCAATTTCCTTTCCTTCTATTTTAATGTCAATTATCTTTTGTATTGAACAAAACTTATTATATAAAATATTTGTCTCAACAATTTTTGTTTTTCTTATACTAAGTGACCATCTTACTCGGGGCTAACTTGGTAAGATAATACTTAACACTCTTTAATTGATCAAGTATCTCACTGGCCTCACTCGCCATAACGTAATTTCATAAATCTATGCATAATTGTAATGCTGTTAAATATATTAATATATAAAAAAAAAGACAGACCAAAGCTACTATCTATCATAGTTAATAAAATATGAATTTTGCGTGTAATTATACTTATACATTGACTGCCTGTGGCGCGGTCGGAGTGTATCCGACTGCTACGCATGAGGTCGAGGGTTCGATCCCCACTCAGGATAAAAATTTGTGTCATGAGCACGATGGTTTATTCTGTGTCTGGGTGTTATTTATCTATAATTTTGATGTATTTAGAAATATACTAGCTGTGCCCGCGACTTCGTTCGCGTGGAAGTTGGGTTTATATTAAGGTAGTTTATTTTACAATTTAACTTCTGTGTAAAACATATTGGAAACATGCACCACAATGCTCTGTGGCAGGTGGCAGGGCCCGACCTATGGCCGGGCCAAGCAAATGCCTAGTGCAGCATAATAAAGGGCGACAAAGTATATGGCGCCAGACGGTTAGAAGACAAATTATAAAAATAACCATGCTTAGCACCTCGACAAAAAAGTATTTTACCAAAATGATTTGCATCACATCAAATATTATTGATATTGAAAAATTCCCCCCCTCCCCCGTCACGCGAGTACTTGGGCGGTTTCGGGTTAAATGAAGGCCGAAACCGCCCAAGTACCTACTCGCGCGAAATGTTGTGTTAAGGAGCTTCGATTATGACTCCGAAAGGTCGAAAATTCCGATTGATTTTAAACCTCCGACTCCAACTTCGGCTCCGACACTTTTAAATCGGACATTTTAATCGGAGGTACCTAGCCGCTCCTTCAAGTTAATTTATACATAGGTAATAAAGGTTTGATGGAAAAAAACTCTCACTGATTCCCTATGATCGCGGGTTCGAATCCTGCCCGAGTGATCTTTTCCGAGTCTAAAGTAAACCCACTTTGTATCCGTGTTTGTAAAGTCCCCCGCGAAATAGGGCTAGTGTGAGTTATATTTTTTAAAAATATCCTGTTTTTAAAACATTGCATTCCCGCGGTACTGTGATGCGTGTTCAAACAAACAGACAACATTCAAACGTTTCTGAAAGATATAGGTACTCAGATATCTTTTTTTGTGTTTAAACTTATTTAAATATTTTTTTTCGCTCACTTTAGAACATTTAAATATTATTTTATAATGCCTACGTCGGTGAATTAAAAATAGGTGTGTCAACCTGTCGCAAATTAAGATCATCATATATTCATATCCCTCTACGTGAGAGTTTCAGATTATTATTTAAATAAATTTTCCTGATTCTTTTTAATTTATATTTAAACGTCATCTATTTTCAAAACTGGATAAGTTTCTTTTAATACTTTATGATTTTATATTATACTAGCTGTGCCCGCGACTTTGTTCGCGTGGCCGTTGGGTTTATATTAAGGTAGTTTATATTACAATTCAACTTCTGTGTAAAACATATTGTAAACATGCTCCACAATGCTCTGTGGCATCTATGGATATTTGGACCTAGCTTTAATCAGGGCCCAACATATGGCAGGGCAAGCCAAGCAAATGCCCAGTGCAGCAAAATGAAGGGCGACAAACGGTTAGAAGACAAATTATTAAAATTCCCTCGACCACACCTCGACAAAAAAGTGATTTGCATCACATCAAATACTATTAATATTGAAAAATTCCCCCACCACGCAAGTACTGGGGCGGTTTCGAGTTAAATGAAGCTCGAAACCGCCCAATTACTCGTGCGAAATTTTGAGTTAAGGAGCTTCGATTCTGACTCCGATAGGCCGAAAATTCCGATTGATTTTAAACCTCTGACTCCAACTTCGGCTCCGACACTTTTAAATCGGACCTTTTAATCGGAGGCACCTAGCCGCTCCTTCAAGATAATTTATACATAGGTAATAAAGGCATACCTTTGTTACATATGTATAAATTATCTTGATGGAAAAAACTCTCACAGATTCCCTATGATCGCAGGTTATGTCCTGCCCGAGCGATCTTTTTCGAGTCTAAAGTACACCTACTTTGTGTCCGTGTTTGTACCGCGGGAATGCAATGTTTAAACAAACAAACAACATTCAAACGTTTCTAAAAGATATACTCAGATATCTTTTTTTGTGTTTAGATACTATTTCTAAACTTATTTCAATATTTTTTTTCACTCACTTTAGAAGATTAAAATATTATTTTATAATGTCTACATTGGTGAATTTAAAAATAGGTGTGTCAACCTGTCGCAAATTAAGATCATCATATATTCATATCCCTCTACGTAAGAATTTCAGTTTTTTTTTTAAATCAATTTTCCTGATTCTTTTTAATTTGTATTTAAACGCCATCTATTTTCAAAACTGGATAAGTTTATTTTTATACTTGATGATTTTATATTAAACTATCATGCATATTAAACGTAGGTAAGCAAGGTATTTAACCTTAAATTATTCACGCGATCAAGACCCGTAATACATATATTTTCATAATGTGTACAAATCGCGAAAGTTTATTAACATTTGTAGGTAAGCAATTTTGGCACTCAGAAGAAATCGAATCACAGATGGCGCCACGTGTTTTATTTTGATGTAACGCGGACTTAATCTTACATTTTTTTTAAGCAATTAACATTTATAAATTCTAGAAAATATCAAGTAATTACTGTTTATTTGTAATGTAATATTGTTTTTCATTTCTACATTTATAACATAATCACTATTCATGCAAAACAATGATAAAGGTGCCTATTGGAAGTGATTATTATTATTATTTTTTTTTTTAAAAGTACAACTCCCGCAGTAGGGTACAAGCCCTGTGTCACGGGGGACTTTACAAACATACAAGTCACGAACACAAATTACACCCAGACCCTGAACAACAATTTGTGGATCACACAAAGTGGTGTCCCGTGTGGGAATCGAACCCACGACCTCTTGCGTAGCAGTCGGACACACTCCCACCGCGCCACAGAGGCAGTCATATATATATTATTAATATGAAAATTTGTTAAACAAAGTAAACATGTTAAAGTCGAAAATAAAAGCTTGTATAAATAAGTATACATTTAGAAAAATACTTAAAAAAAAGAATAAAAATAATTTTAACACAACACAAAAAGAGACTCGCAATTAGGGAGTCGATCCTCCGACCTCGCTCGTTTAATACCGCTACTTGTGCCAATAGACCACCTCAGCTGATGCAAACACGGTTAAAATAGCTGATCTTAAGAAAATTGAAAATGTTGTGTTTAGCTCCTAATAGTTTTAGCGTGAAGTTATTGTTTCCATGGGTTACAATTGTAAATAATGTCTTATTGTGGAAAAAATTGTGAAAAACCATAATGGTTCGACAAAACATACGTTGCTGCTCACTCCCCATAGACGATAGCATAATGATTTATAGTGCAAGTAATGACCTATAGTATTTACAATAAAACTGCAAATTTTCATGAAGATCCGTCAAGTAGTTATTGTTTTATAACGATAAATAGCTACAGACATTATCCGTCATTGCTTAGCTCCTATGGGAAATAGCGATAAATTATAGCCTATATGTTAATCCAGACTACACATACAAAATTTCAACCGAATCTGTCCAATAGTTATTGCGTGATGCGTGTTCAAACAAACAGACAGACAGACAGACATTTCTAAAAATGTAGGAATGTGTTTAAATACCCTTTTCGAACATTTCCCAATATTTTTTTTTCACTATGTTCGGCCATGTACAGATACGTGAAATTTTCAATTTTATTATATGTATAGATATAGATACTCGTAGATAGCATGATTCAGTATTCACGCGCGATGGCTTATTTATTAGCGTATTTCATGTATAACTTTGGTGTTTCTATACCGATTTCTATTAGTATTTTTTATGGAATAGTTAATTATGTTAACTTTTTTAATTAGGGATGACTGAGAGTGTTATAAATGTAAGAGTAGACAAATATAATCAGAAAGCTTCGAACTACTAAGCTATCGGGAGTTACACGTGATATTGTGAGTCAACCATAAAAGATAGACATATGCTGTCGTGGGATATTTTTTATATAATTTTAAGGAGAACATTTCCGTCATACATGATTTCTGTGTAGCTTTAACCATTACGGTTGCACACGCGACGAAAGCTTAAAAAATGGAGTAACTTCTCCCGTTTTCCTTCACTGCTCTGCTCCTATTGATTGTAGCGTGATAAAAAGTATACTATAACCTACTCAGGAGTATGAAAAATAATTGTACCAAGTTTCGTTAAAATCCGTCGAGTAGTTTTTGTTTCTATAACGGTTATACAGACAGACAGACAGACAGACTAAAATTTTACTGATTGCATTTTTGGGATCAGTATCGATCCCTTATCACCCCCTGATAGTTATTTTGGAAATATATTTCATGTACAGAATTGACCTCTCTACAGATTTATTATAAGTATAGATTATACTATCATGCATATTAAACGTAGGTAAGCAAGGTATTCCACCTTAAATTATTCACGCGATTAAGACCAGTAATATAATTATATTTTCTTAATGTGTACAAATCGCGAAAGTTTATTAACATTTTGTAGGTAAGCAATTTTGGCACTCAGAAGAAATCGAATCACAGATGGCGCCACGTGTTTTGATATAACACGGACTTAATCTTTCATTTTTTTAGTAACTAACATACATAAATTCTAGAAAATATCAAGTAGTTTATTTGTAATGTAATATTGTTTTTCATTTCTACATTCATTACATAATAACGATTCATGCAAATCAATGATAAAAATGCTTATTGAAAGTGATCGATTCATATGAAAATTTGTTAAACAAAGTAAACATGTTAAAGTCGAAAATAAAAGCTTGTTTAATAAGTATACATTTAGAAAAAACTTTAAAAAGAATAAAAAGAAACACAAAAAGAGATTCGCATACTTGAGACTCGATCCTCCGACCTCGCTCGTTGAAGACCGCTACTCGTGCCATTACAGTCCATCAAATCTAAGAGGCACCGTTTGACGTTTCATATTTTTCAAACCGAAACAACTTTGTTCATACGTACATTATTCAGTTTCGATAACCTTTTTCATAAAACCATGAATTTAGAAAGATTTCATTATTGTATCTAAAAATGTACAATTCTTAATATCTAAATGTAATTGAAAACTTTCAAACAAAGCAAAATAACACATATTTACACAGTAAATAATTTCTAATAGTTATATTCTTGACCTCATTACAAAGTTACGTAGTTAGGTCACTGCACGTAGTGTTGCGACTCTTCGGATACACTTGTATGCAAAAAAATCGTTTACATATACGAAAAATCGAATGTATTATTTACAAATTACACTTGACAACCAAACAAATATTTTTTCATGTGAATGGGATTTATCTCACATATTACGATTACATAACTAAATAGTTATGTAATCGTAAAATATGAGATAAAACCCATTCACCAAAAATACGTATTTATAAATCAAATATATTTGCTTCTTTAAAAAGTTGTCGAAAGCGATTTGTCGATTTTTGATTTTCGCGCCCAAATAAGTCGGGGTTTCTCGCGCTAACGCTGTCGAAATAGTAAATGGAGTCAGGGATAGTGTTTTTTACATTTATTTTTGTGTATGATAGTATGGGTTTGCATATTACAGAGAAATAAACAAATTTTTAACAAGCACATCCATTGATTTTACAATTACAATTTTTTCTTCTAAGTCTTATTTCTACGTCTAAAACTAATAAAAATAAGGTATGTAGAACCCATTCACAAAAATGTTGTTGCCTGATGTTATAAATTAACGACGTTACTGCGCGACCGCATAATGCACTGAATACACAGATACCCTAAAATAAATTAATTTAATTATTTTTAGGTCAATAGGCAAAATCGCAGGTGTCCAAGTCTCTACTTTTTTTTTGGCAACACTGCCAACTACAAGCGCACGCGGTCCGCTCGGTCGGTTCGGCGTCAGCAGTCTCTCGCCATCTTGGAAGCTGACTGTGCGCGTACTTGCTTTCTCGTTTGTGTTTTACAATTTGTGACTTGGCTATTACTTTTCTGGACTGATCATTCTTTATCCGTTTACCTTGGCAATATTTATACTGGACTCCGAACTAAGCAAGTGTTTATTAATAATGTCGAAAAGAGGACGTACTTTGAACAGCCAGGCTCATGAATTGGTGGTGAAATTACACGAGTATTTTGAGCGTGAATCTCAAAATGGTGGACTTCTACTGCCAGTTACACAAGTTCGGGATCGCGTCGGTGAAGCTCTCGGTATTGGTAGCCGCACCGTTGGCAAAATATTAAGTGAAAAATATGGGCCTTCGGGGAGTGACAGTAACGTACTTCACACACCGAAAAAACGAAAAAGAAATAAACCTGTGACAGGCATCGATGAATTCGATAGTCATGCTATTAGAAACCGTATATACGGGTATTTTACAAGAGGCGAATTTCCAACATTGGCAAAGTTATGTGCAACTTTAAAAGATGCCGGGCTGTATAAGGGAAGCATAGAGTCGTTGAGAACGGTAATAACAGGAATTGGCTTCAGATACAAAAAAGTTGACAAATAAAACATTCCTGCGCGAAGTTAAACAAATTATAAACTGGGATAATGTAATATTTTTGGACGAAACCTGGCTAAATTCCAACCATTCTGTGCCGAAAACATGGACTGATGATTCTGAAGCTTCGTGCTCGAAGGTGCCGATAGGAAAAGGTGGACGCCTCATAATATGCCATGCTGGGTCAGCGTCTACAGGCTTCGTGGAAAACTCTTTATTAGCTTTCCAATCCAAAAGCACTAAAGAGTATCATGAAGAAATGGACGCAGTAAGGTTCCGAGAGTGGTTCTTAAATTTATTACAGAATATCCCTCCTAACAGCACAATTATAATGGATAATGCCCCATACCACTCTGTGCAAATTGATAAAGCACCTACGTCAGCCAATAAGAAAGCAGATTTGGTGGCATGGCTGCAAAGAAAAGGAGTGGATGCCGACATGTCACTATTAAAAGCTGAATTATTACAGTTAGTGAAATTGCATAAACCACCAAAACCGACATATGTAATTGACCAATTGGCCGAAGAGCACGGGCACAAAGTCATACGACTTCCTCCGTACCATTGCCAATATAATGCCATTGAACTGATTTGGGCCCAAGTTAAAGGTAATATTTTATAATATTATAATAATAACACGAGTACTTCTAACATTTATAATTTAAACAATGGTTTTCGTCTGCTATCAAATAGTTACATTATTGTTTTACAGGTTATGCAGCAAGACACAACACAAAACCACCCTTCAGTGTCAAGAAAATGGAAGGTTTATTAAAGGAAGCATGTGCCCAAGTTACACAGGAAGATTGGAGTAAAGTAGTACAAAAAACAAAGAAAATAATCAATCAATCAATCAATCAATCAATCAATCTTTATTTGCGAACAAAGGTATACATACATTGTTGTTCATATTATAATTTTAAGTTTCTCTTTGTTCTACCTTTTAGGCATGCAAACATGTTTATAGAAACTAAATAAAAAAATAAAAACAAATACGGTAGGAACAAAATACTATTCATATAACTAGGTTTTAAGGAAATGTCTAAATAAAATCCATAGAAAAATAATAATAATAATAATAATTAATATAATAAAAATGATGTCATGAAATTAAAATTGAAAAATAAAATAATATTAATAGCAAGCATGTCTTTACGCATAATGTCCAAATTATATTTAAATACACATCTCTATAGATTTGTCATTTAGATATTCACTTAGTGAGTAGTAACACTTATTAGACAGCATTTCTTGTAACATTATTTTAAATTGTCTCACATTGTTCGACTGTTTAATCTTTTTAGGTAATTTGTTGTAGATATGGGGTGCAATACAGTAATAGCTTTTTTGCATTAATGTTGTTTTGCTAGGAACGACACACAACTTATCAGCATGACGAGCTCTAGTCCGCTGTACAAATTTATCAATATTTTGTACTACAAAGACCGCACATTCTAATATATATAAACAGGGCAAAGTCAAAAGTTTATATTTCTGAAAATATGGTTTACATGTGTCCGTGTGTTTCAAATTAAAGATAGCTCTTATACAACGTTTCTGGGCTTTGAACGCAAGGTGCCAATCAGTAGAATTCCCCCAAAATATGATCCCATAGCGTAGTACTGATGACACTATTCCATGATATGCTGTTATGACTGTGGGCGTATTTGCTATATTTCTCAGTCTATAGAGTCCATACGCGAATTGACTAACTTTGGTGCAGACATGTTCTACATGAGCTTTCCAGTTCATTTGGTTATCTATTTAATATTAATATATATAATAATGGACGACTTCGAAAGAGACGTACACTTTGATAATGTAATGGACAATCAACTGGTCATTAATTTAAATGACGATGATGACGAAGACGACGATACTAGTACTAGTAGTGAATAAAAAAATATCCTAAACATTTCTTTTATTTAATTATAACAATTGATTTCTTAAAATTCGGATATTATAGTAATCGATCTCTTAAAGTTCGGATATTATAGTAATCGATTTTTTCATCCCATCCCTATCATTCAATTGTCAGAACTGTCAAACGGTACTTCTTAGATTTGACGGACTGTAGACCACTTTAACCGATACAAAAGCGGTTAAAATAGCTGATCTTAAGAAAATAAAAATGTTGTGTTTAGCTCCTTATAGTTTTAGCGTGAAGTTATTGTTTCCATGGGTTACAATTGTAAATAATGTCTCATTGTGGAAAAAAATGTGAAAAACCATAATGGTTCGGCATAACATACGTTGCTGCTCGCTCCCCATAGATGATAGCGTAATAATTTATAGTGTAAATAATGACCTATAGTATTTACAATAAAACTGCAAATTTTCATGAAGATCCGTCAAGTAGTTATTGTTTTATAACGATAAATAGCTACAGACATTATCCGTTATTGCTTAGCTCCTATGGGAAATAGCGTGATAAACTATAACTTATATGTTAATACAGACTTATTAGAATATACATACAAAATTTCAACCGAATCTGTCTGGTAGTTTTTGCGTGATGCGTGTTCAAACAAACAGACAGACAGACAGACAGACAGACATTTCTAAAAATGTAGGAATGCGTTTAAATACTCTTTTCGAACATTTCCCAATATTTTTTTTCACTATGTTCGGCCATGTACAGACACGTGAAATTTACCATTTTATTATATGTACTAGCTGTGCCCGCGACTTCGTTCGCGTGAAAGTCGGGTTTAAATTAGGGTAGTTTAGGTAACGAAATAACTTCTGTGTAAATATGTTGGAAACAGTCCTGTTGACTAAATACTTACTAAATAAAAATCGATCGGTTCTATTCTTTTAGATAGTTAGTTTGGTGTGCGGCTTAAGAAGTGGGTTTTCTGTTGTTTTTGTTTCATTCTTTCAACGTTATACCTACTTATTACCTAATAATTTTTAATAGAATTTGTACGAAAATGTTGTTACTTCTCATGTAATCGTAAACTTGTAAAGCCTAAGTACTTAACTGTGATAGTTTTCCTTATAATTTTAGTATTTATACTACTACCCTGAATTTTTTCACATACCCAACATCAACCATTTAGTTGGCAGGGGGACACTTGACTCTAACAAAAATGTTCACTATAAAGCCTAATATTATACACAAAGGAATCCTTAAATCTAAAAATAGTCTTCACAAACCCTAAACGCTTACAACTATAATTGTAAGCGTTTAGGGTTTAGGTTATTTAAACCTATCTAATGATACCACACACGATGGGGTAGGTAGGTGAGAAAAAAATCACATCCCCACTTTACATATAAGAGAGGTACCCTTAAAAAAAAAATGATTTTCAAGATTTTGTTCTTTCACTTTATCGGCGTTAGTAATTTATTTATGCAAAAGTTGCAACCTTCTAGCACTAACAGTCTCTGAGCTAAGCTGCGGACGGACGGACATAAGGGAACTATAAGGGTTCTGTTTTGCCCTTTTGGCTAAAAATGGGGTGTATTTCATATAGTGTTACAACGCAATACTAATAATAAAACTGCTGTAACACTTTAGTAAGCAAACACAGAGCGTGTCATGTGTGTCATGCCCGCGAAAATGTCAGATATCCCTAAAGGTACGGTTGACAGACAACGACCCCCCTCCTCCCGTCACCCGAACTACTCACACTTGACCGATGTTGAGCCATTCATTATCGTTGAATTGATGAACACGTAACCATAACCCCAAAACATGATCCTCGATGCACCTGTGTGATGCGTGGTCAAACAAACGGACAGACAGACAAACGTTTCTAAAAATCATAGCAATGTGTTTCTTTTTAAAACTTATTTTACTAAGTATAGAACGTTATTGAATACAACGCCATCTACTTTCAAGAATGTTGCCACTCAGCAAGAAACAAATCCTTCATCTCAAGCACCTTTAACCTAATAAATGTTTTCACAAATAAGGAATTATTTGATCACGGTGAACAATTTGATTTCATAGATGGCACTACATGTTTTTTTTTACGTGTGTAATGTCTTTTTTTTAGACAAACACATAACTTCTGGAAAATGTCGAATACTTTTTAGTTATAATGTAATATTGTTTTTCATTTCTACTACGATTAATTCATTACTCTCAGCAGTGCATGCAATACCTATAATTAACTTACCAAGGTGCATAATTTACTTGATTTTTAATATTAAAAAATAATAACCAAAGTAAAAAAGTTACTTACGGTCGAAAAAATAACTAAAACATTGAGAAAAATATTAAAAAAGGATAAAGACAAATTAAAAAAATACAAAAAGAACATAATCAGTCATCGGATTCGAGCCCGGGACTTCGTCGTCGAAATCCGCTAGCATAGCTTCGAGGCTATACTGTTCGCTACTTACCACGTCAAAATAACTGTTCTTAAGAAACTAAACAATGTTGTGTTTAGCTCCTTATAGTTTTAGCGTGAAGTTATATATTCCATGGGTTACAATTATAGATAATGTCTAATTGTGGAAAATTTTGTGATAAACCATTATGGTGCGACAAAAAATACGTTGCTACTCGTTCCCCATAGACGTTAGCGTAATGATTCATAGTGTAAATAATGTCCTATAGTATTTACTATAAAACTGCAAATTTTCATAAAGATCCTTCTAGTAGTTACTGTTTTATAACGAAACATTGCTACAGACATTATCCCTTACTGCTTAGCTCCTATGGGAAAAAGCGTGATTATTTATAGCCTAAATGTTAATCTGCATCTATTAGATTGCACGTGCAAATTTCAACCGAATCTGGTGGGTAGTTTTTGCGTGATGCGTGTTCAAACAAACAGACAGACAGACAGACAGACAGACAGACATTTCTAAAAATGCAGCAAAGTGTTTGAATACTCTTTTCGAACATTTCCTAATATTTTTTTTCACTAAGTTCGGTCATGTACAGACACGTGAAATTTACAGTTTTATTATATGTATAGATATAGATAGATAAGTATGTTTATCATTTTCAGATTTACATAGTACAAGCTCTGCTTAGTTTGGGATCAGACAGCTTGGTGTGAGTTGTCACAAGATATTATTTTTATATTATTATAATAATATGATGAGATGATTAAAACACTGATACCGCGCACATATTGTCGTCACCCATCACTACTCACTTATACCGCCTTGGGGATGTCCTGCAGCACCTCCAGAAAGGGCCTCATGCTGTTATCGACGAAACAAACTCATTGACCTTCGCAGCTCGTAGTTATTGATACCTCTTTCAATCCAATCGCCGTGGCATTTTCTATAGTAACGCAGCAACCATGTGGCTCCTCCAATAATCAATATGATGCAGATGGTTATCAGGATATAGTTTGTCGTCCCTGCAGGCGGCAGTAACTGTTCAGTCGAAGCCGAATTTCCGGCACCGTTTTGTGCTATGATCACCTGGCTCTTTAGATTGTTGTTTGCCCATATTTCTCGATTTTCGCCGGGTAACTCAGAACAAACGTTCCCAATAGGGTAAAATATGAATTTAATAATGAAATGATTGACTGCCTCTGTGGCGCGGTGGGAGTGTGCCCGACTGTTACGCAAGGGGGGTTCGATTCTCACTCGGGAGACCACTTTGTGTGATTCACAAATTGTTCTTCCGAGTCTGGGTGTACTTTGTGTCCGTGACTTGTATATTTGTAAAGTCCCCTGTGACACAGGGCTTGTACCCTACTGCGGGAGTCTACAGGTCTTTTAAAAAAAAAATTAAATCGTAATGAGTCTTTTGATACTGCACCACCACTCAATGTTTATAATAACGATTCCATATATGGAACATCGCGTCGCGCCGCACTGTCAGGGTCGCCATATAAAGGTTCGATTCGGGAGCGAAATGAGTTCACGGTAATTACGGTTTAATACTCCTCTTAAATATTTAAGAGGTATATAATCAATGTAATAATATATATTTTTACATTGATTATATACTTTAGACTTAAAGACACTTAGGTACTCTTACACCATATTACTCTTTCACGTAAAAACTAAGAAATGGATTTCAATGAAACTTTACAAATAACTAGCTTAAACATTAAAATAATATATAGGCTATAATTTACAAAGAGGTTGCGTAAATTGGCTGATATATAACAAAAAGTGTCAAATGAGTCAGATCAAATTTTGCCATCTGAGAGCTATGTTAACGTGCGCTGCGAAAACCGCAAGAGTTATACGAAAATAATGTACTCGTATGGTCCAACACATTAACTACAATTATGATTCCCCGTTTAGACAGGCAGAAAATCTTTGAATGCAGTTCCAACTATTTTTAAAATAAATATCAAGTCTTATTTTAGTAAAATCTACAATATTTAAGGTACTATTTCTCCGTGTGGCAAAGTTATGGGACACCCTGTTC
Source organism: Herminia tarsipennalis (assembly GCA_945859575.2). Lineage (NCBI taxonomy): Eukaryota > Metazoa > Arthropoda > Insecta > Lepidoptera > Erebidae > Herminia > Herminia tarsipennalis. The sequence continues at coordinate 18,389,400 of OX243849.2, read as the reverse complement.
AATAAGAATTATGTCCATAATTCTATAACTAGTGGCCAGGGTCACCCTTAATTCAGAACTCTGATTCAGTGTAAGTACATAATTGTTTAATCCAAATACAGACATCTTTCACAGACACGGAACATCTTTGAAACAAAGTGCGCATTGTATGTAAGCTCCCTTCTGCACTCTTGACATCCTAGATGTTTTGTGCTTTCACAGCAAAGCTTTACAGCAATACTTTTTGTAATTTTTAAAGCATCAATATACTAATTTTACCAATTTAATAAGCCGTTACCCACTTCGGCACCGAGACATGTCCACACGATACTTTTGTTACGACTTTAGGTATTCGTCGCGCCATCTACTGGTTCTCCGGGAAACTTGACTGGCTCTATGAGTTTCGTAGCAGATACTAGATCATTATCTCATAATGATGAATGTAAAAGTCGATAAAATGTGTATGGGATGTAGTTGAACTCTGGTTAGGAGCAAAATGCTACTTTTGTTCATTATTTTATCTTAGTCAAATATTATTATCATAGTCTATGATGGGATTAAAATAATATATAACAGTTTAACGCATACAACATTTTATTTATAGATGAGGAAAGACAGAAAAGTAAGAACATACGACACTTGTATCGAACATCGCATAGAGATACCACAGATTTATTAGTTCAGTGTAGTGTTCATGTGAACAATATGAATTTTGTATAATCTGTATATTTATTTATTTATTTATTTTATTTAACACTTAATGTACAAATAGAGTACAAAGGCGGACTTAATGCTAAAAGCATTCTCTGCCAGTCTACCTTTGGGTGATGTAAACTTAAGAATATGTAGGTGCAGATTGTAGAAAACTAGATATATAAAAATGATAATAATAAAAGTATATTAAAGGTCGAGAAATAAAAAAAAAGCATTATATATACACAAAAATACATAATCGAATACATGCTAATATGTACATACATACATATAAAATATACATAAATTACATTACTTACATACATACATATTTATATACAATACATACATAAATTATAAACTAATAAGTTGATAACTTTGTAAGGATTCAGCTGCTGTTATAGAGTAGCGTTCGAACTTTTATTTTAAAATTGAAACGGTTAGGTGCCATCCTGATTTCGGGGGACAGCGCATTCCAGAGTACAACCGATTGAACAAAGAAAGAGGATCCCACGAATCCAGTAGAATGAGCGGGGCATAAAAGTAAGAGATTGTTGGAAGAGCGGAGATCTCTGTTATGGTTGGAGGACAAGAAATGAAAGCTAGAAGACAGGTAAGATGGAGTATGAGGAGAGTTAATAATAGAGTAAAGAGTAGTGAGAACGCGCAAACTACGGCGCTGCCGAATAGGGAGCCATTTCAGTTCAGAACGGTAAAAGGACACATGGTCATACTTACGAAGGTTAAAAATAAATCTAATGCAGTTGTTTAGAAGTCGATCGTACTTGTTAAGGAGGTCTGCATTCTGATCGAGATAGCATACGTCACCATAATCAATTAGGGGAAAAATCAACGTCTGGACGAGCATAAGTTTAGTTTTAAATGGGAGGAAATTCTTGAGACGGTATAATGTCCGCAAAGTACCTGTAACCCTCTGACTAACACTTGTTACCTGAGCTTGCCAGTTGAGGTTTGTGTCTAGTAAAATGCCGAGGTCCCTGACTGATGAACTAAGAGGGATAGTGGAGCTATTAAAGATGACTGGTGGTAACGAGTCTGTGTTAAGTCGGCTTAAAATGCGTTGACTCCCTATCACAATTGCCTGGCACTTGGACGGATTTACAGTCAAGCCGAACCTGTCTGACCAGGTTTTGATAGCAGCAAGATCACCGTTGATCTTTGTGATGGCCTCAGATAAATCATTTACACTAGCCTGAGCATATATCTGCAGATCATCGGCGTAAAGGTGAAACGTACACTGAAGGACATTAGTAATATGATCAATAAAAATGGAAAATAATAGAGGAGAAAGAATTCCGCCTTGAGGAACACCAGCGTCAAGATCGCGCCATTTCGACGAAGAATCATTTACGCGCACCGACTGTTGGCGCCCCCGAAGATAGGATGAGAACCAGTTAAGAGCATTGGACGAGAACATCAGATGAGAGAGGATAGAAAGTAAGATATCATGACTGACGGCATTAAAGGCATTCGAGAAATCCACCAAGGCCAAAACTGTAACTTTGGTCTCATCCATGCCTGCCCTGATGTCGCCAGTCACTTTGAGAAGAGCAGAGCTGGTGCTATGTCCAGGCTTGAAACCGGATTGAAAATGGCTTAACAAATTATTGCGATATACAAATTGTGTCATTTGCTTATGGACACAGGCTTCAAGCACTTTAGATAGAAAAGGAAGAATAGAGATAGGTCGAAAGTGGTTAGGAAGAGTAGGATTTGAAATTTTAGGTAGGGGAATAACGAAGGCGTGTCGCCATAAAGATGGGTATGTCCCGGAATCGAGAGAGAAATTAATAATGTGAGAAAGAACAGGAAGGATGTAGTCAAGGATAAGTGTAACCATGCGACGGCTAATGCCATCGTTACCTATAGCCTTGGATTTAATAGAAAGAATAATCTTTTTGATCTCGGCCTCTGCAACCTGAGAAAAATGGAAGAAGTCAATGTTGAGACGTGGAAGGTGGGCTAAGTAGTCACATGTAGAACGCGTGGTTTGATGATCAATAAGAGCAGAGGTTGTGAAATATTTATTGAGATCATCTAAACCAACCATCACCTGTGAATCAATACGGCCCCGTTTACCGATTCCTAGAGTCCCTAAGAACCGCCAGATATTATTGGGTGACGAAGAATCGATGTTATTAAGGATATGACGGCGTTTGGCGTTGCGAATCATTTGGTTACACCTATTCCTTGCAGACTTAAAAAGGGCCCAATTGTCGTCATCACGGTCTCTCCTAAACTTGCGGAATGCCCGATCCCTTCGCCGCATAGCCATTCGGATGCCTTCCGTCATCCAAGGAGCGGGGAGACGCTTGATTTTGATTTTCCTGAAAGGAGCATGGACGTCATACAACCCCACCACCAGTTTATTGAAAGTAGTAACCTTGGCATTGATCGTGGGAGCTTCGTATATAGGTTCCCAATCCAGTTTTGACGCATCCTCTCGAAGTTTACCCTCATCAATCCGACCATAACAACGCGCGTTAATAACTTTGGGACAGAGTTTAGGTGGTTTCAGGGAATATGAGAGGAAGATTAAGTCGTGATGTGAGAAACCAGGTGCTATACTTTGACCATGACGACGAACTAGAGAAGGAGCAGAGGTAAGAATCAAATCTAGCCAGGTATCTATCCCATCAACGTTGTGGTGGGTAGCTTGCATTGGTAAAATGTGGAGGCTGCTGGACTCGACAAGCTGGAGTAGTTTACGCGAACGGATTGAGTTAAGCGAGAGGAGATCGGTGTTAAAGTCGCCCATGATTATATGGTGAGTATACTCTGAACCTAAAGATTCTAAAATAGTTTCGAGATTGGAGAAGTAATCAACTGCAGGAGGAGAATAAACTACACCTAGAATGGCTTTAGCCCCATTGGCACAAACTTCAAGGAAAATAAATTCCGCAGAAGTATGGTTGCTAGAAATTGACGAAGATAAGACTTTAAAAGAAAAGTTGCTACGTAGATAAATAGCCACTCCGCCCCCTCTTCTGTCGACTCGATCATTCCGAATAAGAATGAAGCCGGGAAGAGCGTAGGAGGTAGAAAGAAGATGAGGTTTGAGCCAGGTCTCCGAGATCAAAATGGCATGGACGTTGGAGTCAGAGAACGTCTCAACCAAGTCACTATAGTGGCTGGGAATGCTTTGTGCGTTGATGTGACAGACATTGATTAAACATTTGTTTAGTTCGTGAAATGTTTCCCTCACAAAGTCACCGAGTGTACCAGTAACCGAGATGAAACTTTCATCGTTGGAAGAATTGTAATCGCTGGACTCTATAGCTGAATGAAAAGATTCATTATCAGACATAATTATAAATAAAATATAAAAAAATAAGTTTATAAAAATAAATAAATAATTAGTTTATATAAAATATTTCAATAAATAAATATTAGTATGGTATTTGCACGTACTTGTAACAAAGGTAATTGCACCACCCGCCAGCCGACACTCACATAACTTCTAAATTTAAAAAAAAAATGTAAGAGAAAATTAAAAACAACAAAATTAAACATTATTCCAACAATAATTATTAGTGCAAACTTCGGAACGCACCCAGTCGACGTCAAATGACAAGTGTCAAAGTCAAACTGTCAAACTAATGGATTACAAAAACTTAGGAAATTTTGTGGGTATAGTTAAACGTTACATTAAAAAAGGTGAATATGTGATAAATTTATGTAAAGAAATGAAGAAAAGAAGGTAGATAGTTACGTCACTCGGCGAAGCCAACTAGATGCGTACGAGTCTATCACTAAACGTAAAAAGAACTCATAACAATAACACGGCACAGTATATACAAGCAAGCTATTTACGCGTTGAGGACGACTTCAACCCCGCTTCACCGACGCCGGCCCGCGTCGCAGACTTAGTAGTTGTTGAAGGATACTTTTCCACCAGAAGGTTCAGCTCATCCATTGTAAACAACTTGTGTCGGCTGCTGTCGGGCGCTTTGATGAAGATAGTGGCGTCCTGTGTCCATGAAGCCTTTATTCCAAAATGCAGGCGAGCTCTGCTGAAGACCGCCTGCCGGGTTTTGGTTAGAAACTCCCTAACCGAAACAGAAGAGCCCTTTAAAGCGGACTTAGCCCTCCATACAGCGGATCTTAAAGCTGTGCTAGTAAATCGAACTAGAATGGCACGGGATCGATCCCTTTGTACTCCGATTCGATGGCAGACCTTTATATCAGAGGGTGCAATATCCTTAAGACCCAACTTGTGCTGTGCTAGTTCCAAAATTGTAGTGGTGCAGTCTTCCTTCTCCTGTTCAGCAACTCCAATGAATAACAGTGCTTTCCTTCGTGACCTTGTCTCCATCTCATCTACAGTTCGAACACAGTCATTGATCTGGTTGCGAAGCAAACTCAGCATCTTGAACATTAGTTCCCGGAAAGTACGGAGCTCCTCTGCAACTTTAGCCACTGTGTCTCTTGATGATGCTCCACCGCTCAGCTGTGCTTCGAGTTCTGTCATTCGCCGATTGAAGGTTTCTTCAAGTGATTTTTGAGTCGATTTAATTTCATTAAGTTGAGACATTTTGATGTATGAGTGCTTTGCTGGTAGGTGGTATAGGGCGTGGCTAAGAAACTAGCATAAGAAACTGTACAAACGTAAGTACTATGCTTTTATGTTGTGTCCAGTGTAAAAGAGTTGCAACAAGCAGTTAAAACTGAATAAATAAATTAAAATTGAATAATAAAAATTGCACTAATGTGTTCTCTTTTCTACACCTACCCACCTATATTTAAACACTAGCTGTCCTGCACAACTTCGTATGCGTAAATTTTCCCCGTTTTTGCAACATTTCTCGTCGCTACTCCGCTCGTATTAGTCGTAGCGCGATGTTATATAGCCTATAGCCACACAACAGATTCTATAACAAAGAAATAATTTTTCAAATCGGACCAGTAGTTCCTGAGATTAGCGCGTTTAAACAAACAAACAAACTCTTCCGCTTTATAATATTAGTATAGATTAAAGTAGGTATTTTGACATCGGTAAGCCTTTGATATCTGTGTTATTAAAATGTTGGCTTTGGCAACAATGCTTACATTTTATCTACACCTAAATTAAATAATAAATTAATATTTTAGAAAAATAGCGGACTCCGCGTGGAAAATATTAGAACGAAACCGTATACTGTACAAATTCTAGGGGAGGCTTAAAAGCAAGACAATACTTAATTACTGGTGTCAAACGTTTGAATGTAAATAGGTTGTATTCGATTAAGATTGATAAATAAAGGCTATTATTAATATTACAAATAAAATCTCTCTTTGTTGGATTTGATCTCTTCGTTTTCATGCGCCAGGACCGTCTGTCTTGGGCTGTAGGTGTTGTTAGTTGAGCTTTTGGTGTAAGGGACGGCTAAAGCTTTCCTCACCACATGGTCGTCGTCGCGTCTCATGATGTGGCCATACCAACGTAAACATTGTTCTGTGAGATTTCTATGATGGGCGCTATTTTGAAACTTCCTCTGATGTGGTCGTTACGCACATTATTAAGTCTAATTGCACCCGCTCGCCATCTCAGCATCCTCATTTCGTTGTTATGAAGACTATTTTCGTGTGCTTTCTCTCTGATAGCTATATTCTCTGGTCCCAGAGGACTCCCGTCTGAGCTTTCCATCTTTGCCAGGCAATATTAAAACGATAATCGACATTGTTTTTGATGTGAGTATTCGAAGAAAAAATTAACACTTCTGGGAGAGGCTATCCTTCAAGCCAGAAGGTATAAGGTGGATGATTGATGAATGATGAACCATTATGTCGCAATTGTAAGTCAATCTAGTGACAGAAACACAACACATATCTATGAGTAAAATACGTACTTTACTAATATGTATACTATCGACCTTGAAGACGGTTTCCTTAATAACATGATGAAATGAATACGGTAAAAACACTCTATTAGATGAAATAATGTTAATTCCTTTGACTTTGTTATTCAGCAAATTCTAAACAAACGTAGGGAACGTCTTTTTATCAGTTTCTTACGTACGTTTTGTTCAAGAAAGACGCAATAACAAAATGAAGGCAACTAAAACAAAAAATAACCTAAACTGTAACGTGGAGATTATGTTATATAACTTAGTAGACAAAGACGTCCAGTCACTGCTTCTGCCTTTGAACATAATGCAAACTGTATTCTTTTGTCCTAAGTATTGCATCAAGAATAACCATATATATGCGAACAGCCGATTCTCTAACTTTCTGTCATTATGCGGCACTTTATGCTTCCTCATTGGCTTCTTATTACGTATTCTTGAGCACAGTTCTAACGAAATAATCAAAAATTATCTAAAATTTCTTTACATCGCCTCATATTATGATTTTGGCTTTTACTGTAGCGGATTTATTTTAAACTTTGTAGTCAGTATTATCCAAGTTAAAAAGAATATAAGTTTTGTTTTGATCATTGAACGCATTCATAGAGTCCTCAATAACAAGAAATATTTGAAAAGGAACTGTATATTGAATTGGTGCAGCGTAGTATTTCTATTCATCTCGTATATTTTCGCTGGTTACATATTCTATTATTTGGATTTTCCCGGATGCAATGCGACAACCAGCCTATTCTTAGCAGCTTTTGATGCTAATATGATTTATGCTATCCGGTTTATAAAATTGTTGAACGATACAGTTGGTTTATGGAGTGAGAAAATTTTAAACTCACGTTTCATGGGGGATAAGATATATTGTGAAAAAATGTTTAAAGCTTTTATTGACATATTGGACTGTTATAGCATCTACAAATCTACCTTTATTCATTTTGTAAGATATTTAGAAGTTCCATTTATTTTTGATTGAAATCATAGCATTTCGTAAAAAAATTATGATTTTTCTTACTTTCTTATTTTTATTTTCAGATTATATATTACATAATTCAGTTCTTTTCTCTTGCATTAGTATATATACAAGGGGCTATTGAAATAATAAAAGCATCGAACATCATCAGTACTGATTCTTACAAAAGCGATGTAAGGTTCTTATAGTTATTATTGTTACTGTTAGGTACACTTTTTGTTAATTTTCACAAAAAATATCATTATTCATGGTTTCAGGCCAATGGAACAGCACAAACAATGTCAGTATTAATATGGATAATTAAGACTTCAATCATAAAAACAGCATTGTGTGCGTATTGTGAAAAATTTTACATAACTTTAGCAGACACGCAAGATTCCTGCGCGTTAATTTTAAAATCGTATTGCACAGGTATCAATTATTATTATTTTTATACTACTCCTATCCTACTTATACTAGTATAGAGTGATTTTAACAATATTCTGTTTGCAGATGATGAAAGAAAATTGTGTAAAAACATACAACGTTTGTATCGAACATCGTTCAAAAAGATGAGCGCTTTTGGCTTTTTTGATATTGATGCTGTACTATTCCTATCTCTCTTGGGTCTTCTTACTAGTTATACTGTAGTTTTGCTTCAGTTCGCATTTCTATAGAATTCTACAGTGGAGCGATGGAAATTAAAATCAAAATTATTTATATTAAGCTATGAATAAAAAATCGTATTTTATTAAATTGTTATTACCTAACTATATTTATTTCATATAAAAAGCAATAGATATATAAAAAGCAATAGATATCAGTAATTGCTCATGTCGCCTGGTCTTGAATATTTTGATAATTTGTACTGTCGGTACTTCTACACACTACACTTACAACGTCTTTACACTGAGGCGCGGTGTCGTTATGGCTACGATTGCATTTACTGATGACAGGGTTCCGAGATGGTGAGAGCCGGTATCCATCTTCTCGGTTGAAATTTTTGTACTTCTTGAACTCAACCGCCTCCCGTATGTTAAAATAATAGTGGCGATCGGTGGAAAGTACCTGTGGTTTAAGCAATTCTATTCATTCTCAGCGATAGCAGACTTGACGGTTTTTTACAGCAGCGACTTAAAAAAGGAGGAGGTTGTCATTTCGACTGTATATTTTTATGTTTGTTACTCGATTACGCGAAAATGGCTTCAACGATTTGAGAATTATTATTTGTGTCGTGTCATTAAAGTTAGGATTTGATGATGAGATCTGGGAAAAATCTAGGGACCTCTTCAAATAATAAAGGCACACTGTTCGCTACAATAGTCTACTTATTCTAATAGATTGAATCGAACGTCGCATCACTATCATCGCAGAGACACCTGTCAAAAATATTATATGTCATTCTCTGTCATTTGTGGGTTGTTGGAACGCTGGGCGTGTGTGCGATGAAGTTTTGGCCGTCGCCCCAGTGTTAGATTGAAATTGTTATTTGTGTGATTTTTGGTAAGCCGGCTTCTTATGTGACGCGTTTGGAATAATCCGTTACCCCCAGGCATTTCAATTGTGTAATAGATTAACAATTTGTGCTTAAATGAACTTATAAACTAAGACCGATATTTTTTTTTATTATGGCAACACTGCCAGTGCCGACAATTCTGCCAATGTCAGATGTGCGAGGGAGTAAACGAGCAATTTTGAATTTCTATTTGTGTTGTTAGTAACTGTAACAAACAAAAATATAATTTACGTAAAATAGAATACATTTATTAAAATGGGTTAAAAATAATAATAAGTAGGTATAACCACACCAACATTCATAGATTGACAAATGTCATAATCTGATGGCATCATGACGAATAAAAGCGATCAGCGCCGTAATAAGTTGGGGAGAAGAATGTGTTAGGAGTGAAGAAAAGTTAATAGGAATGGGGATATTTAATTGTATTATGTGCCTGTATAAGTCGAAGGACTGGGTATTTCTAGGGCAATTGAAGATTATGTGGTCTAAGCTGCCCTCATCTAACCCACATTCGCAAATAGAAGAGTCCCTAACTGGAATCTTGTGCAAGAACACGGGTGAGCAACAATGTCCTAAACGTAACCTAGAAAAAACTGATATAACCATTTTAGAAACTTTTTTAAATTTGCTAAACCAAGGTTTTGGATTAATGTGTGGTTGAATGGCAAAATAATGGTTCCCTTTGATTTTAGACGAATCATTCCACAGCTGCTGCCAAGATGAATAAAGCGACCTACTGGGAAGGTTTAACAAGTCCCCAATATGATGGGTGAGGTGTTTGGGATCTGCTGAATGGGATGTTACTGCACTTTTGGCAAATTAATCTACACATTCATTACCTTTGAGAGTGGCTTAGGATCCAGACAAGTTGAATGACTTTGCCATTCTTGGCTCTAGAGCACAGGATTTTTTTAAATTCTAAAAGTATTGTATTGTGTAATTTATTTCTAAATGGGTTTTGGTTTAGAGCTTCAAGACCGCTCATTGAGTCTGTGAATATGATAGCTTTATCTATATTGTGTACCTGAATAAATAGACATGCCTCCAGAAATGCCTATGCATTCACCAGTGAACACAGAGGACTCCCGAGGGCATTTAAATTTTAAAATTATTTGTGAATTCTGGTAGTAAACTGCCACCCCAGTATATCCGTCCAGACTTAATTTTAAGGCATCTGTATAGAATCTCTGAAATCCACTCCAATGTTCATCCATCAAAGCATCCGCACAAGTAGATTTTTTGTAAATCCCCGCATCTAGTATCATATTTGGTTTAAAGCAGAGTGTTTCATAATCATAGGTATAAATAGGGACCTTAGGGGATTTAACTATAGGTTCTTCAAGGGTTTGCAATTGACTGATAATGGGGGGAATATCTTTATGGTTCCAATAGGAGGATGTAGAACAAATATGGTGTAAGTTACAGATTTTAGGAACAAGAGGATGAGGGCTATTGCAAATAATTTTGTTATAAAACCGGAACGCTAAATATTGCCACCTAAGTTTCAAAGGTGGTTCTGCACTTTCCACCTGCAATGCGTTGATGGGGGAGGATTTCATGCTACCCATTATGACCCGGAGACATTTGGATTGAATTTTGTCCAGTTGTATGCTGTTTTGTTACATGGTATCAGCATAAAGGTACCATAGTCCATTACACTTTGAACTAAGGCATTGTATACTATTTTCATACTCGGGTGAGCGCCCCACCATACACCTGCTAATGCTTTTGAAATCGGGAAGACACGTTCGCGCTTTTGAGTTACGTAATTTAGATGGGGGACCCCAGACAATTTAGAATCCAAATAGAGCCCTAGAAATTTGACTTTGGAAATTATTAGAATGTTTTGCCCTGATAAGTCGATTTGGATTTTGGGAAGATTTTTCTTGCGGGAAAAAATGGTGACCTTACTTTTTGGCGCAGATAGACTCAGTCCATGTTCGGACAGCCACTGGTCCAGAGAGTTCAGAGAAAGTCGCAGGGATGATGCTGCGTCGAGGATCGAGATATTGGAGACGTAGAGGGCCAGATCGTCGGCGTATTGGAGGATACTGCAGTTAGAGTTAAGGCCAGTATACAGGTTTACAGCAGTGGGCTAAGTACAGAGCCCTGAGGTAGGCCTTTCCAAGTTATCCTTGGTTCGAATTCTTTACCATGGACTCTCAGAACCAGAGAACGGGACACAAGCATTGAATATATACATTGATGGTTCCTTGCCGGGAGACTCAGCTGGTGCAGTTTCTGCCTGAGAATAGAAAGGAGGACACTATCGTATGTATTTGGTATATCCTTAATTCAGCAACAACAGATTCGCTTTTAGATAGAGAGATCCTAATATCAGATATTAAAATGCTTATGCTGTCCATTGTACTGAGTCCTTTTCTGAACCCAAATTGTGATTTGGGAAGTAAGTTTCTGGATTCTACAATCCATTCTATTCTAATTTTAATTAAATGTTCTAATAGTATAAGTAGAATTGATGATAGGGCAATGGGCCTGTATAAATTTAGATCACCCGAGGGTTTGCCAGGTTATGAACGATATTTATGTCGACGAGTGTGATCGAGTGATTATACGTGAAACCAGCATTATACAGCGGGATTAAGGAAGGTTTGGGATTCATTCTGGTGAGATGAATATGCCATATCCCTTGCCAGGGTGGATCCGTAACGAACTTCTTTATAGTAATTTGGGTATATTTAGTTGTAATTTATGCATTGGCTCTCAAATAGCACCATTTAGTAAAGTGGAATGAATGATGAAGACCATAGATACCTAGAGGAGCTACTCAATAATACATATTTCTGGTTACGATTTAATTAAGTACTTTAATATGATTCGTCACAATGCTCATGATACTTTACCTCCATCCCTAATGGGATCCATTACAGCTGGAATATAGTCAAGTAATAGGTAAACTCCTCAAACATTAACGACACTGCAATTTAGATGAGGCTAATGTAACTTAGATAAATTACAAACCAAGGTACTAAAAAATTAGAAATAAAAACTTATTACAAAAAAAATAATAAAAGACCTCAAAAATAAATACAATGTAACTAAAAGACATAAAATAATAAATATAGGCACAATAACAAAAATCTATACTAATATTAGTAATATTACAAAAAAAAAGTGATTTTGAGTGGGGCTGTACTAAGCCACGGTTTAAGCGCCAGACGTCACGCTAGGAAATCAAATTAAATCACTAGGTCTGTTCTATGTGAAACTTTATTCCAAACTATATTTAATATGTTTACAGGTTTTTGGATCTAATTTTTATACTACAATATGAATAATAATAATATTTCTTCATCTACGTTCAAATTTTGTAGAGCATATAAACAATGGTTGGTTGGTTCTAGTAATTCTTTTAAAGCTGAGCGTGATTCTATATGAATACATTTTTGCCTGAACAAACGTTTAAGTATATGGTTAGCTGGGAACTTTTTATTATTATAACGTTTCTTTAGTACTTTTTTTCAAATTACACTTTATTTTAGATGCAATTGTATAAAGAGGTTTATAAACTTAATGCAATCAAAGGTCAATAACGTGCAGTTTATATCAAATACAACTCCTTGGTTTGGGGATAAAATGGTATTGTCCTGAGCACTTTGTTTCTATTACAGTTGTCTCTTATGATTTAAAGACCATAAATGTTCAATTATTACTAGTAGTAATAATTGAACATTTTTGGTCTTGTCTGTAGTAACAATTTACAAAAGAGCCAATTGCAGTAACACAATAATATGTTGAGTGATCAATGCGACCAGTCGTATCGTTAGTAAAGCATCTATGTCGAATAGTCCGCAGGCAGTCATCTTGGTAAACGTCGCCTTGTGTAATCTGTGGACGTTTTTGTACAGAAGTTTTTCTTCAGCTGTGAATTAAAAGTAAACGTATGTTGAACATAGATTGAAAATGGAAATGTCTTACGTATAGAAAGTGAAAGAAAACCGTACTACCTATCCCTATCTTGGTGCCTGCGAAATTTGCATAAAAAAATATAGTTTGAGGAATAATTAAACAATCTGTCAATCAAAAGAAACTGTTATTTGCTGCAATTATTGCGCATGCGTAAGTAAAAAGAGATAGATAAGTGCTGCGGTTTTCTTTCTTTCTCGTCAAGAGAGAACTATCTAGCTGGCTGTCTCCCCCACTTCAGCTATATTAACTCTATGGAACTGGACTTGTTGAAGTTATGGTTTTGTCATTTTTGTTTCTTAAATGAATATTTTATTAATCTTTCACGAACTTCGTCTTGGTCCTTGATATTTTATACGTTTTAGTATCTTCTTCTCATATTATTCAATAAGTTTTAAAAAACTTTGTATTGCTGTTTATTAGTATTATATACATGATTATCGGCACTGACTATGGACGAACAGATTAATCAGATGGTCGTATTTGGTGTTGTCCAACCAATAGAATTGACGATTGGATAATATCACAAGTCGATATTAACCAATCATCAGCTCTGAAATGATATAACCAAATCGCTTTAATTTTTAAATGACCTTATGTTTTATGCTTTTGAAAATATTGTATAAAATAATATTATATAATTGTAAAGGAGCTGTGTTTGTATATTGGAGATATTTAAAAAAAAAACTAACCCAGATCGACTCATCGTTCAAATCTTTGCTTTGTTTTTTCGTGTCTGTTTGTTTGTTTGTATGTTCATTCGGGGAGCATAAGCTAGTATAAAATAAATAAATACCTGAGGAATTTGTATTTATTACAATTTTACATGTATCTTGAGCCCTGTCAACTGCATCGTAGAATGATTTGCATTTTAAGGATAGCGATATTTCTAACGTTGTGTTCTTTATCAACCATATCAAAATCATTACTCCTTTTGCAATGTTGTCTTCCTAAAAATATACAAGTGGTTTTAGTAAATAATTCAAATCTATTTTGTTTTATTTTAGTAGCAGAACATAGTTATCATTTTTTATTAAATAAGCATGACATCATCATTATGAGCCTAAATTCGTCCACTGCTGATCATAAGCCTTCTCAAGAACTTCTGCAATGACCGAGCACGTAGGTATATATCTTGGGTAATTTTAAATCAAATCATTTTGTTATAAACTGTAAAATAATAAAGAACTTAACGCAGTAGGTATCTAGGTAGCAATATGACGTATATTACATTACGAAAATGATTATTAGAATGTGAAAAAGAGTTTTTAATATTTGGCAATATATAGTTATTATAATTATTAATATTATCATTATATATTATTAAAGAGCCAAGCTTTTGTTGGCGGAGCGATTTGAATTCTTATAACATCTCGATTTCTACTTCTATTTCATTTTATGTTGTACATATAAAGCTGGTGATATGTTAAACCATTATTAACAGCGACTATACGATGTTCATGCTTTTTAGTCCTTACCTTTATTATTCGTAAAATTTAATAATGGTGTTCATCTTTGACTCAATAAATGAATAAATTTAAAGAAATACTTACATAATAGTTAACGTTATCGGCAAATTTCATGAAATCAATGAATATTTCAATATACACTAAAGCGTGTATAAAGCTCTCTGCAATGTGATAAAGAATCTGAAAATAACAGTAGATATTTGACAATAATTCATAATGCCATCCAAAATACTATTTGAATTGTCATACCAAAACCGGAAAACTGTTTTTGTAGATTTCGTAGCATTTTAGTATTTTGACATAAGTTTCAAATAATGATTTGTCATCTTGAGCACTTCTAGAACTTAATACTGCATCATTCCAAAGATCAACTTTATCTTTTAAAAGCTGCATCAATCTCATGGCGTACACCAGATTTATGTCATAACTTATCAAAATTAATACACACCACACGAGAAAAGGAAAACTGAATTCGTTTATAAGGACGCAATACAATAAGTAAAATAAAAAGAAAACAGAAAGAATTTTTATGCTTATCCAATTTCCGACAGTGTACCTTTTGAAACTATCTGATGAATTTAAAATACAATGTACTTCTTGAATGGTTAACACAAAATCAACGTGGTTATTTGTTTGATTGACAGAGTTGACTGTATTTATTATAAATCCTATTGAGAATAGGAAAGTCTCAAAAAGGCATACAATAGTACGAAGGGGAACTGAATATTGTGCGATGCCATGTTCAAAAAAATTTACGTAACCCCAAAATAAATATGTAGTTACAAAGAATAATGCCACGAATACTGAAAGTATTTTATGTTTCTTGTCATTGGGAGCAATGAAGTTATTCCTAATGATGTACTTCGGACAGAATATGAGGTATTGGAGCAAATTAAGAGGACGAAACGCTGATTGTAAGTCTTCTCTGACAAAGTTTTTCAAAATATCAACGCGACAGCCTCTACGTGAAGTTTGATGTATCTTTATTTTTAAATGCTTCATTACAATGGTCGTTAAAGGTGTGAACAAAATATTTTTTGAGGAGAATGTAAAGTATTGATTGGTCATTAAATAACTATTTTTGAATTATTAATTACTTTCCTTTTATTTTACTGTTATTGGTGGCAATGAGATTAACAGAAGTAGGACAAACTATTACGAATGGGTTAAAACCACTATCGTAATAAACTAATGAGAACTTTCAATAAACACAGGACATTGTACCTCCACATCACATTGATTAAAATTAATTATTAAGTATGAAGGAAGTCAAACAAACAAAGGTATAACGCAAGTTATAAATAAGTAGAAACCTTGTACTTTATTTGTATTAACGAATGATTATCATAAAATATAAGCGTATAGTTAGTTAGTTAGTTTTATCTGGGCTTATAAGAAAAACCGCACTTAGCCTTGTGGGTCCTTATTCACTATTTTTTTTTCTTTTACGCGGCAAGCCCGCGCGAATTGGCGCATGTGCGGTACGCTCAAAGGTGTCCGTGCGCATGCGCGATTAATGATAAGATTTTGACAGTTAAAAGCGCGGGCTAGACGCGAAAACGAAAAAAAAGATAGTGACTACGGACCCAGATTGGGTCATTGTGCATCAAGATAGGCATACTAAATCTTTTATTTATGCGAAAATTGGTGCATAATATGATAACAGTAATTATAGTAAGAATCGCCATAATTAGCGTAATAGCTTGCAAAGGACATGTTCCAAATACGGCCTATAGCGGACAGAAAGTTGTGAAACGTTAAAATTAAACAAATATTTTTTGAAATCTGTATGTGGTTTTCATTTTTTGATAAAACTTGGGGGAAAGATTTTAGTTTTAAAGATTAATAATTTTGAGTCTACGGTAATGGAGGATGATTGTTTTATGTTGCCAGTTTTAAAAATAAAACGATGTTTGATAGGTAGAAATAAATAATAATTAATATAAAACAATGTTTTTAAACTATTTTAGAAATATATTCAGTAAAAACGTAATTTAATATAATTGTGTTGTAGTATAAATCGATAGTATAAATCATTTGATAGTATAAAGCATTTGCAACACTTTTTTCATAAATCATGTCATTCATGTTGTTCATGTGTTGTTATTCATTTCATTCATTGATTTTATTAATTGGTGTTGTAAAAATGGCGGCAAACTGACCTGCCATTAGTTTTACAGTTTCGAGTTTAACGAGTATAACTTGTAAAAAATGAATTGAAGGTGTCATAATTGGGTAAGAACGAGACTTTGAGCTTAGCTGGAGGGGTTAACGGGATTGCTAGTAATGTTTTTTGTTATGAAATCATTTTCATTTTAGATATCTCGTATCTCAATCCCACCAAGTTTTATGGGAAAAAGAATAATACAGGGTAATAGAGTAGTCATTTATCTTCAAAAAAAACATCGTTTCGTGTAAGTCCTTTCCAGGCCTAAAATGTATGGACAAATGGAACATTTCTTTATATGAATTAAAATTAATTTGCCCTTGTTTATTAATTACAAAATAATGTCAGAGAAAGTAAAACAATAGTAATAAATAATTTAATTTAATACATGTCAATGAGAAAATGAATTAAATGTAAAAATATAACCAATACTTACAATTTCATTACAATAGTCTTTCCAATAAGTATTTTTTGTCAGAGTAGTACACTTTTGCTATGAGCAGATTTTTAACCTTACTATAGTTTACTTAGCAATATAATTTCAAAAATATAAATTCACCTTTTCTGACCTATAAAAGCTGCTTCTTTATTTGTAGAATTGCCCCAGAACATAACCCCATAGCTCAATACGGGTGTAATAAAAACCATGATAGGCCGTTAAACTGTAGTTGAATTTGCCGTTTTTTTTTTTAAATAAAGAGAACTGGTTTAGTTAACAACAGTGTTTCGATATGTGATTTCCATTGCATACATAAATCTTGATTGCATACATAATTCTAAATTTGAATGCCCAAAACTTTGTTAACTCTGCTTCTTCTACTTTTGTATCCGAGTAATGAATATCCACGCTAGTAAATCTGTTTAGTCTGTTTCAAAATGTCATGTAATTGATTTTACTGAAATTGATTTTTAAATTATTTGATGTCAACCATTCGATAATACCGGACAGAGTTGAATTTTTGTCTAGTTAAGTCTAGGCAAATAATATCGACTTATGGTTCGTCACCTATGGCAAATCATTATTATAAATAAAAAAATATTGCCATGAAGTCTTTATGTTTTATTTGACACCAACTTCAAAATGTCTAATTTGGTTTTGTTATTCTAGGTGTAATATTTTTTACTTTTTAATTGTCTTATGTTTATTTTTGAAGTCGGTAATATTTTTAAGTAAAAAAGTTTTTTATTTCCCACTTTTTAGTGGTTTTGTTTGTAATTCACTTAAGTTGCAATAGACTTATGTCAACTGCTCAAATCCTTTTACAAAATATTGCTTGCCCCAATGCAGGGCCGTTAATTGTTGAGGAGTTCACTATCAGCTCTATTACATTGTGTAATAGTAGTAAGACGAGAATAAAGTGCTACTCAATACCATATAACTGAATCGCAAACTGTGAAATATTGAATAGGACCGCTCGTTATCATTTTGTGGTCTTCATAATCAGTTCCACTTCACCATTTGGTGCTTTTTAAGAGTGAATGCACCAATAACTATGAAAAATGCATAAATCACTATAGGTGTGCCTTTAATATTTGAAAAGCTCCCTCGATTTCTCAAGGATCCCACCATCAGATCGTGACCTGATAACAATGGGACTAACTTGGAAGTATACCCTTTCAAACACAAAAACAATTTTTCAAATCTGTCCAGCCGTCTTTGCGTAATCGGTGAACAAACATACAAAAAAAATAACATATAGTTGAATTGAGAACCTATAAGAACTCCTTTTTGAAGTTGGTTTAAAAAAAAGTGATCTCAAACCACTGCCTTGTGGGAGCCCACACACGACTCTATCATAATCCGACGAATAATTGGTTACTATTCTCCCTAAAATGCATACTTTAATCATTTCAGTTGATTGCATTCTGCCACTAAGATAAGATTTAATTAATACTGGTACATTTTCACGGACCCCATATACATATACTTATTCAGTAATATGTTGTGGTCAACATGATCGAATAATGTTGCTATATCCATATAAATCTACGTTGGTAACCACTGTATGCCAAACGTTGTAGAGTCCTAAATTATTGGATTTATCTTTTTATTTAGCAATTGTATAAAGAGGTTTATAAACTTAATGCAATCAAAGGTGAATAACGTGCAGTTTATATCAAATACAACTCCTTGGGTTGGGGATAAAATGGTATTGTCCTGAGCACTTTGTTTCCATTACAGTTGTCTTTTATGATTTAAAAACCAAAAATGTCTGTAGTAACAATTTACAAAAGAGCCAATTGCAGTAACACAATAATATGTTGAGTGATCAATGCGACCAGTCGTATCGTTAGTAAAGCATCTATGTCGAATAGTCCGCAGGCAGTCATCTTGGTAAACGTCGCCTTGTGTAATCTGTGGACGTTTTTGTACAGAAGTTTTTCTTCAGCTGTGGATCAAAAGTAAACGTATGTTGAACATAGATTGAAAATGGAAATGTCTTACGTATAGAAAGTGAAAGAAAACCGTACTACCTATCCCTATCTTGGTGCCTGCGAATTTGCTTAAAAAAAATAGTTTGAGGAATAATTAAACAATCTGTCAATCAAAAGAAACTGTTATTTGCTGCAACTATTACGCATGCGTAAGTAAAAAGAGATAGATAAGTGCTGCGGTTTTCTTTCTCGTCAAGAGAGAACTATCTAGCTGGCTGTCTCCCCCACTTCAGCTATATTAACTCTATGGAACTGGACTTGTTGAAGTTATGGTTTTGTCATTTTTGTTTCTTAAATGAATATTTTATTAATTATTCTCTAACTTCGTCTTGGTCCTTGATATTTTATACGTTTTAGTATCTCCTTCTCATATTATTCAATAAGTTACAAAAAACTTTGTATTGCTGTTTATTAGTATTATATACATGATTATCGGCACTGACTATGGACGAACAGATTAATCAGATGGAGCCCAATAGAATTGACGATTGGATAATGTCACAAGTCGATATTAACCAATCATCAGTTCTGAAATGAAATAACCAAATCGATTTATATTTTATGTTTTTGAAATTATTGTATAAAATAATATTATAAAATTGTAACGTAGCTGTGTTTGTATATTGGAGATATTTAAAAAAAACTAACCCAGATCGATTAATTCAGGGTTTCTGTGTTCAAATCTTTGCTTTGTTTTTTCGTGTCTGTTTGTTTGTACGTTTGTTCGGGGAGCATAAGCTAGTATAAAATAAATAAATACCTGAAGAATTTGTATTTATAACAATTTTACAAGTATCTTGAGCCCTGTCAACTGCATCGTAGAATGATTTGCATTTTAAGGATAGCGATATTTCTAACGTTGTGTTCTTTATCAACCATATCAAAATCATTATTCCTTTTGCAATGTTGTTTTTCTAAAAATATACAAGTGGTTTTAGTTAACAATTCAAACATATTTTGTTTTATTTTAGTAGCACAACATATTTATCATTTTTTATTAAGTAAGCATCATAATCATGAGCCTAAATACGTCCACTGCTGATCATAAGACTTCTCAAGAACTTTTACAATGACCGAGCACGTAGGTATATATGTTGGGTAATTTTAAATCAAATCATTTTGTTATGAACTGTAAAATAATAAAGAACTTAACGCAGTAGGCATCTAGGTAGCAATATGACGTATATTACATTACGAAAATGATTATTAGAATGTGAAAAAGAGTTTTTAATATTTGGCAATATATAGTTATTATAATTATTAATATTATCATTATATTTTATTAAAGAGCCAAGCTTTTGTTGGCGGAGCGATTTGAATTCTTATAACATCTCGATTTCTACTTCCTATTTCATTTTATGTTGTACATATAAAGCTTATGATATGTTAAACCATTATTAACAGCGACTATACGATGTTCATGCTTTTTAGTCCTTACCTTTATTATTCGTAAAATTTAATAATGGTGGTCATCTTTGATTCAATAAATTAATAAATTAAAAGAAATACTTACATAATAGTTAACGTTATCGGCAAATTTCATGAAATCAATGAATATTTCAATATACACTAAAGCGTGTATAAAGCTCTCTGCAATGTGATAAAGAATCTGAAAATAACAGTAGATATTTGACAATAATTCACAATGCCATCCAAAATACTATTTGAATTGTCTTACCAAAACCGGAAAACTGTTTTTGTAGATTTCGTAGCATTTTAGTATTTTGACATAAGTTTCAAATAATGATTTGTCATTTTGAGTGCTTCTAGAACTTAATACTGCATCATTCCAAAGATCAACTTTATCTTTTAGAAGCTGCATCAATCTAATGGCGTACACCAGATTTATGTCATAACTTATCAAAATTAATACACACCACACGAGAAAAGGAAAACTGAGTTCGTTAATAAGGGCGCAATACAATAAGTAAAATAAAAAGAAAACAGAAAGAATTTTTATGCTTATCCAATTTCCGACGGTGTACCTTTTGAAACTATCTGCTGAATTTAAAATACAATGTACTTCTTGAATGGTTAACATAAAATCAACGTAGTTATTTGTTTGATTGACAGAGTTGACTGTATTTATTATAAATCCTATTGAGAATAGGAAAGTCTCAAAAAGGCATACAATAGTACGAAGGGGAACTGAATATTGTGCGATGCTATGTTCAAAAAAAATTACGTAACCCCAATAAAAATATGTAGTTACAAAGAATAATGCCACGAATACCGAAAGTATTTTATGTTTCTTGTCATTGGGAGCAATGAAATTATTCCTAATGATGTACTTCGGACAGAATATGAGGTATTGGAGCAAATTAAGAGGACGAAACGCTGATTGTAAGTCTTCTCTGACAAAGTTTTTCAAAATATTAATGCGACAGCCTCTACGTGAAGTTTGATGTATCTTTATTTTTAAATGCTTCATTACAATGGTCGTTTAAGGTGTGAACAAAATATTTTTTGAGGAGAATGGAAAGTATTGTTTGGTCATTAAATAACTACTTTTGAAATATTAATTACTTTCCTTTAATGTTACTGTTATTGGTGTCAATGATATTAACAGAAGTAGGACAAACTATTACGAATGGGTTAAAACCACTATCGTAATAAACTAATGAGAACTTTCAATAAACAAAGGACATTGTACCTCCACATCACATTGATTAAAATTAATTAATAAGTATGAAGGAAGCCAAACAAATAAAGGTATAACGCAATAGTGTGGTATTAATTATCATAAAATATAAGCATATAGTTAGTTTTATCTGGGCTTATAAGAAAAACCGCACTTAGCCTTGTGGGTCCTTATTCACTATTTTTTTTTTCTTTTACGCGGCAAGCCCGCGCGAATTGGCGCATGTGCGGTACGCTCAAAGATGTACGTGCGCATGCGCGATGCATGATAAGATTTTGACAGTTAAAAGCGCGGGCTAGACGCGAAAACGAATAAAAGATAGTGACTATGGACCCAGATTGGGTCATTGTGCATCAAGATAGGCATATTAAATCTTTTATTTATGCGAAAATTGGTGCATAATATGATAACAGTAATTATAGTAAGAATCGCCATAATCAGCGTAATAGCTTGCAAAGGACATGTTCCAAATACGGCCTATAGCGGACAGAAAGTTGTGAGACGTTAAAATTTAACAAATATTTTTTGAAATCTGAATGTGGTTTTCATTTTTTGATAAGAAAAGAAAGTAAAGGGGGAAAGATTTTAGTTTTAAAGATTTTTATTTTTGAGTCTACGGTAATGGAGGATGATTGTTTTATGTTGCCAGCTTTAAAAATAAAACGACGTTTGATAGGTAGAAATAAATAATAATTAATATAAAACAATGTTTTTAAATTATTTTAGAAATATATTCGCTAAAAACGTAATTTAATATAATTGTGTTGTATAATTATTCGGTCGCAATCGATTTTTATTTATAAATCGATAGTATAAATCATTTGTCATTCGTGTTGTTCATGTGTTGTTATTCATTTCATTCATTGATTTTATTAATTGGTGTTGTAAAAATGGCGGCAAACTGACTTGTCATTAGTTTTACAGTTCCGAGTTTAACGAGTATAACTTGTAAAAAATGAATTGAATGTGTTTGAATTAAAATTGGGTAAGAACGAGACTATGAGCTTAGCTAGAGAGGTTAACGGGATTGCTAGTAATGTTTTTTGTTATGAAATCATTTCCATTTTAAATATCTCGTATCTCAATTCCACCAAGTTTTATGGGAAAAAGAATGATACAGGGTAATAGAGAAGTCATTCATCTTCAAAAAAAAAGATCGTTTCGTGTAAGTCCTTTCCAGGCCTAAAATGTATGGACAAATGGAACACTTCTTTAAATGAATTAAACTATTAACTAATTAATTTGTCCTTGTTTATTATTTACAAAATAATGTCCGAGAAAGTAAAACAATAATAATAATTTAATTCAATGTAAAAATATAACCTTAATATTAAATACTTACAATTTCATTACAATAGCCTTTTTATAAGTATTTTTTGTCAGAGTAGTACACTTTTGCTATGAGCAGATTTTTGACCTTAGCTCACTTAGCAATATAATTTCAAAAATATAAATTCACCTTTTCTGAGCTATAAAAGCTGCTTCTATATTTGTAGAATTGCCCCAGAACATAACCCCATAGCTCAATACGGGTGTAATAAAACCATTATAGGCCGTTAAAACTGTAGATGAATTTGCCGTTTTTTTTTAAATAAAGAGAACTGGTTTAGTTAACTACAGTGTTTCGATATGTGATTTCCATTGCATACATAAATCTATTTGAATGCCCAAAACTTTGTCAACTCTGCTTCTTCTACTTTTGTATCCGAGTCATGAATATCCACGCCAGTAAATCTGTTTAGTCTGTTTCAAAATGTCATTGATTTTACTGAAATTGATTTTTAAATTATTTGATGTGAACCATTCGATAATACCGGACAGAGTTGAATTTATGTCTAGTTGTAGCTAAATACTGTCATTGCCAGTGAATTGTATTGTGATATCGTCGGCAAATAATATCGATTTATGGTTAGTCACCTATGGCAAATCATTATTATAAATGAAAAAAATATTACGATGAAGTCTTTATGTTTTATTTTCCACTAACTTCAAAATGTTTAATTTGGTTTTGTTATTCTAGGTGTATTATTTTTTACTTTTTAGTTGCATTAAGTTTATTTTTGAAGTCGGTAAGATTTTTAAGTAAAAAAGTTTTTTATTTCCCACTTTTTAGTGGTTTGGTTTGTAATTCACTTAAGTTGAAATAGGCTTATGTCAACTGCTCAAATCCTTTTACAAAATATTGCTTGCCCCAATGCAGGGCCGTTAATTGTTGAGGATTTCACTATCAGCTCTATTACATTGTGTAATAGTAGTAAGACGAGAATAAAGTGCTACTCAATACCATATAACTGTAATTATTTTGTGGTCTTTATAATCAGTTCCACTTCACCAATTGGTGCTTTTTAAGAGTGAATAACTATGAAAAATACATAAATCACTATAGGTGTGCCTTTAATATTTGAAGAGTTCCCTCGATTTCTCCAGGATCCCATCATCAGATGGTGACCTGATACCAATGGGACTAACTTGGAAATATACCCTTTTAAACACAAAAACAATTTTTCAAATCGGTCCAGCCGTCTTTGCGTAATCGGTGAACAAACATTAAAAAAAAAACGAAGTTTTTGAAGTCGGTTGAAAATAAAAGTGGTCTCAAACCACTGCCTTGTGGGAGCCCACACACGACTCTATCATAAACCGACGAATAATTGGATATTATTCTTCCTAAAATGCATATTTTAGTCATTTCAGTTGATTGCATTCTGTCACTAAGATAAGATTTATTAATACTGGTACATTTTCACGGACCCCGTATACATAATACTTATTCAGTAATATGTTGTGGTCAACATGATCGAATAATGTTGCTATATCCATATAAAACTACGTTTGTAACCACTGTATGCCAAACGTTGTAGAGTCCTAAATTATTGGATTCATCTTTTCTAAGTCCTACTTTTTTACAATAAAATATAATAAAATATACCATTGGTGTCAACAAAAAAAGTAGATATTTTCATGAATTACTTTCTCGTATATAACAGGGAAAAGTGCTATTGGTCGGTTGCAACTCATGTAGTGTTTAATTATTGTGTATTTTAATTTTATAGAAAATACGCAAAACGGCTGGCAGGAGCTGGATGCGAGAAGCCGAAGATAGAACAAAGTGGCGTTCAATTGGAGAGGCCTATGTCCAACAGTGGACTGCGATAGGCTGATGATGATGATGATAAATACACCAAGCAGTAGGAATAAGTTAATTAGTTGGCTAAGTACAAACGATATTTTAGATGAAACACTCTTAAAAATGTTATCTGATATGTCATGATATTGATATTTTTTAAATTTATTATTATTCGGAATTATCACTCTAGACCTTTTGTGCTTATTGATGTGGAGTGATTAATGTAATATCTATTATTGTTTTTAATGTTTCGCGATTTTTATACATATAAGATATATTTCAGTCGACCCGTGACCATGATCGGTGCAATTCGATCGAAACGTCGGGTAAATAAAAAGGTACGTACCTTTAAATAATTCACGCGATTAAGTCCCGAAATTTATCTAATATGTTATATCTATTAAAAAAAATTGCAATTTCTTTTGGATCACTGATCATAGTTCCATCAACATTTATATGAAATATATTTCTTTAGTTGTTTAAATTTATTACAGTTTTTGACATTCTATGAAGCTTTATATTTATATAGAGCTGTATTAATGAACTTAGCGTTAATTGATTTTTGTTTAGTCTAAGTCTCTGGTATCCCGTGTGGGAATCGAACCCACGACCTCTTGCTTAGTCGGACAATCATTTATAAAAAAAAACATATGCAAAATTTACAAATAACTTCTGTTTAATATTAGTTGGATCGGAACCTTTTAATTTTAATACTATTATAAGGTTGCCTTTTCTTTATTAGAAATTCATAATACTACAAGGTTGTATGACATGACATGACAGTAGTATTATCCTAAACACTTACAAAATCAAATAAAGACTTATACCACCTGTTATAACGTCCCATTTAATTCTCATTGTTTTAGATGTTATCATGTTAATCTTATAAACTGCAATTGTAATTCTATAAAATAGTGCAAATGCATTACTTATTTTAGGAATTAAATCAACCGCGAAAGATACATCTTGCTATGAAGCGACATTCTCTAAATAAGACATTGTGCAACTAAGCCGATGAATATTTTCCAGGTCAGACCACAAAATAATATATAATAAGAATACTTCTTGTATAATTTTAAGGAGACAGAGCCAAACAGCTTAAGCTGTTTGGCTGACTGATATATAAGAACTTAAGTTCTACCTATTCTTCTAACTTAGACAAAAAAAATCATATACTAAAAATATTTTTTAGATTTATGATTTTTTTTTAAATTTATAAATAACACAATAAAAATTTCACAATCAGGCATTATATAAATATAAAGAAGTCAACATTTTAACAACACATTAAATTATCAAAACATTTAAACAAAATATATGAGATAAAGTATCAAAAATTGAGCACCAACTTTCAGACCAAGATTAATGTGATAGATTTTAATTGTATTTTGTTAAGAGGCCGGGGCAATTTTTTTGTTGTCGCGGTTCTAATGTTAGCAGGTAGAGTATTTAGATAGTAGGGAACTCGCTTTTTAAGCAATCTGTCTCCTTAAAATTATACAAGAAGTATTCTTATTATATATTATTTTGTGGTCTGACCTGGAAAATATTCATCGGCTTAGTTGCACAATGTCTTATTTAGAGAATGTCGCTTCATAGCAAGATGTATCTTTCGCGGTTGATTTAATTCCTAAAATAAGTAATGCATTTGCACTATTTTATAGAATTACAATTGCAGTTTATAAGATTAACATGATAACATCTAAAACAATGAGAATTAAATGGGACGTTATAACAGGTGGTATAAGTCTTTATTTGATTTTGTAAGTGTTTAGGATAATACTACTGTCATGTGATCCTTTCAATGCTGAATCTTAATCATGTTTCTGACTCTATATCGTTTCGTCATTTATATTATTGCATTGTTACTTTATGTTAGTTTTTTACGTCAGTCAGGGATTTTTTTTAAATAGTTTATATTTACACACATTTAAAATAATATATTGTGTATTATAAAACCATCGACTTTGTATCTAACATTATTTGTTAATCTTAAAAGACTAAATACATTCGTATGCACAAATACAAATGCAGTATAATTTCATAAATAATATAACAGAAAGTAGAAACCTTGTAGTATTATGAATTTCTAATAAAGAAAAGGCAACCTTATAATAGTATTAAAATTAAAAGGTTCCGATCCAACTAATATTAAACAGAAGTTATTTGTAAATTTTGCATATGTTTTTTTTTATAAATGATTGTCCGACTAAGCAAGAGGTCGTGGGTTCGATTCCCACACGGGATACCAGAGACTTAGACTAAACAAAAATCAATTAACGCTAAGTTCATTAATACAGCTCTATATAAATATAAAGCTTCATAGAATGTCAAAAACTGTAATAAATTTAAACAACTAAAGAAATATATTTCATATAAATGTTGATGGAACTATGATCAGTGATCCAAAAGAAATTGCAATTTTTTTTAATAGATATAACATATTAGATAAATTTCGGGACTTAATCGCGTGAATTATTTAAAGGTACGTACCTTTTTATTTACCCGACGTTTCGATCGAATTGCACCGATCATGGTCACGGGTCGACTGAAATATATCTTATATGTATAAAAATCGCGAAACATTAAAAACAATAATAGATATTACATTAATCACTCCACATCAATAAGCACAAAAGGTCTAGAGTGATAATTCCGAATAATAATAAATTTAAAAAATATCAATATCATGACATATCAGATAACATTTTTAAGAGTGTTTCATCTAAAATATCGTTTGTACTTAGCCAACTAATTAACTTATTCCTACTGCTTGGTGTATTTATCATCATCATCATCAGCCTATCGCAGTCCACTGTTGGACATAGGCCTCTCCAATTGAACGCCACTTTGTTCTATCTTCGGCTTCTCGCATCCAGCTCCTGCCAGCCGTTTTGCGTATTTTCTATAAAATTAAAATACACAATAATTAAACACTACATGAGTTGCAACCGACCAATAGCACTTTTCCCTGTTATATACGAGAAAGTAATTCATGAAAATATCTACTTTTTTTGTTGACACCAATGGTATATTTTATTATATTTTATTGTAAAAAAGTAGGACTTAGAAAAGATGAATCCAATAATTTAGGACTCTACAACGTTTGGCATACAGTGGTTATAAGTTAGAAGAATAGGTAGAACTTAAGTTCTTATATATCAGTCAGCCAAACAGCTTAAGCTGTGTTTTAGCGGTACATGTTATAAACAATTTGGATATTCACAGCAATTGTAATAATAATAATAGAATAATAAAAAAAGTTACGAAGTCAAAGCAAATTGTAACAACACAATAGTGTAGTGACCTACTAAGCGGGCAAGTTTCATAAAAATAAAATAAAATAAAAATAAAAGTCATTTATTTCAGACAAATAAGTCCATAAACAAACAAAACTTCATAGGAAGAGCTGCGTCGATTGTAAACATTCCACATACGTTCATCTTTTTAAAGATTTCTTTGTTCAATCGAAGCACGTTCTTGAAAAGTCTTTTTCTTCCATCTAGAACAAAAAAAAAAAAGATTTATCATTAAATTTATTCTTTTGAAAAGTAAATCTTCTTATCTATGAAATGAGAGCTTTCTGGGGCAATGATGATTTCACAAACATACAAATCAAGAGTAACTTTCTTTAGAAGAGTAGCTGAAGTGTACCTTTCAAGAAAAGTCAAATCAAATCAAAAATTCTTTATTTACTTAAGAAGCAAAATACTACATTTGTGACTAAAGTCATGATTCTACTTGTTTACAAGAAATAAGTCAAGCCGGAGAAAAGAACAAGCCAATAAAAACTTGCGGCCACTCTTTTCAAATTGCCAATGATTACAATGTTTGTTTATTTATGAACTGTATATGTAGGTAAGGTGACGTCATCATTGTTTATATTATTCGCCATGTTAAAGAACCTAAGCAAAGGCAAGAGAAATAATAATAATTACGATAAAAACGACAAGATTAAATATATCAACCGAACTGGGTACAACATAGTAGAAGCATCCACTTTCATTGTCGGTTTAGTCTTCACGCGCCCTTCATAGGCGGGGAAACCAATTGGATCTTCGCGGCTCGTTTCTGCAAGCTGGTTCTGGGGTAATGAGCCGCCTTCCTCGAGTCGGTCGGTTAGGAGCTTCCCCTAAGGGATCCTGGTCAGCCGTCTGCAAGAGGTCGGCGGCGGGTTGTCGTTTTTTGGTTGGCTTGGCTCAAGGGAGCTGTAAAAACAGCTCCCGAGCAGGTCAGGTTGATCTCTGTTGTGGCTGCCATCCTCGAGGCTGGCTAGCCGGGTGAGTTTCCGTGGGGAGAGGTCCAGCTATCTGCCTACGAGAGGACGGTGGCGGGTTGTCGGATCCACTGGGTATCATTTCCCGAGCGGAGCACCTTGCCCTGCGTGTGAGGGTGGGAGAGGTCCTATTCCCACCAGGTGTGCTTCAAATGAGTGGTCTGCCCATCCAAACATCCTCCCGGTAAGCTCCTTTATGGGCTCCTCGATATTTTGCCACCGAAGGTCACGATGGATGGTGCTATTTCGCATATAGCGGAAAACAAATAGCGCTAACTTTACATCGCCCACCACCGGGATGTCATTGGTGAAATGGGCATATAAACACGGCGAAAGGCAGCTGCCTTGTGGAACTCCTGCTGAAACACGCCTGAGATAGCGCCTTCCAGCGAGACCGCGAAGCTCCCGACCCGACGCGATGACTGCTACGATCCTCCACCGTAGTGAGTTTTAGGTGGGGGCGGATTTTCTTAATTTCTCGAAGATTTTGGATATTCTTGGCAATATCCAAAATCTTGGTAGCTGTCTCGTCTCCTGAGATCCTTGCCGGGTTTAGGGATGACAATAACCCGGCTTCTCTTCCAAGTCTCTGGGAAGTGAGTGGTTCTCAGGATCTACTTTCATTGTAAAAACTACATGTGTTTAAATATTGGCCAAAGTACTGCTAACAAATGAATATGTATAAATGTTAACAGCAATTTAAAAAAAAAGGAAAAGAATTACCTTAATTTAAGGTAAGGAACATAAAACTATTACCTAATTCCTGGTTCTTTAACAGGTGGCAACAAACATCATTAGCATCTTCGACGATTTTGTAGAATTCCTCACAGGTGTTACTAAAAGTCTTGATAAGCATTATATTTTTGAGTATCCACAAAATTGTCACCGTTCGTAGAAGTATGAACATTCCTTGAAGCTACAAAATGACACACATTAAACGACATATCTTAATAAAAAATATTGATTTATAAAACATGAAAGTCCAAAACTCTTGGACCTGAACTGAAACTTTGCAGAGAGGTTCTTTAGTGACTTAACCAAGAAATAAGGAGAAACACAAAACCCTTGAGGACCCTATAAGGTTTCGCACAAACTTGACGTCATCACTACCGCGAACTTAAGCTATACTAGCTTAACAATTACAAACCAAAAATATACAAATTTAAATTAAAATAATATCAAAACATTTTCTCCGGCCTGCCTGTTAAAATAATAAGATCGAACTTTCGTCCGTCGTCGTTCCGTCGACTTTGTATTTTTTGATTTTTAACCACCTTCAAAAAAGCTGGATTTATATTCGCTATTTACTCAAAAGCTAGTCATCTGATTTAGATGATATTTTTACTATTCGACTGCATATTTTTCTAAAAAGATTTTAGTGTATAAAACGTTGTGCTAGCTTTTAAATCGTCAAAGGTATAGACTAAAACATAGGAGTGAGTCAGCGAAATTTACATTCAGTAATGTGCTTGACTGCCTCTGTGGCGCGGTGGGATTGTATCTGAAAACTTATAACTTATATTTATAAATATATAAGTATGTTTATCGGTTGTCTGGTTTCCGTAGTACAAGCTCTGCTTAGTTTGGGATCAGATAGCTTTGTGTGAGTTGTCCCAAGATATAATAATTATTATAATGTTTTTCTACTGATATACGAATAAAAACGTTTGCAGGAGGTTCATTTTTCTTTAAAAAGTTATTAATTATCCACATTATCATTATAAAAATATATGAATATTGCCGGCCTTAATTGCGTGAATAATTTAAGGTAAAATATCTTGTCAACCTGTGACCACGGCCGTTGCAATACAGTCAAAATAAGGGCAATAAACAATCTATTTTACCTTAAATTATTCACGCGACCCGTAATACATGTATTTATGTGTAGAAATCATTGAATCACAAAGTTTAGCAACATTCACATCATCATCATCTTCAATTTTTTTAATCTTTTCAGAAATAATTTTTAATACCTTATCATCATCATCTTCAATAAGAGTTTTCTCAAGTTCTATAAATGTTTGTACATATAGTAACGTGTGTAGTAGCGAATCAAACGCTGTAAACAATATCTGAAACAGATTAATCAAATTATCTTTAATTACAAAGATTGACTTGTTTTAATATTAACTTACACTTTTTATTACCGGCATTTGAAATACTTCTTTGAATATGGTAAAAGCGTTCATTAAATCATTGTAAGCTTCAAATAATTTCCTCCAAACGATTGTTTCATTTTCGTTTAGTTCCATAAAACGCTTGTTGTGGTATTCAACCTCGTTCATCCATGCATTCATACCTTGATTTAATAGCTTGTTCATACAAACTCCATACGAGACGTTTACATCAAAATAAACCAAAGAAAAAAAATATGCAGCAACAAAAATCTCATGTCTCAAGACAAGAAACATAAAATAAACTCCAGAATGTCTGAAAAGAAATGTCCAGTTTGGAAAAATGATTTTCTTATATTCCTTGTAATTGATGAGTCTAAAAGCTCTTTGGATCAATAAAATCATTTGAACATGATTCTTGCTTTGAAGAACGTTAATGAAATAAAAAAAAATAAAAGCTACAGTGTACACGATATAGTTCAAGACAAAGCTGAAATACATAAATTTGGTAAAATCCAGAATTAGAAACCTTTCCTCCAAAGTGACTGTATAAATATTAAAAAATATTAAAACAATCATCCAAAGAAATGAAACTACATTATAAAAAATAGTGTTTGGTCTAATGCAATTATGCTTTATGTTGAATTTTGATACAAAAAATATGTATTGTGTTATCCGCATCGGTAAAAGTAATTTTTGAAAATCTTTGTCTAAAAAATTTTCAGTACACCTGACTTTACAAATTTTGATTTTCATTTTTATGGACTGACGTTAAACGCATTAGAACGATGCACTATTACTTTACCCACTGATCAAATTAAATTCTTTAAATGAGTAAAGGGTACTTTATATCAATTTTAATTCTGTTAAAATGCTGTAGGTATATCAATTGTTAGTTTAGCACTCAATCATTGTGAAACAATTTTAATTACTTACTTCTCTTTATTCAATAGACTGCCGTCGTAGCAGTCGGATACACTCCCACCGCGCCACAAAGGCGCGGTGGGAGTGTATCCGACTGCTACGCAAGAGGTCGTGGGTTCGATCCCCACCCAGGATAAAACTTTGTATGAAGAGCACGATGGTTTATTCTGTGTCTGGGTGTTATTTATTCAAAATATGTTTATATTTCATGTTTCCATAGTACAAGCTCTGCTCAGTTTGAGATCAGATAGTGTTGTCTGAGTTGTCCCAATATATTATTATTATTCAAGTCTTTAGGTATTTTTAAGCATACGTATATTTTGAAATTTTAATTTAGACAGTATCCCCGAAATAAGGATTAAGCCACTGGTGTCGTTAGGGGGAGAGAGAGAGAGAGAGAGAAACCTGTTGTATCTAGGAGTTCCACCTACATAAAAACTATAACTCTACATTGCGGGTGTTTATGTAATGACACCAGTCCTAAAAGTGATCCCTGGGAAACATCTGATTATTTTAAAGCTATATAGTCTAATAGCATTTATTATAGCTATTTATTATACGGGAATGAACGCGCATTGTTTACCTTAAAATTGCTTGACGTTTCGACCAGGTTGCACCTTATTTTAAGGTAAACAATGCGCGTCAATTCCGAAAATACCGTTTGACTTATAATCGTGATTTTGGATTTTTGGCGCCTACTTATGGATTGGATATTTTAACTATGGACAGTAGTAGGTTGGGTTGTAGTAGTAAGTAAAATATATTTAAAAACTTTATCTAACAAGTTTACTCCTGACAGGCCCTATTAATAGCATTAAAACTTTTTTAAACATCACCGCATTACCGCCTTTATATAATTGACTAGCTGTCCCGCGCAACTTCGTCTGCGCAAATTTTCCCCGTTTTTAAAACATTTCTCATTGCTGCTCCGCTCCTATAAGTCGTAGCGCTATGTTATATAGCCTATAGCCTTCCTCGATAAATGGGCTCTCCAACAAATAAAAAAATATTTTTTCAAATCGGACCAGTAGTTCCTGAGATTAGCGCGTTTAAACAAACTGTAGGCTACCTACAGTTTATGTTAAGCTCCTATAGGTTTTGTTACTTGCAATTATTATTGTAACAATAAACATGCGTAATTTATAAGGCGCAATTAGCAAAATGTATTTACATTTATATATTTGTTAATCAAACACAACAAAACACTACATAGATTCATTATATACTATTTACATATATTTACTTACACAATATTTACATTAATATTTCATATAAACACAATACCTAATACTTTTATTATTGTGTAAATTATTTACATACTAATATATTATACCTATATATTATCAATATACATCTAAAACACATACAAATATCTAAAATACTATGTTTACATATTTATAAACACATCACGCTTAATGTCGTACCGGTTGACCGAGACCGCGCGAGAATCACACCTTAAATTTTAGTTACGGTTAATTGGTGGCGCTCGCGTCGACACCACCGACCTGAAGTACATTCTGACGATCATCTCACGCACATGTTATCGGGTGCATTTAACCGCAAATTAATTGTGAAATAACGTCTAATTATCATATTTTGTATATCGCCGTATTGTGTTCGTGTGTATTGTGCCGGGTCGTGTTTTGTGAACTGTTATCGGAACTAAATCTTCGAACTTTCAACTTTCTTCATAATCCTATTGTAAACACTGTCGTTTCTCCTTCTTTCCTTATTTCTACTCTTGACTGTTGTGTAAGTGTTTAGTGTTCTGTGTAAAGTTGATTAAAAGTATAAAATCAACTGAACTGTAAGTACTTTTATTTCTAACTACCCACAAGTCAATTACCAAACTGGTGACCCCTAAAGACACAATGAGTGACAGTGGTGAAACTCAGGAAGCTCCGGCTCCTGTGAAAGAAATTTCACAGGAAATATTTCGCGTTTCCGTGAAATTGCCACCGTTCTGGCCTGAGGAACCGGACCTTTGGTTTGCTCAAATAGAGGCACAATTCTGCAATGCGAACATCGTATCTGACGTAACAAAATATAATTATGTCGTGGGACACTTAGAGCCGCATATTTCTAAGGAAGTTAAAGACATCATCATGAAACCTCCGTCGCAAAACCGCTACGATAAATTGAAAAGTGAGCTCGTCAGGCGGTTGTCAGATTCGCGCGAGCGCAAGGTGAAACAGTTGCTGATGCACGAAGAGCTCGGAGACCGTAAACCCTCGCAGTTTCTACGCCATCTGCAAGGGTTAGCAGGTCCGAGCGTGCCTGAAGATTTCTTGCGCACTATATGGAGCAGTAGACTACCGCCCAACATGCAACCACTTCTAGCATCGCAGTCTCAGACTAACCTGGAGGCCTTAGCTGAGCTTGCAGACCGCGTCCAGGATATAGCAACACCAGCCGTGCATGTTGCTACTACTTCATCTGCGGGACCAACAGTCAGCGAATTATCGTGCGAAATTGCTGAGCTCAAGCGTGCGATGAAGGACCTTACGTCGCATTTGAGAGAAGGTCGACCAAGGCAACGTCAGCAGAGCAGGAGTCCAGGACGCAGCCGATCATCGACCCGTTCCAATTCAAGTTACCGCAAATTTCCCGTATGTTGGTACCACAACAAGTTCGGTACGAAAGCCCATTGCTGTGTGAAACCGTGTGACTACAAGGCGGGAAATGCCGCGGGCAGTCGATAATGGCGACTGACGATTGCCCTACTTCTACTGGTCGCCTGTTCGTCACAGACAGATCAACGAAGACGCAGTATCTGGTCGACACCGGAAGCGACCTCTGTGTCTTTCCCCGCAGTCTGCTGAGCGATCGTCGTGCGCCTACCAACTACCAGCTATGTGCA
Source organism: Herminia tarsipennalis (assembly GCA_945859575.2). NCBI lineage: Eukaryota > Metazoa > Arthropoda > Insecta > Lepidoptera > Erebidae > Herminia > Herminia tarsipennalis. The sequence goes on along the minus strand of OX243849.2, from coordinate 18,354,464 downwards.
GCGAACGGTACTGCCATAAACACCTATGGCGTTGTGGACTTAAGCCTCAACCTTGGCTTACGTAGAGACTTTAAGTGGCGTTTTGTAGTGGCTGACGTGAGTAAACCTATAATAGGTGTAGACTTCCTATCTTTTTACTCTTTAATCGTAGACTGCCGTAATCAACGATTAATAGATAGTAATACTAATGTATCTACTATTTCCTTAAATCAATCAGACTCTTTTATATCTTCTGTAAAAGTTCCTACTGGTGATTCTAGGTACCATAAGATACTTAAGGATTTTCCTGAAATAACTCGACCAGCCGGTACGCAACGCACTACACCGCATTCAACTGTTCACCACATACGCACGACACCAGGCCCTCCAGTATCTTGTTCCCCTCGTCGTCTAGCCCCAGACAAGCTAAAAATTGCCCGACAGGAGTTTCAGCTGATGCTGGCCAACGGTACTGCCAGACCTTCCGACAGCCCTTGGTCATCTCCTCTTCATTTAGCTCCTAAAAAGGACAGTGGCTGGCGACCTTGCGGAGACTACCGTATGCTCAATGCAAGAACCGTACCTGATCGCTATCCGATTAAACATATCCACGATTTTGCTCATAGCATTTCAGGTTGCAGTGTTTTTAGCACCATTGACCTCGTTAAAGCGTTTAATCAGATAGCGGTTAGTGCGGAGGATATTCCTAAGACCGCTATCACTACACCCTTCGGATTATACGAGTTTCCATATATGACCTTCGGACTACGCAATGCTGGTCAAACTTTTCAGCGTTTTGTCGATGAAATGACCAGGGGACTCGCTTTCTGTTATTCGTTTTTGGATGATTTTCTGATTTATTCGCACTCAACATTCGAGCATGAGGCGCACCTGCGTACCTTATTTGGTAGGATGCGAGACTATGGCATGGTTGTAAACACGTCAAAGTGTGTTTTTGGTGTCTCAGAAGTAAGTTTTTTAGGTTACAGCATTTCTGCGAAAGGCACCAAACCTTTAGACTCTAAAGTTGAAGCCATCAAGAACTTTTCTCCTCCTAAAGACGTCCGTCAGCTCAGGCGTTTCCTGGGCATGATTAATTTTTATCGTCGATTTTTACCCCGCGCAGCCCAAATTCAAGCGCCACTCCATAACCTTTTAGTTGGCAATGTCAAAGGTTCCCATCCCATTAACCTCAGCGGTGACACTCTTAAAGCATTTGAGGATTGCAAGGAGAGCTTAGCTAATGCTGCTCTTTTAGCTCATCCCGACTTTAACTCCAAACTCGCGTTAGTTACCGATGCATCGGACTTAGCAATCGGCGCGGTTTTACAGCAGTTTGATGAAAAGGGTTGGCAGCCGTTAGCTTTCTTTTCTCGAAAACTTAGTCCCTCGCAAACGAAATATTCACCGTATGATAGAGAACTTTTGGCAATATACGAGGCAATTAAGTATTTTCGCCATATGTTGGAGGCGAGACACTTTATAATTTATACGGATCATAAGCCGATCACTTTCGCATTCCACGATCGGAAAAGAAACTGTTCGCCTAGGCAATTCCGTCATTTAGATTTTATAGCCCAGTTCACCACCGACATAAGGCATATTTCTGGCAAAGAACATGTTGTGGCCGACACCTTATCTCGTGTGGAGGAACTGCAATCTCCAGTTAGTCTTGACCATCTAACAGAATCTCAACAGTCTGACTCAGAGCTACAAAAACTGCTTCGAGAGGGTTCTTCGTTACAGCTGGAGAAGGTACAAATCCCTGGATCCGTTACGTCTTTGTACTGCGACGTCAGTACCACGTCTCCCAGGCCATATGTACCTAAGATTCTTAGGAAGCAAGTTTATGACACCTTACATTCCCTCAGCCATCCTGGTGTTTCAGCAACTGCCAAGTTAGTAGCAGAGCGTTTTGTTTGGCCAGGTATTAGGAAAGACTGTCGGGAATGGGCACGAGCCTGTCTCTCTTGTCAACGTGCCAAAATTAGCCGTCATGTTTCCGCTCCACTAGGATCATTTAATTTACCACGGGCTAGGTTTACTCAGATCCATATCGATCTTGTAGGTCCGTTACCGTTGTCTCAGGGTTTCAAGTACTGCCTAACAGCTGTTGACCGATTCACCCGTTGGCCCGAAGTCATTCCCATCGTTGACATTACTGCTGAGACAGTAGCCAAAGCATTAGTTTCAGGATGGTTCTCTAGGTTCGGTAGTCCGGTCAGTATTGTTACTGACAGAGGGCGTCAATTCGAATCTGCTTTATTCGGACAGTTGTCTAAAATAGCTGGTTTTGAGCATAAGCGGACAACTGCTTACCATCCTGCGTGCAACGGCCTCGTCGAACGCTTTCACAGACAGTTAAAGGCGTCTATTATGTGTCATGCCAATGAAAAATGGACGGAAATATTGCCGTGGGTTTTACTAGGTGTTAGAAGTGCTTTTAAGCAGGATCTGCAATCATCTTCTGCTGAACTGCTTTATGGCGAGCCACTTCGTTTGCCGGGAGAATTTTTTGCTCCTACCGAATGTGGTTCAACTGACCCCGTTGAATTTACTACCCGGATCCGTTCATTTGCTAGTAAATTACAGCCTGTACCAGCATCACGCCATAGCAACGACAATTTTTTTGTTTTTAAAGATCTTGCGACCACTGATCACGTTTTCCTCCGTGAAGACGCATTACGTGGATCGTTACAACCAGCATACACAGGCCCACATAAAGTTTTGCATAAGGATGACAAATATTTTAAAATTTTGTTTAAGGGTAAGGAAGTTACTGTTTCCATTGATCGTCTGAAGCCTGCGTACATTTTGACTGACAAAGTTAGCCCGAGCGATGAAGTTCCACCTGGTAACAATGAGGGTTATCAGACTCGTTCTGGTCGTCGTGTCAGATTTCCAGATTTTTATCGCCCTTGACGGTCTCTGGAGGGGGGTGATGTAGGCTACCTACAGTTTATGTTAAGCTCCTATAGGTTTTGTTACTTGCAATTATTATTGTAACAATAAACATGCGTAATTTATAAGGCGCAATTAGCAAAATGTATTTACATTTATATATTTGTTAATCAAACACAACAAAACACTACATAGATTCATTATATACTATTTACATATATTTACTTACACAATATTTACATTAATATTTCATATAAACACAATACCTAATACTTTTATTATTGTGTAAATTATTTACATACTAATATATTATACCTATATATTATCAATATACATCTAAAACACATACAAATATCTAAAATACTATGTTTACATATTTATAAACACATCACGCTTAATGTCGTACCGGTTGACCGAGACCGCGCGAGAATCACACCTTAAATTTTAGTTACGGTTAATTGGTGGCGCTCGCGTCGACACCACCGACCTGAAGTACATTCTGACGATCATCTCACGCACATGTTATCGGGTGCATTTAACCGCAAATTAATTGTGAAATAACGTCTAATTATCATATTTTGTATATCGCCGTATTGTGTTCGTGTGTATTGTGCCGGGTCGTGTTTTGTGAACTGTTATCGGAACTAAATCTTCGAACTTTCAACTTTCTTCATAATCCTATTGTAAACACTGTCGTTTCTCCTTCTTTCCTTATTTCTACTCTTGACTGTTGTGTAAGTGTTTAGTGTTCTGTGTAAAGTTGATTAAAAGTATAAAATCAACTGAACTGTAAGTACTTTTATTTCTAACTACCCACAAGTCAATTACCAAAAAACAAACAAACAAACTCTTCAGCTTTATAATATTAGTATAGATTAATACAAAGTACGTAATATTATAGAATTTTATAAGCTACGTTACGTTACGTACGTTTTATTAGTGTCTTATTAGCGTAAATATTTTATTTTAAGGCTAAATACCTTTGTTAAGGAACATATCGTGGCTGTGAAAAACAGACAAACAAACAAGTCAGCAATAGCGGAACACTTGCTGTATGCGGGATTCAATCACTGGATTGAACTACATAAACCACAGGTCCTCTCCACTGACCGTCACTACTCCAGGATGGCGCGGGAAGCGGTTGAAATAAAAAAATTAAAAACACGTAAATTTCAACCGAAAAGATGGATATCGTTTGTCAACATCGTGGAATCCAGTGATCAGCAAGTGTACACACCGCCTAACAAACATTACGCGCCAGTGTGCAGATGTCGTTAGTGTTGTGTGTACCGACGGTTCCGTAATAGTGAGTGATAAAAATCAAGCGAGGTAGTTTCCGAAACCCGCGCTTCTCGGAGGCGACGCTGAGCTGAATGAGTCTACCCGTGACCACGGCAATTGCAATACGGTCGAAACGTCGGGCAATAAACAAAGGTATTAAGTAAAGTAAGCCTTAAAATAAAATATTTACGCGATTAAGATCCGTAGCTTATAAAATTCTATAATGTGTACAAATCGCTAAAGTTTACGAACATATATGTAATATTGGTACAATAACACAAAAGGTCATAAAATAGTAGTGCCTAGCCTTAATAAAATAAACATTAGTGTTTATAAAATATAATGAACATTTCAGGAAACAGCTGTAATAAATTATAACATTACCATTTTTTTATTAAACCTCTGATAATTCTGGTCTCAGATTGCCAAAACTTATAGAATTTTAGTGAATAACTGATAAATCTGAATCTATTAATTGACGCTATTTTAACCTTGGTACATTCTATCCCAAAATTGTATGTAATCGTTTCTATCTCCTTAAGACAGTTTCTTTTCTAATAATAAGAATGAAGATGATGACATGACCAAGAAACTTTAGCGACGTACAAACGTAACAGAATAACACAATATAGAGATTTCAAAATGTAATTTTCTCATACTTTGAATAAAGAAAACCAAAATCGGTAAGGTTAATTAGTATTTCAAGTTAATTATAATCAAGGAATGTTTTTTTCATAAGTGATGTTAAAGTACTTTAATAATCTTCTACTCGTTCGGTGAGTTGTAAAATATATGAATTGCGTATTTTAGAATGGTTTCATTGTCTTGGTCTTATTTCAGAGATTCCATAATTAATTCCATGGTGGGATATGGGAAGAGGCTATCAATGCCTCAATTTACTGTGTGACTGCACTGCAACGCATCAGGATTAGTAGTATTGGTTTTACTTCTAAACATCATATGTTTTGATTTAATTAACTTACTATTAATAAATGTTCCACTACTCTTTATTTTATTTAACTATGAATTCATTCGTTTAACTAGCCGTTGTTATCATTCTTGAAGTTTTTCTTATTTACTGTTTTTTATATGAATCACTGAACAGTTTTAATTAAATGACGTAAAGATCTCTTAAGTGATCAATTTTAAGAATGATTAATTATTATTTCATAGCGATATTGATAGGCTCCAAAAGCTTTTTCTGCTGCGTAGAAAATAATATGCTATTCAATATTAAATAATGTTCGCAAATAACTTTTAGTCAGGAGTTAAACTACATAGACTATATTGTTACATAGTATTCTGTAGTAGGTATTGGTAGAAGTAGTAGTTATTTGGAAATCAGCAAACCATTTAGCATGAAGAAGTTAAATTAAAAAATAAGCAATCCTTTATTTAAAATGTTTGTACATAATAAATATAATGTAATTAATAAATCGGCTTCAGCTAATATTAAATAAGTAAAAATAATAAAAGTCAAAAACAACACTACAAGAATGCAAACTGTAGTAAAACAATTGTATAGCTAGTAAGTAAACTCAACAACGATAAAAATAGTACAGCATCGATATCGAAAAACCCGAAAGCATTTATTTTCTTGAACGATTTTTGATACAAGCGCTGAATGTTCTTACATAATTTTCTCTCTTCATCTGCAAAAAAAATACAAACAATAATCAAAATTTTCTCTGTAACTTCATTTTGTCTTGCAGTCGTGTAGAAGTAGCTATAGTTCTCCGTTTGAGACACAGATTTAAACTCAAGTCTCGAAATATTGCAAACCTTGTTATAATCTCAAAGTAAATATAGGTTAACTAGGTACTCTGGTAACAGTAATTACCCGTGCAAGAAGATTTTAAAATAAATGTGCAAGTATCTTGAGTATCTTCTAAAACTATATAAAGTTGTTCACAATATGCACACAGCACAGTTTGCATCACACTAGTTTTAGTTAACCACAATATTGCTGACACAGTTCTTGTAGACCCATAGATCTGTAACAATCAATTAAACTTAAAAACAATATGCACCTACGGCATTTATCTGATAGCCATCAGGTTGACTGGTAGAGAATGCCTATGGCATTAATGTCCAGTCTCATAATCCTACCTATCGATGGATTTGGCTACTTGAGGTAGAACTTGAGAAGAAGAAAAAACATATTTTGTATGGAGCTTATGTCAAATCCATCGTAGCCAAATGCATCGATAGTTAGATTATTGAGACCGGCCGTTAGTCCTTCTTTTGCAATCTGTATTTGCAGGAAGTTTTTAAATAAATAAAACCTTTAAAACATTTAAGCTTAGGTACGTACATTATTATTATAACTGTCAGTACTGGCTATCTTTGGTAGTTTCATTATTTCAAGTGAAATTTCTATATACATCAGCGCGTGAGAAAATAATTCAATAACGTAATAGGCCATCTGAAAATAGAAAAAAATCTAAATATCAATTTTATCAGAAATAAATCAAGCAACGACATAATATCTTACAAAATGTATAAAGGTACGTTTGTAGATGGTATAACAGTCCCATATATCTGTGAAGGTTCGAAACATTTGTCGGCAATCTTTCTTGTCCATGTTTCCCAAAATGTGTGAATTCAACATTTTCTCATTCCATAATTTGACAGTATCTTTTATCAACTTTATGCATCTAATAGCGTAAATAATATTACCATTAAAAGACGCCACAATCATACTAGTAATTACACTATAACTCGGCAATTTAAAATAAAATACTAATAAAATACCAGTCACGAATAAATGTACGGTAAATAGAAATATGACGCTGAACCAATTTTCGATGGTAAGGGTTTTCAGGTATTTTTTGTTATCTAGAAACCTATGAACACCTTGAAAGATTAAAACAAAATTAATATTTTCTTTGACTTGAATTATATTGACCACGAAATTAAGAAAATAACCGATGCAATAAAAATAAAAGTCATAATGAGTGGTTATATAAAAGAAATGCCTATGTTTTACGATAGTTTCCCTAGAACTATACTTGATTAGACGGAATAAGAATGGAATAATCAAGCTCACAGTGCCACAAAATGATAGAAAGTTAGACAATTGGCTGTTTGGATATATGTAGTTGTTTTTGATGCAATACTTGGGGCAGAAGAATATAGTTTGCATTATGTTTAAAGGCAGAAGCATTGACTGAACGTCTTTGTCTACCAAGTTGTTCAACATAATTTCGACATTGCAGGTTTTACTGCGCTTCTGAATTTTTACCTCCTTCATTAACATGAATGATAAGTTTCTTTGCTGTCGTGAAGGATACAAGTAAAAAAAATGTTAAAGTAAATGATGATGGGGTTTTGAGTCATAATAAACTTAATGGACTTCAATTAATAATTATTCACATATAATCTAATAGAGTGCTTGTGCCGTATTTGATGAACCATGTTTTAAATAAATTATCTAACTGTTAGTTGATAGAACATTCTGATACATAAATTAATAAAGACCCGATTAACAATTTTAATCGGGTTTATCTATTCAAGAACAAGACATTATAATGTGATTGATAAGTCCGTAGACGTCTGCTCTTTACAGGGGTTGATTGTCACGATCCTAGACTAACACCTGCAATGTGGAGTTATAATATTTATGTTGATGGTACTCCTAGATACGGCAGGTTTCTCTCTCTGGAGCTTTAACCATACCAGTGGATTAATCCTTGTGGCGGGGATACTATTTAAATTAAAATTGCAAAATGTAGGTATGCATAAAAAGACGAGATAATAAAATAAATAAAGAGAAGTAAAGTACAATAATTAGATGTAAAGAGAAGTAAAGACTTCTTCGCTAACCTATTTTTTCAGAGTAACAAAGAAAATATTTCTGTCGAAGTGACAGTTGTATTTATCAACAATTTCATAATTATTTACAATGTTAAGTAAAGGAAGATATGAAATTAGTGAAATATATAACAAATTGAATATATACATACGAAGTAAAAAACTCGGAATATTCGTCGACTTAGCCTAACTTAGACGAGCAAACATACCCACACAAACATAAATATCCTAGCAACCATTCCCAAACGAAAGCAAGGTAGCGTTCACATTTAATGACGCGTAATCCTGGGAAATGCCACAAAGATTCAATAATGCATATGACTGTAGGCTTATTTATTATGCGTAGTTAGCCGCTCTTATCCAAATTGGATAGATGAATTCCATCAATATTCGATTGAATTGATACCTTCGTTAAAATAAAAGAATAGACGGAGCTCAAAGAGTCAGTAGAAGAGGACGAAGTATTGCCCCGTTTAGAGTTAAGCGTAAGTCAAGTTGCTTTAGAGCAAAGGCTAGTGGGCTTAGAACCCAAAAATCTACCAAGTGAGAAGTAAAAGAAAGGGAACAAAGTACATTTATTTAAAAACTTTATGCACAGTTATTTTACAAAGGTGGACTTAATGCTAAAAGCATTCTCTACCAGTCAACCTTTGGGTGATTCTTGTTGGCAGCTAAACTATTTATTAATAAACAATACGTTACAACGAAATAATATGAACAATACCTACACACATACATACGAATAAATATACATACCTACATAAATACATACAAACACACATACCATATAATTACATATTGTCATACTAACGTGTTAACTCAACTGATTCTTCGAAGAACAAAGTGCGAACATTTGTTCTTAAAGGTGCCATTTCTTAAATTGATTAGGGGCGCTTTTTAAACAAATTTTGGTATTATTGTTGGTGAACTGTATCTGTTTGTGTGCGTTCTATTTATGTTTGTGTAATATTTCCTTAGTAAGTCCGATTTATTCCTTTTTTTGTGTGGCGCGGCGTATGTTTATGAAACATGGAGGTAAAATAAAATTTAGCACCAGGTCGCCCACCAGAACCTATTAATCCTCATAACTATGACACCAATAAATCACAGGATCTCTTTATGTATTCACCTGTGTTAACCGCTTCATTGACACAATTTGAGTCGGCCACCCAAGGGCAACTTCTTAAGCGTAATGTTACCCAGGAAGCAATTCCATCAAATCCAAATGATGTTCCAGACAAGAGATCAAAACAAATAACTCGCCCAACTAAGTCGCACACGGTACTCAAACATAGATGTAGCCCCCTATTTGGTGCATGTTTCGGTCTCGGAACCTAGCTCAGATTCCAGTACGGTTAACCACCCTGTCAAATTTGGTCAGTTTCTTATGAAATTAAAGGTCAGAAACATAAAACAAGATGGCATCAAAAAAATTGGTAGAAACAGAATTGCTGTAGAACTTAAAAGCCCGCTAGATGCCAACTGCTTTCTATCTAACACAGAGGTATCAGACAAAGGATACACTTGTGTGATTCTGAGTTTTAATATTACTCGTATGGGTTTGGTTCGAGGTGTCCCTACGGAATGGTCAAAGGATGAAATAATTGAGTACTTGAAACAACTCCTAGGCTGCAGCCAAATTCTTAAGGCTCGCAGGATAAATCGTAAAGTTACTGAGGATAATACAACGCAATGGAAACAACCTCAACTGTGGTCCTTTCGTTTGACGGTCAGGTGCTTCCAGATAGAGTGTACTGGTGTTATATCTCCCTTCCTGTTTCCCTCTATCATTTTCCCACTATCCAGTGCTTTAGTTGTTGTAAATATGGTCATACGAAAACCCAGTGCCGGTCGAAACCACGGTGTGGAGGTGGAGAACACTTAGAGGAAGTATCAAGCTTTTACTGCTCCGGCATTCACACAGCGACCAGTAAGCACTGCCCGGAATACATTCGGCAAAATAATATTAAAGTTGTCATGGCAGAGAAAAACATAATATAGTGAAGCATCAAAATCCTTTGCACCTGTATCTAAATCATTTTCAGATGTTATAGCTTCAAAGCCGCATCCCATCTACTCTTTCTCCCTCAACCTCTCACGTCAAACCGCCAATAAATCTCAGCCTCATGTACCAACTTTCACTACCTACAAGAAAAGTGTACCAGGAGGCCCAAATCCCATGCTTCCCTTTCCCCTGGTTATGATCGCAGTGCTCATCAAAATATAGTAATAGTTACATTTCCATCCCCAGCTAACGGCTGTGCACTCAATTGCAACCATTCTCTACCGTCTCCTTCCACAATTGACTCCTCAAAAGAAATAGAAACACTAATAACCCTTTTATCTAAATATACCCTACCAGACCACGTTGCCAATAACTTAGTTAACATTATTAAACCACACCATGATGGATCACCAGTTTCTGCAATGGAACGCCAGGAGTCCCCTCCCAAAAAACATGAAATTTACCACTTAATTAACTCTCATAAGACCGTATTCCTCGCATTATCGGAGACATGGCTAATGTCAAGTCTCCCTTTTAATTTTACTGGGTATGTGCTATACCGTGATGACCGAAGTGATGGTTATGGCGGTGCTGCTATCCTAGTTATTAACTAGGATAGCAGAACCGCCTCTCCCTTCTTCTCCTCTAACTCTACCCTATCATAGCAATGGGATTGATGCAGTTGGAGTTCATGTCCTGGGCATCAATTTCATTTCTATCTATATCCCAAATCCCATTTCCTCTTGTTTTTTTATATTTTATGAATATTTGTAATTTATCAATGAATATGTATAATTATCCTGGGTGACTTTAATTGCTACAACATATTATGGTGATCTGACAGCACAGATAGTGCAGGATCGGAACTTGCGGATTTGATGGATGAAGTAGGCTTGTGCATCCTCAATGATGGTTCAGCAACCTGAATCCCTCAACCTGGACATAATAAAAGCTGTGTCGACTTAACCTTATGTTCAGCTAGTTTAATGGGAAATCTAGAGTGGCATCGTCTTAACCTTACCTATGGCAGTGATCACTATCCCATCCTAACTTCGTTATGTAATAGCTCCACACCCCTTAAAGATTTCACCCTGCTCTTTAAATATAGAAAGGGACCAGTACCGACTAGCCCTGGAGGAAAAAATCTTAGTATCCCAAAAATCAGCCCTCAAAATTAAGAAGAATGTCTGCGGAAGTTCTCTGACGCCGTTTCCTCGGCTGCTGATGCATCCATCCCATTGAAAAATTCAGCCTTAGGGAAAGTGTTCTCTTCCCCTTGGTGGGATCGAGAATGCACCATAATTATCAAATCCCTGAATGAGGCTGAAGTGTTATATGTCAGCAACATGTCCACCAGCAACAAAAATAGAGTACAGACGGATCATTATTAAGTCCAGGCGCCTCTTTAGGAAAAAAAATTGGAAGGTGGAAAAGATTCTGTTCCTCCCTTTCTCCCGCATGTCCAGCTTCGCTGGTTTGAAAAAAAAAAAAAAGATACAAACGTGGTTGTTCTGTGCAAAATTCTCCTCCCATCCCTCGCAATATTGCAATCCCCTTCTTCAATAAATTAGCGACAGCCACATAGAAGAACATCCCTTACCTTCCTGGGTTGGGGGCGACTCGAATGATCCCCTTGATGAGCCTTTTTACTTACAGAATTAGATGTCGTTCTAAAACATGTTCAGGATTCTGCTCCAGAGTTGGACGGTCTCCCATATTCCTTTTTAAAATCAACAGGTCCACTTAGTCGTCAATATCTTCTAGATATAATTAACAAACAAACTCATAACCTCATCCCAGACAGTTGGAAATCTCAACTCATTATCTCACTGCTAAAACCTGGCAAAACCCCAGATAACCCTGATCACTATCGTCCAATAGCTCTATCTGTAGTTCAGTCAACCCTTCTTTGCTACCCCTAGGCTAAGCTTAAAGCAAAGTTGTACATGGACTTTGCTTTGCAGCCTAAATTAACAAAAAGGAGACTCACCGCATTTTGAAAGAGACATTTTAACTGCATGAGAACAAAATCATATTATTTTTATTATTCAAATAAATGTTTATTTGTTACAGAGAATCGCAAAAACACTGTGGAAGAATGTTCTATAGATTAATAAAATGTACTTTAGCAAGACGGCTGCATGTGGTTTATTTGACGATGATGCTGCCTTACCTCTGTCTCTAACAGAATTGTTAATTAATTATAGTTACAATTTGCTTTTCTTTAGAATATTTCTGATTCTTTCTGTTTGTAAATTATTAAATACAATAAACCCGCATTTACATTAAGTTTATTTTCTAACATTGTACTGCCTCAAAATGTATCACTATCAACCATCTTTATTTGATTACTAAGCCGTTTTTGTTGTTCGTGGAAGCAGTTACTATTAGCTTTTAGATTTAATAAAAAAATGATTTACTATTTCATGTTACCTATAGCTATATGTGCGTAGAACAGATACAAAAATTAGACACTAGAGAAAATATTTAGAATATTAAGGATATATACTTTATAAGTAAGAATAACAAATTCCTTAACAAATGTTACCAAGGACTTGGGTAAATATGTGGTAAGAACATGCTGCCAGTGCCAACTAACAGTTGTTATCAGTTCGTTGTAGTTTGTCAATCTTCTTCAATGTATGAGAAGCTAAGAGAAAATATAACAATAAAGTCTCTTTAGTTTTAACAGCCTTGAAGGGGCAAGCTTCAACATTATCTATTTTCAGATTAGGGTCCAATATTAACATAATATCTTAAACTAAAAAAAAAACTTTACAGCACCGATATCGAACAATATACAAGACAAATATATATAGATTATTCTAAGATATCCAAGAGTCATTTTTGATCTAAAATAAAACTTTAAAATTACTCTATGGTTGGTAGGACTTAATTACTTTCATTTTATTAAGTGCTACAACTACAAACAACTATAATTGCGTCTACGTAAAATTTTCCAATACCCTAACGTTTTATAGCAATTTGTATCTTTAACGTCGAACTAAGTCATATTTAACGCATCGATTGCAATATTGTTATCATATGAAATGACTCCTGAAATATTAATAAGTTCTACTCAAGAAGTACTAACTACTAATAAATATGTTTTGAACAAAGAAATTAAAAAACTGTTCTATCCTTTTAATTTGATGCAAAAACTGTTTATATCTCCAAAGTTTTTTTTGAAAAATGATGTGATTACGCCAATTGGAAAGAAATATAATATGTTTATAATCTCAGTTATGTTGACAATGATGGTTTTTGGGTTTTATCGAGCATATTCTGATGATTATGCTCAGACGTTTGGCTTGAGGCAAATCGATATTCGCAATCTTGTAATGACTATAGTTTTTGTATACTACAGTTGTTGCATTCTCTTTTTATATGTTTGGAACTTTGTCAATAACGAGACTTATAAGAATATCTTGTTAGTTTTAAAAATTCAGTTTATCCACGAAAGCTTATATTTTTCGAAAAGTGTGAAAACTTTAATTACTGGGAATTGGGTAGCAATTATCAGTTTGGCACATGTACCACGATACACAGTAAACGTTGGTTTGACACTTCCGCACTAGCAATCCATAATACTGCCAAATTTTTGGAAATGTTATTGATGGTCAATTAATATTGGATTTAGAACTTTTCATACTATTTTATTTACCAGTACCATTCGAAAATTAGAACCAATAACTTAAAAAAAATATCGAGAGGACAATTTATGTGTATCTTCCTTAACCTATATTTTCTTCCATTACAGGTACTTATTTGGACCGGCGATACACTTTGTCGTACTTTGTGTTTTATTGAAATATTGCTGAAAACTTCGAATACAGACATAGCTTATTTAAATAATGTAATATTCACTAGTCAAAAATATAATTCATGATAAAATATAATTTATCAAAAAGCCTACATATTATGCTTTACTGCTGCCACTAACCACTATTTTACAGAAAGAATTCGTGTGTATGGCTGGAGTTACAGTCGTTTGGGTATTGAAAGACATGATAATGGAAATATTACAAAGTATGTATTGTGAGCAGTTTTACGCAACTGTTGAGGAGACAGAATCTGCTTGTATACTACAGTTAACTCAGGCAACCTGTTCAGGTCAGTATAGTTGTGTATAATTAAAAACAAATGATTGACAGAGGGCTCGTAAATCCTCTTTAATCTATCGGGCTGGAGATAATCTATATACCTACCTACTTAACCTCTGAAACTGTCGTGACCCAAATTTCAAAATTTTGCTGATGTGGTAGAGACACCCATCCACTGCAGAGAGCAATATACACCAACCTTGCAGCTCTGTAGCCGCCGTAAAAACGTGGATGATGAAAATACTGAACTGCACACATATCGTATATTTAAAAATAACGACGTTATTGTAGTATGCAGTGTCCTGTGGACTACCACAACAGTTGCAGAGGGGTAAAAATCTATGAGTAGACTAATCATCTTTTGCTGTAGATCTTTAGACCTCCACATGAACTACGTGGCGAGAGAAAGCTAATTAATTATATGAATTATTAGTAGTGACATTTTCTTGTAAACGTTTCAGAAAGTTTACATTTGTTACAGAAAAACGAAAGAAACTGTGCAAGAATGTTATACAGATGAATAAGATATACTTCAGCAAGATGAGCGCATGTGGTTTATTTGACGTTGATGCTGCTTTACCTCTGACTCTAACAAACTTGCTGACTAGCTACATTGTTGTATTATTACAATTTGCACTTTTCTATAAGTAACACCGTGTTTTCTCTGCTTTTTTGTGTAAGTTAGCGTAAATTGTGTAAATAGCCAGATTTACATTAAATTAGATTCTTACGTCATATCATTATTCACCAATAACGGATTTACTAAGCCCTATTCTATCATAATAGAATCCTAATAAATATCTGCAATATAGTATTCCAACTGACCCGATAACTTCGTTTCAAGTAAAATGTAACGCATTTACATTTACATTAAATTAGATTCTTACGTCATATCATTATTCACCAATAACGGATTTACTAAGCCCTATTCTATCATAATAGAATCCTAATAAATATCTGCAATATAGTATTCCAACTGACCCGATAACTTCGTTTCAAGTAAAATGTAACGCATTTACTGGTTTTTTTTTAATAATTTACATATATTATTTAAAAAAAACCAGTAAATGAATACCATATTTTTTTTCGGGTTTTCCTTTTTTTAACCATCGCTGGGTAAGAGCAATGAAAAAAATAAAATTTGAGGTTTAGCGAGATAAGTGATCTCTATATGATATTCGAAGTGTTAGAAAAACAATGTGTAGCATATTATGTTAAAGATTAAAAAGAAACTTATTTAATGATTTATTTATTTACATTTTTGTATACATATGACAAAAAGCGTGGTAGGTAAAGTGGCTGGCAATAATATTGAAGAAGTAAACAGCAATACTCAAATTAGCATTACAAAAATGTGAACCGAAGTAAAATAACAATATAACTGGTGAGTAGACTCAAAAAAGACAAAAAAAGTGCAGCATCAATATCGAACAAGCCGAAAGCGCTCATTTTTCTAAACGATGTTCGATACAGGCGTTGTAAGTTCTTTCATAACTTTATCTCTTCATCTGCAAAAAATATATTATTTTGATCATTTTTGTAAACATAAAATAATATATTAAGCTCTAATTTATAATCACCTAATGTGTAATCTAAAGTCTTAAATTAATATAATAAATGAACGTGGGCTGAAACTAATGAATTTTATTCAAATACCTGAGCAAGAAAATTTTAAAATAAATGTGCAAGTGTGCGTGAATATCTCCAAAGGTCACGTAAAGATTTTCACAGTAAGTACACAATATTGTCTTAATTAAACAGGTTTTAGTTAACCACAATGATGCTGGAACAATTCTTGTAAATCAATAAAGAAATTTCGTTCTTTTGAGATTTAAGATTAAAATATTAAAACACAAATTTTATGAACATGATTATTATAATGATAATCAATGATCGATGACGAGTTAAGTTCTTTTAGTGAAATTTATATATATATATCAAAGCGTGAGAAAATAACTCAATTAAAAAATAGATAATCTGGAAAAATGTTAAAAAGGCTTTTTTAATTTAAATTTTCATTTTGTTTATACCTCAATCAGAAATAAATCAAGCAACTACAAAATACATGTTTTAATAAG
Source organism: Herminia tarsipennalis (assembly GCA_945859575.2). Classification (NCBI taxonomy): domain Eukaryota; kingdom Metazoa; phylum Arthropoda; class Insecta; order Lepidoptera; family Erebidae; genus Herminia; species Herminia tarsipennalis. The sequence goes on along the minus strand of OX243849.2, from coordinate 18,338,304 downwards.
GGTATAAAGGTACATTTGTATATTTTATAGCAGTCTCATAAATCTGTAAAGGTCTGAAACAATTATTGACAATCATTCTTGTCCATGTGGCATGCCATAATTTGACAGTACCTTTCCACAACTTCATGCAACTAATAGAGTAGATAATATTAGCATCGATAAAATGCCACAACTATAGGTACTTCTAATCACCACATATCCAGGCAAACTCATGTAAATTAAGAATATAACAATGCCATTAAATAAGAACACGGCAAAAAAAAAGGCTGAACCAATTTTCGATACCATGTCTCTTCAAGTTTTTTTTGTTATCTAGAAACCTATGAACACGTTAAAAAATTAAGACAAAATTTATATTTTCTTTAACCTGAATAATATTGACCACGAAATTGATTATGTAAAATAAATATCTTGAGACTCAATCTATTTTACGATAGTTTCCCAAGAATAGAAAGAGAATGGAATAATCAAGCTCACAATGCTTATGCATATTGCTTGCTACGAGCATGGGTAAGTGGTTTTGACCGTAATTTTCTTAATAGCTTTGTAATGAAGCTAGAACCACTACCCCTTGATATTTATTCTGATGAGATGAACTCTGACTTGATATACCTTACCAGGGTAGATCCGTAGTGTACAGTTTGCATTATGTTTAAAGGCAGACGACGATAACAATAAATGAAATAGCTCAGAATTAGATCAACTATAGCTATAAACTATTTTAGGGTACTAGTAGGAACACTATAACTTAGGTGGTAAATTTTTCCTAGAAATATTCTAAGTTTATTAAACAAATAGTATTTGGTCCTGACACACACACACACACACACTTTATTACACAAATGGTTATATGTTTTATTATAATGTTTTATTTGCAGAATATCGCTTCGTCGCAAAATGTGTATTTTGCGGCTATTTTCATATAAAAATTAGCTTTTAATTAAAAAACAAACAAAATAGTTTAGTCAGCAGTTTAAAAGATTAACATGAACATCTAAAACAATGGGCATGACTCTAAATTAAGTTTCTGGCTGTATATCGTTTCGTCTTTTTTGTTAATCTTGCATTGTATTCACATTTAAATTAATTTACTGAATATTAAAAAACCGGCGACTTTGTAAAAAAACTTAAATAAAAGACTCAATAAATCGTTATGCACAAAAACAAATACACAACAAGTATCATTTCAAAAATACTATAACAGAGACCTTGTAGTGTTATAAATATATATTGAAGAAAAGGCCACAGTTAACGATGACGACAATTTGGCGAGAAAAAAACACATTATAATGATATACCTATTACATTGTGGTTAATGCAGCACTTTTACAGTAGGATTTAATATATCAGTCTACCCGTGACCACGGTCGTTGCAATACGGTCGAAACGTCGGACAATAAACAAAGGTATTTAGCCTTAAAATAAAATATTTACGCGATGAAGACCTGTAGCTCATAAAATTCTATAAAGTGTACAAATCGCGAAAGTTTACGAATATACATATATAGGATTTAATGCCTATCTTTACGTTACGTTTGTTTTTTCTTAAAAGACCAAGTAAAGCTAACTAACTATATGCCTATGTTTAAGATAATCAATTGTGAATACAAATAATGTACAAGTTTTCTACTTTTTTATAACTTGAACCTGTTCAAATACCTCACTTTTGGCTTTTCAATTAATACCACATTATTGCATTATACCTTTGTTTGTTTGACTTTCAAACTTAATAATTAATTTTAATCAATGTGATGTGGATGTACTTTATCCAGTGTATATTGAAAGTCCCATTAGTTTATTACGATAGTGGTTTTAACCCATTCGTAATAGTTTGTCCTACTTCTGTTAATCTTATTGACACCAATAACAGTAACTTTAAGAAAAATAAATTAATATTTCAATAAGAACTTAATAAATAACCAATCAATACTTTACATTATCTTAAAAAATATTTTGTTCATACCTTTAACGCCAACTGTAATGAAGCATTTAAAAATTAAGATACACCAAACTTCACGTAGAGGCTTTCGTGTTGATATTTTAAAGAACTTTGTCAGAGAAGACTTACAATCGGCATTTCGTCCTCTGAATTTGTTCCAATACTTCATATTCTGTCCCAAGTACATCATAAGAAATAACTTCATTGTTCCCAATAACTTTAAACATAAGATACTTTCAGTATTCGTGGCGTTATTCTTTGTAGCTACATATTTTTATTGGGGTTATGTGAATTTTTTTCAAGATGAAGTTGCACAGTATTCAGTTCCTCTTCGTGCTTTTATATGTTTTTCTGAGACTATCTTGTTTTCAATAGGATTCATAATTAATACAGTCAACTCAGTCAATCAAACAAATAACTACGTTGATTTTGTGTTAACTTTACAAGAAGTACATTGTATTTTAAATTCAGCACATTGTTTCAAAAGGTACACCATCGGAAATTGGATGAGCATAAAAATCCTTTCTGTTTTTTTTTTATTTTACTTATTGTATTGCAACCTTATAAACGAATTAAGTTTTCCTTTTCTCGTATGGTGTGTATTAATTTTGATAAGTTATGACATAAATCTGGTGTACGCCATTCGATCGATACAGCTTCTAAAAGATAAAGTTGATCTTTGGAATGATGCAGTATTAAGTTCTAGGAGTACTCAAGATGACAAATCATTATTTGAAACTTATGTCAAAATACTAAAATGTTACGAAATCTACAAAAACAGTTATTCGGTTTTGGTAAGTCAGATTGTATTTTGAATATGGTTGTAGATGATTGTCAAATACTTTGTAATATTTACTGTTATTTCAGGTTCTTTACCACATTGTAGAGAGCTTTATACACGTTTTAGTGTATATTGAAATATTAATTGATTTCGTAAAATTTGCCGATAACGTAAAGTATTATGTAAGTATTTATTTAAATTTATTTATTTATTATATCAAACACGAACAGTATAATTAAATGAATAATAACGATAAGCAACACAAAGCAAGAACATACCAGGTCGTCGCTATTATTAAAATCGCAATAATATAAGTCTAGAAGAAGCATTATAGGTACAAGATATGAAAGAGAAAGTAGAAGTCGAAATATATTAAGAAATCAAAAAAAAAATGTGGAGTTCGCTATCGACAAGAGCTTGGCTCTTGAATATAAAAAAGTAAATGATAATAATAATTATAATATACCTATTGTTAGATGTATATATGTTAAGTATCTACAGATTTTTTACATTCTAATAATCACTTTAGTCAAAGGGACTGCAAATTGCTAGGTACTTAGGTACCTACTGCGTCAAGTTGTTAATAAGATATGAACAAAATGATGTAATTTAAAATTACCCATGATGTATACTTACTTACTCAGTTGTTGTGGAGATCCTTCGGAGAGGCTTGTGCTCAGCAGTGGATGTTTTCAGGCTTATGATCAAGATGATGGTATACTTACTAAATTATAAATGACAATATTATTCTGCTATTTATATAAAACAACAATGCATTGTTAATTTAAACCACTTATATATTTTTAGGAAGACAACATTGCAAAAGGATTAATGATTTTGATATGGTTGATAAAGAACACAACGTTACAAATATCGCTATCCTTACAATGCAATTCATTCTATGATGCAGTTGACAGGGCTCAAGATACTTGTAAAATTGTAATAAATACAAATTCTCCAGGTATTCATTTATTCTCTATGCAATCAAATAAAATTTAAGTGCCTGATTGTAATTTCAAAAGAACAGATTTTTACTAAATGCATATATGAAAATAAATATGGTGCATATAAAAAATACACAATTTTTTATTTGTCTGACTATACAGTTATTTAAGGAGTAACTTAGGCTACGCTGGAGTGGCCGCTTTATAGTTCTCTTTTGACGAGAAAGAAAGGAAACCGCAGTATCTTATCTTCTTCTTTTTATATTCGCATGTGCAATAATTGGAGAAACAGATTGTTTGATTACACTTCAAATGTTTTTATACAAGTTTTCACTCTCTTTCTTTACGTAAGACATTTATACTTACAATCTATAGTAACTCTATGATCTAAACATACTAAAACGTACTTTTACTTTTGATCTACAGCTGAAGGAAAACTTCTGTTCAAAAACGTGCACAGACTACATAAGGCGACATTTACAAAGATGACCGCCTGCGGACTATTCGACGTAGATGCTTCACTAACGATACGACTGGTCGCATTGATCACTCAACATATTATTGTGTTATTGCAATTAGCTCTTTTGTAAATAGAAATTATTATAAATAAAGCGACAACTGTAATGGAAACAAGTGCACTCGACAATATCATTTTATCACCAAGCCATGGAGTTGGTATTTGAGATAAACTGCACGTCTTTCACTATATTCAATTGTATCTAAAATACATTTATTGAAATGGAACATTGGTCTTGAGCTAATATCCTTATGCTATCTCTGTGTCGCGCGCTGTCATGAGCGGACGTGTTAGTGGTTTTGTCGGAAGTTCTAAATTGGAAATTTGTGATTGGTTAAAACCTACAATTTTGGAATCATTGTTTCTCTAAGGGAACTTTTACCTAAGAACTCCGCCCAGCGAGCGGATACCGAAAGGGACCAATATATTTAACAAAGTGACATTTTTCATTCGAACCTGAGATATAAGAGAACCGAAAGTGGGGAGCGAACGCTAAACCACCGTTACGTTCTACCTGAGCTGCAAGCATGCGAACTGCCTTCTGTTTGCAGATGATTTTAAGTTATTGCTTCGAGTTGAAAACATGCGTGACTGGGATCGACTCCAGAAAGATATTACTCATGTTGTAGATTGAATATGAGAATAAGTTATTTTTTAATGTTTCAAAATGCAACATAGTGTCTTTTACGTCAGCAGTAGAACTAGAAGGGAAGATAGAGGCAGAAGTTATTCACAATGTTCAGTCACAATGGTGCGAGACCTCGGCGTCTTATTCTCTGCCGAACTATCATTTAGAACATATTATTAATATCTGTAGGAAGGCCTATCAGAACTTAGGGTTTATAATGCGAGAGACAATGGTCTTTCATAACACTAACGATGTAAAGTCCTTGTATAACGCATTGGTTTGGAGTAGGTTAGAGACTAGTGCTCTGGAACCCCCATGAAACTAAATACAGTTTGACGGTGGAGAAAATGCAAAATAAATTTATTCGATACCTCTACTTAAAACAATATGGCGTATATCCCTTATATACCATTATGTATCCAACCTTCTCTTTTTCTAAGGATGGTCGGATACTATAATTCGGAGGTAAGGCGAAACTTAGCCTTGGCTAAATACGTATTCTTACACCCGTATTTATAAACGAGTCATTACTTATTACTTAGCCATTACTTCATTGGGACACGGCTAGTTCTTAAAGTAATTACTTAGAAAAACCTATTTTATAGACGAGTAATGTTCCTTACTTCCTTGAGCAAACTAACCAAGTATTACTTATTGCTTAGCAACCGGTGAGCCGCGAAAAACGTTCCTTTACATAAACAAGATTTTATATAATTTGCAAAATAGAGAGCCAAAAATATAATACGACAAGCTAAAATAGCTTAAACATTTTAAAACTTTAAAAATTAATAATACAGAAATTAATCAGACCAAATTTTGATTTTATCGATATTCTTCAATATTAGTTTTTTGAATGTAACGAAATGCAACATAATTGAATAGTAATGCTACCAAATGAAATAGTCCGTCACACGTATATAAAGTATTTTTGAAGAACTTACTTTTAATTTAGCGTCATAAAACTCGCTTGACGTCGCCCTAGAAATGTCACTAATTATTGAAATGTAATAATTAATTATTAATAATATTGATTCTTGAATTTAAGAGAGATAATTAATTTTAAAAGTTATTGTTATAACAATATTTTAAATAATTTATTTGAAATGAAATGTTAATCACTGAAGACATCACCTGTGTTTTACTGTTTTATTTAAAGGAAGTTTTGCTGGTTAAATACGGGCACTATAATTTAAGTAGCAAGGGTGTATTTTGTAATGGTTGAAAGCCCGCAAGCCTAAGGCCGGGGTCAGCCACCCCGTTGTGTCTGCATTGATTGTCCCGGTGAAATCTCAAGTACCACTTTCAATAGATTTTGTCAGTGTAGCTAGAAGCCCCTGTCAAGCATTACCCGGATAGTACAACGAACAGAGATGAAGATACAAAAGATGGTTTTGTGACGGTGCAAGGAAAGAAGCACCGACAGCCAACCATCAAGAACCGCTGCGGCAAAGATAAGCTAAGGGAACTCTGTGCGCCGCGGCGCCGAACACGCCGGTGTACATCTCGCGCCGGCACGTACCAGAAGTTCCGCTTCAAGACGAAGGTGCAGATTCTGGAGTCGCGACGCATAGTACTTATGAGGGAGTGAAGCGTACCTACTGATATAGTTTTAATATATAGTGGTTTTAAGTTGTATTTACTTTTACTAGCACTTCACTTATTGTATTATACTAACAAGTATGTTAGTCGGCAAGGTATAGATTTCTGTGGGCCAAAAATGACTAAAATAAATGTTATATTATTATTATTATTGTATTATTTACCCACTGGCTGGCATAGCGCCACATAAATTGTTTTTATTTTCCAAACCTTACATATTTTTAAAATATCTGTTAAGAAAAATAACCTCTCCATAAAATTATTAATTAAAGCTATTACTCAAGTAACGATATCGGTGACTATTGCTTGGCTAAGTATTCTATCGTTTGACGTTTCGTACTTCACTCATTTTCTTGACTATAAAATAGAAACTGTTACTTAAGTAATTACTTTTACTTAAGTAATTGCTATTACTCGTTTATAAATACAGGTTAGTGTTCCGAGGTGAATTGACAAGCTCTCAGGTTTTTTAATCGTTAAAGTTAAACAACTTTAATGTTTAAAAAGCCTGCTGCGGTCTTCTACTTGGTACAAACGTACCAAGTATAAGACTGCGGTAGGCGCCAAGAACTAAGATGTTCGACGTACCTATATTCCCAACTAATCTCCAGAAATTTGCTACAACGATCAAGGCTTTAAATACTTTAAATGAGGTTTCCCGTCGAATAGATATTTATGTTTGTTTTTTGGCGGAATTTGAGAAGGTGACACTGGACTATCTTAGTTATTTTTAAATAATAATAATTTAGTTTAGTGTTATTTGTTGCTGCATTGGGTGTCGTGTTACCTATTATATGTTCATTACAAATTTAATTTCAATTTAAGAGGTTCGCGGTTTAGCGGTTTAAGCGTGAAAACGTAATAAACAGAATTATTTTTACATTTTTTATATATTATTTGTGATCAGCTTTTCCCCGCGACTTTGCCCGCATTAAGTTTGAGTTTGAAATATGAAGTTTTGTGTTTTTCCCCATATTTTTTTCCATTAATCCTCGGACTTCAACGAAAAATGGACGAATTGGTTCAGTCGTTATCAAGTTTTGCAATTAGCGAAATATTTGGTGGTTCATTTTTAATAAATATTAATTGCTAGCTATAACTCGCAGCTTTGTTAGCGTGAATTTATTTTACCCAGTCAAGGGTTGATTTTAAAAAGAGGTGTCACATTAGATCTTTTAGGTCGCAGTGACTTCCTGGCAACTCATTATCTATCCAGATACAAGGGTTGATTTTCGCCATATTTCCACAGATTTTACTTTAAAACTGACCAACAGACGTGCGCATAATTATTAAAAATAATAAATTGACAATTGCATAAATAGTGACCTAGTTTACCGACTTTGTGTGTTATGCGTGTTTAGTTTTACTATGAACAGTTATTATTAGTGCATTTGGCCTCAAAAATGGAAGGTAGTCCAGGGCCGCCGACGTTCCAAAGTGAGACATTTGAAGTCATATCAACACCTGAAGCAGCAATGGATGGGATCTATCCAACAATACTTAAATGAAATATGCACTAGTTCAGCCGAAGGTAAACTGAACTCGGAACAGAAGTTAAGAGTTTCCAACCTCTGCCGGAAAGTTGGAAATGGGGTTTCACAATTGGCTGTCCAATATCAGTCAATCAAACATAGAGCAGTCCGATCCCATGTATCTTTGCAAAACCAATCTGCCCTACTAGACCTGGCAAACGATTTATCTGAGATAAAACAGACGATTAAGGAGTCCTGTTCCAAACAAGCATTGCCAAATTCATCTTTTGCTGACATGGTGAAGAAGGGGACGAATAGTTTCGTTCGACCAACGCCCCTGAGTTCCGTGACCATTTACCCTAGTGACAGGTCAAAAACCAGCGACGAAACCAAAATCTTGGTCCAGAAAATCGTCTGCCCTGAAGATATGAAACTTAAAGTCCGCGGAGACAGAGACACGAAAAACGGAGGCGTCATTATCAGCACAGAGTCTAAAAATGACCTAGAAAAACTCAAACAATCTGTACAGCTTGCCAAGTCAGGTCTTACCGTCGACGAAACCCGCATAACTATCGTAGGAGGCCCGACACAAATGAGCGATAATGAGGTTTTTAAATGTGTATACGAAAAAAACCTGGTAGAAAAAATGCCCTCTTTAACTAAAGATTAATGTTTGACCTCAATTAGACTCAGCCACAAATCTGGGAAGAAAGACGCAGTGACCTGCAATTATATACTGGAAGTATCAGCAGTCATACGTAAAGCCCTGCTAATTCAAGAAAGAGTTTTTATCAATTGGACGTCCTGTCTTGTGCGAGATTTTACACTAGTGACCAGATGCTACAAATGCCAGCAGTACGGACATGCAGCCAAAATATGCAAAACACCTAACTCTACATGTGGACATTGCGGTCAAGATGGTCATTCTATTCAAGAGTGTAAATCAAAATCAGAGGCGCCTAAATGTGCAACATGCTTGCGTTTCAAAAAGCCGAACAATCACAAGACGGGTGACAATGACTGCCCTGCAAAAAAAGCAGCTGAACTAAGGTACATTAACTCAATTGATTATGAAAGCGCCTAAGAGCGCCACATACTCGCGTGTATTTTAGAACTAAGGGTAGATTTAAGTTACATAAATGGATTTAAATTTAATTACGCAATTAGATAATAGTTTCCTATCGGAATCAATATTTTGTGAGGTTGAAGATTGCAGACAATATCTTATCGGATACCAAAAATCACTAACCATACTTACACAGAATATTCGCAGTATTCATAAAAATATAGATAGTTTACATGTTTTTCTACATAGGCTTAATGTTCACTGTGATATAGTCATTCTAACCGAGTGTTGGTTAATAAACCGGCACGATCGCCTCCCAACAATACCGGGGTACAATGTATACTATACCGCTACAAATCACAATCAAAATGATGGTGTCGTGGTATATGCTAAAAAAAAATTAATGGTTACAGTCGAGGAGCCAACTCTTCAGGACTGCAATGGTTTGATCCTTAACATTGGTTCAGATACAGCGATTATTGCTTTATATAGATCTACTTCCTTCAGAAACTCTGACCTCTTTCAAAAACCTCTAGATGAAACACTGAAATCACTATCCTCAAGTAAAAACATAATATTAACAGATGACTTGAATTTAAACATTAGCTCAGGATCTTGCGATTCAGGAACCCATAACTACCTTAATTTATGTTCATACTATGGTCTTCAGCCCGCTTACACATTATCTACTCATCATAGCGGTTCCTGTCTCGATCATGTAATGATTAAAACCAGCTTGAGATACATCACTCTTGTTACTAACTCTACTGTAACTGACTACCACGCTGTCCTACTAATCTTGGCATTAATATAGATAACACACTGTCATTCAAGAAACACATAGAAATTTTAGTGACTAGAGTGCGAAAACTAATATACGTCTTTAAAAAACTGCGTTCTATTGCCGATTCGAAATTAATTATACAAGTATATAAGGCCCTGTGTCAGTCCATCACTAAGGAGCACTAAAAACTGTTATGTTGCCACTTGAAAGAGCACAGAGAGCCGTTCTAAAAGTAGCTACTTTTCTACATTTCCTTTTTCCCACCTTCCTCCTGTATAAATGCTGTAAGGTATTGACTTCCGTCAGCTTTTTATAGTAAATATAATATTAAAACAACACGAGCTACTTACTTTTAATACTGACATAACTAATAAGAGACGAAAAGATATAGTCTGCACATCTGATTCCACCTCAAGATATATGTTCTCAAACCGATTTTTTAATTTCATAGGCCCTTTTTTGTATAATAGATTAAATCGAATTGTAAATATATACCACCTAAATTATTTTAATTGTAAAAAAGCTGTAAGTTCCCAATTACAAGATATGTCATACGAACAGACGGAGGACTTATTACTTGTACTAAAATAAATAAGACCAATTGTTATAACATCTCTTATAATTCCCTATTTTTTTTTGTAAATGTTAATTTATTAGTCTATGTTTTCTAGTTTAACAGTTCTTATTTTTAGTTATTAAGTATAGTTTTAGTTTCGGAAAGTATTTATTAAAATACTTTTTACTTTCTAGCCTGAAACACAGGTTTCAACCTAGTTCAGGCAAATACTTAACTGTGCTATTTGTTATTACACCTTAAGTTTATTGTACCTTTACTTTCATGAATAAATTATTATTATTATATTATTATTATTACATACAGACTTGCAAACCCCATTTTGAACCAAAAAAGTCAAATAATATTAACAGATCTAACTTTAAAACTGACGAAGTGTGGTATAAACTTGCCACCCCTATTTTACCCCGTTAGGATTGATTTTCCGAAACGCTGAAGCACGTGTTACTTTATTTTAAACCAAAAACGAATACGAAACTTCAAAGATCTAACTTTAAAACTGACGAAGTTTGATAAAAACTTGCAATCCCTATTTAGGGGTTAATTTTTCAAAGACACTGAAACCCGTTTTTCATAATTTTAAACCAAGAAGCCAAATACGAAATTACTCTACCTATCGAGATAAGAGATTGCGGTAGTATGGGTTCATTCAAAAATAAGCTTATAGAACATGTCCAAAAGTCATAATTTGAAATGACGGAAAGCACACGTTCCTGTTATGTAGGTATTTCGGAAATATGTTTATACAATTAACTCATTAGAGGTATAATACTAACCTATTTTTTAAGTTTTATGAGAAATAAATGTCTTTAAACCTAAATTACACTTAATTGTAAATTAAGTGTAATTTAGGTTTACCATTATTTTACACCCATAAGGGATGAATTTCCAAAAATCCTGTCCCAACAGATGCTTACATTATTTAAGGAATACGTCCTAGAAATTTTACGTCTCTCTACGCTCCGCGGTTTAGGCTGTGCGTTGATCCATCAGTCAGTCAGCACACAGAATTATATATATATAGATATTTTCTCTCTCTTCTACTGCATATACTTGACTATGCTGATGCCAGCTATCTCGACCTCACCGAAGAGCTATTTATATCTATCTATCTCTTCACTTGTCTCTTCTTTTTGATAAGGCCGTCCATTGTACCTAATTTAAATTATACAATTTATACTTTGTTTTTTTTTTGTATTGGTTTACAATGAAGACTTTATTATTAACATATTTTAAATTTGGGTATTAAATATGATATTGACTGCGACAAACACACATTCATAAACCGATTTAGTATCTGAGTTGATCTCTTGATAATTAGTTCGTCGTCTGAAAATACTGTCGGCACAATTTATGTCATTCTTCATTAGATATATCGTCGTATGCCTCATTTTTACCCAACTGTAAGGAAGGGTTATGTTTTTAAATATTAACCATACCAAATAAATTATAAAACTAATCTCTATATCTATCTTTAAGTCTATCAATCATTATTAAAAAAAATATTGAATTAATAAAATGGTCAATTAAATTTGCCAAAGCACTCAATCAGATTACGTTAGTAATATTAATTAAACTCCATCAAGTTTATTACTACGCAAATGTAGCACATTCGCACTCTTAGCCTTACACCTACACTTACTCTACTGATATTTTACGATTAAACATGAAGGCAGTAAAATTTCAAAAGGGCAGTAAATCCTGCAATGTGGAGATTATGTTGAATAACTTGATAGAAAAAGACGTCCAGTCAATGCTTCGGCCTTTGAATATAATGCAAACTGTATTTTTCTGCCCAAAGTATTGCATCAAGAACAACTACATATATCCAAATAGTCGATTATCTAACTTTCTGTCATTTTGTGGCACTATGTGCTTGATCTCTACATTCTTAGTCCGTTTACTCATGTACAGCACCATAAAAACGATAATAAAACATAGGCATTTCTTTCACATTACCCTTTATTTTGATTTTTACTTTTACTGCATGGGGTTTATTGTGAATTTCTTAGTCAGCGTTATTCAAGTTAAAGAAAATATTAATTTTGTCTTAATCTTTCAAAGTGTTCATAGGTTCATAGGTAGAATTAGATAACAAAAAATACTTGAAAAGCTTCACCGTTGAAAATTGGTTTACCGTTATAATTATTTTTACTGTAGATGTATTTATTGGTGGTATATCATTAGTATTTTACTTTAATTTGCCTGTATATAGTGTAATTACAAGCTTGATTGTGACATGTTTCGATGCTAATATCTTATATGCTATTAGATGCATAACGTTGTTGAAAGATACTGTTCAATTGTGGAATGAGAAAATGTTAAACTCGCGAAATTTGGGTGACATGGACAAGAAATATTGCCGGCAAACATTTCAGGCCTTTACAGATATTTTGAACTGTTATAGAATCTACAAACGTACCTTTATACATTTTGTAAGTTATTATGTGGTTACTTGATTTATTTCTTATCAATATACAACAAGATCGATGAATCAATTTAAAACTTTTCTTTGTTCTGTTTCCAGATGTTCTATTATATAATTGAATTACTTTCACACGCGTTGATTTATATTGAAAATTCTATTGAAATAGCAAAACTACCAAAGATAGCCAGTGACCATTATAATAAGAATGTGAGTAAGGCAAAAATGTTTATTTAATTTTAAAATATTTTAATTAGTTTATTAACAAATTCCATTGTTTCAGATTTATGGGTCTACAAGAACTGTGTTGGCAATAATATGGTCAACTAAAACTTGTATGATAAAAACAGTTCTGTGTGCTAATTGTGAACGACTCTATATGGCTTTAGTAGATACTCAAGATACTTGTACATTGATTTTAAAAGTTTTTTGCACGGGTATTTAAATATTATTTTAGTTAAACTTCGTGACTTATCTATAGCTAAACTAATACTATAAAAAGGAAAGATTTGATTGTTTGTTTGTATTGAATAGGCTCCGAAACTACTGGACGGATTTGACAAATTCTTTCATCGTTGTGAAGCTACACTAACCCCGGGTGACATAGGCTATTATTTATCCCTGTATTCCCACGGGAACAGGAACTACGCGAGTAAAATCGCGAAGCGTCCGCTAGTAATTTATAAAAGGCTTGAAGTTGAATCTATTTCCCCATCAGAGAAAAGACAGCGAAATAAAGCTTATTTGTTTTGCCAGTATTAAAAATATAATTTTTTTTTGCAGTTGAAGAGAAAAAACTTTTTAAGAACATTCGGCGCATGTATCAAACATCGTTTAAGAAAATAAGTGTTTTCGGCTTTTTCGATATCGACGCTGCACTATTTTTATCGTTGTTGAGTCTGCTAACTAGTTTTACAATTGTTTTACTACAGTTTGCATTTTTGTAGTGTTTTGACTTTCGTTTTTTACTAGTTCATCATTATTTGGAGACATTTCCTTTTATCACATTCTATTAATAATGTACAAATATTTAACATGATTAAATAAATAACAGAAAAAAGGGTTACTTTCTCAACCTATATTATAGTGAAATTAAATTATTTTTAAAAATTTAGGAGTCTTGTTTTTAATAATATTGTTTGAAATACCTAATAATGAATCATTAATCATATTTACGTCAACCCGTCAAAATTAAAAAAACAGTTTAGTAAGTCCTTCATAAAAACCGGAAATGATATCGGCCCCAAATGCGAACCCTGGTAAACACCTCAGGTTTTATAAAGATATTAAACTCATAAAAAATATATTGGCTAAAAGTAAAGAGATCATTCTCTGTCAAAATATGTCACTAAACCGAATACAACATATTTCGAAATAGGAATAAATAGGAAGCCGTATCGATTGGTTTACATAAATCAGTCGAGTCAACCTGCATATAATAATCGCTGCCGCGATTTGAATTAAATTCACTAAATTAGGTGTACATGTAGATGTATGTATATTTTGTTTTTCTTTTAAAAGTTTAGTTAAATGCCTAAACAAATTGAAAACTGAGTGAATTATGCAGAATAAAATAAAATTGACTTCTTTATATTTATGTCATATTTAAAGGATTATATCATATAGGTAATGTCGCAAATTGTATTCCCACCATAGGAGCTACAGGTCTATCTCTTCAGAATATGCACAGCGTTGGGCCATCAATTGGTAATCAATATCTGCATTGAAGCCGCCAGGGCTTATCTCTTGACATGGTTACCAAATTCGTAGACTGAAAATACTATTGACGCAACGACTGCCCAATTCTCATCAGACATAATAGTCATTCACCACATGCCACGGTTTGAAATGTTAACCTTTATGAAAAGCTTTTAAGATAAAAGAAAAAACAGTATCGTGAAATTAATAAAATGTCTATTAAAGATAGTTAAAAAGAAATATCAGCAATCAGAAAAATATAATTAATGACATGGTCTATTAAATACGGCAAAGCACTCTATTAAATTATGTCAATAAGGAATCGAAGTCCATTAAGTTTATTGTTACTTGTTACATTTGTGTAATACATAAGTCGTCTTGTAATATCACTAATATTTACTCCTTGTCATTTATATTCATCACGACGCCAAAGAAACTAAACATGAAGGCGATAACAATTAAGAAGTGCAACAAAACTTGCAACGTGAATATTATGTTGAATAACTTTGTAGACAAAGATGTTCAATCAGTGCTTTTGCCCTTGAACATAATGCAAACAGTATTCTTTTGCCCCAAGTATTGCATCAAAAATAACTACATATATCAAAATAGTCGATTGTCTAACTTTTTATCACTTTGTGGCACTATGTGCTTTATCTTTACGTTCTTATACCGCTTAATGAAGCATGGTACTAATACAGCTATCACTAAATACAGGCAATTTCTTTACGTAGCGACTCATTTTGACTTTTGTTTTTATTGTATTGGGTTTATTCTGAATTTTGTAGCTAGTATTATTCACGCTAAAAAGAATATTAATTTTGTTTTAATCTTTCAAGGTGTTCATAGGTTTCTAGATAACAAAAAAACCTTGAAAAGCCATACCGTCAAAAATTGGTTCAGTGTTATTCTTCTTTTTGCTATGTACTTATTTAATGGCGTGGTTTTATTCTTATTTTTTATGGGTTTGCCTGCATATAATGTAATAACCAGCACAGTTGTGGCAGCTTTTGAGGGTAATATTATCTACGCTATTAGTTGCATGAAGTTCATGAAAGATACTGTCAAATTATGGAATGAAAAAATGCTGAATTCACACATATTGGGGAACATGGACAAGAATGATTGCCAACAAATGTTTCAAACTTTTTCAGATATATTGGACCTTTATAGAATATACAAATGTACTTTTATACATTTAGTAAGGGATATAATTTGTTGTTTGATTTATTTCTAATTGGGAATATAATCAGAAAATTAATTAAAATAAATAATATATCTATTTTCAGATTATATTTTATATAGTTGAATTGTTTTCTCATGCTTTGATTTATATACAAATCTCACTAGAAATAATACAACTGTCAACTATCACTGATGATCATTATAATAATCATGTAGGTAAAGTTTATGCATTTATGTAATTTTAATCTTAAGTCTCAAAAGAACTAAATTTCTTTATTCATTTTAGATCTACGGATCTACAAGAATTGTTTCAGCATTATTGTGGTTAACTAAAACCTGTTTAATGAAGACCATATTGTGTGCTTACTGTGAACAACTTTACAAGGCTTTAGGAGATATTCAAGATACTTTCACATTTATTTTAAAATCTTCTTGCACAGGTATTTGACAGATGGTCGTTATTTTCATCCCACCTTACTTTAACTCTATTAGATAATAAGATTTGAGTTTTTGATGAAAGATTTCAGCTTTGTGATTACGAGAGATTACAAATAAGAGCTTAACATATTTTATGTTTACAAAAGTGATTAATATATTATACTTTTTTGCAGATGAAGAGAGAAAATTATGTAAGAACGTACAGCGCTTGTATCGAACATCGTTCAGAAAAATGAGCGCATTCGGCTTGTTCGATATTGATGCTGCACTTTTGTTGTCTATGTTGAGTCTACTTACTAGTTATATTGTTGTTTTACTTCAGTTCACATTTTTGTAGTGCTATTTTGATTTTTGTTGTTTCTTTCCTCATTTTATTATTTGTTAATAGTTCGAACCATTTTGCTTACCACGTTGTGTGTTATTTAAAGACATGTTCAGTTATATAAATAAATAAGACTTTATTTTTTATTTTACCTTATAATGATTATAGAAGACCCTAATCTGAAAACAGACAATATCGTTTGTTGAATCTTCCCTTCTTTAAGAGTTATTTTTTTCCTAGCATTTCGAACATTGAAGAAGATTTTCTTACTAGACCTACCCAAGTTTTTGTAACATATGCAATTGCTTACTTTTGTCTTAATTTATGAGCAGTTCGATTAAGTTACAATTATTGCATAAAATTACTAATGCAAATGTTATAAGTACAAAACCCTGAGCTCTTAATTTAATAGTATTTTTTTAAGTTATTTGTATTTTACGTAGTGATATCATACCACATTGATACCATATATGAATGTGGTGATAGATTCGACCTAGCCTTTACATTTTTTAATTTGAACCAAGATCTCTTTTTAGGGTTCCGTAGCCAAAATGGCAAAAAACGGAACTCTTATAGTTTCGTCATGCCCGTCTGTCTGTCTGTCTCTCTGTCTGTCTCTCCGTCCGTATGTCACAGGCATTTTACTCAGAGACTTCTTAATGAATATTGAGGAAATTTGTAAAAAGGTGTAAGACTTTATTGGATTTGTTTACGAATATATCAACAAATGTTTGTTCGAGACGCTGTCATTGTTCTTTCGGAAAACAGTAGTACAATAACAACAGCACATGGGCTTCTTCTTGTTTATGCTAATGTGAACTAAAACCGAAATATGTACTTATTAGAGAGATACTCAAAACTCTACACCTGGGTTTGGGAATTTGATATCTCTAACTGTTTGTCCTAGATTAAGTAATGTCCATTTATTTGAATGTCCATTTTTCAAAATATACTCTATATGTTACAATCTTACATGTAACTGTAAGTTGAGAGCATAACACGAAATCGGAACTAAAGGAAATATAATTAGCATTCAGCTCTTTATTTTCAGACCAAAATAAAAATGAATCGTTAATGTTTTTGTTTTAGTGCGCAAACAAATTTTTATTTTTTTTATTATTTTAATGTGGCTTTTAAACTTTTAAGACTTAAATAAACACAGTTGATAGCAGTTTACCTATACGAGATAGGTTTAAGTACATCAAACAATTTGTTTACCGTAACTAAAAGAAAAGTTAAAAATAGCAACGTGAACTGCATTTTGAACTTAAATTCCTAAACCTAAGAAAATTATCGTTACACAATATTTAAATAAGAATTTCGTTACTGCAAAACAAACCATATCGTAATATTTGATACATTAAGCTAGTTTTATTGTTTACCTTTAAAATTATGTCAAACGAAAGGAATCAGAAACCGATGTCGTTATCACATCACACTAATATTATAAAGGCGAAAGTTTGTGAGTATGTGAGTGTGTATGTTTGTTACTTCTTCACCCTGGATTAACACATAGGCTAATAAACCGCGGGTAACACCGCGGGGCACAGCTAGTAACTTTATATATTTGAAAAATAAATGTCTATGTCAAATGTAAATTTTTCCAAAGTCCATATGAATGTCAATTTGTTCTATTGGCATTATTTGGCATATTAGCTTAAACAGAAAATTGACAGCTATATTTTGTGATTGTTAAGCTTGTCATAAATCCGTTCGGTCAATCTGACATCATTTTAAATTCATGATCTCATATTTACAGACGGCAAAAGGTCGCACTGTCACAGTAGTTTCAATTTAATTTCAATGATAGAACATTTTTGGTAACCCAATTTACAATTCAATCCATGTTAATAGTAAATCTCAATAAAACTTTTTTACAAAAAAATAAAAATCGACTTCCAAAATAAATATAAGGTAACTAGATAGCAAAAAATGATATAGGTACAACTAAAGAAAAATAATCATTTTGAAGTTGGTGCCTAAAACATAATAATACAATTCGTGGCACCAACTTCAAAATGTTTATTTTTTTCAAGTCAAAGTATTTAGTTGAAGTCGGTTTTTATTATTTTATTGTTTTTAAAGTCGACCCGTGACCACGATCGGTGCAATTCGATCGAAACGTCGGGTAAATAAATGGTTCATACCTTTAAAAAATTCACGCGATTAAGTCCCGAAATATAGTCGGTAAAAAACAGGTTTAGGCGAATTATTTTATAACTCAGCACAAAAACAATTTTGTTTCTATTCTCACTTTCTCAAATATTCACATATTTACCTCAACAAAGAAAACATGATAAATCTAAATATTTCACACTCAATCACACTTAATCCATGTTGTCTGTCTTTTAACTTGACTGGAGAATTTTACTGGAGAAATTTGAGGAGCAAACCATGAGAACAAAAACAGCCATCGTTCCGAGCCAGCTCTGGTCGTGGCCAAAGTAGTAAAAGCAGCAACACCAACCAACATGCCTCTGTAGAAGCAATACCAAGCAGTAGAAACCATTCTGCAACTTACAACAGTTGCATTAGTAATGTCATCAGAACTGAGCCCACATAGAACTGGGCCCACCTCTGATGTTAGATTTTACATAGGGGTCGTAGCGAGTTGTAGCAAAATATAAAAGCTTTTATTGTATGACTAGACGACCTACGACTCCTTCTCATAGAAGTCCTACGACTCATCGTAGTAGTACTACGACTCATTATAGACCACTACGACCCATCGTAGAACTACATTAGCTACTGTGTCAGGATAATCGTGAAAAATTTTAATACTCTTGATATATTTAGTTGACGTTATTTTTAAATCATTTCTACTAATAATATTAAATAAATGCCTAACAGACAGACTTATGTCTCACTATTGTCACCCTCTTGCACCCTGTTGCCAGCGCCCATGATAGTAATACAATGACATGAACTAATGAAGAATGTGAAATGGTTATGGGTTTGGGCGTTCTTTGGATTGTATTCACGTAACTTGATGTCATAGCGAGTTTAAAACACCGGCTGCTTTCAATACGGTCATAGTTTTTGAATCTTGGCATAGGTAATGGTCGCCATTGCAGGGTGCAGAACCAGTGTAAATATCTTGGGTAGTCGAGTGCTAAGGCGAAACTGATGATGAAGACCACAAATGACGAGCGGAACTAATCAATATGTCGGAGCTTGCGATTCATTTAAGTATTGAGTAGCAATTTATACTCGTTATGCTACTATTACATAATGTAATAGAACAATTGTTTAGAATTCACATGATAGTTCACCATCATATGGTGAACTATTATGTGAATCCTCAACAATTAACGGCCCTGCATTTGTAAAAGGATTTGAGCGATTGACATGAGTGAATTACCTACAATCCAACCCACTAAAAAGTGAGAAATATGAAATATTACCTGCTTCCAAAATAAATATAAAAGGAACTAAAAAGCAAAAAATAATAAAGAACAACACATTTTGAAAATGGTGCCAAATAAAACATAAATACTACTATTTCATAGCACCACTTCATTTATTTTTTGTTGTTCTATATTATATTTATAAATATCATAAATGCCCACTCATTTTAAAAAAATCCCGCGTAATTTGTCAAAAACACTGGACGCAATGGACGCCATATTTCTCTGTAGTAATGACGTCAGTTGGCTGTGTAAAAAAATGTGCTGAGGTTTTGTTTGACAATTACGCCAATCAGTTGAAAGTTGACACTTTTTAGTTTACACAGAAGTATGACGTAGTAATAAGGCGGCTTATTTTTCATGGTGTTATAAAACAGATTATAAAAACTGATTTTTTTTTAAATTTATTTCGCTATTTTATAAACTAAAACTAACATTTTCAGGCTGCTTTTTACCTAAACTATCTCAATAATATAGTTATAGATTTTTTCTCATATAGAGTAAAATACCCTATTGCATAGATTTCTTATTATAACTCGTAATCATCCAAAATATTTTCGTAAACACAGAACATTTGTTCCCCATGCTCGAAAAGAGAAAATTTATTAAAAAAAAAAGAAATAGTAAGTCTAAAAGTAAAAGTATAATATTAAAGTAATAAATTAAGCAATTCCTGATAATTAAAGTTTTGAAACCTTTCGAAAAATTAAAGCTTTCGTGGATAAACTATTTTTTTAAACTAAAATGGTATTCTTATTGACTGGTTATCGATAAAGTTTCACAAATATATAAAGAGAATGCAACAGCTGTAGTATACAAAAAAATGAAAGTAATTGAGTCCTACCAACTTAAGAGTAATTGTGGTGACGGAAAAAATGTGGTAGTAACGTTACTATATTTTTTCCATCATTCGACAAACCTACAGATGCGATTAACCATTCTCAGGACGTCAAAAATAGTTTAATGGTTTCCACCACTTTCTAAGGGTGAATACAAAAATTGTAAGACATGCACCTCGCAATGACTGTATCTACCTTAAAACGAACGACGAATGATTGTGAGCTTCGCCATACATTAGAGAGCTCTAGTGCTTGGTAACAGTCTGGCACACACGCGGGCGGAGCCGCGGGCATAAGCTAGTAAAATACATATTCATAATATTCTAAATAGTTTTTCTGGTGTGTAATTTTCGAACCTGTTCTACGCATATATAGCTACTGGTAACATGAAATATGACATAGAAAATCAAATGTTTATTAAATCTAAAAGCTAATATTAACTGTTTCCACGAACCACAAAAACGGCTTAGTAATTGAATAAGGATGGCTGATTTTAAGGCAGTACCACGTTAGAAATTAAACTTAATGCAAATCCAGGTTTATAGTATTTAATAATTTACAAACAGAAATAATCAGATAGAGAACAAGAACACGGTAAAGTACTTACTATAGAAAAGCAAATTGTAACAGTACAACTATATAATTAGTTAGTAAGTCTGTTAGAGACAGAAGTAAGGCACCATCAACGTCAAATAAACCGCATGCACTCATCTTGCTAAAGTACATTTTATTCATCTGTAGAACATTCTTGCACAGTTTTTTGCGATTTTCTGTAAAAAATGAAAATCTCTTAAAAATAAAGATTTTGTTCGCTACTCCGCTCATGCAGTTGAAATGTCTCTTTCAAAATGCGGTGAGTGAACTTTTTTTTTGTTAATAGGTACATGTACTTTGGTTTAAGCTTAGCCTAAAGGAAGCGCTCCTTCGGTTGAGTGAACTTCACCTACAAAACTATACCTTAGATCTATTCTTAGGTAAATTATGTTTACTGACCTGAGCAGCTGGCCCGGCTTAACTGAAGTATACACGCAGATTCTGTATCCTTAATAGTTATGTAAAACTGCTCACAGTAGATACTTTGTAGTATTTCCATTATCATGTCTTTTAATATCCAAACGATTGTTACAACAGCCATAAATACGAATTCATCCTGTAAAATAGTAGTTAGTAATCGTAGTTTAGCAAAAATAATATTTATAAAATAAATCAAATAGAATAAAGATAAACTACGAATATAAGAATTATAAATTAATTCCAGATTTTTTCATATTTACGTCATTAAAATAATCAATATTTGGTTTCGAGGCTTGTAGCAGTATTTCAATGAAACATAAAGTGCGACAAAGTGTATCGCCAGTCCAAATAAGCACCTGCAATGGAAGGACTACCGTTACAGTCTATATTATTATAGGAAGAAAAAATATCGCCTAAAAGATATGACGTACGACTATATATATTTATATATGTACTTTATAAGTAGCGAATGTTTCGTCTGTATTTCATTATATTTTTTTTTAAAATAGAATAGAAGAAGACAATACATTCACTTGTTCAAAAAATGTTAATAAAGTATAAAACAAGAAAGTATTTTTTTATAAATCAATAATATGTAACTCTGGATTAATATAAAAGATGTGGCATAACCGGTTAAGTAGGTTAAGTTTTTAAAAAAAAATTAAACCCAAAAATTTACAATCGGTAACTCCAGATAGTTAGCAAAATTGTCAAAGCAAATTTATTGGGTATTGTAGTACATATACTATAAATAATATTGTGCTATAATTCTTACCAGTAATTGAAAAGACTTCTTATATAACTCGTAAGCTTCTAAAATATTTTGGTAAACGCAAAACATTTGTTCCCAATGCTCATTAGCTTCTTCATCGATAACATTAGTAATATAATCATTCCATTCATTAAGATATTTTTTTAACAATATTATAACTCGGAGAGAGAAAAGTAATTGAAAGTCAAAGGAAAAAAAAAATATGTCTAAAAGAAAATCTATAATATTAAAGTAATGGTGAGAAATATAGTATGAAATAGTAACAGAAGCATCAATAAAAATTAAGACCATAATTGCTATCCAATTCCCTATAATGAAACACTTGACACCTTTTGAAAAATTTAAGCTTTCGTGGATGAACTGAATTGTTAATATCAATAAGATGTTAGTCTGATTATTGATAAAGTTCCAAACATATAAGAAGATAATGCAAAAGCTGTAGTACACAAAAATTATGGTCATTACAAGATTACGAATATCGATTTCCTTCAAGCCAAAAGTCTGGGCGAAATCATCAAAATATGCTCGGTAAAACCATAAAACTATCATTGTTAATGTTAGCAAAATCACAAAAATATTATATTTTTTTCCAGTTGGCGAAATCACATCATTTTTCACGGCAAACTTTGAAGTTAAATATATATTTTGCATCAAATTCAAAGGGTAAAAAATTTTTTGGATTTCTTTATTTATTACATATTTATTTGGAAGTTTTTCTTCAGCATTTATTGATATTTCAGGAGTCATTTTAGATGTTAACAATATAGCAATCGATGCGATAAGTACGACTAAGTTTGACAGAGTCACTATGACACGTAATGGTATTAGTAATTTAAACGTAGACACAATTAAAACATGAAAGCAATTAAGTCCTACCATCTACCGGCCATAGAATATCAAAGAAGTTTATTTAAAACTAGAAATGAGCATACAATAGATAATATCTCTCTGAGTACAAAGATGGTATTATTGTACAAATAGATGATAATTATGATAATCATTTAACAATTAACTGTTACAATATTTTTTAAATATTTGCATGTGAATAAAAAACATTGAAAATTAGTGATCACATAAGTCATAACAACTCAAGTGGAGAAATAAATACATTTTCAACGACTACAAAAAAGCGAACTGGAGTAAAACAACAGTATAATTAGTAAGTAAACCCAACAGAGACAATGATAGTACAGCGTCAATATCAAACAAGCCGAAAGCGCTTATCTTTTTAAACGAAGTTCGATATAAGCGTTGTATGTTCTTATACATTTTTTTTTCTTTATCTGTAAATAGAATATTGTTTAGTCATCAAAAGTGATAAAATCTAAGAAAGTCTTGTGTAGGTTCTAAACCTAAAATGTATTGTTTTTGTTTGTAGAAAAATCTATGAAAGCCAATTACTCGTCATGAAAGCAATGACGGAACAAAAATGTGCATACATTCAAGCGTAACTTTAAACGATAACGTAACTTAAAACGATACCTGTACAATGTGAATTTAAAACAAATGCGCAGCAATCTTGACTACCTTCTAATGCTATGTAGAATTTTTCACAATAAGCGCACAGTACTGTTTGCATAATGGAAGTCTTTATTAACCATACCCATACTGAGATTGTTGTCCTTGATCCGGGTATCTGTAACCATCAGTGGCATAATATCAGATTCACAGACTCGTACCATATTATTTCTACTGTTTCTAAATATTCCATTTCAAAATTGTCGTATAGTTTTAACCTTACATTGCCAACATTTGTTTCGTTGATGGTGATGGTCTTCGATAGTTTTATTATTTCAATTGATCCTTGTATATATATCAACACGTGGGAAAAGAACTGAATTATATAATACGTAACCTGCAAAACAAACATAAAATTAAAAATGTTTTATTTGATTTTTCAATCCTTAATTTAATTAACAATTTATTCAAATCATGTGACTTACCAAATGTATAAAGGAAGATTTGTAGACGCTATAACAGTGCAATATATTGGTAAAAGTTTGAAACTTTTTTTTGTTACAACTTTTCTCCGTTTTACTCATCCGTCGAGAGCTTAATATTTTATCACTCCATAACTCGACAGTATCTTTCAACAATGTCATACTTCTAATAGCGTAAATCATGTTAGCATCAAAAGATGCTATAATAAGAATAGTTAACACACTATAGCCAGGAAAATTTAAACAATATAAAAATGAGAATCCAATGATTGTATAAGAGACAAAAATAAAAACTAAGATACACCAGTTTTTTACAGTAAAGTTTTTTAAATATTTTTTATTATTGATAAAACCATGAACACTTTGAATGAGTAATACAAAATCAATATTATCTTTAACTTGAATGACGCTGACTAGGAAGTTCAAAACAAATCCGATCCAATAAAAGAAAAAGTCATAGTAAGAAGCAATGTAAAGAAAAATTATGTGAATTCTGATAGCATCATTAAAAGTATGCTGAAGCAATCGGAATAGGACAACAGACATCAAGCATAAAGTGCCACATAGTGACAGTAAGTTTGACAATCGACTATTACCATATATGCAGTCATTCTTTATGGAATATTTGGGACAAAAGAATATAGTTTGCATTATGTTCATAGGCTGAAGCATTGTCTGGACGTCTTTGTCTACGAAATTGTTCAACATAATCTCCACATTGCAGGTTTTGTTGCGCTTCGTAATTTTAGCAGTCTTCATTTTAAGTTTCTTTGTTGTTTTAGTCTTCTGCCATAACTAAGTCGGTACTAAGTGATTTTGTATTGTTAATTGATGATGATGATTTTACAGCAAAACATAGCACACGAATGTTGTATTTGCTCTACAGCAAAATAAATGAATTTCAATTTACTAATTTTATTAATATAATTAAATAGAAAGCCTTTCGGTAGTAAAGTCATAAAGTTCAGACTAAAGACATTTCATTAATCATCATTTTATTTACATTAATAATTGAATGTTTTATATCGTGATGACAGTAGTTTCAAGAAACAAGTTTTGAAAGAAATTAATATATCTACCAAAGGGTTTACTAACTTAATTAAAATTAACATAGAAACAATTTTTACTTAGGTACTTTAGATGATGATATGAAAAGTAATTGCTCAATAGTATTTAATCGTCATAGTCAACTCACTTTCGACCAGTAAACATGAAAGTGAGAATACAAAACGTAACTTTAAGTCAAAATTATTTAGATCTATATTTTCAAAATGTCATATTGAGTGATTTAACTTCCGATCTCTGTGGACAGAAAGTCAGTTTTCCTATTCATACAGTGGCTAAAGTAAACAAGATCACATGTAGGCCAATGAGTACAGTCCGCCTAAACAAATTTAATACAAATGTTTCTGTCCGTATTGCTAATATAGATTTTAGTCAGGATGATCCGAACTACCTTTACGCGTCTTTGTTTAACATTATCAAATATGAATTTAATAATATTTTCACAACTAAGACTTTTTATAAAAATCGAAAAATTAGTTTTTGTGATTGGGCAACAAGTGGCATACAAATAAGTAGAGCTAAGTTGTATGAATTGTATGGTATGAAGCAATATAATTTTGACCCTAAGTTTGTTCAATATGTTAAAAATTATTCCAAAATATTTAAAAAGACTTGTGCTGCTGCCAAGTCTTTACATTTAGGTAGAAATATTAAACAAGCAGAGAATACAATTAAAGCCACTTGGAACATAATCAATGCTGAAGCTGGGCGGGCCAAGCCACGCGATCATAATTTTGAATTATGTGTTGGTAATAAAATTGTAACAAACAATTTAGATCTAGCGCAAACATTTAATAATTTCTTTGCTGAAATACCTATAAATACAACCTGCTCCTTAAATTCATGTCCGGCTAAAGCCCAATCACTTGTAAGAAGCAGTGTGAAAGAGTGTACTGTACCATTTAGTTTCAATTTTATAAACCCCCATGACATAATAAAAATATTTAAGTCAGTTAATTGCAAAAAGACAGCAGACTTATGGGGTATTTCTGTTAAATTAATTAATTGCATTATAATTAAAATAGCACCACATTTAGCTGCAATATTTAATCGATGTGTTGATACCGGCGTGTTTCCTGATTTAATGAAACACAGTAAAGTAATCCCTTTGTTTAAAGCCGGTTCAAAAAGCGACCCTAGTAATTTTAGACCTATTTCTATCTTACCAGCTATTAGTAAAATCTTTGAAAAGGCCATACTAATGCAGTTAGAAACACATTTTAAATCTAATAATCTACTGCATAGCGAACAATATGGATTCACAAAGGGTCGTTCGACAGTAGATGCAGGCTCTAAACTACTAAAACACATACATAGTGCCTGGGAAAACTCGCAGGACGCCATTGGTGTTTTCTGCGACCTCTCAAAAGCATTTGATTGTGTGGTGCATACTACACTTCTGCTGAAACTTAGGCATTACGGCATTACGGGTACAGCGCTTAATCTTGTTGCTTCTTATCTTAGTGAGCTAATGCAGTATGTAGACATTAACGGAATAAGGTCGTCCGGATCAACAGTGAGTATGGGCGTGCCACAAGGATCAATTCTGGGTCCTTTTCTATTTTTGGTGTATATAAACGATCTGCCATTTTTTACCAGTAACTTATGCGATATTGTTCTATTCGCTGATGACACTTCTCTTATATTCAAAACCAATCGTAAAAATGATTACTCTGACGAAGTAAACAGGTCCCTCGCATTAGTTCTTGACTGGTTTACATCAAATAACTTGTTTTTAAATTTTAAAAAAACCAAATGTATAAAATTTAGCTTACCAAATGAAAGAAATATCAGTCCAAATCTTGTTTTAAACAATGAAGTTATTCATTTTGTCGATTCAACGGTTTTTTTGGGAATTACTTTAGATAGTAAGTTACAGTGGGGCGCCAAAATATCATGTCTCGCAGGGAAACTCAGTTCTGCAGCATATGCTGTCAGCAAAGTCAGACAGCTTACGAACGTAGAAACAGCTCGACTAGTATATTTTGGTTATTTTCACAGCGTCATGTCCTACGGCATATTGCTTTGGGGCAAGGCGGCTGATATACAAACTATTTTTATTCTTCAAAAACGCGCAGTGCGTGCGATATATCAACTAGGAGCACGAGTTTCCCTTAGAGAAAAGTTTAAAGAGATAGGCATTATGACAGTTGCATCACAATATATATATGCAAACTTTATGTTTGTAAAACAAAACTTACAATTATATAACAAAAATAGTGATATTCACTCTGTGAATACAAGAAATAAGGACAAATTGGTAGGACAATATCATAGGCTTCATAAAGCTCATAACTCATTCATGGGACTAGGTGTAAAATTTTTCAATAAAATCCCAGTCAGCATATCGAGTCTACCCGTAAATAAATTTAAGAATGTAGTCAAGAGACATCTTATACAAAGAGCTTACTATTCAATCGATGATTATTTAACTGATAAAGATAAATGGATGTAGAGATGTAGTTACTTGGATTTTTGAAGTCAAGTGTTCTACTAAGCGCTGTATTGAACTTAAAGTAAATGAAGAAAAAAAAATGGGACAAATTGTTTGAAGCGTACAAAGATTTAATAGAAGCGTATAATGTATTCAAACAAGTATTTCAAGTACTGATAAGGAGAAAACTAATGAACATGCAAAATGTTACGTCAGCCTCGAATTAATCTAGATTTTTGTTTTAGATATTCTTTTTAACATTTGATACGCTCCTTCACACATTACTTTATGTCCAAACATTTATAGAAGTAAAAAAAACTTATACCGTAGAAAATAGTAAAGAGGTATGTTGCTACGAGTATAGTTCTATTGAAAGGTTTCAACAGTTTTTGGAAATTTGAAAGATTGGGATTATGTAACTGACAAGAATTTCAGAAAATCAGTTTCTTTGTAATGTATGTGTTTCTTTAATTTTTTTTTTTTTATCTAGATACTGATGGCAATGGGTTTAGTCACAATTTATTGGATATTAAAAAACATAATAATTATTATAATCTTCAGTAGTAGCTGTGAGATGTTTTACAAAATCGTCGAAGATGTAAATGATGTTTGTTGTGATTTATTATCGATTGACGGAAAAATAGGTAAAAATTAAAATGGTAAAATTAAATACTCAATAATAAACATTAAAACACAGATCAAAACTCAACGAAATCCTACCAAGAATGGTGATGAAGAGAAAAAGGGCAAGTGAACAAAAGAATAGTACTCTACTTTTTAATATTCATTTTGCATCTGCCTCACCCCAAGGCGGGTGCGAAATGGATATGAAAATAAATGGGAAGAAGAGAAAGCTTACCCAATTATCTAAAAGGGATAGCATTTGCTGAATTTTTAGTTTTAACTCGCGAAGGGTTTCTTACGGTAGACTATACTAGAAGTTTAAGTGAAGGGGTGGGCCACGGCGCCTTTAAGCATTTTTTTTTTAATATCATATTATAATAGTAAATTTAACAGTTAGTTTTGTTTTATTTTAGGTAGTCTTCTAGCTCAAGAATAATAATATTATCTGTTTAATATGTTTCAGTTGGAAGCAAAAGACTTTGTAAGAATGTGCTTCGGCTGAACAAAAATACCTTCAAAAAAATTAAAGCATGTGGAATGTTCACAATCGACGCATCTTTTCCCCAAAAATAATTTTCTTTAGTTGGAAACTACACTGTTGTGTTATTACAATTTGCTTTGTCTTATTAATATTTATTTTATAAGCAACTACGTATTTATAAGCTATTGAAATAAAATTATTATTGATTTGATCCTGTTACTGATTGATCAAAAGCCTAATATGAAAAGTCTGAAATTAAGAGTTACATCGTACTAAGTTACATTTCAAGTACTTAAATAATTGTCTTATTATGTTATAATGTTATATTTTGAGTCACTCCCTATGTCAAAAATATATTCGTGTAGCCAAGATTATTACATTTTAACCGAATTAAAGTCAATAATTTTAAGGAATTTGCTTTAAAAGTAGGTACTCAAACCTTATAGTTAAACTTAGACCAGTGAACATAGTAGTTAGAATGAACAAAGTATGTAATATTAAGTCAACATTTTTAGACAACATTTTAAACTCCTTTGCCAATGCGGGTCACGCAATACATGTTCTTCTTATCAACGTTTAATATAAAACATAACTTAATAAATAATAAAACATAAATATAAACTATAATTATATAATAATCGTTGAAAAAGCTTTCAATATAATCAATTACAATAATTATAAGAAACTCATGTTTGAGATATATTTTAGCCTACATCCTATTTCTTGCTATTTATTTCTATTCATTGATGTAGCCCAAAGCGTGTGTTAGCAAATTTATTAAAGGGTATAACTGCTTGTATTTCTGAAATTAAATATCCTACTAAGCGCTGTATTGACCTGAACGTAGAAGAAGAAGAAAAATGAGGCAAATTGTTTAAAGCATACACAAGTTTATTGGAAGCCAATATTGAAACATGTATTTCAAGTATGGGTAAGAATGAAGCTTATGAACATGCAAAATGTTATGTCAACCTTGAATTAATCTACATTTTTGTTTCAGACATTGATTTTAACATTCGATACGCTCTTTCACACATTACTATATGGCGAAACATCCATAGAAGTTGAAAAAAATGGATACGTTAGGAAACAATAAAGAGGTAAGTAAAAATGTTTTGACAGTTTTTAGAATTTTGAAAGATTGCGTTTATATAACTGGCAAGAACTTCAGAAAATCAATTAAAATAAAATGTTTCTATTTCATTTCTTAGTAATGTGTGTTTCTTTGTATTTTAGATACTGATGGCAGTCACAATTTATTGGACATTTCAAAACATGGTAATTATTAAAATCTTCAGTTGTAGCTATGAGATGTTTTATAAATGTATTATTGTATATAAGCGCAGGAGGGCCTTCGTCAGGATTCAACGTGGGCACGTAGTCGAGTAATAGAAACATCTATTCACTTCGGCTACAACGTCTTTTTAACTTGCTTCACAATTTAAACTATTTCGGATATTTAAATAAAACCGTTACACTTTTTCAAATGATTATAATTTTACACAAAATAATGTCGCAGATAATCACACGGTAATTGCAGGCTTTACAATAAACACTAACTAAGTTAAAATCTACACGGATTAACCCGATTCGTCGCAGACGTGGTGCGCTCGCGGCGGTTCGTACAAAAGTGTACATTTTAAGATGGCCGCCCTGTTACCATCGACACGACGCTCCGCTAGAGTGACATTGACAGCTCACGTCACTCTTGACACTGACATTTCTGTAAGGCGCCGTCACGGCCGGACTGACATATGACCGTCCTCAGGCGTCTATAGGTCTCTGGACTCAAAAGGAAATCGATCACTCACTCATCCGCTCGTCCATCCTATTAAACTTTGTCATCATCAATATCACTAATGCAGAAACTTCAAAATCTAGGAATTTGATCTTACCTCAGATGACCTGGACTGGACGAGTGCTTTCCTTCAACCAATCCATCTTGGGTCTGACCCGGACGACACTGTCCTAACGACTTACCATGAATTTTCTAGGTAACCAACTCAAGGAAGGAAAGGACCTGCACTAGCCGGAAGGAAAGGGTCCCGTGCTGCCGCCCTGCCCACTCCTCCAGGACCGGCTGGAGCGCCTCCACGGTTCGAACATCTGCCCGTGGATCCTCCAGCCGGCTCTGCTACCGAGCCATGATTGCCCGGTGTGCCTCACCGCGCCAAGCGCGTAGCTCCTCGGGCAGAGGTACCGAACCCCCTGCCCGAACAGCCACCGCCCGCCGATACACTTCGGCGAGCACTTCCGCCTCCAAATCCCACGGGGGTGTGCGGCGGCCAATGCGCACGCCGCCTCTGCAGACACTGTGCGATATCCGCGTATGTTCCTGACGGCCATGGGGATCTGGACCAAGCTAGTGCATCCCTTCAACCAACCTTTTCAGGTATGGCCCGGACGGCACTACTTGACCTGGCTCGATAAACTCACAATTTCCATCTGGACCAAGCTAGTGCATCCCGTCAAACAAACTTTTCAGGTATGGCCCGGACGGCACTACTTGACCAGGCTCGACAAACTCACAATTTCCATCTGGACCAAGCTAGTGCATCCCTTCAACCAACCTTTTCAGGTGTGGCCCGGACGGCACTACTTGACCAAGCTCGACAAACTCACAATTTCCATCTGGACAAAGCTAGTGCATCCCTTCAACCAACCTTTTCAGGTGTGGCCCGGACGACACCACTTGACCAGGCTCGACTAACTGAAACCATCTGGATGACATCACCTTTATGAACTTCCAAAAAAGTGCCATACAGGATCGACTAATATAATGAACAATGGCGTAGAACACACCTGCGACGACGGGTTCGCTTGACTATTGTTTGTTTAATTTTGTTGGTCCCATGTCTCCGGGTCTGAGAGTACACTAAAAATGTCTGAACCAGATGTGATTGTGTTAGAATCAGCAGATATTGAATCCAAATACACGGTCAAGGTGTCATAATCTTGGGAAATTTATATGTCAGTCGGGTCAGGTACATTTACTACATCATCAGGCGCCGTCTCGGTCTCCTCATAACTCAAAAGATTGCTCGTAATTTCTAACAATCCATCGTGTCCCTGAGGTACTGAATGCGTAAATTATCGTGCACGTATAAGTACGTGAGAACCACTCAAACTCTGTAGTTCGTACCTATTGTTATCTAATACCGTCGTTTTAACGAATGGACCCCTAAACTTCCTATCCAATTTAGTTTGATATCATCGTTTACAATTTTTTTAGAAACGCGAATCATCACTGGAAAACCTTTTAATCGATGCGCGACCTTTATTAAAACGACTTACTTCAGATATTGCAGCCTTTTCAATATTATCCGACGCCTGTTGCCATACAGTGTCGAGATATAAACGTTCCTTCTAACCGTGAACTTCTGAGTTTAATCTAGACATACCTATCAACTGAACGCGAATCCCTAACATAAAGTTCTGTAGGTGAGTATTTCGTTAGATGAGTATTAAGTCCGCCGACTGTTCTAATCATTTCGATTACACAAATAACCACACTAACACTTTTGAACACACGACCATAAAAATAGCGACGTCTATCGGAAGACGTGCCTCGGCCACGGCCGCTCGATCAAGAGTGCCGAACTAGACTCACTGCCCCACTACCGGCACCTCAAATGCAAACATCAAACCAAAGCCACGCCAGCCCGCGGCAGCCAAGTTTAGATGAGTTGCTTCCCAAGATGGATTGGTTGATAGAGTTGCTTTCCAATCAAAACAGATACCAGGCCAACAGAAACCAACCAGCGCTTCAACAATTCTCAGACTCCGTTTTCCTGACCTTCACCCGTCCTCGGGTAAATAACAAACCCCATAACTTGTATCAAATCTAATTTGATTAAACCAAAACTTTATGTGAACAGTCTTAATTTAAATTACAGCCAAGTCAGAGCAATCAAAACACATAAGATTATTTGATTCAAATCATCAAATTACAAACTAAATCATTTAATCTGTTCGGCATTGATTGACTTGTAAACCAGTATCCTCCAGTTACTTAACAGTTTAAATGCGTATCCCACCTGGATCGCCAAGTCTCTTCCGACTTCATGGTTCCTAACAAAACTCAGACACCCACCACAGTTGATTGCAATACCGCGTACTCACCGACTACTGTTACCAACAGATACCGATTTCAACTGAGCTTCGGCTACAAAATAACCAGAGGTGCCGTCCAATCACATACGAACTTCAACTCACTCGTCTATAGCTAGACTCTCAGTTTGACTATCCACAATTTCATCAATGACACTCTGATCACTAGGCACATTTCAATTAAAGACTTTTAACATTTACCACAAGCGGTTTTTTTTTATCTCCTTAGGTGTCCTATTCACGTGAAACAAAATACAAGTCCGCTCAGCTATCCTGACCCAAATAGAACTAGACACCAAACACTGGTACTATTGCAACTACAGTCATAGTAATTCCTGTGACCAACACCCAAACATAGTCATCCCCGTGACTAAGACAGAATCACAGACATCTTGTGACTATACACAAACACAGTCATCGTGACTATCACACAAATATAGTCATTGCCACACAGGCAAGTCATTGTCACACAGGCTAGTCATTGTCACACAGGCTAGTCAGTGCCACACAGGCTAGTAAGTGCCACACAGGCCAGTCATTGCCACATAGGCTAGTCAACATCACACAGGTCAAGTCAAAACCACACTCGTCAAGTCAATATCATGTAAGTTAGTCCAGAGCTCAAATCCTGGTAGAACTGAGCAGCACTATACCACCTTCCACTATACACCCCAAATCACAAACGACTGTCTCTCATTCTCCCACCCCACTCACGCCGAACACCGGGTGATTGACCGGAGCCCACTATATCAGGTTAAATGAAACCCTTCAAACTACTAACAAAGACAATCCCGTCGTCTGCAACCGACCCTCTAATACTTCACCCAATCAGAACGATTACAGAAAATCATATGAAGCATTGCAACTATCACAATTATAGCTATTAACAGTGTTCTACTGTGTTCTACCATGTTATACCGTGTTCTACCGTGTTTTACAGTGTTCTAACGTGTTTTGTAGTATTCTACCATGTTCTATCATAATCTACCGTGATCTACATTGTTCTACACTGTTCTACCAGGTTCTACAGAGTGGATTTATCTGCAAATAAACTATACAGGAAGTACTCAACTAGTACAAACACAACGTTACATCTGCCATTACTCATCGCTTCTCAACCCATCACTTAACTAGTGACAGACCAGTACTGTTCAATCAAAGATACTAAAACATCACCGCTCAACCAGTGGTATCATTATCACTTAACCAGGGATACCGTCCCAGACCCCATTGTAGACCCCACAGTTGACCTTGCAGTTGACTCACTGCTGACCCCACAATTGACCCGCACAGTGGACCCCTCGATGGACCCCACATTGGCCCCACACTGAACCTCTAGATGGAATTCCCATTAGAGGTACCAGTACTGGCTTGGGACATTAGTAACGGTTCAACAGCCATGTATTAACTAAAATGTCACGTTTAATCACTGTCGTCGTGCTAAAGATTATACGATTTCACGCTATCAAACTTCACACACGTTAAAATGTTCACATTACTATTAAAAGTTGATCGGTTCCATACCAGTCATAACGACACTATAAATACTACCACAAGGAATTTTCGATTTTGCATAAATGTCCTTTTTTTCTAAATTCGCTTTTATCTCGAAAACGGCGCGTTATATCAAAAAAATAATGAAAACTTTGGGAACTATAAGAAACCCCCATAAGTTCTTTAACTACCGACTATATGGCGCTGCGAAGGCCTAATTTCGCGAGCATCAAAAGATAGAAGAATTTGAGATCTAGTTACATAGTCCAGATAGGTGGTTCGCTTCTGACCCCGGTTAGGCTACGGAAGTCTCGGGTTCGATTCCTGAGTCTGGATTTCAAATTTTTCTATCTTTCAAAAATGCATTTATTGTAACGTAAATTTGCTTCACAATTTAAACTAATTCGGATATTTAAATAAAACCGTTACACTTTTTCAAATGATTTTAATTTTACACTAAATAATGTCGCAGATAATCACACGATAATTGCAGGCTTTACAATAAACACTAACTAAGTCACAATCTACACGAATTAACCCGATAGATAGCGATTCGTCGCAGACGTGGTGCGCTCGCGGCGGTTCGTACAAAAGTGTACTTTTTAAGATGGCCGCCCTGCTACCATCGACACGACGCTCCGCAAGAGTGACATTGACAGCTCACGTTACTCTTGACACTGACATTTCTGTAAGGCGCCGTCATGTACAAATGGAGGATAAATATTAACTTTTAATGTTATCCTATTTTTAAATATTTGCATGTGAATAAAAAACATTGAGAATTAGTGATCACAAAAGTCATAACAACTCAAGTGGAGAAATAAACACATTTTCAACGACTACAAAAAAGCGAACTGAAGTAAAACAACAATATAATTAGTAAGTAAACCCAACAGAGATAATGATAGTATAGCGTCAATATCAAACAAGCCGAACGCGCTCATCTTTTTAAACGAAGTTCGATATAAGCGTTGTATGTTCTTATACATTTTTTTTTCTTCATCTGAAAAAAAATATTGTGATAAAATTGTATAGGTTCTAAGCCTTAATAAAATGTATTGTTTTGGTTTGTAGAAAAATCTATGAAAGCCAATTACTCGTCATGAAAGCAATGACGGAACAAGAATGTGCATACATTCAAGCCTAACTTTAAACGATAACGTAACTTAAAACGATACCTGTACAATGTGAATTTAAAACAAATGCGCAGCAATCTTGACTACCTTCTAATGCTATGTAGAATTTTTCACAATAAGCGCACAGTACTGTTTGCATAATGGAGGTTTTTATTAACCATACCCATACTGAGTTTGTTGTCCTTGATTCGGGTATCTGTAACCATCAGTGGCATAATATCAGATTCACAAACTCTTACCATATTATTTCTACTGTTTCTAAATATTCCATTTTAAAATTGTCGTATAGTTTTAACCTTACATTGCCGACATATGTTTCGTTGGTGGTGATGGTCTCCGATACTTTTATTATTTCAATTGATCCTTGTATAAATATCAACACGTGGGAAAAGAACTGAATTATGTAATACGTAACCTGCAAAACAAACATAAAATTAATAATTATTGATTTGATTTTTCAATCCTTAATTTATTTAACAATTTATTCAAAATGATGTGACTTACCAGATGTATAAAGGAAGATTTGTAGACGCTATAACAGTGCAATATATTGGTAAAAGTTTGAAACTTTTTTATGCTATAACTTTTCTCCGTTTTACTCATCCGTCGAGAGCTTAATATTTTATCACTCCATAACTCGACAGTATCTTTCAACAATGTCATACTTCTAATAGCGTAAATCATGTTAGCATCAAAAGATGCTATAATAAGAATATTTAACACACTATAGCCAGGCATATTTAAACAATATAAAAACGAGAATCCAATGATTGTATAAGAGACAAAAATAAAAACTACAATACACCAGTTTTTTACAGTAAAGTTTTTTAAATATTCTTTATTATTGATAAAACCATGAACACTTTGAATGAGTAATACAAAATCAATATTATCTTTAACTTGAATGACGCTGACTAGGAAGTTCAAAACAAATCCGATCCAATAAAAGAAAAAGTCATAGTAAGAAGCAATGTAAAGAAAAAAAATGTGTATTCTGATAGCATCATTAAAAGTATGCTGAATCAA
The DNA here is from genome assembly GCA_945859575.2 of Herminia tarsipennalis. Taxonomy (NCBI): domain Eukaryota; kingdom Metazoa; phylum Arthropoda; class Insecta; order Lepidoptera; family Erebidae; genus Herminia; species Herminia tarsipennalis. Next base: position 18,301,590 of record OX243849.2, on the reverse strand, counting down.
TCGGAATAGGACAACAGACATCAAGCATAAAGTGCCACATAGTGACAGAAAGTTTGACAATCGACTATTAATATATATGCAGTTATTCTTTATGGAATATTTGGGACAAAAGAATACAGTTTGCATTATGTTCATAGGCTGAAGCATTGTCTGGATGTCTTTGTCTACGAAATTGTTCAACATAATCTCCACATTGCAGGTTTTGTTGCGCTTTGTAATTTTAGTAGTCTTCATTTTAAGTTTCTTTGTTGTTTTAGTCTTCTGCCATAAACTAAGTCGGTACTAAGTGATATTTTATTGTTAATTGTTGATGATGATTTTACAGCAATACAAAGCACACGAGTGTTATATTTGCTCTACAGTAAAATAAATGAATTTCAATTTACTAATTTTATTAATTTAATTAAATAGAAAGCCGGTAGTAAAGTTATAATGATAACGGATTATTGAGTGTTCAGACATTTCATCAATCATTATTTTATTTACATTATTAATTAAATGTTTTATTACGTGATAACAGTAGTTTCAAGAAACAAGTTTTGAAAGAAATATCTACCAAAGGGTTTTAACTTATTTAAAATCAACATAGAAACAATTTTTACTTAGGTACTTTAGATAATGGTATTAAAAGTAATTTGCTCAATAGTATTTAATCGTCATAGTCAACTCACTTTCGACCAGTAAACATGAAAGTCAGAACACAAAAAGTAACTTTAAGTCAAAATTATTTAGATCTAGATTTTCAAAAAACTCTTTTGCCAATGCGTGCAACGCAGTACATGTTCTTCTTATCAAAATTTAATATTAAACATAACTGTATTAGACCTAACGGAATATTTTATAATATTATTTCATTACTTGGTTTGATTATTTTTATGTTTTTCAATTTAAATTCTCTTTTTATTAAAAATAACGACAAGACTTTTGCTGCTTATCCTATGTCTGGATTTATGTATTTCAATATCACAATAAGCCTTTTGGTATATATGTCGGCATACATTACGTTTTATGTTCTCAATACTTTACAAACTAAAAAACATGTTCAAATGATTATTAGAATCCAAAAAGCTTTCAGAATAATTAGTTACAAGAATTATAAGAAACACATCTTTGAAAACTGGTCCTATGTGTTGAGGCATATTACTGCTTATATGATATTCCTTATTTTAAAACTGGATGTTTTTATTGCTATCTATTTCTATTCAATGGTGTATTTTGATGTAAATATTACCTATGGTAAATGTGTTACGGAATTGTTAAAAGGTGGTATTATTACTTGGATTTCTGAAGTCAAGTGTTCTACTAAGCGCTGTATTGAACTTAAAGTAAATGAAGAAAAAAAATGGGACAAATTGTTTAAAGCGTACAAAGATTTAATAGAAGCGTATAATATATTCAAACAAGTATTTCAAGTACCGGTAAGGAGAAAACTAATGAACATGCAAAATGTTACGTCAGCCTCGAATTAATCAAAATTTTTGTTTTAGATATTCTTTTTAACATTTGATACGCTCCTTCACACATTACTTTATGTTCAAACATTTATAGAAGTAAAAAAAACTTATACCGTAGAAAATAGTGAAGAGGTATGTTGCTACGAGTATAGTTCTATTGAAAGGTACCAACAGTTTTTGGATATTTGAAAGATTGTAATTACGTAACTGACAAGAATTTCAGAAAATCAGTTTCTTTGTAATGTGTGTGTTTCTTTAATTATTTTTTTTATCTAGATACTGATGGCGATGGGTTTAGTCACAATTTATTGGATATTAAAAAACATAATAATTATTATAATCTTCAGTAGTAGCTGTGAGATGTTTTACAAAATCGTCGAAGATGTAAATGATGTTTGTTGTGATTTATTATCGATTGACGGAAAAATAGGTAAAAATTAAAATGGTAAAATTAAATACTCAATAATAAACATTAAGACACCAAGCCCAGATCAAAACTCAACGAAATCCTACCAAGAATGGTGGTGAAAAGAAAAAGGGCAAGTGAACAAAAGAATAGTACTTTACTTTTTCATATTCATTTTGCATCTGCCTCACCCCAAGGCGGGTGCGAAATGGATATTAAAATAAATCTGGGAAGAAGTGAAAGCTTACCCAATTATCTAAAAGAGATAGCATTTGCTGAATTTTTAGTTTTAACTCGCGAAGGGTTTCTTACGGTAGACAACACTGGATGTTTAAGTGAAGGGATGGGCCACGGCGCCTTTAAGCATTTTTTTTAAATATCAGATTATAATAGTAAATCTAACAGTTAATTTTGTTTTATTGTAGGTAGTCTTCTAGCTAAATAATAACAAAATTATCTGTTTAATATGTTTCAGTTGGAAGCAAAAGACTTTGTAAGAATGTGCTTCGGCTGAACAAAAAAACCTTCAAAAAAATGAAGGCGTGTGGAATGTTCACAATCGACGCATCTTTTCCCCAAAAAGTATTTTCTCTAGTGGGGAACTACACTATTGTGTTATTACAATTTGCTTTGTCTTATTAATATTTATTTTATAAGCCACTACGTATTTATAAGCTACTGAAATAAAATTATTATTATTCATTTGATCCTGTTACTGATTGATCAAAAGCCTGATATGAAAAATCTGATATTAAGAGTTACATCGTACTAAGTTACATTTCAAGTACGTAAATAATTGTCTTAATATGTTATAATATCATATTTCGAGTCACTCCCTATGTCAAAAATAAATTCGTGTAGCGAAGATTATTACATTTTAACCGAATTAAAGTCAACAAAAAAACAATTAAGTATTTTAAGGAATTTGCTTTAAAAGTAGGTATTCAAACCTTATCGTCAAACTTAGAACAGTGAACATAGTAATATTAAGTCAACCTTTTTAGACAACATTTTAAACTCCTTTGCCAAAATCAAAATTGAATATAAAACATAACTTAATAAGTAATAAAATATAAATATAAACTATAATTATATAATAATCATTGAAAAAGCTTTCAAAATAATCAATTACAATAATTATAAGAAACTCACGTTTGAAAATAGGTCTTACATTTTGAGATATATTTTAGCCTACATCCTATTTTTTGCTATTTATTTCTATTCATTGATGTAGACCATGGCGTGTGTTAGCGAATTATTAAAGGGCGATATGACTGCTTGGATTTCTGAAATTAAATATCCTACTAAGCGCTGTGTTGACCTGAATGTAGAAGAAGAAGAAAAATGAGGCAAATTGTTTAACGCATACACAAGTTATGTTAACATGTGTTTCAAGTATGGGTAAGAATGAAGCTTATGAACATGCAAAATGTTATGTTAATCTTGAATTAATCTACATTTTTGTTTCACACATTACTTTATGGCGAAACATCCATAGAAGTAGAAAAAAACGGATACGTTAGGAAACAATAAAGAGAGTAAAAATATTTTGACAGCTTTTAGAATTTTGAAAGATTGCGTTTATATAACTGGCAAGAACTTCAGAAAGTCAATTAAAATAAAATTTTCTATTTCATTTCTCAGTAATGTGTGTTTCTTTGTATTTTAGATACTGATGGCAGTCACAATTTATTGGACATTTAAAAACATGGTAATTATTAAAATCTTCAGTTGTAGCTGTGAGATGTTTTATAAAAATGTCGTACATGTAAATTAAATCTGTTGTGATTTATTATCGAGTAATGGAGAAATAGGTAAAAATAAAAATGGTCAAATAAAATAATAAATAAATATAAATATAGGCTGTAAGTAGTCAAAATCCTACCAAGAATTATTGGCAAAAGAAAAAGAATAATTATACAAGAGATCAGTAGAGTAAAGGGGGGAACAAAATGGTTATTAAAATAAATCTGGAAAGAAATCTTACCCAATTACCTTAAAGGGATATCTTGATGGACTTCTAGTTCTAATTCGTGACTGGCTGACACTTTCACATAATAGGAATCATAGAAAACGCCGCCTATGATTCCTATTATGTGAAAGTGTTTGTTTAGCGAGCAGTATTCGGTGACAGTCCCTACCACCAGACACAGACTTCCTCGGTCCAGACGCAGTAATCGCCTTGTCACTTTAATGTCCAGAATTGACATTACTTCTTTGAATAGTCTACAGCTTGGCGTAGAGGTCCACCAGTTCTCGGCTTGTGTGTGTGTAAGGTCCTATAACCATCTCTGAAGTTCACTTATGGTTCAGGACTGAAAATTGTAGTGCTTGAGCCCCTTCTAACCAATTCCTCCACCGCATCGTTACCAGCGATCCGCTATGTCCCATTAACCATTGTAGTGTGATTATGACATTAACGTTGCGGCACTCCAGTATCAGTCCCGAAGTAAATTAATTTTGACTTATGGACAGGCTTACTTAGAAGCAGACTTACTTTTATCAGAGACAATGAGAAAAAATGTTATTGAACTACTCGTATTTCTTAAATTTTAAATATTGGATTTAGCAGATAAGATGGAACGAAATTTTTTTTTTTAAGAAAACTAGCACTGTTTGACCAAAAAATAATAAAATTTTTATAGGCATTTTTTGCCAATCACTTTATTAAAAAATGCTAAATAAATACTTTAAACTAAAATAATTATTTTCGACATTATCGGCATTACAAGAAAAGGGCATAGGTGCCATAAACATAACGCTCTTCTGCTGGTACAAATATTCAAATCGGATTTTTTACGTCAACGGCTACGGGACCCTACACTGAGCATGGTTCGACAAGCTCTAGTCCTTTTTTTTGGTAAATCGTGTATTTTGGAAATTATATTTAGACACGCATTACATACTTATGATATATGAATAATGTTTTTCGATCTTATCGACATAATAATAAAAAAATATGAAATAATAAACCGTGATATGAATACGAATATAATAAATCACAAATCAAAACGCAAAAAATTAAATAAAAAAACCGGGCAAGTGCATGTCGGGCCATGCACAATGCACCTGAATAATGTGGCTTAAGAAGTTGTTTTTTGGTGTTTTTGTTTCAATACCTGCTTAATAATATTTTTGGGAAATATTATGAAGTAGATATTGGCTGGACGTTTTCATGATTTTCGTTTATTATTATAATTACATTATCAGCATAGCCGAAGCCATATGGCGAAGTGGCTTTTGTCATTCAGGCGCTTGATTGTACTATCTACTCAAATATCAAATCGCCACCCTGGGAACAGCCTTTCGCCACAGTGGCTCTTGTAGAATCATTTACCGTGATTTGTAAGGCTCTTAGCCCGAGCATGTTGGTTATCTAGCCGCTCAACGTTGAGTTCACGCCTTGTCTTTCTAAGACGATGTTTACGCTGCGGAAAGTAGTTTTGTCAAATGCCCCCTCAATGTCAATGAAAACAGTCAGTGCGGAAACCTTTATAGTCTACTGCACATTCAATCTTGGAAACCACGCTGTGTAGTGCAGGCTCGGTTGATTTACTTGCGGTGTAAGTATGTTGCTGTTTGTGGAGTGGCTTTTCTGTGACAAAGAGGACCGTCTTCAATATATCGGTCACAGAGCCTCTCGAGCGTTTTCAATAACAATAATGTTAGGCTTAATTATGGGTCAATATGTTTTAGATTGCGTGTAGTTGGTTTTCCGGGCTTGGGGATAAAAATACTTTTACCTCGTGCCATACAAGTGGTATATAGATATGCGCGATACAGGCTCGACAGGTTTTTACCACCCATGGTGTAATTGAGTCTATTCCCCATTGCAGCAGGGCCGGGAAAACGCCAAGGCCTGCCTTGAAAGATGGAAAGGTTTTTATCGCCCTCTTTACCCGGTTTTTTGTTGCTATTTCCTTGGTATCTTTGTTAGAACATACCCTGTCCTCGGAGAAGTTACAGTCAGGAAAGTGTGTTTCAAGCAGTAATTTGCTGATTTCATTTTCAACATTTTCTGTTGTTGTGAATAAGTTGTCCGGTTTTTTCTGCGTTCGCAGAGTACAGTTTCCATCAGTCAATAAGATTTTCCTCTCTCGTGCAGCTTCATTGTTTGATTCAATGGCTTCATAGAATTGTCGCCATGCTTGTCTTCTAGGCTTCCAAATTTTTTGTATTCCTCCCAATCTTCTGGAAGTCTGAAACGTTTGGCTTTATTAAATAGTTTGCTGTGCACTTCTGAGTCCATCAAGGTCAGCATTCCACCAGCTGCTTCCTTTAGTAGTAGTGGGCTAGCTCACGCATGCACAAATCTTTTCACCTCACTTTCAGCATGCATTATACGCTTCATTGTTTAACAAAGATAAGTTCTATGAGTGTGCGATATGTTAGTCTGTCTGGTGTTTGATGCCTGGCTAGTAAAGAGGCTAGAAGGCTTTTATGGCGTGGTATGTTAGTGACTGCTAATGTAAAACGAATCCTTCTGTGATCAGAGCAGGAGGGATCGTTCAACACGTAACAGTTTCATATTTTGTTTGTTGCTTTTTCCGTGGCTAAAGTTAAGTCTATGATTGTTTGTCATAGGGCTGTGGCCCAAGTTGGTTCAGAGCCACAATTTACAATACTTAAGTGAGTACATAATAAATATGTGCATAATACCTCTCTTTTGGAATTTGGCTTGTCACTGCCCCAAAGTACCCACTTTGGGGCAGTGACAAGCCACACAGGTGGTGGATTTGAGTCTGTGCCGACGATCAGCTCCTGATTCGCGCTTTCACAGTGCGCGCCAGGTCCATAATTTGTTTTGGTTGACAGTAGGTGTCGTCACCGGGAATGTACACCGAAGCGAGTACCAGGTCCATTGCATTATCTAATGTCTGGAGCCTGACAGCTGTCAGGTTTCTGGAATAGAATTGGGTGAGAGTTGTGACAAGTGTGTCTTTGGGTATTTATAGGCAGTGGTATGTGTGTTGAGAATTAGCTTAACTCCAATGGTTGCGACTTGGGGTAGAACTAGACATATATTGATCCGAGCAGATACTAAATACGCCGCTCACGCGCCATGACCCTTTCGACCTTATCCGGTGATATACAGTGCTTATCACCACCAACTGCTGTCGTGCTATACACCGTGTTGACTACCTATCGATATGGTACCAAGCATCGTCTGTCGGGACAGAACACTCTAGAGAATCGCTTCATTCCCATTTTACCTAGGTAGGTATGTCGAACTTCCTCAGGAGCGTCAGCGTCAAGTTGGTATCGGGTAGGGTTATATTTGGTACATTTAAAAGGTCAGCCAGGTCAGGACATACTCGTCCTCACACTACGTGGGTAATCACTCAAGGCCGGGAGTGGGGTATTGAGGTCGGTGTCCATGGCCAGGCGTTCGCGTTCGGTCTTTAAATATCTATTGCTTCGTCAGTTGTCATGTGTTGTTGGGGGCGAGAAACTGATTGCTACGGCAAGCTTCGCCGTAATAAATTTCGTAGCCCGCGCGTAGGCTATTTGTTCCCATTGTGCAGGCTGAACTCTCACATGTTTGGGACCTGGAGTGCACTCGGCGTAGCCGATGTCGTGAGCCCTGAAGCAGCCGGCTGCGCAGAAGGCACGGCGCAACAAGTCAGATTGGTGTCCTCCCCTATATTATGTTGGTAACTAACCGACAGGTCGGCGTGAGATTCCCCGGCTTCGCTGGGACCCACCTGCGGATAATTTGTACCTCGCTGCTTTTTCATGCTCGCGGCTTTTTGGAGTCCAGGTTACCCTTCCTCTGAGACCGATTGGAAAAGGGGGAGAAAGAAGAGAGGGATAGAGGTAAGGGGCTCATAGGAATGGGGTGTAAGGTTACCCTAGACCTGGGATTTAGTTTTGTCGAACACAGTACAAATTTAAAAGTACGCAGAGGACGCTGCAGCCCGCCCTCCGGTGACATTTCCTTTAGTCTTCTATTACGACACCCAGGGGATGAGATGGGGTGGTTCTATTCTTAGCCCGAAACCACAGTGTACACGGCGGCTACGGCGGTTATTGAAGTTAGATTAGAATTCGTTAAACAACGTTCACTTTTTTTTAGATACAGGGTCCTCATTCACGATCATTTTTCCGTGTTCCACGGCAAGCCCTTCACTTATTAATATATACATAGATAACTAGCTAACCAGGCGCAATTTTGCCTACTTAAGTTTTCCGGTCGTGTATTGCATGCAAACAAACTTTTTACCTTAATAATGTTACAAATCTTTCCTTAAAAAGTTTTTTTCTTTAGTAGAGAACTACACTAGTGTGTTATTACAATCTGCTTTGATATAGGTATTAAATAATATTGTAAAGTAAAGTTTTTGTAAGCTACTCAAATAATTGTAGTGATAAGGCAATAATAAACTTATGAGATTTTAATTTATTATTAAAATAGTCTCGGATGGTGTTTCCGTTGTCATTTGATCCTGTTACTGCTTGAAGTTTAAAGATAGCAGATTATTGTATTTTTGCGTTAATACATTGACAGATATTTAGAGTGATATCATGCTAATGAGCTATTTCATTTACTTATAATTATCTCATTTTGTAATAAGCAATACAATTGTATTTATTATTTATTTATTACTACCTACGACAAAAATTAATTCGAGTACTCAAGATTATTACATTTTTACTAGATTAAAATCAACAAATAAATCAATTATAAAGTGCTTTGAATAAATTACATTTTAAGTAATTGCTGCGGTATTTATACCTTATAGTCGTTAAACTTAACTGGTTAAAGTTAACATGATAGCTAAAATGAACAAATCAATATTAAGTCAATATTTTTTAGACAAAGATTTTCAAAATATTCTTTTGCCAATGCGGATACCACAATATATGTTCTTTTTATCAAAATTTAATATAAAAAATCACTGTATTAGACCTAACGGAATATTTTATAATATCATTTCAATGTTCGGTTTGATGATTTTAATTTGTTTTTATCTAAATTCTTTTATTTTAAAAAATAATGACGGAATATTTGAAGGTAATCCTATCTCTGGATTTGTTTATTTTAATTTGGCATTAACTTTATTAGTATATATATCAGCATTTATAACGTTTTATACTCTGAATATTAATCAAAGTAGAAAAAATGTTCAAATTATCATTAAAATCCAAAAAGCATTTAGAATTATCAATTACAAAGTCTATAAAAAACTCATCTTTGTAAACTGGACCTTTCTTTTGAAGCATACCTTAGCTTATATGTTATACCTTATTCTGAAACCCGATGAAAACATTGCTTTCTATTTCTATTCATTGGTATATTTTGATATCGATGTTCTCTATGGTATATGTGTGAGCGGATTGTTAAAAGCCGGTATGATAGGATGGATTTCTGAAATGAAATATTGCACAAAGCGCTCCATTCAACTAAATGATAATGAAGAAAAAGATTGGGCCAAATTGTTCAAAGCATACATAGACTTAATGGAAGCCTATAATATATTCAAGCATGTATTTCAAGTACCGGTAAGGAAAAAGCTAACATGCATAATTTTAAAAAAGCAAAAAATAAAGCTAATTCGCTTTTTTGTTTCAGATATTCTTTTTAACGTTTGATACGCTCCTTCATACATTACTTTATGTCCAAACATTCATAGAAATAGAAAAATCTTATACGATAAAAGAAAAAGAAGAGGTATTATTACTATATATTCTTAAACTGTCGCGATTTGTATACGATATAGAATTTTATAAGCTAATGATCTTAATCGCTTAAATATTTTAAGGCTAAATATCTTTATTTTATTTAGGTATTATGGCTATAATATTATTACGCTCTGTTTACCTATCTTTCTTAAACACATTTATAATAATCTGTAACGGTGTTTGTGGTCGAACTCCGCCCAAACGGTAGGTATGAGAATAGGTCATAAAGTATTATTTTTTTGAGGCGGTACGAAGTTCGCGGGGACAGCTAGTATTATTATATTTACCACGCCGCACCTGTAGCTGTTTATTCAGGCGTATATTTTTTAATGTTTGGTTAATTAATTAGTAGCTAAACCTCTGAAAGATTTGAAATCGGTAATAAGGAAGAACATTTTATAGAATTTGATAAGCTACGGATCTTAATCGCGTAAATATTTCATTTTAAGGCTAAATATCTTTGTTTATTGCCCGACGTTTCGGCCGTTGCAATACGGTAGATTTACGAACATATAAGAACATTTTTTAATACATTGAAAAACTTGAGAAAGAGATGGATTATATTATGATAATAATTGGTGTTTCTTGAATGGTATTATTTCTGCCCTAGATCCTGACACTATGGGGTTCAGTCGCAACTTATTGGATACTTAAAAATGTAATGATAATCACCAACTTCAGCAGTAGCTGTGAGAAGTTTTACAAAGCTATCGAAGATGTAAATGACGCTTGTTGTGACTTATTGTCTATTAACAATGAAATAGGTAAGATTGGTAGGTACAATCAAAAACACGTGACAGAATTAGAAAAAAAAAAACTTATATCAGGAACAATTCACTGCCAACCTAAAGGTTCATTTCCGTGCATCGCGGCCGATCGCGATTCGCGCGCGGCTTACGACAAGCGTCTGTCGCGCGTGGCCGATGCGACAATAGTCAGAGTATGAGAATGTATGGTGCCGTTTCCGAGGTAACCGACAGACGCGCGCGGCCGACGACTGTCGTAGGCTGCGCGCGCACTCAGAATATTGTCGCATCGGCCGCGCGCGACAGACGCTTGTCGTAAGCCGCGCGCGACTCGCGATCGGCCGCGATGCCCGGAAATGAACCTTTACGCTATATATAAATACGCTCACCAAAATGTTTGAGAAGAGGATATTATAATGCGGGATATAATAGGAATTTAGGGTGATGGAACTTTATTCGTAGATATGGCATATACAATCTGGTACGACTACCTCCTCGATAAAAAAGAAATCAAGTTGACACTAAGTCAGATTACAGTTACAGGCTACAGTTAGGGCCTAGTATCAACGTGATTAAGATAGCTTGCGGTAGGCACCAATGGAAGTTGTTAGAGAAGCGCATACTGAAAATTTGTGAATATTGTTTTGGATACCAGATCAATAATGACTACTGTTGTTGTTTCAGTTGGAAGCAAGAGAGTGTGCAAGAACGTGCTTCGACTGAACAAAAAAACCTTTAAAAAGATGAAGGCATGTGGAATGTTCACAATCGATGCATCTTTCCTCCAAAAAGCATTTTCTCTAGTGGGGAATTACACTATTGTGTTATTACAATTTGCTTTGACATCTTAAATCATGTTATTTTAGGTTTAGGTTTTATGGTATTGTAACTTATCTAAATAAATCTTTAAAACTGAGAAACTGTGTTTTTTAACAACGCCTATCCTATTGGATCAATGTTTGAAATTTATTACCCGTTTCGAACTTGCCCCTAATAAATAATTTTGTATTAAAAAGAAAAACCAACTAATTTTATGTTTTAAGTTAAATAATGTAATTTTTTTTAAGTAAACGTTTTTTTAAATAATAATAATCTTTATTTGTCATAAACAGGTGTTATTATAGCTGTTTGGTTTCCTGGCTCCTGTACCAGTTAAAACTATATCTATACTAATATTATAAAGCTGAAGAGTTTGTTTGTTTGAACGCGGTAATCTTAGGAACTACTATTTCGAATTCAAAAAATATTTAACTGTTGGGTAGCCCATTTATCGAGAAAGGCTTTAGGCTATATAACATCACGATACGACGAATAGGAGCGAAGCAGCAATGAGAAATGTTGCAAAAACGGGGAAAATTTACACAGACCAAGTTGCGCGGGACAGCTAGTTGTAAATAAAACCACAAGGACACTACACTGCAATTAAGGGAAATCAAATCATTTTATTTACATGCAGTACAAGCAACAAACAGTGTACTCTTTGTTGATAAGCAAATATCTGTACGCTTATTATTGGGATCAAGATGTCAATAAGATGTTATAGCGAACAAACACGTGCGTGTACGAATACATACACAGTTTGTGCTTGTACGAAAGCTTTGCTTCATCATTATACAGAGTCAGACAAATACCATCAAGGTCTTCGGCTGTTTGACTGAAATCATTTAGTTCTGTGATATTGTTGTGACTGTGTAGTATATAAACAATATTCGTAATAATCTGTTTCAGAAAAAATATTACTGAATGTGTGTATTTTTGTCAAGTGATATTTTAGTTGTTTTGTTAGTAGACTATAAAAATGAATAAATATTATTTTTTGTTTGGTGAAGGTAGTAAGATAAATCAAGTAATATGCGCTTTACTAAGTAAGTCCTTAATTATATATTTTTGTAAATGCTGTGTATGTTTTTCGTCTTGCTGATACTGGGTATTTCAACTGCAGTGTCGGTGCTGCATAGCTTTAAAACTAAATTTTCATTTTATTACTTCTGTGTTGTAACCGGGATTATACTGTCATCAAAGCTGACTATGTTTCTTATCTAATTTCACTCATAGTGGAAAAAATGATATTAGTGCTTCAACCAGAAATAATTTTGAAATTGTTGAAATAGAGTTTGTTCTAAAAAGCCTATAAGCTGGTAAAGCTATAATTATTTATTTATTTATTATTTTGAACTATAAAAAGTATCATACGTTGGCGCCGCTATTTTCCACCCACTACCAATATACGGAGAAAACCTGTTTCAAGAAAGCTCACGCTCATATCTTCTTTGAATTACTTAATAGAATGTAGTTTTGCTATTATCATTAGTGATTCAAGTTTTTTTTTTATTTCGCAGTAAATTTGCCAGTTTTTGTATATGGTGCCAGTATAGGATGGATGTCTCCAATGACGTTGCTATTACAATCTGACAAATCACCCAGAGGAGTTCCACTAACGGATTTTGAGGTCAGTGTTAATATCAACTATTTGAATATTATTTAGGTAAAAAAGGGTGAGTTTTAAATTATGCATGTTTATCAGTTGTCTGTATAAGTCATATCAAAGTACAAGCTCTGTTTAGTTCGGGATCAGGTGACTTTGTGTGAGTTGTCCCAAGATATTTAAATAAGATTTTATGTTACCAGTTTCAGTTGCAAAGATTTCATTTGAGTTTCTTTAATTCACTATACCTATTGACTGTTTAAACGCGAAAGAAAACCAAACTTTTTAATAGTTATTGACCACCTTGATTGTAATGATGATAAAAAATATTTTCACACTTCCAAGTTACCTCATCCCTCATGTACATTTTGATTTAGGGATGAGGGCGTAAAAGTATAAGAGATACTTTTTACATTTATAATCTTATTATGGATTGACTGCCTCTGTGGCTCGGTGGGAGTGTATCCGACTGCTACGCAAGAGGTCGTGGGTTCGATCCCCACCCAGGATAAAACTTTGTGTGATGAGCACGATGGTTTATTCTGTGTCTGGCTGTTATTTATCTATATATATATGTATTTAGAAATATATAAGTATGTTTATCGGTTGTCTGGTTTCCATAGTACAAGCTCTGCTTAGTTTGGGATCAGATAGCGTTGTGTGAGTTTTCCCAATATAATATTATTATTATGGATTTTCACCAGGTATCTTGTATGGCAGCCGTCGCTTACATTGTAAATACGCCAACTAACTTCTTTATGGCTGCATTAGGAGATAAGATTGGACGAAAGAACGCCATGTTCTTTTTATCTGCTGCTGGTTTTGTAAGTATTTGAATATGATGTCTTATATTATTATAAGCTAATGCGCGCAATTCGTCTGTGTCTATTTTATCCGTTTTTGCTACATTTTTTGTTGAGTCTATTAGTATCTACCTCCTATTAGTCGTAGCGTGATGTGGAAAAAGATTTTTTCAATTTGAACTAGTAGTTCCTTAGATTAGCGCGTTTAAAAAATAAAACAAATAAACAAACTCTTCAGCTTTATAATATGAGTATACAACATGTACCTCTACATTTTATCCCCTTGTTGCCCGTGGTCCTACTGCGTAGTTCTACTGGTCGAACCATGGGCAATTTTTTTTACCCGTGGTTCTATCAATCGAACCACCGTTCTTATAATATTCAATTTAATTGGCACTGGTCCTATTAAATGAGTAGGTCTACGGAAGATAATTTTCCTGTGGTACGATAGTACCAAAGTCTCCTTTTGAGGAGTAATGTGCAATCAACAAGATATCCACGGTGTCCTTAGTTCCAATATGTTCAACTAGTTGAACAAATGTGACAATTTTATCAAAATTTCAAAATGTGCTTAGTTGAAAAGTCCAATCACAACATTTTTATTAATAAGTAAATCAATAAAAAAATGTATTTATCGTTCCCTTAATTACATAATTGAAAAATAAACATCGAATAACATCAATTGGGTTTTAATACGACTCACATATTTTTGTGAATCTGAAAGTTTAAATTAAATATCATAATGATAAACAAAAATGTCACTAAAACAAATGAATATGAATGGGAAAGACAAATAAATTAACGGAAACACAAACAAATAGAATATAACACTGAATTTAACCTTAAAGCTATGGGATATCAAAAGGAGTACGTAGTACATAATTATGTAGGTATCAACGCAATTTGTCCAATGCATGTCCAACATTTATGTCGGCATTAAGTAACTCCATTTGAATTTGCAAAATAAAATTATCATTTTCAATCGCTGCCGTGGATCTGTTTCTTCTGTTAATTCCGTATTTTAAATTTGTAATTGCTTCCAAGTCGAATTTTTGTAAAATTGTCAGAAGACGTTGCAATGTTACTGTATTTTTGTTTATTGATTTATTTAATTTTGCATGCCATCCTTCAATGACGTTGTTTGTCCGGTGGCGCTCTCCAAAGACACTTATAAATTTTACTATATTATTTTTAAACCAATATCTATCTATGTAATCCACAAAATTTTCTATTTCAAAAGTTTCACTTTCGTGTTTTATGAATGTCCATCCTTCAGAAATTAATTCAGACGGCAACAACGGTAATGCTGCAGTTAACGAAACTAATCGCTTTTGTGGTTTATTTTTTGTAACTTGTAATGCTTTAGCTTTCCGCCAAATCGCCCGAGTCCAATGGTAATAGCACCCAATAATTTTAGATTCTGGAAAAACTGCTGAAATGGCATCAATTGCCGCCAGCTCATAATCGCAATGTATTTTTTGAGGTTGAAAATTTGGTAATTGCGATCTAATAAGATCATATAAAGTTATGTAAGTTTTCTCTTTTTTATCAGGCAGCAATGCGAAGATTAGCGGTACAACTTTTGTATGCATCGATGTACTATCTACATCTCCAAGTATGCTGTATAATTCAGCAAAGGGCTTTGGACAAGATTTAAATGTAGCATCTGTAAAAAATTCTTTAATGCTTGGAATCAATTTTCTGGCTTTTTCAGAGCAGAAAACAAGTATAAGCGTACCCTCATAAAAGTACTCTGCTAAAATGAAGGATAAAAAATTTTTAGGGACTTGTACCTCATCAAGGCTATTAAATACTGTTTTCGAGCAATTTATAGACTTATTTCTTATACTATAAAGACAATGTTGTATATTAGATAGAGAAGGTATAGTTTGTATAAAATTTATGCCTGAATCTTCAAGATTTGCAATTGCTTCATTATATAACTGAGGCATTGGGCGATCCGATTGTTTTACTGTCTCTTTTAAATTTGATATAGTTTTATCTACAATATTTTTTGCTGTGTTAGGTAGACACTGGTGGGTTTTTTGTTTAAGAACAACATTATCCTGAAAAAAAAATGTTAATTTATTTTATACACACATACAAATCGTCACGCCTGTCTCCCATTAGGCAGAGTTACTTATTTGTTTAAATAATACAAAGAGACACGGTTTCATTACAAGAAAAATACCTTATTAATCGTTATTATACCCACGCATTTCACTTTCTTATAATTAGCACAACGCCACACTGATGATTCATTTTTATATTGCCGCATTTTATAATATTGGCAATCGTCAAATAAAAGTACTGTACCCCCTTTTCTATTAATGAAAGAAATACTATTTGAATCGACTTCCATTGTGAAAATCCAAGAGAAACTGTATACTTAATAATAAGATATTATTTAATGCTAGTGGTTTAAAGTAGACTATTATAAATCAAAACGGAAAATGACAATGTCAATATGATTAATATTTAGAAAATTTTCCTGTGTGAAGTTTAAAAATAAAGAGAATCAATACTCCTTTTAGTTAGTAGAACCACGGGCAAAAAAAGTTGCCCATAGTCCTATCGATAGGACTACAGGTAAATTGATTTACCTTTGGTTCGATTGATAGAACCACGGGTAAAAAAAATTGCCCATGGTTCGACCGTCGACCTACGCAGTAGGACCACGGGCAACAAGGGATTTTATCCATGTTTGATCCATTCATGTGTTGTTAAACGTGCAGTATAATGTGCCAATTCTAAACGATATTTTGTTCAAATTTACTAACAAAAATTTTTTTTTTTTTTGAAACCTGTCACATTGTAAAACATGCAGCGGGGAACAAGATTGTTTTGATTATAAAGAGTCCATAAACGAACAATATTGAAAACAAATGCCTTTGTTGCGCGCTAGGAGTGTGTCCGATTGCTACGCAAGAGGTCGTGGGTTCGATTCCCACACTGGACACCACTTTGTGTGATCCACAAATTGTTGTTCCGAGTCTGGGTGTACTTTGTGTCCGTGACTTGTATGTTTGTAAAGGGTGTGTAACGGTTGATATAATAACAAAAAATCTAACGTTCACTTGACATAATATCACTTAATATAATTTTATTTAATATAACGATCAGTTGTCATATTGAACTGTAGATATAATTTCATTTTATCTAATTTCTTTTGATTTAATGAACACTTTTTATAATGCACATTTGACATAACATTCGTTTAGTATATAATTCCTTCGGGCTTTGGCCTCTAACTTAAAACTGAAATAAGATGTTATATTTTTATTTGATGTGTTAAGATTAAATAACTAATATAGCTATTGTATTAAGTTTTTGTTCTTCCCTTTATACCCTATACATCACCCAACTATTGTTACCAGGAGGATCTGGATGCAATCTGGACTTTAGGGCACCCCGACTCGGATAGGTTAGGTTAGAAGGGGATGGCGGGGTCTACGACCCCGCCATCCCCTTTGTGGTTTTTTTTTAAACCAACCAGAAGTAGGAGCCCCGCGAAGCGGGGCTCCGTCGACCAAGTCCGACCTCGACCAGAAAATTAGGTCAAAAGAACATTAGGTTAAATGAAAGTTATATTAAAAGAATATTATGCATTTTGAAAATTATATCATATGAAATTAGGTTATTTGATATTATAGCATATGAAAATTATAACATATGAACGTTATTTCAAGTAAAATTAGAGCATTTGTTATTATATCAAACATTACACACCCGTTTGTAAAGTCCCCCGCGACACCAAGCTTGTACCCTTTAAAATTTAAAATTTACACATTTTGGCGAAACTGATTAGGTACTGAAATCATAAATTCAATGAAAAATCGTTTTGATTTTCTATGTTTTCTTGCATTGTTAACATAATACCTACATGCCTCTTTTGGGTCGAACAGGAATTAATTTACACATTGTAATTTCGACTTTTCGAAGAAGAAATGGAAATGAACAGGTGCACTTGCATACACTTGTATGCAAGTGCACCTGTTCATTTCCATTTCTTCTCCTCTTGGCTTAGTATCAGTAAACTGTAATTGGGATTTAGCCGGCAGAGCTGATTTAAAGATCCAAATAACGTTGTCTTGCCACAGAATTTCCAAAACACTATCTTTTTATAAAATTACGGGTCTTAATCGCATGAATAATTTAAGATAAAATACCTTGTTTACTGCAATACGGTCGAAACGTCGGCCAATAAACAATGTATTTTACCTTACATCATTCACGCGATTAAGACCCGTAGTATATATAAATTTATAATGTGTACAAATCGCGAAAGTTTATCAACACTATCTTTTATAGGAGTAATAAGAATCGCTATGGCTCATGGTCTCCATGATCACCAACGCGTAAAAACATGTGTGGGAGTCTGTGACATAGGTATTGCACATCAATGTGGTGCTAGATCCGATAGTATTGTTGTGGTATAGGTATTCGTAAGAAAAACACGATAGTAAAACATATAACTAGGAATGCGTCAACAATAAACATAAAATTTATATTTAATATTTTCTAGGGCTGCTGGGCAGTCAAATTATTATCCATGGAATTTTATGCCTTCGTATTAGCGAGGGCATTAGTTGGAGTTTTGATGGCAGGTAGCTATGTTACCTGCCCTTTGTATACCAAAGAGATTAGCGAAGACAACGTCAGAGGAATGTTAGGGTCTTTGGTGAGTTAAATTTGAAATGTTCTATTTCAACCTTTTTACATCGAAAATTAAAAACCTGACTCATTAATTTACTCAAAAATGCCCAATACAGTAAACCTTCAGATCTAAAATGCTGAAATTTTACGATACGACTTCTTTGTGTTGTAGACCAGATATACAAAAGGAATTTAGGCACATTTTTTATCTTTTTATGGCCTATTAAAAAGATCATAAAATAAGTCATTATACTAAATTATATTAAGGTCTTTAAGTCATTTTACCTAAAATGACTTAAAGACCTAACAAGAAAGAAAGAACGTTTTAAATCTGCAGGCTCTTGTTTACCTAAACAAGAGCCTGCAGATTTAAAACGTTCTTTGAAATCTCAAGTTTTCCTGAACTGATAAATCCGGTAAACAGGTACTACCTGTTTGGAAAAAAAAACTAACGTTGTGCATTTTTGAATATTTTGGAATGGTCAGAGACTTTTTTTTATCAGTTTAAAAGTACTATCATTTATGTGGCTATACGCTATCGTACACAAACATGACAATTTAAAAAAATACAATGACATCGACGTGACAATTTAAAAGTTTATCTCTCAGAAAAAATGACATACTGAATAATATTTTTCGATCTTACTGATATAATAATAAAAAATATAAAATAATAAATTAAAATTGTGTACGATATCGCAATAGATGAATAATGTATTTAACCCATTGACGTAGAGAACAGGATTTCACTAAACCTCACAAAATTGACCACTCTCTAGAAAGAGACAACGCTACTTTGTGGACAATACTCTGTCTTTAACGCTTTGCAGTCAATATTTACTTTTTAATTAAAAGGGATGGCGCAGTCCTGGCCTCTACGTCATTGATTTAACCACATAAATGACAATACTTTTATACTAATAAAAAAAAAGTCAAGTTAAAAAAAATATATATATTTCATTTCTGCCGGCACTCCCGGAGTGTAACCCGTTTTTTTATCACTCATGCTGTGTGAGTTAGCAACTAACAAACCTATTTTATTTATAACAACTCAGAACACACATTCTATTTATCTTTGTAACAAACATATTTTTTCCAGATAATTATATTTCACACAACTGGCAATCTATTTCTATACATTATTGGTGATATACTAAGCTACCGCACAATTCTTTGGGCTTGTCTAGCGTTCCCAGCGATACACTTGGTGCTATTTATGATGATGCCGGAATCTCCATCGTATCTTGTCAAGACGGGTGATATGGAGGTTAGCTTATGATTGACTACCTATTGTTTATATTCATCAACTTGTCTTTGTTTATGTACAACATGTAACAGAAAGGTGTGATCAAACTTCATCTGTTGATAGTAAAGGGTCTTTCAAATAGAGCGGGTCGATGTTAATAATCTGTGGCGGCCATTTTGATTTGGCGGCATCTGTCAAATCTGTTTTTTCTTATTCAGTCACTGATGCCAAATCACCATGGCAAGTTACACGGTTGAGCAGCATGTGCAAATGATAAAACTTTATTATCAAAATGAGTGTTCGTTAGTGAAAACGTTGCGCGCATTGCGCCCATTTTACGGCAGACGCGGTGGCCCTTCAAAGTCTACTCTCCAACGATTGGTGACTAAATTCGAGACGACCGGTTCGGTAAACAACCAACCAACACCTTTACGTCAAAGGAACGCCAGATCGGCCGAGAACATCGCCGCTGTACGTGAGAGTGTTCAGGAGACTCCGAAGCAGTCGATTTCTCGCCGTGCACAAGAACTCGGCCTTTCGCAGACTTCAACTTGGAGAATTTTGCGTCGGGACTTGGGTCTGCATCCATACAAGATCCAACTGACCCAGGAGCTCAAAGTTAATGACCATAGACAACGCCGTGTGTTCGCTGAATGGGCGTCGGAACGCTTGGAAGAGGACCCCGATTTTGGCCAAAAAATAATCTTTAGCGACGAGGCACATTTTTGGATGAATGGTTTTGTTAATAAGCAAAATTGCCGTATATGGGATGACCACAACCCACATGAGGTTCACCAGATAGCAATGCATCCAACATAACGCAGGCCATCGCTCAGATTCAGCCGGATCTATGCAGCAGAGTCATTAAAAATTGGACCTCTCGGATTTGTGCCACCATGCGAAGCCGCGGCGGACATTTGAACGATGTCATATTTCATGCATAATGGCATAAACGGGCCTTTCAAATAAAAAATAAATTTCGTTAATATCTCACACACATCTAGTTTTATTCAATTTTAACATCGACCCGTCTTTGTTGAAAGACCCTTTATATGGGACAAATATATATTCCAAGTATATCTGCCATTGTGCCCTATGTGATTACATTAATAAGGCATAGTTATAGTGATTTCATTTTGTCAATTTTAGAAGCGAACTGCCTATTGTATAATGTTTAATTGTATAATTAACAATTGAATAAACACTCATTTAATTTTAACTAAAATTTTAGTTTTAAAACCTAAGTAGTTTTTGAAGTAATTTTTATAGGCATTTCTTGCCAAAGACTTTACAAATACAATAATTGCATTTTTGAAAGATAGAAAAATTTGAATCCAGACTCAGGAATCGAACCCGAGACTTCCGTAGCCAAACCGGGGCCAGAAGCCCGGCTTTCGTAGCCAAATCAAGTCTCGGGTTCGATTCCTGAGTCTGGATTCAAATTTTTCTATCTTTCAAAAATGCAATTATTGTATTTGCTAAGTAGTTTTGTTGAAATTAGGAAACATTCAGTATCATGAGTGACATGACAATCATTGATTTTGACTGTACCTTTCTGTTACACATTGCATATTAAAAGTATCAGATAAGTCAGTTATGTAAAGAATATGGGCCTTTAGAATTTTTTTTTATGTCACTTGATATTATAAAGTTGTGAACTCCTTCGTGAAAAATATCAATATTTTCTCGATTATAACGTGTTGCTTATGAATTTTAAGTAAATTGTGGTTTTACAGGAAGCAGCCAGATGTATTGCTTGGCTTAGATGTAGACAAGAAGATGACATAGTGGTATTAAATGAATTAATTAAAATAAAAAAAGAGCTGAAAAAAGATCAAGATAGCAATAAATTCGTATTGAAAGCGATCTGTAAGTATAATGCAATTTGTTTTTTTTTTTATAAAAAGATTTCCAAAACTTACCACAATGTTAAAACTTACCACGATGTTAAAACTTACCACAATGTTAAAACTTACCACGATGTTAAAACTTACCACAATGTCACAACTTACCACAATATTAAAACTTATCACAGTGTCAAAGCTTAACACAATATTAAAACTTACCACAATGTTAAAACTTACCACAATGTTAAAACCTACCAGAATGTCAAAACTTACCACAATATTAAAACTTACCACAATGTTAAAACTTACCACAATGTCAAAACTTACCACAATATTAAAACTTACCACAATGTTAAAACTTACCACAATGTCAAAACTTACCACAGTATTAAAACTTACCACAATGTTAAAACTTACCACAATGTCAAAACTTACCACAATATTAAAACTTACCACAATGTTAAAACTTACCACAATATTAAAACTTACCACAATGTTAAAACTTTAAAAAGTAGTTAATGATCCAGTTTTAATAGATGGCCATAAGAACTGGATAAAAAAAAACTACTTTTTTAACCTATGGAGGTGACGGGTTTCAAAGCATACAATCCGTTTATTGGCTTCTTCAATGGCCATTGCTTAAAAATGGGTGAAGAAGAACATTTTCAGGAAACTAAAATATCCAATGCGCATTGGACCTGCAAGATGAATTAGGGACGGTCCTCCTCTTAGCAATTGTATGTATGTCTCTGCAGTAAACATATTATTTAGGTAGATAATGTATGTAATGTAAAATGGTCTCAAGATACAGTGTAAGTGGCACAGTGGGAGTGTGTCCGACTGCTACGCACAAGGTCGTGGGTTTGCTTCCCACACAGGATAAAACTTTGTGTGATGAGCACGATGGTTTATTCTGTATGTATTTAGAAATATATAAGTATATTTATCAGCTATCTGGTTGCCATAGTACAAGCGCTGTTTAGTTTGGAATCAGATGACGTTGTGTGAGTTGTCCCAAGATATTATTATTATTTTGTCAGTTGTCTGTATCATTAATCATCATCACCATCGTCAACATTTGCAAAACTGTGTATGTAGTATTAGATTACATATTTACAGACATTGTCTAGGTCATTCACATTACAGTAATTGTTGTCACCCGACTATAATTTGTATCATCATTTTTATGTAAGATGTACCAATACGGATAAATTTCAGACATGATACAGTACTTACAGTTGTTTTCTTAAATCATAATTCTCTTTTTAGGGTTCCATAGGCAAAATGGCAAATCGGAATCCGTCAGTCCGTCCCCACCTTTGCTCAGAGATTGTTAGTGCTAGAAGGCTGTAATTTTGCAAGGATACACATATTACTTACGCCAACAAGTGGGTGTGATTTTTTTTTCGCCTACCCCATCGTGTGAGTTATCAAAAGATAGGTCTTTTAAAAACGTTTAGGGGTTGCAAACACGATTTTTAGATTTAGGGCTAAGTAGGCTTTAGAAGTTTACAAGTAACAGCTGATCAAAACTCAAACTCAAATATCTTTATTTCGTAAAATCAGGTTAATGATTATTTGAAAACGTCAAATTAATACATAGTAAAATAATTACAAATAAGAAGTAACAAAATTTTCGTACAAATTCCTTTGAAAAATATTATTAAGTAGATATAACGTTGTAAGTATGAAACAAATACAACAGAAAACCCACTTGTTAAGCCTTGTTCGGATAGGGGGGACTACGGAACCCTAAATTGTACGTGGCCCGACATGCATTTCCCCGTTTTTTTTATTGTAAGCTTTTATTTAACTTGCCCTGTATGTATATTAGTTAGTTTGTATGTTAGTTTGTGTGGATCAAATCTTGGAAGCTAAATTAGTACCACTTATTCATGTTATTTGATGACAATGCGATATTATAGTACCATAGACCTGATATGATGATGGAGTCGGAAGATGGGAATAGGAACTCCTAAACTAAAAAACAGGAACCTAGCAAGTTTGAATTGAATTTATTCGTCGAGACAAGTACTCTGATCCTAGATGATTTTCGGGGTCTGATGATAAAGTCGGTGGAAAGGTGGAACTCAACAGTCATGTATGTAGTTACATTACACGCGTTCCCCCCCCCCCCCCCCCTCGTGTTTGAGCTCGTTACATTTGTCTTGACAAGTGCTCTTACACTTGTACAGTGTTTAAAGTGTGATACTGGGGAGGATGGTGGTCATTGGTTCACTATTCAGCAGTCATGTCAGTCAGTATGATTCAGAAATAAAATTTTAAGTACAAAATGAACAGACTCAGAAATATGTCCAGTAAAAACTAAAAAATAAATAAATTGTTAAAACACTTTTAAATAAACATTTTTTTATTTAAATACTCTAGAAGGAACTAAATATTTTTTAAATTAAAGCAAACCCTTCAATCATATAAATAATAATATTATAATGTAACAAATTACTGTATTTGTTTTAATTTAAAAATATTTTTTCTCCTCTTAGAGCATCTAAATAATAGTTGGTTTTTGTTAATTATTTTTTTAATTATATACAGGGTGACTTTGAAATCAGTCGACAAATTGATAGGGGAGTATCAGCACCGTTAGTACTTACATTATGCATTGACAAATTGCGAATTTAAATTGTAAAAAAAACATCCGATTTTATTGCTTAAAACGACGGTGACAGGTCTATTAAGGTTTAGTAAACCAAAAGAATCAGTACATTATCATTATTTCCATATGTTTAAAACTTAAACAAATAAATAAAATGAACAAAGTTTAAAAATCGTACGACGCGCTATAAAAATCATATGATCATAATTTCGTAAAAACGTAGTTCATTCATAGGGTCATTGATCATAAACACCAAATAAAGAAAGTACAGAAGGTAACATTCAAACAACGCGCTCAATAACAACGGACACTTAAACACCGTTCACGGACACAAAATCTCGCGTCGCCTTCCGAACTACGTGGTCTAAAGTGATATTTATACCCTGTTCCATGTGAACGATGTGTATGTGCGCGTCGCTACGTATGAACGTTATCTTCTGTACTCTCGGTGTTTTGTGTAATGCACTCCCGACGACAAACCCGATCGGGGATTCCGCCGGCCGGCACGTGTAACGCGGGTGGTGCCGCTGGGGGGAATGAAACATACCGATATCGATACTTTTTCGAAATCACATACTTGTAAAGTAGCATTCTTGAATGTAAAGGATTGATATTTTTACAAGTGTTAATAGCTTTTTAGAAAACTTCTAGTACGTTCGCATACTCTATCCAGTATTCTAATAAAGTTTGTTAGGATTGTTGTCGAGTACATTTTAAACAAACTTCATTTATTTATAAAAAGAGGAATTGAAAACACAAATCATACTTACTAAGAACAATTAAATACATTAATACCAACACAGCATGCGAGTCACTTCAGTCCTCGTAAGTACAAGTACGAGTGAATAATTACAAGTATGTAACTAAAATAAGTAATGATCATTATCTACGGAAATATCGATGAATTTCATTTGCTCCCATAGTATCATCCCTAAACGGCGCGGGCGCGAGCCAATCGTTGCAAACAATTTCACCAGTCGGACGAAAGCTTAATTAGGTGACGGTCGTGTGCTGCATAAAAAAGTAATCGATTGTGTAGTTATCGAAGTTGTGTACTGTTAAGTGATAAGTTTTCGAAGATGCCTAGGGGTACGAGAAGAAACAGTGAACTTTTTGATAACCAAAAAATTTTAAATGTGGTGATTTGGTATAGCCAAACTAACAATTTAAAGGAAACGCAGCGAAAATGGCGAGAAAATTATCCACGGCAAAACCAACCGTCCTTAGAGAGGATACTAAGTGCCACTCGAAACCTTTTGGACTTCGGTAAGTAGTCTTCATGTTCCCACCCATGCCATGTAAAAGTATGAAGGAAAAATTGGTTTTACATTGTTTTGTTTCGCGGCATGATAGGTAGGTTAGGTACAGATAGTTCGTCGATTCGTTACCGTACCTAAAATAAGGCAGTGGACTGTATAAATATTATAATGGATAACAAAGAATCGTACAACTGTTAGTCGCGGTACTTAAATATGAGGACAAATAAATTGATACAAAAATTAGGTGCGCGAGCACGGTTGTGCGTTGGGCGCGTCGACCGGGGAGTCCCGCTCCCGCACCACGCCGTCCCCTGCGCGCCGCCTGAGCGCGGCGCTCGCTGTATTGACTGAATGACTCAACACTCTGTCTGTATTCATTCATGCTCACGGAAACAAAAAACGGCGGCGCATGGAGTTACATATTAGATACTAATGTATTTTTTTGTATTTTAAAGTATCATAGAACATTAATATTTTCTTCTAATAATATATCCTAAAAAATCTTGGATACACGCAGGTTTACTCATTGAAGTTTGTCGACTCAATTCAAAGTCTTCCTGTAGATTGTCTGTTATAGCTTTGACTTTATGTTTACTTCAACAGTATCAGACAAACTAGTATTTCGAGCATTCAAGATTGCCTTAGTAATGGCATTGGCGAGAGAATTCTGCGGTGCCATTCCAGTACTGAATTTTGCTGGAGAAATCTTCTATGATGCATCAAAAGGATCTGGTCTCATGTTGACGGCGAACCAACAAGCGATGATGTTGGGAGCAGTTCAAGTCATTGGATCGATCTCAGCGTTTAGTTTAGTGGAGAAAATTGGAAGGAAGGTAAGAGCTAGGCATAGAAAATGAAAACGAAGTATTTTAATTATATGGAGGTCTATGAATTTAAAACTTAAATCATTTTAGGCAGGTTGGCCTCTGACCTCCTGAACACAATTAGCCATAAACTTTTTTCGATGAAAGGTAAAGGCAGATTTAGAAAAAGAAAAAACACAACGACGAAGTAAGAGAAACAAGAAATAAAAAGAAAGCTCGAACATTTTTTTTTTTTTTTAATTGTTGAAAACAAATCTGGTTCTTACTAGAAAAGACAAAACACTTTTATGGTAACTTTTTTGTATTTTTTTTTTCAAAGACGACTCCCGCAGTATGGTACAAGCCCTGTGTCGCGGGGGACTTTACAAACATACAAGTCACGGAGACAAAGTACACCCAGACTCGGAAAAACAATTTGTGGATCACACAAAGTCGTCTACCGTGTAGGAATCGAACCCACGACCTCTTGTGTCGGACACACTCCCACCGCACCACAGAGGCAGTCATTTAGTCAGACTATGAATGTGTTTAGATTTACTTCCTTCTGTATTAACACAAAATTGTTTATACTTTCAGCCGCTGTTCTCTATAACAGCCTTAATATCGGGGTTGAGTATGTGTGCACTAGCATCTTGGTTTGTGGCAAGGACATATGAACTACGTGGAGTGGACTGGTTGCCCATAGCAACACTATGTTTATGCATCTTTTGCGACTCCTTCGGCCTCCAGCCTATTTCCGTTATCATTGTAGGAGAAATGTTTTCCTATAAGGTATGAAATTATCAAACCAAAATATCAAGTAAGACGTATAATTATTAAAAAAAATATGCGAAAGCATTATTAGATATGCAAAACTCTGGATGCACTTAACTCAATGTTGATAAGTCACGATCCATACTAATTTTGTAAATAATACAACATTTTGTTACATTGAATATAATATCGCTATCACTAGCTATCACATCATCACTACAACAGTAAGCCAACTCTCTTTCTTTAGAACAAAATTCATGAATTTTCGTTTACTTAAGTTTCTTAAGTTTACTGCGACTATTCTAATCAATGTTCGAGTAAACACAAGAAGTTCAAACCCATGGAAGATTTTCTGGAACGAGTGGATAAAATAGATGCTCCTGGCTCTGTATACAACCACCTCATTTTTGATAGAAACTCCTTTTTTATTGAATTAGAGTAGGCCTCCTGATATCACCTTTGCATTCACAGTATCGAGGTACAGTGATGGCAGCATCGAGTGCATCAGGATCACTCTCTGCTTTTCTTCAAATGTTGGTCTACAAACCAATAGTCAATGGAATTGGTTTTCAATTAACCTTCTACTTCTTCGGCGCTGTCTGCCTCATAACAGCACTGTACGCACTTTTAGTGGTACCTGAGACAAAACGAAGGGGATTAGAAGAGATTTATGAAGACTTGAAGACAAAAAAAGAAAAACAATTGGCAACAGTTGAGAAAAAAATGAACACTGAGGTCTAAAAATAGAACAAACAAACACTATAGTAAAAGTTCTGTTTATTAAATGGGTGTATAATAAGTAAGAAGTAATTATTTCATCACTCCTCGTTGTTAATGACCGTGTTATTTAGTCTGAAGTATATATTCTTGATTATAAAGTTATTCTTCATCGAGTAATCACACTTATCGTACCGTTCCAAAAGCAATTTACTAATTAAAAGACGAGTCATTACTTTAAAATATTATTGCACGTCAGCCTGTCTGCACATTATAGATTTTATAGATGTAATAAAGAATTTTAAACTCAAAATGTCTCAAAACCGTGATGATATTTTTTTAAATAACTTAATAAGACAAGATATACAGTTAGCATTTCGTCCATTAAACGTTTTTGCAAAATCTTATAATTTGTCCCAAGTACAGCATTAGAAATAACTGCATTGCGCCCAATAACCTTAAATCTAATATCCTTTCGGCATGTGGAGCTTTACTGTTCATAATTGTTTCTTGTTTTAAAGGCTATTTATCATTATTTTGATGTAGGATTCAGACAATATTCAGTTATTATCCGCGCTATTATATGTGTTTTTGATCATATCGCTTTATTTGTTGGATTTGTAATAAATGCAGTTGTCAGTGTCATTCAAACGAATAACAACGTTGATTTTGTGTTGACTATTCAAGAAATACATACATACATACATATCAACCCATATGATGGCCCACTGCTGGGCACGGGTCTCCCCAGTAGAACCTACTAGTATGTAGATCCTGGGGGTAATTGCCATAATCGCCACGCTTGGCGAGCGGGTTGGTGATCGCAGTAAGGCTTTAAATACGCAGAGGACGCTGCTGCCCGTCCTCCGGGGTGAAATCCCTTAGTCGCCTTGACGACACCCACGGGTAGAGATGGGGTGGTACTATTCTTAAGCCGGCACCACACGGATACATTGCATTTTAAATTCAGAAGACAATTTTAAAAAGTACACGCGTGGAAACTGGATGTGTACTATTATTGTCTTTATTTTCTACTTAGTTTATCTTATTTTGGGCTTCTCAGTGTATGAATCAAAAACACGTCTTGTGTTTTGGTGTTTTATATTCTTGATAAGTTTTGACATAAATCTAGTGTACGCCATTAGATCGATACAGCTTCTAAAACATAAAGTTGATCTTTGGAATGATGCAGTATTAAATTCTAAAACTGGAGATAAACTCCTATACGAAACATTATTTGTGACTTATATAAAAATATTAAAATGTTACGAAATCTACAAAAACTGTTTCCAGCTGTTGGTAAGTCTATAAAAACAATGTTTCTATTAAAAAATACAATAAAAATACATAAAATATGTTGTTTTCAGATACTTTATCATATTATTGAGAGCTTTTTACACGCTTTAGCTTATATTGAAATATTCATTGATTTCTTGAAGTTTGCTGATAACATTACCTATTACGTAAGTATCTTTCAAAGAACGAAGAAACAAATCAATTTATAATTTTGTTTAACCTTGTAATAATTCTTGGTTTTGGTTAGGATAACCAAATCATAAACCTAATAAACAGGTTTACCGTGAATATAATTATGATAAGGTTGATATCGAGAAATATAAACCTAAGTCTACATTTTTATGAACTGTTTTGTGCTATGTAATTTCCTTATAGTAGGAGAGACGCTGAATATCGAGCTTTACCCATCTGATAACCAGATGAGACATATTTTTGATTAAATTTTATTGATTTGACACACCTATGAAATAGCTTGCCAATCGAAAAAATTTCATGGCTATATTTATCTATTTTAAAATTTCAAAATTTTTTAATTATCTTTCTTTCGATATCATTTTTTACCAAAACATATACTCTATGATAAAAACGATCAGTTCAGAGTGTTAAAGGGTACGAAAAAAAGCCATAAATACTTTTTGATGGGCAAGCAGTCATAGACGTGTTTATAAATCAATATTTTTTTTTATAAAAAAACGAGCAAGAGCCAGTAATTTTAGTGCAGAGCGGAAATAATTTTGTTTAAAATATTTGTTAAGTGCTACCTTTTTGATTTTTGACGTGATAACGTCTCATAAATCGATGTCATGCTCGCACGAAAAAGTTTCACGTTTTTGGTTTGCTAAGCAACAGTCACGTTATTAATTGGTTGCTAACGAACAGCGAATGGCACACAATTGGAACTAACGTCATTGATTGGTTGTAAACAGCGCGAATGGTCATATGTTACCAATGTTTTCATAACACATTATAACCTAAAATTACCGTTTGTAAACCGACTTTACAGACAACCTTTTTTTATATTGTTTGGTCACCCAGTTCAAAGGATAATAGGGGTAGACACAAATTAACAGTATATTTAAAAGCCTATCACAGTCCACCGCTGGACATAGGCCTCTCCAATTGCATGTCACTTTGTTCTATCTTCAAGTTCTCGCATCCAGCTCCTGCCAGCCGTTTTGCGTAAATCATCACTCCACCTGGCCTGAGGGCGTCCTACACTACGTTTGCCGAGATGCGGTCTCCACTCAAGAACTTGTAACCTCTTTGAAAATATGGCTGTCTGTAAAGTCGGCTTACGAGCAGTAATTTTCAAGCCACAATACTTCAGCCTATCAGACTTTTTCGTGAGTGCAGCCGGTCATTGATTTATAAGACGTTATCACGTCAAAACGCTAAAATGTTTTTTTAAGACCTGTCGAATGATGTACCACACAACGATGTTAACTAAAAAAATATTTGAGTTTCTGTTACATGCATGGAGTGATATTTATTATTTAGCTATCAAACTAAGTAGCAGCTACTAAAATCTTTTCACTAAATTTAATCAATATTCATTGTGTAGTGTTTGAGGAAAATGCCTGTGACATATAGACGGACAGACAGACAGACAGACGGACATGACGAAACAAAAGGGTTTCATTCAAAGTCAAATTCAATGTCAAAATACTTTATTCATTTAGGTTACAAATGCAACGCTTATGAACGTCAGACAACATTTCGCAAGAGTCAAGCCGTGAGAAATGAACTTGGCAATAAAAAGTCATGGCCACTTTTTTAAATGCCATTTTTTACAATATATGTATATATACAGTAAAGCCAGTAAGGTGCTGCAACCATTACACCATGAAACTCACGCAAGCAATAACCATAGTACGTAAACTGGTATAATCAAGTTTTAAATGAATTAGCCTCCTACGGTGTGAATGGGAGCATCAACTTACAAAATACAGAAGAGGATAAAGACAACATGCGATTATTAAAAGAAAAACTACTTATTTGTGAACCATTAATTAAAAAATAATAAACCTATAAAATGATAATGACAAGGCCGACCAGTCACCCCAAGTAGCACCCGTTCACGACTTTGACGCATGGTTCAGCCATCATCCCCTTTGCCATAATGGAGAGAAGGAAGACGAATCGACCCACACCACCACCACAAGCGACGACATTTTAGTAAGCATGACGATCCCTGACATTACATCTCATAGAAACGAAAATAACCTTATATAATTTAATGAAGTACGATCACCAGTTAACGTTACTAAAAATTTCAATTATCTAGTAGTACTCTGAGAATATACAATTTAATATATAACACAAATACCTACATTATTCTGCATTTTTACATTTACGACCATGAATTTACATAATTCAAATAACCAGTTTATACAATTAAAAAGAAAAAAGGAAGAAGAAAGAAAACCAAGATAAAATTTGAAAATTTAAAAATAAATAATATTATACAAAATAAAATTCATACTTTTGGCATTTTTGCCATTTTACGAAGACAAAATGGCAACCCTAAAAATATGTCGCACCGAGTTAACAGATAGTTAACAAGTAAAGATCGATATTCAGTGTCTCTAACGGCCAGTCTCAATAATCTAACTATCGATGGATTTGGCTACTAGAGGTATATATTTATAAAATATGTCAAAATTCTACCTTTAGTAGCCAAATCCGTCGATAGATAGATTATTGAGACCGGCCGTTTTGACTACAAGTAAGTTTTTTTTCAAAATTGGAAACGATTTTTTATTACATTAAATAATTATTGACAGAAACAGAATATTGGTAAAGGAATAATAATTTCGGCTTGGTTGTTAAAGAACTTAATGCTACAAACAGCTTTATCTTTACAATGCGAATCATTTTATAATGTCGTCAGAAAAGCGCAGGACATCTGTAAAGTACAGATTGAATCGGATCACTCAGGTAATTATACTAAAATGTGTTATAGAATATACATATAAAGAAAAAAACTGTAAGGCCACGCACAATGTCCTTACATTCCATGGTCCCTCCCCCCCCCCCCCCATCCGAATAATGGGGCTTAAGAAGTGAGTTTTAAGTTGTGTTTGTTTCATACATACAACTTTAACTTATCGCTACCTAATAATAATTTTCAATGGAATTGTACGAAAAATTTGTTACTTCTCATTTGATCAACTTTTACTCGTAAAATTATAAGCCCTACTTAACTGTGATAGTTGATCTTTTAATTTCACTAAATAAACTGCTACTGTGATTTTTTTCACATGCCTAATATCAACCATTTAGCTGGGACGGGGGGGATGCTCTTTAAAGCTTAATATTTCACCAACGGATACCGAAATCGAAAAACGGTCTTCATGACCCCTAAACGTTTTTGAAAGACATCTATGATGATATCCTACACAATGGAGTAGGTGAGAAAAAAGAATCAGATCCCTACTTGACATAATATGTTCTATATTATAGAGGAGGAACCCTAAAAAAAAAATGTTTTTTCAATTTCAATTTTATTCTTTCACTTTGTCGGCGTAAGTACCTATATTCATGCTAAATTACAGCCCTCTAGCACTAACAGTCTCTGAGTTAAGCTGCAGACGGACGGATGTATGTACATGCCGAAAGTATAAGGGTTCCGTTTTGCCATTTTGACTACGAAACCCTAAAAAAATAAACTATCCAATTTGGAGGTTAAAAAAAGGCATAACAATTTTTAAAAATAGCAATGTTAAAAATACCGTTAGTCAATAAAACATGTTTAATTCCAAAAATGGTATATTTAATTGTATACTCTTAATCCACAGCTGAAAAGGTATTATACAAAAACATTCAAAGAGTACACAAGACGACGTTTACGAAGATGACCGCATGCGGCCTATTTGAGCTGGACGCTTTGCTAACGATACGACTGGTCGGATTGCTCACACAGCATATTATTGTATTACTACAATTTGCACTTTAATAACTGCATGATTTAATTATTCCCAGGGATACCTTTTTTACTCATAATGATTTTTGTCCTATTTAAAATTGTCATAATAAATTAGGCATAATTTTCTTTGTCATAAAAATAGTGTGCCATAACTGGTTTTTAGCATACTGTGTTATTAAGCATAAATATTATATATCCTATTATATTTATTCATAACTTTGATATGCATAAAGTTGTAAAGCATAATAATTAGTTTCCATAAGTAACACGTCTCATAATCGACTCTTGACATAATCAAAATTTGATATAATTATGAAAATAATACATAATATTGTTAGGTCGAAATTAATTATCTTTAACACCCCGACTCAGAGCAATCCGACTCGGATAGGTTAGGTTAGAAGACTAAGGCGGGAGCGAAGCGAAGCGGAGCTCCCGCCTTAGTCTTCGTGTTAGGTTTTTTTTTTTAAACCACCCAAAAGTAGGAGCCCCGCGAAGCGGGGCTCCGTCGAAGATAGTACAATTTTATGCGCCTACATGTTTGACGATAGCAATGTATAAAATAGTGTAATATTGTTATTAAAACTTTTGTAGTTAATTTTTCGGCATATAGTTTGTATGCTTATAATAGTTATGGTTATGCGTCGTTATGCGTAAGTAAAGTTATGCTTTGGCATAGTATGCGTTTTAAATATTATGCTTATAGTGATTAGGATTAAAAAATTATGATTAAAAAAGTTATGACGCATGAGAATTATGCGTAACTAATATTAGGAGTATAAACATTATGCAATGTTAAATTATGACATAAAATCGTAGGAATAAAAATAGAGAACCTTATTCCCATACCCAAAATAACAATAAAAAAAGTTGTTAGGCCCTAAAGGAGAAAAGAGCAAGATAGGAGTGATCTCATTGAGCTCGCGCCTCAGTGAGCAACATTTGTTAATAACAACTATACTTTTTAAAAGTATGAATACCTACATTTAAGTCAATACTATAGATTAGGGTATGATGGAACTGGCATACCTGATGAGTAAAAAAAAACAACAATTTTAATTTTTTCTTCTTCTTCTTTTTCATGAATTGCCTCATGGATTGCCATATCAACTTTTGCGGTATCCTGTCGAACCGTCGATTGATCGTCGATCAGTTCTGTCTTTTTGAGGTCTACAAACACCTCAATCGTCAATTCTTTATTAGCCCAATGTTTCTCCATAAGAAATATCACAGTTTGAAAAGCATCTGTTGTGGATATTACTGGACATTAATTTGGTAAAGCGGTTGTTCAGAACGCGTTCCCAGACCTTCGGTGTATGCGAAGTCAGCTTAATATTCCTTTACTTACCACAATCGATGACGTCTCCTTTATTTTAAAAAAAAATATCTAGGTACCTCGGTATCCCGCTTTGACTCTGGGATTTTCTTATTTATGAGCATATCATGAGTTTAGCTAGCCACTCTATAGCAATCGGCCATAGTAGCTTGTTCTTCATTTTTTATTGTTTTTTCACATGCTTTATTACTTTTGATAGTCTTTGCTTTTTTGTTATCTAATAATACGTCTGTAAAATAGAATTTCATGAATCATATAAATTTTATCTTTGAAATGATGGCAAAGAGAAGAAATCTTATAAGTATTTGCAAACAAAAAATAGGAAAAGAGTAGAAAATATTCAATTTCTTTGAGAAAGAGAGGTCATAGTGCTATACGCAGAAAGAGTAATGCATGCCTAATAGTTTGTATTATAAATTATATTTTTAATCCAAATAAATATTTCAGAAGTAGACTTTATTATTTAATAACCCAGATGGCTGACATTGATGTCCTTCATTAAAGTAATAGCTTTCGTTCTTTTGTAAGTATTCAAGATTATTAGTACTATTACTAAATTAATTTACACTAATGACAAAATGACATGTATTACTTTGGATTCTTTTTGTATTTCTGCTTGTCTACGCCTTATACATATTTCATTTTCATGAAGAATATAAAAGTATTTTTTTTTCAAACTTCACGATGTCAGGTCGATATTTTGCCAAATAACATAATTAGAAAAGACGTACAGTCAATGCTTCGTCCTTTGAATTTTTTACAGAGCATTATATTTTGTCCTAAGTACAGGATTAAAAATAACTTAATTGCTCCAAATAACATTAAATCTAATCTAATTTCAGGATGTGCGACATTGTTATTTATACTTATATACTTTTATAGAGCTTATTTAACATATTTTGACCTTGGCTTTACCCAATATTTAAGTTCTGTACGTATTTTCATATGTTTCTTTGAGTATATTTCATTCTCAATAGGATTTATACTTAATACAGTTACCGCCGCTAAACAAACAAAAAACAGTATTACTTTTGTGTTAGTCATTCAAGAAGTACATTTTAATTTAAATTCTGAAAAGAATTTCAAAAGATACACTCGTGGGAATTGGATCAGTACTGCAAATCTAATTGTCTTCTACTTAACCTATGTTATTTACGGCACCATAATAAATGAAGCAGGAGCACATCTTGCGTTTTGGTGTGTATTAATATTGATTGGTTTTGACATAAATCTAGTGTACGCCATTAGATCGATAGAGCTTCTAAAAGATAAAATTGATCTTTGGAATGATGCAGTATTAAGCTCAAGAAGTACTCGAGATGAACTTGTGTACAAAACATTATTTAAAACTTATGTTAACATATTAAAATGTTATGAAATCTACAAAAACTGTTTCCAGCTATTGGTAAGTCTATAGTATTATTGTGATTGAAATTAAAATATATAATTAGAATTACATAGAATATGACTTTCAGATTCTATATCATATTGTGGAGAGTTTTCTACATGCTTTAATTTATATTGAAATATTCATTGATTTCATGAAGTTTGCCGATAACATTACCCTCTACGTAAGTATCTTAAGATAAAAATGATAACAAAAATGTAATAAATTGATCATTAAAAGGGAAAGCCACCACGGCCTCTTTATTTGTGAATCCCAACGATTGAAGAAGTCAAAGAACACCCTTTATACAATAACAGACATAGATTGACCAACGAGTCTATTGAAAAGAAAGACCTGCAACAAAGACAATTAGTAGTAGGTAAGAAATCTCACCAACTCTAGTGGCGGCACTTTTGGACTCTTGACTCCGTGAAATGAAACTTTGACACATATGCCGCCCCTACACGAGGCATCCTCAAGACACACTCAGACTTCAGCCGCTGCCGAAGACAGGATACCCTTGGCAACTTAAATTGTTTTACAGATCTAGGTGGATTTGATAGTTTCCTCCTCAATAATCAATTTATATTTATTAGTTATAGAAATATTTAATTTGGGTTAAATTTGTAGGAACAAAATATTGCCAAAGGAATAATGATTTTGACTTGGGTGATAAAGAACATTGTATTAGAAACAGTGCTATCAGTGCGATGTGAATCATTCTATAATGCCGTTGGTAAAGCCCAAGATATTTGTAAAAGCAAGAGTGATCATTCAGGTATATATACGTTTTTAAATATATGAAGGAAAATTTAAACTCTGGTGGAACCTGA
Organism: Herminia tarsipennalis; assembly: GCA_945859575.2. NCBI lineage: Eukaryota > Metazoa > Arthropoda > Insecta > Lepidoptera > Erebidae > Herminia > Herminia tarsipennalis. Next base: position 18,265,377 of record OX243849.2, on the reverse strand, counting down.
ACCGCCGATATAGAGGTTTCATTTATTGTTTTTAAACTTTCGCGATTTTTATACATATTAGATATATTTCGGGACTGAATCGCGTGAATTATTTAAAGGTTAGCCCGACGTTTCGATCGAATTGCACCCGTCGTGGTCACGGGTCGACTTTCGGGTAAATGAAAGGTTCGTACCTTTAAATAATTCACGCGATTAAGTCTCGTATCTAATACAGGTTTCAATTATCTCTTCCGTGGGTTTCAAGCTCAATAACAATGATGTAATTGAATTAGTCTAAATTAAAAATTGTTGGATTGAAGCGCATTTACTTATTGATCGTTTTCTTGAAAAATCTGATTAAATCATGGATCGAGCTTGAGCATTGATAGTCATAGTAGTACTATAGTAGTATAGCAAATCTATCTGGAAAATGTGGAACGTTGCGCCGCCACCAAATAAACTAGGATAAGGGCAGGAATCTGGAATCTGCTTGGAAAAATCAATTTTTAGGGTTCCGTAGCCAAAATTACGGAACCCTTACAGTTTCGTCATGTCCGTCAAAAACATTTTCAGATTTCTAACAAACTTTTTAGATTGATTAAATGTTTTTGGAAATAATCGCTTCGAAAGTTGCATAAATTTGTAGTCGTCCTCCTTAATTTTGAACCATGCGATTAAAAAAAATTGGAAAAAAAATCACAAAGGTAGCGCTTAATAAATACTTTAAACTAAAATTATATCGGACATGATCGGAAATACCGTCGTATTGAGTTATTGCCGACTGCGTTTCTCAACAAAAGTGCCATGAACTTATGCTCTTCTGCTGATGCAATTATTCAAAGCTGCGTATCCCTATCCTGATCATGGTCCGACATGCTATTACTCGGTTTTAAACTTAATACTTTTATCTACAGGTGAAAAGTTCCTGTACAAAAACGTCCAAAGAGTACACAAGGCGACGTTTACCAAGATGACTGCCTGCGGACTATTCGACGTAGATGCTTTGCTAACGATACGACTCGTCGGACTGCTCACTCAACATATTATTGTGTTACTGCAGTTTGCTCTTTTGTAACAACGGGAATTATTATATTAATCTAATAACTTACAGAAAAAATCATTGTCATGTGAATCTTTTTTTATTCGAGTCCTAAAATAATTTAGCACAATATTATGTTTAATATTAACAAAAGAAACAATTCTAGCTTTATTAATGTATTTGCAAAATTTTATTTCGTGAAAATTATGCACAAGATATTTCAAAACTATTCTAAATTACATCAATAATAATACAATTTAAACAAGATAAACACCTACAAAAAGGAATTAAAAACAATGACAAAACCGTTTAAATAGAAACTATGGGTATTTATTAAAGTCTTAAAAATACAATTTAATATAATTTGTTTTAATTCTTACAAAGTACCAAATATGATTTGTATTTTGTTTATTATTTTATTTATTTTAGGCATTTACCCATAGAAATGTACCTATATATTTCATACAACATGAAACTTTGCTTTGCATTTAATCTTTGTAAGTTTTTATGGCACATGGCTTAGGAAGCGATGCAAACCACACATTGCCGCCAAAACCCTTCTTTTATGAAACAGTGCAACAGGCAATTTGGAACTCGCTACAAACGCCACGAATTTGATTTTCAAATTCCAATCACACAGGTTGTACATTAAAATAAAATACTCCACATATTAACCATCTATGACATGTGATATTTTTACATAATATACAAGAAAACTAATTATACAATTCACACAATCACATAGGTATTTAATTAAACATTTAACATATTACAGTTATTACACATACATACAAAATTACATTTACAAACTAAGTATTACGCATTACCTTACATAAAAATAATTATATAAAAATTAATTCATTTTTAATTAGGTATAGGTATTATAAATCAAATCAAAAATAATAATTCTATATCTACACTGTCTATGTCTATACTGCAATAAAAAATAATCGATCTAGAGTTTGACATAAATTATTCTTTATCATCTCTACGGTTGATCATGGTCGTACATACTTTGGAGACTCAGTACTTGCGCCTGTAAAAGTGGTACATTCGTCACAAGGTATTTCGCTACACATTGCACTTAATAAATAAATATAAACTTAGCATTAATTAACCTGGACTTAGCAAACAATATCAAGAAAGATAAGTCTAACTATATATTTACATTAATTATACTTTTACTTATTATACCCCAAACTGTACTTTCGGCTATCTTTTATTTGTACTCTACTACATCTCTACAATTATTGCAAGTGTTCTGAGCTAACTGGCCCGCACATCATCTATTGTGCAATGGCTAGAAGGAAATTGGAGATGGAATTTTTATTATAACAAAAATACTTAATCTTAAACAAAGAAAAACAAATACTACAACTATAAATATTAATTATGAAGGCCATAATATTTAAGAAGCTAAAACCACTACATTTCTGGACCTAAAAATGAACAGAGGGGTGTATTATCATAACCCGCTATAACGCTTTTTGACCAAATTTAAGGTAGTACCACCGATAGAAAGCTCTTTAAAATTGCTTTGAAATAGGTAGCTGAGTTAGTAACGAAATACACTAAAACATAGAGAAATCCGACAGTAAAGAACGATCTCAGGATCAAAAGCCCCTATAACATCGTATGTTAGTATCAAATGCCTCCATAACTCAATCGACCAATGACAGCACCGTATTTGTGTCACCTGATCGTGAAAAAAGTATGGCGATTGTTTAGTGTCAGTTAAAAAGTGTGTGTGGTTTTTTATCAAATTTTATGGGAAAACATAGACGAATTAGCCCAATTTATACAAAAATCAGATCCCAAACAGGCTCGGAAACGACCACGCGATAAATCGTCATGGAAATGTGAAGTGGCGCGCAAAAAACGGTGAGTGAAAATTTGTCAACAATCACTTCGATAGTAAACGAAAAAAGTTTTACGCAAGATGTTCCCAGCCAGTCGTATAAGTACTTACCTGAAGTGAAGTTCAATAAGTTTTGGTACCTATCAAAGATTTATTTACGCGATCTCGTCCCGTTATTAATTACAATGAATTTACATAGTGTAAGTTTAAAAAGTGAATTGAATAAGTTTTTGTTTGTTACTTGACTGCGGTGAAGCCAAAAAAGGAGGTTTATGTTTGACCTGTATGTATATATGTTTGCATGTATGTATGTATGTATGTCCGTTTCTATGTATGTCCTCTCTATTTTCCTTTGTAACTATAAAACGGCTGAACCTATATTGATAAATTTTGATTTTATAAATTAAATACTTGGTTGGGAGTTCTCCAAATGTCCCGTATCTACTGCGGCGAAGCCAAAAAATGAGGATTATGTGTTTGACCTGTATGTATGTCCATCTCTATGTTCCCTCGTAACTACAAAACGGCTGGACCGATATTAATAAATTTTGATTTTTTAAATTAAATACTTGTTTAGGAGTTCTCCGAGTGTTCCGTATCTATGTGTGTATGTAGCTGTAGGTACCTATATAATTTTTTCATGTATTTCATTCAGGTACGAACCCAAGAAACTGCCAGAATTTCCACAATGTGGGCACAACCAGAAAGCTTTTTGCTGTGCCAGGTTGTCATGCCAAGACATAAGAAGGTTCCACAAAAATTTTTATAAATGCACGACGAAACTTCAACAAGATAATTTTATTCTGAGATACTGCACTATAAAGCAAGCGCGCAAATTCAAGCAAAACAGCAGCAGGAACTTCACTATAAAGTATACTATATGCACGAGAGACGGATCACTAATATCCGTATGTCAAAAAACATTTCTGAATGCTGTGCAAATAAAGAAAGATCGGGTTCAAGGGGTTATGAACAGATTTTATAAAAACGATGGCTCTCCCCTTAAGGAAAATAGAGGCGGCGATCGAAAAGCTGCTGTGTTTGAAGCAAGAAGACTGTCAGTTCAGTGGTTCATAGAAAAGTTTAAAGGCCAAGAAAGCCATTACTGTAGGTCGCAAACAAATAGGCTATACCTGCAAGCCGGATTAAACATTCGAAAAATGTGGCGAATGTACAATAACGCAAGAGACGCTGATCTAAAAGTAAAACAAAGTTTTTTTCGAAAGATATTTAACACCGACTACAACATCGGGTTCGGCTCACCAAGAACAGATGTCTGCTCTACTTGTATATCATTGCAAGAACAACTGAAAGTTGAAAAAGATCCGGCAAAAAAAAATGAGCTTATCATTCAGAAAAGAATTCACTCTCTTAAATACAAGGCTTTTTACAGCATACTGAAGGAAGAGAGTGAAACGACTAAAACGATCAGCTTTGACTGCCAAAAAAATCAGCCACTTCCAAAACTGCCGGATCAATCTGCATATTTCAGTAGACAATTTAATTTTTACCATTTTGCCATAGTTGAAGGCAATTCAAAGGCTAAACTCGGAAAAGAAAATGTACATTCTTATTACTGGAATGAGACGACTCACGCCAAAGGGGGCAATGAAATCATAAGTGCCGTATACCACTTTCTTCAGAATTCCGCGATCCCAGAACATGTAAAAGTTCTACGTATAGTGTGTGATGGTTGTTCGGGCCAAAATAAAAACACGGGCATGATCAGCATGCTAGGCAAATGGCTTTATACCGAAGCTCCAACATCTAAAGAAAGTTGAATTGATTTTTCCAGTTGTAGGGCATTCGTTTATACCACCCGATCGTGTCTTCGCTAAAATTGAAAACACATTGAAGACAAAAGAAGTCATAACTTCTCCATCAGAATATGTAGCTGTTTTGGAAGAAAATGGATCATGCGTAGACCTTGCGTCTATTCCAGTTTATGATTGGAAGACAGCTTACGCTACCGTTATTAAGCCGACGTCATCCTGGAATTTCGCATTTATGAAGGCTAAACGCTTTTTTATAACTCGCAGTAAAACAGAAAATGTTTTAGTTCAAGGAGAAGAGGCGTATCGAATGGAGACAAATTTAAAAAAAATCGTGACTAAAAAGAACAAAAAAATCATAGATATTTTACCGCAAATAATTCAGCCACACATCATTTTGCCAAAGGCAACGAAACTAAAAGATGTTTTTGATCTCCTCGAGAAACATTTTGGAAAAGAATGGAGAAATTTACAATGTTTGGAATATTATAAAAATTTAGAAGCGAATGTAAGTAATGATCATGAAAGGCCAATCACTGAAGATAACAATCACCAAGATCAGGAGTGTGACGGTTTATGTGAGCCAGGCTTTGGAGAAGTGCCGTTACATATATAAAACATAACCATCTAATATATAATACTTTTTATTATTTGTCAAAAATGTAAGCAGTACAGTTACAGTAGTAGTAGTACAGTAGTTAGTAATGTGCCTACATAATATTTTAAATAAATAATAAGTATAACATTTTAGAATTATTTTATTTTATTTAAGTACCTACCTACGCAGCGCAGGTAAATATAATTTTTAATGTTTAAAATCTATTCTACAATCGCATACCTAGTAATAAATTTACTTGCCTGATCCTATTAATGTTGCATAACGCCATCCACCTGCCATTATATTGTTGTTTTTGGTTGGTTGCAAAACCCCCCAAAATATGACTGCTTATTTTCAAAATCCACTATTACTTAAGGTTAGTTTCAAATTCCTCTAAAATGGATTTTAATTTGCTTCTATTTCTTTTTTTTATTTATGTTGTCTGTTGGTCAAGCTCAAATTAGTGTTGCCATGCCATAGAGCAATCGTTATGACCATAAACTATGAGTTTCTATTCTGTTGGTCAAATTTAAACAGTTATTTTTAGCCTGTGAAAATTCGGGAGAAAATGTTTTAGTGGGTTTTGATAATGCACCCCTCGTCAGTAAAATGAATTGGAAGGTCCATATAGAACATGTTTGCATCAAACTATCGCAATATGCCTACGGATTGTATAAACTGAGAAATATAACAAGCATGCCATCATTACTTATGAAATATCACGGGGTTGTTGGCTCCACATTACGCTATGGAATTATATTTATGGGCAACTCGACCGATAGGTCTCTACTATTTATAGTCATAGCACGAAAACTATGTATATAATAGTGGATAGTTGTAGGCTATATTTTTAATACTATAAATTACTTACTTTGCCGTGTATTTATACTCAGCTATGTGCAATTTTCGTTAAATTAAGTGAAGAGCTCTTATTTAAGCGGACACGTGCACGTCATGTTGTTAAGATACGAGTATGTGCTGTTTTTAGTAAAACGACACTTACGAATAAAAGCTTTTTCTGAATGGCTCCTCGCATTTACAAAAAGTTACCTTCGGAAATTATAAACATTAAAATTAAGAGACTGTTTAAAATGAACCTGAAAGAAATGTTATTAGATAAATGTTATTATTCAATACGAGAATTCTTGGAAGATTGGTTTAGGTAGTTGATAAATTATGCAGTCTTTGACATAATTGTTAATATAATAGATGTATTTAATATATTAATTTGATATTCTCTTATTAAATGCTGCAATCATAGGTTAGTTTAACAATAATTAATAATTGACTCAATATTCTAATTGTTACTGACATTTTCATTGTATTAAACATTTATTATTTTATACCTACCTAACATATTGTAAGTTTATATTTACATCTTCTATATTATGCAAATAAATAAGTGAATCTATAAATATTGTCACTTTAAGCATTTAGGTATTTCTGAATGTTCTAGAAACAAATTTCCTTAGGCCAGGTATGCAGTTTCCTATAGAATAAACATGTTAGTATTTAGATAATGATATAATTTGATCTGGTAGCTTATTATATTTTCATCGGATAACAGCTTCTTCTAAACTGTTCCAATGATATGCTAGGTAAGAGTAATCTATTGTTTTTCTTTTTTTTAAGAAGAATCTTTCATTAGGGTACAAGCCCTGTGTCGCAGGGAAATTTACAAACATAAAAATCACGGACATAAAGTACACCCAGACTCGGAACAACAATTTGTGGATCACATTAAGTGGTGTCCCGTGTGGGAATCGAACCCACGACCTCTTCCCTCTCCGTGGCAGTCGGACACACTCCCACCACGCCACAGAGGCGCCCTCATTAAATTTACTGTAACGAGTATTAAATTTACAATAGCCAGCAAAAGTTTTATTTGGTTCTTTGGGATTCTTAACAAAGTTATGTAGGGATTTATTTGATGTCCATTAGCGGAACTTCTGGCAAACATAGGCACTACTTGATGTATACTAGCGAAACTTCTGGCGAATGTAGGTACTACTTGATGTCCATTAGCGGAACTTTTGGCAAATATAGGCACTACTTGATGTCCACTAGCGGAACTTTTGGCGAATGTAGGTACTACTTGATCTCCACTAGCGGAACTTCTGGCGAATATAGGTACTACTTGATGTCCATTAGCGGAACTTCTGGCAAACATAGGCACTACTTGATGTCCACTAGCAGAACTTCTGGCAGATGTAGGTACTACTTGATGTCCTCTATATTAGTATTGTAGTGGCACGAGATATTATCGAAACAGGTTGAGGAAACAAAATAAAGATAGTTATTACACATTTTTCAAACAAATATAAACAATTAAATTAATCTTATCATTATCTATAATATTGAAATGACTATTTTAAATTACTTTTAGGTTCCTAATCTTAATACTTTATTTCCGCTTAAGTATGAATCAAAACGTTCTTTGATTTCTTCAAAATTGATAACAATGTTATGTTATTATTTACACAAAACAACAAACCAATTTTCACTTCACCAAGTATATATAAGTAGGTTGGTTACAAATTCAGCTTTTATACTATGACGTAAGTATAGTTAGATTTACGAGTACATGCTAATCATTTATTTTAACTGAAGTATAAAGTTTTTGGGTCCTTATTCTGATTTCGCGGCAAGTCCGCGCGACTTGGCGCATGCGCGGTAAGGTATCTGGGTCCTTATTCTGATTTCGCGGCAAGTCCGCGCGAATCAAAGGTGTCCTCGCGCATGCGCGATGCATTTCTAAGTGCAGCTCTCTTTAAACCATTATGTCAAGATTTTGACAGCCAAAAGCGAGGACTTGACGCGAAAACGAAAAAAAAGATAGTGAATGAGGACCCTGGTAGGAGGTTGAAACCGTACTAAGTGTCTGGCAATGGATGACATGATTTCTAATATTAACTCCAAGAAAATATAGAAAAAATACTGATACCGATATAATATATACCGTACCTAACGTAACTGATGTTAAATTTCCACCTGCCGAAGTTATTATGATCTAATCAATAGTAATATAAATTAAATGTAGCATATTCGCTCTTACCTGTATTGGGTATATGCAGGGAAACGTTTAGATATTAAAGAAAAATCACCGCCCGCCACTTTAAAAAATAACTAATACAAAGAAACTAAAAAGCAATAAATAATATATTAAACATTTTGAAGTTGGTGCCAAATAAAACTATTTGTTTCATTATTAACGTTGTTTTTTTAAACATAAGGCATAAGTTTTAAATTTTCGAACTCGGCTTTTAATGGCCTGTAATTTGATACATCACTCGAGGTTCGAACTACATTTTCTCAGACCTTCACATTAAAGCGCATAAAATCCGCCATTAAGAATTTCTCAACATTGTATGTATCTCTACATTCGCATCATCGATACCAATTTATTGATCAAAGTCGGTGGAGCTTATGAGGAGTTATGAGCGAACATAAAAACATTAAAAGAATATATACATAAGCCTCAAACACTTAACCTTCCTCCGAAGTCAGCTAAATATATACCATGCAGTCTGTGACGCAGGCGCAGGGTGCTTCGCTAATGCGTTTGTAAAAGTAAAAGTAAAAGGAGTGAGAACAATTAAATTAAATCAACCCAGTGAAGAGAACGATACAGGACGGAGTGTAACTCAACAAACTAAAACTCTTTAAGTAAGTAATATTCTAATTAAAAAATTAGGTATAATAAACATGCGCATCGACAATCCGCTACATTAGTCTAAAATAACAGATATAAATTAATGATATCTTGCTACAACTGATTAACTAATTGCATTCTTGCTCAAATAATTATGAAGCTACAATTAATCTTTTAATGAAACGGATGTATATAATTCTTTCCTGGTGCAACGCAAACATAGATTTTTTATTAGCCATGATTTCATCGCTCTTAATACGCACACAAAATACATGTTTCTAATTACAAATATTACATGATTGTATGAATTTGCGCATTGATGGACTTATGCATGTCTGATGAAGTTCACAGCAAGAACATTCGTGATCATCACTTATTGTAGCAACGTCGTTCCGACTTCCGACACAAAACATACCTAACTTACAATTAATTAGATAAGGAATAATACGAATATCGTCATCTTTCGATTCTACCCAAACTTAGATTGAAAAATTTAAACAAAAATTGGTTACCATACCAACCCATATGATGGCCCACTGCTGGGCACGGGTCTCCCCAGTAGAACCTACTAGTATGTAGATCCTGGGGGTAATTGCCATAATCGCCACGCTTGGCGAGCGGGTTGGCGATCGCAGTAATGCTTTAAGTACGCAGAGGACGCTGCTGCCCGTCCTCCGGTGTGAAATCCCTTAGTCGCCTTGACGACACCCACGGGAAGAGATGGGGTGGTACTATTCTTAAGCCGGCACCACACGGCATTGGTTATTGTGACTTAACTTAGACTAGTATAGTATTATATTATCTGTGACTTAGACACATGTATCCTTACTGATATTCTTGTATATAAATAAGTACAATAAATGTATGGTAGGTATATATTTATTATACTCATTTAAATATATGTATTACGCTAAGTAAGCTAAATTTTTTATACCTTTAGTTACATTATTGCAATTTTCGTAGGGATCTCTATTTTAATTTCTATGTAGCTTTCTATAAAAAAAAATAATGGTCTAGTAGTTTACAAAAATACAATTTTTTTCTCTTAAAATAATTGTAATATTAGTATATATTATTATTATTATTAAGTATGTATAGATAGATACGAAAACGCATTTGCAAATCGTAGATCACCTTTTGAAATCACTATTGATAATCGTTTGTTTATGACGAACGGCAGCATATAATAACAAATATTAGATAAGATGAACATATAAATTCTGATTTGCCTTTATTATCAATTACTGTATAATTCGTTCCTTCAAGAGTGTCAACATGAAGTTAACTTTCGGTAAGTAAGCCAGCGTGAAGCCTGTAGTACCTACAACCAAAATTAAAAGTATTTAATTATTAAACTGATATGTGTAATTAATACTAAAAAGGAACAAATTAAAGTAGGTACTATAAGAATAAGTAAACTTTTTGAAGTTGGTGCCAAGTAAACATAAAAACTACTATTACCTGGCACCAACTTCAAAATGTTTATTTATTATTATTGTACCTATTTTTATTTGTCCATTTTTATTTATTAATTACATTACTGTAGTTCTAAGCCGCGTGTATGTCGGTGATCGCTAAATTATTATTTATCACAATCACCGACACACACGCGGGCGGAGCCACATACATACATCCAATTGATAGTATATTTCTTCGAAATCAGTTAAAAACTAAAAACACCTTTTTTATATTATGTAAGTACTATTTAACTATACTCGTATGAAGCTTTTTCCTTTGTCACCACACTAAAGGTAAACATGGATGGATTGTGTTAAAGATGATATGAATACAAAATTAAGATGAGAAATTACTGACAGAGATGAATGGAAGAAAATAACATATTCCGCAGACCCGAGACAGAAACCTGGAACCTGTTTCCAGGTTTTTATTTAGACAGACGATGATGATGATGACGAGAATGACAAAATTCAAGCAAACCCTTCCCAAATGGGTATTTTGCAATTTTTAATATGTGTTGATAAAGTTTTGTATTTACAGTATTCTCGATTCTTCTAATGATGTTGGTGACAGTTTTTGCGAAAGCTGGAAATTATTGCATTTGTCCAGACGTTTGGGAACCGGCGTGTGGCCAGGATGGCATAACTTATGACAACTCATGCATGTATGTATCTAAAATATTTACCCTACCCCCTTTTTCATAACCTTTTGGCATGTTTGGTCCCGTTCGCGATTCGTCACGTAGACGTGATAGGTCCTTTTTTCTTATTCATCCCGCTCGTTATTCGTCCGTTTCACCATTCGTACTATTCGCTTTTCGCCCCGTAAGCCGTATAATACATAATCAAATGAATTCTTTATTTTTGTAATGTAATTATTTATCATTCGTATCTACTACTGAAATCAAAAACAATTACTTAACAAAAGAAACTGAAACTTTAACCAACGTATGTATCTTTTGTCACGCCATCTCCGACATGAGGTCAAGAAGACCGCTATATTAGTTAGGCCAAAAAACTAAATATCACATTTTAAGTAAAATTAAAATAACTTTAATAGTAGGGGAGGTAGTTATTACATATTTTAAGTAAAATTAAAATAATTTTAATAGTAGGGGAGGACTTTAATGTGAGATCGACCTTAACCCATCTGGATCCTTATTTACGTTTTTTCCGTTTTCGTGGAAAGCCCGTGCGAATTGTCAAAATCTTGTTAAAATAGTAAATAGAGAGCTGCGCTTAGAAATTCATCAACGCGCATGCGCGGCGGAGATCTTTGAGCGCGCCACGTATGCGTCAGTTCGCACGGGCTTGCCGCGAAAACGGAAAAAAAAGAACGTGAATAAGGACCGTAATAACCAGATCAAACAATTTTCACTGTTTTTATTGGTTTATAAACATGCTTAAGATAGCTTGCCAATCAAAAAGTGTTTATGGACATGTTCTTTTTCGGTTTTAAAGCCTAAAAGTACGTCAATAATATTCCATAAATAGTTTTTGTAGGTAAGCCCATACAAATATTTTCGTAATTAAATTAACTTTCTTTCGATACCAATTTTTATTAATTATCATAATGGTGTCGGTAGGCCAGGTAGCCATATAATGTGAACAAAAATAAATAGGCAAGCCTACCAAAACTTACTCTCCAAGTTTAAAATTATCAGTTGTAAACTAAATTTGTTCGGTTAAGAAAGGAGTAAAGTTTTTAAAAATAAAATAAATAGCCACGCACATTTTTTTTTATAGTGATTAAAAATCAATGAAATTTGTTAAAAAATTAGTTTCATCTGGTTATCAGATGGGTGTAGGTCGATCTTCTACGTCTCCCCCCTATTTGTAAAGCATTCTCAAATATAATCTTCAAGTGAATTATTTTGGTCATTAGATTTTAGTACTACCAATGTTTAATAATTTTAATTACAGAATATAGATTTTATTTTTCTAGTACTTTCTTCACTATTCTCAACAAAAGGTGAACGGGACGAATGGCGAAAAGGACGAATAGTGAACGGGACATGCAAATGTTCTGTCATATTCTATTCTATTTTACTAACTTTTTGCCAATACATGATAAATAAATTAAATTACGGTTTTTTTTTACAGAATGTTTTGCAAAGGAATTGAGTTGGATTACGAAGGCGAATGTATTGAAGTAAATTAAAATAAATGCTGTAGTTCGATTTTTTTTTTCATTTCCGCAATTTAGCTGCTATCCCGCACCCGATGTAGTGGAGGATCTGTACAAATTACAAATGTATGGATATTGAACAAATGCTCCACTTCCGCTGTCGCTCTCACTTTGGTCGAGGACGCTGTTTGCTGCGTGCACGCTTTCGTTCAACGCTACATTCGAAGGGCACGAACATAAGCACAAGGGTGTTAATGTGCTGCCCGGCTGTGTGTCCAGCTTATTTGACCCATGCCGGGCTACTCGCGGTGCTTCACGGACTGCGTGTCGCGCCTCTGAAAGCACTATTAGAGATTCCCCATAGCCGTATCGCCACAAATTAGATAGTTAAATTATAACGAGTGAAAACAGAGCAGAGGGAAGCGGGGAGGTCGTAATCTCGATGAGGAATTACGTGATTTATTTGACTGAAACCGTTGCTAAGCGAAAAGTTGTGGCAGGGCTTAAGATCTTTTTTATTAGGGCTATTCAGGTATATTTTTCAATAATAAAATATCAACTTATCAAAGATTTATCACTCAATGGTTGTATTATGGCTATTTTTTACCCGACTGTAAAGAAGGGTTATGTTTTTCGCGCGTATCTTGTATGTATGTATGTACGTACGTATGTATGTATGTATGTATGTATGTAATATTCTTTATTACCTGATATCTCACAATCCACTGAACGGATTTATACAATTCACACGTCGTTAGATTCGTCTTAATCGCCCAAGTGTTCTTAAATAGGTAACGTTTTTAAAAAACAAACATGGCGGCTATGAGATGTCAAAATAAAGAGGTGTGAAAAAAAAAGTTGTTTCGAATACTACAATATGGGTATCAAATTAAAGAGCTCATCTTAAGCATTTCAAAAAGGTATAACATGAATATGACTGTTATACTAAAAAGTTAGTTAGCAACCATTGTTTTTTCAATTTTCAATACTTGACAATAGCTGTGATAAAAGTAAGTTGCTACATCGGTTGCATCCTACAACTACTAAAAAGTATTAAATAATAAAATAAATTATAAATATAATTTATTGCACTTTAATAAGTTCATCGAGATTCATTCATGCCTCCGACTGCATGAAATTGTATAATTATGTAGGGGATCTTGTTTCCATCTTTTTTGTGCAGGCGGGTTTTTTTATTTTTATAATTTATTTTTTTATTTCCATCTCATTGAGCATGTAAAATATAAAGTGATCTAGAAGAGACAGCACGTCTACTAAATTGATTAGCCTTTATTAACTCACTTCATTAAATTGTATTAATCTGTATGTCATTACATATAGATTAATAAACACACACTAGAACGAATTACATAATAGTTGCTGTGTTTATTTCGGCATATTTTGTGTTATTCTTGGTATAGAGCAAACCTGAACGTAGTTTGCTTAGAATCAGTAACACATTCCAGTGGAGTAGTTTTTGGACCGTGTTATATTTTTCGATTATTTAATTAATCAATCAATTAATCATTCAACAGTCCAAATCTTGTTGGGGTGTCTGAGAAACAACATTGTATATGTATATATATATATATATCAATAACCTATAAAAATATCAATTTATTGAAATATATATATGTTTTTATAATCCTTAAATTGTTATTTATTTTCCGCAAACGACATTAATTTCAATATTTATAAAAAAAAAGTTACACTTAAACTGATTTTTTATAGACTACATTTTCGGCTCCAAAACGACTACAAATTCACGGTGTAGATAATTGCTAGCACAAGCTGTACAAATTGTAAACTCAATTTATACCGATCCGGGACACTAAGCTGCATCATTCGTAGTAGTAGGGCACTTGGGTTGTGTATCATACCTTTTTGTAAAAAAACTTGCAAAACTTTGTGTAAATAAGTAGCCAAAGCCACTTCTCTTCTGACTTCCAGCTTATAGTACCCTACCATGTTCAGAACAAAAAGGGTAGGGTGCAGGAATGGGTATCCAGGATAAACACCCTTCTGCTTTAAATATATAAACTTTAAAAACTTATTTTGAGTTTTTTCTAACATAATTTTATATTTATTTTCCTATGGAGACCAAAATAACTGCTTAATTTTTTATATGACTTTTCACGAGCGCCTCAAATAGTGCTATTAAAGTTTGGATTTTCGTAAATTGTCGTGCCTGACGGAGAACAAAGCTCAAATTTTCGTTTGCCTTTTTACAAACATCCATTATATTATGATCTCTAAAATTTAAATCAGCTTTATAGCTGATTTAAATTTTAGAGATCACGGAGGTTAAAGATCTAGGAGTTACGTTTATACGTAACTCCTAGATCTTTAACCTCCGTGACGCGTTTCAGTGGTGTCCCATCCATGTGGTATTGGTAGTGGTCGAGGACGTGCGCACGGCTGAACGATAAAGCACTACACTTTGCTACATTGAACACTCTATAACTCTATCGATATCCTGCTGCAGGATGAGGTGATCGGACTCTTGTTTGACATCCAGTACTAATTTTAGGTCATCAGCAAACAACAAAGCTACTAGCTATTTACAACATCCAGTAAATTATTTATTGTTAAAATAAAGAGGATAGGACCAAGGTTACTCCCTTGACCCACGCCAGATCGGGTGAAATAGGGCGCAGAGAGATGTCTGCAACAATCAACGTACTGACGTCTGTCCTTTAGATAGCTAGAAAAGAATAATAATGTATGCGGAGTGCATCTAACGCTAGCCAATCGCGATAGAAGTGCGTCATTGTCTACACAGCGTATGCATTTCTAAAATCTAAATAGGCCACATCCACCTGTATGCCAGCATTTACCGCAGTAAATTCCTAGTCGTCTTCCGTGCGGGTCGAATCCCGTGAGAGTGAGTGTGACGAGTGAGTTGGACGACTGGGCACTCACCTGAGTGACCAAGTCATTGTATATGGCCGCCTCAAATACCTTAGCTGGTGAGAATAAGATAGCCACAGGCCTGTAGTAACTGGGTTCCAGACCGCCACCACCTTTAGGCACAGGGACAACACGCGTGAGTTTCAAGCGATTAAGGAAGGTTGCTGTCTCTATACATGCATTAAATAAATGTAACAATGGCTCGACCAAAATCACTCCACAATCTCTGAAAATGAACCCCGGTATACCATCAGGGCCCACTGAACGCTTGGGTGGCAGGCTGCACCCGCGCTCTGTGCGCCCAGCTGACATAGCCGCCGCCACGCTCGCCACCGCCACGTTCAACGTCGGCTGCTCCGGGTTGTCCGTATAGGAGTAAATATAACGAACGAACTCATTTGCTGATTCCAATTCACTCAATTGTTGCCCATTTATTACTAACCTCGTTGAGTTAGAATTGCTTTTTTTCTACTTTATGTAGCTCCAAAATGCCCGTGGATCCGTCGCCAGATGTCGTTGCATGCGATGACGGTAACGGTCATAAGCTTTTAGCAGTCTCGGCTTTAGCCCTATACCTACATTGAGAATGCTTTATAGTCATCCGGTTGTTTACTTAACTTGTATTTTTTTGTGCAGTTTATATTTAAGTCTAATGTCTTCCATGACGTCAGGGGTGTGCCAAACGCTATAAGTATATCTAATACTTAAGGAACTCGTTTTTTTAAGTGGGACACAAACATCAAAAATTTCGTGATTTTTGTTATAAAACAAATTTAGTATTACGTCGTTGAATTAAACATTTCAGCCCAATCTATTTCTATAAAAAACTTTTTGTTAACAAAAAAATATTACCGACTTCAAAAATAAATACCTACAAGGCAAATGAAAAGCCAAAATAAATTTAACATTTTAAAGTTGGTGCCATGAAATAGTAGTTGTCTCCTATTTTCAACTTATAAATTTACTTTGGAGCACACAATCTAAGGTTTTTTTTATTGAAAAATATGTGCTGTGTCAGAGCGATAGTGCTAGAATGAGCAATAGCGCTCACGCATAAATATAGCATTAGGTATTCCAGCGAACTTTCGATCACTAGGTACATATAAAGTGAAAAAAGATAGGTACAGTCTACAGCAAAAGTACATGATCGAAAGCGGAATTTCAAAACGATTGAATGATATTTGTGGCCTATCTAGCAAACTCAAACACAAACTCAAATATCTTTATTTCGTAAAATCAGGTTAATAATTATTTGAAAACGTCAAATTAATACATACTAAAAAGCTTATAAAATGATGATTATGATTGTTTGAAAAAAAAAACAAAATGAGGTTAGGTGGCAGTTCCAACCGTAAAGCTCATGAGAAGAAGCTGCTAAGAAACTCATGTGCCACTCTTTTAAAATCATCAAGTTTTTCTTTACAAAAATAAATTTTACTGAATGAACCAGTGTGTTTGGTGAGTGTATCGTTTATAAATTAAGGATAACTAAATAATAATACTATTAGTACCTAACTCTAAAATGAGTATATATAAACGTATTCAGCAAACACAATACTTCACTTCTTACAAAGTAAATATGTATATATACATATAATCTTAAAGTACATTTTAATAGCCTGTAAGAGAAAGCAGTTCAGTCCCAAGCGTTTTTGTCTTCCATATAATCAATTATTGAGTAGTAACTTTTCATACACAATTTTTTCCTAATGGTACACTTAAATTTATTACGACTTAATTTTTTAATATCGCTAGGGATTTTATTGTAGAAACGTATACATTGGCCCAGAAATGATTTGTTTACTTTTTGTAACCTTGACGCTGGTACAACAAGTTTATGTTTGTTCCGCGTGTTAATATTATGTATATCACATTTCTGACAGAAACTATCAATATTTTTGTGAACATATATAAAGTTTTCATAGATATACTGACATGCAACAGTCATGATATTGATTTCCTTAATTGTTTCTCTAAGTGAGTGTCTACTACTAAGATCGTAAATTGATCGAATAGCCCTCTTCTGTAGAACGAAAATGGTTTGAATGTCGGCAGCATTCCCCCACAGTAGAATACCGTACGACATTAAACTATGAAAGTAACTAAAATAAACTAATCGCGCTGTTTCAACGTCTGTTAGCTGACGAATTTTTCTAACTGCGTACGCTGCAGAACTGAGTCTATTAGACAATTCACTTAAATGTGGGCCCCACGGAAGCTTAGAATCTAGAGCGATTCCTTAAAACTTTGTGGTCTCTACAGGGTTCAACTCATCTTCTTTTATTTATATAGTGGTTTTTACTGGTTTCACGTTAGGTGTTATAAATCGAATACATTTAGTCTTGCCCTCGTTTAAGAGTAAATTGTTAACATGAAACCAGTTAACCACTTTTGAGATAGCCATATTTACATCTTCAAAGCAATCTTTTTGCTGGCGTTTTAATTTAAATAAGAGTGATGTATCATCTGCAAACAGGACTATCTCATGATTATTATTTACTAAATATGGTAAGTCGTTTATGTAAATTAAAAACAATAACGGCCCGAGAATAGAACCTGTGGGACTCCCATTTTGACCACAGACCCCGGGGAGCGTTTACCATTAACATCAACTTTCTGAATCCTGTTACGCAGATAGGACGTAAGAAGATTCAGAGCTGTGTTTTTAATACCATAATGTTGCAATTTCCTGATTAATGTTTCATGCAGAACATAGTCAAATGCCTTAGATAAATCACAGAAGACGCCTAAAGCATCTTGAGATTCCTCCCAGGCCTCAAAAATATGTTTCAAAAGCTCCACACCAGCATCGGTTGTAGAGCGACCCCTAGTGAAACCAAATTGTTTAAAGTGTAATAATTTATTTTTGTAAAAGAAGTTCTGCATCTGATCATATATTATTTTTTCAAAGATTTTACTAAATGTTGGTAGTACTGATATGGGTCTAAAATTAGTGGGGTCAGACATACTACCCGATTTATACAATGGTATTACTTTACTATATTTCATTAAATCAGGAAATACACCACAATCTATACCAGTGGTTCTCAAACTTTTTAAATGACGGAACCCTTTTGGGAAGCAAAATACTTGATGGAACCCTACAATAAAACAATTATTTTTATAAGTGTATTCTTTATTAATCAGCATAATAAAAGTACAATGTATCAGTTACTAATTATTATTTACTTCACCACTTGGTAAGGACAATAATAGAAAACATTAAAAAAGAAAAAATCTAACTAGTGGGAGGTATGAAACTGTTTTTTATTTTTCATCAATTGCTTGATATCAGGTTTGATGGAAGAAAGTTGGAGTCTCATATCAGCTTCGGCGTCCAGTCTATTGCGATATTTTGTTTTCGTGGCTGCGTAGTTAGAGAATCCTGTTTCGCACAAATATGTAGTTGGGAACGGGAGAAGAATATCCAGAGCCATTTGGCCAAGCATTGCATATTCATCTTGGATTCTGCACCAAAAATCATTCAGAGGCGTCGTTTTGAACAATGACTCCATACTTGTGTCTGATGACATTTCTAAAAGAGATTCATATATCTCATTTGACATGTTTTCAGGCTTTTCCAAGTTGGGTAAAAAAGGATTATGAATCTAGGAGTTCACTTTAATTTTTGTATTGTGTTCTTCGGGAAAATACTTTTCAAAAGATGCGCGCATCGAACTGAGATATTGGACCAATTCTTCAAACACATTATCTTCAAACATTTCTGAGTCGTTTTCGCTAACAAACTCACTGAGTAACGTAAAACTTTCTATTTCTTTCTTACCAATGCAAATGATCCAAAAATCTAATTTTCTTTTAAAAGCAGTTATTTTATTATAGGCCTGAAACACTGTTGTCTGTTTACCTTGCAACGATAAATTTAATTCGTTAAGTTTTTGAAAGATATCCGCCATAAAAGACAATCGGAACAACCAAGTTTTATCATACAAACGGTCCTTCAAATTAAAAGAAGTATCTGCTGAAAGAAACATTTGTAACTCGGCTCTAAGTTCAAATAGCCTTGTTAAAGTTTTTCCCCGAGACAGCCATCGCACTTCTGTATGGAGCAGCAGTGTTTTATGTTTGCTGCCATAATCTTCACACAATAATGAGATCAATCGGGATTGTAGTGGTCGTGATTTGATAAAATTAATTATTTTTACCGCTTCATCCATAACTAATTTTAGATTAGACGGCATTTGCTTCATCGCAAGTGCTTGTCTATGCAGAATACAATGACTGGAACTACAATTAGGCGCTTTATTTTTCATTCGTGACACTGCTCCTGCTGTTTTACCTGTCATCGCCTTGGCCCCATCTGTACAAATGTCAATGCAATTGTTCCAACTGAGATTATGTTCTTCAAAAAATATATTTATTTTATTAAAAAGGACATGTACCAAATACGGCCCATAGCGGACAGAAAGTTGTGAAACGTTAAAATTAAACAAATATTTTTTGAAATCTGTATGTGGTTTTCATTTTTTTATAAAACTTGGGGGAAAGATTTTAGTTTTAAAGATTATTATAATTTGATTCTTAGGTTACGGTAATGGCGGATACTTGTTTTATGTTGCCAGCTTTAAAAAGTCAAGCTTCAAACGTCGTTTTATCGACGTTTGATAGGTAGAAATTGTTAGTAAAGATAAAATATCTTGCCGTGTGGTGCCGGCTTAAGAATAGTACCACCCCATCTCTTCCCGTGGGTGTCGTCAAATATAAAACAATGTATTTTAATTATTTTGGAAATATATTCGGTAAAAAAGTAATTTAATATAATTGTGTTGTATAATTATTTGGTCGCAATCGATTTTTGTTTATAAATCGATAGTTTAAATAATTTTTCAAAGCATTTGCAACACTTTTTTCATCTGTCATGTCATTCGTGTTGTTATTCATTTCATTCAATTTCACTCATTGATTTTATTATTTGGTGTTTTAAAAATGGCGGCAAACTGAACTGCCATTAGTTTTACAGTTCCGAGTTTAACGAGTATAACTTGTATAAAATGAATTGAATATGTTATAATTGGGTAAGAACGAGACTTTGTGCAACTAACACAAGCCATTGAGCTTAGCTAGAGAGGTTAACGGGATTGCTAGTAATGTTTTTTGGTATGAAATCATTTCCATTTTAAATATCTCGTATCTCAATTCCACCAAGTTTTATGGGAAAAAGAATAATACAGGGTAATGGAGTAGTCATTTATCTTCAAAACAAACATCGTTTCGTGTGAGTCCTTTCTGGGCCTAAAATGTATGGACAAATGGACCACTCCTTTCTTCCCCGGTAGTGTTTGTAAGCAGCGATGAACACATAAGCATGTCTTCTTCAAAAGAACTTTTATATGGATATCTCACAATAACCAGCAGGATAGCCAAACCAGCGACATCAGTCGACTCGTCCATTTGCAAAGCGAATCGTGTATTTTGTAGACGTGTAACTAGTTCTTGTTTGACGTAGCTTGCCAGATCATGGATTCGTCGTGAAACAGTATCGTTTGATAGCGGAACAGTAGAAAGATGCTTTGCAGATTTTTCATCAAGCATACATTTTGTTATGTCTAATACACATGGTTTTATTAATTTCTCAGGGATAGTGTGCGCTTCACCTGCTTGTGCAATGCGATAGCTAACTAAATATGATGCCTCCGTGGCCTTTTCGTTGGTAGTTTGTGTTACATGCATCATATTTTTTTGACTTTCTAATAACTGATCTTTTTTGCGAACAAAAAATTCTTTATTCTTGTCTTTAGTCTCGGGGTGTACGGTTTCTAAATGTCGACGCAATTTGGCAGGTGCCATGGAACTTTTAGGAAGCAGTTTACTACAGAGCATGCAGAGAGGTGAGCCGTTGGAATCAACAAATCCGAAACTGATATAAGATTCATCATACTTCCTTTTTTTCGTCTTTGAAACCGTCGAGCTTGACGTCGTGGCACTCGTGGCATCATCTTCTGGATCGGTGATTGCTAAATTCTCCGCGCGCATTGCTTTTGAACATTCAGCGTCATTAGAAGATGTTGTTGGAACACGTTTAACACCTTTAAGCCAACGTTCCATTCTTCTTTATTTATAATGTTACAAGTCAGGATAGTGGGGTTTAAATAATGCACAATCGTTACTGCGTATAAGAGACTAAATTTAGAACCTACAAGGAAGAAATGTATAAAACTGAGACAACAGAATACAGCAGGCAGTAAAACAATGAACACTAGTTTCTCGCTAGCGAGCTTGTAAGTAGGTAGTAACTTATCGCTCCGAACGCTAATCATCAACTGACGACGCCAACGCGCGATCGCCGCTTTTATACTTAGTCCTAGACTCGATCTCAAATATTCTCGAAAATACTCGAGTCGGCACCTTTGATAAACAAAAAGCAAAAATAAAAACAGAAATTTAAAAATAGCGTTGTAAACAATATCGACTTTATCCTTTGAAGTTAGAGACGAAAGTCGCTTGTTGACAACTATAGCGTCTAATTCAGAGGCGGCTTTTATCAAAGAGACTGAGCGCTTACAAGTATACTACCCGCTCGTTTTAAGTTTGCCGCTGGCGATAGGTATGAGTGTATGACGTTCGAAATTTTTTATTTAATTGTAACAATAAAAATTGTGTACGGTAGATATTTGGGTAAAACTATGACACATTATAAGTTTTGTTGTCACGTGGGGGAGGGTACGCGCATTCCACAGACCGGCAAACTTAGAGCGAACGCGTTGTACAAGTATAAAATTGTTGAGACCAAACTTATAAGATATTGTACCAGCTAATGTAACACAAGCTTATACAAATACAAATAAATAAATAAATAACATTCATAGCGTTTTGTCTCCGCGCGGCCGCGGAGTCCGCACAGCCGCGGAGCGACCAGAGAGAGGTGTTTTGTTTTTTTTATTTCTAAATTCTTGCGGAACCCCGACAGAGGTATCACGGAACCCTAGGGTTCCGCGGAACACACTTAGAGTATAGCTGATCTATACATTTATTAAATATAAAAGCCAAGTCCTGCGCGATAAAAGAAATTATAGACTTAGTAATCACAACTGAGTTACTCCAGAGGTCGGTAGTCTTCTTAACATTAATAGAATTAAAAGCTTTTATGACATCTATATGTGTAACATAATCAAATTGAAAAGTGATGTCACATTTATTAACATTTTTAATCAAGATAGACTCAGCAATAATAGGTGAGGAATTCAATGACTTTGTAGTGAAGACTGGAATGTCAGTAAAGAATTTTTTAAAGGCAGTGGCTACTTCTATGTCCGATGTGATGGTTTTACTATCTATTTTAAGACAGTAATCATTATTCTGACTTCTGACTCTTCCGGTCTCACTATTTATAATATCCCAAGTAATTTTAATTCTATTATCACTGTTTTTAATTTGTGAACTAAGGTAGCAAGCTTTTGCTGTTTTGCAAGTCTGCCTAAATGTTTTAGCATAATTTCTTACATAAGCTTGAAATCTTTCACAACAGTTATAATTTCGTTCATCATACAGCTCATATAATCTTTTTCTACTTTTATGTAGGCCGACAGTAGCCCACTCACTAAAAGTTGCATTCCCCTGTCTGTGGCGCGGTGGGAGTGTATCCGACTGCTACGCAAGAGGTCGTGGGTTCGATCCCCACCCAGGATAAAACTTTGTGTGATGAGCACGATGGTTTATTCTGTGTCTGGGTGTTATTTATCTATAATATGTATGTATTTAGAAATATAAAAGTATGTTTATCAGTTGTCTGGTTTCCATAGTACAAGCTCTGCTTAGTTTCGGATCAGATAGCGTTGTGTGAGTTGTCCCAAGATATTATTATTATTATTATAATCGTTTTGGAAGTGAAAACCGAATCGAAATTATGACAAAATTTATTAAAGAATGTTTTATATAAAATGTTAGGATCACTGTCCTCATTCAACAGTGGAGGGTTACAAATGAGGCGGCTTTTGAAACTCTGAAATCGACTGACAGTTTTAGGGATAACAGTTATACATTTTTTAGTTACTTTTCTACTTTTAATATCAAAAGAAATAAGTTGACCACAGTGGTCAGAATCCGTTTGATTAATTACTCTCTTGTTATCTACAATAATATCTGTGAATATATTATCTAAACATGTGGCTGTAGTGGCAGTTATGCGGGTAGGCTCTAAAAATAAATTACACAGATTAAATGATTTGAATTGAGCTAAAATCCTCATACTTGAAGTAGTATTCTCTAATAAATTAACATTAAAGTCGCCACATATTATTACATTTTTATTAAGGTTTATTACCCTATGCAAGACTTCATCCATAACATCTTCAAAAATATGATATTGTGCTGAAGGTGGTCTGTACACAGTCAATACAATAAACCGCTTCAACTCTACACAGGCTATTTCTATGCTACATTCAACAGAGAAGTTAACAATATCACGGCGTTCTTTGAATTTAAGATTTTTATTTATTAATACTAGCTGTGCCCGCGACTTCGTTCGCGTGGAAGTTGGGTTTATATTAAGGTAGTTTATATTACAATTCAACTTCTGTGTAAAACATATTGTAAACATGCTCCACAATGCTCTGTGGCATCTATGGATATTTGGGCCTAGCTTTAATCAGGGCCCAACATATGGCAGGGCAAGCCAAGCAAATGCCCAGTGCAGCAAAATGAAGGGCGACAAAGTTTATGGCGCCAGACGGTTAGAAGACAAATTATTAAAATTCCCACGACCACACCTCGACAAAAAAGTGATTTGCATCACATCAAATACTATTAATATTGAAAAACTCCCCCACCACGCGAGTACTGGGGCGGTTTCGAGTTAAATGAAGCTCGAAACCGCCCAATTACTCGTGCGAAATTTTGAGTTAAGGAGCTTCGATTCTGACTCCAACTTCGGCTCCGACACTTTTAAATCGGACCTTTTAATCGGAGGTACCTAGCCGCTCCTTCAAGATAATTTATACATAGGTAATAAAGGTATGATGGAAAAAACTCTCACAGATTCCCTATGATCGCAGGTTATGTCCTGCCCGAGCGATCTTTTCCGAGTCTAAAGTACACCTACTTTGTGTCCGTGTTTGTACCGCGGGAATGCAATGTTTTAAAACTATTTTGCGGGGGCAAAATAGTTTTAAAACATTGCATTCCCGCGGTACTGTGATGCATGTTTAAACAAACAAACAACATTCAAACGTTTCTAAAAGATATACTCAGATATCTTTTTTTGTGTTTAAATACTATTTCTAAACTTATTTCAATTTTTTTTTTCACTCACTTTAGAAGATTAAAATATTATTTTATAATGTCTACATTGGTGAATTTAAAAATAGGTGTGTCAACCTGTCGCAAATTAAGATCATCATATATTCATATCCCTCTACGTAAGAATTTCAGTTTTTTTTTTAAATCAATTTTCCTGATTCTTTTTAATTTGAATTTAAACGCCATCTATTTTCAAAACTGGATAATTTTATTTTTATACTTGATGATTTTATATTAAACTATCATGCATATTAAACGTAGGTAAGCAAGGTATTTAACCTTAAATTATTCACGCGATCAAGACCCGTAATACATATATTTTCATAATGTGTACAAATCGCGAAAGTTTATTAACATTTGTAGGTAAGCAATTTTGGCACTCAGAAGAAATCGAATCACAGATGGCGCCACGTGTTTTATTTTGATGTAACGCGGACTTAATCTTTCATTTTTTTTAAGCAATTAACATTTATAAATTCTAGAAAATATCAAGTAATTACTGTTTATTTGTAATGTAATATTGTTTTTCATTTCTACATTTATAACATAATCACTATTCATGCAAAACAATGATAAAGGTGCCTATTGGAAGTGATTATTAATATGAAAATTTGTTAAACTAAGTAAACATGTTAAGTCGAAAATAAAAGCTTGTATAAATAAGTATACATTTAGAAAAATACTTAAAAAAAAGAATAAAATAATTTTAACACAAAACAAAAAGAGACTCGCAATTAGGGAGTCGATCCTCCGACCTCGCTCGTTTAATACCGCTACTTGTGCCAATAGACCACCTTAGCTGATGCAAACACGGTTCAAATAGCTGATCTTAAGAAAATTGAAAATGTTGTGTTTAGCTCCTAATAGTTTTAGCGTGAAGTTATTGTTTCCATGGGTTACAATTGTTAATAATGTCTTATTGTGGAAAAAATTGTAAAAAACCATAATGGTTCGACAAAACATACGTTGCTGCTCACTCCCCATAGACGATAGCATAATGATTTATAGTGCAAGTAATGACCTAAAGTATTTACAATAAAACTGCAAATTTTCATGAAGATCCGTCAAGTAGTTATTGTTTTATAACGATAAATAGCTACAGACATTATTCGTCATTGCTTAGCTCCTATGGGAAATAGCGATAGATAAATTATAGCCTATATGTTAATTCAGACTACACATACAAAATTTCAACCGAATCTGTCCAATAGATATTGCGTGATGCGTGTTCAAACAAACAGACAGACAGACAGACATTTCTAAAAATGTAGGAATGTGTTTAAATACTCTTTTCGAACATTTCCCAATATTTTTTTTCACTATGTTCGGCCATGTACAGACACGTGAAATTTACAATTTTATTATATGTATAGATATAGATAGATAGCATGATTCAGTATTCACGCGCGATGGCTTATTATTAGCGTATTTCATGTATAACTTTGGTGTTTCTATACCGATTTCTATAAGTATTTTTATGGAATAGTTAATTATGTTAACTTTTTTAATTAGGGATGACTGAGAGTGTTATAAACGTAAGAGTAGACAAATATAATCAGAAAGCTTCGAACTACTAAGCTATCGGGAGTTACACGTGATATTGTGAGTCAACCATAAAAGATAGACATATGCTGTCGTGAGATATTTTTTATATAATTTTAAGGAGAACATTTCCGTCATACATGATTTCTGTGTAGCTTTAACCATTACGGTTGCACACGCGACGAAAGCTTAAAAAATGGAGTAACTTCTCCCGTTTTCCTTCACTGCTCTGCTCCTATTGATTGTAGCGTGATGAAAAGTATACTATAACCTACTCAGGAGTATGAAAAATAATTGTTCCTAGTTTCGTTAAAATCTGTCGAGTAGTTTTTGTTTCTATAACGGTTATACAGACAGACAGACAGACAGACAAAAATTTTACTGATTGCATTTTTGGCATCAGTATCGATCCCTAATCACCCCCTGATAGTTATTTTGGAAATATATTTCATGTACAGAATTGACCTCTCTACAGATTTATTATAAGTATAGATAGAAGATAGATAGACTCAGCTGCAATAGGTGAGGAATTCAATGACTTTGTAGTAGAGACTGGAATGTCAGTAAAGAATTTTTCAAAAGCAGTGGCTACTTCTATGTCCGATGTGATGGTTTTACTATCTATTTTAAGACAGTAATCATTATTGCGACCTCTGGCTATTCCGGTCTCACTATTTATAATATCCCAAGTCATTTTAATTCTATTATCACTGTTTTTAATTTGCGAACTAAGGTAGCAAGCTTTTGCTGTTTTGCAAGCCTGCCTAAATATTTTAGCATAATTTCTTACATAAGCTTGAAATCTTTCACAACAGTTATAATTTCAAATACAATAATTGCATTTTTGAAAGATAGAAAAATTTGAATCCAGACTCAGGAATCGAACCCGAGACTTCCGTAGCCAAACCGGGGCCAGAAGCGAACCACCTATCTGGACTATGTTACTAGATATCAAATTCTTCTATATCTTAATGCTTACGGGTTAGGCCCCCGTAGCGACATCTAGTCGGTAGTTAAAGAACTATCACGGCTTTTGTTATTGCTTCGTTACAGAGAGCATTTTAACAAATTATGATGACGCAGGCCGAATATTGAAGTAATTTTTATAGGCATTTCTTGCCAAAGACTTTACAAATACAATAATTGCATTTTTGAAAGATAGAACTACGGAAGTCTCGGGTTCGATTCCTGAGTCTGGATTCAAATTTTTCTATCTTTCAAAAATGCAATTATTGTATTTGAAATTATAACTGTTGTGAAAGATTTCAAGCTTATACAAGAAGCAATAACAAAAGCCGTGAATTCATAAAAAGTTTTTTTTCTCAATTTTGACTGTATTGGTTTGTAGTTGATATGTTACAATAGCATAATCCAAACTGTTCATTTCTTTTAACAATAGTTTTTGCAGATAAGCAAAAAATGTTATACATTCAATTACACTTATTGCAATTTTCGTAATGATCTCTATTTTTTTTAAATAGATGAATAGAATGCTAGAAGTTAAATAACCTAAGTAACTTCCCGATAATGTAGCATTTTATAAATGAAATATTTTTTAAAATCGGTCCAGTAGTTTACAAAAATACAAACTTTTCTTTTTATATATTGTAATATTAGTATAGATAATTATTATTATTAGGTAAGTATAGATAGACACGAAAATGTATTTGCAAATCGTAGATCATCTTTCGATATCACTATTGATAAAGACAATCAATCGTTTGTTTATGACGACCGGCAGCATATATTTAACAAACATTAGATAAGATGAACATATAAATTCTGATTTGTCTTTAATAACAATTACTACATAATTCCTTCCTTCAAAGTGTCAACATGAAGTTAACTTTCGGTAAGTAAGCGTGAAGGTTGTAGTAACTATTATAAAATATAAAGGAATTAATTATTAAACTGTTATGTGTAATTATTACCTACTAAAAAGGGAGAAATTAAAGTAGGTACAATAAGAATATAATACTTTTTGAAGTTGGTGCCAAATAAAACATAAAAACTACTATTACCTGGCACCAACTTCAAAATATTTATTTATTCTTATTGTACCTATTTTTGTTTGTCCCTTTTTATTTTATTTATTACATTATTACAGTTTTAAAGCCTGTTTAATTTTTTTAGTTCGTAATTCGTAGTTTTGAAGTAAAAATTATAAATGTTTATTAAATTATTTAAATAAGGTACTGGTACATTTTATTTCATTATCTTTCAAACTACTTAACCGATTTTGATAATGTTTCATAATTTGGAATATATACTTAGTGCAAGTCTGATAATCCATACTTCCATACTAACATTATAACTGTGTTTAATTTTTATTTTTCCTTCTATGCTGTCTGTTTATATGTTCTTTAGGGTACGATGGGACTGACATAATCATGTTCAATTATAAGCCCTTAAACTTTTACAAGTTTAAGGAAGGTTTTTTATTTACATAAAAAACTCTCTCGTCTGTCTGTTTAAGCGTGAGAAGGTCACGCTTAAACCGCTGTACCGATTTAAATGAAATTTGGTATGGAGATAGTTTCAGTCCCGGAAAAAGATATAATATAGATATAGATATTTTTATTGTATTAGGTTTCTATGTACGATGTACGATGTATTTGTATAATATTGGTCTTGGTAGCCTGAAATAAATGGATATTATTATTATAATTATATTTCGGTGTGATCAAGTGTCCCCCAAATGCTGATTTAAATGCTGGTGAATTGTCACGCATCTATATGATATGTATAGCTGTTTCGTGATAATGATTTGGGCACTGTGCCTAATTATGAGTTACTAGTTCAAGGGTTTCGGCCTAGAACTTGCAAAATCCCTAGTAAGCATAGGTTGCATGTTTCTGAATCTTTATGGGAAATCTATATTTTTATATTATTTGTTGATAAAGTTTATTATTTACAGTATTCTCGATTTTTCTAATGATGCTGGTGACAGTTTTTGCGAAAGCTGGAAATTATTGCGTATGTCCAGACTATTGGGGACCAGTGTGTGGTAAGGATGGCAAGACTTACGGCAACCGATGCGAGTATGTATCTAAAACATTTACTCCCTTATTCATAACCTTTTAGCGTGTTTGGTCCTATTCGCGATTCGTCACGTAGACGCGTTAGGTTTACTACTGCAAAAAGAGAAACAAATTTACCTTTAGCAACCGCCCTGTATCTTATGTCACATCATCTCCAACGTCAGGTCAAGGAGACTGCTATGTTACTTCGGCCAAAAAAGCAATGTATTATATTTTATTAAATTAAAATGAAAAAAAATCTTTTAAAAACAACACAAATAATTATGAATCAACAGTTATTTATAGTTTATATTCGTCCGACCAAACACGCCTAAATATGTGTTCTGTCTTTTTCTTTTATATTTTACCCACTTTATGTTGACCTAATAACTTTAAATTTTGCAAATTGCGATCACATTGTACCCACCTAATATTATTTTGTGGTTACCTAATAATTGCATGACTATGATTAACTATTTTCAATGAATGATTATTAAATTAAATGATGTTTTATTACAGGTTGGATTGCAAAGGAGTTGAGTTTGATTACGAAGGCAAATGTAGTAATCTAAAAATATAATAAATGCTAAAGCTCGGCCATTTTTATTTTCATTTCGGGCATTTGCCTGCTATCCCGGACCCGCTGTAGTGGAGCTATACAAATGTATGACAAATTGATCTAATCAATATTAATATAAACCAATAATAGTGTAAAATTATCATTGGTACAAGAACTAAATATACCTATTAAACATTTTGAAGTTGGTGCCAAATAAAACGAAAAATATTATTTTATGGCACCAACTTCAAAATGTTCAATATATTTTTTTGTTGTACTAATATTAAATATACCTATTATTACTTTTAATATCAAATATTTAGCCATTCACTAGCTGCCCCTTGGATCTTCTTTATCGTCATTTTTTTCGTTTTTCACAATTTTTTATTGCTGCTCTGCTCCTATTGGTCAGTAAAAGATCTGCTTCTATTCAACAGAAAAACATTTTTTAATTAAAACCAAACAAGCAAACTCATCAGCTTTATAATATTGGTATAGATATAGATATAGTAGTAGTATATAAAAATTACTATAGCGTTAAGGATTACCTAAAAATAATGTTTATAAAAATAATAACCTAAATATATCTATCTATACTTATAATAAATCTGTGGAGAGGTCAATTCTGTACATGAAATATATTTCCAAAATAACTATCAGGGGGTGATTAGGGATCGATACTGATGCCAAAAATGCAATCAGTAAATTTTTTGTCTGTCTGTCTGTCTGTCTGTATAACCGTTATAGAAACAAAAACTACTCGACAGATTTTAACGAAACTTGGTAAAATTATTTTTCATACTCCTGAGTAGGTTATAGTATACTTTTCATCACGCTACAATCAATAGGAGCAGAGCAGTGAAGGAAAACGGGAGAAGTTACTCCATTTTTTAAGCTTTCGTCGCGTGTGCAACCGTAATGGTTAAAGCTACACAGAAATCATGTATGACGGAAATGTTCTCCTTAAAATTATATAAAAAATATCCCACGACAGCATATGTCTATCTTTTATGGTTGACTCACAATATCACGTGTAACTCCCAATAGCTTAGTAGTTCGAAGCATTCTGATTATATTTGTCTACTCTTACGTTTATAACACTCTCAGTCATCCCTAATTAAAAAAGTTAATATAATTAACTATTCCATAAAAAATACTTATAGAAATCGGTATAGAAACACCTAAGTTATACATGAAATACGCTAATAATAAGCCATCGCGCGTGAATACTGAATCATGCTATCTATCTATATCTATACATATAATAAAATTGTAAATTTCACGTGTCTGTACATGGCCGAACATAGTGAAAATAATATTGGGAAATGTTCTTATTTTTTTTTTTTTTTTATTCGTTATTAATTTTTACAATCTTATTCTAATACATAAATCCTTGCCAAACGTAACCGTATTTAAACACATTCCTACATTTTTAGAAATGTCTGTCTGTCTGTCTGTTTGTTTGAACACGCATCACGCAATAACTATTGGACAGATTCGGTTGAAATTTTGTATGTGTAGTCTGGATTAACATATAGGCTATAATTTATCACGCTATTTCCCATAGGAGCTAAGCAATGACGGATAATGTCTGTAGCTATTTATCGTTATAAAACAATAACTACTTGACGGATCTTCATGAAAATTTTATTGTAAATACTATAGGTCATTACTTGCACTATAAATCATTATGCTATCGTCTATGGGGAGTGAGCAGCAACGTATGTTTTGTCGAACCATTATAGTTTTTCACAATTTTTTCCACAATAAGACATTATTAACAATTGTAACCCTTGGAAACAATAACTTCACGCTAAAACTATAACTTCACGCTAAAACTATTAGGAGCTAAACACAACATTTTCAATTTTCTTAAGATCAGCTATTTTAACCGTGTTTGCATCAGCTGAGGTGGTCTATTGGCACAAGTAGCGGTATTAAACGAGCGAGGTCGGAGGATCGACTCCCTAATTGCGAGTCTCTTTTTGTGTTGTGTTAAAAATTTTTTTATTCTTTTTTTTAAGTATTTTTCTAAATGTATACTAAATGTATACAAGCTTTTATTTTCGACTTTAACATGTTTACTTAGTTTAACAAATTTTCATATTAATAATCACTTCCAATAGGCACCTTTATCATTGTTTTGCATGAATAGTGATTATGTTATAAATGTAGAAATGAAAAACAATATTACATTACAAATAAACAGTAATTACTTGATATTTTCTAGAATTTATAAATGTTATTTGCTTAAAAAAAATGAAAGATTAAGTCGGCGTTACATCAAAATAAAACACGTGGCGCCATCTGTGATTCGATTTCTTCTGAGTGCCAAAATTGCTTACCTACAAATGTTAATAAACTTTCGCGATTTGTACACATTATAAAAATATATGTATTACGGGTCTTGATCGCGTGAATAATTTAAGGTTAAATACCTTGCTTACCTACGTTTAATATGCATGATAGTTTAATATAAAATCATGAAGTATAAAAATAAACTTATCCAGTTTTGAAAATAGATGGCGTTTAAACACAAATTAAAAAGAATCAGGAAAATTGATTTAAAAAAAAAAACTGAAATTCTTACGTAGAGGGATATGAATATATGATGATCTTAATTTGCGACAGGTTGACACACCTATTTTTAAATTCACCAATGTAGACATTATAAAATAATATTTTAATCTTCTAAAGTGAGTGAAAAAAAATATTGAAATAAGTTTAGAAATAGTATTTAAACACAAAAAAAGATATTTGAGTATATCTTTTAGAAACGTTTGAATGTTGTTTGTATGTTTAAACACGCATCACAGTACCGCGGGAATGCAATGTTTTAAAACTATTTTGCCCCCGCAAAATAATTTTAAAACATTGCATTCCCGCGGTACAAAGACGGACACAAAGTAGGTGTACTTTAGACTCGGAAAAGATCGCTCGGGCAGGACATAACCTGCGATCATAGGGAATCTGTGAGAGTTTTTTCCATCATACCTTTATTACCTATGTATAAATTATATCTTTTAGGAGCGGCTAGGTACCTCCGATTAAAAGGTCCGATTTAAAAGTGTCGGAGCCGAAGTTGGAGTCAGAATCGAAGCTCCTTAACTCAAAATTTCGCACGAGTAATTGGGCGGTTTCGAGCTTCATTTAACTCGAAACCGCCCCAGTTCTCGCGTGGTGGGGGAATTTTTCAATATTAATAGTATGTGATGTGATGCAAATCACTTTTTTGTCGAGGTGTGGTCGTGGGAATTTTAACAATTTGTCTTCTAACCGTCTGGCGCCATAAACTTTGTCGCATTTCATTTTGCTGCACTGGGCATTTGCTTGGCTTGCCCTGCCATATGTTGGGCCCTGATTAAAGCTAGGCCCAAATATCCATAGATGCCACAGAGCATTGTGGAGCATGTTTACAATATGTTTTACACAGAAGTTGAACTGTAATATAAACTATCTTAATATAAACCCAACTTCCACGCGAACGAAGTCGCGGGCACAGCTAGTATGTAATAAAAACCTAATTGCTAAAACTATTTATGACACAGAATATATTTGCACGCCATAATGTTGCCAATATGCGAACTAATAAAAATGTGCTCATGTACCTATCATATTTGAGCAATTAAATGATCTAATCTAATAGTCTCTTGTGTTTTAATTACTTTGTATTAATTATTTTTTGAAGGCTTTGGATTATTTATTTTTTTGTAAAAAGTTTTTTAGTTTCACTTTTTAGTTATTTGGTTTGTAGTTTATATAAGTTACAATAGCATAGGAGCTGGATGCGAGAAGCTGAGGATAGAACAAAGTAGCGTGCAATTGGTGAAGCCTATGTCCAGCAGTGGACTGCGATAGGCTGATGATGATAATGATGGCAATAGCATAATGTTAACACATAAAAAAAAAAACAAATCGGTCCAACCGTCTTCGCGTAATCGGTGAATACAGGTTGTATATTTAATCCCTGTACTGTAAGCTACGCAAATCGAATAGGAACATAATACCTAACAAGTAACAGTTCATTAACGGATCGGCCGTTAATGAATTGTTACTTGTTAGGTATTATGTTCCTATTCGATTTGCGTAGTTTTATTTTTATTTTAATGACTATTAAAAATATCTATTTATTTTTTCTTGACGGAAGTCATATGGAAATACATGGTGCAGAAAAAAAATTTGATTGTAAATAGGCCTTATACAAACAATGTTGATAGCAAATTTTAAAAATTTACACATTTCGACGAAATTAGGTATTAAAATTGTTTTGACGGATAGTTTTTTCGCTATTTTTAAGCATTGTTAATGGAATACCTACACGCCTCTTTTGGGTCGGACAGGGATTTAATTTAGATGAAAAAAGAACATTTTTTTTCATACCTACTACTTTATTTTATTTATTTATTTATTTAACATAATATATCTATCTTTATAGGTATCCTAACCTAATGCGATAGTGTACATAATAAAAAATTGAAATTACATAACACAGCACAACTTAATACTCTAACTTACAAACTACACAAAACGCGATCTTTGTGAATTCGTAAAATTCTTATGAGAATATATCTATTTGATTAGCGACAGCGTTGAGCGTGCGTAGGGCCCGCGGCAGCGGCGCACAGTGCAACAAGTTCGCTCGCGGCACATCCATAAGCGGAGGCTGTCGCCCCACGCTCCGATCCGGGACACTAAGCTGCATCATTTGTAGGACACTTAGGTTGTGTATCATACCACGCAAAACTTGGAGTAATTAAGTAGCCTAAGTTACTTCTCTTCTGACTACCAGCTTATAGTACCATACCATGTCCAGAAAAAAAGAGCAGGGTGTCAGAGTGGGTATCCAGGATATACACCGTACTGCTTTAAATATGTATATAAACTTTAAAAACTTATTTTTTCTAACATAAATTTATATATATTTTCGTAAGGAGACCAAACAATTGCGTTGTTTTCTAGATGGCTTTTCACGAGCGCCTCAAATAGTGCTTTTAAAGTTTGGATGTTGGTAAATTGGCGTGCCTCCCAAATTTTGGTTTGCCTTTTTACAAACATCAGTCACAACAATCATCAAAAATTTAAATCAGCTGTAAACGTAACTCCTAGATCTTTAACCTCCGTGACGCGTTTCAGTGGTGTCCCACCCATGTAGTATTGATAGTGGTCAGGGACGTGCGCACGGCTGAACGATAATGCACTACACTTTGCTACATTGAAATGCAGACCTAATCCACTCTACAACTCTATCGATATCCTGCTCAGGATGAGGTGATCGGACTCCTGTTTGACCTCCAGTACCAATTTTAGGTCATCGGCAAACAACAAAACTGTAGAGCTATTTACAACATCCGGTATGTTATTTATTGTAGAATAAAAAGAAGAGGACCAAGGTTACTCCTTTGACTCACGCCAAATCGGGTGAAATAGGGCAGAGAGATGTCCGCCAAAATTAATCAAATCGCCACTAATCAGAGAAAGCTGGGAAAAAATGATAATGTATGCGGAGTGCACCCAACGCTTGCCAATCGCGATAGAAGTACGTCATGTGTCTACACAGTCGAATGCCTTCCTTAAATCTAAACAGGTCACATCCACCTGTATGCCAGCATCTACCGCTGACCCGTCATGAGATGCAGTAAATTCCCCGTCATCCCCCGTGCGGGTCATAAACCGTGCTGTGCGATGGACAACTGGGAGTGTACCAGTCATTGTATATGGCCGCCTCAAAGACCTTAGCTCATAATACGCACACAATTAATACATGTAATTACAAATATTACATGATTGTATGAATTTGCGCATTGATGGACATATGCATATACCTAATGATAAGCAAGACTCCGGCTTCCGACACATTATAATTAAGATAAGGACTTAAATATATATGTCGGATAGCGACTTTTTTTTAGCACGTGCATTAAAGTACATTTAAAAATGACAAGATAATATAGTTGACAAAACGTCTCCTATTTTTAACTTATAAAATTGACTTTAGAGCACACAATCTAGGGTTTTTTTTTATTGCAAAATATTTGCTGTGTCGGAGCGGTAGTGCTAGAATGAGCAATAGCGCTAACACATAAATATAGCATTAGGTATTCCATAAGTGAACTTTTCGATCACTAGGTACATAGAAATTGAAAAAAGATAGATACAGTCAACAGCAAAAGTACATGATCGAAAGCGGAATGTCAAAACGATTGAATGATATTTGTGGCCAATCTAGCTAATGCTCCAGTGTTCCTAAAGTAAATAATTGATTAATATACCGTGGAATTGTCTGATTGTACTGTCGCCAAAATTTGATGATCAAAAACGTTCTAAACTAAGTCATAACCTCAAAAATAATAACTTGATGAACATGGTGTTTTTAACATTCTTTGATATAGTGTTTTTAACTTTAAATAGTGTTTTGTAAACATAGGCTAGTGCTAAATTTAGGTCTGTATTGTAATGCGGCAGTAACCTAAAAAAAGGATAGATACAAGATTCCCTACTTAATTATATAATTTCATGCAGTTGGAAGCACTTTACTAAGTTGAACTTATTATGTAGGGGATTTTGTTTCCATCTTTATTGTGCAGGTGGTTTTTTTTGTGAAGGCGATTTTCATTTTTTTGTAAAAAAGATTTTATTTCTCACTTTTGAGTGTATTAGTTTGTAGTTGATTACAATAGCATAATCCAAACTGTTCATTTCTTTTAGCAAAATGTTGCGTTTTGGGATACAAGGCCGTTGATTTTTGAGGAGTTAACCTGATACTAGGCTATCATTTCCATTACATGATTTGATGGAGGTGAAGTATCAGGTATGGAACACATCAGATCGCAACTCGCAATATTTATTAGTGAATGGTTCTGCTAGTCATCTGTGGTCTTTGTTTTCAGTTTCATTTCACTCAATGGTGCTTTTTAAGAGTAAATGCAAAGGTGTGCCTTTAATTTTTGAAGAGCTTTCTCGATGTCTCCAAGACCTAATCATCAGATCCAAACTTTGATGACAATGGAACCAGTTTGAAAGTATACCCTTTCAAACACAAAAATATTTTTTCAAATCTGTCCAGCCGTCTGCGAGTAATCAGGTATTAAACATTTAAAAAAAACAGTCGAATTGAGAACATCCTCCATTTTAGACATTTTATATCTATAATACCTACTTAGGCATCGTGCAAGAAAATCAGATCTGATTTTATTGCTTATAAATGAGTACTATAAATATATGATACATTATTTTGATGTGTTGTGTGTATATTATTTTTATCAATAGTTTTTGCAACGCATGCCAAATAAGCAAAAAAAAAATATACGTTCAGTTACATTGTTGCAATTTTCGTAAGGATCTCTAATTTTTGGAAATATATGAATAGAATGCTACATTATCAGGAAGTTAAATAGCCTATGTAACTTCCCGATAATGTAGCATTCTATAAATAAAATAATTTTTAAAATCGGTCCTTTAGTTTACAAAAATACAAATATTTTCTTTTTGTATATTGTTATATTAGTATAGATAATTACTAATATTAGGTATGTATAGATAGATACGAAAATGCATTTACAAATCGTAGATCATCTTTTGATATCACTGTTGATAAAAACAATCAATCGTTTGTTTATGACGAACGGCAGCATATAATAACAAATATTAGATAAGATGAACATATAAATTCTGATTTGCCCTTATTAATAACTACTGTATAATTCGTTCCTTCAAGTGTGTCAACATGAAGTTAACTTTCGGTAAGTAAGCGAGCGTGAAGCTTAAAGATACTATTTTCAAAATAAATTGTAATTAATTATTAAACTGTTATGTGTAAATAATACTAAAAAGGGACAAATTAAAGTAGGTACAATAAGAATAGTTTTTTTTTAAATTGGTGCCAAATAAAACATAAAAACTACTATTACTTGGCACCAACTTCAAAATGTTTATTTATTCTTTTTGTACCTATTTTTATTTGTCTCTTTTTGTTTATTAATTACATTATTATAGTTTTGAAGCCGCGTGTTTGTCGATGATCGCGATAATATTATTTATCGCGATCACCGACATACACGCCGGCGGAGCCACGGGCGAAAACTAGTATTATATACATATATCCAATTGATAATAATATTTCTTTGAACCTACCTGAAACCTGTTTCCAGGTTTTTGTCTAGACAGATGATGATGATGATGATGAACAGAATGACAAAATTCAAGCAAACCCTTCCCAAATGGGTATTTTGCAATTTATAATATGTGTTGATAAAGTTTTTTGTTTACAGTATTCTCGATTCTTCTAATGATGTTGGTGACAGTTTTTGCGAAAGCTGGAAATTACTGCATTTGTCCAGACATTTGGGAACCGGCGTGTGGCCAGGATGGTATAACTTATGACAACTCATGCATGTATGTATCTAAAATATTTACCTTACCCCCTTTTTCATAACCTTTTGGCATGTTTGGTCCCGTTCGCGATTCGTCACGTAGACGTGATAGGTCCTTTTTTCTTATTCATCCCGCTCGTTATTCGTCCGTTTCACCATTCGTACTATTCGCTTTTCGCCCCGTAAGCCGTATAATACTTAATCAAATGAATTCTTTATTTTTGTAATTGTAATTATTTATCATTCGTATCTACTACTGAAATAAAAAACAATTACTTTACAAAAGAAGCTGAACCTTTAACCAACGTATGTATCTTTTGTCACGCCATCTCCGACATGAGGTCAAGAAGACTGCTATATTAGTTAGGCCAAAAAACTACATATCATATTTTAAGTAAAATTAAAATAATTTTAATAGTAGGGGAGGACTTTAATGTGAGATCGACCTTAACTCATCTGGATCCTTATTTACGTTTTTTTTCCGTTTTCGCGGAAAGCCCGTGCAAACTGTCAAAATCTTGTTAAAATAGTAAATAGAGAGCTGCGCTTAGAAATTCATCAACTCGCATGCGCGGCGGAGATCTTTGAGCGCACCACGTATGCGCCAGTTTCCACGGGCTTGCCGCGAAAACGGAAAAAAACAACGTGAATAAGGACCGTATTAACCAGATCAAAAAAAATTCATTGTTTTTATTGGTTTATAAACATGCTTATGATAGCTTGCCATTAAAAAAGTGTTTATGGACATGTTCTATTTCGGTTTTAAAATCTAAAAGCACGTCAATAATATTCCATAAATAGTTTTTTGTAGGTAAGCCCATATAATTATTTTTGTAATTAAATTAACTTTCTTTCGATACAAATTTTTATTAATTATCATAATGGTGTAGGTAGGCCAGGTAGCCATATATGTGAACAAAAATAAATAGGCAAGCCTACCAAAACTTACGCTCCAAGTTAAAAATTATCAGTTGTAAACTAAATTTGTTCGGTTAACAAATGAGTAAAGTTTATTAAAAATAAAATAAATAGCCACGCACATTTTTTTTATTGTGATTAAAAATCAATGAAATTTATTAAAAAATAAGTTTCATCTGGTTATCAGATGGGTGTAGGTCGATCTTCTACGTCTTCCCTACTATTTGTAAAGCATTCTCAAATATAATCTTCAAGTGAATTATTTTGGTCAGTAGATTTTAGTACTACCAATGTTTAATAATTTTAATTACAGAATATAGATTTTATTTTTCTAGGACTTTCTTCACTATTCTCAACAAAAGGTGAACGGGACGAATGGCGAAAAGGACGAATAGTGAACAGAACAGCATTTTAACTAGCAAATGTTCTGTCATATTATTTTCTATTTTACAAACCTCATGCCAATACATAATAAATAAAAAATAAATTAAATTACGGTTTTTTTTACAGAATGTTTTGCAAAGGAATTGAGTTCGATTACGAAGGCGAATGTACCAATGTATTAAAGTAAATTAAAATAAATGCTGTAGTTCGATTTTTTTTTTTCATTTCCGCAATTTAGCTGCTATCCCGCACCCGATGTAGTGGAGGATCTGTACAAATTACAAATGTATGGATATTGAACAAATGCTCCACTTCCGCTGTCGCTCCCACTTTGGTTAAGGGCGCTGTTTGCTGCGTGCACGCTTTCGTTCAACGCTACATTCGAAGGGCACGAACATAAGCATAAGGGTGTTAATGTGCTGCCCGGCTGTTTGTCCAGCTTATTTGACCCATGCCGGGCTACTCGCCGTGCTTCACGGACTGCGTGTCGCGCCTCTGAAAGCACTATTAGAGATTCCCCATAGCCGTATCGTCACAAATTAGATAGTTAAATTATAACGAGTGAAAACAGAGCAGGTGGAAGCGGGGAGATCGTAATCTCGATGAGGAATTACGTGATTTATTTGACTGAAACCGTTGCTAAGCGAAAAGTTGTGGCAGGGCTTAAGATCTTTTTTATTAGGGCTATTCAGGTATATTTTTCAATGATAAAATATCAACTTATCAAAGATTTATCACTCAATGGTCGTATTATGGCTATTTTTTACCCGACTGTAAAAAAGGGTTATGTTTTTCGCGCGTATCTTGTATGTATGTATGTATGTACGTATGTATGTATGTAATATTCTTTATTACCTGATATCTCACAATCCACTGAATGGATTTATACAATTCACACGTCGTTAGATTCGTCTTAATCGCCCAAGTGTTCTTAAATAGGTGAAGTTTTTAAAAAACAAACATGGCGGCTATGAGATGTCAAAATAAAGAGGTGTGAAAAAAGAATTGTTCTTTCGAATACTGCAATATGGGTATCAAATTAAACAGCTCATCTTAAGCATTTCAAAAAGGTATAACATGAATATGACTGTTATACTAAAAAGTTAGTTAGAAACCATTGTTTTTTCAATTTTCAATCCTTGACATTAGCTGTGATAAAAGTAAGTTGCTACATCAGTTACATCCTATAACTACTAAAAAGTATTAAATAATAAAATAAATTATAAAAATAATTTATTGCACTTTAATAAGTTCATCGAGATTCATTCATGCCTCCGACTGCATGAAATTGTATAATTATGTAGGGGATCTTGTTTCCATCTTTTTTGTGCAGGCGGGTTTTTTTATTTTTATAATTTATTTTTTTATTTCCATCTGATTGAGCATGTAAAATATAAAGTGATCTAGAAGAGACAGCACGTCTACTAAATTGCATATTTTGTGTTATTCTTGGTATAGAGCAAACCTGAAAGTAGTTTGCTTAGAATCAGTAACACATTCCAGTGGAGTAGTTTTTGGACCATGTTATATTTTTCGATTATTTAATTAATCAATCAATTAATTAATTAATCATTCAACAGTCCAAATCTTGTTGGGGTGTCTGAGAAACAACATTGTATATGTATATATATATATATATATATATATATATATATCAATAACCTATAAAAATATCAATTTATTGAAATACGAGTATATATATGTTTTTATAACCCTTATATTGTTAAATACAATTTGACACGGGAATAAACGTGTTTACCGCAAACCCACGCATACGGACAGATACCTACACGCCACGTCACATCATCATCCTCGACACTTGCAATCCGTTATGGTTTCACTGACGAACAGAGCCTACGACCTGTGTGACCCTGAGCATCTAAAGCAAGAGCTTGAACATGTTCAGGAGGTGCTGAAATACAACGGATACCAAGTGGATCGACGCCTAAAGCGACCGACAAAGAAATGTAGACATCCGGAAGTAAGTAGACAGCCAGCCTACCTTCCATTTGTTAAAGGCGTGACGGACAAGATCGGCGCGGTATTGCGCAAGTACTGCATACCGACTGTCTTTGCGCCGGGAACAAAAATTACCACCATCGTGGGCACACCGAAGGATGTCTTGGCATTATAAACACCAGGGGTCTACAAAATAAATTGCAGCTGCGGGAGTTCATACATAGGCCAAACGAAGCGGTCCATTGCTGAACGGGTCAAAGAACATATTGCAGCTGTTAAGAACAGACAAACTAACAAGTCCGCGATTGCCGAACATATATTACAAACGGACACTAATCACTGGATCGAATTTCACCGCACGGAAGTCCTCTCCACCGATCGCCACTTTTACTCCAGAGTAGTGCGAGAAGCGATTGAAATTAAAAAATACAAAAATTTCAATCGAGAAGATGGATTTAAACTATCTCCGACGTGGAATCCAGTGATTAAATTAACACCACCTCGTTTTAGTTCGCAATCGTGTAGTTATCAGAATAGGCACCCGTCGGTCGACTTACAGAATAGGGACACGGTTAGTGTTGTGTGCGCGGGTACTTGGAAGAAACAAGAAAATGTGAGGGTGGATGAAGAAACGTCCGCCTCACACACGGAGTCGTGACGCCCGCCCTGCCCCCCCAGTCAGCTTGTGACCACGGTCGGTGTAACCCGATCGAAACGTCAAGCATAAGGTAAATAACTTTACCTAGATTAAACGCGTTTATTCCCGTGTCAAATTGTATTTATAATGCAACGCGTAAGTTTAAAAGTTAAAAAAAAAAAAAAAAACCTTATATTGTAATTTATTTTCCGCAAACGACATTAATTTCAATATTTATAAAAAAAAGTTAATATTTTCTTAAAATGATTTTTTATAGACTACATTTTCGGCTCCAAAGCGACTACAAATTCACGGTGTAGATAATTGCTAGAACAAGCTGTACAAATTGTAAACTCAATTTATACCGATCCGGGACACTAAGCTGCATCATTCGTAGTAGTAGGACACTTGGGTTGTGAATCATACCTTTTTGTAAAAAAACTTGCAAAACTTTGTGTAAATAAGTAGCCAAAGCCACTTCTCTTCTGAATTCCAGCTTATAGTACCCTACCATGTCCAGAACAAAAAGGGTAGGGTGCAGGAATGGGTATCCAGGATAAACACCCTTTTGCTTTAAATATATAAACTTTAAAAACTTATTTTGAGTTTTTTCTAACATAATTTTATATTTATTTTCCTATGGAGACCAAATAACTGCTTAATTTTTTATAGGGCTTTTCACGAGCGCCTCAAATAGTGCTATTAAAGCTGGGATTTTCGTAAATTGGCGTGCCTGACGGAGAACCAAGCTCAAATTTTCGTTTGCCTTTTTACAAACATCCGTTATATGATCTCTAAAATTTAAATCAGCTGTAAACGTAACTCCTAGATCTTTAACCTTCGTGACGCGTTTCAGTGGTGTCCCATCCATGTGGTATTGGTAGTGGTCGGGGACGTGCGCACGGCTGAACGATAAAGCACTACACTTTGCTACATTGAACACTCTGCAACTCTATCGATATCCTGCTGCAGGATGAGGTGATCGGACTCTTGTTTGACATCCAGTACTAATTTTAGGTCATCAGCAAACAACAAAGCTACTAGCTATTTACAACATCTGGTAAGTTATTTATTGTTTAAATAAAGAGGATAGGACCAAGGTTACTCCCTTGACCCACGCCAGATCCGGTGAAATAGGGCGCAGAGAGATGTCTGCAACAATCAACGTACTGACGTCTGTCCTTGAGATAGCTAGAAAAGAATAATAATGTATGCGGAGTGCATCCAACGCTAGCCAATCGCGATAGAAGTGCGTCATTGTCTACACAGCGTATGCATTTCTAAAATCTAAATAGGCCACATCCACCTATATGCCAGCATTTACCGCAGTAAATTCCTAGTCGTCCCCCGTGCGGGGGACGACTAGGAATTTACTCGCCACCACCTTTAGGCACAGGGACAACACGCGTGAGTTTTAAGCGATTAAGGAAGGTTGCTGTCTCTATATATGGCTCTATATACACCGGTATACCATCAGGGCCCACTGAACGCTTGGGTGGCAGGCTGCACCCGCGCTCTGTGCGCCCCGCTGACATAGCCGCCGCCACGCCCGCCACCGCCACGTTCAACGTCGGCTGCTCCGGGTAGTCCGTATAGGAGTAAATATAACGAGCGAACTCATTTGCTGATTCCAATACACTCAATTGTTGCCCATTTATTACTAAACTCGTTGAGTTAGAATTGCTTTTTTTCAACTTCATGTAGCTCCAAAATGCACGTGGATCCGTCGCCAGATGTCGTTGCATGCGATCACGGTAACGGTCATAAGCTTTTGCAGTCTCGGCTTTAGCCCTATACATTGAGAATGCTTTATAGTCATCCGGTTGTTTACTTAACTTGTATTTTTTTGTGCAGTTTATATTTAAGTCTTTCATGACGTCAGGGGTGTGCC
Source organism: Herminia tarsipennalis (assembly GCA_945859575.2). Lineage (NCBI taxonomy): Eukaryota > Metazoa > Arthropoda > Insecta > Lepidoptera > Erebidae > Herminia > Herminia tarsipennalis. Next base: position 18,221,453 of record OX243849.2, on the reverse strand, counting down.
AAACGCGATAAGTATATCTAGTACATAAGGAACTCGTTTTTTTAAGTGGGACACAAACATCAAAAATTTCGTAAGTTTTGTCATAAAAGAAATTTAGTATTACGTCGGGGTAATTTGAATTATACATTTCAGCCCAATCTATTTCTATAAAAAACTTTTTGTTAACAAAAAAATATTACCGACTTCAAAAATAAATACCTACAAGGCAACTGAAAAGCAAAAACAAATTTAACATTTTAAAGTTGGTGCCATGAATTTATAAGTTAAAAATAGGAGACAACTATAGTAGTTGTCTCCTATTTTTATAAATTTACTTTGGAGCACACAATGTAAGGTTTTTTTTATTGAAAAATATGTGCACGATAGTGCTAGAATGAGCAATAGCGCTTACACATAAATATAGCATTAGGTATTCCTTAAGTGAACTTTTTGATCACTCTACAGGTTTCGGTCTACAGCAAAAGTACATGATCGAAAGCGGAATTTCAAAACGATTGAATGATATTTGTGGCCTATCTAGCAAACTCAAACTCAAACTCAAATATCTTTATTTCGTAAAATCAGGTTAATAATACATACTAAAAAATTTATAAAATTATGATTGTTTGAAATAAAAACAAAATGAGGTTAGGCGGCAGTTCCAAGTGTAAAGCTCATGAGAAGAAGCTGCCAAGAAACTCATGTGCCACTCTTTGAAAAACATCAAGTTTTTCTTTACAAAAATAAATTTTACTGATGAACCAGTGTGTTTGGTGAGTGTAATCGTTTATAAATTAAGGATAACTAAATAATAATACTATTAGTAACTCTAAAATGAGTATATATAAACGTATTCAGCAAACACAATACTTCACTTCTCACAAAGTAAATATGTATATATACATATAATCTTAAAGTACATTTTAATAGCCTGTGAGAGAAAGCAGTTCAATCCCAAGCGTTCCATATAATCAATTATTGAGTAGTAACTTTTCATTCACAATTTTTTCTTAATGGTACACTTAAATTTATTACGACTTTATTTTTGAATATCGCTAGGGATTTTATTGTAGAAACGTATACATTGGCCCCGAAATGATTTGTTTACTTTTTGTAACCTTGACGCTGGTACAACAAGTTTATGTTTGTTCTGCGTGTTAATATTATGTATATCACATTTCCGACAGAAACTATCAATATTTTTGTGAACATACATAAGGTTTTCATAGATATACTGACATGCAACAGTCATGATATTGATTTCCTTAAATTTTTCTCTAAGTGAGTGTCTACTACTAAGATCGTAAATTGATCGAATAGCCCTCTTCTGCAGAACGAAAATGGTTTGAATGTCGACAGCATGCCCCCACAGTAGAATACCGTACGACAATAAACTATGAAAGTAACTAAAATAAACTAATCGCGCTGTTTCAACGTCTGTTAGCTGACGAATTTTTCTAACTGCGTGCGCTGCAGAACTGAGTCTATTAGACAATTCACTTAAATGTGGGCCCCACTAAAGCTTAGAATCTAGAGTAATTCCTAAAAACTTTGTGGTCTCTACAGGGTTCAACTCATCTTCTTTTATTTTTATAGTGGTTTTTACTGGTTTCACGTTAGGTGTTATAAATCGAATACATTTAGTCTTGCCCTCGTTTAAGAGTAAATTGTTAACATCAAACCAGTTAACCACTTTTTGTATCATCTGCAAACAGGACTATCTCATGATTATTTTTTACTAAATATGGTAAGTCGTTTGTGTAAATTAAAAACAATAACGGCCCGAGAATAGAACCCTGTGGGACTCCCATTTTGACCACAGACCCCGGGGAGCGTTTACCAATAACATCAACTTTCTGAATCCTGTTACTCAGATAGGACGTAAGAAGATTCAGAGTTATGTTTTGAATACCATAATGTTGCAATTTCCTGATTAATGTTTCATCACAGTCAAATGCCTTAGATAAATCACAGAAGACGCCTAAAGCATCCTGCGATTCCTCCTAGGCGTCAAATATATGTTTTATAAGCTCCACACCAGCATCGGTTGTAGACGACCCCTAGTAAAACCAAATTGTTTAAAGTGTAATAATTTATTTTTGTAAAAGAAGTTCTGCATCTGATCATATATTATTTTTTCAAGGATTTTACTAAATGTTGGTAGTACTGATATGGGTCTAAAATTAGTGGGCTCAGACATACTACCTGATTTATACAATGGTATTACTTTACTATATTTCATTAAATCAGGAAATACACCACAATCTATACATTTATGAGGTTTTAGAAACTTTATTTTTCTCTAAAGAATAATACAATATTCGCTTAAAAGAGAAAACTTAATAACTATATAGATAAATAAATCATATTTTGTGAGCGTACTTAAAAGCTATAACATTAAACACCAACAATATTCAAAGAAAATGATAATTCACAAATGACGGTAAAGCAAAATAAAGTATAGGTGCTCATGCGCAGTTCACATGGAATCCGCCATTGCTGGATGCGACACCGGTGCGTAGACTAATCATTGTACTTAAACACTAAATTTGTTATTTAAATAATAAGTGTGCCAAAATATTTGTTTAAATATTTGTTTGTAAAATTAAATAAATAGTCGTACGCGAGACGTTTATGTTTTTTTTTTTTTTATTCTAATGTATTTTTCTCTAACATATTTTTTTACAGATTTTTTATAACTTCTCATTGTCTTAGCCCCTTTTATGTCAGTCAGTAGTTTGTTGTATAATTGTGCTCCCTCATACATAATGTTCTTTTTTCCGTAATTTGTCCGGGGGTGACGGAGTTGTATATTATTTGCTCGCCGTGATAAATATTTTTGTATATTGATTTTTTTTGTGAAAGTTAGTTGTGAATGAAAATCTTTATTAAGTATTTTACGAATAAGTATGCATGTGTTATATACATTATGTTTGTTTAATATTCAGTATTTTTGTTTGTCTATATAATCTACTGGTTGGTGTTAAAAAAACATAGTTGAACAGAACTTTTAGGATTTTATTTTGAGATCTTTGAATTATATCACAAGTTGGTCTTTGCTGATGTGCCCCATATTTCTATCAAATAATCAATATGCGGTTTTACTAATGAGCTGTAAATTAAATATCTAACGTTTTTATTAAATATAAAAGCCAAGTTCTGCGCAATAAAATAAATTATAGACTAAGTAATCACAACTGAGTTACTCCAGAGGTCGGTAGTCTTCTTAACATTAATAGAATTAAAAGCTTTTAAGACATCTATATGTGTAACATAATCAAATTGAAAAGTGATGTCACATTTATTAACATTTTTAATCAAGATAGACTCAGCTGCAAAAGGTGAGGAATTCAATGACTTTGTAGTAGAGACTGGAATGTCAGTAAAGCGTTTTTCAAAAGCAGTGGCTACGTCTATGTTCGATGTGATGGTTTTACTACGAGTATCTATTCCGGTCTCACTATTTATAATATCCCAAGTCATTTTATTTCTATTATCACTGTTTTTAATTTGTGAACTAAGGTAGCAAGCTTTTGCTGTTTTGCTAGCCTGCCTAAATATTTTAGCATAATTTCTTACATAAGCTTGAAATCTTTCACAACCATTATAATTTCGTTCATCATACAGCTCATATAATTTTTTTCTACTTTTATGTAGGCCGACAGTAGCCCACTCACTAAAAGTTGCATTCCACTTAACCATAATCGTTTTGGAAGTGAAAACGGAATCGAAAATATGACAAAATTTATTAAAGTATGTTTTATATAAAATGTTAGGATCACTGTCATCATTCAACAATGGAGGGTTACAAATGAGGCGGCTTTTGAAACTCTCAAATCGACTGACAGTTTTAGGGATAACAGTTATACATTTTTTAGTTATTTTTCTGCTTTTAATATCAAAAGAAATAAGTTGAGCACAGTGGTCAGAATCCATTTGATTAATTACTCTCTTGTTATATACAATAATATCTGTGAATATATTATCTAAACATGTAGCTGTAGTGGCAGTTATACGGGTAGGCTCTAAAAATAAATTACACAGATTAAATGATTTGAATAGAGCTAAAATCTTCATACTTGAAGTAGTATTCTCAAATAAATTAACATAAAGTCACCACATATTATTACATTTTCATTAAGGTTTGTTACCTTATGCCAGACTTCATCCATAACATGTTCAAAAATATGATATTGTGCTGAAGGTGGTCTGTACACAGTCAATACAATAAACCGCTTCAACTCTACACAGGCTATTTTTTTGCTACGTTCAACAGAGAAGTTAACAATACCACGGCGTTCTTTGAATTTAAGATTTTTATTTATTAATATTAGTAAACCACCATGTATAGCCAGTTCCCTGCTGAACGAGCTGCCTACCTGATGATTGTTGAAATTGAACATGAACTGATCGCTCTTTAGCCAGTGTTCAGTAATACATAAAATATCAATAGCTTCAGCATTCATGAACAATTCCCAATTCCAAGTCTTTTCCTGTCATTCCTCTGATTTTCTGATGCACCAGGTTAATTTTATTAATATAACTATTGTTCTGTTTTGACATAACAGAATAATTTTCATGTGGTAGTGCACAAGTATGTGTGCAAGAGGTACTCTCTATTGTCTTAAAATTTAATTTAATTTATTCGGTATGTCAATATTAAAATTATTATTAATACATAAATTATCATTATTAATGTCAGGTGCTTCAGCCAAATTGTTGGCTAAGTTAAAATTAATGTCATAATTTTGTTGCTCAATAGAAGCAACTTGAGTAGCCAAATTCTTGGCTGAAGTATTAATATAAAAAGATAGCGAAACAGTTATCTGTCTTTTACAATAAATTTTAAGATAATATCTATCTTTTGTCAAATAAAAATATTTACTAACAAGTTTTTTAGTGTCAATAAAATGAAATTTATTATAAAAGGTCCATTAATTTGGCATGTCAGTTGATGCATAAGGTTATTCAAATTATATCTAATAGTGTTTTCTTCCTGTGATAATCCATTACTCAGGGGAAATGAAAACATAACAATTTTCTTTAGATGTAAATTGGACATCTCCTCAAAATAATTTAAAAACTTATTTTTGTTTACATTTTTCCTATCACCGACAAAAATAATTATAGTGCTGTCCTGACTAAAATTAAGATCTTAAAATATTTTCCATGATATTACTATAGGACAAAGCAGGCATGCAATTATTGATGATTCTAGTTTGTCCCGTACTCAACTTAGACATTAGGGATCCAATGCCCTTACCAATTTCATCACTATACATCATAATAGTACTTAATTTAAAAGAACTGCTAGTTTGTGCTTAGTTATTATGGAGTGCTGGCAGTGGGGAGGGATCACATGCTAGCGATTGGCAATCTAGTGATAATCTACAAATTGGACTATGCCTACTTGTTAATGGAGTTGATTGCTCATTGTTGCAGTTGCAAGAGTTGACCAGCTTACCTAAAGCCAACACCTGCTCCCTGCTCTGTTCAGTTGCTTCAGTAACTTCATATTTCATTGTTAGAGTCTGTAATGATTCATGGAGGCGATCAATCTCTAATTGCATAGCCCGTGTATCCTCAACATACTGCGATGAGACATTGTCCAGCTCCAGTGAATACATTTGAACCTGATCGATTAGTTGCAATCTCTGTCTATTTAATGCCATGCTATCAATAGAATTTGTGTTTACTAATTTTTTTTTTTGTTTTTGTAATGTATTTTTTAATTTTTATTTACTTTTTAAGCTTATTTCTGCTGTATTTAATAACCTTGACAGATTTATTAGACTTTTTAAATTGCACGGTCCCATCCTCTGCGGTAAGATCGATAATAACTGAGAAATGTAAGTAACCAACTGCAGCACCATTTATGACCGGGCCAACCAATTCACTGAACAAGCTATTGTTGCACTTTACAATATGGTTATGTTTATCTGACTCAAGTTCTGATATTTTGTTGTGCGCTTGAAGTAGTTGTCGTTTCAAGGATGTTATGTGGTTAAGAGTCTGTGTGTATTCATCCATACAAGCATCAAAGCTGTCTACTGTGCGTTGGAGTTTGTCCCGGTCATTTAGGATATTGTTAAATTCAGAGTGCAACTTTGCCAGTTCATCTCTCAACCGTTCATTCATGTTTAAAACGTCTAACAGTTCTTTTTCATTGCCCTCTCTTTCCCTATTAACAAACAGCAAATGCTACAGTGTTCCTAAAATAAATAATTGATTAATATACCGATGAATTGTCTGATTGTACTGTCAATCAGACAATTCATCAAACGTCGACAAAATTTGATGGTCAAAAACGTCCTAAACTAAGTCATAATCTCAAAAATCATAACTTGATGAAAATAGTGTTTTTATCATTCTTTGACGTATAAAAAACACGCGAAATAAAAAGTTTTTTTTTTCACAATTTTGAGTGTATTGGTTTGTAGTTGATATGTTACAATAGCATAAGCCAAACTGTTCATTTCTTTTAACAATAGTTTTTGCAACGCATGCCAAATAAGCAAAAAATGTTATACATTCAGTTACACTAATTGCAATTTTCGTAGGGATCTTTATTTTTTTTAAATAGATGAATAGAATGCTAGAAGTTAAATAGCCTATGTAACTTCCCGATAATGTAGCATTTTATAAATGAAATATTTTTTTAAATCGGTCCAGTAGTTTACAAAAATACAAACTTTTCTTTTTATATATTGTAATATTAGTGTAGATAATTATTATTATTAGGTAAGTATAGATAGACACGAAAATGTATTTGCAAATCGTAGATCATCTTTCGATATCACTATTGATAAAGACAATCAATCTTTTGTTTATGACGACCGGCAGCATATATTAACAAACATTAGATAAGATGAACATATAAATTCTGATTTGTCTTTAATAACAATTACTATATAATTCCTTCCTTCAAAGTGTCAACATGAAGTTAACTTTTGGTAAGTAAGCGTGAAGGTTGTAGTAACTATTATAAAATAAAAAGGAATTAATTATTAAACTGTTATGTGTAATTATTACTAAAAAGGGAGAAATTAAAGTAGGTACAATAAGAATATAATACTTTTTGAAGTTGGTGCCAAATAAAACATAAAAAATACTATTACCTGGCACCAACTTCAAAATATTTATTTATTCTTATTGTACCTATTTTTATTTGTCCCTTTTTATTTTATTTTTTACATTATTACAGTTTTGAAGCCTGTTTAATTTTTTTAGTTCGTAATTCGTAGTTTTGAAGTAAAAATTATAAATGTTTATTAAATTATTTGACTAAGGTACTGGTACATTTTATTTCATTATCTTTCAAACTACTTAACCGATTTTGATAATGTTTTATAATTTTGAAATATATACTTAGTGCAATTCTGATAATCCATACTTCCATACTAATATTATAACTATGTTTAATTTTTATTTTTCCTTCTATGCTGTATGTTTATATGTTCTTTAGGGTACGATGGGACTGACATAATCATGTTCAATTATAAGCCCTTAAACTTGTAAATAAAAAACTCTCTCGTCTGTCTGTTTAAGCGTGAGAAGGTCACGCTTAAACCGCTGTACCGATTTAAATGAAATTTGGTATGGAGATAGTTTCAGTCCCGGAAAAAGATATAATATAGATATAGATATTTTTATTGTATAAGGTTTCTATGTACCGATGTATTTGTATAATATTGGTCTTGGTAGCCTGAAATAAATGGATATTATTATTATTATTATTTTTCGGTGTGATTAAGTGTCCCTCAAATGCTGATTTAAATGCTGGTGAATTGTCACGCATCTATATGATATGTATAGCTGTTTCGTGATAATGATTTGGGCACTGTGCCTAATTATGAGTTACTAGTTCAAGGGTTTCGGCCCAGAACTTGCAAAATCCCTAGTAAGCATAGGTTGCATGTTTCTGAATCTTTATGGGAAATCTATATTTTTATATTATTTGTTGATAAAGTTTATTATTTACAGTATTCTCGATTTTTCTAATGATGCTGGTGACAGTTTTTGCGAAAGCTGGAAATTATTGCGTATGTCCAGACTATTGGGGACCAGTGTGTGGTAAGGATGGCAAGACTTACGGCAACCGATGCGAGTATGTATCTAAAACATTTACTCCCTTATTCATAACCTTTTAGCGTGTTTGGTCCCATTCGCGATTCGTCACGTAGACGCGTTAGGTTTACTACTGCAAAAAGAGAAACAAATTTACCTTTAGCAAGCGCCCTGTATCTTATGTCACATCATCTCCGACGTCAGGTCAAGGAGACTGCTATGTTACTTAGGCCAAAAAAGCAATGTATTATATTTTATTAAATTAAAATGAAAAAAAATCTATTAAAAACAACACAAATAATCATGAATCAACAGTTATTTATAGTTTATATTCGTCCGACCAAACACGCCTAAATATGTGTTCTGTCTTTTTCTTTTATATTTTACCCACTTTATGTTGACCTAATAACTTTAAATTTTGCAAATTGCGATCACATTGTACCCACCTAATATTATTTTGTGGTTACCTAATAATTGCATGACTATGATTAACTATTTTCAATGAATGATTATTAAATTAAATGACGTTTTATTACAGGTTGGATTGCAAAGGAGTTGAGTTTGATTACGAAGGCAAATGTAGTAATCTAAAAATATAATAAATGCTAAAGCTCGGCCATTTTTATTTTCATTTCGGGCATTTGCCTGCTATCCCGGACCCGCTGTAGTGGAGCTATACAAATGTATGACAAATTGATCTAATCAATATTAATATAAACCAATAATATTGTAAAATTATCATTGGTACAAGAACTAAATATACCTATTAAACATTTTGAAGTTGGTGCCAATTAAAACGAAAAATATTATTTCATGGCACCAACTTCAAAATGTTCAATATATTTTTTGTTGTACTAATATTAAATATACCTATTATTACTTTTAATATCAAATACTTAGCCATTCACTAGCTGCCCCTTGGATCTTCTTTAGCGTCTTTTTTTTTTGTTTTTTACCATTTTTTATTGCTGCTCTGCTCCTATTGGTCAGTAAAAGATCTGCTTCTATTCAACAGAAAAACATTTTTTAATTAAAGCCGAACAAGCAAACTCATCAGCTTTATAATATTGGTATAGATATAGATATAGTAGTAGTATATAAAAATTACTATAGCGATAAGGATTACCTTAAAATAATGGTTGTAAAAATAATAACCTAAATATATATGTAATAAAAACCTAATTGCTAAAACTATTTATGTCACAGAATATATTTGCACGCCATAATGTGGCCAATATGCGAATTAATAAAAATGTGCTCATGTACCTATCATATTTGAGCAATTAAATGATCTAATCTAATAGTCTCTTGTTTTTTAATTACTTTGTATTAATTATTTTTTGAAGGCTTTGGATTATTTATTTTTTTGTAAAAAGTTTTTTAGTTTCACTTTTTAGTTAGTTGGTTTGTAGTTTATATAAGTTACGAGTACAATAGCATAGGAGCTAGATGCGAGAAGCCGAGGATAGAACAAAGTAGCGTGCAATTGGTGATGCCTATGTCCAACAGTGGACTGCGATAGGCTGATGATGATAATGACGGCAATAGCATAATGTTAACACATAAAAAAAAAAAACAAATCGGTCCAACCGTCTTCGCGTAATCGGTGAATACAGGTTGTATATTTAATCCCTGTACTGTAAGCTACGCAAATCGAATAGGAACATAATACCTAACAAGTAACAGTTCATTAACGGATCGGCCGTTAATGAATTGTTACTTGTTAGGTATTATGTTCCTATTCGATTTGCGTAGTTTTATTTTTATTTTAATGACTATTAAAAATATCTATTTATTTTTTCTTGACGGAAGTCATATGGAAATACATGGTGCAGAAAAAAAATTTGATTGTAAATAGGCCTTATACAAACAATGTTGATAGCAAATTTTAAAAATTTACACATTTCGACGAAATTAGGTATTAAAATTGTTTTGACGGATAGTTTTTTCTCTATTTTTAAGCATTGTTAATAGAATACCTACACGCCTCTTTTGGGTCGGACAGGGATTTAATTTAGATGAAACAAGAACATTTTTTTTCATACCTACTACTTTATTTTATTTATTTATTTATTTAACATAATATATCTATCTTTATAGGTATCCTAACCTAATGCGATAGTGTACATAATAAAAAATTGAAATTACATAACACAGCACAACTTAATACTCTAACTTACAAACTACACAAAACGCGATCTTTGTGAATTCGTAAAATTCTCATGAGATTATATCTATTTGATTAGCGACAGCGTTGAGCGTGCGCAGGGCCCGCGTCAGCGGCGCAAAGTGCAACAAGTTCGCTCGCGGCACATCCATAAGCGGAGGCCGTCGCCCCACGCTCCAATCCGGGACACTAAGCTGCATCATTTGTAGGATACTTAGGTTGTGTATCATACCACGCAAAACTTTGAGTAAATAAGTAGCCTAAGCTACTTCTCTTCTGACTTCCAGCTTATAGTACCATACCATGTCCAGAACAAAAAGAGCAGGGTGTCGGAGTGGGTATCCAGGATATACACCGTGCTGCTTTAAATATGTATAAGCTTTAAAAACTTATTTTTTCTAACATAAATTTATATATATTTTCGTAAGGAGACCAAACAATTGCGTTGTTTTCTAGATGGCTTTTCACGAGCGCCTCAAATAGTGCTTTTAAAGTTTGGATGTTGGTAAATTGGCGTGCCTGACCGAGAACAAAGCCCAAACTTTGGTTTGCCTTTTTACAAACATCTATTTTATGACCTCTAAATTTAAATCAGCTGTAAACGTAACTCCTAGATCTTTAACCTACGTGACGCGTTTCAGTGGTGTCCCACCCATGTAGTATTGATAGTGGTCGGGGACGTGCGCACGGCTGAACGATAAAGCACTACACTTTGCTACATTGAAATGCAGACCTAATCCACTCTACAACTCTATCGATATCCTGCTCAGGATGAGGTGATCGGACTCCTGTTTGACCTCCAGTACCAATTTTAGGTCATCGGCAAACAACAAAACTGTAGAGCTATTTACAACATCCGGTATGTTATTTATTGTAGAATAAAGAGAAGAGGACCAAGGTTACTCCTTTGACTCACGCCATCGGGTGAAATAGGGCGCAGAGAGATGTCCGCCAAAATTAATCAAATCGCCACTAATCAGAGAAAGCTTGGAAAAAATGATAATGTATGCGGAGTGCACCCAACGCTAGCCAATCGCGATAGAAGTACGTCATGTGTCTACACAGTGGAATGCCTTCCTTAAATCTAAACAGGTCACATCCACCTGTATGCCAGCATCTATCGCTGGTACTAGAGCCGTCATGAAATGCAGTAAATTCCCCGTCATCCTCCGTGCGGGTCAAAAACCATGCTGTGCGACGGACAACTGGGAGTGTACCAGTCATTGTATATGGCCGCCTCAAAGACCTTAGCTCGTAATACGCACACAATAAATACATGTACTTACAAATATTACATGATTGTATGAATTTGCGCATTGATGGACATATGCATACCTAATGATAAGCAAGACTCCGGCTTCCGACACATTATAATTATGATAAGGACTTAATTATATTATGTCGTATAGCGACTTTTTTTTAACACGTGCATTAAAGTACATTTTAAAATGACAAGATAATATAGTTGACAAAACGTCTCCTATTTTTAACTTATAAAATTGACTTTGAAGCACACAATCTAGGGTTTTTTTTTTATTGCAAAATATGTGCTGTGTCGGAGCGGTAGTGCTAGAATAAGCAATAGCGCTTACACATAAATATAGCATTAGGTATTCCATAAGTGAACTTTTTGATCACTAGGTACGTAGAAATTGAAAAAAAGATAGATACAGTCAACAGCAAAAGTACATGATCGAAAGCGGAATGTCAAAACGATTGAATGATATTTGTGGCCAATCTAGCTAATGCTCCAGTGTTCCTAAAGTAAATAATTGATTAATATACCGTGGAATTGTCTGATTGTACTGTCGTCAAAATTTGATGATCAAAAACGTTCTAAACTAAGTCATAATCTCAAAAATCATAACTTGATGAAAATGGTGTTTTTAACATTCTTTGATATAGTGTTTTTAACTTTAAATAGTGTTTGTAAACATAGGCTAGTGCTAGATTTAGGTCTGTATTGTAATGCGGCAGTAACCTAAAAAAAGGATAGATACAAGATTCCCTACTTAATTATATAATTTCATGCAGTTGGAAGCACTTTACTAAGTTGAACTTATTATGTAGGGGATCTTGTTTCCATCTTTATTGTGCAGGTGGTTTTTTTTGTGAAGGCGATTTTCATTTTTTTGTAAAAAAGATTTTATTTCTCACTTTTGAGTGTATTAGTTTGTAGTTGATTACAATAGCATAATCCAAATTGTTCATTTCTTTTAACAAAATGTTGCGTTTTGCGATACAAGGCCGTTGATTTTTGAGGAGTTAACCTGATACTAGGTTAACATTTCCATTACATGATTTGATGGAGGTGAAGTATCAGGTATCGAACACAACAGATCGCAACTCGCAATATTTATTAGTGAATGGTTCTGCTGGTCATCTGTGGTCTTTATTTTCAGTTTCATTTCACTCAATGGTGCTTTTTAAGAGTAAATGCAAAGGTGTGCCTTTAATTTTTGAAGAGCTTTCTCGATGTCTCCAAGACCTAATCATCAGATCCAAACTTTGATGACAATGAAACCAATCTGAGAGTATACCCTTTCAAACACAAAAATATTTTTCAAATCTGACCAGCCGTCTGCGAGTAATCAGGTAAAAAAACATTTAAAAAAAACAGTCGAATTGAGTACATCCTCCATTTAAGACATTTTATATCTATAATACTTAGGCATCATGCAAGAAAATCAGCGAGGCTACATGCCTCACTGATTTTATTGCTTATAAATGAGTACTATAAATATGTGATACATTATTTTGATGTGTTGTGTATATATTAATTTAATCAATAGTTTTTGTAGCGCATGCCAAATAAGCAAAAAAAAATATACGTTCAGTTACATTGTTGCAATTTTCGTAAGGATCTCTAATTTTTGGAAATATATGAATAGAATGCTACATTATCAGGAAGTTAAATAGCCTATGTAACTTCCCGATAATGTAGCATTCTTCATTTATCGGTCCTTTAGTTTACAAAAATACAAATCTTTTCTTTTTGTATATTGTTATATTAGTATAGATAATTATTAATATTAGGTATGTATAGATAGATACGAAAATGCATTTACAAATCGTAGATCATCTTTTGATATCACTGTTGATAAAAACAATCAATCGTTTGTTTATGACGAACGGCAGCATATAATACCAAATATTAGATAAGATGAACATATAAATTTTGATTTGCCCTTATTAATAACTACTGTATAATTCGTTCCTTCAAGTGTGTCAACATGAAGTTAACTTTCGGTAAGTAAGCGAGCGTGAAGCTTAAAGAAACTATTTTCAAAATAAATTGTAATTAATTATTAAACTGTTATGTGTAAATAATACTAAAAAGGGACAAATTAAAGTAGGTACAATAAGAATAGTTTTTTTTTTAAATTGGTGCCAAATAAAACATAAAAACTACTATTACATGGCACCAACTTCAAAATGTTTATTTATTCTTTTTGTACCTATTTTTATTTGTCTCTTTTTGTTTATTAATTACATTATTATAGTTTTGAAGCCGCGTGTTTGTCGATGATCGCGATAATATTATTTATCGCGATCACCGACATACACGCCGGCGGAGCTACGGGCGAAAACTAGTATTATATACATATATCCAATTGATAATATTATTTCTTTGAAATCGGTTAAAACCTAGTAACACCTTTTTTATATTATGTAAGTACTATTTGACTATACTCGTATTAAGCTTGTTCCTTTGAAACCACACTAGGGTAAGATAAGTGGTGATAAGGTGAGCAGGATTTAGTGATTAGAGAAGCAGAGTGAATAAGACTTAGATGGATTGTGTTAAAGATGATATGAATACAAAATTAAGATGAGAAATTACTGACAGAGATGAATGGAAGAAAATAACATATTCGGCAGACCCGAGACAAAAACCTGAAACCTGTTTCCAGGTTTTTGTCTAGACAGACGATGATGATGATGATGAACAGAATGACAAAATTCAAGCAAACCCTTCTCAAATGGGTATTTTGCAATTTATAATATGTGTTGATAAAGTTTTTTATTTACAGTATTCTCGATTCTTCTAATGATATTGGTGACAGTTTTTGCGAAAGCTGGAAATTATTGCATTTGTCCAGACGTTTGGGAACCGGCGTGTGGCCAGGATGGCATAACTTATGACAACTCATGCGTGTATGTATCTAAAATATATACACTACCCCCTTTTGCATAACCTTTTGGCATGTTTGGTCCCGTTCGCGATTCGTCACGTAGACGGGATAGGTCCTTTTTTCTTATTCATCCCGCTCGTTATTCGTCCGTTTCACCATTTGTACTATTCGCTTTTCGCCCCGTAAGCCGTATAATACTTAATCAAATGAATTCTTTATTTTTGTAATTGTAATTATTAATCATTCGTATCTACTAGTGGAATCAAAAACAATTACTTAACAAAAGAAGCTGAACCTTTATCCAACGTATGTATCTTTTGTCACGCCATCTCCGACATGAGGTCAAGAAGACCGCTATATTAGTTAGGCCAAAAAACTAAATATCACATTTTAAGTAAACTTAAAATAACTTTAATAGTAGGGGAGGTAGTTATTACATATTTTAAGTAAAATTAAAATAATTTTAATAGTAGGGGAGGACTTTAATGTGAGATCGACCTTAACCCATCTGGATCCATATTTACGTTTTTTTTTCCGTTTTCGCGGAAAGCCCGTGCAAACTGTCAAAATCTTGTTAAAATAGTAAATAGAGAGCTGCGCTTAGAAATTCATCAACTCGCATGCGCGGCGGAGATCTTTGAGCGCGCCACGTATGCGCCAGTTTGCACGGGCTTGCCGCGAAAACGGAAAAAAAGAACGTGAATAAGGACCGTAATAACCAGATCAAACAATTTTCACTGTTTTTATTGGTTTTTGAACATGCTTATGATAGCTTGCCATTAAAAAAGTGTTTATGGACATGTTGTTTTTCGGTTTTAAAACCTAAAAGCACGTCAATAATATTTAATAAATAGTTTTTGTAGGTAAGCCCATACAATTATTTTCGTAATTAAATTAACTTTCTTTCGATACCAATTTTTATTAATTATCATAATGGTGTAGGTAGGCCAGGTAGCCATATATGTGAACAAAAATAAGTAGGCAAGCCTACCAAAACTTACTCTCCAAGTTAAAAATTATCAGTTGTAAACTAAATTTGTTCGGTTAACAAAGGAGTAAAGTTTTTAAAAATAAAATAAATAGCCACGCACATTTTTTTTATAGTGATTAAAAATCAATGAAATTTGTTAAAAAAATAGTTTCATCTGGTTATCAGATGGGTGTAGGTCGATCTTCTACGTCTTCCCTACTATTTGTAAAGCATTCTCAAATATAATCTTCAAGTGAATTATTTTGGTCAATAGATTTTAGTACTACCAATGTTTAATAATTTTAATTACAGAATATAGATTTTATTTTTCTAGTACTTTCTTCACTATTCTCAACAAAAGGTGAACGGGACGAATGGCGAAAAGGACGAATAGTGAACGTGACCAAACGCGCCTAACAGCATTTTAACTAGCAAATGTTCTGTCATATTATTTTCTATTTTACCAACCTCATGCCAATACATAATAAATAAAAAATAAATTAAATTACGGTTTTTTTTACAGAATGTTTTGCAAAGGAATTGAGTTCGATTACGAAGGCGAATGTACCAATGTATTATAGTAAATTAAAATAAATGCTGTAGTTCGATTTTTTTTTTATTTCCGCAATTTAGCTGCTATCCCGCACCCGATGTAGTGGAGGATCTGTACAAATTACAAATGTATGGATATTGAACAAATGCTCCACTTCCGCTGTCGCTCCCACTTTTGTTAAGGGCGCTGTTTGCTGCGTGCACGCTTTCGTTCAACGCTACATTCAACGGGCACGAACATGAGCACAAGGGTCTAAATGTGCTGCCCGGCTGTTTGTTCAGCTTGTTTGACTCATGCCGGGCTACTTGCCGTGCTTTACGGACTACATGTCGCGCCTCTGAAAGCACTATTAGAGATTGTGGCGATACGGCTATGGAGCCGTATCGCCACAAATTAGATAGTTTAATTAAAACGAGTGAAAACAGAGCATATTAACAGAGCGTAATTTCGATGAGGAATTACGTGATTTATTTGACTGAAACCGTTGCTAAGCGAAAAGTTGTGGCAGGGCTTAAGATCTTTTTTATTAGGGCTATTCAGGTATATTTTTCAATGATAAAATATCAACTTATCAAAGATTTATCACTCAATGGTCGTATTATGGCTATTTTTTACCCGACTGTAAAGAAGGGTTATGTATTTCGCGCGTATCTTGTATGTATGTATGTACGTATGTATGTATTTATGTATGTATGTATGTAATATTATCTTTATTACCTGATATCTCACAATCCACTGAACGGATTTATACAATTCACGCGTCGTTAGATTCGTCTTAATCGCCCAAGTGTTCTTAAATAGGTGACGTTTTTAAAAAACAAACATGGCGGCTATGAGATGTCAAAATAAAGAGGTGTGAAAAAAAAGTTGTTTCGAATACTGCAATATGGGTATCAAATTAAAGAGCTCATCTTAAGCATTTCAAAAAGGTATAACATGAATATGACTGTTATACTAAAAAGTTAGTTAGCAACCATTGTTTTTTCAATTTTTAATACTTGACAATAGCTGTGATAAAAGTAAGTTGCTACATCGGTTACATCCTACAACTACTAAAAAGTATTAAATAATAAAATAAATTATAAAAATAATTTATTGCACTTTAATAAGTTCATCGAGATTCATTCATGCCTCCGACTGCATGAAATTGTATAATTATGTAGGGGATCTTGTTTCCATCTTTTTTGTGCAGGCGGGTTTTTTTATTTTTATAATTTATTTTTTTATTTCCATCTGATTGAGCATGTAAAATATAAAGTGATCTAGAAGAGACAGCACGTCTACTAAATAGATTAGCCTTTATTAACTCGCTTCATTAAATTTTATTAATCTGTATGTCATTACATATAGATTAATAAACACACACTAAAACGAATTACATAATAGTTGCTGTGTTTATTTCGGCATATTTTGTGTTATTCTGGGTATAGAGCAAACCTGAAAGTAGTTTGCTTAGAATCAGTAACACATTCCAGTGGAGTAGTTTTTGTACCATGTTATATTTTTCGATTATTTAATTAATCAATCAATTAATCATTCAACAGTCCAAATCTTGTTGGGGTGTCTGAGAAACAACATTGTATATGTATATATATATATATTACCTATAAAAATATCAATTTATTGAAATATATATATGTTTTTATAACCCTTAAATTATAATAATAATAATAATAATATTAATATCTTGGGACAACTCACACAACGCTATCTGATACCAAACTAAGCAGAGCTTGTACTATGGAAACCAGACAACTGATAAACATACTTATATACTTCTAAATACATACATATTATAGATAAATAACACCCAGACACAGAATAAACCATCGTGCTCATCACACAAAGTTTTATCCTGGGTGGGGATCGAACCCACGACCTCTTGTGTAGCAGTCGGATACACTCCCACCGCGCCACAGAGGTAGTCAAAATTGTTATTTATTTTCCGCAAACGACATTAATTTCAATATTTATAAAAAAAAAGTTAATATTTTCTTAAAATGATTTTTTATAGACTACATTTTCGGCTCCAAAGCGACTACAAATTCACGGTGTAGATAATTGCTAGAACAAGCTGTACAAATTGTAAACTCAATTTATACCGATCCGGGACACTAAGCTGCATCATTCGTAGTAGTAGGACACTTGGGTTGTGTATCATACCTTTTTGTAAAAAAACTTGCAAAACTTTGTGTAAATAAGTAGCCATAGCCACTTCTCTTCTGACTTTCAGCTTATAGTACACTACCATGTTCAGAACAAAAAGGATAGGGTGCAGGAATGGGTATCCAGGATAAACACCCTTCTGCTTTAAATATATAAGCGCAGGAGGGCCTTCGTCAGGATTCATCGTGGGCACGTGGTCGAGTAACAGAAACAACTATTCACTTCGGCTACAACGTTTTTTTAACTTGCTTCACAATTTAAACTATTTCGGATACAGTTACTTTTAAATAAAACCGTTACACTTTTTCAAATGATTATAATTTTACATGAAATAATGTCGCAGATAATCACACGGTAATTGCAGGCTTTACAATAAACACTAACTAAGTTAAAATCTATATGGATTAACCCGATAGATAGCGATTCGTCGCAGACGTGGTGCGCTCGCGGCCGTTCGAACAAAAGTGAAGTCTTTAAGATGGCCGCCCCGCTACCATAGACACGACGCTCCGCTAGAGTGACATTGACAGCTCATGTCACTCTTGACACTGACATTTCTGTAAGGCGCCGTCAAATATATAAACTTTAAAAACTTATTTTGAGTTTTTTCTAACATAATTTTATATTTATTTTCCTATGGAGACCAAATAACTGCTTAATTTTTTATATGGCTTTTCACGAGCGCCTTAAATAGTGCTATTAAAGCTGGGATTTTCGTAAATTGGCGTGCCTGACGGAGAACAAAGCTCAAATTTTCGTTTGCCTTTTTACAAACATCCGTTATATGATCTCTAAAATTTAAATCAGCTGTAAACGTAACTCCTACATCTTTAACTCCGTGACGCGTTTCAGTGGTGTCCCATCTATGTGGTATTGGTAGTAGTCGGGGACGTGCGCACGGCTGAACGATAAAGCACTACACTTTGCTACATTGAACACTCTACAACTCTATCGATATCCTGCTGCAGGATGAGGTGATCGGACTCTTGTTTGACATCCAGTACTAATTTTAGGTCATCAGCAAACAACAAAGCTACTAGCTATTTACAACATCCGGTAAGTTATTTATTGTTTAAATAAAGAGGATAGGACCAAGGTTACTCCCTTGACCCACGCCAGATCGGGTGAAATAGGGCGCAGAGAGATGTCTGCAACAATCAACGTACTGACGTCTGTCCTTGAGATAGCTAGAAAAGAATAATAATGTATGCGGAGTGCATCCAACGCTAGCCAATCGCGATAGAAGTGCGTCATTGTCTACACAGCGTATGCATTTCTAAAATCTAAATAGGCCACATCCACTTGTATGCCAGCATTTACCACCTTTAGGCACAGGGACAACACGCGTGAGTTTTAAGCGATTAAGGAAGGTTGCTGTCTCTATACATGCATTAAATAAATGTAACAATGGCTCGACCAAAATCACTCCACAATCTCAGAAAGTGAACGCCGGTATACGATCAGGGCCCACTGAACGCTTGGGTGGCAGGCTGCACTCGCGCTCTGTGCGCCCCGCTGACATAGCCGCCGCCACGCCCGCCACCGCCACTTTCAACGTCGGCTGCTCCGGGTAGTCCGTATAGGAGTAAATATAACGAGCGAACTCATTTGCTGATTACAATTCACTCAATTGTTGCCCGCTTATTACTAACCTCGTTGAGTTAGAATTGCTTTTTTTCAACTTCATGTAGCTCCAAAATGCACGTGGATCCGTCGCCAGATGTCGTTGCATGCGATCACGGTAACGGTCATAAGCTTTTGCAGTCTCGGCTTTAGCCCTATACATTGAGAATGCTTTATAGTCATCCGGTTGTTTACTTAACTTGTATTTTTTTGTGCAGTTTATATTTAAGTCTTCCATGACGTCAGGGGTGTGCCAAACGCGATAAGTATATCTAGTACATAAGGAACTCGTTTTTTTAAGTAGGACACAAACATCAAAAATTTCGTAAGTTTTGTCATAAAAGAAATTTAGTATTACGTCGGGGTAATTTGAATTATACATTTCAGCCGAATCTGTTTCTATAAAAAACTTTTTGTTATCAAAAAAATATTACCGACTTCAAAAATAAATACCTACAAGGCAACTGAAAAGCAAAAACAAATTTAACATTTTAAAGTTGGTGCCATGAATTGATAAGTTAAAAATAGAAGACAACTATACTAGTTGTCTCCTATTTTTATAATTTTACTTTGGATCACACAATCTAAGGTTTTTATTATTGAAAAATATGTGCACGGTAGTGCTAGAATGAGCAATAGCGCTTACACATAAATATAGCATTAGGTATTCCTTAAGTGAACTTTTCGATCACTCTACAGGTTTCGGTCTACAGCAAAAGTACATGATCGAAAGCGGAATTTCTAGCATCTAGCAAACTCAAACTCAAACTCAAATATCTTTATTTCGTAAAATCAGGGTAATAATACATACTAAAAATTTTATAAAATTATGATTGTTTGAAATAAAAACAAAATGAGGTTAGGCGGCAGTTCCAAGTGTAAAGCTCATGAGAAGAAGCTGCCAAGAAACTTATGTGACACTCTTTTAAAATCATCAAGTTTTTCTTTACAAAAATAAATTTTACTGAATGAACCAGTGTGTTTGGTGAGTGTAATCGTTTATAAATTAAGGATAACTAAATAATAATACTATTAGTAACTCTAAAATGAGTATATATAAACGTATTCAGCAAACACAATACTTCACTTCTCACAAAGTAAATATGTATACATATAATCTTAAAGTACATTTTAATAGCCTGTGAGAGAAAGCAGTTCAATCCCAAGCGTTCCATATAATCAATTATTGAGTAGTAACTTTTCATTCACAATTTTTTCTTAATGGTACACTTAAATTTATTACGACTTTATTTTTGAATATCGCTAGGGATTTTATTGTAGAAACGTATACATTGGCCCCAAAATGATTTGTTTACTTTTTGTACCCTTGACGCTGGTACAACAAGTTTATGTTTGTTCCGCGTGTTAATATTATGTATATCACATTTCTGACAGAAACTATCAATATTTTTGTGAACATATATAAGGTTTTCATAGATATACTGACATGCAACAGTCATGATATTGATTTCCTTAAATTTTTCTCTAAGTGAGTGTCTACTACTAAGATCGTAAATTGATCGAATAGCCCTCTTCTGCAGAACGAAAATGGTTTTAATGTCGACAGCATTCCCCCACAGTAGAATACCGTACGACATTAAACTATGAAAGTAACTAAAATAAACTAATCGCGCTGTTTCAACGTCTGTTAGCTGACGAATTTTTCTAACTGCGTACGCTGCAGAACTGAGTCTATTAGACAATTCACTTAAATGTGGGCCCCACTGAAGCTTAGAATAATAATAATAATATAATAATAATATCTTGGGACAACTCACACAACGCAATCTGATCCCAAACCAAGCAAAGCTTGTACTATGGAAACCAGACAACTGATAAACATACTTATATATTTCTAAATACATACATATTATAGATAAATAACACCCAGACACAGAATAAACCATCGTGCTCATCACACAAAGTTTTATCCTGGGTGGGGATCGAACCCACGACCTCTTGCGTAGCAGTCGGATACACTCCCACCGCGCCACAGAGGCAGTCAAACTACCTAGAATCTAGAGTAATTCCTAAAAACTTTGTGGTCTCTACAGGGTTCAACTCATCTTCTTTTATTTTTATAGTGGTTTTTACTGGTTTCACGTTAAGTGTTATAAATCGAATACATTTAGTCTTGCCCTCGTTTAAGAGTAAATTGTTAACATCAAACCAGTTAACCACTTTTTGTATCATCTGCAAACAGGACTATCTCATGATTATTTTTTACTAAATATGGTAAGTCGTTTGTGTAAATTAAAAACAATAACGGCCCGAGAATAGAACCCTGTGGGACTCCCATTTTGACCACAGACCCCGGGGAGCGTTTACCATTAACATCAACTTTCTGAATCCTGTTACTCAGATAGGACGTAAGAAGATTCAGAGCTGTGTTTTGAATACCATAATGTTGCAATTTCCTGATTAATGTTTCATGCAGAACACTGTCAAATGCCTTAGATAAATCACAGAAGACGCCTAAAGCATCCTGCGATTCCTCCCAGGCGTCAAATATATGTTTTATAAGCTCCACACCAGCATCGGTTGTAGAGCGACCCCTAGTAAAACCAAATTGTTTAAAGTGTAATAATTTATTTTTGTAAAAGAAGTTCTGCATCTGATCATATATTATTTTTTCAAGGATTTTACTAAATGTTGGTAGTACTGATATGGGTCTAAAATTAGTGGGCTCAGACATACTACCTGATTTATACAATGGTATTACTTTACTATATTTCATTAAATCAGGAAATACACCACAATCTGTACGTTTATGAGGTTTTAGAAACTTTATTTTTCTCTAAAGAATAATACAATATTCGCTTAAAAGAGAAAACTTAATAACTATATAGATAAATAAATCATTTTTTGTGAGCGTACTTAAAAGCTATAACATTAAACACCAACAATATTCAAAGAAAATGATAATTCACAAATGACGGTAAAACAAAATAAAGTATAGGTGCTCATGCGCAGTTCACATGGAATCCGCCATTGCTGGATGCGACACCGGTGCGTAGACTAATCATTGTACTTAAACACTAAAGTTGTTATTTAAATAATAAGTGTGCCAAAATATTTGTTTAAATATTTGTTTGTAAAATTAAATAAATAGTCGTACGCGAGACGTTTATGTTTTTTTTTTTTATTCTAATGTATGTATTTTTCTCTAACATATTTTTTTACAGATTTTTTATAACTTCTCATTGTCTTAGCCCCTTTAATGTCAGTCGGTAGTTTGTTGTATAATTGTGCTCCTTCATACATAATGTTCTTTTTTCCGTAATTTGTCCGGGGGTGACGGAGTTGTATATTATTTGCTCGCCGTGATAACCTTTTTTGTATATTGATTTTTTTTGTGAAAGTTAGTTGTGAATGAAAATCTTTATTAAGTATTTTACGAATAAGTATGCATGTGTTATATACATATGTTTGTTTAATATTCAGTATTTTTGTTTGTTTATATAATCTACTGGTTGGTGTTCAGAAATCATAGTTGAACAGAACTTTTAGGATTTTATTTTGAGATCTTTGAATTATATCACAAGTTGGTCTTTGCTGATGTGCCCCATATTTCTATCAAATAATCAATATGCGGTTTTACTAATGAGCTGTAAATTTAATATCCAACGTTTTTATTAAATATAAAAGCCAAGTCCTGCGCAATAAAATAAATTATAGACTAAGTAATCACAACTGAGTTACTCCAGAGTCTTCTTAACATTAATAGAATTAAAAGCTTTTAAGACATCTATATGTGTAACATAATCAAATTGAAAAGTGATGTCACATTTATTTACATTTTTAATCAAGATAGACTCAGCTGCAAAAGGTGAGGAATTCAATGACTTTGTAGTAGAGACTGGAATGACAGTAAAGCGTTTTTCAAAATCAGTGGCTACTTCTATGTCCGATGTGATGGTTTTACTATCTATTTTAAGACAGTAATCATTATTGTGACCTCTGACTCTTTCGGTCTCACTATTTATAATATCCCAAGTCATTTTATTTCTATTATCACTGTTTTTAATTTGTGAACTAAGGTAGCAAGCTTTTGCTGTTTTGCAAGCCTGCCTAAATATTTTAGCATAATTTCTTACATAAGCTTGAAATCTTTCACAACAATTATAATTTCGTTCATCATACACATCATATAATCTTTTTCTACTTTTATGTAGGCCGACAGTAGCCCACTCACTAAAAGTTGCATTCCACTTAACCATAATCGTTTTGGGAGTGAAAACCGAATCGAAATTATGACAAAATTTATTAAAGTATGTTTTATATAAAATGTTAGGATCCCTGTCATCATTCAACAATGGAGGGTTACAAATGAGGCGGCTTTTGAAACTCTCAAATAGACTGACAGTTTTAGGGATAACAGTTATAATTTTTTAGTTATTTTTCTGCTTTTAATATCAAAAGAAATAAGTTGACCACAGTGGTCAGAATCCATTTGATTAATTACTCTCTTGTTATCTACAATAATATCTGTGAATATATTATTTATACATGTGGCTGTAGTGGCAGTTATACGGGTAGGCTCTAAAAATAAATTACACAGATAAAATGATTTGAATGGAGCTAAAATCTTCATACTTGAAGTAGTATTCTCAAATAAATTAACATTAAAGTCACCACATATTATTACATTTTCATTAAGGTTTGTTACCATAAGCCAGACTTCATCCATAACATGTTTAAAAATATGATATTGTGCTGAAGGTGGTCTGTACACAGTCAATACAATAAACCGCTTTAACTCTACACAGGCTATTTTTATGCTACGTTCAACAGAGAAGTTAACAATATCAAGGCGTTCTTTGAATTTAAGATTTTTATTTATTAATATTAGTGAACCACCAGCTGTATAGCCATGTATAGCCAGTTCCCTGCTGAACGAGCTGCCTACCTGGTGATTGTTGAAATTGAACATGAACTGATCGCTCTTTAGCCAGTGTTCAGTAATACATAAAATATCAATAGCTTCAGCATTCATGAACAATTCCCAATTCCAAGTCTTTTCCAGTCATTCCTCTGATTTTCTGATGCACCAGGTTAATTTTATTAATATAACTATTGTTCTGTTTTGACATAACAGAATAATTTTCATGTGGTAGTGCACAAGTATGTGTGCAAGAGGTACTCTCTATTGTCTTAAAATTTAATTTAAATTATTCGGTATGTCAATATTAAAATTATTATTAATACATAAATTATCATTATTAATGTCAGTTGCTTTAGCCAAATTGTTGGCTAAGTTAAAATTAATGTCATAATTTTGTTGCTCAATAAAAGCAACTTGAGTAGCTAAATTCTTGGCTGAAGTATTAATATAAAAAGATAGCGAAACAGCTATCTGTCTTTTACAACTATTTTTAAGATAATATCTATCTTTTGTCAAATAAAAATATTTACTAACCAGTTTGTTAGTGTCAATATAAAAAGGTCCATTAATTTGGCATGTCAGTTGATGCATAAGGTTATTCAAATTATATCTAATAGTGTTTTCTTCCTGTGATAATCCATTACTCAGGGGAAATGAAAACATAACAATTTTCTTTACATGTAAATTGGACATCTCCTCAAAATAATTTAATAACTTATTTTTGTTTACATTTTTCCTATCACCGACAAAAATAATTATAGTGCTGTTCTGACTAAAATTAGATCTTAAAATATTTTCCATGATATTACTATAGGACAAAGCAGGCATGCAATTATTGATGATTCTAGTTTGTCCCGTACTCAACTTTGACATTAGGGATCCAATGCCCTTACCAATTTCATCACTATACATCATAATAGTACTTAATTTAAAAGTACTGCTAGTTTGTGCTTAGTTATTATGGAGTGCTGGCTGAGTGGGGAGGGATCACATGCTAGCGATTGGCAATCTAGTGATAATCTACAAATTGGACTATGCCTACTTGTTAATGGAGTTGATTGCTCATTGTTGCAGTTGCAAGAGTTGACCAGCTTACCTAAAGCCAACACCTGCTCCCTGCTCTGTTTTTCAGTAACTTCATATTTCATTGTTAGAGTCTGTAATGATTCATGGAGGCGGTCAATCTCTAATTGCATAGGCCGTGTATCCTCAACATACTGCGATGAGACATTGTCCAGCTCCAGTGAATACATTTGAACCTGATCGATTAGTTGCAATCTCTGTCTATTTAATGCCATGCTATCAATAGAATTTGTGTTTACTAATTTTTTTTTTTGTTTTTGTAATGTATTTTTTAATTTTTATTTACTTTTTAAGCTTATTTCTGCTGTATTTAACAACCTTGACAGATTTATTAGACTTTTTAAATTGCACGGGCCCATCCTCTCCGGTAAGATCGATATTAACTGAGAAATGTAAGTAACCAACTGCAGCACCATTTATGACCGGGCCAACCAATTCACTGAACAAGCTATTGTAACACTTTACAATATGGTTATGTTTATCTGACTCAAGTTCTGATATTTTGTTGTGCGCTTGAAGTAGTTGTCGTTTCAAGGATGTTATGTGGTTAAGAGTCTGTGTGTATTCATCCATACAAGCATCAAAGCTGTCTACTGTGCGTTGGAGTTTGTCCCGGTCATTTAGGATATTGTTATATTCAGAGTGCAACTTTGCCAGTTCATCTCTCAACCGTTCATTCATGTTTAAAACGTCTAACAGTTCTTTTTCATTGCCCTCTCTTTCCCTATTAACAAACAGCTAATGCTACAGTGTTCCTAAAATAAATAATTGATTAATATACCGATGAATTGTCTGATTGTACTGTCAATCAGACAATTCATCAAACGTCGACAAAATTTGATGATCAAAAACGTCCTAAACTAAGTCATAATCTCAAAAATCATAACTTGATGAAAATAGTGTTTTTATCATTCTTTGACGTATAAAAAACAGTAGAGAGAAAAACAGTAGAGAGACGTATAAAAAAGACGTATAAAAAGTTTTTTTTCACAATTTTGAGTGTATTGGTTTGTAGTTGATATGTTACAATAGCATAAGCCAAACTGTTCATTTCTTTTAACAATAGTTTTTGCAGCGCATGCGAAATAAGCAAAAAAAATTATACATTCAATTACACTTATTGCAATTTTCGTAGGTATCTCTATTTTTTTAAAATAGATGCATAGAATGCTAGAAGTTAAATAGCCTAAGTAACTTCCCGATAATGTAGCATTTTATAAATGAAATATTTTTTTAAATCGGTCCAGTAGTTTACAAAAATACAAACTTTTCTTTTTATATATTGTAATATTAGTATAGATAATAATTATTATTAGGTAAGTATAGATAGACACGAAAATGTATTTGCAAATCGTAGATCATCTTTCGATATCACTATTGATAAAGACAATCAATCGTTTGTTTATGACGACCAGCAGCATATATTTAACAAACATTAGATAAGATGAACTTATAAATTCTGATTTGTCTTTAATAACAATTACTATATAATTCCTTCCTTCAAAGTGTCAACATGAAGTTAACTTTCGGTAAGTAAGCGTGAAGGTTGTAGTAACTATTATAAAATAAAAAGGAATTAATTATTAAACTGTTATGTGTAATTATTACTAAAAAGGGAGAAATTAAAGTAGGTACAATAAGAATATAATACTTTTTGAAGTTGGTGCCAAATAAAACATAAAAACTACTATTACCTGGCACCAACTTCAAAATATTTATTTATTCTTATTGTACCTATTTTTGTTTGTCCCTTTTTATTTTATTTATTACATTATTACAGTTTTGAAGCCTGTTTAATTTTTTTAGTTCGTAATTCGTAGTTTTGAAGTAAAAATTATAAATGTTTATTAAATTATTTGACTAAGGTACTGGTACAATTTATTTCGTTATCTTTCAAACTACTTAACCGATTTTGATAATGTTTCATAATTTGGAATATATACTTAGTGCAAGTCTGATAATCCATACTTCCATACTAACATTATAACTGTGTTTAATTTTTATTTTTCCTTCTATGCTGTATGTTTATATGTTCTTTAGGGTACGATGGGACTGACATAATCATGTTCAATTATAAGCCCTTAAACTTGTAAATAAAAAACTCTCTCGTCTGTCTGTTTAAGCGTGAGAAGGTCACGCTTAAACCGCTGTACCGATTTAAATGAAATTTGGTATGGAGATAGTTTCAGTCCCGGAAAAAGATATAATATAGATATAGATATTTTTATTGTATTAGGTTTCTATGTACCGATGTATTTGTATAATATTGGTCTTGGTAGCCTGAAATAAATGGATATTATTATTATTATTATATTTCGGTGTGATTAAGTGTCCCCCAAATGCTGATTTAAATGCTGGTGAATTGTCACGCATCTATATGATATGTATAGCTGTTTCGTGATAATGATTTGGGCACTGTGCCTAATTATGAGTTACTAGTTCAAGGGTTTCGACCCAGAACTTGCAAAATCCCTAGTAAGCATAGGTTGCATGTTTCTGAATCTTTATGGGAAATCTATATTTTTATATTATTTGTTGATAAAGTTTATTATTTACAGTATTCTCGATTTTTCTAATGATGCTGGTGACAGTTTTTGCGAAAGCTGGAAATTATTGCGTATGTCCAGACTATTGGGGACCAGTGTGTGGTAAGGATGGCAAGACTTACGGCAACCGATGCGAGTATGTATCTAAAACATTTACTCCCTTATTCATAACCTTTTAGCGTGTTTGGTCCCATTCGCGATTCGTCACGTAGACGCGTTAGGTTTACTACTGCAAAAAGAGAAACAAATTTACCTTTAGCAACCGCCCTGTATCTTATGTCACATCATCTCCGACGTCAGGTCAAGGAGACTGCTATGTTACTTCGGCCAAAAAAGCAATGTTTTATATTTTATTAAATTAAAATGAAAAAAAATCTATTAAAAACAACACAAATAATCATGAATCAACAGTTATTTATAGTTTATATTCGTCCGACCAAACACGCCTAAATATGTGTTCTGTCTTTTTCTTTTATATTTTACCCACTTTATGTTGACCTAATAACTTTAAATTTTGCAAATTGCGATCACATTGTACCCACCTAATATTATTTTGTGGTTATTACAGGTTGGATTGCAAAGGAGTTGAGTTTGATTACGAAGGCAAATGTAGTAATCTAAAAATATAATAAATGCTAAAGCTCGGCCATGTTTATTTTCATTTCGGGCATTTGCCTGCTATCCCGGACCCGCTGTAGTGGAGCTATACAAATGTATGACAAATTGATCTAATTAATATTAATATAAACCAATAATAGTGTAAAATTATCATTGGTACAAGAACTAAATATACCTATTAAACATTTTGAAGCTGGTGCCAAATAAAACGAAAAATATTATTTCATGGCACCAACTTCAAAATGTTCAATATATTTTTTTGTTGTACTAATATTAAATATACCTATTATTACTTTTAATATCAAATATTTAGCCATTCACTAGCTGCCCCTTGGATCTTCTTTAGCATATTTTTTTTCGTTTTTCACCATTTTTTATTGCTGCTCTGCTCCTATTGGTCAGTAAAAGATCTGCTTCTAATCAACAGAAAAATATTTTTTAATTAAAGCCAAACAAGAAAACTCATCAGCTTTATAATATTGGTATAGATATAGATATAGTAGTAGTATATAAAAATTACTATAGCTTTAAGGATTACCTAAAAATAATGTTTATAAAAATAATAACCTAAATATATATGTAAGAAAAACCTAATTGCTAAAACTATTTATGTCACAGAATATATTTGCACGCCATAATGTGGCCAATATGCGAACTAATAAAAATGTGCTCATGTACAATCGGCCCACTTGATGCTCGACCATCTGAAAATATTTTGCTATGAGCGGTTCACAACGGTTCGGTCACACACACAAACGCAAAAACCACTCCCACATTTTACTTTCAACCAATTAGGACGGGGCTAAGGTCCACACCTTAACCAACGGGAACATAAAACATTTTAGTTAACTTAGTTGCAATTTGCACTTCCTTGTATGATGACGCGCGCATGTTTACTGCTATTTTGCTCACGACTTGTTCTGTTTACGGATTCCGATTGCCACTTCGTTGACTACTGATAGAACTCTCGTTGACTTGTGGTGTGAATTAGTGGACAGTTTTTTCTCCATCTGTTTACCTACGGTGGCTGTGTTTTACTGAACTGTTGGATGCTTTCTTACTGACCTCAGTGAGTTTTCACAATTAACTGAAATTTAAACCGTGAATAAAATTTTGGATCTTCATGGCCAAGGATTCAAACCTTTACCAATGTTACGGTAAGTCAAATTCAAATTACTCGTATATTTTATTAAAATAATTATAAATTATGTTTAACAATAGAATTGGCTATTGGTTAAAAAGTAATTGGGGGAGACCAAATAATAATATAATCAATATTTCCGAAGACGATGGTTAATTTCATAGCTAAGGTTTGTTTCGTTGTTATAATATAATAATATTCTCAATGATGATGGCAGACATTAGGGTTAGTTATTTCATCAATCGCAGTTATTTATTCCTAATATTTTAAGTATATAAACTTATTATTTGAATTTTACGAAATGTATTTATTTCGTATATAAATTAAAAAAAAAAACAATAACTATTAAATGGTTTTTGTTAATAGACGGTGCAATGGGTGAGAAAGATTTAAGTGCATAATTTATTAAAATTTATGTAAATATATTCAAATATAACGATGATTGTCGAAAAATCATTCTACTAATTTACTACCGAAATGATAAGAAAATAAGTAATTTTATTTTAAAAAATATATTTAAATATTTTATTATCATACATAGGTTTAGAACTACTTATGATTATTCAACAAATAAATAATAATAAAAATGATTTATTATAAATTCATAAACCGTTAATGTCTTTTTCATAAATCAATGTAAAGTAAAAGTTCATTTATATTTTTTGATGTCCAATAATATTTACATTTAGTTTACTTTAAACGTGGCGTTCTGAGTCACTTGCTAATTCGTATATTTTTTAAAGGTGAACTTCTTGGAACTAGACTTTCACTCGTTCAATTAATCTGAAATATATTAACGAAACGTAGGTAGTACTAATCGGAACAAAAACTATTTTGTAGAACGAGTGGCAACATATAAAAGGCTGTCTCTACTGATATGTGAAGAGTAGGAATTTCGTGCTTTTATACACTTATATTTTTTTTCTATGATTTATACTTAAATCCACCCTTATTAAATCATAGTGTTTTATTTTTATTTTTCTCACATTAAAGATGTCATGTATAATTCTTTTTAAAATATTTATGTTTAAACAAAATAAATTATGTTAAATTTTTTGAAGTATTGAGAATCCTCATTCTTACTTTTGACAAAATAAATTGTTTTCTTCCCACGTTTTAGTAAATTTTAGGCATCATAAAACGTATATTGTGTTGATAAAACAATAGATTTATGATCCCCATAGTAAAAGTTGTAAAACTGAGAATCCTTTAATCGATTATCGTCTTTAAATCGTTACCCAAGAACTGAAAATAGTTTGCATGCAATAAGTTTTTGCTTTCCCACGGTTCGGTAATTCCAGGTGCCATAAATATATTTGCCGAAAAAATAGGTTCATGATACCTACGCACAGTAATGTCCTAAAACTGGAAACGCTTATGGCAATTATCATCTTTAAAATCAATCGAATAGGATTGATAATAGTTTGCATGCGAATTTGTTTTCGCAAACGGTAGCTTCTCATAATAACGCATATTCTATTTTCAATCATATTTCAACTGTTTAGGAACTATTATCTAATTTTATCAGTAACAACTCGTTCATTGTCTGTTGATTTGTAAAGAAATAATATTAAGTATAATGAAATAACACATTTTTAAAAATGTGCTTGACTTACTGTTCTATTCATTCAAACTTTTAATGAATAGGTATCGAAGATCTTTTATACATTTATTTTAACTTGTTATTTTTTTTCAGAGAGCTTACAGCGTGACGTTGGATAAAGCGGGATGCTGAGGAGGACTCTTTTAACGTCGGATCGCGTAACGAAAATGGTTAGCACATACGAAGTGCAGCCATTTACCAAGACGTCGACGTTCGCTAGACTATTTGACTGCGGCATGCAGGCTATAAGAAATGTGTGCATTATTCCGCTACAAAAATTAGGCCAGGACCTAGAAGAAGCAGGAGTGCGTTTCGCTCGAGAGTACAGAGGTTATGATTTATCACACGCTAAATTTTCAGACGATTTTTTAAAAATAAATACTAGATACAAGCCCAGAAATGTGAATCTGGAAGTGTGAATGTGAGGACGAATTATTGTTAATATGTGGGGGTAGATGAGTGCTGATGTTCCAGGAGAGTTAATATTTATTGACGGAAGAGCCAATAGATTTTATTGAAATTAAATGTTTGTAATTATTTTTGAAAATGCATTCTAAATTAAACTTATTGGTTATTTTACTGTAATAAATATAAGCTAGCATCTGAGATAATACATTAATTCATACATTGTTACTTAATTTGAAAAAGACGACTCCCGCAGTCGTGGGTACAAGCCCTGTGTCGCGGGGTCTTAACAAACATACAAGTCACGGACACAAAGTATACCCAGACTCGGAACAACAATTTGTGGATTACACAAATTGGTGTCCCGTGTGGGAATCGAACCCACGACCTCTTGCGTAGCAGTCGGATACACTCCCACCGCGCCACAGAGGCAGTAAATTTAAAAATTTAATGAAACTGACTATTATCACTAACTAAGACGTTATTACTATAATATTTATTGATAAAGTAATTGGTAATTAAGCACTTTGATGACTATATGGCATGGTAAAATAATAATTTAATATTAAAAATATATCGTTATTGTTTTAGTTTGCATACCTCATCCACAATTTAAAGTATAATTAAGTACTAAATGTGTAATGGAATTGTTTGACTGATCCATAAAATTAATAAAACAATTTACTCGTTTCCTTATTTCTTGCCCTCATTCCAGGTAATACATTTATTTCTATTAAAATAATTAGTGGTTAAAAATTAAATATAACTTGCTGAATTAAAACCATACATACTATTAATATTAAAGAGTCAAAGTTGTATGTAGAGGTTAACCCTGAAACTACTAGCCCGATTTAAATTTTAAATTTCTAATATCTTTATTTCGTTAAATCAATCCAATGATTATTTGAAATTAAATTTAGATAAAATACTTATAACAGAGAACTTACAAAATAATATAGGTTTTAAAACAGGTGAAGGATGTAGGATTCTTATCACTCGAATCAATCAAGATATACGCGAGCAAAGTCACTGGGAACAACTATATATAGCATACTAGCTGTCTGAAGCAGACGAAGACCAGCAAACTCCGTCAGCTTAAATTTTCCTCGTTTTTCAACATTTTACATTGCTGCCCAGGGACTCAAACTATCTCTATATCAAATTTCATCTAAATCGGTATAGCTGTTTGAGCGTGCCTAACAGACAGCCTGACAGACAGAGTTACTTTCGCTTTTATAATATTAGTATGGATATGTATCAAAAATGCAAAATAATTTTACAAAAATTAAATTAAATAATTTCGATAATCCTACTTAACAGAATCATACTAAAACATACGCACAATATAAAACATCGAAAATAGGTTCTAGTTCATTAATTACAGGCACTAGTTTTAAACCCCTCTACTAACTCATATTTTTTGAAAAGATAGATTAAAAATCAAAACGTAATTCATAAAAATATTAAAAGCTAACAGTTTCCCGTACCTCCGTCCACAATTCCAAATGTATAATAGTATTGAGGCAAAATATACTATATTCCTCTCCAAGCTTTAAACTACCTCTTTACAATTTCAACAACACAAACGAATAAATATATAAATAAACTATTTATAATATTAATGTAGATTTGTATGTATTACAATAAAATAATTCATTGCTATTTCGCGCAACTGCAAAAAGCGCGCTTACAACAAAAGTCACAATCCTTTATTAGTATGTATTTACAACTGTCT
This sequence comes from Herminia tarsipennalis, assembly GCA_945859575.2. NCBI lineage: Eukaryota > Metazoa > Arthropoda > Insecta > Lepidoptera > Erebidae > Herminia > Herminia tarsipennalis. The sequence goes on along the minus strand of OX243849.2, from coordinate 18,187,776 downwards.
AATCGGCTCGAAATATGCACAACAACAACGCAATGCACTAAAAAAAACAAGGACCCCGCCTCCTTGCATCCGATAAGGCGCAGATGTGCCTGTGTGAGTGCGCTTACGTAGAGAGCGAACGTTTCTCGCAAGCCATTATAGCCATAAGGGTGTACGACCGCCGAGTAGGCCGATTGTACCTATCATATTTGAGCAATTAAATGATCTAATCTAATAGTCTCTTGTTTTTTAATTACTTTGTATTAATTATTTTTTGAAGGCTTTGGATTATTTATTTTTTTGTAAAAAGTTTTTTAGTTTCACTTTTTAGTTAGTTGGTTTGTAGTTTATATAAGTTACAATAGCATAGGAGCTGGATGCGAGAAGCCGAGGATAGAACAAAGTAGCGTGCAATTGGTGAAGCCTATGTCCAGCAGTGGACTGCGATAGGCTGATGATGATAATGATGGCAATAGCATAATGTTAACACATAAAAAAAAAAAAACCGGTCCAACCGTCTTCGCGTAATCGGTGAATACAGGTTGTATATTTAATCCCTGTACTGTAAGCTACGCAAATCGAATAGGAACATAATACCTAACAAGTAACAGTTCATTAACGGATCGGCCGTTAATGAATTGTTACTTGTTAGGTATTATGTTCCTATTCGATTTGCGTAGTTTTATTTTTATTTTAATGACTATTAAAAATATCTATTTATTTTTTCTTGACGGAAGTCATATGGAAATACATGGTGCAGAAAAAAAAATTGATTGGAAATAGGCCTTATACAAACAAAGTTGATAGCAAATTTTAAAAATTTACACATTTCGACGAAATTAGGTATTAAAATTGTTTTGACGGATAGTTTTTTCTCTATTTTTAAGCATTGTTAATAGAATACCTACACGCCTCTTTTGGGTCGGACAGGGATTTAATTTAGATGAAAAAAGAACATTTTTTGTCATACCTACTACTTTATTTTATTTATTTAACATAATATATCTATCTTTATAGGTATCCTAACCTAATGCGATAGTGTACATAATAAAAAATTGAAATTACGTAACACAGCACAACTTAATACTCTAACTTACAAACTACACAAAACGCGATCTTTGTGAATTCGTAAAATTCTCATGAGAATATATCTATTTGATTAGCGACAGCGTTGAGCGTGCGCAGGGCCCGCGTCAGCGGCGCACAGTGCAACAAGTTCGCTCGCGGCACATCCATAAGCGGAGGCCGTCGCCCCACGCTCCGATTCGGGACACTAAGCTGCATCATTTGTAGGACACTTAGGTTGTGTATCCACGCAAAACTTTGAGTAATTAAATAGCCTAAGCTACTTCACTCCACTCTACAACTCTATCGATATTCTGCTCAGGATGAGGTGATCGGACTCCTGTTTGACCTCCAGTACCAATTTTAGGTCATCGGCAAACAACAAAACTGTAGAGCTATTTACAACATCCGGTATGTTATTTATTGTAGAATAAAGAGAAGAGGACCAAGGTTACTCCTTTGACTCACGCCAAATCGGGTGAAATAGGGCGCAGAGAGATGTCCGCCAAAATTAATCAAATCGCCACTAATCAGAGAAAGCTTGGAAAAAATGATAATGTATGCGGAGTACGATAGAAGTACGTCATGTGTCTACACAGTCGAATGCCTTCCTTAAATCTAAACAGGTCACATCCACCTGTATGCCAGCATCTACCGCTGGTACTAGACCCGTCATGAGATGCAGTAAATTCCCCGTCATCCCCCGTGCGGGTCATAAACCGTGCTGTGCGACGGATAACTGGGAGTGTACCAGTCATTGTATATGGCCGCCTCAAAGACCTTAGCTCATAATATGCACACAATAAATACATGTACTTACAAATATTACATGATTGTATGAATTTGCGCATTGATGGACATATGCATACCTAATGATAAGCAAGACTCCGGCTTCCGACACATTATAATTAAGATAAGGACTTAATTATATATGTCGGATAGCGACTTTTTTTTAGCACGTGCATTAAAGTACATTTTAAAATGACAAGATAATATAGTTGACAAAACGTCTCCTATTTTTAACTTATAAAATTGACTTTAGAGCACACAATCTAGGGTTTTTTTTTATTGCAAAATATTTGCTGTGTCGGAGCGGTAGTGCTAGAATGAGCAATAGCGCTAACACATAAATATAGCATTAGGTATTCCTTAAGTGAACTTTTCGATCACTAGGTACATAGAAATTGAAAAAAAGATAGATACAGTCAACAGCAAAAGTACATGATCGAAAGCGGAATGTCAAAACGATTGAATGATATTTGTGGCCAATCTAGCTAATGCTCCAGTGTTCCTAAAGTAAATAATTGATTAATATACCGTTGAATTGTCTGATTGTACTGTCGCCAAAATTTGATGATCAAAAACGTTCTAAACTAAGTCATAACCTCAAAAATAATAACTTGATGAACATGGTGTTTTTAACATTCTTTGATATAGTGTTTTTAACTTTAAATAGTGTTTTGTAAACATAGGCTAGTGCTAAATTTAGGTCTGTATTGTAATGCGGCAGTAACCTAAAAAAAGGATAGATACAAGATTCCCTACTTAATTATATAATTTCATGCAGTTGGAAGCACTTTACTAAGTTGAACTTATTATGTAGGGGATTTTGTTTCCATCTTTATTGTGCAGGTGGTTTTTTTTGTGAAGGCGATTTTCATTTTTTTGTAAAAAAGATTTTATTTCTCACTTTTGAGTGTATTAGTTTGTAGTTGATTACAATAGCATAATCCAAACTGTTCATTTCTTTTAGCAAAATGTTGCGTTTTGGGATACAAGGCCGTTGATTTTTGAGGAGTTAACCTGATACTAGGCTATCATTTCCATTACATGATTTGATGGAGGTGAAGTATCAGGTATGGAACACATCAGATCGCAACTCGCAATATTTATTAGTGAATGGTTCTGCTAGTCATCTGTGGTCTTTGTTTTCAGTTTCATTTCACTCAATGGTGCTTTTTAAGAGTAAATGCAAAGGTGTGCCTTTAATTTTTGAAGAGCTTTCTCGATGTCTCCAAGACCTAATCATCAGATCCAAACTTTGATGACAATGGAACCAGTTTGAAAGTATACCCTTTCAAACACAAAAATATTTTTTCAAATCTGTCCAGCCGTCTGCGAGTAATCAGGTATTAAACATTTAAAAAAAACAGTCGAATTGAGAACATCCTCCATTTTCGACATTTTATATCTATAATACCTACTTAGGCATCGTGCAAGAAAATCAGATCTGATTTTATTGCTTATAAATGAGTACTATAAATATATGATACATTATTTTGATGTGTTGTGTGTATATTATTTTTATCAATAGTTTTTGCAACGCATGCCAAATAAGCAAAAAAAAATATACGTTCAGTTACATTGTTGCAATTTTCGTAAGGATCTCTAATTTTTGGAAATATATAAATAGAATGCTAAATTATCAGGAAGTTAAATAGCCTATGTAACTTCCCGATAATGTAGCATTCTATAAATAAAATAATTTTTAAAATCGGTCCTTTAGTTTACAAAAATACAAATATTTTCTTTTTGTATATTGTTATATTAGTATAGATAATTACTAATATTAGGTATGTATAGATAGATACGAAAATGCATTTACAAATCGTAGATCATCTTTTGATATCACTGTTGATAAAAACAATCAATCGTTTGTTTATGACGAACGGCAGCATATAATAACAAATATTAGATAAGATGAACATATAAATTCTGATTTGCCCTTATTAATAACTACTGTATAATTCGTTCCTTCAAGTGTGTCAACATGAAGTTAACTTTCGGTAAGTAAGCGAGCGTGAAGCTTAAAGATACTATTTTCAAAATAAATTGTAATTAATTATTAAACTGTTATGTGTAAATAATACTAAAAAGGGACAAATTAAAGTAGGTACAATAAGAATAGTTTTTTTTTAAATTGGTGCCAAATAAAACATAAAAACTACTATTACTTGGCACCAACTTCAAAATGTTTATTTATTCTTTTTGTACCTATTTTTATTTGTCTCTTTTTGTTTATTAATTACATTATTATAGTTTTGAAGCCGCGTGTTTGTCGATGATCGCGATACTATTATTTCTCGCGATCACCGACATACACGCCGGCGGAGCCACGGGCGAAAACTAGTATTATATACATATATCCAATTGATAATAATATTTCTTTGAACCTACCTGAAACCTGTTTCCAGGTTTTTGTCTAGACAGATGATGATGATGATGATGAACAGAATGACAAAATTCAAGCAAACCCTTCCCAAATGGGTATTTTGCAATTTATAATATGTGTTGATAAAGTTTTTTGTTTACAGTATTCTCGATTCTTCTAATGATGTTGGTGACAGTTTTTGCGAAAGCTGGAAATTATTGCATTTGTCCAGACATTTGGGAACCGGCGTGTGGCCAGGATGGTATAACTTATGACAACTCATGCATGTATGTATCTAAAATATTTACCTTACCCCCTTTTTCATAACCTTTTGGCATGTTTGGTCCCGTTCGCGATTCGTCACGTAGACGTGATAGGTCCTTTTTTCTTATTCATCCCGCTCGTTATTCGTCCGTTTCACCATTCGTACTATTCGCTTTTCGCCCCGTAAGCCGTATAATACTTAATCAAATGAATTCTTTATTTTTGTAATTGTAATTATTAAACATTCGTATCTACTACTGAAATCAAAAACAATTACTTAACAAAAGAAGCTGAACCTTTAACCAACGTATGTATCTTTTGTCACGCCATCTCCGACATGAGGTCAAGAAGACCGCTATATTAGTTAGGCCAAAAAAAATTGTATCACATTTTAAGTAAAATTAAAATAACTTTACCAGTAGGGGAGGTAGTTATTACATATTTTAAGTAAAATTAAAATAATTTTAATAGTAGGGGAGGACTTTAATGTGAGATCTACCTTAACCCATCTGGATCCTTATTTATGTTTTTTTTCCGTTTTCGTGGAAAGCCCGTGCGAATTGTCAAAATCTTGTTAAAATAGTGAATAGAGAGCTGCGCTTAGAATTCATCAATTCATGCGCGGCGGAGATCTTTGAGCGCACCTGGTATGCGCCAGTTCGCACGGGCTTGCCGCGAAAACGGAAAAAAAAGAACTTGAATAAGGACCGTATTAACCAGATCAAACAATTTTCACTGTTTTTATTGGTTTATAAACATGCTTATGATAGCTTGCCAATCAAAAAGTGTTTATGGACATGTTCTTTTTCGGTTTTAAAACCTAAAAGTACGTCAATAATATTCCATAAATAGTTTTTGTAGGTAAGCCCATACAATTATTTTCGTAATTAAATTAACTTTCTTTCGATACCAATTTTTATTAATTATCATAATGGTGTCGGTAGGCCAGGTAGCCATATATGTGAACAAAAATAAATAGGCAAGCCTACCAAAACTTACTCTCCAAGTTTAAAATTATCAGTTGTAAACTAAATTTGTTCGGTTAAGAAAGGAGTAAAGTTTATTAAAAATAAAATAAATAGCCACGCTCATTTTTTTTTTAGTGATTAAAATCAATGAAATTTATTAAAAAATAAGTTTCACCTGGTTATCAGATGGGTGTAGGTCGATCTTCTACGTCTCCCCTACTATTTGTAAAGCATTCTCAAATGTAATCTTTAAGTGAGTTATTTTGATCAGTAGATTTTAGTACTACCAATGTATAATAATTTCAATTACAGAATATAGATTTATTTTTTCTAGTACTTTCTTCACTATTTTCAACAAAAGGTGAACGGAACGAATGGCGAAAAGGACGAATAGTGAACGGAACCAAACGCGTCTAACAGCATTTTAACCAGCAAATGTTCCGTCATATTCTATTCTATTTTACCAACTTTATGCCAATACATGATAAATAAATTAAATTACGGTTTTTTTTTACAGAATGTTTTGCAAAGGAATTGAGTTGGATTACGAAGGCGAATGTATTGAAGTAAATTAAAATAAATGCTGAAGTTAGAATAATTTTTTCATTTCCGCAATTTAGCTGCTATCCCGCACCCACTGTACTGGAGAATCTATACAAATTACAAATGTATGGATATTGAACAAATGCTCCACTTCCGCTGTCGCTCTCACTTTGGTCGAGGACGCTGATTGCTGCGTGCATGCTTTCGTTCAACCCAACATTCAACGGGCACGAACATGAGCACAAGGGTCTAAATGCGCTGCCCGGCTGTTTGTCCAGCTTGTTTGACTCATGCCGGGCTACTTGCCGTGCTTTACTGACTGCGTGTCACGCCTCTAAAAGCACTATTAGAGATTGTTTCGATACGGCTATGGAGCCGTATCGCCACAAATTAGATAGTTTAATTAAAACGAGTGATAACAGAGCATATTAACAGAGCGTAATTTCGATGAGGAATTACGTGATTTAATTGACTGAAACCGTTGCTAAGTCAAAAGTTGTAGCAGGGCTTAAAGTCTCTTATAATAGGGCTATTTAGGTACATTTTTCAATGTTTAAATATTAACTTATCAAAGATTTATCACTTAATGGTCGTATTATGGCTATTTTTTTTTTCATCTGATTGAGCATTTAAAATATACAGACAGCACATTTATTAGATTGATTAGCCTATAATAACTCATTTCATTAAATTTTATTAATCTGTATGTGAAATCGTGTCTGTTATCCGTTGTGAACCAATGAAAATTCAATTATTTAATAACAACTTTTGGATAAAATGTGTTTACAATTTGTACAGCGTTTTACCTTGTTCTAGATTATCTACACCGTGAATTTGAAGTCCTTATGAAGCCGAACATTTAGTCTATAAAAATATCAGTTTAAGAAAATAACAATAATATAATAATAATAATAATATCTTGGGACAACTCACACAGCGCTCTCTGATCCCAAATTAAGCAGAGCTTGTACTATGGAAACCAGACAACTGATAAACATACTTATATATTTCTAAATACATACATATTATAGATAAATAACGAGTTAGCTATCTACTCGACAGATTTGTTAATTCGTCATTTTTGTCAACTGGTCACTTTCTGCACTTGGTCAATGTCATTAAAATCCCTAATTCGTCACTATCCCTAATTCATCAGTTGGGTTATCAGGTCAATGTATGAATCTCGTCAATTTATGCATTTTGACTAGATGTACAGTCGTTAACATCGGCATACCTATGCTGTGCCCAAATCTTTGACATCTCTTGCATTGCAACACTTCTTTTTTCTTGTATGGTACTTCAATTGTGACTTTGACGTGACTAATATATTTTATGTTGAAAATATCCTTGTTGTTGGGTCGTGGCTCCAGGTCTATGAAGTAAAGGGGTAGTTTTTCTTTATTTGCTCTATGTAATACGTTAATTATTAGACGTATCTCATGTCCTTTAGCTTGCAGTTCTTCTTTGATGACATCAGTATTTTCATTCGCGTGTAAGCCTCTAATCACTACTCTGTATGCTCTTTCATTTTTGAGTTTGTAAGTGTAGTGGTTGATGTTATTTTTAATTAGGTTATCTCTTGTCGTTTTGTAGGATTCAATGTCAAAAGGCATTAACTTTATAATATGCCCTGATCTTAGTGTAGTCATGGAAAACTTGTCTAAGTCCACAAGTTTTAATAACAGTTCTCGCAGAGGTATTATGTCGATCACGCCAGTTACGAAGATTTTTCAGGTTTTGGGACAAATTCTTTATTTCCGCTCATAGGTACAGTGTTTTCGTCACTCAAGATGTCAAATTGGTTATGAACGGGAACTCTGTATTGTCCTGTGTTTATTTAAACGTTCTGTTGGGCCGTCAAGTAGTTTCCGCTTTTTATTTGGAACTCTATCTCGCTGCCATTCGTTACTTGTTTGGTCATGCTTTTGTAGGATTTCCTGGTTGTTTTTGTAACCTGCCTGAGAGATTGTGGAGGTGTTAGGAAAATTTTGTATATGATTTTGTTGGAAGTTGATTGTGTTACTGCATATATCTACATCTTCAGACTGCCTAGTACTGCTCGAGAAGCCACTTAAAGAGGAGGACCTCGGCCTTGTTTCGAAGATTCCTTTGTGGATAAGTTGTTGTGTGTAGGTTTTTTGGGGTTTAATTTCTTTATTCTGCATTTGATTCCCACGAGTACCTATGGACGATATAGTGGTCACTCTCAGGATGACGCCATTCCCGAGAGAAGGCTATATACAATAGTGTCCGCCTGATTCACCAAACTAGTTAAATACCTTGGTCTTCAGGCTTTGCGGCAAAGGCAAAGAGAAGACTCGCGAAAGTTTACTAAACGCTGCCCAACCCAATCGAATCCTCCTGTCGACTTCTTTCATGAGCTGAATAACCTGCCCTAGGTAGATACATTCTTGAACAACTTCGAGCATCAACCCTTTATTAAACATGATTATGCATTTTTCCAGCACGTCTAGAGGCTCCACTTAAGCTGTGCAGCATCTCGCTAAGCTGCTCCAGCGATTCCGCTACTATAACGACGTCATCGTCAAACCGAAGGTGCGATACTTACTCACCGTTTATATTAATGCCCTGTCCAGTATCTTATAGACGTCTCAAGAGCATTGGTGAAGAGTCTCGAGGATATGACGTCCCCCTGTTTTACACACATTACTGGCTAGTAGGTTTTACTTACCAACAGTAACTTTCATGTTGATACTATTAGTACAAATTACATAATAGTTGCTATGTTTATGTAATATTTATTCATAGTTTGTGTTATATATTAATTTTTGATAAAATATTACATAAATATATATCGCGTTATTCTTTGCAAACCTAAAAGTAGTTTGCTCAGCATCAGTAACACAATCCAATGGAGTAGTTTTTGGACCATGTTATATTTTTCGATTAGTTAATTAATCAATCAATAATTAAATAGTTATTCATTCTTACAGTCCAAATCCTGATCACAATATGATGTGAAATATAATCATCACTTATTTTTCATTAATTACCATGGATTACGTACTACAAGCGCAATCAACACGATAGCGCGAAGAACACACGACAACCATAATGTATACATATGACAAAGTAATAATCTTATTGAAGTGTCTGAAAAACAACCTTGTATATGTATGTATATATACAAAGTTGTTTAACTTATTTGAATTTATAGTCTCCCGCAAAATATGCACCGTGATTTTGTAGTCGTTTTGGAGCCGAAAATATTGAACTTCATATCATTGACCTAGTCTATAAAAATATCAATTGAATCGATTTTTTTTTTTTATAACCTTATATTGCCTAAAGCGGTGCGTGGGGCACTTTCGGGTGGTGTAGAACTATGAATGACATCTATCCTAAGATCGTGGTACCTGTTCTTATTTAGTGAAATCGTTACACTAACATTTAAACTTTCGCATTGCATGATTATAACTATTTATTAAACGGGAATTAACGTGCATTGTTTACCTTAAAATTGCTTGACGTTTCGACCAGGTTGCACCGGCCGTGGTCACAAGCGGACTGTCGCAGCGATATTAAGACTCCGTCAGGCCGATGAATCTTCATCCACCCTCACTTTTTTACTTCTCGAAAAGTTAGGGTCACTGCACATTACACTAATTTTGTCCATGTCAACCGACTGCGAAACAATACGAGGTTGTGTTTTACGAATCACTGGATTCCAAGTCACGGATAGTTTGAAGCCCTCTTCCCGACTAAAAGTTTTATGTTTTTTAATTTTAATCGCTTCACGCACAATTCGTGAATAAAAATGGCGGTCTGTAGAGAGGGTTTGTGGACGATGAAACTCAATCCAGTGATTGGTGTTCGACTGCTACGCAAGAGGTCGTGGGTTCGATCCCCACCCAGGATAAAACTTTGTGTGATGAGCACGATGGTTTATTCTGTGTCTGGGTGTTATTTATCTATAATATGTATGTATTTAGAAATATTTAAGTATGTTTATCAGTTGTCTGGTTTCCATAGTACAAGCTATGCTTAGTTTGGGATCAGATAGCGTTGTGTTAGTTGTCCAAAGATATTAAGAATATGTGTTCTGCAATTGCCGATTTGTTCGCTTGCCGGTTTTTCACTGCTGCGGTGTGTTCTTTTAGCCTTTCCGCTATAGTTCGCTTTGTTTGGCCAATGTACCACCGCAGCTGCAATCAATTTTGTAGACACCTGGCGTCTGCAGAGGTATAATATCCTTCGGAGTGCCCACCAAGTTGCCCACTTTAGCCACCGTTGTGTAGATCGTACGGATCGAGTACTTTTTCATAACTATTAGTTATATTTCGGGACTTAATCGCGTGAATTATTTAAAGGTACGAACCTTTTATTTACCCGACGTTTCGATCGAATTGCACCGATCGTGGTCACGGGTCGACGGGTGCAATTCGATCGAAACGTCGGGTAAATAAAAGGTTCGTACCTTTAAATAATTCACGCGATTAAGTCCCGAAATATAACTAATATGTATAAAAATCGCGAAAGTTTAAAAACAATAATTTTTCATAACTGATCCGATCTTGTCCGTCACTCCTCTGACGTAGGGCAAATAAGCAGGTTGTCTGTTCACCGCCGGAGGTTTGTCACGTTTTGGGATATGCTTCATTCTTCGGTACACCTGATATCCGTTTTTCTTGAGTACCTCCTGAACAAGGACTAGATCTTGCTCCACATGATCAGGGTCACAGAGGTATAAGGCTCTGTTTTTCAATGACGTCATCACGGATTGTAGGTGACGAGGATGGTGATGTGACATAGCATGCAGGTATCTGTCAGTGTGTGTGGGCTTTCGGTTTACACAGTGTGATAGCGATCCATCAGCTCGCGCTGTTATCTTGATGTCCAGGAATGACAACGATCTGTCCGTCTCCATTTCGCATGTAAATTTCATCTTCGGATGAATGGAGTTAAGGTGCCCCATATACTGTTGGCTATATGGGGCACCTTAACTCCACATCATATTACCACATCATGTTGGCTTCCTCTGACGACAGCAAACACGTCATCTACATAGTTTGATGATTGGTGGACCCAGAGTTAGTGCCTTCTCTTCAAAATGCTCCATCCAGAGATTAGCTAGTGCCGGGGCTATTGGGCTCCCCATTGCGACACCATCTATCTGGAGGTAATATTGACCATGAAAGAGGAAGTAGTTTCCTTCCAAACAGTGATTCAGCCGATCAATATAATTGAACGGTAGCTCGTTGTCACTGAGTCTATCTCTCACCACATCCAGACATTCCTTAATCGGAACGTTGGTGAACAATGACTCAACGTCAAATCTCACCATTATGTCTCCCGGTTCCAATTTGAGATTTTCTATAATCTGGACGAAGTGGCGCGAATCCCACGAGCGGCTGTAATACAGACGCAACGTGTTTTGCCAAGTCGTAAGTGGGACAGGCAATTTGACTTACGATGGGTCGCACTGGCACGTTGGGTTTGTGTGTCTTAGGTAGCTCATATAGTCAAGCAATTTTAAATCGTTATTCAATCGCGGCGTTATCACAAGTGCTCATTTATTTTCCACAAACTATTAATTTCAATATTTATAAAAAAATAATGTTAATATTTTCATGATGATCAATGAATTCGTCTGCCTCTGTGGCGCGGTGGGAGTGTATCCGACTGCTACGCAAGAGGTCGTGGGTTCGATCCCCACCAATAAAACTTTGTGTGATGGGCACGATGGTATATTCTGTGTCTGGGTGTTATTTAGAGTTAGCTATCTACTCGACAGATTTGTTAATTCGTCATTTTCGTCGACTGGTCACTTTTGAAATTAGTCAATTTCATCAAGCCTTTTCGATGTGTTAAATGTGGAAATGATCACCCCACAACCACATGTACCAAAACTCCTGAGACAGAAGCAGTGTGCGCAAATTGTCAAGGCAAACATCCTGCAAGCTCCAAAGATCCTGCATAAAGTATAGACAATATAAGGAAAAAATACTTAAACTAAAACCTACCCCCCATCAGCTTAAACAAATACATACCACTACACAACCACAACAGAGCACCAACAAAAACGTTAAATCAACGCATCTATTAGGTTTCAGCTATGCTAATGTACTGAAAAACAAAAGCGACAACCCAGTTACTCAACATCAGGAACCTACCTTACCTGCAAGCCAACAGAATATAACATGCCTAATGGATACAATGTTTGATAGATTTCAAGCAATAATGAAAGACATGATGGACAGCATGATTGATCAAATGATCAAACTAATCACACGTCTCACAGCACAGAGGGCTTAAATGTTCGTATTATTACGTGGAACGCAAATGGGCTGACCGACAGACAGAGAGAACACGAGTTATTCATGAATACAGAGAATATCGATGTAGCATTGATATCTGAAACAAGGCTCACACCCAGAACACATGTGAAATTCCATAATTATACTATTTATAGGACTGATCACCCTTCTGTAAACTTGCTCAAGTAGTCATGATTCTCAAACCTGGAAAACCGCCAGAAGAAGTTTCGTCATATAGATCAATTAGTCTCCTACCACTGCTTGGGAAATTGTTAGAGAAAGTTATTCTAAATAGGATGCAACCTTACCTGAGTACTATTCTCCCTGGGCACCAATTTGGGTTCAGACAAAAACATGGAACTATTGAGCAAGTTCACAGGTTGGTGGATTCAATCGGATACACACTGGAGAATAAGAAATACTGCTCGGCTGTATTTCTGGATATAAGTCAGGCTTTTGTCAGAGTCTGGCATGACGGTCTTCTGTTTAAAATAAAAAAAAAAACACCTGCCTCACTCCTTCTACTTTTTACTGAAAAGCTACCTGGATAAAAGATTCTATGAGGTTAAGCTAAACAACTTTACATCAGATTTGTTTGAGATCAAATCAGGGGTATCCCAGGGGAGCATTCTAGGACCCGTATTGTATCTCATCTTCACTGCTGACGCTGACGATGACAAAACTTTTATTGCTACATACGCGGATGACACTGCAATAATGTCAGTAAATGCCAACCCAGTAACTGCATCAGCAAACCTCCAAAAACACGTAACTGAGATCGAAAACTGGCTGAAGACATAGAGAATTAAAGCAAATCACAGCAAATCGGTCCACGTTACTTTTACCCTTAGAAAAGGCGACTGTCTCCCTATTATATTGAACGGCGAACCAATTCTTCATGATGTCACTGCGAAATACCTTGGCTTGCACTTGGAAAGGAGAACGACATGGCAGAAACATATCTGGAGCAAGAGAAAAACACTAGACGCAAAGCTTCGTTCTATGTATTGGCTGATTGGTAAAAAATCCCAGTTAAACAACGAAAGTAAAATGGCAATTTACAAAACCATTTTAAAGCCAGTTTGGACATATGGTATTGAGCTTGGGGAACAGCATGCAATAGCAACATCGAAATATTGGAAAGATTTCAGACTAAAGCTATGAGGTCCATGTTCAACGTTCCAAAATGCATTCACAATAAATATATATACTGCTCGACCTGGGTCTCAACACTGTGAAACAAGAAATCGCTGCGCGTAACAAAAACTACCATCAAAAATTAACAACACATTTTAATGCCCTAGCTGCTAGACTAACGGGTTCTGGAAGTATAATTTACTCAAGACTGAGAAGGAACAGCGTTCCAAATCTTATAAACCGATTCCCTATAGAACCGTGAGAGTGGTCAATGGACGACTCCTCGTGCTCCTCAAAATAAATACCCAGACACAGTTCAAACAAAAGAATGGCTAAATGTTTATGACAGATTGCTGTGCTAAGCAGGATACATAAAAAAAATAGTTTTGAAGCCTGTTTAATTTTTTAATTCGTAGCTTTGAAGTAAAAATGATAAATGTTTATTATATTATTTGACTAAGGTACTGGTACATTTTATTTCATTATCTTTCAAACTACTTAACCGATTTTGATAATACTTGCACTGTTTCATAAGTTAGAATATATACTTAGCGCAATTCTGATAATCCATACTTCCATACTAACATTATAACTGTATTCAATTTTCATTTTTCCTTCTATGCTGTATGTTTATATGTTCTTTAGGGTATGATGGAACTGAAATAATCGTGTTCAATTAAAAGCCCTTAAACTTGTTAATAAAAAAACTCTCTGTTTGTCTGTTACCTTCTCACTCTTAAACCGCTGTACCGATTTAAATGAAATTTGATATGGAGATAGCTTGAGTCCCGGAAAAGGATATAAGATAGTTTTTATTGTATAAGGTTTCTATGTACCGACGTATTTGTATAATATGAGCCTTATTAGCCTAAAATAAATGAATAATATTATTATTATTATTTACCGCGCTCACTGACATCCACGCGGGTGGAGCCGCAGGTGAAAACTAGTATTACATACATAATTCCAATTGATATATATTTTTTTTAAATCAGTTAAAAACTAAAAACACCTTTATTATGTTATGTAAGTACTATTAACCTATACTTTTTTGAAGCTTTTTTATTTGACACATCACTGGTAGCAAGCCCTGAAGTTTACACATTTTAGTTAAAATCTTCTAAACTACTCATCCGATTTTACTTGAAATGAACATTAATTAATAAAAAAAGTAGTCAAAATAACAATTTCTAGTTTTGGATAAATTATTAGACAAACAAATAAATACTTTTTTATTTTATAAATCAGTTCAGAAGCCCCAATCGATTTTGATGTGAAAATTACGCAATACCGATAATGTTACATATTCATGTATTGAGTACATAACATATTTTTTTCAGTCTGTTAAAAATATTAATAATAATCTTTATTTTTAATAATACAAAGGATAGCTATAAAAATACTTACTTTACTAATTACTAAGTAGTTTTTGACCGAACTACACATAACTATACTGGAGAGCATTTTAACTGTCTAGGGCGATGAGGTGAGTAGGCATTTGGTGATTGAAGAAGCTATGAATACAAAATGAAGATGAGAAATTAGTGACAGAGATGAATGGAAGAAAATAACACATACTGCGGACCCGTGATGATAACCTTGAAACATGGTGGACAGACGATGATGATGAACGGAATGACAAAATTCAATTCATTTTGCCCCGTTAGCCGTATAACACGTAAACAAATAAATTCTTTATTTGTTTCTTTATTTTTGTAATTCACTACTGAAATCAAAAACAGTCACTTATCAAAAGAAACTGAACGTTTAACCACCGTCCTGTATTTTATGCCACACCATCTCCGACATGAGGTCAAGGACACCGCTATATTACTTAGGGCAAAAAAGCATAGTATCATATTTTAGTAAATTAAAGTAAAAAAAAAGTATTAATATTATTAAAAAAAATAAAACAATTTTAATAGTAGGGGAGACATATGAGAGCGACCTTAACCCACCTGGGTCCAAATTAACTTTCTTTCGATACTAATTTTTATTAATTATCATAGTGGTGTAGGTTTTTATATTGACTTACCTGTTAATACTATAGCTAGCAGGTATGCACAAAAATAAGAATACTAAAACTTTTTTATGAGTTAAAAATTATCAGTTTTAAACTAAATTTATTCGGTTGACAAAGGAGTGAAGTTTATTAAAAACAAAATAAATAGCCATGCTCACTTTTTTATAGTTGTGTTTATAAATCAATGAAATTTGTACAAAAATATGTTTCATCTGGGTTTCTTCTACGTCTACGTACACTCTCAAATATAATCTTTAAATGAATTATTTTGATCAGTACATTATAATACTACCAATGTTTAATTATTTCAATTAAAGAATATATTTTTTATTTTTTTAGTACTTTCTTTATTATTTTCAACAAAATGTGAAATGGACAAATGGCGAAAAGGACGAATAGCGAACGGGACCAAACACGCCTAAAAACGTTAGTGTCAGCATTTTAACTAGCGAATGTTCTGTCTTAATCATGTCGACTGGATAACTTTAAATTTTGCAAATTGCATGACCGTGACCATAGGCGGATTCATGAGGGGCAAATCCTGGATCCGCCCCTGACCATAATGAACTATTGTCATTACAGGATAAAAAAATTAAATTACGGTTTTTTACAGGATGGAATGCATTGGAGTTGAGTTGGATTACGAAGGCAAATGTATTAAATAAATGCTAAATCTCGGTTATTTTTTTCATTTCCGCAATTTAGCTACTATCCCGCACGCGCTGGGTCCTTATTCACTATCTATATTTCGTTGTCGTGAAATGGCCGTGCGAACTGGCGCATGCGCGGTGCGCTCAAAGATGTCCACAGCGCATGCGCGTTGATGGATTTCTAAGCGTAGCTTTATACCGCGCATGCGCGGTGGAGATATGAGAGATATTTCGCACGGCCATTTCACGACAGCGAAATGAAGATAGTGAATAAGGACCCTGTAGTGGACGATCTATACAAATGGATATTGAAACAATCGCTAGACTTCCCCGGTCGCTTCACTTTGGTTGTTGGTTGGTCACCCTATCGTTCAATGTGAAATTTAACGTTCACGAACATGAGCACAAGGGTGTAAATGTGCTGCCGGCTGTTTGTCCAGCTTTTTTGACCCGTTGCCCATGATTGTGTCGCCACAAATTAGATAGATAAATTATAACGAGTGAAAATGGAGGGGGTTTTGGTGGAGAGGTCGTCATTTTGAAGAGGATTCACGTGATTTGATTGACTGACTGGCCAAGGATACGAGCGTTGTTAAGGCAAAAGTTGTGGCAGGAAACTGTAATACGCGACCGCTCTCTCTATAAAATAATGTTCCTATATTCAATGCAAGCTTAAAGTCTATTATATAGTGTTATTTAGGTACATTTTGAAATTTTGAAAACAAAATATCAATTGAAAACAACGCGTGGCAAATAGGCATGAGCCAATGTCACCAAATCTCAAGTGGGTGAGGGGAGGGGAGTTGGCAAATGCGGCTGAATTAAATTTAGGAAAAAAAGTGACATTTATTGCCCCCCGGGTCCGTAAGCCGTGGGCTACTACGTAGTACTACTATATGCAGATGATTTAAAAATCTTTACTGCCATCAAAAATATTAACGACTGCTCTTTGCTGCAACAAAACCTAAACACCGTTGCTGATTGGTGCACCTCTAATCATATGTTTTTAAATGTGGAAAAGTGTTGCGTTGTTTCTTTTACCACAGTCAAACAAAATTTTTTATTTTCCTACAAAGTTGTCGACCAAGAGTTACAACGTAAGTCTATTGTCAGGGATCTTGGTGTTCATTTTGATGAAAAGCTCACATTTCGTCCTCACTATGATCACATCATATCTAAGTCTACCCAGATTCTCGGTTGTATAGCGCGTTCTACAAAAAAATTAAAGATCAACGTACATTCATTTATTTATACTGTGCACTCGTTAGGTCAATACTGGAATATGGATCAGTAGTCTGGTCCCCTTACTATGAAGTTCATAATGAAAACATAGAAAGAGTCCAAAAAAAGTCCTTAAATATACTATCCTATAGATTACACCTAGGACGAGAATTTAATTCTTATATTAGTAAATTGAAGGAGTTAAGATAGCCTCTCTCACCTCTCGTCGTCAATGTACAGAATTAATATATCTCTATAAAATTGTTCATTCACAAATAAACTGCCCTAATCTACTGTCGTCCTTAAGTTTCATTACGCATTACAAATCTAGGAATCCTTCACCTAAACTATTTGCCCTCCAAATTTTCAAAAATAATACGTCCTTTCACAACCCCTTAACTAGAATGTGTCGATTGTATAATGATACCGTTACTAGCCATTCTGAATTAGATATTGATTTATTCAGGACTAGTCTCAACAAATTTAAGACAAATATTCAAGGTCTGCTATGTTTCAATAGTTCCAAGCATTGGTAGAGTGATGCATGGCTTTGTTTTGCAGTAGGACCTACCTACTGTAAAATAGAGTTATGTGTTATTTTGCCAATGCATCTTTGTTTAAATTCATATTTTCTCTTTTTTTTTAATACTATTATAATACTAACACATTAACACTAGCGTAAGTACTTACCTAAGTATTATTATGTAATTTTTATATACTAACACAACTAACCAGCATAAATGGTGCATACTGTGCGCACAAGCTTAGAATTACAATCTAGTTTTCTATTGTAAAATTCTTATTGTACCTGTTTAATGATTGTAATTTGTTTTGTGAGCCTAATAAAGAAAAAAAAAATGTTGGATACCCGCTATAACAGCTATATATCATCACGCTACGACCAACAGGAACGAAGCAGCAATGAGAAATGTTGCAAAAACGGGGAAAATTTACTCAGACGAAGATGCGCGGGACATCTTTTTAGAAGAAAAAAAAATGATAGTCAATTCGATATGTAGGAAACGTATGTAGTAGGATCTTGTCGTGTCGTATGTAGGATTTTCATATGATGATCGAAGGCTTCTAAAAATATAAATAATAAATACCCACATTCACGCCTATTAACACGCTCAGCGCTCGTGTTCGTGCCCTTTAAATGTCGCTTTAAACGCGAGCATGTGAACCCACCAAGGATTGACAACCAACCAAATATAATCCCAAGCATCGCGATCGCAAGCGTCCTAACCTTCCGACGTATTTTTTAATCTTTTCCTTTTCTTTATCTATTACGAAGGCAGAGTAAAGTAATGGTTTTTTTTTTATAAAAAGACGACTCCCGCAGTAGGGTACAAGCCCTGTGTCGCGGGGGACTTTACAAACATACAAGTCACGGTCACAAAGTACACCCAGACTCGGAACAACAATTTGTGGATCACGCAAAGTGGTGTCCCGTGTGGCAATCGAACCCACGACCTCTTGCGTAGCAGTCGGACACATTCCCACCACGCCACAGAGGCAGTCAAGGTTCCGTAGCCAAAATGTCAAAAACGGAACTCTTATAGTTTTGTCATGTCCTGCTGCCTGTTTGTGTGTCTGTCTGTTCGTCCGTATGTCACAGGCATTTTACTCAAAGACTACTCAATGAATATTTATAAAATTTAGTGAAAAGGTGTCTCATAGTAGTGGCTACTTAGTTTGACAGCTAAATAATAAAAATAAATATTTTAAGGGGGGGGGGGCACTCCGTACATGTAAACGAAGCTGGTTTTATTTTCAGCAGACATCATCGTGTGGCACATTATTCGACAGGTCTTTCAAAAACATTTTAAGGGTTTTATGGAAGTTTTATGATTAAGTAAATATTTTTGCTAATAATCGTTTCGAAAGTTGCTTAAATTGTGTCCCCTCCCCCTTCACTTTTGAACCGTATGACCAAACAATATAAAAAAATCACAAAGTTAGCCCTTAATAAATAATTTAAACTAAAATTATTTCGGATGTGATCGGGTATACCACCATTGAATTATAACCGATAAACTGCGTTTCTCAACATAGGTTCTTCTGCTGATGCAATTTTTTAAGGTTGTGGAACCCTACACTGAACATGGTCCGACCTGCTCTTGCCCGGTTTTTATGAATATCAACACGAACAACTCATCACGCTCGGACATATAAGAATGTTTTCTCATAACCAGCCAGCCGAGAATATCCGTTATATTGCTGACATTTTTTTTTAATGTTTGTTGTCCGATAAATCGCAGACAGCTGGACCGATTTAAAAAAAAAAATTGTGTTTGAAAGAGTATAACTTCCAGATTGGTCTCCTTGTCATCAATGTTCAAATCTGTTGATGAGATCTTGGAGAAATCGAGGGAACTCTTCAAATATATCATATAATTATAAAGGCACACCTATATTAATTTGGTTATATTTTGTTGTAATTCGTGCATTTACTCTTAAAAAACACCATTGAGTGATATGTAACTGATGATGAAGACCACAGATGACCATCGGAACTATTCAATAATAAATATTGCGATCTGAGTACCGTGTTCGATACCTGATTCTTCACCTCCGTCAAGTCATGTAATGGAACTGATGGTTTAGTATCAGGTGAACTCCTCAAAAATCAACGTCCTTGTATCGCAAAACGCAACATTTTATAAAAAGAAATGAGCAGTTCGGATTATGCTTTTGTAACATAAATCAAAAACAAACCAATACACCAAAAAGTGAGAAATGGAAACTTTTTACAAAAAAATAAAAACCACCAACTACAAAATGTTTGATTATTTTTTGTTGTTGTACCTATATTAACAATTTTTTGCTTTTTAGTTTTCTTATATTTATTTTGGAAGTCGGTTTTAATTTTTTTATAAAAAAGTTTTTTTGGTTAGTCTTTTTGTATTCCTATTTCAATAGGTTTAACTCATTAAGAGTAGGTTACACGAAACAATTCAACTCTCAAAAATGTATATAAAAATCTAGCATTAGGACACACAAAAAATGTGTGACTAGCCAAAGCTTCTAGTAGACAACTTAAAGAAATTTAAGAATATACAGATACTCATATTAACCCGTACAAAAATCTTGAAGATATGGATAAATGCAGAAACGAGGTGGGACTGTTATAACTATGGCAATCGTAATGTAATATAATGTACGAACATTTAATCGACTTAATTTCGTCGTACGCTCCTGCGGTCTGACTGTGAAATAATGGTTGTGTACTCACTGCACGTACTCTTTCGTGTTATATTGTATAAATACAGGTTATACAATAGTAGGTTATGAATTTGACCAAATATTTTATCGATTTTTAATTTATATTTAATTTGTTACCAGTCTCTATAACACTTTTGGTAGTTATTGCTAAGCAACATTGTAATTTAAAAAAATCGTATTGATTTTGGCTTTTGTATAGGGGTGCATTATGGTGACAAACATTATTACGAAGTTTTATATTCTCTTTGACAAACATCGTCACTGTAGCGACCAAGTACCTACCAGCGGTTACAGCTCTGCTGGTAATGACGTCAATTGCTTTGCTGGTCAACTGCTTTTCTGGAAGGGGGACGCAGTTCCGGGAGGTTCCACGTCGAGAAATTAAACCCAAGTCCCACTGTGACTTACTTTGCATTTATTTCTTTATTTAATATAGAAATCTCAACAAACGACTTATTTGCCTATCGGCTTTGACGGTTCTCCCTTTTCTTTTTTCCTTTCCCCTTTTTACATGTTTCAAATCCGGCTTTTTTATTTACGTACAAAAAAGAAAATATATATATGTATAGTCATACGATATCTTTTGAATAGCAACAGACCAAGGGGGCAAAAGAAAATATATCTCGCCTATATATATATACAATACAGAAAAGAACAACTTAGATACGGCTTCTAACCTATACCAGGCGAGATATATTTTCTTTTGGATTGTGAGATATCAGTTAATAAAGAATATTACCTGATATACAAGATACGCACGATAAACATAACCCATCCTTACAGTCGGGTAAAAATATATATATAAACATCCGAATTGAGAACCTCCTTCTTTTTTAAGTTAGTTGAAAACCACTCCTACTGTGTCACCGAGGGTATTCTAGAGTAAATAACTTGGTGTTAGGGAATTGCTCCAGAGTTGTTGAAAGAAACTAACTTCAGGAATGCTCAGTGCAAGAGTTAGTTTCAATAGTACAGCAAGTAATTTAGTATAAAGCCTGTGCAAATAAATATTAACACGGACAAGTATTTAATGCTGCTAATAACTACCAGGCGCTGTAACACTTGATTTTCGATCATGTTTTCTGGTCATGTGGCCATGAATTACAATTTTGTTGCTTTTCCTAGAACATTAAATACAAAAATCAAAGTTCATCCATTCACACACCGGCCTATTGGTTTAGCAGTTCACTAACTTATGGCTCCTGGTTTCATCGACCCTGGGGTTGTACATTATTGCCGCCCATTATATTTATATCCCGCCTATTGAAATTAGCCGCCGAAACATGGTGAGTGACTAAGAATGATGTCCTATCATTATTATCGTGTTCGAAAACCAGCGATTTTTTATAGATGTGATGTTTTGATTTAATTTTATGGGTTGAATTTTGTGTAACATCATATTTAGTTTGTACCTACCATTTACTTCAACATCAAACATAAGTTTTTAATAAAAGTTATACCGGACTATGAGAAACAACATTCTTAGGTCTCAAAAGGCATCCATCTGTCACAAGGTTGTACCTTTTTAACCGTAACAGATGGGCTCTTGAAATTTTCACGGTGTATGTTTTCCCTACTGTTAAAATGAAAAATTACGTTCAGCAGCATTCTTTAAGTTGGTACAAAACCTACCGTATGAGAGTACGCTACGGCTTCACATGCATTTTACTTCACTATCTATAGACATATTATGCATGTTTTATACATATAACCATAAGTAAGAAATTATCTAAATGATAACGCAAACTGCATTATTATCTGTTGCATAGTTTAGAAGATCTAAGCAGACTGACTGCGGTAAGCGACTTTGTCTTAAACTATGTAAAGATTCAATTAATAAGATAAGTAAGAGAATTTGTAACATGAGAAGTGGTTCCATCTTGCTGAAAAAGGTGTTGTAGTTGTAGCCATACTGGTTTTGCATTTCTGTAGCCAAAAAAGTCCGGATCATATGGCAATATCAATCAGAATTAACTGCCTGAGTCCGACCTCCGACATCCTCAAAAAAATCAGGATAATTCCTTGACATGATATGGCAGCCCAAATAACCACTTTTGGCGAGTGCAAGGGCTTCTGATGCAGTTCTAGTGGATTCCTGGAAGCCCAGTATCTGCAATATTGTTTATTCACGTAACCATTGATGTGAAAATTCGATTCGTCGGAGAACCAGATGTTATTGAAACTCCTAAAACGGTTTTTCATTTTCTTGCAGAATTCGACTCGTTTATTAGGATGATCAGGCTTCATTTTTTGAACAATAACAATTTTATAGTGAATAATGCGATGAACCGTAGATTTCTTCAAATTAAGAGAAGCTGCGTGCAATCTCAACGACTGTCGTGGGTCGTACATAACAGACTGGCGAACACGGTCGATGTTCTTGATGTCGTTTTGCGTCAGACGATTTGTCCGGCATTGTATTCCCAGTCTCTTCAAACTTGCACACTCAATGCTTAATCAAATTGGCACTTGGCATATGTTTTAAGCTTGTGTCAGGACACAAGCTTAAAACATGTATAGGTAGAGACGACGAACAATAGTATAGGAATCGTTGTTTTTATAAAACGCTCGCACGCAAAACGCACGCTGCGGTCCCGTAAAACGATTCATGGCTACATGATGGCTACTAACACAGAGTAAGTAATCACCATCAAGCCAGCCAAGCGTTTGAAACCACTTCCCTCCCCCTGCTACCTGCGGGTGGCGTATTGGTCAATTCAAAAACGAAAAACAATCTGAGACACCCTTTAAAAACAATACGTTTGCGATTACTTTTTTGTGTTATTGACTTCAAGCATATTTATGGTCGGAATATTTTTTTTTTAAATTTTAATTAGATTTATATTATTAATGTATGCTCAATATTGGACTGTAATGTTTTTTGAGCAATAGAGATCTATAAACCTTATGTGATTCTCCTTGTGGTGGTCCGAAGAATAACAGGACTTACAATAATGATTGCCGGTATATCGCGAGAATTGAACTACGCTCAGCAAATGCTCATCATGAAACCACAGCAACAAGTGAACGACTAAAGAGATGTAAAAACAAAACTATATATTATAAATGTGAAAGTTACGATTTTTGTCTGACTGTCACGCTTAATGTAATTTGGTATAGATATAATTTGAATCTTGAGGAAGGACGTAGGATAGGTAGTATATTTTATCGCGATAACCGACCATCACGTTGGCATATCAGCGGGCGAACGCAAATTTCAAAACATGTTTGGACAACTCGTACACCGCCATCCCCCATTGAGACAAGAAAACCAAACCAAACGGCAGAGTCTGTACCATGACAACCAGACAATTGATAAAAATACTTGTTTATTTATAAATTACACCTAGAGGATTGAACACAAAATAAATAATCGTGCTCATAAGATTGAATCAAATTGGCCCCTAGCTTAGCAGTCAGACTAGTTCTAGCACACAGTCTCCGTGGACACAGAATTACAAATCAATTTCTTCAGAATGCGTCTCGGGATTCTCCTTCCTTCATTCTATGAAGGTTACCGTTACTCCTGTTCCAGCTTCTTAATTTTTTTTCATATCTTTTGCTTACAAAAGGATGTTTTCTGCAAAACGTTAGATTTCAAAGACCAAGAATTTTAGCACTTACCATTTTTTTTCTACGCCACTGAGGCCGTCAGTTTAGACTCAGGCGTTGATCGTGACACTGGTTTCCCTCAGAGTTCTGTGTCCCTGGAGTTCATAGTGCTGCATTTACACGATTCCGTTCAAAGATTTTTTATGAACAGATCTTTTGGCCCACTGGCCTGTGTCTGCCAATTATTATTTTACGACTGATTATGATATCTTAAGTTTTTTACAGGAATCTTTTCTATTACAGGGTGCGCAGGCGAGCAGTTGGCTTCCAAAGGCACATGTGGCAGTAATATATGAATATGAATTGTAATAAAAAGCATTCTATGTAAATAAATGTTTTAAAATATTTACATGTATTTCATAGGTATTATTTCGCTTACTTTGATCTGAGACAAACCCAATATCTAAATACTTACTTTATTTTTTTTAGACAGCTCTCATACTAGAAAAATATCCATATGTCGTCGGGACTATACAAAGATACACTCTTACAGACAAGTGTTAACACCCAGACTAAGAACAACAATTTATAGGTCATAGAAAGTTGTGTTACGTGTAGAAATCGAATCCTGCATCAACAGCGAGGCAGTCCAATTAGATCAGGCATAAAGTCTGATCAATTAAAGATATCCCCATAAGCTTGTTGACCAATGCCATTCAACTTTAATGCGAGTCCGCGTACGGTTAAGCTAAATTTAGCCTTACCAAAGCACGATTTTGGGTTCGTATTATTTTGATTTTATAAATCTTGATAATCTTTCGCGATTTGTATACACTTGCTGATCAAGATGGTGGTGGATGGTATCCATCTTCTCGGTTGAAATTGACATGTGTTTTTGATTTCAACCGCTTCCCTCGCCATCGTGGAGTAATAGTGACGGTAAGTGTTGAGGACTTGCAGTTTGTGTAGCTCATCCTATTGTCTGTCGGTTTTTCACAGCCGCGGTAGGTTCCCTAACCCTTTTCGGCTATTGTGCGCTTGGTTTGTCCAATGTAGGAACTACCAATTCACTTTGTAGACGCCAGGTGTCTGTAGAGGAAATAAATCCATAGGAGTACGTAGGTGCTTAGCTACCGTCGAGTGCGGACTATATACAGTATTAATGGAGTATTTCTGCAGTACCTACTGTTCCAACTTTTTCCGTCACTCCTTTCACATGCGGTAGAAAAGCTGAAGCCCTGTCAACCCGCGGTCGGGAGTGAGAGACTCCCGACCGCGGGTTCTTTAAAGTCAAAGTCAAAATACTTTATTAATTTAAGTTACAAATGCAACGCTTATGAACGTCAGACAAAATTAAGAAAATAATGATTTTAAACTTAATGCCAAGTAGCACCCGTCCACGAGTTTGATATATCAGTCAGCCATCATCCCCTTCGCGATATTGAAGGGAAACGACTCGACCTACACCGCCACCACAAATAATGACATTTTAGTGAGCATGACGATCCCTGACATTACATCTCATAGAAACGAAAATTACTTTAGATAATTTAATTAAGTACGATCGCTAGCTACCGTTACTAATAATTTCACATACACTAATCTGCATTTTTACATTTACGACCATGAATTTTACGTCATTCAAGTAACTAGTTTATACAATTAAAAGAAAAGAATGAAAAACAAGATACAATTAGAAAATTTGAATATTCAAATGTCGTGTGTTTCTTCAGTATCCGTTTTGCTTTAGTACCTCCTAAACATGTGAGAGCTCACTTTCTAAATGTTTAGGGTCACAAATGTCATTTTCTCTATTTGTCAGCGAAGATACCACGAATTGGTATACATTCACGGTATGTTAAGCCATCGGTCATGTCTAATCTTTGATCAATCAAAAGAAAATAATTAGGGGACTGTCTCCACGGGCGAGAGAATTGCGGTGATTCCGCTCTACTATCGTCGAGTAGTCTCCACGAAATAGCGATTATTCCGCCAGCGTATCGTCGCGACTGGTAACGGATCGCCGCGTGTCCGCGACGATGATCGTCACTTCTTCGAGGCGGGATGCCTGCGTTTGACAGCGCACTCGCTGCAAGATCTGCGACGATACGATGTCGTTTCTCAACCACACATCGTAACGCCGCGATGACATAGCTGTGTAGAGACACATTCTAAGAGAGTGTATAGAAATAGGTGGCATGCTATGCAATATCGCCACGATTCTCTCGCCCGTGGGGACGGATTTTAAGAGAAGATTCGAAATAGGTATTTCAAATGTAGTCAACGCACAATTCGAAGCATTTACCCGTCCATCTCCCTATTATACAAAAATCTGCTTTGACTTTTGTAAAAAAAAAGCTTTTCCTTATAATATAGCAAATATGTTTATTATAGCGATGAAATATGGTAGTGCCATGAATGTATCGTATGTATAGTTTCATACCTATTACTTATTAAAAGCGTTTAGCCATGATCTCCAGTTGACAATAATGGGCCGATAGAGCTAGTCAAGACACTACTGTAGCATCGTCTTGCGAATCTACAATCTTGTACAATATTAAAGTGTGGTTATAAATATAAAGTGAAGTTAAACATGTTTTAAATACAATTTGTTACGTTGAAAGTGAATGAAACGAAGAGAAAATAATGGAAAAAAAGTATTATTTTATATTCAACGAAGGAAGCCGAGTTAACCAAATAATATGTGCTATACTCAGTAAGTAATTTAAATTTAATTTTCTTCTCTTGGTCTTGTCAATCTGTTAAGTTATTAGTACAAAAAAAGTTATGTATCTTCATAAGATCTGATTGTTTCAGAAGAATGTATTTCAAGCTTCCTGATTCCTAGTGTGCAAAC
This sequence comes from Herminia tarsipennalis, assembly GCA_945859575.2. NCBI lineage: Eukaryota > Metazoa > Arthropoda > Insecta > Lepidoptera > Erebidae > Herminia > Herminia tarsipennalis. The sequence continues at coordinate 18,160,863 of OX243849.2, read as the reverse complement.
CTCATTAAGAAAAATTGCCCCCTAGCTTTCTTTTTCGGAGTTTTTTTTGTCGAGTTAATTCCCTTATTATAGTAAAATTTTAGTGAGACTATTTTAAATTTACTAAACTAAATAACTTTACTACCTAACTAACCAAAGAGTTTGCAAAATCAATAGTGGCAAACGGGCTCTCGGTCCACCTGATATTAAGCTGTTACCGTAGCCTATAGACGCCTGCAACATTAGGGGTGTCACGGGTGCGTCGTCAATCTTTTATGAATCTATTATTATTAACTCCATACTGTAGTATTTTAAGAACACCTCGGTAAGGAGCATATTTCACAATCGGAGCATTCGCGGGAGAAAGGGCCCCTGAAACCGCACGGTGCGAGACCATTTAGGCTCCAAAATGTGGGGATGAACTCTGTTTTAAATGTTTTAAAATGTTAATCTTATTTGCAGTAAATATGCCAGTCTTTGTGTACGGGGCTGCTATAGGATGGATGTCACCTATGACTCTTCTGTTACAGTCCAAAGAATCACCTAGAGATGAACCTTTATCAGATGGTGAGGTTAGTTATTTTGAGATATTCTGGCGTAGGTTTCGTAGCCCTGTAATAGGATTATAACAGGTCTAAGGTCTTTTATGTTTCTCCTCACTTTTACCTGTTTATAGCGATACTCCTTCCAAAGATACCCTCGGGTTTCTTTCGAAGAAAAAATTGTTTCGAAGTGTTCCATGTTATCGCTGCCATTGGGCACCAATTGGATTCCACCAAATGGGCATTGACCGATTTGGTGGAATCCAGTTAATACCTTTGACCTAACGGTCTATGTAACTCTTTTAATGACTTGAAGAACTGCAGCATTGGCAACAAAATAAAAGCTTTTTCTATTTTCTACTACCGCTTTATTTTTTTTACAAAAGGTTAATTTTATATTATATCGATTGATTTTTTATTTAATTACCTATGCTAGTTTCTGGTCCACTAATCATAATTATTTTTAACTTTCAGGTATCGTGGATGGCAGCTGTAGCCTATCTCATATGTATACCATCAGATTTCTTGATGGCAATCCTAGAGGACAAGATTGGAAGAAAAAATGCGACATTTATACTATCAGTGGCAGGTTTTGTAAGTAGAAGACCTCTATAGTATTAGCGTACGACGTATTATAGAGGTTAGTGTTCAAACGTCACTCAGTTTTGAGATGACGTTAATTTTCATGTTGTCACTGTCACATAAAACTGAATAGTAGCGACAGAAATACCTACAAACACGATTTCGTCTGACTGACTTTGGAAGAATTGTCGACATCGACAGTAGTGCCATATTAAAAAAAACAAAAAAAAAAAAGTAAAGTATCGTTTTGAGTATTCCGAGGTCGCGAGACGTCAACATCGAGAATAAAATATTTTTTTAATTATGTTCTTTTAGCTAATTATTTTCTAAGCAATTTTCTAACATTGTCACACCCCTCCGTACCTTGGAGAGCAGATTAAGCCGTCGGTCTTGTGCTTTATCACTTTTCGGTCGTGTCGGATGTCTGTCCCGGCTGACTATGAGAGTGAGGGCATAGAGAGTGCACTTGTGTCTGTGCATACACTTGTGCACTATAATATCTGCCGCCGCAACTGACTTCGGCAAGTAGACCATTATTATTTAATAATCGATCAGGAATCCTACAATTTATGATTTTATCATTTCTTCAGCATCTACTTTTTCTTTTCTGATGTCCACTAGAAAGGAAGGTAGCACACTGATACCAAAAATATATGAAATCCTTTTGAATATTACAATAAGGTAAATGTGAATCATGTAAAAATAATTCTCCTGAAATAACTTGACTTGTATTTCCCTGGAGAAAAAACTTAAAGGAAAAACATATAAGACGAGAGTTTTTTAAACACACACATACCACATAAAACTAAATAATAACATACAATGAAGTATATAAAAACCAAATGCTGCAACAATGTATTTTTCTATACATCATACGGTAGCTTAGTAGTTACCAAAGGTATTATAATAATAATAATAATATCTTCGGACAACTCACACAACGTCATCTGATCCCAAACTAAGCAGAGCTTGTACTATGGCAACCAGACAACTGATAAACATACTCGTACTTAATATATAAGTATGTTTATCGGTTGTCTGGTTTCCATAGTACAAGCTCTGCTTAGTTTGGGATCAGATAGCTTTGTGTGAGTTGTCCCTACATACCTAATCAAAAAAGTGCACCAGCTCTTGGAATATATAGCTTTTCTTCTTTAATCCAGGTGTGCTTAGTATCCATAGAAATAAAAAAAAACTATTTTTCAGGCTTGTTGGTTGATTAAATTGTTATCGTTGGAAATTTGGGCGTTTATCTTCGCCCGGGCGTTAGTCGGCGTGATGATGGCGGGTTCTTATGTCATCTGCCCTCTCTATACCAAAGAGATTAGTGAAGATGTCATTAGAGGGATGCTTGGATGTATGGTTAGTTATTCTGTTCTAAGCTTTCGGAATTTGTACAGGTTAAACAATGACTGCCATACTGGTGTATTTATTATTACTATAAATGCGAAAGTAACTGTCTTTCTATCTGGGCATTGAAGTAAGGGATAGGAATAATGTGAAGGATGGTGCTGGCGAAGGACATTAGTTACTAAACACAAGAGTTAATGAATAGACACAAGAAAACTATAAACATAAAGTGTTAATTTAAAAAAAAAAATACAAAGATATACTTCAGCTTTGTAGTGAAGTGAGTAAAAAATGGTAAATAAAAGAGCTAAAGCTAAGCTTAGTAAAAATTCATATTGTATAGCGATTCACATTTTCAATAAATTACCAAATATGTTAAAGCCCATGAGAAAATTTAGAATCGAATTAAATAATATGCTAATCAATAAATGTATTACAAGGGAATATTTATATGATAGAATTATTATTAATATATATTAATAACTTTGATTAGGCTCGCATAGAAATCGAACTATTTGTCAACACCATATGTTGTATGTTGCATATTTTATTGAAATTATTACAACCTATTGACTACGCTGATGACATACATTAGTACTGCGTTTGCATTTTAAAAGGACTATCGACCGTTTTCAATATTCTATGATCTATCGATCGATTTGGCTACTTGAGATATATATTTGACATAAGCTCCAAAATATGTCGAAATTCTATTTCTTGTAGCCAAAAGTCATTGTTATAAGATAATTGAAAATGCCTGTAAGACATAGAGCGATGTGTTGCCGTACTGTAAAAGTGGTGAACACAAAGATAATAGATGTGTGTTCTGAGGGTGAACACGTCCCATTTAAAACAATCTAATTTATACAATTTATATACTTTGTAATTTTTTTTAGGTAATCTTGTTCCACACAACTGGAAACCTGTTTCTTTACATAATCGGAGACTTTCTGAGCTATCAGACTATATTATGGATCTGCATATCGTTGCCCACAATCCATTTGATATTGTTCACGATGATGCCTGAGTCACCGTCTTACTTGTTAAAGAGAGGTAAAATAGAGGTAAAAGAATTTGTTATTTTCATACTTACAGTATTATTGTGTAATTCAACGTCCATGACTTTATGGTAAGCGAACACATCGAGGGATAGGCAGGATTAAATAATTTCACTACAATCCAGTCTAATCCAGGCAAAAATGCTACTAATTTGTTAGTATCCGTTGACATTGGGCGCTGTAACAGTAGTTACTACAGAAAAGAAAAGAGTCCTATTTTTTTTTAAATATATGGGATTTATTTAAAAAATCGTGTTACAGAAAGCAACTAAGGCATTAGCGTGGCTTAGATGTAGAAAAGTAGATGATGCAATGGTACTCAAAGAACTTGAAGAACTCAAGAAGGAACATTCTAAAGGTGACGAAACTCACAAATTCGTGTTCAAAGAAATTTGTAAGTAAATATTATATATTTAAAACAGAATTCACTACATACGAGTAGAAAATAAAAATCTATTCCGAGTTATTTCACATTTTTACTAAGATTACCTTCACAACAACTCTTTCTGAGTCTCGAAGTTTCTGAGTCTATTGTTGATGTTGTTGTTATCTGTTGTTCTGTCTAAGTTACAGATTTTAAGTAAAATATTTTGATCCCCAGCTTGGGCAATGACTGTGCGTATGAAGGAGTAATTCAAAACTTTTCTGTTACTGTTTTGTATCATATTTGCTCAAAAGTACCAAAAATCAAATAGATTTTATCATTAGGAACAAGAAAAAGATATTTAGGTTCTTAATAAATTGTTCAATATGAATATGAACTGTAAAAAAAAAGAAAAACAGTTTAATAAATAATTGGGTTCAAATGAGACTGTTGCTCGAAACAAACCAGTAATCACTTCAATCATACTCATTGTCCGTATGATTGCTTGTATTAGTGTGAACTAAATTTTGATCAGACTTCGTTAGAATTTTTCCACTGTTTGTCTCGCAGCTCGAGTGTATTCTGTATTATATCACTAGCTTAATGACGTTATAATAGGAAGAACCTTCGAAATAAATTTTGGAAACGTGTTTCGTTAGGATATTTTTGATAAAAAATTTCAACTTAATACTTTGTTTTGAATACCTGTAGCTGAAGTGTTAGTTATTTTTTTCTTTTTAAACTACGAAATAAGGAGACGAGCAGGTCATGCACCTAATGGTAAGTGCCACGGTAGTCACGTCGCATTATCACCCAGTAATTACATTTGCTACGTGCCCTTCAGCCGAAGGTCAGTGATGTGTTAACATCACTATTTCACGGAAGAATAACTGACACTGTTGTGGTACTCGTACTCACGAAGTAGCTTAGACATACCACCGGTTAGTGAGATTGTGACGCGCTTATTTTCAAAACTAGTAGGCAAAAGTTTGTTATGAAGATTAAACTTAGTCTTAAACTAAGTGAAAAAAGAAGGTTCTAGAACTAGAAACCTACAGTCCACCAGAAACAATAAACTGAGATTTTTTTCATTATTATCAGCTAGTTAACGTGTCTCTTTTATTACAGTGACTGACAAAATCTTGTTCAGAGCTTTCAAAATAGCTTTAATAGTGACATTAGCACGAGAAGTCTGTGGTGCTATACCAGTTTTAAACTTTGCTGGAGAAATATTTGATTTGTCATCAAATGACACAGGTCTAGTGTTGTCTCCTAACCAACAAGCAATGATGTTGGGAGCTGTGCAAGTCGTTGGTTCAATAATGACTTTTGGATTGGTGGAGAAAGTTGGAAGAAAGGTAAGCGAAAAAGAGCAAAGTGTATATCACCAATTTGGAGAGGACCGAGAGTAATACGAATCAGAGAATAGGTCCAACAGAAAGAACGTTAAAAGGCTGATTATGTTCTATTAGGCATTGTACACGAAAACGTGTTTGCAAGAAGTAATTACACAAAACAAAAATATTACACCAATATTGTCTACACGAGAATGTGATGCCGAGATCATTAATTTGTAGCAAAAATATAATCTTTGAAACAATAAATTATTAAAATAATGAACTCAAAAATCATTTTACTATATAATTTCCATAATCAATTCGAATCCGGTGACACGTTTGATGAAATCCGTCAAGGCTTGTAAAGTGTGCTAAAAATTTACAAACATATTTGAAAAATATGACCCTCCTGTTTGCGCAGTTGGTTGAAAACAGTTGTCGTCATTAAATAAGCAAGATTAAATAAGTATTGACTCATAGAGTAAAAAACAAACCCTTCCTTACAGTCGGGTAAAAAAGATCAATATCAAATAATTTATTATTTGTTTTCAGGGCCTGTTAGTAGTTACGTCTCTGATATCAGGCTTGAGCATGTGTGCGCTCGCGTCTTGGTTTTTGGCGCGTGATTTCTCTCTACCCACACCTGCTTGGATACCAATCCTGACTCTCTGCTTGTGTATATTTTGTGATGCCTTTGGTTTGCAGCCAATATCTGTAGTCATCAGTACGGAGTTGTTCTCATTCAGAGTAAGTTCCTTTTGCTGCTTGATTACGTTACTTTTAATAAAATGTACCTTGATGAAATCTTCTACTATTAGCACTATTTGTCGTTTGTTCAAAAGTTAATGAAAGTCAGCAGTTTGCCAAAGAATTCTAATAAAAGTACAACATTCATTAACCTTTTGACCGCCAGGGACGTGTATGGACGTGAATTTCTTGAATCACTGTGAAGGTGTTATTGAATATACTTTAATTCGCATTCTTTGACAAACTATACATATGTGATTTTTAAGACTGTCACTTATTTTGAAACGATTTTTATCAACAACATTAGGCGTTTACTTATTTTAACCGCAACTGCAACGTTGTAAATATGAAAAAACATAACTACAGATTTCAATAGCTCAATTATTTCAATATTAATATTTTTTCAGTATCATTAACAATTTCAATTCATGATGATAATATGATATTGTTTATATTTTCAGTATCGCGGTACAGTAATGGCAGTAATAATGGCATCAGCATCTATAATGGACTTCTTGCAAATGTTGTTCTTTAAGATGGTGATCAAAAACATAGGACCATATTCAGCTTTTTACTTCTTTGGAGCAGTATGTTTACTTACAGCTGCTTACACAATAGTAGTCATACCTGAAACTAAAGCGAGAGGTCTAGCAGAGATCTACGAAGACTTGAAGACGAAGAAAGAGAAAGAAATTGAAATTACAATGAAGGCAAAACAGAAGGAATTAACGGTATTATAATAGTTTCTACAAATCTTTGTTTTTTTATTTTTACCCAATCTACTAACAAGATGTTAAAAACAATAAGATAACTAGTACACTTTAAAAGGTGGTAGGTCTTACCCATAAGTCGTCTCGGAGGATACCCCCACAGTGTCAGTACTGTTATTCGTCCATTAAATAGTGAAGTTAACATGATCATGATCATTTAGTTGAATGAAATTTCTGCTAGAGATAAATGGTGGCAAGCACGAAGCCGACAATAATATCTTGCTAAATTCTGTAGGCAATATAAAGGTGTGAGTGAGGTGGAGTAACTCCACGACGAGTGACAGGGATGAATCGAAGAATTTAACACAATTGCGCCTTTTCACTGACCTTTGGCTATTGAGTAGATCATTTTGTTGATTTAAAAAAAAAAAACACTTAGTTTTAATTAGTTACATTATAATTAGTACATATTCTCAAGTGCACACTTGTTGAAAAACTTGAATTTGACAGATAAGAGTGTAAACTTTTGTGGAGTTATTTTTTTTTATTCACTATACAGTAAATGCAGTAACCAAATATAAAATCATTAGTAGCTGTCGTATTAAGAAAAAAAAGTGAAAATTAATTATATATTTATTTTAACAAAACGTTACAACTAAAGAAAGAAAAGAGATATCGAAACGGGAGAATATTTATGGCAGAAAATGAATACAGTAGTAGAATTTTTATTTCTATAAAACAACAATTACTAGGGTGTACATGGTTCTTAAGCATACCATGAGCGAAAAGCTTACGGTGTGGTGTGTTCATGTAAACGTGATTTTGATTAAAAGGAATTATAATACCAAAAAAAAATCAGTTAGGCATGCTAGATTGACCATGAGGAAATATCACTCGAAGCGAGACTGTTTCACGCGTGACTCCGTGACTGTCTCTATCAAGAGCCCCTAGATGCCTCAATCATAATATAAAACATGGTTGACATTAAAAATTTAAATAGAGTAGTGTAGAGTCAGTGTGTAAATCCAAACCCCGCTGTTTAAAGTGTGGCCATAACCACCCAGGTAATGGCTGTGCTATTCAAGAGGTGTGAGAATTCTGTGTACTATGCTCTGGTTTACAATTTGCGAATATCAGGGCGTGCCCGGAGTATGGCAGACAGAGGGTTAAAATAGCTTTGTTGGTAAAATTAATATCATACTCTGAAGCCAGCAAAAAGATCCCAACTGTTTCTCGCAGGTATGATAATACACTTAAATTATTCCAAACATCAGAATCCTCTCGCAATACTGTCTTTCTTAAACCAAAGACATCCCCAATAACTTAGGTCACTCCTCTCACTCATCTACTATAGAACTACTCATCCAACTACTTACTACTCTCCTTAAACCTAGCTTTTTACAACTATCAACATCCTCTACCGTCCAACATTGCCCAACAATTGATCCGTTTACTAATAAACCATCAAAATGGCATTTCGCCAAACATTTATTCAATGGGATATGAGGAGCATATACCACAAGAAGCTTGACCTAATACACCTTTCAAATAAATATAAATTCAAGCCTGTGGCTTGCTCTATCGCTGAGACTTGGTTGATTCTAAGCCTTAGCTTTCGCATGCCATAATACAATATAATAATGAGAGACATATTAGTAATGAGAGACTTCAACTGCCATCATTTTAGATGGGGTTCCGAGCGCTGTGACCCTTTTGGAATTGGCTTAGTGAAGATCTTAGATGACCTAAAACTATGTTTTATAAATAATGTCAGTCCCACTCGTAGAACCCCTACAGGCCATCACAAAAGTTGTGTTGACCTAACGTTCTGCTCTGCCAATATTGCAGAATCAGCTTACTGGGACACAGACCTTTCACATGGAAGTAATCACTACCCAATTCTAATATCTTTTATTAGGACTACATACCTGGAGAAGGTTTATCCTCCCCGTCTAAAATTCAATCTTTCTGAAGCAGACTGGACTAAGTTTTTGGAAACATTAGAAAGCAACGTAGATGACCTACCAAAACTTAGTCAAAACGAATCTATGTCTAACTGCGATCATATGAGGGTCTGTTGTCAGGAATTTGTTTGTTCAATGGGATATGAGGAGCATATACCACAAGAAACTTGACCTAATACACCTTTCAAATAAATATAAATTCAAGCCTGTGGCTTGCTCTATCGCTGAGACTTGGTTGATTCTAAGCCTTAGCTTTCGCATGCCATAATACAATATACTAATGAGAGACATATTAGTAATGAGAGACTTCAACTGCCATCATTTTAGATGGGGTTCCGAGCGCTGTGACCCTTTTGGAATTGGCTTAGTGAAGATCTTAGATGACCTAAAACTATGTTTTATAAATAATGTCAGTCCCACTCGTAGAACCCCTACAGGCCATCACAAAAGTTGTGTTGACCTAACGTTCTGCTCTGCCAATATTGCAGAATCAGCTTACTGGGACACAGACCTTTCACATGGAAGTAATCACTACCCAATTCTAATATCTTTTATTAGGACTACATACCTGGAGAAGGTTTATCCTCCCCGTCTAAAATTCAATCTTTCTGAAGCAGACTGGACTAAGTTTTTGGAAACATTAGAAAGCAACGTAGATGACCTACCAAAACTTAGTCAAAACGAATCTATGTCTAACTGCGATCATATGAGGGTCTGTTGTCAGGAATTTGTTTCAGCTATGAATACATGAGCTGAATTCTGTTTTCCTTTTAAAAATAGCGCCAAGGGGAAAATTCCATCGCCTCCTTGGTGGGACAGTGAGTGCACTAGCGCTATAAAAGATCGAAAGGAAGCTGAAAAAACATACAATTAAAACATGACTACCCAAAACCTGATTCTTTATAAGCAGATTTGTGCAAAATTCAGACGATTGCTCAGACAAAAGAAACGCACTGAATAGGTTAATTTTTGCTCATCTTTGTCACCCTCAACCCCATCATCAATCATCTGGAAATATATCAAAAGATTCCGATCAGGCTGTAGTCAATCAGTTTTCTCTCCTATCACGCGAGAAACAGCAGAACTCTTTTTTAACAAACTTGTTCCACCGTATGCTCCCACATCGGCAGAATGCCTCCTCCCTGCTGTGAACTTCCCAGAGGATCCACAAGAGGTTCCATTTTCAATTGATGAGCTGAACATCCTCAGTTCGGTCAAAGACTCCGCTCCAGGTATCGATGGGATACCATACTCTTTCATGGTACATATAGGCCCTAAGGCTAATAAATACTTTCTGGATATTTTGAACTACTCCTACGCTAATGCTTGGGTCCCCGACCAATGGAAAGTTCAAGTCATCATTCCAATCCTACAAACCCTCTGATGACCCTAACAGCTTTAGGCCAATTGCCATGTCATCAGTCATGCTTAAACTGTTAGAACACCTTATTAAAATGCCACTTGAATGAATAGTGGAATTAAGGGACCTTTTGCCAAACTCCCAATGTGGCTTCAGGAAAGGTTTTAGTGCCATAGACAACATCAGAGTTTTATTGACTGACATAAGAGTATCATTTTCAAGAAACGTCATAATTTCTTGACATATCTGCCGCATATGACAGTGTCCTTCTTCCCCTTCCTACTGACTACCAGGTAAGATGACTCATGGCATATATTATGCTATGCTTATGTCCCGACCGCTCGTTTTAAGGGTTTAGGGCGAGAAAAGTGATCAGAGCACGGCCTGTAGGGGATTGAACGTAACATAGGCCCATGACTGAATAACAACTGTAACATTCTTCAATACGCTACTCAAAAGTCAATCTATACTACTGCTACTTCTCTCTGCCACTCTCTGAACTCTTTAGACCAGTGGTTATCGAACCAGGGCTTAAGCCTTTCAGCCCCAAAGAGGTCTGTTGTTATTTTTACACGTCTGGTAGAACTCTGTTGAGTTCTACCTGACATGTCAGTAGATATATTCTCATAGTACCTCAAGCAACATTTTTGGGAGTCTATGTTGACGCTGAACTAACAGGTATTGCCCACCTCAACTACTTGGTTTGACCAAGTAGTTGAGGTGGGCAATACCTGTAGATGCGAAAAGGTTGTTAAATAGTTTTGATTCATATTTGCGATCGTGAGACAGATATTTTAGTGACTTGTTCGAGCTTTTTTAGTCTTTTATCGAAGGTGGAAAATATAGTTCAATATTTTTTTATTTTATCTTTTAGATTTAGTGTTTGTTTACCTTGTTGTGCCGCATATGCATAATAATAATAACCATTTATTTTAGGCTACTGAGGCCCACATCATACCAATACATACATAAAAAACTTAATAAACAAATACATCATTTAAACTACATACATCATTTAAACATCAATACATAATTATAAAATTAAACACGACACTGGGATTGAGACAGCGGCGTCATGTTTCGCTGCGTGGTGTCACGTAACCTTCCACGAAAACGTCGGTACACGACACCCTTCGGCCAGAAGTCCTCCTTCATAAAGATGGACAGATGTTCACTGGGAACTCGCACCATGAATGATTTGAAGTTGACGTCATGGCGCAACTCCAACTTCTCCACCCTCAAGGTCCAATTCGTCTTGATCCGGAGGTACTCCGCAAGTTCCTCTGCCTTTGTGGTGTGATGCAGACGAGACACATATAGCTGCGGTTTCGTCTGGAGGGCCACTTCTGCTTCCTTTCAACCTTTATAAAGCCCTCTACATCCATTTGCACTTTGCCAGGGGCTGTGGGTACGCTCTCGCTGGTCTTCGTTTTCATCTCCCGTTTCAACAGGGCGGCTGACCTTGGCAGCGCTGCAGGTAACAACCGCAGGCATGGGCGCAGGCTTGCGGGGCGTGCGGGTGGGGTCACTATGCGCACTTGTAGCGCATTCCGCTCAGTCAGCATTCAACGCCGGCGGCGATGTCGTCACAGCTGACACGTAATTTAAATCTTGGCATGCACCGCGACGCGTGTTTACATGCCACGGTGACCCAGATCCATCACGTCCAGTTTCTGCTGCAGAAACGCCAGCAGCTCGTTGCTCATGGTTGCAAACTAGCGACGACTCGCGTCGCGCACAGCGTGTAATGTTTAGTCACACATAAAGACACGTCCGCATTTGAACGCGGCTGACTGTAGATTTTTGTTTCAGGGGGATTTTGTGGGATTTGCTGTGAGCTTGATTTTGGGGTTTGCTTGTCGAGGTTGACTTTGTGAATGGGCTGTTGCAAAGTTGGTGTTATGAACTTTTGTTTTGGCTTGTTCTTAAGCGATTGCATCTCTTTAGCTACTACACACCCTTCGTAATTGGCTGGGTGGGGTAGGCCGTAGTGGACACACTAAGGTTTTTCTTCGGTTGGATAAGTGCAGTTAGCTGTAAGGTGTTTGCCCGTGCCAAAGATGAGGAGAGATGAGAGGTTGTTTATTTTTCCAGCTTAACTAGTTTATTACATTATCTAGCCGAAAGCCCTAAGTTCTGGTTGACAGGAAGAGTGTAGTTACTTCACAGCAACTCTTATCAGCCTAGTCTGTTTATCTTCATAGGAGTGCCACTGAAAGTTTCTCTCTGCCATAAGTTTGGAGATTGCCCTATAGGCATTTTCGGTTTTAGTGTTAACCTTAACACTGTCCCCACATTATTTTAGCAGTAAAAGACTGTGGTGATTGACTTTCTGTTAGGATATCGTAGAACGTTTGATAATTCTTTATGTTGTCTACTATAATAGGTGGAGGAGGTGGTACCTTTTTGACCGCTGGTGCCTCGTCACAGATGATTTGCCGCTGGCAACTTATACCGGCTTGTATCGAAGAGGGTGTGGTGTTTAACTTCCTTTTCTTACTACTTTTTACCCTAATCCATTCCGTTTCCTTGGCGAGGACCCTAATCCGTGCAATTCTCAACATTGAAAATGTTGAGCAGTCTGAGTAGTTTGTATATTTTTACCTGTATCGGGTTTCCGTTTTGTTTTGCTCCTTGAGACAATTGCAGTTTTCCTTGGAGGCTTTGTATTTGATCTTGAAGGCTTTGCAAATTCAAAGCCTTCAAGACCAAGATCAGATTTTCATCTTTTTCCTGAACATAATGGTCGTACAACCGATTTTCCAACTCTGTTTTTATTTTAATTTGATGTGAAGCGATTGTGTGATAATAAATTCACTTGCACACTTGTAACTGGGTCATCGCGGCGACCTCAATCGACCGATCACGCGCACAGTTACGGAGGTATTGTGCTGTGTCCCCAGATAACGCTTTAACTTAAGCATGCGTGATGCGTCGATACGGTCGTTCTGAATGGAGGTCAAAAACTCACTGAAATAAAATGATGAAAAAAAAATTGGGTTCTACTCCTATACGAAAATGAGTATTTTTTTTAAATGTTTAGAGGTTGTGAATAATATTTTTCGTTTTGGAACGGTGGTACAATAAAAAATCACGTAATCCATATCCATACATATTTAATATTATAAATGTGAAAATTACTGAGTCTGCCGGTATGTTACCTTTTTACGCTTAAAACGCTGAACGGATATAGATGAAATTAGGTATGGAAATAGTTTGAGTCCCGGGATAGTTTTTATTGCGATAACCAACATCCATACGGACAAAGCTGCGAAAGAAAGCTAGTATTTTTATAAAATTCAACTTATTTAGTAAAATCCCTTGTCATTGAGATAAGATAAAATTTAATTTGGTGATAACGTCTAGAAAATGTAATTCAGTGTTGATACCGCTTTTTATACATAGGTAGTGGACTTATTTAAATATTAGTAATATAATATTTAGAAAATGTTTAGTGTCTCATTAAACTAAAACAATGGATCACTATGATATGGACTATGCAGATACTGACGCAGAAACCAAGCCAAGACCGCAGCCAATTTCTGGTGACAACAATGAAGAACCCCTTTTACTAAACACAAAAGCCTTGTCAGAACATGCAGAGACTTACGAGTTAGAGAAATTTGAAAAGAATGTCCTTATTATTTTTAATCAAAACATGTTAGATGGGTATCAAGAACCAAGGCTTGGCACGGAAAAAGATGTAGAAGCATTAAGACAGACCTTCTCAAAATTTGGTTTTGAAGTTGTAGAACATTTAGATTTAAGAAAAAAAGATATTGAAGATGAACTCAAGGCATGTAAGTAAAAAGTTGTTATCTGATTGATCGTCATGTAAATTTCAGTTCTATATATTGAGTTGATGACAAGAATTTTGTCTGGTATTTATTATTATTATTAGCATGTATTGTCCCACTGCAGGACATAGGCATATCAACTCTCACTCTACCTCTCTGCCAGTCGCGGTATGAGCCCAAATTTATAAAGGAATCCATCTCGTCTCCCGAGGTCTCCCGTATTGTTGATTGCCATTTCATGATTCCTTTTGCCCAAAAATCATCTGGCATGTGGCACACGTGTTTTGCCTAGTCATTTTAATATGTCAACCGTAGCAAATTTTTGAGTAACATCAATGATGTGATTTTTTGAACGGATGTGGTGTTTCTAATCCGGTCTGTCAATTTATTTATTGTACATTTTAATTTCACTAATTTATTGGTAATCGGTATTATCGATTTATCACGTATTTCATGTGTTATCAACGTGAACCTGTAAACCGAGCTGCCATTTTTCGATCTTTGTTTATTATTATCTACGGAACGGATTATTATAAAGATATATAAGAACAATTTAACATACACATATATGTGGCGATACTGCGGCGCCATTGCTTCAGAGAGCCGGTATAGGGCCTTGTTCTCTGGAATGGAACACCAAGAGCGCCCGCAGGACTCTCAAATCTGTCTTGCCTCTACCGGCCGGGCGATTACCGGGGGGGGGGGGGGGGGGCAGCATTACTACGGGGAACCAGCTATTGGTGATGGTGAAGCCGGCGCTGCACCGCTCGACCAAAAGCAAAACTATGTTGCTTCTAGTCGCCTGTATAGTTTGTATTTCTTTATTTCAAAAAACTTTTATCAAATTGCTGTTATATTTATCAGCTACAAAGATAATGATTCTGTTTATTTTGTGACATTGTATAATATATTATTTAGTTCATGATGACTAATTCCTATTGATTTACTTTCACTTTCCGAGATGGGTCAGATGTGTTCTAATATTGTATTAGTATCAGAGTCCTGATAGCTACCGCGAGTTCAAAAAATCGACCCATTTACTCTTACCAGGTGTTATGACACCGATAAAATATAACGAAATATTTCTTCAAATAAAATAGATTAAAAGCAATAAATTATTACTTTTTCTCGTTTCATTTTATTTATTACTTATCTAGTCTTCTCTATTAAGCTGATTTGAAGACCATATTTTTAAAATTTTAGAAATATGATCTTCACATCCGCATGTGCAGTGATGAACCTTTTTATTAGTTAAAAACTAAAAAGTGTTATATTTTCGAAATTACATCATAAAGTATTTGTTATGTTAGTCTCTGATGACCTAATAGTAGAAAATTTGAAAGCAGATGGCCAAGAATTTTACAAGAATATACAGCCAATAAGAAACTTTTAGTACCTATGAAGACAATTTCGGATAATTTTTGCCGGCAAAGTGTGAGAGCAAATATCATGTGATAGAAATAAATCAATCACGTCGCTATTCGCCATCGCTTCTTTTCCGCGAAAGACATCTCAACATTTTATCTCATCTCATCTTATTATATATCTCAGAGAATGTGTTGCCCAAGATTAACAAGAGCTAATTGGAGCATAGCTAGTTTACAGGGCCTTAGTTAACTATAGAAATGTAATATTATGTAAAATAAATTAAATTAATAGTTATAAAAACATTTTTAAAAACAATATTGTATTTATTTGTTCTAAACGGAAGAAATAGTTTTTAAAATTAAAACAAACCCATAAATTTGTTACATGACATGTCATTTATAGGACACTGAAATTTTTTAGACTTGACTTAAAGGCCAATGATTGGCAGTACTACACTACTTTTACTGTAATGTGCAGCACAGGGTTAGGAAAATCTCGCGACAAGCTTTTATGTCATTATGGAATAATATATGTTCGTGAACTTTCGCGATTTATAACATTATAGAATTTTGTAAGCTACGGGTCTTAATCGCGTAAATATTTTTTTTTTTTGCCCGACGTTTCGACCGTATTGCAACGGCCGTGATCACGGGTTGAGTGGACTTTCTAAATGTTCAGGGTCACAAATGTCATATGCTCTATTTGTCAGCGATGATACCACGGATTGCAGATGTCTTGGATGGTGATGCGAGTTAGCATGTAAATATCTGTATGTGTGCGTCGGTTTTCTGTATGTGTCAAGGTACCATCCGCCTTAACCATTATTTTTCATCAAGAAAAGCCAGCGTTTTGTTTATCTCCATTTCAAAAGTGAACCTTATGTTAGAGTGTATGGAGTTCAAGTAATCAGTAAATTGTTCTACTTCTAATCTACCGTCCTTCCTGATCATCATGCATCATGATGCATCATTGCTGATAACGTTGCTAAAGTATTTGTTCCTAACAAAGTTGCACCTGGTTCTAAGGAACCTGACATAAACGACATTCTCCAACAAACTTCCAACATTATTGTAATCCTTCCAGGAACCTCGAGGGCAAACAGAGTTTGATGCTTACCTTACGAAGCTGATTTCTGCTTTGCAGGACTACTTCTGGACTTGAGAATTCAGGAACTTTTGAATAGCGGCACATGTTAGCTCTAGAGTTCGCGCTGGTGAGGAATTAGACAGAGTTCATCTCACCAGAGAGAACCACAAATGATAGCCGACTTGCTTCGTTTACAAAGCTATCCTGAAGTACTTATGTACTAAAATAACTACTTCTAGAACTTACCCAATCTCGCAGATTGGTGTCTTGACACCGAGGCACACAGTAAATATCCCTACCTACCCCGGGATCCCAAGACTAGGCGAGAATATATACATCAGAAGCATTCAACATTGATGACAGTGGTAGTAGATCCAACTATAGAATGGATATAGAATAAAACTCATGGACGACTTTATACCGCAGATGTTGGTATAGATCTACTTTTATTTTCTAAGTTTAGTTAGGTTGCTTATGGGTAACAAAATATTAAGTGTTGAATGACGACGATAGACGTTACTTACGCCAACGTAATTTTGATTTAATTTTTCTTCTGCCGAATAGCTAATAAATAATATTATACCTTAAAGTCTTTTATTTCACTTAGCAGAAGTTTTCTATTTAAGTCAGCCGAAGGAACTTCACAGACTATGGGTGTGTGGCAGTAGCTGTTCTAACTCACGGCTCGGACAACGATTTCCTGAGAGCGAAAGACCAGAAGTATAGTAAAGAGTTGATCATCAATCACTTAAATCCGGTCGACTACCCGACATTGGTCACCAAACCTAAGATTATTATTATACAGGTATGTAGCCGTTCATGAAATTCAAACTTACTTCTGTGTGGGTCCATTCTCTAATAACGTAAGGATGATTTTGGCGAGTTTTGACCCCTCCAACCCCCTCCCTCTCCCTTCTAATGAATGATTCTATTTTGTTACCTACATGAGTAAAAAAGTCAAAAGTCGTATAAAGAGAGTGGGGTTAAAGCCGCCATTTTTCAAATCAAATCAAATCGTTTATATGCTAAATTGTGGTTACAAGAGATGTTACATTAAGGAACAATATGGGAACTACCCGAGAGTTTTAAAGTTGGTCATAGCATAGCATAGTCAAATAATATGCAATTGTGACTGGAATTATTATTAAAGTAAAACAAATTATTGCTTGAAAATAAAATAGGCATTTTTATATTTCAAACAATTAAACTAAAATTAATACGCGTGAAGAATGTACTACCATTATTATTATCGTGATACTACAATAAAATTATTATTTATAATAATTTAAATGAATTGAAGTACATTATTTAATTGATTAGATCTTATTAAAAATATAAAATTGATTAAACAATTGGCATCCGAAATAGAACTGGATTTGTAATATTAAATTTGAACTTGCAAAATATTACGTAAGATTGGGTTTTAGCCCTCCTGCCCCATTTAAGGGCATGTAGAGATTTTCCTTACCCTTTGGCCGAATGGCCCCCGCCTCGGCTTCGCATGGGTGTAGGTTTTAACTGTACGATTAAAAAAAAACCTTCTAAGTTATCTGAGTACCACAATAACCAGCACACCAAAAAAAATGTGATAACATACATTTCGATGATTCAATTTCATCTATATAATGCCTACATGATTGAAACTCCTAGTCTATTGAAATTAATTAACTTCACAGGCTTGCCGTGGCTCGATGACCGTGCCGGGAGTACCTGTGTACCAGGAAGGGATAGTTGCAAGGGACTGTGACAAACCTAACGAATCTTACACCCTCCCACCAGAGTCTGACATGCTGATCCTTCATAGCTCTTATAGTGGCACCCCTTCGTATAGGTATGTATTTTTTTGATCAACAGACCCCAGAACTATGTACATTTAAATTGATTATCAATTTTAAAACGTTTTTATTTGCACACCCTCAACTCACCCTCACCCTCCTGGTATGCAAATAAAAACGTCAGACATTCTAAAAGCAATTTTTTATTTTATTTGTTTTATTTAGTGTATTAGTCCTTCCGATTATGAGAAGATGTGTAGATCGATTATTGTACATGATGAGAACATCATCCTTATTAATAAACAGGCTTCGTTAGCGCCGCCGAGTTTTAAGGTCGTGCGCAGATTCGTGCGATTTAGTCGTGCGGTTAGGATGGTTATCCAGCCTTATTTACTTCACTGTTTGTAATGCACACTGCATTACTAATTTGTTTGAGGATGTGAAATTGAGGAAGTGGTCAGAAATTAGCTTGAGCTGTGGGCACGGGAAGTAATAGTTCTGGGCCGTATGTAACCATTTTGGACCCCTGCCTCGCCAATTCGTCTGCTGTGTCGTTGTCAATCGAGTTGTTCTCACTGTGTTGGTGCTAGTAATGTCTTGGAGTGCCCTATGGCATTTGGCATATGGCAGATAGTTTTACAGTTTATTCTGCTTTTTCGGTAAACGTGTAATGATCAATGACATACTATTATATTTTGTCGTTGTATATTCGTAAAAACTTATAAAAAAATATATAGAGGAGATTGGACATAACATACCATGTTTATTGTGGTTGTCCCTGAGGTGCAGTCAAAATAGATTGCTATGTAGCAACGAAGACTTTTGATATCCCCCAAATCGCTTTTTTAAAGCAGGGGATTGGAACTGGCTTTTCCTGGTTCCAAAAGAACCGGGAATTGCTGGTTTTGAGGATCTGAAAAATAACCGGTTCCAAAATAGCAGAACCCGGCTTTATCGATTCTAAAACTTATTCCAGTACTGCAGTATAAAGTTTCAGGGATAGTGGTTTTCTTTGTTGTACATTGTTTCCTATATTGTAAATTTCTCCCTCACTTTCTAGTTTAACTCTGGCTTTACCACAGTATAAATATTTTTTATTAAACTTACATACTTTTCTTCCACTCCTTGTTTCTTCAGGGCATTCCAATTTATATTGTGGTCCAAGGTATCAAAAGCCTTGCACTTATCGAAGTCCCACATTACTAGCAATCTTGTTAACCCTTCCAGCTAAGCTCAAAGGCTTGTGTTAGGAGTGGGTTCACGTCGGTAGTATGATGGGTAGGATTCGAACCCGAGCAACAGTAGACCGGTAAACGGTCTCTTTTTGTGAACACAATGACAGAATAACTGCATATATATTGGAGTGTGGCTTTGCGGCGATGTCAATATCATACTAGCGCCTATCAGACTTAGCCTATTTACCGCAATGACACCGCCCCCCATCCTATCAGACTTAGAATCGTAACACCAATTTGTTTAGCAAACAACATTAATTTATCGTCAAACAGTTCTGTGTGCTAATACCTATAATATATCAAAACATTTTATTGTATTAACGCACTAGTCTACTGTCTTTTTTAATTTAGTTTTCCTTTCCAAATTAAAACTGCCTAACATTTTTTCCAGGGACATAAACGATGGATCTTTTTTCATCCAAGCGTTATGTAACATAATCGACTCTCGGGCAGCCACCGAAGATATATTATCCATTTCAACTGAGGTGAATAGGGTTGTGGCAATCAATAAACAATGCGAAAAGTACAACACCAAAACTCAGAAGTTGGAAATTACCAAGCAAACTCCTGTAGTGACATCCACTTTAACCAGAAAACTGTATCTCAGAAAATTCTGCGGCGCGACGGTCGAACAGTCTTCCAGAGACCGTGACAGTGTATCAACTGAACAGGTATTAAATAATTTTCGCCGTTTTTGTCCGACTGTTACGAGTACAGCTAAAGTGATATGTTATTTATTATTATTTTTATGTACCTCTTTATTTATTTATAGCTATTATTCAGATACATTTTTATACATTCTTAATAATATAATTAGTTTTAAAATTAAAATTCGATTCGATTCGATAACGGTATCTGTTTGCCTTTTTTTCGGCATACAATACATAGGTCGTTGCTACAGTGGTGCGAGTCTAACCTAATAAAATGATCAAAAATGGTTGCAGTGCAAGGTTTCATGTCACAAATCAATGTTATACCTTCCGGAGTACCGCAGGGATCACATATGGTTCCTATGTTGTTGTTAATAATTATTAAGAATTTTAGCTTATATTATAGAATGTAAATTTAACATGTATGCCGAGGATCTAAAATTATATGAAGTAGTTGCTGGTGCAGATGATGCTTTAAAACTACAAAGACAGATTAACTTAGTATATGTAAGTATTTAAGTAGGAAAACTCAGTTCTGCAGCGTATACTATCAGCAAAGTTAGACAGCTTGCTTGACTAGTATATTTTGGGTATTTTCACAGCGTGATAGCATATTGCTTTGTGTGATCGATCAAAAATATTTGTGAATGTATTTATGAAATCAAGATGGCGGGTTCTAGTATTTTCAAATATTTTTTGTTACTATTGGTACCATTTACAGTTTTTTAGGGTGCTAAAGTCGATAGTGAAGTCAAAATGTAAGTCCAAGATGGCGACTGCAAATAATTTCATTTCCGCGCGCCGCCTGCAGCATCTCTAGCGCTCCCAAGTTAAACCTAATACACATTCAAATGACAAACCAGAAAGCCAACTAGGATGTTGTTTATACCTGAATAGTACTCTGTACTTTAGTCACAAGCCCGCTACATTTTTTTACGCGGCTCTCGTAACTTTATTTACCTCTATAAATATTTTGGTTTGACATGAATCTGGTGTATTCTATCTGGCATCAACGCGGGTGAAGCTGCGGGCACAAGCTAGTACTTATATAAAATCATAAATAGTCACATTGATTGTGATATTTTGATGGAGAAGATTTAATTGGTCGTCCCTCGCCAGATCGCTCGTCGATTATGTAATAGACGCACCTTTACAACACCTTCTTGTAGGACAAACATCGGCTCCCTTTTGTAATAGCTTACCTTCTACTAAAAATATATTAGGAATAAATTTGAAACCTTTGTCTTAAGTTTAAATTTCATTCTTTGTTTGTAAGTTTAATTATATTTTATTTTCAAATTTTATTTGTTGTTTATGTAATACTTAGAACCTTATGGTTTAAGTAATAGGTCTGTATCGAAATAAATGATTATTATTATGTAATAATTTTATTATATTGTCCGATTTGTGAACCATTAATAAAAAATGCGGCTGTTTCCTTTATCTCATACTCCCATCTTTTGTCTTGTCGTCCTCTACTTCTGTTCTTATATGTAGGGTACCAGCTATACACAACACTAAAATAGTACCACACAGCACTACAATAGTACGACAATGTACTATAAGAAACTAGGTAATATACTTAGGACCATTGAATATTTCATATGTTACAACCACGTTACAATTAGGTATAATTATCATATACCATAAAGATACTTTATCAAATGATATTGCACAGGGTATTGCAATATGAATACATCAACAGTCAATACACATAAACAGTAATACTATAAAATTATAAACAATATAGCAATAGTACCACAATACCACAGAGTACTATAGTATACTTAAGAAAATCTTTAATAAGTAATATTGTTTAGCGTGATAGGTACAGGCAAACCTATTTACCTTTATAAAAAATTATCATTGTCTAGGATTTATAATAATAAGTATATCACAAGAGCCTCCGATTACCTCATGTCTATCCCGAAACATAAAACCGCAGTTTTTAAGAGTAGTTTTAGGTACGCTGCCTCCAGTTGTTGGAATGTTCTTTTGCCTCCGTTTCGTACTCTAAAAACGGTAAAGTGTTTCAACAAACACTACAAAAATTACCTGCTGAACACACAATAAACTTCCACCACTACTATGTAGCTCTATTATTCGTTTATTATAAGTAATTATTTTTATATTTGTTTTCCATCACAAATCGGGGGGCACGGTAGTGCCCCCACCAAGTCGAGCGACATAGGTAGTTACAACAGATATAACATTACGTGTAAACAAAATTTACTTGCACCCACTAACGTATAAAGAATGTTCAACGGCCAAGCCACACAAAATTACCTATAATAATAAAGAAATCGCAATAAGGAACCTTAGACTTGGCACGACTTTGTCTAGATTTCATTACTTTTTAGAGATAAACAAGCAGCTTCATCGAGACTTGGCTAGTTTTTTACAGAATATTTTTGGTGGGATTCAATAATAATAATAATAATAATATCTTGGGACAACTCACACAACGTCATCTGATCCCAAACTAAGCAGAGCTTGTACTATGGCAACCAGACAACTGATAAACATACTTATATATTTCTAAATACGTACATATTATAGATAAATTACACCCAGACACAGAATAAACCATCGTGCTCATCACACAAAGTTTTATCCTGGGTGGGGATCGAACCCACGACCTCTTGCGTAGCAGTTGGAGACATTCCCACCGCGCCACAGAGGCAGTCAAATGTCAATGTTTTCATTGTTTTAGAATTGTCAATATTGACAGATTGGAATGGGATGGAAGGACGCAACGAGCAGTTTATAAATTCTGTGTAGTGCGTTTCGTTGCATTTTTTAATCCATGGTTTGACAAAATGTTTAGGTAAGATTTATAATTAAATTTAAATGTTCGATTGTGTAAAGGCTTATTTAATGTAATTTATTATTTAGAATATATAAATGTTTGTTTTGCAATTCAGAATTAACTAATTTTAGATTTTATTTATGTTTTGTACGTTTTAGTTGATAAGATTGCATTGCTGTATATGTGACAGCGGCAGCAGAAACAAAGGGCCTACGAGAATACCAGCATTGCAGTTTTTGGTCTGCAACAATAGCTGACGTAGGTCCTATTTGTCCGGCACAAAATCCCTATAATCTATTTTGTTTATGTCTACTTATGTTGCTATATCTGTTACACTCTGTTTTTCATTACTCTAGTTTTTTCGACGTTCATGACCAGTCCTACTTTTCTGCTTTCGTTGTCAAGCTCGCGTTAACATACTTTTTAGTTGTGTTTAGAAATAACTACTACAAAAAACTAGGCACCATTTAATCCAGAATGATAATTTTGTCTGTAAACCGTGGCTTCTGAAATGGTCGATGTTGTCTTGGCAGTTAATAATACTATCGAACAAAAACCATAACAGATAAGCACAAAAATGTGAAAAATAGTTGGGCCATGTGCTCTTCGACTGTACAGTAACACAAGCTAGTTAGATACAGAACAACTAAAATTAATAAAAGAGAATTTGAGGTCTCTACTATACAAGAGTAATAATGAGTAACAATTTCTAGATTGTAAGCCGCAACAGATAATGCCGCGTGTATGTGCAGAATACAGAGAAAGTAAGTTGCAATAGAACAATAATTTCAACAATACCAGTACGATTCAATAAGAGTATCTAGAAGCTTAGCCTTGAACGAGAACAACTCAGCGTTAATAACAACAGCCATTGGCAACAGACAAGAGACATCACAGAAGATACAAAAGCAGAGAGTAGCGACCGGTATCCAGGCGGGAGCGTGGATGTTGAAGTCACTCGCTAATAACCAGGACGCAGGTGTACACATACCGATGCCTGTACGTTTATTAGATCAGATGTCATTGTGTGAGTTGTCCTAGGGTATTTTTATAATTTTAGTCAAAGTTATTATTCTGAAACATGAAAACAATACGCTCATAGAAGAATCACTTAAGTTCAATGATCGTGATTAAAGATCTTAAAAAAAATGGCGCAAAAAGAAATCTGGAATATTATTTTAGGGTTTTTTAAGGGTAACTGGCACAATTGCGACTGATAAGTCATATCTTGGCATCGCTGCAGGGACTCCAGAATGGACCAGATTTCAATCGTGTCAAAGGCCCACTAATGCTAGACACAGGCGCTGATTACACTCCTGGGTCTTTTGTATAATCTTCCGTATTGTGTGAATGTGGTCTATGGTGCCATATCCACACATAAACAAGGAATACCTACTTTAAATTAATCCCTCAATTTCTATAATAGGTAAAAGGAGACAGAGAGACAACAACAATGTTATTATTATTGAAGTATAATATTAATAAAGAAAACACGTGACACATATTTCTCGCCATACTTTGAAATATTTTCAGTAAATAAAAATAACTCACAAAAACTTGCTGATCTGATTCTAAGGATTTAGGATAATTTGAACGAATCAACTTCAACAACTATAAATCCCAAGCACAATCATAAACCCTAAACTCTCCTTTCACTCGTGCATATTTTTCAGGCGGAAGCGGCCTCGCCTTAGCATATACAGGGGTCCCGAAGTATCAATATAGTGTAACACATTATGTTTAGGAGCTTTTTTATAACAATTTATAAGTAGGCCACGGATTACTCTCGTCTATAGTCTTAATACTAACAGAATACTCCCCTTCTATTGTAGATGCATTCACCTTAAGATTAGTGAATTGATCTACTAACTTACGTGAACTTAGATCGACTAACAGTCTTTAATGGCTTAAAAAGTCAGCTCCTATTATAACTAGTCCGGCCACAAATACTGTTACATAAAAACTTTTCTTATTTTTAAAAGTTGTTTCGATTTTGCGCATTTCACATACAACAACACTTCCTCTGTCAAAGATCATAAAATATCGGTGCGGGCGCGTCTTGTTAGGACTACAAAGGCTATTAATGCTGTTCTAATCGCGTGAAATGAAAATTCCCGCTAGGACTCTGTCGCATATTATAAAAAAAGACCTAAAGCTCGCAGGACATGCTCTAAACCAATCTTTACAATTATAGAGAGTGGATCGATCAAAACGCCTTCTGTCAAGAAGGTGAAGAGCACAGAAATATCCTCTTTACCGATAAAAAAAATTCACGATTGAAGAGCACTACAATAAGCAAAATGATAAAGTGTACACACAGTTCTAAAGAATCTGCTTAAGTGGTCGGAAAGGTACAGCGTGGTCATCATCCTGCGTCAGTGATGTTTTGGTGAGGCGTGTCTTATCAAGTTGTCACAAAGCTACATTTTTGTAAAAAAGGAGTGAACACTTCAGCCAAAGTGTATCAAGAGACAGTCTTGGATCGTGTTGTGAAACCTCTCTATATACTCTCGCAATACAATTTTTTTTAAATGTACTGTGGACTTTCCGGCAGGACTCTGCACCTAGTCACAAGGCACGAACTACCCAAGCCTGGTTTGAAACTAACGTTCCGGACTTTATAAGAGCTGAAGACTGGCTCTCATCTAGCCCAGACCTCAACCCTTTAGACACAAATTATGGTCAGTTTTAGAGGACATAGTTTGCTCTAAAGGACACGGCGACATAGAGTCTCTTAAAACTCTGGAGCAAGCAGTGGCGAAATTTCCTATGGAAATAGTGCGTAAATCCATACATTCGTGGCCAGACAGATTAAAGGCTTGTATAAAAGCCTAACATGGCCATTTTGAATAGAATATTGATCTTATTTTTTTCTGAGACTTTAGTAAATATGTACATATAAGTTTAAGTAATACATACATAACATTTCTGCATTTAAAAAAATGCATTTTTATTTGTAACAGAATTTATGGCCGGACATAGGTAGTCATGACATCAGCTATGATGAATGTAAGTGCTCTTCTTCAATTTAAATTTAATACTAAAGTGCGCATTCCATAAGTCCTTTTCTCCGTTCTATTTGTCGCGTTAAGTCTATAACTATCACGCGCGATATTGTTTTTTATTGTTTTGAAAACGGAATCACTGACACATTTGCACCTGTATTTATAAAAAAACGTAATCCGCACTTACGATCCGTTACACAAAGGCGATTGAACACAGGATGAGTGAAACGAGTGCCGATGGTTCCTTAATAGAGAAAGAATCACCACCTCCCTACATCACATTTCGGAAAGGAATGTCGTGCGTCAACAATACAGACCAGCGGGACAACTTTCGTGATGAATTCAAAGATTCTGTCTACTCTCCACTCCGGATTTTCCAATCAGAATGAAAAATTCGTGACGCTTCTCAATGAGTTTGAAAGTATTAGAACTTCGATCCAATTTATGAGCGAAAAATATGATGATCTTGAAAAGAAAACACAAGCCGCCGTTTCTCGTATCTCGAAACTCGAACACCAAGTCAGTTCTCCACAAGCAAGTGACCAGCGCGGAAATTAGAGGCTATGGAACAAAAATCTCGCAACTGTCACATAGAGATCAGCAACTTACCTGAGAAACGAGGAGAAAATCTAGTCACATTGGTTGTCAACATTTCAAACGTCATAAAGCAGCCTATTTCATCTCATCACATCATCGCAGTCCACCGGGTTCCTCATATGAACCCGAAAACGGCTCGACCCAAAAATGTCATTGTTAAGTTCCACAGACAAATAATGCGTGATAATTTCGTAGCAGCTGCTCGCCTCAAGAAAGGTTTAACTTCAGATGATCTGGACATAAATCGCACTATACATAATGTATATATAAACGAGCATCTTACCTTACTGAACAAGAAGTTATTTCGCAAAACTAGGGAAATTGCCAAAGAAAATGGCCACCGATTCGTATGGATCAAACACGGCACAATACTTGTGCGAGCGGATGTTCCTGAGCCGGCCTTCGCCATACGTTCCGAAGACGACCTATCGAAAATCAAACCGTACGCTACTCCTGGACACTAACTACTTCATGATTTTAAGTCTTGCCTATAACATGCTAATAATATACTATATAAAAACTTTTTTAAATAATTGCTTAAGCCATAATATGTTTCTGAATAACTTGAATTCTCTTATGATTACATTACTCTGTGTGTTCACAACTGTTTATACTCCACTGCACCCATGTCATTCTAAAAGTTTTACAAGTACCTTCGAACAAAATAATATAATATTACAATTTGCCTATTTTTCAACATACGTGCTCAAACTTATTATTACTTTAATTTTGTTTTTTTTTTCTCAAATTTAGCAAACTCACTGGCACTGTGGTTTAAGGTTAACGGTTAACCGTGATGGAGTCCGATCTATAGCCGTGCACAACAACCCTCTGAGTTCGGTTGGTAATGTAAGCTGTGAGCCAACGTAGTAAGTTACCACGGATTCCGTTAAAGGCAATTTTGTCTAAGAGTAATTTGTGATCCACCTTGTCGAAAGCCTTTCGGAAATCCGTGTACACAGCGTATACTTAAACCTTTTCATCCAAATTCTCAAACAAATAGTTTGTGAATAGCATGAGGTTCGTGTTAGTTGAACGACGTTGTACGAATCCGTGCTGTTCAGGTACTACATATAAGGTTATGTATGTATGAATATAGTTCACCATGTACAAGGCCCTCAATAAGCTTCAACAAGGTGGACAGTATTGAAATGGGACGATAATTTTGAATGTTATGTTTGTCAACGTTTTTGTGTATAGGCGTGATGAAAGCCCGCTTCCAGGTTGCAGGAAATATGCCTTCGCGTAGACATTTGTTGAAAATAATGTGGATCGGGATAAGAATATTGTCTGCTATATTTATTATAAAACTTGGGGGTAATCCATCTGGTCCCGGTCCCTTTTTTACGTCTAGGCTTTTTAAAGCCTTGAGAATCGCCGTGGGAGTAAGATTTATGTCGGTAATACAAGTTGAAAAGTCTGTGTAGGTACTAGGTGGCTGCCAAGTCACGGGGTTTAAAAAAGAAGCTTCGTACACGGAGGCGAAAAAAGCCGAAAACATATTACATATATTGACTGGGTCGTTGGAAATAGAATAGTTGAAATACATGTTTTCTGGTATTTTAGCCTTATTTTTGCGATTAGAAATGTATACCCAGAAATTCTTAATGTGAGATGTAATACTGACCTCAACTGAGTTTACGTATCATAGAAAACACTTATCAGACTCTGATTTAAATCTTTTACGATTCATAGAAAATATTTCGTAATGTGATGCGTTGCCATACTTTTTCCATTTAAGCCAAGCGTTTTCTTTTTTTTTGAAAAGGCGTATAAGTAAAGGTGAAAACCACAGCGGGAAGCGGGAGTTCCTTGGCTTAGTGAGGGGCCGATCGCGAGCCGCTCGCGGCTCACGACAAGCGGCTGACGCTCGCGGCCGATGCGACAATATTCACAGTGCGCGCGCAGGCCTACGACAGTCGTCGGCCGCGCGCGTCTGTCACTTACCTCAGCCGCTTGTCGTAAGCCGCGAGCGGCTCGCGATCGGTCGCGATGCTCGGAAATGAACCTTTACATCGATATGAGCAATGGATAAACATACCTTAAGTTTATATTATCAAAACTGCCGAGGGCTGCGAACCAAATTACACACACTATTCATGAATATTCTGTCTTTTTCTTACGACGTAATTATACTAACCGAGACCTGGCTTACGCCTAACATCGCGGATAGCGAATACTAAGACGATCGTTATCTGGTGTTTCGATGTGATCGCGATCGCATTGCTACCGGCAAGCAGGAGGGCGGTGGGGTACTTATAGCGGTTCTACGGACATTGCGGCCCACTAGGATACTGATGCGCCCCGCGCATGATAACATTGAACATGTTTTGGTGCAACTACCGGCTTCTGCGTCGCGTCAAAACGCGCGGCATGTTATTAGCTGTGCTTACATACCTCCGCGGTCACAAGACGATTTAAGGTTCATTTCCGTGCATCGCGGCCGATTGCGAGTCGCGCGCGGCTTACGACAAGCGACTGACGCGCGCGGCCGATGCGACAATACTCAGAGTATGAGAATGTACGGCGCCGTTTCCGAGGTCTGCGACTGACGCGCGCGGCCGACGACTGTCGTAGGCTGCGCGCGCACTCGGAGTATTGTCGCATCGGCCGCGCTCGTCAGTCGCTTGTCGTAAGCCGCGCGCGACTCGCGATCGGCCGCGATGCACGGAAATGAACATTTATACATTACACATTTTGACATGCTGCGCGACATTATAAATGACATTACTACCGAATCTTACTTCATTGTCGGTGATTATAATCTACCTGGTATAGACTGGATTGACAAACGTAACTGTAATCATATTATTCCTCAGCCTTATAATACAGTCAGTACCTACTTATGCAACTTTATTTCTACAACAAATTCTTACCAATACAATACACTTAAAAATAACGTTGGCGGTATTTTAGACATGTTTGTATCAAACTTAGATTGTCAAACCAAAACATGCGTACCTTTATTGCCACCCGATTCGTACCACCCTCCTTTCTGTGTATTAACGACTTTAAAAGCTCAATTTATAACTATGAAATATAACTCAACTTACAGGCACAATTACTTTAAGGCGAATTACGATGCGATCGGAACCGAACTTAACCAATTAAACTGGAATCAGTTATTTTCTGACCTACCAGCTGAAAAGTCTGTTGATATTTTCTACGATGTTCTTTATGGATTAATTAAACAGAATGTTCCCCTCACTAAGCCAAAGAACTCCCGCTTCCCGCTGTGGTTTTCACCTTTACTTATACGCCTTTACAAAAAAAAAGAAAACGCTTGGCTTAAATGGAAAAAGTATGGCAACGCATCACATTACGAAATATTTTCTATGAATCGTAAAAGATTTAAATCAGAGTCTGATAAGTGTTTTCTATGATACGTAAACTCAGTTGAGGTCAGTATTACATCTCACATTAAGAATTTCTGGGTATACATTTCTAATCGCAAAAATAAGGCTAAAATACCAGAAAACATGTATTTCAACTATTCTATTTCCAACGACCCAGTCAATATATGTAATATGTTTTCGGCCTTTTTCGCCTCCGTGTACGAAGCTTCTTTTTTAAACCCCGTGACTTGGCAGCCACCTAGTACCTACACAGACTTTTCAACTTGTATTACCGACATAAATCTTACTCCCACGGCGATTCTCAAGGCTTTAAAAAGCCTAGACGTAAAAAAGGGACCGGGACCAGATGGATTACCCCCAAGTTTTGTTATAAATATAGCAGACAATATTCTTATCCCGATCCACATTATTTTCAACAAATGTCTACGCGAAGGCATATTTCCTGCAACCTGGAAGCGGGCTTTCATCACGCCTATACACAAAAACGTTGACAAACATAACATTCAAAATTATCGTCCCATTTCAATACTGTCCACCTTGTCGAAGCTTTTTGAGGGCCTTGTACATGGTGAACTATATTCATACATACATAACCTTATAGTACCTGAACAGCACGGATTCGTACAACGTCGTTCAACTAACACGAACCTCATGCTATTCACAAACTATTTGTTTGAGAATTTGGATGAAAAGGTTTAAGTATACGCTGTGTACACGGATTTCCGAAAGGCTTTCGACAAGGTGGATCACAAATTACTCTTAGACAAAATTGCCTTTAACGGAATCCGTGGTAACTTACTACGTTGGCTCACAGCTTACATTACCAACCGAACTCAGAGGGTTGTTGTGCACGGCTATAGATCGGACTCCATCACGGTTACTTCTGGAATTCCTCAAGGATCCATATTGGGTCCGCATCTCTTCATATTGTACGTCAACGACATAAAACACTGTTTCCTCCACTCCCGTTTCTTGATGTACGCCGACGACATCACAATTTTTAAACCAATCCAAAGTGCAAATGATTGTTTACTTTTACAAGAAGATCTCGACAGACTTTGTCTTTATTGTATTAATAACTAACTTCAGCTTAGTTTACCAAAATGCAACATAATATCCTATACAAAGAATAGAAACAAGATAACCTTCAATTACTCTCTACACGACGTATCTCATAAGAAAGTTGACAGCATTCGCGATCTCGGAGTCATACTAGATTCAAAACTGCACCTAGATCAACACATAGACAATATAATCAACAAAGCTTACTTTATGTATGGTTTTGTTATGCGATCCTGCATTGATTTCAAGCGCCCTTCTACCTACATATGTCTGTATAAAACTTTAGT
The DNA here is from genome assembly GCA_945859575.2 of Herminia tarsipennalis. Classification (NCBI taxonomy): domain Eukaryota; kingdom Metazoa; phylum Arthropoda; class Insecta; order Lepidoptera; family Erebidae; genus Herminia; species Herminia tarsipennalis. The sequence continues at coordinate 18,129,843 of OX243849.2, read as the reverse complement.
TCGTTCCCAGTTGGAGTTCGCAGCCCAAATCTGGAATCCTTTTTATGATAAATACTAGCTTTCGCCCGCGGCTCCGCCCGCGTGGATGTCGGTTATCGCGATAAAAACTATGCTATGTCCTTCCTCGGGACTCAAACTATCTCCATACAAAATTTCATCTAAATCGGTTTAGCTGTTTGAGCGTGAAAGCGTAACAGACAGACAGACAGACAGACAGACAGACAGACAGAGTTACTTTCACATTTATAATATTAGTATGGATGTGATACGACTTGAAATGGTACAAAAAAAATACTTAAGAACCATGCACTACAGATGCTATCGCTCAAAATTACCATATAACAACTTATTACAAGAGCACAGTCTTCTTAGCCTGGAGTCCAGACGCAAGTTACTGTCGGTTATGATGCTACATGGCATATGTAATAATAGGTTTGATTGCACAGATATCACAAATCAATTATGTTATGTTGTACCTAGAACTGTATTACGGCGCGAGGTGCGCGTGCCCCGGCTGTTTCACACTGTGAGGTGTAGAACAAACGCCGGAGCATGGGCACCTCTACGCCGCATCTTGGAAACGTATAACACACATTTTGTAGAATTCGACATCTTTGCATTATCACGATACAATTTTAAAAGATTAATAATAGAGGCACTCAGGTCACAATAATGCGGTGAAATGTTCTCATTTGTCTTTGATTTCCCATTTGGTGAACCGAGTCCCGGACGGCGCATGTGTTTTTGCTCTACTTCATAAATATTAATCCGCGGACATTGGTGTGGGTTATACGTTTGAAATGTACTGTAACGTATAACTGTTTTATGTCCCATTAAAGAAAAAAAAAAATTGTTCGACGAAACGACACAAACCTCCGCCCCAGGTTGTATCGCCTTCAGTTTTCCAACGGGGTGCTGGTTCGTGCCTTTTTCCAATTGCAAGGATCTGTGCAATTGGAAAAGGGCTAGATATCCGTACCTATAAAGGTAGAAGCTTATCCATTCTGGTTTATTAGGGCCTCTACTCCTTTCTTCCTTCATCGCTGCGTTCCTGCCGCGTTGTGGTTGACGCAGTCAGCTTCTGCAAGGAAACTCGAGTAGACCTCGAGACCAACCAATAAATTGTCGAACCTGGATGACGACGTGAATAGGAGTCTAGTTGATAAGCACTCGTATCCCGGCAGGACTGAGCAGTACCTTACCACCCTACACATTACATTATAATTGTAACTGTACTACGCTTCAAAATGGACGTACAATAGGCACATTGTTGAAATCGGTGTTGTGAAAATTGAATCAGTTAAATAGGGTAGTGAATATAAATACCATTAGAGTAGTCTACTATTTGCCCTTGCCGACTCATTGATCAATTACTATGGGCTGACTACGTATCTACAAACGTTTATAACGTATCTTAAAGACGTTAAGAACTTGCAAATTAGGCTAATTAATTTTATTTATATTTGCTAATTAATATAACGAAAAATTACTTCCTGTATGTAAAATATTGCCAGTAGATAATAAAGTAGAATAAACTATTATAGTGATGAGTATAAACATGCCGTCGAGAATAAGTTTAATACAATAAGTGTAAGGGAAAATAAACTAATTATGCCAAAAATTATAAACTACTATGGAGAAAGAACATATAAGTATCTGGTACCTAAGGTAATTAACAGCCTGGATGTGTTGAGATAGAATCCTAAAAAACAGGACTTTGAAGAATAGATTAATGGATGCTCTATTGGTTAATGTATAGGATACATGATTTTAATAAATTAATGTATATAATAATTAAAATATACATTATAATTTATGTGTTTCATAATTTTGATAATATTATTATTGTGTTCAATTTTCTGATTTTTATACATATTAGATATTTAGATTATGTTAGGTCAGTCCTGATATATATCTGTCGGAGAATTATTAAAACGCTAATTGATTTCCGTTTATCTAGTATCTGTTTTGATTAAAAAGTAAGTCTATTGATTCATTTAAATATGGCCTCCGCAAGATGGCGTATCTTTAGTTTGACGTTTACATTTGAAGTGCCGGTAGTAAGGCAGTGTGTCTGATTCGGCAGTCTTACTCGAGTGGTAGTAGCGACAATACGTCTTCCGATAGACGTCGCTATTTTTAAAGTCTTGTGTGCAAAGTATTATCGTGGTCATAGAGTCTTTAGTGAGTATTTACGTAAACGAAAAGAACAGTTGGTGGACTTTACCTTGCTCGAGGTATCCACGTTCATATGATCGATTAACATTACCACAATGTTAATTCGAATATTGAGCCGCTAATAGCTCATACAGCCACCCTAGCGCTTAGACATATCTAATATGTATATTAGTATAAAATATATAAGACCGTTAATAATATACCAATAAATTGAAAAAAAATGTATTAAAGTGTAAGTACCTTTGTTTGACCTTATAAAAAAAAATGAAGAGACGAGCAGGCCTTGAGCCTGATGGTAAGCGTCGCTCTAGTCCATAAAAGTGTCAGTGACAACCAAATCCTTGTATGGCAAAGATCATTTGATCATTAGACATTTTTGTTTTATTCTCAGTTGCCCAATAATTTTACTTGCTCCAACCTTTCAATGGAAATACAATGACGTTTTAAAATCATTATTTCACGGTAGAATAACTGACACTGTGGTGGTATCCACCAAGACGGCCAATGGCTTAGACCTACCTAACAGAGTACTAGGTACTATCTATCTACATTTATATTTTATATTTTAATATTAACTAAATATGATATGGTTATAAGGTCATAAAAATTTGGAGTACGGGTGCCACAGGTATTTATGCCTTATACTTTCAACTGTAAACATTTGACCAAAACAATCCTTTATCCCTGGCATATAATACCATTGAATTTGGTACTACGAAAAAAGCATTGTAAAATTATGCCATGCACTGTCCACTGCTGAAATTTGAACATATCTATCCGGTTTACATAGCATAAGTATACCCAGTATTATTTGGGGGCGGCGGGGGCGGAGAAGATCAGTATAGATGACTCAGGAAGGATATTAAAACCAAAATTTTAACAAAAACCTTTTATAATGACGTCATTTCTTTCTGTTTTACTGCCGTCTCTTTCACTATTTCTATATCTTTCTCTTTCTTTGTCTTCAAATCTTCATAGATCTGGTCCAGAGTTCTCCCCTTGGTCTCAGGTATCACTACTATTGTGTAAACAGCAGTAATTAGGCAGGCTGCTCCGAAGAAATAGAAGGCGTAGTAGGGTCCAATGTTAGATACTATTGCCTTGAAGAACAGCATTTGTAAGAAATCGAATGTACATCCTATAGTTACGACAGTCCCTATAACTGTACTGCGGTACTGGAAAAAATATCAGATAGAATGTTTTAGAATATATTTAAACTCCTGCTAAATGCACTAACTTAGGTATTTTATAGACAAGATTTATAATCGAGGGAATTGAAGCATAATATGACGGTAAGAGATATTATGTGTGACGCTACAAAAAAAATGGTGTTTTATTCAGTCTTCAGAATTCTCTAAACATATAAGAAAACAACAAACAAGCAATTGCTAAACTCACTTTAATAATTATAAAAAATTACACCCAGGCATCACACAAAGATTTATCTTGGACGTGAATTGAACCCACCTCCTTTGGCATAACATAACTAAACTGACTAGTCAATAAGAGGTGATTAATTATAATAAATATCAGTTAAAACTTACCCTGAACGAGAACAACTCAGAATTAATAATGACTGCCACTGGTAAAAGTCCAAAACTATCGCAGAAGATACATAAGCAGAGAGTGACCACTGGTATCCAGGCGTAGGTGTGAATATCATAATGAAGCGCTAAGAACCAGGACGCAAGCGTACACATACTCAAGCCTGACATCAGGGAGGTGACGAATAAAAGACCCTAAAAAGGAGCGGTTTACATTAAATATTTCAAATCCGTGTGAAAAGATAGACAGCGCATACACTTTTGCAGTATAATACCTCCTGCGCACTTGGCAAGTCTCTGATGAGATTCGTCGCCGTAAGAGACATGGGTTAAGAGACCATTATTATAATGTGAAGTATCCGACAATGGACACATGAGATTGTATTTGGTTTTTTTTTACCAATCGGAGGCTGTACTCACCTTTCTTCCAAGCTTCTCTACAAGTCCAACAGTCATTACCGATCCAATAACTTGCACAGCTCCTAATATCATTGCCTGTTGATTAGGAGTGAAGACAAGACCAGTATCTTTTGAAGCCGCAGCGAAAATTTGACCAGCAAAGCTTAGTACTGGAAGGGCACCGCAAGCGTCTCTTGCTAAAGATACTGCTAGGGCTATTTTGAATGCTCTAAGTAATATTTTATCGTTCCCTGCAATAAAAGTGTTAGGTTTCTTTTTTTGTAAGTATGAATAATAAAAAGAAAGAATTTTAATTGTAAAATACAGACAAAGACGAAGGAAGGACGCTGGTTAGAACCCAAAGAAGCTCAAAGCCAATTTCTCAGTCCTACGACTTTTATTTTAAACAAAGAAATAAGAATAGTCTGAAGGAGCTTGCCTAAAGGCGAGAGGGTCAGATTTAGTTTTTTTGGAATGGATTTTTTATTTGGAATAAGAAATGGAGAATTAAACTAAATGAAACCAAGTCATCGCATATTGGCTTTTTAAACAAAATTTCGCAATCCTTTCCGGTATAATTAACCAACCGTACTGGTGGATTATTTTTACCCGCAAACACAGCCAAGTATCTTGGTATGACGCTGGGCGGGAAATTGCGCTGGAATGAAAACGTCAAAAAGAAAAGAGAGGAGTTAGATTTACGGTATCAGAAAATTTGGTAGCTTGGGCGACACTCCTCTATGTCAGTACAAAACAAATTCCTAATATATAAATAGGTTTTATTGCCAGTATGGACTTATGATATTCAGCTGTGGGGCAGTACTAATCAGAACAATCGTCGTAAATGCCCCCTGTTACATTAGAAATGGTGATCTCCATCGGGATCTCGACGTGGACAGCGTGGATACAACCATTCAGAAGTTTGCTGAAGCCCATGAGCATAGACTTCAGCATCATGTGAATGTTGAGGCAATCCAGCTCCTCGACAACACTGATCTCGTAAAAAGACTTAAACGGACAAAACCATTTAGGTGTAGTGACAAGTGCTGCCTACAAAGAACACGTGAACAAAGTGTCTTCGCCTTCAACAATAACTAAGAAAAAGTGTTAATGGACGCATTCTTAGACATATGTTTTTATAGCAAATTAAGTTAGAATAAAATTACTTATTAGTCACTAGACAAGATTGTTTTATAAATAAGGTACTATAATAGAGTAGGTACCTTATTAGTAAAAAAAAAGTGATCGCCTCATATAATACATTGGTAATGAGTCAACTTGAATGCAATGCAGTACCCACATATAATTAACAAAAACTAAACTAACACTTGATAGGTGGCGTCAAATCCTGAGTCGTGATATGGAAGTTTTCACAGCTGCTAGCTATTTATACAAATTCCCAACGTTAACCGTTGGGCCGGGGCCCGCCAGGCACGATTACCTCGCCTGGTCGGTGGATCCTCAATTTGTGTTGGAGGGACTTAATACCTTGCCCTCTACAGTGGTGACCCCGACGTGATCAGTGGTGACCTAGTTGGTCCACTACCATTTTCCCAAGGATATCTGTATTGCCTCACAGCAATCGATCGTTTCACGCGATGGCCTGAGGCATTAAACCGTAAGGCCGTGTTTGTCTTTCGTGGGTTTTTCTTAATTGGTAAATATCTCTCTTGTTACATTTTTTTTTGACTAAAATCCATTTTATAATATCTTATTGCAGGAAGACAAGCCTTCCCACTCAGGCATATGTTCAATTGTGCCCACTACAGATTTTTGACTGACATGTTTCCTACTATTTTGTAACTGTAACTAATAACATACGGCGTTTTACGTCGGAGTATACCGCTGGGCCAACAGCTTAAATAGTCATGAAGTAGGTACCAACTTACAGATTTCTTTAAAGACAAAGTGTTTATTTTCATCATCTTTCGAGTGTTCTCTCGTCAGCTCATCCAATTCTTTTAGTACAACTACGTCATTTTCTCTTCTACATCTTAACCATGCTAGTGACTTGGTTGCTTTCTGTAATTATTTTTTTTAATAAATTTTAGTACTTTACCATAAAGTTCAAACTTTTTTTATTATAATATATTAATTATATATTTTTAAATAAATTTTTAATTTATTAAAAAATTAAACACTTGAATATTCAGCTGGTTAACCGGCTAAATTGTCGGTTCGATTTCCACGTTACCGAATAATAATTTAGCACTAGGTTAAAAATTGCCAACAAAGTATTTTTGGAGCTAAAAACCGGGCAAGAGCATTTTGGACCGTGCTCAGTTTAGGGTTCCTCAGCCTTGAATAATTGCATCAGCAGAAGAGCACTTACGACCTTCTGTTGAGAAACGCAGTTTTTCGGCAATAACTCAATGATTGTATATCCGATCATGTCCAAAATAATTGAAGTTTAAAGTATTTATTAAAATCTTATATTGGTTTTCGTAAGGGGGGGGGGGGCACAGTTTATGCAACTTTTTGTTTATGAAAACATTCACTAAATCAAAAAAGTTTATAGAAACCTTACAATTTTTTTGAAAGAACTGTCTAATAAAGTTCCACACGCTGATGTTTTCAAAAAAAAAAAAATCTGCTCTTTTTACCCCCAAAAATATTTATTTTTATTATTTATCTATGAAAATATGTATTCATTGAGTAGGCTTTGAATAAAATGCCTGTGACATACGGACGGAGAGACAGACAGACAGACAGAAACTATAAGGGTTTCGTTTTTGCCATTTTGGCTACGGAACCCTAACAATGGTATCTAGGCAATATTTTCCAATACAGATTTACTTACTTTGATGTTGCCTCTTTTTAACAGATAGGATGGTGACTCAGGCACTATGGTAAACAGCATTATATGAATTACAGGTAGTGTTACACAGATCCATAGAATATTCCGATAACTTAAGATATCTCCAATGACGTAGAGAAACATATACCCCGTAGTGTAAAACAGGATTCCCTAAAAAAAATATTTTAAGATCAAAATGTAAAGTAAGTACATAATCATTTATTCCAAATAAATGTTTTTTGTTTTTTAGGACGACTTCTGCAGTAGGGTACAAGCCCTGTGTCGCGGGGGACTTTACAAACATAGAAGTCACGGACACAAATTACACCCAGACTCGGAACAACAATTGGTGGATCACACAATATGGTGTCCCGTGTGGGAATCGAACCCACGACCTCTTGCATAGCAGTCGGACACATTCCTACACACAGAGCAGAGAGCAGATTACTTTAATTTTTTTTGTCCATACTTTGAAACATGAAGCTAGGCGGTAGTTTTCCTCGCATGAGTAGAAGCTGGCAAAAAACTGTAGGACCACTATTTCAAATATTGTTGTTATTACAATTTTAAACTGTTATTGAGCTAAGGACTCTCCTAATGTTTCCACTTATGACGCAAACAAGTGCAAGAGTGGAGACTGCGACTAGGGAAAGGTAAGGTAGGATGACCCCCCGGCGAATGGATCGACGACCTAAAGAAAATAGCTGGAATAAATTGGATGCGGTGAGCCCTATGTTCAGCAGTGGACTGCTACAGGCTAATTAATTAATTGATTGACTTTGGTTCTTCTAAGATTTCCGCAAAGGTTGAGACTGATTTTAATATTAAATTTATTTCTTGAGCTGTAGTAGAATCAGAATCAGAATCATTTTATTCGCGAGGAAAGTGGTACAAATTGTTGTTATAAAAAAGCATGGATCATCACATTTCACCACTTTAGGTATACCTATTGCCTGAGGCGACAGTGGTATAACAAATTCGCGCGGCCTTTTCACGAAGGAGGCGAGTGATACACAGCGGGTTTTTTAGTGAGTGCAAATCACACACTACTAATATCATCTTCCTCGGACGGTGGTGTTCGTTAGGAATATCTCCTCCCAAATAAAAAAGGCAAATCAATCGATAATCAACGGATGGTTAGGGAACCATCCGTTGATTATCGATTGATTTGCCTTTTTTATTTGGGATGGTTAGGGAACCATCCGTTAAGTTTTGATTGATTGCCAATACACCCCGGCGGATGCCATGTAATAAAAATTGAATTGAATTTATTGGATTGTCAATCAATTCAATTCAATTGTTTCAAATTGTATTTGAAATATAAGTACTGGTTGAATTGAAGATCACTTTTTTTTTAGGTCGGTGAAAAACCACTTACCATAGAGCCAAGCATGCCTCGGATCTCACCTTCGCTTATCTCTTTGGTATAGAGAGGGCAAGTTACGAACACACCACCCATTTGAACGCCGACCAGAGAGCGGGATAAGACAAATGCCCAAACTTGCATTGATATTAATTTAATTACCCAACAAGCCTGAAAAAAATGATTTATCAATAAGCAGTTAGCTAGTAAAATAAAATAATAATTAAAAAGCTAGTAGTATATTGTATTATCTTCAGGGATCGATTACGATACTGGTTGACTTGAAGTTTCTGACTGTACTGTCACTAAGAATAAATATCTTAAAGGATTTTTTACTAACTTTGAAACTTGAATCTTGACGAGTTTAACTCGTCAAGATTCAAGTTTCAAAGATTCAAAGACCGTTTTCTAACCTAAAACAATTAAAACGCTTTCTATGAACAGTCGTAATTTTAAAACTAAAAATTAAAAAACACGCCTGTCATAATTAACTCGATAATTGTTATACTATTGGTAAACTTAATGTTGGAGGGCAAAAGACAATGGTCTTTGCCAGGAGAACACGAGGAAAGATTCGGAAGACAACAATAAATGAAAATAAAAGTGGGAGTCGAGAAATATCAAGAAGTCAAAAAGAGAGCAGAAGATAAAGAGGAGGATGATGCTCCATTAACAAAAGTGTAGCTCTTAAATATGGGTAGAATAATAATGACAGTGTACTTACGAGAGCCGCTGCTGATATTAAAAATAATGTATTCTTTCTTCCAATCCTATCTCCTAAGAAAGCAATCATCATAGCTGATGGTATACAGATGAGGAATGCTACAGCTGCCATCCACGATACCTGAGAATTTAAAATGCAAGGGTAAATTGTTACGTTGGCAATATTACAAGTCATATTTTAATATTTACACTGCACGGAAATTACATCTCTTAGAGAGAGGTTCATAACTATTAGGTAATAATCCATCACGGATACATAAGTACCTAGATAGTCAAATAAAATAATTATTATTGGATGTTTTTTTATCGTTATTACGATAGGTCTATCGGTCTACGGCAAAACAACAATGTGACTGAAAACAACACTAAATGTCACATCACTCATGTTGTAGTAAACCAAAATGTATATAACAAATGAAATTTATAGTCTAGGGTTCGCCTCAATGAGACCACGAGTAAAAACGGCTTCTAGGATAGGGGGCAACTGTGGCCGTATTGGTTAGCAAAATTAAGCTTTAGATTTTAAGCTATTGCACAGCTTTTATCGCGGCGACCTAATAAAGAAATTCCGTAACGAAAATAAAACCTAACACCCCCCACTCCGCCTACCATGTAACTCGGCCGAGCGTTCGCATAACGTATATGTATATGGTACGACTGTACAAAGCTCGCACGGATCAAGACGAGCTGCTCTAAATGTAATTAAAAAAAAAGTACTGCATGAATAAAAAATAAATAAATAATTATAGTTGCATAATTTGATAAAAAATGCTATGCAATAGTTTTACCGCGGCAGTCCCCGAGTGCCACACATTTTTGTTATTGTTTAATAATAATATGTTGCTTCAAACTAAGCAGAGCTTGTATTATGGAGAGACAACTGATAAACATACTTATATATTTCTAAATACATATATATTATAGATAAATAATACCCAGACCAGAATAAACCACTGTGATGAGCACTGTGGTTTATTCTGGTCTCTTAGATACATAGAAACAAGTATGGAGATTTTTATATTTGGTTTCATTTCCATAAATTGACTTAAACATATCAAACACAATAACAGGTTGAGCAACTTAAACTTCACATCGTTCTATTGTTTACTTCCTTAACATTAGAACTACTACATTGTCATTAGAACTAGACAAACATTGTGTAATCTCAGCTCCAGTAGTATACTATTTATAAAAAACAGTGGGTATTTCAGAATTCATTTGTAAGCCTGGTACTAAAGATACTAACAGAAGTGACTGCCCCTGTGGTGCGGTGTGAGTGTGTCCGACTGCTACATTAGAGGTCGTGGGTTCGATTCCCACACGGGACACCATTTTGTGTGATCCACAAATTGTTGTTCCTAGTCTGGGTGTACTTTGTGTCCGTGACTTGTATATTTGTAAAGTCCCCCGCGACACAGGGCTTTTACCATACTGGGGAAGTCGTCTTAAAAAAAACCTATCTGCACCTTTATAAGTTAAATTAAAACTAAAATCTTAAAAAATGGTAAAATCAGTGAATCACTTAAATTAAAATTAAAATTATTACAATGTTTTACTCCGATGCAAATATGGCATTTTAGTTTTTAACAAAGAAAAAAGACAATAGGTACTAACCTCAGTATCTGACAATGGATCTCCTCTAGGTGACTCTTTTGACTGAAGCAACAGTGTCATAGGGGACATCCATCCCATACAAGATCCATATATGAACACTGGCATATTTACTGCAAAGAAATATATAATGACTTTCAATACTGATCAGCGTTGAAGCACAAAATACCAAGAGTACCTAAGAAGGTTATACAAAAATAACATCTGAAAAATTTGAATTCCAGACCCAGGAATAGCAAAGCCGAACCATCTAACCTAAACTATGACACTACACTTGATTTTTTCTTTCCATTTTGCACTCGCTTCCTCGCTACCAACCTCTTGGGTTCGATTACTGCGTATCTCGGAACGCCAGTTAAACATCACCCATAAATCGGTTACTTTATTTAGAATATTTACTAGAGCACCCGATTTTCAATGGGTGTGATGTTTAAACCGATGTTGTGTTGTTAAATGATGATTAAATTGTCGCGTAACGGATCCTACGCATGACAAGTGGGAACGGGCCCTTAAACCTACCAGCCGAGCAGCACTGTGGTCTTATATTTCAGTAAAATAACAAGATATGTTACTTAACAGTAAATTTGTTTATTTTCATAGTAGCTAAACGATTTTTTTTTCAAACAAAGGTTAAAAACCATCCAGGTTAGTAACTTTCTAATAAAAAAAACCCATATCGAAATTCGTTGGTCCGTTTGGGCGCTATGATGGTACAAAGACACACATAAATAAACATAAACGGAGACTCATTAAATAACATAGATATTAATTACAAAAATACTCACTCATTACAGCAGATATTACTTGATTTACACGACTCCCTTCATTAAATAGGAAGTAATATTGAAGCTCCATGTTTTTCACTGACTTTTATTTCAATTAATAGATTAAAAATAAAATACTGATATGCCATTGTACATACATCTGTCTCCAACACTGCACATTTATGATGAATACCTAATTAATGAATGATAATACTTATTTAAAAAAAGGATGTCGCCATCAGTAATTAATCATTGTCTTTAAGTTCTCAGGGAAAAAACGTCTACCCGCGTTCTTTTTCTGAGAACTTAAAGACAGTTAATGTGCTAAATTAAATATAGTTATTCCCTAGCTTAAAGATTACGTTATTTGGTTTTACATGTTTGATCACTTTGTTACTATAATACTGGGTAATATGTATTTATACTGGATGTAGCTTAATCGGATGGAGGCCACCGAATTGAACTCATTTTTATTAGATACCGGATTATTTACATTTGCATAATTAAATATATATACCGAAATGGCAGCGGTGCGGCGAGCACTTTTAGTTTGAAAGAATTTTATACTTTATTTACATGTAAGACCGGTAACGCTTGAAGATCGCGCGGGCAAGTCGGGCGAGTGGCAGTACGCGTCCGTGCAGCCGTCAGAGTTCGTTCCTACTTGTCGTGTGTCAGATCCAAATTAAAATCAATTGTCAGAGCCTCTGTTCACGCTTGTTATATGTCGGCGTCTTTGTTCACACTTGTCATGTGTTGTGTGACACGCAGTACCTGCGAAATGGCGGCAATATTTGCAAAATTTTAGAAGTAAGGGCTTAGCTCTTACACCCGTATTTATAAACGAGTTATTACTTAATACTTAGCAATTACTTCATTGAGACACGGCTAGTTCTTAAAGTAATTACTTAGAAAAACCTATTTTATAGACAAACAACGCAAAAAAATGATTACTTATTAATTAGCAACCGGTGAGGCGCAAAAAAGCGTTCCTTGACATAAAAAAGATTGGAATAAATTTTCAAAAAAGGACAAAAAATATAATACAATAAACTAAAATAACTACAAATTTTAAAACTTTAAAAAATTAACAATACAGAAATTAATCGGAACAAATTATATTTTATCGATATTCTTCAATTTTAGTTTTCTGAATGTAACGAAATGCAATACAATTGAATAGTAATGCTACCAAATGAAATAGTTCGTCATATGATTAGAAAGTATTTTTGAAGAACTTATATTTAGTTTAGTGTCATAAAACTCGCTTGATGTCTCCCAAGAAATGTCATTGAGGTCAAAGTTGTAAAAATGGCGGCAAACTGGCTATTATTACAACTCCGCGTTGAACGTGTAAAATCACTGAACAAATATACTCTACGAGTGCAAAATATACCTACTTGAAATACGTTATAGCTGGAAAGCAATGAAGAAAACTTGAAACCGGCAACTAGACTTTATGATTCAAAGAAAGAAACTAGATAAAAAAAAACTTGGAACTGACATCGAGACCTTGTGATTCAAAGAAGAAAACTAAAAACTAAAAGAAATAAAGATTGAATGAGTCAAACATGTATAGACAACATCGTTCATAACTTTAATAAGAAATGTGATGTACAAGTGCGCGAATTGGGCTTATCAGATCACACTGCTCAAAAACTTAAGTTTCCTGTTCATACAGTGTTTAATAATAAATATTGGCTAATAACTAAAAGAGACTACTGTAATTAAAATATTACTAAATTCAAGGATTGCCTCAATAGTCTATCTTTCTCGGATATGTATGAAACTGATGAACCTAACAAAGCTTATAATATTTGTGCTTCCCTGAAATATCCATAGTTGTTAATGTTATAAAAAAACCTAAGTGGATATCCCTAAAAGAAAACGTCATTTGCTATGGCCATACCGACATAAACCAAGCCAAATTAACAAAATTACCTTCATAAATTATTCGAAACGCCTCAAAAAAAGTACTAAAATACTAAACTTACACGGAAAGCACAAAACAATTAAAGAATAAAAACTGCAATTAACAAATCTAAAACACCTGGAAATAATTAACAATGTAAAATGTAACATACCAAAACATACTATTACAAAAATTGAAATAAATAATAATACTGTGACTAATCCCAGATTAATAGCCACTGCATTTCATTCATATTTAATTGATAAGATTACCCCAATATTGAATGCTGGTGTAAAAGTTACCTCTACTATTACAAACAGATTGAACTCTTTCTTTTTGGCCCCATGTCTTCCGATAAGAGTGTTCAAAATAATAAAGTGCCTCAAAAACATAAATAGTGTCGGTTATGATGGCATAGCCACCAAAGTTATCAAATCGGTTGCTGCTGAAATCTCGACACATATAAGCCATGTTATCAACCTGAGTATTGACACAAGCATTTTTCCGGAAGCATTAAAAACATCAATAGTAAAACCATTATTTAAAAAGAGAATAAAGAACAAATGCAATACTATCGACCAATCTCACTGATAAGTATAATATCTAAAATATTTGGAAAACACGTATACCTATAAACAACTACACGCTTATTTTGAAAAAAGAAATATACCAGTTAACGAACAGAAGGGATTCCGCAATAACAAAACCATAAGTATGGCCGATTTTCTACATAGAGTGTATATAAATGTAGATAAAAACACACCTGTCAGTACAATATTCGGCGACATGACGCAAGCTTTTGACTGTGTCCGACATGATATTTTGATTAAGAAATTGAAAGCATACGGTGTACGCGGTAATGTCCTCAATTTGATAAATTCTTATATTAGTGGAAGAAGACAATACACTGAAATAACCACAATAAACTCACGCACAAAGCATGAAGAGACATATAGGTGTTCACTACGTGTTGTCAAATACGGTGTGCCTCTGGGCAGTGTTTTCAGACCCTTGCTTTTCATTATATATATTAACGACCTCCCTAAAAGTATTAATAATCAATACACTACTCTCTTTGCTGATGACAGTACTATCACAATACCCTGCAAAAATAACATATTATTATATTATTAGACAAAAAATTTGATTGGAAAGCACATACACTAGACTTAATAAAAAAAAAATTAGTAGTTCTTCTCATGCAATATACAAATTAGTCCCAATCCTTAATATTGATAGTCTTCTTACAGCATACCACGGTTTAATTTTCTCAAAATTAAGATACGGGGTAATCTTTTGGGGTAACTCCACTAATAAACAATTAGTATTCAAAGCTCAAAAACGCTGCTTAGGGATCACGTTTCAGTTAAAAGTTATTGGTAGTTGTAAACCATTCTTTAAAAGTTTTAAAATCTTAACACTACCTTCTCTATACATTTTAGAAACTGCAGTTTTTGTAAAAACCAATACTAATTTGTTCCCTTCAAAGTCTGATGTAGTTATTCGCAATAGACGAGATAACAGTAAACTCTGTCTTCATTCATCGAAAACCATGCTAATGAATACGAGTATATTTTGTATGGCGCCAAAAATTTATAATAAAATACCAAAACTGTGGAATGAGCAAAGTATCGAAAAATTTAAACAAATCTTATGTAAATATTTAGTTGATAGAGCATTTTATAGTATTGATGACTTTTTGCGTGACAAAATTGACATTATAGTAGTCTCGGCGAACCTTGATCCCTATGACACTGACAGTTATTCCCACGACACAACCTTGTAGTAGCGTCACCGTTATATTATAATCGAATTGGCGGTGTCTAAAAATGATATTTATTAATTTTAGGCAGATATATGCAATTACAATAATATCCCGTTAGAATTATAATAATTATTAACACTCACAAGAAATTATCTCAATCAGACTTTACGTTGACGTCCTGCAAAAGTTACTCCGTTTGGAAGATATCGACTAGTGCGGAAAAGTATCGATAAACAAATATCGAAAATGGAAACGAGTGTACAAAATACATCAATAGAGTACCTACGCTCTTAGTGTCAGATTTATAATCATTTAAGTTGTTTGCGATAATAAAATAAAGGAGATTTAACAAATTTATTGTATATACCTACTCAAATAAAACAAAAGCGGTTTATTTATGATTTTTTAATATACATTAATCTGAATCTGACAATGGTGTCACCGATTGCGTCTCAGACTCGGAATCCGAACTGCAGCTGCTTTCTCCTATGTTTATTAAAAACGGCTGGTCTACTATATTGTCGTATCGCACGTCTCGATTCCAATCATCTAAGCATAGTTTTTTCGTCTTTTCAACCACTTTCCTCCAATTGTCCGGAGTCAATGTCAATTTTAATTCACATTAAAATTATACAGTCCGACCATGTTACCTCTGCATCGGAATATTGGCAACCCCATATACAAATACACGGATACTTGTAAATATAACAAGCATTATAATTATAGTAATGTAGATTATATTTTAAAAACATGTTTATCGATGTGGCTGAATGCAAGTCACGCCTTTGCCTATAAAAAGTTGCGATATATCGACACGACCCGTCACTAGTATGAACTGTCATAGGGATCAAGGTTCGCCGAGCTGATTATAGTTAATCCATTGTTATTTCAATTTATATTTCTGTTTTTTTTATTATTATTATTTTTAATTACTAAATCAAACTGTCAATTGTAATAAAATACAATGCACGTCCTTACCTATAATATTAAAATAAGTAAATTGATGAATTATGTAATAATAATTAAAATATTTTTTTGTAACTGTATTATAACGTAAATTATTAAAATATTTTTTTGTAGCTGTATTATAACGTCTGATTTAATTAAAATTAGATGTAATTTTGATATGTTATCTTATTGAATATTTGTACGCCGCAATGGCTAAACATGATTTGTTTATAAAATAATTGTAAATCTTGCATGCTTTTTGCCGTGTATACTCATGTTTTAACAAATAAAAATATCTTATCTTATCTTGAAATTGGCGAGCCATAATCCCTACTGAGTAATATCGGCGGAAAGAGAAAAAATAATGTCACTGGAGACATCACCTGTGTTTTGTTGGTTAAATACGGCCACACATTACTATAATACATGTGCCAAGGGTACAATTTTTAATGGTTGAAAGCCCGCAAACCTGCGACCTTGCCCGCGGTCAGCCACCCCGTTGTATTGACTGCATTGCCTGGCCCGGTGAAGTTTCAAGTAAGTATCACAAGTAATACATTTGGTGACAAATAGCTTGTAATAAAATCCACCATGATTAAGTTCTATAAAGGTGGTAAGAACCTATAAGCAACCTGTATGTTACCAAAGGCAGAAAAATTGCAACTTATTTAAAGATGCAGAAGCGATGCATAAGAATTCGAATTGTTATCCTGAGTGGCACTTGGAACTAACGGTGTAAATTCCGCGCTGTGAATTAATGTTTGAACGATAAAACGATACCGTTAATTCGTTGAGTGTCAAATGAGATTAAAACAAGTCTTAATTTCGGTGGTGATAAACAAAAAGACGGTTAATGTGCTTTGTATCTATTGTGTTAATTATGTGACAGCATTAGGTCGTACCTATTGTGATAATTATGTGACAGCATTAGGTGAGTAATATCTAATATCTTGGGACAATTCACACAACGCTATCTGATCCCAAACTAAGCAGAGCTTGTACTATGGAAACCAGACAACTGATAAACATACTTATATATTTCTAAATACATACATACATATTATAGATATATAACACCCAGACACAGAATAAACCATCGTGCTCATTACACAAAGTTTTATCCTGGGTGGGGATCGAACCCACGACCTCTTGCGTAGCAGTTGGATACACTCCTACCGCGCCACAGAGGCAGTCAAAAGAGTATTAAAAATTTATGTGTACAACGCAGGACAACATCATGGAGCCCTTGCAAATGGTTTTTTTTCGTGAAACCATGGTATAATAACTTAGTAAATTTTGAATTAACATTGCCATCCAACGTGGCAATGCTGCCAGCCTTCTGGGAACGTTACCAGTTGACATCGATGGGGAGGAATTCTTTGACGCCTACACGGTTTTGTGTCCTCACTTTACTATTTTTTTTTTGTAAATATCTTGTATATATCCATCAAGTATTTATTAAAATGAAAATTCACAATGTTATTAAATACATTAATTACCCTACGAACTAATTATACACAAACTATTAACATTATTTACAACTTACCTAGTAAACTACAAAAAAAAAGGATAAAAAAAAGGGTAACAACCAGTTTAGGCGTCGAAGAATTCCTCCCCATCGATGTCAAACGGTATAGTGCCCAGAAGGCTGGCAGCATTGCTACGTTGTATGGCAATGCTTATTCTCTGAGCAAAGAAAAGGTCACGAGATGTTCTGATAAGACGCTGGGAAATATCTTTGAATAAAAGGCGAGCACTTGGACCCCATGGCCCTAGCGTCTCAACCCCAAACGGCTCAAATATGTAATCTCCGACTAGATTACTATATTTGCGCCGTTTGAGAGTCTCCGCAGATGCAGCAGCAGCGCAGGCACAACTCGCAGTGTTTGGAAGATGGGAAGGCGCTAGGGTGTCGACGCAGGTTGCATCCCACACCAAAGGTCTCCCCATCTTCCAAGGTAGTAAAGACATACCATCCGGCCTCTTGCCATCGCTGCGCGCCAAACCATTAGGTTCAGCAACAGCTGGCACACCAGTGCTGACAAGAGCCCGACGGATGATGTCATTAAGACTAGCGTGTCGTGATATGCGGCCTGCGCTCCTGCTGCATGATAGGCCATGATGCCCAAGGCTGCCTACGGCTTCTCCACAGCGGCATCGATGAGGAGAAACACATGGAGCACCCAAACGCAAGCAAGCAGCAATGTATATATTGTATTATTATAGATGTAATTTAGACTAGTTTTTATCATTGAAGTAGATTATAAAAGTGCAAAATATTTGAGTAATAAAATTATTATTTATTTAAGTAAAAAAAAAAAAAAAATTTGAAGCACCTTTGATCTAATCAAAAACTATAAAAAAATATGCACTGATCAATAAATAAGATAGGACTATAAAAAAATTTGGTTGTTAAAAACCTAACATTATGCTTTCACAAAAAGTTTAATGTCAATTTACATCAGAAACAGTTATAAAAACTCATTTTATTTTATGTTATTGTAATAAAATACTATTAAACAAGATGCTTTTCAAGGACTCTATTTTTGAACATGGCGATTTAAAATAGACCTTGCAGTTCATATTTTCAATTATTTGTTGCCTTGTTGCTCTTAGGACCAAAAATCACTCATTAGTGCCTAGTAGTGATTATTTTCACTTTAAATGTCTCACTGTCATGCGTTGAATTGGGGATCTTCAAGACCAACACCCTGAGTAGAACCTAATACTTATTATAAATTATGAGACTGCAAGTTATGCGACTTAAATATTTTAGTAATTTGGTTAGTGTAAACATAAACTTAACGAATAAGATATCCGACCTACTTATTCTAGTATTTAGTTAATTAGGATTAAAGTGTACAACAATCTAGAATGTAACAGAAATAATGAGACTGTAAGTTGTGCGACTAATTCATGATTTTGATTACATTTATTTGATTAAAATGTAAGTGTATAACAATTACTTAAATTAAGTTGTGATGCTCAATTAAGCTTATAATTATGAGACCACTGCAAGATTTGTAGTTGTGTGATTAAAAATAAAATCCGTATATGACATGAATTTGAATGTGTTTTATTTTATATCTTAAAATAACTTAGTAAGTATATAGCTATAGGTAAAATAATCTATATTTTAAAAAGGTATGAAGCAAAGGTAACATAAGGTAACATAATATAACAAAAGTACATTGCTTTTCGTATTTAATCGCTACTAGTTTCTATTTTATATCTTCAGGAACACGTATACATTCGGAAACATTGGTTGACGTTAATTTGTATTTTAAAATCATAACATAAGAAGACGAAATAGGAAGCTCAAAAACATTTTCTGTATTAGTAATCAACGTATATTTTAAAATTATTTTGCTTTCTTCAACTTTGACTGATCTTGTTTCCATTATCTCATGTCACAAAAAATCTGTCTTTTATAAAAAAATATAATAAAATCTATATAAATTTTTATATTTATTTACGTCCAAGCTATCGCATTCACCGAGATTTTTCGCTGTTTGAGATAATGGTTTGTTGCCAGTTCGAATCATATTTTTAATCAAGTAAAGTTTGTTTTCGAAACGATAGGCATTAACACTTTGTAGAATTCCAAAATAGAGCACTCATCATAAACATGTAATAAATTATAAACATTACTCATCATATAGTCTATGCCGTAGAAGGATTTAAAAATTTTCACAAAATAATTCAGTAGCTCTTTAGCCAACGGCAAAAAATTAAAATATTCATCACTTGAACATAATGTCATTGCACAAACAAATGACAGAAAATGTTTCATTGCCTCAGTGTTTTATACCTCTGGTAATATAACTTTGCTAAGGTACAACAAGAACGTCCTAAATTCAGAAGCCTTCCAGTGACCTAGACAGACTGCTGAGATTTCTTACAGATTCTGTGGATTTCTAAAGGTACTTCGCAATCACCCAGAAAATCATTTACCGTCGATATATCACTTGCTCGCCATTTTGTGTCTTTCTTACCAAAATTTCCGTCTTGTCAGCCAATAAGAAGACGTTTCATAACCCCTTAGTCGATCAAATGCATAGAATCAGCAATAGGAAAGCTATTATTATATCAATCGGAAGACTTAGTAAAGGTGAATCGACTTTGTGATGTTTACCGTAATTTTTTTAACCAAAGTCTTTATCATTTCGGGCAAGACAATCTAATTCAAAAAATATAACCGTATGGGATACATGGGAGTATTCACCAATAATGGTGTATTTAATTCACCCGTGCTTGTCATTAAAGTTGCAAACGCCTTTTATCATTGCCCTTGCAGGAGAATCGCAAACAAAACATCTTATTGTAGCGTTTACCTCATTATTTACACCACAGGTGATTAATAAGTCATAATATACTACTTTATTTTTTTTATCTTTATTTTGTTTGGAGGCTTTTGTTCTGTTGAATATGCAAGCCTCGCCGTGCCCTGTTTAGATGTATAACAACAACAACAAGTAACCTATTTAATTTAAAATGACAATATAAGAAAATTCATTGATGCAATATAATTTCTCCTAATTTTTTTTGCAGCTTCACCTGATGGCTTCATTATTACATTTGCATCAATGAGTCTCTTAATTTGTTATGTTTAACACAATCCATAATTAAGGATGTGTTGGACATCGTCTTATGTGCCACAAATATCACAATTTGGTGAATTACTTTTTATCATTAGGTAGGTAAAACTTTTTCGATGGATAGTGCCCCGAGCGCAAACGATTTAATGTTACAATATATTGCCTATTTAACTTACTACTATAGGTATTCTAGCATTTTTGTTTAACTAAATGTAAAATTTCAGTGTAATATGGCAAAATTGAATATTGTAGTCCATCAATCGTAGCTGATTTGGCTAACCTGTCAGCCTCCTCCTTCAAACCTAAATGCGAGGGAATCCACTGCAACCTCAGATTGGTTTCATTTAAATTTAAACCATTAATTGTTTTTAAAATTGTGTAGGCTATCGGTACTCCTCTGCTATATCCAGTGGTGCATCGAGCCAAGTGCTGTAACGCACTTTTTCTGTCTATAAATACAACAACATTCTAACATTTTTTTTCTTTTATGAACATAAGCGCCTCTGAGATTGCAATCAATTCCAATGTCATAATGGATACTTTAGTATCTATTTTGTACATAGCTGATGTAGTCGTGATGTAGTAGATGAGTCCAAAAATGCAGCACCAAAGCCACTATTGTTTTTCGATCCATCTATAATGTTGTCCAACCCTGGTATTTTTCGTGTAATTCATTTAGAACATTAATTTTAAAACACGGGCATTCTGTGATGGTGGACTGTTGTGAAATTTTATTATATGATGGGAAATTTTATAAAAAATATATATATAATAAAATATATTTTACTTTAACTGAACAGAAGCAATTGTGGAGAGCAATATTAACTACAAGAAAAAAAACCTAGAAATGATGGAGACGGAACACAAATACTCAATTGAAATTTCAAAACTTAAAATTGAAAAACTGAAATTAGAGATAGAAATTTTAAAGGTGCAGATTAACAGCCTTCATCAGTAATAGAGATGTTGGGGTGGGAGTTAAAATAGTGATATAATCTAAAGTTAATAATACACATACAAATTTGATTGTTATAATCTAGTACTGGGTGGCGCAAAAGTACGGGCACTAAAGAAAATACTTTTTTTTTTTTTTATATGACATTTTCTGTCATTCTGTTGTTGAAAATTGTGTAGTGAACAAATGTAAAATACACTGAAAATAAACATGGACCGTTTTACTCCCCAAGAACGTGGAATAATTGTGTCAATGTTCTTACGGAATAATTCATCAGTGATAAGAACACAACGTGAATTTCGTCGACGATTTCCCCACCGTCCGGCACCGATTGGTAGCACAATTCGACGCTTTGCCACACGCCTTGAAGCAACTGGCTCAACATTGGATAGACCTAAGTCTGGGAGACCAAGAACAGGCCGTTCAGCTGAAAATATCGATGCTGTGCGCGAAGATGTGGAAGAGTGTCCAGAAACATCAACGAGGCGACGTGCCACGCAATTGGGCATTTCCAGACGGACCCTGCAGCGTATTTTGGTGAAAGACTTAAAGATGTTCCCGTATAAAACTCAAATGACTCATCAGCTGCTGCCTGCTGACCACCGAGCTCGTCTAGATTACTGCCAGCGCGTCATAAACCTCAACCTTGAAGAGGATGATTTTCCTTCAAAATTGGTTATGAGTGACGAAGCGCATTTCCATCTCTCAGGGCATGTCAATAAGCAGAATACTCGGTTCTGGGGCACTGATAATCCGCGCATTATTCAAGAAACACCTCTACACCCACTAAAAGTTACTGTATGGTGTGGCATCTGTGTTGACAGAGTGATCGGACCCTATTTTTTCGAAGACGCTGGAGGCAATGCGATAACTGTCACTGGAGAACGCTACAGAACCATGTTACGTGAGTTTTTGATACCCAGTTTGGACGAATTGGGGCTGGAGCACATCTGGTTTCAACAAGACGGCGCTACGGCACACACAGCGCGCGACACTATGGACTTAGTGAGGGACGCTTTTCCAGGCCGAGTTATCTCTCGTTTTGGCGATTTGCCTTGGCCTGCAAGATCACCCGATCTGACCAGTCCAGACTTCTTTCTTTGGGGTTTTTTGAAATCTCGGGTGTATGTGAACAAGCCACAGACTCTCGCAGCTCTAAAAGAAAACATTCGTCAAGAAATAACGAACATATCGCAGGAAGTGTTACGGCAAGTTATGCAAAATGTCATAAATAGGGCTCAAATGTGTATCAACTCTGGAGGTCACCATTTAAAAGACATCATCTTTAAATCCTAATGGTACGAAATTTAATGGCACAAATATACATTTAAAAAAATCTAAATCTAGTTTTCTAATTTAGAAAAAATGTTATAGCTGAACCAAATAGGGTCTTTACTTTTGCGCCACCCAGTATTATGCCGTGTGGTGCCGGCTTAAGAATAGTACCACCCCATCTCTTCCCGTGGGTGTCGTCAAGGCGACTAAGGGATTTCACTCCGGAGGACGGGCAGCAGCGTCCTCTGCGTACTTAAAGCCTTACTGCGATCGCCAACCCGCTCGCCAAGCGTGGCGATTATGGCAATTACCCCCAGGATCTACTGGGGAGACCCGTGCCCAGCAGTGGGCCATCATATGGGTTGATATGAATCTAGTATTATGTATAATAAAACATTATTTTATTGTGATCAGATCCACAGAGGCAAAGTTTATTATATATTGTTGATCTAGTATTATGTATAATAAAACATGATTTTATTGTGACGAGATAGTATAGGTAAAATCTAGTTCAAATAGTTATTTATATATGTTTTTTCAATTTTGTATGTTTAATCTAGTATTAGGTATAATAAAACATTATTTTATTGTGATCAGATCCACAGAGGCAAAGCTGGGTAAAATCTAGTTAAATATATATTGTTAATCTAGTATTATGTTTATTAAAACATTATTTTATTGTGACGTGATCCACAGAGGCCGAATCTAGTTAATATATATTTTTAAATTTTGTTGTTAATTTTATATGGGGTACAATAAAACATGATAATTTGAAAGAATTTTTATTACTAGTGTATTTACATTATTACAACAATGAGACATTAGAAACCCAGTGATTGACAAAACTATTAAGTCACAACATAGAGGACTTAAAATTATTTAAGAGATTGCGGCAACCAAATAAACAACAAACCAATCTCTATACCAAATTCCATCTAAATCAATTCAGTAGTTCAAGAGTGAAAACTGTCAGACAGAGTTACTATCACATTTATAATTTTAGTTTGAATTTATGGCAAAGTTAAAACTCTAATTCTTAATTCAACAACACTCATGATACCTACACCATGATTTTACAAATACATATGTAACACCAGGTCCGCAAACACTAATTAACAGGTTAACTGCGTTTATGTTTATAAACTGCTCATGTAGGTAAGATGCTGCATATACTACCAGTTGGTAATAAAGCAAGTTTATCTGATGTCCAGAAATTACCATCCAACTCCATCGAAAAGTTGTTTTGCTTTATGCAGCTCTGAAAATAATAAAAATTCAATTATTTTTTCTTGTTTTATATAGTACTAGCTGTCCCGCGCAACTTCGTATGCGTAAATTTTCCCCGTTTTTGCAACATTTCTCATCGCTACTCCACTCCTATTAGTCGTAGCGTGATGTTATATAGCCTTTAGCCTTCCTCGATAAATGGGCTATCCAACGAAAAAAGATTTTTTCAAATCGGACCAGTAGTTCCTGAGATTAGCGCGTTTAAACAAGCAAACTCTTCCGCTTTATAATATTAGTATAGATTAAAGTAGTTCATTTATTTTAAATTTCATAATAGTAGTACATACATTCTAAAAATGTCTTTCAATAAACTGTCTCCTTCTAATGTTCCCACGTACAGTATAAATAATATTTTGCTCTATGTTAATTGTATCAAGAGTCTCATTGTGGGATTCGTCTACATTGATGTGTCCCTCCCTCATATTAATTGCTATGTTACGAAGCACTGCACAAGCTACAATAGTCTTTTTGCATGTTTCAATATTGCCATGACCACACATGCCTTTAAGTAAGCAGCGGAACCGTTGCTTCCATAGTCCAAAACATCTCTCCACAGTGTTTCTTGTTAGTTTATGGGAGCTATTGTAACTTTCTTCTTACGGTGTTAAAGGATTTAATATGGGTGTAAAAAGGTATGGGGTGCATGGGTAACCACTGTCACCGAGCAAAATTCTCGAAAATGCACCCGCTTCAAATCTTTGTTTTATTCTCGATTCACGAAATATTCTTGAATCATGTACACTGCCTTTCCACCTGGTTAACAATGTCCATAATTTTTTGATCTGCATCACAAATCACCTGAAACATTATATTAGTACAATACACAATTCAATTTGTTAAATTTTAATATTACATGTAGGTATATTCTAGGTTAACAAGTTAACATTACCTGTACATCCTAAGGAAGGAAATTCTATTAATATAAAGTTGACCACCATTGGTACTTATTTTCTTAATTTTAATGTGCGTGCAATCAATTGCACCAATCACAGTAGGAAAACCAGAAATACTGCCAAACTTTCTAATTGTTTCTTGTTGCTCTGATAAAGTATCAGGCATTCTAATAAATCTGCTCGACATTCGAGCTAATGCTTCTGCCACCTTTTTACAAATTTTGCTCACAACTGGTTGCGATACACCATGTAAGTCAGCTGTATCATTTTGAATCTGAAAAGAAAAACGAAAAAATAGAATACATGTCAGGCCTAATGTGACCAACTGTAGCCACCCAGGTGAACCCTGCACTTTCTAAGCATAATACTTTATGATCTGATTAAGATCGAGTCTCCATGATATTCACAGTAATAAAAAAAATAGAATTATGTAAACCTAGTTCTTTGTGGCATGAAGCATAATGGGGTGAAATATGTATTTGAAAGTAGTTACCTTTTATTTTATCTTGGGTTGACAGAGGGCAACTAAGCTATTTTAATGCGAGACGGGGTTTAAATACCACTTACTTTCATTAGAGATTTAGATTTGAATGAGATTGATCATCTGAAGATGCGAAATATTATTGTAATATTTAATATCAAGGATTAGAAACTGTTACTTACTTCATGGCGAGCCCAGCTTCGCAACCTGTATCTCCAGAGATATTGGACATCCTTGAGGGCTGAGTGTTAAATTATCTGTTAACAGCTTATTTATTTATTAAAGTACAGCCACATCACATACATTAAACCTTATTAATATTAAGTTACAGTTGGTATTATTCCTGATGTACATGACAATAACGGCGTACATAGCACTCAATTACAAATCAGCTGGTTGGTTAGTAAATCTAAAATTGACTTAAACTATGGTTAAAATACGAGAAACAATGGATTGATTAAGAATAGGTGTGTGATTGTCGATTAGGACGAAGTCTTAAGCTGAGACTTTATTATTTTATTTTTAAAACTGCGGAAATTTTCGTAAAATACATCCAGATCGGGTATACGTGTTGCTAGCGTATTATATTTATGGACAATTCTATTGAGGGGCGATTGCAGGCCAAGGTTGCTTTTAACGGACAGGACTTTGAAGATATTCTGAATTTTGTGCCGAGGATAGTTATGGGGAACATTAATTGAAATATTGTGTAAAAGATACGTACAATGGTTTACACCATTCATGACTTAATGAAAAAAAAATGTTCCAAATAAAAGCGCCGATCGTGAAGAGTTTGCATATGAAACTTTTTTAATCTAATATTATAAGGGTTTCTATGAGAAAAACCATTTGAGTTGTAAGCCAAGTATCTGGTGAACGCTCTTTGTATACTCTCAAGCCGTTGTGAGTGTATTGCGTAGAAGGGGTTCCAAACAACACTCGCATACTCTAAATTGCTGCGTACCAATGTATTATAGAGCATGATTTTGGTATGTTTATGTTTAAAATCCCTGGTGTTGCGTTTTAAGAACCCAAGCATCTGTGCTGCTTTTACAACTATTTTATCTATATGTGAGGTAAACTTAAGTCTATTACTCGATTATTACACCTAGATCTCGAATTTCGTCTACTTCTTCCAAGAGTACATTTTTGAGCTTGTATTGGGTACTCAGTCTATTCTTTTTCCTGGTAAATTTAATGTGCAGACATTTTGAGGTATTGAGGGTCACACTATGACATTGACACCAATATACGATAGCGTTAAGATCTTCTTGCAATAAAGTTGAATCATTTTGGGATGTTACTGTTTGGAAAATCTTTAGGTCGTCTGCAAATAATGATACTTTAGAGTGATTTATATGATCGACTATATCGTTTATGAAGATAAGAAACAATAATGGCCCTAGGTGTGAACCCTGAGGCACTCCTGTTTTAGCGAAATAGGTGGTTGCAGTAAAGCCATTGATAACTACTGATTGAGGTCTTTGCCCCAAATAGGATTCAAACCATTTCAAAAACATTCCGCTTAATCCAAACTTACTTAATTTTTTAA
Source organism: Herminia tarsipennalis (assembly GCA_945859575.2). NCBI lineage: Eukaryota > Metazoa > Arthropoda > Insecta > Lepidoptera > Erebidae > Herminia > Herminia tarsipennalis. The sequence continues at coordinate 18,102,798 of OX243849.2, read as the reverse complement.
GAAGAGCCGAATGGTTAACTTCATCGAAAGCGCTTTTGAAGTCTGTATATATAACATCGACTTGCTTGCCTCTATCGACTTCAGTGGAGATTTTAGATACGAAGGGCACCAGATTTGTAAGCGTTGAACGACCGTTCCTAAAACCATGTTGAAAATCCGATAAACTATTGTCTACAAGTCGGGATATTACTGGATATACGATTGTTTCAAACAGCTTTGCGAAACAAGACAGGATAGATATGGGGCGGTAATTTCGAACATCCAATACATCCCCTTTTTTAAAAACAGGCACTATGCGTGCTTGCTTCCATTTCTCTGGAAAAGTGCCTTCTTTTAATGACCTGTTAAATATTATTTTCAGCGGCAGAGAAATAGAGGTACCGCATCTTTTTATGAACAAGGGTCGAATACAATCGGGGCCAGCTCCCTTAGTTGAGTCAATACTTTGAATTTGTTTAAGAATTTGAGTTTCCTTGATATGCAAAGAGCACAACACCTGTTGCGAGTTCTGTTCAGTTTTATACATTTGGTAAATACTCTGTGCAGGTGGTATAGAGTCTGTAGAATAGACTGAAGCAAACTGTTCAGCAAACAAGTTCGCTATTTCAGGGCCAGACTTAGCGATTCTATCCAGTAGTTTTACGTTTGTTGGTATTGATGACCGGCCACCTCTTTTGTGTTTGATAAAGTGCCAAAAGGCCTTAGGATTCAATTTTGTTTTTGTATTCAGTTAAGCATTTAGCATACAAAGCATGACATCTAGATCGAAGCAATTGATAATCGATTTCGTCCCTAGGATTGTTGAATTTTTTGAACTTTAACCTAAGCTTTTCTTTTTCTGACATCAGTTTTATCAATTTATTACTAAACCAAGACGGAAATTTGGCCTCTTTTGTTGTTTGTTTTGGAACATTTTTGTCTATGACCCGTCTAAGGATTTTGTAGAACTCCGAAACCATAGAATCAACATTGTCACATCTTAAAAACTCGTCCTGCCAATTAACTTTTTTAAGATCATCATTAATAACTGAATAATTGGCCTTGTAGAACAAATACTTTTTTTCCCTATATGGACTGAGGAAAACTGTATCTTTATATGGAATATGTATTAATGGCTTGAATGAAACGGGTAACATTTACTTATTGAACTTAGGGGTTTAGTTACATATGCATGCACAGAGTTAGTTACAACCAAATCCAAAAATTTGTCAGCACTATTGCCGATACAGTTAATTTGGTAAAGACTATTCAGGTGCATGAAGTCTGTAAATGAGTGGCCAAGCGGGGAACTACAATTCGATGGTATCATGTAATTACAGTGTTGTTTTCGGTTCCAATTAATAAAACTAAGATTGAAGTCACCCAGAATAATGAGATCGTCAGTCCGGTTGATTATATTATCAGCATTGTTTAGGTAGGATATTAGAGATGCTAATTTAACTGGCGGAGGCAGATATACAACACAGATAGTTAGTTTTCTTATCGCCGACGCGACCTTAACTTGAACGGTTACCCATAAGTCTTCTATTCTAGTTTCCCAGCTCTGAATGCGAACAGATGGTAAGTCTTTGCTCACGGCTAATAGTACTCCACCTCCATCCTTTTTGGAACTTTGACTACATTGACGGTCCCTTCTATAAAGTACATATCTATTATCAACTAGTTCATTATTGTGGATGTTAGAGTTAAGCCCGGTTTCAGTTAGTGCTATGATTTTATGATCGGATATTTAGATGTTTTTCAAGAGATCGCTAGTTTTAGTCCTGAGACCTTGGACATTCTGGTAGTATATATCAACCATTGATTATCTTTAAACTCAAAAAAATCACAATAAAACACCTTATAAACTAAACCAGAAGCCTCAAACAATCGTTATTTTTGATAGGTGGCTTGATCCTCGACGGTTTTGCGAACATAAATTCGTCCGTTACGCACCCAAACAAATTTATAAGACATTTCTCGAGCCTTGAGGCGGGTTGCTGCATGCAGGGACTTCTGCGTTGGTGTCAGATGTTCAGAGACATAAACTGGTCGTTGAGGTCCTCCCACTCCCAAATGCTGTGTACTGAGTTTCTTATCGACTTCCTTTCTATTAAACTTCATAACTGCAGCCAGCAGACTGTCTCGGTGGCGAGGACTACGTAGCTTTACAATTACTGGCCGAGGTCTTTCTTTGTCGTTAGTCATTTTGGCGACTCTGACTGCATATTGTATGTCTTCATTGACCAACGGGCTTTCAACAGTTTTAGCCATTTGCACAACTGTGGTTACCAAATTCTCAGCTTTAAATTCCGGGATTCCGTTGATTTCAATATTCGATTTACGCATATGCAGCTCAAAAATATTTAGCCTGGTTGCGAGGTCTTTAATGGTTTTTAAATTTTTCGTCGTCCTGTTTGGGCTCAACCATACTGGCTGTTCTCTCTTCCAAACGGGCTTGCGTCTCTTCGAATTTGTCGTTCATAAACTGCAAGGAATTTTTAAACTCATCTATTTTGTCAGTGATATTTTTAAATTCAGTGGCTACACGTTGCTTCACAGTTGAATTTAATGCTATAGAAATTTCTTGTTGAAGAATTTTGCGTAGTTTGACATCAGTTACGAAATTCAGCGTTTCCTGAGTTTTCAACGGTGGTCTGATGGTGGTTGAGGTTTTACGAACCGTAACTTTAGAGTAATCCGCGGTATGGTCTGCTAGTTCTGTAACCTCAGAGCTTTGGGTTGTACGTATCGGAGTGTGGGTGTTATCTCCTCTTGGTAACTTACTGCGACATTCAGGGCATTTCCAGGTTTTTTTTTGTTCAGCCCTCATTCCTTGACACTTAGTGGAGGACAGGTTGGCACATTCCAGGTCGTAATTCGACTTGCATAGTTTGCAAGTCAGATAAAGTTCATCGCTAAGCGTTTTTAAGCAGCCGGCACACTCCATAGTTATTGAATTACACGCAAAAGATAGGTGTATCAATAAAAAGTTTAAAACAAATCCAAGAGAATTCAGTATTTGTTACGTTGTGTTAGTAAATGAGTGAAGTATAAGTTCAAAAATACTTACTTTATCTAGGAATCGAACTTGAATCTCTTAAGCAATATCCTTATTGACAATATTGGTCATTAATTATAGTTAGTTTATTGTTTACAACGATGTAAGTAGTGCGTGTGTGCGCGTACAGCGGGCGAGCTGCGAGTTGCCGTAGGTCATGGACGGCGACACAGGACGACACAGAACGCGACTCTTTCCAACTGCCGACACTATGACACAGTGTTCGTACGCGTGTTTCAAATCACCGTCACAAGTCACATTGATTAGCTGATTTTTCTTAACACGAGATAGTTTCCAACAGTCTGATACAGTCACTTTTGTTCTAGCACTATACTTATTGAGTTTATGTAGTGAAATTAAGTAAGGAGCGAATATAAACACACTTTTATATTTTATTCCTCCGGAGCGACACAAAACACATCCAGCCGATATTTTACTCAAAAGTGAGAACAGCTTAACTATTTCTCTGCCAAATTGTTTTGTGAAACGATATTTATACCTAAAATCCTCGTCATCTAAATTAAATTTATTTATCTTGTATAAATCCTTGGTACTTTTATTTGTTATCAATACTTCGAGCGCTTTTTTATAAGTCATATTCTTTTCGCTCATAATAGCTCGTATCGTTTTTTCTTTAACAAAAAATGAGCAAGTTTTATCCAAAGCCATATGAGGGCCCCTACATTTAAGACAAATATATGTGTCAATATCTATATATCTTATATATATATCTATATCTATCACAGTTACTGTGTTCCTTATCACATTTAGGACACAAAATCTTTTTGTATAGCCAAACTTCCAACAACCAGGGCATTGTGTTACCGGAAAGACGTACTTTTCAACACTAAATCTGCAATCATAAGCATTAACAAAATTCGGCGCTGTTTCGTTTTTAGAGCATTTGCGTACGGTTTCACTACTCACCCATTTTTGTTCTAAAGTCAAGCGCCTTAATTTTTTGATAGTTAATATATCACATGAAGCACTTATGACATTCAACAATTCATTTTCGCTGATTTCTAATTCGACTCCTCTAATAACACCGTATGACTAATTATTATGACTGGTTGATGATGATGAGCTTAACTTCTCCCAGTTTTGCACAAGAAACTAGTTTTTCAGCCGAAGTTTTGGTACCAAATTGAATGAAAACTTTGTATGGACTTCTAAATTTAATGCGGTTAATGTCAGTGATATGTTCAGTCTTTAAAAATGTTCCTAAAGCCATTTGTTTTGGTAGCATTTGTTGGGACGACAAATAAACTTCAAAACTATCACTGCATAATATATTTCCATCGTTTTCGTACACGTTTTCAACATTTTGATTTTAAGATACGCAGCTACTGGCTAATATCGATTCACTTCTATTTAACCGCTTTTGTGTTTTAGTATAAGTAATATAACATTCTTCACTGTCGCGTACTCGTTTGTCGCATACAGGCTTATCCGTAAAATTTACTGATTCCTCGTCGTATTCTTTTAAAATATCAGAATCACTTTTCTCTGCTTCATTTGACCCATCGTCCTCCATTGTCAACAAACTTTTTTTTAAATTGCGGGTATACGTAAATAAAGATCGCGGTAGGTTCTAGATGTATTGTGAGTACGTGCACTCGTCACAGCGTCTCGCGCGAAACTGCCAAATAAGGAAAAACTACCACCTATTAGGGCACTATTGTTTAGGGGAGATTTTAAGATATTGTATGCCTTTTAGAGTACTAAAAGAGAGAAAATTTAAACTTTTATGCGTCCATAAGTAATAAATTTGGCTTAATGCTGCCACTGCTGTTCTTGCTTCATTACTAATGAAGCAAGAACAAAAATCAACTGTTGGCGATAATAGACACTCATTTGCAAATTCGAGTGCTGTTGTCCGAAAATAAGTTCCAAAATTCACTAACGTGCTACTTGGTATATACCGTCATCAAGAGATTTGGCCAGTGTAGCCAGAAGCCTCTGTCACCCGCCTTAAGCGCTACCCGGATAGGACAACGAACAGTAGATACAGAAGACGACTTTGCCTGAAATAAATGGTATATTATTATTGTATTATTTACATAGAACTCAAGTAGCGATATCGGTGACTATTGCATGGCTAAGTGTACTAACGTTTGACGTTTCTTGCTTCACTCATTTTCATAACTATAAAATAGAATATGTTACATAAGTAAATACTTTTACTTAAGTAACTGTTATTACTCGTTTATAAATACGGGGGTTACCGTATACATAATCCTTTTTTGCAGCCGGGTTATGATTAGGATAGTTTAGTAATTAGTTACGAGTAGTTCTAGTCCTTTATAGGATGACTTTGAAATCAGTCAACAAATTGATAGGGGAGTATCAGCACCGTTAATACCTACATTATGCATAAATAAATTGCGAATTTAAGTTGTAAAAAAACAACCGATTTTATTGTATATAACGATGGTGACAGATCTATTATGGTTTAGTAAACTAAAAGAATCAGTACATTATCATTAATTCCATAAGTCTAAAACTTAAACAAATATATAAATGATCAAAGTTTCAAAATCGTACAATGCGCTATAAAAATCATATGATCATAATTTCGTAAACACGTAGTTCATTCAAAGGGTCATTGGTCATAAACACCAAATAACCTACAAACAATGCGCGCAATAACAAGGGACACCTAAACATCGTTCACGGACACGGAATCTCACGTCGCCTTCCGAACAACGTGGTTTAAAGTGATCTATAATACCCAGTTCCATGTGAACCATGTGTATGTGTGCGTGGCTACGTATGAAGGTTACCTTCTGCACTCTCGGTGTTTTGTGTAATGCATTCCCGACGACAAACCCGATTGGGGATTCCGCCGGCAGGGCCGGCTCGTGTTGCCGCAGGCACGGATCAAACATACCGACATCGATATTTTTATTCGAAATATTAAAGTAGTGGTGCATTCTCGAATGTAAAGGATTGATATTTTTACACGTGTTAATAGTTTTTTAGAATTAAACCAATTTAAAATTACTAGTACGTTTGCATACTCTATCCAGTATCCTAATAAACTGAGGATTAAAAGTTGTTGTTGAGTACATCTTTAATAAACTTCATTTATTTATAAAAAGAGGAATTAAAAACATAAGAACAATACATAAACACCAACATAGTATGCGAGTCACTTCAGTCCTCGTAAGTACAAGTACTAGTAAATAAACACCAGTATGTGAATAAAATAAGTAATGATGAATATCTACGGAAATATCGATAAATTTCATTTGCTCGCATTGTATCATCCCTTCCTTCGTTGCTAATGTAAATATACAATTTCACCATTCGGACAAAAGCCTAATGAGATGACAGTCGCGTGCGCTGATTAGAGCAATTGGTTGTGTAGCTTTCGAAGTTGTGTACTGTGATATGATAAGTTTTCGAAGACGCCTGGGGGGACGAGAAGAAACAGTAAACTTTTGTGGTGATTTGGTAAAGCCAAACTAACAATTAAAGGGAAACGTAGCGAAGATGGCGGAAAAATTATCCACACCAAAACCAACCGTCCTTAGAGAGGACACTAAGTGCCACTCAAAACCTTTTGGACTTAGGTAGTTTTAATGTTCCCACCCACGCCCGAGCTAGAGGAAAAAAGTCTTAAGCCGGTAAAAGTATGAAGGAAAAGTCGGCTTTACATTCTTTTGTTTTCGCGGGATGATAGGTAAGCTAGATACAGATAGTTCGTTGACTCGTTACCGTACCGCGTCCCTTGCGCAAGCAATGTTGACGTTCCACTGTCTGTATTGATTCATGCTCACGGAAACAAAAAACGGCGACGCATATAGATACTTACTGAAATACTGTCTACATAAAAACAGTATCCTAAAAACAGTAGCGCAAAGCTTAAGCTCTTCTTTAATTAAACATTGTGTGCAAAGGGTGATTGGTACTAACAGTAGATAATAAGCAAACATACTAACACTATATGGATTGTAACATGTCCGAAATAAAGATTATTATTATTATTATTATTATTATAAAAGCAAAAACAGGTTTTAATAAGCTTATGTACGAAGTATTTGTAACTAAATAAATTGATTGACAATTTTTTTCAACATCTAATTCCATTTTTTAAGCTTTTACAAAAATTTAAACACATTTATAGGCGTTAGTATTATTTTTATAAGTAATTTTTAAAATGTTTTCTGGATGACAGACATAGAACATCATTTATATGAAAAATGCACTATTTCGTTAGACGGAAAATTGAACAGCAAGCAGAATTTGAGGATCAGTATCTTATGTCGAATGGTGAGTAGGAGTGAGGCACGTCGCAGTTAGTAGTGCAGTACCAATATGTCATGGCGAAAGTAATGCAAACCCACACTTACATAAATACTTTATAAGACCAACTCGACCTGTCTTAAGACCTAAAAGATCTTAAAACGAGCATTGAAGAGTCTTCAAAACTGACTAAAACAGGCTCTTTCGCTGACATGGTCAAAAAAGGAGCCAATAGCTTTATGCAGCCAATAAACTTAAGCCCAGTAGCTATCTAACCTAATAACAAGATGAAGTCCAGCAAGTCTAAAACACTTGTTCAAAAAATTAACTACCCTGAATAAACGGGACTGCAGGTTAGAGGTGTGCGCGGGAAAAAGAACGGCGGTGTGATTATCAGCATAGACTTTAAGGCAAACATCGACAAACTGAATCAATCGGTGTAAATAACGGACTCAGGCCTTAAGATCGACGCGCCACTTAAACGAAAGCCAACAGTTGTACTCATCAGAGTGCCCTCATCTATGCGAGAAATTTCTAATGTCACCAATCAAATAATTATATAATTATTTTCGAGGACCTGTTAACGGCTTATAAAGCTTTGGGATGTAATTTGTTGTTAAAAATACACTTCTTTTGTTCTCATAGGTATGTATATTTTTATACCTGTTATGTTATGTTATGTTGTGTATGTGTATTTTTGACCAGTATTATGTTCAGCTAGAAGTGAAAATGTAAGTATGATTGTGATGATACAATATTATTCAAGTCCCAGTTAAATTAATGTTCCTTACCGCTTTTCAATTTAAAGCCATTAATCATTTTAATCAAACTTATTGTCAACGTTATTGGTCTACGACGAACTCACTAATTATTTTAATTCCGTTCTTAAACTGTTCGAAACAAAAAATATTTTATTGGAGTAATTGTTTTTCAAACTAATAATATTATTTAATAGTCTACATCTTTTTATGAAAGGTTTTTTTTTATGGCAGAGGAATATTTTCGTTGCTGGATATGATTTCACGATTTCATAGTCTTCAATAGTAATTTTTGCCAGTCGTTTTGAAACTGACCTTATGCAAACCTGACCCTCTCGCCTACAGGCAAGTTCCTTCAGATTATTCTTATTTCTTAGTTAAAAGTAAAAGTCGTAGGATTGAAAAATTGGTTTCTCCGAATCCATGGCATATTTGAGCTTCTTCGGGTTCTAGCTGTCGTCCTTCATTTGTCGTTGTCTGTATTTTACAACATTCTTTCTTTTTATGAATTTATATTTACTTTTATTACAGGCGTTCCCTGTAATATAAAATATTAAGGAACAACAGTGAACAATATAATATTACTGTTATTAGAGCATTCAAAATAGCCCTAGCAGTATCTATAGCACGAGACGCTTGCGCTGCCCTGCCAATACTAAGCTTTGCTGGTCAAATTTTCGCTGCGGCTGCAACAGATACTGGTCTTGTCTTCACTCCTAATCAACAGGTAATGCTACTAGAAGCTGTGCAACTTTCTAGATCGGTAATGACTGTTGGACTTGTAGAGAAGCTTAGAAGAAAGGTAAGTACAGACTCCGACTGGGAATCTCACAAAATACTGCCTCATCTCATTATAATAATAGCCTCCTAACCAATGTCTCTTACGGCGACCAATCTAATCAGAAACTAGCCAAGTGTGCAGGCGGTATTATAGTGCACAAGTGTATGCGCAGATTCAAGTGCACCCTCCATTCCCTCACTCTCACAGTCCAATAGGACGGAAATCCGACACAACCGTAGATAAATTGGGCGCAGGACCGACGGCTTAACGTGCTTTACAAGGCACAAAGCAGTGTAATATTATCGAAAACGGTCACCCATGTACAGGCCGACAGTGGTAACGTTGCTAACCCTCACAAATATTTTTATCTGCTCGGCTGCCACTGAGTCAGGGACCCCTTATTTTTTTATCTTATTTAATATTCCAAATCTGTGTCAAAAGATATATCTCTTTTTCACTCGTGATAATTAAATCATGCTTTCCTACTTTTCCGACTTTTTTTATAAAGTAAATCTATGTGTGCATCTAGTTTGCCGTTTTTAAAGATTGAATGTTGTATAAATAACTTATTTACACCCTTTTAGGGTTCCGTAGCCAAATGGCCTGCCTACTTGTCTGTCTGTCTGTCTGTTTATCCGTCCGTAGGTCACAGGCATTTTATTCAAAGATTAACCAATGAATATTGATTAAATTTAGTGAAAGATGTTTTGTAGTAGCTGCTACTTAGTTTGTTAGCTAAGTATATAAATATTTTTAAGGGGGGGGGCACCCCATTTTGAAAGTTGCATAAATTGTGTCTTATCTTTTGAACCGTGAGACTAAAAAATATGAAAAATCAGAAAGGTAGCGCTTAATAATTACTTTAAATTAAAATTATTTCAAAAATAATCGGATATATCGTCATTGAGTTATTGCAGAAAAACTGCGTTTCTCAACAAAAGGGTGTAAGTGCCATTAACACGGTTTTTTTTTATACGGCAATGGCTCCGAAACCATACACTCAGCATGATCTTACATGCTCTTGCTCACTTAAAACACAATTGATATGGTATTTCCTATAAGGAAAAATATTTTAAATAGGTATTAAGTATAGATAACAAAGAATCCCCGCCCACCAGCGTACTTAATGACATTATTTTTATCACAATTAATTAGTTTATCTGTCTTTATATTTTAGGTAGTATGTACCTATAATCTTACAAACAACGTATGAAAAAACAACGCTTGGTTTCGGATTTAAAAACCCAAGTTGGTTATACTGGCACAGCTGCTACTTTACATATTTATAATAAAAGATTTAATATATATATATAAACCCGCCTGCAAAAAAACAGAAACAAGATACACTTTAAATTCAATATCATGTAGTCGGAGGTACGATACTAAGTTCAACAGAATTCATGAATGCCTCCGACTGCATGATATTGAATTTGAAGGGTATCTTTTTGCAGGCGGGTTTTTTTATTTAGTACTTTATTCATAGTTTATTGCAAGATAATTACAAGGCGATTTAATAAGAACTATTTGTTTCATTTTGAGCGTAAATTTTTCAATGATTTGTCACGAAATAAAAATAAAATAAAAATGTTGATAAACTTTCGCGATTTGTACACATTATTAAAATATATATATACAGTCTTCCCGTGACCACGGCCGTTGCAATACGGTCGAAACGTTGGGCAATAAACAAGGTATTTTACCTTAAATTATTCACGCGATTAAGACCCGTAATATATATATTTTAATAAAATAAAAATGATTTACTTAGGAAGCAAAATACTACACTTGTGAAAAGTTGACTCTACATTTACTTGTAATGCCTGTACGCAAACAATAGATAAAGCCCGAGAAAAGAACAGGCAATTAAAACTCGTGCCCACTCTTTTCAAATTGCCAATGTTTATAATCCTGCCACCATTATATTATACACCATATTAGAGGACTCATGCAAAAAAAAGAGGTCAATAATATTAGACGAGTACACGAGATTGGATACATCAGCCTCAATGGGCACAACATAGTAGGATCACTCTAAACTTTTTTTAAACAAAAGGCATTATTCATATATATTCGAACTCGCCTTTTGATGGCTTTATTTTGATACACCACTCGAGGTTAATAAAAAAATAATCCCAGACCGCACATTAACGCGCATAAAATCCGGAGCTCAGATTTTTTAAGAATTTTATGTATCCAGTGATACTTGCGTCATTAAGATGAATCTAATGACGTATAATTTATTGAAATCGGTTGAGCCGTTGAGGAGTTATAAGCAGACATATATTTTATAAGTATACATTGGGAGGATACATACATACGCGTCAAACACACGAAGTCGGGTAAAAATATATCAAGCAGTCTGTGACGCGGGCGCAGGGTGCTCCAGAAGTGCGTTTGTCTAAGATTAAAAGTGAAAGGAGTGAGAACAATTAAATTAAATGTTTTTTTTTAAAGATAACTATGCAATAAAAAAGATAATAAGCAATGTGGGATTTTTGGTCCCACATTACTAAGCTAAGCCCAATGGCTTGTGTTAGGAGTGGGTTCACGTCGGTAGTATAATGGGTAGGATTCGAACCCGCGACCTCACGATTACGAGACCGATGCCTTAGCCATTAGTTAACCCTGTGAAAAAAACGATACAGGACGGAGTGTATAGCGTTGTAAAAATGCATAATAAGGATGCGCATCGACAGGCCGCTACATAAGTCTAAATTAATAGACATAAAATAATTATTTCTTGCTACAACTGATCCTGCATATGGAAAATATTTTGCATAGTACATATATTTCGGGACTTAATCGTGTGAATTATTTAAAGGTACGAACCTTTTAGTCGACCCGTGACCACGATCGGTGCAATTCGATCGAAACGTCGGGTAAATAAAAGGTTCGTACCTTTAAATCATTCACGCAATTAAGTCCCGAAATATATCTAATATGTATAAAAATCGCGAAAGTTTAAAAACAATATTTTGCATGGTTGCTCATATAAATTAAGACGCTAAAATTAATCTGTAGTATAATTCTTTCCTTGTGTAACGCAAACATATTATTTGCCATATTGCTCACACACTAAAAATATATGTATTAACAAATATTACATGATTGTATGAATTTGCGCATTGATGGACTTATGCATACCTAATGATAAGTAAGACTCTGGCTTCCAACACAATATATAACTAACTAGCGGACGCCTCGCGGTTTCACCCTCGTAGTTCCCGTTCCCGTAGGAATACAGGGATAAAAAATAGCCTATGTCACTTGGGGTTAAAGTAGCTTCACAAAGATGAAAGAATTTTTCAAATCCGTCCAGTAGTTTTGGAGCCTATTCAATACAAACAAACAATCAAATTTTTCCTTTTTATATTATTAGTATAGATTATTAGGATAACGACTTTATAACACGTGCATTAAAGTACATTTTAAAATGACAAGATAAAATATACGTCTCCTTTTAACTTGCCATTATAAAATTTACTTTAACACAGACGGTCTAAGGTTTGTTTATTGAAAAATTGTGTGCTGTGTCGGAGCGGTAGTGGCAGAATAAACTATGGCGCTTACACTTAGATATTCCCTTACTTAAAGTACGATCAACGTAACTTGACCGGATTAAAGTTAGGTTTTTATCACTTTCGCGCATGTCATAGAGATGCGACCCTAAAATTACTTACGAAAACGACTTAATATGTTTAATCGATTAAAAATACTAACAACATTTTAATTCAACAATATAAAAACACTATTTATATGAGTTCATAAAAGTTTAAATTTAAAACAGTTACAGTAAATACTAAAGAAACTTTGAAAAACAATTTCTTTACGAAAATAAAATCACAAAAAAACATGAGTTAATACTAATTATGACAATGTAATGCGTAATCGCATCTCTAATTCTCTTGGTTTAGTTACTGCCCCCGCCCCCCGCTTCCTGTCACCATTTACTTCCAAAAAATGCATCTGCGCAACCACTTGTCGCCTACTTCAGTCCGGCCTAATTACGTTGATCCAACTGTAAGTGAACTTTTCGATTTCTACATAATCGAACTTCGAACGCATAGAAATTGAAAAAACATCACTTATGGTCGGAAAAAAAACTTTGTTTATAAAAGTAGCAAGAACAAGAGCTATTTGACGTATGAGTTATGTGTGGCAAAAGTCGCGGAGTCTATCAACATTTTGGAGACAACACATTGACTCGAAACCTTATAACTATTTACTCGCATTAAATTAAATTCCAGACACATCAATACACTCATCAACATCCAACCCAAATCCTTGGACTGGGAAAGCTGACATTTTGTTGACTGCCTCTGTGGCGCGGTGGGACTGTAACCGACTGCTACGCAAGAGGTCATGGGTTCGATTCCCACACGGGACACCACTTTGTATGATCTACAAATTGTTTTCCGGGTCTGGGTGTACTTTGTGTCAGTTACTTGTATGTTTGTAAAGTACCCCGCGACACAGGGCGTGTACGTAGGGTACACGCCCGGACGCCCGCACGTGCGGGAGTAGTCTTAAAAAAAAATAATTGCAGAGGTTTCTTTTGTGATGCAGACAAGATATAAGAAAGTATGTCAACAAACTGTAACTCGAAGGAGTGAACGTTCGTTGGCTTAGGGATAATTTCCACCAAACGGCTCGCATCGCATCGGATCGGAACGAATTTTACAATCTTTAAACGATATTATATACTAACTAGCTGACCCGCGCAACTTCGTCTGCGTAAATTTTTCCTTTTTTCTTTTTTCTCCCTTTTTTTTACAACATTTTTCATTGCTGCTCCTTCCTCCATAAATAGACTATCCAACAATAAAATATTTTTTCAATGCGGCCCATTAGTTCTTGAGATTATCGCGTTCAAACAAACAAACAAACTCTTAGGGGGATGAAAAATAGATGTTGTCCGATTCTCAGACCTACCCAATATTCACACAAAATTTCATGAGAATCGGTCAAGCCGTTTCGGAGGAGTATGGCAACGAAAACTGTGACACGAGAATTTTATGTCTATACTAATATTATAAAGCGGAAGAGTTTGTTTGTTTGATTGTTTGTTTGTTTGTTTAAACGCGCTAATCTCAGGATCTACTGGTCCGATTTGAAAAATTCTTTTTTTGTTGAATAGCCCATTTATCAAGGAAGGCTATAGGCTATATAACATCGCGCTACGACTAATAGGAGCGGAGAAGCGACGAGAAATGTTTCAAAAACGGGGAGAAATTACGCATACGAAGTTGCGCGGGACAGCTAGTATTTGATATTATAAAGCTGAAGAGTTTGTTTGTTTGTTTGAACGCGGTAATCTCAGGAGCTTCTGATCCGAATTGAAAAATTATTTCACTGTTGGATTGCCCATTTATCGAGGAAGGCTATAGGCGATATAACATCACGCTACGACCAATAGGAGCGGAGCAGCAATGAGAAATGTTAGAAATGCAAAAACGGGAAAAATTTACGCAGACAGAAGTTGCGCGGGACAGTTAGTGTAATATAATACCGACCTACTAAAAGTAACTTTAAAGTATGTAAATATGTCTAAATGACTCAGTTGATAAATTTCTCAGCAATGAAACATTTGTAGTATTTTACAATAAATGAAATGTGGAAGAAACTTATAAATTAAACGTACCTTTAGCTGTTTGCTCACAGTGCATCGCGGCAATTTTATTACTTGTACCATTTTTATACCCGTCCTAAGTTCTAAACAAAAGATCAGATTTGAATAATTTAAAAAAGGATTTTACACATGAATAATCAGCCTTAATTATTAAACTATTTAATTGGATAAGGATTAATCCTCTTTTGATTCAACTCGTAATTCGATCGAAAAATTTGAAATATTTTTTATATAGGTATTATATCATCAATAGTTTTTGCAGCGAGCGCACGCCAATTAAGCGAAATTTTACCTTGAATTACATTGTTACAATTTCCAAAAAAATTGAGATATTTTTTTTGGAAATTGTAACTGTAGTTCAAGGTAAAATTTCGCTTATAATATAATAAAATTATAATATTATAAATTTTTTTGGAAATTAAATATAGCCTTTGTTACTCCCCGGTAATATAGTCCATATCCATACTAATATTATAAATGTGAAAGTAACTCTGTCTGTCTGTCTGTTACGCTTTCACGCTTAAACAGGAAGGACATAGGATAGTTTTTATCGCGATAGCCGACATCCACGCAGGCGGAGCCGCAGGTGAAAGCTAGTTACTATAAACAAAAATTTTTTTTAGGATCGATCCAGCCGTTTTCGAGTGTATTTGTTACAAACAAAAATACAAACATACAAATCTTTTCTCTTTATCATATTGTTAAAGATTATTATTATTAAATAGATAAGTACAGATAGACATGGAATCGCATTTGCAAATCATAGATCATCTTTTGTTAAAACTTTTGATAAAGACAATCAATCGTTTGTTCATAAACGACGGCAGCATATAATAACAAATATTAGATAAGATAAACATATAAATTCTGATTTTTCTTTATTAATAACTACTATATAATTCGTTTCTTCAAGTGTGTCAACATGAAGTTATCTTTCAGTAAGTACAGGCGTGAAGCTTGATGTAACTATTTTCAAAATAAAAAGCAATATAAAAAATGTTTTACTTTTAGTTATTAATTACAAATTACTGTTTTAAAGTTAGATTTTTTTTAAATTGCTTTTTAAATCATAATTATTTAATTTAGTTTTGAAGTAAAAAATAAAATATTGCATAAATTATTATTAAGCTATTGCATAGCTTCTATCGCGGGCCTTGAGCGCGGGGACCGAATTCAGAAATTCCGTAACGAAAAAACCTCACGCTCACCACTCCGACGGGCACAGCGGTGATACTTTTTACTTTTGCCATCTATCAATGAATAGCATAACTTTTAATGATTTTTTTTTTTAATTTAAAAAAAAAACAATTTTTTTTAAAGAAAAAAAAAATCATACATTGTTTTTTTATAATTAAAAAAAAACACTTAAAAATATATATATATTTTTTTAATTGCTTAAGTTGATAAAAATAATATGCAATATAGCTTTACCGCGGCAGTCCCCGAGTGCCACAATTTTTTTTTTTTAACTAAGGTACAACTTGGTACAACTGAACCGATTTTGATAAAACTTGCACTGTTAACGTTTTATGAAAACATTGATAACATTGTAATAAACAACCATGTCTCTGTGTGACAGCTTTAGTGGACCAGAGCGCATGCGCGCGCATGTACATTGGATGCTCGCAAAAATGTAAGCAAAGCCATCACGTTTACACATTTAAGTTCATAACTACTTAACCGATTTTAATAAAACTTGCACTGTTCCCTAATCTGGAATATATATTAATTAATAATAGAAGAATGGTTAAAATGCTATCTCTAGTTTCGGAGAAATTACTGGACAAACATTTTATTATTTCTTAGATCTGTTTAGAAACCCTAATCGAACATCATATTATTATGTAAAAATTATGCAATTCCAATAATGTTATATTATCCTTTTATGTATCGAGTACATAACATACTTTTTGAAGTCTTTTATAAATGAACAAGAATAGCTATAAAATTTAAAATGGGAGTATCATTAACTTGACGATTACTGACAGAGATAAATGGAAGAAAATAACATATTCCGCAGACCCGTGATAAAAACCTTGGAACAGGGTAGACAAACGATGATGATGATGAATGGGATAGCAAAACTAAAGCAGCAGCTTGACTCGAGAGAAGTCAGGATTTTTTTTTTATTTCTTTAAAAAAAAAAGATAACTAGCAATAAGCTAGTAATGTGGGATTAAGTCCCACATTACTAGCAATCTTGTTAACCCCTCCAGTTAAGCTCAAAGGCTTGTGTTAGGAGTGGGTTCACGTCGGTAGTATAATGTGTAGGATTCGAACCCGCAACCTCACGATTGCGAGACCGATGCCTTATCCATTAGGCTACCGCCGCTTCAAAGGATTAAGTTACCGGAAGGCGCTGCGACCTAAAAGGTCTTTTGTGACTTTTGCCTGATCATGAAATCGAATATGCCTTGATGGAGAGGACGTTACATCATAATCTGGTGTAATTAGGGCTAGTTTAAATGCTAGTGAATTGTTACGCGTCCGTACGTTTATTCGTCCTCGCGAAAGAACGTGACAATGATTTGGGAACTGTGCCTATTTATGAGTTACTGGTTCAAGAGTTTTGGCCCAGAACATGCAAAATCCCCGACTTAGCATCGGCTGCATGTTTCTGAATCTTTATTGGAAATCTATATCTACTCGTATATCTTTAAAATACATTTTGCAATTTATATTATTTGTTGATAACGTTTTATTTATAGTATTCTCGATTCTTCTAATGATGCTGGTGTCAGTTTTTGCAAAAGCTCGAGATGATGATGATTGCTTTTGTCCGGACTTTTGGGAACCGGTGTGTGGTAAGGATGGCAAGACTTACGGCAACCAATGCGAGTATGTATCTAAAACATTAACCCCCTTATTCATAACCTTTTGGCGTGTTTGGTCCCGTTCGCGATTCGTCACGTAGACACGTTAGGTTTACTACCTACTGCAAAAATAAGCAACTGAAGCTTTAACTACCGTCCTGTATCTTATATCACATCTCGGATGTGAGTCAAGGAGATTGCTATATTACCTAGGCCAAAAAAGCAATGTATAAAATTTTATTAAATTAATATAAAAAAAAAACTGTTTTAACAAACATATTTAATAATTAATCAACAGTTATCTATTGTTTATATTTAGTTTTATTTTATGAAATCGTAATTTAAGTAAAATTTAATATTTTTTGTAAGGGAGGCATGGAAGATCGACCTTCTCCTATCTGATAACCAGATGAGACATATTTTTATTACGTTTTATTGATTTTAAAAGATGATTAGCTAGCTAGGTAGCTTGCCAGTCGAAAAGTGTTTATGGCCATGTTCTTTTTCGATTTTAAAACTTCAGCACGGCAATAATATTCCGTAAACGGTTTTTATATATACAATTATTTTCATAATCAATATCTTATACGATTATTTTCATAATCAAATTATCTTTCTTTAGATACCAATTTTTATTGGCTATCATAGCGGCGTAGGTACCTATAATGACTTACCTGTTAATACCTTGCCAGGTAGCCATGAACGAAAACAAGTTGGTAACCCTACCAAAACATATTTTCCAAGTAAAAAATTACCAGTTGTAAACTAAATTTGTTATTAAAAATAAAATCGATTGGCAACCTATAGTCGTGTTTATAAACCAATGAATTTAAAAAAAAATATGTCTCATCTGGTTATCAGATGGGTGAAGGTCGATCGTTTACGTCTCCCCTACTATTCGTAGAACGTTCTCAAATATAATATTTAAATGAATTATTTCGATCAGCAGATTTCATTACTACCAGTGTTTGTTAACCTAAATAACAGAATGTAGAATTTATTTGTTTTGTACATTCTTTATTATTTTCCAAATATGCGTTTAACGGCACAAAAGACGAGCGGGACGATTAGCGAAAGGGACGAATAGAGAAAAGAGAACGGGAAGAATGGCGATTGAGACCTAAGGCGACAACGTGACGAATCCCGAACGGGACCAAACACGTTTATATATATATGTTAGTAACAGCATTTTAACTAGCAAATGTTCTGTCTTGTTCTATTCTATTTTACCCCCTTCATGTCGACCAAATAACTTTAAATTTTGCACATTACAATCACGTTGTACCTACCTCATAATTGCATGACTATGATCAACTATTGTCAATGAATGATAATTAAATTAAATTATGTTGTTTTTACAGATTGGGTTGCGAAGGAGTTGAGTTGGATTACGAAGGCAAATGTACTAATCTAAAATTAAAATAAATGCTAAAGCTTGTACAATTTTTCATTTCCGCCATTTAGCGCTATCCCGCACTTGCTGTAGTGAAGCTATATAAATGTATTTAAGTAAATTATAAAAAAAACTTGAGACGTGTCAAGGGACACCCGGATGGAACGAAGTTCTTATCTTATTTTTATTTTTTTTATAATCTACGCTACACCACACTGTTCAATGCGAAATAGAAAGACGAAACGAAAATAACTTACAAAAAGACGATTGTATACCGAAGGCTTGAACGCACAACTACACAATTGTCACCAATACTGTGTATCGAATTTATGCCAAATCGACAGGTGATTTCTTCGTCAAATTAGATGTTCATATCTTACGCGCACGCCGCACGGCTTGTGTGTGTCAAAAAGTGTCATTACAACTTTTCGTGAGATTTTTTCCGTCTACCCCCTTTCACAACGCCCGATAAGGAACTTCGTTCCAAAAATATTAAAAACTTTTAAAAAGATTCGAAGAGCCAAACAATTGGACAGTAAATACACAATAAAAATCTAAATTCTTAAAACATTTAAAAAGGTGTAATTTTATGGTTCATAAGGTTAAGTAAAATCTAGATAATTACAACTGATAAATAGCTATTGCCTGAACTAGGTCAAAGATAAACCTGTGTTTCAGGTAAATGTATGGATAATGAACAATCGTTCCGCGTTTACCCTCGCTCTCACTTTGGTTTAGGACATTCAACGGGCACGAACATGAGGACAAGGGTGTAAATGTGCTGCCCGGCTATTTGTGCAGTTTGTTTGGCCGCTGCCGACCCGTGCCGAGCAACTTTCTGTGCTGCTCTACGCTGCATGTTGCGCATCTGAAAGCACTATATAAGGTTGTTCATGGCCGTGTCGCCACAAATTAGATACATAATAATAATAATAATAAAAATCATTTATTCACTTAGGAAGCAAAATACTACACTTGTGAAAAGTCGATTCTACATTTACTGGTAATGCCTGTTCGCAAACAATAGGTAAAGCCCGAGAAAAGAACAGGCAATAAAAACTCGTGGCCACTCTTTTCAAATTGCCAATGTTTACAATGTTTCTCTGTTTATAAACTGTATATGCAGGGAAGGTGCTGCCACCATTATATTATACACCATATATTAGAGGACTGATGCAAAAAAAAAGAGGTCACTAATATTAGAAGAGTACACGAGATCGGATACATCAGCCTCAATGGGCACAACATAGTAGGAGCATCCACTTACGATGTAAAAACTTTATGTGCTTAAATATTGGCCAATTTACTGCTACTTAATGAATAAGTATACATGTTTTACAAAGGAAAGAAAAGAATGGCCGTAATTTATCACGCAGAATCTTTACTTACAAAAGTAAATCGTTTTCTTAACTAGTACCTAAGTAACATCATCAAACTGTGACAACAATATTCACCTAGTAAAATGCAATAAACTATACAACCCAATACATTAATAGGGAGCAACGAACTACATCCATTTATCTTTATCAGTTAAATAATCATCGATTGAATAGTAAGCTCTTTGTATAAGATGTCTCTTGACTACATTCTTAAATTTATTTACTGGTAGACTCGATATGCTGACTGGGATTTTATTGAAAAATTTAACACCTAGTCCCATGAATGAGTTATGAGTTTTATGAAGCCTATGATATCGACCTACCAATTTGTGCTTATTTCTTGTATTCACAGAGTGAATATCACTATTTTTGTTATATAAATGTAAGTTTTGCTTTACAAACATAACGTTTGCATATATATATTGTGATGCAACTGTCAAAATGCCTATCTCTTTAAACTTTTCTCTAAGGGAAACTCGTGCTCCTAGTTGATATATCGCACGCACTGCACGTTTTTGAAGAATAAAAATAGTTTGTATATCAGCCGCCTTGCCCCAAAGCAATATGCCGTAGGACATGACGCTGTGAAAATAACCAAAATATACTAGTCGAGCTGTTTCTACGTTCGTAAGCTGTCTAACTTTGCTGACAGCATACGCTGCAGAACTGAGTTTTCCTGCGAGACATGATATTTGGGTGCCCCACTGTAACCTATTGTCTAATGTAATTCCCAAAAAAACTGTCGAGTCGACAAAGCTAATCACCTCATTATTTAAAATTATACTCGTATTAGTACTTTTCACATTTGGCAAACTAAACTTAATACATTTAGTTTTTTTGGGATTTAGAAGTAGGTTGTTCGTTGTAAACCAATCTTGAACTAGTGCGAGTGTTCTATTTATTTTCTCAAAATTTTCTAGTTTACGATCGATTTTAAAAATTAGAGAAGTGTCATCAGCAAATAGAATGATGTCACAAAAGTTATTAACATAAAATGGTAAATCATTAATATATACCAAAAATAAGAAGGGACCGAGTATTGATCCCTGAGGCACGCCCATACTAATTGGAGATCCAGACGACCTTACTCCCCCTATATCAACATATTGAATTCTTTCACTTAGGTAAGAGGCAAGTAGATCCAGCGCTGTACCTTTAATACCGTAATGCCTAAGTTTCAGGAGAAGTGTCCTATGCGCCACACAATCAAAAGCTTTAGAAAGATCACAGAACACTCCAATGGCATCCTGTGAATCTTCCCAGGCACTAAAAATATGTTTCAGTAGCTTAGTACCTGCATCAATTGTAGAGCGACCCTTTGTAAAACCATATTGATCGGGATGCAGTAGATTATTAAAATTAAAGTGTGATTCTAACTGCATAAGTATAGCCTTTTCAAAAATTTTACTAATAGCTGGCAAGATGGATATTGGTCTAAAATTACTAGGGTCATTCTTTGATCCGGATTTAAATAATGGTATTACTTTACACTTTAGTCATAAATTATAGAGGTCAGGTAATGTACGCCCATGGTTGCGAAGTGTAAACTTTGAGGTTATCATTGCAATATTATCGTATTTATTGAATTAGAGGACCACTTAAAAACGTAATATTCTATTGCAATATAATATTTTTAACTCATCGCAATGTAAAATAAGCACTAGATTGTAATACTCTCGAATGAATTGTGATACTTTTGGTTTTTTTTTTACTGCCGCTTTTACAGTCTTAAGATGCTGCAGCCACCCATATTCCTTAGACTTAAAAACACTATTTTTTAACCAGTCCTTTACCTCAGTACAAATATTCTAATAAAAATAAGTTGCGTTAACTTGTTGGGCACAGTTTCATAGTGCGCCACAGTGGGCTAACAGAAAAAACCGGCTACGATGATAAGGACAGAAAAAGTTTTCATCCTTTTATTTTTCATTGAAAACGTTTTTCACTATCCTTGTCTATCTTCTTGATGACGTCACGAAGTTTATATCTAGTAGTTTTTAATCTTAGTTACACTCATAGAGATAAAATTACTATGGAGTGCAGCAGCTGAGCAATTTCGGGGAGAAAAGTTGGAATCTTCGTCTTCTTCGAAGTGTCCAACAAATGTTACTCATCGCAGGATAAAAAGTTCCTTCAAAATCACTTTGTATAATGATTGTACGCGAAACTGATAGTGTAACTATTGTTTAGTATAATGAGTTTAATGAATTATGTTGTAAAATATATTTGGCATTTAACTATAGTTTTATTTGCTATAAAAACATATGTCTGCGAATGCATCCATTAACACTTTTTTTTAGTTAAGTTAGAATAAAATTACTTATTAGTCACTAGGCTAGATTGTGTACACTAGGCACTTTAGTAAAGTAATTCATTAATTAAATAAAAAAAAACTTTTTGGTCGCCAAATAAACAAAGCGTGCGTATACTTTACTCGATCATTTCCCACCTGCGACCGCGTCTTTTCACAATTTGATGTGTTAGCGTGCGGTTCGATTACCCAATTTACCCATATGCTCAACTTGCCCCTCCCTACCCTACGCCACCTCACGCTTATGACCAGCACTAGACCAACACTACAGCATCTGAAGAAATGACAAATGAGTCTGACATCAATATGCATTGTGTACGTGGGACAAGAGTGCATACCAACGCTCCCAGCTTGCATAGTATGCGTTGCATACGTGGGCTCAATTTGTCCTTACCATTTTATGCAATTTTATGTTTTTGATGTGTAGGGGGGGGTCAGTGTAAAGCTAAAACTAAGTTTGTGGGGTCGCTATCCTTGTCCCACGGCCGCCATCTTGAAAATAGGGGTTGAAATGTTTTTTACGATATATATCTTAAACTATTTATCTGTAAAAAAATTGTTAACATTTTTTGTTGCAAATTAAATTCTCTACAACTTTGGTCCAGTAACTTTTTGTCGTAGTCGTTGTTCCTTAAAAATCAAGGGACAAGGGTGGCGACTCCACAAACTTGGTTTTAGCTTTACACTGACCCCCCTACGCATCAAAAAAATAAAATTGCGTTCTCTAAAAAACGCAACCCCAAATGTAACTTTTCAATGGACTAATTAGAATATTCTAACAATAAATAATTATTTATTGTACGAACGCACCCAACTGACCTAACATGACAAATGACAAGTGTCAAAGTAAAACTGTCAACCTAATACATAATTGCAAAAACCGAGAAAATTATTTATATTGTTGTTAGATAAAAAAGGTGACTATGTGATAAATACAAGTAAATAATTGAAGAAAAGAAGGTAGATAGTTACGTCACTCGGCGGGGCCAACTAGATGCGTACGAGTTTATCACTTAGCGTAAAAATTAATCACAACAATAACACGGCACAGTTCACATAAACCAGCTATTTACGCGTTAAGGACGACTTCAAACACGCGCCTCCGGCGCCGGCCCGCGTCGCAGACTTAGTAGATCTACTCATTTTTTTATTTAAAAACAGTTCTCATACTAGAAAAATATCCGAAATGTCGTAAGGATTTTACAAACATACACTATATTTAACAGACATAAAATATCTACACTCAGACTAGGAAAAACAATTATCGATCTCACAAAAAGGTGTTCCGTGTTGAAATCGAATCCACGACCTGATCCATCACTGCGCCACCGAGACAATCAATTAATCAATTGTACTGCGACTGGCCTGTTGGTCTAGTGGTTAGTGACCCTGACTGCTAAGCAGAAGAGCACGATGGTTTATTCTGTGTCTGGGTTTTATTTATCTATAATATGTATGTATTTAGAAATATATGAGTATGTTTAACAGTTGTCTAGTTGCCATAGTACAAGCTCTGCTTAGTTGGGGATCAGACGACGTTGTGTGAATTGTCCCAAGATATTATTAATTTTATTATAAAATATTCCCTTATGCCTCCCAACGCTAATGCGAGTCCGCGTACGGTTAAATGTTATACCTACCAAAGCACTATTTTGGTTAACACTACGTTCGTCTTATTGTGGTAGGTCTCTATACTAATATAATAAAGCTGAAGAGTTTGTTTGTTTGAACGCGATAATCTCAGGAACTACGGGTTCGATTTAAAAAAATATTAGATTTCACTGTTGGATAACCCATTTATCGAGAAAAGCTATAAGCTACATAACATTAAGCTACCAAAAATACGAGCGGAGCAGCATTGAAAAATGTTGTAAAAACGGGGGACATTGACGCAGACGCAATTGCGCGGGTCAGCTAGTTTTTTTAATATAACGAGCACCCGTGTAGTTGCCGTTCCCGTGAGAATACTGGGATAAAAACTAGCCTTTGTCACCCGGGGATAGTATAGCTTCCCGACGGTGAAAGAACTTTTAAATTGGTCCAGTTTTTAAATTTATTCGTTACAAACAAAAATACAAGTTTTTCCTCTTTATAACATTAGTGTAGATATAGATTTGTCTAGCAATCCGTGACTTGGTCATACAGATTAAGAGATCTTCAAGGCTATGCAGTGTTAGCAACGTGAGTGGTAACCTAGATGGGTGACTGTTTTCAAAAATGTCACGACCCTTCGCGCCTCGGAGGGCATGTTAAGCCGTCAGTCCTACAATTAAAAGAAAATGATGAGTAGGTATTTCAAATGTTGTATCGTCCATCGGCCCACTATACAGCAATTTATTTTGAACTTTGTGAAAAATAACTATTTTATTTAACTTTCAAGCGGTCGAGCAATCATTTGTGACGGCGAAGGTCGCGCGTAGTCTAAAAGACCTACGGGATTTTGTAGGGATTGAAAAGTTTTTTTTTTATATTCAGACACTTATTATTATTTTATATTACTCAGACACATTATTATATAAAGTTTACGCTAATCGAATAGAATGACGTCGTTGCGCGCGTACAACTACTAACCACATATTAGCAATTTTCGTATTTGCAGTGTTGCACGCGCAATGACGTCATTCTATTCGATTAGCGTAAACTTTAATCGAATAGAATGCCATTTGTCTAGGGGCCACGTCTTTTCTTTTTTTTATCGGACGGAACTGAATTAATTGGAAGTTCAGAGTGCTGTTTTAGTATTATGTTAAGAATGAATAGTTGGTGAACTGTTAGCAACTCACATGGCATGTGAAGATGGTGTGTAGGAAACTATATAGACAATAACTTTAAAATAGCTCTTTGCGCAAATTCTAGTGGACGTAAAATAGTTTATACGGGCCACTCCACGAAGTTATACAATACGTAAGTATAGATTGACATAAAGCCAAATATACTTGTTTTATCAAGTTATACTCAGCAATTATAGACTAATAGGGATTAGAATTACGTGCAACAAGAAATAATTAAGCTACGAATGAAAATATACCCACTGATTGCAGTCGAACCGACTTCGCGCAACCCCTTACAGGTTATTGCAAGTCCATTTATTCAATTGTTGTGTGCTATAAATGTATCAAATGTTTGGTATTCATACTTATTAATTATTAATAGCGTTTAGCAACAATTGACAATAATAGGTCGATAGAGCTAGTCGAAACAGTAATGTAGTATTGTTTTGCAAAATATATAATTAATTGTGACTATGTTATTGTGAATTCAACAGATTATTAAAATAAAAAGCGAAATAAGACATGTTTTAAATACAATTTGTAAGGTTGAAAGTAAATGAAACGAAGTAAAAAATGGCACAGAAGTATTACTATATATTCAATGAAGGAAGCCGAATTAACCAAATAATATGTGCTGTACTCAGTAAGTCTTATTTAAAATTTTAAAACCGCATTTATCTCGTGTGAAGAAAAAATACTAGGAAATTGCGACCTAGCTTTCTTTTCATCAAAGATTAACTTTTTGAGATTGAGTCTTTTTTTTAAGAGAAATATCGATTAAGCTGGCTTCACAATTTGAATTCATTATATAAGTAATGTAAGTATTCTCATGCTAGTTCTTTTGAACGAATACTGCAATGATGAGCTGGTTAGAGTAATTGACCATGTCGACATGTAAACGGGCTTAGTAGGGTGAATTTCAACAGGTCCATTAAAATCTACATTTCCGTAGATTTTATTCCTTAGGTTTTTTTAAAAAAAAAATCGCGTTAATTACAGTTTTTGATATAATATCTAGCAGTTAACTTAAAAAACTAACGAGATATACAAGATTAAAAATTTCGTGCTCTGGCGATGAGAGAATCAGAGTATATAAAACAT
Source organism: Herminia tarsipennalis (assembly GCA_945859575.2). NCBI lineage: Eukaryota > Metazoa > Arthropoda > Insecta > Lepidoptera > Erebidae > Herminia > Herminia tarsipennalis. The sequence goes on along the minus strand of OX243849.2, from coordinate 18,076,574 downwards.
AATATTTTATATACTTACACGAGTAATATACTTACATACAATCACTTATACAATCAATACACAGATACAGAAATTTAAAAAAAAATCAATAAAATCAACATATAATATAGACGGCAATGACATAGAAGAAGTAAAGAAGATAAAGCTAATTTCAACTCAAAATTAACTTTTATAAAGCAAATACCAAAAGCATCGCAGGTTTCACATTGAAAAATTGCAAAATTTAATAAAATTCTAATTTATAATTCTCTAGTAAGAAGCATATTAGAGTATTGTATTACAGTCTGGTAACCGCACTACACAATGCATTCATTTAGGACAGAGGAAATTCAAAAGCTTTTTTGTGTCATCTAGCGCGCTGTCGTTGCATGATGATGTCATAAGCTGATCGATTGGATTATTTTAAACAAATATCACTAGAGAACGCAAAAATTGTTTAATAACAAAATTGACTGTCTTCATCTTCTAACTAAGTTCAATATTCGAGTGCCATCTAGATATCACATTATTATCACCTCTCTTCGAAATTCTGTATAAGGTTCTAATTCTCTTGTTCCCTGCCTTTGTAAACTATAGAATAATGTTTCTTTACTTTTTCTACCCTCATTCTTCTTTTGTAATATCTCCTTTCCTAAATTTCACTCCCATACAAGTGTTGGAATCAAGACCTCTTATGAACAGCCATTTTTATTCCTTTTAGACAAATTCTTGCTACTCATTACAGAATGCATATTCTTCTCACATCGATCACTTCTAGTGAATTATCTACATCCGCTGTCCTTTCAATTTCTTTCGCGGACAACCAACTTGAGCTATTTTTTCTTGTAATAAACAGTGTTTAGATTTTTGATATCTACGGATTTTTTTTGCAAATCACCTTGTAATTTTAAAGTTGCAATAGAAGAGTTTGATGCTGGACTATCACGACGTGATGTAAAATCTATACCACTGATGTTTGGTGCTAGTCGAGATGATTCTGGGGGTGTCTATTGTGGACTACTTGTGGCCAAAAAAGTTGAGCTACTTACTAAAGCATCAATCCGCAATTTGCCACTGTGACGTCGGTTTGATTTTAAAGATTCAAGACGCGAGCTACGTCTTGTAATAGGAGTCATTGGCATTTTAATAAGAGAAATGCAGAACATTGCATTAGGAGCTACTTGAGATAACCCAAAAAACGTTTTATTTGGTTCTTTCCTTGGCGTTTCAGCATATTCTACATCATAAGTCATATGTGGACGTGTGTTCTTACGAAAAATTGCTGTCTTTTTCTTGCGAAGATCCTTAAGCTTTTGCTAAGGCATTGCACTTCAAGGAAAAATAGTCCTGCAATCTTCTTTTTAACATACCGTTCTCTTTCTTTTTTTAAATACTCCTCTCGTAATACAGGGTCACTTCTTATTTTTGGCGTCGGTTTTCTTCGGTCAATCTTTCCCTCTCCTTGCTCTACTCACTTTAAAATATTTTTGCTTTAGGCATCTTGGCACCCAAAATATAAACAATCTATTCTTTAGAGAGTGTGTGTGTGTGTGTGTGCGCTTGTGTGCGTGTTTGTGCGTGTGTTTGAGTGTATATACGTATGATAGAATACCAAATGTGTAGGTACTCTATAGTATAAAGCTTATCAAGTCTATCCTTATGTCTTTAATCGTTTTTTAGAAGGTTAGCTTGACGAGTCCTGTACTGTCATTATTTGGTATAACAGGTAAAGAAGTTATCTTTGCCTAATCATACCATGGCGATGAAAATATAAGTCACGGAAATGAAACACCTGGCATGGCAATGTTTTTTTTTTAATGCCGTGTCTTTTTTTTTCATTGCCATAGCAAATTTTGGTCACGAAACCACGGCAGTGAAGCATGGCGATGAAAATCAGGGTAAAAATATAAAATAACAAAAAATCTTTTAATTATTCGAAGTTATAAACACTTCACAAATAAATTTAAGAGAAATAGTGTTCTATCGAATCGAAAAAAATCAAGAGACCAAACTTAATCAAATAGAAAGTTATATCCATATCCAGAAACTTAAAAATGAAATTCCTACTTACATTTATGGCGTAAAATCGCAAGGACGTGTGTATGTCCTTCCATGTCGAGCACTTAGGCGGTAGTATTATGCAACGTTTAGCGCACACGAGGAAGGACGCAAGTCGTTAGATAAAACAATATTTTTATATATATTTAGGACACGACAATAAAAGTTAATTCTGGGACAAATATTTTTTTAATAACTATTCGCTGTATTGTTTAAATATTTGAATAAATGTATTCCGTTGCAATACTTTAACTATTCACGTATCAAATAAAACTAGGTTTTAATACCTCTAACCAATAGGTTTTTATCAATGAGATATCACGACACATTAGATGATGTGTAGACAAACACGGCAATGTAAGATTTCGAGGTTTAATTAATTTTTTTGGAGTACGTATAATCCTATTTAATAAAATATTTAGTGCTACATAATAATATACATTACTATTTCACCTAACCAGAAAAAAATGTTAGAACATTATAATTAAAAATTATTAGATATCACAGGTCGACCCGCGACCACGATCGGTGCAATTCGATCGAAACGTCGGGTAAATAAATAGGTCGTACCTTTTAATAATTCACGCGATTAAGTCCCGAAATAAATCTAATATGTACTAAAATCGCGATAGCTTAAAATATCATAACTATGTTTTTTAGTACCAATTTCATCGATGCCACGCAAATTTTGGTACCGGGAAATTCACCTAGTAGCCAGTACCATATTTAGAAAACAAACCCCGATATAATCCATAATCAGATTAGACATTGAACTATTTTAGGAGTTGTCCCCTTTAAATTAAAAAAAAACAAGCGTCACGACCAGTGTCAGTGCAACCCAAACCCTTGTTTGACAAAGATCACCGTACGCGCTCCTCATTTGAGACATTAGTTTATAAATATTATTTGTCCAGTATTGCTACAGTGCTATTATACTTGCTACAGTGCCTTTTAATTGAAACACGGAGATGGCTTAATATTACTATTTCACGGAAGACCTCCTTACCACTCGTAGAATTTGAAAAGTCGGTGAAATATTTCTAGAAATATGTAATTCAATTTAGAGCTTACTTAGTTTCAATTGTTTTAAAATTGTTGCCTTCTTTGTAGTAAATATGCCAGTCTTCGTTTATGGAGCTGCTATAGGATGGATGTCGCCTATGACTCTTCTGTTACAGTCAAAAGAATCACCCAGACATAAACCTTTAACAGATGTTGAGGTTAGCTATTTTGAGATATTTTTTTGTGAATGTTATTCTATTATTGTTAAGATTTTCTGACTCTCTTCTTCCGTTTCCCTTCCTCCTTCGTCTTAATATATTGCGATACAGCAGTCTCTTTTAAGCGAAGAAAGCCAACTCTTCTTCACATCTGTGTCAAAGTCTACCATGTTGTCGCTGCCCATTTAGTAAGATCCAATTGGAAGTGCCTTTGGTCTAAAAGTCTATTCATCTATGTGACTCTTTTCATAAGTCTTTGTTTAGCATTAGAAATAAAAGCTTTTCTAATTGTTGCATAAGACACATTTAATTATCATTACATGGATTGAATTATCTTACTAATATACCAAAAAAAGTGGTATTACTTATGCTAGTTTCAGGTCACCTAACCATAACATATTTTTTTAATTCTCAGGTATCATGGATGGCAGCCGCAGCCTATCTCATGTGTTTGCCGTCAGTTTTCATAATTGCAATCCTAGGGGGTAAGATTGGAAGAAAATTAGCCACATTTATACTATCAGCGGCAGGTTTTGTAAGTAGAAAAATTACAACATTCTTAAACTTTACTCACAAACTAAGATACTCGTATTAACGGTCAAATTCAAAACCTTATTCTTAATTAATATCCTACTCACAAATTATTTTTTAAGTTTTATAAAGTAGTTCCAAGGTGTATAGTTTTTTTTTACAAAGTTACAGTCGTCTGTTACTTTGTAAAGAATCCAGCTGACTCACCGCATGTTATTTTTTTACTCCACCTAAGTGACGTTATATTAAAAATTCAACCTTTTTATAGTACATGCACTTTTTGTCGCTCCGCTCCCAGGACTATACAAATTGAGTAATTTCAAATGCCGAATCGAATGACTGTCATGGGAACATTTTTGATATTTATGAGAAATTACTTTTGTTGTTATTCTTGTTACACAAGTATGGCCTTTATTTGATTTTGTCGAATTACCTTCCAAATGTAAATGTCAAAATCTTATGGAAGTCTTGCAGTTGTCGGCGGTAGCCTGTCTAGCGTACGACGACGTACTAAAGAGGTCTGTTTACAAACGTCCCTCAGTTTTGAGATGCCGTTAACTTTCATGCGGTCACTGCCACATAAAAGTAAATCGTAGCGATAGAAATACCTTTTAACACGACTCAAGATTAAGCCATCGGTTCTGCGCCTAATCTCTCTCCGTTCCTGACGGATTTCCGTCCCATCGGATTATGAGAGAGAATAGAGAGTGTTGCGGGTAACCACTGGATACAGATCGCGCAGAACCGGTCGTTGTTGCGATCTGTGGGGGTGGCTAGCAGTGGAAGTCTTTTGGCTAAAACGAACGAACGAACGTGCTGCTCGACTGTTTGTAGACGGCTTATTTATACCGCTGGCCCGTATCAGGCTATTTGCCTGCTGTTGTATGTCATTGTTATATTCCCAGAAATAACAGAAAAAATCAAGAAGTGATAATTTCCAGAAGTGGTAATTTCAAGCAGTGGGCATTTCAAGAAGGGGTATTTTCAAGAAGGGGTATTTTCAAGAAGTGGTCATTTCTAGAAGTGGTCATTTTTAATTGTGGTCATTTCTCATTGTGGTCCTAAAACGCCGAAAGGTCATATCACCTATAGTTAAATAATTTACAAAAATACCTACGGATGTCCAGTAACATTACATATCAACCCATATGATGTCCCACTGCTGGGCACGGGTCTCCCCAATACCCTGGGGGTAATTGCCATAATTACCACGCTTGGCGAGCGGGTTGGCGATCGCAGTAAGGCTTTAAAATACACAGAGGACGCTGCTGCCCGCCCTCCGGTGGTAAATCCCTTAGTCGCCTTGACGACACCCACAGGAAGTGATGGGGTGGTACTATTCTTAAGCCGGTACCACACGGCGAGTAACATTAAAAATAAGATAAATAAAAATACTATTAAATCAAAAATATTTTATTGACTACATAATGCAAATAATATTTTGTATTCCGGCTCAAAAAAAAGCCTGTGTATTGGCAGTTGGGGTCCCGTCTTGGTCGGGCTATCATTCTTAGTCATTTTTTTTCTAACCAAAGGATCTACTGGAAATCTACAATAAAAAATATTATAAAAACCGATGAAAATAGGTACTGATATCCTCAATATAATTGTCGTATCATATGCTAGAATTTAGTTGATCGAAAAAATCATCGATGAGGATTAGTCAAACCCCAGTGTAAACGTAACAAAACAATATATTGTTATGATAAAAATACTACTTCTATCTAATGAATGAATGACTAGTTTACAAGTAGACAAGTTTACAATTTCATTAAATAGATTTCGTATTTACTATGACGGTTTGCATATAAATTTCTTCGAAATAAATATAAATAAAATCTACTAAGCTAATGGCAAATTACATTTTTCAAAATTGGTTCCATACCAGAGATTAATTCTTCTTACTTATAACTATTATGGTAGCTAATTAATCTATTCTAATATTATAAAGTGGTAAAGTTTGTGAGTTTGTGAGGTTGTAGAGGGTAATCTCTGGAACTACTAAACCGAACCGACCGTTCTTTTTTTCTTAAAACCACTTCGTTTCAATAGTGATCTAAGATTACATGTTCATAAGCGATGTGTATGTGTGCGTTGTTTTCACGAGTTTTAATAATAGACCAAGAACTAGGGAACATTTTTTTTGGGTAGATATTTAAAGCACACTAAAACCTTATTCAATGCTCCTGTAATACTCAAACACAGAACCACAAACCTGACTTGGGGATAGCGGGCTAAATTAACCTTTATATTTTTTGTTGTATTGTTTAGGTAACGCTATCTTTCAGCGGGTCTGTGGTTCTGTGTTCAGGTATTACTTGACAAGTGTAGACAAGTTTTCAGCGTCCATCAAATACCTCTCGGAATATAAGCTTCATTTCTATAATCTCGGTGTTGTGTGCTTAGTTAGTATCCATAGAAAATTTTGCAGGGTTGTTGGTTGCTGAAATTGTCGTCGTTGGAATTTTGGGCGCTTACCTTAGCCCGGGCACTGGTCGGCGTTAATATGGCTGGTTCTTATGTCATCTGCCCTCTTTACACTAAAGAGATTAGTGAAGATGCCATAAGAGGGATGCTTGGATGCATGGTTAGTTATTTTGTTCTAAGATTTCGGGATTGGTACTGGTTAAACAATGACTAGCCTTAGTGACTTTTCACGGTTGAATCGGCAAGCGTTGGAGTTTGAGATTGAGTTAATGTGAAAGGTAGCGCTGGTGAGGGACATTAGATCCTAAACTCAAAAATTAGATAATAGACACTAGAAAATATTAAAAATAACCTAACAATTTAAAATTATAAGTAAAATTTTACAAAACTTTGTAGTAAAGTGAATGAAAATAGGAAAAGAGAGCTAAAAATAAGAAGATTTCATGGAAAATATTACAAAAATTATTGACTACACTGATGACATTCATTATTGTATAGATTATACTGCGCCGGCATTGTAAAAGGACTAAGATATAAAGCGTTGTATTACCGTACTGTTAAAAGTGGCAAACATGTCCCATTCAATAGGTACAATCTAATTTTTATTATTTACACAGTTTGTCAACGTGACACAATTTTTAGGGATCTGTAGCCAAAATGGCAGAACGGAACCCTTATCGTTTCGCCATGTCCGTTCGTCCGTTCGTCCGTCCGTCCGCAGCTTAGCTCAGAGACTATTAGTGCTTATTGCTAATAAAGTGAAAGAATAACATTTTGAAAAACAAAATAGGATACCTTTCCTATACGTAAAGTAGGGATGTGATTTTTTTTCTCATCTACCCCATTGTGTGGGTATCATTAGAAAGGTCTTTTTGTTAGAGTCAAGTTAAATTAAAAGGACAACTATCACATCTAAATAGGCTTTACAACTTAACGAGTAACAGCAGACCAAGTGAGAAGTAACAACATTTTTTTACAGATTCCATTGAAAATTACCTATATAACGTTGTTAAAAACCGACTTCTTAAGACGCATTATTCGGAAGGACTACGAAACCCTACTTTTTGTTTGGCCTGATATGCACTTGCCCGGTTTTTTTTAGATTATCCTGTTTCACACAACTGGAAATCTGTTTCTCTACATCATCGGAGGCTTGCTGAGCTATCATACTATATTATGGGTCTGCATATCGTTTCCCACAATTCATCTGATATTATTCACAATGATGCCTGATTCACCTCTTTACTTGTTGAAGAGAGGTAAAATAGAGGTAAAAGAATTTGTGCATTCATCATACTTACATTATTATGGTAAAATTGAGAAGTCCATGACTTTGTGGTGACCAAGCAGATCAAGAGATCAGCATGGTTATAAAAAAATTACTAAAGTCTAGCCTGATTCATGTGCCTTGGAGAATACGTTATGAAAAATTTTTGGGGGTTAATATTTTTCCAGATGTATCAAATTTTCATTTCTACAAAACTGAGGGAATGGAGAATATATTTTGTGCACTGTAACATATCCTGCGTAATTAGACAGTCCGTCAGTCAGTCAGCGAAATTGTCCGATTTAACGGTATTACCGTAGCCAATACAGAAATTAAAATGGCACTAACTTTTTTTATGACATGGGATTATTTTTTAAACATCTTGTTCCAGAAAGCAACTAAAGCATTAGCCTGGCTTAGGTGTAGAAAAGTAGATGATGCAATGGTACTTAAAGAACTTGATGAACTCAAGAAAGAACATTTGAGAGGAGACCACAGTCACAAGTTCGTGTTCAGAGATATTTGTAAGAAAATATTATGTTTAAAATTCAATCTAATATACCTATTTATTAAAAATACACACGAGTAGATAATAAAAATCTATTCCGAGCTATTTCACATTCTTGATTGAGAACCCCTCAGTTTGTTGTTGATGTTGTTATCTGTAATTCTCGATTAAGTCATTTCTCTAAGTATTGGGACCAAAGCAGTTTTAAAAAGTGTGCGCGGGTTATATTTCGGTTTAAAAAAAGGATATTTTTATGTTTATTCACTTTTTCTAAAATATGTTGTCCTCAGTTCGACATCATCGGCCTTCAAAATTTTCCCGTCTGTTGCCTTAAATTTGAAATTTGCTTTATTTTTTGTCTTTAAACCCTGTACTAACTTATTACAATGTGTTAAAAAAAAAAAACAAAAAAAAAAAACGGTTTATTAAATAATTGGGTTCAAATGACAATGTTGTTTAAAACAAACCAGTAATCACTTCAAATCTCCGTCTGAACTGAACTAAGTTTTGATTCATTAGAATCTTTCTACTGTTTGTCTGAAGTTCGAGTGTATTATAATATATCACAAGCGTAATCTTTACTAATATTATAAAGCTGAAGAGTTTGTTTGTTTGTTTCAACGCGGTAATCTCAGGAGCTACAGATCAAAAAAAATATTTTACTGTTGGATAGCCCATTTATCAAGGAGGGCTAATAACATCACGCTACGACCCATAGGAGCGGAGCAGCAATGGGAAATGTTGCAAAAACGGGGAAAATTTACGCAGACGAAGTTGCGCGGGACAGATAAAATAATCGGAAGAACTTTTGACATAATAAATTTGGAAACATGTTTAGTCAGGATATGATTGCTAAAAACTGGCAACTAAATACCGTGTTTTAAATGCTTTAACCTGTAGCTGAAGCGTTAGTTGGATTGTGATAATTTTCAAAACAACTAATCCAAAGTTTGTAATGAAGATTAAACTTAGCCTTAAACTTAGGGAAGGAAGAAGTTTGGAGAACTAGAAACCTCAAGTCCAAAAGAAACAATATTAAGATTTTTTATTGTTACAGTGGCTGATAAAATCTTGTTCAGAGCATTCAAAATAGCCTTAATAGTAACATTAGCACGAGAAAGCTGTGGTGCTGTACCAGTACTTAACTTTGCTGGAACAATATTCGATTTGGCATCAAAGGACACTGGTCTAGTGTTGTCTCCTAACCAACAGGCGATGATGTTGGGAGCTGTGCAAGTTTTTGGTGCGATATTGGCTATTGGATTGGTGGAGAAAGTTGGAAGAAAGGTAAGCGAAAAAAAGCAAAGTGTATATCAACAATCAGAGGAATACAGCTTGCACCCTCTTTCATTACCTACACGAGAATGTGATGCCAAGACGATTAATTTGTAGTAAAAATGTCTTCTTTAAAACAAGAACAGATAACAAAAACAAAAAAAGGACTGATTAAAATTATTTATTTCCAGGGTTTGTTAACTATGACGTCACTGATATCAGGCTTGAGCATGTGTGTGCTCGCGTCCTGGTTCTTGGCGCGTGATTTTTCTGTATTCGCACCTGCTTCGATGCCAATCTTTACTCTCTGCTTGTGTATCTTTTGTGACGCCTTTGGTCTGCAGCCAATATCTGTGGTCTTGAGTACGGAGTTGTTCCCATACAGAGTAAGTTTCTTTGGCTGCTCGATTCCCTCCGTATCAGAAGGGCAATTTAGTAAAATGTCTTTGTAGGTTGGTCGTCATAACGGCAAAATGACTGACTAGTAAAACGTCTGAAATTTCAAATCGTCATACTAGTAGAACGTCTGAAATGGAAAATGTCATGTTAGGCAAAAGGACTTGGCTGTACATTCAAGCCTAATGCATTCTATAAAAGTAGGTATTCTACTCCAGATTAAATACTCCTTTGTTTTCCTTATTATAAATGGGACTGGCTTGATCTAGTACTGGCCAGTTTTAGATGTAATAATATGACAATCAAATCATGTCTATCAAATATACAATTTAAATATATTGTTATATGGAGAATTGTTTTACATTTTTGCAAATATAAAATGGAAGAAAATAAGGACCAGTTTATTTTTATAACCAGTCAAAAGGGTAAAAATGTTTTACTCCGAGATGGTTATAGATACAACCAGAGTGTTAAAAATAAGAATGGTACGAGTTTTTGGAGATGTTCAAAGAGAGATGAGTGCAGTGCTTCTTTGACATTGAACGCGAATAAAACAGAAATCATCCGGGAAATTTTACATTCATGCAAAAGGCAAAAAGAGAAGAATGAATTCGATTATATAATGGATAAGTGTAAAACGGAATGTTGTAGAAAATTTACTCCTGTTACGAAAATATTTGAGCATCACTTTGCAAAATCTAATCTCGACATCTTGCCATGCAGTGACTCCAAAAAAGATACATTATATCGAGCTCGGCGAAAATTTTTGCAAGTACAAAAAACTGATTTTTCTAATATAAGTGAAGTTGAAATACCAGCATTATTAGCCAATGACTTTCTTTATTGTGTGGATGGGACGGAAAATGACAAAATATTTGTTTTTGTAACAAAATTTATTCAACGAACAATGGCGAATTTAAATAATGGTGATGCATGGTATTTCGGAGACGGTACTTTTAAGGTTCCAATACCATTCTACCAATTATATTCACTTCATGTTGATATAGACAGTTGTAAGGAGACCACCAATGTTGTACCTATAATTTTCATGTTGTTACCAAATAAAACACAATCTACTTACGAACGAATGTTTTCCATAATCAAGTATCGTTTCGGAATTGCCATAAAACATTTCAAATGTGACTATGAGGTTGCACAGATCAATGCTTTTCAAATAGTATTCCCCGATTCAGAACTGACAGGGTGCTACTATCATTTTAACCAGGCGGTATGGCGCAAATCTCGTAAATTGAATGTAACTAATACGAAACAGGAAAGAGAGACAACACGATTGTCTGCCAACCTTCCACTGCTTCCATCAATATTTATTCATGAAGTTTGGACTAAAATTACCGAGGAAGCAGTACAAATAGAATCTAATTGCATTTCTGAATTTATTAAGTATTTTAATAAACAGTGGAACCGAACAATATCACCTGTTTTAAACAAAGACACAGAACCAATAATGCATTAGAGGGATGGAACAGGCGTTATAATGCTAGGGTGGGACAAAAAAAGGGTTTACCGTTATATATTCACGCACTGCGTAAAGAAGCTAAATGGCAAGAATTTAAATATAAACGCACAATATTTGAGGGGCAGAAACGGAGGAAGAATGACCGTATTTTTGATGCAAAATATAAAAGGGAAGTGAGAAAATTGGAAGAAAATGAAATTTCCCCCTATAATTTTTTAAAACGTGTGACTCATTTAAATCGCATTATTTTCGGAGACGATTGCTAAACTACAAATTGCGCGAGCAGTTTGTAAGTGTTAATTAAATATCTACCTTATTCCGTTTCTACAAGTACCTACAAGACGCAGACCGGCGCGCATGTTCAAACCGGTTTTCTCGAAGCACGTGATTTATTTTTTAATCTATAACATTTCTAAATGTTACTAGGTTCAGGAAAAACATTTTTGTTATTAAAGAAAAATATATAATATTTTAAATTTATCTTTGATTTATTTTGTTTATCAGTGTACCAGGTCTTTTGCCTAACATGACATTTTCCATTTCAGACGTTCTACTAGTATGACGATTTGAAATTTCAGACGTTTTACTAGTCAGTCATTTTGCCGTTATGACGACCAACCTACAAAGACATTTTACTAAATTGCCCTTCTGATACGGAGGGGCTCGATTACGTTACTTTTAATAAAATGTACCTTGATGAAATCTTGTAATGTTAGCAATAACTGTCGCATCGGCCGTGAGCGTCAGTCACATGTCGTAAGCCGCGCGCGGCTCGCGATCGGCCGCGATGCACGGAAATGAACCTATTGCGTTTACAAATTACGTTCCCCTTAAATTAAAATTAGAATTACAACTGTAAATATGAACACAAAAAAACATAGCTACCTCTTGAGTGCCCAAGAAATGGTGATTTCAATAGCTCAAGTAATTGAGCTATTGAAATCACCATTTCTTTCGACATTCATTTTCACCATTTCGAAACTGAAAAAATATTAAGATAATAGTAATATTATCTTAATATTTTTTCAGTTTCAATTCATGATGTGATAATATTTGTAATTTCAGTATCGGGGTACAGTAATGGCAGTAATAATGGCAGCAGCAGCTGTAATTGACTTCTTGCAAATGATAGTCTTTAAGTTAGTGATCAAAAACGTACCATACACAGCTTTCTACTTCTTTGGAGCAGTATGTTTATTTACAGCTGCTTACACAATAATGGTAATACCTGAAACTAAAGCGAGAAGTCGACCAGAGATTTACGAAGACTTGAAGACCAAGAAAGAGAAAGAAACGGAAATGGGAAATAAATAACGAGATTATAATAGTTTTTACAAATCTTTGTTTCATTATTTTTACCCGATCTACTAACAAGATGTGTAAAAACAATCTAGTAAAAATTGTGGTAAGACTAATCCGTATCTGTCTTGGGGGGTACCACCACAGTGTCAGTTCTTCCGTTAAATAATTAAAAAGTTGTGAAATCACTGCGGATAAGACTTAGAAACGAATGTCTTAAATAAGGTACTTCTCATTTGAGACATTACTTCTTAAGTATTTTTTATTTTCTTTCATTAATTTATTTGTTTTCATTATTTCTTCACATTACGTATAAAATAGCAATCTATAACCAAAAGTCACTTTTGTGTCAATATGTCCTTATGTAACAAAACAGCCAAGCTAGACATTTCATGTACGATGTTAGGGGGTTTGTAGAGAACTTCTCACTAGAATTCACGCAGGACGCTAGAGAATTAGAGAGTATTAACCCTTACACGGGCCCCATGTATCTAGATGTGCTACGTAAAATTTGAATACGGTTTCATGTTCGTGAAGCAATGTAGAATACGATATCAACAAAATAAATCCCAATTTAACAAAAAAAACATGTGGTTAAAATTTGCACTCTGCCTGTTTCGTGGATTTGTGTTATCTGACAGTTTGTTTCCATTCCACCACTTCATTGATTTTGAATTTTAGCTTTAGTCGCGAGTTCGAAATTTATGTTGCGCTCAGATAACGCGTTCATTTTGGCACGGATCTGAGCAGTTAGCGACATGAATTCCATTTTGAATACGTCCTCTTGCGTCAACTATCGCGCGTGTACTGGGCGCGGCAATGGTGGTCCTAGTACCTCGACTTGCGCGCAAATCGCACAGCAAACGCGCGAGTAATCAAGTCTCGCAGCTTGAACGCGATTTACGCGCGAACGTCAAAACGCGCGACTGCATGTGACGGAATTGTATCAATTTCTAGTAGTATCTCACAAACGAGCGTTTTGAAACACGCGATTAAAAACGCGTCATCTGGACAAGCTCACCGACTTTCGACACGCTTCCACTACCACCGAATTTTGAATTTATATTTTTTCTATTGGTTGCGTAAAACTTAAAAAAAGAACTATTTATATAATGAAATACGTTTAGTAAATAAGAATGTATTACATACATCGTTTAAAATTAACAAAAACACAACTTTTCGTGAACTAAACAAAAACTAAACAACGTAAAATTCTCTACTTACGAGTATATCTGTAATTTTAGTGAATAATTCACCACCACATACTTTACAGTACAAGTCGTACAAAGCTACATCGTCGCTTAAAAAAGTCTCAACGATTGTTTGTGACCGTATTCTTCACAGGATGTCACTGGCCTAACTCCTTCATCCCTTAGCGATATTGTTTCGTCCGGTAATCTTTCCAAAAATAAATCTACGACTACCGTTGCTGGTAGTCTTAGTTTGTAAAATATTAATTGAATATTGAGAAACTGTAAACAAATACAAAAAAAATATCAACACAATAATCCACGCCTGGTCACCACGAAGACAGGCTATGCTAGGCGTAAGGGCTTTGATTCTCACATTTTCGAGGATTGGATTCTTGTAATTTTCTAAATGCTTTTTTATTTGAGTCTGCATGATATCAGCAAATAGATTGTTCACCACGATGAAAAAGTTCAAAGCACGGGTAAATGCAAACGGGAACACTACAAACTCTACACATATAACTGGTTCTTTTGGGAGCTGCTTTAGTACTACAAAATTTGCACCGTTTTGAGGTTGTAGGAATCGGCATATGCAGGCCCACATTTGATAAGCGTATTTCTTTAGGAACTCCAAAAAGATCCCTCTTTTTAACTGTATGAGTTGATGCAATCCGTTTGCGTGAACTGTAATTATTGATTAAGGCTCTTCCAAGTCTTAAACGAAAAGCACAAGTGTCATGATGGTATCGGTATAGTATATACGAATTAATGACTGCGGCTTCTAATAAGTACCAGAATATTCTATGCCAATTCTTATTAGATCTCCGGCCGATGGGATACGAAGACTTTAAATGGTCGAATTTATCGACGCCTCCCATTGTTTTCGTGTATTTACAAATAGCCTTCGGACAATACATGTCTTTTTTAGTTCCATCTTTTTGAGTTCTCTGAATTATTTGGACTTCCCTTGGATCAAATGCATTCGTCGTTACATATACGTCTTTAGAGTCGTGCCATTAGATGACAGATATCGAGGAATCATATTCGTACTTGAATTCTCCAGGTTTTAATTGTTCTACTTTTCTCTTGGGCTTTTCAGTTATAGATGGTGGTATCCCAACTCGGTTCACTCGAAATGTACAAACACAAAATAAACCCCTTTCGCACAGAGCATCTAAGAGTGGCAGGCTTGAAAAGAAGTTGTCAAATGCTAACAGGGTGCCTTGTGGTACTTCTTCACATAATGATAGTACTACTTTATGACCAAGCCCTACTGATTCTTTTTTATTGTCAATTTTTCCTTTATAAATGTCAAAATTGTACAGATAACCAGTTTTGGAGTCGCAGCGTGCCCATACTTTATATCCTCGTTTAATTGGATTCTTCGGCATATACTGTTTAATAGTGCTGCGACCTTTAAGTTTAATCATGCTTTCATCTATAGACTGATGTTTTGATTGCGTTGCATTTTCTGAAAACGTGCGGTTTAATGTAATAATCATATCTTTGATTTTGGACAATTTATCATGCCCCGGATCACTTCGAGGAAGAATGTCGTCATTGTTGCATACATGTAAGTTTTCTAATATTTTTTTTAACCTTTTACAGGTCATAACTTTTTGAATGACGGGGTTGCCATAGAATTCGTCAGTTGACCAGTACAATTCTAGGCTTGGTAAAGGATGAAGCCCCATTATGATAACCATACCAAAAAAAAGCACACAATTCATCGTAGGATACATCGACAAATGTTGCTGATTCTTTTTGTTTTGCATAATGATTAGTATTTTGTACAATTAAGTCCAATAACTGTTCTGGAAATAAGTTGCGAAAGTAATCAATAAGTTGACTTTTATTTGAATAGTCCTTAGATGGCATTAAATCTTCCTCAAAGTTTTTCTCTATGAACGAACCAGTAGCTTGTTCCCAATTTCTTGATTTGGTTTGTCCCTGCATTAAGGTTGATTCATTTTGTTGTGGCCCTGTTTGTGTGTTTCCTGTCAGGATATTCTCGATGTCATCAACATCGTAATTTACCGCTTGCATTTTATCCAGCATATCATTTAAACTATATGATACATTGATATTGCTAGAAATCTCATTATCACTATTTTCATCTGAAGAGCTAAACAACTGCCTTAAATTGTTTTCTATCTCGTCGTTATCACTTTCGCTCATTGTCTCTAAACTTATAAACTATAAAACAATGCAAAATAAATAAATAATTCAGACTCCGATTCAGACTCAGAATTACAAAGCGCACTATAAAGGAGTGATGGATGATAGATTAATTATTATCAATTGTTTATTTCCTATAGACGTCAAATTCAAATGAAAATAGTTTGCAGTACCTACCTACTTATCTATGTACCGTGGAGATTATAATACACACTAAAGTGTAACATACTCGTACTACGATAGTAAAATTGATAGCTCTTTTAAAAATACTCACAAATCAGCGTATAACAGGCCTGTGCTGCGTAGCAAAATATCCTAGATAAGTTGGTATAATGGAAACTGTTACTGTAACTTGCTACTCTAGACGGGCAGAGTGCATATATTTACCACATATGTTGAGACATTATTTACCACAAAATCATAAACAGAGAAATAAAATGAAAATACGAAATAAAAGGTAGACATTCTAGTAATAAAATAATATTTATTTTTGCTCAAAAATTAGAAGGGTTTTTCAGTAAATTCATTTTAATGATGTGGTTTTTAAATAGCCTCTGCTTTAGTAAGGGTTAAGTTAGGGCGTGTAGAGTTAGCAGCTGAGCTTTCCATAAGATCTGATAAGCTTTTTTTTAGAGTGGTGGCAATATGTACCTTAGCGTCATTTAACATGAAAATGTTTTGGTGGGATATCATTTCTTTTTGTTACACACTTGTTATTTAGTATGTTAGTTTTTATTACCCATTATGGTTTATTTTCAGGTTGTTACTTCTTGCATATCAGCAGTTAACTTTTTCATAGCGCACTCACTATTGAAGGATCAACTCGAAGGATAAACGAATTTATTCGAACTATTGCAAACGTCCGCCCGGTTCGACCCGCGATTACAATGTGTCGGCCATCTTTTTATTCCCTCTCCATGTCGGAGTGACATCCGCATGGCAAATGTCAACGTCATGTGATGTCACTACCGAAATTTACATTTTGAATGTCAACCGTCTAAATCGTAAATTGTCATTATCATTTTATAGGTTTATTATTTTTTTAATAGTCGTTCATAAATATTTGTATATGGAGTTTTTCTTATAATAATCGAATTGCATATTGCCTATACCCTCTTCTGTATTTTTGTAAGTTGATGCTCCCATCCACATCGAAGGAGGCTAATCATTTAAAACTTGATTATACTAGTTTACGTACTATGGTTATTGCTTGCGTGAGTTTCATGGTGTAATGGTTGCAGCACCATACTGGCTTATCTCTATATATATAAACATATTGTAAAAAATGGCATTTAAAAAAGTGACCATGAGTTTTATTACTAAGTTATTTTCTCACGGCTTTACTCTTGCCAATTTGGCAGTAGAATCATTTCATTTGTATTTTAAATGAATAAAGTATTTTGACTTTAGATTAGAATAATATTGAGTTCTACAGCCCGGCCATCCTAATTAAGGTGTGTCCTCACACAAGATTTACATCATTTCCATTCTACTAAAACTTACAGATCACAATGAAAATCATACACTGTTTTATGGTAACCCAAATAATAGTGAGGAAATATGAAGGATATGAAAAGCACCCAATATCAGAGAGCAACTTCAACGGCAACAAATTCAAACTTCAACACCTCCTGTAATCAAACAATAATAGCAAATTAAATTCCGATCGTTATAAATTTAAATTTCTTACACTTACTAACAGATCTTACAATAAAAAAAATCCAACAGTAAATTCAAACTTCGACCATTGATTCGACCACATGAACGTCGGCCGCACCGCAAACCTTAGCCGCGCGCGCTCCGCGAACGCCGGACACGATTAATGTTTGTATTATTTTATATACAATAATTTGAATGCTGTCTTCATTGGACTTCAGATTTAGTATTGTAAGTTTGCAATTAATATTGTGTATACTTTTGTCTGTTGTCTGTGTCTGTATCTACTTAATTAAATAAATCTGAACGCTCACAACCTATGGCACCACAGTCTGTCATGATCTAAGTCATTTGAACCCTCATAACCCAAATCACCACAATCTGTCAAGATCTGCGTCATCTGAACGCTCACAGCCCAGGGCACCACAAACCGTCATGAAACGCGTCATCTGAATGTTCACAACTCATGGTACCACAGTCTCAATTCAAATTAAATCATTTACTCACTGAACCAAAACTATTATTAATCGCAATTAAACACATAATTTAGCCTAATTTAACATTGAACATAACACATAGGTACACACTTAATTACATTTAGATAATCAATTTATTACCTTCCATAAAAATAATTACATAAATAATTAATTTTGACTACCTCTGTGGCGCGGTGGGAGTGTATCCGACTGCTACGCAAGAGGTCGTGGGTTCGATCCCACCCCAGGATAAAACTTTGTGTGATGAGCACGATGGTTTATTCTGTGTCTGGGTGTTAATTATCTATAATATGTATGTATTTAGAAATATATAAGTATGTTTATCAGTTGTCTGGTTTCCATAGTACAAGCTCTGCTTAGTTTGGGATCAGATAACGTTGTGTGAGTTGTCCCAAGATATTATTATTATTAATTGACTTTATTTTGTCTACGTTATCAGAACCTAAAGCACTTACACTCTCAATCCATACCGGGATAGTCTATCACGATCTGCGTCATCTGTGTCAAAGACGCAGATCGCGACAGACTGTACCGATATGGGTTGCTAGCGCCTAGCAACCCATATCGGTACAGTCTGTCGCGATCTGCATCATCTGTGTACATATCACTGACACTCCCAACCCACACATACACACACCCAACATAGTCTCCCCCGAACTGTATTATCTACTGACACTTGTGACCACTCTGATCTAAGCACTTACTCGACTATAACAATTAAATTGAACATTATTAAGTATTACCTATTTATTAAGATTCTCATATGTCATTTCGTTTATCATTTTCATCAACGTCGCTATCGTTTTCACTATCTAATTAAAAGCTTGAAATATAACCCTGGATGTATTTGATCAATAAATACCCTAGGCTCTGCGTTGATCAATCAGTCAGGAAAAGTGATTTTATAATGTACTAGCTGTCCCGCGCAACTTCGTATGCGTAAATTTTCCCCGTTTTTGCAACATTTCACGTCGCTACTTCGCTCCTATTAGTCGTAGCGCCGATAAATGGGCTATCCAACAAAAAAAGAATTTTTCAAATCGGACCATTAGTTCCTGAGATTAGCGCGTTTAAACAAACAAACAAAGCAAACAAACAAACTCTTCCGCTTTATAATATTAGTATAGATAGATAATAAACTAATTGTTAAATTATTTAAGTCACAGATTATATTTGCACGCCATAATGTGACCAATATGCGAACTAATAAAAATTTAAAATCTTGTACCTATCATATTTGATTAATTAAATGATCTAATCTAATCTAATCTTGTTTTTTTAGTTACTTAGTATTAATTATTTTTTGGAAGCGGTTCTATTTCTAGTTTGTTTGTAGTTTTACAAACGACTTCAAAAAGGAGGAGGTTCTCAATTCGACTTGTATGATTCGATTTGTATGTTTGTTCACCGATTACGCAAAGACGGCTAGACCGATTTGAAAAAATATTTTTGTGTTTGAAAGCGTATACTTCCAAGTTGGTCCCATTGTTATCAAATCACGATCTGATGATGGGATCCTGGAGAAATCGAGGGAACTCTTTAAATATTAAAGGCAGACCTACAGTGATTTAGGTATATTTCATAGTGATTCGTGCATTTACTCTCAAAAAAAATCAACTGGTGAAGTGGAACTGATGATGAAGACCACAAATGACGAGCGGACGTATTTAATATTTCACGGTTTGCGATGTTACGATGCGATTTGAAAGGGTATACTTCTAAGTTGGTCCCATTGTCATCAGATCACGATCTGATGATGGGATCCTGGAGAAATCGAGGGAACAATTCAAAAATTCAAAACACACCTATAGTGATTTAGGTATATTTCATAGTGATTTGTGCATTTACTATTAAAAATCACCAATTAATGAAGTGTAACTGATGATGAAGACCACAAATGAAGAGTGGATCTATACAATATTTCACAATTTGCGATTTAGTTACTTTAATATGGTATTGAGTAGCAATTATTCTCGTCATACTACTATTACACAATGTAATAGAGCTGATAGTGAACTCCTTAACATTTAACGGCCCTGCATCAGGGCAAGCAATATTTTGTGAAAGGATTTGAGCAGTTGACATAAGCCTATTGTAACATAAGTGAATTACAAACCAACCCACTAAAAATTAAGAAATAAAAAACATTTTTAAAAAAATATTACCGACTTCAAAATTTCAACCAAATCAATATAAGGCAACTAAAAAGCAAACAATAATATTTAACATTTTGTAGTTGGTGCCGAATAAAACATAAAGACATATTTCATGGCACCAACTTCAAAATGTTTAATTTGTTTGTTTTAGGTAGCTATATTATTTCTTTTTAATTGCCATATATTTATTTTTGAAGTCTGTAATATTTTTTTATAAAAACGTTTTTATTTATTTAAGTAACAATAGCTTAAAGTCAACACAAAAATATATTTTTTAAACGGTCTAGCCGTCATCATCCTCGCGAAATCGGTGAATATACATAAAAATACAGACGTCCGTTAAAAATAAGAAAGGTCTGCCCGCCACGTGCTCTTAGAATATTAGAGTCGCTAAAAAGACGTCGACGAAAAAACAATATTTTATTAATATTAAGTACCTACCAGCTAATACCTATATAAATACAAACATTCGACTGAGACAAACACTTCAAGTAGGTAACAATCTGGTATTTCCTATAAGGAAAAATATTTTAAATAGATATTAAGTATAGATAACAAGGAATCCCCGGCCATCGGCGTACCCACAGAATACCTACTAGAATATAATAGGCATAAGGGGATGTGGCCCGCGTCTCGAGCTTTTGGTCAAACGGTCATATGCCTTGTTTGTACGATTGATCGCGTGTCAGTCGACCGAGAACCTTTGACTAATGAGCCCATCAAAATAAAATATAGATTGCTGGCTGCATACATAGCTGGTTTTAGAAACATCGGTTCTAGACGGCTATGTGTGCAGTGTCAAGACTTTCTGTCGTTAATAATGTGTGAAAGAACAGGAAGGTGATAGTCAATGATAAATGTGACCATGCGACGGCTTATGCCATCGTTACCTATGCCTAGAATTTAATAGAAATAATTATCTTTTTGATCTCGCCCTCTGATCCATCTCGCAATCTGAGAAAAATAAAAAAGGAGATGTTGAGACGTAGAAGGAGAGCTAAGTAGTCACACGTAGAACGCTTGGTTTGATGATCAATAAGGGCAGTGGAAGTGAAATGTATATTGAGATCATCTAAACCAACCATCATCTGTGGATCAATACGGCCCTGTTTGCCGATTCCAAGAGTCCCGGAACCACCAGATGTTCTTTAATTCAACAGATTTCTCCACGAATAATCGATGTATTATGCGTATGACGACGATTGGCGTTGCGAATCCTCTGGTTACACCGATCACTACTTATTAGTTTATCTGTTTTAATATTTTAAGTAGTAAGTACCTAAAATCTCACAAACAAATAACGTATGAAAAAACAAAGCTTAGTTTCAAATTATTTATATGTTGATTTAGTTTTTTTAACAATTCCGATAAACTGGCACACCTGTCAATTTATAATTTTATATTAATAGAGAAAAAAATAGTTTAAAAACAAAAACAAGATAAACTTCAAATTCAATATCATGCAGTCGAAGGCACGATATTCAGTTCAACAGAATTCATGAATACCTCCTTCAAATTTAATATTATGCCATATTAAATTTGAAGGGTGAATATCTTGTTTCTGTCTATTTACAGAAGGGCTTTTGCGGTTTTTTTTTTTAGATCAACCCTGCAAAGGACGAGGAAGAAGTTAAATTAAATTAACCCTTTGAAGGTAGAGGAGAGACTTAAATTGGATTAATCCTGTGAAGACAACGATATAGGACGAAGTGTATATAGCATTGTAACTCAACGTAATAAAACTCTAGAGGTAGATATTGCTCTAACTAAAAATGCATAGCAAACATGCGCATCGACAGGCCGCTACATAAGTCTAAAACTATAGACATCAAATAATGATATCTTGCCACAACTGATTCTACATAAGGAAAATATTTGCATGCTTGCTCAAATAAATAAGAAGATGAGATTAATCTTTTATTATGGCGGACAGATATAATTATTTCCTGGTGTAACGCAAACATAAATTCATTATTTGCCATGATTTCATCGTTTTTAATACGCACACATAAAATACATGTACTTACAAATATTACATGATTGTTTGAATTTGCGCATTGATGGACTTATGCATACCTAATGATGTTCATAGCAAGAACATTCGTGGTCATCACTTATTGTAGCAGCGTCGCTCCGGCTTACCGACACAATATAAAACTTATAATTAAGATTACGACTTTATAACACGTGTATTAAAGTACATTTTAAAATGACAAGAGAGTTGACACAAAACGTCTCCTACTTTTTACTTGCCATTATAAAATTTACTTTAACGCACACAATCTAAGTTTTTTTTTAAATTGCAAATTAAGTGCTGTGTCGGAGCGGTAGTGCTCGAATAAGCAATAGCGCTTACACGTATGTAGTATAGTATTCCCTTACTTATGTGAACTTTTTGATCTCTACGTGGTTGAACTTCAAACGCATAGAAATTAAAAAAAGATACGTGCCTAATTTCACTTATGGTCGGAAAGAGATACTTCGATCATCGAAGTAGCGAACATAAGCTACTTGACGTATAAGTTATGAGTGACTGAGATCGTAAAGTCTGTCATGGCATTTTGGAGATAACACAAAGATTCAAAACCTTATAAAGTTCCGTATTAAAATATAATAGTCCTGACACCCAACCCAAATCCTTGGACTTCAGGGTCGTTCGTCATTCGGGACCGAGACCGCGGTCCCAAAAAGTGAATTGAATTGAATTATTTCTTTCATTCGTCATATGACTTTTGACCACAAATGATTAATTGATGTTTGACCACAAATAAAAACGAAAGTTCTTGGCTCAGGAAAGTACAGTCGACACAAAAATTAAAGTAATATAATAAATCAACAAAATATTTATTTCAAAGAAATTCAAAGAAATAAATATTTATCACAGCTTAAATATAAATGGTTTTAGTTATTACTTACTTACCTTACTTAAATCACCTATATGCAAATTATACAAAGGTAATGTTAACATTATACTATAATCATGTAAAATATAATAAATATTTAGTAATAGGTAGACTATTATAGTAATAACTGTTGTATCAGGGTTTTTTAAATATTTTTTAAACATATCTTTATTTCAGATTCTATTAGCTTCTCTGATGATGCAGTTTTTAGTAGAATGGATATGATTAGCACATAGGTGAATAATTGTTCCATTCCTATTTTGCAGATAGTCGTGTTTCAACACCCTTATAAATCTGATTTATCTTTGTTAGTCCTCTTGTGTAATTATTCATAATTGTTAGTAGGTACAAAAGACACCATCTATGATTCCGAATGATGAAATATTTCTGTTATTGTTCTTTTTGATGTTAGTGGTTGATTTCCGTCCGTAAAATAAATAAAACTAGTAAATTAACGACAGTGAATGAATCAATTATTAGGTATCTAAAACAAACAAAAAAAACGAGCAATAGCATGTCGGACCATGCTTAGTGTATAGATCCGCTGCTTTGAATATTTTTTTCAGCAGAAGAGCGTATTTTCATGGCACTTACGCCTTTTTGTTAAGAAACACAGTTTTCAGGCTAACTCAATGACAAATAATTTTAGTTTAAAGTATTTACTGAGCGCTACCTTGGTGATTTTTTTATATTTTTTGGTATACATGAATAGAGTGGCGCCCCTAAAAATATTGATTGTTATATTTATATATTTGGCTATCAATCTAAGAACTACAAGACACCTTTTCACCAAATTTCATCAATATTTATTAAGTAGTCTTTGAGTAAAATGCCTGTGTCGTACGGACGGACAGACAGACAGACATGACGAAACGGATTCCGTTTTTGCCATTTTGGCTACAGAACCCTAAAAACTATACAAAAACATATTTGATTTATCTAATCTACATATTTAGGTACTATTTAGCTCTACCTAATTAGGTTAGCCTTAATGCGTTATCAAATCAATGAGAAACATTTCACTTTGTACGGGAAAACTTTTTTAAAATGTATTTAGAAATAATAGGTAATGCAATTACCTAATCTCACTTTTTTAAAAATAAACTACTTAATGTTATTTTAAACACACACAATTTGTTACACTATCTCAATATATTTCATGCTATCTTTTTTGACAACTGTACTTTAAAAAGAAAAGGTATTTTTTTATATGTGGTCCCATACGATGAATCAAAATAAATAATTAAGTTTAATTCGCTTTTTGGGACCGCCGTCCCGGTCCTTAATGGCGAACGACCCTAAGCTGTCATTTTGCAGAGATTTATTTTGTGATGCAGACAAGAGATAAGAAAGAATGAAGAAACTCGAGCTCAAAGAAATTAACTTCGTCGTTGGCTTAGGGATCAGTTCCACCAAACGGCGCGCATCGCATCACATCGGATCGGAACCAATTTTACAATCTTTAAACGATATTAAATCGTTTACTTTTAAAAAAACGTACCTCTAAAATAAGTAAATATGTCCAAATGACATACTTACTGAATATTAAGCTTATTGATAATAAGCTGAATTTTCAGTAAGTATGTAATTTGGTATGTCTTATGCGTTTTTAAAGTTTTTATTTGTAAGATTTGGTTGATACATTTTTCAGCAATGAAACATTTGTAGTATTGTACAATAAATTAAATGTGCAGTATCTGTTATACTAAGCGTATATGTGTTTGTTCACATTGCACCGCGGCAAATTGATTGCTTCTACCATTTTATACCCTTCGTAAGTTCTAACTAAACAAAAGGTCAGATTTGAATAATTTAAAAATAATTTTACACGTAAATAATCAACCTTAATTATGAAACTATTTTATACTAACATTTAAACTTTCGCGTTGCATGATTATAACTATTTATTATACGGGAATTAACGCGCATTGTTTACTTTAAAATAGCTTGACGTTTCGACCAGGTTGCACCGGCCGTGGTCACAAGCGGACCTAAGGTAAACAATGCGCGTTAATTCCCGTATAATAAATAGTGAAACTATTTTATACCCTTCGTAAGTTCTAACTAAACAAAAGGTCAGATTTGAATAATTTAAAAATAATTTTACACGTAAATAATCAACCTTAATTATGAAACTATTTTATACTAACATTTAAACTTTCGCGTTGCATGATTATAACTATTTATTATACGGGAATTAACGTAGTCCACTTGTGACCACGGCCGATGCAACCTGGTCGAAACGTCAAGCTATTTTAAGGTAAACAATGCGCGTTAATTCCCGTATAATAAATAGTGAAACTATTTTATTTAATTGGTAATGGATTACTAATGTTTAAATTTATGATTTATGATTCTTTTTTAAGTTTTCAATCGAAATACGGGTTTCTACCCGTATTTCGATTGAAAAATTTAAACAGAATGTGGTTTTTGAGTTAACTATAATAGTAAGATATTAGTCTCTCTGGTTTTCTTGTACATAAATGAAAACTTTAAATATGTGGTACATTATTTTGATGTTTTATCAATTGTTTTTACAGCGCACACCAAATAAGAATGTTTAAAAAAAATATAAATTTCTATAAAAAAAAAAATCTATAAATGAAACTTTTTTTTATCGATCCAGTAGTTTTCTAATTTATTCGTTACAAACAAAAATACATTTTTTTTTTATTATATTAGTATGGATATAGATTAGTATTATTATGTAGATAAATTATAGATAGACATGGAAACGCATTTACAAATCGTAGATTATCTTTTGATGTCACTATTGATAAAGATAATTTATCGTTTTTTTTATGACGAAGGGCAGCATATCATAGCAAATATTAGATAAGATGAACATATAAATTCTGATTTGCCTTTATTAATAACTACTGTATAATTCGTTTCTTCAAGTGTGTCAACATGAAGTTAACTTTTGGTAAGTAAGCGAGCGTGAAGCCGTCAAATTTACACATTTTAGTTCATATCTTCCAAACTACTTAACCGATTTTGATAAAACTTACACTTATATGTTCGTAAACTTTTGCGATTTGTGCACATTATAGAATTTTATAAGCTGGGTCTTAATCAAGTTAGTATTTTGTTTTAAGGCTAAATACGTTTGTTTATTGCCCGACGTTTCGACCGTATTGCAACGGCCGTGGTCACGGGTAGTCTACCCGTGACCACGGCCGTTGCAATACGATTAAGACCCGTAGCTTATGAAATTCTATAAAACTTACACTATTCTAGGGAACAGTGTAAGGTTTATCAAAATATGTTTCTCCTATTTTAAATTTCTGATGTTATTATTTTTTGAATAATTCATATTTATTCCAGATCCTAATCTGGAATAAATATCAATTATTAAAAAAATATTCATAATTCAATTTCAATTATCTGAGAAATTATTGGACAAACATACAAACATTTTATTATTTCATAAATCTCTTAAAGGCCTTATTAGATCATCATATTATTATGTCGTCAAAATCACGCAATTTAAAAAAATAAACAATTTGTTATATCCGTACGTATCGGGTACATAACATACTTTTTTAAGATAAATAAGCAAGAATATACATAACATTTGATAATTTAAAATGGGAATATCATTAACTTGACAATTACTGACAGAGATAAATGGAAGAAAATAACGTATTCCGCAGACCCGTGATAAAAACCTTGAAACAGGGTAGACAGATGATGATGATGACGATGATGATGATGATGATGAATGGGATGACCTAAAAGGTCTCTTGTGACTTTTGTCTGATCATGAAGTCGTTACATAATAATCTGGTGTGATGTCCAAGTGCTGCTTTAAATGCTGGTGAATTGCCGCTATATGATATATGTATAGCTGTATCTCGTCCTCTCGCCAAAACGTGCTAATGATTTGGGAACTGTGCCTAATTATGAGTTACTGATTCAAGGGTTTCGGCCCAGAGCATGCAACCTCCCCGGATTAGCATTAGCTGCTTGTTTTTGAATCTGCCCCCGCCTTCCATGGCCATTTTGCAAAGTTGATAAAGTTTTTTATTTACAGTATTCTCGATTCTTCTAATGATGCTGGTGACAGTTTTTGCGAAAGCTCAAGATTATTGCTTATGTCCCGACATTTGGGAACCGGTGTGTGGTAAGGATGGCAAGACTTACGGCAACCAATGCGAGTATGTATCTTAAACATTTACTCTCTTATTCATAACATTTTGTCGTGTTTGGTTTGCGAATCGTCACGTAGATGCGTTAGGTTTGGTAATTTTTTTTTTTTTTTACAGGCTGCGTTGCAATGGAGTTGAGTTGGATTACGAAGGCGAATGTAGTAATCTAAAATTAAAATAAACGCTAAAGCTCGGTTATTTTTTTTCATTACCGCAATTTAGCTGCTATCCCGCACCCGCTGTAGTGGAGCTATACAAATGTATGACAAAGACTCCGCTTCCGCAGTCGCTCTCACTTCGGTTGAGGACGCTGTTTAATGCTGCGTTCGCACGCTTCCATTCAACGCGACATTCAAAGGGCAAAACACAAAACAAGGATGTAAATGTGCTGCTCAACTGTTTGTCTACCTTGTTTGGCCGCCGCCGAGCCGTGCCGAGCTACTTGCGGTGCTGTTCTACACTGCGTATCACGCGTTTATTTAGTTAAAAAAAAAATACTAGTAATCCTGTTAACCCCTCTAGTTGTGTTAGGAGTGGGTTCACGTCGGTAGTATAATGGGTAGGATTCGAACCCATGACCTCACTATTGCGAGACTGAAACCTTAGCCATTAGGCTACCGTCGTTTGAAAACACTTAATGAGGTTGCCCATTGCCGTGTTGTCACTAATTAGATAGTTAAATTATATCGACCGATAAAGAAACGGGGTCAAGGTGGGGGGGGGGGAGGTCGTAATTTTGATGAGGATTTACGTGATTTAATTGATTGAAAACGGGCCAAAGGTACGCCCGTGGTTGCTATACCAAAAGTCGAGACAGGGTATAAAAGTCGTAACTCAAATACGTCACCGTTGTCTGTATAAAATAATGTAGCTATATTCAAGGTCTAGGTCTATCAAGGAACATTTTGCGATTATAAAATATTTGATATTTTAACGCAAACAACGCGTGGCAAATAGGCAGACTTTTCACTCAACGGTCATATTATGGTCAATGTTTTCATCTAATTGAGCATGTAAAAATAAAATTAACTAAGAGAGACTACACATCTATTTGATTGATTAGTCTTTATTAACTCGTTTCATTGATTTTATTATTCTGCAAGTGATGGAATCGTGTCTATTATCCGTGATATATCCGCTAAAATCAATTAATTGATAACT
Organism: Herminia tarsipennalis; assembly: GCA_945859575.2. Classification (NCBI taxonomy): domain Eukaryota; kingdom Metazoa; phylum Arthropoda; class Insecta; order Lepidoptera; family Erebidae; genus Herminia; species Herminia tarsipennalis. The sequence continues at coordinate 18,048,245 of OX243849.2, read as the reverse complement.
ACTTCTAGATAAAATATGTTTACAATTTGTAAAGCGCCTTACCTTGTTCTAGGAATTATCTATATTTTGCGGGAGACTATACAAACATTCAAATCAGTTGTTTTTACTTTTAATAAAAACTAGATAATAGATAATACAAAAAATAATTGATAAATAATACAAACTATGCCTTTATATAATAACTAGCTGTGCTCCGCGATATTATTTGTGGTTTATTAGCCTATGTGTTAATCCAGGGTGTCATCTAACTCCATAACAAATTTTATAAAAATCGCTCCAGCCGTTTAGACGTGAAGAAGTAACAAACATACACACTTACATACTCACAAACTTTAGCCTTTATAATATTAGTGTGATTATGGCATAAACAAATCAACTACTATGACGTGTCATCCCTTTGAATTAAATAATTATATCTCGTATATTAACTGCAAAGCGTGAAAGAGAGAAAAAACTCGTGCGGTATTTGACAGTAATTGTCCACAAACTAGCGTTGTCTCTTTCCAGAGAGTGGTCAATTTTGTGAGGTTATGGCGCAGCCCAGGTCTATACGTCAATGGTTATAATAGTGTCAACATGAAAGTGTCAACATGAAACTTTGTTATGTAAAACCTCACCTACGGGGCGAGTAATGTGTTAAAGACACGTTGTGTTATATTGCCTAAAGACTTTTCATCAACTAATCTTTACTTAATTTAAAATAATGTCGTTTCCCGTGGTCTGTTTGTTTAGATGTTCTAAACTACGCATCGGATTTTGATACGGTTTTTACTATAATTACGATATTTTTTTACCACTCTATCTCTCAAAACGAGTAATCCTTAAAAAACGGTGGACGGTGGAAACGTTTCTGAACAACAGCCCACAGATCATTGCGGACTTTTATTGCATATTCAAAAATGTTATTAAATAGAAAACCAGGTAGTCACGAAAAATGGGTCATTAATATAATAATATTTTCACAACAATTAAAGATAAATCAACCAATCATGCTAATTTGGCAGCAAACTAATGGTGCTAATTTGACTGCTGGAATACTAGCGATGAAGCTCTTGTCGGTTATTAAGGAAAACACTAGCACACACATACTACGTTCGTTTGGAAATCGATATAAAGCTCATAAACCGTGGATATCTAAATCTATTACAAAGCTTGATATATAATATAATAATTTAATATCTTGGGACAACTCACACAACGCTATCTTATCCCAAACTAAGCAGAGCTTGTAGTATGGGAACCACACAACTGATAAACATACTTATATATTTCTAAATACATACATATTATAAATAAATAACACCCAGACACAGACCAGATAAACCATCGTGCTTATCACACAAAGTTTTATCCTGGGTGGGGATCGTACCTCTACCTCTTGCGTAGCAGTCGGATACACTCCCACTGCGCCACAGAGGCAGTCAAAGGGTAATGAAACGCATATTAAAGTAAAAAGATCACCCATGACCATATTTTAAAATAAAATTATTCAACTGCCATAAATTAATTAAACGATTTAAAATAGAATACTACCAGGACCAACTAACCAAAATGAAAAAAAAACATTATAAACACCTGGAAAATCAGGAGGTTTGTAACACTGAAAACAAAAACACTATTCCTTACGAATTGCTCAGTCTATTAAATACACCTGTTAATTCCGTCAAGATTGTCTACTTCACAGCAATTGGCAGTACCTACGTTGGCCAGTGAAATAAACGGACAAGATCTAGCTTGTTTGCCTAAAACTAAAAACCCAAGCCCTTATTCAATGGCTTTTAGCCACACAGACCCTCAATTTTTTTTAAAATAGTGTTAGGGTTGAGATCGTATAGTGCCCCTGCGTGGGATAAAATTACAACTGATATTATACAACAAAATATCACCCCACTATCATGTTTACTTATATACCTGCGCGCCCTAAGCCTGGAAACAGGCACTTTCCCTACTATTTTCAAAAAAGCAATTTCACCTATGTGAAAAAGGTCTGATGAAAAACATAACCTTTCAAACTACAGACCAAAATCTCTTATTTCTAGTGTTTCAATAATATTAGAAAAGCTAGTTCATATACGTATCATCGGATACTTAGAAAACGCACAATAATCAATTCGCCTTCAAGAGAGGAAGTTAGCTTGGCTTAACAAGTGTCCTAACGGAGTAAATGGAAAAAGGGGAGATGTGTGTGTGTTGAAGTCTTTCTAGACCTCCAAAAAGCTTTCGACACTGTCTCTACTATAATTATTTTGTCTGGGCTGGAAAATATCGACATTGTCTATTACCTTGAAGTAAAAACTTTTTTGCATGTAGTTGATGTACATATATCTACTTTCATAATGAAAAACTTTTTATTTCTAGCTTACATCTATTTGATTTCCTACACGTTTAAAACAATATATTTGGAATTGCGTGATTTTCACATATGATGATGGATTAGGGCTTTTCGAAAAAAAACTAAAAATATAGATACCCACATTCACGTCTATTCACACGCTTAGCGCCCGTGTTCGTGCCCGTTAAAAGTGGCTTTAAATACGAGCATGTGAACCCAACTAGGATTGACTACCAACCAAATATAATCATATCTAAGTAAGAAAAAAATAGTCATAACCTTCCGACGTCATTTTTGATAAAAAAGACAATAGTAAAGATGACGATTGCGGCTTTATCTATTACGAAGGCAGAGTAAAGTACCGGTTTTTATAAATATCAACACGAACTACTGACACATCACGCTCGGAGATATAAGAATGAATTTTTCCTCATATCAACCAGTCGAGAATCCGTTCCTTTGCTGACAAGATGAAGCTTACTTTTGGTAAGTCTTTTTGTGTTACTACTTTTAATAGGCTTAACTCATTATAGGTAGATTACACGAAACAGGGTTAGGCTCTCTCAAAAAATTATATGAGAAAACTTAAATATTAGGACACGAAAAATAGTATGACTAGCTAAAGAGTTCTTCTAGTAGACGATGAAAAGAAATTTAATTGATAAGATCTTGGGACAACTCATACAATGCTGTCTGACCCTAAACTAAGCAGAGCTTGTACTACGGAAACCTACTCATGTATTTCTAAATACATACATATTATAGAATAACACCCAGACACAGAATAAACCATCGTGCTCATCACACAAAGTATTATCCTAGGTGGGGTACGAATCCAAGACCTCCAGTTTCGCAGTCAGGGTAACTAACCACTAGACCAACAGGCCAGTCAAAATAACATAAGATTCCGTTTTGCCATTTTGGCTACGGAACCCTAAAAACGAGGATTTTCGTATTGTCATAGTTATGGCGTTCGTAATCTAACTTAAATACGAATTAATATTCGACTTTATTTTGCCACAGTTTGCACCGCGGGGCACGTCGAGATTTCTAAAAAAAAACACGCACCGCTCCTAGCTGTCGCGTGCGTAAATCCGTATGATCGAAAACTATACGTACAGTATGAGGAAGCGGGGGCGCGGACTCATTAGAGTGGCTGAGTAGTATGTAAGAACGATAAATTTAAAGCATCACAACTATTTTTTTATCTTTTTTTTTTTAATGCCCTGAATTTAACTCGACCGATTCGTATACTTTATACACCTAGGTGAATTAAATGCAATTAACTTAATTCACCCATTCTTACGAGTATTACGATACAAAAGCCGCAATCGATTATTGAAATGTTTTGCTACTGCATTACTATTTTCGTAAACGAAATATGCAAAAATCAATGGTACTTAGGTCTTTCATGTTATGTTGTATGAATACAGATTATTTAATAGTTGGTTATGTAATTATCTATCTATACTTATAATAAATCTGTAGAGAGGTCAATTCTGTACATGAAATATATTTCCAAAATAACTATCAGGGGGTGATAAGGGATCGATACTGATGCCAAAAATGCAATCAGTAAAATTTTTGTCTGTCTGTCTGTCTGTCTGTATAACCGTTATAGAAACAAAAACTACTCGACGGATTTTAACGAAACTTGGTACAATTATTTTTCATACTCCTGAGTAGGTTATAGTATACTTTTCATCACGCTACAATCAATAGGAGCAGAGCAGTGAAGGAAAACGGGAGAAGTTACTCCATTTTTTAAGCTTTCGTCGCGTGTGCAACCGTAATGGTTAAAGCTACACACAAATCACGTATGACGGAAATGTTCTCCTTAAAATTATATAAAAAATATCCCACGACAGCATATGTCTATCTTTTATGGTTGACTCACAATATCACGTGTAACTCCGGATAGCTTAGTAGTTCGAAACTTTCTGATTATATTTGTCTACTCTTACGTTTATAACACTCTCAGTCATCCCTAATTAAAAAAGTTAACATAATTAACTATTCCATAAAAAATACTAATAGAAATCGGTATAGAAACACCAAAGTTATATATGAAATACGCTAATAATAAGCCATCGCGCGTGCATACTGAATCATGCTATCTATCTATATCTATACATATAATAAAATTGTAAATTTCACGTGTCTGTACATGGCCGAACATAGTGAAAAAAAAATATTGGGAAATGTTCGAAAAGAGTATTTAAACACATTCCTACATTTTTAGAAATGTCTGTCTGTTTGTTTGAACACGCATCACGCAATAACTATTGGACAGATTCGGTTGAAATTTTGTATGTGTATTCTAATAAGTCTGGAAGTCTCTTAACATAAAGGCTTTAATTTATCACGCTATTTCCCATAGGAGCTAAGCAATGACGGATAATGTCTGTAGCTATTTATCGTTATAAAACAATAACTGCTTGACGGATCTTCATGAAAATTTTATGGTAAATACTATATTCATTGTAGTTTTATTGTAAATACTATAGGTCATTACTTGCACTTTAAATCATTATGCTATCGTCTATGGGGAGTGAGCAGCAACGTATGTTTTGTCGAACCATTATGGTTTTTCACAATTTTTTCCACAATAAGACATTATTTACAATTGTAACCCATGGAAACAATAACTTCACGCTAAAACTATTAGGAGCTGAACACAACCTTTTTTAATTTTCTTAAGATCAGCTATTTTAACCGTGTTTGCATCAGCTGAGGTGGTCTATTGGCACAAGTAGCGGTATTAAACGAGCGAGGTCGGAGGATCGACTCCCTAATTGCGAGTCTCTTTTTGTGTTGTGTTGTGTTAAAATTATTTTTATTCTTTTTTTTAAGTATTTTTCTAAATGTATACTTATTTATACAAGTTTTTATTTTCGACTTTAACATGTTTACTTTGTTTAACAAATTTTCATATTAATAATCACTTCCAATAGGCACCTTTATCATTGTTTTGCATGAATAGTGATTATGTTATAAATGTAGAAATGAAAAACAATATTACATTACAAATAAACAGTAATTACTTGATATTTTCTAGAATTTATAAATGTTAATTGCTTAAAAAAAAAATGAAAGATTAAGTCCGCGTTACATCAAAATAAAACACGTGGCGCCATCTGTGATTCGATTTCTTCTGAGTGCCAAAATTGCTTACCTACAAATGTTAATAAACTTTCGCGATTTGTACACATTATGAAAATATATGTATTACGGGTCTTGATCGCGTGAATAATTTATTATATATATCTTTTATTTAAAAAAAAAAAAAAAAAAAAAAAAAAAAAAAAAAAAAAAAAAAGAATCAGGAAAATTGATTTAAAAAAAAAAACTGAAATTCTTACTTAAAGGGATATGAATATATGATGATCTTAATTTGCGACAGGTTGACACACCTATTTTTAAATTCACCAATGTAGACATTATAAAATAATATTTTAATCTTCTAAAGTGAGTGAAAAAAAATATTGAAATAAGTTTAGAAATAGTATTTAAACACAAAAAAAAGATATCTGAGTATATCTTTTAGAAACGTTTAAATGTTGTTTGTTTGTTTAAACACACATCACAGTACCGCGGGAATGCAATGTTTTAAAACTATTTTGCCCCCGCAAAATAGTTTTAAAACATTGCATTCCCGCGGTACAAACACGGACACAAAGTAGGTGTACTTTAGACTCGGAAAAGATCGCTCGGGCAGGACATAACCTGCAAACATAGGGAATCTGTGAGAGTTTTTTCCATCATACCTTTATTACCTATGTATAAATTATCTTGAAGGAGCGGCTAGGTACCTCCGATTAAAAGGTCCGATTTAAAAGTGTCGGAGCCGAAGTTGGAGTCGGAGGTTTAAAATCAATCGGAATTTTCAACCTATCGGAGTCAGAATCGAAGCTCCTTAACTCAAAATTTCGCATAAGTAATTGGGCGGTTTCGAGCTTCATTTAACTCGAAGCCGCCCCAGTACTCGCGTGGCGGGGGAGGGGGGGAATTTTTCAATATTAATAGTATTTGATGTGATGCAAATCACTTTTTTGTCGAGGTGTGGTCGTGGGAATTTTAATAATTTGTCTTCTAACCGTCTGGCGCCATAAACTTTGTCGCCCTTCATTTTGCTGCACTGGGCATTTGCTTGGCTTGCCCTGCCATATGTTGGGCCCTGATTAAAGCTATGCCCAAATATCCATAGATGCCACAGAGCATTGTGGAGCATGTTTACAATATGTTTTACACAGAAGTTGAATTGTAATATAAACTACCTTAATATAAACCCAACTTCCACGCGAACGAAGTCGCGGGCACAGCTAGGGCACAGTCTTTAAATATTACTTTTATTACGGTTTTACAAATCACAAATAAAAATGCGTAATTTTGTGTGTGCCCTACCCTTGTCAAGGATTTTACAAATAATTCGAAAAATACACCCAGGTGTGTACTTATCCCATAAATGATTGTAGAGTTCCCTAGCGAGGGAGATCATATAGTAGGCCCTTCGGCTGTACCACCGATTTAACCCAACAATGCTAATGTTTTGTATTCACAGTATTCACAATTCTCCTCGTGGTGTTGGGAGCGGTGCTGGTCAATACTCAGTGTATCTGCACGGCTGACTATACACCCGTGTGTGGCAAGAATGGCAGGACTTATAGCAATAGTTGCCAGTATGTACAAAGTGTTCAAAAAATCAATTATGAAATTGTGGTTTCAAAATAAGTACAATAATTCCATTATTGAAAAATAGAAAAATTTGAAGTCTAGACCCTGAAATCGAACCCCGGGATTGGCATACAGAAGTCTCGGGTTGATTAGTGGGTCAAATTTTTAAAGTGATTGGCAAGAAATGCGTATAAAAATTACTATAAGTTTCAAAATAAGACTTAAATTTTCATATTTAACAAAGTTTTAATCCATATCAATATTATAAATACGAAAGATTCATTCCAACATTCCCACTTCCGCGGGTAGCGCCTGGCGAAAGCTATAATAGTAACCCTAATCTGTAAAAATTCTTTCAAATACCCATTTGAAAGACTTTTCTATTAAAGGCTTTACTAACATTGCTTTAAAGACAACTTCGGCAGTACAAAGCACAAGCTCTGTGACACGGCTGACTTTACAAACATACAAATTAACAGATACCAAGTACACCCAGACAAAACAATAATTTGTGGATCACACAAAGTAGTGTCCCGTGTGGGAATGAAACCCGCCACCGAAAAAAATTTAATCGTAATATTGTTTACTCTAGATTTTAGTATCGCACCCCATAAAATATTTTCAGAATTAAATAATATTGTACAGCCGATTTTGTTAAAATTTATTATACTTTTAACCTTCTTTTTATCGTAATATGATAAAATATTCAATGGAAATCTGACATATCCATTAAGGCAAGGTGGAGTGGAATATTTTTTCAAACTGGTCACCCATTTATGAACCGATGCTGTAATGTTGAATAACCTCATTGTTTTCTCGATCAGTCACGGATTATAAGGTGATAAATCACCTAATAATCAGGCATCTAATGATGACGACGGAGTGACCCAATTTTACGATTTGTGAATCACTAGCTTTCGTCCGTTGAATTAGGTGTACGCCTATGTCCTTTCCTGGGAATCAGACAATCTCCATTCAAAATTTGCAGCAATCGGTAACCTGACCAACAAAGTTACGTCTACATTAAAATTGTAAAATTAGTTTGGATAAACATATTAAGGACAGATTCGGTGGGGGAGTGGTTAATTAGGTAGTTTTTGTATTACATCACCTATTTTTCCCCTATTTTGCAGCAAGGGATCCCGCCTGAACAGATTATTCGCTATACATTAAAAAAAAATTGTATTTAACTATAATCTTTCCTGTTACAGTATGGGCTGCGCAGGAGTGCAGTTGGCTTACAAAGGCGAATGTGGTAAAAATGTTTGAAAGTATAATATACCAAAAAGTAATAATATTAAAAGTTTTAAATTGAATATGAATATTTTAATTCATCTTTTGATGTTAATCTGAGGAATCCAATACCTGCATTATAGTTGACCAATTAATAAATAAAAAAATCAAGATTCACTCCTTTATTCCCTATGCCTTTGGTGATGTGTTGTCATAGTTATGGCGGTCGTAATCTAGCGTATAAAGAACTGGATAAATATATTTATATTACTAGCTGACCCAAATTAACCCGCTTTTTGCAAAATAGGGGTAAATAAAAAAATAGGGGTTGATCATAGAAGGGTGAAAATTCGGGGTTGTATATATTTTTGAATCCGGTATCATAAAAAAATAAAAATTTACCTAAAAATAAAAATAAAAATTAGGGTTGGAATACCCTTAACATTTAGGGGGATGAAAAATAGATCTTGTCCGATTCTCAGACCTACCCAATATGCACACAAAATTTCATGACAATCGGTCGAGCCGTTTCGGAGAAGTTAAATTACAAACACCGTGACATGAGAATTTTATATATTAGATATGTATATCATGCGCTCCTCCTATTTCGTCCTGCGCTCCTGCGCACTGGTAAGTAATGGTTATGTGCGGTAGAAGGAGGCGCTCGGCCGTGTCGTGTCTGTAGCGCTAAATAAATAATTCTCTCCGCATAATGCTCCCTTAATAAGTAATACTAACTACTAAAGTTACGTAGATACAGCAAGTAACTTGGTATAAAGCCTGTGCAAAAAAATATTATCACGTATAGTTATTTGCTGCTGTTAACAACTATGAGGCGCTGTAACACGTTTTCTATTATTGAATAATAATAATAATAATAATAATTCATTTATCTGCCAGAATGCAGGTGTACATTAGTAAGATCTTACATATAAATTGGCCCATTTACATTCTGCCACTATAAGGCGTGCAAATATTATTTTGGTATTACATTTTCATAAGTAATTAGATCACATTACCTTAATTATGATTAACATTAATTAACTGATGTCAAAATTTAAAAAGTTTGTTATGTCATGGAATTAATAAAATAAATAAAATCAAAAATTGCAATAATAAATAAAAATGGAATTGTAATAATAACTTAAATAAAACTAAATTGGTCTTATTGAAGTAAGATAAAATAAAAAAAATCAAAATAAATTATGTCAAAAATAAATAATTTCAGCATCAATTAGTTGTTGTAATCCAATGTCAATTTATTAATTCTCGGAATCTCATAAATTCATTTTGATCATAAAAACACTTATCATTTAACCAATTCGTTAATTGGTTTTTAAACATTGTTATAGGTAAGTCTTTAAACGAATTGGGCAATTTATTATATACCTTAATAGCATTTAGATATAAGTTCCTTTTATACAATTTTAGTCTACATTTTGGTATACAGAGCTTAAATTTATTTCTAGGCACTACATTTCGCTTAGTTACATCTACATGTTTTGTAAAGTATTCCGGGTATTGGCGTACAAATAGACATTGTTCCTTAATGTACATACAAGGCAATGTTAAAATATTATACTTTTTAAACAATGGTTTGCAACTATCAGTAAACCAGGCGCCATGTATTGCGCGCACACATTTTTTTTGTGCTCTAAATACTTTCCCAATTTCCACCGAATTACCCCACAATACAAGACCGTATGATAGAAGTGATGAGACATATCCATGATATGCACAGATAGCTGCTTCAATTGACACCGTGAGTCTTAATCTTTTTAGTGCAAATACAAATCTGTCAAGTTTGTCACAAACGTACTCGACGTGTGTTTTCCAACTACAATGCCGGTCTAAGTTTATGCCCAAGAATTTAGTGCTTTCAACTTGCTCGATGAAAACGTCTTTACATGTTACATTTAATGGCAAAAGTTTTTTATTGTATGTTTGAAATTGGATCATTTTTGTTTTTTCTATATTTATTTGTAAATTATTAGTGTTTAACCATTTTATGATGTCATTTAAAGCTTTGTTTATTTCAAGTTCGTATATATCTTCTTTTTTAGCTTTTACAATAAGGGTTGTGTCATCGGCAAATAAGATTACGTCGTGGCTAGTGACGTTTGGAAGATCATTAATATACATATTGAATAAAAATAGGCCCAATACACTGCCCTGCGGTACTCCATAGTTATTCTGGATGTATTCACTTCTATACTTTTTTTTCCTTTCATTGAAAATTTTATTGACTTCTACACATTGTACTCTACCACTAAGATATTTATTCAACCAGTCATTCGCTTTTCCTCTTATTCCATATTTCTCTAACTTGTGTAAGAGCACCTGGTGGTCAACAAAATCGAATGCCTTACTCATGTCTAGGAAGACTGCCGAAACTGGTAAGCCATCATCTAGTGCTTTCGTAACAATTTTAATTAAATTGAAGCATGCTAATGAAGTGGTGCTTTTTTGTCTAAAACCAAATTGTTTTCAGCTTTTGTTAGGCTTTCAAATGTCCAAATTCCAATCGCCACAAATTACAATTTTTACAGGCTTTCTAGAGAGTCTTACCAGTAACTGTTCTAGTTTTTCAAGAAATAAATGTATGTTGCAGTTAGGAGTTCTGTATAGACAAATAATTACCATTTTATTTATTTGAATGCCACAACATTCAAAAATAAGTTTACAAGTCAAGTCATTTAAGTTAGTTAAAGTTGTATAAGTTATATTTTTATTTATTAATATGCATACTCCCCCTCTTTTTGCATCACGCGAGTATGATGCCGCTAATTTGTAACCCGGAATCTTTAAAAACATTTCGGTATCTTTTTTAATAAACGTTTCAGTTAAGCATACTACCTCTATTTTAGGACATTTTTCGGACAACTCTTTAATCGCTAATGTTAATTCCTCACTTTTATTTATTGCGCCGGCAATGTTTTGATGAAAGATTGTAAAATTATATTCAACATTATTTTTCTGAACGAAAAAAAATATTTTTGTCCTCTTTTTTCACAGATTTTACGGTACAGTAATTCGTTTCAAAATAATTTATTGTATTCTTTTATTTGTTGGAAGATAACAGCGGTAGCCCTGTTATTTATATTACCTGTGTGTTTAGAAAACATTTCGTAATTATAACTCAGAGGTCTGTTTGTATCAAATGTATAGCAGTATTTAAATCTCTGATTGCTTAGGTACAGAAGTCGATTGAATGCTTCTACTCTTCTGTTAAATAAATTTGCATTATAGTTTAACTTATAATTAGGACTACATACAATGACATTGGTGTGAGTTATTTTTTCCAGTTTAGACTTAATTTTATTTACTAGTTCATTATAATCTTTAGAAAGCAAGAAGTCTCTTTTGCCTATGAAAACAATGCAGTAATCTCTCAATGTAAAATTAATAACTTTTTTGTCTAGCGTTCCGAGAAGTTCCAGTACCCCTGGATTTGGGGAGCAGTAATGACAGATTTTAGCGTTTATAAAATTATTTAAAGCACTTTTTATGAACCTGTTTACATTATTGTCACTAAGTATACATATATTATTACATCCTTCTTGATATGTTGGGCGTTCAGTATCTTGAGGGTGAGAGGTTACGTCATCTGTGTTTCGGAGTGTTGAGTTGTCTGTGTCTTTTAATGCGTCGAAGGTTATTTGTTCCGGATTTTGTATCAATTTATTTATCTGCTTAGTTGATATAATATTTTCTAATGTATTCTGCATTGGCGGTTCTGTTTGTGTTTCCTTATTACAGGTAATAGTTGACAAGTTAGTATCTTGATTAGCCGCTTGTAGCCTTAATTGGGCGTTGTACATGGCATTCACGCAATCTGGTAGGTAATTTCTTTTACGTGCTGATAGTGGTGTTGCAGATTTTCTGTCAGGCGTTGAGCATATTTTTTTAAAGGTTTCTATCTTCTTATAAGAACTTTCCAAATCGGTTTTTAATCGTGTATTCTCTATGTTTAGGTTTTCGTTTGAAGCGACGGAGGAAGGCATAAATGTAGTAACTTACATCGCTTAGATATTTTTTATTACCCAGGAGTTATTACCTTTCTCCCACTAGTACCTTAACACTACTGTAGGAAAGATTCCACACGTGTATATTTACCTCAAGAGTTCAAGAGTATCTTCAATCTATACCAAATAGACATATACATAGATCATTGTAAAACTCATTCTTTTTTTATTTCCTACTAAATATTTAGTACATGGTTCAAAAATCATTTAACATTGCTTTCCATGCTCTTAAAAAAAAGATAACAACGAAATCGAAAGAACAGCAGAAGAAACAGAAAAGATAGTAAAGTGTCCGCCTTTGTAAAATACTTTTGTGCATAAAGTTAATAAATAAAATAAATAAAAAAAGAAGAAAAGAAAGAATTTATCAAAAGATTTAAATTTCACCAGACCCTGTACAAGAAAGATAAAAGCACGCCCTGTGCTAGCTTAGATATGCAAAATGTGTTAAACACTCCATTCGGAAACAACTATATAGTAGAAAATTATCGGTCTACATTGATATAGGTATACGTTACACTCAATGTATTTAACTTAATGTCAGTCTATTATTACTTTTTACAAGAGCGGTACTCGTAAGGGATGAGACTGCTACGTCTGGAATAAAACTGATGGACGATATGGTGCATTTGCACCACATCGTGCTACAGTATGAGAATGGGGTCTCATTAGATTAGCACTAGCTGTCCCGCGCAACTTCGTATGCGTAAATTTACCCCGTTTTTGCAACATTTCTCATTGCTGCTCCGCTCCTATTAGTCGGAGCGTGATGTTATATAGCCTATAGCCTTCACCTATAAATGGGCTATCCAACAGTGAAAGAATTTTTCAATTCGGATCAGTAGTTCCTGAGATTACCGCTTCAAACAAACAAACAATTTTTTTAGCTTTTTAATATTAATATAGATGTGTTTGTTGTTTTTTGTAAAAAATGTAAATTATTGAGCCACTATCAAAACATTGCTTTTTTAAGCGACTCCTGTTACAAAGAGAATAAAACTAATACTGTACTCACTGTACTGCGTTTTGCATTAACGTTACACGTTGGTGTACATTTGAATGTTATTCAAATGAAATATCTAATCCTTGGGGGCTTAGACAAATACCACACACTTCTCTTTCCACATACGCTAACGCGAAAAAATGTATGCATTTGACTTAAGGTTGACAAAACGTCACGCGACTGTTGCTGAATTTGTAAACAAAAACCAACAGTAGCGTGTGCGGAAAAATAAGTGTGTGGAATTTGTCTAAGCCCCCTGGCCATACATACATGCCGGTGGAAGGTAAGCATGCTACGATTGAAAATAAAAATAAGAAAGTTAATAATATGTGGGCTCCGTCACAGTGCCTACAATATTAGAATTCTCGCGACAAAACCCTGGTCCGTACAAAGTCAACATTTTAAATGGAGAAGACTTTATGGGATTTGAGGATATAGACAACCATACTTTTAAAAAAAAACAGAAGATTGATCCAAACTGAAAATTGTGATATTGGCCTAACAAAAGCCAAATTCTATCAAGTATTCTTTGTCACAAGCTACGGCCTCAGAAATATCATGGGATATACTAAGGGATATTTCAGTTCAGTTAAGAAGTAGTAAATCAAACCATAACTGACATCAAAGTGGGCATAGATCAGTTTTTAAAGTCTATATAATATTTTACCATAACACAGGCACTCAATAGAGTTATCTTTCAAAAAGCGTACAAAATCGCAGGTATGCTTAAAGATCCATTTTCGAGCGACGCTGCCGACGACGTGCGGCTAACGCGCGCCCCCGCGATTGGCCACGATGAACGGAAAGGAACCTATAGCGCGAGCAAAACCCGAGTGGCGTTTTGCTTTAATCAATGTATTCAGAAGTAGAATTGACATTTTGAAGGCCAGAACTATGGGAAAACAGCTATGTGCCCCGCGGTGATAAAATCATGGCCTTTAAAGGCGTGGTTAAGCCGGTCGTTTCTGGGTGGTATAGCGGTGATACCCTGATACCCTAATTCATATTTTGCATTAAGTTGATGCCACTGTACGGCTAAAGTTCAGTAGTATATTACTCTCGATATGATACCCCCATTTTTTCTTAGATAAAGAATCTCCAAAGGCCTCCACGCATCGTCCTCCCAATCTCTATGCTTGGAAATTATAGCTTCCGTATGGAACATTGTTTCTATGAATTTTAGTTAATTTTAACAAAACCATTTGAGCCGTTATTGAGAACAATGAAACATTTTGAAGTTGGTGCCTAAAACATAAAATTGCATTTCCTGGCACCAATTTCAAAATGTTTAATTATTTTTTGTTGTTGTACCAATATTATTTTTTGGTCTTTAGTTTAACTTATACTTATTTTAGAAGTCGGTTTTTACTTTTAAATATCTCCAGATACAGCTACTTTACAATTATGTAATACTCGTAGTATAGATAGATGATATTATTTAAGCTAATGAAATATAACTATATATTATGATGATAATATTAATTTAGTTATGTCACACTTTTTTAGTTTTATTAAGTAAATAAAGAAGGCTTTATTATTATAATTATTTATTTGTGGTAAGCAGTACTTCAGTTAATTCTGCTCAAAAACCTTCGACTTTTTGAAGGACCAATTTTTTTTCAGATCGTTTAAAGACGTGATGTTTGTTGTTTTGATTTTAATTTTGTCGAATATTTTTTTGTGACATCATATTTTGTCCGCATCTACCTACCTAACTACCTCAACTGTGTGACCGATACCTTATCCTGATGGCTAAGGCATCGGTCTCGCAATTGTGAAGTCGCAGGTTCGAATTCAACCCATTGTTGACTGCCTCTGTGGCGCGGTGGGAGTGTGTCCGACTGCTACGCAAGAGGCTATCGTGGGTTCGATTCCCACCCGGGATAAAACTTTGTGTGATGAGCACGATGGTTTATTCTGTTTCTGGGTGAAATTTATCTATAATATGTATGTTTTTCGAAATATTTAAGTATATTTATCAGTTGTCTGGTTACCATAGTACAAGCTCTGCTTGGTTTGGATTCAGATGACGTTGTGTGAGTTGTCCCAAGATATTATTATTATTATACAACCGACGTAAACCAACTCCTAACACAAGCCTTTGAGCTTGCTGGAGGGGTTAACAAGTTTGCAAGTAGCTAATGTGGGACTCAATCATACATTTCTAAAAAAAAAATACTTTAACAAAAGACAGTTGCAGGTAATTTTTTTTTTTGAGTATATAAATTGAAACAGAAAAATAAATTTCCGATAAAAAGGCAATAGTAAGAACATCGACTACGACTTTATCAGCTGTGGCAATGTAAAATACCGGTTATTAAATAGATAAAGACACGAACAAGACATAATATAGTACGTTTGAACTTATAACAATGTAATTTTCTCTTGTATCAAGCCAGTCTACAATTCGTCCTTTTTCTGACAAGATGAAATTTACTTTCGGTAAGTCTTTTCGATGTGGCAAATACCATAGGTGATTTATATTAGGTACAAAGTGATATTAGGAGAGGCCTATTTCCAGCTGTAACCCAATACGCACTGACGATGATGACAAGTTTTTTGCTGTCTTATCCATCCGCCCGGCATCCATCCATCACAAGGGTATATATTTTAAACCGTAATAGATAGGCACTTTTAATTCAGTGCATATATTACCTATTAAGACTATTAAAATGACAAATAAAGCTTAGCATTCTTTTGGTGAGTACAGAACCTACCGTGTTGGAGTTTGCTCTGTCTTCGCACGAACTTTACTTCACCATCTTTTTTTTCATTCATCATTCATCAAAAAACTACTCGTAACTGTCCCGCGCAACATCGTCTGCGTAAATTTTCCCCGTTTATGCAACATTTCTCATTACTGCACCGCTCGTATTGGTCGTAGCGTTATGTTATATAGTCTATACCCTTCCTCGATAAATGGGCTATTCAACAGTGAAAGAATTTTTCAATTCAGACTAGTAGTTCCTGAGATTATCGCGTTCAAACAAACAAACTCTTCAGCTTTATAATAGAAGTATAGATACGAGTAAGTATTATACTTAAAAATCATTCGTAAAAAAATATCTAAATGATAATGCAAACCGCATCTAATCCGTTGCGTAGTTTAGAAGATCTAAGCGTGTTTATACTAGGTACGTAAAGATTCAAGTGATAATGACGTGATGTATGATTTGTAGTTTACATGATTATCCTCGTGATGTTGGGAGCAGTGTTTGTGAATACAGCTTGCAACTGTCCCACTGACTACACGCCCGTGTGCGGCACGAATAACAGGACTTACAGCAATGATTGCAGGTATGTATAATCCACAACACATGGAGGCGTGAGAATTGCACTACGTTCAGCAGATGCGTCATCATGAAACTACAACCGCTGACAAGAGTGAACGACTAAAGAGAGATGTATAATCCAAACTAATAATGTGATAGCAACTACGTCTGCCTGTCTGTTTGTAACGCTAAATAAAATTTGGTATGGAGATAGTTTGAATCACTGAAAAGGACATGACATCGCGATAACCGACATTCACGAGGGCGGAGCCGCGTGCACATGCAAGTCGTTTGTGAGTCGTCCAAACGTACGTTTGGACAACTCATGATTGAAACAAGAATCCCAAACTAGGCAGCCAGACAATTGATAAAAAAACTGGTGTTTTTGTAAATGGACTAGACACAGCATGAACAATCGTGCACATACTAGGTGGTCGAATTGAATCGATAGTCAGGGTACCTATTAACCATTAGATTATGAGGCCAGTTAATAGATTGCGTTTAGTCCACGGCTTCGCCCGCCCGGTCACTGATACAAAATTACAGACCACTTCAAACCACTTCGGAATGCGTTTCGAGATACCTTGAGCGATGTCTATGTGTGGCTTGAGAAATTCTTTCTTATCCTTTGCTTACAATAGGAATTTCTAAAATGTTAGATTTCTAAGAGACAACTCCCGCAGTCAGGTACAAGTCACGAACTCGTGTGCTGCCTAGCGTAACAGGGCCTGTGTAAGGCTTTCGCGGGCTGCTTCCCGTGCTCCCGTCCGAATGTACTACTCTCTCGTCTGATTATGTTGTTTTAAGTTTTTTACTGGAATCTTTCTATTACAGTCTGGGCTGCGCAGGAGTGCAGTTGGCTTACAGCGGCGCATGTGGCAGTAACATATGAATATGAATTGTATGAAAATGTATTTTAAATAAATACATATATTAACGAGTTTTTTTTACAATTTGTGTTGTACAAAGATGGACTAAATGCTGAAAGCATTCTCTGCCAGTATTCCTTTAGGTGACATAAAGAAACGAATATGTAGGTGCAGCTTGTAGAAAGCTAAATAACGACGAATAATAATAAAGAATATTATATAAATAGTCGAGAAACGAAAAATGGTGTTATATACAAAATACATACAAAAATACATAAGTAATATTAACATACATACACATTCAAAACTATATATTATTTACATACATACATATATTGTATACAAACATACATACTTAATGTAATAAATTGTGAACATTGTGGAGATTCAGCTGAACAGTTGAGAAACAGCGTACGAACTTTAATTTTAAAAATGAAATGGTTGGATGCCACCATGAATTCGGGCGTGGGGCTGCGCCTTCCAGAGTACAACACATTGGGCGAAAAAAGAGGATCCCTCGAATTCAGTAGAATGAGCGGGGCATAAAAATAACAGATTGTTAGAAAAACGGAAATCTCTGCTGTAGTTATAGCACAATAATTAAAAGCTCGAATAAAGGGTAGTGAGAACGCGGAAAAAAATCCGCTGCCGAATAGGGAGCCATTTCAGTTCAGTACGGTCATACTAACGAAGGTTAAAAATAAATTTAATGCAATAGTTTAGAAGTCGATCGTATTTATTGCGAAGATCTGCATTCAGATCAGGATAGCATACGTCATCATAGTCAAGCAGGGGAAAAATCCACGTCTAATTGAGCATAAGTTTAGTTTTAAATGGAAGAAAATTCTTCAGACGTTACAAAGTACCCATAACCACTAGTTACCCACCATACACTAGTTACCTGAGCTTGCCAGTTGAGGTTTGTGTCTAGTAAAATGCTGACAGATGAACTAAGAGGAATATTAGAGCCGTTAAAGATGACTGGTGGTAACGAGCCGGTGTTGAGTTGGCTTAAAATTAACAATTTCCTGGTATTTGGACGGGTTCACAATAAAGCCGAATCTATCTGACCATGTTTTAAAAGCGGCAAAGTCACCGTTGATTTTTGTGATGGCCTCATATAACTCATTCATATTGGCTTGAGCGCTTAACTGCAGAGTCATCAGCGTAAATGTAATACGTACACTAAAGGACTTTATTAATAAGATCATTAAAAATGGAAAACAAAAGAAGAGAAAGAATTCCGCGTTGAGGAATACCAGCGTCAAGATTGTGGTATCTTGAGGAAGAATCGTTTTAAGTGCACTGACTGCTGGCGTCTCCAAAGATAGGACGATAACTTCTGCCCGACGCACACTCCGCGCAGTACTTGCTTATTAAATTCTTTCGTGTAATTATGTTATTTCGTAAATGTTAGTTTCTGTTTCTATATTACTCAATAATCGTGCTTTCCTGTATCTTTATTTCTTTTCTATCTATTCTATAAACCTACTAGTTTTTGTGTAAATTCTACCTACTCTTGTGTACCTATTTCTAATTTCTAATTTGTGTTTCGGACAATACACGTTAATTTGGTTGAAGAAATAACTTTGTTTAATTACACAACCCGGTGGACAGTAGGAAAACAACAGGCCTCTCCAATTGCACGCCACTTTGTTCTATCTTCGGCTTCCAGCGCCTGCCCGCCGTTTTGCGTAAATCATCACTTCACCTGGCCTGAGGGCGTTTTACGTTTGCCGAGACGCGGTCTCCACTGAAGAACTCGTTTCGGTTCTCCGGCTAATATGGCCAGCCCACTGCCACTTCAGCTTGCTAATCCGGTGGGCTATGTCGATAACTTTGGTTCTCTGCCAAATCACCTCATTTCTGCCCTTTCCATAGCCCGCTGAGCGACTTTGAACTTGTGGACCAGCCGTACCGTCAGTGTCCAGGTTTTGGCTCCGTATGTCATGACGGGTAGGACGCACTGACTTAACTTCTTTCTAGTGCTGTGTAATTTACACTAAAACTAGACGTCAAGGAAAATGAGCTTGAAAATGTTATTTTAGAAAATATTTATCTGAAAAATCAAATACACCAACTGTTTAAAGAAATGGATTTTTTTAAGACAATTATGCTCCAGCTCGATATCATCGCTTAGGAAAGTTAAACGCAAACAACACAAAAGCCGTCGTTTCACCGACAATTTGTACAATAGCCCGTTGTTCGAACTCCCCCTGACTCAATCGCAGTTTAACAACTAACTTCCAAAAAATTATATAAACAACAGGAATGACACAAAAAATACAGTCCCTTATTGAGATTAATAATTCTATGCACAATAGTATAATAAAGATCGCGAGAAAAATTACAACTCCTCACAAAACATGAATACCAATATATCGAAGAGAAGAGTGCTTGTTTTAGCTGCACGGCTTGCGGGAAGTATAACAAAATCTTCTTGGGAACGAATTCGCTATATGTGATAGTCAATTCTTTGTATTTTAAACCGTACTTTACCAGATACGCACTATATTTCAAGTACCAAATGGATACAATATGTAGTGGCTGTAATGCCGTAATTAAGGATTTTTTTTATGGAATGTTCGCAAGAAGAACTGCAAGAAAGAAATTCACTTGAAGTCCCTTGCTTTAACAAAGGACAAAGCTGCGGCTTTCACGAAAGATTATAAGGAACAATGGGTTTGTCCTGAATGCGCCTGTACAAGACCGAAAAAAATAAGGACAAATGATTAATACAGGAATTTTAACGCAATATGACAACTCGGCTGGAGGAACAACGAAAGGATGGAAATGTGAGATCTTCAGATAATGCTGAAAAGTCAGGACTAGAAAAAGAAGGGAAGTGGACAGTCGTAAAAGTTAAAAACAAAAGACACTCAAACACTGAAGTCAAGAAAGGTGGAAATGCAAGCGCTAACAAAAAGAAAAAATACTTACATTTATAGCGTTTGCAGAAAAAGACAACCTTAGAAAATTCAGAAAAACAAGTCAGGAAAATTTATAAAGAGGAAACTATACAAATGACAGTAGATGAAATAAAACAAGATAGAGAGAGATTACGCCTCCTCCTCCATATTTACTTTCTGGAACTCCTATAATAATATAGGAGTTCCAGAAAGTAAATATAACAAACTATGTCAGCTCGAAAAGCTGGGCGGTGAACATTGAATTCACGGAGTGGGTGTGGTTTCGAAGGCCACCCAGCAAACCAAAAGTCTCTTAATAAAACCGTGGAGATACTTTATCAAAACGTCCGAGGGTCCGAACTAAGTTAAATTAAATTTTACACAAATATTTCGACTTCAAGTGCAGATTTATTGGCCATCACGGAGACCGGATGCCATGAAACAATTAAAAATTCAGAACTAATTCCGCCGGGATTTACAATTCTACGATGTGACCGGGTGGACGGATGCAAACAGGGCGGTGCGTGTCTCGTGGCTAGAGCTAGTGTGTACATTCGCAACAAACTTTTATTCTTGATTTGTGTTGTTTATATCCCGCCTAATAACAACGACAATAAATACATGTTATTATTTAGATTAATTGAACAGTTTAGCAGTAAATATAAGAAACTTTTAGTTTTAGGTGATTTTAACTTTAATTCGTGTTCTAGAGCAATAAGTAATTATTACGAATACTTTAAAACCTTTTGTGGATTCATTTAGAGTAACGGGGTGGGTAACTATAATGGTCGTCAGTTGGATCTTATTTTGAATACATTCGGCAAGGGAGGATATGCGAGTGTGCGCGCGGCAGACGAATTAGATTAAGAAATGAGCTTAAATTATTTTTATAACACTATTAATTCTATTATAGATATCTGCGTACCAAAAAAAGCGAAGTCGTGTACACTTAAGATACATTTATCCTGAGTGATACACTGATGAAAAAATTCGCGACATAAAATTGAAGGCTCGTTTGCAAAAACAGTATAAGGCAAGTGAATCGCGAACTGATTACGAAGCATTTGCTAAGTGTGGGACATAAACTCCATACAAAATATGTCAAAATTTTACCTCTAGTAGCCAAATCCATCGATAGATAGATTATTGAGACTGGCTGTTAGTCGATAATTACTTGTTGCTAAAAAAGTTAGCAGGCATTGGTTTTACCCCACATTTACTTTACTTTTTTGTCAGTTATATGACTGAGAGGCAACAGTATGTGGAATATGAGAGACAAGTGTCAGAGCCATATTTCACGAAGTCCTGGGTAAGTCAAGGTAGTAACCTAGGTCCATTAGCGTTCCTACAGATGATAAACGATCTGCTAGAAATACCGAAAGACACAAAATGTTTATTGTTTAAATTGTCATACGCTATTAAGAACAATGATGATTGTGACCGGCTTCAAAGGGACATAGACAGAATAGTCAGCTAGAGCAAGGACAATAAGTTTCACGTTCTCAGGTGCGCGTGTTATCTTTTTGGAGTTTATAGTTAGTTGTAGCAGAATATAAGAAGCTTTTAGAGTAGAACAGCTACGGCTAAATGTAGAACTGCTAGGATATAATAAAAAAAACAGTCTCAAGTTTAATATAACCTACTGTAAGACTGTAATGTAGCTTAGTATCGCTTATGGGGCTCAAATAATAGAAATCAATGAAGGACAAGTATTAAATTAAACATAATTCAGTTTAGATAAACATTTAGCACAACATACAGCTAAGGTAAACTCAGTAATACAACTAATTGAAATATTACTATCACATCTTCTGCAGAGCAGTTTTATAAGTATTATACACAATACATACAAGACAATCTTAAAGGCTAATGCAATATCTTGCCATCTGTCCATACACATAACATTACATCTACAAATAATAACCATAAATAGAATCAACAATTAGACAAATCGTACCTTTTCCAGCTAACAACAGTAGAGGAATGAGAGCTATGACAGTCTCTCACTGCCTTTTATACTCATTGGTTATCAAACATAATATTATAAATGTGGGTAGGTACATTCAAACATTTTAATTTAAACTAGATGATATGATAATTAAAATTGCAAAACCAATATTCAGTGATGTACAAATAAT
Source organism: Herminia tarsipennalis (assembly GCA_945859575.2). NCBI lineage: Eukaryota > Metazoa > Arthropoda > Insecta > Lepidoptera > Erebidae > Herminia > Herminia tarsipennalis. The sequence goes on along the minus strand of OX243849.2, from coordinate 18,025,790 downwards.
GCACATCACCTGTTACTTAAACAATGTTAACACAACAGTATAGAAGAAGGTACATAGTGGAATAACAAATAAGTACAATACATGTGGTGATTAGTACTTTCTTACTCATGTGGTACATTTAAACAGATGGTAAGTTAACAATGATGATAGCTTTAAAAAGTGTTACATATTATAAACAACATATAAACAACTGTAGGTAAGTACTTCTTTATAAGATCTAAACTTAGAATCTCAGCATCTCATTACGCTTAAACTTTTAAGCTACACATATTAGAGATTGATACTTCAATTCTCTGATCTCAACATACAACAACATATCCAAATTGATTAATATTATATTTATGGCTATTTACATAGCTATAAATCTATCACGCGTGTTAGATATTGGGCTATATGGCTATATGAATAGCCATATGTATATAATCAATCCATGTGTTAGATATCAATATCCAACACATGGATTGATTATATATATGGCTATTTACATAGCCATATAGCCCAATATCTAACACGCGCAATCCGGTGGTATATGAATATCACATTGACGGGCTTATGACAAGGGTTGCAGAAGTTAAGGACTTAGGTGTAATATTTAACACTAGTTTAGATTTTCGCAAACACATTATGAACATCTGCAAGAAGGCTTACAGAAAGCTAGGCTTTATGCTTATCTTTTAAGATTTATCTGTAATAGACATGAGAATGCTATATTTTTAGACATGCGTATTTCAAAATTTCTATCATTTAGGCCGAATTATACTTTAAATGTGGCGAAATCTCTACTAAAAGAAATTCTTCAAATATATTAATACAATATAAAACAGCAATATCAGCAATTGCAACAAATACATTTAATAAATAATCATAATACAAAGCCGTGAGAAAAGAACTTGACAATAAAAACTCATGGGCACTTATTTAAATGCCAATTTTAACAATATACGCACATTATCTTTGTACAAATACAGTTATGCCAGTAAGATGCAACCATTATACCATGAAACTCACGCAAGGAGTAATCATAGGTACGTAAAGTAGGTATAATCAAGTTTTAAATGAATTAGCCTCCTGTGGTGTTGATGAGAGCATCAACTTACATAAATTACAAAAGGCAACAAGCGATTCGATTATTTTAAGAAAAACCACAAAATGTACAAATATTTATGAACTATTATTCTATACTAATATTATAAAGCTGAATAGTTTGTTTGTTAGTTTGAACGCGGTAATCTCAGGACTTACTGATCCTAATTTAAAAAATCTTTCACTGTTGGATAGGCCATTTATCGAGGAAGGCTATAGGCTATATAACATCACGCTACGACCATTAGGAGCGGAGCAACTATGAGAAATGTTGCAAAAACGGGGAAAGTTCACGCAGACAAAGTTGCGCGGGACAGCTAGTTAAACATAAAACTATAAGCTAATTTACATAATCATATATTAATTAATTACTTTCTCACTACCCTTTATTCTCTTATTAACATTCCTCATACTCCCTCTTACCTGTCTTCTAGCTTTCAATTGTTGTTCTCCAACCATAACGGAGATCTACGCTCTTCCAACAATCTCTTACTTTTATACCCGGTTCATTCCACTGGATCCCTGAGATTCTCTTTCTTTGTCCAATCTGTTGTAGGTACTCTATAATGCGCTACCCTCCGAAATCATGATGGCACCCAACCGTTTAAATTTTAAAATTAAAGTTCGTATGCTGCTCTTCAACAGTTCAGCTGATTCTTCACAAATTTAACAACTTATTTAAGTATGTATATATGTATATTTTAAATATGTACGTATGTTTATACTAGCATGTATTTGTTTATGTATTATTTTGTGATGTAAAATTATATAATACGTTTTTCTAAATTTCTACTTTTTATAATATATTTTTATTATTATGATTTATATTTATCTAGCTTTCTACAATTTACATATTCTATACATCACCCAAAGGTAAACTGGCAAAGAATACTTTAAGTATTAATTCCGCCTTTGTACATTAATTGTTAAATAAATGAATGAAAAAAAATAATGATAAGGTCGATAAGTCACCCCAAGTACCCGTTCACGAGTTTGACGCATGGGTCAACCATCATCCCCTTCGTCCTCAGATTAAAAACTTTTGATCTGAGCCTTCGCCATGTTGGAAGGAAGGAAGACGACCCGGCCCACACCACCACATTACGATCCCTGACATTACATCTCAAAGAAACGATCGCTAGTTGCTGTTACTAACAATTTCAATTATCTATACTCTGTGAATATTATAATGCAAACAAATTGGAATATTATGATGGAAACAAGAAATAATTTAAAAATTCAACAAAATAAATAAAATCTAATTTATACAAAATAAAATTAATTACTTAGAAATATATAAGTATGCGAGGGCCCAACTTGCTTGCAAGAAAGGATAGAGATATTTGAGGTCTATTAGCATAGTCTACATAGATGGGTGGTTCGATTCCGGCCCTATTTGGCCACGGAAGTCTTGGGTCTTTGGTATTCCTGAGTCTGGACTTCAGATTTTTTTATCTTTCAAAAAGGATTAAGATAAAATATAACTACATGTTATTTTTTTTACATATATATATTTTTTTTTTACATATATATATATTATTATACCTGAAAAAAATATAATTTCATTAGGTTGCTTGAAGAAACTTAACTTTAATCACAATAACAAGTAGCAACTAAGAAAATATTTATATTGTGTACTAATTTTAAGTAGTCTAGTTAGTTATTACACTATTGCATTAGGTTATAACCTGTAAAGATAGTATGTACCTACATATAAGTTATACAATGTATACCACCTTGTTCTTGTATATTTAGTGTACAATAAAGAGTATTATTATTATTATTATTATGTTGTGATAAATAAATAAAAAAACTAATAGGTGCAAAATAAAACACTATAAAGTGATAATTAAACTATTTATTTGGTTTGAAAATAGTTTTCCGAGATAAATATATGCGGTCGCGTACGTTAGTAGACATGATCCGCAATCAGGTTTAACATTCTCTGCATATACAGAAAAATGAACATACAATAGAATTGCGTCAAACACATAAGTCAACAGTACAAAATAGCCGCTGATAAGTCGCGTTAACTCGAAACATTCGCACACGCCACCGGCTTGTGTCTGTGACGTCATGTCTTATTGTAATAAATTCAGACACATTTTCATACTTGCTAAGCATCGTTAATTTTAATTTACATTATAGCCGTTTTACATTATAATGTACATTCTGTCAGTCATTACAAAGTGGTTGAAATATTCTTGAACTACAGATAATATGTCGTCTTGTATAAGCAGAAATCTGTGTAAGAGTTAATACTGCATTTGCCGTCTTCAAGATTCGAGTAATGCTTTGAAGTAGTAGCAGAAATCTGTGTACAAGTACTAGATTCGATGTCTTCATCATTCTAGAAGTTCTGGATTGCATCCGCAGAATTGGAAAATAAGATCATTAAAATATGTTCCAGTTTTCCTACTCTTGTTTTTTTAAGATCATTCCATTTACAACTCAGCACTGGTTTAGGTTCATTGTTGATTACACACTATTTAAATAATGCTAACTAGGCTTTCCATTTCAAAACATTTATCGCTGTCGATTTTTTACCGATAAAGACTTTATTACACATTTTCTGGTTCTTTTATTAAAGCTATCATTTCACTTTGTTTTGATCTCATTCTATCTTCAAGCTCTCGCCTTTTCTCTTTCTTCGTTTTCAAATCTTCATAAATCTGGTCCAGGCTTCTCGCCTTAGTCTCAGGTATCACTACTAATGTGTACATAGCAGTAAGAAGGCAGACCAGTCCAAAGAAGTAGAAAGCCGAGTACGGTCCTATGTTCTTGATCACTGCTTTGAAGAATAACATTTGAACGAAGTCCATCAATGAAGCTGACGCCATTACAACTGCCATTACAGTACCACGATACTGAAAACATAAAAGAATGACTCATCAAATAAGGTGCATTTGAATATTGTTTAGTGTATGAGCCTTTTCAATAAAGTGATTTAACGTGAAAGTATAGAGAACATAGGCTATTTATGTACAACTTATGAACAATATGAGTCTATGAGTCAACTATGAATTAAATTAGGTATAAACACAAAACATAAAAAATGCAAATAGCAAATAAATGAATCTGAATACAAGAAAGTATCTATTTGCTCAAATAAAAGAGAGTTTGAGGACTTAGAATATCTACTATTTAAGCATACAAATCAGATGCAAAAAACGTTATAAGTGAGTAAGAATCATTAGCTTCTAAACCACATCAGATGCATGTTCAAAATACACAAAACACTACATGCTGTAGGTAGTTACAAAACAACAATTTTAACAATACCCGGGCCGTATCTAAAGCTTACCTTGAATGAGAACAACTCAGCATTAATAACAACAGCCATTGGCAGCAGGCCGAAGGCATCACAGAAGATGCACAAGCAAAGAGTGGCGACCGGTATCCAGGCAGGGGCGTGAATGTTGAAGTCACGCGCTAAAAACCAGGACGCAAGTGTACACATACCGATGCCTGACATCAGTGCTGTGACGAATAAAATGCCCTGGAAATAATAGAAAGGACAGTTTATTTCTGACTGGCATGGCCTGTTGGTCTAATCCTGGGTGGGGTTTAATCTATACTCAGGATAAAACTTTAATTCGTTGATTCTGTGTCAGGGTGTAATTTATACATCGTGAATTATGAACTCCATATCAATAACCTAGTCTATTAAAAATATCAGTTTAGGAAAGTATTAACACTTCACTACATAGTATAAAACAAAGTTGCTTTCTCTGTCCCTATATCCCTATGTATGCTTAAATCTTTAAAACTACGCAACAGATTTTGATGCGGTTTTTTTTAATAGATAGAGTGATTGAAGAGGAAGGTTTATATGTTTAATAACATCCATAAAATAGTACAGAAATAAGGAGCGGAGCAGCAATAAGAAATGTTGTAAAAGCGGGGAAAATTCACGCACACGAAGTTGCGCGGATTTTTTTTATAAAATTGAAATTTATGTCGTTTGCAGAAAATAAATGAGCAATTGTGGTAACTCGATTTCACGTTATAAGTATGGGTACTAATATTATAAAATAGATGTCATTCATAGTTTTCCACAAGCCAAAATCCGCTTAGACAATTTAGGGTAAATAAAAAAAAACTGATATTTTCTCAAACTGGGTCCTTATTCGCATTCTTTTTTCTGTGTCCACGGCAAACCCGTGTGAACTGCCGAAATATTGTCATAATGGTAAACAGAGAGCTACGCTTAGAAATGCAACAATTCGCATGTGCTGCGGACATCTTTGAGCGCACCGCCAGTTTCCACGGATTTGTCACGACAACAAAATAAAGATCGTGAATAAGGACCCATATATTTTTCATAGACTAGGATATTGATGTGAAGTTCAAAATTGTTGTCTCTAAAACGACTACAAAATCATAGTGTATAATACGATGTATGTATTTAAAAATACAGGTAAGTATGTTTATCAGGTGCATAGTTTGGGATCAGATGACGTTGTATGTTTGGTTTGACTAACGCAAGAGGTCGTGGGTTCGATCCCCACCCAGGATAAAACTTAGTGTGATGAGCAGGATGGTTTATTCTGTGTCTGGGTGTAATTTATCTATAATATGTATGTATTTAGAAATATATAAGTATGTTAATCAGTTGTCTGGTTTCCATAGCACAAGCTCTGCTTAGTTTGGGATCAGATAGCGTTGTGTGAGTTGTCCAAAGATATTATTATTAAGATATAATTTTAACCAAATTGACCTCTATAAAAAATGCCACCATTTTTCTGATCAATGATTTTAAAAAATGTCGCATATAGAAATTCATAACATATTTTTTAAGGATAATAGCCTGCCTATTGTCATCGTCAAATACTTATTACACTATGTGACTGTTAAGTCAAATAAGTATCTTTAAAGAAAAAATCTTCAATATGATACGCTCCGTATAAATTTGTATGGAATACAGAGTTATGTATGACACATAATTATGGTGTAAAGAAACGGATTAAGAAGCCTTAACTGACATTGTTTTCAAGACTGTAAATAATACTCCTAAAAGTGTTAAGTTGTGGATGAACGTACATAAAATCAGAGCACTTTAAGACACACTATATTACCTTTTTTATTGCACACTAGTGCAATAAAATACTTCTTAACTCGTGATATCATAATGTTTGTAGCTTTTCTTACATAGTTCTAACATTACAGAAAATCCTAATTATTAATATATTTCATTGCTTACCTTTCTTCCTACTTTTTCAACAAGTCCTATTGTCATTACGGATCCAAATACTTGCACAGTCCCCAGCATCATTGCTTGTTGGTTAGGGGACAAAACAAGACTAGAATCTTGAGACGCCATAGTAAATATTTGCCCGGCAAAATTAAGAACAGGGACAATACCACAGACATCTCTTGCAAAGGCCACTATTAGAGCTATTCTAAATGCTCTAAAAAGGATTTTATCAGTAACTGTAATAGAAATTTAATGATATTTTTTTAGTGGTACAAAGTAATAAAATTATACTTTAAAATAGTACTAATTGAACGTAATTAAATTGATAGCATTCGTACTAGAAAACAATATACTGGTTTCATAGAAAAACAATCGATACCTACTTTAAGCTAGTGAAAACAACTGTAAACCATATTAGTTATATTTCGGGACTTAATCGCGTGAATTATTTAAAGGTACGAACCTTATATTTACCCGACGTTTCGATCGAATTGCACCGATCGTGGCAGTCGACCCGTGACCACGATCGGTGCAATTCGATCGAAACGTCGGGTAAATATAAGGTTCGTACCTTTAAATAATTCACGCGATTAAGTCCCGAAATATAACTAATATGTATAAAAATCGCAAAAGTTTAAAAACAATAACTGTAAACCAGCTGTTATTTTACACAAAAACTAGATACAACAACTATAAATAAACAGAAGTTTTATTATTATTAAACAAAAACATTATTAAAGAAAACATAACACATCTATTTCGTCAAACTTTCAATTATTTTCAGTACTTAAAAATTACTTACAAAAACTTGCTGAACTATTTCCCAGTTGTTTTTTTTTTAGCCCTAACAGGCTATGAAGTACAAAAATATACTTACCAACTTCTTTTATTAAACAGCGGTTACTTTCGTCATCTTTAGAATGTTCCTTCTTGAGCTCCTCTAATTCCTTTAAAACCACTACGTCATCCTCTCTCCTACATCTTAGCCACGCTAATGCTTTGTTTGCTTTCTGTAATACGATATTAGCTAATCTAGATCATACTGTACTAAGTCTTAAAAATACAGTCACCATAAAACGAGGATAACAAAACGATAGTATTTCAAAACATGTATTTGATACAGCTAGTGGTTTTGTGTTTATATCTTGCCATAAATGTTTTATAAATTTTACGTTGACGTCCAAACATAATATAAAACGTTCTTGTTTATTATTAAAAGAACATCGTAAATCATAACTGCCGAATACTCAAATGCTGTCAATATCACTTTAATGGAGATCATTCACTACGACAGCACCGCACAAACAAGCTCATATCTTGCAATTAAGATTCAGACTTTAAACAGTGTGCGTAAAAGCAAATTTTAAAATTACAAGATAAAATTGTTGTTGTTTACTTACTTACTTCTAGAATTTACTTTAACTTACAAGATTTAAAGTTGTCATTTCAATTGCAAGTTATTAGCAAGTTATCGGAGCGGAATTGTGACTATAGGCGACGACCATAAGTAAATTAATAGCGATAGATATACTTTCGAGAAGATCTTAAGCCACCCTTAAGTTAAGGATCTTCCTATTGAGAATTAGAACAAATTATTGTTAAATGTAATAGTTGTGGGGGAACAAAATTGAAATGATTATAGATTTACCTTATTATTAGGATCGAAGATGACAAGGCTCTTGAACATGACAGGCTGAACCGGACAACGATTGAAGAGTTTTTTTCAGTTGACAAGACATAGGTGGATGATGTAGCTGACAGTCAATCTCCAGTTAGCCGATCAGAATTTGGACAAGAAGTTTTTTACCTCATTCTTACCCCTCTTCAAAAGGTAGGACGGTGATTCAGGTACCATTATGAACAGCACTATGTGAATTGCAGGGAATGCCAGGCAGACCCATAATATAGTCCGATAGCTTAGAATGTCTCCAATGACGTAGAGAAATAGATTTCCAATTGTGTGGAATAAAATTACCTGAAAAAGTTATTAAAAATTAATATCCATTTTGATTAAAACAGGATTATTAATATTATGGTTGGTAACTTTGTTTATTATTTTAGTAGTAAATAGTTTATTAATTGAATTAGCTAATCGATTTTAAAGAATAAATTTTAAAAGGGTGAAATAAGAAATATTTTTTTGCGATTTCTGACATCCGTGGTAAACCCGGATGTAATAATCTAAAAGGAAATACTAATTTTGATAAGTATATCTTCAGAGCTTAGAGCCGTGAGGAATCCAAAATTCACTTACCAAGGACCCTAGCATGCCTCGGATCACATTTTCACTGATCTCTTTAGTGTAGAGAGGACAGGAGACATAAGCACCACCCATCATGATACCGACCATAGCACGAGCAAATATAAAAGCCCAAGGGTCCATTGATATTAATTTAGTAATCCAACAAGCCTGAAAAGTTAATTATTTAATAATCAGAAAAAAGTATGTTCTAGCTTATCATTAGTTATGCTCTAAAAATAAGTTAATCTCTATTAATAAACGATATAAATGCGAAAGTTTGGATGTACGTATAGATAGATGTACGTTTGTTATACAATCACACCACAGCGAGTAATTGGATCTGGATTCAATTTGGCACCGAAATAGATTATACCGAAAAAATGTTCCCGTTGGATAGATATGCTTTTCAAATTTTTACGCGAACAAAGTCGCAGGCAACGGCAAGTAAAACACATAAAAACGCTATCGGAACCGAACATGGTATTGTTCAAACGATGGAAACGAACTATGTCCTGCTTTTATTGATCATTAAACTATAACGTCATGAACGAGAAGCGGACGCCATTAGTCAGTTTCATCGGTCGGATAGTAAGAATCGTGTCTTGGCAGTTTAAAATACCCAATTGCCTTTTAAATATAATGAACAAGAAGAAAACAATTCAAAAGGACATTTCTCGTCTATGACATAGCTAAAAATGCAAATCTATCAATACCTCTAAAGAATTTATAATCTACTTACAAGAGCTGAAGCCGATATAACAAATATAGTGTTCTTTCTGCCAATCTTATCTCCTAGGAATGCCATCAAAAAAGAGGCTGGTACGGATATGCCATAAGCCATGGCTGCCATCCACGATACCTGAAAATAAAAGTAGATGTTCTCAGTTTTATTGTTTAATTACCAACAGTAACGTGGTGAGTTGAGGATAGTTTAATTTCAGAGTTTGACGGATTCGTTTTCATTCGTGATCTACCCCATAAAATCGGTCAAAACGCTGGAAAAATATCTATATAATTAGGATCCTTAGGTCCTTTTAGTCCTGTACCAAAGAAAACCTTCAGTCGAATCGATCAGATTTCTAGTAGGTTAGTAAATTAAAATAAGAAACCAGTTACTCGTATGCTACCACTCCATACCCCGAATATTCAAAAACCACTTGAAAAAGACGCTCTTAAAAGTAGTTTTATGAGACTTCACTATCTGAAAATGTTTGCCATACCTACATGACATATTATGTCTGTTCATATTCATACACATTTTGTATGTACGTTTCACAAAGCAAAGGCAAATACCGCACCTATTTCACTTTCAGGGCAAAGGTCAAATTTTTGTTTGTGAAACTATTATATTAGTTGCTACCTGTTCATCACCACTCCTCCTATTTGGATGTTAGTAATAATAATAATAAAGTATCTTTATTTTAGGCATTGTCCAGAAAGTTATAGTACAAGTTGACTACCTCTGTGGCGCGGTGGGAGTGTATCCGACTGCTACGCAAGAGGTCGTGGGTTCGATCCCCACCCAGGATAAAACTTTGTGTGATGAGCACGATGGTTTATTCTGTGTCTGGGTGTTATTTATCTATAATATGTGTGTATTTAGAAATATATAAGTATGTTTATCAGTTGTCTGGTTTCCATAGTACAAGCTCTGCTTATTTTGGGATCAGATAGCGTTGTGTGAGTTGTCCCAAGATATTAAAAAAAAAAAAAAAAGAAACCACACTACAATGTCAACAAATCTAGTTTACTTAGTTACATCGATTATTGCATCAGGGTGTTAGAGTCCTGTTTATCAGCTATGACCTTTAAGTAATAATAATAAATATATTGATTTCTCTCAATAAGGTTACAAATTACAAAATTAAAGTCAAGTCTAGTCAAAGGAGTCTGAACTAGGCTCAAGACCTGTGTGATCTCCAGGCTCTCTCCTTGTATTAATGTAACTTAGCTATTACTTTACTATTCGAGCTACCCCGTTGTCTTGTTAGCATGAAAGCCACCAACCCTCTCCTCATTGAACATCCCAGAGGCACTACAACATCGAGGCAGCCCCAACAGTATCTTAAATCCGTTGTTGTATTGGACGCACAAGGCATTGAACGGTCACTGAGTGTAGTAGCACCACAGGCTGCAGGTGTAGGAGGTTGACAGTAAGCTCCTAATAACGTATATTTGTCTTGGTTACTACAATATGCCAACCTGCGGGCTAACATATTTCCGAATGCCCTGCGCTCCCTTTCAATGCTGACTTGATTGTCAAGACAGTTCTATCCCATTTAATTTTAAGGGGGGCACTTTTGATGGACTCTTACTTGAAGAACAAGTACTCACTTTTTCTGAAGTTATCTATAATACCATGTTAGTTATCGCTTTAAATAATCTCTCTCTCATTTTATTATAACAAAAATTTCTGAGATTAGTTCCAACACGAAAAATACCTAATGTTATCTTTTTACAATATTAGTGCAGAATTAAGGTACATACATTATCATTTACACCGTTACTCAATTTTGGCTAATCTAATTCTTCTTGCTCAGTATCACATTCGGCGCATTGATGATATACGTGACATCAATGATATGATAAATGAATGATAACGTCATGCAAATCAAGGTCTCGAATGCGGTAGTGGCAAAAAAATAGATTATCGAAACTCTCACAGAGACAAAAAAAAACCGCCAGGAATAGTCGATGCTGCTCTACATAATTGTGAAGCAAATTGAATTTATGGAACCATATAAAGTGTATTTTATATTCTTTAACAGTTTGTATTGTTCTTACTGCTGAGACATATGCCTCATGAGAGGGCTAGAGAACAAATTATTTTGCTCTGAAGCTTAAGGCGCTAGTCACTCTTGGGGCTTGCTTCAGATGGATGTCATTTCTGTGTGTTTAAATTCAATTTACGGCAGTTAACTATATCATAGGCACTACTATCACTATCATCATTGTGGAACTAGTTATAATAGTTACCGTTTTATTCAATTTCGTAGTGTTATTACTATCTGTTTTTGCAATTTATTCAAAAACACTAAAATCGCTAATAAGAAAAGACCTATTCTCATACCTACCAAATATATTTAAAAAAAAACTATTAAAATTGATCAAGCCGTTTCGTAGGAGGTCACCTACAAACACCTTGATGCAAGATTTCTATACATTAGATAGGAAGATATATAGGTATATTAATAACCAAAACTCTTCCTTTTTCTAAAATAACCGGTAGTACCTATAATTTCTCCGTTACCTGTGAGGCTGTGATATTAAGGACTGATATTATTAAAAACTGCGTTTTATATTACATAGATTGCAAAACATTGAGAGAGAGTTATTAAGGAGATTAATATTAATATAATATAATCAGGTTTTGACGTGAATGTTTCGTCACGACTTGGTTGCTAAGCACATACTCTAGAAATACGAGGCGGATGGGATGTCTCTGGCGTAGGCCTCATTGACGCAACTTACCTAAACCCCTTATTCATAATACTTTAGAATCAGACAAAAAATTTGCTAGTTAAAATAACTAGCAAATTTTATGCCTTCTATCCTATTTTGAAAATTGAATAGATCAAGATGGTACATTCACTAATTAAATTGATGTTATTAAAATAATAATAAGGGGATATATGCATAAGTGATGATCAAATACCTACTCAAATGCAATTATTTGAACAACAGAAATACTTATGATATTGTTTGAGTAATTGGAGTTGACTATACCTACTAAAAAAACTAGACCGTCATCAGTCACCGTGACCACGGCCGATGCAATATGGTCGAAATATGAAATTAAAAAATAACCTTACAACATCTACAAGATAAGTCTTATTCTATCCTATTCTATCGTAAACTGAACGAGGTTATTATTTTATAATAATTTTTAGAGAAAATGTCATTAAAAATGAGGCTTCATGCCGGATTTTGTTATTTGTTTTTATAAAAAATCATTACGATATAGATAGCTTTAGGTAGCTATCACTACGTAGTCAAATATTTCTAAAACACACCAACCATATATTTTATAGACAAAAATCTTATGTCTCCATCAACAAGACTTGTGTGAAGGACAAGATGGACTGACGACCTGAATAAGGTAGCAGGAAGCCGTTGGATGCAGGCCGCTTAAAATCGGTCGTTATGAAAGTCTTTTGGCGAGGCTTATGTTCAGAAGTGGACAATTTCAAGCTGATAATGATGATGACTTACCTCACTATCTGACAACGGTTCATCTCTGGGGGAGTTTTCTGATTGTAGTAATAATGTCATAGGAGACATCCATCCCATAGCAGATCCATACAGGAAAACTGGCAAATTTACTGCAACAGGAAAAACAGTTTAAATATTCATCAATACTCAAATAAATTGAGGTAATAATTGGCCAGCGGTTTGTAAAATAAATCTTAGCATTTATGGTTTCTTCTCCCGTTTAAACTTGTCTATTTGAAACAGGAAAATGTATTCTTAATAATTTTATAAATGATTGTCCTCGGTGTGTTTGGTATTCAAGGAAAAGTCATTACGCCGATATTATCTTTCTTTATTATTATTATTACATTGTATTTATAAAATAAAGTCGCTTTCCGCTGTTTGTACGTTTATATCTTCTCCATAATAAATCCATCGATAGATTAGAGTGGAACAAAAAGTGGAAACAGATCCATTATTGGATCTGTTAGTGGATCAAAGGGGAATACCTTCTAAACTAAGCAATGGATTTGGATGCGGTTTTCGCAATCATTTAAATAATTTCTTATTAATGATTTATGTGTATAATATGCATATTATGTGTATTGTGGGTGGAGAACAGCCTGTGCAAAGACGGAACGGGCCGCTAGATAATGAAGACTTGAGAGTGATAAAGGCTACTAAGATAGAGCTAAGGTCGGCAGAAATATAGATCGAGGCGAGTTTAAGTTTACTTCTATCTAAGTATTGAAAAGTATCAAGACGGAGAAACATGGAGTAAATAAGAAGTGCCAGAACGAGAGAGAGATATACATTTTTATGTTCTGAAGTGGGTCAACGCAAACTAAAATAAAGAACAAAGAAATAGTAAAAATAGGTAGCTTCTTTTATGCATTATCTGTAGGTAAATGTCCTAAAAACCTCTGAATGAGGTCGTCTATATGTTTCGCACTTCAACCGTTACCAATTCAAGTTGTATGTAAGGCACTGAGAAATGGGAACATTATTTCATAGTTGTCTATGATAATCTTGGATTGGTCAGCAATATTTGTACTGAGTCCCTTGACAAGTGGCATAACGCTAATCGAATAGAATGACGTCGTTGCGCGTGCAAAATATGAACATTTTTAATATGAGCTTCGCAGTTATGCGTGCGCAATGACGTAATTCCGACGTCATTCACTTTGATTATCATTCTATTCGATTAGAGTTTACGCCACTTGTTTAGGGAGGCTGGTAGGGCAGTGGTTGAAGCAATAACTGCTGGCCAAAGTGTTGCGAATGCGATCTCAATGCCAGCACGAGACACCGTACAACTTTGTGTGATCTACTTGTTCCAATGACGAGTGTACTTTAAGTTCATGAATCGTATGATTGTAAAATTTTCTTCGGAAGGAAAAGTAAAAATATCAAAAACTACACAAAAAAGTTTTTAATTCAATGACCTCATCCATTAAATTCTCCTTTTTAAATTGTTTAATAACTCATGTCACAAATATAGAGTTAGATAATTAAAAAATATCATATTTTTTTACTTACTCAATATTGCACATATTACTTGATTTACTCGACTGCCTTCGTTAAAAATAAAATAATACTTTCGCCCCATTTCTTATACTTCAATATTTATATTTAAAAAGTAAAGTGGATTAAACACGTAAAATACAATAGTTTATTGTCAATATTTATTTAGTTAAATAATACTTTCACTATACTAGCAAGAAGAAGCAGCATTTTTTTATTCTTTAATTTTAATTAATTCCACTTTTTAATAAAAAGTTACTAAATATAAAAGGTTCAAATTTCTCTAGCACATAAATCACAGACACAACAGAAGAACTTAAGAATTAGTTTAATAATAAGTGAAATAACGTAAAGACACTATTATTTATATTAAACGAAGACGTAGGAAAATAGCAAAACGGTAGATAAGGCGAGCCACGCGGGCTGCCCGCGAAAAGTTCACAGCCGACTGGCATGCCACCATTCCAATGCCAAACGCGTAGTAAGTACGCACAATAATATTAGGTATAAATACGAGTATTTTTGTATTTAATCCGATAATATCGTACAAGGTACGGACAGGAACCAGAACCATGAAAGGAAAAGGTTTATAGAGACTTTCAGTTTTTTGTAAAAATTTGAATAGATTTTACAGATTTATATATTGGCATTATGGCATGTGCAAGACAGTTCACATAACTTTGGTCCTGCTTGAGCCTGATAATATCTTCAGACATTTGGTTTAAAGTTTCATAATTTTTTTTATAAAATTATAAAAGGGCTACACTCCTAATTTTTAAAAATTGCAAGCCCATTTAGGTGCAAAAGGTTGGTAAAAATTGTATGGGAAAACGTTTTGGTCATATTTTTGCTTTTTGCGTGTCAGATAGACAATAGAAGACAACACGTTTAAAAACAAAAACTAAAATGGCTGTCTGTAAAGTCGGTTTACGGACGATAATTTTACATCATAAGAAAACATTAATGGCATACCCTGTAATAAACAACCATGTCTGCGACAGCTTTTTTTTCTTTATTTCTAATTATCGCATGTCGCTGCTATCGCCAAAACATTGATGACATTGTAAGAAACAGACCACGTTCAGCTTCATTAAGTGATATAGGTAAGTCTAGTGACAACCAACAAGAAACTGAATCTAGAAAGATATCCGACACAACCAACAGCATTCCGGATCAACAAGTACCACCACCTTGGCAGAGAGCACCTAACTCGTATAAAAGAAAAAGAACGAGTGAATCTCCCCCTAACACAACTCCTTTGGCGTTAACAAACAGATTCACAAGCCTACCTCTAGATCAACTTGAAAATCCCACCGGTGACAATACATTACCTAAAACGAAAAAGCCCCCTCCTATTGTTCTATATGGAATCGAAGATGTAAACGAACTTTCCAAGCTTATAGAAACAGTTTGTGATTTAAATCGATTTAGAATAAGGATAGTAAACAAAAACCTACTGCGTGTCCTTGTGGAATGCCCAGATGACTATAAAAAGGTGATATCTACAATGAGAGTCAAAGGATTAATCGCACACACTTTTACACCTAAGGACATGAAGCCATATCGCATAGTCATAAAAAAGCTCCACCACACTACACCTCACAGCGAAATAATTGAATCAATAGAAGCAACTGGAAATAAAATTCGGGGCGAAATCATCAATGCCCGATATGGTCCAAACAAATCACCAACCTTTACATTCTTTGTTAATATTGAACCACATCAAAACAACAAATTAGTTAAAGATATCAAGTATATATACCATCAGCAAGTTATAATAGAAGATCCACGTAAATCCACAACTATTGTTCAATGCCATCGCTGTCAGCAATATGGGCACTCCAAAAACAACTGTATGAGGCCCTACAGATGTGTCAAATGTGGGGAAGGACACAAAACAGCCGACTGCTTAAAAAAGGACCGCAACACCCCTGCTAAGTGTGCCTTGTGCTCGTGCGATCACCCAGCTAACTTTAAAGGCTGTCTAGTATACAAGGAAATTTTAGGTAGAAAAGGAAAACAGATAAAACCGAACCTCTCCAGACCAAGGATACCGAACGTCAAAATCCAAACAGCTCCGGCTGAAACACAGTTGCATATTAACAAACCCTCACAATTGCTTCAGATACCTCAACATAATGGCAAAGGATTGTTCTCTGATGTCACAGCAAACCGACATAACATAACTTTTGACTCTGAGACCAAACACAACACTCAACAAAGCTCCCGCATGGAAGATATTCTTATCAGGCAATCTGAAAAGATAGACCAACTTATAACTCAAATAGGTACCCTCCTAAACCTATTAACTACCGTTGTCACCAAATTACATTCTTAGTCCCTCTACGAATTGCAACCTGGAACATCAATGGTTTATCGGCTAATATATTGGAACTCGAAGAAATAATCAAAAGTAACAAACTGGATATCGTCCTTATATCTGAATCTCATGCCACAAACAACAGCTGCTACCGAATAAAAGAATTTAACGTCTACTTTACCCCTCATCCTGGAGAAGGCAAAGCTCACGGAGGTACTGCAGTAGTGATCAGATCCAGCCTCAAGCATTCCCTTGTGGAAAACTATGCTACAGAATACTTACAGGCTACAACAATTAAATTAAAGGATCGCGCGGAATCAATCATGCTGTCTGCTGTCTACTGCCCACCTAAACACAAAATTACTCAGCAACAGTTTGAAAACTATTTTTCTCATCTAGGAAGCAAATTCATCTCAGGTGGAGATTGGAATGCAAAAAATACGTACTGGGGTTCCCGTACCACACTGACAAGAGGCCGATCACTAAAAACCTGCATTGATACCTACCATCTGACACCAATCTCGTCTGGTGAACCAACTTACTGGCCAGCTGACCACAATAAGCTACCGGACCTGTTGGACTTTTTCATTACCAAAGGCATTAGTCAACTCTACACCTCTGTAGAATCAAACCTCGATGGATCATCTGATCACACGCAAGTTATTCTCACCTTGAGAACACATACAGCCATTGATGTGGAGCCAATGGAGTCACTATCCAACTATAAAACTGATTGGCAAGGCTTTCGTAACTACTTGGACGACAACATTGAGTTAAATATTCCTATGAAAACCCAAGAGGATGTCGATGACGCCTGTGAATACGTTACTAACTTGATACAGGTATCTGCTTGGAAAAACACCCCTTATGTCCACCGGCCGCCTATGATCTCACCACAATCAGATGACATAAAAGCAAAACTCACTGAAAAACGACGATTAAGAAGAATCTGGCACCAATCTCAGCTCCCAGCAGATAAAACTGCATTCAATTTAGCCGCCAAGCAACTGAAATCGCTTCTCCAAAATACTGCTAATGCAAGGTTCCGAAAAACCTTAGAAAGCATGTCACCACTGGGTAAGGGTAAATCTTCTCTCTGTAAAGCTACTGGTACGCCGCAACAACACCTGCACCCTCTCAGAACTCCTACATCATGGGCAAGAACAGATGATGAAAAAGCGGTTGTTTTTGCAGATCATTTGGAGTACGTATTTAGGCCAAACGAAGTTGGTGGCTATGAATCTGAAGTAGATGCAATACTTAGACAGGACTTCCAGATGTCCCTACCGATCAGACCGACCTCACCAAAAGAAGTGGCTGAAGAAATTAGAGGTTTAGATCTCAATAAGGCCCCAGGTTTCGACCTTGTTACTCCCACGGTCCTTAAGAAATTACCTAGAAAATGCGTAACACTAATCGCCTCACTCTTCAATGCAATTTTAAGAACATCTCATTTCCCAAACCTCTGAAAAATATCTCAAATAATAATGATTCATAAACCGGGAAAACAGCCGCACGAAGCTTCATCATACCGCCCAATCAGCCTCACCCCAGTCTTATCAAAACTATGGGAGAAAATCTTTGCAACCCGGCTAAAGGAGCACATGAATAGCTGCGATATCATTCCTGATCACCAGTTTGGGTTTCGTCATAAACACTCTACCGTCGAGCAAATGCAACGAGTCCACCGCGAAATCAGACACTGCTATGAGAGAAAACTGTACTGCTCAGCGGCATTCCTAGACGTACAGCAAGCTTTCGACAGAGTCTGGCACAAAGGTCTGCTATGCAAAGTGAAAGCAAAACTGCCACACTCCCTGTATTGTATTATCAAATCCTATCTTGAAGACAGATATTTTCAGATAAAACAGAGAGACGCTAGATCTACGCTACGCAAAATTGAAGCTGGGGTGCCTCAGGGATCTGTACTTGGACCTGTGTTATACAACATATTTACTTCCGACCTACCTGTATCTAAAAAAGTCACTGTGGCAACTTACGCTGATGACGTAGCTTATCTTGCCAGTGATGAGGATCCAGTTGAAGCCAGTAATAAACTCCAAAAATTACTCGATGAAACACACCTGTGGTTGAGAAAGTGGCGAATCAGAGCAAGCGCACAAAAATCTCAACACATTACGTTCACTCTACGGAGAGCAAACTGCCCACCAGTTAAACTCGGAGATCATCCATTGCCAGATGCAGAGTTTGTAAAGTACTTGGGTTTTTACTTGGATAGGAGGCTCACTTGGATCCATCACATACGGAAGAAAAGAGATGAAATTAACCACAAAGTCAGAAACTTGTCCTGGCTAATCGGCAGAAATTCCACCTTGTCTGTTGATAACAAGCTCTTGATCTACAACACAGTCTTAAAGCCAGTTTGGACCTACGGTATTCCCCTATGGGGCACCGCCAGTAAAAGCAACATCTTGTGCCTTCAGAGAGTACAAAAAAATATTCTCCGCACTATCACAAGTGCTCCATGGTTTGCCACAACAAAAGAGATTCACGAATACCTAAAAGTGCCCACAGTCCAATTTGAGATCGAGAGATTCAAAACTATATATGCACAACGTTTATCAGAGCATCCCAATATTTTGGCAAAACAACTTTTAGAACCATCTCTGACACCGAAGAGACTGAAAAGGAAAGATGTGTGGTGATAAGGCAGACGAGGCGCTGGCCTCGTCGCTTTCAATGTCAGATATCACTCAAAAAATCTGATTGTAGTTTAACGACTGATCGCAGATTACAAAAAGAAAAAAAAAAAAAAAAAAAAAAAATATCGCATGTCGCTGCTATCGCCAAAACATTGATGACATTGTAAGAAACAACTATGCCTGTGACAGCTTAAGTGGTGCATGCACCCGACGGCCACAATACTTCACCCTACCAGCATGCGAAATCTCATCGATTTATAAGACGTTATCACGTCGAATATAGATATAAACCTAAACAAACTCAAGAGTAATGATGTAAACTTAAAATTTCATTGACCAAGAGAATGTTACGAAGATACGTGTGTTTACCTACAAACGTATTGATCACTGACCTCTTTAAAGTAAAATCAATGGTTTGATTCTTGATTTGGCCTCTAAGAAGTAAATCAAACAATTATTTAAATTTCAAAGAAAATATACTGTCTTTTTTTTGCAATAAATCTTAACCGCCGACAGGTATTAAACCAACCAAAGAATGTTTAGAATACGTAATAGAACGGAAAAATGCAGTTTATGACATTTTTGTAATGTTATACGCACATAAGGTACGCAAAAATGATACAAAACTTTTTCTTTGGATCACAACTGTTTCTTGAAGTCTCTAGTTTATTGAAAACTGGCTCTGGACTTCAAATTTTTCTATTATTCAAAAATGTAATTATTGTATTAGAAAGAAAAAGTTTCGGTGAGTCAACTGTACTAATTTCATTCCGGCGATATCAGATATTAATAATATCTGATATCGTACGTCTGTAACTTTACTATAAACGCGATTGTCTGCGTATTTCCGCGAACTGTTATCGGCGCCACGCCGCCGCGGCGTCTTCACAAAGTAGTTCGGACGCTAGATAATGACCGAAATGAATAAAGTGATCATTATGAATTAATCGGTTGACGCAATATAGACTTTATGGTTTGATCCAATATTAATTACAGTACTAAAACAATGATAAAAAGTTTCGATTACCTTTCAATGTATAATACACGGGAGCGAAAACTTTCATATAAAGTTAATACTAGCCTGTGATTTGATGCTTTAAAAAGGAAACATATTTTAAGTGCTGAGACGATATCTCTACTGGAAATAGTAATAGGTAATATTAAATTTAAATTCTTATATTAGACAAGAAGTGAAGTGGTCATTGGAGATCCGGGGAAGAGAGGAAGTAAAGCACTTATTTAAAAAAAGATTTTAAGCCGTTTTTCTACCGCAAAACGGTTTAACGCTTTTTTATTACTCTGACTGGCCTGTTGGTCTAGCGGTTAGTGACCCTGACTGCTAAGCCAGAGGTTGTGGGTTCGATCCTCACACAGGGTAAAACTTTGTGTGATGAGCACTTATTTATTCTATTCTGTATTTAGAAATATGTAGTGTAGTATGTATATCAGTTGTCTGGTTGCACAGATTATAAACTCTGCTTAGTTTGGGATCAGATGACGTTGTGTGAGTTGTCCCAAGATATTATTATTATTATTAATTGAGATGGTAATATATTATTAAGAGTGTCTCAGCGAGCATAGCCATAGAGGTTTGCGGGGTATAGCATCTCCCACCTTTTTCAGCTTCCGAAAAAGAATCCTGGGTATATCTATGGTACATTGACTACAATAACTGCTTTTGCCTTCAGTTTGCTGCTTTGATAATTTAAAAATGAACCAGTTCTAACAGGATAAACTTTTTGCGTAGTGTTCGGACGCATATCAATAGCAGATTGGCAACACTAAACACTACAAGGTCACGCACACAAATTAAAAACGTGAATCACTATGTTGCCTTGCCGTATACAAACTACGTCAACTTTCTATTTTTGCCAACTATGTATTTTTCTATTTCTAAAAACAGTAATAAAAGCAGAGTTGTTTTCGTCATTAGCTTTTTTTAGTTTAGTGTTGATTGAAAGAGTGTCTGTAAAGCTTGTCAAAGAAAGAATATATCGATTCCCTGCTATATAAACTGTTAAGACTAGGCCCATATTGCAAAAGTCAATCCTGGGTTTAGTTTCGCGATTCCGCACATGTAATCATAACGGTATACACACTTGCAATTTATATTCTTTCGAGTAAAATTCACAATTTTGTGAATGAAAGCCGTATAATTTCCATCAGTATAAACTGATGGTATCGATATAGATGTCACATATAAAGTTGATCCGCCCAAAATAATAAAAATAAAAAAAAAGATCGATGTTGAAACGGCCAAAAGATCCCCGGCTGACAAGCATAATAAAGTTCTGTTGGTACAAAAGATTCCAGGGAAATGAACGCGCACTATGTTTAATTTAGTTTTATTATCACTGCTACCCAAAATCAGGCAAAAAAAAACATCAACATCATGAGGTAACCGGCAAATTCAAGATCTAAAAGTTTTAAGATATGACATCCATCAATCCGCTCTGCATCCGTATAGGGGGGTTAAGACCGTATCTACCTTCTCTCAGAGAAGAGCTATTATCAGCTGTGGATATCATAACAGCGGTACATAGGAATTTTATTTTTGCGCAGTTGTTGGCGTTTATTGCAACAATTAGATGCACTCTCAGAGTGACGCCAAAAAAAGTAATATCAAATAGAAAATTTACATCATTTCGCAACGAATGCGCTCATGTACTCAAAGATTAACAAAACATATTGTAAATATTTCGTATTGTATTTTGTTTTATTGTTGTTATAGATACGTGTGCATTCGTTTGCGGTTAGCTGAGAATGCGAACGAAATGATATTTTTTTTTTTAATTGGTATTACTTTTGGTTTCACGCACTGGTACTATGCGCTCAGTCTTTGCTATTCTTTTATTCTAAGGACACACTATACATAAGACGTAATACGTCTTAATCACAAGCCGAGTATACATAACGCTTAAATCCCATAACACTTAATACGTAATCTCGTATGACATATCTTGTTCCACGTGCCAAAACGTCGAATACTCAGAATACGCACTTACAACTCAACACATAGCGACAGGTCAAAGTCTTATCTCAAGTATTTGATAAAAAGTTAAGATGTATCTTCTGCATACCTAAGAGAAAACTGTGACTGTCTGATACGTCAATGCACAGCACAAACCATTGAACAGATTGGGCGCAGAGACAGGTATTGGTATGACGTAGTGTAATGGAATTATAACACATAGCAACAGGTCAAAGTTTTATCTCAAGTGTTAAACTCAGACTCAAACTCAAATATCTTTATTTCGTAAAATCTGGTCAATGATCATTTGAAAACGTCAAATTAATACATACTAAAAAAAATTATAAAATTATTTGAATAAAAAAAAATATTGATTTGTTGATTATGATTGTTTGAAAAAAAAACAAAATGAGGTTAGGCGGCAGTTCCAAGTGTAAAGCTAATGAGAAGAAGCTGCCAAGAAACTCATGTGCCACTCTTTTAAAATCATCAAGTTTTTCTTAACAAAAATAAATTTTACTGAACGAACCAGTGTATTTGGTGAGCGTAATCGTTTATAAATTAAGGATAACTAAATAATCATACTGTTAGTAACTCTAAAATAAGTATATATAAACGTATTCAGCAAACACAATACTTCACTTCTTACAATTAGAATTAGATAAAAGAGTAAAGATGTATCTTCTGTATACCCAAGATTAAACTGTGACTAAAAGTGTAATGGATTAGAGCGAGCTGTAAAAAAATAATAAAAAAGGGTAAACATGAGATATATAATGAGATGAAATAAAATAAATTTGGGATTACAAAAAAATAAGATTTATTACAAGGTAAGAGCTTAGGGCTATGTAAAGTTAATGACAAGGGGTCTATAAAACTTAAATTATTAGCGCGGAAAAAAAGTCGGATCACGAATGCTTCTATAAGTGTCGTCCTTTGTAAGCATGCAAATAGGTCTAAAATTACTAGGGTCGCTTTTTGAACCGGCCTTAAACAAAGGGATTGCGCGTTTGCGCCATGTAGCATTGCCCGCCCAGCTTCAGCATTGATCATGTGTCAAGTGGCTTTAATTGTATTCTCTGCTAGTTTAATATTTCTGCTTAAATGTAAGGACTTGGCAGCAGCACAAGTCTTTTTAAATATTTTGGAATAATTTTTAACATATTGAACAAAATTAGGGTCCAAATTATGTTTCTTCATACCTATCATTATATGCCAGTTGTTCTCCAATCACAAAAGCTAATTTTTCGATTTTTATAAAAAGTCTTAGTTGTGAAAATATTATTTTAATTCTTATTTGATAATGTTAAACAAAGACGCGTAAAGGTAGTTCGGATTATCCTGACTAAAATCTATATTAGCAATACGGACAGACACATTTGTATTCAATTTGTTTAGGCAGACTGTACTCATTGGCCTACATGTGATCTTGTTTACTTTAGCCACTGTATTAATAGGAAAAGTGACTTTTTGTCCACATTGATCGCAACTTAAATTACTTAATATGACCATTATAATAGCTACAGTTGCAATTAATATTATCTAAGCATGTGACCGAATGTGATGTGATCCTTGTTGGTGCGTTAGCGTACCTTGTAAATGTTTTACACACACAAATGCTTCAAATTAAATGAGTTAAATAAAGTACATAATCTAATACACATAGGTGACTGTTCAAGTATATTAACGTTGAAATCGTCACATACTACTACACGCTTTTTACCATAACTAATAACTTTTAGTACATCTTCCATTGTAGTCTCGAATAAATCGAAGTTATTCTGTGGTGGAAGGTAGACACAAACAACAGTATGCTCCTTTAATTCTACACAAGAGAGTTCTACAGTACGCTCGACATAACAAGCTACAATATCTTTACATTCTTTACTATTTACTCTATTAGAAATAAAAATCATAGAGCCATCATGTATAGCCTTCTTCCATAAGAACATGCTTACCACACTATAATGTTAATTATTAAAAATTAGTTCATGGTTTTTTAACCAGTGTTCTGTGACACAAAAAATATCAACATGGGTGGGTCTTTAAAAATAATTCTATTTCCTGAATCTTGCCAGAAAAGCCCTAAATATTTTGATGTACTATGGTTAGACCATATGTTTGCTTATCAGTTGTCTCATTTACTAGTTAATAATAATAATAATAATATCTTGGGACAACTCACACAACGTCATCTGATCCCAAACTAAGCAGAGCTTGTACTATAGCAACCAGACTGGGTGGGGATCGAACTGTGGCGCGGTGGAAGTGTATCCGACTGCAACGCAAGAGGTCGTGCTCTTGCGTTGCAGTCGGATACACTCCCACCGCGCCACAGTTACATTAATGATCCTAGAAGATTGGTAGAACTAAATGATTGCTGTGACACACTAATTGTGCCAATGTCAGAGTATATATTATATGCTATTAATTTAGCAACCTGTCGCTTAAATATAGTAGACAAATACTTAGTATTTTTGTTAAAATAAAACGACCTTTACGTTACGACCCATAATAAAGATAGACATAGAGAATACTACTTAAGTGTATGGATTAGATATGGAATGAAGGCTTTATTTACGGAGACGCGGATCAAGGCCTTAATGTGCTTTCAGAAGTCAACGTCACATAACAGTACTATATAGTAGGAATGGCAACGTTTGAATCTCTTATGCTCGTGGCATCTCGCTTATACATAGCCGGAGAGACAACGATAGAAATCATGAACTTTAGACTGTAGATTATGGAGGATAGAGGTAAGGAGAACCGTCTCTGTGTATAAAAAAAAAAAAGGTGGTAGCGCCACCCTAATTTGCATAAAATTATACAAATAAGGGTGGCGCCATAGTAGCAATAGAGTTAACTTTAGACAGCGCTTTTATAGGCATATCTTGCCAATTATTTTATTAACTGAGCGCTGGTTCATGTCGGTAGTTTAATATAGATAGAGTTAAACCCTGTTTAGATAAATACGTGTTCAAAATATTATTGTTTTTAAACTTTCGCGATTTTTATACATATTAGATATATTTCGGGACTTAATCGCGTGAATTATTTAAAGGTACGAACCTTTTATTTACCCGACGTTTCGATCGAATTACACCGATTGTGTATCTAGTTATGCATCCCGCTTACCAGCTCCAAACAGTCACAGTTCCTTAGACCACCCAATAATTGATTTTTTTTGAAAGATTTGAAGTTCAGACCCAGCAATCAAACCTGAGTCTTCCGTATGCCAAACGATATAATAGTTTGAGGTTTATAATATGGAGCATAAATTGGACTTGGTCTCGATGCCAGGGTGGTAACGGTATAGGGATGGCACTTCTGTGATCATAGGCGCAAATCTCGACGCAGCGATTTAATAAACTTACAGCTGAACACTTTTCATCTTGCCCGCATGTAAGATGTTTCTCCTTGCCTCTATTCTCCATACTATTAAGTTTGGCGACGAATAGTGACCTTGGATGTTAACTGGACGTAGACGATAGTAATTAACTGTCACGTGATCATAATAAATGTTGCGTAACATCGTAACATACAATGAACAAGCAAATATCAGTACTATATAAGTAGGTATTACGATATAGTCATTTTATGATAAGGTTAAAGATTAATGTATTAAGGCTTGGCCGGCACTGCAAAAAACTTATAAGTACCGATTTTATTTTCGCAATTCCGTGATACATAGATTTGACTACAATGAAAATAAATTATTATTACGAAACTAACAATACTTTCGAATAATAATCAAATAGATAACGCAAAATAACATTGAATTTAAAAAAAAAGTTTTTATGGTAGTTTCCGCTCGCGATTTCACCCGCTTCGATGTATCGAAGCGGGTGAAATCGCGAGCGAAAACTGCTTAATTAAAGACAGTTTACATTGTCACTGCCATATTTAAAAAAATCATTGCTGCTCCGTTCTTATTGGTCGTAGCGTAATGTCATATAGCCTATAACCCTCGTCAATAAATGAGCTATCCAACAGTATAATAATTTTTAATTCGACCCAGTAGTTCCTGAGATTATCGCGTTCGAACAAACACACTTTTCAGCTTTTTATAAGTATAGATATATTTCGGAACTCAATCGCGTGAATTATTTCTAGGTATGAACCGATCGCCACTATTATTCCAGGATATTGCATTGAGATTATGAAGGACAGGAATTTCAAGCAAAATATGGATACTGGCTCTCCCTATCTTAGGAAGATTAATATGTTTAATTAATAAAAAAATATATAAAATGCTTGAAATATTACAAAAAGTAATGCTTATAGATCATTAAAACAACAAAAAAACAAAATAACTATTCGATTACTATTCAATAGTATAGTTAGATCCTCACACGTGTTGATAATAGTTTTAACAATAACCCTGTTAGTATGCAAATTGCAAACTTGACCTAAATGTAGAATTTAGCAATTTTATTCACGACTTATCATAATAGCCTACGAATGTACATAAAGTAGGTACCTATTATGAGTTCAAAGTTTACTCATATGTCGGCTGACGGCTCGATTGTCCTATTGACCCCAATAATGTTACTGTGACGAATATTTTGAAGATATTTTTTATTACTGCTGCTGCGTTCAATTACTTAATAATTACACTTTACAAAATAAAAACTAATCTTAACAAACTAATATTACAAAATTAAATTACCCATAAAATATGCTTTTCTTTTTTTTATTTTATTTTAATTAATATTTTAATATCTTAACCAATATTTTACTTACTATATTTAAACATAGTCTTACTTATATAAACTTTATTTTTTCTGTTTATATTTATTTTATACTAATATTGACGGTTAATGTTCGCGTCGTCACTTTGGTCTTAGCAGAATACCAGCGCAACTCCTCATTAAGCGGAGTTGCAATCTAGCTGAGCTAGGACCATTTTTGTCTCTCGATACCAATATTAATTGAATTTGTACTACTTACTGTATTTTTTTTTCTTTTGAGGACAAAATAAATTTACTTCTTTCTTCTTTCTTTCTTCTATTCAAGTGAATACTTGTCTATTACGTCCACGGCGCCGCCTACGTGGTTGTCTCATGACACCATAACATGTAATATATGTACAATAGCTTGTTTTATACTATCTACACTAAAAACTTAAGCGTTGCATTATAAATACAATTTGACACGGGAATAAACGCGTTTAACCTAGGTAAAGTATTTACCTTAAGCTTGACGTTTCGACCGGGTTACACCGACCGTGGTCACAAGCTGACATCTACACTTCTATAATAGAAATGATCTCCTAACTGATTTCGGTTACGGCGGCTAATCTCATTAGAGACTAGCCAACTTCCCAGAAGATATTATAGTGCACGAGTTTATACGCAAACACAAGTACACTCCCTATTCCCTCACTCTCATAGTCCGATGGGACGGAAAATCCAACACGACCGGAGAGAGATTAAGCGCAGAACCTACAGCTTAAATGTGCTCTCCGATGTACACGAAGGGGTTTTGACAATGTTTGAAAATGATCACCCATCTATGAACAAACAGTGGTAACGTTGCTTAACCTCGAACTGCTCGGTCGCCAATGAGTCAGGGATCCATCAAATTCTCCTATCTATGTCAGTATTATATAGCTAAAGAGTTTGCTTGTTTCAACGATGTCGAGTGGTGCTGTGGTAGAAAGGTGACGGTGGCACCATGTCAAACAGTTCCTCAGAGCACTCCCCGTTGAACAGACGGTAGAGTACGCAAAGTGCACCAAAGTGACGGCTCTGCTGTAAAGACTCCAGTCTGTCCGTGAGATTGGGGTCATCAACGATCCGAACAGCTCGCCTTTGGAGGGAGTCAAATCGAGCAAGTATTTGGGGGCACCCACCCAGAGATGAGAGCAGTACTCCACGTGCGGTCGGACCTGCGCTTTATAAAGCACAAGTCGCTGTGCCGGCGAGAAATAACGCTTCGTTCTGTTGAGGATACCCACCTTTTTGCTCGCCAATTTGGCTTTACTTTCCAAATGACTCCCAAACTGGACTTTGCTGGAGATTTAGACGCCGAGGATCCCAATACTCTCGGAGACTCGGAGTGTAACTCCTTGGAACTGTGGCACTAGGACAAATGGGTCTTTCTTCGCAGTGAACGCTCATACTTATTTGTGTCTTTGTGGGGTCGAATCGAACCAGATTCCTCTCTCCCAAAGTATGTACTAATGATTCTACCTATTTCAAACTTGTGTGTAATTTACATGTAAAAATTGTACGTTCGTTTTAAAATGTTACGTTCTTAGGGTTTTCTTAAGCAGGGAAATTGGAAAAGATGGGGGTTTTAGTTTACGGTTTCTTTGAGAAGGCAGCAAAAAATCTGTTCTTTCGCGTGGTTCACCTATTTTGTCCACCTGGTGGACCACGGGTAAACATATTCTTCCGTGGTCCACCAGGTGAACTAAGGTGAACCATAGGAAATTATTATTTAACCGTGGTCCACCTTTGAGCACACAATCTTTTTGGTCTTTCGTTGGTACAGCTTCTAGTTGCGTGAACCATAATCTTGGTTGGTCTTTCCAAAATTCCGGAATGCGGGATAAAACCGAGGTGCCAGCAGCTACTTCAAGTGTTCCTTGCTGATTTATGTTCGCCTTGCACGGTGATTGTGCCATGTTTGATTTTGAACAAACTGAATTTCCTTGAAATTAATTAATTTCATTAATGCTAATTATTCATAATGGCTCTTTTACCCCCATCGCTGGTCCTTGGCTTAAAGGGCAAGAACATCTGGCGAATCGTCATATACTGATCATTCTTTAATTATTATGTTTAAACGAAGGAGAGGCATTAGTATTTAGATCTTCTTCAGAATCCTTATAGTTAAATAGTGTTCTTCTGTTACTTCACCTTATCCCACATTAGGTGGGGTCTCCTAATCTTACGGCGTCAAGACAGTCTGTCTTGGCTAGTCGGTTCAGATGGAAGTGATTTTTTCTTTAATTTGGTCTCAGTCCACCACGTCAAATGAAGACGTCCTCTTTTGACGTGTCAGTTACGTTATATTATAATAATAATAATATCTTGGGACAACTCACACAACGCTATCTTATCTTAAACTGAGCAGAGCTTGTACTATGGAAACCAGGCAATTGATAAACATACTTATTTATTTTTAAATAACACCTAGACACAGAATAAACCATCCTGCTCATTACACAAAGTTTTATCCTGGATGGGGATCGAACCCACGACCTCCGGCTTAGCAGTCAGGGCCACTAATCACTAGACCATCAGGCAAATTTCATTGCAAAGATAAAATTGGAAGTTCAGAGTTCAAACCTAGGAATCGTGCCTGAAATTTCCAATAGCTGATATGGCCAGACAAGATGTGAACACAGGGACAAGGAAGTGAAAAGGATTATGCATAGTTGATTTTCGTAAAAAAGCGAATGAAGACATTATTCGTTTGTACTTTTTCCTACATACCGACTTTAAAATCAATGTCAAAGTACTTTTTTCACTTAGGTTACAAATGCAACGCCAAATGTCAGACAAATTTAGGATTAGAATGATTCTACATATAATGCCAAATTCGTAAGAGTAAAACCGTGAGACAAAAACTTGGCAAAAAAAACTAATGGCCAATTTTTTTAAATGCCATTTTACATACATACATTTTACAATATATTTGTATAAATACAGTTATGCCAGTAAGGTGCTGCAACCATTACACCATGAAACTCACGCAAGCAATAACCATTGTACGATGAATTAGCCTCCTACGGTGGAGTATCAACTTACAAAAATACAGAAAAGGGTAAAGGCAACATGCGATTCGATTATTATAAGAAAAACTACTTATTAAACAAATATTTATGAACCACTAATTAAAAAAATAATAAACTTATAAAATGATAATGGCAAGGCAGTCACCCCAAGTAGCACCCGTTCACGAGTTTGACGCATGAGTCAGCCATTCAATTCAATTCAATTATCTTTATTGCAATAAACGGGGTACATAATAGTGTTACATATTACAATTAATGATAATTTGATCTATCCCATTTAGCCATCACAAATAGCATGCAATTATTTCAGTAATATTATGAATTTATCATTACATTATTTTAAATTAAATTATCACATATTGAATTTATTACAACATTCAGCAAAAACAACAACATTATCAACATATTATATAATTTTAATTTTATTGGACCAACTCACAATGTTCTAAAAACTCTTTAAGCGAATAGAATGTTTTGTCTAATAATGAAATACCAGCAACTAAGTGCGTTTATAAATTTATTGATAAGTAATCCCTAATACGCAGTGGTAATTTGTTATACATTGTAACACACATTGAATAACATTTTTTTTGTATCCTGCTACTTTTAGGAATCATATTTAAGACCAGTCTATTTGAGTTTCTTATATTAGTCATATTTGTTATATCTTTAGCCTGTTTAAATATTTCAGGATGTTGTTTAACAAACTTTCCAACTGCTAACACATTTGGCAAGGTAGAGAAAGAATTTTTAAGCTTTTAAAATAGGGACGACACGAAGTATCAGGGGAAATATTACAAATCGACCGTATACAACGTTTTTGGGCAATAAAAGCTTTATTTATATCTGTGCCATTTCCCCATATGAGTAATCCATATCGAAGTACAGACTCAACATAGGCAAAATATACTGTACATGCTGTGTCTCGAGTTGCAAATTTTTAACAATTTGTACAGTGCATCGCTATATTGGACGTAAGGAAGACGACGCCTAGTCAAAAAATCATAAATTTTATTACTTTAATACATTAACCTGTATCAACCATTTTAAGCTCAGCTTCACTTACTTGATTCATTTATATATACGTACATAAATTTTGTTTGGTTTGTAGGTACTGTGGCAGGTGCGTCGGAAACTCGACCGGCCACTCGCATAAAGCCTCATTAATTGTGAACTGTTTGTCTTGACGTTCCAAAACTATGAAATAATGACAAAGAAGAAGATCGAAAAACAATTGGGGAGAATTGAAGGAAGCGTCAAGACGAATGGTCAAGGAAAAGAATTGAAATGTAAAGGAATAATATTACAAGTTATTTAATATATAATATCGTTCTGGGCTTAAGAAAGTGTTTGATTCCTCATCCCCGAGAGTAATAATCCCGGCTGCGCACCCCAAAGCCAGCAAGAGGTTCACGTCACATGGTGGAGGCGCCGAACTCTTCAGAGGAAGACATTTAAAGAGCTAAGTCGTATTTCTATGTAAAATTAATTAAAAATGAGTGAATTCACGGGATTGTATGAGTCCGTAGATGATTTTGTCAACCAATTCCAGACCATCTGTGTGATTAATAAAATCACTTCGGATGAAGAAAAAAAATTATTTGTGGCGGCGTATCTGGCTGGACCAGCGCTACACCTATACAAAGCAATCATAGAAGATTGTGATAGCTTCGAGAGCTTCATCACTGCATTAAAAGCAGAGTTCCCAAACCGTACTAATTATACGGAAAAATTCTATGAAAGGATACAGGCGCCAGAGGAGAATATTGTTTCATTTTACTACGAGCTTTCAAATATAGCCAAACAGGGAAAAATTGACGACAATACGTTCGTAAGGAGCTTTCCAAAGAAATGTAATAGTTTCTACAAATCAAAGCTCGCTGCAGTTGTATGTGCTGATAAAAATATTTTAAAGGCCACAGTTTTACAATTACATTCAGTATATGATAAAGAGGCTGAAAGGGAAATCAATCTTAAGGTTAAGGTTGAGAATGCGGTAGCAGTGAGGTCTGGGCAGCAAGGAGACTCCAAAAGACCGACCAATAGTCCATTTCGGAGCAATAAATCAACTCCGTATAGTAAATACCGGTCCCCGTTGTCTCGGGTTCCGCCCAATGATTCACCAAGCGGTTCGTTAACACCAAGGCGGGAGTCAAATCCCCGCCAGTACTTTTTAAGGAGCAGAGAACCTCTGCCGATGCCGGTTCAATCAGCTGGTGATGCAGCGTCGTCGACAACGAGAGTAGGCGAGCATCACGTCGCAGCAATGAGTACGCAGCGGCGCTCAAACATAGAAGACGTCAAGAAGAATAATTATGGTCAGTCCGAACCAGTCATTTTAGTAGAATTAAGTTCAGGTGCTATTCCTGCTTTATTAGATAGTGGGGCTTCAGTGTCCTTGCTATCGAAGAAAGTAGCGTTAATGAACAAAGTAACCTTAAATTTATGTGATAATATTAATTTAAAAACTGCCGACGGTAAGATTATACCAGTCGCAGGCAAAACATATATCAACGTTATAATTAATAATGTGGTGTATAACACACTTTTTTATGTGGTAATAGATGTGAGTTGGCCAGTGATTTTGGGTCAAGATTTCTTAATCAAAAATGGGGCATCCCTAGATTTTGTGAATAGTAAAATAACATTGAGAAACTACAATGAAATATGTTTTGTTGCTAGACCAGGCAAAGTTTCTGTTATCGATACACAGGAAATAATGTCTGTTAATATTTTTAAACATAATCATTTATTTATTAGTAATATTTGTGAGTCAAATAAGAATAATACTTGTATTCTTCCTGATTTAAATGTGTCAAAAGATAAAATGAATATTAATAAAAATCTGAGTACAGGTGATAATAATAAATTACATGACTTAGTGGAAGAATACAAGCCACAATTCTCATTTGGTAAGGTTAGGCCAGGTGGGTGCCGAAATAACCCAATTAAAATAAAAACTTCGAACGAGGTTCCGGTGAAAAAACCTTCATATCGGGTCTCACTTAAACAGAGTGAGATCAGTCGTCAACAAGTGAGTGAGTTAGTGAATGTTGGTAGCATTCGTCCTTCCTGTAATGATAGTTCCTCTTCAGTAGTTGTAGAACAGGATTCGAATTCGGATGCGGAGTTCGTGAGTCGAAATCCGTTAATAAGTCAAGATGATCACGTAGTCACTGACGGGTTACAAATATTTAGGATGAGATGTACAGAGAATAATGAGCAAATCTGCAAATTAGAAATAGACCCAGTAATAAGGGCTCAAATGAACGATAATTTTTGTTCATCTTTAAGAAATAAAATCATAGATGAAAACTTACAAAGATATAAAGGATTCTTTATACACAACGGCATGTTATATAAATTAAATACAAAAAATAATGTTATAAAAAGATTGATGGTAGTTCCGGATGAACTGTTTCCAGTAATTATGCGTGAGATTCATGATGATCCATTATATGGAAGTCATTTAGGTTTGATGAAGACAGTAGAAAAATTTAATTCAAGATTCTGCTGTCCAAAGTCATATAAGAAAATAGAGAATTATATCAAAGCATGTAAAGTATGTCAAGAAGTGGAACGTCAAATAGGGTGGCGCCGTTGCAACCGATTGTTACAAACACGTTATTTGAAAAGGTAGAAGTGGATACAATAGGCCCGTTAAATAATGCGAATAGATATCGATATCTTAGTATTTAATTTTATGTAGTTGAGAATTTTTATTATATGAACATATGTTATAATTAAGTCATGATAAACATGAGTAGTTGATGAGAATTATCTTTTTAGGAGTAGGTGATTCCAGAAAAGAAGTGGCGACGTTGTTAATAGTCTGACGTGTAAACAATTGTATATTTAGGGATGGTTAATGGTTTTAGATCTGATTCTAAAATGTTGTTTGTTTTTGCATGTACAACCACACGGCGAAGAAATGTCCTACAATGTTGATGCCATAGAGCACTAGGCAAACAAAAACGGGTGTATTATTGTGTTGAATTATAAATACAACTCTGTGATTAAGCATACAGTTTTGCATTTGGTTCAATCGAACTTGGGAAGTTCGTTTGTGATTATTTTATCTAAATAATCAATAGATGTGGTCAGATGGTCACCGATAGCTTGATTGACCAATTATTTAACTGATATAAGATTGATACTTAAAGATGAATTTTCTTCCAGTTATAACAAAGCAGGACTTTCACCCAATTTGTTGCCTGGGGTCAATTGGTGTTTAATGATTGATTTAATTAATATAATTTAAGATAGATAGGCCAGTTCTGCCGATGCAGTGGCTTTTTTTAGGCGAATTTTTTTGCCTTGCATGGTCATATGACTGTTGGATGAACGACAGTCATATGACATCTTTTGCATAGAGACAGCAGATTAAGGGGGGTATTAAAAAAAATAATTATATCGCCAGCATAGGTAAATGCACAGCTAGGTTCATATTTGTTGTTTTATATTATAAAAAAAAAAAAAATTGACTTAGTAGTCAAATGTAAAGATTTTTTTTTTTTTTTTCATAAGGCGGCGACGTGTGGCTGGTGCGTCGGAAACTCGATCGGCCACTCGCATAAAGCCTCATTAATTGTGAACTGTTTGTCTTGACGTTCCAAAACTATGAAATAATGACGAAGAAGAAGATCGAAAAACAATTGGGGAGAATTGAAGGAAGCGTCAAGACGAATGGTCAAGGAAAAGAATTGAAATGTAAAGGAATAATATTACAAGTTATTTAATATATAATATCGTTCTGGGCTTAAGAAAGTGTTTGATTCCTCATCCCCGAGAGTAATAATCCCGGCTGCGCACCCCAAAGCCAGCAAGAGGTTCACGTCACAGTACCTACTTGTTTAATTCGTACAGTCGTATCAGACTTCTAGTCAAAACAAGCGGACAATGGCCACATTTGACAGCTGATACAGTGGGCGAAACAGTGACTCATATAGTAAAGGTGCGTCTAAACGGGCCATTTTTTACGGCAAAATGTGCGGCACTATTGGCAACTAACTGTTCGGTCAATGGTATGATGCATAAGTCAGTCTGCTAAACGGGCTACACAACCCGGCAACAATAAAATAGAGAGCGACTGAAACAACAACAAAATTGGCCGGGCTCAGCGATCGTCCGACAATTATTAAATCAATATTGGATAGTACTGCCATGTTGCCGGCCACGGCAATTTGTGGCAACAACGCTGTCATTGCCGCCACTAATTGCCGTAAAAAATGGCCCAATTAGACGCCCCTTAATACTGATAATACATTTGATTTGACGTCTGCGCTCATCTGGCAACTATAAAATTTCGATTAAACAGTAAATAACAATTCTATTGAATCATGCGTCACAGTTACATGCTAATTAATAAAGGAAGAGGCTGTGTTTAAGAATGTCGTACATTCTCACACGACTCGTTTGCTACTGACTAATACAGGTATAAGAATATAATAATTGGTGTAAAAGACATTACACATTTGACTGCCTCTGTGGCGCGGTGGGAGTGTATTCGACTGCTACGCAAGAGGTTGTGGGTTCGATCCCCACCCAGGATAAAACTTTGTGTGATGAGCACGATGGTTTATTCTGTGTCTGGGTGTTATTTATCTATAATATGTATGTATTTAGAAATATATACGTATGTTTATCGGTTGTCTGGTTTCCATAGTACAAGCTCTGCTTAGTTTGGGATCAGATAGCGTTGTGTGAGTTGTCCCAAGATGTTATTATTATTATTATTAGATATTATGCAACTTGTAGTATATAACTATATAATTGCTAGCTAACCCGCGCAAATTCCTCCACTTCAAGCCTCACTATCCGTTCCCGTAAACATTCGTGGGCTCATGCACAACACTTTGCTGAAGATCATCACATGATCAAATGCATCGTTTAAGATTTTATAAAGGGCATGCAGACAAACATTCATTTTAATATATGTATAAATAATTTATAATAATAATAATAATAAACCCCTCGGGGCTAGTCGTTGTCTCCCTATATGAGATTAACGCAACACTCTGAGGGCATAGTAGCAGCTCTTGAAATCCTTATGACACCAATAAAAAATGTCTCATGAGGGTGAAATAAGAGTACACAAACCGCAGGGCAGCTTTGTGGCGAGCTGAATGTGTGTGGCGACACTGCGGTCCCGATGCCTCAGAGAGTCGGTCAGGGCCTCGTCTCCCGCTTGCCTTCACTGGCCGGCGGGAGTGGAACACCAAGAGCGTCCGCAGGACTCTCAACTCTGTCTTGCCTTAATCGGCCGGCCAGAGGGAGGTTGCCAGAGCTTGTATGCTCAGGGGTGGAAGTGTCATTTTCAAGGGCATAACTACGGGGAAACCCACTCACGGGCCTTCTTCGTGATGGTGAAACCGGCGCCGCACCGCTCGACACCCCAAGCTGCTCACACCCATGTTGCTCCCTGTCGCCTATTTGGCTGTATGCCTGTGGCGGCCAGAAGGGGGCCCATCTAGTGAGTGGCGAGTCACCGCCTGCCCATTTGTCCGTGTGTTTTTACCATGTGTTGCAGGGCAGGCGCCATAGTTCTTCAATAGTACCAGCTAACCATTCCACTAACACATCACCTCCATAACCCAGTTTCTTAGCTACCACTTTCTGACAATAGTTTTTACACTAACCGGGGAATGTCGTTGGGTATATTTATAGAGTGTATACAACGATATTCGCCGGTTTGTGTCACATAGCCTTTAGATTAAAGTGTCTAACGGGCCTCTACGTGTTGGCTTCGGCCCCACGCACGCCTCCCAA
Source organism: Herminia tarsipennalis (assembly GCA_945859575.2). Lineage (NCBI taxonomy): Eukaryota > Metazoa > Arthropoda > Insecta > Lepidoptera > Erebidae > Herminia > Herminia tarsipennalis. The sequence continues at coordinate 17,989,084 of OX243849.2, read as the reverse complement.
ATGACCGGGACTCCATAGTCCCGTGATATGGAAACGACATACATAATAATAATAATAATATCTTGGGACAACTCACACAACGCTATCTGATCCCAAACTAAGCAGAGCTTGTACTATGGAAACCAGACAACTGATAAACATACTTATATATTTCTAAATACATATAAATTATAGATAAATTACACCCAGACACAGAATAAACCATCGTGCTCATCACACAAAGTTTTATCCTGGGTGGGGATCGAACCCTTGCGTAGCAGTCGGATACACTCCCACTGCGACACAAGGGCAGTTGCGCGGGACAGCTAGTATTATTTAGTAATAAACAAAATTGTATGGTATCACTTTGTTGCCGTAGCTAATATGTCAGTATATTAATGGCAAATTATAGCTTTCTAGTACTAAGGGTTTCTGAGCTAACCTTGGGACGGACAGACGAACGGACAGACATAAGCGTTCCTTGGTTACTACGCAACCCTGAAAAGGTAGGTATTTATTGTAAAATATGCTCATGATGAAGACTCGTAGTATATAAAAGTGTGTACAAATCGCCATGTCGGACCCACGATACCCCTGGCGATACCCCTGGTGGTACGTGGGTCTTTTAAAATTAAACGATACCCCTGTTCGAAATGACCGTAGTGTTGCGGCGGTGTGGAATGCGGAAATGCATCCATCTCTTGTATGTAAATGACTAATGTACTTATAACTAAAACGCATAATTACGCGAATGTTTGTCAATATGTAATGGAAAGGTGTGATCAAATTCAAAGATCATTCGATCATTCTTTAACTTTATCATAACTGACTGCCTTTGTGGCGCAGTGGGAGTGTATACGACTGCTACGCTAGAGATCGTGTGTTCGATCCCCACCCAGGATAAAACTTTGTGAGCACGATGGTTTATTCTGTGTCTGGGTGTTAAATGTATGTATTTAGAAATATGTAAGTATGTTTTATCAGTTGTCTGGTTTCCATAGTACAAGCTCTGCTTAGTTTGGGATCAGATAGCGTTGTGTGAGTTGTCCCAAGATATTATTATAACTTTAGTTAGATTAAACCTTTTACCCAAAAAGTTCGTGGAATATATTTAAAACATCATCAATTAAAAATTTTGAAGTTAAAAAGATTTTTTCTGCTATATTGCAGTACAATTTTGTACTACGAGTCAAATTATGCCTTACACTATTCACTGTCGAAATTTGACGAAAAACAATCCTTTATTTTTACCATAACAAACAATGGCTTTAGTACCAAGGCAAAATCATGCACTACCTAACTTTACCTTACACTGCCGGAATTTGACTTGTCACTGGGGGTAGGTTCTAGGTGGTAGAATGAAATACAACACTGTTATTTTATCTATAGGCATGAGCACAAACAAGTTAATCAATCTGACACTCGAAGTCAGCATGTCAGACGTTAATAGCTATTCATTTATTTAACTAAATGCCACACACGAAGTAAGAAAGAAATAATACGACAACAAACAACTTTTATAATGACGTCATTTCCTTCTGTTTGACTTCCATCTCTTTCACTTTTTCTATTTCTTTCTCTTTCTTTGTCTTCAAGTCTTCGTAGATCTGGTCCAGAGTTCTCCCCTTCGTTTCAGGTATTACTATTACAGTATACAGAGCAGTAAGTAGACAGGCTGCTCCAAAGAAATAGAAGGCGTAGTGGGGTCCAATCTTAGATAATGCTGGCTTGAAGAATAGCATTTGAAAGAAATCGAAGGCACATGCTATGGCTATGACAGTTCCTATAACTGTACTGCGGTACTGAAAAACATCAAACAAAATGTTTTAGGATATAATTAAACTCCTATAGAATAAACCAACTTGGGTATTTTATTTACAAAATTCCTAATCGAGCGCATGGAAATATGACTAACATGACGGGAAGAGATAATAAGCAAGCTACTTCCCAAAAAATACCTATTAAAAAATATATTTTGTTTAGTCCGATCCAGTGATCTCATCTCAGGCAGACAGACACAGATATACAACAAACAAGGGACAACTTACACACTCCTCTAAATAAAGACAAGTAGGCAACTGATAGACTTATCTTTTTGTAATTAAATACTATTTATTCATGAGTATCAAACCCAGGCATCATAATGTAGATTTATCTTGGATTTATTTTTTTATTAAGCCAATAAGGTTTCACGAATATGTAGTTATTACATAAAGTAAACTTATTATAGCATCAAGTTTTTACATGAATATTGATTGAAATTTGAAGTTACTGATTTGAATAAGAACAATTATTGCTACTTGGTTTTTGGAAAAAAAGTAGAGAACAAAGTTAGACCGATTGAAGGGGACCTGTTATTGGTTTTATGAATTCAAGGTATTTAGGTTGTTTTCTTTACTAAAAAAATAATATTTAATTGGATGGGAATCAAACCCACCACCACCACATCAAAATACCAAATAAACAGGTGGGCCAATGAAAGATAATGTATTATAAATTAAAACTTACCTTGAAGGAGAACAACTCTGAATTAATAATGACGGCCACAGGTAGAAGGCCGAAACCATCGCAGAAGATAGAAAAGCAGAGAGTGACCACCGGTATCCAGGCGGGAGCGTGAATGTCATATTGAAGCGCCAAGAACCAGGACGCAAGCGCACACATACTCAAGCCTGACATCAGGGAAGTGACGAATAAAAGACCCTGAAAAATGGAACGTTTTACATTTTATATTCCAAATCTGGGTAAAAGATAGATAGACAATCATTTATTGTGGACCACACATTATAATCTATACTAATGTTATATAGCTGAAGAGTTTGTTTGTTTGTTTGAACGAGGAAATCTCAGGAACTATGGGTCCGAATTGATTTCACTGTTGGATAGCCCATTTATCGAGGAAGGCTATATCACTCTAAGACTAATAAGAGCGGAGCAGTAATGAAAAATGTTGCAAAAACGGGAAAAAAGGGCGTCCATTTTTCCCGTTTTTGCAACATTTTTCATTACTACTCCGCTCTTATTGGTATAATAATACTACCTGTCCCGCGCAACTTTGTATGCGTATACAAAGTTGCGCGGGACAGGTAGTATTATACATAAATAGGAAAGATTTGTATTTTTTATGTGCGTGTATGTTTGTAATGAATAAACTCAAAAACTACTGGACCGATTTCAAAAGTTTTTCATCGTTGGGGAGCTACACTAATTTCGGGTGACATAGGTATTTTATATCAGTGTATTCCCACGGGAACGGGAAATATTATAAAGAGTAAAGAAGACACTAAAACTGAGATTAAAAGAAGTTCAATGATGGACACTAAAAAAAATATTTTATAGGAATTTCATAGGAAACCTATACTAATTTATAGTTGTAGTGTATTTTGAAATACCCTGTCGGAGTCTATGCTTACCTTTCTTCCAAGCTTCTCTACTATTCCAAAAGTCATTACTGATCCAACAACTTGCACAGCTCCTAGCATCATTGCCTGTTGATTAGGAGTGAGGACGAGGCCAGTATCTTTAGCAGCCGCAGCAAAAATTTGACCAGCAAAGCTTAGTACTGGGACGGTACCGCAAGCTTCTCGTGCCAATGAGACTACAAGGGCTATTTTAAATGCTCTAAATAATAATTTATCGTTCCCTGTAATAAAAGTAAATAGGACTATATAAAAAGGAATAATGTTAATAGTAAAAGACAGACAAGAGACTTTAGTCCGAAAAGGTCTACAATGACCCGAAGTTGGAAAATGCCACAAATTCGATGTAGCCTATTTCTCAATCCTAAGATTTATTTTAAAGTAAAGAATATGGATACATTGAAGGAACTTGAATGGAACTTGCCTGTAGGCGAGAAGGTCAGATTTTTGGAACGTCAGTTCCTTAACGACCGGCTAAAGTACTGTTGAAAACTATGAAATCTTGAAATCATAGCCAGCAATGAAAATACTTTCTCTGCTTTAGAAAAATCTTCTTTGAAAGATATAGACAAACAAGATTTATAATTTACGAAACTAATCCCATGAAATTATTTTTGGTTCCCACGGTTTGTGTACGGGATCGAAATGATTAGTGAGTTCATCACATTCATGTAGACCAATAACGTTGACAATGAGTTTGATTAAAATGATTAATGAACAGTAAGCTTGTCATTTGTTTATCTGGGAGCTCATTGCAGGGGCACAAGCCTTCTTTAGGAGGGCTTAGTCGTATAATGTAGTTTTTTTACAAAATGTCGTTAGTCGCAAAATGTCTCTTCAAGAATATTTCTTGTGCAAAATAAAATAAAATGAAAAGTATAAAATTTTAAATACAGAGATACATTTTGCGAAAGATACATTATACGACTAGAGCGGCACCATGAAGACCCACTGCTGATTAATAACTGACATACATAGTGGCTTTGAAACAAATCTTACAAAGTATGGGTTTTATACCTTTGACATACGGGCTATTATGTCGAAATACCGCTGGGCCAACACTGTGTTCTTTATGTTGTTATGAAGCACCTAAATCACTAGTCTATGACCTATACCTATACTTACAGATTTCTTTGAAGATAAAGTGTTTACTTTCATCATCCTTCGAGAGTTCTCTCGTCAGCTCATCCAATTCTTTTAGAACCACTACGTCTTCTTCTCTTCTACATCTTAACCACGCTAGTGCCTTGATTGCTTTCTGTGAATTAACATTGAAATTAATCAGCTTGATTAATTTGAGTGAAATGATTTTAAAAATAAGGCCTTATAGTTCTTACTTGCTAAAAAAAAAAGATCAGTAAGAAAAAAAAAATCCAATTAATGAAGTTTAACCCTAGAAGTCATCTACACGCAATCGAAACTTTTTTGTCGTTTTTCAAACGATTGAAGCTATCATGTCGTGCTCTTTAGCCAACTCAGGGGCCAAAATAAACTTGCGGAAGGTCCCTCTGTCGCTAAGGTAAGTTTCGCCAGTGTTGCCTTATCGAGGTACTCTGCACGCCTCCCTGTATTTAGGCTTTGTGTAAGTTTTAACAAACATTTTTACCAATTTAGGGCACCTTTGTTTAATAGTAAACAGTACTATATTGGATTTTGTAACAGTGTACTGGCAAGCCCTTTGTCGGACTTAGCGATGTCTTTTTATAAATTATACAATTAGCACAAATCATTGTAACAGCCCGTAATGCAAAAGGTGGTTATGAAGAAGCAACATAGTCTTAATTGTGACAAAGCCCCTTAATTAAAGATAAGAAAAAAAAAGATTTTTATCAAGAAATTTTTAGACAATTTTTTGTGAAATCCACTAATTCAAGTAAGAAAAATCAGAGCCCAAAAAACATTCTACAAAAACGAGAATGTCACACATAATGTGCTGTAAATGCAAGTAGTTTGCATGGGACGTGGCATAAAGTTGATGGTGTGTAGACTATTCTTAAATTTTAATTCTGATTCAGTTTAATGTTTGCTCTGGGAATAAGATAATTACATTAAATATACTACGTTATTTAAAAAATATATATTTGAGTTGAATTTTCTTAAGTAACATATTTTATTTGATTTTAAACATAAATTTAAGTTTTGTTGTAATAAATAGCTGTGATTACAGTTTTGATTGACTATAGTGTGTTTTATTATTAATTTATATCCCTGCCTTAAATTTAAATTAAATGACTTGATGGGTTGAAACTTGAGAGGTGTATTTTTTTTTAAAGATAACTAGTAATGTGGGATTGTGTCCAATATTACTAGCAGTCTTGTTAACCCCTCCAGCTAAGCTCAAAAGCTTGTATTAGGGTGGGTTTACGAAGGTAATATAATGGGTAGGATTCGAACCCGCGACCTCACGATTGCGAGACCGATGCCTTAACCATTAGGTTACCGCCGCTTCAAAATTAGATTCTTCTCAATTGTGAGAGTGACACTGGATAAGTGAATACTTCAAAATTAGAAAAAAATATTCTTCATTGCTTAATATTAGCGCCAAAGTACTTCAGTTGTCAATTTTAGCATTTTAGCATTATCTTACAGGGTCAAACATTTTTACTTTATTTTTAAAAATAGATAACTAGCAACGTGGCATTGAGTCCCACATTGCTAGTTACAACATTGGTAACAAAGTACTTTAGGAGCTTGAAAATGCAATCCAATATTTTCCAAAACATTTTACTTACTTTATTGTGGCCCTGTTTTAGCATATAGGATGGTGACTCAGGCACTAATGTGAAGAGCATTATATGAATTACAGGCAAAGTCACACAAATCCACAGTACAGGCTGATAACTTAAGATATCTCCGATGACGTAGAGAAACAGGTACCCAATCGTGTTAAGCAGGATTACCTGAAAAAAAATATTCAAATTGAAAATAACTTATTCCAAATCAATGAGTATGTGGAGCATAGTCAATAAACTTTAAGTAGGTCAATATTGTACAACAAGCTAACTTGATAAATAAATTTACATTTAGTCATTTACGTGCACTCAAAGTGTAGCATTTTTTTTTTCATAATCGCTACCATACATGCCCGCAGTGCATGTAGATGTAGAGGTACACTTACATAGTGATGAACAGAGAGATCATTATCCTTAAGAGAACATTCTCGGATCGAGAATATTCTGGAACATTCTCTTAAGTTCCATAAGTTCCCGAAGCATTGGGAATTTAATATAACTTAAAATTAAATGGTACGATACTAAAAAAATCCTTTTAAAATCAAGTTATAACTAATTTTACTACGACATTTGATTGACTGAGGCACAATTTGACTTTTTTATGTATCGACATTATAAAAAAGTATTGTTATTATTTTCGTCGGTCGTTTATTTTAAAAACGTCAAAAAACGAAGTTATTGTACGATTTTTGCATTCGCGTTTACGTGGCCATAAACCGCTGTCCTCTTACCTGCCCTGCCCGCACCTCTCTTCCCTCGTGTAAAATTGTGCAAAGTAGCTGGATCTTAATATATAATTCCGATTACATATTTCGAATTCAAATTTATAAACACTATTTTATGATTATTCTCAATTGAAGTCTTTTGATTTTTTTCAATTGCCAACATGCATGCAAGGCATTTTCGACCTTATCAACACATTTATATTTGTTTGGTGTGGTTACTATAGATGACGGAACGTGAAAGAAAAACATTTTAAAGTATTATTATTTAGGTCGAAAATAACTTGCACCTATTTTTTCGACTGTAGACACAAAATAAATATTACATGAAAATAGGTGCAAGCAATTTTTAACTAGCGCTATGACATTTCAGTGCATTGTCAGTAAGGTTAAAAATAGTTTGCCCTTTTTTTTGTTAGTAGGTACAACATTTATCATCATCTTTATACTGATTAGGAATAGGAAAAAAAAACCATTGCTCGAAAATTCTTAAACCTGTATGGATTAAATTATGATTTAAAAAAATATATATTACGCATTACATTTATCGGTATATACGAGAATATACCGATAAGTGTAATGCGATCTAGTAGGGCGTTTTCTAAAGGGGACCAAAATTTTCATTATTTTTTCGATACAGCGCACCGTTTTCGCGATAAAATCAAATTTTTATAAAAGAAATTACAGTGTAGGGTACTTGAGTATCACGGCACACTGTGTAAGGGATTCGACGACGCACTCCCTGCTATCGCCCATGACAGATGCATCTCAAACGTGCGTTGGTGCCGTATTACAACAATACGAAAACGGCAGTTGGAAGTCACTTTCATTTTTTTTTTCAAAAGGATTGAGTGAAGTGCCTGATTGCGCTTGCGCAGTGTAGGGTACTTTAGTAACACGGCACACTGTGTAAGGAATTCGACGACGCACTCCCTGCTATCGCCCATGACAGATGCATCTCAAACGTGCGTTGGTGCCGTATTACAACAATACGAAAACCGCAGTTGGAAGTCAAATTAATTTTTTTTTTCAAAAGGTTTGAGTGAAGCGCAATCAGACACATGCATTGGAACGAGATAGCAGTTATGCAACGCGATGACAATGAACTCACTTAGCTGTTGAACAAAAACAATCTCAGCTGGAAATGCATGCAATTATCGGGAACAAGACTACTTTTTTGCAAAAATTCAAAAGTAAATCCACGTCCATATGTGCCGAAGTCACTTCTAAAACAAGTATTCAAAACTAAGACTATCGAAAATAATGATCTCAGAATACTACTTCTGGCTACGCAGGAATACAGACAGTACATGGGTGAAAACATGCGACTCATGTCAGTAAGGCAAGATACACAGGTACAACTCGTCTTCAACCGGATCTTTTCTTGCCACAGCACGTTTGGATCACACGGCAACAGAAACATTGTGTAAGAAAGAAAGAAAGAAAGAAAGAAAGAAAGAAAGAAAGAAAGAAAGAAAATAATTTTATTTGTCACATTACACACAGTACCATACAGAAAAGAATTATACAAAATAGAGGGATTTTGTGCCGGACAAATAGGACCTACGTCAGCTATTGTTGCAGTCCGAAAACTGCAACGCTGGTATTCTCGCAGACCCTTTGTTTCTGCTGCCGCTGTCACTTAAGCAGCAATGCAATCTTATCAGCTAAAATGTACAAAACATAAATAAAATCTAAAACTAATTCTGAATTACAAAACAAAGCATTTCTATACACAGTTAAATATATTCTAAATAATAAATTACAATAAATAAGCCTTTACATAATCGAACATTTAAATTTAAATTCAGATCTTAACTAAAAATTTTGTCAAACCATGGACTAAAAATGCAACGAAACGCAGTACACACAATTTATAAACTGTACTCGTCGCGTCCTGCCATCCCATTTCCATCTGTCATTATTGATAATTCTAAAACAATGAAAAACATTAAATTTGTGATGGAAAACAAATATAAAAATAATCCCATAAAATAAAACGAATAATTGAGCTACATAGTAGTGGTGGAGTTTATTGTGTGTTTAGCAGGTAGTTTTTGTAGTGTTTGTTGAAACACTTTACCGTTTTTAGAGTACGAAACGGAGGCAAAAGAACATTCCAACAACTGGAGGCAGCGTACCTAAAACTACTCTTAAAAACTACGGTTTTATGTTTCGGGATAGACATGAGGTAATCAGAGGCTCTTGTGATATACCTATTATTATAAACCCTAGACCATGATATTTTTTTATAAAGGTAAATTGGTTTGCCTGTACCTATCACGCTAAGCACTAAACTTGCCAGATGGAGCTTGCGCCTCGAGGATATATTCATCAAGCCCTCACGTTTGATGAAAGGGGAAACATGTGAACGAAGAGGTACATTGAAACAATAGCGAGCACAAGCATTCTGAACACGTTGAAGAAGCCTTTCTGTACGGAGAGATAGAGAAACACAATGGCCGGAAGCTGTAGGGTAAGGCGGGGCTAATAGTTTCAATTTTTATTCTAAAACACATAAATCTTTAAATGAAGCATTTATTGTCAATCAAAAGGGTTATAAGAGTTTTTATACAATTCATTTTTTTCTCATTTATTTCCGACTAGCTGTGCCCGCGACTTCGTTCGCGTGAAAGTCGGGTTTAAATTAAGGAAGTTTATGTTACGAAATAACTTCTGTGTAAATATGTTGGAAACAGTCCTGTCGGGTGAGCCGCGATATGATTCAGCAGCGGAGAATCATCATATAGTCATCTATTGATAGCTTCAACACCCAAAAGCTTTGTGAAAATAAATAAGTACCAAATACAGACTCTTTAGGTATTCGTTTACTGTGTTTTTCTGTCATTAATGTGTTATTTGTGTCTCTTTTCTTTTTGTCTATTGTTATTTTTATTATTATACTGTTTTATTTATTGCTTTTTTTATCTTCTGCATGACTTTTCCTGTTAAATTATAATAATGTCTATACATTGTGTCTTCTGTGTACTAAATAAAAATCGTTCTATTCTATTATTTTATATAGTTAATTTGGTGTGCGGCTTAAGAAGTGGGTTTTCTGTTGTTTTTGTTTCATTCTTTCAACGTTATACCTAATAATTTTCAATAGAATTTGTACAAAAATTTTGGTACTTCCCATTTCATCAGATGTTTATCGTAAACTTGTAAAGCCTAAGTACTTTACTGTGATAGTTTTCCTTATAATTTTAGTATTTATACTACTACCGTAAAATTTTTTACATACCCAACATCAACTATTTAGTTGGCAGGGGAACACTTGACTCTAACAAAAATGTTAACTATAAAGCCTAATATTACACAAAGGAATCCTTAAATCTAAAAATAGTCTTCACAAACCCTAAACGCTTTTTAAAAGACCTATCTAATGATACCCCACACGATGAGGTAGGTGAGAAAAAAATCATATCCCCACTTTACATTTAAGAGAGTACCTCTCTTATTTATGTTACAATGATGCAAGTAAGAAAAAAAGGCATGGACTCCCCCTCCCCCAGACTCCGCGTTGACAGACAATGACCCCCCACCCCCCTCCTCCCGTCACACGAACTACTCACACTTGGCCGATGAGTCATTCATTATCGTTAAATTGATGAACACTTGATATCCGACCATAAACCCAAAACATGATCCTCAATGCACCTGTGTGATGCGTGGTCAAACAAACTGACAGACAGACAAACATTTCTAAAAATAATACCAATATGTTTCTTTTTAATACTATTTTAAAACTTCTTTTACTAAGTATAGAACATTATTGAATACAACGCCATCTACTTTCAAAACCAGTGAAGTTTCTCCTAATACTTAATGTTTTTTTATTAATTTAAGCAATTTAATTAAATAAATAGGAGAATGTTGCCACCCAGCAAGAAACGAATCCGTCATCGCAAGCACCTATACCCTAATAAATGTTTTCACAAATAAGGAATTGTTTGATCACCGTGACCAATTTGATTTCATAGATGGCGCTACACGTTTTACGTGTGTAATATCTTTTTTTTGAGCACGAATACATAAATTCTGGAAAATATCGAATACTTGTTAAATTGTAATGTAATATTGTTTTTCATTTCTATTACGATTAATGCATTACTCTCAGCAGTGCATGCAATACCTATAAATATCTAGTGCATATTTCACTTGATTTTTAATATAAAAAAATATTAACCAAAGCAAATAAGTTACCTATGGTCGAAAAAATAACTATAACATTGAGATAAATATTAAAAAAGGACAAAGACAATTTAAAAAAAAATACAAAAAGAACATAATCAGATATCAGGTTCGAGCCTGAAACTTCGTCGTCTTAGACCGCTAGCATAGCTTCGATGCTATACTGTTCGCTACATACCACGTCAAAATAACTGTTCTTATGAAACTTAAAAATGTTGTGTATGGCTCCTTATAGTTTTAGCGTGAAGTTATGTATTCCATGGGTTACAATTAAAGATAATGTCTAATTGTGGAAAAAATTGTGATAAACCATTATGGTGCGACAAAAAATACGTTGCTACTCGTTCCCCATAGACATTAGCGTTTCATAGTAGTATTTACTATAAAACTGTAAATTTTCATAAAGATCCGTCAAGTAGTTACTGTTTAATAACGAAAAATAGCTACAGACATTATCCCTTACTGCTTAGCTCCTATGGGAAAAAGCGTGATAATTTATAGCCTAAATGTTAATCCGCATCTATTAGATTGCACGTGCAAAATTTCAACCGAGACATTTCTAAAAATGCAGCAAAGTGCAAATTTCCTAATTTTTTTTTCATTAAGTTTGGCCATGTACAGACACGTGAAATTTACAATTTTATTATATGTTTAGATATAGATAGATAGCATGATTCAGGATTCACGCGCGATGGCTTATTATTAGCGCATTTCATGTATAACTTTGGTGTTTCTATACCGATTTCTATGATTCTTTTTTATGGAATAGTTAATTATGTTAACTTTTTTAATTAGGGTTGACTGAGAGTGTTATAAACGTAAGAGTAGACAAATATAATCAGAAAGCTTCGAACTGCTAAGCTATCGGGAGTTACACGTGATATTGTGAGTCAACCATAAAAGATAGACATATGTTGTCGTGGGTTTTTTTATATAATTTTAAGGACAACATTTCCGTCATACATGATTTCTGAGTAGCTTAAACCATTAAGGTTGCACACGCGACGGAAGCTTAAAAAATGGAGTAACTTCTCCCGTTTTCCCAACATTTCCCTTCACTGCTCTGCTCCTATTGATTGTAGCGTGATGAAAAGTATACTATAACCAACTGAGGAGTATGAAAAATAATTGTACCAAGTTTCGTTAAAATCCGTCGAGTAGTTTTTGTTTCCATAACGGTTATACAGACAGACAGACAGACAGACAAAAATTTTACTGATTGCATTTTTGGCATCAGTATCGATCCCTAATCACCCCCTGATAGTTATTTTGGAAATATATTTCATGTACAGAATTGACCTCTCTACAGATTTATTATAAGTATATAGATAGATAGATAATTTAGCCTTTCTTGTTTTACTTTTCCCTTGTTCTTTGTCCAACTCATTTTTTCAGCGTGTCAGTTAAAATAGTAGCGTTACGGCGTTTCCTGGCGTTCAAGGTTTTACGAGGTGCGGTTTTGGGCACAGGTCAACCAACTTTAGGACAAAATACCACTTTTGGTGTAGAAGGTTTAGGAGATATTGCTCTTGGTTGTTGCGTTTGTACTGACTGATTTATCTCAGGCTCATTATAAAGTGGTGGTGTATTCTCAGTGTTATCAGTAGCACTGGGACGGTCTGTAACATTATTCGGGGCACATGAACATGTTAAATGAAATACAAAATGTGTCATGTCACAAGTCCTTTCAAGGGGCAAAAAGTCCCATCAATGTGCTTCTTGCCCCGTACCTACAGGTACTGATTTGCGAGATTATAAAATAAAAACGGTTCGCAATAGGTAAATTGTACTAGCATTAAATAATTTTGAATATAATAATATAATATAATATAATAATAATAATATAATAATATATAATATAATAGTATATAATAATATCTTGGGACGACTCACACAACGCTATCTGATCCCAAACTAAGCAGAGCTTGTATTATGGAAACCAGACAACTGATAAACATACTTATATATTTCTAAATACATACATATTATAGATAAATTACACCCAGACACAGAATAAACCATCGTGCTCATCACACAAAGTTTTATCCTGGGTGGGGATCGAACCCACGACCTCTTGCGTAGCAGTCGGATACACTCCCACCGCGCCACAGAGGCAGTCTAAAATGTTTGTAACATAAGCTTACCTTATTCATTTATTTAAGGGTGGATTATGCAAAACAGGGTTCGGCTCTCTCAAAAATTTATTTAGAAAACCTAAATATTAGTACACGAAAAAAATGTGTCACTAGTCAAAGAGTTTTTCTAGTAGATGAAATAAAGAAATTTAAGGATATGTCTTAATATGATCCCGCAAATAAATCTTGAACTTGTCGCTGTGTACGTAGCGCTAAATAAATAATTCTCACAGTGCAATGCCCCCTTAAATGTGATGTGAAGTTAAAAACGAAATATTTTTGTAACTTTTAGGCGCGAAAAATTTCGATAAGCCTGTGACGCAACATCAGGCTTGCCCATTACCCCGCCGCTCGATCGTACAGGTCGTTTATTTCTAGTGCACTTTACTACTGTATTAAAATACATCATCATACATCGGGAATTCTTACCCGTCGGACTTTTAGCCCCGCTTTACCCTAACAGTTGCAGAAATAACTGCAATAACTGCAAGGTTGTAGCGGATTCTTGACCACATGGATTCTAAGATTGCAAGATTCGGATGCCCAAACACCATTACCTCGGACTTATATCTCTCTCTAACTTATCTACGAAAACCAGGACTACAAGTTACTACCCACAATCAAATAGCTTACTTGAACGATGGAAAAGATCAATGAAAAACCGCGCTAATAATTACATTTAAAAATTCAATTACGAAATACAAAAATATGGTCGTAAGAGTTACCCATAGTTCTACTAGGGGAACGAGCAGCACTACGATTGAAAGAAAACGCAAACCAAGCATAAATGTTATATGGAACAAACATACGTCTGCCTGGAATATTTCCCGAGCCGAAAACGCAAGATACATTACCAGAAACTGACGACAGCACAAAGACAATCGCAAGCCTAAGCCCGTTAAACAACCATCACGTGCCGCAAACCACTAAACGTTTATTCATACGTCAGAACGGATTCTGTAAAGAAACCGCTAACCGGACGAGGTTAGCGGTTTCTTTACAGGATCCGTTATCGAAGAATACAAAAATGGCTGTTTTAATCGAAACTTAACTGCAACTGAACTGCAACTGCACTGCTTTAAATACGTGAATTGACCCCCAGGTCATGTCACACGTCCGGTGGTACATTTCAATAATTAGTAAAACATAATTAGTTGCTATCGTAAACCAAGAAATAACCGTACTAGACACATCACCAGGAAGTCTTAGCTAAAATAGCAATTTTCAAAAATATGGGCAACTACGGCAGCAAAGAAGAGATCGTTGTGGCTCAAACCGCAGCTGGATCAGGAGGTTACAGCGTTACAACAACGGAACTCACTATGGGTGGTGTTTTCATCATCGCCGTTTAGGATTAATGACATACCTATACAAACGATGCAAGAAGTGGTTCATCAAAACATTGCTACGTAATGTAGAAAGCAAACAAGTTCAGCCGCCTCCAGTTCCAACGGTCTCCATGCGCTGCAGCTACTATCCATATGGAGATCCAAGAACACAAAACATGTGAACAAGAACAATAGTGCTGTAAGTGATTCATGTAAACAATAAAATATAACAATCAATTATACTTTTACTTATTATTTTATCTATGTGTATTTACAAAAATATAAAACTTGTTTTTATAAAATTTCATGTAATTAAATTTTATTTTTATAAAAGCGGGAGCTAATGTGGAGCATGGTTAATAAACTTTAAGTAGGTCAATGTTGTACAACAAATAAATTTACATTTAGTCATTTACGAGAACTTGAAGACCACTCTTTTTAGGGTTGTAATTATCTTTATAATTACAATTGCGTTATTTTTCCTTTGACTAGCAAGCAAAGGTTTCCCTTAGCCGTTTCACTCCCGTTGCATGCATGTATCATTTCTTTGATACCGGATGATTTGACAAGATGCGTCCTGCCCATTGCCTTTCAAAATCAAATTAAATAAAAAATCTTAGGAAGCAAAATATTAGACTTATGAAAAGCCGGAGAAAAGAACAAAGCAATAAAAAAAGGGGCCACTCTTTTCAAATTGTCAATATTTACAATGTTTGTTTGTTTATAAACTGTATAGGTAGGTAAGGTGCTGCCACCATTATATTATAGACCATATTAGAGGACTAATGCAAACGCAAGTTATAAAATAATATTAAAAAAACAGACCATGCTTAGTGTAGGGTACCGCAGCCGATATTACAAAAAAATAAAGTTTAAAAATATAACGCAACTACAACATAATACCTACCGTGATCTAAAAAGTATGAAATAAAATATTATTCTTGGCCGATATTTGTATCCAGCAAGTATTAGATAGTAATATAAAGAAAATAGCCCTGGTCGTATGGCGATCGGTCAAAGATGCCTTGCGACCACGGCTATTTCCTCTGCATCATGCATCTCGACCTGATCCTGAAAATGAGAGTCCTAGAGCCACTCCACCACGCCACTACACCGAAGACCTGCCAGAAGTCAACATTGACGAAATCGTGCTGGCTCTTAAACAGCTGATACATGAAAAAACCCCTGGAGTATAATCAGCCCCTGTGTCTAGCATTCGTGGACTATGAATAGCCTTTGACTCGATTGAAATCTGGTCCTTTATGTAGTCCCCGCAACAATGCCAAGTAGATTGGGGATATATCCAAGTGATGAGATGTCTCTACGAAGCCGCCACTATGTCCGTCTAAGTACAGAATCAGCAAACAAGACCTATTTCATTGCATCGAGGAGTGAGCCAAGGGGACTTTCTTTCCCCGAAACTGTTCACAAATGCAATGGAGGATATGTTCAAGACGCTGCACTGGTAAGGGCGGGGCATCAGCATCAATGGTGAATACATCTATCACTTGCGATTTGCAGATGACATCGTTATCATGGCGGAAACGCTGCAGGAGTAGGTCCTGCAGCGTTTCCGCCAGATGCTGAATGACCTGGCTGACTCCTCTGTACGCATCGGCCTACGGATGAACTTGGATAAAACCAAGGTCATGTTCAATGAACATGTACTACCGGAATCGACAGCGGTGCACGGCGCCGTTCTCGAAGTTGTTCAAAAATATGTCTACCTCGGGCAGTCATTGCAGTTAGGTAGAAATAACTTCAAGGATAAGGTGAACAGGAGAATTCGGTTGGTTTGAGCAGCGTTTAGGAAGTTACGTCAAGTCTTCTCATCGTCGATCCCACAATGCCTTAAGACTAAAGCCTTCAATCAGTGCGTTCTACCCGTCATAACATACGGAGCCGAAACGTGGACACTGACGGACCGTCAGTGTCCACGGCTGGTCTACAAGTTCAAAGTCGCTCAGCGGGCTATGGCAAGGGCTATGCTCGGAGTTTCTCTTAGGGACAAAATCAGAAATGAGGTGATTCGGCTGAGAACCAAAGTTATCGACATAGCCCACTAGATTAGCAAGCTGAAGTGGCAGTGGGCTGGCCATATTTGCCGAAGAACAGACCGAAGAACCGTTGGGGTAAACGAGTTCTTGAGTGGAGACCACGTCTCGGCAAACGTAGTGTAGGACGCCCTCAGGCCAGGTGGAGTGATGATTTCCGCAAAACGGCTTTCAAACAAATAAACAAACTTTTCAGCTTAATAATATTAGTCTAGATGTATAAAAATCGCGAATGTTTAAAAACAATAATTGCAAATTTATAGTTTTTTTTATTATCAATAAAATATGGAATATCCCTAGACTTAGTTGATGTTTAAATGGAAAAGTAACTCTATCTGTCTGTCTCTTACATTTTCACTCTCAAACCGCTGAACTGATTAAGATGAAATTTAGTTTGGAGATTGTTTGAGTCCCGGGAAAGAACATTTAATAGATTTTATCGCGATAACCGACACTCACGCGGGCGGAGCCACCATAAATTAGAATAATATCATATTTGTGTTCCTAAGAATGCACCTAAAACCTAAATAGATCAATACACCAAAAGAAGTCGATATTTACAAGAAAACAATGCAAAGTTATAAAAAAATGTTAGCAGCTTTAGTTTATTTTTTTATAAATGTTTTAGATTAGAAACAACATTTTATAAATAATAATAACTAATTCCCGCATAAACGCAGATCAATACCATGGTGATAAACAATTCTAGCGCAAAAGATGGAGATTCGGCAATCGTTGCTCCCAAAAGGCAAAAAAAATGTTCTATGAACACAAAGATCGTGCAACTATGCAAATGTTTATCTTTAGTACATTGAAGGTCAGAATAGTTTCAAGTCATTCTGTACCTACCAAAGAGAATTCAACATTTTGTTAACTACCTAGTTATACAGAGACAAACCCGAGATCAAAACAGGTTGCGATAGTAATGTTGTAAAGTTGTAATAACAGCCTGGTGTATAGTTTTGGATAGCATTTATTCTGTTTATTTCGAGATATTTGTGCTATTTTTTTTATTAGGCTATATTAATTACCCGGGTTTTATAATTCAAAACTATCCTGAATTTCCGATGACTTGTATAAGTAATGTAATATGTATTTATTCCATCAAACAATAACGTCATAATTATTTTGACGTCTCTACTATGTCATTGTATTTTATGAAAATATACGGAGATATTATACAATTATTTAGTTAACGCAAATTATCATAGTAATGTGTTCGGCTCTAACTCATTAACTCAATGAGGGTGCATCCGATCATGTCGAAAATCCCTTTTGATTCCCACATTTGTGATTTTTTTTATATTTTTGGCCACATGAGGACACAATTTATAATACTTTTGGAGCGACTATTTTCAAAAAATATTCATTTAATAAAAAAAGTTTCTGAAAAACCTCAAAATGTTTATAAAATACTTGTCGAATGATGTACCACAAGGTTAATCATTAAAAAAAATCAGCGTCTGTTACATGTATGGTACCCCTTTAAAATATTTATTTTTCTTATTTAGCTATCAAACTAAGACACCGGTTCTTTTCACCAAATTCATCAATATTCATTGAGTAGTCTTAGAGTAAAATGCGTGTGACATACGGACGGGCATACAGACAGACGGATATGATGAAACTACAAGGGTTTCGTTTCTGCCTTTTTGGCTACGGAACCCCAAAAAAACAGGACATGACATTTCACATTAAATAAATATATATATATATATATATATATATATATATATATATATATATATATATTTAGATATAATGTCTCACTACTGGGCACCGGCCATCCCAGTAGAACCTACTTATTATCGATCCTGGGGGCAATTGCCATAATCGCCACGCTCAGCGAGCGGGTGGGTGATCGCAGTAAGCCTTTAAAACATATAGAGGACGTTGCTGAACGCTGCCGTCCTCCGGTGGGAAATCCCTTAGTCGCCTTGATGACACCCACTTGAAGTGATTGGGTGTTACCATTCTTAGGCCGGTACCATAAATATACATAACTTACTAAGACTTCGGGCTACTTTGGTTTTTCTACGGACTTCCGTATATACACAAGTGGTTATTCCGTGTCTGGTTGTATTTATGTCCGTGATAGTGTATGTTTGTAAAGTCGCCCTAACGCTAATTGTTCCCTAGTGCAGGAGTTGTATTTAAAAAACAAAGCAAAACAACTTACCATTGAGCCAAGCATGCCTCGGATCTCACCTTCGCTGATCTCTTTAGTGTAGAGAGGACAAGTGATGAACACACCACCCATAATGATGCCCACCAGAGAACGAGATAAGACAAAAGCCCAAGGTTCCATTGATAATAACTTAATCACCCAGCAAGCCTGAAAAAATATTTCATAGATAAGTAGGGAGCTACGCAGTATTTTGTTATTCTGAGGAATTAAAAAGATACTGATGGAGTGCCATGATCATTCATCAGATGATATTGCTTTAACCCTTAAATTGATTCTGTCCGTTTTAAAGGACGCAGTGTTTATACTCACACAGATAAAAAAAATACGCGATTCCGCCTCGCGCGCGCATCTCATTGTGTTTGTTAGACTATCTCTTTCACACTCACGCATTTTGTGCGTGCGAAACGGCCAACGGTCGCTCATTACGCCGATTTGAAAAAGTGCATCAGGTGGGTGGTGTTACGCTCCGGATATTTTTTTTTGAAAAGGTGAGTTTTTTCTTTATTTTGTTCATTATTTTGTTCAGTCAGAGTTCAGCCCTCGCAGGAAACACCCGCGTTCGTTTCACTTATTTTTCTCGAGCTAAGCGCTGGCGCAGCGAATAACTCCGTCGCGAGTAACCTTCGTCGGCCGCCGCGATGACCTAGTTATTAATATTGTGCAGTATTACGTGAATTATTATGACTAATTATGTGTAAACATTAAATAATAAAGTGTAATTATCTTTTAAACATGACTTCGGTATCTATCAAAACCGAAACGGAACGTTTGTTATTCAAACACCTAACGGAAGAAAAGGCTCAACGTAAACAGTTGGAAGTCCTGGTTAATGACTTAAAAGGTCAAATAGCAGAACTTCAGCAACAGCTGAATAAGGTCCAGGAGCATAATGTAACTCCAGCTACAACGTCCAACAATCAGGTTCTCGCTAAGCCAGTCCAGTATGAGACTGATGAAGAAGAACTCGCTAATGAGACTCAGTGGATTCGTCAGCAGCATAGGAAGAAAAGGAAGCTGAATCGATCGTTGACCCCACACAAACAACAAGGAGAGTGCTCCGATGATGACATTGATAAGGCGCCGAAAACTAAAAAGGCTCCTCAACCACCACCTATAATCGTGGAAAACATAAAAAACTACCAAAAATTCTACGACTTTCTGTTGGCAAATGTTTCTGGTGAGTCCTTTTTAATTAAAATGAGGGCCGGAGATAGCGTAAAAATAAATGCAAGTAATGGTGAGTCCTACAGGCAGATTTCTAAGATATTACTAGAAAATAACTGTATTTGGCATTCTTATGAAAATAAGCAAGAAAGGCCAATCAGAGTGATGGCTAAAAATCTGCATTCTTCATGCACCTCTGATAGAATAGTAGAAAATTTAAAGTCTAAAGGTTATAACATCCAAGACGCCGTTAACAAGCTGAACTGGAGGACCAAGGAACCTCTGAACATGTTCATGCTTTCATTCGACAAAAATGAAGATATCAATAAAATTTACAGCATCAAGGCTATTCTTGGATGCAAAGTAGAGATCGAACCATTAAAAACCTCTAGATTAATCCCGCAGTGCAAAAGGTGTCAAGCTTATGGGCACACACAAAAGTATTGCGCCAAAGAGCCGCGTTGTGTCAAATGTACAGGTAAACATTTAAGTAAAGACTGCAAAAAACCTGCGGACGTTAAACCTAAATGTGTTCACTGTGGAGAACCGCACCCTGCCAGCTACCGAGGGTGTATGGTAGCCAAAGAGTTGCAAAACATTAAAAATAAAGCTACTAAAAAGGTACAATCAGCCTCTTCCAACCAGACACTGAAGGGCAACCCTGCAAAGAAAACAATAGGCAATCAAATGGTCACTAAAACCCAGTCTTTCGCACAAATAACCAAAGGTACACAAGCGCAAACAAAACCTCAACCAGGTGAGGAAACAACATCGTCTGTAGATGCAAAATTGAATAAAATATTAAGCATAATTACATCATTTGACGAACGTATAAGGAAATTAGAAAATAGCAATAAAACAGCTATATCCAAAAAGCACAATGAATAATTCTTTACAAATTATGGCATGGAATGCTAATGGACTTCTTCGACATCAATGTGAGTTACAAGCTGTCCTAAATATAAAAAACATAGATGTGTGCCTTATATCCGAAACACATTTTACCAACGAATCTTACATCCAAATGAAAGGTTATACAATTTACCATGCATTGCACCCACATAATAAAGCTAGGGGAGGTAGTGCAATTATAATAAAAGATAACATCTGCCATTACGAGAAATTTAAACATGAAGAGGTCGAAATACAAGCTGTCGCTATATGTGTTAAAACCAATCGTTATACTGTCACGCTGTCTTCAATTTACAGTCCGCCAAGGTACTCATTGAAAGCTACATACTACAAAAAATTTCTAAAGCAACTCGGAAATAGATTTATTCTTGGAGGGGACTTTAACGCTAAGAACACATACTGGGGGTCGAGACTAACCACTACAAAAGGAAAAGAATTGTTAAACGCAATCAGAGAAATCAAATGTGACGTTATATCAACAGGCAAGCCGACATACTGGCCTACTGATCCACACAAAATTCCTGATTTAATAGATTTTTTTATATACAAAAACTTGCCATTAGATCTTCTTAACATAGATGGCAATTTTGATATGAATTCCGATCATTCACCGATAACATTGACCTTAAGTGAGCAAATATTGCAAAAAGAGAATTATCCCACCTTATTTAATACTTTTACTGACTGGATAAGCTTTAGACATGATTTAGAGTCGCTCATAAACCTAAAGGTAGCTTTAAAGCACCCTGAACAACTGGATATGGAAGTGAGAAAATTCATCACAGATATTCAACAATGCGCCTGGAATAATACACCCGAAATGAAAAAAAAAGTTAGAAGTATCAACTACCCACTCGAAATTCGGAATCTAATAGCTGAAAAAAGAAAACAGAGGCAAAAATGGCAGCAAAGCAGATTTCCCGCTGACAAAACACTCTTAAATAACCTTTCAAAAAGACTCAGTAGACAAATTAAAAAATATCACGACGAATCTATGTGCACCTACTTAAGTCAGTTATCTGGTGATCGTACCACAGATTACTCATTATGGAAAGCTACTAAAAGCTTTAAAAAACCTACCACTCAAATCTCACCAATTAAGGAAGAGACTGGGCATTGGGCCGTAAGTAATGAACAAAAAGCTATTAGATTTGCGCAGCACCTAGAACAAATATTTCAACCAAACGACGCTGACAGTGATGATGCAACATTTGACCTCACCTCACCTATACAAAACGATAATACAGAAATAAAATTGACAACCCCAAAAGAAATCAGTAAAGAGATAAAACTCTTACATAAAAAAAAGTCTCCTGGTTATGATCTCATTACTGGAGTAGTCCTACAAAATCTCCCACGTAAAGCAGTAGTGAAACTGACTACCCTTATTAATGCAACACTTAGATTAAAATACGTACCTGTTGTGTGGAAAATAGCTGAAGTGATAATGATACTAAAGCCAGGAAAACCTCCTCATGAAGTATCATCATATAGACCAATTTCGCTTTTGCCAATAATATCTAAGCTGTTCGAAAAATTACTTCTTAAAAGACTGAAGCCAATCATTGAAAACAGAAACCTAATTCCCGATTACCAGTTCGGTTTCAGAGAAAAACATTCGACCATAGACCAAGTCCACAGAATAACAAATATCATAGAAAAAGCACTGGAGAACCAGCAAGTTTGCTCTACTGTTTTCCTTGATGTAGCTCAAGCTTTTGATAAAGTTTGGCATAAAGGCCTGATGTATAAACTAAACAAAATGCTGCCGAAACAGTTCACAGATATTCTGAAGTCATATATATCTAACAGAATGTTCAGAATAAGACAAATAGATGCATATTCAGAGCTTAAACCCATTAAAGCTGGAGTTCCACAGGGAAGTGTATTAGGTCCGGTCCTGTACTTATTATACACTTGTGATATTCCAGAAATAGAAAACAATACTCTTGCAACCTTTGCTGATGACACAGCCATTATGGCTGTAGGGGCAACTCACAAGGAAGCTTCAGAGAAACTGCTAACTGCAGTCAATACCATCACGAAATGGACGAAGAAATGGCGGATAAAGCTCAATGAATCTAAATCAATGCACATAGATTTTACTAACAAAAAGACAAATTATCACCCGGTACTTATAAATAACCTGACTGTACCCTATGTAAATACTGCCAAATATTTGGGCATGACACTAGACACAAAGCTCCGCTGGAAGGCTCATGTCAAAAAGAAACGGGATGAATTAGAACTTCGTTACAAAAAGATGTACTGGTTACTGGGAAAACACTCAGCCTTATCAGTACACAACAAAATACTTTTGTACAAACAAGTCCTTATGCCAGTATGGACCTATGGTATCCAGTTGTGGGGATGTACCAAACAGAGCAACTCGCAGATGATTCAACGCTTTCAAAATAAAGTACTCAGAGGCATCGTAAACGCGCCCTGGTATATTAGAATGGACGATCTCCATCGGGACCTTAAATTGGACCTCGTCACCAATACTATAAAAAAAATAGCCGAAGCTCATGAACAACGACTTCATCACCATGTGAACATTGAGGCTATCCAGCTCCTCGACAACACGGACATAGTGAGAAGACTGAAAAGGACAAAACCTTTTGAGTTAGTGTAGTGTCCATAATATAGTGTAACAGTGCAGTGCAGTGTAATTAAAGAACACAAGAACAAAGTGTCTTCATGTTATTAGAAACAATAAGAATGGTGTTAATGGACATGATCTTAAAATAATATTTTTAGTAGTTTACGTCAAACTCAAATTACTTATTAGTCTCTGTAGACTAGATTGTAATTACAATGAGGAACATCACGGTTCAACATTACAAAAAAAAAAAAAAAAAAAAAAAATATTTTGTTGAATTCAATTGAAATACAGTATAACGTATTAGATGACATAGTTTTTTTCAATACTATCATTGTTTTTGTATCTTTAATTTAGTCGAAACTAAGTATGTCATTTAAAACGGACTATGCCAATTAGGACTATGAACTAGTGTATTTTTTGTTTGTCCCATATAACGGACCTTGCCAGTTATAACTATGAGCTAGTGTATTTTCCGTTTGTCCCATATAACGGACGTTGCCATAAAGTAGTACTTACAAATAGTTCATAGATCCAGCATACTTACCATTGAAATAATACATTTTTTTTTTATAATTACAGAAAAATGTCTTGGAGATCCAAGAAAATCATCTCTCTTTTACCTCCAGAGGACTCTGAGGAGTCTGATGTCGAATCGGATGAAGATATTGAACAAAAAATAGGAGCACGTGAGTACTTTAATAGTGACAACTCATCTCCTGTTCGAGAAATGGTTCCTGGGTTGAGTAACTTATTAGATGATCTCAGCGATGATGAGGATTTTTGGATTGGTGAAAATACAGTTATACCTGAGCAACCTCCAACCTCTGTACTGGCAAAAGAATCCTCACCTTTCACACCACATGCTTCTAATCTAACACAGTGTTATATACCCGAAACTCCATCAGAAATGTCCATTGCAACACCATCTACGAGTTTTGTAAGAGCTTCATTGATGCCAGGAATACGTCGAACGAGACAAACTGCAGTCGTAGACACGTCACCTAGGCCTTTACCAATACCACTTGTGTCTAGGAAACGTAAAATTAAGCAATTAGATTTTGTTTTCAAAAAAAGAAAGTTTACTGGATACGTAGAAGTGCCAGACTCCACTGACTTCGAAGAGCGGCATACAATTCTAACTCCTCAGCAGTACTTTCAAACATTTTTCAACGATGATATCCTTGATTTTATTGTTGAAATGACAAATTTATATTCAGTACAAAATAGTGGTAAATCTATATGTGTTACTAAAAAAGAAATAGAAATTTTACTTGGTATAGAGATTTTGATGGGTATTGTAGATATGCCTGCTGTAGAAGATTATTGGAGTTCTGATCTGAGGTTTGAACCGATTGCATCCGCCATGTCTCTAAAACGTTATAGGTGTATTAAGCGTTATTTACATTTTTGCGATAACACAAACGTAGATAACAACGACCGTTATCATAAAATATCTACTATTATGGAACACGTTCGTCAGCAATGCTTGAAAATCGAAGAAGAGCGGTCTTTTGCAGTGGATGAAATGATAATACCATATAAAGGCAAAAAGGCTGGTAACAGAAAGCAATATAATCCAAAGAAACCCCACAAATGGGGCTTTAAGTTTCTGGTTCGAGCAGGTACGTCGGGCATGGTGTATGATTTTTTTCCTTATGATGGCGCAAACACTTTTTCAGGAGTCAGATTTACCGAATGGGAAGAAGATTATCTTGGTGTTGGTGGTAAAACAGTGCTTAGATTATGCAAAACTATAACTAATCCAGTACTCAGTACAGTCTACTTCGATAACTGGTTCACGTCACTTGAACTTATATACTACTTACGAAATGAGATGGGTATTTTGTCTTTAGGAACGATTAGAAAAGATAGATTGCGTACATGTAAACTTATGACAGATAAAGCGATGAAAAAAAAGGGACGAGGAACATATGAAGTAGTTTGCGATAACTCAAAAAGGTTGGCAGTTACTAAGTGGGTGGATAATCAGTGCATCCATATTGCCAGTTCATTCTGTGCTGAAGATCCAGTTAGTACCATAGAACGATACGATAAGAAAGAAAAGAAGCGAGTCTTTGTACCTTGCCCTAGTGTAATAAAAATATACAACACTCACATGGGCGGCGTTGATATAGCCGACATGTTGACTGCTTTATATAGAATACGAATGAAGACCAGACGATGGTATATGTCAATTTTCGCCCAACTATTAGATATCAGCATGAATAACAGCTGGCTATTGCATCGCCGAGACTGCGTTCAACTTAGAGAACCCAAACTGAGTCTGAAAAAGTTTCGCGTGCAGTGTGCTCTTGCGCTTATGAAGACTAATACTAAGTCTCAGAACCACAGAGCCATGGCTGATTCACCAAGGGTTGGCACTATTCTAAAGCCTGTTCAGCCAAGACCAGTAGATGATGCACGGCTTGATTGTTACGATCATTTTCCGATATTTACCACACAAGGTCGCTGTCGCCTTTGCAAGAATGGAAAAACTATGATTATGTGTACAAAATGTCAACAGAGGCTTTGTTTCACTGCCAAAAAAAATTGTTTTCTTTTATTCCATAAGGAAAAGTGATAGTAGTGGTTAATTTTATACTGAAAAGTTTATTTTGTTTGGTTTATTTTGTTGCAGTTTTTATAAGTACATTGTTACCTACCTTCAAAATAATATTAAGAATATTTAATTTCATAGCCAGAGGTTGACTTTATGTTTAGTTCCTGGCATAATTTTAATGGTTCCTAATAGAAACTTGATCTCATTGTTATGTTTTGTTTTTATTTTGTATAAGTACGGTAAATTTAGAAGTGTAGTTTTTGTTTGATTAGAAAAAAAAAATGTGTTTTGTTTTTGGCAATGTCCGTTTACTGTGACGTATATGAGGTCACCGCACAGTAGCAGGTAATGGGCAATGTCCTTTTTAAGTGACGTTTAAAAATATATATAATAATACATTTTTTTTCAAAAATTCATAAGAATTATTTTTTTCTATCCCTATTATTACCCAAAACGTAAACTTAAATATAAACAATCCTACAGATTCAGTATGTGCCAATTTAAGGGTTAAAGTTTCTTATCTACTGTGACTAAGAATATATATAAATTTTAAAGCTTTTTTGTACTTTTAATTCGTATTGATACAAGTTTAAAAGCTAGTAAAAGCTAGTAGCCCGGTGTGGCGCGGTGGGAGTGTGTCCGACTGCTACGCAAAAGGGGTTCTATTCCCACACAGGACACCACTTTGTGTGATCCACAAATTACAGTATCCAATATTTTTGTTTTAAATTGCAATATTCTGAAAATTAAATACACGTCTGCCT
The DNA here is from genome assembly GCA_945859575.2 of Herminia tarsipennalis. Taxonomy (NCBI): domain Eukaryota; kingdom Metazoa; phylum Arthropoda; class Insecta; order Lepidoptera; family Erebidae; genus Herminia; species Herminia tarsipennalis. The sequence continues at coordinate 17,962,328 of OX243849.2, read as the reverse complement.
TTGTAATTAACTCGCGAATTGTTAATACATTTTTGAAATCTTAATTTCTAAGGTTGGAGGTAGGAGAACAATAATATCTTAAAATAATATAATATCTTTGGACAACTCACACAACGCTATCTGATCCCAAACAAGCAGAGCTTGTACTATGGAAACCAGACAACTGATAAACATACTTACATATTTCTAAATACATACATATTATAGATAAATAACACCCAGACACAATAAACCGTCATGCTCATCACACAAAGTGTTATCCTGGGTGGGGATCGAACCCACGACCTCTTGCGTAGCAGTCGGATACACTCCCACCGCGCCACAGAGGCAGTCAAATGCAATGATTGTGTACTTACAAGAGCCGCTGTTGATAACAAAAATATAGTGTTTTTCCTTCCAATCCTATCTCCTAAGAAAGCAATCATCATAGCTGATGGTACAGAAATGAGGAATGTTATAGCTGCCATCCACGATATCTAAAAATTAAAAAAAGTAATCTTTAAGGTATATTGTTACCATGACAAAAATAACACATACACTTCTAAGATGGTGTGCAACTGCGTCAGTATTGGTAACTTGGTCAGCGAAAATAAGCACAAAGTGTACCATTATATGATAAAAATTAGGATAGTTATTACTTAGGTAAGTAATGTTCTAGACCTACTAGAACGAAACACTTGATCGTGGTATTTTTTATTGATTTACTCAAATTTTACATAAATAATCAATTTCTGCAGTAGTAAGAATAAAAAATGTTTACCGACGAACGTGCTAAGATTTATATCTTCAATTTAATTTACATAAATGCGCATAAAAAATTCAAACGCAATAACAGGTTATACAACTAAAACATAATCTTTTCCTTGTTGTTTGAATTCCACTACAAAGAAACGACAAAGGTACGTCAGAATCGAACTGACAAAAAAATCTCTCGATATGCCGTCATAGTTAATAGTAGTAGTGGAAAGGCGACAAATAAGATTTTTTCGGGGTGAATCAGTCCAGGTGTATGAAAGCTTAAAGAGGAGGGGATGGGGGTGCAATGGACTATTACGCTCTTACACAAATTACAAAAAGTAACAATAATTAAATTTAAATCTTATAAAATAGGGTTATGAATACTCGAAAGCTCTAGAAAACGCTATAAGCTTTAATTAACACAAAAGCTACCGATATCCAGCAGCTCTAAACGGAGAAGTTAATAAACAGATAAATAAAATGTTACAAGTAATAAATCTTATTAGGCGCTATTCATTTACTACGTAAGCAAGATGTAGGCTGTAGTCTTGAGTTCTTACGTATTAAATAATAAAACCTTAAAACAGTTCTTAGAATTTGCCTATCTGAGTGGTTCCTAAGGAAATTTATGCATCAGGACAAACTCCCAAAAATGATACACAAATAAACAAATAAAAAACCGGTAGGTAAAAAATGTAGGGTTCCGTAGTCCCACATCCGAATAATGTGGGTTTTCTGTTGTTTTTTAAGTATTTCTCATTGATTGACATAATTTTGTTACTTCTCACTTGGTCAGCTGTTACTCGTTAAGTTTTAAAGCCTCCTTATCTGTGATAGTGTTCATATTAATTCCACTTTATAAACTACTCCACGATTTTTTCCACATACCCAACATCAACCATTTAGCTGGCAGCAGGGGCGGCACTTGAATCTAACCAAAAATAATAATATCTTGGGACAACTCATATAACGTCATCTGATCCCAAGCTAAGCAGAGCTTGTACTATGGCAACCAGACAACTGATAAACATACTTATATATCCATACTAATATTATAAATGTGAAAGTAACTCTATCTGTCTGTCTGTCTGTCTGTCTGTCTGTTACGCTTTCACGCTCAAACAGCTGAACCGATTTAGATGAAATTTTGTATGGAGATAGTTTGAGTCCCGAGGAAGGACTTAGGATAGTTTTTATCGCGATAACCGACATCCATGCGGGCGGAGCCGCGGGCGAAAGCTAGTTTCTTAATAAATACATATTATAGATAAATAACACCCAGACACAGAATAAACCATCGTGCTCTACACACAAAGTTTTATCCTGGGTGGGGATCGAACCCACGACCTCTTGCGTAGCAGTCGGATACACTCCCACCGCGCCACAGAGGCAGTCAAAGATTGCACTTTAAAGCTTATTATTTTACAAACGGATCCCAAAATCAAAAAATAATCTATACACAACAACCCTAATGTCCAACGTCTTAAGGCCGAGCCCAAAAGGTACCCGGATCATCTAATATGTCAAGCGAAACTGCTTACTGCTTGACGCTGATTTTCATCTGGAACCCGTGAACCACGAAAGAGTAGAATAGGATTGAAACGTGCCGTGTGTTGAAAGTGTTTTAAGGAGTCTATTGTATAAAGAAAGTGCTAGGGTTGAAATATCAATCTATACTAATATTATTCAGCTGAAGACTTTGTTTGTTTGAACGCGGTAATCGCAGGAAACTTAGTGGTCCGAATTGAAAAATATATTTTTCTATTGGGTAGCCCATTTATCGGGGAAGGCTATATTCTATAATAAAATAACATCACGCTATGACCAACAGGAGCGGAGGAGCAACGAGAAATGTTGCAAAAACGGGGAAAATTTACGCAGACGAAGTTGTGCGGGACAGCTAGTTATAAATATAAGAATTAAAAGACAATACAGATACTTAGATAAAGTAAGGACAGTGTGTAGGTAGACATTTGGTGTAGATAAGTATTGTGTTAGAATTTAATAATTAAATAAAACAATACTGTAATTATAGGTATAGGTATAAAATATATTTATAGATACGGACTTAACGAATGGAGTAGTCCCAAAAGAAATAAATAAAGTAATTAATTAACAAAAAATAATAATTAATTAACTTCGAAATATTTACGTCTATATTACTCAGTGCCTGCTGCTTATTTATGAGGTATGTATCCATGCAAAATTACAGCCTTCTGGAACGACGGACATGGCGACACTAAAAGGGTTCAATTTTACCATTTTGGCTATGAAACCCAAAAAAGAGTAGGTAGATAACGTGAACGGCATTTTTTTATAAACTCTGTGTAAACAAACTATGTTTGTGTGCGTTTCTATGCCTACACCTTTTGATCGTCTATTAGCATAACTGTAATAAGTATATAGTGGAGTAACTCCTTTGGCGAGCAAATGCTTAACGTTTGCACATAAAAAAAAATACAACATAAATACCTAATCACCAATAAACAAATATTATCGTATTAAGATAATATGTGTTTATTGCGGATTAGGTATGCATTTTTTTAAGTAGTAAATGGTGACAGGAAGCGGAGGCGGGGACGGTAATTAACCCAAGAGAATTAGAGATACGATTACGCATTAAATTTAGATCTTGATTTTTGTGATTTTTTCGTAAAGAAATTGTTTTTCAAACTTTCTTTAGTAACTGTAACTGTTCTAAATTTAAACTTTTATGAACTCATATTTATAGTATTTTATGTGCAATTAAAATTTTGTTAGTATTTTTAATCGATTAAACATAATTATTTGTTTTCGTAAGTCATTTTAGAGTCGCATCTCTATGACATTCGCGAAAGTGATAAGAAACTAACTTCAATCCGGTCAAGTTACGTTGATCTGACTATATACTTATTACTTATTACACTGTGCTATTAGTAAACAACTTCTGAAGTGTGCTTATGTATTCACGAAAATACCTACTCGTAGTTACGAGGATGGTCTAAAGGACGCGTTTATCGGGACCGCAAGTCAATTTTTCATGCGAACTGGAAGCGAAAGTCAGGAAAGACGGTAAAGTGTATTTACAGTGATTTAGTGTTACTTTTGTTTAGTGTTGTGATATAGTATAGTGGGACTTGAACTCGCGACCTTAGGGATACCGGTTTTAAGCCGAGACATGTCCACCAAAGTCGAATTTAGCCTCAAATGATACGATTTTATGGCAATCTTAACATTCCCAAGGAAACTTGTACGGCTCTGTAAGTTTAATTGCAAAAATAGTTTAAAGACAGATTTTTGACGACGCCAGGCCGGAATAATTTTTTTTTCATTTTTCGTGCACTGACAACTTTTAAAAATCGTCTCAGACGGGACTTGAAACAGGACAAGGTTTTGGACAGGCGGTTACAAGTTTTTTTCCTGTTTCAAATACCGCCGCATACTTAACATTATCTTAACATAATATATTAGTCATGTATGGGTAGGACCTTATGTATGACGCGTATGACAACAGATTAAACTAGTTTTAAACAAAGAAAAAATACAACAGGTACTAACCTCAGTATCTGATAATGGTATACCTCTGGGTGACTCTTTAGACTGCAGCAAAAGTGTCATAGGAGACATCCATCCCATACAAGATCCGTAAAAGAATACTGGCATATTTACTGCAAGAGACAAAGCAGGTTAATCTATAGATACGGTTATAAAGAGGTACAGTTTGTGAGTTTGTGAGTATGAAGGGGATAATCTCTGGATCTACTAAACTGATTTTAAAATGTTTATTTACCAATAGAAAGTCACGTTATTTGTGAGTATTATAGGCTATATAACATCACGCTACGACTAACAGGAGCGAAACATCAATAAAAAATGTGTGGTGCAAAAATGGGAAAGAAAGAGGCAAAACGAAGTTGCGTGGGTCAACTAATAATAAATAATGGAATTCAAAACTGATTAGTGTTAAAGTAAATACTTTATCATTATCATAAAAAACTAATTAATTAGCCGACGTATTAAGAGCATTATAACTAGTGAATGTTTTGTCTTCTTCTGTTTTGAAAATGGAATGAAAAACAAAAACAATATATTCGCAACTAATAACAAGTGAAAGTTGTTCTATTTTGAATATGGAATGAAAAACAAAAACACATTCGCTAGTTATAATGCAGCATATTGCAAACGTTGTAAGAGCATTAACACTAGCGAATCAATTAATCAATCAGCCTGTATCGGTCCAATGCTGGACATAGGCCTTTCCTTACTTATGCCACAACATTCGGTCCCCGCTTTCTGCATCCAATTTAATCCAGCGAACTTCTTTAGGTTATCGGTCATCTGGTTGGGGGTCGTCCTACCTTACGTTTACCAAGTCGTGGTCTCCACTCTAGGACTCGTTTGCTCCATCGGCCATCGGTCCTTCGGCAAATGTGGCCAGCCCATTGCCACTTCACATTGCTTAACCTTCGCTGTTTAACTATGTCGGTTACTTTAGTTCTTTGTCGGATGACCTCGTTGCAAATTTGATCCTTCAAAGCTGCGCGACTTTAAATTTCCGGTCTAACCTAACCGTAAGTGTCCATGTCTCGGCACGGAAGGTCATAACAGCGAATGTTTTTTTTATTTTGATTTGTTTATTATAAACAAGAGGTTAACAGTTTAGAAAGTAACCCTTGTAACGGGTGGCCCAATTAAAGTTAGCAGTTGGTTATTAAATAATTAAAAAGAAAAATACATTTATTTGCTGTTAGGTGAGTCGTTTGTTTTGAATTTTGCCAAATCGTCTGGATCTCTTCTTGAAGATCGTGTAAATGATTGCCCTAACTACGGATGGTGCAACATGGTGTAATTTTTCAGCATTTTCCATCACTTTGCAAAATGTTCTGAAGCAGCAATTTTGTGACGAACAATTTCGGGCTTCAATTCTTTTACAGTCTGTGGTTTATTGACGTAGATTTTGGGCTTCAAGAAATTCCACAGAAAAATTTCCGGTGGCATCAAATTGGTCGAACTTGGAGGCCAGTCAAAATTACCGTTTTTTGAAATTAGGCGATCGACAAACTTACATCGCAATAAGGCGATAGTTGCCCGAGCTGTGTGGGCTGTACCACCATCCTGTCGGAACCAGAACCATTGTCCATACTATGTTCAGCTAATTATTTTTTTTAACACGATCTAGTCTAGTCTGGAGTTAGACTAATAAGTTATTTATTTTATTTAAATTAATTATTTCTTAATCTACTAAATCCAATAATTAAAATTAGGAAATTGTCCATTGACACTTTTCTTATTGTCTCTGATAAATATAAATAACACTAACTGCACTTTACTTCACTAATTTTACGTTGTTTTTTATGTTTTATACACGAAAACCCCATCTAAATTTGATACACCTTTTTTGAAGGTGGTTAAAAATTAAGCATTTACTGTCACCGTGGCTTACCGATATAAACATTTTAATGAATACGAAAGCCGCAGCTAAATCAAAGTAATAAGTGTAGACCAACTTCAAATAACCGAGAAAGATGATGATGTCTAAGTGATGCGAATCATACCTACGATCCATACCTCTGTTAAAAACGGAGGTCCAGCTAAAATATGGAAATTTCTTAGAGCATTGGGTATATTGGAAAACAAAGACAAGACTCAATTCAACCAATGGGATCTCAACGCACTTAATACTCGTTTATCGTCTTTTTCCGATTTTGATAAGATTATTAAAATGAATATATTAAATCATCTTTCATCTCTTCCATCACCCAACTACCCCCTTTTGTGTTGAATCAATTTACTGATATAGGTTAAAAAGAGCGTGGCATCAATTACATCGAATGCAGGTATTAGGTACTGACTGTATCAATTCTTGATACAGTCAGTACCTAATACCTGCATTCGATGCATTGAATTCAAATCTAATCCTTCCTCCTTCTCCGAGTATCAGCCTATATCGATACTACATTTCCTTTCTAAAGTAATTGAACGACTTATCCATTCTCAACTTACTACATATCTGTCCCAAAATTGTCTTTTAAGTCCTTTCCAGTTTGGTTTCCGTCCTGCCCACAGCACCGTTGCTGCTCTCGTCAATGTTACGGATGACATTAGACTAGGCATGGATTATGAAAAACTAACCGTACTTTCTTTACTCGACGTCAGTAATCGATTTAATACTGTAGCTGTTACGTCTTAAATAACCAGCTGATCCATTACCTAGAAGATCACATGCTCATAAACGATCGATGTGGATCGTTTCGGTTGAAACCCATATTGGGTTTCAACCGAAACGATCCACAGGAGTTTTTCTAGTTTTAATTTCTTCAAGAGTAGTTTTTCAAATAAAATTGATATAATTGGTAGCAAAGAAGTTGGCCGGTAGGATGTTACATCATGAGGAGCTTTACCAGGCCTTTATTTCTACAACAACTTTCCACACTTTAGACACATGTTTCAGTCGAAACGCAGCATTGATTAGAGTAGTAAGTTTTACTATAAAAAAAAAAAAAAAAAAAATTGTTTATTGACATTTTTTTTTTTTTTATATTAAAACTTACTACTATGGCTACTAGGTACTAACATTTTTTTTTACTTTTTAGTTATTTTTTTTAATATAAAAGCCTGTTCTATAAAAATGTGTTATTTTACTTTTAATTTATTAATTAAACAAATGCTAACACTATATTAATAGACTGCAACTCGGTAAACGTAAGGTAGGACGACCCCTGGCCAGATGGACTAACGACTTAACGAAGGTCGCTGGAATGCAGAGGACCGGATGTTGTGACGTAAATTAGGAGAGGCCTATGTCCAGCAGTGGACCGATACAAACTGATTGATTAAACAAAACTTTATTAATAAATCAAGTTTTTATAAATAAATCACACACTTAGAAACATAATTAATATCTAATTCGGAGAGGCAGTAGGTGAACAGTCACTTTTTTGATTAGATTCTACATTGTGGGCATACAGGGCAATTATTTTGGTTCGATACAAACAACAGAAAAACTAATAAACGGCAATGAACATAAAAACAACTTAAGAAACGCGAGGCAGTTTCAGGATGTCAGCATGGCTCGACTGTCGGAGCTAAACTAGATCTCTCTTCAGTAGACCTGCTCTTATTTAAAGACCTGTCTGGAACCACCACTCCATGGTTGGTACCCGCGTCCTTAATCTGTTTACATTATTACTAATAGATATTAGACCCATAGCAAGCATTTCTTGTCTCTTGTTAATCAACGTTTACATAGGTACTTTTAAGTGCCTAAGAACTATGGGACCAAATATTCAAATTACATTGACAACTCTAATTACTGCTTTATATGATTGATGATCATAGACTTAAGATACACTAACGTATTAACGATTATGGTTTAATTAGTCTTTAAGTATTTTAAAGACCATATGATCGAAAGTGAATTTATATTGACAGCTCAAAATGAACTTAGCTGATTTACAATTTGTTTACTTTTACAGAACCATGATTTGCAAATATGAATAATGTGGATATGTTATAGCATTTAATTTGACTTCTATACTAACGCCGACATCTATTAAATGCAAAACTAAAATAACTTTTCAATTCGAACTAGGAGTTTCTGACATTATCGTGTTCAACCAAACACACAAACAATTCAGCTTTATAATATTAGTTATCATAGAAATAATAACAACAAAAATACTTACTCATTACAGCACATAATACTTGATTTACACGGCTACCTTCATTAAATAGGTAATAATTTTTAAGCTCCATATTTTTCACAATTTTTTTTAAATTTAAATTAAGTAAAACGTTAAATAAAAAATACTGCACTTTTAGCAATTATAGATTAAAAAATAATCGCCATTATGTATTTATTATATCTGTATTCGACACTTCACATTTATGACGAATGTCTACTTATTGAACCTTTGAACATCTGACACAATTAAAAAAAAGTCATCATCAATAATAAATCTAGAAAAGTATACTCGCCGATGTGCAAAATTAAATATATTTGGACACTTTCATTATGATTATATTATTTTGTTTTATTTGTTTAATCATTTTGTTATTATTATTTATTTGTATTGGCACTGGGAGATGTGGCTTTGTCGGATAAAGGCCAACGACTGGAACTCATTTCAAAAGATACTGGTTTATTTACATTTGCGTATTTAAATAATTATATCATCGATTTATTACCTTTTTGTAACGAGCAGGTAAGTACCATTAGTCATGCGTCATGGGGGAGGGAGGGGATTAAGCCAAATTTGCAAAGTATCACGTCATTTTGATTTCGCAAGAAACAGTCTAAAACAGGTATTAATTAAGTAAAACGTGTTTCTTTACTAAAATACGACTAAATTCTACACATTAATATGTATCGTTGCTAGCTATACGAACGTCACAAAGTGTAGGGCTCTTTTAGACGTCCGGTTTTTCATCGGACGCCAAATGGAATTTAGACATCGTTCGAACATTTATCACCGGTCCAGTGTCCGGTGCGTGGTAATACATATAATACATTGTAAGCCTGCCCAGTTCGGCTTAAAAAACATCCAGCGTGCGTTGAGAAACCCGGACGACTAAAAGAGCCCGTAAGATTGTTTATTATTTAGACATGGCCCGCCGAAAACGCCATGTTTGGGCTGAGTATACTGCAAATTTGGTTATTTTTTGGATCAGTGAGAGATAATTTAGGGGGTTAGATTCTGTGGCGGTTACTACTCTTCTGAGATCCTATTCTTTATTTTTTTCAAATCCTATTGTTTATTAATGCTGTAATCTACAAGCACACGTCGAGCTACTGAGCCTCAGTGCGCAAGCGATTGACGGAGGAGATGACGGTGAATAGATTACATTTACCAACGAATGTCAGTATATCCTAAGATTTACTAAGGAAAACCTGGGATTAATCGATTAACCAATATACGGGCTTTTACTAGAACATAATATCAAGTCATAAATTAACCCAAAAATACACTGACGTCTACAGTACTTGTAGAGGTCAGTGTATTTTTGCGAGTAAGGACCCTGATGAACAAAATAATGCGAGTAAAAGGGTCGGGAATGGACGGTGGATGATTTCATATTAATATTTTTTTTTTTTATAGCCGGCGTCAAGTATACTATACCAATTTATTGCAAATCCAATTTTGACGGTGATATAAACAAAAATATAATTCTAAAAAGTATCTTTATCATTTAATTTTTTCCCTAAGCATTTTTTTCCGTATTTAAACAGAATGTGACAATACTGGCCTACATTATCCACATACCTCCTTATAAACTAGTACACGGCTAACAATGTAGAACCAATATTTTTTCTTTACCTGACCAACGTTACTAGTATGTAGCATTACGTTACGACGCACACTGCCGAAATTTACCAAAAAGTTAGTACTGTTCATTAGTTTATTATTTGTTGGTAATAGTAAACTAATTTATATATTAATATTTTTTTTGCTTCGTTCGTTATAAAAAATTGAATTGTCAAATAAAAGTTGTATTTAGTTGTTTATTGATATTTTATAGTTTTGGAGATTCATGACAATTACATTAAATAGTATCTAGTAGTTTCATTTTACTAATTTCATTAATATAAGTATCTAATGTCTATTAACTCTTTGATATTAGTATATTGTTAGTTAATCAAATAATAGTAGATTTTCGTTTTTCTATGTTAGGTTAGCATTAGTTTTTTACCCGACTGTAAAGAAGGGTTATGTTTTTCACGCGTATCTTTTGTGTATATATGTATGTATGTATGTATGTGATATTCTTTATTACCTGAGGGGCGTGCTGGATTTTATATGGACCCCGTCCCCACCCTCCAACAAACATGGGGAGCGTGTCAGTTTGTTCACTCCTATCCACAAACAAAACACTATAATGAGCTGGAATAGTTTTGATATTCTATCAGTCCGGTAAACAAGTAAGGATCGGAAAGCATCATAAACATAACAGAGTGAATCACAAGAGTAGTTGACAACGAAAGAGTGACAACTGTGCGGACTGACTCTATGTATACTAAAGCCGAAATGGATGTAAAATGTTTACAGCAATGTTGCTATGTCGCCCTTGACGAAAATATTAAACATTGAATGGTTGCTAACAACTTTGTTAGTAAACATTTCACATCCATTTCGACTTTGGTCTACCTGCGTCTGAGCATGCCCCGCCCTGTTCCGTCAAGATCAAATCTGTTTTTGTTTTGCATCTTCGTAAGCATCGTTATCGTTTTAATCGTTTAAGCGTTAACTATTTTTATTACGTCCATATTCCATTCCTTTTTTATTACACACAAAGTAAATGTGTAAGTAAAAAATAATAAAATACAAATCTATATTAATATTATAAAGCGGAAGAGTTTGTTTGTTTGTTTAAACGCGCTAATCTCAGGAACTACTGGTTCGATTTGAAAACTTATTTTTTTGTTGGATAGCCTATTTATCGAGGAAGGCTATAAGCTATATAACATTTACGACTAATAGGAGCGGAGTAGCGACGAGAAATGTTGCAAAAACGGGAAAAAAATACGCATACGAAGTTGCGCGGGACAGCTAGTATTTTATAAAACCTAAAACCCCATACATTTGAGATAATTCACCATTGTAAAAAAATATATTTCCACTAGACGCTTCAAATGACAGGTGTGTCAAATCTGTTGGGGACAGTTCTACGCAATGCCCTTTTAAAGTTGCCTGTAAAACAGCATGTAAGTAGTAATGTAAGACTTCGATATATGATGCACCATTGAAATGATATTTTATCTCTTTCAAGGTGGTGGTTTGTTAAAAACATTCGCGCGAATATTACTGTCTATATAACTTTATTCACCATAATTTCTATTGATGCCAAACACTATTAGGACGATTGTGTCTATTTTTATTTAAACCAAACTTATTGACTGTGAATTTTCTATGAGTGTTTCATTTAATTATTACCTATTTTAACATAAATTTACATCTTTTTGGTAAATAAACTTGATATAAAGTGGAGCGTGTTTTGTTCTAAGGCGTACTGCACTTTTGCATTGCTCCACTATTGCATTTTCCACAAGTTTTTACTTTACCGTAAAAACTTGTGGAAACTGCAATAAAATCTAATGTATTTAGATAAGTCTAGATGACATATTGGAATGCATAAGAATTAGTTAGGTCAGTTTTTACTTTACCGTAAAAACTTGTGGAAAATGCAATAAAATCTAATGTATTTAGATAAGTCTAGATGACATATTGGAATGCATAAGAATTAGTTAGGTCAAAATTAAAAATATTATTCACTAGTGTAGTCGGGCATTATAAAGGATGCCGAAGAACGAAACGGCAGGAATGCTCAGTGAAATAATTAATTTCTTTAATGCGATGTTAACCGTTCGAGTTACGTACAGCAAGTGACATGCAAAAAGTCGGTACATATTAAAAACTAAATATTTTATTTTATTTTATTTTTATGTATTAGGAAAACTTACAGATTATGACACCGTGGAAAATAAATTAAATGCCATTTAAAACTTTTCGCTGTTAGAACACTATGGAATACAAACTTAAATCGGTATAAACCGATACGGCAATACATTGAAATACGAAAATAATAATAATAACTATAAGCATAACCCTATGAAAATAATATTATTTTAAAGCGGACAAGGATTTGTTGCAATAAATTATTGGTAGGCGCTGCAACATGCCCCCGGGCGTTGAAAACTGCGGTTTCAACCAGAATCTGATGAAGGCTCTGCGAATGATCCCAGTGGACGTCTGTACATCAGCTAAATACACGGACTACACCGTCGGGTCCAGGCTGAACCGCCCCAATTCGTAAGCCTCCACTTCAGAGGAAGAAGATTATCTTTCTTAATCACCACCAAGGTAATCAGTTGTAAACCATCTTTGTAGTTCTGCAACATACTCCTTGCTCCATCTGCTCCAAAAATGTTGACGGAGATGTTCTATCCGTTGAAAGCGAGACAGATGGCAGGTAGCTTAATCCCGATAGTCTGGTTGTGGCAAGGAAGTGATGAATCGTTTAATTAGAAAATGTATATAAATCACAAGATCCGAGGATAATGGTGTTAGCGGTCAAGAGTTTAGCACAGCTTCGATTTTAGTTAATACGGAGTAAAACTCTCTAAATGTTATTTTACAATTTCCCAGCACTCGTTGTAAATGGTAGTTTGTGGACTTGACGCTGCCTCCAAGAAGTCAAAATGAGGGGCATACGCCGGTATAAAATGAAATTTAATCCCATCAGTAACTGCACTTTCACTCAAGGATAAACTGTGTAATTTTAAAAGCTTTGCTAGGTCATTGTGTACACCAAAAAATGAGGTACCGTTGTCGGAATAATTATCAGTGGGATTGCTCCTACGGAAAATAAAGCGATGCGAAGCCAATTAATAATAATTGTTCGTTAAATCGCCAACTAATTGTAAATATTTGGGCGTCGTAGTAAAACATACAAAAATTGCGATATCCACCTTTACTAGCCTGCATCTAGACTAGCCGACATAATCGGACCTTCGTAATCCAGGCCAGTAGGACTCCCTAATCGACGCCAGAAGTAACTGTGTAGCGTATGTGCTCCTGATCGAAAATTAGTTTTATTAAATTATGTATGAACTGTAATACAATTGGATGTTTATTATTATATTCAAAACTAGAATCACCAAGCCATCTTCCTATTCGCATCAAATTGTTGTCATCTAAATAAAATTTAGTTTATAAAAAAGTAATGCGTGCTCAGAAAATGACTCACTTTAACTTTTAAAAATTATTAAATTGTATCTTGGAATTCATCCTAAGACAAATAATTAATCACACAAAGTTTTATCCTGGGTGGGGATCAAACCCACGACCATCGGCTTAGCAGCCAGGGACACTAACCACTAGACCAACAGGCCAGCCAGGCCAAAAAAGATTTATACTAAAATTCAACTTATTGTTGTTATTGTTGATGCTTGGTGTTCTGTAAAATGACTGGGCCGAATGTCACTTTATGAATTTGTATTGCGATTGTCGTCATTTGTGTCGCCTAGTATACAAATATATAATTTATAGGATTCATTTATTTGTACTTATATTTAGATTAATTTTATTACTACAAAAAAAAAATAAGTTTCGTACTATGTATCTCATTGTAAGTGAGCTGTAAGTTCTAATGAGAAATAATAATAATAATAATAATATAAAAATAACTTGGGACAACTCACACAACGTCATCTGATCCCAAACTAAGCAGAGCTTGTACTATGGAAACCAGACAACTGATAAACATACTTATATATTTCTAAATACATACATATTATAGATAAATAACACCCAGACACAGAATAAACCATCGTGCTCATCACACAAAGTCTTATCCTGGGTGGAGATCGAACCCACGACCTCTTGCGTAGCAGTCGGATACACTCCCACCGCGCCACAGAGGCAGTCAAATAAATGTCTTTAAACCTAAAATATAATTACTTGTCCTGACTGACCGACTGTCCTATTATAATTGTATTGTCTTATATGATAGTTTTAAATTATTTTTTGCTTCTATGAGTTAATTATATACAAATCTAGTGATGTCACTGTAAAAGCGGGAAATCTGTCGCGTTTTGTATAGTTCGCGCCACCTAAGTTTGCGTTTGTGAAGTTGTATTCGAATGTAGTCTTAATCGCGTGAATATTTTAAGGTATACCCTTGACTATACTGAATCCGAAATTAATGTTAAATGGTTATTAACAAAGTTACTTAGCATCCAGTATAGAGTCTACCCGTGACTACGCGGCCGTTGCAATTCGGTCGAAACGTCGGACAATAAAGTTAAAATTATAAGTATTATTTTTCATTTCTAGTTTTTGAGCAAAAATTATAAATCTTTCATCAATTACTATTTGACTAATGTGTTGGTACCTTGTGAAAATGTAAGCCCTGGGCGTCAAATTTACACGTTTTAATACATATCTTTCAAACTACTGAACCGATTTTGATCAAACTTGCACTGTTCCCTAAGTTGTAATAAACCTAGTGCAACTATAAAATGCAATCCAACTTATAGTTAAATGCGCGGACATACATACATTCAAAACACTTATGTAATTTGGCAAACATACCTATTCAGAAGCTAGTTTTAACTAATAAATACAAAGACTGTGCATTCTAACAATATTAATTCGATCCGTATAATGTATATGGTCTCCTAATCGATGTTGGTTACAGCGGCCAATCTCGTTAGAGACTAGCCAACTACGCAGGAGATATTATAATGCACAAGTGCATGCGCAGACACAAGTGCACTCTCTATTCCCTCACTCTCATAGTCCGATGGGACAGAAATTCGACACGAGCGAAGAGAGATTAGGTTAATTCGACCCGTATGGTTGAATTGATAATATATTTTTTAAGTGATTTCATAAAGGAGGAAGTTCTCAATTCGGATGTAAATAGAACTTTGAACATTATTTTTATATGGTTCCAAATTTCGCAAAGGTCTGAGTTTCGGAAACAGACAACAAAACTCATCGATAAGTGTTTTAATAAAAAAACATCAAACCGACTTCAATAACGGGTTAAAAAACTAATTACACTATTAATAATTACTAGGGCATAATAATACCTTACGCTTTCTTTTTTCTTTTTAGAAATTTATTTGGGCTTTAGATGTTACATACAGTGGACCCGCGGTAGTTTTACAGGGCATTGTCGGACTATCGAATTTGTCAGATTATACAGTCCTGCAACAGACCCCTATAATTTGTATTGGAGTACTTTGCAATCCGACAAATAACAAATCAAAGGATTATAACAGTACTACCTCAATAATCCAGATTTTTTTTTAAAGGAGAGTACCTTGTAATCTGACAAATAGGTATGTCGGATTACAAGGAGCTCCAGATTACCCGGGGGCCGAATTACCGAGGGTCTACTGTATTTGTGAATTTTGTGACAAGAAATGCATTATTTTATTATTTTTGGTAAAAACGTCGCTTTGTTTTAATTAAAAGTTTAAGGTAATAAAAGCAGTAATTTCTAATTTCTTTATTATTTCATCTTCGATAAAGAAACCCAGTTTACGAATAACAGCAATAAAAATATATCAAACAAACTGTTTCATATATTAATAAGGGGTTTCATCATCCGGGTCTTTTTGCGTAACTTTTTGCCACCAGGCATGCCAAGGGTTAAGAATAATGGTTGTATTTCCTCTACTGTCAATCCGTTAGTTTCTGGCAAGTAAAAGACACTGATGACCACAGTGAGGAGACACATCACTGCAAAGATGTAAAAGAGAGTAGCCCAGCCCAAAGCGAAAAGGATTGGATTGGTAACGAAGAATATGATGGCGTAGCACAACCAGCTCCACTCGATGACTACAGTTGAAAGGACGCTTCTGACCTGCAATGGAGTTATTATTTTAGTTGGTTATATAGCAATAAAAAAAGGTAATTATTTGAATCACCTAGTCAAGCTGGGGAGTCCAGGTAGCTAATAAATCTAAGATAACTCTTAGATTTACTCGAGCGTCCTGGGGATCTATTTGATTTTGAAGATTATTGTGGTGTGATGAAAAAATGGTTTTGGATGTATATCTTTTCAATAGTGGGGAAGGGAGTTGGCTGCTCCAGGTCTTAAAAAAACTCTTTCGCATGAAACGGGAATGTTAAGGGAACTTCTTGTTCAAGAAGCCCCCATTCAAATGGCTTACGATTCGGACAAGCCGCAAGCTACCCCATAATGATTGAATGAAATCTGCGTGCCTAGCTGAACCATTCGAAAGCTGAACCATCTGTTTGTTAATATAGCTATTGATATTTTGTATTTATTAAATAATTTGATTGGCTGCCCAAGACGCGCGTCATTATATAAAGAGTTAATATTAGGTATATGCTAATATTACCTATATACTTATATAGGTACTTAACAGAGTACGACATATTACCCTTATCTAGCTTAGCTACTTGGGCTTCCCATCTTTATGTAAATATACTTCTGAAGGTTGTTTTTATTTCAACTGTGTTTGATCCTACGCGCTCCAATCTATGAAACTGTGTATTTACCACATTAATTTACTATTTTTTTGGTAAAAAGAAACAGGATCTATACTAAAATTGTATAGCTGAAGAGTTTGTTGGTTTGAACGCGATACTCTCAGGAACTACTGATCCGAGTTAAAAAAAAAACTGTATGAAAGTCCATATATCGACGAAGGCTATATACCTAGTCTGGCCATAAATACTGTTACAATCAAAAATAAGAAAGATATTACATTTGAATTTGGAATCTGTCATTTTTATACGATTGTTCATTGTATTTTCTAATTTTGGCGCCAATACATTGTACAATATTTTGCTATATTAAAATGGAGTGGGGTGATAAAGAAAACCGAATCGCTGTGATTGCATTACACAAAGTTGGTATGGAGCCGAATGTAATTTTTAAAACTCTCCATACGCTTGGTATTAGTCAAATGTTTGTGTACCGGGCTATTAATAGGTACAATGAGACCTTCTCTGTTTGTGACAGAAAAAGATCTGGCCGTCCACGTAGTGTTCGTACGAAAATGGTGGTCAAAGCAGTAAGGAAAAGAATTCGAAGAAATCCTGTCCGAAAGCAAAAGATTTTATCTCGGGAGATGAAGATAGCACCCAGAACCATGTCACGCATTTTAAAAGATGACTTAGGACTTGCAGCCTATAAGAGACGCACTGGTCATTTTTTAACTGATAATTTAAAAAAAAATAGGGTGGTAAAATCGAAGCAACTACTGAAGCGGTACGCAAAGGGAGGTCACAGAAAAATTTTGTTTACGGATGAGAAAATCTTTACAGTTGAGCAACATTTTAACAAACAAAATGACCGTATTTATGCTCAAAGCTCTAAGGAAGTTTCCCAATTAGTCGACAGAGTGCAACGTGGGCATTATCCGACTTCAGTGATGGTTTGGTGGGGTGTTAGCTATGAAGGAGTGACTGAGCCATATTTTTGTGAAAAAGGTATCAAAACATCGGCACAAGTGTATCAAGATACCATTCTTGAGAAGGTAGTTAAACCCCATAACAACACCATGTTCAATAACCAAGTATGGTCCTTCCAACAAGACTCAGCGCCGGGTCATAAAGCTCGGTCCACGCAGTCTTGGTTGGAAGTGAACGTTTCGGACTTCATCAGAGCTGAAGACTGGCCGTCGTCTAGTCCCGATCTTAATCCGCTGGATTATGATTTATGGTCAGTTTTAGAGAGTATGGCTTGCTCTAAACGCCATGATAATTTGGAGTCCCTAAAACAATCCATACGATTGGCAGTGAAGAATTTTCCCATGGAAAGAGTGCGTGCTTCTATTGATAACTGGCCTCAACGTTTAAAGGACTGTGTTGCAGCCAATGGAGACCACTTCGAATAAGCTTTTTATATTTTGAATTGTTTTTTATTTATGTATTAAACTAACACACTGTAAAAGTAATAAATATTATTTGCAATAAAAAAAAATGTTTTTTCTTCGTAACAATATTTATGGCTAGACTAGGTATAACATCACGCAACAACCAATTGGAGCGGAGGAGCGTTGAAAAACGTTGGTCTGGTAATGACAAATAACTGTTTTTATCAGAGTAAATAAATATATACAACGTTATTCTTAGTACAGTGCAAACCTGAAAGTAGTTTGCTCAGAATCAGTAACACAATCTAATGGAGTACTTTTTGGACCATGTTATAATTTTTTACAATTAATTAATGAATCAACCATTACGTAATTAATTTATGATTCTAACAGTCCAAATTCTGTTCACAATGTAATGAAATACAATCATAACTTATTTTCATTAATAACTATGGATTACATACTACGCAACGCAATTATCACGATACTGCAAAGAACACAACACAACTTTAATGACATAAAATTCTACAAGTTTTCAAAATTTTCATTTTTTTTATATCATTTCTTGAAGTAAAAATCTTGTTGGGGTGTCTGAGCTTTGCGCTATACTAAAAATAAGAATAAACAATTTAGAATACAAAACTGAGGTAAAAATAAAGTCTTTAAAAAGTTCCTGCCGATTGCCTCCATCAATCAAGGCCATTGATGAATATACCATTGACGGTTTCAAAAAAAAGAAGTAATCCTAACCTCAGGTAAAAAGATCTCAGCCTGCAGCACCATCGGGACTGTACCGGCTCCAAGTACGTTCATCACAGAATATAGATAAAGGAGTATGGCGTGGACCCAATTGGGACCCCAGTGTAGGTGCATCTGCGTTCCCAACAACACGCAGGTGATACCCGCGCCGCAAGAGCCGTAAATCATTAGATTCTGAAAGAAGTATTATTTTATTAAAAACTTATTTCTTCTAAGCTCTCTTTATAGAACTTAAAAAATATGCTTCCTCATCGTATCTCTCGACAAACCAAAATAATAAAACTTTCCAAACTTTACGTGTAAAGTACGTTTACGTGTGATTGTTCACCTACCATGGGTGAACAATAATTTTGACTATTGCGCGGTTATCAGTAATATCAATTTCAAATTCTTTTACCCGTCTTCCAGCGGCATCAGTCAAGTATGCTCCAACTACTTGAGCTGCAACTATCACAACACCCAAAAACACGCTGCACCCTTCTGGAGAAAGAGAAGGAATGGCTTCGGAGAAGAGAGGTACTGCGAAGGTTTGAACAACTGGTAAACCTTGGAAGATCGAGGTAGTAAATAATACCACGTTTATGACTATCGCTCGTTGACTTGATTTTGACTTTTCTGTGGAAAATAATAAACATTTATTATTATTAATTATAAAACACCTGTTTATCTCCGCTTAGTAGGTAAAGCATTCCCAGAATTCCCTAGCCAGAATGGGGGCAGAAGGGAGAGCGTGGGGACCTGAACCCTTTTGCGGCATACCCAAATGCTCCATTACTAACTCTCCATCTTCTAAAGATGGGGGCTAAACCAAAGCATCAAGCTCTGGTCAAAGCCACCACGTCAAGAGCACTCCAAAGCGCTCTTAGTGGACTTCAACGCAAGGTTCATTAAATCCTTTTATGAGTAAGAATCAGATCAGAATTTTTACCAGAACCCTAACTGGGCACTATAGACTAAACAAACACATACACAAGATGCGTTTATGCGATACTAATGCACATCCTCGCGAGGCAATTAAAAAAAACCACACCAGAAATAAGCCCCTTGAAGGGCACTTCATTACACCTGATGACGTTAAGGCTACTCCACCAAGATACATAGTGGACTTCATGGACAGACTAAATCTTGGAGATATCCTTTATGAAAGAAAGAGGCGTCACAAAAGATCTTTTAGGTCGCAGCGACTTCCGAGCTTTACATCCCGGCCTCTATCCAGATACAATACAATACCCCATTTCTTCCTGTGGGTGTCGTCTAAGCAACTAAGGGATGTCACACCGAAAAACGGGCAGCTGCGTCCTCAGCGTACTTTAAAGCCTTACTGTGACAGTCAAACCACTCGCCAAGCTTGGCGTTTATGACAATTACCCCCAGGATCTACAATAAGTAGGTGCTACTGGGGAGACCCATGCCCAGCAATGGGACATCATTTGGGTTGTTATGATATTTAATTTATCAATGAAAGTCTGACTTCTAGCCGTAGTGTAGACTCAATCCACCAAGAAGTGGTTACATCGTGCACAATATTTTAATATTTTTCTCATAGTCATTAGTCATCACCACCGAATAGATATTTTTTCCTCCACCTTTAAAAGTGTGTCTTCGACTGTGTGGTTATTTTCCCCGTTTTTGTAACATTTTATATTGCTGCTCTATTGGTCGCAGTGTGATGTTATATAGCCTCTTTCTCGATAAATGGGAAATGCAACAGTAAAATATTTTTTCGATTCGGACCCGTACTTCAGCTTTATAATATTAGTATAGATTACTCCTTTCTAAATATGTATAGATAGATACTTACTCATAAACTGCCAAAAAGGCAATTTATCTTGAGTTTTTAAATTAGGATTCAATTTTTCAGTCTCAGATGATATACCTGAAATAAAATTTTAAAAGTCAGTAAAACTATTATTTCTTTCAAGTTTATCGTGTTCAGCGGTCTTATTCAAGTTAACCTATGCGTATTGATTGTTCGTTTCGTAAGAGTAAAATTTAACCTTACCCTAATCGCGACTGCGCACTTAATGATACTACTTAAACTTTCCAAATTGAAATGTAACTGTTAACAGTGCCATGACTACATCAATCTATAAACCGCTGCTTTTATACTATGACCCAGCTGCGTATTTCTTAATTAACACAATGGCAGCAAAGTTGCTAAATTTTTACCTAGTTATTATTTTAGTTCTTTCAGTATACTATAAAAGTATAAACAAATATAGGTAATAACTCACCGTCTAGCTCAGGATTAATTGCTCTTTTTAATCTTAAGATTTCGTCCTTAACTTTATTATCACTAGTTTTCAATTGCCTATAATAAGCTATGGCTTTTATTGCTTCCTGTAAAAAATAAGAAACATGAAATATTTAGTAGCCTGCCTGTTTTTTGGCAGCATTAAATTGTGGTAAAAATATTTTTGTTTTAACCCTATGTCAGTAAAAGAAATGCACAACTTTCGCTTTGTTATTTGTTTAACCCTCTGCATGCCTGGTAGGGTCTCACAGATCCGCCTTTCTATACAAGTAGCTATATTTCATTCAAATTTGTATTTGAAGCATAACCGCCTTCTGTAGCTGGCTGTTATCAGTTGCTTGACGCTCACCACTCATTACCTCAGTCCGGTATGCTTTCGATTTGATGAAGGGCTTGACTAAAGCGCGCTCGGGTCTCACAGATCCAACTGCGGAGGAGATATTATGTGTTTGACGAGAATGTATGTATGTATGTAAGTATGCATGTACATATATATGTATCCTTCTGATTTTTCCATGTCCGCTCATAACTCCTCAAGGGTACAAGCGAATTTAATAAATTATCTATCAACAGATTGATCTTGATGACGCGTGTAAATAATATTCTTAAAAAATCCAAATGGCTAATTATATGATATGCACGTTTTTGTGCGGTTTATAAAAAAATCACGAGCCTTTAATCGGGTTTAAAAGGCTTAAAAAGTACTAAATAAAAAAAAAAATTAAAACTAAAAAAAACCCTCCTGCAAAAAGGTAGAAACAAGATACCTTCCATATTTAATATCATACAGTCGGAGGCTTTAATGTTTTTTTTTTTATTATAATCTAAAAAAAAAAAAGAGAAAGAGATTTAAATAGAAAAGAGCATCCGACGAATCCAAAAGAATAAGCAGGACATAAAAGAGAAGATACTCTGTTGATATGCTGTTGAACTTAATATCGTGCTCTGTGTTTTTAATTGGACAGTACCTACAATTTTCAATACAATAATTGAAAAATTTGAAGTCCAGACCCAGGAATCGAGCCCGAGACTTTCGTATGCCAAACTAGGGCTGGAATCGAACCATATAACCGGGACTATGTTACTAAACCTCCAACTCTTCTATCCTCCCTGCACGCGAGTCAGGCCCTCGATTGCGCTATCTAGCTGATAGTTTGAGAACTGTTACAGCCTTTGTTATGGCTTCGTTACAGAGAGCATTTTTAACAAATTATGATGTCTCAGACTGAATATGATAGTAATTTTTATAGGCATTTCTTGACAATCCATACTAATATTATAAATGTGAAAGTAACTCTGTCTGTCTGTCTGTCTGTCTGTCTGTCTGTCTGTCTGTTACACTTTCACGCTCAAACCGCTGAACCGATTTAGATGAAATTTGGTATGGAGATAGTTTGAGTCTCGGGGAAGGACATAGGATAGTTTTTATCGCGATAACCGACATCCACGCGGGCCGAGCCGCGGGCCAAAGCTAGTTAGTTTATAAATACAATAATTGCATTTTTGAAAGATATAAAAATTTGAAGTCCAGACCCAGGAATCGAACTCAAGACTTCTGTATGCCAAACTAGGGCTGGAATCGAACCATCTAACCGGGACTACGTTACAAAACCTCAAACTCTTCTATGTTCCCACACGCAAGCACGTGAGTCAGGCCCTTGTTTGCGCCATCTAGCCGATAGTTTCCTTGAATCGTGCTTAAAAGTATTTTTGTCCCTAATACCTTTAAGTGGCAGAGACAACATGACTGTTAACTCAAAACTGAGTGACATTTGAGTATTCGACCGTAAAGCAATTAAAATATAATAAATAGGTACTCACAGTTTCCCGGCCTATCTGCATTAAATACATAGGAGAGTCTTTTAGCAGAAATAAGAGTACTGCTCCGAAGATTGTTGTTGATAATCCAACATACAATAGTGCATCGTAAGATAATGTCCCACCAAGTCCATATATAAGCAACATGCCAATGCTACTGGCGACAGAATAACTAGCCGTCATCGATCCTCGGATAGATTCTTGACAGATCTCACTGATGTAAATGGTTGTAACCAAAGAGGCTGAACTGCTGATTCCAGAGAAAAAAACAATTGCCAAGACAATTTCCACTCGCCTGCATGCTATTAAGACGACCCAGAATAGCTGAAAAATAATATTTTTGTATTTGAGTATATTAGTGGTACATTGCAATAATGCGTCTAAGTGTTTAGAAATTCCGTCCACTATAAATATGTTTTATTTTTTTCCATAACACCTGCATAAAGAGCTTGACAACAATAAAAAAATGACTATTTGACAGATATATAACTGGATTTCAAGATCAGACTTTATTTTTGACAGATATTTTATTTTATTTTTCTGTATTGGGACCAAAACATTAAACATTCAACTCACATCAATATCCACAGAATAAGCCATAACAATTTATTTATAATAGGTTCATACGCGCTGATCAACCACAAGTAAACTGGATCATTCAATATTTACGGATCGGGAAAATCTGACAAGCAAAGGTCGTTATAAGCGGTTTTACAGTGACATATTTGACATATCATTTTTTTCTTGACATTTTTGACACTATATTTTACCATTATATGATTGCTTACGCTTTAACATATCTGATGACAAGGAATTAGACCGGTTCCCTGTCACTACCGGCCCACGTAGTAGCTACGGACACGTGATGTATTTCGCCGGCGCGGTTGGTAAGCGTCGCGGGTCATGAGTCACTGTAAAACTAGTCTAATGTGTAAATTCCTAAATCAAATTTAGAAACAGCTAGAACACGAAATCGCGTGTGTAGAACAGCTGGGGTGGTTCGCGAACCCAACGCACTATAGTAATTCTAGGAACCTACAATGTAACAAAATCCATTAGTAAGTAACTCAAACTTATTGTTGCATATACCATAAAAAATTATAAATCCGTTGGTAATTAGGGATACAGGAATATAAACATTTGTCTGTCGAGCCTCTACTTTGCTCTATATAGGGCTTCAAATTGGTACTGAAAATTCTAATTGAGAGCAGACTAAGGTCTTAAATAGGAGCAAAAGTTTGTATGGATGTTCGAAGTCTCTAAAGGATCTAATGAGAAAACTATACATTGAAAGGCTATAAAAAATAACAATATTATCTATATGGATATCAAAGTGTAGTTTTAAGACAAGCGTGACAGTTTTTTTTATTATGAAAGTAATAGTAGAGAGTATTTTTCTTATGCTTTAAATCCACATCATACAAAATTTCATCAGAACAGTCTTGCAAAGTTTTCCCATTTTTTAAATTATTTTTGTCGCCAAATGGTTTCATCATACTTATTCTGTCTATTTACATAAAAAGAAAAATCCTGACCCATTCCTTCACTTATCTATGTCCAGGCGAATAAAGCTGAAAATTATCACAGACTTTTTTTTGGAAGGTAGATAAGATATTTGTACAAGTATCAGATATTTCAAGCTCTAAGGGATCAGTAGCGGACTCAAGACTTATGGGCTCCCTAGTCGATGTTTCTACCATACAAACGCGCATAAGTGATTACTCCTCTCAGTTTAAGGTCGTAAGTCACAGCTTAAAATTAATAACAATTAGTTTTATCCTAAACCAGGTTTGTCGAAGACGATAATTGAAAACAAAATAATGTTTTGAAAGTTATAAGCCTTAAAACTTTAGACTTTCGCCAAAATTGCTGTTAATATTGTTAAATAAAAATAAATGTGTTAATTTATATTTTATTACCGCTGGCTATAAGCCTTGCTAAGCAAATTATTGTCTTACGAACTTAAGCAGAGGAGTAATCACTTATGGGCGTTTGTGTGGTAGAATCATCGTCTAGGGCATCCTTATTATATGAAAAACTTGAGAGGTGTCAAGGGACCCCCGGATAGAACAAAGTTCTTATCTTATTTTTTTTTTTTTTTTATCTTCGCAACACCACACTGTTCAATGCGAAAATAAATAGAAAGACGAAACGAAAATAACTTAAAAAAAGACGATTGTAGGTATACTGAAGGCTCGAACCCACAACTACACAATTGTCACCAATACTGTGTACCGAATTTATGCCTCTAGACCAAATCGACAGGTGACTTTTTCGTCAAATTAGATGTTCATATCTTACGCGCACGCCGCACGGCTTGTGTGTGTCAAAAAGTGTCGTTACAACTTTTCGTGAGATTTTTTTCCGTCTAGCCCCCTTTCACAACGCGCAATAAGGAACTTCGTTCCAATAATACCTTTATTAATAAGGGCGCCCTAGTCATGTCAAGAATACTTACCATAAAACAACAAGTAATCAAAATAGAACATTTTTTCCTTCCTAACTTGTGTAACAGAAATCCTGCTGTTAATGTGCTTATCAATGCTCCAAAGGAGACTAAGCTAAGAAGTAAAGTCAATTCAGTTTCAGTCATAGCTCTGTTCAGTGGTGTTTTACTTTCTGATGTAACTATCGTGATTGTAGATATTGGCCACCACATTACTAAGCCTGCGTTGATGCTTAGAATGCATACTGTGAACAAAGAGACATATTAGTAACCCTACTAATATTATAAATTCGACAGTTTGTGAGGATAGATGTCCATCTATGTCGAAATGTCTGAAGTTTTTTCGTGAAAGAGCAACAACCAGTCCTGGTTGTTGCTCTTTCACGAAAAAACTTCTGAACGCATTTTGATGAAACTTTACAGAATTACCTTATATATTAGAATAGCAGATTGGCTGTACAAATCAAACATAACGCAGGCGATGAGAAAAAGCTAGTAGGTATTTATATTGTAATTAAATGTGTATCGTGGAATCAATAAATATTTTTGAAATAATTTGAAGTAGCTTAGGTTAAGATGTGCCACTTGTGCATGTCAAAAAACCTGCCGAAACGACTACGACCATTCTGCCAAGAGTACAGCGACAAAGAAATAGAAGAATTGAGAAAAAAATGTTAGTTAATCGTTCAATATTAAATAAAAAAACGGTTCGGGAAGCGTTCACAAGATTCTACATGAGCACCTTCGCGTGAGGAGGATAGTTTCGCGCTAGGTACCGCACAACCTCACCGAAGCTTAGAAGCAGGCCCGGAGTAGTGCCGTGATATGATTCAAAAATTGAAGCAGGCTTATCTCGGCGCGTTTACAAAATTGTGACTGGTGAGGAATCCTGAATTTATCAGTACGATCCAAAAACAAAGCGTCAGTCGATAGTTTGGCTATTTCAAAACAAACCGATGCCTACGAAAGTGGAGCGATCGAGTAGCGCAGGGAAAATTTTGATCGCTAGTTTCTTCAGTTTGATGAAGTATTTGGCTGCAATTGCATTACGAGACCAAAGCAGCATCAACGTCAAATAATATACCACAAATTGCCGGCCAGAAGTTTTGTCTGCAATGAGCAACAAACGACCGAACACGGCTCCGCGGGGTTGTCAAGGTGGACAAAGCGCCCGCCCACTCAACGCTCAAAACGAGGGACTTCCTGGACACTACACTGGTAAGAGTCTTGAGTCACCCTCTTTACAGTCCTGATCTGGCACCGTGTTCGTTTTTTCTGTTTCCTAAAATAAAAAATCAGCTAAAAGGGATACAGTTTTTATCGCCGGAAGGTGCGCTAGCAGCATTTGAGAAGAATTTGAGTATTTGAGAGGTTGTCTGTCGAAAATTGGTTCAGACGCATGGAACTTTGTATAAAGACTGGTGGAGAGTTGCTTGAAAAGATCTTTATCCATAGTAGTTAGTTTTTTAGTTTCTCAAAACTTTCTGGTTGTCCCACGATGTCGAAACACCGTGCCGTTTAGAGCAAGCCATGTCCTCTATAACTGACCACAATTTCCAGTCTAAAGGACTATGACTGGCCCTCATCTAGCCCAGACCTCAATTTTAGACAACAAATTATGGTCAGTTTTAGAGAACATGGCTTGCACCAAACGACACGGTGACAATAAGTCCCAAAAAAAATTGGAGCAAGTGGTGGCGTATTTTCTCATGGAAACAGTACGTAAATCTATAGATTCGTAGCCAGATAGATTAAAGGCTATAGATAAAAGCCAAAGGTGGCCATTTTTAATAGAATATTGTTTTTATTATTTGCTGAGACTTTCATAATTATATATGTACATACGAGTATAAGTTTCATTAATATTATTTATATTCATTAAAAAAAAACATTTGTAACAGAACTTATGGCCGGACTAGTTATAATACCTTTAAACATTTTGTATATATGAATATATATAATCTGAATCTCAGAAGAAAATTTTGTCGGCAACTTTCCTTCTGAAAACACCCATACTGACGACTGTCTCTTATTTTCTGGATACACGTTTCGTCACCTGTGATGGTTTCCGAAACACATCTTGATGTTCCGTTTTCAATCGTATACGCATTTCGCGGCACCAATCCACACGTGCCTGTTTTTCAGTGTCTAAGAGCAAACGCGGGATCACACATTTTTTGCAGTTACTGCCGTTTGTGGGCGAACACTACTATGGTGATGTTTTACCCTATTTAAATTCAATGAACCATCTTAAAACTGTTGCTCGAGATGAGGCAGACTCCCCTTAGGCCGGTTGTAATCTTTGAAGGCTAAGTTTTTCAGTTAATTTAAATTTAAAATCATAAAATATCATAGCACACAAATGTTCGCGGTTAAGCTCCATAGTTGCAAAAAATAATGCGCCTTTAAACCAGCAACCTGGCTAATTGCATTCTATTTTAAAAATATTCAAAAATATAATTATTTTATCACAATAATCCGGTAAGTGTAACTTACTAACCCAAAATAGATACTTTTTGGATTTAAACTAAAGGATCTCACATCGGAGGACGGGCAGCAGCGTCCTCAGCGTGTTTCGAAGCCTTACAGCGATCGCCAACCCGCTCGCAGAATGGCGATTATGGCAATTTCCCCAAGGACCTACAATAAGTAGGCTATACTGGGGAGACCCGTGTCTAGCAGTGATACATTATATGGGTTGATATATATAAAAGATAGACGTCATTCATGGTTTTACGCCACCCAAAGGGACCCCGCGCGCCGCAAGAGGCACTTTTGGGTTAATGTTTACAAAACAAATGCTAATCTTTTATTAAACTGATATTTTTAATGGAGTTAAATTTTTTTGGGCACCAAATCAATTTTAATTTACTCTAAAAAATAAGACCTAAATAAAACATAATATATACACTCACATATTCCGGTACTAGTAATTTGATGCAATAATCCCATAACGCGAACTTTTCCTAAAGATGGATGTCACTCTGACCAATTTAGAATCACTACTAAATATTTATAAATATTAACACATTTTTGATTATAATATTAACCTGTTCTTAACAATTATTAGCTATCATTGTCCATTAAATAAGAATAAATTAAGAATAACTTTCTGTCTGTTTGACAGTGAGTTTTTGACTTTGGTAATTTGTAGGTAGGAGGGAAATAAAAGTGATCATTTTGTACTTTTTGGTTTGGGAGATGAACAGATGGGAGATGGGATGGGAGATGACAATATCCCCTTAGGTTCTTTTCATAGGTTCCGGTTGCCGGGTAGCCGGTGCTGGGTACCCAGCAGCGAAGTATATGACTATAATATACTAGTCCGTTTCGGTGGCTTTATACAGCCATCGGTTGCCAGCGGCGCCTATTACCTAACAAACCGGAACGTCCTTAAAGGCCCTTTTAAATAATACTTTAGCAACAGCGGTTTTCTTAGCGAATGTTTTGTCTTTGTTTTTCGTTCCATTTTTTAAATATAAATAGAGGTAATTGCTTTTAAACTTTCGCGATTTTTATACATATTAGATATATTTCGGGACTTAATCGCGTAGAGTCGACCCGTGACCACGATCGGTGCAATTTGATCGAAACATCGGGTAAATAAAAGGTTCGTACCTTTAAATAATTCACGCGATTAAGTCCCGAAATATATCTAATATGTATAAAAATCGCGAAAGTTTAAAAACAATTACCTCTATTTATATTAAAAAATGGAACGAAAAACAAAGACAAAATATTCGCCAGTTAGAATGCTGTTATTATAGTATTATGATGTGTTTGTACAACCCAAATACGGACGCATAACGTAAATAGAACAATTTAGAGCTTGAGAGACATTTTTGGGGGGCAAATTAGGAAATAAAAAACAGTTTCGCAAACAGGATCGTGTAATATATAAAATAGATAGATAGATAAAAAAGCTTTATTAAAAACCATACATACATTTTAGCATAACTCCACAAAAACCAAATAATCGGTTTGTCTGTGGCAATACATTGCACTCAGGTTACCTACTTACAAAATTTCTTAGGCATAACATAGTAACTATGTGGTTTTTTAATTAAGTACGTTACATACAGTTTGGCTGCACATTTAACAAATAGGTATGTACATTAGTCGTTTACGTAATATGTGTCCAGTAAATACGTCTTATAACATTTAAAAAAAATATTTGTGATGATGTGATGTGATGATGTTGTAAGAATATCAAATATATATTTTTTATAATGTTATTAACATTATTTTAACGTTATTTAGTTAAAATCTTGCAAAACAGACCATTCTCTCCCCCCTTTATCTCCGACGAATTCCCGTGTTGATCGAAATATTTACATACTATAAGTTAGTACGGAACCCTCAACGCGCGAGTCCCACTCGCACTTTTTTTAATGGAAACTTCTCTAACACGTAAACATAAAACAGGTAAAACGCGCACATCTTAAATGTATGGAGCAAAAGTTCGTCTCAGACAGGACTTGATACATTTAATATTTGTGTTTATATAATTAACATACAAATGTTTTAAAATTACAAAAAGTAAAGTAGAACGCGGATCACAGGTATGTAGTTATGCAGGAATTTTATAATGGCCTTTATCGACAAGGCATTTTAATCTATGAAACTAAATAAAGAGATAAGAATGTTTTGTTACGGTTACATAATCTAACTACTTAAGTTGATGTTGATCAAAACGTCACGTTTGGTCAACATTAATACTTTAATTGTTTTTCAACTTTCGCGATTTTTATACATGTTAGATATATTTCGGGAGTTAATCGCGTGAATTATTTAAAGTACGTACCTTTTATTTACCCGACGTTTCAACCCGTGACCACGATTGGTGCAATTCGATCGAAACGTCGCGTCGGGTAAATAAAAGGTTCGTACCTTTATATAATTTACGCGATTAAGTCCCGAAATATATCTAATAAACATCAATACTATTCGTCACTGAGCGCGCTTTTTTTTCTTTTATACAAGGAAATAAAGAGACGAGTATTTCGTGCATCTGATGGTAAGCGTCACGCGTCGCCCATAACAGTTTCGGTGCCAACCAAATCCTTGTTTGGCAAAGATCTGAATATCACCGCACCGCGCTCCTCATTTGAGACATTAGTTCGTAAATCTCATTTGCCCAGTAATTTCACTTGCTACAGTGCCCTTCACACAGAAACACAGTGATGCATTAACATTACTATTTCACGAAAGATTAACTGACACTGTTGTGGTACCGTCTGGTGACTGCTTCTGTGGCGAGGTGGGAATGTGTCCGATTGCTACGCAAGAGGTTGTGGGTTAGATTCCCACACGGGACACCACTTTGTGTGATTCACAAAGTGTTGTTCCGAGTCTGGGTGTACTTTTATCCATGATTTGTATGTTTCTAAAGTCCCCGCAATACAGCGCTTGTACCCTACTGCGGGAGTTCTCCTTTTTTAAGAGAAAAAAAAACGACCCATATCTCAAGGTACTATACACCAAGAGAACGTAAGGAAAGCCCTATACAAATGTGCACGAGAAACGATACATAGAAACAAAGAAAGCGAGAAACGTTTATTTGTTGCGATTGAGCACTGACTTCTACAGCATAATACGCTGGACTGGGTACCCCTTACAAAGTGACAGCAATTTCTTATGCTGAATCGATTGACAGTCATGTGAACTTTTTTCCAATAAGGCAAAGGGAATGTTGGCTGAACCATGCGTCATACTCGTGAACAGCGGCTACTTGTCTTGTCATTTAGAATTGACAAATCTTTTTATTAACGATTCAAATGTTTTTTAAGTGGGTTTCATGGTGTAGGTTATGGTTGCAGCACCCTATTTGCTAGCATAACTGTGTATATAGGAGTATTGTAAAAAAATACATTAAAAAAAGTTATTATTGCCAAGTTCTTTTCTTAGTGACTTTACTTTTTGCGAACTTGGCACTGAATATAGACTTTATTTATAGGTAATTAAAACGGTACATCAACAATTAGATTAATTAACATAGAATGAAACAAAAAACATTAAACTATAATCAAACATTAAATAACGTTTACAAAATATTCAAATACATTAATCTTAATAATACATAAAGATTTACAAATTAATATGGAATAGTTTATTCTTTCATATATCTTTTCTCGCAAAACTTTAAAACTACTTGCATAATCTTTGTCCACTTATCGGCAAACACATTACACTCAGGGTTGGCAGACAGAAGGGCGTTAAAAAGAAGAGTTCCAAACTTCGTCAGACGTTCATAAGAGTTGCATTTTGTAACCTAAGTAAATAAAGTATTTGGATGATTGACTATTACGCCTGTTGTTGTTATTATTGTTTCACAAGTATAGAATTCCTAATTTGATTAGTCAAAAGACCATCCAAATGTCAATATCAAATGGAAGTATTTTTTGTGCCGGCTTAACGTTGTTTTGAAAAAGAGGGCATGGTAATGCCCCCGCCAAGACGAGACAGCGAAAGCACAGGACACTACTTACCTTTACTCGAAAGCGTTTCGTCGTATTTTTGTACCTCTATAAATTTTGTCTAGACAGTGCATGACAGGATATGATGACAATACAGTACTTATTAAACATGCCAAGTTTCAAAGCTATTAAGTATATTTTATAAATTATTAATATCTAAAATACCCAGATTACGCCCCTGACTCACTGACTGATGATCAGCAAAACCGTTAGGGCACTTCTTTCCAAGTCCTAGAAAAGTGAAATTTGGTGTGAAAGATAGGATTAGCACTTAACAACATACGAGTAATAATGAAGAAATCTGTCCATCATAAGGGATAGGGGGACACTCCTATCTTTTCAATCATTTCTAATTTTATTCGAGTTAGACATAGTTTTCCCTCATGCCGTGTTCGGCTATTATCTTTATTACAAAATTTTACAAAGAGTCCTATCAACTGTATATGCTCTTGGCATTAATGCTGTTTTCATCGTTCTGTGTAGTCTTTTCACTTTACAATTTGACTGTGGATGATATGGCGTAATGCATATCTTTCTAATAGCCACCAATTTAGCCTATATCCATTTTATCAACTTTTTCATAATTATTTGAATCGCTCATCTGTTCATACATTCAAAGCTACTTCAAAAAATCATTTATCTAAGTATCAGCATGGCTTTACTTAATCTAGATCAACTTGCTCTAACCTAGTACTATTTACAGAAACTATAGTGGAATCAATTTATCATCATCAATTCATCCTCCTAAATACTTTACTGTTTCTAATTACGAAACTATTGGGTTTCGTAATTAGAAACAGTAAAGTATTTAGGAGGATCAAAACTAAAATTGTTCTGTTTTATAGTCTAGTACGTAGCAACGTAGATTATTGCCGCACAGCCTGGCAACCGTATTACTCTACACATTCCCTGCAAATCGAGTGCATACAGAAAACATTAATGAGGCATTTTGCATTTCTCACTAAATGCTCAAAACGTAATTATTCTTACGCTAATATACTACCCTAAGACAGCGTATGGATATGTTGGAATTAGTTTTCCTCTATAAAATTTTAAGAAACATTATAGATTGTCTCGACTTGCTCCACAAAATCAGGTTTGCAGTCCCAAGTAAATATCCTCGCTACACAATTAAACCCTTGAGCGCTCCCTTCAGGAAAACTGGTGTTTGCCTGTAATAGGTTATGCATTTAGCTTGTAAGTCTTGCCTTGTATATTAATTATTTGTAAAATCTGTTGGCAATCCTTAAATAATTAAATGAATTATTATGATTACCACATACTGGTTAATTCCAGCGCTTCCGCCGAATTTCCCTGTAATTTTGAAACGCAACACAAAAGTTGACCAATTTTCATTTAACTTTGAAACACAACACAAAACTTGCCGTTTTGAGGTGGATTTCCTGAGTGGATATTCCTCTCTATATTCATCTCTGATTCAAATTGTCGTCCTTGATTTCTTCTTATATCTTTTTGGCTATATTTTCAGCAGTAATAGTTTGCAATAGGAAATGCTCCAGGCCATGATGTACAACGGTCAATCATGGTTATAATATACCTTTTATTTAATGAAGTTAAAAATGGTTCGACAATTTCGACATGTAGGTGAGCTAGTCTTCTTCCTGTATCGGTTCTCTGCTGGGCGTAGACCTCCTCTAACTTACGCCACAACATCCGGTCCTCCGCCTTCCGCCGACCTAAAGACCTAAAGAAAGTCGCTGGAGTGAATTAAATATTCATTCCAGCGACTTTCTTTAGGTCGTCAGTCCATATGGCTGGGAGTCGTCCTACCTTACGCTTACCAAGTCCCGCAGTCTCCACTCTAGGACTCGTTTGCTCCATCGCCCACTAGTTATTTGGCAAATGTGGCCAGCCTAATGCCACATCAGCGTGCTTAACCTGCGTACTATATCGGTAACTTTGGTTTTTTGTCGGATGACCTCGTTGAATGAATTTAATCCTATAAAGAGACTCCATCATATAGCATAGCTCACTCTATACCCCGCTGCGCCACTTTGAATTTGTGGTCTAGCCGTATTTTGTAAAGATGTTCGGTTAAATTGGTGGGTATTACGAAGATACGCATCACCCACAGTCAAATTCTAAAGAGGAAAGACCACACAAGACGATGAAAGCTGCATTTAGCCAAGAGCGAACACAGTTAGTTGGTCTCTTTGTAAAATTTAATGCGTATTGCATGTGTATACAAATATATAACCATTTACCTGCAAATATCCGAAATTGCCAATAACATCATTCAAGAAGATTTTATTAAAATGATTAATTAATAGAAGATATCATAATGTAAAAGATTATTTAAATAATAAATTTACAGATTATTGACATGAATTTATATGACTTGAGTGATGAATAACTTAAGATTAATTTATGATTAAGTTTAGATATATACATATATATTTTAAATGGGGAATATCTATGGATACACAGGAATTTACTTTTCTTTTGATTAAGTAGACAATCAAATTATTTATACAAATTATAATTATTAGGAAGTACAAACGTACGTGTTCTGCTAGCTAAGCAAGGATAAAACCCCACTATTTGAAATTGTAAATCCTTTGTTATAATTTGGTATATAAAGGTAAATATTATTATATAAAATGTAGATATTGGGTTAGATTCCCACACGGGACACCACTTTTAGTGATCCACAAATTGTTGTTCCGAGTCTGGGTGTTTGTGTCCGTGACTTGTATGTTTGTAAAGTCCCCCGTGACACAGGGCTTGTAACCTAATGCGAGTCGAATACAAAAAAAAAATTACAATTTATATAATTCTGATAATGTTTAATAATATAATTCTGACATAATTTTAAAATTAAGATGTTTCGATTTCAACACAATGTAATATTATTTATGAAATAAATAAATGAAATGAAATTAGTTATTTTTTCGTATTTAATTCTAAATGCCCATAAGTATAAGCCATTTCAAGGTTATCCATTAATTACCGGACCCGTTATGTATACCAATGTACCTACGTTCGTAATGCAAAAAAAAATATAAAATTATTAGTACTACCTTCTTACATCAAGTTTAACATTATAAGGTACCTATTTTATATCTAGGTAGTTGACTAGTCTCCGATAAGATTAGCTACCGTAACCGAAATTTGCTTGGTCTCAGGGCCTGCCTCAAAGTCTAGGTGCAGAACCGCTACTGCCTTACACTATTCCCTGTAAATATTTGACAAAAGACAACCCTTTATTTTTAGAACTACAATGCAATTGGATTTAGTACCAAGGCAAATATATTGCATAAACCATACACTGCTGGAATTTGAACACACTTGTCAAGTAGAAAGAAAGGAATATTAAAACCAAAAAATTAACAAAACTATTTTATAATGACGTCATTTCTTTCTGTTTTACTGCCATCATTTTCAGCTTCTCTATTTCTCTCTCTTTCTTTGTCTTCAAATCTTCATAGATCTGGTCCAGACTTCTCGCCTTAGTCTCAGGTATCACTACTATTGTGTAAAAAGCAGTAACTAAGCAGGCTGCTCCAAAAAAGTAGAATACGTAGTAAGGTCCAATGTTAGATACTATCCGCTTGAAAAATAGCATTTGAAAGAAATCGAAGGCATCACATATAGATACGATAGCCCCCATTACTGTGCTGCGATACTGTAAAAAAGGCAAAATGTTTTAAAATATAAATAAACTCGTATAGGATGTACAGTCGCGGAATGAATACGTTCGTCACCTTAATGACCAATTTTGCTGGAACCAGATCAAAGAGTCGCCAACATGTCAATGTTGTCAAACTAATATAAAAGATTTTAGTTCAACTATTCATAATCAGAGATTTTTTCTTAAATAACAATAGTTAAACTAAAATCTTTTTAACAGAGTTTATATTCATCTGGCAAACTATTTAATTCCGCGACTTGAGTACCTACTTTCTGAACAAAATGGCTAATCAAGGGCATGGGAATATAACTAACGTGACGGGAAGAGATAATTAGCATAATGCTACGAGTTCAGTGTCCAGAAATCTCTGAACTTATATCAAAAGGTCAGACATAGACATAAAATAAACAAATACAACTTACACACGCCTAATAAATTGACAAAAACAAATAACTGATACAGTTATAATTATATTAAATTAAAGTAAAGTATGTGACCGGTTTTGAAAATTCCTTTAATTATATAAACATTCATCACATGTAAAAATGTTTAATGCCCAACGAAGTGTGCGCGAGTCAGCTAGTAATAAATAAATAAATATAATAATAATAATATCTTGGGACAACTCACACAACGTCATCTGATTCCAAACTAAGCAGAACTTGTACTATGGAAACCAGACCACTGATAAACATACCTAGATATTTCTAAATACATTCATATTATAGATAAATAGCACCCAGACACAGAATAAACCATCGTGCTCATCACACAAAGTTTTATCCTGGGTGGGGATCGAACCCACGACCTCTTGCATAGCCGTCGGATCATCACTCCCACCGCGCCACAGAGGCAGTCTCTTAGGACAACTTAGAACAACGACATCAGATACCAAAGTAAGCAGAACTTGTAACCAGACAAATGATAAACCCACTTAGGTATACATTTCTAAATACATACATATTATAGACACCCCAGATACAGAATAAACCATCATGCTTATCACACAAAGTTTTATCATCGACGGAATCAAACCTCTGGCTTAGCAATCAGGGTCATAGACACATCATAACCACTAAACCAGGCCAGTAACCGTAATAAAAACATACATGAGTATAATAGGCCACCCAGGCATAAACATAAAGATTTATCTTGGATGGGATTTCACCCACGACATCTCGCATAGCAGTCCAGTTCAATAACAAAAAGACCAACTAAACACACGAGTCAATAAAAGATGGTAAAATATAAATTAAAACTTACCTTGAACGAGAACAACTCAGAAATAATAATGCAGGCTACGGTTAAAAGACCGAGAGCATCACAGAAGATACATATGCAGAGAGTGACTACGGGTATCCAGGCGGGGGCGTAAATGTCATAACGAAGCGCTAAGAACCAGGACGCAAGGGCACACATACTCAAGCCTGATATCAGGGAAGTGACGATTAAAAGACCCTGAAAAAGGAGAATTTTACATTTAATCAAAAGACAGACTGATTGAAAATTGAGTAGTCTCCGACTCAGTGACAACCGAACAGATCAATATATCTGCAAGGTTAAGCAACGTTACCACTGCCGGTCCAAACATTCGTGATCGTTTTCGTAATATATCACACCTCTCTGTGCCTCGGCGAGCACGTTCATCGTTTCCGTCCTATCGAATTATGAGAGTGAGAAAGTGCACTATAATACTTCCGGCGTAGTTGGCTTGTCTTGAGATTAACCGCCGTAATTGACATCGGTTAGGAGACCATCTGGGATAAATAGGATAGTGTTTTGTGAGATACCCAGTCGGAGTATGTGCTTACCTTTCTTCCAAATCTATCTACTATTCCAAAAGTCATTATTGATCCAATTACTTGCACAGTTCCTAGCATCATTGCCTGTTGATTAGGAGTGAGGATAAGACCAGTATCTTTAGCAGCCGCAGCAAAAATTTGACCAGCAAAGCTTAGTACTGGGACAGCACCGCAAGCTTCTCGTGCTAAAGATACTAGTAAGGCTATTTTGAATGCTCTAAATAATAATTTATCGTTCCCTGTAATAAAAGTAAATATTACTATAATAGGTACTTTAATTAAGTAGGTACTTTTACGTACGACGTCATCTGATATCTCTCTGGGTAACTGTAATTTTGTGGAATATTCTTATTTCCTAGAATAATAAAGATATTCTTTGCCAAGTCGTTTCGTGTTTTACTAAATAAAACTAAAATGGAAAAAATACTACAATCTGCAAAAGTCGGTTGCAGACCGACAGACAGGCAGAAATACTGTTGAAGACTATCACACCTTGAAATAATACCAAATAAGGAATAAAAAACAATAATAATAAAAATTTTATCTCTTGAAAAAATAAAGACTGTCACAAGTAAGATTTATGATTCGCAAAAAGATTAGCGAGTTCGTCACATTCATGTAGGTGATCAATAACGTTGACTTTAAATTGAGAATGAACTATAAAATAAACATTTGTATATCTGCCAGCTGAATAATATTGCATCATAATTTCTCACTTCCGGCCAAATATAACCAAGCTTACGAGTATAATTTTCCACAGCAGAGACACATGCTTTCTTTTTTAGAGAGTGTAATCCACCATATGTCTTCGAATGCGCTTCAAGTTAAACACAGTAAGTTTATGCATCACTATTTTATAGCTGACAATGCGGTGGTGTCCCATTTGGCCTACGGCTTAGACCTACATCAGTAAAGCTTGTCTGCCTGGATTTTGAACCCGCGAGCTATGGCTCATACGTCTAAGTTACTAGTCTTTTTACGTAGGTAAACGTAGTTATAAAGTAAATATGTACTAACAGATTTCTTTGATGACGAAGTGTTTACTTTCATCATCTTTCGAGTGTTCTCGAGTCAACTCCTCCAATTCTTTTAGTACTACAACGTCATCTTCTCTTCTACATCTTAGCCATGCTAGTGCTTTGGTTGCTTTCTGTAAGTTAACATAGGAATTAATTGGATTTAATAATTTTAGTCAAACGATGTTAATAATAATAATGGTAGATTAAGTACAGCATTATCAGAATACAACATGTTAGTTACAACATGTTGATCATTAAATGATGATAATCATGTTATTGTTTCTAACATTACATACTCATCTCAATTATACATTTAAAATAAAAAGAAATATTGTGAAATGAAAAACTAAAGCCTAGCATGCGCGAGGGACACTATGGTGTTGCAAATGTCCATAAGCCACGATAACTGCTTATCGTCAGGCGGGCTATAAGCTAGCTTGTTTGCCACCTCAGTGGTATTAAAAAAAACAACATAACTTACTTTGATGTGGCCTCTTTTTAACAGATAGGATGGTGACTCAGGAACTAATGTTAAAAGCATTATATGAATTGCAGGTAAAGTCATACAAATCCATAATATAGTCCGATAACTTAAAAAATCTCCGATGACGTAGAGAAACAGGTACCCAATCGTGTAAAATATGATTACCTAAAAAATAAATTTGATATCAAAATTTTATCATTCTAAATCTATTGCATAAAATTCTTGGGCGGTACTTTTGGTAGGATTACTCGCATGAAAAGAAGCTGATACAAAACTCAAACTATTCTCTACAAATGCCTATCGTTGAGCAAATGCCCAAACCCTTCCAATCGTTTTAACTTCTAACGACCCTGGATCATAATCATTAATTTGGTCGCGGATGCTTTGACCAAAAGCGTCTTTGTGATACTTTGGTTCTTTGTTGGTTATGAAACACACTAATTTTTTGTCATTAAATCTGGTTTTAATGACACGAAATCAGCGTGTTTGATAAATTCCTCTAATAAATTAACTATACGTACTCTTGTTCGAGTGACGAACTTGTAGATATTAATTCTAGAGTGGTAGACTGGTAGTAGGACTAGTACTATCCAACGACTCCCAATTGATTGTTATTACTATAAGTAGGGTTGAAGTGTTTGTGGAGGTCAGACTGTTACGTGATAACGTCCCTCCAACACAAAGAGATAATCCTCTGAACGGACATCATAGCCGCCTGTGGTCGCAGCCACTGCTGTAAATTTAACGGGATAGGTGTTTACTTCTACCAGGCTAGGAACCAACACAATTATATTAATATAGA
This sequence comes from Herminia tarsipennalis, assembly GCA_945859575.2. Lineage (NCBI taxonomy): Eukaryota > Metazoa > Arthropoda > Insecta > Lepidoptera > Erebidae > Herminia > Herminia tarsipennalis. The sequence continues at coordinate 17,922,743 of OX243849.2, read as the reverse complement.
ATCGCAATAGGACTGCGTATGATTGCTGCTCAAGGCTTTGTGGGTTCGATTACCACACGGAACACTACTTTTTATGGTACTTTATGCCCGTGATAGTGTAAGTTTGTAAAGTCAGACAGGAAATTATTTCTTAATTCAGAAGTTGTCTTTAGAAAAAGGAACAAAATCACTTACAATAGAGCCAAGCATGCCTCGAATCTCAGCTTCGCTGATCTCTTTAGTGTGGAGAGGACAAGTGACAAACACACCACCCATAATGATACCGACCAAAGAACGAGATAAAATAAAAGCCCAAGCTTCCATCGATGATAACTTAATCACCCAACAAGCCTGAAAAAAAAAATCTTCAATAAGTAGGTAGCTACGTAATATCCTTTTTTTAATTTTCTTAGGAATGGATTAAGATACTGATTGACTGACTTAAATTTCTGATGATTTTTAATATAAGTGACTAAGAATAGATATTCTTAAATATTTTTTTACTTTTAAACTCGTTTTTAATTACGAAAGACGGTTTTATTTAGTGAAATACTGAAAAACATTTTTGAAATCTTATTGTGGCAACTCTTTAACAGGAGAACATGAGGAAGGCCTTGAAGAAACTTTACACAACAAAGAATGAAAATAAGAACAATATAAGATAAAGACAGAGAGGAGTGGAGGCTGCTCCATCAACAAGAGCGCAAGAGAGAATGTAGCTTTTAATAGTTATAAATTGAAAAACATATGAATGCATGAAATGTCAAAGGTAGAAAAGTAATGATATATGTATACTTACGAGAGCCGTTGCTGATAATAAAAATATAGTATTCTTTCTTCCGATCCTATCTCCTAAGAAAGCAATAATCATAGCTGATGGTACCGAGATAAGAAATGATACAGCTGCCATCCAGGATATCTAAGGATTCAAAAAAAGTATACGCAGGGATAAACTGATAAGTACCATGACAATATAATAAGCTTTATTTTAACATTTACACTTCAGGAACACTTCTTATTTCTAAGACAAGTTACAGGCCGTATTTTACCGTACACTTTTTGGATGGGATGCATAGTACCACGCCATCTCTTGGTTCCCGTGGGTCAAGGTGACTAAAAAAATGTTTACATTGTAGACGGGCAGCAGCATCCTCTGGGTACTTTAAAACCTTACTGCGATTGCCAAACCACTCGCCAAGCGTGGTGAGTATATATGGGTAGATATGATGAATTTTAAGTCCCTAATTTATAAACGATTACACTCACCAAACACACTGGTTCATTCGGAAAAAAATATTTTTGTAAAGAAAAACTTGATGATTTTAAAAGAGTGGCACATGAGTTTCTTGGCAGCTTCTTCTCATGAGCTTTACACTTGGAACTGCCTAACCTCATTTTTTTTTTCAAACAATCATAATTTTATAATTTTTTTAGTATGTATTAATTTGACGTTTCCAAATAATCATTAACCTGATTTTACGAAATAAAGATATTTGAATATCTAGTAACATAGTCCAGATAGGTGGTTCGCTTCTGGCCCCGGTTTGGCTACGGAAGTCTCGGGTTCGATTCCTGAGTCTGGATTCAAATTTTTCTATCTTTCAAAAATGCAATTATTGTATTTGTAAAGTCTTTGGCAAGAAATGCCTATAAAAATTACTTCAAAGATATTTGAGTTTGAAAGATGGTATCACAAGGCTTCGGAAAGTACCTACTAAGATGAATAACTCTTGATCTTTGTATTTTTCAGCATGACGATATGCTAGCTGGTTTTTTTTTTTTTTTTTTTGTTATTGAGCCATGCCAGTAAAGGGTTCCACAGCTGTTACCACAACGAAATGCACTACATAAAGCGTATCTTCATGGCATTTAGGAGCGCAGTTTTTGGCCAATAACTCAAAGTACTAGTATAGTTTTATATCATCAGTGCTCAAAGACAGTAAATCCGATCATATCGAAAATAATTTTAGTTTAAAACCTTTATTAAGCGTTACCTTTATATATTTTTTTCCTATTTTTAGGCCCTATGGTTAAGGGGGACACAATTTTTTGCAAGTTTCGGAGCAGTAATTTCGGAAAAATCATTAAAAATTAATCATGAAAAATCATTATTAGCAGGAACATTAGAATCCTTCTAATGTTCCTGCGGTCATACCTCCTCAACAGCTCAACCGATTATAATAATTAAACGTCGTTAGGTTCATCTTGAAGCCGCGAGTGTCAGTGTCAGTGACACATAAAATTCTTAAAAATCTTAAAGGCGGATTTTATGCGCTATACTGTGCGGTTTGAGAATTTTTTTGAAGACTCTCGCAGTGAGGTATCAAATTAAAGAAAATTTATATAATCCGTATGTTTAAAAAAAGTTTCGAGTGACAAATTAAAAACAACGTTAATAACTCAAAAAGGTACATGTCTTATTACATAAAATAACTTACAATTTAGTAGCATAAAACCTTTATGAGAGCTGGAGTCCGTAGTAGGTTCGAAACCTGTATGACAGATCTCCAGGCCCCCTTCTTTACAATCGTGAAAGGTAGGATATGGGTATTCTTAAATGTAGAGAGAGAAAAGAAAAAAGTAATACTGAAATAATACTCTTTATTTACCGTTTGACCTTCCGGCAAGAATTTCGAGTGCACAACACCACGATAATCAAAGAAAACAGTCAATATTTCTTTGATTTTTTATCGACTTTGGCATGGTTTCGCTTCAGTTGGAAGGCGCCACTAAAAAGCTTTGACTAGTTTTCATGTCAAACTCGCCACCAGTAACATTGCGTATCATGAATGTTAGGTCGGAATACACTGGTTCTAGAATGTTCTCAGCGACTCTTAGATGATTAAGTTTTTGGAGAGTCGCGCGCGGGCAAGCGTACGCTACGCACGTATCCTTATCGCGATTATCAATTTGTTGTGGTTTTTTAATAAGTACCCACCTTAATTTTGTTTTCTGATATTAAGTATGGAAGAGGATAATAATAGTGACGACGAAAATTTGGAGGTTTCAAATGAAAATAATGATGATGATATTATTAAAGAATGTGAGCGGATGTTAAATAGTATAGATGATTCTGGAGAAAAAAGTGTGCAAGAAGCCGGTGGCCCGAAGAGATCGCGTGAAAAAAGTGAGGGTAGTAGTGAAGATGGCTTCACTACGGTAATAAGGAGGAAACCAAAACGATTTATAAGAAGTGACTCAATCATGAGTAAATATATGTACGAGTATACCCAAACGGATCCTAGTACGGAAGAAAAATATAATATATATGTTACTAGTTCTGAAATGTTACCAAAACAAATGGCGATGGCTAGACTATTAAAGTCCGAAAATATTCGTAATATTATAAACGTCAAGTACAAAAATCCTTTTAAAATAATTATGCAGTTTGAAAAAAAAGAAGATGCGGAGTTACTCATTGCCAACAAAAAATTTAAAGAACTTGGCTATAAATGTTCCTCGGTTATAGAAGCAGTATCTTATGGTTTGATAAAAGGTGTTGATCTAGACATATCAGAGGTCGAAATCCTGGAAAATCTGAAATCGGTTACTAAAATAATATCCATTAAGAGATTGAAACGACTAAATTCTGAAGGAAAATGGGTTGAGAGTGAGTCAATCCGCATTAGGTTCAAAGGGTCTACTTACCCATCATATGTTTATGCATATGAATGTCGGTTTAAAGTAGAACCCTTCGTATTTCCAGTATCTCAATGTTCTGGGTGTTGGAAATTCGGACACTTTATTAAATTTTGTCCGACTAAACAGATATTATGCCCTAAATGTGGAGGACCTCATGTCAATTGTGATACACAGGACTTGGTTTGCCTTAATTGTAAAGGACCGCATATAACTTTAGACAAAAGATGTCCAATATATATGAAGGAAAAGAAAATTAGAGAAATAATGTCACAAGAAAATATCACATATGGGAAGGCAATGGTTTTCTTTTTAATTCAGGAAAAAAATAATTTGACAGGAAAAGTATATACATACATGCAGAAGGATGCACGTAATCAAGAAAAAAGCTCTCTTTTGGACAAAAATATAGACAACAGCAACATGGATAATGATATGTCAGTACAGCACATGGATTCAGAAGATATAAATGAAAAAGTAGAAAATAATGAGCACAGAGCAAGAAGCCCAATTGTAGGCTCGACTTCCAATAAAAATAAAAAAATACGCATAGATAAGAAAAAATGTCAAGATGAGATAAACCAGCAACAGAGGCAGGAAAAGTATGAACAAAACAAGGAATTTTTAAAAACCGAAGAGAAAGGGAAAGATAGACGGGACTTACTTTACAAATTTTGGACTAAAGTGCAGGATATTATTTTGGCTAGAAGTTCTTTGGAGGAGAAGGTTATTTCGGTGATAAAGTGTGTTTTTGAAGAATGTATAACATTTGTAAAAAATGTTATAAAAGAAAGCAATTGGATGGAGAATTTATTTGGTAATAGACATGGATAAGAGTAAGAAAACATTTATTAATATCATTCAGTGGAACTCCCAAAGTCTTAGACCTAAGTTATTAGCTTTTGATACATTATTAAATAGTGAAAAAATACATATTGCTATTGTTAGTGAGTCTTGGTTGGATGAGGAGTGTAATTTAAATATTAATAATTACAATGTATTTAGAAAAGATAGATTTGACTCTTATGGTGGGGTAGCCATTATAACTCATAAATCTATTGTTGCAAAACAATGTCCTGTTCATCTAAATAATTCTGAGATAGAGATTGTACATGTTAGAATATTGAATTGTAAAAATTTAGAAAATATTATCAGCATATATTGCCCGTCAACGGTTCGTACAAACCAAGGACACTGGGACCAATTATTTTCCTTATTTTCGTCTAAAACTATTATTTCCGGAGACTTCAATGCCCATCACACCAACTGGTCTTACAAATCAGACCAAAGGGGTTTTCTTTTGTTAGATTCAATGTTTGATCATAATTATATGTCGTTAAATGATGGGAGCTATACTCGAATTAAATTAGTGAATAATAACTTACAGAAATCGTCCCCAGATATTACTTTTGTATCGTCAGATATCGCAACAGAATTCTCTTGGCAGGTGCTTAATGAGAATTTGGGTAGTGATCACCTGGTTATTAAATATAAGATGAACTATAGTGATACCCCTCAATATATTACTCAGCGAAACTTTAAAAAAGCAAATTGGGTAGCGTTTCAGGAGTCGTTAATAGCTCCATTTACTGAAAGCCTAGATAATACTTTAGATTTAAAAGAAAAGTACACTTATTTTACCGAAGAAATAAAAAAATCAGCTGATCATTTCATACCATATATTAAGGTGGGTAATAGACTAGAGTGTAATTTTAGACCAAAACAATATTGGAATTCGGAACTCTCTAGAGCAGTTGCTGAACGCAGACTTGCATTAAGTAGATTTCGGAGAAATCCCACTCCACAAAATTATGAAGTTCTGAAGGACAAAATTCAAAAGGCAAACCTACTAATTAAAACTGAGAAAAATAAACACTGGAAATCTTTTTGTACTAATATAGATGAGACAGTCTCGGTTTCGGAAATGTGGAGCCGCATGAGGTGGTTCAAGGGTTATAGGAAAAACCAATACTATCCTTCAGAAGAACAACAGGAAGAGTTGTTACGCTCTCTTGCACCAGACACGGTTCTAGAAAATAAACCAGAATTTGTATCAAGGAACGTTTTACTTGAGTCAAAACTAACTTACAAAGAACTAATTAACTGTATTAAAAAAAAAGATACTGCACCTGGGCAGGACGGCATAACGTACTCTATGATATTTCATCTTCCAGAGGTTGCTAAGATACATTTATTAGAAATATTTAATTTAATTTTAAAAACTGGTTATGTTCCGAAACCGTGGCAAAATGTTAGCATAGTACCTATACCTAAACCTACAAGAGAACCTGGAGCTGTCCCTAAACTTAGACCAATTTCACTCATCTCATGTGTTTGCAAAATTTTCCATAACATGTTAGCTAGACGGATTGAATGGTATGTAGAGCATAATAAGTTAATTTCCAATTTCACAACGGGCTTTAGAAAATCTCAATCTTGTTTAGACTCTCTGGTGCGTTTAGTTTCTAGTATTCAAATAGGCTTTTCTAATAATACTCCAACAGTAGCTTGCTTTTTAGATATAGAGAATGCGTATAATCATATTTCTGTAATTCAGACTGTTAAAATATTGGACAGCTTAAATATTGGCAAGACTATTTGTCAATATATTTGGTCCTTTTTGAGTGAACGAATATTGTCAATTAAAAAAAACGATAGTCTTCAAGTGCCAAATTCTATGAGATTCACTAATAAAGGATTAGCACAAGGTGATCCAATCTCGCCATTAATTTTTAATATTGTTACAAGTAAAATTTGTCAAATGATAGAAAATGTTTATGTAGCTCAATATGCCGACGACTTTGTCTTCTATACAAGTAACATTAATATTCGAACTTGTGAAACCAATTTGCAACTTGCTTTAAATGTAACAATTAAATTGTTAGGAGAACTTGGTTTAACCATATCTGCAATTAAATCAAATGTATGTATATTCAAAAGGGGACGCAAAACATGTAATGTCCAACTGAAAATAAATGATCGATGCTTGAATATTTCGCAATATGTAAAATATCTTGGTGTATGGCTAGATCAATCTTTATTATGGCGTAAACATATTAATGAAACTGTGACAAAGTGTCTAAAGTACTTAAATCTTTTGAAAGTTTTAGCAGGAGGATCATGGGGAATTCATCAAAATCATTTGCGGAAATTATATTTATCTTTAATACGAACTAGGCTGGATTTCGGGAGCTTTTTGTATGACAATAGTGCCAAAAGTAATGTATCAAAATTAGACAAAGTTCAAAATCAGGCTTTACGGACTATAGGCGGTTTTATAAAAAGTACTCCAATTCATGTTATGGAGTCTGAACTTTGCATTCCTCCATTAGAAATAAGAAGGAAGTACTTAGGTTTTAAATATTGCTTAAGAATTAATTCGTGGGAAAACAACGTAACTTCAACCTTACTTGATACCCTGCATAGTTTTACAGGTAATAGATACTGGCAGAAAAAGAAAATACCCCTTTTGACTTCCTGTTATGAAAAAACTAAGGAGATTAATATTAGCACATCTTACCCTTTAGAAATGTTTAAATTAGATGTATGGATTAGTTACATAGATATTAGTAATATAGTTACATGTACATTGGACTCTGTTATGTATGCCAAAAACACGTATGAACCTTCCCTATTGAAATGTAGTATACTAAGGGAACTAAATACCAAATATTGTAGTTGGCATAAAGTATACACAGATGGATCTAAATCCGGCGATTTTTTAGGCGCTGCTTATTATGATCCAATTAAAAATGTGAAAAAGTGCTTTAAGATCAACCACTCTGTATGCATCATGTCATTGGAACTTATTGCCATTTCGGAAGCATTATCGTATATAGATCAATTTGTGTTCCCTAAAACTGTTATTTTTACCGATAGCAAAAGCGCATTACTCCATTTAGTTAAATGCACAACTGGCAAAAGTTGTTTACCAATAGCATATACAGTGTTACGGAAAATAAATAAATTGACTAATAAAAACATTATCATAAAATTGCAATGGGTTCCTTCGCATATTGGTTTAAAGGGTAACGAGGAGGCGGATAAAATGGCGAAATTTGGAGCTAGGCAGGGAGATCCTTTCATGGTGATTCCTTATTATTCTGAAGTTCTTTACATTTATAAAAAATATTGTTTTAACATCTGGAAAGAGTATTTTGACCAACGATCAAAGGAGATAGGGATTTGGTATAAAATTATTCAGTCCCAACCTCCTTGCTACCCCTGGTTTTCAGATTCTGAATTAGGTAGACCTTTGATTGTAACAGCATTGAGATTGCGTTCCGGGCACATTCTATCACGAAAATTTGCATTCATGATGAGGAAAAATGATTCGCCGAATTGTGAAATCTGTGACACAATCGATGATGTGCAACATCTCTTAATGGAATGTGAACGGAATCGTAGTGGTAGAGAAAATTTGTTCTTTCTTTATAACATTAATAGACTAGAGATGGGTTCTGTCTTCAATATACTATGTACACCTAATTCAGAAGCTGCTAAAGATTTATATACAATGTGTAGAAATTTAAGTTAATTTAAGTTATTTAAGCACCAACCTGTTTTTATTTTTATGTTATTTTGTTTTGCAAGCACCTACTTGTTGATGATATCTTGTTTATTGTTTGTGTTATTTTGTTACAATGGGACTGACATATCGTAAGATAAAAGTCCTTTAAATAAATAAAGATTAAAAAAAAAAAAAAAAAAAAAGTTTTTGGAGAAAATATAGGTCTTTTGGGACTACTTGAGCGACAACATGTTTTACACCCTATTATTTAAAATGGTACGGATCGACTCGTGAGATACAGAAAGTTCAAGGCTATGAGGATATACGAGTATGAGGATTCATTTTATCCTATTTCCTTTACTTTTTCGATGTTAACTTCAGTCGAAAACGTTGATGGCTTATCACAGCGAGGCAGACCTCTCATTACATCTCGGCTGCTTTTGAATGCTTTGTACCAGTCAAAAGCACGTGTTTTTGATAAAATTCACCGTACGCAATACATTTTCAGGAACTAAGAACACGAAATTCCAAATGCGATGTAAAATGGAACATTTGAACTAACATTGAACCAATCAATGTTTATGTACATTATGAAATTTACAATACACCCTAGATATTAATATGATCTAACTAAAAACAGCATTGTATTTAATCTAATCAACAGATACAATTCAAACTTTACGCCAAAATGGAAAACAGTTGCCAATCTAATAACAAAAATTGACTTTTGAACCTTAAACTAATAATTCATTACCGATATTTTTTAACTGAATGTAGTAAATTGTTAATTAGAAAGACTTTTGTTTATGACTAATATTAAGTATTTCTATCAGTTGTCGTACAGATTTTTATCTAAAGGGTCTTTCAAATAGAGCGGGTCGATATTAATAATCTGTGGCGGCCATTTTGATTTGGCGGCATCTGTCAAATCTGTTTTTTCTTATTCAGTCACTGATGCCAAATCACCATGGCAAGTTCCACGGTTGAGCAGCATGTGCAAATGATAAAACTTTATTATCAAAATGAGTGTTCGTTAGTGAAAACGTTGCGCGCATTGCGCCCATTTTACGGCAGACGCGGTGGCCCTTCAAAGTCTACTCTCCAACGATTGGTGACTAAATTCGAGACGACCGGTTCGGTAAACAACCAACCAACACCTTTACGTCAAAGGAACGCCAGATCGGCCGAGAACATCGCCGCTGTACGTGAGAGTGTTCAGGAGACTCCGAAGCAGTCGATTTCTCGCCGTGCACAAGAACTCGGCCTTTCGCAGACTTCAACTTGGAGAATTTTGCGTCGGGACTTGGGTCTGCATCCATACAAGATCCAACTGACCCAGGAGCTCAAAGTTAATGACCATAGACAACGCCGTGTGTTCGCTGAATGGGCGTCGGAACGCTTGGAAGAGGACCCCGATTTTGGCCAAAAAATAATCTTTAGCGACGAGGCACATTTTTGGATGAATGGTTTTGTTAATAAGCAAAATTGCCGTATATGGGATGACCACAACCCACATGAGGTTCACCAGATAGCAATGCATCCAACATAACGCAGGCCATCGCTCAGATTCAGCCGGATCTATGCAGCAGAGTCATTAAAAATTGGACCTCTCGGATTTGTGCCACCATGCGAAGCCGCGACGGACATTTGAACGATGTCATATTTCATGCATAATGGCATAAACGGGCCTTTCAAATAAAAAATAAATTTCGTTAATATCTCACACACATCTAGTTTTATTCAATTTTAACATCGACCCGTCTTTGTTGAAAGACCCCATAGTACAGTCATCCATGGGGTTGACGTATTTAAGTTTTCTATAATTTAGATTTTATTTTTAACCTTGGTTTTGTTAAGTACAGTATATCATCATCATCATCATCAGCCTATCGCAGTCCACTGCTGGACATAGGCCTCACCAATTGCACGCCACTTTGTTCTATCTTCGGCGGTTCTATATAGTATATGAATAAATTATTATTATTATTATCCTTTATTTGTTTCTGCCATAGTTAGGATTCAAAAAAATTGTCAGCGACAAGCGTATAGAGATTTTCTTGATCTTTGATTTCATTTACATAAATTGTCTTAATATGTCAAACTCACCCAATAACAGGATAAACAACTTAAAAAACAGGTGCTATTATAAAGGAATAATGTATTTGTGTTGAATATTATGATTTTTTTATTATTCTATATTCACAGAGTTCCTTGAAATTATTAGTAACGGAAACTAGCGAGCGTACCTAATTATTTTTTTTAGGTTATTTTCGTTTCTATAAGTTGTAATATCAGGGATCGTTATGCTCACTAAAATGTCATTGCTTGTAATGGCGGTGTGGGTCGTCTTCCTTCCTTCTAATATGGCGAAGGGAATGATGGCTGATCCATGTGTCATACTCGTGAATGGGTGCTACTTGGGGTGACTGGTCGGCCTTGTCATTATCATCTTCTATGTTTATTTTTAATGCAAGTTTCATAAATATTTGTATATTAAGTAGTTTTTCTTACAATAATAGAATCGCATGTTGCCTTTACCCTCTTCTGTAGTTTTTGTAAGTTTATGGTCCCATCCACGCCATAGGAGGCTAATTAATTTAAAATTTGATTATATCCACTATACGTAGAGTGTTTACGTGAGTTTCATGGTGTAATGATTGCAGCACCTTACTATACTGTGAATATACAAATATATTGTATTAATTGGCATTTTAAAAAAGTGACCATGAGTTTGTATTGCCAAGTTCTTTTCTCACGGCTTTACTTTTGCGAACTTGGCATTAAATGTAGAATCATTGTATTCCAAATTTTGTCTGACGTTCATAAGCGTTGCATTCTTTAACTTAAGTGGAAGAAGAACTTTGAATTTGACTTTAACTATAGAGAACACTATTTTTACCCGACTGCGGAGGAGGGTTATGTGATTGACGCGTATGTATGTATCCTTTGTGTAATGTTTATTTGTTCGCTCATAACTCCCCGACGGCTGAACCAATTTAAAAAAATGATTCATTAAATTCATCTCAATGACGCGAGTATTACTGGGTACAAATCATTCCTAAAAAATCATAATGGCGGATTTTATGCGACATTATTTTTTTTTTTCTCAGATCTTCAAGTTGAGTCCATCGAGTGAGGTATCAAATCAAAGGCCTTTAAAAGACGACTTTGAAAATATATACAAGGTTATTTTTGGTATAATGCAAAAAACCCCAACAACATATTTACTTCGAGAAATTTGTAAAGGTTTGCAGTAACAAATCGTAGAAATAACCGTCTTAAAAATGACACCATGGGCCGTCATGGTTCGTGGCCATAGGTGAGGGACGACCACCCAGGGTTTTTAAGGATTTCAACGTGTAACACAAATGTGTGATCAAATTCAAGGGTTCTGAGGCCATATAACTTGAAGGCTTGTGTTAGGAGTGGGTCCTACCCATCCTACCTGATGCATCTTTAGTATAATGGATAGGATTCGAACCCGCGACCTCGTGATTGCGAGATCGATGCCTTAACCATTAGGCTACCGCCGTTTCAAATCATGAAAAGGTTACATACTTTGATTATATAATGTCTAGATTCCTAATCTGGGCCCATATACAAATGGCATTCTATTCTATTAGAGTTTACGCTAATCGAATAGAATGACGTCAGAATGACATCGTTGCGCGCGCACAACTGATAATCTCATGTTAACAATTCAGTGTTGCACGCGCAACGACGTCATTCTATTCGATTAGCGTAAACCCTAATCGAATAGAATGTCATTTGTCTAGGGGGGTAGGCATCTAAAATTGAAGCAAAGAACTGTCAAAAAGTACAGTCAAGTGACGTACTTTTTGAGGGGTAAGAAGACTCATATCAGATGTTCTAGCCAAAGTTATTCTAGCGTGTTAAGTTTCCATGAGTTTTCGGGAGAAATATATAGGTATATTGTAACTTTTAAACGTACGCGTTGCATTATATACACAATTTGACACGGGAATAAACGCTTTAAACTGGGTAATGTAAAATACTTTTTAAACGCGTTTACTTCCGTTACCTGAAGCCTGATGTTTGAACCGGATTACACTGACCGTGGTCACAAGCTGACAATACTTTACCTAGTTTAAACGCGTTTGTTCCTGTGTCAAATTGTGTATAAAGGTATAATGATTTTTTTTTAATTTTCGTACGTCTATATAAATTTCGTTAGTAGTAAGTTGGTCTGGAAGTATGGAAGTACTTGCTGTAATAAATCGATTGTTTCTTAAAACACGTTTTTCTTTTGTGTGACGGAATCGGAACAAACATAGGTGTCCGCTGTCAAATTTCAGAGTTGCACGAGCAGGAAAATAAAATTACACCAAATTTAAAAAGTGATTTTTAATATATTATCTACTTAAGTTTGTAATATCTGTTTAGGAAAGTATTTAATATACTAGCTATGCCCGCGACTTCGTTTGCGTGAAAGTCGGGTTTAAATTAAGGAAGTTTATGTTACGAAATAACTTCTGTGTAAATATGTTTGAAACAGTCCTGTCGGGTGAGCCGCGATATGATTCAGCAGCGAAGAATCATCATACAGTCATCTATTGATAGCTTCAACACCCAAAAGCGTTGTGAAAATAAATAAGTACTAAATACAGACTCTTTAGGTGTTCGTTTACTGTGTTTTTCTGTCATTAATGTGTATTATTTGTGTCTCTTTTCTTTTTGTCTATTGTTATTTTTATTATTTTACTGTTTTATTTATTGCTTTTTTTATCTTCTGCATGACTTTTCCTGTTAAATTATAATAATGTCTATACATGTGTCTTCTGTGTACTAAATAAAAATCGTTATATTCTATTATTTTATATAGTTAATTTGGTGTGCGGCTTAATAAGTGTGTTTTCGGTTGTTTTTGTTTCATTCTTTCAACGTTATACCTACTTAATACCTAATAATTTTTAATAGAATTTGTACTAAAATTTTGGTACTTCCCATTTGATCAGATGTTTATCGTAAACTTGTAAAGCCTAAGTACTTAACTGTGATAGTTTTCCTTATAATTTTAGTATTTATACTACTACTGTGAATTTTTTCACATACCCAACATCAACCATTTAGTTGGCAGGGGAATACTTGACTCTAACAAAAATGTTCACTATAAAGCCTAATATTACACAAATGAATCCTTAAATCTAAAAATGCTCTTCGCAAACCCTAAACGCTTTTTAAAAGACCTATCTAATGATACCCAACACGATGGGGTAGGTGAGAAAAAAATCACATCCCCACTTTACATATAAGAGAGTCCCTCTCTTATATGTTACAATGATGCAAGTAAGAAAAAAATACATGGACTCCCCCTCCCCCAGACTCCGCGTTGACAGACAATGACCCCCCACCCCTCTCCTCCCGTCACCCGAACTACTCACACTTGGCCGATGAGTCATTCATTATCGTTGAATTGATGAACACTTGATATCCAACCATAACCCCAAAACATGATCCTCGATGCACCTGTGTGATGCGTGGTCAAACAAACGGACAGACAGACAAACATTTCTAAAAATTATAGCAATATGTTTCTTTTTAATATTATTTTAAAACTTATTTTACTAAGTATAGAACATTATTGAATAGAACGCCATCTACTTTTAAAACCAGTGAAGTTTCTGCTAATACTTAATGATTTTTTATTAATTTAAGCAATTTAATTAAATAAATAGGAGAATGTTGCCACTCAGCAAGAAACAAATCCGTCATCGCAAGCACCTATACCCTAATAAATGTTTTCACAAATAAGGAATTGTTTGATCACGATGACCAATTTGATTTCATAGATGGCGCTACATGTTTTTTTTTACGTGTGTAATGTCTTTTTTTTGAGCACGAACACATCAATTCTGGAAAATATCGAATACTTGTTAAATTGTAATGTAATATTGTTTTTCATTTCTACTACGATTAATTCATTACTCTCAGCAGTGCATGCAATACCTATAAATATATAAAAACAATATTAACCAAAGCAAATAAGTTACCTATGACTTTTAAACTTACGCGTTGCATTATAAATACAATTTGACACGGGAATAAACACGTTTAATCTAGGTAAAGTTATTTACCTTATGCTTGACGTTTCGATCGGGTTACACCGACCGTGGTCACAAGCTGACTGCTGATTGAGTCAGCTTGTGACCACGGTCGGTGTAACCCGATTGAAACGTCAAGCATAAGGTAAATAACTTTACCTAGATTAAACGCGCTTATTCCCGTGTCAAATTGTATTTAAGTTACCTATGGTCGAAAAAATAACTATAACATTGAGAAAAATATTAAAATTAACAAAGAAAATTTAAAAAAAATACAAAAAGAACATAATCAGATTCGAACCTGAGACTTCGTCGTCAAAGACCGCTAGCATAGCTTCGAGGCTATACTGTTTGCTACTTTGCACGTCAGTTGTTATGAAACTTAAAAATGTTGTGTATAGCTCCTTATAGTTTTAGCGTGAAGTTATGTATTCCATGGGTTACAATTAAAGATAATGTCTAATTGTGGAAAAAATTGTGATAAACCATTATGGTGCGACAAAAAATACGTTGCTACTCGTTCCCCATAGACGTCAGCGTAATGATTCATAGTGTAAATAATGTCCTAGGTATAGTATTTACTATAAAACTGTTAATTTTCATAAAGATCCGTCAAGTAGTTACTGTTTTATAACGAAAAATAGCTACAGACATTATCCCTTACTGCTTAGCTCCTATGGGAAAAAGCGTGATAATTTATAGCCTAAATGTTAATCCGCATTTATTAGATTGCACGTGCAAAATTTTTCAACCGAATCTGTCCGGTAATTTTTGCGTGATGCGTATTCAAACAAACAGACAGACTGACAGACATTTCTAAAATGCAGCAAAGTGTTTAAATGCTCTTTTCGAACATTTCCTAATATTTTTTCTATCAGTTCGGCCATGTACAGACACGTGAAATTTACAATTTTATTATAAGTATAGATAGAAGATATAGATAGATAGCATGATTCAGTATTCACGCGCGATGGCTTATTATTAGCGTATTTCAAGTATAACTTTGATGTTTCTGTACCGATTTCTATGATTCTTTTTTATGAAATAGTTAATTATGTTAACTTTTTTAATCAGGGATGACTGAGAGTGTTATAAACGTAAGAGTAAACAAATATAATCAGAAAGCTTCGAACTGCTAAGCTATCGGGAGTTACACGTGATATTGTGAGTCAACCATAAAAGATAGACATATGCTGTCGTGGGATATTTTTTATATAATTTTAAGGAGAACATTTCCGTACTACATGATTTCTGTGTAGCTTTAACCATTAAGGTTGCACACGCGACGGAAGCTTAAAAAATGGAGCAACTTCTCCCGTTTTCCAACATTTCCCTTCACTGCTCTGCTCCTATTGATTGTAGCGTGATGAAAAGTATACTATAACCAACTCAGGAGTATAAAAAATAATTGTACCAAGTTTCGTTAAAATCCGTCGAGTAGTTTTTGTTTCTATAACGGTTATACAGACAGACAGACAGACAGACAAAAATTTTACTGATTGCATTTTTGGCATCAGTATCGATCGCTAATCACCCCCTGATAGTTTTTTTGGAAATATATTTCATGTACAGAATTGACCTCTCTACAGATTTATTATAAGTATAGATAGATTAATCCTTAATCGCTTGCCACTTGTTTTTGGAGTTAGGCACCTGTGCCAACAATGCCGATGAGCGAGAAGCGAGTAGCGATTCATCGCTTAAGAAACGTACAGCAGATGTATTTTGTAAATCCCCATCCGTGTAAACAAAAGAGATGCAGTATAGAGTGAGTACTCGCCGGCAGTGATACCGGTGAGCGATCAACTATTAATAGCTGTATCTCTTTTGTTTACACGGGATCTTCATAAGTATGTACGTATCTTGAGCGATAAATCCCTACTCGCTACTCTTTTTCTCGCTGTTGGTCGGACAGGTGCCTTATGACCTTAACTAGATACAAACTATTTTACTGGAGTAAAATAATGATAATGATAATTATAGATATTCATGCTAATTTATCTATACTAATATTATAAAGCGGAAGAGTTTGTTTGTTTGTTTAAACGCGCTAATCTCAGGAACTACTGGTCCGATTTAAAAAAATATTTTTTTGTTTGATAGCCCACGAGAAATGTTGCAAAAACGGGGAAAAATTACGCATACGAAGTTGCGCGGGACAGCTAGTTTATAATAATATGTTTCTGTTTCATAAGTCTTTATTACATTAATGTTTAACTAAAAATTTTCACATGCTGTTTTGCAGTTTAATAGACGAACCTAGCTTATTTTGTATGTATTACAGATAACCACATGTATTTAATCTTTTAAACGTAAATAGAAATGTTCCATGACGATGCTAAGAAGGTTATCCTAGTTTTTAATAAAGTAAAAAGACAATAGACACTAACCTCAGTATCTGATAATGGTACATCTCTGGGTGACTCTTTCGACTGCAGCAAAAGTGTCATAGGGGACATCCATCCCATACAAGATCCATATAAGAATACTAGCAAATTTACTGCAAAGAAATAAACCAGTGTAAATAATAATAATAATATTTCTTTTAATTGAACTACTAAGGCCCATATTAAATTAAGTGCCACACTCAAAGCCTTTTAATGCACGTACTTATATATTTTTTTTTTTCAAATTTTGACATATAACATCTTTACTGAGAAGTAATTTAAATATTTTTAAGAGCATTAAATGACGCTGAGTACGACAGTAACACATGATTTTTAAGTAACTGATTTGAGATGAGTTGAAGCACAAAACATCAAGATTATACTCGTAGATGAACGCGCGCTCGAGCACAAACACGAAATTCTCGAATTGCCTTCCAAATTTAGTCATCCGAAGTGGTCTCTCTGTATTTTGTCTAGGTACGTCGCTCGAGCAAGGTACATATGTGTGAAGTTTACCTTTTGTGGCTTTTGAACACTTGGTATTTTGTGGTAACTTATAGCTACGTATAATGATTCCAAACCATCATTCATCCGACGCCGTACTTAGTTTCCACGTTTTTCAATAGTGATACAAGTCCTGTGATTATCTACGACTGCAATGACTGATAAATACAGTCACGGTGACTGCAATTGTCGGTACTGCTGCATATCTCAATTGTCTAGTTGATAATTGTATCAATGTACGGACTCCATTCATTTTGTATGTTGTTGGTCACAAAGTTTATTTAAATTATCATTTGAGCCAGTTATGCAGTTATCTTCAAATATAATTGATAGCTTTGAACTCTAATGCGACAAAAATAATTCATTTAGACTCTTAAAAGTAGGCAGGAGAAAACATTTGAGGTAAAGGCAGCTATCTAATGAAAACAAAGAAATATTAATGCTAAATTTTGCTCCTATTTTCAAGGAAGTTCTATTACTATTGGTTAATGGTTTCAGAGAATGTGGTCTTTGCCCGTTTAATCCCGATTTCGTCAACTATTTTGAGTGCTTAGGTAAATACTAGTTGTCAGAAAGGAACTTCTAAATAAATTTTCAAAGCTGCAACAATTACATTCAAAAATAATAGGTAGGGGCAAAAGTATTTTCGTATTTTGAATGTATTGTTAGTAATCAAACCTCTATGGTTGTTATTAAATGTTGTTATTATGATGATGCAATAAATTAAATAAAACTAGTTCCCACCATTTTTCGATCATGGTCGAAGCACTGACAAACCCCACAGGCCGTAAAAAAAGCCTGGCTTGACTCGGAATAAAGTAATGATGTATGTATGGTGGGATTGACCGCCGGCTAAAACTATCAATTCTGACCTCTACAAAAGTATACTCTAAAAACGAACAGTCAGATTTTTTTGATGAAAACCAAAATTTTTTAAAGCAATGGGATCATGGCACTACCTACAAGGTGTCATCGATCAAAACGACACATACATATTATAAATAAAAAAAATCTTTGTATGAATAATACGAAAATACTTTTGACCCCGACCTTATATGACCGGAGCTTCCCTTTGCAAGAAATTTAGAACCTTAATTGAGCACCATTTATAATATTTGGAAATAATTCCATTCGAATATGCAAACCAGTGCAAACATAATTAATACATCTGATAAACCAACAGCAAATTGGGATTAAATATTTTCTCATTCTTTTAATTTTACTGACAATACAACTAAAAACCATTACTTTAAGTGTAGTTGACTATAATCGGATTGAAGTATTAGTATTAGTTTACAAGTGACAAGTATGCACCAAGTCGTAATAACTCCAATAATTTTAAATAATGTTCCTAGTACATCTAAAAGTGACAAAATTTTCTATTATCGACATTGTACACTATACACCGATGTTTCAGGTAGACAACTGGAAGATCTAAATCTGACCAAAATATCTACACCTGGTATGAGAACTCCGAAACCCAAAATCAATCTAGCTAGCCTGAATCTATTACCCAACAACTACTGTTCTTGTAAGTCTGAAGATTGTCAAAACAAAATCCTTTTTTGGGGAATATTTAGCCTATCCAAAAACACCTATCCGAAAAGAGAAGCGACAAACAGAAAGACAACCATTTGCAATTAGGTAAGACAGTTTTAAATTGGCATAAAAAATCATTTAAATGAAACGGAAGTAACAAAATAGTGAGAGAGGTAAAGAAGACTGCAAATAATAAGAAAGTACAAAGCAAGGGTAATTATAATACTGACACCACGAAAAGGGAATCAGAAACGATTACTATTATTTTTATAAGAAATGCCAGTGTCTTACCAGTATCGGAAAGATCATTATTTTAAAGGAAGCTGCACAAAATATCATTAGATTTCCACATGAAATTTAATGATGTTTGTGCAGTGTGCAAGCATATTATTATGATCACTACAAGGCGGTCAAACAATTTATAAGATATATTTTGTTATTTTTTATTTTTATGTTTTAGAAGATATTGAAACTTGTGACTGAAGTTAACTGACCTCTTTATACTAGTACGCTAGACTGGCTACACCTCAGATCAATTACCCCGTACAAAGTGACAGCAATTTAAAATTGTTACCTTGTTAAAATTGAAGCCGCGGTAGCCTAATGGCTAAGGCATCGAGGCAGACAAAAAAAAATATCGTCCTGTGAATCCTCACAGGACGGTATTTTGCATGGAAATGGCTTAATAGCGAATAACTCCTTGGCAATTAGATCTCCAGATCTTACACTTTGTGATTTCTTTCTATGGGGATTTCTCAAAGACAACGTATACGGCGAGAGATTATACAGCCTAGAAAATTTACAAAATCGATTACGTTGTGCGAAGGCTTTAATTACTCCAGAAATGATAAGAAGTTCATTAAGAAACTGTGAATAGGGCCTGTCAATGTATCGCTAAACAAGGATGTCTTACGTTACTTTAAAAATATACTTAAAAAAAATATTTTGATTCGATGAAATGTTAGTAGTTTTATATCCATAAATGTAAGCTTGTAGATCACTTTTAAACTAAGAGGACTATACCTCCTACCGTAACCTTTTATTTTTATGGCCGTAAAAAATGCCTAACGCACACCTCCAGCACCCGGGGCAGACATTGGAGGTAGTGTGGGACCTGCCCCCACAAAAAAATCGGCCGTGTACCTACTTGCCGCCTTCACGGATAGGCCGCCGGAACTTGCTATATCTTCGGGGACCCACACCGCGGCAACACACCCTATTGGGCATTCCTGCTCCTGCGGCGTCCTGGGTACACACAGAACGCCGCCATCGAGGAAAGCCGTGAGCGTGGGAAACTTCCCCGACCATTACGCCCACAGCCCCACCAAACGATGTAACGCGCGACTGCGCCTCTACGTCGCCCGGTTCGCCGGCGACAGGGCAGACTTGCCTCCCCCCACGCGATGAATTCCCCGCAAGAGGATGCGACCGCGTTCTGGACCCCCTACCGTCCAACATATCCGGACTTATAGTCAAACTTATAGTACAACCTAACCTAACCTTTTTACATATGTAGTAGTTTAGATGTTGTTGATGGGAGCGCTTATAGTAAAAAAAATAGATGATTCTCGTATTAATTTTAAAATGATAATATTGTCGTTTTACTAAATCAGTGACGTAATTTCAATATCAACTTAAATATTTTTAATATCTTTTATATTTACAGAATAATCACCTGTACACACCTAACGATTAATCATATTATATTACAAAAATACTCACTTATGACAGCACTTATTACTTGATTTACACGACTGCCTTCATTAAATATGAAATAATATTTAGGCTCCATATTTCTCACAAAACTTTAATATATTAAGATAATAGAATAGATGTGGCTTTGTCAGATGGAGGCGAACGAATGGAACTTATTTTTAAAATAGACCGGATTATCAACATTTGCATATTTAAATTATCATCATCGATTTATTACTTATAATATTTTTTTCCTCCCTCTGTTTATTTTGTTTTTTTTTCCACTCGCCTCTCGTTGCTTTATTCAATGTAATTAACCAATACAGGCTTTGAGGCACCTGTCCCACCGTCGGCAA
Source organism: Herminia tarsipennalis (assembly GCA_945859575.2). Lineage (NCBI taxonomy): Eukaryota > Metazoa > Arthropoda > Insecta > Lepidoptera > Erebidae > Herminia > Herminia tarsipennalis. The sequence goes on along the minus strand of OX243849.2, from coordinate 17,902,072 downwards.
TAAGCGAAAAATGATTAGCGATTTTATCGCTCTAGAAACTTACAATAGATATATATTGTAGATTCCGTGAGTGTGAGCAGTGTAAACGGTCAGCGATCAACTATTAATATCTGAATCTCTTTTGATTACACGGGATCTACGTAAGTATGGTCGTTTCTTGAGCGATGAAATGGCTACTCGCTAGGCAGTTTCGGTCCTCGGACAAGTGCCTTACAATAGCACATCACTACTGCAGTAGAACAAGTTATAATCTATGGGTTATAAGATAACCCAAAAATATAAACATATCTATGGTTAAAACAGTCTTAATGGATCAGCTGTCGACCATAGACTAGTATATAATAACGCTGTCAATCTTAAAGATACTGTCAATTAACATCAAAATGAATCGTCTGTTTTAGCAAATGTAAATACAATTTTAATAAATTCGATACAATAACTAGCTATTGGAAAAATAAAATATTATGGCAGGAATTCACAACATGCCTATTGATACTAAAGGTCATACTGGGTGAGTTTGTGTCTATATTAATGATAAACTATGAAGGAACAGTATTGTTCACACAATAACATCCTTTTCGGGGGCCTAGAGTGGAATGGTATAAGTAGACTAATGATTTCAAGACGGTGTACATGCACAATGCTTTCTAAGGGTTTATTCCACTTTGTTCACCTGGATGAACAAAGTATACATAACTGTTGTCCTCATTTCACCTCGGAATCATAACATTCCAGTGATATCACCCAGGTGAATTCAGTAAACTTAAGTGTTCAGTTTGGATTTATATCACTCAGGTGTCTATTTACTTAGCTATTTTTTTAAATATTCTTGTGGAGTTTATTCAACCACATTCTAGTTTACATACTTCATAAATTACCAAATTACGATGAACAAACACTATTCACTTTTTAATATTTACAATATTAATAATCTTTAATGACACCAAAAAAAATCCAAAAATTGCACTAAACTTATTGAAACTTTATTCACTGTTTATCTGGGCAATTATATTACCGAGGTGAACTAAGTGGATACCCACTTTTGTCCACTCAATTCACCGTGGTGATATCACCCAGGTGAACAGAGTGGAATAAATTTCTCCAAGTAGTCGCCGTAAAACTGGCTATTATAATAGAGTCTAACGTATCTTCCTGCAGGTACTTTTAGACCTTGTTGTACCCTTTTGACTATTGTAACCAGTAAAATACCTTATTGTTTTAGGGTTTGAAAAACGGAACTCTTGTAGGAACATTATAAAACCGAGCAAAGGAGCGCGATTTCGCACTTATATGCTTAAAAAATTGCAAAATCTTTGTCCGAAAAAATACCCAAATCGAAATCTTTTAAAATATTACAAAGAAGGCAGATTTAGAAAACATGCGATAACAATAACATTTTTTGGTCTAGATTTTTTCATTTAATTTATCAAAATAAGTTTGAAAACCACTTTTGGCTCATTAGTACTCCTTTGTATTCATCAATGAAATGAATCAGTTGTTTACGCCGATTCTTAATTTTTTGTAGGGTATATCGTACGACCACAATGTGTCATGAATGAGATAATCAATAATCCTTATCTCAACGACATCTAGGCCATGAAACTAAGAAACTTTTACAAATATGGTGTTTAATGCTCTTACGAATTTCGGTCTCTTACACACCTATGAGTTTTGATGACGGCATTTGATTTTGTCTGTCTGTCTGTCCGTCCGTATGTCACAGGCATTTTACTCAAAGACTACTCAATGAATCTTGATGAAATTTTGTGAAAAGGTGTATTCTAGTAGCCGCTACTTAGTTTGATAGCTAAATAATAAAAATAAATATTATTAGGGGGTCCCTCCATACATGTAACAGAAGCTTAAAAAATTTTTTTTGCGCTTCTGTTAATGTGTTCATTCGACAGGACTTTCAAAAATGTTTTAAGGTTTCTAAGAATTTTTGAACCGAGTGAGCATAAATACTTTAAATTAAAATTATTTCGGATATATCGTCATTGAGTTATTGCCAAAAAACTGCGTTTCTCAACAAAAGGGCCTAAGTGCCATTAACATACGCTCTTCTACTGATGCAATTGTTGAAGGCTGCGGAACCCTACACTGAGCATGGTCCGACATGCTCTTGCCCGGTTTTTATTCGTTCCGACGATTATCAGTAACCCATTAGTAAAAAGCGAAATTATAGGTAAGTTTTACTAGTTCTCTTTGTTTTATTTTACCCTAAACGTAATGAGTAATGAGAGTATTTAATGTTAAATTTGTTACTAAATTGTGAGGTGCATTAAATTTTATGTCTGTTTAAAACTATTTTTTTGGATGTTTTTCAAGCCCTTTGATAAAAAGAATAACTTTAACAGTCTTTATTATATAAAATAAATAGTCCTGAATCAAAATTTGATTTTTCAAATTCAATTCAAATCTGTGGTTCAAATTTTATCTTCTAAATAGACCTTAAACTCAAATTTTAAAATCATAACCTATTTTAAGTTTATGTAAACACGCGAAGCCGTGAATGCAAAACGTTTTTGAGTATTTGCCAAAAAACAGGTTTTTTAAATTAGGGCACTTTAATAATAAACGTGTGATATGTGTGGCTGTGTGCTGCTGTTTTTATCGTTATAAAAACAGCAGCACACAGCCACACATATCACACGTTTATTATTAATTAGTAGATTCACTTTCTCGTGATAACAATATGTAGTAGGGTATTTGTGTGATTGTGTGCTGTTTTAATAAAACTTGTCATCTTATTTGTAATCTAGTGGATTCACTTTCTCGTGATAACTACATGTTTACTTTGAAATATATACAACTTTTTAGGGTTCCCTAGCCAAAATGGCAAAACGGAAGCCATAAAGTTTCGCCATGTCCATCCGCAGCTGCTTTGCTCAGAGACTGTTAGTGCTAGGAGGCTGTAGTTTTGCATGGATACACATATTACTTACGTCGACAAAGTGACAGTTTTTTTTTCACCTATGATTTTTCGATTTTTGGATATTTCCTTGCAAAATATTAAGCTTTAAAGTACATTTTTTTGTTAGAGTCAAGTGCCCCCCCCCCCCGCTCCCATCCTGCCAGCTAAATGTTTGATGTTAGGTATGTGAAAATAATCACGGTAGCGAAATTAAAAGTAGTTTACGAGTAAGTTTACAGCTGATCAAATTAAAAGTAACAAAATTGTCGTACAAATTACATTGAAAAATATTGTTATGTAGATTTAACGTTCTAAAGTATGAAACAATAATGAATCTCGACGAACTTAGTAAAGTGCCTCCGACTGCATGAAATTGTATAATTATGTAGGGGATCTTGTTTCCATCTTTTTTGTGCAGGCGGGTTTTTTTATTTTTATAATTTATTTTTTTATTTAATACTTTTTAGTTGTTCTAGGAAGTAAGCGATGTAGCAACTTACTTTTATCACAGCTATTGTCAAGTATTGAAAATTGAAAAAACAATGGTTGCTAACTAACTTTTTTAGTATTACAGTCATAATCGTGATATACCTTTTTGAAATGCTTAAGATAAGCTCTTTAATTTGATATCCATATTGCAGTATTCGAAACAACTTTTTTTTCACATTTTATTTTGACATCTCACAGCCGCCATGTTTGTTTTTTAAAAACGTTACCTATCTAAGAACACTTGGGCGATTAAGACGAATCTAACGACGTGTGAATTGTATAAATCCGTTCAGTGGATTGTGAGATATCAGGTAATAAAGAATATTACATACATACATACAAGATACGCGCGAAAAACATAACCCTTCTTTACAGTCGGGTAAAAACAACAGAAATCCCACTTCTTAAGCCACATTAATCGGATGGGGGAGACTACGGAACCCTACATTGTACGTGACCCGACATGAACTTGCTCGGTTTTTAAAGTTCCGTGGCCAAAAAATTATAAAGATAGCGCTTAATAAATACTTTAAACGACAATTATTTCGGATATGATCGGACATACCGTCATTAAATTATGGCCAAATGTTCAGCGAGGTTTTGTATATACTCTTAACTTAGATTGAAACTCATCAGCAGAAGAAGTGACCCTGACCACGCTTTGCTGTGCCTTTTTTTGGCCAGAAACATTCGTGGATGTCTCCAGGACACCCTGCCAAAGTTTCATCACAATATGATCAATGGTTTCGAAACGCATAGAGGACATACAGACAGACAAACAATTATCTATATATAATGCTAGCTGAACCAGGCCTCGCTTCGCTATGACTTTTTGGGCCAGAAACCCCTTGTCATAATCTGATTAATGGTTTCAAAACGCATAGAGGACATACAGACAAACATTTAGTTTTATATATACAGATGGTAGTTCACGCCCCAGGAAATCTTCTAAACTTCAATTTGCACAATATATAGTAATCAAAATCAGAGTTACTCTTTTTTACTTCAATTAGATAACTTTTTGACAAAACTGGGCTTTATTACAGAAAATTGGAAATAAGACGAATTTTTAGTTATGGGTGATTTCAACATAAGTAACATTATAACAATATGATGGCCTACAACCCAGTAACGTTAATAGTGTACCAGTGCAGTTTATGGCTGCAATTTAAAACAATTTAATTGTTATAAGTACTAACAGTTTGGGTGTAATATTTGATTTCATCTTATGTAGTAACGACGTGTCAGTCTTGGTATGTTTACAATTCTTGGTACTTGAAGACCACTAACATCAGTTATTATAATCCCCTAAAATAATCATTTTTTCCGAGGCGTAGTACACCAAGTCATCGATATCCGCCTTGGTATAAGTCATTTCTCATCAAACTAATTAAAGCAAAAATCAAAATTTAAAAAAAATGACAATTTGCCGGATGATGATACTTTTCGATTACTTTAAGACAGGAATAAAAAGAAGGAGAGTTATTGCTATAAAGATTATTGATAATAGTGATTCTATATGTTGTAGTTTCTATATAAGAAAACCAGAAACTGTTTTGTTCGTATGTAAAAAAGGGAGGCAGGAGTTCTTACACAACAACTATGAGCTATTCTTTACAAATACAATAATTGCATTTTTGAAAGATAAAAAAATTTGAAATCCAGACTCAGGAATCGAACCCGAGACTTCAGCAGCCAAACCGGGGCCAGAAACGAACCACCTATCTGGACTATGTTACTAGACCTCAAATTCTTCTATCCCTTGATGCTCGCGAGTTGGGCCCTCGCAGCGCCATCTAGTCGGTAGTTAAAGAACTACCACGGCTTTTGTTATTGCTTCGTTACAGAGAGCATTTTAACAAATTATGATGTCGCAGGCCGAATATTGAAGTAATTTTTATAGGCATTTCTTGCCAATTACTTTACTTTAGTTATATCTTATATGTCAATTATTCTCATCCTACTTTAGTTCGACATTCTTAAAACATGAAAGCTCATCTTCTTTACACCACTAACTTACGACACCGCAAACTCATGATCTATCAACTATAGAAGTAAGGGACGAAGAGGTTCTGAAATTATTACTATCGTTAGATCTTAATAAATCTGCTGGTCCTGGCACACTAATAGCATTTTTTTTAGTGATATGTTCGCAGCAACTCTCTTTCCCGGTTTTCGTACTTTTTGGCGCTTTTTGAAAGAGGGAAGTATGCCTAAAATTTGAAAATCAGCCCTTATAACCTTTATCCATAAGAAAGGCTCTAGTAATGACGTATAATAATAATAAAAGTTATTTCTTATGAAGCAAGATACTACACCTGTGTAAAGTCGATTCTACATATACATGTAATGCCTGTTCGCAAACAATAGGTAAAACCGGAAAAAAGAACTAGGCAATGAAAACTCGCAGCCAAACTAACAAATTACAGGCCCATTTCAAATCTTTATCTTCTTGCGAAAATTCTGGAGCATCTGGTGTATGATCAAATCTACGAATGCCTTTAATGTATACCCACTTATCCCTCAACAACATCGTTTTGTCAAAGCTAGGTCAACCACTTCTAACCTAGTAGTTTTTAACATCACCGATTATAGCAAAGCCTTTGATAGAATTGATCATAATTTGCTGTATTTATCAGCACTCAAACACCGCCGTAAGCACACCAAACAAAAAAAAAAAAAATCTGCCTGTGCCGGTCAACTGGGCATGTCCACCAGCTGGACTAAAAACGAATCTACTGGATTCGCATCAAATTACATTCGGATGAATTCCGAAATTTGATATCAATTATCTGGCCCAAACACGGACGCGTAACGTACATAAACGAATTTTTAACACGGGGCAATATTATGAAACAAAGGGGCCAAATTGGGCAAATTATAAAATAGTTACGAAAACTGTACCGTGTAACTCCGTATTCAGATAAAGGGGCTTGTTTTAAGGATCTAAATTATATTTTTCTACCCTCAACACATTGTAGTTTATACAATATGATTTTTTGTTTATGTTTTTAGAATAATCTTATATCGTCAGAATGATGCTGCAACTGCAGCAATACTTGTACCCTGGATATGGATCGTGTTTTACTTCATATTAGTCAGTGAGTGTTATTTTATGTTACGTATTTTTTTTAAAATACAAATCCCTCACAAGGCTATCGAACGCAAATTAAACTCATTTTCGGTACCCAATAGATGTGTGTGGTCAATAGAAGTGCTGGCCCTAAAATGTGAAACCTTGTCGTAGCCACAACCTCTTTCCACTTCCTCTCCACAACCTTTCAATGTAAAGTACTCACAATTAAAAATCTCTTTGGAAATTTTCTTGTTGATAATGTATTTATTAACATGTATTATTAAGTAATAGTAAATTCAAATATAAATATTTGAATTTCCGATATAAATAATATAATGATATGATAAAACTTGGGAAAAATATTTAGGTATTTTGGTATATCCACTTATTGTAGTTCAAATTTTCCATAAAGCAATGAATACTGACTAAAAAATCTTGGCGTATCGTCAAAGTCTACTGCGCATATTTCCTCATAGTCCAAGAGGGGAGCGCCAAAAAATGCAAGCACTTTATAAAGGCTGATCTTTTGATATAACGTGACATTAGTAGATTATGAAATACCCTATTGTCAGTCACCTGGATTTTTTTGAAACTGCTTTCCAAAACTTAAAAAATTGTTTTTTAGCAGCATATCTATATCTATACTATTATAAAATTGTAAAATAGCTGGGTCTATACATTGGAGATATTTATAAAAACTAACCCAGATCGACTAATTACGGGTTTCTGAGTTCAAATCTATGCTTTGTTTCTTCGTGTCTGTTTGTTTGTTTGTTCGAGGTTGGGCAAAAACTACTGGACAGATTCTATTCAAATTTTGTGAGTATAATCCCTTACGCCCGGATTGAATTATAGGATACATATCATCACGCCATTTTCTTTAAGACCTGAGCAATAACGGAAAATGATTATTTTTGTTCATCTTTACAATATTTTGCAAATAACATGACTAATATTAGAAAGATATTTGTAAAAACTTGCAATTTGGTAGTTCATATAAATTACCATTAGGTACTTGAATAAGAATTATCGCGCTATCATCTTTAGGTATCTAGCAGTGGTGCATTTGCAAAAAGCCTTGAGTAACATTTATTAAATACACTTATAATCACTGGAATGCATATCTTCACGCTATAATCAAAAAGTTACTATAAAAATGATTGAACATAATTGCGATATAGTTTTAAAAAAATGGCTGCATTATATTAGACAATTACCTATATGAACGTTCATTCATCATAAAAAGCGTTATAATTGTATATAGAAATGACGATCCATTTGGGAGCTAAAATTTCCAAGCATAGAGATGAAGAGCACGATGCGTGGAGGCCTTTGGAGATGATTTTATCACCGCGGGGACACATAACTGTTTTCCCTTAATTCGGGCCTTCAAAATGTCAATTCTACTTTTGAATCAATTAATTGAAGATGACGCCACTCAGGTTCAGCTCACGCTAAAGGTTGCGCTTCGTGCATCGCGGTCGATCGCGGCCGCGCGCGTCAACTGCCTGCCGTCAGCCGCGATGCACGAAATGGACCTGTAATTTTGTACGCTTTTATATAGATAACTCTAATAAGTGTCTTAGTTATGTTAAAATATTATAAGGACTTTAAAAACTGTTCAGTGCCTCCTTTTATGTCAAAATAAGACAAGAAATAATGGTTATAGTTTGACCTAAATTACTAAACCGAAATTACTTGAATCCATTAGGCAAGGTTCAACAGCGAGTGTCTCGAGAAGTCTTGGGACGATGAAATTAGCAGTTTTTAATGAACTTGCACGCTTTCAATATGACAATTTCACTTCTGAACATACAAAGCTCTGCTGGCTTTCTATCGATAGACCGATAAAGGTACGAGGGATTTGAGAGTCTTAAGTGGCCACTCTAGTTGTTCCACTTTTTCTAACCAATTTAGGCAAGCAATCTAAAAATGAAACATCGGCACCACAGTACTGCCACTCAGGCTCTTTTAATACCGTTTCTATTCCGTATGACTGTGGGTGTTTTATAAAGGGTCTTTCTACAAAGACGGGTCGATGTTAAAATTGAATAAAACTAGATGTGTGTGAGATATTAACGAAATTTATTTTTTATTTGAAAGGCCCGTTTATGCCATTATGCATGAAATATGACATCGTTCAAATGTCCGCCGCGGCTTCGCATGGTGGCACAAATCCGAGAGGTCCAATTTTTAATGACTCTGCTGCATAGATCTGGCTGAATCTGAGCGATGGCCTGCGTTATGTTGGCTTTCAGGGCAACGGTCGAATGTGGTTTATTGGCATAGACCTGCGACTTCAGAAAACCCCACAAGAAAAAGTCTAGCGGAGTCAAATCACACGATCTTGGTGGCCAATTCACGTCACCTCTGCGAGAGATAACCCTACCCGCAAACCGTTCATGCAGAATGTCGATTGTGTCGTTCGCTGTGTGGCAAGTAGCGCCATCTTGCTGGAACCACATGTCATTCACGTCCATATTGTTCAATTTAAGCCAAAAGAAATTGTTTATCATTGATCTGTAGCGCTCACCGTTGACGGTGCTGGCCTCGCCAACTTCGTTTTCGAAGAAGTACGGACCAATGACGCCGCCAGACCAAAATCCGCACCAAACAGTTACTTTTTGTGGATGCATTGCTATCTGGTGAACCTCATGTGGGTTGTGGTCATCCCATATACGGCAATTTTGCTTATTAACAAAACCATTCATCCAAAAATGTGCCTCGTCGCTAAAGATTATTTTTTGGCCAAAATCGGGGTCCTCTTCCAAGCGTTCCGACGCCCATTCAGCGAACACACGGCGTTGTCTATGGTCATTAACTATGAGCTCCTGGGTCAGTTGGATCTTGTATGGATGCAGACCCAAGTCCCGACGCAAAATTCTCCAAGTTGAAGTCTGCGAAAGGCCGAGTTCTTGTGCACGGCGAGAAATCGACTGCTTCGGAGTCTCCTGAACACTCTCACGTACAGCGGCGATGTTCTCGGCCGATCTGGCGTTCCTTTGACGTAAAGGTGTTGGTTGGTTGTTTACCAAACCGGTCGTCTCGAATTTAGTCACCAATCGTTGGAGAGTAGACTTTGAAGGGCCACCGCGTCTGCCGTAAAATGGGCGCAATGCGCGCAACGTTTTCACTAACGAACACTCATTTTGATAATAAAGTTTTATCATTTGCACATGCTGCTCAACCGTGTAACTTGCCATGGTGATTTGGCATCAGTGACTGAATAAGAAAAAACAGATTTGACAGATGCCGCCAAATCAAAATGGCCGCCACAGATTATTAATATCGACCCGCTCTATTTGAAAGACCCTTTAGTTGTTGCTCTTGCGGTTGATTTGCCTAAAACGCCGAAACACGTACTTCATTATTTCAAACCAGAAAGTGAAATACAAGTTTTTACAAAACTAACTTCGTCATTTTTGACGAAGTTACATAAAAGTTCGCAACCCTCATTTTACCCACTTAGGGGACAAATGTATATACATTATTTCTTAGAGAATGCCTACAACATAAAAGGCTTCACTGCTAAATTTTTCAGTTTCTAAGACCAGCGGTTTAGGCTCAGCGTTGACGAATCAGTCAATCAGGACAAGTGATTATATATGTATAAATGTGTTACAAGGACTTCAAATTAATCAATACCAACATAAATATCAAAGTATTACGAGAAGTAATTAATCTGTGAGGCCCAGTTCAATAGCAAGTGTCTCGGGCAAACTTAGGAGGAAGCTTTTACTCACTCATGAGTATCTGAAGTTTACACTGTAACTTATACCACTTTTTTATATATTATTTATTTTTTTTAAAAAAGATGACACTTGCATTAGGGTACAAGCCCTGTGTCGCGGGGGACTTTACAAACATACAAAGTCAGAGACACAAATTATACCCAGACTCGGAACAATAATTTGTGTATCACACAAAGTGGTTATCTGTGTAGGAATCGAACCCTCAACCTCTTGCGTAGCAGTCGGACACACTCCCACCGCGCCACAGAGGCTTATACGTTACTACCACATTTTTTCCATCATTCGAAAGATGCGATGAACCATTCTCAGGACGTTCCCTTCAAAGAGAGTTTAAAGGTTTCCACTACAATCTAAGGGTGGATACAGAAATTGCCTGTATCTTAAACGAACGACGAATGATTGTGAACTACGCCATACATTAGAAAGCTCAAGTGCTTGATAACAATCTGGCATCCGCGCGGGCAGAGCCGCGGGTAAAAGCTAGTTTAATATAAAAACAGTAATTGCATTTTTGAAAGATAGAAAAATTTGAAGTCCTTACCCAGGAATCGAACCCGAGACTTCCGTAGCCAAACCGGGGCCAGAAGCGAACCACCTAACTGGACTATGTTACTAGACCTCAAATTTTTCCATACCTTGATGCTCGCGATTTGGGCCCTCGCATGCGCCATCTAGTCGGTAGTTATAGAACGTTTGTCGGTCATGCAAAATTTTGTAACAAGGCGCGTCGAATGTGTGATCTGAAATTAGGTATATCCGATGAAGAATATTGTCAGACCCACATAACATTATTCAGTCAGTATAACTCTGTAACATATGCTGTCAGTAGAGGATTAGAGTCATGCACGTTATACGCTAAGGAATCCAGCAGACTAACAGAAGGGTAATTCTTTACTCCACCAATGTGATGTAATGTCAAAAAAAATAGCGTTTAAAAAATGCTTGCATTTATTGGCGCTCTCCTCCCGGTCTATTATTCTTAGATTGTGATGCATAATAGTGATAGTAATACATAAATTTCAATAAACAAACAACACATTGTCTATTTATTGTAATTGCGACTTTAATTAGCTTTACACATCGGAAAAGTTTTATCCAATAAAATACTTAGTAAAAAAGCATATCACGGGCCAAATATTTTTATGTCAACACGCGTGATCATTTACACCGAGAACGCAAATTGGCACGTAAAGTACAGTAGCGATCGAGAGATCAGCGAGGTTAAGCAACGTTACCACGATCGGTTTATAGGTGACCGTTTTTAAACAATGTCACTTCCCTGTCTCTTGGAGAGCACATTAATCGCCAGTTCTGCGCCTAATTTCTCTCCAGTCGTATGGAACTTCTAGCTCTGACTGCCTCTGTGGCGCGGTGGGAGTGTATCCGACTGCTACGCAAGAGGTCGTGGGTTCGATCCCCACACAGGATAAAACTTTGTGTGATGAGCACGATGATTTATTCTGTGTCTGGGTGTTATTAATCTATAATATGTATGTATTTAGAAATATATAAGTATGTTTATCAGTTGTCTGGTTGCCATAGTACAAGCTCTGCTTAGCTTGGGATCAGATAGCGTTGTGTGAGTTGTCCCAAGTTATTATTATTATTATCCCATCCAGACTGAGAATGAGGGAATAGATAATGCACCTTTATATGTCCATATAGTGCACCTTGTTGTATCCTAATATTTTCAAGAAATCGTGGGACTTGCTTTTTTTTCCTATGACGACAAATCGCAAACGGTAAGGGCGTTTTCACAATGCAATGTAGCGCTAAAAGGCGGGATAGGCGTTTAATTTTTCATTAAGAGGGTGTAATCCTGACTTTAAATTCAAGCGCGACAAACGCCTCGCGTAACCGTTAATGAAAATGGTAAGAAAACGCCCCACAAAATGGAAATAGCGGGATACATGCCACCTGTGTCTGTGCACACACTTCATTATTTTTGTTTTTATTGCAGTAATCATACTATTTCATAACGACGCCCTGAAGCTCTCTACATATTTCGAATTTACGAAGAAGTTTAAGATTTTGGTGGATGAAATGTCAGTATCCTCAGTGTTCAGACCCTGTGGTTATCCATTGGACTTGGTGTGGTTTTGTCTAAATATGTTCAAAACAAAATAATCCACAATTATGTTATGTAATCATTGATATCATAAGAATAATATAATTATAACCTTGCATATATTATATAATTATGGGATTTTTTTTATGTAATGAAACAATTATTCCAAATAATTATATTATTCTTTAAAATAAAAACTTAAAATAATAAGCTCAAGCAAATGTTATATGTTAATTGCTTTAAAAATGTTACTTGGGTTTAAATAAATTAAATTAATTATATTGAAAAATCTTTTTATTGGTTTGTTATTAACTTGATAATACACTGTAGAATATGATTATTAGAGTATAAATTGTTAGGAGATGTAATATTATTATGCTTGTAGTTAAATTTAAAAATGGAAATGTTTTGTATTAATTTTCAAAATACTTATCTTTTTCAAAATACTTAAATTATTTATTTTTTAAATGTAATTTTAATATGTTAAAAGCAAACATGTTTTTGGACTTATCCCAATATCAGGTGAAAATTATTTCAGTGAATTTTATCTTTATATTATCTGAAGCGGTTATACACTATGTTCCATCGATTGTTTTTAGTTATCTTATTGTCATAATTGTTTAAATAATAAGTCTTCATTCTAAATGCATCGATTCTTAAGAGAAAAATAAATATATAGAAAAATTCACTAATTATTTACAAATAAAAATATATTCTTAATCTACTACAGTAAATAAATAGAATAAATAAACAGTCGATAATTAATTCTAAAATCACTAATATTTATCTAAAAAGAGTTTAAAAAAAACGGCCTGGAGATTTTTGGAGTTTGAATTTTTGTACTGATCCTATTTTAATAAGATTATAATAAAAATAATATTCTGCATGGATGACAAATTAGAAGTAAGCAGGAAACTTGTTAAAGTTGCTAAAATCAAAACTAAATATTCAGATTACTAGCAATGTGGGTTGGACACAACTAGCAACAACTTAATTGAATTGAATTGAACTTTAGTCTGTCGTTATCGATACCAATCCGTAATGACGCAGACTTTGTCTTTAGGTACATAAGGCAACCAAAACTATGGGCAACAATCAGTACCTATGTAAATAAGAATAGTTTTAATTTAGCAAATAAAACATTACGATTGAAAAGCTACCTGCATCCCTATATTTTTTCCAAATAGATAATATAACAGAAAGACCAAATAGGTACTATTACAAAAGTGACGATAGCAAAACGAGTATTTTGAGAATATTTCCAAGTATCGTTTGAGTATTTGAAATTTGAATCGCCGTAGAATGTAATTGTAACAGCAGGAAAAGTCGTATTTTTCAGCCCGAAACATAACGATTTCTTACCGATTGTTCATAAACCATCAATGTTTCTATTCAAACGATAAATATGAATTAAGTAATACTTAAAGTATATCGATTATTGGAAGACACAAAAATTGGTCGCTTATATTATTTTACAGTTATATCTTTTACTTATAAAAAGTTGGCACTAATAGTGGGATTTCACCTCCCAGAGTACAATTATGGAAAGAAAGCGATACATCGATATGACTGCTACTCGATTATTTTATCGATATAAATAATTCTTCGGTTCTTCTGCGATGGGTTCCGTGCATGTGCCGAGGTGTTTCATTTGCACAATGCTCCTAAAAAAAACATTTTTAATTATAAATAGATGTACGGTGACAGGTATTTATGCTATACCTTGACTATCTTTTATTAGCTTGACCTGTATGCATGAAGAAAACCTATACATCCAAATAGTACGGAATCTGGTCTTACAAATAACAAATGAGGGTATCCTCATTTGTTATTTGTACACAAAGATGGATACAAAGATTATAATTTTAGATATTGTCTAGATTGATAAATTGCAAATGGATTAGCTAAATGACGTGCCAATGCGGTGAATCAAAACCTAAAGGGTATTTCATGTTGATCTAGAGTCACGTTTCTTTCCAAAAAGCATGATATAAAGCACAAATAAAGGAAAAAAACATAATATTGTTGTTACATCACAAGAAAAATCAAGTTTATCCAGTACCCTCGGTGACCACGTCCAACTTACGTTTAACCGGTTTTTTCTTATTTTTATCCCCTTGCCTACAAAACTACCAATCTGTTACTGTTAAATAAGCAATAAAATAACCATGAATTTCATTTAAATAAATAAATAATGTTTCTTATATTATGTCAGTTTAAAACTTAGGCACGCTATTTAGCTACGCAACCCATTTCCGATATATCAAACTAGACAATATCTAATATATAACAGATGAGTGTATATATTTCTTAGACCGGATCTTAGACTTAAACTAATATTATAAATGTGAAAGTAGATCTGTTTGTTACGTTTTCATACTTAAACTGCTAAACCGATTTAGATGAAATTCGCAGACACATTCATTCATTTCTGTTTGTTTTAAACTTACCTAGATCGACAGTTCTCCATTTCCAAAAAGCATTTGTTGGAATATGTTTTGTCATCAGTGCCACATACAGGGTCATACTCTGGAGGACATACGCGGGCACAGCCAGAGTACTGGAAGCGCGCCAAACACCGCTTCAGAGGAACCACGAACACGTGCTTGCTGTGAAATATAACTCTTCGTTACTTTGACGCCCTGGTACTTTTTAATTTCTTGTATCTTATGAAGATTTAACTCGTTCAACATTTTTTATTTTTTTAAGATAAATAGCAATGTGGGATTGTCGTCCCACATTACTAGCAATCCTGTTAACCCCTTCAGCGAAGCTCTATGGCTTGTGTTAGGAGGGGGTCACGTCGGTAGTATAATGGCTAGGATTCGAACCCACGACCTCACGATTGCGTTAGCTTGTTAATTTCACAAGGTGATCTCTGTTCTATACACAGAATCTTAACAGAATTGTAAATTGAACTCTGAATTAAACTCTTCGTTACTTGTAATCTCTTTTATACTTAGTGGCCTGGTAGTTTTAAGATAATAGCACTAAATACGAAGAACGTTACCACAACTTAGTCAAGTAACAGGAGGATCTTTCCTTGGTGCTTTTTTTTATACTACGTAATGAGGAAACGAGCAGGTCGTGCGATGGTAAGCAACACGCATCACCCATAACAGTATTAGTGCCACCCAAATTCTTGTTTGGCAAAGATCTAAATGTGTTACCGTACTGCGCTCTTCATTTAAGACATTAGTTCATAAATCTCATTTGCCCAGTAATTACACTTGCTACAGTGCCCTTCACGGAAGAATAATTGCCACTGTTGTGTGTGGTACCCACCAAGACGGCCTATGGCTTAGACGTAGGTCTAAGCTAGTAGTAGCACAAGTGGTTAAGGAGGGAGGCAACACCTTGTCTTTCACGAAGTATTCATCTTTCCGCGACCGACAATTCGTAAATCAATCTCTTTTTAAGAAATGTCAAAACGACAAGCCCAATAAAAATGTGTATAAAATAGCATCTCTATGGAATGTGTATGGAATAAGTTCCTATCGTCTAACATTGCTTTTAGTATTCAGTTTCATGCTTTTAAATTCAAAAACATGTTAAATTGTAAAAGAACACTAATTTTCAGAGCATTTTAAAATCTACTATTACCTGATTAGTACAAAATAATTTAATTTTATAGTAGTCAACTACCCAATTAACAGTGTCCCTAATTTCGAAAGAAGCTCAGTGAAAACATAATATACTCACCCGCAATTTTCTTTTTTCATGATACACTCGTTCTTATAGAATCTGTTGTCAGAGCCACAAATGAAGGCGGGTGTGTCGGGGCACTCCTCGTGACAGAGCGCGGTGGTGCGGCAATGTGCGGCGGCCACTGGCACCACGTGCTGGCCACATGTTGCTAGACGGAGCTCACATTCGGACCTAAGACAAGAGAACATTAGACAAGAATTTATAAATCTTCAAAATGGCTGAATTGATTAAACTTTATTTTAGAACTATCGCAAGGAAACAGACACAAGAAACACCGAAGCCACAACCTCAAACTCATGCCTGTTGTTGCGTCGGGTGTTATATACTAAAGTATTTCTTCATTCTGTGGCTGTTTACGGCCAGGCCACGAACATGAAAGATTATCGGCTGCAATGTGTAAATGCGGTGAGCAATAAATATATAATAATATAATATCTATAATATAATATCTAATATAGTAAAAGAACAATAGTTTGTTATATTTATTCGTTTTAAGTTTGTTTATACTATTTCGGACTTACATGAGTGCCACACCCATGTACGTCCAGTTACTTAGCCTTAATATGTAGCCTCGTCTGTATGTACAGGAAAGGGAGAGACAATACTTTTTTTTGACATCCACGCGTTTCGAGCTGCAAGTACAAGCTATTTGTAAAATAATCTCACCTGTAAACATTGCCATCAGAGCCGCAGACAGGTTGTTCGACAACATTGTCACAGGTGTCGGGGCAGTCTTCCTTGAATCTCGGCAGTAGTGTGCAGTTACCGAAGTGCGCCAGTTGGATTCCTTTACTGAAATTATAAGTAAATTGAATGAAAATTAAGTAGTATTTTTAGAATTATTAGATAACTGTAGTAATTTGAGGAAGAATTCTAGTCAAAATTCAGTATCTAAGAGAACTAAGATGTAATCCTACCAGGATTACATTTTAGTTCTCCCGTTAAAGACATTTTTTCATAATTTTATTAGTCTGATTCTGTGTTTATTTTCTGTCTGTAATGTGTTTGAAGCGTTTTTAGGTATTTTTTTTTATATAATTAGATACTAAACCTCTGATTAATTAAGTATAACCCCTCGAACATACGGGTACCGTCCCTACGGAACTAACTGCCACGATCGGAGTTGTCCAATAAGAATGTGTTTATGTTGCCAAGTTTTATGTTCCTACTTACTACCTAAGCGCCTATCAAAATTCTAGTTGAGGGAAATGGGTATAGAAAGACGGTACTTACAGGCAAGTAGCAACCTTCAAAAAGCAAGGGTTGTTGTAAACCTTCTGATCAGTCCCACAGACGGGATCGAACTCAGCTGGACACTTCACCTTCATGCACCTGTTCATTTTGCCTCTGCATTTCTCCATGTCGACTTTCTTGACTATCTTCCTGTTACTTACGCTTCTGGAAGTATACATAAGACAAAAAAGGTTTATAATGTGTGGCAGAAGAAGGATCGTTGAGCTGAAAAACTGGCGGCAAACAGCGATCTTTTAACGTGTGAAAATACAAAAATCATGCAAAAATCCGTAAAACCGACTCTTTCTGCAGTGCTTGCCATTATTTGGTAGGTATAATAGGGATATTCCCATTAATTCATGGCAAACAAAGTTAATGACAATCTAGGGGTAGATTGCCATCTATCTTCTATCTTGTACTAACTAATATATAAAATTCTCGTGTCACGGTGTTTGTAATTTAACTCCTCCAAACGGCTCGACCAATTGTCATGAAATTTTGTGTGCATATTGGGTAGGTCTGAGAATCGGACAACATCTATTTTTTATCCCCCTAAATGTTAAGGGTAATCCACTCCTTTTTTTTTTTAATTTTTAGATATTTTTTTTTTTTTATGATACCGGATTTAAAAATACATACAACCCTGAATTTTCACCCTTCTATGATCAACCCCTATTTTTTTATTTACCTCTATTTTGCAAAAACGGGTTAATTTGACGCAGACGAAGTTGCGAGGGTCAGCTAGTCTATATATATAAAAATGAATATTTGTCTGTTGTGGGTGTAGGTTGTGATAAAACTTTGGTAGGGTGTCCAGGAGGTACCCACAAGGGTTCCTGGTCCAAAAAGCCATAGCGTAGCGTGGTCTGGTACAGCTAGTATATATATAAGAATTTATGTTTGTCTGTATGTCCTTTATAGAATCATTTATCGTTGCATTTGATCATATGATGATCTTCAGCAAAAAAAATTGTGCATGAGCCCGCGAAGGTTTACGGGTACGGGTAGTGAGGCACCAATGAATGTTGCAAAAATGGGGAAAAATAACGTAATCGAAGCAGCGTGGACTAGCTAATTAAATTAATAATAAGAAGAAGGAATATTGGCAATTTATTTCTAGTGACATAACATCTGACAATGCCGAAGTGGGCGGTTAGTTTGAACTGGGTGGTCGAAGCAAAAGCATGTCTCCGGTGGACGTGTCGCTATTGGAAATCGTTTATGCAAGGTGTAGTCGTATTATTAGGGAGGAAAATGTTTAAAATAGTTATGGTTTAAAAATTACGACACACAAATTGATGATGAAAAAACTAATAGTTGGCGAGGCTTGAGGTAGGCTAAGAAAACACAAGACTATGTGAAAGATAACATTAATAAAATGAAAATGAGTAATTTAACAACGACTGACAGAGACGAATAGAAAGATATAACGTAATGATACGGCAACACCAGATAAAAACCTGGGAAGAGGACAGGTAGATGATATAGTGTTGTCTTCATGGCCTATACATACCCACAGTTAAGCATTTTCATTTCACATTCGTTTCTATAGACCATTTCATCAGATCCACACACCAGCTTTTCTTTCTGTCCTACACAATCTTTAGGGCACGCTTCTCCGCCTGAAGTCCGCTCTTGAGACACGCAGAAAGCCATGGGAACTTCAAACACATGTTTGCTGTAAATTAACAAGTAGATAAATCATTAATATTAGTAAACTTTCAAGCTTTGTAGGCATTCAAAAATGTATAGACTTCGGGCCTAAATCACTTGTATACAAGGTGTTACAAAATTTACTGCAAAATCTCGTGTGCATGATCAGCATCAGAAAACTCGAATATTAAAAAAAAGTTTTAAGCATAGTTTATTTTTCACCCAATAAAAGCAATTTTGCTTAATATTGTTATGTTCACTGTACGCGGGGCTGCGCTGACGCCCCGGTCTGCATCACATCGTGGCTATCGTCATAATTAGTTAGATACAGATAGCCGTCTCTCTACAATGAGCGAAAATGGGCCCATCCATACAGCCACACACGTACATAGATTTCGGTCAAACTCGGTCCAATCGTCAACCGAGACAGGCGCAGTTTGAGAGATCTGTACGTGCACGTGGAATAATACATGCGTGGATTTAAAGTCGTTCGCATATTAGATATGACAGTGTGCTATATCATGAGTTTATGACTGGTGAGAGTTTAGCCGCGGTATAGGAACGGTGCCGAGAAGTGTATGATGCATGGTAACGACGACGTGTAGGTTCACCTATCACCTGTTCTTCACACCATCCCGGGGCATATCAATTTGTGTATCGAACAATCCGGTGGATACTATCAAAATTTGTTGTAAGTATGTAAGTGAGGACTTGTATTTAATTAAATTATTGTATATCGATTCAAACATGCCAACTTATTGACCATACTTAATTTAAAACAGATCATAAACAGGGCTAATAAAATAAGATATTTTATTGCCAGTCCAAAGTCTGAGAAATGTGATGGGAAAATTAGAATCAGCAGTTTAAGAATTTATATGCGCGTGGTCAGTAATTAGTGCTTACGCGCATACAAATTTATGAGAGTAAAGAAAATAGCGCATAACTTAAACGGATTGTTTAATTTTCGTTTTCATTTTGATTTTTTTAAATAGCACGTGGTACTGCTGCTAAAAATTCTTACAGTTAGTTATTTAACACCTTATAAATTCCAATGATTAAGCCCTATGAATAAAATCAAAGTAAAATAAAATATTTTCTCACTGCAAAAGTATGGAGAAGCTAGTTGGATACACCATCCATAATATTGGCCACAAAGCGGTGGAAAAAAAGAAGGAGAACAGCAATCCTTTGCGTTGCATGATTAATGATAGTTACAAGGAATGATGATTGCTCATTGAAGTTATGACTATCAAGACTGGAAAGGCTTCTTCAGACTATAGTGTGAGTCCTTGATTCAATGAAAATTCTGAGCGCCTGATAAATAAAACTAGCAAAGCAAAAAACACAAACCCGCAATTGCTAGCTTTCATCCTGCAGGCGTTGGCATACAATTTGCCATCTGAGCCGCAAGTTGGTCTTGCTACACGCCAGCAAGACTCGCGACAATGTCTGGTAGTCTGACAATGTTTCTTGTTCGTTCGGACCACACCTTGCCTGAAAACACACAAACATAAATGTTTAGAAACTTAATGAACTCCTTATTCACCTCATTTATTTCTTAACATAGTATAAAGCTATGTGGTTTCCCATTGTCTGTCCTTATAAAGAGATACCTACGATTAGGTTTAAAACTACACAAGCTGCGAAGTTTTCATCAGATTATTTCTTCTGGATGTTTATAATTATATTGACACAACTCAATGGGGTCCGGGGCGGGCCGCTTAGCATCTAAAATGTTTACACCTACCTATCCAATACCAATAAATTGAATGCAAGTTAACATTGTTGCTGAAGCAAATGAAAACTCATTTCTTCATTTTATGCCTACTTATATAGGTGTACAGGTTTGAATACTTATTAATATCTTATTATTTAAATCATGTTTAAAGGTATATACTAATTATAATAAAGGCATACCCGCAGGTCAAAAGTTTCATCTGGCAAGTGCTCTTGTACACATTGCCATCAGACCCACAAATGGGTCCATCCAGAGGAGCCTGTGAGCAATCTACGGGACAGTTCTCACGATGAGCGCTGATGTTGTTGCATGCACCCAAGTGGGACAGCCCGATGCCAACTCTGAAAGTGAGAGAGAGAAAAATATATTTTATCGTTTTCTAACTTCATTAATAACCTATCTTTTAATAATTTATCCTTTGGAAATATATGACAAAATATTCAAAGTTATGTCATTAAAAAATAAGTGCTGTACTTTCAACTCCTTCAAACTCTGATGTCAATGGGAATAGTAGTTAATATGTTGTTAGGGTAAGATAACATAGCCAAAGTCTTCGGAGGTTTCGGAAAACCTCTAAAGACTGCCTCTGTGGCGTGGTGGGAGTGTGTCCGACTGCTACGCAAGAGGTTGTGGATTCGATTCCCACACGGGACACCACTTTGTGTGATCCGCAAATTGTTGTTCCGAGTCTGGGTGTACACAAAGTACGTGACTTGTATGTTTGTAAATTCGGGGAATTGCGGGAGTCGTCTTTAAAAAATAAAGAAAAAAAACCAAGAGCGCAACACTCTAACAATCAATTAATTTAACGTTCTGGCGTATTACGTGGCCAATTCACAGGGTTTGGAAGTGCGTTTGCTGTACAGTTTGCATTTGTGGCAATGTTCAGTTGGACGTCTGGAGTCGGGCGCGCACCAGCTAGTGAGTGCATGGGTTTGTTTGATATATGTTTTTGAAGTTTCATACCTGCAAATTTCCACCTGAAGCATACATCTATTCAGATAGGTTCTGCCGTTGGTGCCGCAGACAGGATCTCTCTCTGAAGTGCATCGATGATCGCATTTAGAGCCCTGAGCACGGGAACACACTGACTGGTCAGTGGCTAGTCTTACACCTGGAATATTTAATTTGTAAAATAAGCTTTGTGTCCACAACAAAAGATTCATACATAATTCATTGATGAATAGGTATTCGCCACTTTAACTTTGAAGTTAACCCGTTAACTCTCACTGTCTGATAGGTAAATAGCACTGATTGACTGTTTGATATAATGTACCCCATCATGGTGATAAGATGAGTACTTACCTGTCGTACCTGAAGGTAATGTAAATGGTTGAAAATGTTAAGTATCTCGTCGTTCAGGTACAACTTGAACATTACCCTCTCAGGGTCTGTTATCAGGTATAATCTAGAGCCTGAAGTACCGTTATCAAGATGTTATATATTCCCAGAAAGGTTCAACAAAGGTGTTAACATCTAATTTGGGGTCGAGGCGGAGGCTGCCGCACTGCATCTATGACGACCTGGACAGGCTTTTGCCGACAACAACAAGACTTTCATTTCATTTAGACCTTTGGAGAGTAATTTGACATACTCAAATGGTAGTCTATACTTGTGTAACAAGGATAACAACAATGGCTATTTGTCATAAGTGTCACAAAAGTTCACAGGACGGTCATTCGATTCGGCATTTGAAAATGCTGTCACATTGTACAGGAGGCCCCCTGTACAATGTGACAGCATTTTCAAAGCAGTCCAGTGTTCGAGGAAGTCAGGTAAATTGCGATAAAAAATCTTTTGAGCACCGCTGCAATGCTAAATATTGTTTGAGTATTGGGAACATTTATTTTTAATTCAGGAGGGAGTAGGTTCTCAATTCAGATTTCTTTTTATGCATGTTGGTTAAAACTCTGTCATATGGACGGGTTTTTAAATATATTTTTATACGAAAGAAGTTTATTCCGAAGTGATTAACCAAAACTTTCTTTTTCATTCTTTTAGAAGTTTTATCAACTTCTTTAAATGGTACTCGTAACTAAATGTGAGCAAGAGAATTAATAGGTATGAGTGTAGCTATCTCCCTAAAAATAATAAGATTACCTACTAAAATAGTGCATTACCTTATTGAATAAAATACTATTCTCAAAACAAGCTATGTATAATTGTAATGCAATCAGCCTTTGCACACCACTTCGCCCCGTAAGGCTTGCACATCTTCCATAAAGAGATGAAGTTTCAAAAGATCCTCTCAAAATGCTCATTATGCAAATTTAAAACTTCTAGACCCGTCGGTGTATTTCTCATTAAGCTGTCGATTATACAACCTCTATTTATCAGAGCATAATAACAAGAAAACTAACAACTAGTCTGTGAGTGATAAATATACGAGTATTTATAATAGTCTTAGTTTTTATGTGGCCTTATTTTCATATCCGTTTTAAATTGGCCTGATCAGAGGAAAAAAAGAAACATGTGCGACTTTAATCATGTTGGACAGCAACTATATTGCTTTATTCTAAATATTTCTTATCAGGACTTAAAAAAAGGAAAATAATACAATTTACCTTTCCCGCAAGTTTTCTTTCTCATCTCACACAGTGAGGGGTATATGTATCCGTCGGTGGCACAAACTGGTTCACTCTGAAGAGATGGACCGCAGATCCTGGGGCAGGTGGCGTCGCGTGCTCCCTCGCACCATGAAGCGGCTATTAGACAAAGAGAGATAGACATAAGTACAATGCTTCAATTTAATAAAAATATGGACTCATAGTTTTTAATCAATTAATAGTCATTACTTATCATAATCATTTCAGTTAAAATAAATTCAGAACAAAGAAGTAACAGAACGTAGTAGTAACAGAAGGATGTGTTTAACATCGAGGATTGTTATGTGCTCATAATACTGACTGTTTTTAAACTTTCCTACCCCTATTTACACATATTAGAATATTATCGGGACTTAATCGCGTGAAATATTTACAGGCATGAACCTTTTATTTACCCCACGTTTCGATCGAATTGCACTGATACGTAAAACAAAATACTTAGAAGATCCTACGTACTCGCCACACCTTGCTCCAACTGACTACCATTTTTTCGTGATTTGGACAATTTTCTATGTGGTAAAAAATAAAACTTTCCAGGAGGCAGTAAAAATACTTTAACACAGTTAGTCGAAAAAAAATGCACCTTGGTCTATCCAAAATATCGATCTTCACCGGGATCTACAAGTGGAATTCGTAGACCAAGTGATTCAAAAATTCGCAGAAGCTTATGACTTCATTACATCGTCTATCTTACATCTTGAGGCTATCCAACTCCTCGATTGCATGGACTTAAAACGGGGACTCAAAGAACTAAGCCATTTGAGTTAGTGTAGCGTTAAGTGAGGAAAAAAAGTGACAATGACATTGGTTTAGATTTAAAACACAAGAACAAAGTGTTATCAATTTATCAGACAGTAAGGGAAATCAGTGGCTAATTTCTTAGATTACATATTTTAGCAATTTAAGTCAACATAAAATTACTTATTAGCTTGCTCGTTAACTCTTTTACAAATAGGTGGTCGAATCTTGATCCCAGAGTTCTATCGCAAAGGCATAAATGTACTTCCGATTAGACGGCAGCAATGTTTAGGTAATGAGGGTACCTAAAAAAATATTAAATATGTTACATCTTAGAAAATCTAAAAGTAATAATACCTAATGAAAGATTAAGTATTAGTTACTTTAAGATTTTCTAGTGTAGTGTACTACACCCGTACGTGTATACTTCATATTAATCGGCAATTGGGTAGATGACCACAATAATAATAAATTATTTTACACTATACAGGAAATAGCATTTGCAAAAATATTCTGGAAACAATGTTTCTCTACAATTTTACGTTGTCATGAATTTATAAACATCGAAACAAACATTGAAAGTACATGATTTGACCATACAAAAGAATGACGTCATTGTTTTGTATTTCATATAAATTAGTACGGGACGCATCATTTTGACGTTTCTTAAAAAGATACTGATTTGACTTGACAGTCATCTACCCTATTGTATTTCATACTTAAACCCCTAATATTAGGTTCTTCGAACTTCGCAAATCTACGGTTTTTAATCGCGTAAATGTTTTAAGATTCGGCTGAAATAACCGTTCGGAGAACAAATCAAAGGAATTCAATTAAACTGTAAAACAATTGCATTATCATCATAACATCTAAGATGTTTTAGCAAGCAGAATCATTATTCTGCTGCTTTTAAGGAATCGAAAGGTGTTCTTCGAAAGAGTGATATTTAGCCTTGTCAATAACGCTACCGTGCTCGCAATTAACTTGAATAGAAATCCTGCTAATAACACTTTTACAGGCGTCATTAAATCAGCAGAGGATATTAAACTAAAGGATAGCGAATAATTAGAGATTTTCAAAACTGCAGAAGTGAAATTCTTCCCTTCTTAATTAACCTTAGATTGTAATTTTTTCTTAAATTTCTTTCGTCTGTTACTTACTTAATTAATATTGTTCGGAGATAAGCAGTAGGGTTAAATAATTTCAAAAGTTTGGATTATATATACCTATACTAAACATAGCGAAATCGTTTTAAGACCGGATGCAGTTTTGGATTTCGCTATTTATTCGAAAGTATTATACGTAACATAAATACTGTCTCCGTAGTAGCAACTTTAACCTGTAACTGTAATGTTAACATGAAACTACTTGTCACTTTAAAAAAAACAGATAATTTGGTTTTGGTAATTATCAAATTCCGTCATCAATTTAACTTACGATTTTTACGGCTTCAAAATATTAATACCTATTTGCAGACTGTCAAAAAGGACTAACAAAATAACTGTACATTTTAGTAGAGAACAAAACGCAATAAGTTTTCAACTAGCGGTTGCGAGATAAACTAAAATAAAGGGCTGTTGAAATTCTGCAGATAGCGCGACTAAACTGAATCTCGACAATACAACAAAGAGATAAGCCTTTGTGAATAAAGTACAAGGTGCACTATGTTGGGACTTAGAACAAGCGGAGATAGAGTTACAATGAATACTCAAGCGATACTTACTCTTGAGTAAGAGAATAGAAAGTAGATAGAGTAAGTAAACCCTAGCATGTGTTATTTCTGCCTTTTTACCTTTACATGGTGTGGGAAGTATTTGAGTGAAGTTTAGGTATTCAACTGATACCCTCTGTTTTAATGAAGTCAGTTAAATAATCAGAATAAGATTTATTTTATTTATTTAAAACTATACGCACAAAGTTGTACAGAGGTGGACTTAATGCTAAAAGCATTCTCTGCTAGTCTACCTTAAGATGATATAGAAATGGAAGATGCTGTAAACTAATTGGAAATTAATAATTTCATATTATTCTTACATAACACACAAATAAAAAGCTAGAAGAGAATATAAAATTAATACTGAAAAACAAATAACCATACAATAATTTAAAAAAATACATACATTTAAACAAATATATACCTACACTTAAATACGTAAATGAATACACAGATACAGACATATAAGTTACTAATACAGACATATAAGTGAACAAAGTGCGTACCTTCAATTTAAAATTAAGACCATTGGGTGCCATCCTAATTCCGGGAGGCAAGGCATTCCAGAGAGAAACACATTGAACTAGAAAAGAGCATCCGACGAATCCAGAAGAATAAGCAGGACATAAAAAAGCAGATTGTCGGAATCGAAGATCTCTATTGAGATTAACTGTGTTGCGCTTACTAAAACAACTGTGTGAAACAACCAAGATAGGTACGTACATGCTTTCTCCGAGAGGATTACAGACCGTTATCCATTTTACAAACCTTTTACAAAGGATGAGGTTTCTCAAACAGGCAACAAAACAAACTTTGATAGCACCATAAAGGCTTATCCAACCCGCTGTTTTAGAATCCACACACATAGATAGAGAATGGCCCGCGGGCTCGCCTCTGACTAGGGAAGTCCATTAACACAAACCGAGATCCGACACCCCAACACTTATGTTTTGTAGATAAAGGTTGTATCAGAAAAACGGTAAGGGAAAGACACGGCGTTTATATCTACTTTGTGGCAATGTATATCTTTAGAAATTGAAATGGTTGTATGATAACGCCGATGTCTAAAACAGACTAGAGTGTATAATATGAAGTCCAAGATACATACTACAAAATTTTAGCAATATTATTAATATAATTGGAGTATTTGTATAAGTCCATATATGTCATTTTCAAACAAAGGACGATCTCAAAATGGTAAAACTCTCATGGAACGATCGCATTTTTAGATTGTCTTTTGTGGTAGCAATTCGGTTCTCGGAAGGTTTTTAGTAATCGATTGATTGATCGATCACTAAAACCCTTCCAATAATCGATTTGTCAGTGTCAAACCGCTTACAATTGCATCGAGATTGAATATTGAACCTGGTCGTAAGTGTCATATAATATTATCAAGAATTTAAATATGCTTGCTTCCAACGATTATCTTCACATCAATATAACTGAAGTTGACAATAACGCGCGAATTAACGTCAAGTCTATTATTTTCATCGTTAAATTCATCGGTACTTGATAAACGTGTCGGTTTCACAAATTTCTCTGCATCTCATTCGCTAATTTGTATATCATCATTACTTGTGTGCTGCCTCATCTTTTCATCTCACGGGCAATTTACTGTTACTAACATTTCACTGCGTTATGCTATTTTACAATTTTCCTCAAATAAGTAGCTGTCCGGTTTCTAAATATGATTGGCTAGTTATGTTTTATGCTTGACACGAATAAGCTACGTGATCATTAGTCATACAATATTGTCGCGTTAAGTTTAAAATTTATTTCGGCTTTTGTAATTTTATCTATTGTTACTTTAGAAGTTTAAAAATTGTCTGTACAAGCAACAAAGTAGTACTTAAACAAGATTATTCATACGCAAGCAATGTAGGTATATGTGGGTAATAAATGAAAAATCCCAGAACATGTCACCAATCACAAAAATAAAACCAAATCCATCAAAATAAACAAGAAATGTTTTGCAAACTACGCAAAATACCTTGTTCGTTTAACTACGCAAAGAAAACCGAAAAAGACCAATATTATTTGAATAGGTACCTATATTGGTACTTTACTCAATCAAACACCATTTATTTATAACTAGACGTTCAACTAGTCGTACAACTAGTCAACATCGTACAAGCGCCCTTGAGAACCAGATTTGGGTCACATCCCTATTGAAGCTGCAACGCTTGCAGCTGCAGTTTAGGGTCAAATTCGGGTCAAGTTCTTACTATTGAACTAGGACCTACTAGAATCATCTACCCTACTTCAATTTCTGTAAGAATAAAAATATTGTGTTATAAAGTAGGTAGCAAAAGAATTAATTTTAAGTTTGTAATTAAATTATACAGAAATGGTATTTAATACACAAGAAATGTAAGACATTGTTTGATACAGCTTATTTTTTTTTTTAAATTACTTGTAATGTGGTATTGCGTCCCACAATACTAGCAATCCTATTAACCCCTAGCTAAGATAAATAGCTTGTGGTAGGACTCGAACCCGCGACCTCACGATTGTGAGTCCGATACCTTAACCATTATGCTACCGCAGGTTTAGTGACAGCTGAAAGTAAATCAGCAAAATTAAATTACTCTATTCTCGATAGATGATCTCTATGACTGCTTATGTTAAAATGTACCAATTACCAACGTAGAACCAACGTTACTAGATATAATCATAATAAGAAGGCTTTTTAATATTTTTGAAATCTGCAGTCCATTAACAAAATAAATAAATCAGTCTAAAACTTTTAGAAAGTTGGCAAAAGAATTCACGAAAAGTAACTCTGCTTAAACATTCCTAAGACTTGATTCCCTTGCCTAGAGAAAGAATTTAAAAATATAATAAAAATGGTTGTAATTCTGGTAGCACAGCATCAATAAATGAATAAGACGAAAATAACGACGTATCCCTTATAAAAGCTGTTTATATGACCACAGACGAAGTGTAATTACAAGACAGTAAAATTTCAAAACGCCTTTTGCAGATGTATCCTAATTGGTTCATATAAAAATATGCATACTGTTGGCTATTAAATATTTAAAGACACTTTGGTTGGCGGTACTTTCTACTTAATATTTACAATTGATTAAAATATTTTTATTGGTATATTTTATAGGAAATAATATAATTCTAGTCGTAGTAAATTTATTTTTGTACGGAATTTATATGAATCATAATCTGAGATTGCTTTTGCTAAATTGGCATTTTAGTTTAATTTTAATTGGTGCCTAGGTACGGTAATGTTAAATACCATGTCTACAACATTTTGATTTTCTTTTAATATTAGTTTTTATTATATATATCATTATATAAAAAACCTAGTTGCTAATCAATTGTAATGATAATTACGTCGCTTTTGTTTTGTTTCTAATTTAGTATTTTCTTCTTTATTAATTTTGTTAGAGTAAATCTCATTTAGAATTTGTTTAGAGTCGTTTCTTAATTATCATCTTTTGCAAATTTAGTTGTTTTATGATGAACTCCTAGTGAATTGACGTGTTTATATTAATTATGTAAATGTGTGTGTACAAAATAATAAAACGCTTTTGATAAACTATTATATTTTTACCAGTCAAAAGTTTGATCAAGAGAACTATTACTAGATAAAAAGAACTGATAAATGATCTGACTTAAAAGCCTGTGATAGATAAAACGTCAGACACTTACGCACAGGCTTCCGGAATCAAGTTTGCCGATTCTGAATCAACCAACTTGATTTATAAATCCATGAGGTTGACAGATTTCAGGGTGAGTGGGTCATTTTTCTGCTCAATTTATTTCACAACCGGCAAAATAAATTATCGGCAGTGGTGTGAAGTGCCAATCTTTCAACGGGAATCACTGGCGTGACCTATTATTTGGGAATTTATCGGAAATGAAAATACAATTCTGGGTTGTTCTATATTAGTATGAGCAGAAAACACCGAGAGTACAAAAGGTACGTTACTCACACATAGACATTGTTCACAGAAATACAATTTCACCTTGGAATATCCTTGGAAACAAATTGTTTCGAGATTTCATATCCAGGAGCAATATATGAATATTGCTCCTGGAAAGTAGTTTAAAAAAAGAAACAGTATAAAAACAAAAACCGAGTGTATCACATAACTGGTTTCATAGATATAAAGATCAAGTCTATTTTTGTACCGATCTATTAATAAAGTGGAGGATGACAGACTGACTGACAGATAGGCATTCAGGCGCCAGAACCGGTCTTGTGCAAGTTTTTCTTAAAGCTTCAGAGAGTTAAAAACTTTTTTAGACCCAAGTGTTATACAATCAAGAAAAAAATGATTAATATCAATAATGGAAACACTGACAATAGGACAAAGTTATAACAATGAAACCTTTTCAGAAAAATATACTGTCGATTAGCGACGAAAATTTAATCGAAATCGGATCAGTAATTTTTGAGATGAGTTTGATAGGGTGGCAAAAGTAATGTCATAGTTTGATATGGCTAACATTTTGTTAGAAAAAAAAAAAAACATAATTTAAATAGTTCTGTTTAAATTTCATGTATTGTCATGAATTTTACATCTTCAAATAAACATTTCATGTAAGAGAACTCATTTTTTTTTGTTTCTAATATAATGGTTGCCAATTAAAATTATGACATTACTTTACCTATACATTCATACCTACAAACGGTTCAAAGATTCCCAGTTTTTGACGTGATAACGTCTTATAAATCGAGGACCGGGTGCACGCACTAAAAAGTGTCACGTAGCAACGGTCACGTTATTGATTGTTTCCTAAGCAATAATGAGTGGTAATTGTAGTGACATGGGATAAAATTGGAACTAACGTTATTAACTGGTTGCTAAGCAACGCGAATGGCGATATGTCATCAATGTTATTTTATCACGTAAAATTATCGTCCGTAAACTGACTTTACACACAACCATTTTTTTTAAGTCTGTGAAATAATATACCTACTTTCTGAGCGGGTTAATATTAGGTCGGACCGACAATTGGGATCGACAGGACTCATACATACATATCAACCCATATGATGGCCCACTGCTGGGCACGGGTCTCCCCATTAGAACCTACTAGTATGTAGATCCTGGGGGTTATTGCCATAATTGCCACGCTTGGCGAGCGGGTTGGCGATCGCAGTAAGACTTTAAGTACGCAGAGGACGCTGCTGCCCGTCCTCCGGTGTGAAATCCCTTAGTCGCCTTGACGACACCCACGGGAAGAGATGGGGTGGTACTATTCTTAGATCATGAATAGATCTTAGAAACATGGTTTCTTAAAAATCGTACTGATAAATTACACCCATTCAAAACCGGGGCGGGCTGCGAGTAGTATGTTATCTTCCCGTAAGTCTACCCGTGACCACGGCCGTTGCAGGACGTTCAAAATGTCAGGCAAAAACAAAAGGTATTTACCTTAAAATGTACACGCGATTAAGACCGGTAGTATTAGGGTTATGTAGCCAAAATGGCAATAACATGGAACATGGAACCCTTATATATAATTTTATAATGTGTACAAATCGCGAACGTTGATCAATACTTATAGCTAGTAGTATAATAATCCAATTTCATAGTGTGCAATTTATTGGAGTCGACCAATAATAACGTTCGTGTATAGGTCATCATACGCTACGGAAACACCATTGGTGGAAGCCATCTTTCAAACAATGCCAAGTTAGATAGTCTATTATTAGTTTATTAGCTATAATAGAACATCCTGGCTTGCGGGGTGTAGCTCAATTTTGTAAAAGATTGCCGTAAAATAACTTGGTACACCTAAAACAGCACGAAATAAGAGTACAGAAGGCAAGCTACATATAATATCGCGTACGGATCGCTCCGATAGTGTTCTTAGATTCGTATTCTATAACGATATCTCTTTGCTAATATCTGCCAAAGGACAGATGGCTGAAGCAAACATGTCTTGGAGTGTAGACCGCGACTTAGTAAACGTAATGTAGGATGGCCCCCGGCTAGATGTACCGACGACCTAGGCTTCGATTCCAGCGACTAGAAGGTCGTTGGGATGGATCTGGATGCGGAAGGCAGAGAACCAGGTCTCGTGGTGAAAATTAGGAGAAGCCTAAGTCCAACAGTGGACCGATGCGGGTTGATGATGATGATGAGCGATAATCTATACTAATATTAAAAAGCTGAAGAGTTTGTTTGTTGGTTTGAACATGGTAATCTCAGGAACTAATGATCCGAAATAAAAATATTTTTCACTGTTGGATAGCCCATTTATCGAGGAAGGCTATACGCTATACAACATCACGCTACGACTAATAGTAGTGGAGCAGCAATGAGCGAATGTTGCAAAAACGACACTGAAAAATTTACGCAGACGAAGTTGCGCGGGACAGTTAGTGTCTATATATGTATTGTTCAAGCAAAAGTACGTATGAAGCTTTGCTATATACTTTCCGTTGATAAAAGCTAGTTGCAAAAGGTTGTCCATGACTCAGTGGTATGATCCGAGACGTTAAACTTTATTTAAGTTTACTTTGACGTTTGTATTTACCACATTCAGTATGTCTGGTCTGTCTATAGACAGATGACAGTTTTCTAAAAATGTCACTTTCGCTCGGCCTCGGGGAGCACTTTAAAAAGGCGGTCCGGCATCTGATATCTTTCCTGTTATGCCGAATTTCTTTTCCATCGAACTATAATAATGAGGGAATAGAGCGTCCACCAGTGATTGAGCACACTTTTGTGCTCTATAAAATATATGAGTAGTATTTGATGAATACCTTTGTTTATTGCCCGACGTTTCGACCGTATTGCAACGGCCGTGGTAACCCGTGACCACGGCCGTTGCAATACGGTCGTAACGTCGAGCAATAAACAAAGGTATTTAGCCTTAAAATAAAATATTTACACGATTAAGACCTTATAAAATTTTATAATATTATTATGTACAAATCGCGAAAGTTTACGAACATATAGTCTTTGATGAAATTGACCGCTATGATCAAAATCGGTTATGATAATATATAGTTAATTATTATATTAGCTTTCGCCTGTGGCTCCACCCGAGTGAATGTCAGTTATCGTAATAAGAACTATTCTGTTTTTTTCCTGGGACCCAAGTTATTTCTAAAGCACATGTCATCTTAATCGGTTAAGCAGTTTAAGCGTGAAAATTTAACAAACAGAGAGTTACTTTCACATTTATAATAAGGATTAGTTTGGTTTAGGTTTCAAAAGTGCAGGGTTTGCCAAAAAATATTTGGCATCTCAATTACCTTAAGTTAGAGAGAGTAAACTCAAACATTTAGGAAAGACCTCATTCTCACAGTACTTGATACAAATAATTAGTATTCACTCAGATAACTCACTTTCTCATGCTGGTAAAAGAAATCGTACCTACCTATACTGTGTCAAGTGGTATTGGCAAATAGCAGCGGCTGCAGATTCATTCAAAGAATTTGTCGCTTGTTATTTATCAATGACCATTAAATACCCTTGACCGCACTGAGAAATATAAAATTCATATAGATCATTTATGGAAATCTAAGAAAAAAGCTAAGAAAGCTAAGAATACGAGTGAAGAATTAAATACAAGTGAAGAAAAAGAATACGAGTTTTCATTGCCTGTTCTTTTTTCGGGCTTTACCTTTTGTTTGCGAACCGGCATTACAAGTAAATGTAGAATCGACTTTTCACAAGTGTAATATTTTGCTTCCTAAGTGAATAAATCATTATTATTATTAAAAATAATGGAAGTTACATCCCGGTTCTAAAAAGGGATGTCATGTTTGTATGGTAACCACTACAAAAGAACCTTGAGTTTACAATCACACAATAAACAATCACAAAGTACGCTTAATCTAGAAACAATAATTTATGGAATTATGTAAAACTACGAGTCTTAATCGCGTGAATATTTTAGGTTAAATGTCGTCTTTATTGCTCGACGTTTCGACCGTATTGCAACGGCGGTGGTCACGAGTAGTTTGTCACCTAAGAAGTAAAATATCTATGTGCGATGTTCCAGCGTGTTTTATATGAAACTTTCCTTCTGTATTCTCAGTATTTTGTGCTTATACTTTAAGCTGCGATTTACCTAACGATACAAATCTAGATAAAACGCTTATGATTAGTACCTTTATAGTCAGGGCGGGATACAAAGATCTTTGAAAAAAAGAAAGTTTTTGATTTCATTTGAAGACGCTTTTTGAAAGTGATTATAATTGCATTTTTGAGTGTAACGGTTATATCCCGTTACTTTTAAAAACTTAATTGGCTTCTCTCTCAAAAATGTTTTTGTAATTTGAAATGAAAGTTAAAATGCTAGTGATACGCTGAATATTGAGGAAATTCCTCATCATACTGCACAGCTGAACAATTTTGAATGAATTTAACATAATCTCGCGGCGGCTCAACGGGAATTCGTACAACAGCTGTTCTTACACACAACCTCTTGGTTGTGTGTTCGATTCCCATAATTAGACAAGTAGCATTTTAATAAGAGATTCAGTTTTTTAAGTTTTGCAAGCGCAATGACGACATTTTTGTCGAATGTCATTCTATTCGATTATAGTTTATGCCAATTGTCTAGAGGCTGAGATTTATGAGATCTATTAAAATATGAATTGGTACTGCCTCTGTGGCGCGGTGGGAGTATATCCGACTGTTACGCAAGAGGTCATGGGTTAGATCCTCGCCCAGGATAAAACTTTGTGTGATGAGCACGATGGTTTATTGTATCAGGGTGTTATTTTTCTTTAATATGTATGTATTTAGAAATATATAAGTATGTTTATCAGATTTCTGATTGCCATAGTACAAGCTCTGCTTAGTTTGGGATCAGATGACGTGTGAGTTGTCCAAAGATATTATATTATTATTATTTGGATATAAAGGCCCCCACGACACAAATCTAGTTGTACCGTAGCGCGTTAGTTGTTTTAAAAGTAGAAAATTGATTTATCGGCGCGGTTTTGCATGCAATATTTTTATTGATCCCTCAGGTGAATAGGCCAGTCATTGTAAACACGATGTAAAAGTGAATTTTTGGTATGTATGATCATTCCAAAAATTCACCTTTACTGCGCAAAAAAATGTAGTCACTGTACACAAATAAGATCTACTTACACGAGCCTAGCTACCAAAGACTGGCGACTAGTTAATGTATATAAAACTATCGGATCTATGGTTGAATCTTAATTAAAATTCAAATAAAATAAACACCTGAACACTATTGCTTTTTACACACATACACGCCAACAAAGCCAGCCTTTTGCTGTCATTGTAATAAAAAAATCATACCACTCTTAATCGGCTTTGCTCACGTTTATAAATATTAACCAGTGTAATTTGACCCCTACAATTTATAACAACAATGAACTATAGTGTAGCTTAGATTACTAGGCGACCCCTAGTAACTATAAAACTCCTATAGCCATTTGATTTCTTTACCAAAGCTCTAAATATACAACACTTCTTACAGGCTTAAATGTAGTCCAGTATTACTTGACCCTTCGCTTATTTAACTGCCAGCTTTACAATAGATCTTATTATACAGGTCGTAGATACTTACATAGGGAAAGACCAATAGAAACAGAGCTCTCTATCACCGGCGTTGTTGTAAGCAGGTTGTTATCAACCTCTGAACACGGACAGCTCGTTTAAACTATATCATTGGATAGAGGATAAAGTGTACTGAATAATGACTGAGTCGCCTAGAATGTTTATAGAATAGGGTTGGCGCATAACATTAATTGAAATAAATGTAAAAGCTTTTTTCTGGTAAGTCTATTTAAACCTCAGATAGTCCTATATATTTTAACTAGCTGACCCGCGCAACTTCGTATGCGTAAATTTCCCCCGTTTTTGCAACATTTTTCATTGCTGCTCCGCTCCTATTGGTTGTAGTGTGATGTTATATAGCATACAGCCTTCCTCGATAAATGGGCTATCCAACAGTAATAGCATTATTCAGTTCCGACCAGTAGTTCCTGAGATCATCGCGTTCAAACAAACAAACAAACAAACTCTTCAGCTTTATAATTATAGTTTTAGATTTTTATAAGACATCAAGCCAATTACTTAGAATTTTTTTTTTGTTAAAATCGGGCATTTTCTTGTAGATCATTTATAATATTATCATTCACATTTTATAACAAGATAGCTCGCTAGCTGACCGACACTTCAAAAAGGATTTTTATTTTGACAACTCACTTACGGTCAAACCAGATCAGGTCTGATTTGATTAAACAAGGCAGAGCCTGTGCTACGGGAACCAAACAATTCATAAGCGTTTTTAAGTACAGAAATATTTAATCACCTACACAATTATAGATAAATTATACTCAGACTCAGAATAATTCATCGATGCCCATAAAAATTACTTTAATCGATGTTAATCTAACTCATGACCTCTTGCTTAGCAGTCACGGTCTCTAACTACTAAACCAATTATCCCAGACATTTTTTTAACCTATTTGGGTAGTTGACTTCAATAAAAGTAAATTATTTTATACTAATCAGCCAATAGTAGAACTTAAAATGCTCTGAAAATAAATGTTAATTTACAATTTAACATGTTTTTGAATTTAAAAGCATGAAAACGAATACTAAAAGTAATGATTTGAGAATAGGAACTTATGAAATCATAGGTTGCTATTCCATACACGTTTCTATAAAGCTTGTCGTTTTGACATTTCATAAAAAGAGACTGATTTGACTTGACAGTCAACATACCCATTATTTCATGAGTGACAACCCTACTCTATCGTCATGCAACTTGCAACCCGTGGGCGAATACACGCGCAAACTTGGCTAAATTCAAATCTGGGCGCGCTTTAAATGTGATGCACGCGTGTAAGGTGAAAGACCCCTCTATTGTCCGCGAAAATGGTAATTTACGCTATTCAACCATATCTTGAACTGTATGCTCTCCTGGTAACTGTACATGTTGTTATGTCATTGTTGAGGGTAAATTTATAACTGTAGCTTGTACCATTGTTTTATCCTTATTCATCCATTTTGGATTAATAGCATAATGTGCTGATCTAGTATTAAGGATCAGGATGAGATCGGATGATCTTAGATCTATGTTTTCGGCTGGTAGGTTTAAGCCATAGGTCATATTATGTTCGTAAACTTTCGCGATTTGTACACATTGTAGAATTTTATAAGCTACGGGTCTTAATCGCGTATATATTTTATTTTAAGGCTAAATACCTTTGTATATTGCCCGACGACGTTTCGACCGTATTGCAACGGCCGCGGTCACGGGTAGACTAGTACAAGTCTAATAAAATATTTACGCGATTAAGACCCGTAGCTTATAAAATTCTATAAAGCCATATGTCATTTTGGTGGGTACCCACCACCGCAGTGTTAGTTATGCTACCGTGATACAGTGATACGAATACGTTACTGTGTTTCGAATAAAGAACACTGTAAGAAGTGTAATTACTAGGCAAAATGAGACTTACGAATTAATATCTCAAAATAAGAAGTGCAGTGCGTTGAAATAATAATAATATAATCAGAGCTTGTAATGTGGGAACCAGACAACTGATAAACATACTTATATATTTCTAAATACATACATATTAAAGAAAAATAACATCCAGACACAGAATAAACCATCGTGCTCATTACACAAAGTTTTATCCTGGGTGGAGATCGAACCCACGACCTCCGGCTTAGTTGTCAGGGTCACTAACCACAAGACCATCAGGCCAGTCTTAAAATAAATCTTTACTAAACAAGGATTTGGGTGACAGTGATACCGTAATGGGCTAGCGTGATGTTTTCCTACCACTGGGCTCACAACCTGCTTGTATTGCTATGTATTTTATGCTTCGATTACCTATATATTATTTATTTATTTAAGGAGATACCTTAATGGTTTCGGATGTGTCTTGGAGTTCACACTGAAAACCAGCGGTCGGAAAACGCGACTCCTCGTTGTCGGTCGGTACTTAATACGACAAACTGTCGCTCGCTTCTTTAACAATACTGTGTAACTCATGCTGCTATTTGCTGTGTTGCTATTTGGCCACAGGGGAGATAAAAACGGATAATTTTTTAATCGAAATGAGTAACTCAAACTTGGTTACCCGTTTAACTAGTGTTTCAACTTTTTCATAATACCGTTTGCATCAGTCCTTTAACATGGTGTATATTAGTCGCAACACCTTACCACCATATCAAGTTTATAAACATTCAAACATTGTAAAATTGGGAATTTGAAAAAAGTTGCCGCGAGTTTTTCTTTTCTCCGGCTTTACCTATTGTTTGCGAACTTGACATTACATGTACATGTAAAATCCCGACGTGTCGCTAGAGTTGTTTTGCATCCAAAGTTAATAAAGAATTTTGAATGTTGGTTACTTTTCAGAGATAAGAGATGACAAACAATCGGCTCAAGCCGATGTCGCGTCGATAAGTGCGCTCACCTTCTTAATGAATTTTCAGTAAATACAAAAGTATAGAAAGTGCTGCAGTTGTAAATCTGTAGTGTTTTAACAGTGAGAAACAAATGGAGAACTATGTTAGTGTGTTATGGGCCTGTAGCAACTCGTTAGATTGTTGAGTTAGGCAACTTTGTCACAGTTACCTAAGTGTATATTGTTTGTGGACCATAGCTTATTCTCAGCTTATCTTGTCAGAGCAGTTTTAATGTCTGTTTGTTGCTCGCTTGAAAGTTGTTAATCGCATATGGTCTATGAGACATATTAGCATTTAAACTTTCGCGCTGCATTTTTTTTTTTTTTTAATTAACGATAACTAGCAATGTGGGATTAAGTCCCACATTACTAGCAATCTTGTTAACCCCTCCAACTAAGCACAAAGGCTTGTGTTAGGAGTGGGTTCACGTCGGTAGTTTAATGGGTAGGATTCGAACCCGCGACCTCACGATTGCGAGACCGATGCCTTAGCCATTAGGCTACCGCCGCTTCTACTACATCTGCATGATTATAACTGTTTATTATACGGGAATTAACGCGTATTATTTACATGGATAAAATCAGTGTAGTGTGCAGTGACCCTAACATTTCGAGAAACAATAAAGTGAGGGCAAAAAAGTTGGTATCGAAAGAAAGATAATTAATTGAATTACGAAAATAATCGTATAGGATTGCCTCATAAAAACTGTTCATGAAATATTATTGTGATGCTTTTATTTTAATGTCAAAAAAAATATTAGCCGCGAACACTTTGACAGGCAAGCTATCATAGGCGTGTTTGTAAATCAATAAAATCTGATAAAAAATGAATGTCTCATTTGGTTATAAGATTGGTGAAGGTCGATTTTCAGCTACTCTTCTTATTTTTATTTTTTTTATTGCCTATGGTTGGCAGACGAGCCAGCGGCCCACCTGATGGTAAGCGGTAACCGCTGCTCAAGGACTACAGGAATGTCAGGGACACATCCAAGCCGCTGCCTACCGTGAAGTGAAAACTCTTTTTAAACCTCGTTTGAAGAAAGACATGTCGTAGCGCTCGGGAAACACCGCAGCAGGTAGTTCGTTCCAGAGTCTTTTACTAATAGTATTATTGTTTCCTTGTAACATAGCAAATACCTTAATAATTTATTTATTATTTTATATAGGTATTTTTTATTTAATATTAAATCCTAGATCTGATAAATTATGTTGTCGTCTCGTCGGTTCATTTATCTGAGATTTTCCTACCTAACGTTTACCAAGTCGCTTTTCCTCGGCTCCACCATAAAAGTGAAATCACATACTCGAAATGCGAAACACGGCTTTGGTACAAGATCGCTACACGATAGCAATTACCATGAACGGTACAGTGAATAATTATGTACTGAATTTTCACTCTTATTTGATAATGATGAGCTTTCTAGGATGTAGAATTTGATAATTCAAAATCTAAAATATTGTCAAATGATCAGTGATTATTGGAAAACGTTCATTATTATTTTTTAACTATTGGTTTGTTAATATTATATTTTATTATATTATTTACATTTAGTGGAACTATACCTGGCCTAACTATCTAGTACCTATTAGACTTATTTATTTACTAGCTGTGCCGCGCTACTTCGTCTGCGTTAATTTTCCCCGTTATTGCAACATCACTCATTGCAAGAGTGAAAATATACCAGTTTTTTTTTCATGTTGCGGGAAAAAATCCTTACGAACACCCCCACCGGGAAAGACGGTGGAGTTAGTGTGGGGTTCGCACCCACTGAAAAACCCGCCGTGTATCGCTCGCCACCTTCGCGAACGGGCCGCCGGAATTTGTTATGCCGTCGGCGGCCCGCCCAGTGGCAATGCCCGGAAGCGATGTTAGTAGAAATATACCTGGCCTAACTATCTACTACTAGACTTATTTATTTACTAGCAGTCCCGCGCAACTACGTAATTTTTCTCAGTTTTTGTAACATTTCTCATTCCTGCTCCGCTCCTGTTGGTCGTAGCGTTATGTTATTTATCCTATAGCCTTCCTCGATAAATGGGCTATCCAAATGTGAAAGAATTTTTCAATTCGGATCAGTAGTTCCATTACCGCGTTCAAACAAACAAACAAACTCTTCAGCTTTATAATATTAGTATTATATATAATACGATCTGCAACTAAGAAAGCGACTTACACCTAATTCCACATAGATTCAAAATAGCACGATAAGTTGACTTGGTACCGACTTTGCTTGATTCTTCAGTTTTAAGTGGTTATTATGCTGTTTCCTTTTCAACCGGTATAAGTATTTCTTTAATGACTAGTTCCTGTTTGCTAGTATTTAAGACATTTCTTATTTTATTACTTTTAGAATAGGTACCACTAATTCGTTGGGCTTTGCCAAGCAATTTAAATGTTCCATATAATCTCTTGTTCTAAGAAAGCAACAAGAAAGCATTGCAGCAATACACAAATACTCGTGATGTTCAAATTTACCAGAACTCTTGTATAACTCTTAGCATTTATGTGTTCTTGGTAGATATTACACGAAATTGTCTTTACTCAGAAAACGTTTGTAAATCTGGAGCGTACGGTACATCCAGTTCATTAGTTCTTTCTCCGTCACACATCACGCCATCCTTTTCGTCACTGTTATGTTGGTATTTTGTTTCATCAGCTGTTCGTTGGCGATGATTGATGTATGGGATCCTGTTTTCGATTTTGAGTTACGAGGTATCTTGTTATTTGTTTTGCTGGACGTGTTATTAAAATTCTTAAAGGCAG
Source organism: Herminia tarsipennalis (assembly GCA_945859575.2). Taxonomy (NCBI): domain Eukaryota; kingdom Metazoa; phylum Arthropoda; class Insecta; order Lepidoptera; family Erebidae; genus Herminia; species Herminia tarsipennalis. The sequence goes on along the minus strand of OX243849.2, from coordinate 17,861,225 downwards.
TAAATGTGAAGTTGACTGTTTGTTTGCAAAATTATAATAATACGTTACATTGCACGCGAAGTGAATAATTTTACGCGAAGTAAATACAATATTTGGAAAAACCTTCAAGTGTAATAATAATATGTCTTGATGATAAATTAAATTACAAACAAGTTTTGTTAAGGATTTTTCGAATATTGTAGACATTTACCTAGCTGATGTAGATATTAGTCCTACTTTGAATCGATTAGGATTGAGGTTTGACAAAACATTTTTAAAAGCTTTCAGGAAGGCGACATTTTATAGCGTCATGAAACAATCAACGTCATTTTTTTAAAGACAACTCCTGCAGTAGTACCCCGCAACACTAGGCTAAGAAAAATGACATTCAATTTGCGGATACAAAGTACACCCAGACTCGGACCCACAACTTATGGATGATACAAAGTGTTATCCTGTATGGGAATCGAACCCACGACCTCTTGCGCAGCAGTCGTACACATTTCCACAGCACTACAGAGTTTGAGCCTTGTTCACTCCAGAAAGAGAGTTTCTAAATGCAACCGGCCCACACTATGAACCTCTACTTGAAATGAAAATCCGTGTCATTGATTCATTTCTCTCTCGTCTGAGGATGTCAAAATATTGTAGGAAGAGAAAGAGAAAGAGACATCCGTATATGTTACTATCTATCTATTTATGAGTTCCCATTTTTTCCCATTCCCATTGGTCGGACAATTTCTACTATTTTAAAATAGATCTTTTACTGTACCTGCCCGCCTATCAAAGAGATAATTGCATCGACTGATTGACAAGCAATTAATTGATGCCTCCTAACCCTTAACATTCAGCAAAGTATTTGCTGCAGCTTTCTGGCAAGTGCCCAAGTGTTAAAGTAGTAAAATAAAAGCCTTTACTTTAATACGATGTGTAGCCTAGAATGTCAAACACGGCAAGCCGATCGACTAGAAATTACTATTCAATACTATTGTTGGACATAACTTTTTGAATACTAGTTGTTACATGTCTTTCTACGGGCTGCACTAAGAACATAATTGTATCTCATCAATTTCATTTCATCTGATTACATGTATACCTAGTTGAAAGTCACAATTTTTTTTTCACATCTCGTAAGTTTAGTAGAGTTGGACAAGATCTTTAAGAATTCCGCTGGGTAACGACTTAGTATAGTGTTTCTGGTATATTTTGATTTCACAAAACTATTAAAACTATCGAACTATTTGTTGTAACACCCAAGTAATGGTATCCATTTGCTTAATAAATTGTCGACTGCGTAGCATCGATACCGCAGCTAGTTGTTGATAAACCATCAATGTTCTATTTATTTATATAATCGTTTTTGGGGTCATTTTATTATTAACATCCTATTCAGCCTATCGATATTTGATCGGTTGTCCTTCTAGTACTTTAACAACAGTTGTATCGATTACTGTCATTGATTGACTAATATCCAATGTCTATCAATTATCAGCAAATCTTGACCTGTCCGTTATTTGTTCATTTGTTTGTAGTATGCTAAATAAGCTTTGCTGTATTGTAGTTGGCAGAAATCATAATCTTAATTATGATCGCAATAGTAAATTTGATCGCAACCGTAGTCTTAATCATAGTAGGTAGGTTCAGTTAGCTACAAAAGTCGCTTACTTTATATTATATTAATATAAAGTTTTACCACATAGTCACAAAAAATTACGTCTAGAACAAGAGAATCTGCGATAAATATTAAAAACGTTTAAGCACCATGGTTTCGACCATTCATTTTAGAGCAAAGAAAATACTGCTATTGTTATGTGACTTATATAGCTGAATGTTATGATCCAATTAGAATATGATCACGATTAAAATTATGATTACCTACGATTAAATTTACTATAAATTGCACAAAGATTAAAACAATGATTGAATGAATGCAGCAAATAAACAAAACCACTATTTGAATAAATTGCCTACAGAACTCATGTTTCGAGCTAAAACTACGAGCTTTTCGAAAGTTTACAACAACATAAAGTACTGGCTACGACAATCGAACAAACAGTATAATGCTTTATTTATTGTTAGTCAGTGGACAGTAATTGATAGTTTGGTAGTATCACTACAGATCTTAATGTTAGGTATATATTGGCTTCAATAAATGTAGGAAATAAAAATATTGTTGCTAAATATCAGGTTACTAATCATTCCAAATATCCATTTAGGTTGCTTGCAATGCTGCCATGACATTGTGTGTATCACTATCCGTGTCAGTTTGTTTGATTGTCTGTAAAGTAAAGTATATTATTAATAAATAACAATAAAGAAAATTTCTTCTGGAATATTATGTATAAATCGCAGCTGCGATCGGCCGCGATGCACGGAATTGCACCTTTAATGACATAATATTTTTTGTTTTCTCTTCTTCGTTAGCCCAGTAGGAGTATGTACGACTGCTATACAAGTAGTAGTGGGTTTTATTACCTCATGTCAAGTCAATTCTATATTTGCAAAATCTCCCATTGAAATATTTTCTTATTCTTTGTAACTCAATCTTTAAAATGTCAGCGTTATAGGTCCAACTTTGGGCTGACGTTGCATGAGTAAATGAATGAGTCAAAACTTTCATTTTTATATATAAGATTATTCTCATTATAGATGTTCTCAATTAATGTAATAGGAGCATTAATAAAATTTATGTAAGTAGGTACTATGCGTGAATAAAAGTAGATTATATTTATCTACTTACAACAAATACGAAATCATTTGCATTCTAATTAACATGAAATTGAAATTAACAGTTTCATGCTTTTAAAATTAATTTGCGTATTAAACGCCACCTACTTTAGCGGTTTGAATACAAATCGAAAAACTTGTGTTGTGTTTTATGATTTAGGTAGGGAAACGACATCAAAAATGTTTGCTTAAATAATTTATACAATGGGTGACAGAGTGATAAATATGATAAGAATGGAAATGCTGCAGGTTCTAGCCTCGCCTGAGAGAAGACTCATGTAGTAAATCAGATAGTAAGGATATATTACCTATTTGTACTAGAGTTAAATGATAGGAAGATAGCACGGTCTTTGGTCTTAGTATGAACTAATACACAATAGATAAATGACTACAGCGAGTTAATAAATCAAGATGTTTGTTTTAGATGAACGAATGAATTTTACTAATGACCTATCTGTCTTTGTTGGACGTGTATTAATTAAAGTGCGCCTACAATTTATGTTTGCCTGGTACTATCAATGTTATTTTGACCCAGATTTATTTGTTTTTGTGCTACATTTAAATATTTATCAGTTTTTTTTACCAGTAGTTATAGTTATAGCAGCCATGACTTGGTTCTTATAGAGTTTTCTCCACTCTCTAAAAATGTTCAAATTTTTTATTGTATGTACACTAAAAAAAAAGATATAATATTCTTCTTGCAAACATATGAAGTAAACGTGATAAATGTTTGTAATATCTTATTACCAGTTTTTTACTAAATGTATTTGAAAGTATTAATGGTTCTTATAACAAAAACAAAGTTTTTTTTTGTCTATCTGTCTGTTTGTGCCGGGTAAAATCCAAAACGGCTGAACGGATTTTGCCAGACTTTCACTGACAGACAGTTGAAGGTGTAAGTTACTTAGACTACTTTTTTCATCACGCTAACGAACGAAGTCGCGGGCATAGCTAGTTCTTAATAATTAACAGCATCAAAATCTATTGAAAGCTTTAGATGAACTAAGCACAAAAACGAGCTAGCTAGCTGATAAGCTTTAGACGTCAAAGGGATAAGCTATTGTTAATGTGGTCAGCAACGCTTCTTAATTTAGCAAATTTTCATACTGATCCTCGGTGGGAGTCCATCAACCTCTGGTTCAGCAGTCATGCTCAGTAACCACAACTCAGAAGGTAGGTTAGTCTTTTAAAACTAATATTTGTATTTTGCTTCGTGCATTTGGGGTATCGACATAGCCCACCGGATTAGCAAGCTGAAGTGGCCATATTAGCCGAAGAACCGACAACCGTTGGGGTAAACGAGTTCTTGAGTGGAGACCACGGCTCGGCAAACATAGTGTAGGACGCCCTTAGGCCAGGTGGAGTGATGATTTACGCAAAACGGCTGGCAGGAGCTGGATGCGAGAAGCCGAAGATAGAATAAAGTGGCGTGCAATTGGAGAGGCCTATGTCTATCTATGTGATATTTGTATTTTGATACTATTTGTTCCCTGCAGCTCCATTCCGTGGATATTGGTGATCGCTTTTAAATGTAGCCTATGTCCTACTTCAATCTTTAAGCTACTACAATACCATATTTCTATAAAATTAATTTCAGTGATTATTTGTAACAAATAAATCTTTCTGAAAATAATATTGACTTTTGCCTGCAACTTCGCTCGCATCAAGTTCGGTGTTGGAATTTCTGTTTACTCCTTTAAGAGAGATTGAATATTACAAAATTCCTTCTTTGCTTTCGTCATAATATCTATCTGCGGGCCAAATTTCAATCCAATCCGGTCAATGGTTTGACTTAACGATTTGACGTAACGTTGATGTTATATCTATCAATCATGGATTCCTTTTACATAATTTAATAATATCTTTATAATATGAGTATCAATCACATCATAGATTTAGTTTGTCTATAAAGCTCGCCTATTGCTTTTAATATACCATCATCTAGTATTTTATTTAATTCATCCCATTCATGTCTCTTCTGTTAATCTTTATTAGAATTCATAGCATCGATATTGTTCAATCGCACTTCTCGCGCAATGTATTCAAGCAAGCTTTGAATACGTTGTCTATTGGATCTAAACACGATGCAAAGTCTGCTGTGGATCGCAACATGTGATACATGTAAATTGATTATATTATTTTATGAGAGTAATCATATCCATCTGTAGTATAAGTAGATGCCAATGTTTGGTTTGATAGGTGAAGTGTTATCTTTTTTCTTTTAAATTATCACTAGCTGTACATATCGCAAATTACTAGCAATTTTATTAACTCCTCCAGCTACTCCAAATTGATGGCGCAGTGGGAGTGTGTATGACTGCTACGCAAGAGGTTGTGGGTTCGATTCTCACCCAGGATAAAACTTTGTGTGATGAGCACGATGGTTTATTCTGTGTCTGGGTGTAATTTATCTATAACGTATGTATTTAGATATATATAAGTATATTTTTTAGTTGTCTGGTTACCATTGTACAAGCTCTGCTTAGTTGGGAATCAGCTGACGTTGTGTGAGTTGTCCCAAGATATTATTATTAATTGCTCATGTTAGAAGTAGGCTCATGTTAATATGGATAGGATTGGAATCTGCGACTCTCGAGTGCAAGTCTGTCGCCTTGACCAGTATACTAGTGTACTTGCCACTACTGCCGCTTCTTTTTAAATATTACTACAAACAAAGCTACTAAAATCAAAATATGTAGTACATTTATATTTTTTTTAGTATTTTTAATATGATAAAGTAGCCTAGGTGTCCTAGTTTAGAGATCACGACTTGGTAAACGTAAGGTAGGACGACCCCCAGCCAGACGCGGATCCAGAATCATGTTCAGGAGGGGGAACTTTGACCCAACATCGGCCAACTTTTGCCCGTCAACACGGGCCAAATGTATGACGAACACCTGAAAATTCATGAGTCTGGGGGGCTGGAATTGCCTCTGGTGCCCCCTTGAATCCGCGCCTGCCAGCCACGTGGATCGACGACGGCAAACCTATCCGAAGGCAGAGGACCGGGTGTTGAAGCGTAAATTAGGAGAGGCTAGCAGGTCCAGCAGTGGACTATGTCCTGCATTGAACCGATACGAAGCTGATGATACTTACCTACCTACCTAAACAATTCGCTATTTACTATCTATACTTCTATACTTCACTACATTGTATAAAACAAAGTCGCTTTCTCTGTCCCTATATCCCTGTGTATGCTTAAATCTTTAAAACAACGCAACGGATTTTGATGCGTTTTTTTTTAATAGATAGAGTGATTGAAGAGGAAGGTTTATATGTATAATAACATCCATTAAATAGTGGAGAAATAAGAAGCGGAGCAGCAATAAGAAATGTTGCAAAAACGGGGAAAATTTACGCAGACGAAGTTGCGCGGGTCAGCTAGTATATTATAAAGCTGAAGTGTTTTTTGTTTGAACGTGATAATCTTAGGAACTACTGGTCCGGTCTGTTGAGTAGCCCATTTATCGAGGAAGGCTTATAAGCTATATAACATCACGCTACGACCAATAGGAGCGGAGCAGCAATAAAAAATATAGCAAAAGCGTGGAAAATTGACGCATACGAAGTTGCGCGGGTCAACTAGTCCTACATATAAAAGTTATCATAGTTTAGTAACAGCTGGCAACACTATATAATTAGAAGCTATTTACTTTAACCTACAGTCATTCTAAGACCCATAATATAAAATAGGTCTAATGTCCTAGATTTGTTCTTGTACCAAGAAAACATGACCAGCCATCGTGGAAATGGTTCTATGAGCAAAAATTACGATGGTAGTCAAGTAAATTGTAAACATTAACCTTTAAAAATAAGTATGCCTGTTGGTCTAGTCAATAAAAAGGTAATAGACTCTAGTAGTTAGTGACCCTGACTGGTAAGCCAGAGGTCTTAAGTTCGATTACCATCCAAGATCCTTGTGTGCTTTATCTATAATATGTATGTATTTAGAAATATATAAATAGATATATTAATCTATACTAATATCATGAAGCTGAAGAGTTAGTTTGTTTGAACGCGGTAATCTCAGGAACTACTGATCCGAATTGAAAAATAATTCACTGTTAGATAGCCCATTTATCAAGGAAGGCTAAAGGCTTTATAACATCACGCTACGACAAGTAGGAGCGGAGCAGCAATGAGAAATGTTGCAAAAACGGGGAACATTAAGTTGCGCGGGACAGCTAGTCAGTTATATAGGTATAAACAAACATATGTATCACAGGCAGTCTCTGCACTATGGTAATCAGTACTATATCAGTACCTAGGTTCTGGTTACTATGCTCTTCTTCTGGCACAATTATTCAAATAGCAATTGCATATTTTGATAAGTAGTGCATTTATAGTTGACCCGCGCAACTTCGTATGCGTCAATATTCCCCGTTTTTGCAACATTTTTCATTGCTGTTCCGCTCCTATTGGTCTTAGCGGGATGTTATATAACCTATAGCCTTCCTCAATAAATGGGCTACCCAATAAAAAAGAGTTTTTTAATTCGGACTAGTAGTTCCTGAGATTACCGCGTTCAAACAAACAAACTCTTCAGCTTTCTAATATTAGTATCAATAACGGCTGCGGAACCCTTTCCGCAACCGTTATCTGGTATGTAGGGACACTGAGCATGATCCAATATGCTCTTGCCTGGTTTTTTAATCTTCTTTCAAGCCCCTCCCCCCCTTCTCCCCAAATCCAATGAAATTGTTAGATTCCTCAGCGGAATCCAGCCTCTGTAAGCTCTGGAATCAAGCCTGCATTAGTCTGAATACCTATGAGTTAAGATCTTGAAGACAAGCATCGAACTACTGCATGAATACTTAATTAGTACATAAGAAGCCCCATAAACGTACATTAAGTAGATTAACCACTCTATAAAATGAACTCTAAGTCCCTTGAGAAAAAAAAAACAATGCCATCAAATTAAGTGATCTTACGCACTCTCACGACTTTCTGTAACGATCTTATCATCAAAGCTTTGCGACTTTCTTATCTTTTCGTATTTTTACAAAATTCCAAAAGTATGTTGTTTAAGTCTCAAAAGATAATAATAATTTATATAATATCTTGGGACAACTCACAAAAAGCTATCTGATCCCAAACTAAGCAGAGCTTGTATTATGGAAACCAGACAACTGATAAACATACTTATATATTTCTAAATACATACATATTATAGATAAATAACACCCAGATACAGAATAAACCATCGTGCTCATCACACAAAGTTTTATCCTGGGTGGGGATCGTACCCATGACCTCTTGCGTAGCAGTCAGATACACTCCCACCGCGCCACAGAGGCAGTCTTATAAATGTCATTATATTTCGATTTTGTGGTATTTCCTTTTTTATGAAAGTGGCTGAGATGTCCATGGCTTACGGCACGTCTCTATAACTTATCTACTGTTAACTATCTGTTAAAGTACCTTACTCTAGTAGCAAAACTGACTCGTGTGCGTTTCGATTACCGTCCGAAAGGTAATCTATCTCTCGATGCGCAAATGTCTTTTTTTTTTAAGTTTTACCAGTTTCACGAAACTGGAATTGTTTTAACAGTCAGTTAACGGTAGTTAACGTTAGTAGTTGGGGATATCTTTGTGGCAAAAAAGCGGTATCACAATAGATCTTTCAGATCGCAGCAACTTCCGGGTATTTGATTCCAACCTTCAACTAGGTACAATGCAATGCATATAAAACTCGAGAACAGGCATTTATCAGGCACCTTCGGGCATAAATTCCAATTTGTCTAAAATGCGCAACAGATTGGCCATCTCTGGATGTGGCAAATTTAATTAAGAAACAAAAAGAAAACAGTGATTACTTTCACACGTCAGTTTAAAAAAAAAAAAAAAAAATTGTTGCTATGTGGGCTGCGGCGTTTACTGATGTAAAGCGCGTCGGCGCTAACATATACAGGTTGTTTTCGTTTGTTAAGTTTTTTTTTTTTACTTTACTTATCAATAGGCCGGGCAGAAAAAAAACTTTTGGTAAAATTTTACAGTACACAAATTTGTGTGTCACCAAAAGTCTTCACATAAAAGATGTCAGGCAAGAACGGAATTTTGAAAATTCCGCCCCCAAGGGATTTTTTTCCATGGAATTTGGTCAATCAATATTCATGCGATGTAGCTGCAAGAAACAATAATTTTAAAATTAATATGTAAAAATTTACTTTTAAAGCTTGTAACGCATTCCCACTTATAATCAGACCGTAAAAATGCGAACAAAATCAGATTGACAAGATCGTTCAATGATACTGTATCATTCACGTCCCAATAATTTGATGTTTGATGTGTATACTATTGTTGAATTGGAATTGGATCCACAATAACAAGTAACACTTCATATTGAAGTATAAAGCTGAGATTGTAAAGATCGAGTTCAAGCTTAGTCCAAAAGGCTACCTCGCAATCTCATTGTCAAAACCAGGAATAAAATCCGTAAGACGACAGGCATCATAATGGATTATGTTATGATGTCTATTGCTTATAACACCTTTTCTAAATAAGAAAGAGTGATAACAGAGAATTAATGGAGGCTGAAGTATACCAGAACATATGTTCATGGAGTGCACTAGACGCCTGCAGCAGTCGGGATAAACTTCTCGCGCTCTGAAAGTGCCTGGGTTGGCGGAGTGATAGACAGAATAAGTCCAAAATATACATGCAAAAAAAAAGTGTATGTTCACGTAGAGCTACCTAACTGCTTTCTAGTTTAGCTTCGGTAAACCCTAACAAAGAATTATTATTCTGACTTTTTAAAATACTTTTCTCAGCCCATTCTTAGCATAATCTATGCTGACATTTTAAAGCTGAAGAGTTTGTTTGAAAAAATCTTTCACTGTTGAATAGCCCATTTATCGAGGAAGGCTATAGGCTCTATAATATCACGATACGATCAAAAGGAGCGGAGTAGCAATAAAAAATGTTGCAAAAACAGGAAAAAATTACGCAGACGAAGTTGTGTGGGACAGCTCAGAATATGCTTTTACAAGTTTTTTTATTGAAACAAAGAAAGATTGAGCAAGGCTTCAACACGTTCTTTACTCAGATAAGATCTCAGTTTAAAATTCTGCCATTTATCATTAATGTCATCCTGCATTAATCAGAGCGACATTCGCGCGGATATTAAGATTAATCTAAAACATGCACAAAACTAAATCGCATATTAATTTACAGCATTCCAAGATTCAGGAGACGATAATTTTAAAAACAAGACCAATTATTTAATTTAAACTTTTTATAACCGACACTTCTAGTGTAATTTACAAGATTAATATGAAACATCCGGTAATTAACTGTCTTGTGTGATTAAAAAACTTGTTCGGCGTGTGATTGACTCCGCTCTACATTTGACGGCGTTTCGTTCGTTAGTGAGAAAGTGAAATTTTCGATGGTAAACATATTTTATAACTAACTTTTACCTATAGTTACGCCCTTCTGGATTTCGTTTCAACTTGATTTATAGTATTTTTTTATATTATTTCATGACGCGTTTTATAGTGTTATCTTGACCTATTTTTGGCGGTTGTGGCTAATATTGACATTAACCAAATTTTCAAGAGATATAATAGTGGAAAAGTGTGTACCTTACATAAATGTAATCTCTATTCATTCATTCTCATAATCTAACGTCACGGAAATCCGACACGATCGGAAGGAGATTTCTGAAAAATGGTAGGGAGTGACTATTTTTTCCTTAGAAAAGGTAATTAGAAATGTAGGTCGCACATTACAAGCAATCTTGTTATCGCCTCCAGCTGTGCTAAATTGTTAGGAGTAAATTTATGTCGATAGTATCAATAATGAGATTTAAATCCACGAGATCCATTCGATTGCGAATCCGATCCCTTATCCTATGGTGGAAGCCTAATGACTGCCGTCTCCTTTTCTAACTTTTACCAGTAAACAGCCACATTTTCCTGGATCTTTCTATGTTCTTTATCTATGTATTTTAGTTCTGTAAAATTATTTATTGTGGGAAATGAAACCTGATTGTACATTTCTTTAAAGTACATTGCAAGTGCAGTATAATGTAACAAGTTATAATTTTGTGCGATCATTACTGATGCTAAGCTTCGCTGAGTAATGTCAATGTACTGATCACTTACCGTAGCGGTAAACGATGGTATAATAAATAACGGAGAAAATATGGGCCTTTTAATAGATGGTACTTAAATCTGGATGATTACGGTTTTAAGTAATATATTGTAGGCATATACTTAGTATATTTACTTGTTACTGTTGCTAATTGTCTATATATTTGAGTGGCGCTCGAATAGGTGATAGTCAATCTATCCTTCCAAAATGACTTATTTTTGTAAACAATGCTGGTGGAATATACTGTGGAGTTGATTAAGTTAAATTCAATCACAAAGGCACTTTAAACAGCAGTTGAAAATATCATGACATGATAGGTCAGAACTATTACTCACATCTTCTACTTATCACTACACTATCTTCGCTTCCAAATCTAAGAACTTTTCTATAAACCGAATCTCCTCTAAATAAAAAACTTTTTTTTACTGTAATAAATAGATAATAAAAATATAAACCACACTGTTATAAAGTCCGACCACACTATATAAAAAAAAAACATATTTTCTAAAAAATAGTACTTGACCAGCGCAAAAAAAACCGCATAATATATAAAGCATAACACACAGAAATGTATTAAATAAGAAATAAGAGAAAACATTTATAAGCTCACCCTAATAAAACCTCGGATTAATGTTTTATAACATAAACCACTTTATCGTTGTAACTGACTTTTATGAGCCATGAAGAGATAAAAATCATAAAAGTACTTGAGCTTATCTCTTTCGTACTGCCGTGTAAATATTTAAAGCTATAAAAACATATTGAGCTGATTAAGGAGCTATTTTAAAATAACAATATACAAATAAATGTAAAAAAATGTTCGCCCTCGGTTAAAAAAAATATTATATAAAATTTATAATTGTTATAAATTTATTTCATAATTTTGAACCTCCAATAGACTTTATTAAATCGAGATGAAATTCATCGAATTTTCCTTGTCATAAGAACCTTCCTCAGACTGCAACAAATATTTTTAGATATATAAAAGTAAATATTAATAAAACTAATTTGAAAACATCCTGTATATAAAATGTACCGCTAAGTTTTATTCGTGTTGCAAAAAAATCAAGACCAGTGTAACACAGGTCTCGTTCACGTACGTGTGAGTATGTGTAAGTATACCTACACATTTAAAAGCAAACCTGCACTTTTCAACTAAAATATTCGCAACTATTTTAAATGAACTGGCGAGTACTGCACAGACAGGTAAAGTAAATGGAAAGTCTAGTGATGAAGTGAACAAATAAGTGACGAATGTTAACCACGATTTTTTCATATCAACCCATATGATTTTCCACTGCTGACGTCGTACGGGTCTTCGAAGTAGAACCTAATTGTTGTAGGTTCTGGGAGTAATTGTCATAATTCCACGTTTTGCGAGCGGGTTGGCGATCGCAGTAAGGCTTTAAAGTACGTTGAGGACGCTTCTGTCCGTCCTCCGACGTGTCATTAGTCACCTTGCGGCATTGTAGTGCAAATAGTGCAACCAAGGTTGTAGCAACCAATTCGTAGATGGGCGACTATAAAATTCTATTGTCTGAACTCAATGAAACCCAGCTACCAGGGTCTCATCGACAGTGGATGGTAGAAAATATTCAGAAACAGCGCAGCGGGATGGGAGTGCACACGAGTGTACTTTATGTCCATTAATTGCATGCTTGGAAAGTTCTCCGTGATACAAGGTTTATGTCCTAATGTGAAATAGGAAGAAGTCTTTGATTGAATATAAGCAGGAGCACTTTATCATTATAAAGAGTTAGTCTACAATGAAAAGGCGTTCCGTGAGAATAGCATCCTTCCAAATAAATATCAGTAGCTGGCTGTTGCTCTATCTCACAAAGCAACTTCTGACTTTAATAGGTATAAACAGATGTTTCTTACTTTACCTTTAATTTAAAAAAATGCTGTAACTCAAACACTTCTAAAAAGACTAAATAAACAATGTTTAACAAACAGAAACTTTACAGCAATAAAGAAAGAATTTTTCGCAGTAGTTTAAGGTTCTACAAAGAAAGAATTTAGATAAAACATTTTGGAACAACTATTCGGAGTTTTTAGTTAGAACTCTTACTACTTTAGATTATAAAAAACCGGGCAATAGCATGTCGGACCATGCTCAGTGTAAAAAGCACAAGGGCGTAAAGGCTATGAACGTAGGTTCATAGCCTTTTGTTGAATAACGCAGTTTTTCGGCAATAACTTAATGACGATATACCAGATCATGTTCGAAATATAAAATAAATATATTAAGTGCCTACCTTTGTGATATTAAGCTATTGCATAGCTTCTATCGCGGGCCTTGAGCGCGGGGACCGAATCCAGAAATTCCGTAACGAAAAAACCTCACGCTCCCCACTCCGACGGGCACAGCGGTGATACTTTTTAGTTTTGCCATCTATCGATGAATAGCAGAACTTTTAATGACTTTTTTTTAAATAAAAAAAAAAAAAAATTTTTAAAGAAAAAAAAAATTAAAAACATTGTTTTTTACAAGTAATGAAAATTTTTTTTTTTTTTAATTGCTTAATTTGATAAAAATGCTATGCAATAGCTTTACCGCGGCAGTCCCCGAGTGCCACACATTTCTTTTTTTTTCATATTTTTTGATCATACTGTTCAAAAATTAAAGGGGGAGGGGACACAATTTATGCAACTTTTGAGTTACAAGCTCTTTTGATTCCTTATACCATTATATCTATATCTAAATATGTTATACCATTTTTGAGTTTTAAAGAAATTAACGAAAACATGTATGTTAAAGTTTAGAAATTAATATGTAGGAAAAGGTGACGTTTGACACCGCCACGCACTTCGAAACTGTTCTTCCTGGAGTCAAAAACAGCCGTACAACAAATTGAAAAGTTAAAACGAAATAACAATACGAGCCAAAATAAAATATAAAGAAATGTTAATAAAGTCTAAAGTTGTATAAACAAATTGTCTTTAATGAACCTATCAATGTAAAAACGAAAAAAAAACTGTATCATAACGCCAAAACTAAATTTCTAGATAATTATTAAGGAAAATATACTAAAGAATAATAAATCATAACAAGTGTCATATTAACGGTTACCGACGTGCGCGCACGCGTCGCTGATCACGATCTATAGATCATTGATCTATGCGTTGAATAACATTAGCGCCGTAATCAATAGCGCAACAAATTTAATTATGTTTTAATTCACTTTGACATTGCCGCTATGTTAAAATGTTTAGATAAAAATCTATACAAATAGATTGATTTTTTTGGGCCAAATAAGTATTGCGTTGATTGATTATTAGGATTTAAAAAAATGAAGTCGTGTGAACGTGTATCCTGCAAAAAAGCACTAAAATAAATTGGAAATCTCTTATCCTATCTAATTATTTTGTTATTTATTTTATTTTCACAAATTATTGATGTGGCCTGAGATAAAGTATATTTTTTTCCGAGATTTGTATGTTTGTAAAGTCCTCGCACCACAAGGCTTTTAACTAGGGTAGGGTCCAAGCTTCGTGACGCGGAGGATTTTAGCAGGGGATGTGTTTTCCAAAATAAAATTAAAGTTTTATAACAACATTTCTAATTCAAACATTCTTGAACTCAGATAAAGCTAGTATTAAAGCTATCTATCTCAGTGGTAAAGAGCCTGATCTTTAATTGCCCCAGCATTATTATTAATAATTTTATTTTATTATCAGTTCTGCCATTCAAGCTATATAAGTGACAGACATAAAGATCTAGTTACTTTTACATTTACAATAATGTTGTTAGGGATACGATTATTGCTTCAGCCTACTTTCCATTCAGCTTTACACATCATGAGGCTTGACAGCCGGTTTATGTAATGAGAATTATCTATATATATAAAATTCTTGGTCCTGACTGACTGATGGATCAACGCAGAGCCTAAACCGCTGATCGTAAAGACGTGAAATTTTGAGGAAATATTTCTTATATAATGTAGGCAACCGATAAGAAGGGATTTTTGAAAATTCATACCCTAAGAGGATTAAGTAGTGGTTGTAAGTTTGTATGTATGAAACTCCGTCAGTTATAAAGTAAGATTAGTGAAATTTCTTATTTGGGTTTAAAATAATGAAACACGGGTTTTACTCGATTGAAATGAAATTTGGTACGGAGATAACTCAAGTCTGGGAAAAGGACATGGGTTAGTTTTTTACGCGATTACCTATATCCTGTATGTAGGTATGTAGGTAATCGCGAAAAAAAGTAACTGGAGTCGCGGGCGAAAGGTGGTGTATTTTTTTAATAATTTAAATATATCTTGGGGCTATTACCATACAGCCCAGATGGCCGATCCCAATTTAGAAAGAACCTGAAAGCGTATAGAATAAATAATGTCCTAGAAACCTTGAATAGAAGTTGAACCTGTGGCATAGGTAGTTAGGTTATATTTAGATAGATTGTACATAGGTACAATCAGTTACAGAAGCCTTTATACCTAGATTTAATATACCAAAATAAATTGACATTTGACAGCTCGCGTCAAATCCTGAATCGCGATATTGGAGGATTTCACAGCTGCTAGCTATAGGTTCTCAACGTCAACCGTTAGGCTGAGGTCCGCCAGGGACGATCACCTCGCCTGGTCAGGGATGTATCACCTTGTCCTCCACAAACCCAAGATCACTGGCTTAGTAATAAACGTCATTAACTACTATATTAACAGGCTGATCGACTCAACTATTCTACTACTTTAAAATATCCAAAAAACTGGTTTCTAAACTTTGAAACAATTAAAGATGAAAAAATCCAGGACACACTAGACTAGAATTCAAAATTATACAAATTTGTTACGGTTTAATTCTATAAAGTGTTCACACCTGCCATCTAGACACACGGAAGAATTTTACGATCTACGTATCTAGGTCAGTATATAGCTTTATGACGTTTTAATTAATAACAGCTGATAAATAAATTAAAGTGCAATAAAATAGCCATGATTGGTGTTGAAAGTTATGAATTATTAGAAATGATTCACTTTAATTTTAAACGACTAATATAAAAATCTGAAGTTATAGATTGTAATGCCATTTGTATTATATTTAATGAAATTATTTATTGATTTATTTATTATATGGAGCTTTTAATTTTGATTCAAAATTTATATTGACTTTTACGATTAAATCTAATCTATTAATTGAATTGCAAAATTGAAATGAAATGCAATGAACATTTTATTTCATTTCACTTTTCCAACTATACCTTCCTTTTTTATATAACTTACTATACCTTTCGTAGTTTATGTTTCTTACTTTCTTAATTCATTATTAGCATGAGCCTTGCTATTGTGAGTGGAGTTTTTTTCCATTAATTTATGTTCTTGGCAAGCACTTTAACTTTTTGATACGACATAACTGGTATTTTTATTTTCTTCTTGATCTCTACATTCTCCGCAAATATTTGTAAATTTGTAACAGTTTGTAGTTATATGCAGAAATATCAGTCCACACAATCACGATTGTGATAAAAAATCAACAAAATTGGCCGAGCCGTTTTCAAGAGATGATCCATCATACATGTGGCAAAAGATTTATGTTAAAAGGCGTGTCTAACTTCATTATTTATTAAGACAGTTCAAAAGCTAATTGCCATCATTGATTTAAAAAGTATACCATCTTCTGTTTAATTTAAAGCTTAATAAAAATTCCTGACCAAAACATTAAGAGATAAAGCCTTATTCGAAGGAGCTAATTACTGTTTAATCAAGTACTGTTATACGTGCCAAGTGTCCCGATGGTCTTATATGAAATATACTGATATAATTGCCGTGATTTTGAGCTTAAAGGCTACAGCCGTGAGCTCAATTCATATCGTTTTTGGCTAAGAATTATTCGAAGTGAGAATTGACAGTGTAAGTTTGAGGTTATTATAATTAACATGTCTTCTTTTATGATTTTGAATGCAATGTCCGTATTAAATAGTGTTACTTTCTTTAAATTTTTGTTTGATTTTCCTGTTTGTTTAATTTACTATCAATTAAAGCTTTCAAACCTAATATTGACTACACAAACAACTAAAACTCATATTTAAACCCACGTACATTATTATAGAATACAATACAATACATTTATAAGTATACGCCATGAGAAAGATACAAAAACAATACCACTAAAGCTTAATACGATGGTTCTTGAGATCTGAATTATACAAAATTAGTCTTTAAATGTAAGCAAAAAATAATGTAACATTATCAATTTTAACGCCGCCAAAAGTAATAATATAACAAAACGAAAGCATAAATTTTAAATTGACTTGAGCAAGCCGAGTGCAGTATATTATTAAAATCGGTCAAGTAGTGGTGCGACTACGTTACTGTCAAATTTGGCGCACTTTATAGAGTTGTTAGTTCTGTGTATAATTATATGAAATTATTGAGGTGTTCAGAATAACAGATAATTATTATGGAGTTGTAGATGTTTGTATTATTATTTTTTGTTCGCATATTTTGTAAGTTGAATTTGGAATACACAGTAAGTAGGCACAGCTAGTTTTGGCATTTAAACAAAAGCATAACTTGTGTGATGGAAATTTGTTGATTGCAGCTGGTGTTTGTACGACTATCGTTCAAGAGGCTGTGAGTTCGATTCGAGTTTTTAGAGATCTTAAAATGTTAATCACGAGTCGTCCAGGGCTGACGTCATGGACATGGAGCTTGTGCGCCAGTGCAAGAGTTGTCTTTTTATATAAAGAAATACATTTCGCTACTAAGACTTGCATAGGTTTTATTCAAATTGATATAGAAAATCCACCATAAGATCATTTAATTTCCATCAATAATTCCTGGCTAAGCCTAATTTATTACGTAGCGTTACATATAATTAGTTCAGTTTTACTTAGATTAATACATTTATAAACCGTTATAAACTCATTAAAATAAAGAAACCTGTTAAAAAAAAGATTTTGACACAAATCAAAAGTCACATTACTCAAAATCCGTGTTTGTTTTTCAAAGAAAAGTAGGTTACATTTATAATACAATTCTAGGCCGGATGGTTCAAATAAAAATTAAAGACGACCTTTGACCATCTTTATGAAATCTTGTCACTCAAATTCTAACAGTGTTCTATTAGATACCCGTTATATTTATTAGATTATAATAATTATATTACAGTATATAACTCAATCAATTTTTATTAACTTTTTAAATCATAATATTATTGAGATAGAAATCTGGCTAATCTTTTTCATATCAATCATGTCAAGCCAATCGATTTTAGCATTAAATTTACATTAAAATTCAAAAGATTATTGGCATGTTCGAGAAGAATTTAATTAATATTGATATCACCCTTGTTGATTAAATGTATATTAAGATCTCATTCAAGTTTTTTTGTGAGTTTAATGGAGTGTGGTAACTTAATTAACTTGTAAAATACTTTATATGTTTTGAACTGCATTTTTACTACTTTTATTACTCAATAAATGTTAACAGTCATTGGCGTTTGCTTTTTATTACGAATCGAGTTGGTTCTAGTACAGAGTAAGCATTGTCTATGGTAACAAAAATATGTTAACAAAAATGCCAAATAATTTGGTCATAAAAATGACCAAATTTTTGTTATACTTTTTATGGTTTTTGTATGGCTATTTTATGGTTTTGTAGACAAAATGGCAAAACGTATGTCACAGCTATTTTACTCAAAAACTACACAATGTATATGGATGATAGGCTCTATACCTGCTGCACTTTTTCAGATCGTATTTTTCATAAATAATGCATTTCTTTGTAGAAACAGCTGCGGAAACCGAGCACTGAACATGGTCTGTCATGCTCTCACCCGGTTTTGTTTTCGTTATGTCTGCATAACCTAACATCCTTGCTTTATTATTTATCAAAAATTCTGCGATTTTTTACTTCAGATCATGGTTTTTTTTAGATAACTAGAATTAGAACTAGGTTTTTATCCGAAACTATTTAAATCTCAAAATTTGTTTTTTGTGAGGAATCGTAAAAGTCGGTTTAAGTACAATTTGGAATTAATCTTTTACAAGCAAAAGATGAAAACATGAAGCAAAAATACTTACCGATAACCAAAAGTGCAGCTGTAACTAATAAGTGTGTCTTGGTCTCCATTTTGTTATGTTTCACTTGAACACTATTTTCACTGTCAATGTCTTTAACAATAACTATTTATTGTACACTATGCACTGTGGTCAGTCGTTCATTGTGTCAGGTTCCTGTAACAAAAAGAGAAGTTAAATTATATTTTTTTAATGCCACTTTATAGATAATTTCTAGAGATGGGTCAACCTTCCGAATGTCTGACTACGGTTGCGAAAATTCCGATAAACAGGCTAACGAGTCGGTCAAATCAATCATCTTTCTTTAGGATAGAGTAGGCGACACCACACATCTGTAACATATTTGTCTCCAGTCTGCCAGCATCTTACTCCGAGGCCATGAAGGGATCCGTTTTATCAGACTTTGAAAATGAGGAAGTAGAGTACACAATAATCATTCCTGCCGGAAAAAAACCGGGCAAGTGCATGACGAGCCACGCACAATGTAGGGTTCTGTAGTCTTCTCACCCTTCCCCATTCTAATAATGCGGGTTAAGAAGTGGGTTTTCAGTTGTTTTGTTTCATACTTACAACGTTATGCCTACTTAATAATAATTTTCAATGGAATTTGTACGAAAATTTTGTTAGTTCTCAACTTTTTTTTTTATAAGATGACGAGCAATGGGGGCTTTCCGTCCCACATTACTAGCATCCCATTAACCCTTCCAGCTAAGCTCAATGGCTTGTGTTAGGAGTGGGTTCACGTCGGTAGTATAATGGGTAGAATTCGAACCCGCGACCTCACGATTGCGAGACCGATGCCTTAGCCATTAGGCTACCGCCGCAACGCTTCTTTTTTTTATAAGATAACTAGCAATGTGGGATTGAGTCCCACATTACCAGTAATCCCTTGTCAAATGTTTAGCCCTTCAGCTCACGTCGGTAGTAAGATGGGTAGGATTCTTCACAACCCCTTTTTTAAAAGACCTATCTAATAATACCCCACAAGGTGGGGTAGGGGAGAAAAAAAAAGGCACATCCCCACTTTACATATAGGGGAGGTGCCCACAAAAAAAATGTTAATACATTCAAAAATTGTATGACAATAACACATACCATACAGTTACTAAAATGATTTAAATTCTTTTCACTAGCCTTAGCGGTTGTGTTGAGCCAAATAACCGCAAAGCTCTGAAAACAATGTCAAAGTTCACATTTTAGTACCGTAATATTTTTGCCAGTGTAGCACAGTCTTAAAACTTACCTAAGTATACGGTTAGAATAATAATCAGGACTTTCACTAAGCACACGCATGTAGTTAATAGTTGCTTTGCTTACGAAGTTCAAGTGCTTAGGAAGCGTGCAGACAATTACCTATTTGCCCTGAGTAAACTGTTTTGTTCACGTGATCGGTAAATAGAAGTGGACCCTTTCCTTAATGAGATTAGATAAAAAAATATGCTGGCTGATAGTTATCCCACTTCTGGCAGGGAAGCAAATATTTGTAGGTAAATAATAACGCTATAAATAATAACATTCTCTGGCTTATTTTCTGCTGCTGTAGGTATATTTAAATTATCACCACAACCGTTTTATGATATAATAAGAATTCCTTAACAAAATTTAGTTATTCTTTCATCAATAAAAGCATGTTATTAACATCTAAAATTCAGAATGAATTAGAAAGAAATTCTTTCAGAAAAAAAGAATTCGAACATAATATTTTGAGGAATGGTACAAACAGCTAAGTAGTACAAAATAC
Organism: Herminia tarsipennalis; assembly: GCA_945859575.2. Classification (NCBI taxonomy): domain Eukaryota; kingdom Metazoa; phylum Arthropoda; class Insecta; order Lepidoptera; family Erebidae; genus Herminia; species Herminia tarsipennalis. The sequence goes on along the minus strand of OX243849.2, from coordinate 17,840,655 downwards.
ATGTCCAAAAGTTTTTTACGAATTGGTAATAACCACTCAATTTCAGATAACATTTGTTATACATACAGCTTTAGACCCTACAAGATTACAAGTAAACTTTCTAGTACTTCAGTATGCCCTTTCTTTACAACTCACGACTATACCTTGTATTAAATGCCGTTTAGTATGCTATTCTAAAGCTCTCGTATTTTACTATTGGCTTACTTTCCCCGCCAACAAAGATGTTGAATGTGTTCCGAGTAACCAAAAGGTCGCTTAAAGGGTTACAGTTGTAACATTGTTGTGAATAGAAGTGCATTGGCAGTTTTCTTGGCCGTTGCTAGTTCAGAGGTTTACTTTTGTTGCACAATTGTATTATTGCAAGCTTTTTATTTATTTTATAAACAGAAATAATAAAGAGTTTAAGTCAACTATTTAAGTCTTCGGCCAACTGAATTGTTTTAAATTTTATAAAATTCGTTATATAAGTCCATTTGTTATATTAATTGGCACATTAAAATTTACTAAAAAGTATTATTTTTCTGTTTCTTGTAGTTTATTCCTTGTTTTGTATTTTATCGATTCAAATTTTTATTTTGATCTTATATTAACAAAGGGATTAGAATGATTGGAACTAGCAATATTAAAATGTTAAAAGTGGAATGGAGGCTGTATTCTAAGCTGAATTTGATTTAGAATATTATTAATGATATACTGTACTAAATCGAATTCTGCTTCTTTCCTTCTATATATTATGCCTTTGCGGTGATTTCTCATAGTTCCCATGCCGGGTGGGTCTACAATACATATTGCAGACCGCAATACCGCGTACCGTTTTGTATTTCAGTATTAATCTTGTTGTCAACGGTTTCTAAGATAGGGTTGGTAAATAAATTATAATAATGTGTACGTTATTGTAAATGAAAATGATAACAAAAACTGTAGGAAATAATTATGAACTACAAAAATCAGAGCGCATATTAAAATAGATGTGTGCATATTTTTAAATCAAAATTGTCGTTTGAATGACTGATAATAATGATAGTGCCCAGAATTTTTCAATAGATATTGTAACGAAAAACAGAAAGAACAATTTGGCATATGCATATTAGACCAACAAATACATGTCCTATAAAACTGCACAGGTATACCTTTTCGGTAGGCAGCCTGCTAAACATCGTAATTTTATTAAAAATATGATGAGTGATTGATTTTTTTTAAAGGTCTCCTACTCAAACATGAGTGCAAAAAATATATTTTGACTTCGTTTCTGAATCATATCTCTGTCATTTGCATTACTAAATCAGGCATCCATCTATCGACAGGTATATTATGTTTTTATATTTTTTTACTCCACTTCTTGTTTGTCATAAAGTTTTACAATTTTATTGCTATTAGGTGTTATTTTATTTATAGCACATGAGAACTAATCATAAGAAATTAGAAAACACTATAAAAACTCCACACACATAACTTAAACCCGTTATAACATATAAATGATTAAGTTAAAAATATTTGTAAAAATGTTTCAAGAGTATGACAATTTATGTGCGAAGCGGTAGCCCTGTTATTCTTCAGTATGTCACTCGGTCGCTTGCATTAATCCGAGCTTAAACCACCGTTTCTTCTCAGAACATACCTTTGAGATGCCGACCATGTAGCTTTTATTATTCCGGTAAAGTTTAACTTGTAGGAACTAGCCCTGTCATATCGTTTTGGCAGTTGACATGCGTAAAGTAAGGTTTTGCTTATTTGTAGACAAAATATTCAGGAACTTTCTAAATAAATATATTGTGTTTGACAATGACAAACTTAGAGGCAGACATAATTTATATTCTTGTTTCACTGTGTCATTGTGTAGAAATGATTAAAATGGCAGCTTATCGCTAGCAAATTAACGACAGCTGTCAAGTACTCTGGGTGCTGACAGGTAGATTGTCTTTAGATTATGAATAGACCATTATTCTAATATACGTTATTTATACAAACGGGCCAACTATGAATTTGGCCGACTACTTAGTATGCTTTACCGATTAGTCGCAACGTTTCTACTTATTTAATATAATGTTTTTTTTTTAATTTTTATTCAACTTTATTTATTGCAAGTAGGTAGCTCATTAAAATGATATTCTTATTATTGATATTGGAGGCTAGTTATACCTAAATGAAAGTCAATTTATTGTATCCAACAAACATTTTGTGTTACTTCAATTGGAGACTTTTTTTTACTTCAATTGGAGAGTTTTAAGATGCATTGTGGAATAATGAACAGTAGCTTTCTGTGCAACGTGCCCAGTTTCAAAGACTTTTGATACGTCTGGTTTCTCCAGTTTAATTAATTGTATTTAAACCAGAAACGCATGAGGTGTTTAAAGCATTAGGTAATAAAATTAATACTGGTTTAAGTTGTAAATAGTTTAAAGGCGTACCTAATAGTTTTTTTTATTGCTAAAGTTAATGCTGTCAACATGAAGGGTCATAAAGCGAATCTCATGATAATCTCTCATTCTAGTGATAGTTCAAAATTAGACTACAATGCCATTAAGCAAAGGGGGGATTAGACCAGATTAGATATGCATGCAATTGAAAAGAAAAGAATGAAGTACCTACTACCTATTATATTAATTTCTGAAAAGGCTTTTGCGGTGCTGCTTGCCTGTTGTGTACACCAGAGAAAATTTATTACAGTTTTTATACAATTTTAAAGGTAAATTGTTTTTTTGAATGATTTTTGTCGGCATACCTACCTTCCAACACATAAGATTATATTCTCATATTCAAATGTTCTTTTGAATTATTACATCGTTTTATGTCGTGCGGTTAATTATATTACACGAAGACATAAAAAACCGATGCGATAGAATGTTATGAAATGGAGAAGAAGAAAGAAGCAGAAAGAGATAAAAAGGTACAAAGAAACAAAAACACCTTAAGCACACAAACGATCACTTTAATCACCAGATAAGGAAAAGCTAAAGCTAGAAAGGTAAATAATGCACGATCTGTGATTTGAGGTCAGCGGCTGATGCCGTAATATTTCTGGGCTAACGGCACAGAGGCCTTGACATTGGCTTTTTTGAACATCCTACTAAAATTAATTTGTAAGTCTTGTCTGCGGTTGTCCCTGATACTAACGCTGTTAAAATTGTTAGACGTGTGATTCAAGACGCTGATGCCATTGTGTTATCGATATTTCCGTATTTCGATATTTTTGCAGTTTATTTTATTTTTATTTATTAGGAAAACTTACAGCTAGCACTTACAGATTAAGACAACGAGGAAAATAAATTGAGGGTTTTTAAAAGTTTAAATTGAAATTTAAAAGTTTTCGCTATTAGAATATTATGGAATACAAACTTAAATCGGTATAAACCGCTAAGTGAACAATACGGTAATACCATGAAATACATTAATAATAATTACAACTATAAGCATAACAATAGTTTAGTAGTAGAATAGTAAAAAAATAATTAATAGAAGAGAATCATATATATATTTAACAAACTTCGTTTTTGATAGTAATTAATAAATCCCTGACTTAGTGGCGACCGAGCAGATCTGAGATATCTGTGAGGTAAAGCAACGTTACCACTGTCGGTCCATAGATCGGTGACCCACCCTGCGTGCCTAGAAGAGCACGGTCCAGTGCCTAATCTCTCTCCGGCTGTGTCAGTTTTCAATCCCATCGGGCTATGAGAGTAATGGAATTGAAAAAGCCCTTGTATCTACGTATACACCCGTGTAGGCGATCATTATTATTATTGATAGCATTAATTATTTTTAGAGGTTCTGATGTTTTTTTTAAGGTTACAATTTATATTGGCAACCTATCGATAGTCAGTAACGAGGGATACTTCTAATATGGCTACGATTCATGGTCTGCTATGACGGCTTACTCAGTCGGGTCCTTTATTTATTAACTAATTTAGTTGAATAAGAGTAAGTTAAAAGCTAATATAAGTTTAAATTAAAAGACATAGAAGATAAATACACATTGAAGCATACGATAAAATAATTGAATAAAATATTTGTGAAACTATTTATTTTCAGCAATAAGGCAGCAAGCAAACATATGGTCGACCTATAAGTAGATACAGCTTGCAAAAGAATCATTTCTCAACTGTCTCAGGTTAATGTAAAAGTGTAGTATGTTTTTAATGACACCTCTTTGGCCTTTGAAGAAGAGTAACGGTGACCTGAGGTTAAATTAGTTGTTTGAGTTTTTAAGTTTATAATAATATGGGCTATGAATGATGATGTACTGAAAGACAGTTGAAAGGTCGGTTAGTTCAAAAACATAATTTACCTTTCTCAGACAAGATTGACACAGAACTTGTTTTGTTCTTTGATTTTGAGGTGCGTTTCACAAAAGAGCGGAACGGACCGTAAATTGACCAATGACAGTGGTTAAAATAATCCTGAGTACGGTTTCAAGCACTGTGATTGTTCAATTTATGGTCTGTCCTGCTCCTTGTCTGTGAAACGCACCCTTAGGAGCATTTTTAGTAGTATTTAGGTAACATCTAAAACGATGCATTGATGTACCTAAATGTCCGTCATCAACGTCTGTTTTGTCGTCTCATTAATAGCTTATTGTGAAAATTTACTTTAGCTTTTTGTTAGAAAATATAGACCCGCGCAATTTTGTCTGCGTTAATTCACCGGTTGAGCTCAATTGTGATACGATATAAGACTTGCTTTAAAAGCTGAAATATTTTTAAATTTGAATGTAAACTGAAAGATTCAACTGCACATTGAAGCCTATAACTAATGTAAAAAATAAATGTTAGCATCAACTGTTCTTTATAGAATTTTATAAGCTACGGGCCTTAATCGCGTAAATATTTTATTTTAAGGCTACATACCTTTGTGTATTGCCCGACGTTTCGACCGTATTGCAACGGCCGTGGTCACGGGTAGACTATAAAATTCTATAATGTGAACAAATCGCGAAAGTTTACGAGCATATATTATCAACTGTTCTTACCATAATTATACAGATAATTACTAAAACAGATAAATGTTGATTTTATAATTGGGTAGGGCATCTACGTTTCTATCGTAAACATTGGTGTCTGAAACCCCGACAGAGGCAATCATAAAATCAAATGGGTCACTACACAGTCAACCTTGAATCCGCATGACCCCTGACCCGGAAGAGTGCAACGAAAGTAGTACTACGTACAATACTTGAAAGACTTTCTCGCAATTCTGCTTGCCTGGTTAGAACGGTTTTTGTACAATTTTCAAGCCTCACTGGCTTTTACAGTGTTTTTGTTAATAACTAAACGGAATATCTTCCAAGAACACTTAAAATAATTTCTCCAATGTATGTTATGAATATATTACACCGTTTTATTATGTGTTAAAAAAAACTGGCGTGCTTGTAACCTATCTATGTCTTGGTTAGTAGAATAATTTCATGTTTTCTTCTACAAAAAGCTTTGAGTTAAATTAATGTACAAAACGTTATATTTAATTACATAGGTGATGATAGCTGTCATTCTTCCGCAGTACAATAATAATATACCGTATGTGTAATGTATTAAACGCATACAGTAAGTACGCACCGTCTTAACGATAAAAAAGATTGTGCAGGCGATAAAAAGTATTTAGCTTCACGCATATCGTTCCCGTGCGTGTTAGGTAAAACAAAATATGATGTCTCCAATTTACGTACTACCTCGCATTAGTAATTTTTTTACATTTCGTTGGGTTTTATGTGTTTGGAACTTCGAACGTGTTCAGTTCTGAAGAAAAGATTTAGATTCATTTTGTAGTTTAAATGACACACTTATTAAAAAACTAATGATTTACCTTATGATGGTTTATTCTGTGTCTGGGTGTTATTTATCTTTTATATGTATGTATTTAGAAGTATAATAAGTATATTTATCAGTTGTCTTGTATTGGTTTCCATAGTACAAGCTCTGCTTAGTTTGGGATCAGATAGCGTTGTGTGAATTGTCCCAAGATATTATTTATTATTATTTATTATTTATACACAGCGTTAAAAGAAACTACGGTTACGTTTTGTCATATAGTTAAATGAAAAAAGTTTTTAAACTAAGAAAAATAAATATAATAATTACGAAGTAATAACCATAAAAAAAACAAATCAGCACGACAGCACATTTCCACTACCATTATAAAGAAATAGATAATTATTTATTGTTTGTTTTTTTCTTAGGTACTAAGAAAGAATTACTCTTTTTGAATGAGACAACTTTTTCAGAAATAGTAATTCGTAGTAAGAAAAATAAAAAGAAATAATCCTTATGCAGACTTTACTGATATGCAACGCGAATAGAAAATACCTACACCCAGAATCAGAACAATAATTGAATTTCAGGTAGGTCGAAACTGGATCGCTTCGATTCGCAGTCATTGGTTCAGTCAGGCACCACTACTATTGCTAAAGGTTCATTTCCGTGCATCGCGGCCGATCGGGAGTCGCGCGCGGCTTACGACAAGCGACTGACGCGCGCGGCCGATGCGACAATACTCAGAGTATAAGAATGTATGGTGCCGTTTCCGAGGTAAGCGACAGACGCGCGCGGCCGACGACTGTCGTAAGCTGCGCGCACACTGTGAATATTGTCGCATCGGCCGCGCGCAACAGACGCTTGTCGTAAGCCGCTCGCGGCTCGCGATCCGCCGCGATGCACGGAAATGAACCTTAAGAATAAAATCTCTAGGCTGAGATACCCACTGATCGTTCTATAGGCGACTTTTATTATTTTCCGAGTCATTATAAACTGTCGAGGAAAATACTTCATAATAACACAATTGACATCATTCACCGCAAGCATAACTCAAAAATCATCAGTATTTTAAACCCTTCTTCCCACGAAGTCACAAAGAAAAATCATTAGTTCTATCTCTCGACCCAAAACTTTTTTATTATACAAAAAACGGCTCATTGTCAGACAAAGACCCTCATGATTTCCGTAATATATTAAATAAGATTTGTTTAACGGTTATCGGGCTTTTTTCACCATTCAATTTAGCTGAAACCTGTTTTTGCGGCTGAGCTTAAGCGTTGAGAAGTAAGTATGTCAAATTGATTGCGATTAGCTCCGCTCAGTTTCGTTCATCTTTTGTTGAGAGGAATAGAATTTCACTGAGATTTATAATCGACTAGGGTCTTAGATGTTTATAGTAACAGACTGGAGCTCGAGTAATTTGAACAATTCCAGGATTGCTGTGAGCTGATTTAGATTTATTGATACTTGTTTATTATATATTCAGGGTTTTATTCTTTTGAATGCTATTGCCATTTTGTAGGATTTAAATTACTGTTTATTGTCTGTATTTTGTATTTCGAAACAATTAAAGAATAACATTTCAAGATATACAACGTATCCTTTGCGCCTTTTTAATCTAAACAATAATCATGAAAATTGAAATCATAATCCAAAAAGTCTTATTAAAACTCTTTCATAACTGCATAAAGTAAAAAAAACGATAATGGTAACAAAGTACACAGTAGATCACAACTCTTAAACGTGAACCATCAACAAAAGAATCCATAGACAAAGACATTATAGAAAGGCTCAAAAGCTTAACCAGAAACCAAAACTCCAAAAATTGTGAAATTAGTGGCAAACTATTTCCACTACTGATAATACGCAAAAAATCATAAGATTCATACTTGATACTGGCAAAAAATTATTAGATTGCCTTTGACTCAAAAAATAAGTAAAATATTTTGAAAACAATAAATACAATACTTAAATACAAACATGAATAATGTTTGAAACTACTATTTTTCTTTACAGATAAGATTACATTCATTTGCAAAGAACAAATAACGGCTGCAAACTGACCCAGACAAATTACTTCCAAGATTATTGGCTTTAAAATTTCCTTCAAAGCACACATAAAGATTATATGAACCATAATTACAGAACGGTCTCAGTAACTGTTAAAGAAAAAGCGGCAAAGGAATTAACGTCATAATATCCGAGAGGATGAACATATAAAGTAATCGGTGATGGTAATGATTAAGCATTATTATAGGTTGCAAGACTATTTGTGTAAGGTAACAGACATGTTATATTTTGTAATTGTCAATGATATTAATAAATTGAATCGGTTTGTAATTTTATTATTGGTCCGGATAATAACAACAATGGCTGGACATATTTCTCAGGGGAGGTCACTATAATACAAAAACTACGATATCCGATGCATACGATATTAATTTAAAACGTGATATTCACAATTTTAGGTGTCGTGTAACGGCAAAAAGCTATAATAAAGTACAAGCCCTGCTTGAATTCATTTATGAAAACAACTATTTTTATGTAATCATGGTTGGTTAAAATAAACTAGCCATTACTTTTTATCGTTGCCGTTTTATAATTAAAACTCAGATCATTAAAACAGTTTTAAGTATAGGTCTAAGGAAGTTATTTGTATATACTTGTTCACACATTGCCTTCATGTAACACTTCGTCATTAATTTGTATACTTGTTTAATCCAAATGATTTTGATATAAGGTAGTATTGATATACTTTCAAATTAAATATAACGTTATAAATAAAACAACACAAACATCTTATTCATTTTATTACATTTTGTGCAAATTTATGGCCATAGTACTAACTCACTTTTAAATCAAATATCTTGTCTAATCTATGCTTTTGTACGAAAAATAGCATCAACAAATTCTACGTCACGAAGTTTAAATTTTGTTGTGTTGTCTTACTTTTGATTGGTGTTTGTATTAAGATGTTAAGTAGTGTATTTGAAGTATATAAAGAGATTGAACTTACTCTGATCGGTACTGTTTTCTCCTTGAAATCATTATAACAGGATACATCAAGAATTTTTAAAGGCTCAATTGACGTACAATATGCTGACCCAGTTCACAAGATGGCGCCCATTAAAATGGTATTACAACATAATGACAGCTATCGTGGGATTGAGGATAACATTTATTTTTTTGTTGACCATCATTAAATCGTCTTGGTTGACCACCTATGAGTTGGTGATTAATGTAAATGATTTATTACTTTTAAATTAATTGCATGAATTCAGATATCTCGTTTGTTGATTTTGGCAAGCGATATGCAGATTCCAATAAGGTTCTGTGACAAATTTCGATTTCCTTAATTTTTTCAGTATCAGGAACTATTATCAGTATTTAATCAGTCTTTAATCGTACTGGGATTCACTCATAGTTTGTTTGTTTATCTGATAAATTGGTTTATAATTAAGTTAAGTATTTGTTGGTCTAGTGGTTAGTGACCCTAACTACTAAACCGAAGGTTGTGGGTTTGATCCCCACCCAGGATAAAACTTTGTGTGATGAGCACGATGGTTTATTCTGTGTCTGAGTGTTATTTATGTATAACATGTACACATTTAGAAATATTTAAGTATGTTTATCAGTTGTCTGGTTTCCATAGTACAAGCTCTATCAGATGGCGTTATGTGAGTTGAGATATTATTATAATTTATTATTATATTAAGATATTTATTTAAGTAAATTCACGTGAACTGAAAAGGTGTTAGAATTGGGATCTATCACCGTTCGTTGGTGCAAATAAAATAGTTACAGACGATATGAGATAATTACGATTAGAACTGCGATCGAAATTTTGCTTAACGCTTCAATGAGTATGCACTGATGGTTATCCAAAAAGGAGGAGAACCAAAAACAGAGAGTGTCAAATATAATTAGCATATCCTATAAATAGTATTATGATGGAACACGAAAGTTTAAACTTTATTAAGTAACATAAATACCAATTAGATAAATTCAAAGATGCTATCAAGTAAGCACTTATAATTTATTCTGTACCTTATCAAGATAATAACAGAGTATTTATTAAATAAACCTGACAAGTTACTTCCACGAAAGCGAGATCGTAATAGGAGAGCAGCATAGACATTGAAGAGATCGTCACGCTTCACAATAGATGAATTAATTACAATTATTTCTCAATCTTACGGCTAAACTATCTAGTTAACGGTTTTGTGAGTCAACGGCATTGGTTAACTGAATTTGGACCGGTAAACTATGTCTAGTTTTGCAGATAGTTCACATGTTAATTGTTACTTTGCTATTTTATATTCCTTATGTTTCAGTTGCTATTGATCTGGAAAGTTAAGCAACTGTTTTGGCCAAAAAACATTTTTATTGTTTTCTAAAAGATGTAAACAATCATTTACTTGGTTTTACAAAATAAAAGTATTTAAAGTTCTAAACAAACTCTCGTCAGCCATATTAAAATAGCTCTTGGTTTAGGAGTAGGAATGCTAAACTGTCGTTTCGGAGTTGAATGTCTTCTTTAGCTGGGTTGAGTTTCAGTTCCATTGGACAAATAAGAATAGCACTTTTAAAAAAAAATCGTACATCCTTTGCACTAATATGCGCTACACTTCTACAGCGTAGTTGGCTAGCTTCTGCCACTGTGCGAACTTGGTTGGGATAAATTAGTAAGAATGTCAATGTCTACGTCATTAGATGGTGGAAAAAAAGGCAAAATTATTTTTTGTGCAAGTGTTCCGTTTTGACAAGATACAAGCCAATAATCTATTCACAACCGATTGTTAGCGTAGTCAACACAACAACTCATTCTCTTAAATGATTGTGCCGAATATTTTTATTTATTTGCAAAAACTTACAACTATCATGACAGTAGAACCAATATGTAACACACTTATTAAAAAGAACAATTTAAATATACAAATCACACCACTTATTAGTATCTCTTGTGACAGAGATTCATCTATTAGGTAGTGAAAATACCTACCTAATATGGTACTAATCTGAACTACTGGTACTACTGATTATAAAAAGTGAAAAGTACCTACTTATTACAATTGGAGTTTTGTTTATATTTTCTTCTTTATTATTTTTAAAACGAATGAAGGATGAGATATTTATTAAAATGAAAATTCACAATGTTATTAAATACATTAATTACCCTACGAACTTATTATACACAAACTATTAACATTATTTACAACTTATCTAGTAAACTACAAAAAAAAAGGATTGAAAAAAAAGGGGGGAGTAACAACCAGTTTAGGCGTCGAAGAATTCCTCCTCATCGATGTCAAACGGTATAGTGCCCAGAAGGCTGGCAGCATTGAATGAATGAATAATTTATTTTTTTGTGCTGTGGCACAGTACTCGAATAGAGATCACCTTTTTAGGGCTCCGTAGCCAAAATGTTGCTCAGAGACTGTTAGTGCTAGGAAGCTGTCATTTTGGATGGATACATATATTACTTACGCTGACAAAGTGGAAGAATAAAATAAAAAAATAAAAAAATAAGGGTAGCCCCCCCCACTTTACATAATTATATGGTAGGTACCTCCCCTAAATGTAAAGTGGGGTATGATTTTTTCTCACCTACCCCATCGTGTGGGGTATCATTAGATAGGTCTTTTAAAAACGTTTAGGGGTTGGAAAGACGACGTATAGATTTAAGGATGCGTTTGTAAAATATTAAGCTTTAAAGTGAATTTTTTTTTAGAGGCAAGTGTCCTCCCCCCCCTTGTCAGCTAAATGGTGGATGTTGGGTATATAAAAAAAATCGCGGTAGCAGTTTATATAGTGAAATTAAAAGGAAAACTATCAGAGCTAAGTAGGCTTTACAAGTTTACGAGTAACAGCTCATTAAATGAGAAGTAACAACATTTTCGTACAAATTCCATTGAAAAATATTATTATGTATGTAGATATAACGTTGTAAATATGAAACAAAAAGTGGGGGGGGGACTACGGAACCCTACATTGTGCATGCACTTGCCCGGTTTTTTATACCTTATGAGTGGCAAACAGGTGCAAAGTTTGTCTGATAAATGCTAAGCAGTAAACGTAGCCTATGAAGGCTAGCAACACCAAAGTTATTACTAGTATTATTTACTTTTGGCCTGATTAGGTTTACTATTTCGCATGCAATTTTCGACCTTATTAACCTTTCTTATTGTTTTTTCTTCACACTTGTGTTATCAATCAGTATCACTATCATCTATAGTATGACAAACGTTTTTATGGTTTATAACAAGGTTGAAAATTGCTTACACTAATAACCATCATTTTTTACTTTATTTGCTTCTTCTGACATGAGAAAGTAACTTTCCATGTTCTTCTTACGGACGACTAACGACGAATTTAAGAATATCTATTTAGGTACTACTATTAATTTTTTTTTTTTTAATAATCAAATGAATAGATAGCAGCAAAACTTATTGCGCAGAGAAAAAAAATGACAAATACTACATTACATTTACTACTAAAATAGATGCAGACAGTACAGGTCTGTAAGACGGGTGTAAAGAAGAATTCTATATCTGTTGACAGGATGTGTAAGCTGAGTTGATGGAGACGATGATGACGATGCGAAATTACAAAAATCTAAAAAAACTACTTGATTATAACCTATAAGTAACTGATCAAAAACATAAAACTACACTCTAGACCATGTCATGTTAATAAAAAAAACAGCCGTTATATTACTCTCTTCATTTTCCACTATTGATATACAAAATGATGTAGACACAAATGCATTAAAGCCACAAATAAAAAAACACCATCACTCAATGATCAGAAATCAATGCTCATTGTTCAATCAATAACAGAATCATTCGTCAAATCGTTGGATTGACCGACAACTCCAATTTAGTGACGCCAGAATCAAGTACTATCGATACCTTTTAAATAAAAAATATCCGTGAAAGAATCACACTTCTTAACATTTTTTATCGTTAAATAATGACTTCGCGAATCTCTTAAAGGCTGCACAATATCGATGAAATTGAAAAGTATTTTTTGCAGCAACATGAGAAAAAAGAGATGAATTAAAAAATATTGGTATGTTTCTTTCTCATTGTGGTTTATTTTTATTATTAGTTCAACTAGTTAGGAAATAAATGAGTAGTATTAGGTATACAGGTGATGAACTGAAGTATCAGTATTGTTAATTTCCATCTGTTATTTATTGACGACAATTCGCCACAATTTCAACCACAAAATTACTTTAATGAGTGAGACCAAGTCTAATAAAGAAGGTAACACATAATCGTTTCCAGACTTGAATTGAAACTGTTGAATGTTGTCATTATTATAAATTACAAAAAAAAAAAACAGCTTGACTTTTAGTTTCAAGAGATGATCTATCTTGGTTACCAACTTTGGACTACAAACTATAACACACGACAGAAACGCCATTACAATTTTACTCAACCTAATTTTACTTTAATAATACAACATAAATTTGGCAATGATTTTAAACACAAATAATATAAGGATCAATATACCAAAATGCGAAATATGATAGTCAGTTTTTTTACATGAAAGTATTAGTAATATTATTTGAGAACATTAATCACAGTATACCAACACACTTAACCCACCAGTAAAAAACTTATACTTAATGATAATATATGAAAGCGAAACATAAACATGAAATAAAGAAAGCACTAAACAGAGTTCCCAAACTTGAGGCAAGAATATTGACAGGTGCTTGTATCAGTATGATATTTTTGATATACTTGGGCGGGGCAGCTGTCAAAAGTATTGATAAATTGGCGCTTATTTTCGAATTACTACTCGTTAGGAGCCTTTTCGGGTTATGAAAAAAGTTGTGTGTCATTAGCTTTAAATGCTAAGTTAATATTTCTAAGACTCTTAATTTAATTTTCATTTAGATTTATGTTGCTTTCATTATCATCATCATTATTCACAGCTACAGTACTATATACTCTTGCATTTTTTTCTTACCTAATTTCATCGATATTATCATTTGTCTTTGTTATTAGTCTAAAGAAATATTAGGTATAACAGTTTCAAAAACAGATAATTTATGATCGTGTTTATAATGCGTATGTTTTAAATACTTGAGTTGTTTCTAATAGGACTACCATTGGTGTGGCGTTTGGGGGATTTAAGTTTAGCGTAAAATATATCTTATGTAATTTTCATCATAAATATGTTTTCTTTTTTCTATGTCTGCCTTTATTCTGATATATAAAGAGGAAGATAATATTTTTGAATTTGTTATGTTTAAAACTACTAGACCAAAAAGTAATAAAATTTATTAAATGCAACCACAGACACTAGAGTTAATACATTCGAGCACTTTGAGTTTTATGCTGAAGTCATCTCTCACAGACAGTAGATTCCAAAAACGGATGAATAAATTGTGGCTGTAATAGATGTAAATAGTCTTTCAAGATATCTATCTTGCAGAATCTAGTTAAGCGTTCAAGTAGTTCAAGTTACTTTACCAGTAACAAGTACATTTACTCTATAATATTCCGCAATTACTCACACTTGCCAGCTGCTTAGCCAGTAGGGTCGACAGAGGCCATTGTATCATTAAATGGTATTTGACGGTGATCCATCACTACTTACTTAACCTCTGGTTATCTTTTAACTGGCTATGCTACCGCTACTTTAATGGCTACACCGATTTCACGGTTACTATAATTACATATTGTTCCTGATAAAATGGTATCTATTATTGTATACCAAATAAAAATACTAATTAAATTTACTATAGGCACTGGTTCATAACAATAAAACATTAATTAAGTCTTTAATAAAACCTAGTGATTTTTAATAAGTGCATGGTTACTTCTATTTCTTCATCTATTTCTCTTTTTTTTTACGTTTTTAAACAATCATTGCCTAATTTAACTTTTGATTTACAATATCAAATTTACGTAAAAAAGGAATGGTATAGAAATTTAAGCTGTTATGTTCTAGATGACGATGCAAAAGTAATTTTGCGAACCCACTCATTCGATCAGTTCAATCAAATATTTATTTAAGAAAAAAAAATGATTAAAAATAACAAATGAATCACAGGAAGTGTAACAATAATAAAGTTAATCACATTATTGATCACCTGACGGAATGAGGTTCCCTTGCTATTCATAATCAGACCAGACACTTCAATCTACTTCAACGAACAATATTCCTGAGGTTCATTACTGTAGCCATTATACCTGTCAGTTGAAGGTGATATTAAGACAAAAATACCGTTGATCTTCTTATTAGATTGTTTAGACAGCTATTGTAATAGGATGAGTGAAAGTGCTATTCCGGTATGTATTTTTTCACTATTATTTTTAACAGATACTTTCGATTTCACAACACTAACATGTGAAGCACTCGATCAGCTCAAGTGACTTTTTCCTTCTCGATTCATTGCAACTAACGAGATAGCTTGCATTCGATTCGTGTTCGATATTTATTTGGAAAAAGAAACGATTTGACAGTTGTTAAAATTGAAATTGATTTTAAATTGACGAATCATGTATTCGCACTTATTCAGATAATGTTTCATTTATTTTATTTCATAATCAAACTATGTTATATTTATTAGGTAGCATCATATGATAAGTTGTTGAATTGACGTTCACGATGAATGCTGCCTGTTAGAAAAGGGCAAATAAAACAAACAAAAGCTCTCAAAGCCTCTATTTTTTAAATTGCCAATTTTACAACGTATTTTTTTAAATCTTATATGCAGGTAAACAAAAAACTAGCTACTATCATACACTATGTAAGAAAATTACTGAAAGTTAAACTATGTCAATCTATGTCGCTAGATTTACTGCCTAAGGCTTAAGGTATTCTTTAACTAATAGACGCAGGCTCCTAGAGAAAGTGTATTACTGACAGTACCCATTATATAGTAAACTATAATAGTACATTTGCTTTTCTCAATCTTTTTGTAAATTGTAGAAACATTAAGCCTCTTAAACAACATGGCAATATAATTACAGTAACTACAATCACTTGTATAAACGTAAACTAACTACCAGGCAATCATAAAGCCAAAATAGTAAAGCCACAATAGTATATTTCATAATGCAACCATCTCCTTAAACGGCGCCATAATCAACGAAAAACAAATAATATTTTATCATTATACTCAGACCAAAGAGTTATCTACAAATATCACCAGTAAGTTCCGTCTCTAACAACAGTACTGATAGCAATAACCGGTTAAGTTAGACCTCTATCATCTCTCCGATGTATAAAGATTTAGTTGTGGTAGATGAGAACGTAAAGAAGTGTAGAGGTCTTACAGGCTGGTTGGTTGATATAAATGGTTGGCAGATCCCAGTAAGTATTGAAATACACCTCGACATTCTTGTGTGAATATATGAGCTGCTCGCTTCGCATAGACTAATATTATTTTTTATGAATATTGATAAGCATTTTGAAATTATTATAATTATAAAGTTTTATAAGAAGGAGATAAGATAGCCACTTAGTAATTGTTGTCTCTCATTGTTTTGTAGCACTCATTACATTTCACAACAACATAATACTACTGACGGTTGATGAACTTACATCCCTTAATAACTTTACAAAATACCATTGTGATGTTAAAATATTATTCAACGTTCATTACTCCTTTCAACATCTACTTATCTGGGAAAAAAGTAATTGAAACACGAAAGCTTATTTAAAATTATAAACGTGCAACAATTTACCAACCACTTCAATATAATGATTTACAACCACCGAAAACTTTCAGAGCAAATTACGCAGAATATCAATTTTCATCTCCTGTTTGGACAAAAAAAGATACATTTTAATGAGCGCACCTTTTCGTGGAATCCGTATAATTCTTGTTATTTAAAAAATACACTGCAATATTCGCGCCAAAAGCGTGCGTTCACGGTCTGGTACAACTATCATTGTCTCTGCCCGGTGCCATTGTACACCATTTTGTTTTTATTTTGCACTCGCCACCCTGCGCTGTCATTAAACTTTTTAATATTTTTATTTGCGCACGCTAAAAACGTGAATCCTTCGCAAGAAATGCAGTGCAAGCATTTTTAATTTATATAAAAGTAATAAAACCTGCCTGCAATTTTGTTTAATTAGCGTTCAGACGTCAATCAATAAGACATCTCTTGCACTCTGTGTCAGTTCAGAGCTTCGCTGCACTAGAATTAAATTACCAAAGACATCATTCATTCTTTTTATTTCTTTTTTTTTTAAATGTTGTCACAACGTTTATTAAACGGGAATTAAGGCGTATTATTTACCTAAAAATTGAACTCTTGTTCGCTTGTGACCACGGCCGGTGCAAACTGGTCGAAACGTCAAGCTATTGAAAGGTAAACAATGCGCGTTAATTCCCGAACAATAAATAGTTATAATCATGCAACGCGAAAGTTTAAATGTTAGTTGTCACAACATTTATACATTAATGATTTTTTGCCTTCTTTCTTTGTTTACTTTTATGATTTTACAGCAATATGGATTATTTTTTCTTTAAGTTTAAAATCAGTATAAATATTTTTTGTACTGTGCAATATATATTTTTTTAAAAGTCTTAGATATTAAATTCTTGAAAAATGTGTTCAGCTTATTACAAAATAAGAGTCAGTCATAAAAATGTAAAGAATTTAATAAAAAAATTTAAACGTTTACGTCTATAATGATTATTTTGCACATAATGTTAAGAATGGAACAGATCATCTGTGTCTAGACTGCACATGATTACCGTACAGCACAATGAGGTTCGTGCAATAAGGTACCTACACTGTAAATTATGATGTGAATAATTATGGAAATCTACTCCTGCTGCTTATGCTTAAACTCAACATCTGTGTAATGCAAATTGCAAAAATAATAAAGCTAAGAATAGACCAACAGTAGTTATAAGCAACAATAAAATAGAAAGTAACATGATACGTAACAAAAATAAAAAATATTACATAGGCACGAGTACACAAATATTTAAAAGCAAAAAAGAATAACCAAACAGATACATGTAAATAAATGTGCACATTTCACACGCAACGTTTCACAAGAATTTTATTCAGAGCACTGTTCGTTTTCAATGCTATTAGTGCAGTACTAGTTAACAAATTGCTCAATTTAATAGATTTTCCTTGTGCTTATGATTTAAAGGAAACTAAAAATTTATTTTACTATCTTTAGATTAGGTAATTTGAACTTTTGTAGTGGTCGGCATCTAATGCAATTTGAATAAATACGATGTACATAAAAACAAACGATATATCTTTTAAACCTATTTACCACATCGAATTCTATAAACGGTATAGCTGCATTTCGTTCTTAATAGCTATTGTGATAGTTGACACTAAGATACAAAGTAGTGGGTCTGATCAAGCCATTAATGGTACAATAGCCTTAAGATAGCTCGATGGCATTATAGTATATTGGCAGAATTTTATGGTAATGGTAAAATGTAGTCGATGAGAATCTTTGATGTGTTTCGTGATTGCTAATGATCTGGTTGCGACACATAGGAATTTCAATCTACTTTATTTTTATGTGTTTTAGTGTCCTACTTGTTATACATGTTTTGGATTAATGTTTTCTCATAACTGATGTCTACCCAAGAGACATAAGCCAGAGACCAACCAACTACGTAGTATACAAGTATGTGCTCAAATATAAAATATGCACCCCTGTCCTTTATCTCATAGTCCGTAGTTCTAGTCTCACTTTTATTTAGAAGATTAGACGCATGGCAGACCGCTTACATTTACAGCTGTCCGAGGCTCGGAGGTCCTCGGTGGTCTGTCGATCTGTTCCGTGGCTAATGTGTAACGGATTACTTAATGACTTAATAAACAGTGACTTTGTCGATTACATTTGTTAAGATAGTTTTATTATAAAGTAAATGTTTTATTAAAAAAACTTTTTAAATTTTGATTTCTTTGTAGCCTAGCGTTATTTTAAACTAAGCTCTAATTCCACAAGAATGACTCACAAGCTACTTAGGTAATGCAAAACATTTTGCTTTTAATCTTTCTAAATACCAGGATAAATCTACGTGTATTTATGTAGTCAGCCATGCTTAGATTTTCGATTTGAGTACTTAATATTTAGGCAACATGCCGATCTGATTTCAGAATCCATTCAAAATCTAGAAATTTTTACGTAGAAAGTTAGACTTTGGACCTACCGACATCCTTGTGAGGTACATTAACATGCTTTCGATAACGTCGGTGTCAGGACTTTACATTTTGTTTGCAAGAGTGTTAAGTTTTTTTGCTTTAATTTTGTTCTAAGTATACATGAAAAAATAGAGGCCGCGTTTGGTATTCATACTTCGTACTGGTAACCACACCACTGGGGCGGTGTGCCACAAGGTGCTATACTGGGCCATGTAAATATATTCATATCACATATTTGGTTTATTGTTAATTATTTTTACCAGCAGATTTATTACTCACGCCGTGAGTAGAATTAAAGTTAAGAATATAGTCATTTGTATTTGTGTTGGAAATAAGAAATATGTGGTGTGAATAAATATCATAGCCATAGCTCAGTTAACAAATTGCCACCAGGCCAGCATTACCTTGCTGCCTGCTGTTTACAAGTAGTCGACGGGTGGTCTACTAGACGATTTCGCAGTAATGCTCACGTGTTCCTATTTAAATAATATTTTCTCGTTTAATCCGCACTAAACTGAAGCAGAAATCAATATAATTCAACGCGATTATTATAATAAGCAACGCGTTAACGACAAAGTGTTCGAAATCTATAAAAAAAAAGAAAGTAATTTGTAAAGACGTCAATTCATAAATAACTTAATTCAACATAACTCTTAGGTCTAAAATGAGGTAAAGCGATATACTCCAGGTCAAATCGATTATTATGAAGATTGAAATGAATAAATTCACACCTCTCAAAATCTCAAATAGTCCATTAAACATTTGAAACTAATTTTCAATTACAGTTATGACAGTCAACTTAAAGACTTATTTTAATATAATATTTTAATTATTTAAAGATCTGAGCGCCAGTCAATTAGCTCCTTGTTTTTATATAGTGCCTACGAAGACCATAAAACTTAAAAAAAATATACTGTGTATATTTTATCAACTTGAATTCCCGTTCGTTGTACTTATCGAGGATATTTACAATGTTTCGTAACAAACCAAAGATAAATCCTTATTAGACAAAATAGACAATAGTTCTAAACTTCCGTGAGCTTATTAAGAAACAAACAATACTATTATAAATAATACATTACCGATTATTCACAACGCTACAAGCGAGTGCATAGAGAGCACTGACCCTACCACTGCTGTACCATAATTGAATTCTAACAAAACTATCGAACCGATAAATCTATACTGTATAGCGCTAGCTGCTAAAACACAGTACTCTCCTTACTTTGTTTCATATTGTTTCATATTGACATCATTTCTACTATCACCATTTCAAATTCATAGGTATAATATCTGCTAACTAATCTCGGTCATGACGGTCCATTTCGTCAGAGAATAGCCACTACGCAAGAGATCTATATTAAAATTCATAAATGCATTATCTATTGCCTTGCTCTCATAATTTGATAGATATTTACCGCCGCTGATTTTTAAAAAATACTTATAGGTAAATTTTTTGGGGGTGTTATTTCATAAATATACGAAAAAAGTTAAAGTAAATAGAATTGGATCGGATTCGATACTCTGGATCGGAAAAGTGGCTTTGTATGTCGTATTACAATAAATGCTGCACCGATAAAAGCGATTAATTTACATAAAATGTTTGCAGACCGATTTTGGTCAGAAACAGAATCTAAAATTTATAAGACCCAGTTCGTTCTGTATTGTGATGCAAACTTAGTAACGGAACTTTGAAATAGGTACGTAAAGAAACCTAACATCTGATTTAACTTACGCAGATATTTTCTAAAGACTTGACTGACTTCATTATGGGACATTAAAATTATACAATCTAATAATTAAAAGGTCTCCTAAACGATTTCGTTGAAAACAATGTGGCCAAAGTAGCCAACTATGCAGCACATATTATATGCACAAATGTGTGCATTCTTAAAAGAAGATGGAACAAAAATCCGTCACAATTGGAGACCCAACAAGAAGACCAAGTCCAACGTTTAAAACAAACGGTTACTCATCTATGGCTCGAGAGTTGCAAATTTGCTTAACCCAGCTGATCTCTCGGTCTCTCGGACTGAGTCACATTATGAATGCCATAAAAAATAGTAATTGTAAAAAAAAATGTTAGTGAATTAATGGTAACAGCTTACCATTAGATGAGCTATATGCTTACTTGCTATGTTACTATTACAAAATATTATAGTTCTTGCCTTCACATTGTGCTCTCAATTCAATTGAAAAACATCAGTTCCTAAAATGATAGAAGTTTTTATCTTAGTTAATGATTTCTGCTACAGTCCGCTCGTTAGCAAAGTAACAGTTTCTCAATTTCATATACCTAGAAGAACTTTTATGTATGGTTTTCCGGCAAAAAATACTAGGAAGTCAGAAATATGTGGCAAGCATGCCATAAGATCGTATCTTGAATCTTGCTACACTTCTTGATGCTTCCACTTTTTTTAATAACGAGAAGGTCAACGTACCTGTTAATGAGCAAGAATATAATGCTCTATAACTAATCAGTTAACTAATCAACCAGAAAATTAACCGTCTCATTTTGGATGCAAGAAAAATGTTGTTACCAGCAATTATCTCATTAAACCAAGTAAAAAAACGCGTTGTGAGATCTCTTAAAGATCTTAAAAGTGAACCGATACTTGTATCAACTAAATTAGTTAATCGAGTGAATAAAAAATACGTCAACCTGTTCTGTTTTGTCTCGTTAGCGTCAATCTTAGTATTTAATTATGTCACATTTGACTTGGCTTTCTCTTAAGAAGGGCAGAATGATTGTGTTGCCGCTAGGGCTTGCAATCGAATATTTGAATTAATGTAGCCACCCAATGTAATGAAGAAACTTATTAAGAACTTTTGGATTGAGACGTCACACCAAAAGTTAATCTCATCTTAATTTCGCCTTAAAGTGTAATTATTTGTTTCCCCGCGCAATCCTTTGAAATATTTGAAATTATTATTAAAACACTTAAATTAATTTGTAAACATAATTGACATAACTCATATCTTACCTACAGAGGCCATTTATGCCAAGATCTGAACTTAAATACAATAGAAACTGACAGCCATTTATTAACTTTCATTTTCACCACTTTATTTATAGGAAGGAAAGACATTAACGTTTTTTGTAACATGACACTTTATTATTTCAACTGTTTAGGATTTTTTGCGTTTCTTACTCGTAAAAATATAAAACTATTAAGTATTGTCACAGCCCTGAGGTATTCAACTTATAGAAGCCATTTAAGTTGAATACATCAGGGCTTAAAGTGATAATAAAGTAAACTATTCAATGAATATTATTGATATAGGTAAGATTATACAAAGGCACAATTTACAAAGATGACATAACGGATAATCTTTCAAAGAGATTATACATCACGACCATCTCCGTTTATCTTCGAAATCGAACCATTAATTTTATTGTATGACAGTGGTTTGCATACAAATTGCAATATTGAGCAATTTGAAGACAAAGTGCTTATTGGAGAATAGTGATATCAAGATGATGGAACTATTTTGATTTATACAGAGAATTGAGCGAAAAATTATGTATTAGTTTTGGTTAACATGAAATCAAATTTATGAAATTATTCCATAGAATCCTAAAGACAAAATAAACAGAGTTACCATATCCTTTCTATTATTATCTTCCTACCCTATGTCCCAACTATTTAGAGTATCCTAGGGTTATCATATTGAAGCAATAAATACATTAAGGTTTAATAGGTAAAATCTTTCCCCCTAAAACATGTATTAGCTGTACCGCGCAACTTCGTCTGCGTAAATTTTCCCCGTTTTTGCAACTTTTCTCATTGCTGCTCCATTCCTATTATTCGTAGCGCAATTTTATATAGCTTTTAGCCTTCCTCGATAAATGGGCTATCTAACGGTGAAAGAATTTTTCAATTCGGATTAGTAGTCCTGAGATAACCTTGTTTAAACAAATAAACTCTTCAGCTTTATAATATTAGTATAGATGTGCCTAGTTGATTCAACTAAGAATCTCAGATTCAAAAATAGCCTTAAAACAGACATTGTCTATTTTAAATTTAGTACCTACAACTGTTTTAATCAAAATAAAGCCCTTACGTTGGAGAAACCTACGCTTAGCTGAACGCTTAACGCATCTTGACGCGTTTACAATTTCAAACTTATAATGCACCCTACCACGTAAAAAAGAAGTTGTAATCGCGCGTTAGCAAAACGCGCGTCAATGCGTTAAGTTTAGTAGCCATTTGAACGTAGGCTAACTCATTAATATAATTAAAAAACAAAATAAGGAATGCTTCTAATTTACGGTACCCTATGGTCTGTCAATTATTAAAAACTTTACCAGCCATTGCATTCCTTTATAAAAACATATACATGAATACGTAATCTATCGTATGTTACGCTCAGTAATTTCTTGTTGAACTTCGTATATATTTAGACTGCAATCTAACCGTTAGATGCCTCTTCTAACACAGTTATATGTGAATTTTGTAAATTCGGCTTTAAATCTGTGTTAGCGGGATAGTCGTAAACTTTTAAATAGTGTGTCATTCTATTGAAATTGTGTTAAGATGTGCAGAGTACCTACTTACTTTCTGTATTTTGTCAGCAAACATTTGAATAACTTGCTTTAACATACAGATCACACACGTCACGTTTCTAGAGTAAAACAAGATGGCCTAAGACTATAACTTCTGAGTATACTTAAATTCACACAGAAACGTTTCTAAAGTAAAACAAGATGGCCTAAGACTATAACTTCTGAGTATACTTAAATTGAGCAATTAAATCATGCCCTACCTGTTTTGAAATTACATAGGCGTTTAATACATGCTTTGATAATACATTGTCTTGACGTAGCGTTCCCTCGGTAAGCCTATCAAAAAAAATTAAGCTACTGTAATATTGTTTAGACTTTGAAGTTTGTCATTTGCACCTTGCACTAAAATTTTGTGTAAGTTTTGACAGATGAACAGCGTCAATTTGTTTTTTTTATATTTTTAAAGATTACTAGCAATGTGAGATTCTTGGTCCCACATTACTAGCAATCCTATTTACTCCTCCAGCTAAACTCAATGGCTTGTGGTAGGAGTGGATTCACGTCGGTACCTACTATAATGAGTAGGGTTCGAACCCGCGACCTCATGATTGCGAGTCCGATGCCTTAGCCATTAGGCTACCGCTGATTCTAATCGAAGATACTGTACTAGGAACCACTATATATATATTATAATAATCAATGAATAGAAAGTTTAAGTTTGTTAATTATTTTGCCAATTAATTTGACATTTATACAGACTTTTTAGATCGGACTGGTCGTGTATCAGAAAAATGGATACCTACCAACAAACAATAAAACCCTTCAGCTTATTATCATGAGACTAGATTGAATTTCAGCAATACGGAACTCCGACTCGTTTTAATTTCGACAACTTAACTAACTAAGAATCACGTTTGGTTTAACTTAATCATTAAATAAAAAGAACCAGCTTTAATAAACTACAATGGGAAGACTACAGAAAAAAAACGGGTTACAAAAAAAATATAGCATCTATTCCTAAGATATAATTACTTTGAACACCTAATGGATAGTCATCTAAAAAGCAGTACTATAAATATCACAAATGATACATAATTACTTCGCCTGTGAGATAATATCTAGTATCAAAATCAATCGTGCGCCATACATTAACATAAGAAAGTCTAGATCGACCACCGTATACTAAAAATAACAGACATGTCTAACATAGCTGATGTTCTCGAACATGAATAAATAATACTATCGTCATTATTTTGCTTAGTATCTTGAAGAAAAATCGTTAGACAAAAGAATATATTCGATTTTAATTGGCCTTTGAAAGTTGACGAAAGCTGACTATCACCTGTATATTAACATACATTTAGATTATTTTTAGACTATTTAATTTAAGACACTGTTATTGAAAGTGTATCAAAATTTTAAATGTGCCCACTGTTAGCATTTAAAGCAAACACAAGTTTTTCTTTTATAATCTTTTATTTTTGGGGCTTTTATGCTAGAAACGTGTCAGCCCTACACTAAACACTAAACGCAAGTATTACTTCTTTACAAAAATCGATATGATCAATATTGATGACCCGCTTGAATCTTGGAAGATTGCATTACCGTCTATCGTTATTAGTAATGAATATTTAAAGTTCTTTGCCTAGAATTCCACATTGTCGAATATAGGAGTTTAGTAATACCTTACAGGCTCTGAATTGATAAAATATTAGCAAAAATATCACAAAATTACATTAAAGTCAATTAGTAGCTCCAAAACTTATTATCACCGTGTCTGTACATAATCCAGCGTATTCCATTAGTTTTATTTTAAAAACAAACGCAAAAGCCAAATTAAAGAAAAGAATAAAACACAAAACAAACAAAACCAACAAACAACAAAATCGAATTTGAATCCCTCTAATCGAATTCAATTATATAGGTTCAATAAGAATTTCACTACATGCTCTACATCCATTCAATTGATATCAATAAGTAGATAAATTAATTCTTAACGAGCATTGAGAAATTACTTGGGAGTGACCCAAAGGCCTCAATGACGCGATTAAGGCCATACATTGTGTTCATCTGATTCGTCTTCTTGTTGGTCCACAGCATTATACTACTGATGATGCATGCTTTCTAGTTTTAATGGGTACTGCTATTTATCTTTTGGGTTGGATTTTGCCTTCCCATAAATTCATTATTCTCATAAAGTCTTGGGCCTTTTCCGGCTTTATAACTTGGATCACTATTTGACCCATATGTATGGATGTACGTTTGCAATATTCTCAAAAACTACTGATTTCATCTGAATGGGTCTTTTGCCTTTCCAAGTGTATATTTTTCTTATAAGGTTTTCGTATATAAAATGTTGCTCTTGAATGTAAGACACCAGAGTTATAGAATCAGTGAAATCCCCATTAATCGGTGATTTTCATTTGAAGTTCAATTTCTTAAAATAATATTTCTGCACAACTACTATATTAGTTTTTGTCTAAGACTCCGCTTGCGTGAAGTAGATTTTATTGCAATAAATATCATTCTATTTAATTTCCAAGGGTATATCCTCTAGTTGCCCAATTTAATTAAGATCAGTTGAGACATTTAGTCGTAAAAAGGTAAAAACCCCTGACAGATTTAATATTATTAGTTTGAATCATGGATTCACTTCCTGTTGTATAATTAAAGGATATACAATAAATGTTTTGACAAAGATAAAATCTTTGAAGCTTTATGATACTGGATTTTTATTTTATACTTATCATGGATGTATTTACTTCAGTTTAATTATAATAATAATAATAATAATAATAATATGTTGGGACAATCACACATCGCCATCTGATCCCAAACTAAGCAGAGCTTGTACTATGGAAACCAGACAACTGATAAACATACTTATATATTTCTAAATACATACATAATATTATAGATAAATAACACCCATACACAGAATAAACCATCGTGCTCATCACACAAAGTTTTATCCTGGGTGGGGATCGAACCCACGACCTCTTGCGTAACAGTCGGATACACTCCCACCACGCCACAGAGGCAGTCAAATTGAAGAAGATTAAGTCCGTTTGAAGATATAAAGCTGGTTTGTGATTTTATCGTTACGTCTTTCTTATAATTGATTTATGTAGGTACTTTTTGTCTTTTCAAAATAGGCATCAACTTCATAGAATGCCAAAAAAACCATATAAAATGATATACATTTATTATTGATAAACAAAATAATATACGTAGGTATGCTATAAGAAAGTTCTACTTAATTTAGCAATTAACAAGCAAATGTGAAAAAACGATTCTGGTATTTCAGCGAAAGTTGGTGAAGACAAGGCAAAAATTTGTTTGCATTTCTCTATATCTCGGTTTATACGAAAATAAGAGATGTTTATAACGAAAGCGAAACCCCTCATTCGGAAATCTTTACTTATTTTTGTAAAACAAAACAATTCTTTGAAGAAGTAGTTGTACAATAAATAGTTGTATAGTAGTAAATATAATTATACTTGGCCAAACAAAACTAAACCACGTCAAGAACTTTAAAAAGTCAATAGTACCTACCTAACTACTAACATAAGTTATGACCAAAACAATTTGACACCACACACTACAAGCTCATAACTGTCGCATCACAAAGGCTACATTATTACTGATTATTCATCACTTGACCTTTCACAATCGAATAAAAGGATCATAATAACATCGTGAAGTCCGACAATGTACCAATTGTAGCTCAGTTGCACACCGTTAAACCAGCGGGTGATGGCAACGCCCAAGAAAAAAAAACATATTCTTGAGACTATGTCAGAACTTGACCTAAATACTTTGAACAATATGGCCAGATTTTTTGCTTCTTATATTGATGGCTCAAATCATCTATAGGATATAGATCCTTGGATTGATCTAACGGCTATTTTTTAGTCTAGTGCTAGATTTAGTCCAATATTTATTGATAGTCTTAGTGATAGATTCACTCCAATTTATTGAAGACGTTGATTATTTGATTGAGCCTGTATCTGTAGTAAAAAACTTTTTCGTTATTATTTTTAACTCTGATTGTTTTTTTTAAGACTTAAAATATTGTTTTATTTTACTTTAGGACGATGCAAACGGAAAATAGTAGTTTGTACATAACGCCATCACAATAGCTCTTGGTGAAATTAGATAAGTATCGGGACTTAATCGCGCGAAATATTTATAAGTACGAACCCTTGACCACGATCGGTACAACTCACACGAAAAGTCTTGGTTATAAAATATTATCTTAGAACAACTCACACAACGTCATATGATTCCAAACTAGGCGAAGCATGTACTATGGCAACCAGACAACTGATAAACATCAACCAGACAGACAGATTATATATTTTTAAATACTTCATTGCAACACAGATTAAATAATTTTGTTCATCACATAAATTTATCCTTGTTGAATTCAGCAAGAGCTCTAGATGGGTTAAAAATAGTGAAATCAAGAAAAAGCTACAACATCTCATATATGGATAAAGTTTACAGAAAAGTCTTAACTAGTAACACTAGTAGTTAAAGGTTATAAATTTCTAAATTCACGATGCATGAAAGTAAGTAAAGATTCTATAAAATCAACAAAAAAAAACGAAAGCTGTTTTCAGACTTGTTTTGATAACAACGACGTTTATTAGTGAGCCCATGGTAAATTGGCGTTAAAGCCTAAGCTTAACCATGAATCAATTAACCCAATTAGCCACAGAGTCATAATTTTTACCTGCAGCGTATGATTTTTTTAAAACATTAGTAAATAACCGTTCAGCCCGCCTCTTGGTAAAACCGTAGGCGATGGTATATCTACATACATTCTGACCAACCTGGTTAACATTTCTAAGCCAACGTGTGATGTTACCAAACGTTGTGATTAAAACGTGTGGTTAAATTTAAGCACCGAACAATGTATTGCAAAAGTATTGTAACCCTTCGCAGGATTCGAGTATATGGTAGCTCCAACACGGTGCTCAATTATAAAAATAGTTTTCTTTTTTGGTTAAAACCTCGCATGTCGCAAAAGTAAAAAAAAAAATTACTTAACTGCTGTGACAGTATGTAAGTAAAAACATGTAAGTAAAATGTTTCGTATTCATATAGATTACAAAACCGTATCATAAGAAATTAAAAGAGTCCATTAAAACAATTTACATCAAAGAAAGATAGAAGCCTATATCATAAAGTTTATGAATCTTCATGGTCCAGTCTTTTTTAATTACTTGGATTACCTACAGCTACAATTTAAGAAAAAAAAAACAATAAAATTTAATATGGGAAAGAGAAAGATTGACCAAGCAATGGAAAAGCCTTAAAATCCTTGGGCAACCTGATTCTATTTTTGTACCACCGGATTATACAGCTACTCTTGCCAACATTCCGATAAAAGCTGCTAGATATCCTTCTATTAAAATTACAAATCATGTGAATGTCACAAAATCAGACACCTGTACCGATACAAAAGAATTAAAGTGTTCCTTTCCTTTTATTCCCCGTAGTTCCGTGGCGGAACTAGTAGGTTTTTTCCCAATAGTTCTGCGGAACAATAAACATTTCCTTCGATGCTTATCTCATACTTAAGACAATAAATTGTTAATTGGCAAGTTCAATTTAAGTTCAACCTCTTACTAATAACAACAAAGTATTGTTTAACGATATGAAACCAATTAAATCATGATCTTTTATTTTATTATCAATGTTGTTACTGTGCCTTTGTTTTAGATTAATTAGAACATAAATCCTATTATTTTTTCTTTTTAATACGTTCTCAATTTTTACATAGAACAAGGTATATTTTATTTATGTTTATACTTGTATTACCTGAAGCATTAATAGATTATGAACTTTTTTGGTGAAATGTTTAAATTTAATATTTTTTTGTTGAAGATATGTTTTTATTTAATTTCAAAAGAAATTGAATATGTGTAGCAAACTACAGGAGAAAACTATTTTAGTTATGCTCCAAAGAAAGAAAAGTTTTTATCTATTACTTTTTGTATAAAATTATCTACGAAATATCTTATTTTTAACTTGGGCTATATTTAAAATTGCAGCTATCATCTCTTCTAATAGCAGAAACATCCGTGACAGCACTTGATGTACATCATAGATTATCCATGGCTTTCTATAAGCACAGATGTAGGTAACGAGTGCGTATGCAAAACACGTTTGTCACTTGAAAAATAGGTACATTTAAAACGGAAAAGGCAATTTACATTCATTGCAAACACGGATTTATTACTTTTTTTTCGTGTGTTGAAATGTTATTTTTCCCGTTCTTATTTTAAATTTCTGCAAAGTTTTGCATTGCTTATATTTTATCTATACTTGATTCACATGGTAATGAATACGCTCTTTTATAAATAAGTTATATTCGGTGTCATTAATATGGATTAATTACCTTCATTATTTATTTATATTGAAACGGTTAATTAGCTGTAGTATAAAACTAATCATACAAACCTTTTTACTGCTCAACCTAAAGTCATTATTTTTAATGAAGATGGGCATAAAAATAAAAAAAAGTAAACTTACTCAAAATTATTCCCAATTCCCGCGTCAACACACAAACACCAAGTTCCAGCAATTTCAAATATGGAATTAAACGCGATCGAAACTGGGAATGCGTGAAGTACGTGCAGTCCCATCCACGGACGCGTCGCGACTGAGCCAGTGTCCGCTGCGCTGCAAGCTAATATATCTCGTATACTAGTTTTCATCGTCTTTCACTGGTTTAGCTTCGAGCCGACGGCACAACTTTCTGGGTTAATGAGGAGCCTGACGGAGCCCGCGCTTGCCGGTTTTCTACATTTTCGAATACGCGTTGGGCGCTTGATTTCGAGATTCGATCTCTGCGTTGCTATGCACTCCTGGTACTTGAACGACGTATTATTTACAAAAAACGAAGAAAGCTTTTTTTGTCATTTTTAATTTTTTATGGATGATTAAGCTTTTTATAATTGGGGCCAAGGCCAATTATTGACACCATATTCCATTTGATTATTTAAAATCAATAATTGAAGATTATTAATTTTGCGGAAGTCTAGTACCGATTGTCATTTGGCTAAAGAATTACAATCGGTTATTAGTGTTATTTTTATTGGTTTGTTTATTACCGTTATTATTCTAGATTTATTTTTTCATTCTAATTTAAATAGGTTTGCTTCTTCTATTCGGGGTCCCTAGTCTACAACTTCTTTTGAACGAATATCGTATCAAAAATTACCTGCCTTGGTAACAAAGCTGGAGTCCGTACGACTGCTATGGTCGTGGGTTTGATTGCCACACGGGGTATCACTTTGTGTGATCTAATAATTGTTGTACTTTGTGTTAGTGAATTGTATGTTTATAAATTCCCCTGCGGTGACAAAGGGCTAATATATATTTAAAGACAACTCCCGTAGTCATATTCTACATTAGGATGTACTCTAGAATGTCTAGCGTCATTTTTCTTTTTTGTTTTGGTTTGAAAGGGGTCCCACATTACATAGTAATCCTATAAACCCCTCCAGCTAAGCTCAATAGCTTGTGTTAGGAGTGGGCTTACGACGGTAAACCCGCACCCTCACGATTGCGAATCCGCCGCTTAGCCAATGAGCTACCGCCGCTTAAAAAGCCAACTTATTTTTGGTTTTCGTTTCAAATTCATTTCGTCATGAACCTGTTTTAATCAATTTTGCAAACATGTTAAAAATATTTTCGCACGTGTGACTGTACAAATGATGACTGGACATTTAATACACAAATAGTAACACAATGTAATGGAGTTTCATATTTCTACTTATATCAATAATGATTCCACTAATAAATGCAAAAGATTCAATGTTTGTTATTTAATCACATAAAAATTATGATTTGGGTTAGAATTTACAATACCGTTTGTAGGTTGTAGTAATTTTTTATAGGCATTTCTGGCCAATTAATTTATTAACACAATAATTGCATTTTTGAAAGAAAGAAATATTGGGGTTAAAAACATAGTCCTGATAGATGGTTCGATTCCAGCCCCGGTGTGGCATACGGAAGTCTCGGGTTTGATTCCTGTTTCAGGACTTCAAATTTTTCTAGCTTTAAAAATGCAAATTGCCTATATTAACACTTAGTCCGTCGTACGTCTAGCGAACAAATTCACGACAAATCATCATGCCACTGCAGACCAGACACCTGGGGGCTTAGACAAGGTACTACATTCGTTCCGTGGCGAATTCGCAAACGCCGTTCTAAACGTTCGCAAAAAAAATAAAATAAACAAATGTTTATGGTCTGCACTGCAAACGTCAATTTTTTTACAACAATATTTTTCCATTAACTACATCGCTATTTGAATGTGACTTTGTCTAGGCCCCCTGTATGTCTGCCTGATAGTTGACCCCGAATTTAGGGTGGTAAAATTACGTATTAATATAAAAAAAAAACTTGAGAGGTGTCAAGGGACACCCGGATGGAACGAAGTTCTTATCTTAATTTTTTTTTATATAATCTTCGCAACACCACACTGTTCAATGCAAAATAGAAAGACGAAACGAAAATAACTTACAAAAAGACGATTGTATACCGAAGGCTCGAACCCACAACTACACAATTGTCACCAATACTGTGTACCGAATTTATGCCTCTAGACCAAATCGACAGGTGACTTCTTCGTCAAATTGGATGTTCATATCTTACGCGCACGCCGCACGGCTTGTGTGTGTCAAAAAGTGTCGTTACAACTTTTCGTGAGATTTTTTTCCGTCTTTCCGTCAACCCCCTTTCACAACGACATGAGCGAAGCATACGGTTAATGCTAGTCATATGCTAATAGTAAATCCGAACGGTACAGGGTAATATTATCACATAGGCATAAACATATATCTCAGGTAGGTGGTGCGTAACACTCCTAGGTTACAAGGCTGATTATAAACTTTACACGGCTAGAAGAATATTGCACGACTTTTCCTGTAACTACCTGTAGTTCGTCTACCGCAAGACCGGTCTTATGGTGGATTTACACGCTTCGAAGCGACATTCAATGGCTACGAACACGAGCGCGATTGTGCAAACAGGCGTGAATGTGCTCGGCTGTTTGTTTACGGCTTCTTTGAACCACCGGCACGTGTCGGGCTGCTTGTCGAGCTGCTTGCCGTAGCTGTTAGTATCTGGTTATATATTATTCACCTCGTTGCAATGTGTCCACACTTTTATTTGATTGCCACATAAGCATTATAGAAGGTTATTCTTCGAATAGTGCAAACACCTCAACAGGATTTTCACTTCAAGAAATCACATCAAAATAAGAAAATAAAAATATTGAAAACTTGCAGAGTTATAAGCCATTATAGTTGTCGTGTGTTCTTCGCGCTATCGTGCTCATTGCGACCCGTAGTACGTATCGTTATCGTTGGCATCTTTTAAAAGAATGTTGAAGGATCACTATCTTTCTAATTAAACTCTTAATACGCATTAATTTATTAATTCCTTTCTTTTAAATTTTGATATTCATAAATTAATTTCTTAGTTAATTATTTACACTACCCCCATCTATCACTTTACTTGTCTCTTCTATCCATCCAAAGGTTGCCTGGAAGAGATCGCTCTTAGCGATAAGGCCGCCCATTGTACCTAATCTAAGTTATACAATGTATACTTTGTTTTGTTTTTTTTTGTATTTTCGTACAATAAAGAAAATTAAGGGAAGATTGCATTTCATATCAAATTGTGAACAGGATTTGGAGTGTTAGAATTATAATGAATTAATTAATGATTGATAAATTAATTAACCAAAAAATATTGTGTTACTGATTCTGAGCAAACTACTTTCAGGTTTGCACTATACCAAGAATAACGTTGTATAAGTTAGCAATAATTGATTAATTCGATTAAAACGCATTTTTAATCAAATTAAATTTTAAGTCACGTCTTGATTACTTTTCGCGGTTTTTTAATGCATTAAGAGGGTGATAATAATATAAATCAAATCACATAATTTGGTGGTCTCATAACCATTTCGGTGACGGCAGCCAATCTCATTATAATAATAATATCTTGGAACAACTCACACAACGCTATCTGATCCCAAACTAAGCAGAGCTTGTACTATGGAAACTAGACAACTGATAAACATACTTATATATTTCTAAATACATACATATTATAGATAAATAACACAGACACAGAATAAACTATCGTGCTCATCACACAAAGTTTTATCCTGGGTGGGGATCGAACCCACGACCTCGTGCGTAGCAGTCGGATACACTCCTACCGCGCCACAGAGGCAGTCAACTACACAGGATACATTATTGATTACAAATTTCCCATCGATAGAAAATCCGATACAAATGGAGAGAGATTAGGCGCAAAACCGATGGCTTAAAGTCCCCTGCGAATTAAGGGGGGCTTCCTATATGCAGCGAGAGTGGTTTCGTCGCTTAACCTTGCATATATCTCTATTTGTGCGTTATTTTGACATATTCTTATTTAATTCATGTGATTTTAGTCATTTTTATGCTCAAGCATATTAAAGAAACATTGCAATTCACACTGACTTTAGATAAAAATAAATCTCACATCGGCCACGTTCGGCCGGCAATATTCAGATATCCGGCTAAAAGGTTGGCCGAATATCTGGTATTCGGCCCAACAGCTATCAGTTTCATCTCTAATACAAACAATAAATTCACAGAACACAAAGTACACCTAGACGGTAAGCGGCGGTAGCCTAATGGCTAAGGCATCTGTCTCGCAATCGTGAGGTCGTGGGTTCGAATCCTGGCCATTATACTACCGACGTGAACCCACTCCTAACACAAGCCATAGAGCTTAGCTGGAGGGGTTAATAGGATTGCTATTAATGTGGGACCACAATCCCATATTGCTAGTTATCTTTAAAAAAAAAGGCTCACACAAAGTGAATCACACAAAGTGGAAATCTTACCTTGTCTAACACTAACATGTAGATAATGATATGATGTAGATATTACACAATTAAGAGAAAGTCTTTCTCTAATAAATTCTTAAGGAAAAGAAAGGATTACAATCCTTAGTAAATCCTTACGCGTCAAATTACAACACTCTTTAATTTAAGCGTTTTCTACGTAATCAACATAATCTAGTACCTACAATGAAGCTGTATACAGGATGATTTATATACTAATAACCTCCTCCTCGTGGCTTCTTTACATAACACCAAATAACTTAGTAATGTGGGCTGATATGTTCCTAGAATAAAAGCCCCAAAAATAAAAGATTATAAAAAAAAAAACTTAGTATTGTCAGCTTAACCACAGGTTTGTAACTTGTAACGCACCTACAGACTATGTTACAGAAGTAAAATCATTGTTTATTGTGAAGTTTAGGTCCTAAACCTGATAAAAAAAAGCTAGTTTACTCCGGGGTCTCTCTGACGTGCGGTATGACAAAAATATGTAGGCAATAGGTAGTTAAGAGTACATAAATCTATACTAATATTATAAAGCTGAAGAGTTTGTTTGTTTGAACGCTGTAATCTCAGGAACTACTGATTTGAATTGAAAATATTTTTTTTTTATGGGTAGCCCATTTGTCGAGGAAGATTATAGGCTGTATAACATCACGCTGCGATAAATAGGAGCGGAGCAGCAATGAAAAATGTTGCAAAAACGGGGATAATTTACGCATACGAAGTTGCGCGGGTCAGCTGGTTTATAATATTTTCAAAACTGATATTCAAAAGTTATATTGTGTAATGTAAAGAAACCACAAGCGGGAGGTTCTTAGTATATTAAAGATCAGCCTGTATAAGTTAATAAATACGTGAGTAATAGTGAAGTCATAGTCTTACTATACCTAACCCTTAAAGAGAATAGGTATACGCCAAATAGTAGGTGGTAAATGACTTATTAGTTATATTTCGGGACTTAATCGTGTGAATTATTTAAAGGTACGAACCTTTTATTTACCAGACGTTTTCAGTCGACCCGTGACCACGATCGGTGCAATTCGATCAAAACGTCGGGTGAATAAAAGGTTCGTACCTTTAAATAATTCACGCGATTAAGTTCCGAAATATAACTAATATGTATAAAAATCGCAAAAGTTTAAAAACAATAATGGTAAATTACTTGTTGGTCTAGTACTACTAACTCGACACCTCCACGCGTTCCTTGAAGACAGGCGGCCGGATGGACGGACACCAAAATCATCCTATAAGGGTTCCGTTTTTTCCTTTTGAAGTACGGAACCCTAATAACAATGGACATTAGACGCAGGAATGGCCACTTAACGTACTGTTTTCAGAAAACAGGCGCTATCTGTGGTACTATCGTAGTTCATGTTACCACAGTTGATTCAAAAGTAACAAACATTTTAGAACCTCAATAATTGCTCCATCAATCGTATCATGATTAATCTCTGCCTATGATGTTCAGTACTTCTTGCGCTCTAGCTCAAAAAACTAACGACGGCTCCACGCCAATGTTAAGACGAGCGTTATTTGAAAACCACGCGCTGGACGAATGGCGCTTGGGCTTATGCCGCGATGTTGGGGTAATCGTATGGTGCAAGAGGATACCTAATTGTAGATAATTTATTCTCTACCAAGTAAGTTGAACAGTAATTAATAAGTGATTATCGTCAAGCTGAATATTATTTTTCAGTAGTATTATTGCTTTAATACGGGCTATTGAATTATCAGATAGCCGTATGCCGTGTCGTTGAATTTGAGTTTTCTCAAACTTCTTCTTCGACAATATGGCTGTAGATAAGCCATATTGTACTAATATTATAAACGTGAAAAGCTTTTTTGGTTGTTTGTTCGTTTATTTGTTTGTTTGAACGCGGTAATCTAAACTGTTAGATAGCACATTTATCGATGTCTATATCACGCTACGACCAATAGGAGCGGAGCAGCAATTAAAATTATTAAATTATTTTTGTTCCAAAAAAGGTGACGAAGTTGCGCGGGTCAGCAAGTCGTATATAAAACCGGGCAATCACAATTATTGTAGCTTTAGAAGTGGGCTTTCAGATGTTTTTGTTTAATAATATTTTACAACGTTATGTCTACTTAATAATATTTTTCAATGGAGTTTGTACGAAAATTTTGTTACTTCTCACTTGACCAGCTGTTACTCGTAAACTTGTAAAGCCTACTTAGCTGTGATAGTTTTCCTTTTAATTTCACTATATATACTACTACCGTAATTTTTTTAACTAACCTAACCCAAGATTAACCATTTAGCTGGCAGTGGCATTTGACTCTAACAAAAACTTACACTTTTAAGCTTAATATTTTACAAACGGATCCCTAAATCTAAAAATTGTCATCCCAATCTCTAAACGTTTTTAAAATGATACCTTACAATGATACCCCACACGATGGGGTAGGTAACAAAAAAATTACACCCCTACTTTACATACATGTAGTAAAAAAATATAATTTTTAGATTTTATTCAAAGAGTTTTGTCACTCGGTGACACGTCACACCTCATGACACTCCTATACAGACTAGATTACAATACAAAACTAGACTAATTTAACTAAGACTACGATACAATACGTAAATATATGTTAATTTTGTTTTGTTTGAGGTACTGACAACAATTTACACAGTACCCAAGCCTCCTCCGACATGGGTGAGGCCAGAATTGTATTACATATTCCCACATACTATCTACCCCTCTAACATTTAAGCTGGCGATCATTGACATTGCGGTCACATCCCATCAAAACATGTTGGATATCGTTTTGTCACCGTAAACATTTATCCTAGTTCACGATATTTTGTCTCCAGTAGAAGTTTTTTAATTTTGTGCCACTGAATGAGAGACGATTATCTGTCGGTCGAGAGCCTGTCAGTCCTTACTATGAAATGAGCATCAATCAAAAGAAGGCAGGAAGACGCCTTCAAGTGAAAGTATGCAAAGTTGCAGACTTGCACGGAGCTCCTCATTCTGAGACATTAGTGCGTAAGTCTAATTTGGCCAATAAGTACACTTGCTACACAAAACACAGTAATGTCTTTGCAACACTACTTTACGACTCTGCATATTTTGAGTGTGTGGTTATTGTTAAATTAATGTAGATGGGTAGTATCATAAGTCAGCGTGTAATTTTATAAGGAAACAAATAGCATAATCTGTGTATCACGCCACGGAAATGACAAGCAGACTTTTATCAATGCAGGTCACTATGTATAAATATCATATTAAAAAAGATGTGTTAAATCACTATTTTATGCTGAAAAGGCACATAGCTTGGTCGCCGTAAATATTTACCGTAGTTCACGATATTTTGTCTCTAGTAGAAGTTTTTTCATTTTATCTTAGGTCGAGAACCTGTTGGTCCTTACTATGAAATGAGCGTCGATCAATAGAAGGTAGGAAGACGCTTTCAAGTGAAAGTATGCAAAGATGCAGACTTGCACCGAGCTTCCTCATTCTGAGACATTGGTTCGTAAGTCTCATTTACCCAATAAGTACACATGCTGCAGTGCTCTTCAACCAAAACACACTAATATCTTTGCAACACTACTTTACGGATGATTACCTGACTCTGCATTAATTACCCGACTGTAAGGATGAGTTATATTTTTCGCGCGTGTCTTGTATGTATGTAATTTTCTTTATTACCTGATCTCACAATCCACTGAATGAATTTGACGTTTGAAAAAAAACAAACATGGCGGCTTTGAGATGTCAAAATAAAGAGGTGTGAAAAAAAAGTTGTTTTGAATACCCCAAATAAGGGTATCAAATTAAAGGGTTTATCATAAGCATTCCAAAAAGGTATAACATGATTATGACTGTAATACTAATAATATCAAACAAGTTAGTTAGCAACCATTCTTTTTTCAATATTCAATACTTGACAATAGCTGTGATAAAAGTTAGTTATTACATCGGTTACATTCTACAATTACTAAAACTATTAAATTTAAAAAAATATATATGTAAAAATAAATAAAAAACTCGCCTGCACCAAAATACGGAAACAACATAATTATAAAATTTCATGCAGTCGGAAGCACTTCACTAAGCTCATCGAGATTCATTAACGCATCCGACTGCATGAAATTATTTAATTATGTAGGGGATCTTTTTTCCATCTTTATTTTGCAGGGGTGTTTTTGCTTAATGTATTTCTAATGGTCACTTAATTATAATTTAAAAAATATAGCTTCCTTCCTTTTTGTAATTTTTAAAGCATTTTACGCTAATTTTATAGGTACCTACATATGATTTAAATGTATCCATAAAATTATATCATGTGGGGGCTAAATTCGATTTTTTTCTCGATGCCAAAGTTGATAACGGCTTAGGGCCGGTACCCCTAAGGTCACGGGTTTACGTCCCGCCTAAGATGATTTTATTTCCATACATTTCATTAGCTTCCTTCCTTCTCCATATAAACGTTAGATATGTCAAATGTCACGCTCCTCTGCAGGCGCAATATTCTTAAAAATATGATCCAAAGATTCCGGTTCACATTTTAATATAGATACAGGGTGTAACAGAAAGGCGTGAAGAGCGGCAGCAGCCTTATGGCTAAGGCATCTGTCTCGCAATTGTGAGGTCGCGCAATAAATATATCTATAATATAATATAATAATATAATATAATATCTTGGGACAACTCACACAACGCTATCTGATCCCAAACTAAGCAGAGCTTGTATTATGGAAACCAGACAAATATAAACATACTTATATATTTCTAAATACATACTTATTATAGATAAATAACACCCAGACATAGAATAAACCATCGTGCTCATCACACAAAGTTTTATCCTGGGTGGGGATCGAACCCACGATCTCTTGCGTAGCAGTCGGATACACTCCCACCGCGCCACAGAGGCAGTCATCTATGATATGTATGTATTTAGAAATATAGTATGTTTAATAGTTATTTGGTTACCATAGTAGAGGCTCTGCCTTAGTTTGGGATCAGATGGCGTTGTGTGAGTTATCCCCAGATATTATTATTATTTATATGTTTTTTTTTAGTTTTAATTTATGACTATATAGTCTACTAGCTGTCGCCCGCGGCTAAACCCGCGTGGATGTCGGTTATCGCGATAAAAACTATCCTATGGGACTCAAACTATCTCCATACCAAATTTAATCTAAATCGATTTAGCTGTTTGAGCGTGAAAGCTTAACAGACAGACAGAGTTACTTTCAAATTTATATTATAGTATGGATATGCAGGTTGATTTCTGCCATGGTCAAGTATTTATTGGAACAACACTATAATTGCATGTATTTTTACATATTAAACCCGGAGCTGTAAAAATAGTGAAAGGTCAGTCTGCCAATATTTTTACAACTCAATCGATGTTTCAAATACAGCTTCTATTAGTTACCTTCATTGGCCTAGAGACCAGAACTGCGCCATAATCTCAGAAAATTGACCACTCTCTAGAAAGAGACAACGCTACTTTATGAACAATACCTACCTGTCAAAGACCGCAAGAGTTTTTACAATTCAAGTTTTTTTGTCAATATTTTCTTTTTAATTGAAAGGGGTGGCACGGTCCAGGTCTGTACATCAATGTTTGCCTTCAAAACATTGGCCTAAAGAAAAAAGCAAGAAATTGGATATAATAAGATTGCAGACTATTTTTTGTAAGGAGTTCAATATTTGTTTCATACTAACTGAGCGCAACTTTGTCTGCGTCAATTTTCCCCGTTTTTGCAACATTTTTCCTTGCTGCTCTACTCCTATTGGTCGTAGCGTGATGTTTTATAGCCTATAGCCTTCCGCGATAAATAGGCTATACAACATAAATTTAAAAATTCAACTCAAACTAGTAGTTCCTGAGATTATCGTGTTCAACTAAACAAACAAACTCTTCAGCTTTATAATATAAGTATAGAATATTAGTCAATTATGGTTATGTACTGGTACTCACATAACGTGACTTGGACATTTTTATTGTTTTTCAATTTCATTGCATGAGCGTACGCCTTTTTCGGGGTAGCTTTTTGTAATTGTAAAGGTGTTTTTTAAATAAATGATTAAAACCCGGTACCCGGTACTTTGTAGGTACTAACTTTACCTAAAGTATTTTGTACCTTTTACGAATCCAGTGGGGGGGGAGTAGTTTACCTCCAAAATTACCCCATTCCTTGTTTTTAAACTTTCGCCCTTTTACGATTCCAGTGGGGGGGGGGGAGTAGTTTACCTCCAAAATTACCCCATTCCTTGTTTTTAAACTTTCGCGAATTTTATACTTTAATAGATATATTTCGGGACTTAACCGCGTGAATTATTTAAAGGTACGAACCTTTTATTTACCCGACGTTTCGATCGAATTGCACCGATCGTGGTCACGGGTCGACTGAGTCGATTGAGGCGACCCGTGACCGCGATCGGTGCAATTAAGTCCCGAAATATATCTAATTACCCCAATCCATCTGGGTACTCGTATGATTCAATGCTTTGAGTGTTGTGCACTCAATTGCTTGCAGTCAGCCTCGATCATAATAATCGCAGCGGGATTCAGGACGAGTTTTCTTCTAATTCTATCGATATTATATGCATGACGAATTATACATGGAAGGTAGTAATTTTAAGTGGCCATTAACCGCATTTGGTCTAATGATTGGTGATAAATATAGGTAGATACTTACTATAATTTTATTTGTGTCCGTGACTTGTATGTTTGTAAAGTCCCCCGCGACACAGGGCTTGTACCCTACTGCGGGAGTTGTCTTTAAAAAAATATATATTAATATAAAATGTAACCCGTAATTTTTCTATTTGGTCCGAAAGACTGCCCATGGAGTCATAAACTAGATTATGATTTTGCGTCTAAATTTGACCCTGGTTCATTATTATTACAATTTTTAACTTCTTTGGTTGTTTTTTAGGGTTCCGTAGCCAAAATGGCAAAAGTGTAAAGGTGTCTTGTAGTAGCCGCTACTTAAACGTTTCAGTCCATACATGTAACAGAAGCTGAAAAATCTTTTTTTTGTGCAAACGTCTACGTGTGGCACACCATTCGTCAGGTCTTTTAAAAACATTTTAAGGATTTAATAAACTTTATTGATTAAGTGAATATTTTTGGAAACAGCTCTGTAAGTTGCATAAATCGTGTCCCCTTATCTTTTGAACCGTGAGATAGAGACCAAAAAATATGAAAAAAATCAGAAAGATAGCGCTTAACAAATTCTTTGAGCTAAAATTATTTTGGACATGATCGGATATACCATCATTGAGTTATTGCAGAAAAACTGCGTTTCTCAACAAAAGGGCATAAGTGCCATGAACATACGCTTCTGGGGCAATTATTCAAATCAGATTTTTTTATTCGACAACTGCTCCAAAACCCTACACTGAGCATGGTCCGACATGCTCTTGCCCAGTTTTTATTACCCGACTGTAAAGAAGGGTTATGTTTTTTATTTTGTTTCTATTTTAAAAGTCTACCTAATTTCGTTTGGCAGATTGTGTCATACACGGGGTAGTGTGTGTGTGTGCAAAGTGTATTTAAAATAACGGTAGTGTATACGTACCTATGTAATATTAATTTTTTTGTAATGTATATTACTCAATCATTTTTGTTTATATCTTCCTACACTCCTATACACCGTGATTCTGTGGTCGTTTTGGAGCCGAAAATGTTGAACTCCATATCAATAAACTAGTCCAAAAAAAAATATCATTCATCATTTATATGCTATTGCATAGCTTCTATCGCGGGCCTTGAGCGTGGAGACCGAATCCAGAAATTCCGTAACGAAAATAACCTAACACCCCCCACTCCGACTGACACAGGGGTTGATACTTTTTAGTTTTGCCATCTATCGATGAATAGCAGAACTTTTAATGACTTTTTTTTTAATTTAAAAAAATAAAATAAAGAAAAAAACATAAAAACATTTTTTTTAACTGCTTTTTTTAAATTAAAAAAAATCATTTAAAAAAAAATTAATAACATTTGTTTTTTTATAATTAAAAAGAAACTTTTTAAAAAAAATTTTTTTTTTTTTTTTTTCATTACTTAAGTTGATAAAAATGCTATGCAATAGCTTTACCGCGGCAATCCCCGAGTGCCACACATTTTCTTTCTTTTTTTTTAATTTCCTTAATTTTCGGGTGGTGGATAAATGTGAATGTCATCATTTTATGGTCGTAGTACCTTCTTTTATTACGTGATAAAATTCGAAATTCTTTATTTACTTAAGATGCAAAACAACTCTTGTGGTACGTCGGGATTCTACATGTACATGTAATGCCAAATTCGCAAACAACAGGTAAAGCCGGAGAAAAGAACCTGGCAATAAAAACTCGCGGCCACTCTTTTCAAATTGCCAATTTTACAATATTTGAATGTTTATAAACTTGATATGGGGTGCTGCGACTAATATACTATACACCATGTTAAAAGACTGATGCAAATTGTATTATCAAAAAGTTGAAACATGAGATAAAGTTACCAC
Source organism: Herminia tarsipennalis (assembly GCA_945859575.2). Lineage (NCBI taxonomy): Eukaryota > Metazoa > Arthropoda > Insecta > Lepidoptera > Erebidae > Herminia > Herminia tarsipennalis. The sequence goes on along the minus strand of OX243849.2, from coordinate 17,797,832 downwards.
AAGTGCTTATTTATTTTCCGCAAACGACTACAGTCCTTCTATACCTGTATAGAAGGACTGTAGTCGTTTGTAGTTGATTTTTAATAGACTAATAACCTCCCGCTCCTGACTTCTTTTCATTACACTAAATAAATTCGTAATATATTTTTTGGGAAAAAAATACAAATTAACCCTTCACCAACTACCACCTACTTTTGTCACACAACCATTATTTTACCACACATTGAGAAACCCCGGAGTAAAATCGATGTTTCTTTGTCAGGTTTAGAGCCTAAACTTCATATTAAACAATGATTTTAGTCCAGTAAAATAGTCAAATATTTTCTTAACCTGATATTACAAAGTTATTTAGTGTTATGTAAAGAAGCCACGAGTTGGAGGTTATTATTATATTACAAATCAACCTGTATATAGACTTTAACTCTGCCTGATTTCATACTCCTCCGTCCACGTAGAATCCGTAAAAAGAGGTACACAGTTCTACTATGCGTTTCAAATGAGAAGATAATCTCGATCGCGACAACTTCACTCTGTACTTGTCAATATTGTACCGCTAGCAACAAAAACTACCAAGAGAAAAGTATGTATGTGTATTATGGTAATGGAACGGACGTAATATTTATTTTCTCTGAACTATGTAGGTACCTACGTAACATTTTTCGTTATTATAATTTTATTAGTATTCTTTATTATTTAATAAACACCAAACAGAGATAAGTAAATAGGCAAAATATAAGAATATTCAACATTTTAGTGGCCTTTCAGTCAGACGTAATATATTTTTTAACAAAAACATAATAAATAGTCAAATACAGTGCTTCTTCTATAGTTCATTAGAGTAGGTACTTCTGTGTAATACTAATGACACCGTTTGACGAATCATTTTATTGCTGATCTTACGTCATACAATGAAGTTGCAGTCGTAATGCGAAACAAAATGTCATCATGACAGTTATCAATTCATTTGAAACGCATAGTAGCTTCGCACATTAATAAAAAGATACGAATTTGTAAGTGATTAACATTATCCTTGCATTACAAATCCTGTAACAGTTTAACAATCTCGCTAGACCAAATATTCCGTTCCTCATCAGTTTTGGTTTATCTTTGTCTCGCAGTTAATTATCTAACAGTTAACTGAATAACTTCTAATAGCCGCATTGTGTACAATGCTTGTATGAACACGTGTCTCTTACTATAGGACTGTAGTTACTATTGCAGTTAATGTAACTAGTCCGGCCATAAATACTGATACATAAAAACTTTTAGTTTTTTTAGTTACTTTAGATTTATTATAAACTCGTTTATTATTTTTAAAAGTTCTTTCGATTTTGCATTTCACATATTTTTTCGTGTACATTAACAAATTACAATATAGATTGGGGTGTTAAAGAAAATAGGATTGCGGTGATCGCCTTGCACAAAGTGTGTATGGAGCCGTCGGTCATTTTCTAGACACTTCAAAAGCTTGGTATCAGCCGAATATTCGTATATCGTACTTTCAACAGATACAACAACACTTCCTCTGTCGAAGACCATAAAAGATCGGGGCGGCCGCGTGCTGTTAAAACTACAAAGGCTGATATTGCTGTTAGAATTCATCGAAATCCCATTAGGAAGCAAAAAATGTTTTCGCGAGAAATGAATTAATATGCGATTTTCGCTTTTATGTGAATTTAACATACCTAAACGAGTAGCTAGATAGACGATTTTTATAACATGTTTAGGTACCTAGTTTATTCAAACTGCTTACGGTAGCGATTGAAACTGTAACCCTAGTAGTAGCTGATCTCATGCCAGCGAAACTTTATCCAATTAAAGTTAACCAAACACAACGATCTATTGGGTACCAAGCGTTGAGATACCAACGAAGATAATTAATAACGCTGTAGTAATAGATTATAAACAAAAGTTATAAAAAATAATGTGTATTCTAAATAATTGCAATAAGAAGGTTGTAATTGGAAACTTAAAGTACAAATCCTAAATTAAAAACATGAAAATATTTTTTTAAATAGTTCAAGAAGTGGAAACATATCCATCGGTGAATTAGAGTGGATAATAAGTGTATTTCTTCAGTGGATTAAAGTTAAATACATAGTTTGATTTATTCATCTACTCGTTAACGCCCCTAAGGATTTTTATTTCGACACGAGATATAATAGGAGCTATAGGATAATTATACAACCTATTTAGATTTTACACAAATATAACTATTTTGCTGTACCTACCTACTCCAAGATAATCTTTTAGTGAAGATTAATTCCTAAACGTATTTTGGGTAGTAGATTTCTTATAGTGGTAATGAACTTGGCATTTTGGTTTTCTGTACCATTGTTTGGAATACTCAATTCTATCTAAGAGAGATGCCACACAGTTTTTAGCAACAACATTGCGATGACGATTAGTTTAATTTCATATAAATATCGATAGTATGTCATACGATGCGAAGCGAATATAACCGACTATGCAACGGGGTAAAGATACCTTAAAAATATTATAAAGTGATTGATATTAATTGAATTTGGAATTATGGTTAATAGTTAGCTTCGTTTTGACGAGACGCCCAATGTATATTATAGAACCTACGACAAATTCATAAAGTGGTGCGTTAGAGAAGAAAACAGATGTTAAACATGACAAACTTAACTTTGCCGTTGAAAAACCATTACCCATAAACATCAACCAATGCCGCAGATAGCTTACCAACTGCAAATAAATTTGTAATAGCAACAATGATATTTGTGATGCAACGATTATGGCTAGATGGCACGCACGTAAACCATGACAATTCCAGCTTGGAAATATGTTCTAAGTTCTATTGCTTAACAGGTAAAGGGTCCAGGGAGTCCAATAGAAAGGATATTTCTGGAAGGCTGTAGCATATTATGGTCGTGAAAATTCTGCCACAACGAACCCCAGGCAATAGAGATTTTGCAGAAATGTATTCTGCAAATAAGAATTTGGACGGAAAATTTGAGTCGACAGGCTCCGTCCATAATGTGCCAACACCAACGAGTGTTCAACCGGGTCGTTCAAGTGAACATTGCTGTTGTGAACCATAGTGTCGAATAAGATCATAATTGGGAAAATGATCAATGGATCACGCTATCGACAGATGTTATTTATTTTAGTTTGACTAAATTCATGTCGATTATTACTATTACTATTCTTATTATTTCTATTATCTTGAAGACACTCTGTTCTTGTGTTTTTAGGTTATACTGCACTGCACTGTTACACTATATATGTCTTAAAACAATGCAACACGAAGGGAAATTACCTTAAATATTGTACTTAGAACATTTTACTTACGTAAAGAAGGCTTCATTAATTAAATGTTTGGTCCTTTTCAGTTGTCTCACTATGTCAAGGAGAGCTGGGTAGCGTCAGTCGGACCTTTGGAAATTTTTAGGGTTCCGTAGCCAAAATGGCAAAAATGGAACCCTTACAGTTTTGTCATGTCCGTCTTTACTTAAAGACTACTCGATGAATATTGATGCAATTCGGTAAAAAGGTATCATGTAATAGCCGCTACTTAGTTCGATAAATAAATAATAAAAATAAATATTATTGGGCGGGGTGTGGCACTCCATACATGTAACAGAAGCTTGTTTTTTTAAGTAAACATCAACGTGCGGCTCATCATATAACAGGTCTTTTAAAAACATATTATGGATTCTAATAAACTTTTTTGATCAAGTGAATATTTTTGAAATAATCGCTCTGAAAGTAGCATAAATTGTGTCCCCGTTATCTTTTGAACCGTGTGACCAAAAAATATGAAAAAAATTAAGAAGGTAAAAACTTTGAACTAAAATTATTTTGGATTTAATCGGATATACGTCATTGAGTTATAGCCGAACTGTGTATCTCGACAAAAGTGGGTAAGTGCCATGAACATACGCTCTTCTGCTGGGGCAATTATTCAAATCGAACTTTTTCATGTGGCAACGGCTCCGGAACCCTACACTGAGCATGATTCGACATGCTCTTGCCCGGTTCTTTTTATGATGTAGGAGACGAAGTCCACTTTTAGGTCATGATGGAGGTCGTGCCTACTGATGTGGCGCTAATAGGGCGCTTACGGTAGTGATTGAAACTACAACCTTAAAGTGAACTCAAAATTGTGCTATAGCGCGGCAGAATGCAGTCTGCAGCATACTTTGAGTGACTAAACCTTTATCAGTAGCTTAACGATTTGCCGAAGGAGAATGCGTGAGTTCACACATCTTTTTGTGATGGTTCACACCAGATGATCCATTTTGTAGCGGCTATCCCGCGATTCGCGCTCTAGAAGCACTAGGCCGATCCAGTTCGTTAAAACTTGCGGTCCTGATATGCGCTCAATAGGCGATCCGTCATTGTCAGTTCACTCGAAATCTCGGATCGCGCGATCCACTACAACCATCCCCACCAGGCGCGAAGCAGCTGAGGCACCTCTGAGTGCACGAGGCAAGAAGCCCTCCTTTAAAACGTGCGCTCGTATAGCCCGTGGCACGTCCACACCATCAACCACGCCGGTGTGGACCTGACTGCGTCACGCCGCGTTACCGCATATCGCTTATGGCATATCTCTTTAATATTTGCTTAAATACTACATTATAATTACAATCACATTTAGTGTGGCAAGTGGTCCATCCACAAAGTATACCTATGTATCTCATTGCATTAATTGATATTGATTAATGGAAATATATCAGCTTTATATTCAGGATGAACTCTGTACTGATTGCTTAAGTGATTAATTTTCTCTTTAAAATGTCGAGGGAAATACGCCAAGAATATTTTAAATGGTCTTGCCTTGGTAGACTGTTCAAAAAATTCTTGGTGACTTTTTAAGAATAGGGTCTCTAAGATTTTTTACGTATAAAAACAATTTCAGGCAATTTTTCCGAGGTTCGTGGTGAGGTGAGTGAATCACGACGATGTTCACCATGTTTCCCACCATCGCTAAAGAAACGTTCAATAAATGTTGATCCTGCGTAAACAAAACGAATACAGTATAGGGGGAGCTCTTGCCGGCAGTGTGAAGTGAACAATCAGCGATTAACTATTAATATATGAATCCTTTTGTTTCCACAAGATCTACATCTATTGTACGTTTCTTGAGTAAGAAAATAGTTTATAATTGCTTGCTTTCTCCCCGTTGGGACAAGTGCCAAAGACACGGCTTACGTGGTGTTTGGCAGATTCGGGACTAGGCAGAAACTTGATTAGGTAGAAACTGGATCTGACAGAATTGTGCTATGACAGAAATGGTACACTTAAACAAAAAATAACTTGTTTATTTTGTCATTAAATACATCCTACATAACAGAAGAAAGTCGTCTTAAACACTTTAGTATGCTATAATCTTTCTCTTCTTTAAAAACTCTGCATACATTTTTTTCTATGCTAGAATTTTTGTGTCGCTAATGAGATGCTTTGCTGCTTTTCTTTTTGGAAGGGTTCTTTATTTTTCAAGAATCAATGCAAGAATTTCAATACGGCTGCGTATTGAAATTCTTGCATTGATTCTTCTATCCCATTTATAGTATTGGTCGTGCGGAATTTATCATTAAAGCAACTAAAAATTGACGAAGTAAAAAGACTGAAAGAAAAAAGACTAAAGTTATTTACACAAGTTCAATATTGACTTATGTAATACTAAAATCATATTCTCAGAATTTTTCATTGCCATAAGTGGCCATTATCAATAATAAACTAAATATAGAAGTTTTAATAAATGTTTGCAATGGTATGGTAAGATTATTAAAATAACGACTACAAAATTACGGTGTACATTAAAATAAACTTTTTTAAAAACATCTGTTCCTTATTGTACTTCTGCCGTAACACGATTCTGTCAAATACATATTCCATTTGTTATGTATTTCGCTATTTTAACTTTAATATTTATTTAACATTGTAAACAATTATTTGTTGATAAATCACAACTGTCGTTCGGAGTGTATCCGACTGCTAAGCAAGAGGTCGTGGGTTCGATCCCCGCCCGGGATAAAACTTTGTGTGATGAGCACGATGGTTTATTCTGTGTCTGGGTGTTATTTATCTATAATATGTATTTATTTAGAAATATTTATGTATGTTTATCAGTTGTCTGGTTGCCATAGTACAAGCTCTGTTTAGTTTGGGATCAGATGGGATTATTCCCAGTAGTTCCATGAAGCCAGTTCCACATGGAACTTTTGTAACCTTGCAATATATGAATTTTGTCCCATCTGCTCCATGCAATTTTATACTACTTTTACCTCTGACATTATTGTAATAAAAATTATTTAATTTTAAATATTTATATTTGTAAAAACAAAATTATCTTAATTTTTAAACTACGCAATTTATTTAACCTCCAAATGTCTTACGTAACTGTTCTAAAAAATAACCAACACATATTTCTCCTGTTACTAACTTCATCTGCAAATTGTGAATGTAAATATCTTTATTAATCGTATTCTCCTTTCTTTTGCTTGGGGTCATATTATTTTGCAACTGTATAGCACGCACATCATAGAATTTTGAATCTTCTTTTAAAATTAAAATTGAATTGTTTGTGGTCTCCTTTTAAAGTTACTATTTAATTTATTATGCCAACCCTCTAACGTGTTGGTTGTCCTGTGTTGCTCTCCAAAAGAACACCATGATTTAATAAAATTATCTTTCATCCAATATTTTTCCATATAGGAGATGAATTTTTCTAAACTTTTGTTTGCTATCCCCATATCTACAATTTTATTATAGATATGGGGATATATCTAACGGCGAATTCAAAATCAGTTATAATCTTTTTAGGTTCCCAATTTGGCACCTGGCTTTTTATTAAATTTAACATTGTGATATAGGTTTCTTTGTTTTTTCTCGGCAAGAGAGCGTAAATTAATGGAATAACATTAGTATGCTCTGAGTTACTACCTATGTCGCCGTGTATCGTGTACAACTGCTCGAAGGGTTTTGGGCATACCTTGAAAGTACCATCACATAAATACGTTTTTAATTCTCCCAAGCGTTGTCTTGACTCTCTCGAGCAAAATAATAATATACAACCACCCTGAAATTTATAGTCGGCTAACAAAAAATCTGAAAATTTTGACGACACTTCCACTTCTGTCAAAATTTTAAAAGCCATCTTTTTTACTCCTGCTGTTTTATTTCTCCTCCTATAAATAGATGATTTAATGTTATTAAAGTTCGGTAACTTTTTGACCAAATCCAAACCCTTGTCCTTCATAGTTGTTACGATTTTACAATAAGCAGCTGGTACAGTTTCTCGAGCTAAAATAGCGTTTTCCATACAATCATTAATGACTTCATTCATTATAGATTGATTAAAATCAGGAGTACAATTTTCATTATGGTTATTTATTTTCAATATTTTTTTTTTGTCCTACAATAAAACATAAAATAATAGAACTTAGTAAAAACACCCACAAGAGCGGATTATTCCCAGTAGTTCCATGAAGCCAGTTCCACGTGGAACTTATGCAACTCATTAGTTCCATACATGGAACTAATGGGAATAGGTACTTGTAGCGGAAATATAAACCCAGAAGTTCCATGAACAATTTATAACCTGGTTGCTTAATATTAAGTAGGTACATGAAACCTTTTTCTTGTTTTCTTGTGCTATTAAAAATATATGTACACGAATGCGTCATTTGTCTCATTAGCTAGTTGTCATTGTTGTTTATTGCATTCAAATGGATATAAAAATTGTGCAAATAATTGCATAAAATGAGTGAGATGACAAAAAATTTCACTGAGGATGATTCTATAAAAATCATCACTCGTGGACGTGGTTTTGTTTTATGTCACGGAGGATTTGAATATTATTGCAACACTACATATAAACTGGGCAAATCTCTATGGAGATGTGCGAAATATAAATCCAAAAAATGCATTGGGAGTGTAACCCTTTCACAGGTGAGTAAAAGTAAAGGATAAAATCATACAAACTGTAGCTCTTGTGGATTATTCCCAGTAGTTCCATGAAGCCAGTTCCACGTGGAACTTATGCAACTCATTAGTTCCATACATGGAACTAATGGGAATACGTTGTGTGAGTTGTCTCAAGATATTATTATATTATTATTTTCATGGTTTTTATGACAAAAGATAAGCAACGAGGTCTTTGTATTTTTGTAATAAGTATCTACTGTTATTAAAAACTGGCTGTGTGTAATTTGCTTAGGTAAATCCTAAATTTGAATAAGAATACGCTTTAAAATGTTGAAATGTGAGAAAAAATCGGAAGAAAAGGCAGTGAAGCGTCAGTTCTCCGAGAGTAAACTTTAAGAAGTGCATTTCTGTGCAACTCGGCCCTGCACACTCGGTTCTGAGTTGCAAGGGCATTCCTGCAACTCAGAACTGCACTCTGAAGTACCATCCTGCTACTCTGCACTGCAAACCGAATTACAATCCTGCGACTCTGCGCCGCAAAAAATGAGAGAAATGTTACATAAAGGGAATAATAACAATAATAATGTTTATTTGGAACTTACAACATTTTATACACAGTACAATAATATGGAAACGATGATACTTGCCGTAGTAAATTACTATGTTACAGATACCAACGCCCCTATTTTGATGAAATTTGATAGAAATAGGGTGGAAATAGTTTTCTATTTGTACACCAAATTTCATTTAAATAGATTCAGTGGTTTAAACGTGACAACGTCACTTACAGACAGAGTTACTTTCACATTTATCATATTAGTTTGGATGATATTCATCACAGTCATATATCATACTAGCTATCCCGCGCAACTTCGTCTGCGTAAATTTTCCCCGTTTATGCAACATTCATTGCTGCTCCGCTTGTATTGGTTGTAGCGTGATGTTATATAGACTATAGCCTTCCTCGATAAATGGGCTATCCAACAGATTTTTTTCAGTTCGGATCGGAACTCTTCAGCTTTATAATATTAGTATAGATATATAATAATATCATCAGCTTATCGCAGTCCACTTACACGCCACTTTGTTCTATCTACGGCTTCTCGCATCCAGCTTCTGCTAGCCGTTTTGCGTAACAATCATAATCATAATCGGCCATATAGATAATAATACACAACACTATCTCCGTGTAGATTGGTAGATGTCAGAAGTCATACTTTTATCACAATCAATATAACTAATTAAAATAATTTTCATTTGCCACAATGAAATTCTTTATTCTGTTTCTTAGATTAAAATCCCTAATCAATAAGGGTCATTTTAAAATTGTTACACAACAAATACGCCATTCACTTAAAACACTAGCTGTGAAACCCGTTCCACCTAATTTATATTCAAGTATTTTAGTATTGATTAATATTCGTTAAAAGCTGTTTACTTTGTATGAAATATCACGTGTTGACATTATCACTCTCTGTACTCAACTCGTGTACTTTGGTTATTTACTAGCTGACAGTCGCAACTTCGTCTACTTAAATTTTCTCCGTTTTTGAAATTTATACTAAAATCGCGATTAAAAAATAATAAAAAAAATCTTTCAATTCTTAATATCCTATTCTCGTACCCATCAAATAAAAAAAAAACCTTAAAATCGGTCGAGCCGTTTAGGAGGAGTTCACATAAACACGCACAGAAGAATTATGTTAGTATAGATATAGAAGACTAGCTAACCCTCACCGTGACCCTCACAACTTCGTCTGCGTCAATTTTCCCTCATAATTAAAAATAATACTTTGCAACCTATTTCATACCTACCAAATATACAAAAAAAAGTGACCCTTGCAACTTCGTCTGCGTCAATTTTCCCTCATAATTAAAAATAATACTTTGCAACCTATTTCATACCTACCAAATATACAAAAAAAAGTGACCCTTGCAACTTCGTCTGCGTCAATTTTCCCTCATAATTAAAAACAATACTTTGCAACCTATTTCATACCTACCAAATATACAAAAAAAAGTGAACCTTGCAACTTCGTCTGCGTCAATTTTCCCTCATAATTAAAAATAATACTTTGCAACCTATTTCATACCTACCAAATATACAAAAAAATGTGAACCTTGCAACTTCGTCTGCGTCAATTTTCCCTCATAATTAAAAATAATACTTTGCAACCTATTTCATACCTACCAAATATACAAAAAAAAGTGACCCTTGCAACTTCGTCTGCGTCAATTTTCCCTCATAATTAAAAATAATACTTTGCAACCTATTTCATACCTACCAAATATACAAAAAAAAGTGAACCTTGCAACTTCGTCTGCGTCAATTTTCCCTCATAATTAAAAATAATACTTTGCAACCTATTTCATACCTACCAAATATACAAAAAAAAGTGAACCTTGCAACTTCGTCTGCGTCAATTTTCCCTCGTAATTAAAAAAAAAACTTTACGTTTTTTTTTTAATTACGAGAGAAAATTGACGTAGAAGTCATTAAAAAAACCTTCACGTTTTTTTTAAAAATAAATGAACATTTTGAAGTAAGTGCCCTGAAATAGTAGTTTTTATGTTTTATTTAGCATGAACTTCAAAATGTTTATTTATTTTTAGTTATTCAATATTATTTTAATTTTTTTAGTTGCCTTGCATTTAATTTTGAAGTCGGTCATATTTTTTTGTAAAATGCTTTTATTTGTCACTTTTTAGTGGGTTGGTTTGTAATTCATCTAAGTTACAATAGCCTAATGTCAACTGTTGAAATCCTTTTACAAAAAAATGCTTTTCTCGATGCAGGGCCGTTAATTGTTGAAGAGTTCCCATGATAATTCACCATCAGGGTTAATTACGTGGTGTAATAGTAGTATGACGAGCATAAAATGCTTCGCAATATTATATTATAGTAACTTATCGCAAACCTTGAAATATTGAATAGTTCCGCTGATCATCTGTGGTCTTCACCATCAGTTCCACTTCACCAATTGATACATTTTGACAGTAAATGTACGACCCTTTATAAAATATATCTAAATCACTATAGGTGTGCCTTTAATATTTGAAGAGTTCCCTTGATTTATCCAGGGTCCCATCATCAGATCCTGATCTGATGACAATGGGACCAACTTGGAAGTATACCCTTTAAATCCCATTTTTTTTCCAAATCGATCCAGCCGTCTTTGCGTTATCGGGTAACAAACACACAAAAAACAACATACAGTCGAATTAGAACCTCCTTAACCCCATTTCAACCGACTTCAAAAAAGAGGAGGTTTTGATATAGGAGGGAAACATAGAACGTTTTCCTCCTACATCAAAGTTCAAAAAGTAGACACGCTAAAACGGATAGACAGAAAGCCACTTTTAATTTATTTATAGTTAATGAACAATGACAGTCATTAATCACTAAGGAACAGGTTTATAGAGAATAAGTATAATAAAAAATGCGTTATTAATTATTATATTAGTAGTGATTCTAAATTGGACCGAGCGACATCCAATTTTGTTGAAGTGTGCATTATGGGATTATTGCATCAATTTATTAGTACTGGAATATGTAAGTGTTTATTCTTAAAGTGTACCTCGTTTTTTAAATGTATTTATGCATAATAATGTACCTAGTAAACTAACTGAGACTAACTGAGAGTTTCAAAACAATCCATGTACCTGAAAGACGTAGTAAGCCATTAAATGTCGACATGATTATGACTATAATACTCTCGCTTGCTAATATCATTAAATAATGATAATATATAATGTCAAAAATAAAAGATACTCTCGCTTGCAAATGTCAATATTTAATGACACATTCATAAGAATAGAAAAAATAATAAAGGTTCCACAGTCAACTATTCTAAAGCAATTTAATTGTGAAATGTCATCACTTTCATGTTGTCCCCTGACAAGGAGGAATTTCAGATTTTGTTTTTATCGGAGTTCCACTTCTCTTCCAGTTCAACTTCTGATCTTAGATGTGGGTCAACATCTGTTCTTCTTTTTTTATCAAGCAGTCAATTCCCCCGGCTTGATTTCGCTGATTAGATTTTGTCGAAGAAAAGTAAACGTACACGAAAGAACTCAGATGCTTGAGAGTAGGGGGGGGAGCAGAATCTTGAGCTAGCTTCTCCCTCCCCCTTGAATAGCCAGTGAAACCAAAATAAAGTGTAGGAATATGATACAGGCTGTATGTAATGAGGACGCACACTAATACACGATAATACCCAGATACTTTAGGGAGAGGGTGGAAGCTTAGACCACTATTTGGAACTTTTGGTCCTCATAGAATCGCCAGTGAAGCAAAAGTAAAATATAAGGATAGTCTTGTATGTAACGACGCTCTCAAATCAATTAGTACTTGATTCAGGTTCTGATTCAGGGAATCGAATTATTTTCGGATCGATTTCACAGAGGAAAGGCTGCTTATTGTCGCACGATCCATGTCGCATTTCATGACCTCTTGCAATTGTCGCACATACGGTTGTTGAGCCTTTGTAAAGGTGAAGATAGTCGTGGTAAAGGTCTTGTAAAGTGTCACCTGAAAGAGTTAATTGATAAGAGAGAATAGAGCCACGTCATTGCTTGTGAACTAGAGTAAAAGGGAAAAATATATGTAATACAATTTGTATTATAGCGTTCCCACTGTTGGGTCCCCGGCCTCCTCTCTGAGAGAAAGTACGGGCTGTGATCTCCACGCGAGCCCACTGCTGATGTGACACTGTGGTGTCACTTATCATCGAATTATTGGTTCTTGAACATGCTAATTTTGTCATGATTTTTTAGGGTGTTTGAGTTTTTTCCTGAATGATTTTCATTCATCTAAATCATCCAAGAAAAAACCGGAACCGATTCAATGCCTACAATAAGACCCAACCCAGTAGGTGACAATGTTGCTGAGATAACTGATTCATGAATTCTGTGGTAGACCTACGTCTGCTGGTTCCTAGTTAGATTAAAAAATGCTTACCAAAAACAGAAGTCCACTTGTTATTAGCAAACCTCCATCCAACGAACACAGATTGACTAGAAGGAATTTCAAAGAAGGCCAGTACATTATTCATAATATCTGTACTCTCAGCGTAACTATTTACGATAGCGAGGTGGGCTCCTTCACTGTGACACACAAAGTGAGCGTCGTACCACGTCATGTTCACTTTGTGTACCTTGAAGCATGACTCCGTTGTGTTAGAGGATACGTAATCTGAAATATTTAATAAAAAGGTTGTTTAAAGGTATTTTTTTTTACGAAAAGAGAGCTCCAGCAGCAAGGAAGGACATCTTTTACCTAATTTTCGGTCATGTCGGATTTCCGTTCCGTCAGACTGATGATAATGGTCTCCTAAACGATGTCGGCCACCCTCATCATGGACTATCCAACTAAGCTTATGATATTATCCCTAGAACACAAGCGTCTGAGACACAAGTGCGCTCTCTATTCCCACATTCTTAAAGCCTGATGGGACGAGAATCCGACACGAACCGATAGGGATTGGGCGCAGAACGATGGTTTAACGTGCTCTCCGAGGTACGGAGGGGGGTGACTTATTTCGAAAACGGTCACCCATTTATGGACCGACAGTGGCAACATTGCTTAACCTCGGAGATATTTCGATCTGTTCGATTGCTACTTGGTCAGGGACCCCTCAAAACCCCTCCGGTTGACTATGAAAGAATAGAGAGATTTGCGCACGCTTGTACACAATAATATTTTTTGCATAGTTATCTAGTCTCTGACCTGAGATCATTATTATTATTCTGCTGGTCATAACGTCCGTCTTATCTTTTATAAAATAATGTTTTAATAAGTCAATGTCCTTCGTAAATATAAGATTTAGTCGTCATGTCATGATAAAATGCCAACATAAAACAAAGACCCGACTGTTTAAAAATAATGAATTGAAAAATTTATAGCTCACATTTAATAAAATCAGTTATGCCGTTTAGGTTGTAGAGCGTGTCAAAGAAATGGACACTAAACTCGATAAACGTTAGCTAACCCTGCTTCTGGCGTAACCGAGTAGTCGCTTCATTACTAACACGTAATTTAATTGAGTTAAAAGTACAATACACTGATAGATGCATTATCTACATTAGTTACATTACATTACCTGTACGGCAACTCTTGAATCGGCCAGAATTAGTAGGTGCATTGCTCTTTTTCTTTCTGTAACAAATGTAAGGTAATGTGGTATTGCACGGCACTGCCCGTATGACGTCATTGTTAATGGATAAACAGGCACCTTCTGCTGGATCGATTCTTTCAATCATCTCCGATACCGGCATATCATCTATTGATATACCTAAAATGATAGTAAAATAATAAAATGTCCTTGGTGGCCGTTTGTGGAAGTAGGGTCGTCCACTATAGTTTATCTTAGAGGCTCCCAAACTTTTAACGAACTGGAACACCTACCAAATATATTTTATTTTACGGACTCCCCACTTCATGACGGGGAAGGGGAGGGGGGCAGTGGCAGTATGAAATGAGAATTACGAGTGTCATAACTAAAATGCGGCGGCCTTTGTGGCGCGGTGGGAGTGGGTTCGATTCCCACACAGGACACCACTATATGTGATCCACAAATATAGACGTAGGAAAATAGACGGAGAATGTTTTACTTATTTTCATCTTTAACCAAAGAATGGCCAAAAATTGTGGGCTATAATTTCACTGAGATCCTTTGGTTTATGTGAAAATTTAAGTAATAATTAAGATTTTTATTATTGGGGTCTTATTTGGGGTCAAATATGAATTAAGTAAGCAGTCAAGTAATCAACTATTTGTGCTGACTATCACTAATAACCAACTAGTTTCCTATAGTGTGATGCCATACTATTGTGAGTCAAGTAATAAGGCTTGACTTGTAGAATTATTACTATCTTTATTGACTGACGTATTTACAATTATCCTAGGTTTATATATAGTTTTACTTACTAAGACATGTACGTGAGATGTAGAATAAGCATAATTTTATTTATAACATATTTGTGCATAGTTTACATTATTATATGGAAATTAGTTTATGCACCTTTGCCTGTATGTTATATTATAATTATTTGCTATGACTTTTGCCATATCTCTAACTACAAAATGGTCAATTATTCGGCTTTACCGAATAATCGGTACATCTCTAATCCTTACCAATATATAAATGTGAATGTAAGTTTGTTTGTTACACCTTCACGCGAAAAATACTCAACCGATCATCATGAAACTTTGTACACATATTCTTGGAGGTATATGTGTACAAAGTTTCATGATGATCGGTTGAGTATTTTTCGCGTGAAGGCGTAACAAACAAACTTACATTGTTATGTATGTATATGTAAGTTGCGCGGGACAGCTAGTGATTATATAAAGAAACAATACCCACCATTAACTTCATATAACCGTGGATGATATTTAGCTTTAGTTCCAATGTAATATTCTGCTGTGTGATTATTTACAATCATCACTGATCTGATTTCGGCCAGCAACTCTTCTGTGATCGGAGACGCAATCACAGAACCTGAAATTACACCAAGAAAATAAACTTTTTTTTTTATATTACCTACCTACTAGCAATCTTGACCGATTAAGCTAGACTGCTTAAGGCAATAAATGTTGATAAACTTTCGCGATTTGTACACATTATGAAAATATATATGTTTATATTACTTGTCATAACACACCGACAGTTCCGTAATAGTGAGTGATAAAAATCAAGCGAGGGCAGTTTCCGAAACCCACGGAGGTGGCTTTGAATTTAACCAGTTTACCCGTCATTACGGTCTAAATGTCGGGCAATTAACAAGGTATTTTACCTTAAATTATTCACGCGAATAAGAGTTTTAATTTACATATTTTCATAATGTTTATATCAAGAGCGGTTTCACTTCAATAGTAGTGTGGAATTGCAATACACGGCATTCGATTCCAAATCTGATGCCAATATAAAACGACTTCTGTGCAAGGGTTTTGGATTCGATTTTCACAAATGCGAAAAAGAAAGTAATTTTTAAAATGTAAAAAATCGAGATCCGTTATTAAAAATAAATGCACTACAATATGGAAAATATCTGATTTAGGCAACTTTCGGAGCGATTATTTCCAAAAATATTCATCAAATTACATCAATATTCTTGTGTATTTTTTGATTAAAATGCCTGTCCGTCCGTATGACGGCATAACGAAACTATAAGGGTTCCGTTTTTGCCATTTTTGCTACGAAACCCTAATAAAGTCGTAAATGTTATGATTTCTTTTTATTTTTATAAAAAAAATCAATACATTTAAACACTCCTAATTCCATCCATTTTTTACAGGTTTATATAATAGTTAGCTAGCCGTGTGGTACCGGCTTAAGAATAGTACCACCCCATTACTTCCCGTGGGTGTCGTCAAGGCGACTAAGGGATTTACCACCGGAGGGCGGGCAGCAGCGTCCTCTGTGTATTTTAAAACCTTACTGCGATCGCCAACCCGTTCGCCAAGCGTGGCGATTATGGCAATTACCCCCAGGGTATTGGGGAGACCCGTGCCCAGCAGTGGGACATCATATGGGTTGATATGTATATAATAGTTACAATAATTGCATTTTTGAAAGATAGAAAAATTTGAAGTCCAGATCCAGGAATCGAACCCGAGACTTCCGTAGCCAAACCGGGGCCAGAAGCGAACCACCTATCTACCTATCTGGACTATGTTACTAGACCTAAATTTTTCTATCTCTTAAATAATAGTTGATGGTTAAAAAGTGGATTATGTAAAATAAGCTTTACTCACCATCTCTATCACATAGCTCATCTGCTTCATCGTAGGTGGCAACCACCTTGTGAGTTTGTATCCACCCATTGAGATTCTGACGGTAAATCCATTCTTGACTGTGAACTATATCTTAAAAAAAACATTCCCACTATTTATTTAGTTAAAGGCCAACTATGACTTTGGCTGACTAGCTGACTAATTGCAAAACGACACCATCTAGCTTTCTTTACGGGTAAATATTCACCTTATGGATTGCTTGACGTTTCGAATGGGTTGGACAGATTTTAGTAAAAAATAACTTGATCCTCCTATGATCATGATCGGTGCAGCCCGGTTGAAAAGGGAAGGGAAAGAAAAGTTTACTTATTAACAAAAGGAAGAGATAATAAACTGATTAAAAATGTTATTGTAATTTTTATAGGCATTTCTGGCCAAATAATTAATACAATAATTTTATTTTTGAAAGATAGAAAAAATTCAAGTCGGGAATCGAACCCGAGACTTCTGTATGCCAAACCAATCGACCATCTATCGGGACTATGTTACTAGACCTCAATTTATTGTTTCTATTATTTCTTGCTCGCGAGTTGGGCCCTCGCTTGCGCCATCTAGCCGCTAGCTCAAGAACTATCATAGCTTTTGTTATTGCTTTGATGTCGCAGACCGAATATTATAGTAATTTTTATACGCATTTCTGGCCAATTACTTTATTAATGCAATAATTGCATTTTTGAAACTAGTTGAATACAAATATAGCTGAATACAGATATAGTCGTCCTTTTCGACTAGTCGGTACATATATAATTTGCATATACCCCTTTATTATAAAGCTGAAGAGTTTGTTTGTTTGTATGTTTGAACACGGTAATCTCAGAAACTACTGATCCGAATTGAAAAAATATTTCACTGTTGGATAGCCCATTTATCGAGGAAGGCGTATAACATCACGCTACGACCAACAGGAGCGGAGCAGCAATGAGAAATGTTGCAAAAACAGGAAAAAATTACTCAGACGAAGTTGGGAGTTGGAAAGGAGGAAGCCGAATAGCTAGTTTATAATAAAATTAATTCCTCTAAAGATCGAGCAACAGCTCTCTATTTAAACGAACGTAAACAAGTAATTATATTAATTTAAAATTCTTACCAATTCCAATCAATGCAATGAAGACTCTTAAAAACCACAACGTTTTGAGATACAATGCAATTAAAATGCTCCACTTAATTTACAGTACTGTCTTATAGTTTGGCCACATCTTCCTTTTAATACTTTTACGATTAGATATAAAATAGTTGAACTTAACCTTAGCGTATAACTCAAGAAAGATAATGTATATTACGTCAATAAAAAAAAATATTAAAAAAACATTATTAATACCTAATGAGATGTTCTAATTTAAATAGACTCTCGAGATAATAGGGTGATTCCGGGGAAAATGATCCTACGATGATCTATCCGATCATCAATCATCAAAAATGAGACTAATAACCGTCAGATGGCATTAATTTTAAAATAGATCGACTTCAAGTTTTTTTTTCGATAAAAACTATTAAACATTGAGCTAAATCCCCTAGTTTTAAAAGACATGCTCAAATATAAGATCACGGGTTAACTTTTACCCTAAAAAAGGCTAAATAATTTAAAAACCCTAAAAACCTTGGGTATCTCTCCCATACAATCGGGATGAAGAGGAAATTTTTTGGGGGTATGTGGCCTTAGTATTTTAGGTGTAATTTTTAGCTTAGCTCTTAACAAACAAAACCATCGTTTCGATATAATAAGTATTACTAAGAAAAATGTTAAAAAAAAAACAGAATCTGATAACGTAGTAGTGACTTTTTTTCAATGGCTCCTGCATTACCAGAGTGATTACGATAAGTACATAATAAACAATATATATATAAGTACAAATAGTTTTTACATTGTGTGGATGCTATGTTGTACCCATTGAAGTTGATATTTATTCAATCTCATGTATTTTACCCGACTATTTATCTCTTGCTTATGGTGTATAACATAATGATGGCAGCACCGTACATAATATATACAGTTTATAAACAAAGAAACATTGTAAACATTGGAAAT
This sequence comes from Herminia tarsipennalis, assembly GCA_945859575.2. Taxonomy (NCBI): domain Eukaryota; kingdom Metazoa; phylum Arthropoda; class Insecta; order Lepidoptera; family Erebidae; genus Herminia; species Herminia tarsipennalis. Next base: position 17,779,113 of record OX243849.2, on the reverse strand, counting down.
TTGAAAAGAGTGACTGCGAGTTTTTATTGCTTTATTCTTTTCTCCGGCTTTACCTACTGTTTGCGAACAGGCATTACATGTACATATAGAATCGACTTTTAACAAGTGTGGTATTCTTCTTAAGATAATAATGTTTTTAACTATTATAAAACCAAAGTTTTGTTCACTTTCATAATAGTTGTTTAAATTACAATGGTTACCCGATAATAGGTACTTCTTCAAAATTAATATGGCCATCTTCCCCGGAATTACCCTGAACATTAAATACCTAATAATAAAAAGCTTGTCGCGAGGTCGATACTACGATTTGACATATGGCCTTCTTTTGGTTCTACATATGGCCATTTATCGACAGTACTATAACACAAAAGCTCGCTCGCATTTTATACTAGCTGACCTTTGTCTGTGTAAATTTTCCCCGTTTTCGTAACATTTTTTGTTGCTGCTCCGCTCCTATTGGTCGTGTTGTGATATTGTATAGCCTTCCTCGATATATGGATTGTCCAACAGTAACAGAACATTTCAATTCGGACCAGTAGTTCCTTAGATTATCACGTTGTAACAAACAAACAAATTCTTCAGCTTAATGAAAACTGTTGCCAAACGGGGAAATTTTACGCAGAAGAAGTTGCGCGGGACAGCTAGTCATTGATATGCGAAAGAGTGTAGGCGAAAGCACGGAACCTCGGGGTACACCTTCATTCACAGACAAAAACCGTGAAGGGCATCCATCTACGAAGACACGGATTCTATGCTCATGCAGGAAGTTGGCTATCCATATACAAAGCTGGACGGGCAGCAAGCTTGCCGGAAGCTTGGAAAGGAGACTTTGGTGCCAAAACCGGTCAAAAACTTTGCCGATATCAAGAACAATATCCAATGTCTCACCTCGCTTAACGATAACTTCACTTGGTTCGACTGATATCTTCACAGGACCGGTACATATTGTAGCCACGTCCTATCGAGCATTGGATTATACGTCAGCTGATCTCGAAACGCGGAGGATATACGGTCACTTTACGGTATTTACGCCAGGCGTACGGTGGTTGCTAACAAGACGGGCGCTAATACCCTACCACCAGCTGAGCAGTTGACCACTCCATTATCCCTGAGTCACCTTTTACGACACCCACGGGATGGGAAGGGTTGGGAACACTTGTTTTCTTAGTCCGATACCACACCGGCAGATTTTATGATTACCGACTCGTTGAACGGGGGCGTCGTAAAAACAACATTTTATTTTAATGTAAAATATTTTATAATTTAAAACAAACCCATCAATTGATTACATTATACCATTTATCTATAATAATTGATTACCACTAATGATAACAAATTAGTACCAAAACTATTTAATTTCTATTTTAATTGAGAGACAGTGTAGTATCTAAACATATTTAGATACTACACTGTCAAAATTGTAAAATATTTAAATAGTAGAAGTGTAATAAACAAAATTTCATTTAAGTTACAAAATGCAACGCTCATGAATGTCAGACAAAATTTGGAATAGAATGACTCTACATAGGAAGCCAAGTACAAAATATCTACATAAAATTTGTAAAAGGCTTTGATGGTCCAAATTATTGGTCCGAGAATATCTAACTATGATTAATATTATAATATTATCCGACAGCGTCTGAAAGAGCGTGCGAGTTTTAAACTAAATGTTTAATTGTCTATTTCCTTCCAAATTATTTTTTTCGTCACTACACTCTTGGCAAAATAGTCGTGGTCGTCTTGTCAGGGTTGGTGTAGCACACACTAACTTAGGCTCAATTTACAAAATATTTTATGACTCCGCGACACATGTTTGATTTTTAATATTTATGATTCAACTTCTAGCTTTAGCTCACGTCATATCCAGCATTATGTATATAGATACATTACTGTAAAGTTTTATCAAAATCTGTTTAGAACTTTTTTAGTGAAAAAGCAACCAATACCCATCCATCACCTTCGAATTTATAATATTAATAGAGTTACTATTGTGTTTCTTTGTTTACAGTATGCATTCTCTGCGTCAATATGGGCTTAGTGATGTGGTGGCCTATATCTACAATCACGATAATTACATCAGAAAGCAGCACACCACTAAACAGAGCTATGACCGATACTGAATTGTCCTTACTGCTTAGCCTAGTCTCCTTCGGAGCATTGATTAGCACATTAACAGGAGGACTTCTATTACACAAGTTGGGAAGAAAGAAATGTTCTATTTTGATTGCTTGGAGTTGTACAGTTAGTATTATGAACCTTTATTATAAGAACTATAATTAAATAAATTGCCTTAAGTCAGCTATATACCTTAGATCTTAAATTACCTGATATATGATGAAAGATGATATAATGTTAAAAGAAACTTAAGTCACAGTATACTGGATCAATAGCCTGATCTTGTAATCCAATAAACATTATGTTACATAATTGATGATTTTTTCGATGTCTAACCCTACACAAAGGTGTTTTAAAGAAAAAAAATGTGAAGTTGTCGACGGACCGATTTATCAAAACAATTAAAGCCGTACCTAATAATTGTATATCATTGAAATTAAAACCAAATTTATTTTTTTCAGCTGTTCTGGGTAGTCTTAATACTATGCAGACGAGTCGAAATAGTCTTAACTATAGTTTTTCTCTCTGGCATCTGCAGTTCAGCCTCCTTGGTTACAACCATTTATATTAGTGAGATTTGTCAAGAGTCTATCCGAGGATCTATGACGGCCAGTTCTTCGGTCGCCAGTGGAATTGGCATGTTGCTTATATATGGACTTGGTGGGTTATTATCTTACGATACACTGTTGTACTTTGGATTGTCAATTACAATCATCGGTGCAGTACTTTTGTTTCTTTTAAAAGACTCTCCAGTGTATCTAATGCAGATAGGCCAGGAAAACGTGAGTACATAATTATTATGTTTTTATAGTCTAAGATCCCGCTATACAACGACCTTCACCGAGATGTTTATTTCATGAAACGTATTTTATATTTAATTTAATATGTCAATAAATATATTGCTTATGGGTTGCCTAACAAATTTTAGTCCAGGGTATTTTTAATTAATAATTAAAAAAAAATATTTTTTTGAAACATTCCACCGGTGTGATTATTAGATAAACTCTATACCAATCGAAAGTATGAAGCCCATAGAATATGCAAACGTTAGGTTGCCTATTTTTTTCCGGTCACAACTATCGGGTAGCCAGGTATAAACAGGTAAATCTATACTAGCATTTTGCAATGGTCTGCTTATTGAATTGAACTTAAATAAAATTAAAGATTATTTAATTATGAACACGGTGGTATAGGGTTGCCTGCGAAAAATCAGTCTCTAATTCCGGTTGTCGAATTTTAAAAAGTAAAATATCGGTGCGAGTGAATGTTAGCGACTGAGAGGTCCCAACCAACCATCCCATGCGATAGAAGAGGACACAGCATAGCAGATGTTTAAGGTCCGCCCATTTAAAGAAAGAGAGTGCGCATGCTATTTATGCTTGAAAATGAAAAGGATAGCGATAGACGCGTATATGCTGCGCATCATTTTGGAATAGATTGTTGCTATAGATACAAGTGAAAAAACATGGTACTATTTATTGTTGGAAAACATGGCCAAAACGTGTTTTTTGTGTGATTCGGATGACGAAATAATTGATTTTAATGATGAATCTTTTAAAAACTGTATATGCTGTGTGTGTGTGCTGTTAGCTTTTCGTAAAAAAAAAACTTTAAATACAACTTTGTTGAGCTATCCAGTGCGTAACTCCAATTTGTAGGTTGTCATACGACGTGCTACAAAAAGGTGACCGTTTTAAATAAAAAATATAACGAAGAAGAGTATTTTTAAGTAATAATTTAAAAAAAAAAATATTATTTAAAAATACTCTGGACTAAAATTTGTTAGGCAACCCTTATGCAATATATTTATTGACATATTAAATTAAATATAAAATACGTTTCATGAAATAAACATCTCGGTGAAGGTCGTTGTATATCGGGATCCTATACTATTAATTGCCATACTGTTGAGTATTCATACGTCACTTAATTTTGAGATGCCGTAAAGGGTTCCACACATTACTAGGCCGCCGGCGGATATCAATCTGTCAGTTAATCGCAACAGAGCGCAGTTTATAGACGGCCAATCCAACTCATAGTGTGTGCGTTGCCGCACTGTAGTTTAAAAGTCGATTTAAATAATTCCTATTGTAGTTTTATTAGCGAATTTAACATCCCAGGTTGCAGTTCTTGCTCTAAAAATCTTTCGAAATAAAAAAATATACTTGAGATTATTGGTTATTTTTCATCAATAATCGAAGTTCGTCATTTTCCTTCCTATAACTAATTACATCATAATTTTATTTTTCCCGAAATGTGTATTATTTCTTGATTTTTTTCGAAGACATTCTAAAGTAATGCATTAGTATGTTTTTCCTGTATCATTTTGATAATTTTAGTCCATTTTTCAAATAAATTTTGAGCGAGTAGCCTAAAGATTGAAATAGTAACAAAATACACGTCTTCGAGGGGAAAATAGTTTTTACTGAATTTGTAAATAGACCAAATCTCCTTTCAAATGAAATAACTTTTAAAGCCTAAAAAATCTTCACTTTTTATAAAACCTTTGATATTTAGTTAACTTCTAGTTTAAAGGATAGGTGTTTAAGCTTTATGACAAGTATTAGATTTATAAACGTACTAATTAAGAGTGCAAAGTTTGCTGTTCACAGTGGTGTCATTACTACAAAACGCAAGTAACTCAACTTTTTGAACTGTCACGTAAAATAAGTTTACTATAATAACTAAGCAAATTTTTTAATCATTTTAGAAACTTTATAATGATAATTCATTCGCGATAAAATCGACTTTTAAAGCATAGTGCGCCGGTGCAAACTGTGTCGTCTGCTATCGGCCGGTAGCCGGCTGGCAACCGTTCAGCTAGTATGAAGACATCACAGGCCACTACCGGCGCGTGATCTTGCGGTCTATATCTGCCGACAGGCAATAATCGCTATAGCGTGTGGACTGAGACTCAGGTGAGAGGAGGGCGAGGCAGATTACAGGCGGTATGGTAATGTGTGGGTAAACCTTTAACATCATGTTGTTACTGTCACTTAAAGGGCAAAAATACTTACAAGTACGATTCAAAGTTACTTAAGTACCGTTTGAGTATTCAATTTTTTTTAATTTCTTACTCGATTTCAATTATATATTCTCTTGTATTACATTACATAAAGTCTAGATTTTAAAAAAATAATTTAATTGAATTTAACATATTGATAAATTTACGTGTACCAAGATAGACGGATAGTTTTTAACAGATAACTGAACGAAAGTTAAATATTTCACGTTTCTTACAGGAAGCAATAAAAGCCATAGCTCATTTCAGGCAATTAAAAACTGGTGATAATAAAGTTACTGAAGAAACATTAAGATTAAAAAGATCAATTAATCTTGAATTGGATGGTGAGTTTTTAAAAATATTAATAACTACACAAAAAGTTTCAATAGAGGTTTTAAGAAAAAACAGCATCTCCGCTGTTTTCCTCATGTATCGAGTGTATATAGGTATGTACGAGTATATGTGTATGAATGAGGGAAGTTTCCGGCCTAACAAAGAAAATAGGTACATATATTTGCAAATCTTTTTTTTTTTCGTTGTAGTCTGAATTATAAGTCTCGGCGAACCTTGATCCCTATGACACTGACAGTTATTCCCACGACACAACCTTGTAGTAGCGTCACCGTTATATTATAATCGAATTGACGGTGTCTAAAAATGATATTTATTAATTTTAGGCAGATATATGCAATTACAATAATATCCCGTTAGAATTATAATAATTATTAACACTTACAAGAAATTATCTCAATCAGACTTTACGTTGACGTCCTGCAAAAGTTACTCCGTTTGGAAGATATCGACTAGTACGGAAAAGTATCGATAAACAAATATCGAAAATGGAAACGAGTGTACAAAATACATCAATAGAGTACCTACGCTCTTAGTGTCAGATTTATAATCATTTAAGTTGTTTGCGATAATAAAATAAAGGAGATTTAACAAATTTATTGTATATACCTACTCAAATAAAACAAAAGCGGTTTATTTATGATTTTTTAATATACATTAATCTGAATCTGACAATGATGTCACCGATTGCGTCTCAGACTCGGAATCCGAACTGCAGCTGCTTTCTCCTATGTTTATTAAAAACGGCTGGTCTACTATATTGTCGTATCGCACGTCTCGATTCCAATCATCTAAGCATAGTTTTTTCGTCTTTTCAACCACTTTCCTTCAATTGTCCGGAGTCACTTGACTACATGCCTCTTGTAGCAACGTAAGCATTTTATTAGCTGTGAATGGCGGAGTGGTGTTAAGCCTGGCTGCACAACCTGAAACAATAATGGTTTAGATTGAAAATGATGCAAAGTCAAAGAGCGAGATCGGGGTAAGTACATTTACTTTAAATAGTACTAGCCGACTAGACAGTCACCAGTGACCTAAATAAAAACATGTTAAAATAAATACAAATCAACCCACCTTTGATCTGCGCCCATATCATTTCGATTGCATTATATTGGCAGTGGTAGGGCGGTAGCCGAATCACGGTGTGCCCTTTTGATTTTGCCATCTCATCCAAGAAATATTTCTTCTTTGTTTGCTGTTTATGAAGGTTCAACAATCTAACTAATTCCTTTTTCAGCATTTGAGTATTAGCTGCCACACCATTGTTTTGCAGCCACTCTATTATTTCGCCTTTATTGTTGTTCGCGGTAGGCGCTTTATTAATTTGCACAGAGTGGTATGGGGCGTTGTCCATTAAAATGTAGTGGGGCTCGTTTAAATTGTCTAATAGTTTTGTGAACCATTTCTTGAAATTCTCAAAATTCATCTCTTCGTGATAATCACTTGTTTTCACGGATTTGAAGGCCCACAAGCAGTTAGGTACAAAACCTTTGGCTGTGCCAGCGTGGCAGATAATCAAACGCTGGCCCTTGCCTTCTGGTGCTTTGGTACAGGATTTCTCTGTGTCGTCTGTCCATGTTTTGGAGACTGAGTGATTGGCGTTGAGCCACGTTTCGTCCAGATAAACCACCTTGTCCCAGTTCTCGATGTTTTTTATTTGTCGTAGAAAATCACACCTCATCAATCCAATGTCCTTCCGCTCCATTATCACTTTTCTTTTGTCACACTTCCCATAACGAAATCCACATTTTTTTATAACCTGTCTGAGAGAAGTGAATCCACCTTTAAATAAATCAACCGATTTCAGCGACGCTAATAATTTTGTGCAAGTCGGCAGTTCACCTCGAAAATAATAGCCGTAAATATGGTTTCGTATCGCTGCCATGTCGAAATCATCGGGGTTAGTTACGGGTCGTGCCCTATTATGTTTTTTCTTCTTTGGAGTTGATAGTTTGTTCTCCTCCATCGACGATTCGCCGAACTTCTCCTTTGTAATTCGGGAAACGGTAGCTTTGCCAATTCCCAAAGCATCAGCAACACGGTCGCGTACGTTGTCAAGTGGCAACAAAGGTCCGCCATTTTGTAGTTCGCGAGCAAAATAGTCACGCAAGCGTACAACAAACTCCCGCGTTTCACTGTTGAGTACAGTTTTTCTCAGTCTTTTCGGCATTTTGAAACACCAACAAAAACAAAACAGCAACAATAACAAAAACAGAAAACAACAATAGTAACAAACAAAGGATTCCGATGACACAACAAAACACGTGGCGCATACAAGACTCGTACTGGCGTAGCGAACTGACAGTACTAGCGTAGTGACAGATCAGATAGTGTTGCTATAACTAAAATTTTAATTCACATTAAAATAATTATACAGTCCGACCATGTTACCTCTGCATCGGAATATTGGCAACCCCATATACAAATACACGGATACTTGTAAATATAACAAGCATTATAATTATAGTAATGTAGATTATATTTTAAAAACATGTTTATCGATGTGGCTGAATGCAAGTCACGCCTTTGCCTATAAAAAGTTGCGATATATCGACACGACCCGTCACTAGTATGAACTGTCATAGGGATCAAGGTTCGCCGAGCTGATTATAGTGCATTTCAATGCACTAATTCAGATCTCTTAATAAGCATTTCTATCCCCTTGTATAATTACTCAGAAGTTTTGTCCTCAAATTGGGCGTCAACCACACAAGCTGCTATATTCTATATCATTCGAAGAAAATCTTCTCCACCTTAAGCCTGCCTTAAGTTTCGAAAACCAATAATAGTCATTAGGAGTCAGGTGGGGCCTATAAGGTGGGTGGCGAATTTCTTCGAAGCTACATTTTGCAACAGTAAAATAGAAATAGAAATAGAAATAGCATTTATTTGTTCAAATATGGGTACATTACATTGGTGTTTTTTATAAATATATTTAGTGCTAGCCATATCTTGCCATTTACTGGCGTACAAATGTTAGTATTATTGAATATTTTAATATTAGATTAATAAAAGAGTAACAAAATAATTAAAGTAGTCATTTAAAAAAAAAAAAAAATTATAAAAATGAATTCATTGTTATGTAAATGTATCAATAATAATTAAATTATATAAATAAAATTGATATTCATAACCATTTAATGTCAATAAGTAAAATTAAATAAAATGTAAATAGGTAACATAATTAAAGATACATAACAATAAATTGATTTTCAATTAGGACATGTCAATAATAAAGTTAGAAATTAAATGAATAGAACGAAAATCAAATTAAGAATTGAATGATTATTACATAATTGGCATTTTATAAAGATTTATCATTTAAAAATTCGTCAATGCTGTAGTAGCATTTACCAATTAAATTTTTTTTTAAAGTGCTTTTAAATTGGTCAATATTCAATTCTTTAATTTGTTTTGGTATTTTATTATAAATTATTGGTGCTTTACAAATTATGCTTTTATGAAGCAGTGCAGTTTTTGCAGGATGCACACACAATTTACTGTTATCCCTGCGATTACGGCTTACTATTTCTGATTTCTTACTAAATAAGTGAGGGTTACTCTTAACAAAGACTGATGCTTCCAATATATAAATTGATGGCAGAGTTAATATTTTATGTTGTTTAAATATTGGGTGACAGCTTTCAATTCTTTTGATGCCAAACATGTACCGTATACATCGTTTCTTCATTATAAAAACCATATCTTTATCAGTAGAATTACCCCAGAAAATTATCCCATACCTAAGGACCGACTCAACAAGACCATAGTATGCAGATAATAGTGCATCTGTATTTACTGTTTGTGCAAGTTTGTACAATGCATATGAAAGACTACTAACTCTTTTGCACAATGTGTCAATGTATTCTTTCCAATTTAATTTACTGTCTATGATTAGACCAAGAAATCGGGCAGTGTTAACTTCCTGTATACTATAATTATCAAGAACCAAGTTTATATTTTGAGAATTATTGGATTTTTGACCAAAGTGCATGATGCTAGTTTTTGTTAAATTAATTTTTAAATTATTATTATCTAACCATGTAATTATTGATGTCAATGAATCTTTAATGTTAGTTTTATATTGATCAATATTCTTACAAGCAATTGTAACGGTACTGTCATCTGCAAATAACGTCATTGATTGTGTGGTAGCTTTTGGTAAGTCGTTTATATAAATTATAAAAAGAAGAGGCCCTAACACACTGCCTTGTGGTACAGAGTAAGAGACATTGCGCCTCGAGGAGGTGTATGTTTCTTCTCTTTTTGTGTTAATATTCACTCTACTTATTAGTGTTACTTGCTGTCGGTTTTTGAGATAAGATTTAAGTAAATTAAAAACATTTCCTCTAATTCCGTAAGCATTCAGTTTATTAAGAAGTATGTCATGATCCACATAGTCAAAAGCTTGTGTCATGTCACAGTAAATAGCACATATGGGAGTTCTTTTATCGACATGACATATAACATTTTTAATAAACTCATAAATAGCCATATTTATGGTTTTTCTTTGTCTAAAACCTTTTTGTTCATTACATAGAATTTTGTTTTTCTCAAGATAACTATTTATTTCGTTATGAATGTACTTTTCGAAAATTTTGGAAAAAATCGATATTAATGCAATGGGTCTGTAATTTTCCATTAATTGTTTGTCGTTTTTTTTGTATAAGGGTTTTATAACTGAAAGCTTAAGGTCTTGTGGAAATGTACCTGTGGATATACTCAAATTAATAATATGGCTCAGATGATGACAGATATACTCATTAACGGCCTTAATTATTTTTGTTGAAATACCATCGTAACCTACGCTATTTGTATTTTTTAGGTTTTTTATAATTTTACTGATTTGACAGGGTAAACTTGGTCCGAGAAACATTGAATTTAATTGATGGTTAATTAAAGAAGTAACTTTCTTTCCGGCGCCTGGTATTGGAATGATTTTATCAACAAAGTAATTGTTAAATGCATTGGCTATTTCATCAGGATTATTGATGTAGTGGTTGTCTTTTATTTTTATGTTACATATATTTTCCTTAGGAGTACTTAATTTTCTTTTATTTATGATTCGCCACATTGTTTTACATTTATTGCTTGATGTTTTTATTTTAAAATTATTTTGTGCTCTTTGTGTTAGCTTTACGACTTTTTTAAATATCTTACAGTAATTAGTGTATTTAGATTTACTTTCAATAGTAGGATTAGATCTATGTTTCCAAAGTAGATTTCTCTTTTTTTTACTACATGCCTTAATACCTCTGGATACCCATTTTGGTTTTCTGTTAGGTTTTATTAAAATCTGTATTTGTGGAAAGCATAAATCGTAAAAAAGTTTAAAATCATTAATAAAAATTTGATAAGCATGGTTTGGGTCATCCGTATTATAGATATTTGAGAAGGATAGGTTTTTTATACACATTTTAAATTTTTTAATGTTATCAGGGCAATAATAATCGCGTTTTGTAATATGCCAACAGTTTAGAGCAGGTATTCTTTTTACAGGAATGGTTATTAACTGAGCAGTATGATCTGAAAGGCCTAATTCAAGAATTTCAGTTTTGCAGCCCTTTTTAAAATTATGTGCGAAATTATCAATACACGATTTACTGACAAGTCTTGTCGGTTTGTATAATGCTAGCTTTAAATTATAATTTAAGAGTATGCATTCAAAGTCTAAGGTGGTGTTATTACGTTTCATAACGTCAATATTAAAATCACCAGCTATTATTATATGATTTGAATTTTTCTTAGTTAAATAAATTAAAAGATTTTGTAGCTTTTGGAAGAATGTGTACAGATTATTTTGGTTTGGTACCCTATATAAAGAAACAATGATAATACTGTAGTCCAGAAGTTCAACCGCACAGCATTCAAATATATTATCAGCACAAAATGTCGAAATGCCTCCAATTTCTTTAAATTTATGCTCAGGTCTTAATAGGATACATGATCCTCCCCGCTTGTTATATCGGCAATAAGACGCGGCTAGAATGTAATTTGGCATATTTAGATGAAGTTCATGACCTGCCGCAATAAAATGCTCTGTTATACATATAATATCTATAATTTTGTCATTGTCTCTAAGTTCTTCCAAGTTTATACAAAGAGCATCACATTTATTTATTAATCCGGCGATATTTTGATGAAGCATATTTAAGTGCGTTTCAAAGAAAAAACTGAGAGTTCATTTTATTGTCATCAATCGATGAATTTTTTTCAAAAATATTAGGGTTATCGGTACTTATATTCCCAGGCATATTTATGTTATAGTTTGAGCAATAGTCGGCTAAGATGTTATCCATAATGTGGTCATAAATACATTTTATTCCATATTTACTAATTCTACCAGTAGAGTAAGAAAACATTTCCAATTTTAAATCGCGGTTACTGTCGAATAAGTATGCATAATTATAATTTTGAATGTCTAAATACAGGAGATTATTAAACATTTCTACCTTGTAATTATAAATGGGTGCTCCTCTAATATAAGTTGGGGCACAGATTATTTTATTGGTGTTTGGTACTTTTAGAAGAGGCCTTTGTATCATTTTGATTGTATTTATATGGTTGTTCCCAGATTTAATGTCATTTACACTATTTAACTATTTATTTGGAATTTGTAAACACAGAGCCGATGTTAACCGTGCCACTTCTGACACACACTGATCTAAGTGGCCTTGTGATTGTCGTGGAGAAGCCGAAAACATCTGCTAAGTTTCCGCTTGATCGCCTCTCGCAGCTGTTCAATAAGGGTGGCGTAGTAACTGCCATTTACTCTTGTATTCCTTTCTTTTATGTCCGTGTTCCGTGACAATCCCAGAATATCTTATCCATCATCTTTTTGGTGAATTGCGTTACCTTGGCTTTTCTTGGTGGCTTTTCACCAGGACGACGCCACTCCATCGATTTCCTTTTGGAGCCGCGTACGTTACGGGGCTCGAAACTATGGTTTGGTGCCCCGTAACATTTAACTCCAAAAAACCCGCTCCGTGTCGTCTATTTGCTTCAAAAACTTCTTGAGAACACAAGCATGCAAGCGCGAAAGAAGTTATTGCCAGGTGGGTACCTGGCAATAACTTTAGTAATATGAAGATGTTCATGAAGAATCCTACAAACATTTAAGTCTTCGATCACTCGGAAGTTCCTCTTACACTAATTTGATGCAATCCACGGTGAGTGTCGAAGCGTGGTTCGTCATCAATAGACTCTCAGCAACTCTCTCTTCTTTGATGGTAGAAAATGACGGAAAGGTATTCCCGTACACAGCATCTAACATTGTTTTTATATCAGTCGGGCTGACCCCTTCCTTTTCCACGGAACGATATTCCAACTTAAACATTTCAAAAACTTTCAGATTTCCTATTTTTCTAAACGCTGTCAAGTCCAAATTAGAACAAACAGAAACCTCAAAACTAAATGACACACAATAAAAATGACATATTTATTATCTTCTCTATCTCTATCTCTTTATTATTTTTACTTTAAAAAAAGCTTTTAAACCGCCAAATTTCTAAAACGAGAAATTTTTCAACTGTATGTATGCACTGGTATCTAAGTATATTTCTTTGGCACGCTCTAGAGCCTAAAGGTGCTATTCCATTAAGCAAGTCTTCGATACAAGTATGATGTCAACAACAAAACGCTATTGATTTCAATCTTTTATTAAGTTCGAATACCTTATACAAGTTGTGACTTGTATACAAGTTGTATAATTATGCATTTTGCAACTTGTTCAAGTTACTTGAACTTGCTTAATAGAATAGCGCTTTAAATGACTTGATGAACTTTAGCTTGAAGGGTAGGTATCGTTAGATTCATTTGAGTTGTCAGAGTGACGCTGTGTACTCTGGGTCAGATACTTATTAATTTTAAGCAGACGGTTTCTCGTTTTGTAATAATTTGCTTCTTTACCATTACAAAGAGAACAGTCTAATTCAATAAGTCAACCTAAATAAGACCGCTGAAAATAAACTTGGTGTAAATAATTGTTTTTATTTTGTTTCAGACATATTACCTGAAAATGAAAAATTAAATCCTAATTTAAAAACTAACGAGAAATTGCCTTTTTGGCAGTTTATGAGTAAGTATCTGTTTTCATGAAATTTAGTATTTAGCATAATAATAATAATAATAATTAATTTATTTGCCAGAATGCAGGTGTACATTAGTAAGATCTTACATATAAATTGGCCCATTTACATTCTGCCACTATGACGGGTGCAAATATTACTTTAGTTTTACATTTTCATAAGTAATCAGATCACATTACCTTTTATGATTAACGTTAAATTAATTAACTGATGTCAAAATTTAAAAAGATTGTTATGTCATGGAATTATTATTATAAATAAAATAAAAAAAGCAATAATAAAAAAAATGGAATTGTAATAATAACTAAAATAAAACTAAATTGGTCTTATTGAGGTAAGACATAAATCGATCTAACTAGGTTTAATTAAAAAAAAAATTACGAGCAAAGCTCGGTCATCCAGGTACTATTTCCCAAACTAAGAAATATGCTCGCAAAGCAGTTTTAATATATTTTAGAATCTTACCTGACAGATAGATTATTCAGAGTAAGACAAGAAGATGCAAATTCAGAACTTATACAAATAAAGGCTGGAGTTCTGTACTTATCGTACTCACAGCTGTACGATAAGTACAGAACTCCAGCCTTTCCAAAACTAGATGAAAATAATAATGAAACATTTGCACATGATACGGCTATCATGATAACAGGAGTGATATACGAGGATGCATAAATATGTTTTGTCGTTATTGGACAAAAAATGAAGAATTAAATTAAATCAATCCAAATGATCCAAGCTTAATCCATATGGATTTCACTAATAAGCATCAGAATTATCAACCGGTATATATCATCAGCCATATTATACCGTACTAAAACACAGCCAAATACTTAAGCATAACACTTGGCGCTAAGCTGCGCTGGAAGGCTCATTTCAAAAAGAAACCTTCGCTTTAGAATTTTTAGAGTTAGAATTTCGCTGTAAAATATGAACTGGCTATTCGGTAAACACTTCCTATTATCACTGGAAAACAAAATGCTTCTAGCAGTTTAAGTAATAAGATTATATGACTTAATAATATAATAATAATAATAATAATATATTTATTAACTATAAACACTTTAACAAATTACATATCAGATTGAAACTGCTTAGAATACATAATACTATACCAATAATACATAGTATGTGTTCAACTGATATATTTAAACGTTGTCAGCCGTACTAGTATAAACAGTGTGACGGCTGCCAGCGCCTTCCATATCATATACTTTCATTTAAATAATAAACCAGCATAGAAGGTAGCGTATGTGCGTGTGTGTGTGCGTGTGTGTGTGCGTGTGTGTGTGCGTATGTGTGTGTGTGTGCTACAAAATTATTTTCTCCGTTTCAGAGTATGGCAAGGTAAGAAGCCACTGTTTAATTTTACTTTTTGTTTGCATGTAGTTTAAATTAAGTACATCTATAGCGTCATTAATTCTGTTGTAGATTCGGCTGCTAATTATATAGTACTGGCGTGCTGCTAGGGCTGTTTTGTGGGTTTTAATGTGGCAGACCCTGTTATTCCTACGAAGGTTTGTTGGTGGCTTGTTCAATTCAGATTTGTGCCTGCGGAGCGCAGCTCGCAAAATGAATAACTGCCTTATTGTCAGTACTGAGCAATCTTTATACAAGGCCGCCGTACTGTACATTCTTGGTTTGCTAAGCATAACCTTTAGTACTGCTCTTTGGGAACGTTCTAGCCTAAGCATACAAGTTGAACCCGTCCCTCCCCATGCAACAATGCAATAAGATATTATTGATTGTGCAAGGGCACAATAAACAGACAATAGAGTGTCGAAATCAGCAGTTTGCCTGAGTTTTTTAAATATTGGCATAAGTTTTCTGACCCGGGCGACAGTGTTACTAATTTGTGCTTGCCAATTTAGCGTACAATCTAGGGTTACGCCCAGGTACTTAATTTCATTAGTTTGTGTAATCCTTTCGCATGCACATGACGTGTCAGATCGAGTATTACAAGTATGTGCGGTAATTTGGAATGAGTTGGAAGAGGGCAATGTGTCACGTCGTTGGCAAAAGAGAATATATTTCGTTTTGTCAACATTGATGGTGAGTAAGTTAGAATTTAGGTAATTCATAACCTCTGCTAGAGCCGATTCAGCATAACTACGCGTCTGGTCCCAGCTCTTACCAAACACCAATAACGACGTATCGTCTGCATACGATATTATTTTGCAGTTTGGGAGCGATTTGTTGCAGAGGTCGTTGATGTAAATAAGGAAGAGCTTGGGACCAAGCACACTACCTTGCGGGACTCCAATTATAGACTTAAATTAATAGTCTATAGACTAGATTGTAATCTCAATAAAAAACCTAAGTAGGGTCTATCATTTACAAAAAAGATTAAATTAATAATATTCCAACTAACTAGCTACAATATTTGCAGATTCCTTATAGATTTTGATCTGATTGGGACAAAATGATAGGTCTACGTTTAGTACTCACTCACTACCTCACTCCCCGATTATTAGTTTGTGTAGGACCATATGGTAACGATTCTGATCCTAGATTATCAGCGTTTCAAAAATGAGTAATGCTTGAGTATCACCTCAAGCATTATTCATTTTTGAAACGCCGATAATTGTCAGACTGTTACCACAGATTACTTACGTACAGATGGAAAGCTTCATACAAAACGCTCTTGACGCACACATTCATTGATATCGTCTCAGAACGCCGAGAATTGGAACAAAAAGGACCAGCGTAAGAGCGAGTGCCACGCTCACGCGGTGCGGATGTTTGATTTGTGTAGATATAACAGCATTCCTTCTGTACTCTCTTTATTTTGTGCCATCACGTCATCTAGAGATAAATAATAGCTTTAGAAATATGCTTGAGAAGTTGAGAAAAATACCGTTTGAGTATTTAGGAAATGGTGTAATAAGTGCAGAGCACAAGTGATAAACAATTGTTTTTTACAGGAAAGTCGAATTCGAGTCAGCGGGCGGTAGTCATAAATGTAGTTTTATTTACTACCTCAATCTTCCAAGGCCTACCAGTTGTTCAAGCTTTTGCAGTGCCTCTTTTCTCTGAAGTTATTCCTTCCCTTTCTTCAGATGGGTGCAGTTTATTTTTAGGTGTTGTTATAGTTGTGGCTGGAGTAATTGGAGCATACTTGACTGATGTCGCTGGAAGACGGGTGAGAATATTTTATTTGATATTACCGATAACGACAAAAATTGTCCACTCATCATAACATTATGTTATCTATAAATTATTGTTCTAAGTCAAGATTTATTGATGTGTTACATATTCGAGTGATTTCGTGAAAAGGGTCCAATGATAGTGCTCGAAATAATTCAAGGTACTATTTCGAGCATTGTGATTGGTCAATTAACTGTTCTCTTTGCTCCAACACACCCTCGCTCGTTTCTCGTATTCCGCTATTTGGTGCCATAATATAAAGTTGCTTGCTAAAAATACGCTTCTGGCCTTCATTTCATATATATTTATTACTTACCAAGTCAATTATAGCAAGCCCTTCAATGGTTACTGTTAAAACTTCAAGTTTTCAGACAGGGGTTAGAGAATGGAGCCAAGAGGCAGATGGTAATTAGCTCCTAGTAAAACATTGGAGTTGATTGTTTTAATTTGATTAAATTTAATGCATGTTTAAGAAGAATCTGAGAGACAGGAGAAAAACAATGGAATCTCTAATTGGTTTTAATTAGAAACTTGGTTGTTTACTTGGAATTATTTGATTATTTTATTTGATTTAGGTTGTATTTATATTTAGGTTAGCCAGAAGGTAGGACGAGGAAGTGTATTTTTTTAGTTCTTAAAGTAAATAACTTTAAAATAAAATATACTCTTTTTTCAGAATCTAATGATTTACGGCTCTTTAGGCGCGGGTATCAGCTGCGTGGTGCTAGGCACGCAGATGCACCTACACTGGGGTCCCAATTGGGTCAACGCCATATTCCTTTATCTGTTTCCTGTGATGAACATACTTGGAGCCGGCACAGTCCCGCTGGTGTTGCAGGCTGAGATCTTTTTACCTGAGGTAAATTTACTTATTATCTTTAGAAATATTTAATGCTATCATTACAATATTTAAAATTTTATCAACAGCCGTGGTCACGGGTAGACTCAACTTAACTCAACTCAACTCAGTCTACCCGTGACCACGGCCGTTGCAATACTGTCGAAACGTTGGGCAATAAACAAAGGTAGTTAAATTTTTATAATAACAATTTAGCCTTAAAATAAAATATTTACGCGATTAAGACCCGTAGCTTATAAAATTATATAATGTGTACAAATCGGGACAGTTTATGAAGATATCAGATTTATAATCAAGGATCTCTAAAAGTAATATTACGCTTGACTGGGTACCCCGTACAAAGTGACAGCAGTTTCTTGTGCCGAATCGAATGAGCGTCTTTTTTGACAATTGTGTCAAATGGTAGTTTTTTATGCAAATATTTGGTCATAGGTGTCAGTCATTGAGTTTTTAAATGACAATAATCAAATAGAAGTCTTCTTATTGTCGGTAGCCTGTCCACTAGTAGTATTCTATATATATATATTTTTTTTTTTAAAGACGTTTCCGCACTAGGCTACAATCCCTGTGTCGCGGGGGACTTTACAAACATACAAGTCACGGACACAAAGTACACCCAGACTCGGAACAACAATTTGTGGATCACACAAAGTGGTGTCCCGTGAGGGAATCGAACCCACAACCTCTTGCGTAGCAGTCGGACACACTCCCACCGCGCCACAGAGGCAGTCAAAATATTACTAGTGGATAGGCTACCGCTCAATCAATTAAGATCACTGACCTGTATAAGTCACCTGTCCCATCAACGACGATGAGCGAGAAGCGAGTAGCGATTTTTCGCTCAAAAAACGTGCAACAGATGTATTTTGTAGATCCCGTCCTTGTAAACAAAAGAGATACAGTATAGAGCGAGTACTCGCCGGCAGTGTGAACGGTCAGCGATCAACTATTAATATCTGAATCTCTTTTGTTTACACGGGATCTATAGTGTAGTGTATATGTTGTTCGTTCGTGATTGAATTTCTAAACTTTGACAATATAAATTTAGTTATGAGATAGCTTGGGGTGTTTCATCGCAATAAAATGGTTATATTTTTAAATATTATCGGAATTAAAACATTATCGGGACTTAATTGCGTTAAACGTTTAAAGGTAAGTACGCACCTTTTATAAACCCGACGCACCTATTGAAATAATTTTTATTTTATTGCGATAATACACTATTAGTAGTTACGTTGACACATGACAGCGTTGTTTATAGGTCCTACTAATTTTTAACCCTGTTTTAGGTCAGAGGCATTCTTTCAACGGTAGTCATCGAGTGGAGCTGGTTGTGCTACGCCATCATATTCTTTGTCTCCAATCCAATCCAAAACGCTTTAGGCTGGGCTACTCTCTTTTACATATTTGCAGTGATGTGTTTCTTAACTGCAGTCATCAGTATCTTTTACTTACCAGAAACTAATGGATTAACAGTAGAGGAAATACAACCATTGTTCTTAAAAAGAAAACATTGGAATTGTTGCTAAATGGTTTTTAATAAAAAAAACGAACGAATATTATTAATTTTTGAACTCTTTAACCCTTATATTTTAACTATGTCCGTCTGTATGTCTGTCTGTCCCCAGATTAGCACAGATACCCTTAGTACGAGAAAGCTATAATTTGGCATAGATATACATATGGTATTACATTATGGTATTATATGATATTACTCACACTGACACAGTGGTAGAATAAAATTTTAAAAAAAAGGTTTTTTTCTTACCTACCTTATCGTAGGGAGGAGTGTCGTATAAAAATATTTAAGGGTTCTAAATACCATTTTTGTTAGAGTCAAGTGCCCCTATACCGCCAGCTATATAGTTATTTTTGGAGATGTGGAAAAATTCAGGGTAGTAAAGTAAGCAAAACTGTTACAGTTATGTAAAATGATTTCTTTAAGACTGGACTGCCCATACATAAATCGGTGTGACCATATTCATATGGAGTACATCCGGTAGTATTTTATGATTATGTTTTATTACTAACATTAGTCTTCAAGGTGTTTGTTATATTTCAATATTGTTTTACTAACACTAAATGGATCAATGGTCTGAATAAATGATATTATTATTATTATTATAATTATATAAGTAGGCTTTGACCCCCGTAGAAGTCGAAAAACACTCGATCAAATAGTAATAATAATAATAATAATAATAATAATTTATTTATTTTCTTTAACAATATTTGTGTTGGTACATGGTTAGTTATTGAAGTATCCCTTTAGGCGGTATGTGCCTGTGTTAGGATACTTCGCTCTTCCAAAGCTTAAAATTAAGGTACAAATAATGCTTAACTAATATTTACTTAGGTACTAATTAATACTTATTCTCTATTATGTGTGTAAATCTGAGTACTAGTGAGCGCATGTGGGTGTGTGTGTTTGTGTGTGTGTGTGTTTATGTGTGTTTTTGTGTCCATGTAAATTTGTATATGTGTGTGTGTGTGTGTGTAGCTATTTGTTTGAAGCGATAATTATCAAAGTATGTGCTGCAGTAAAGCCTCCGTGTCCTCGTATGTAAGGGATTTTATCCATGTAACGATAATACTTTTGCACTCGTGATGTTGTTTGTTATGTACATAAATCTTTTTATTTAATGTATTGTATAGTCGCGATGAACTTTTGTTGTATTGTTTATTACAGAATTTGGTTCTTGTTTGGGGAACTACGGCTATTCTATCTCGCCTTCTTTTATTCATGTCACCAGTATTATACTTCAGCTCTCTGTGTTTCTTTAAAACAGCTTGAACGATATAGAGCTTTCTTACTGAAAGTAGATCACTTATCTGATACAAACTTGTTGTCGAGAATCTCTTTTTTTTAAAGAGCATGATTTTTATAAGCGACCTTTGAGCACGCTCCAAATTTATAAATTTTGACTTAGATGCTGCACCCCAGACGGGTATGCAGTATACTAGTACGGATTGCACTAAAGCTGTATATAGCTCTTTCAGTAGATTTCGGCTGGTTTTGGTATCTCCAGTACTGATGGTGTTATTAGGTACTATATATCTTAAAGTTTTAAAAATCCAACTCAACTTTCTAATTCTATTTGTAACATGCTCCAGATGGGGGTGCCAAGATAAATGTTGGTCAATAGTGACACCAAGGTATTTGGTATACGCAACCTTATTAATTAAGGGACATGAGCAGGTTTTGTCTACGTCATAGTCACATGAGTGAATTTTAATAGAGAAGTCCTGGTTTGGCTGAGTAAGTTTGTTAATGCTGTAACATATATAATTAGTTTTTGAGGTGTTTAGTGTTAATAGATTATGACTGAGCCACTTAGCAACTTGAGCCAAGCCAGATGAAACACTTTTTTCAACCTCACTCCAAGTATTACCCGTAAAAACGACAGCTGTGTCATAAATAATAGTAATGACCTCAAATGCTATGTTAATATGGACTTACCTGTATTCTGTATAGTTCACGAAAGCTTAATAATAATGATATCTTGGGACAACTCACACAATGCTATCTAATCCCAAACTAAGCAGAACTTGTACTTTGCAAACCAGACAACTAATAAACATATTTATATATTTCTAAATACATATATATTATAGATAAATAACACCCAGACACAGAATAAAGCATCGTGTTCTGATGAACACGATGGTTTATTCTGTGTAAGTTTTATCCTGGGTGGGAATCGAACCCCTCTTGCGTAGCAGTCGGATACACTTCCTAATCCACGTCACGTCCTAATGTTTGTATAACAGCACAGTAAAGATAAAGTATACAGTATGGAAACTACGAACAAACGTTCGAAACAGCACAGACTCGCACAGATGCGCACATCTACGAGACCTCTAAGCGGTTTTCGCAGTGCTTTCAGTAGCGACTGCCACGTCCAGGCGTTTTACGTCTATCTCACCTGCGTCATGACTATTGTGTATTTTTTTGTCATGGGTGTCGTTTTTATGGTTTTCGAGGGCGCTAACGTCTAAAGAGTGTTCAAAATGTAAATTCAAGATGGCGGCATCAAAAAAAAACATGTTTCTTTGTCATGGTTTTCAAGGATGATGAAATCGATGATGACGTTAAAATATAAATCCAAAATGGTGTCTTCGAAAATCCTAAAAAAAAAACATAAACTGTGAGACGGAACTTCGTTCCTGGTGGGAGCCCCCAACCGCACACATTTTTTAATAGAAATTAATCTTATTTAATAATTATTTCATAATAGAATAACAGTAATAACTAGCTATATTCTATTTAAAATTTATCCAAATCGGTTCAATACTTTCATAGATTTTCCTTTGCAAAAATATATTTATTAGTTTAGATTTAGATAATAAAAAAAAACAATCTTAAATTAATCATACAGAGAGCCATAGAACCAATTAAATAATAATAAAATACTATAACTACAATGCTACTACAAACTTTAAGAGTGTCAACCCTAGCGCTCTAATGGAGCGTAGGTATTAACTTCAACAATTGGGCCTAATTTCCGTACTGTATACATATTTTTACTGTGGTAAGAGTGTTTTAATAAAATGTAAGATTAGGTAGTGATAGAGAATATAATAAAAGAAATAAAAGCTAGGATAAAAGGAATAAAAATACATTACAAATAGTAAGGAGAAACACAGGGGTAACAAACCTAATTAAAAATAAGTACAATAGGCCTGAGAATTTACATTAGCTATTAGAAAAGGGCAGAGTTTGAATAGTTAATAAGTCAGGATGCAGGAATGCACTTCAGAGTGCAGCGCCGAGTTGCTGTTTAGATACTACTGTTTGATTCAGGAGAATCAGACGGTAGTATCTCAATATTGTTCGATCGCAATATCACACAAATATTATAAAGGTGAAAGTTTGTGAGTATGTGAGTGTGTATGTTTGTTATTTCTTCACGTCTAAACGGCTGGAGCGATTTTAATAAAATTTGGTATGGGGTTAGCTGACACCCTGGATTAACACATAGGGTAATGAACCGTGGGTAACACCGCAGGGCACAGATAGTGGATTATATTACCAAAAAATAACAAAAAATTTATCAAGCTAATGTCATTGCAACCTAGCTATATGAGCTCAGTTTGTTTAAACTAGTTCTCGATATAGGCAAACCTATAGATTGTCAACCGATATTCAAGCACAAATAACATTATCTACTCACATCACTTAGCTTGTAAGTGTTTGGATTATATTCGTACTGGTTGTTAATAGGACCAAATAAAACATGAGGTGCTTAAGTTGTTAAAGGCAATTTATTAACGTTTGATCTGCTTAAGTGGCTACGTTATTAGGGTACATTAGTTCAGTAATACATTATAGGTGATAACAAACAACCTTTAAAATACTAGTCCAATATTCAATTGTAATTTTATGGGAAATGGTATTTTAACATCGATCGAGTTGCGAGCCTAAGGTAGTATTTAAATTAATTGAAAATTGGATCAGGAATACGTAAGCACAATTATTGTTTTTATCTTTTATGAGTGCACGATAAACCAAATCATTCGAAAAATAAGTTTAAGATTTTTTATTATCGAATATATTGATCGAACTTTATATTGAAGTCCCCAGCTGCAGGCAAGAAGTTCGGCATCGTTAAAAACGATGTTAAAGAACCACTATCTCTCTGAATAATTTTTTTTTTTTTTATTAATTATCTTTTTTTCTATGTAATTCTTGAGAACTATAAATAACCCCAACCTAGTTCGTGTATTTACACTTTGTTTTTTTATATTGGTGTACAATAAAGAATATTATTATTATTCATCAATTGATATTTTGACGGTAAATCCACCCTTGACTGCCAACGTCATCTTAAAAAACATTAATTTAAAAAAGCTGGAATTGACATGGTAGCTTCGTTTGTCGAGACGCCCAACTTTATGTATACGACAACTTTATATAGTGGTACGTTAGTGTAAAAAACAGGTGTTAAATATTACAATCTTAACTTTGCTATTGGAAAACTATTGTCCCCATACATCAATATAGGTCGCAGTTAGTTTACCAACCAATAACAATTACCTGAAATATTTACCTACTTATGAAAAATGAAAATTATAGACAACAAATTTTAAATTAATAGTAACATTACACGTGCTCGGGGTGAGCTAAAATTGAGGTAAACTAAGATAAAAGATTAAAAAGATAACTATATTTCAGTACAAATTAAAGGGATGAGATGAGTATGAAACGCGCCCGGCAAGATGTGGAACGTACTACGTACTAGTAAATTATTTACCGTAATGTATAATATCGAGTCATACGATGCGCTATTGCGAAATGCTGACACATTCGACTCGTGTAACCTATTGTACGGTGATTGACCCGAACAACACGCATTTTCCAAATTATTATCTATAACGTGACAGGGAGACTCAAAGGGGAAACCGAAAATAATTGTGTTCTTGAAATCTTCGGCTTGGTAGCCTCCGCTGATGCGGAAGCAGCGCCGGCACATCTCGCTGTACCTAAAGATTTGACGTCGCAAGGGTATCGACGTAGGTTGCGTCCCACACCAAGGGCCGGCCCATCTTCCAAGGTAACAACAGTTGGTTGTGTTGCGAAATGCGACATGGTGTCCGAGACTGTCGACAGCTTCACCACAGTAGCACCGATGCGGAGAAAAACACGGCGCACCTAGTCGTAGTCAAGTAGCAATACGGAAGGTTATGTCATCCAACATAGTGACTAAGTTGAGTGACGGGAGCGCCTGAACCCAAAGGTCCGAATCCCACTCTCTCACAGCCAACGAACGTGCACGATCCGCAACATTGAAAGATGTATTAAATTACCTTCTCTTACCATGCTGCAGAGCGGCCCGTCCCATTGCCTTTGAGAGATATTTGTTAGCCGGAAGCTCAATATTCGGACAAGCCATTTTCCAAGCGTTCACTGCATCGGTCTTACACGATACTTCAGAATAAACCAGTGTACGTCTTTATATTTTCCTGGTTAACTCTTCCATGCTATAAACCGAGGACAGGAACGCTGGTAAACTAGTATCTGAAATTTTGCGGACGCCGAGCCCACCCAAGCGCTTAAGTAGTCCGGTAAGGAGGCTTGCTGCCAGGCTCGGTTATTCAAGGCCACATTTAAAATTTTACATTACATTTAACATTTTTTCTAAAAGTGTCCAATTTTTCCAAAAAGGGATGTATAGCTAGGTCACTTAACTACAGGGGGAAGTGTCTGTAGCGTCCTGACCAGTACTTCTGGGTTTATAAATGTCAGCTGATCAAATGCTTGTATGCTTTGTTTTGCACGTATACGGAAAAAAATATGATTGTTTTTTAGTTTAATTGGTTGTTTATGCTAGAAATTTTGGAAATAACTTTTCCATAGTTCCACTCGTTTTAATACCAGTAAAATTAATGCAGAAGCACTGAATAGCTATATTAATAATAAATCAAATTTACGGAGCGACATTCTTCCGTCGCCGTTACGTTTCTATGGTTTCTACGATATACATATAAATTTAAACATATGGAGGATTTTTTTAAAGAATAATCAGCCATATGTTTACATTCATTGACAGCCTCTGTGGCGCGGTGGGAGTGTATCCGACCGCTACGAAAAAGGTCGTGGGTTCGATCCCCACCCAGGATAAAACTTTGTGTGATGAACACGATGATTTATTCTGTGTCTGAGTGTTATTTATCTATAATATGTATTTATTTAGAAATATATAAGTACTAGCGGCCCGTCCCGGCTACGCACGGGTGGACATGGGATTTTTTTAGTAATCTAAGCTATCCTATCTCTCAAGTTGGACCAAACTGCATAATGCGTGCAAATTTCAACGAAATCTGTTAAGCGGTTTAGGAGTCCATCGCGGACAAACATCGTGACAGGAGATTTATATATATTAAGATGTTTATAAGTTTTCTGGTTGCCATAGTACAAGCTATGCTTAGTTTGGGATCAGATAGCGTGGTGTGAGTTGTCCCAAGATATTATTATTATTATTCATATGTATAAAATGAGCATAAAAATGCTTTATTACAACAATTAACTTCTGGACTGGGTCTGGACTTCAAATATTTATATCTTTCAAAAATGCAATTATTGTATTTGTAAATTAACTTCTACGTAAGAATAAGTAAAATTTTGTTTTGAATGTTATGTAGCCAGTTAAACGTTTATTGTAATGGTTTGTTCCAGACCTTGCTTTACATCTAAAGAGCAGGTTAATTTAAATAATTTAAAAGATAATAAAGGCTAAAAACAACAAAGTTGTAATGATAATTTTATTACCACTAATGATAACAAATTGATTAAAACACTAGGTCTAAAAATCATCTAATTTCCATTTTAATTGACACGTTTAACAAGTGGCACGTTCTAACTTAGGCTACTTCAAATTTAGAAACATCAAATTTGACTGCCTCTGTGACGCGGTGGGAGTGGGTTCGATCCCCACCCAGCAACTTTGTGTGATAAGCTCGATGGTTTATTCTGTGTCTGGGTGTTAGTTATCTTTAATATGTATGTATTTAAAAATATATAAGTATGTTTATCAGATGTCCGGTTTCCATAGTACAAGCTCTGTTTAGTTTGGGCTCAGATAGCGTTGTGTACGTTGTCCCAACATATTATTATAATTATTAATCCTATTTTTTTTCTCATTTTTTACATTTTTTAATAAAAAGACATATAAATTAAAAATTTAAAAAATAGTGAACCCATCGGTACTGGGTACAGGGACCAACGTACCGGTGATTAGGACTCCAAAGAGAGGGACCTCTTCACAATGCGTGCCGAGCCGAGGAGTGCTGCCTTCTGCATCAGGCCCTTGACCCAACGCAAGCCTCTGAAGATGTTGGTCAAGGCTCTTGGCGATTATTTCTTGGACGGAAACGACTTCACATCTCACATCTCAACAATCTCGTGGGCTAAGTCCAAATATCCCACCACCCCTTGCTTTACATGCATGACCGCACATTTGTCCGCACCAAATTCCATCCTGATGGAGCTACTGAAGGCTTTAGTAACTTTCAGCAGATCCATCACTTGGGAACAGCTGGGGGCAAAAAAAGGATTATTCATGTATAGCAGGTGAGATATACCCCGGCCTCCTCTCCGCAACTTATAGCCCAGCTCTGAACTATCCAGTAGTGTCCCGAGTGGTTTCAGGGCTAGGCAAAACCACAATGGACTCAGACTGTCGCCCTGGAAAATGATGTGTTCGATCATTACCGGCTCACCATTACCTAGAACCCGCCGACACCCTAGATAGTAAAGTACAGTTCTCCATTGCCCCATACATGATCTCAGGAAGGCGCGTAGAGTTGCAATAACTTTATACAGCTCCAGCACCCTGATGAGCCATGTATGTGGCACAGAGTCATAGGCCTTCTTGTAGTCTATCCAACATGTCGATAGATTCCTGCGGTTCCTGCGAGCCAGTTGGCTGATGGTCATGTCAATGAGGAGAATCTCTTTAGTACCACGGGCCCCATGTCTACACCCATTCTGAGAAGTTGACATTATGTTATTATCTATTATGTGCATGTTGAAATTATTTCTCAAAATAGATGTAAGTAACTTGTTTAATGTTGGAAGACACGTTATATTTGCATAGTTTTGGGGTCCATGGTACTACCGGTTTTATGGAGCAAGTGGGTAAAGCCTGCGGTCATAAAACCCGGCAGAGAAGCAGAATCTATTTATACCTGGAACTGAGAGGCAAGGCAAGCATGTGAGCTACGTAGCCACTTCAGCCAAAAGTTATGAAGTCCGTCAGGGCCCGTTGATTTCCAATTTGGCACTTGACGGGTTGCTCGGGCTACTTCTTCGGTACTGATGACAACTGCCGGCATATCTTTAATAGGTTCACATGCCTGCCCTACCCCTCAATATTTCTATAAGTATTTTGTTTAAATGTGGTCATTGGGTGTTTTTTTTTCTTTAGTATAGCTTTTTCGCGCTTTATAATAGATTTAACCTTCTTTAGGTATCCACGGTTTAAGAGCTTTGTACTGATTTCCAAACAAACACATGCTAGAATTTTCATTAATAACCGACATTTCAGCTGCCAAATTAGCATCATTTATTAGATAAAATTCATGCCAGGATTCATTTTTAATTGTTGTGTAAATATTATTATAATTTATGACCCTTTTCGAAAATATAATAAAATACCGCAATGATCTGTGAGCTGCTGTTCAAAAACCACCGCTTTCCAAGGACTGCTCGTTCTAGGTTGGGTTTAGTAACACCAAGTTTAAGTCCATGCATAGCTACTAAGTTTAGATATTCTTATACTAGACCCAAAGTGTCATTAGGTGTGTTGGTGTTGATATCCCCTGTAAATATAATATATTGGTTGGTAGTACTACCCAAAACTAAGTCTTAGGAATAGTGCGATCGTTTTGAATGCTGATTACGAGATTTAAAAATTAGGTTCATAGGAAGTGGACTGCAATTCTTCATGAGAAAATACGACTGTACCGTCACTTTGGAGATAAATTCGTGTCCAAAATCCATCCATCGACGTGGGTGGCAGCGATAACAATCCGGTTCCGTAGCCAAAATGGCACAATGGAACCCTTATAGTTTTGCCATGTCCGTCCGCCCGTCCGTCCGCAGTTTAACTCAGAGACGGTTAGTGTTAGAAAGCTGTAATTTTGCATGGATACACATATTACTTATGCCGACAAAGTGGTTTTCAGAGTACGTCCCCTTTATGTAAAGTAGGGATGTGTTTTTTCTCTCCTACCCCTTAAGGTCGGGAACCTTTAGATAGGTCCTTTAAAAACATTTACGGGTTGTTCGGACTATTTTTTGATTTAGGGATCCTTTTGTGAAATATTATAAATGTGTCACAAGGATTTAAAACTAATCTATACCAACAGACCTAGGACGAAGCTTTCGCTCACTCACAGATGCGATTAACCATTCACAGGACGTTCCATCACAATCCAGAAATTGCGAGACATGCACCTCACAATGCCTGTATCTACTCTAAAACGAACGCCGAATGATTGTGAACTGTGTCATGCATTAGAAAGTGCTTGGTACTTCTGGTAGAGTGTGTTGACCCTCCCCTTCATCTAAGAAGACAATATCTATCTAACAGATTTATTTATAAAACTTTAAAAGTTTTATAAATTTCTGCCCACCCATTAATTTCCAAATTACACCTTCTGTCTGATTATATTTCTTCTAGTCCATACTGGTCCCACAAGGATTCTTCCTGTCTTTTGCTTCTTTGCTAACTAGCTTTGTAAACTATAGTCTACCCTTTCCTGCGTTTCAATGTGAAATTAACCCTCTGTTTGATACTCCTTTCGATGATTTAACATTTAAACCAAATAATGGGATCTGCAGTATGGATCCCCCAAATACAAAATTATTTTAACTTTAGACCCCTTATTTTTTTTTTGTGGCGTGAAAGCATTTCTTACGCACACCTCCGCCGTCCGGGGAAGATGGTGGTGGAGGTAGTGTGGGGTTTGCACTGCTCGCCACCTACTCGAACGGGCCGCCGAAATTTGTTATACCGTCGGCGGCCCGCCCAGTGGCAATGCCCGGAACCGATGTTGTTGCGTTCCGGGCATTGCACACCTACGCGGCCCCTGGATACACACAGGGTGCCGCGCCTCCACAGAAGGCCGCGGGCAGCCTCACCCAAGGCGGCATCAGGCGCAGATATGCGCACCGATGCCGCCCGGTTCGTCGGCGACGGAGCGGATCCGCCAGGGAGCTCTCTTTCCTGACGCGCTCCGCCGCCT
The DNA here is from genome assembly GCA_945859575.2 of Herminia tarsipennalis. Classification (NCBI taxonomy): domain Eukaryota; kingdom Metazoa; phylum Arthropoda; class Insecta; order Lepidoptera; family Erebidae; genus Herminia; species Herminia tarsipennalis. The sequence goes on along the minus strand of OX243849.2, from coordinate 17,749,805 downwards.
CCTTCTGCGAGATGACGTCCTCGCAGAAGGATGCGACCGCATTCCACGACCCCACGCCCCGGACCATGGACACTTCCGACCACTGCGGTGAGAATTCGACGCTGCCCCTCCCAAGTTGGACAATGCTGAAGGGTGTGCTGCGCCAAGTCCTCGTGTTAGTGGCAGGCGGGACTCGGTTCTCTCCTAGCGACCGTGTGCAGGTACTTCCCGAAGCACCCGTGCCCGGAAAGGACCTGCACCAGCCGGAAGGAAAGGGTCCCGTGCTGCCGCCCCGCCCACTCCTCCAGGACTGGCTGGAGCGCCTCCACGGTACGAACACCTGCCCGTGGAGCCTCCAGTCGGCCCTGCCACCGGGCCATGATTGCCCGGTGGGCCTCACCGCGCCAAGCGCGAAGCTTCTTGGGCAAGGGCACCGAACCCCCTGCCCGAACAGCCACCGCCCGATGATACACTTCGGCGAGCACTTCTGCCTCCAAAACCCACGGTGGTGTGCCGGCCAATACGCACGCCGCCTCTGCAGACACCGCGTATGGCCCTGACTGCCATGGTCCGCCGGTGTCTCCCTAAGCGGACCCTATTCGGGCGGTCAGGGACGCCGCCCACACGGGTACGCCGTATAGAGCCATTGACCGCACTACCCCCGTGTACAACCGTCTACTCGAGGCACTAGGCCCGCCCAGGTTCGGCAACAGCCTCCCCAGTGCGGTCGCAGCAGCCTCGAGCTTAGGCGCCAAAATGCGGAAGTGCTCGTCGAAGAGCCACCGCCCGTCTATCACTAGGCCCAGATACTTCATCTGGGCCCGGACCTGTACGAGGACTGAGCCGACGGCAATCGAGGCGCCAGCAGGTGGACAACGATGGGGCCCGTGGAATAGTAGGGCCTCCGTCTTGGAAAGGGCCACCCTAAGCCCCAGCGCCTCGAAGCGCCCGACCATTTGGGAAATCCCAAGGTTGGCCAGGCGCGCCGCCTCCTTAAAATTCCCACCCCGGGCCGTGATGAGGGTGTCATCCGCATAGCAGATGACACCTATCCCGGGGGGGGAAACCACACCGCAGGGTCCAGTCGTAGCCGATATTCCACAAGAGGGGCCCCAAGACCCTGTGGAACACCGCACGAGACGTCCCTGTGGATCCATGATACCGGAGCGCCTCTCTGATGCAGCTGAATGGCAGGGACCCGAAGGCGTTGGCGATATCAAGAGATATCGCCAACATCACTCCTCCACCGGCGACGGCCTCCTCCGATGCGGCCCACAGGCGCAGAATAGCACCAACGGTCGAGCGCCCAGCACGAAAGCCGTACTGAGCGTCCGACAGATCCAGGCCGACCTCGTTCAAACTTTAGATCCCCCTGGGTCAACTCCATATTTACTGGAAAAGTATTAGCTATTTACGAAGCCCTTCTTTATATAGAGTCCCATAATATTAATAGGACAGTTATATTTACTAATTCCAGAAGTTGCTTGCAAGCCTTACTCACTAATAAATTTCGCAGTGAAACCAGGTTCCTCTTAATTCATCAGATTAAGATGAGCCTCAAAACGTGCCGGGATAAAGGCCTTGAGGTCACTCTGGTCTGGATCCTAGGTCACAGTGCCATAGTGGGTAATGAAACAGCTGATTCTCTGGCCAGGAATGCGTCATCTGATCACTACCGAGCTTATCCACTGGACCTGGTTTCACTTGCGAAATTGAGGCTGGATACAAGTGGAGAGATATATGGTCGATTACCTCCAAGGAGAAGGGTAAACGTTTTGCAGCCATACAAGATGACATTCCAACTAAGGCCGTGGTATTTTAATTGTTTGCGATGAGGGAGCACAAACGTGACCTACGTAACACCTAACGTTAACGTCAGTGTTACGTAAATAGTTAGATGACTATATTATTATGTAAATCATGAAAATGTATAGATCAACAAACATCCATCCATATCCGTTTTTTTCTATTAATAAGGTAAAAAAACAGTGTAAAAGTACGTAATTACATAAAGAGTAATAATAACTTTAGTTTAACTTTAGTTACTAATGTCAACACCAACAATCTAATCATACTTCATTATTATGTGGTAAATAATGAAGTATGATTAGATAGGAGAAAATTATGGATTACTCCCTTCTTTTGTTCACAGTATGCATTTTATGCATCAACATGGGTTTAGTAATGTGGTGGCCTATATCTACAATCACGATATTTACATCAGAAAGTCACACACCACTCGACAGAACTTTGACTGAAACTGAATTGTCTTTACTACTCAACCTAGTCTCCTTCGGCGCATTGATTAGCACATTAACAGGAGGATTTCTATTACACAAGTTAGGAAGGAAGAAATGTTCTATTTTAATAGCTTGGAGCTTTATAGTAAGTAGTACCTTTATTAATTTATTGTTATTACTTTGGGCATTAAGTCCACTACTTAACCCTTATAGCGTTTTTCATATTATTTTCTTTCCCATCTCAACATTAAAAAAGGTCGGGGCAAAAGTATTTTCGTATTATTCATACAAAGAAAAAACATTTTTTAGTTATAATTTTTTATTAATTTATATTATGTAACTATGTGCCGTTTTCTTGCCGTGTATCTTGTGGGTAGTGCCAAGATCCCGTTGCTGTAAATTTTTAATCAAAATCTGACAGGTAGTTTTGAGTCTTCTTTTGAGGTTAGCTTTATGCTTCCTAAAAAGTTATGAAGTGACCGAAACAGGTAGCAATCTGATGGAGCAAAATCAGGGCAATACGGATAATGCATCAATATATCCCAGCTTTTGCTAAGTGGCTATCTTCAACCATGATCTTTTTCAGACATTCTTATCGTAAGTGACCTATTTTTCATCACCCGTAATCAACCGTCTAAGAAATAGATCAGAATTGTTACATTTCAATAAAGAATTGCAAATGGAAACATGGTGCTATAAGTTTCTCTCAGTGAGATCATGTGTTACCCAAGTATCAAGTTTTTTCTTGTACCCAGGCTTTTGTAAATGACGTTAAACTGTTTTGTGATCAACATCCAGTTCTTCAGCAATATCGCATTACTAATAATAGTGGAGAAGCCGTAGACAGTCTTACTACTACTTCATGGCCTATCATGCAGCAGGAGTGCAGGCCACATATCGCGACACGCTAGTATTAATGATATCATCCGTCGGGCTCTTGTCAGCGCTGGTGTGCCAGCGGTTGCTGAACCTAATGGTTTGACACGCAGCGATGGCAAGAGACTGGATGGTATGTCTTTACTACCTTGGAAGATGGGCAGACCTTTGGTGTGGGAACCTGTGTCGACACCCTTGCGCCTTCCCATCTACCAAACACAGCAAGCTGTGTCTGCACTGCTGCGGCCTCTGCTGAGACTATCAAACGGCGCAAATATAGTAATCTAAATATGGCATGGCTATGGCAATGCCGCCAGCCTTCTGGGCACTATACCGGTTGACATCGATGGGGAACAATTCTTCGACGCCTAAACTGGTTGTGCATCACCTTACGGTACTTATTTTATCCGTGTCAGGGCGCCCAGAGCGAGCCTCATCCTTCATACTAAAATTTTCAGACTTGAACGGCTTGAACCATATTTGTGCTACTCGTACTCGTATTGATACCGCTTAAGGTTCGTAAACCACACCAATTTTATTCGCGGTGTTCGTCGCATTTTTACCTTTTTAGTACCTAATAAAACTTTTGCTTGCTTGAAAAACAATAGAAAAATGGCGGGATCTAGATTTTTTTTATATATTGCATCTTCAGCATGTCAACAATTAATGGTATTAAAACCAGCCAGTTACATTCAGTACAGTCAAAGAGGTTTGATTACTAACAATACATTCAAAATACGAAAATACTTTTGCCTCAACCTATTATAAAAGTCTGTGAATTTGGTAGGATTTCATATAAAAAAATATGAACAAATAAATATGTATGAATGACCGATTTGGCAGCAAAAAGCTTAATTAGGCCATTTGAATCAAAGATTTTAAAAAGACGTATACTTACAAGAAAATGCTTAAGGAAAAATATAGACGAAAGCTGAAAACAATCACAAAAATAATATATATATCAAAGTACAATTATCACAATTGTATCAACAGCCTGATCTTGTGATCCAGTAACACATTCATTCAAATAGTCATTATTTTTTTGTTGTCGAATTCTTTAGGCTGTAATTTTAAAGGAAAAATAATTTAAACATGTATATCGTCAAGGGATTTTACTTTCAGATACAAAAATTGATTGTTATTGTAATGAAGCTAATATTTATTTCAGCTATTTTGGGCCGTCTTAATAGCATGCAGGCGAGTGGAAATTGTCTTGACAGCAGTTTTCCTCTCTGGCATCTGCAGTTCAGTCTCCTTGGTAACAACCATTTATATCAGTGAGATTTGTCAAGAATCCATTCGTGGATCTATGACGGCTAGTGCTTCGGTCGCCAGTGGTATTGGCATGTTGCTTGCTTATATATGGACTTGGTGGGTTATTGTCTTACGATGCACTGTTGTACGTTGGATTATCATTAACAATCGTCGGTGGAGTACTTTTGTTACTGCTAAAAGATTCTCCAGTATACTTAATGCACATAGGCCAGGAAACTGTAAGTACCTTACATTATGTTTTTAATTGCCACGCTCAAACGTCACTTAGTTTTTAGAATAAGTTGTCATTGTCACTTAAAAGTAAATAATGTTGACAAAACTATACTTCGAGCGAGATATACGAGGGATGTTCATAAGTGTTGATGTCGGGCCACGCACAATATAATAAAATATAGTGGGTTTTCTGTGGTTTTTGTTTCATACTTACAACGTTATATCTACCTAATAATATTTTTCAATGCAATTTGTACGACAAATTTGTTACTTCTCATTTGTTTAGCTGTTCCTCTAAACTTGTAAAGCCTACTTAGCTGTTATAGTTTTCCTTATAATTTCACTACACGTATATACTACTACCGTGAATTTTTCCACATACCAAACATCAACCATTTAGCTGGTAGAGAGAAGGGGACACAAAAAAACGCACTTTAAGGCTTTATATTTTACAAATGGATCCCTAAGTCTTAAAATCTATTTCCCAACCCTAAACGTTTTTAAAATACCTATCCAATGATACCCCACACGCTTGGGTAAGTGAGAAAAAAAATAGCACCCCCACTTTACGTATAGGGGAGTTATTTTTTCAACATTTTATTCTTTCACTTTGTCACATACATCCTCCTTGCACTAACAGCCTCTGAGCAAAGGTACGGACGGTCGGAGGGACGAACGGAAATGGCGAAACTATAAGGGTTCCTTTTTATCATTTTGGCTACGGAACCCTAAAAAGATAGCTATTTGTTACTTGGATTTTAATATATTCTTTGATTCTATAGAATCAAAGAATTTATATTTAATCGAAATTTGGCACATTTATAAATTAAGATATACCATGATGGACCTGGCTGAATTAGTGAGAAAAAATGCTTTTATTTTAACAGATAAAACGTTGTATTTTTCTCTACTAACTCTTCGAATTAAAACAAAAAATGGATATATATACTTTTAATATTTTTGGTTTTTTATTTTTTACAGGAAGCAATAAAAGCCCTAGCTTATTTTAGGCAATTAAAAACTAGTGATAATGAAGTTACAGGCGAAATATCTCGATTAAAAAGAGCAGTGAATATGGAATTAGATGGTGAGTTATTACCTAAATTTACTTAAAATTGATATTATTACTACACAAAAACGACAAAGAGGCTAAATAAGAAAATTATCAACGCCACTGCCATTGCGTAAATTTAGATAAAGAAACAAAGAAAAATGGATCTACGTACTTGCTCCTTGTTACTTTATTTTGCTTATAAATAAATTTTGTAGTCACTTTATTTTAATCGTTATATTGTTTATATATAATGGACGATTCATTTTTGTAACATCAGCATGTAACCTGTATTTAGCAAATAAATAATTTTGTATTTGTATTCGAAAGAACCTACTATATAGGGGAGCATACCAAGCAGTGGGACATCATATGGATTGATTTGGTATATATGACAAGAAGGGGTCATAATAGTTGATAAAGTTTTGGAGGTATACAAATATAATCAGTTCATATGCCTAGTTTGCCCCTACCAATTTTAGAAGTTCCAACACAATAATGTTTCAACTAAATATTTTTCACAACAGTGATGACTAAACACAGGAGGTATATGAATATCTATTACAACAAATATGAAGAAACACATCATTTCTTCTCTCTCTTAATCTTTTGGGACAGCAATCTAATACAGTATGTAAGTAAATCGTGGGTCTGAAAGTAAATCGTGCGCCAGTACGGATGCTAGTATACTTCACAGCGTTTGCGTTTAATAAGGGTTTCCTGGGCATGCTAACACTTTTATCCTAGGCGTTCTTTAAACCTTTTATTATTATTTATACTGGCGCTACATCATTTGCATCTGTGCACCTTTCTAACACCTCTATAGATTTCGACCTAATTGAACCACCACGACTCGACTAACATCATTGTGTAGAAACGGACCCACAGATAAGGTCTTTTATTATGTGGCCGAATATTCAAACGTTACTCAGTTTGGAGACCAGTCACTTAAAAAAGAACAGTCAAAAATAATTTTAAGGACTACTCAAAGCTAAGTATCGTTTGAGAATTAAAGGGATGGTGTACTAAGCAGAGAACACGAGTTACAAACAGGTGTTTCGCTTCATTAATAAATGGTTATTATTGTTCACAGAAAAGTCCAAATCGAGTCAGCGAGCGATAGTCACAAATTTAGTTTTATTTACAACCTCTATTTTCCAAGGTCTACCAGTTGTTCAAACCTTCGCAGTGCCTCTCTTCTCTGAAGCTATTCCTTCTCTTTCTTCAGAAGGGTGCAGTGTGTTTTTGGGTGTAGTCATAGTTGTAGCTGGAGTAGTCGGAGCTTATTTAACTGATGTCGCTGGAAGGCGGGTGAGAATGTTTGAATTAATATTATATAACACTAAAAGTTAAGAATGTTATCATTATATGGATCCACAAAATGATGTTTGAAAAAAAGGCCCAAGTGCGAGTGGGACTCGCACACCGAGGGTTCCGTACAAACTTATAGGAGTGCAGCACTGCACTGGATTTTTAGAACTTAGAAAAAAAATCCAGCTAAATCTAACTTTTGTTATTGGCGCAACCTTTAATTGACTTAACATATTTTTACATTTTTGTTTTAAATAGGATCTCTGTAACGAAACAACATTAAACGATTTATTTAATATTAGGCAACTCACACAAGACCATCAAAACCAAATCTGAAGAGAGCCTCTACTATAGCAACCCGACAAACAGCACAACAAACTTTTTTAATTTTAATTTTAATACAAACACAAAACATTCGCTAGTTAAAATGTTTTTAAAAGTCTCCTAATTTATATTTTTTTTTGGTTTAAGTTATATAGTAACACATATATTTAAACTGTGTAATTTTTATAAAATCAACTTTCTCTTTACTACAGGTACAGACACTTAAAGGTTAATTAAATAACCTAGCTAGAAATACAACACCACCCTAACATGTTAATGTAGTACTTTTACACCCTGCCCCTCATTCATAAATAAAAATAGACCTTTTAAGAGCATTATTTTAAACTATCGAGCTTTTATTTAACTTTGAAAATGAAACGAAAAAAAAACCTTGAATAATTGCATTAGCAGAAGAGCGTATGTTCCATGAACATACGCTCTTCTGCTAATGCAATTATTCAAGGTTTTTTTTTCGCTTACGCCCTTTTGTTGAGAAACGCAGTTTTACGGCATTTACTTAATGACAGTATATCAGATCACGTCCGAAATAATTTAAGTTTAAAATATTTACTAAGCGCTACCCTTATGATTTTTTTCATATTTTTTGGTCCCACGGTTCAAAAGTTAAGGGGGCACAATTTGTGCAACTTCCGGAGGGATTACTTCCAAAAATATTCACTCAATCAAAAAAGTTAATTAGAAACCATAAAATGTTATTTAAAGACCTGTCGAATGATGTGCCACACATTTATTTTTGCATATTTTTTTTGCTTCTGTTACAGGTGCACAGTACCTGCCCTAAAAATATTATTTTTTATTATTTAGCTAAGTAGCGGCTACTACATGACTACTTTTCACAAAATTTCATCAATATTCATTGAATAGTCTTTGAGTAAAATGCGACATACGGACGAACAGACAGACAGGCAGACAGATGTCTAAATGTATAAAAATATATATATATGTATATATGTATATATATACATACATATATATATATATATATAACATATATGTTTTAAAGTGTGCAGTAAGTTTAATTATGGGGGTCTGATGATGGAGCCAATGAAAGTCAGTTCTTATAATTTTAACTGTAATAAGTTGTACTCCTTTTAGAATCTAATGATATACGGCTTTTTAGGCGCGGGTATCAGCTGCGTGGTGCTAGGCACGCAGATGCACCTACACTGGGGTCCCAATTGGGTCAACGCCATTTTCCTTTATATATTTCCTGTGATGTATATACTTGGAGCCGGTACTGTTCCGCTAGTGTTGCAAGCTGAGATATTTTTACCTGAGGTAAGTTTTACTTGTTTTCTTTTAAAACCATTAAGCTATCAATATAAGGGTTTGATTGATTGAGCCAGGAAGTGAATAGTATATCCACAGCCAAATAACTCACACAGTATGACGTTCAACGAAGCCTACGCTAAACGCACACAGTGTAGTCGTGTAGTCGTGTCTTCTACCGTCGTACGAACGTACGTATACTGCATTTTTTTTATACTGTAGTAAAACTATTGAATTCTGTTTGAAGACTATATTTTTTATGTTAGTGTGTGTAGTGTGTATCGTTATTTACTTTATTAAAAGCAATTAGGATTTTCTTCGTTTGTTAGTAACAAGTAATCTCTAACCTACCGAAGTGTGAAATTTTGTTTTGAGATAACTTGGGTAAGGCCATAAGTATGTAACACTAGTTAGTTACTTATACTAATAGAATTTATAGTCATAAGCTTTTTCAATAACAAAAGTTGAGAAGGGCACGTCTGTCTTGGTCATTTTATGAGGGGTGAAAAAACATTGGAAAGAGAAATAATCTAAGTATAAATGTTTTTTAGAGTACGACCCAAGCATACTGTGTAAAAGAAGATATGGCAAGCAAAAGGGTGAACACAGAGATGATGTATTGTAGAAATGTATAAAGCAAAGTACATATTGCGCCAACCCAAAATAATTGGGATAAAGGCCAAGAACACGATGACTTATTTAAAACTTTATTCTAACTCTGTTTCAGGTCAGAAGCATCCTTTCAACGTTTGTCATCGAGTGGAGCTGGTTATGCTACGCCATCATATTCTTTGTTTCCAATCCAATCCTAAACACTTTAGGCTGGGCTACTCTATTTTACATCTTTGCAGTGATGTGTTTCCTTACTGCAATCATCAGTGTCTTCTACTTACCAGAAACGAATGGATTAACAGTCGAGGAAATTCAACCATTATTCTTGAAAAGAAAGCATTGGAATTGTTGCTAAATGGTTATTCTTGAAATAAATTTTGTTTTTTTTTTATATATATTGCAGGCCTGTCTTAGTCTAGTGATTAGTGACTTTAACGACCACAAAGCCAGGGGTCGTGGCTTCGATTCCCAGTTGAGAAACAAACAGTTTTACAATAATTTGCTTACATAAAAAGAAAATTTATATTTAGACATAGAGTTCCTTAATGTTATAAATATTAAAAGTTCTAAAATAGGTGATCTGATAGGAACTTACAAATAAATGAAATACAGATATAAATGAAATTTGGCACCACATTATAAATTTGGATTTGTCAATCTAACAACGAAGTACAATAATAACATTATGGAACCTGCTGGATGAAACAGGCATTGAATTCCAATGAAAATATTATAGTTATGTATTAAACCTAGAAGTACAAGTTAAAGATAGTTCCTTAAAGACATGTTTAGATTCATTAAATATATCTACATTTATAAGTTTATCGTAGTACAATTTACAAGATTGTCTTATAAAATTATTACTATAATTATGTTCTATGTTTTACTGTAACATTTTTTTCTTCGTGACCATCTCGTTCACGCCTGCGCAGTACTCTAAGCCAGATGGCATTGAGCATAATGAAACTAATATATAACAATTTATAAGTCAAAACTTGCCGTAGAATATATTTCAATCACACTGCCGCACTCATTCATTTAATGCTTACCTAAATCATTACTCAAACACTTATTAGAGTTATCTATATTAACATTAAGGCATGTTGAGATTTATTAAGAACATTATTGTGCTTTATGTGATGAACGAACATTAATATAACTTGTCTAAAATGATGCAGGCATTTTTGAAAAGCTATATCGCAATGATGTTCAATCATCTAAATAATAACTTTAAGTTCTGATAAAGTAATTGAGGAAAGTAGGAAAGGAAAAATCTGATCCTGCCTTTGTACAAAAACAGTTTATCAATAATACAAAATAAAGAGATAAATAATTAAAAGGAAATTTAGGTGGATTATATTATTCACTCGTAAAAACTACTATAAAAATAACAAAAAATAGAAAAAGGGTTATCATTAGAGTAGAATAAATGTATGTATCATATATTGTTATAACAAAAAAAATATATATTATTTGTTACTTTTATTGTAAAATTTCATAAATTTATACTAAATAATATGTACTTATCTTAAAACTTATATGGTTAGATTATCTGATAATATAAGTTGGATAAAATAAATAAACAAAATAAACACGGAAGATACTGACTATTTGTTAAAATACCCGTCCTTATTAAACTTTTGAAAAACAATGTTTAAGCTCCTTTTGATTATAGCGTGAAGAAAATCATTTCAGTGATTATAATTGTATTTAATAATGTAACTCGAGGCTTTTTGTGATGATACGGTATGGTCGTGTTATTTACAAAATATTGTGAAGATGAAGTCAAAGTCCCAGGTCTTAAAGAAAAAAACACGATGATATGTATCCTAACATTTAATCCGGGCGTAAGTGATTATACTCACAAAAATTGAATAGAATCTTTCCAGTAGTTTTTGCGCCAACCCCGAACAAACACACAAACAAACAGAAACGAAAAAAAACAAAGCATAGATTTAAACTTAGAAACCCTTAATCGATCTGGGTTAGTATTTTTTAAATATCTCCAATGTACAGACACAGCTAGCTTTACAATTTTATAATATTACCTATAGATTTGGACATATTGGTATTGAGACAAAAGAAGACACAAACAATTGGTATTATTTTAAAATGTAAATTAGAAGTGTATATCTTTAGTTCCCTGTTAAGTCACGCGTTACAAAAGTACGTTTCTTTCAACGATAACAAATGAATTACGTACCTGCTCGTACAATATTTATTTGTATTTCTTAGGCAGACATGGTAACTACGAATCATAAGCAAAAGCTACTTCTCAAACGAATTGAAAACTAGTAACACTCAAAATGGCTTTAATCTATCAACTTATTGGCACAGGGATATGTAAGTACAATTATTATTACCTATTGTATTTTCTTAAAAGTAAATTCCACTATATACTAATCACACTCAAAGGACTCTAAACGGGGTACTGACTGAAAACCAGTTTGAGTGGAGTTGTCTCACCAAAAAAAATATCCACGTTTTCAAGGGCCAGCGCAGAAAAGAGTTAAACTTAATCAAATCAATAATAAGCAGTCTCTGTAGCCAAGACCGGCACGAATGATCTATTATACTGTATCTTTCAACGGTTCCCCTACATATAAACTATAACTTCGTTTTGCCTTCATAAGGTTGTCTTTTCAGAGAACTCTTTTGTAGCTGAAGTCTCTTTCCTCTGAACTGTACACACCTACCAAACTTCCAAATACTTTGACTCAGAATTATTCGAGTTCAATAAGCGTGTTTATTATCAGCTTTATAACTTTAAGTTTAGTAAAAATCTCGGTGGCTGGTACGATTACTGGACTGTTGTTCACACCACGTGTACAACGGCCCAGTAATTCGATCGGATGTCTCAGATTCGATTCCTGTCATATGCACTCCTAATAGTCATCGTCGTCGTCGTTGTACGTTTAATAAAAACATTGAATGTTTTAACTCGTTATGTTTAAACAGTATGTATGTTTCCATCATAGACTTAGGATATACTAATTAGGTATGAACGCCCTTTTCCTTGATATGCTCTATACAATATAAATGGCTTTACAAATTTCATAATGTGAGATGTCGGAATTATTACATTTGCGGGAGTGACCGGCTACATAAATTTTCCAGGTAGTAATTAAATATAAGTTCTTTAGTTTTTATGACAATTGCTTGATAAAATTGTGTATTTTTGTTCGCAGTGTGCATAATGTCTATCAACATGGGTTTAATAATTTGGTGGCCTGTGTCTACAATAGCGATTTTTCCATTTCCAAGCAGAACACCACTTAATAGAGCTATGACTGAAACCGAAATGATTTTACTCTTGAGCGTTGCATATATTGGATCATGTGTTAGTACAATAACAGGAGGATTTCTATTAAACAAGATAGGAAGAAAGAATAGTTCTATTTTCTTTGCATTGAGTTTTATAGTAAGTATAGTAGCATAGCCTCCATCAGCCTTAACTCCCAGAACAAAGGTATGTAGATCCAAAACACACTCAAGGCCAGAAATGAGGGTGTCTCGTAGTGAAACAGAGAAAAACATATTTTTAAAAAATCCTTATTAATTACAACGCGATTACAAATTAGAATACAGAAGATAACAATAAAATAAACCTAAAAGGTACATATTTGAATATACTTTGAGGTAGCTTGTAATAGGTAGCGGCGGCTATTCAACGTGGGCAAATGAAGAACATCTAGTAAATTTATTTATCTACTAGCTGTGCCCGCGACTTCGTTCGCGTGGAAGTTGGATTTATATTAAGGTAGTTTATATTACAATTCAACTTCTGTGTAAAACATATTGTAAACATGCTCCACAATGCTCTGTGGCATCTATGGATATTTGGGCCTAGCTTTAATCAGGGCCCAACATATGGCAGGGCAAGCCAAGCAAATGCCCAGTGCAGCAAAATGAAGGGCGACAAAGTTTATGGCGCCAGACGGTTAGAAGACAAATTATTAAAATTCCCACGACCACACCTCGACAAAAAAGTGATTTGCATCACATCAAATACTATTAATATTGAAAAATTCCCCCACCACGCGAGTACTGGGGCGGTTTCGAGTTAAATGAAGCTCGAAACCGCCCAATTACTCATGCGAAATTTTGAGTTAAGGAGCTTCGATTCTGACTCCGATAGGTCGAAAATTCCGATTGATTTTCAACCTCCGACTCCAACTTCGGCTCCGACACTTTTAAATCGGACCTTTTAATCGGAGGTACCTAGCCGCTCCTTCAAGATAATTTATACATAGGTAATAAAGGTATGATGGAAAAAACTCTCACAGATTCCCTATGTTCGCAGGTTATGTCCTGCCCGAGCGATCTTTTCCGAGTCTAAAGTACACCTACTTTGTGTCCGTGTTTATACCGCGGGAATGCAATGTTTTAAAACTATTTTGCGGGGGCAAAATAGTTTTAAAACATTGCATTCCCGCGGTACTGTGATGTGTGTTTAAACAAACAAACAACATTCAAACGTTTCTAAAAGATATACTCAGATATCTTTTTTTGTGTTTAAATACTATTTCTAAACTTATTTCAATATTTTTTTTCACTCACTTTAGAAGATTAAAATATTATTTTAAAATGTCTACATTGGTGAATTTAAAAATAGGTGTGTCAACCTGTCGCAAATTAAGATCATCATATATTCATATCCCTCTACGTAAGAATTTTTTTTTTTTTTTAAATCAATTTTCCTGATTCTTTTTAATTTGTATTTAAACGCCATCTATTTTCAAAACTGGATAAGTTTATTTTTATACTTGATGATTTTATATTAAAATATCATGCATATTAAACGTAGTTAAGCAAGGTATTTAACCTTAAATTATTCACGCGATCAAGACCCGTAATACATATATTTTCATAATGTGTACAAATCGCGAAAGTTTATTAACATTTGTAGGTAAGCAATTTTGGCTCTCAGAAGAAATCGAATCACAGATGGCGCCACGTGTTTTATTTTGATGTAACGCGGACTTAATCTTTCATTTTTTTAAGCAATTAACATTTATAAATTCTAGAAAATATCAAGTAATTACTGTTTATTTGTAATGTAATATTGTTTTTCATTTCTACATTTATAACATAATCACTATTCATGCAAAACAATGATAAAGGTGCCTATTGGAAGTGATTATTAATATGAAAATTTGTTAAACAAAGTAAACATGTTAAAGTCGAAAATAAAAGCTTGTATAAATAAGTATACATTTAGAAAAATACTTAAAAAAAAGAATAAAAATAATTTTAACACAACACAACACAAAAAGAGACTCGCAATTAGGGAGTCGATCCTCCGACCTCGCTCGTTTAATACCGCTACTTGTGCCAATAGACCACCTCAGCTGATGCAAACACGGTTAAAATAGCTGATCTTAAGAAAATTGAAAATGTTGTGTTAAGCTCCTAATAGTTTTAGCGTGAAGTTATTGTTTCCATGCGTTACAATTGTAAATAATGTCTTATTGTGGAAAAAATTGTGAAAAACCATAATGGTTCGACAAAACATACGTTGCTGCTCACTCCCCATAGACGATAGCATAATGATTTAAAGTGCAAGTAATGCACAATAGTATTTACAATAAAACTGCAATTAATATAGTATTTACAATAAAATTTTCATGAAGATCCGTCAAGCAGTTATTGTTTTATAACGATAAATAGCTACAGACATTATCCGTCATTGCTTAGCTCCTATGGGAAATAGCGTGATAAATTAAAGCCTTTATGTTAATCCAGACTTATTAGAATACACATACAAAATTTCAACCGAATCTGTCCAATAGTTATTGCGTGATGCGTGTTCAAACAAACAGACAGACAGACAGACATCTCTAAAAATGTAGGAATGTGTTTAAATACTCTTTTCGAACATTTCCCAATATTTTTTTTCACTATGTTCGGCCATGTACAGACACGTGAAATTTACAATTTTATTATATGTATAGATATAGATAGATAGCATGATTCAGTATTCACGAGCGATGGCTTATTATTAGCGTATTTCATATATAACTTTGGTGTTTCTATACCGATTTCTATTAGTATTTTTTATGGAATAGTTAATTATGTTAACTTTTTTAATTAGGGATGACTGAGAGTGTTATAAACGTAAGAGTAGACAAATATAATCAGAAAGTTTCGAACTACTAAGCTATCGGGAGTTACACGTGATATTGTGAGTCAACCATAAAAGATAGACATATGCTGTCGTGGGATATTTTTTATATAATTTTAAGGAGAACATTTCCGTCATACGTGATTTGTGTGTAGCTTTAACCATTACGGTTGCACACGTGACAAAAGCTTAAAAAATGGAGTAACTTCTCCCGTTTTCCTTCACTGCTCTGCTCCTATTGATTGTAGCGTGATGAAAAGTATACTATAACCTACTCAGGAGTATGAAAAATAATTGTACCAAGTTTCGTTAAAATCCGTCGAGTAGTTTTTGTTTCTATAACGGTTATACAGACAGACAGACAGACAGACAAAAATTTTACTGATTGCATTTTTGGCATCAGTATCGATCCCTAATCACCCCCTGATAGTTATTTTGGAAATATATTTCATGTACAGAATTGACCTCTCTACAGATTTATTATAAGTATAGATTAAAACAAAATAGTGATTAATGACAATGATTTAATGACTTTCTAATCTTAGTTCAACCTAAGATTGGCCCAAATGTATTTATCACAGCTACTACTGTAGCCGTATACTTACTTCGACTACTTACCTTTAGACGAGCAATTATAATGATTTTAATGAAATTTAGTATGCATAGGGTTTCGGGGGCGATAAATCGATCTTACTAGCTTTCGTTTTTAGAAAACGTCAATTTATCCGTGTTTTAAGGTACTACAATAAACTGCTACAATATCTAGAATACAAAGGCAAATTTTGGCATCATCTAAAAGGTAATAAGAGCTCAAGTAGAAATTCGCGCGGTCACGAAAGCAGAAAACCCCGTTTCGAATCCGAATAAATATTTTTTTTCCATTTTTCATTATTTTTTTATGTAGTAGTAGCTTCAGAGATAAAGGGGGTGGATTGTCTATTTTCATGTTTTTTCCTAAATAACTTCAAACCAACAAGCTTAAAAATTATAAAAAATATGTCTGATATCCTTATAACAAGTCCTTTCATTTGATATGTTTCAAAACTTTTGTCAAAACTTTTTTTTTTTCATTTCATAGTCCTTCCCCCCCCCCATAAATGGCTCTCAAGTTCCAAATTCTTCTATTTACGTTATGCGTTCATGTTTGGGTCACAGATACACTTACGTGTACCGGTCTTAAACATAATCGGTCCAGTGCGCATGTATACATGTATAGCGCGACTCGCCAGGCCCTTTGTGTTGGATGGACTTTACACCTTGTTCTACACATTTGTAATCGAACCAAATTATGTTTGTTTTAGCTCTTCTGGACGTCGTTGGCAGTGTGTAAACACGTGGATGTTGTCTTAACTGTGGTCTGTTTCTCTGGCATCTGCAATTCTGCCTGTTTAGTGACCTCTATATATATCAGTGAGATCTGTCAAGAGTCGATCCGAGGATCATTGACGGCTTGCTCTTCGGTCGCCAGCGGTTTTGGCATGTTGCTTATATATGGACTTGGTGGATTCTTGTCTTACGATTCACTTTTGTATATTGGTATATCAATGACGGCTTTCGGAGCAATACTTTTGTTGTTACTTAAAGACTCGCCCGTGTTTTTAATGCAGAAAGGTCGAGAAACAGTAAGTATTTTGTTTTCATGGCAATTTGAGGCTTGAGAACATCCAAGCTGCTATACGTATACTAAGGTGTTTCTTTCAGGAAGCCATTCAAGCCGTAGCTTTCTTTAGACAAATGAATACAAGTGATAAACAAGTTGCAGAAGAAATTTTAAGAATAAAAGGTGCAATTAATCCGGTATTGGATGGTGAGTTGATTCAATCAATTTAAGAAAAGGCTACAAATGTGAATTTTGTAGCAAAAGGCACAAACTACTTATTTGTTTCAGATGTGACACCTGAAAATGAAAAATTGAATCCAGATTTAAAAATTGGCGTCAAATTAACTTTTTGGCAGTTTATTAGTAAGTTTTAATCTACATAAAAATTGAGAAAATAAATCGTATTAATATTACTACTATTATTATTAATCTCTGCAGAAAAATCGAAATCCAGTCAGCGAGCAGTACTTGTAAACCTAGTCTTATTTACTACCTCAATCTTCCAAGGTCTACCTATTGTTCAAACCTATGCAGTGCCTCTCTTCTCGGAAGCTATTCCTTCTATTTCTTCAGAAGGATGCAGTGTATTTTTGGGTGTTGTAAATGTAGTATCTGGTATAGCCGGGGCTTACTTGACAGACATCGCTGGAAGACGGGTGAGGGAATTTTAATTAAAATTTTCAATTTTGGTCTATAAATTGATGTATTGCCCATTCGTACCAGCCCTGTGCCTCGGGAGACTTTACTCACTTGGTCCGTATGTGAGTAAAGCCTTCCAAGGCACAGGGCTGGCATACAGTAACAAACAGCTGGCATAGCAGTTGATTAAGGAATGAAGAAGCATATCTTTTGGTGTTTAATGTTTAATGCATTTTTGAAAAAGAGTTCCTGTACTTTTTTCAGAACCTAATGATTTATGGGTCCCTAAGCGCTGGTATCAGCTGTCTGATGTTAGGCACGCAAATGCATCTGCATTGGGGTCCTAATTGGATCAACGCCATATTCCTGTATGTGTTCACTATGATGTATACACTTGGAGCCGGTACAGTCCCCATGGTCCTGCAAGCCGAGATTTTTTTGCCTGAGGTGAGCCTAACTCGATTTCATCTGTAGTACAGTACAGTGGCCTACCTATACAATTATCGTCTAGCATAATCTAGACTATTGCACTAGAGCACACTCTAATGCAAGAGGGGGAACTTCATAAAGATATAAATAAAGGACACTATGAGTATGCACCTACATATAGATTTGGAATAACATGTATGAACCGAACAGTACTTTGTCCTATGTGTATTCACAACCATAGCAGTCGCACGTACTTCCACTTAGGTATCTTTTTGTTCAAAACTACTCAGTTCATCTTCTTTCTGTTTTAGGTCAGGAGCGTCCTTTCGACGATAGTCATCGAATGGAGCTGGATATGCTACATTATCGTATTCCTCATCTCTAATCCAATTCTTAACGCCTTAGGCTGGGGGACTCTCTTCTACGTATTTGCAGTGATGTGCTTTCTTACTGCAGTCATCAGTGTACTTTTTTTACCAGAGACTAAGGGTTTGACTGTAGAGGAAATACAACCATTATTTTTAAAAAGAAAATACCGAAATTATAATATATAAAAAACTTTTTTACAAAAAAATATTACCGACTTCAAAAACAAATACAAGGCAACTAAAAAGCAAATAATAATATACCTAGAATAACAAAAACAATTTAAACATTTTGTAGTTGGTGCCGAATAAAACATAAAGACTAGATACTATTTCATGGCACATTTTATTTTTCACTTTTTAGTGGATTAGTTTGTGTTTTCACATAAGTTACATTAAGCTTATGTCAACTGCTCAAATCCTTTTACAAAATATTTCTTGCCCCGATGCAGGGCCGTTAATTGTTGAGGAGTTCAACATCAGCTCTATTACATTGTGTATAAAAACTTTTTTACAAAAAAATATCACCGACTTCTAAAATAAATACAAGGCAACTAAAAAGCAATAAATAATATACCTAGAATAACAAAAACAAATTAAACATTTTGAAGTTGGTGCCATGAACTGGTGGTCTTTATATTTTATTCGGCACCAACTTCAAAATGTTTAATTTGTTTTTGTTATTCTAGGTATATTATTTATTGCTTTTTAGTTGCCTTGTATTTATTTTAGAAGTCGGTGATATTTTTTTGTAAAAAAGTTTTTATTTCTCACTTCTTAGTGGGTTGGTTTGTAAT
The DNA here is from genome assembly GCA_945859575.2 of Herminia tarsipennalis. Taxonomy (NCBI): domain Eukaryota; kingdom Metazoa; phylum Arthropoda; class Insecta; order Lepidoptera; family Erebidae; genus Herminia; species Herminia tarsipennalis. The sequence continues at coordinate 17,730,680 of OX243849.2, read as the reverse complement.
TCACTTAAGTTACAAGGCTTATGTCAACTGCTGAAATCCTTTTACAAAATATTGCTCACCCCGATGCAGGGCCGTTAATTGTTGAGGAGTTCACTATCAGCTCTATTACATTGTGGAATAGTAGTAGGTATAACGAGAATAAAGTGCTACTCAATACCATATTAAAGTAACTGAATGGCAAACTGTGAAATATTGAATAGGTCCGCTCGTCATTTGTGGTCTTCATCATCAGCTCCACTTCACCAATTGATGCTTTTTAAGAGTAAATGCACGAATCACTAGGAAATATACCCAAATCACTGTAGGTGCACCTTTAAGATTTTAAGAGTTCCCTCGATTTCTCCAGGATCCCATTATCAGATCGTGATCTGATGACAATGGGACCAACTTGGAAGTATACCCTTTCAAACACAAAAATCATTTTTCAAATCGGTCCAGCCGTCTTTGCGTAATCAGTGAACAAACATACAAAAAAAAAACATACAGTCGAATTGAGAACCTCCTTTTTGAAGTCGGTTGAAAAGAAATTTAAACTATGACTTTTCTTGAATGATCTCCGGATTTTTATTTTGTGACTTGAGGACTTTTATTCACACGCTAGCGTTTAAAGCGACATTCAACGGCCATAAACATGAGCACCAACATGTGAATTACACATTTACCTGACTCTGTTATTCTTACTTGTCTTTTCATTTCGTAGTATTTAAAAAAAAAAATTATACAGTAACAACTTATATTTCATACAGAAAACATTCACATAAATATTAAAGTGACTGCCTCTGTGGCGCGGTGGGAGTGTATCCGACTGCTACGCAAGAGGTCGTGGGTTCGATCCCCACCCAGGATAAAACTTTGTGTGATGAGCACGATGGTTTATTCTGTGTCTGGGTGTTATTTATCTATAATATGTATGTATTTAGAAATATATAAGTATGTTTATCAGTTGTCTGGTTTCCATAGTACAAGCTCTGCTTAGTTTGGGATCAGATGGCGTTGTGTGAGTTGTCCCAAGATATTATTATTATTATTATTATTCATCTTTTTGATGTCAGTAGTCGTGACGTATTTAGGTAGGTGTATATATCCCATTGTATTTTAGAATGCTGATTACATGGTTTTTATATATAAATTAGTGTTTAATTATCTGTTACAGTGGTTTATGATAAAACTAATAGTATTCAGTCTGAACTGTACAGAGTGACTCGAATTTTTGGAAAAAATAACTTCAAGATCGAATAAATTTGTAAAATAAAAGCAATGGGTATTATGTATCAAGTTATTGGTACCGTGATATGTGAGTTGAATTTTATCGAAACAAATTTACTTATATAAGTTATGTGTATAAGTTGTTCCATCACTTTTTAAGACAATTTTATAGTTGTTAAATGCTTAAGTATGTATATTTTCAAATGACAACCAAATGAAGTAAAAGTTATTTATTTATATTTTTTAAATTTATTTGTTATTTTCCACATTTTTAAGGCAAAGCTTTGCTAAAAAAACTTATAAATTAGTATTTAGGGAATAGTATGTGTGGAAGATTCCGATTCTCGCGTTTTAATGTGTAAAATCTTTGCAATTTATTTACAAATGAGATCTTACACTTGTAAGTTCGCATAATCGTGTGAATATGGAGGATGGATGTATCAGAAAGAAGTGAGAGTGGCGCATGTAGCACATCTGCAGAAAATAAATACAGTAACAACAATAAAATTATTGTTTTTGTTCACAGTGTGTACTGTAAGTTTCAACACTGGTGTGATATCATATTGGCCTGAAACAGCTATTGTGATGTTTTCTACTAACAACACGGTGTTAAATAGACCAATGACTGAAAATGAGATATCTCTACTAAGTAGTCTGTCTTCTATTGGTGGAATGATAATTACCTTGGCAGCTGGATTTTTAATGGACAAATTTGGAAGAAAAAAATGTACTTTTGTGATTGCTTTCAGTTTGACTGTAAGTATCTTCATGCATGAATTTTCAATATTAAGGAATTTTAATAGTAAGTATATTAATGGAAGTTCACATTGAATACAAAGGTTGTTATTTACACTTTGACGCTCTAATAGCTAAATACTTAGTATACATGGTTTGAGTACGTTTACCTAGTAAGGTTTCCGGGAGTGTGGAATATTGGTGATTTTAATACTAAACGTCATCTATCCGAACTTTAACTTCGCCCCCTTGTGTCATATTTTAAAAATGGCACCTAAAAAAAGTTTTTCGACCATGTATCTGTTTAGACTAGAAAAGTTTCTTTCCTCCTCCTGATTTTCGATACCAAAGTTGAAATTTGGACTATGTATATGTCAAAACTAAAATTATTATATAATATATTCACTAAGTTACAAAGCTTCTGAAAAACTGACCAGGTAACGTTATTTTTTAACAAATTAACAGCAAATGATCGTGCTATTACTTTATATTATGAGTATTTTACACTGAAAACAAATACATGTCGCTAGAAAAACGCACAAAAAGCCACAGTAGTTTTAATAAAGTTTGAAATTGTTATTTTTCCTTTCAGTTTTCTTGGATTGTTTTGGCTGTCTCTAAACAAGTTGAAATTGTTTTACTTGGTGTATTCGCGTCTGGCATCGGTAATGCTATCTTTTTAGTAGTTGCTGTCTACATCGGCGAGATCTGCCAAGAAACCATCCGAGGAACCATGATTGCTGCCAATATGGTATTTTATGGCACTGGTGTGACGATATTATATTTATTGGCGGCGTGCTTAAATTATGATGCTTTGATATACATTGGAATATGTATGACCGTCGTATCGTTGGTTCTTTTATTATTTTTGAAGGACTCCCCTGTGCATCTGATACGAATTGGGAAGGAGCAGGTATTTGTTTAAGTTTCTTTGTTTTAAGAGACCGCAAGGTGGTACATTTTTGCTGTATCTATTGCATTAAAAAATCATAATAAAATTATGTTATTTATGCATTAACTGAATATATTTAGGAGCAGTTTAATCGATATTTTTTAAATATCATCAGATTGTTTAAAAATATACAAATCTTGTTCAGACAACAACGATTAGTAATTTTTGACGCAACACTGTATTTATTTCAAACTTTTCTAATTTCGTTTATTTTCTAAATGATAATGTAAACCTTTATATAGTTAAAATGACCTAACCATATAAAATATTGGTTTTTACTAGGATTCCCTCTGCTGATAAATTTTGTTGTAACATTAATCCCCTGCATAGGAAGCAGCACAAGCCATTGCTTTCTTCAGACAACTCAAAGTGGATGACAAAGAAGTTATCGATGAAATAAATGTTATAAAGAGTGCATTAAATCCGGAATTTGAGACTAAAATATCAATAACTAGGGGAAAAGGAGAAGGAACCTAAATAACCATTAAATAAAACTTAAGGATAATAAAAAGTTAATATAAATGTAGATAACTTGGCTGAATAGTTTCGGCTTTGTAATGGGTTATTAACTTCTAATAGACAGTATACAGCGTTTACCCATTAAGACATTCTAAAAAAAAATACTTATTAGGTTCTAAAGTCCTCTTTTTAAACGAAATCATATTTTTCTCTTATAATATAAAATCTATTAATATAATCCTGTTATGTACCTGTTTTGTATCAATAAACTTAAAAATCTTTAATATTTTAGAGTCAACATCAGAAAGTGAACGATTGAACCCCGGTCCCAAATCACAGAATGAAAAATTGACTTTCTGGCAAATCATGAGTAAGTTGTACCTTATAAGACTTAAGGTTTAAGTAAAATCAATTTGAATAGAATTTAGCTTTTACTCGTTTTTTTGTTTTACTCGTATTTTCTATTGTGTAACCAATATTAATGTAAGTAATTATTTCTACAGAAAAATCCGAATCGTCTCGCAGAGCATTGTTAGTAACAAACGTAGTGCTTATGTTATCACTCTTTCAAGGCCAGTCGGCTATGGTGGTGTACACAGAATCACTTTTCTCAGAGGCTATACCCTCCGTATCTCCTATGACATGTACTATATTGGAAGCAGCGATAATAGGTAATAGGTGGAACTGTAGCAGCTTACTTGGCTGACATTACTGGAAGACGGGTGAGATTCTTTTTATATGTAAAAAATATTTTATTAATTTTAGAATACTGTTCGCTAGAAACGCCCCCTTTAATTTTTCGGTAATCCTGAGGCAATATCTATTGCACCGGTTACTTCTTGGTCCTTATTCACTATCTTAATTTCGTTGTCGTGAAAAGGCCATGCGAACTGGCGCATGCGCGGTGCGCTCAAAGCTGTCCACCGCGCATGCGCGTTGGTGCATTTCTAAGCGCAGCTCTCTACCGCGAATGCGCGGTGGACATATTTGTGCGCGCCGCGCATACGCCAGTTCGCACGGCCTTTTCACGTCAGCGAAATAAAGATAGGCAATAAACGACCCAGATCACCAAACTATGGTTTGATAAGATGAGACATGACAGACTCATGTAACCAGTAAATAGGCTAGTTTTATAAATCTACTTCTACATTTTGTAATTGAGAGATCTCCAAAATATAGAGTAAGCCAGGAACAGATTGATATAACCAAATCCCTCCCTGGCGGAAACGTGGAAAATGCTTTAGAGACTTGTATTAAGAATCACCGCAAACGTCAGATGCAATTCGGTGGGTGGGTTAAGTAGCCTCCAGCGCACGTTACGCAAAAAAAAACAACTTTTTTTTTTTATAATTTGATTCGCAATTAGAATGTATATATAAAAAATATTAATTTAATCGAAACATTACAAAAATATTATATATCTATCAATTAGAGGATGCAGCATAATGTGGAATAACTTTAGATGCGTCATTTCTTCCTGAAATACATTTTGTAAGCCAAAATAAATATTATGATCCTGTAAATATCAAAAAAGTCAATTGGTAACATGCCGAGGGAAAACTCGTCAGCTGGTGCATTTAAATCGGTGATAGATGCTCCTGCGCTACACCCTCTAGGGCATCAGCTGGCAATCTTTCCACATAGATATATCTAGCTGACATAATTATTTATTTAAAATAAAGTACTTACAAAATTTCATTTAGTAAATCCATTTGTGAAGAAATGACTGAAAATATAAAAAATCTGTTTGATGTTCGTGTAACCAACCGACGTATTATCCACCACTTTATGATCGGCTAATTTTCTTTTTTATTCAAAATATTGAACTAAAGGAAATTAATAATTATTTTTTCGTAACATGCGCTGGAGGCTACCACTGCTTAACCAACCCACCGAATTGCAGTTGATATTCACAGAGCTTCATGAAACAAGATCTAGCATTTTACCAGTTATCGCCCGAGAGGAAATGACTGACGAAATTTGCACGTGGCTCGATGTCTAAAAAGAGACAAATTAGAAATAGTAAACGCAGACGAAGATATTGAAGTGTTATACTCAGAGAACTGTCAAAAATTCTGATCCGCAAACGTAGTACGGAAAAAAATCTGTCGAATACATCATTTGATAATGTATTAAGTAATAATATTAATTTGTTTTATTACTGTTTGTTATTTTGCTAGCCCTTGATTATTTACGGATCCATCGCTACGGGTCTCTGCTGTGTGATACAAGGCACACAGCTGCAATTCCACTGGGGGCCCAATTGGATCAGCGCCATATTTATGTACGCATATCCAGTGGAATACACAGTGGGAGCAGGCACTGTACCATCCGTATTAATCGCTGAGTTGCTCCTGCCGGAGGTGAGCTAACTATGCAAATAAATAAAATTGAAATTTCTGTTTAAAATGTCAAAATAATATTTTTTTACTGATTGCATAATAAGTATATATGTATTATGGTACCTATAACACAAACGCAATTTTTATTTTTTTGTCTGACTGATGATCAGTTTATTCCGGATAATGTCCGAAACGGCTGGACGGGTTTTGACGTGAATTTCGTTGTCAGACAGCTGATGGTATAAGGAGTCATTAAGACTACTATTTATCATCACGTTAACGTATGTAGGGAGTGAGCAGCTCTGCATCATGCAGGCGAAGTCGCGGGCTCAGCTAGTGAATAATATAATTGCCAGTTATTTGTATTAGGTTTTTTGGATTTTAACTACATTCGATATTTAGTATAATTAACACTATTTCTATACAGTCACTAGCCAGTAATACTCAAGAAAGAATACTAGTAGTTCGCTTCTGGCCCCGGTTTGGCTACGGAAGTCTCGGGTTCAATTCCTGGGTCTGGACTTCAAATTTTTCTATCTTTCAAAAATGCAATTATTGTATTTATGAATTATTTCATTCATTTTGTCGAGTAGGTTTGGATCAATATTTCATATTATTTTTATGAACGAGAATAATTGTGATAATTAAAACTTTACAATAATTTGCGATGTGTTTTTTTTTCTGTTTCTAGCGATCTATATAGTCTAATATTCTTCTTGTTCAATTTATTCCACACAATATATTAATTCATCCATAACACCGACGAGGATGAATTATGTTTCGTCTACACTGTTTAAATGTTTTGAAAGAGCGTAAACACTTTTAAAACATTGTAAATAATAAGTTTTCACTTTTAGTACAGGAAAAACCGCTGAAAATCCCTTAAACTTTAGGCCCATATTACTACTGTGTCACACGTATAAATTATTCAAGCGACTACTACTGACCAGGCTGACAAACATTATTGAACCTGCTTTAATTCCGGAGCAAGCGGATTTCAGGCCGACAAAATCATGTTGATGATCATAGAGGATGGCTTCGAGTTGGGAAAGTTGATCGGCACGGTGTTCGTGGATCTCTCTGCAGCCTATGGCCTACACGGTGAACATCAGAAGGCTGTTGTGGAAGTTGGAGTCTAAGACTATCGACTACAAATATATCATGATTTTCCAAGAGCTTCTCCATCCAACTGCCGCTTTCAGGTACATCTCCTATCAGATCACAGTAGGCGGAGAACGCTAAAAACAGTCTGTCAGTGTTCTGGCCCCTACGTTTTAAAATATATACCAACGACCAACCATCCAGTACCAATACGTCCAAATTTATATACGCTGATGATCTTGGGCTCACCTCCCAAGCCACTAAGTTTGAGGAAGTAGAGGCTACTCTGACTATAACTCTCAACGCTTTGAGTCTATACTATTTAAATTATTAAAAAATTAAAAAGCCTTTTATTTCTTACAGTAACGCTATTTACAAAGTTTTGTTATTGATAAAGGAGAAAGATTTGGTTACATAGTTTAAATATTATTTGCTATTTCCGAAACTATTCTGTAAGAACCCCTCTACAGGTAAAGGCCTCCTCCAAATTGAGCCAGTTTTCTCTGTATTGTGCTATTTGTACCCAGTTTGGACCCACTGTGTGTTTGATTTCATCCTCCCATCTGTTGCAGGGTCTCCCTTTCTTTCTTTTGCCCACTGGCCCCCTCTATACTGTCACTCTTTTTGTTCCATGTTAACTGGGCCCTGCGCTCCATCTCCTGGTAGTTGTTTAATCTGTCAAAGCTTATTTGCTTGCCTAGGTAAATGTATTTTTCCGTATAATGGAGCGGCTCGTTATCGACGTATATTTGTACCTTGGTGCTGTTGGTCATTACCATAGTTTTAGATAGGTTCATTTTTAGTCCAGCGTGTTTGCTAGCTTGGTTTAGTGACTCCACCATGTGCTGTAGTTCTTTGCCTTCCTCTGATATCAGCACTAAGTCGTCGGCGAAACGTAGGTGGCTTAAATATTTTGTTTTTATTTTTATACCGCGTTCATTCCTGTCAAGTTTGCTTATTATCGACTCTAGTATGGCTATAAATAGTGTAGGTGACAGTGGGTCCCCCTGTCTTAAGCCTCTCTTTATAGGGAACAAGGGCCAGTTGTTTCTAGTTTAACTCTACTTTTGCTCTTCCTGTATATATTTTTGATTACTCTTATATATTCGTTTTCAACATCCTGCGTTACTAGGGTTTCCCAGATATAGTTGTGTAACACCGAATCGAATGCCTTTCTGTAGTCGATAAATGCCAAGTATAATGGTCTACTTCTTTCTTGATATTTTTCGATGAGAAGTTCGCCTGTGTCAATATGGTCGATGGTAGAGAAGCCTTTCCTGAATCCTGCCTGTTGGACAGGTTGTCTTGTTTCTAATATATAGCAAATTTTTTTGGAATTTTAATAGATAGAAAATTGTAGAAAATAGCTTATATACACTCGACAGCAGACTTATAGGTCTATAGTTCCCGATATCTTTCGGGTCACCTTTTTTATATAACAGAATTATGTTAGATTCAGCCCATTGAGTGGGTGTCTCTCCAGAATCGAGGATAGAGTTGAATAAATTTGTAAAGGGTGTGGATAGTATTGGGGCATCTATCTTTAGGGTCTCGTTTGCTAGGTTGTCCGATCCCGGACTTTTATCTAGTTTTAGTTTGTTCAGAGCCTCGACGACGTCGCTTTCTTCAATTTGCGGTCTTTTTGTTAAGTTTCCGTCGATGCTAGTATTTTGGTTTTCGTGGTTTGTGTCTTCTGGCTCCCTTGTGCTGTATAAGTTCTTGTAGAACTCGGTCGCTGTGTCGATGATGTCGCCGCGGTTGTTTTTGATTGTAACGTCTTGTTTTAGCTCTTCGATCCAAGTTTTATTTGGTTTCAGTTCCTTGTATGCCTTTTTTGTGCTTCCAGTTTTGTAGAGGTGTTTTTCAATAGTTTTATATCTGTAGTTGGCGTAGTCTTTTTTTATGCATTTGTTGACAAGCTTGTAAAGTGCCGAGAGTTCGTTTCTTGTTGCTCTGGTTTTATTTAAACTTTTTTGCAGGTCTTGTCTTCTTTTGAAAAGTTTTAATGTACGCTCTGAGAATATTTTGTGGCCATTCTTTGGGCTTTGTGCTACTCGGGCATTTTGCAAGCTTGTGGAGATGATTCTGATTAAGCTGTCGTAGTATTATTTTTTAAATGTGTATCATATGATATTGTAGCTCTTACAGGCCTGTGATCTGAAGGGTAGTTGATGTTCAGTACTTCTATGTTTTTAAACAGACGAGGTCGATTCGACAGCACAAAATCTATTTCATTTTTGGTAACTCCATCCGGTGATCGCCAGGTCCATTTATTATTTGGTTTTTTTTTTTGAAGAAAGTGTTCATAATTGACAACTTGTTTTCTCTGGCGTATTCGATTAGTCTTTGTCCTCTCTCATTTCTGTTTCTCGACTGTTCCTCGTGTTTTCGTATTCCAATTTTAGCATTTAGGTCGCCCATCAGTATGAAATCTTTGTGTGCAATTTCTATAGCCCTGTTTACTGTCGCATAAAAGTTATCGATTTCATTTTCGCTTGCTTGTGCAGTAGGGGCATAGACTGGAATGATGAATAAGCTAGTATTCTCAAATTTCAGGTTCAATATGGCTACTCTTTCAGAAAGGCCGAAGTAGCTTTCTATATTATTTTTGAGATGGCATTTAACTATAAAACCTACGCCACGTCTTCCAGGTGTGTGACCTGTATAGCAGAAAATGAGGTTTTCGTACTCTTCGATTTTGTTTCCAAGGCGTCTTGTTTCAGCTAATCCTAGTATGTCATATTTAAATTCTTTGAGGGCTTCGCTTAGCTCTAACAGACGCTCATATGATGAAAGTGTTTTAACATTGTATGTTACGATGTATAACGTTCTTTGAAGAGTTGTTTCGTTTTTCAGAGGGTTGTTTGGAGGGTTTCGGTCGTAATCTTCCACGGTGACCAACCGGCTTGGAAGATGAGTATGGTATTTTGATAGTGGTTGTGTGTTGTCGTTGCGAGAGGGGGACGGTAATTGCTATGTGTGAACAGTATTATTTTGCTGATCTGATGAATTGCTTGTGTTCTTGTTAATCAAATAATTCAGCATACCTGGTTTTATAATACCTTCTGATAGGCTTGAGGTTCTTCTTATTTGTGATTTATTTTTCTTGTTTGCCTGTGTTTTTGTTTCGGCTCTTTTTGTAGTATTGTTCTCAGGTGAAATTGAGAGCGTTCTTTTGTTATTTGCAACTGTTTTGGCTTTTCCACTTATGACAAGCTTGTCGTATTTTATTTTTACAAGGTTACCCTTTTCCCTTTCGATTCTCGCTTGTTCCTGAAGCTCTTTCCTCTTTTCTAAAATATTTTGTGGGAAGTCTTCTGTATAGTAGCCGGTATTTTTTAATGCATTTCTATTTTTAAACAAATAAATTTTTGTGCCGAGTGTACTGAAAGTGGTAATTATTGGTCAAGGTCTTTCCCCTTTCTTGCCTATTCGTCTAACTTCTTGAATTTCCCTGTGATCCAGTTCTTGAGAAAAGTGTTCTTTGATAAATTTCACTATGAGACTTTCTAGGTTAGAATATGATGCTTCTATTTCTTTTATCCCGAAAAACACTATGTTGTTTTTTCTTGCCTGTTTTTCTAGAAAATATAGTCGTTTATCTTGGTTTTCACATTTCTCTCTAAGATTTTCGTAGTTTTCATTGAGTAGTTTAAACTTTTCTTCCATTATACAGTTTACATTTTGTGTAACCTTTTCCGTCACTTTTTCTGCACTTTTTTCTATTGTGGTTTTTTGTTCATCTAAATCACTTCGAATTTTTCGAAGCTCGTGCAAGATTTCTTCCATTTCTAGCACTTATGCTGATATACTAATAGTTTTATAAGTCGTAGTACGATATTGGAGCAAATGTTTTGTTATGATCTGAGTCTATACTATACGAAAAACCAACTCAAGCCTAATCCTCTAAAAAAACGGAGTCTTGTGTATTCCACCTCCGCAATAAGCTAGCAAGCCGAAAACTGGACATTACGTGGCAAAGTGATATACCAAAGTGAAATACCTTGGTATCACTCTAGACCGGTCCCTCGCTGATCGGCAAAACTGTGTAAATATTAAGAAGGTGCATGCCCGTAACAACTTGCTCCGGCGCCTCACCACGATCAAATAGGGAAAGGTAATCGCCGCAGGTAATGTGGACATCTGGGCTGGCGTAAGCATTTTCCGTTTGCGTGCCCAGTCTTGATTCGATGCGCCAACACAAAGTTGATGGATACCGCAGCCAAATTATCACGTGCTGCCTAAGCCATTCCCGGTAGGACTGCTGTAGACTGGACACGCAAACGGAAAATGGTAACTTGTTGCTGCTTATCTCACTGGCACCAGTTTTATCCCTTTCTTCTTGACAAATTGTGGAAGCTGAATTGAAGACCTAAACAATTGGCCCCACACACTCGATTACACACAAAATTACTATACAATTAGGCAACTAACACTATAGTAATACTATTTAGATATAAAACTTTGTATGTTAGTCTTCAATAGTTTAGGTACTTAGTTTTGAAATGGGTATGTACATACCTACCTCATACCCAAAAACTTAAAAATCCACTAGAATTGTGAATCCACTTTTGTGTTGCTTTTAGTCTTTATTATCTTTTTATTATTTTAATATCTTGTTTATATTCCATAGTTAAATAATTTGTATTTCAATTTTCCTTTGCATTTATTCTGTAAATCCCTACTAATATATAAATGTGAATGTAAGTTTGTTTGTTACGCTTTCACGCGAAATCCTATGTATTCGAAGTAACATAGGATTATAAAAAAAAGGGAAAATTTACGCAGACGAAGTTGCGCGGGACAGCTAGTCTTAGATAAATTCTCCCTACCCCCTTCTCATTTTTATTGTTCAAACTATTTTCTTTCTTGTACTTAGCTTTGTTTATTGTGTTACAGGAGTCTAGTGGACTAATCTGACAATGAGCACACACATGATGACTCGCAGGGCAACAGCAAAGGACATGGAAAATCAACTAAAATTAGCGCTACTTGAATTGCAAAAATACAAAGGGGACAACACCTAACTGTTGTCAGAGCGCAGCGACTGTGAGGTAGAAATTGTGAGATTAAATGACAAGGTAGCTGCACTGAAGAAACAACTTACAGAACTGGACTTACAAAACCTGGATCTTCAAGAACAATGTAGCCGTCTTCAACAGGAAATTGACTCTTTTAATGACTGTAGTGAAGTTTTTTCAGAGTCCCTGAGTCACAATACTGAATTACAACGTGATCTGAATAAAGCTCAGAGGACTATAGTTTCCCTTAATCACACAAACAGTAACGTGACTCAGAACCTCTATAGTGAGCTCTTAGGTGTAAAGTGGGTGTCGCATTTAAAACTTAAGTTACTTAGCCGCAAGAAACAGAGAAAATACTGTAAATTTAATAAATTAATAAGCAATATTAAAAAACTAATACAAAAGTTTAGAAAAGTTAAAACTTTATCTAAAATTAATTCTAAATTGACAAAGGAACATAAAAGACTACAGTCAGATTTGGACAACTGCAAAGATCTAATGAGAGGAAACAGAACAATTAACCTCTCATTAAAAACAACCTATGCTACAATTGCCCACTACCACCGTTTGTCGGTCAACACAACACTCACACCAATACACGGCAGTTGCAGAGCAGTAAATGCAGTAAGTCTGACTCTGACTGCGGATTGTTATCTGACCAGCATACTCTGAATATTAAAGAAAATAAAGTTGTGATTTTTTCTGACCAATTAGGTATAGATTTTAGCAGGTTTATTATAGGTCACACAAAGTATAGGGTCATATTGTTCACCAGAATATTTTTTTTGTAATTTAATTAGTAAATTAAATAATACCGCCTTAGATAATAGGTCAACAGTAATAGTATTTGTTGAATATGAGAGGGGAAATAATACCACGTTTTCACAGGATCTAGTGTAGTCGCCGACTAACGTACATTCGTGAACTTACAGCTACCTACGGTTTTATTGCTATTTACATTATTCGTTATTAATATCAAAGTACCTACATTACACCTCCACCACTAAATGAACCCCTTAACTATATTATTCTAATTATGACAAAATTAAACTTAAAACTATCAAGGTATTCTAATTATATCGTATAATTATTATTACTTAAGTTGTTAATCTATTTCGAAACCATATCTAACGACTGGGTTGCGCTTCCTTCTAGAATATCTAGGTTCCGGCAGCGGTAAGCATTGAGGTGAGTGGTAAGTGTTTGTGTCGGTCTCTGTTGTTGTCACGGGTTGCTCATGGATCAATATACTTCGTGGTGAGCTTATATTACTCCCATCCACCACCACGCCCTCGTTTGAAACGACATCTTCAACCTTGCTGGTAGACGAGTTTACTGGGGGACAAGGAACATCAGACAAGCATGATTTGCGCCGAATTTGGTCCACCTGCCGTTTCATTAATTGACCGTTACCGCCGTCTACCAAATACCTACGGGAACCCTCATTATTTACGATCTTCCCTTCGACCCATTTATCCTGCGTCCCATACCCCCGTGCCCACACAGGGTCGCCTTTGTCAAAACTACAGTGAACTCCACCCGCAGATTGAACCTGATTTGCTTGTGCCTTACGCACCCGTTCTTCTACTACAAGGTCACCGCGGAGTAAATCTAAACGAGAACGTAATGAACGTTTCTGCAGTAACCTAGCAGGCGTCTCCCCGGTAGTGCTATGTACTGTGTTTCTAAATGTCATCAAAAAACTTTGGAGGGCGGCTTCAACATCGACCTTATCTCTCAACGCTTTTTTTATCGCTCGTTTACATAGTTTCACGGCATTTTCCGCGGCACCGTTTGAAGCGGGGTGATAAGCAAGTGAAAATCCCTGTTTAATGCCATTAGTTTTTAAAAATGTTTCAAACTCCAAGCTCTAAAAAGGGGGGCACTGATCCGAGATTAGTTGCACAGGTAGACCAAACCTCGCAAAAGTACCTACTTCGCAGTATTTTTATTACATTAGTGGCGTTTTTTTGTATTTCGAAAGCCTCTAACCACTTCGAACTTGAGTCTACTAATACCAAGTACGATTGTCCCCTATAAGTACCTAGAAAATCAATGTGTCCACGGTTGCAAAATGTACGGCCAGGGTTGAGGCGGCGCGCGCGCCGGTGCGTCCCCTTCCCGCGCGCACGTTTCGCACTGGCGACATAACTACTCAATGTGCGGCCACCACACATAACTACGTGCCCAGCCCTTTGTCTTTACAATACCCATATGACTAACGTGTACCTGTTTTAAAACTATATTTCTTAAAAGCTGAGGAATTATCATTCTATAACCCCACATAATACACCCATTTTCTAGATATAATTCATTACGCCGATCAAAATACGGTTTGAGTTCTGGTGCTTGGCACGTTGCTGGCCAACCCGCTTCTATATAATATTTAACTCTATTAAGATTACTATCTTTCATAGTAGCTTTTCTAACATCTTTGTTGTACACAGGTAAAAAATCTTTAACAAAATGGCTATATGCGATTTCTTTCTTAATGTTGTCTCCCTTGTTCGAATAGGCTGGGAGTCAAGATAAGGCGTCTGCACAATTTTTTTTTGAACTAACATACTCGTACACAATATCATACTGATAACCGGATAAAAGTACCGCCCAGCGTTGCAATCTCGATGCTGCCATTACCGGTATACCTACTTTATTTCCCAATATGTATGTCAAAGGTTTGTCATCGGTTTTAAAAGTAAATTTCCTATCGTATAAATATTGATGAAATTTACATATACCAAAAACAATGGCAAGAGCCTCCCTATCTATCTGCAAATAATGACGTTCCGCGGGAGTTAGCGAGCGCGAGGCATAAGCGACCGGGCGCTCCCCAGCCGGTGTCACATGCGACAGTACCGCGCCGACGCCCACGCTGCTGGCGTCTACCGTCAGAACCAGCGGCAGCGACGGTGTGTAATGCATGAGGACCTCACTACTCGTTAAGCTAGCCTTTAATTGATCGAATACCCTTTGACATTTCGCGGTCCACTCGTATTTTACCCCTACTTTTAATAAGTCATAAAGAGGTGCTAAAAGCGTACTTATGTTTTTTACAAATTTAGCATAATACGTTATCATTCCTATAAATGACCTCAGTTCCCCTATATTTGAAGGAGCGGGTGTGTCGTTGATGGCTTTTATTTTTCTTGGACAAGTATGTATGCCGACTTTTGTGATTATATGACCCAGATAACTAATCGATTCCATAAATAACGCACATTTTTCTTTCTTAACTTTCAGTCCGTATTTTTGTAATCTTTCCAATACTCTATGCAAATTATTAATGTGTTCGTCTGTTGATTTCCCAGTAATAATAATATCGTCAATAAAAACCCCAACACACGGTAAATCTGCAAACATTTCCTCTAAATGGCGTTGAAATATCCCCGGACTTAAAGCTAGCCCATACACCAGACGATTATATACGAATAAACTCTTGTGGGTGTTGATTACTTTTTTTTTTTGAATCATCCAAAACAAACTGTGCATAGGCTTGGGAAAGGTGAATCTTACTAAAACGCTGACCCCATGTAAACGGGTTAATAAATCTTCTACCCTCGGTAGTGGATAACAGTCAATTTCTAAAACTTTGTTATGTGTTAATTTATAATCAGCACAAATTCTGATGTTACCGTCTTTTTTTATTACTGGCACGATGGGTGTAGTGGCCCAGTCCGAACGCTCGACAGGTGTAAGGATGCCGTCCCGCACGCGCTGGTCCAGCACTCGCCCCACCGGCTCGCGCAACGCATACGCCAGCGGGTGCGCGCGCATGAACACCGACCGGTCGAGCTCCCTCCCGCAAGTGTATGCTAACCGACTCTCCCCTGTAGCAACCCAGTCCCTCCGCAAACACGTCACAATATCTGGAACTGAATTTTGACAACAATGATTCATAATCTAATGAATTTATATTACAATATTCAAAACAGGGCAATTGAATATTAAATTCGAATAACCACTGCCTACCTAACAAAGCTGTCTTTCCATTTTTTATTACATATAAGTTTAAAGTTTTTATCCTATCTCTATTTCTCACCCGAGGCTTAATAACACCGACTGGGTGTGTGACTTCGCCTGTATAATACCGTAACACTAGCTTGCATTCCTCAATGGCTAGATCACTGAATTGTTTGTTGTACATTTCTAAACTGATACAAGATATCGCGCTGCCTGTATCACATTCCATACTGATCCTTTTTCCTTGTATGTATACAGGAAAGTAAATCGGTTTGCACTGCTTTAATGACAACTGATTAAAATCAATGAAAGTTACCTCTTCACTTTGGTCACTGTCGATACTTTCGTACCATTGATTATCATAATCAACTGTGGCCGCTACCCGATGCTGCTCAGTGATCCTAGGGCACATTCGTCGTAAGTGACCCGGCTTGTTGCACACCCGACACACGTACTGACAAAATCTACAACCCGCTGCGTCATGCGACCCTCCACACACAATGCACGATTGCTGTCGCTGAGCCCGCTCAACACGCTTAGCTGGGTCGTTCCGAGGCCAATAAGAACGGCTCGCTTAGAAAAAATCCATTTAACGTTTCTGCTAATATTACCAGTATATATTACAGCCATTCTAATCCGAACTATCTTTACTCCTCAGTGTTTAATATAATCAAATGTGAATACAATAATATATTTAAATCAAAAACTTTTTTTAAGAATTCTAAACTTAGCTTTGGTGAATGGGCAACTACCGGCATTTATAAAAGTAGAGCTAAGTTGTACGAGTTATATGGTATGAAACAATTTAATTTATTCAGTATGTGAGAAACTATTCAAAAATTTTAAAAAAGTTTGTGCATGTGCCAAAGCTTTACATATTAGTAGAAATATTTAAAATCTGATAATAAAATAAAAGCCACTTGGAATATTATTAATTCGGAAAGCGGACGGGCAAAGCCTCGGGATAAAAGCTTTGAATTATTAATTAACAATAAGACTGTTACTGATAATTTAGACCTAGCACAAACCTTCAATGATTTCTTTGCTAACATACCACTAACCATAACTAGCTCCTTGAACGCTTGCCCAGATAAAGCCGAATCACTCTTGACTGATAATGTGGATGAATGCAACGTTCCATTTGCTTTTAAATATATACACCCCAGTGAAATAATTAAAATATTCAAGTCACTTAATTTAAAAAAATCTGCTGTTTTATGGGGTATTTCAGTAAAATTAATTCATAGTATAATTATTCGCCACAGTTATCTATAATTTTTAATCAATATGTTAATACATTGTATATTTCCTGATTTGATGAAACATAGTAAAGTAATACCATTATTTAAATCCGGATCAAAGAATGACCCTAGTAATTTTAGACCAATATCCATCTTGCCAGCTATTAGTAAAATTTTAGAATAAGCCATACTTATGCCGTTAGAATCACATCTGCATCACGATCAATATGGTTTCACAAAGGGTCGCTCTACAATTGATGCAGGCAGTAAGCTACTTAAACATATTTTTAGTGCCTGGGAAAATTCACAGGATGCCATTGGAGTGTTCTGTGATTTTTCTAAAGCTTTTGATTGTGTGGCGCATAGGACACTTCTGCTGAAAGTTAGGCATTACGGTATTAAAGGTACAGCGCTAGATCTACTTGCCACTTACCTGAGTGAAAGAATTCAATTTGTTGATATAGGCGGAGTAAGGTCGTCAGGATCGCCAATTAGTATGGGCGTGCCTCAGGGATCAATACTCGGTCCCTTCTTATTTTTGGTATATATTCATGATTTACCATTTTATATTAATAACTTTTGTGACATCATTCTATTTGCTGATGACACTTCTCTAATTTTTAAAATCGATCGTAAACTAGAAAATTTTGAGAAAATAAATAGAACACTCGCACTAGTTCAAGATTGGTTTACAACGAACAACCTACTTCTAAATCCCAAAAAAACTATATGTATTAAGTTTAGTTTGCCAAATGTGAAAAGTACTTATACGAGTATAATTTTAAATAATGAGGTGATTAGCTTTGTCGACTCAACAGTTTTTTTGGGAATTACATTAGACAGTAGGTTAGAGTGGGGCACCCAAATATTATGTCTCGCAGGAAAACTCAGTTCTGCAGCGTATGCTGTCAGCAAAATTAGACAGCTTACGAACGTAGAAACAGCCCGACTAGTATATTCTGGTTATTTTCACAGCGTCATGTCGTACGGCATATTGCTTTGGGGCAAGGCGGCTGATATACAAACTATTTTTATTCTTCAAAAACGTGCAGTGCGTGCGATATATCAACTAGGAGCACGAGTTTCCCTTAGAGAAAAGTTTAAAGAGATAGGCATTATGACAGTTGCATCACAATATATATATGCAAACGTTATGTTTGTAAAACAAAACTTACATTTATATAACAAAAATAGTGATATTCACTCTGTGAATACAAGAAATAAGCACAAATTGTTAGGTAACTCATAACTCATTCATGGCACTATGTGTTAAATTTTTCAATAAAATCCCAGTCAGCATATCGAGTCTACCAGTAAATAAATTTAAGAATGTTGTCAAGAGACATCTTATACAAAGAGCTTACTATTCAATCGATGATTATTTAACTGATAAAGATAAATGGATGTAGTTGCTCCCTATTAATGTATTTTATTGTATAGTTTATTGCACTTTACTAGGTGAATATTGTTGTCACAGTTAAATAATGTTACTTAGGTACTAGTTAAGAAAACGATTTAGTTTTGTAAGTAAAGATTCTGCGAGATAAATTACGGCCATTCTTTTCTTTTTTTTTAAAAACATGTTTACTTATTCATTAAGTAGCAGTTAATTGGCCAATATTTAAGCACATAAAGTTTTTACATCGTAAGTGGATGCTCCTACTATGTTGTACCTATTAAGGCTGATGTATCCGATCTCGTATACTCTTCTAATATTATTGACCTCTTTTTTCTTGCATCAGTCCTCTAATATGGTATATAATATAATGGTGACAGCACCTTACCTGCATAAACAGTTTATAAACAGAGAAACATTGTAAACATTGGCAATTTGAAAAGAGTGGCCTCGAGTTTCTATTGCCTGTTCTTTTCTCGGGCTTTACCTATTGTTTGCGAACAGGCATTACAAGTAAATGTAGAATCGAATTTTCACAAGTGTAGTATTTTGCTTCCTTAGTAAATAAATATTTTTTATTATTATTATTATTATTACACCTTAATTGTGTCCTATGTAGGTTTCTACAATATAATATAATAACTTCATTTGAAAGAAAAATAGTTGTATTTATAAAGTAACTAAGGGGCAACTTCGTATGCGTCATTTTTCCCCAATTTTGTTAAATGATCTATCCAATACTAATAATCAAATCAAATCATAAATAATCTTTAAATTCGAACCAGTAGTTCCAGATATTATTGCGTTGAACAAGACAAACAAACTCTTCAGGTATATAATATTAGTATAGATATCGAAGGAATTCGTGACTCGTGACTCATTGGCAACGTTCAATAGGTACATAAGTGACCGTTGTTTGTAAAAGTATCCCACCAATCTTTGCCTCACGTTAATGATAAAAACCGTCCCAAGTAATCAATTAAAAAATAATTTTAACTTATCTGAGTGATATCCTATACAAACGTTTTTTTTAAGCTATTGCATAGCTTCTATCGCGGGCCTTGAGCGCGGGGACCGAATCCAGAAATTCCGTAACGAAAAAACCTCACGCTCCCCACTCCGACGGGCACAGCGGTGATACTTTTTACTTTTGCCATCTATCAATGAATAGCAGAACTTTTAATGATTTTTTTTTAATTTAAAAAAAAAAACATTTTTAAAAACTAAAAAAATAAAAAAAAATTAATTGCTTTTTTAAAATTTAAAAAAAAAAACAATTTTTTTTAAAGAAAAAAAAATCAAACATTGTTTTTTTATAATTAAAAAAAAACATCAAAAATATATATATTTTTTTTTAATTGCTTATGTTGATAAAAATACTATGCAATAGCTTTACCGCGGCAGTCCCCGAGTGCCACACATTTTTTTGTCATTGAACATCACCAAAGGAGGTCATGAACTTATTAAAACGCATGAATAAATATTTGACAACCAATAAATATGTCAATCTCTTTTTATTACTGACACTATTCTATATTTTTAAAATGAAAAAAATGCTATTATTCAAATATTGTGGATAAATCTTGTCGATTCAAAACCTTTATTTAAATATGTGCTTTAATTTGAGGGGAGAGTTTACCATATTGACGTAATAAACATTAAATGGTTGACAGGTACGAAACCCATGAACATTTTGCTCTCTATATATAATCTGTATATATATATATATATAAATATAGATTGGCAAAAAACGCCTATACAAATTACTTTAATATTTGGCCAGCGACATCATACTCGTAATTTGTTAAAAGCTTTCTGTAACGAAGCAATAACAAAAGCCATAATAGTTTTTGAGGACATGGCTAGATGGCGTTTGCGAGGGCCCAACACATATGCAACAAGGGAAGAAAAATTTCAAGTTTAGTGACATAGTTTAGGTTAGATGGTTCGGATTTCGCGCTACGGTAAAGTGATCGGAAGTCTCGGGTTCGATTCCTGGGTCTAAACTTAAAAATTTTTTTTCAAATGCAAGTATTGTATTCATAAAGTCATTGGCGAAAATGCCTATAAAATTACAAAAAAAACTTTTAACAAAACAATATTACCAACTTCAAAAATAAATACAAGGCAACTAAAAGTGCCATCGTAAGTCTCAAGCATACTGTTCAATACTACCTAGATCGTGGAACAGCGGTGTACGCCTGTTTCCTTGATCTCTCCAAAGCATTTGACCTGGTCTCGTATGATATGCTGTGGGGAAAGATGGAGGACAGGGGCATACCCGCAGAAATAATTAAAATATTAAAATATTGGTATGGTAATCAAACCAACTATGTGAGATGGAACGATACACTCTCCGAGCCATATAGATTAGAATGCGGGGTAAGGCAGGGCGGTCGGACATCCCCCAGACTCTTTAATCTCTACGTGGATGACCTCGTGGCCGAGCTCGGCAGCATGCGTGTCGGATGCAGTGTTGATGGGGTGAACATCAACAACATCAACTATGCTGATGACATGGTGCTGCTGGGCCCGTCTGCGGGGGCTATAAATCAGATGTTGAAGAGATGCGAAGCCTACGCCGCCGCGCATGGACTAAGATATAACATTAATAAATGTCAATACATTGTCTTTAAGGTCGTGGGTAAACCTCAGGCTGGACCTGATCTACTTCTCAACGGATCAACAATTAGCAGGGTGTCCAGTTTTAAATACTTGGGGCATATCCTAACGGACGACCTTAAAGACAATGCCGATATTGAGAGGGAACGTAGGGCGCTGGCGGTCCGGAGCAATATGTTGGCCCGCAGATTCGCTCGGTGTACGGACCAAGTTAAAATAACTTTATTTCAGGCGTATTGCCAAAGTCTGTACACGGGTAGTCTGTGGGTCAGCTACAGCAAAAGATCGCTAGATGCTCTGCGTGTCCAGTATAACAATGCATTTAGGATGCTGTTGGGACTTCCTCGTTACTGTAGTGCATCGCTTATGTTTGCGGAAGCTCGCACAGACGGTTTTCATGCGATCTTGCGTAAGAAAACTGTCTCTATGCTAAGGAGGGTGAGAGACAGTCACAACAGTATCCTAAAAACAGTAGCGCAAAGCTTAAGCTCTTCTTTGATTAAACATTGTGTGCAAAGGGTGATTGGTACTAACAGTAGATAATAAGCAAACATACTAACACTATATGGATTGTAACATGTCCGAAATAAAGATTATTATTATTATTATTATAAAAAGCAAAAAATAATACAGAATAAAAAATCAATCATAAAAAAAAATGTTTTGTTCGGCACAAACTTCAAAATGTTTCTAAAATCGGTAATATTTTTTTGTAAAAAGTTTTTTATTTCTCACTTTTCAGTGGGTTGGTTTGTAATGAACACTTATGTTACAAAAGGCATATTTCAACTGTTCAAATCCTTTTACAAAATATTGCGTTTTCCAATGTAGGGCCGTTAATTGTTGACGAGTTCACACGATAGTTTACCATCAGAGCTCTATTACATTGTGTAATAGTAGTATGACGAGAATAAAGTTCTACTCAATACCATTTTAAAGTAATTGAATTGTAAACCGTGAAATATTGAATAGTTCCGCTCACCATTTGTGGTCTTCGTCATCAGTTCCACTTCACCCATTGGTGCTTTTTGAGTAAATGCACGAATCACTATGAAATATATCTATCACTATAGATATGCCTTTATTATTTTAAGAGTTCCCTCGATTTCTTCAGAATCAGATAATCAGGACCTAATCTGATCACAATGGGACCAACTTAGAAGTATGCCCTATAAAACACAAAAAAAAATTCAAATGGGTCCAGCCTTAGCGTAATTGGTGAACAAACATACAAAAAAATGCAGTCGAATTGAAGCCTCGAACCTCCTACTTTTTGAAGTCGGTTAATAAAATAGGTAAGTATTTTATTACGAAATTGATGTAATTCTGAAACCATCGTCGTCCTGATATAATTAAACTGTCGGAAACATCAGTCAGTACTATTCTCACATCAACATGTTATCCAGTTTAGTGTTGCGTGACATTTCTTTTAAAAGTTATCTACTTATTAAGGCATGTTAACTAAATTAAATGTTAACTAAGTTAAATATAGCTAAGCAAAGAAAACTATTTAATTTTCGAAAGGCGACTTATGTGATGTATGAAAATGATAGTTATGATAGTATAGTAGGTAGGTATTATATATGATAGACAATGTCATCCCATTTTTTTTTACTTTTTTTGTACAGGCAACGTGGGTCGCACTTGTTAACTACAGCTAAGCTAAATTGCTTGTGTTAGGAGTGGGTTTACGTCAGTAGTAATTATACCACCGACGTGAACCCGCTCCTATTATCATTAGGATAGGATTCGAACCCGAGACCTTCCGATTGGGAGTCCGATGCCTTAACCATTACGATATCCGATCTTGGTATTGGTTATGACGTTTTAATTGTGTTGCAACCCGGTCAAAACAGTTATTTTATTCTTATGATATCCTGTGGGAAAAGCTAGAGGGCATTAACTTACCACAAGAAGTTATTAAGATCTTTAAGTACTGGTATGAACACCAAATCAACACTGTTAGATGGGTAGATACACTATCTGAACCGTATCGGTTGGAGTGTGGGGTGAGGCAGGGGGGATTGACCTCGCCTTCACTTTTCAACCTTTATTTAAACGCACTGATCGTCGCGCTCAGCAGCCAGCGGGTGGGTTGCCATATAGATGACGTCTGCGTCAACAACTTAAGCTACGCAGACGACATGGTTCTGCTGAGTGCGTCGGTCTGTGGCCTCAGGACACTGTTACAGACCTGCGAGTCCTATGCCACAAGTCATGGGTTAAAATATAACGTGACCAAAAGTCAGTACATGGTCTTTGGGGCCGGAGGGATATGTCCCATGAACGTACCTCCCATCAAGATCTACGATGTTCCTCTAGCTAGGGTAAAACAATTTAAGTATCTGGGCCACATAGTTACCACCGATCTCAGGGACAATGCTGACATTGAGAGGGAGCGGAGGGCCTTGTCAGTGCGAGCAAATATGATAGCCCGCAGGTTTGCACGCTGCTCCACGGAAGTGAAAATTACGCTTTTCAGGGCATTCTGTACCTCTTTTTACACGTGCAGCCTGTGGGCGACCTTCACTTTAAAGTCATACAACGCCTTCCGCGTCCAGTTCAATAACGCGTTCAGGGCGCTGATGGGGTTACCCCGCTACTGCAGTGCCTCGGGGATGTTCGCGGCAGCGCGCACTGATTGCTTTTATACCACGATGCGCAAGCGCTGCACATCCCTGGTGCGCAGGGTGCGGGCTAGTGCCAACACTGTCCTAGCAATGATTGCGGACAGGCTTGACTGTCCGTATATTCGTAGATGTTGTGACATACATGTCACAACATTTAAACAATAAGTAGGTAAAATAATGTATAACTAACACTTAGAATAAGTTTTACTAACAATTATGGGTTTTGTAATCTGAAATAAATGTTATTATTATTATTATATTATTTATTCGTTTCCCATTTCCCTGGTGCATGCGGTCTTAACGGAAAATGTCAAAGTTTTACTTACCTTTAACGCTGGAATCAGATTGACTAACTTACGAGTATTTAGATTGACTTATTTTTTTATATTTTTCAAAGTCTTCAAATTATTTTAAAGAAACATGAAGTGATCAATCCGAACATCTGGCAACGCCATCACAATCATTATTATTCATGAATATTAATTTTCCTTAGGTATTGCACCTAAGAAAAATTAATATTCGAGGCAAGTCGCTCAAAACAGACCTGAGCAGACACATAATACAATCATTGTTTTTCAAGGTAAAGGTGAACCGGTCTTTGAAAAAAAGATAAGATTTGCATAATTCAACCGTCGTTTAGTTGTACACCCTTTTTTTTTAACAAAATGCTTTATTGTTTCTAATAATAAAGGTTCATCCGTTTCTTTAATATTTTATTTACAAGCTATTTTTAACTTGAAATGTTTATTTGTATGTACATATGTTCAGCACGAATCTTGAACGCTGAAGAAACACAAAACGGTGTCCGATTGGGCTTAAATTTGGTGTACATAATTATGTATCTTTGATGAAAATACAATAATATGATACCATGAACCTGTTTTGATTATGGAGATTAGAACTTCTTAACTAATCGGAAATGATCAATGTTACATTTTCGGAGTCCCGAAGGGCTCAATTTTGGGCCCCTTGTTAATGTAAGTAATGTCGATAATGAACAAAGTGAACACTTTGTTCGTTAACGACTTGTTTGTATTTTCAAAATTGGTAATTAAGTAAGTAGTACTTAATTACCAATTTTGAAAATACAAACAATATAATTATTAACAATTAAAAATACAACCTTTTATTACTTTTTTTATTTAGGTTACACTTTCAAATATAAAATATGCTTAAAGTAGGGTACTCGTACATTAAAGTTAAAAAATACAAACATCGTGAAAGGTAAACATAGACATATTTAAAGGTTTTGAATTGATACAATGTCAAAGATAAGACAGAGGAACTGAAACATACGGTGAACACATATAGTACAACGGTAATTGTTGAGTCTAATTAGTGCGACAGTAGGGTAAGTTAAATGTCTTATTGTAATGAACTAGTAGTGGCATTAGCATTTCGCATTCCTTCTCTATTTCATACTCTTCCGTCTGCGCAATTCTCAATAAAACGGGTACAATATTTTTGCTTCACGTATTAATATATATATACGGCTACCTGAACGGGGTACATATAAATTTAACTTCTCAAATAAGAATGGATCATCTAGTTTGCTGAGATAAACGATGTCGGCAATGTTCCGTCTATGTTCTAGTGAAATGAGTTTGAAGTGCTGTTGTATGGGTCCTTATTCACGTCCTTTTTTTTGTTTAGTTTTTTTATGGAGTACTGCTCTATATGTACCAGTTTGGCACTCTTGACTCCGTAGACAGACGAGCCATGAAATTCGTTGACGAATATGCTGATGATCTTTAAATTTTCGTTACATATATACTAGCACAGATTGTGAAAAACTGCAACTTGATTTGGACCGTCTGTCTTTGTACAGTATTAAAACAATTTACGATTAAGCCTGTCTAAGTGCAAACTCATCTCTTTTAAAAAAAAAATGATATCTTGCTGCGCACATAATTTCCCCGTAATATGCCTTTAGAAAAGGTTTTGTTTATACTATGACGGTGGTAA
Source organism: Herminia tarsipennalis (assembly GCA_945859575.2). Lineage (NCBI taxonomy): Eukaryota > Metazoa > Arthropoda > Insecta > Lepidoptera > Erebidae > Herminia > Herminia tarsipennalis. Next base: position 17,705,047 of record OX243849.2, on the reverse strand, counting down.
ACAGACATACGGCCCTCTTGATGTCAAGCATAGAAATCTATTGACTCCCCTCTTGAAGAACCCCATACTATAGTCCATAGGGAAAACCTCGGCAGGGAGCTTATTCCACAACCAAAAGGTTCACGGGAGGAAGTGTCTCTGCAACCGCACGGTGCGAGACCATTTAGGCTCTGAAATTTGCGGATGAACTCCATGTGAATGGCGAGCGGTGCGATGGTAGAAGGAGGCTGTAGGCATCGTCTCGAATAATCGTCGGAACACATCAAATTAAACAAGCAGTAGAACACACATAGGGCCTAGTCTCTCCTTAAACTGAGTGGTTCCACCCCGCTTGTGAGTATGGAATCGTCAACGAATTTCATGGCTCGTCTGTCTACGGAGTCAAGTGTGCCAAACTGGTACATATGGAGCAGTACTCCATAAAAAACTAAAGTCAAAGTACTTTATTCACTTAGGTTACAAAATGCAGCGCTTTTGAACGTTAGGAAAAAATTGATACATACCTTGAATTTGTAGTCGTTTTGGAGCCGAACATTTTGAACTCTACATCAATAACCTAATCCATAAAAAATATCAGCTTGAAAAAATATTAACATTTTTTTTTAAACATTACAATCAATGTCGTTTTCAGAAAATTATTGGAAAAATAAAAATCTTCTTCTTTTTTTAGGAAATAAACAACAATAAAAAACAGAAATTATTCCAATTTGGCACAGTTACATACTTCCAGCTTAAGTTACCCGCTTATGTTTTTTGGCACTTCAGGAATTTGACTTTAGTTTGTGCTATTTTTTTTGTAAGATTTTCTTTTTTTTTGCATCAGGTTCATTGTCTTGTTGGCTGGTGCCTTCTCCTATATTTGTAGGTATCAAATCATGTATATTATCTCTAAGCCTTTTTTGCTAGAGTAGAAATAGAAAGCGGTTTCTCCAGGAAAGGATTCACAAGTTTCATATGCAAATTGCGAATAAATGTCTTACTAATGCGGCTTTTCTTTAGCTTTGGGCTGGTTTGATGTTGAGCATTTAGCCTTTGTCTACAGCTCATATTTGAACACTATTGTCAAGAGTGTCAATACCAAATGCCAATGGCTGTGTCCTGGCTACACTTAAATTCCTTAATATTAACAGGAGATTCTGCGTTATGTGAACTGGTAGAGAAGGTACTGGTAGAGAACTGGAGATATTACCTCCATTGATTAGTCATCTTCATCAATTTGTTCAGGATCCTCAATCTCCGAATAGTCCTTCGTTTCACTGCCCTCAGGTTCTCCATGTCTACCAGTAGTAACATCATCATTTAGATATTTGGCCAATTTTGCATCCGTGAAGTTTTGTTCGAACACCGTTTGGAAGTGAAGAAGACATTTCTAATCCAAAAACGAATAAAAATGTAAATAAAAACAGGCAATAACTCAACAAGTTGCTATAAGCTAAAATTCAAAAAGTTACACAAAGACTAATCATGAGTCATTTCGACTCTGAAGTACATACATCGTATTTACAAGAGAGACAAAACGTATAACAATTGTTACCCTTATCAGCTGTTTGTGGCGCGCTATTTATTATAATAAACTTTTACAGCTTCCCTTTTGCCGTCCCTGCCATCTTAATGTATTTTAATTACTTGTTGTGTAGTTACTTCTTTTTACATCACGCGTAGATTTCGGTCGGTTTAAGCGCGCGAAATCCACAGCACACGTACAGTACTCCCAAATTAATAATGCACATGCAGATCTTCGCTAATTGTCGTATTCCCGGAAACACTCGAATCATGGAATCGTAAGAGCCCTAAACAAGGCATTTGCATTTTGCACCTTGTTTAAAAGAGATAGGAGTCAATATCATGTGTGCACAATCGAAAACAAATCGGGCGTTCGGCAGCTGTCGCCGGTCAGCGAAATGTCTGTCAGTCGTCTTTATATATTGGTAGTGACTGCACGTGTTCTCTATTTGTGGAAATATATAGAGCTGCTATTACACACCCTTCTTGGTAAATATAATTTCAACATTAATTAGCTTATTCAGATTTAAATAGTATATTTTGAAAAAAGGAAAATAAATAACATATTTCACGTTTTTTTAATATTAAAAAAATAAAATACCTACATTAAATACATATTAAGTACTAGAAAAACATTTAAAAAATGAGATTTATTTAAATTAAATAAATAGATAAACATGCATAAAAAATATATACCTAACTCTGCCCATGCCATTTTCTTTCAGACGAATTCTTCCAAAATGGATAAATTTAAACGTGGAAAACCGCTTAATTCACAAGCACGGCAAATGGTATTTAATGTGTACCTTTATTTCTTAAATGAAGCCAATGTTTTCAACAGAGACCATGATGGTTATTTTAAAAAAATTCAAGACCGTGTTACAAAAGCTACAGGAATTTCGCGACGAACTTTGAGTAATATCTTAAACGAAAAAAAACATAATCAATCAAAGAAATTTTCTACACCGAAAAAAGGAAGACCTAAAAGTAGATTTCGGCTGGTACTTGATGATTTCGACTACTGTGTTATTCGTAATATGATATACAATTTTCAATTGACGCTGAAAGAACTCCCAACTGTAAATAATTTAAGAATAAAGTTGATCGAAGCTATTAATTTCAAAGGCTGTGCCGAGACTTTAAGGTTGATCTTGAAAGACATGGGGTTTAGGTTTCTGAAAACTGATAATAACAGACAATTACTTATGGAAAAACATGATATACGCCTAAAAAGGATCAAATATCTCAGAGAAATACAACAGCTGAGGAGTTCTGGTAGAAACATAGTATTTATGGACGAGTCGTATGTGCACACATCACATACTAAGGGTAAAACTTGGCAAGATAGCAACAAAAAAGGTATCAAACAACCCATTTCCAAAGGAGAGCGAATAATTATTGTACACGCAGGCAATGAAAAAGGCTTCGTCCCAGGGGCTCTAATGTTACATAAATGTGTCGACTCAGAAGGTGACTATCATAAAGAAATAAACGCGGAACGTTATCAAACTTGGCTACGCAATCAATTGATTCCCAACTTGCCTCCTAATAGTGTGTTGGTAATAGACAACGCCCCATATCATAATAAGCTGTCTGTGAAACCACCAAACTCAAACACATCTAAACCACAAATGACAGCTTGGTTACAACAACACAACATTCCGCATGACCCAAAGAAACTGAAACCCGATTTGTATAAAATTATACAAAGATACAAAGAAAATTACACAGAATTTGCCATTGACCGTATAATGGAGGAACATGGGCATAAAATTATACGATTGCCACCATATCATCCCGATTTTAACCCTATTGAAAATATTTGGTCCCAAATAAAGCAACACGTGGCCAAGAGAAATATTGCAATGACTGTGACGTCAGTTAAAGATGCTATATTAGAAAAAATCAATAAAATAGGACCAGAAGAATGGAAAAAAGTTTCTGATCATGCGGTTCAATGCGAAGATGAATATAGAAAATTTGAGCCAAGAATCGATAGTTATTCCGATAAACTGATTATTTACACAGGTGATAGCAGTGAGGAAAGTGTAAATGAACAAGAGCATAATGAAACTTCTGATGAATCTGCGATGTCGGGAATAGAGGTCTTCCTCGATTCTGATTAATTTTTTTATAATTGTATTATTTTTCTGGAATGATTAGTGCTGTAAACAAATTTGAACTGAGATTTTGATTATATTTTATGTAAACCTCTATTTGAAAACGTTTTTTTCTCCTTCTAATAAAACCTTATGTTATTTAAACCTTTTCCTCCATAATTACACCAACTTCGGTAAGACACTTGAAAACTAATCACTCCAACAATGATTGTAGCGTTTTCGCTATTTACTTACATGGAATTATCGAATCAAATTTCGTTACAGGTAAATCAAATCTGTTTTAGCACAAAACACATAATATATAAAATTAGGCATAGAGAAATTGCTCTTAACCACTCTATATAAATATCGTCTTTCGACGCTCGGGTAATACGACCGTTGCCGAACAATGACGAAGATTTCCGAAGATTTCTATGCGCATTATTACTTTTGGAGTACTGTACAGGCACAGCTGACGCTGTTGCCTAGCAACGAGTAGCGCGGGCGACGACGCGAGGAGTTCATGCTTATGTCAATTAATTCTCGGTCCACTACTATTACCGAACTCGAATAAATGACAATTGTTAAGTGAATTCCAACTTTGTCATTATTATCGTTGGAATTAATTTAGATTTTTTTTTTGATACATTTATTTATTTCAATTTACCATGTTTCGGTTTTAAAACGACTACAAATTCACGGTGTAGAATGATTCTACATTTAATGCCAAGTTTGCAAGAGTAAAGCCGTGAGAATTAAACGTCAATTTTTACAATATATTTTTATGAATACAGTTGTGCCAGTAAGGTGCTACAACCATTAATTTCACGCACGCAATAACAATAGTACGTAAAGTAGGTATAATCAAGTTTAAATGAATTAGCCTCCTATGGTGTGGCTGGGAGCATCAACTTACATAAATTACGGAAGAGGGTAAAGGAAACACGAGATTCGATTATTATAAGAAAAACTACTTATTATACAAATAATAATAATATCTTGGGACATCTCACACATCGCTATCTGATCCCAATCTAAGCAGAGACACACAAAGTTTTATACTGGGTGGGGATCAACCCACGACCTCTTGCGTAGCAATCGGATAGACTCCCACCGCGCCACAGAGGCAGTCAAAATATTTAAAAACTACTAATTAAAAAAAAACCTATAAGATAATGATAATAATAAGATTTACAAAACCATATACATAAAATTAGGCAGCAGATACATAATAACATGTAATAATAATATCTTACGACGACACACACGGTTATCTGATCCCAAACTACTGTACTGTACTATGGCAACCCAACAACTATAAACATACATTTTAATAATTACAAATGTATATAGTAAGTTCAAAAAAATATATCTAGTTTAGGGATAATAACAGGGTGCCTGTACTAGGGTAAACCTGTGCCACAGGTGTTAAGGGTACTTGCAGTATATAGTATACTAGCTTTCGCCCGCGGCTCCGCCCGCGTGGACGTCGGTTATCGCGATAAAAACTATCCTATGTCTTTCCCCGGGACTCAAACTATCTCCATACCGCTTTCACTTATCGCAAAAAATGAAGATTCCCGCTAGGACTCTGTCGCGTATTATAAAACAAGACCTGAAGCTCGGCGCTTATCGTCAATATACTGGACATGCCCTAAATCAATCTTTACACTTAAAGAGAGTGGATCGATCAAAACGCCTACTGTCGCGATACGCAGGTAAAGGGCACAGAAATATTTATCTTTATCGATGAAAACATTTTCACGATTGAAAAGCACTACAATAAGCGAAATGGTAAAGTGTTCGTTCACCGTTCTAAAGAAGCTGCTCAAGTGGTCGAAAAGGTACAGCCTGGTCATCATCCTGCGTCAGTGGTGGTTTGGTGGGGCGTGTCTTATCAAGGCGTCACAAAGCTACATTTTTGTGAAAAAGGAGTGAAAACTTCAGCCAAAATGTATCAAGAGACAGTCTTCAATCGTGTTGTGAAACTTCTCAGTAATACACTTTTTAAAAATGTACCGTGGACTTTCCAGCAGGACTCTGCACGTGGTCACAAGGCACGAACTACCCAAGCCTGGCTTGAAACCAACATTCCGGACTTTATAAGGTTGGAGACTGGCCCTCATCTAGCCCAGACCTCAACCCTTTAGACTACAAATTATAGTCAGTTTTAGAGGACATGGCTTGCTCTAAACGACACGGCGACATTGAGTCTCTTAAAAAAATTCTGGAGCAAGCAGTGGCGAAATTTCCCATAGAAACAGTGCGTAAATCCATAGATTCGTGGTCAGACAGATTAATCTTTTAATTCTATTAATGTTAAGAAGACTACCGACCTCTGAAGTAACTCAGTGGTAATTACTAAGGCTTTAATTTCTTTTATTGCACAAGACTTGACTTTTATATTTAATAAGTGTGTGTGTATAGATTGTGGTGTATTTCCTGACTTAATGAAATATAGTAAAGTAATAACATTGTAGTAAATCAGGTAGTACGTCTGACCCCACTAATTTTAGACCTATATCAGTACTTTTATTTTTAGTAAAATCTTTGAAAAAATGATATATGATCAGATGCAGAACTTCTTTTACAAAAATAAATTATTACACTTTAAACACTTTGGTTTTACTAGGGGTCGCTCTACAACCGATGCTGGTGTGGAGCTTATAAAACATATCTTTGACGCCTGGAAGGAATTGCAGGATGTCTTAGGCGTCTTCTGCGATTTATCTAAGCCATTTGACATTAATCAGGAAATTGCAACATTATGGTATTAAAAACACAGCTCTGAATCTTCTTACGTCCTATTTGAGTAACAGGATTCAGAAAGCTGATTTTAATGGTATACGCTCCCCGGGGTCTGTGGTCAAAATGGGGGACTCCCATTTTGACCACAGACCCCGGGGAGCGTATTACAGTACAGGGTTCTATTCTTGAGCCGTTATTGTTTTTAATTCACATAAACGACTTACCATATTTAGTAAATAATAATCACGAGATAGTCCTGTTTGCAGATGATACATTACTCTTATTTAGATTAAAACGCCAGCAAAAAGACATTGAAGATGTAAATATGGCTATTTCAAAAGTGGTTAACTGGTTTGATGTAAACAATTTGCTCTTAAACGAGGGCAAGACTAAATGTATTCGTTTTATAACACCTAACGTGAAACCAGTAAAAACCACTGTAAAAATAAAAGAAGATGAGTTGAGCCCTGTAGAGACTACAAAGTTTTTAGGAATTACTCTAGATTCTAAGCTTCAGTGGGGCCCACATATAAGTGCGTTGTCTAATAGACTCAGTTTTGCAGCGTACGCAGTCAGAATAATTCGTCAGCTAACAGAAGTTGAAACAGCGCGATTAGTTTATTTTAGTTACTTTCATAGTATAATGTCGTACGGTATTCTGCTGTGGGGGAATGCTGCCGACATTCAAACCATTTTAGTTCTGCAGAAGAGGGCTATTCGATCAATTTACGATCTTAGTAGTAGACACTCATTTAGAGAAAAAATTAAGGAAATCAATATCATGACTGTTGCATGTCAGTATATCTATGAAAACCTTATATATGTTCACAAAATTAATGATAGTTTCTGTAAGAAATGTGATATACCTACATACTATTAACACGCGGAACAAACATAAACTTGTTGTATCAGCGTCAAGGTTACAAAAAGTAAACAAATCAGTTCGGGGCCAATGTATACGTTTCTACGATAAAATCCCTAGCGACATTCAAAAATTAAGTCGTAATAAATTTAAGTATACCAAGAAAAAATTGTGTATGAAAAGTTACTACTCAAAAATTGATTATATAGAAGACAAAAACGCTTGGGATTGAACTGCTTTCTCTCACAAGCTATTCAAATGTACTTCAAGATTATATGTATATTTAAATAGCCTGTGAGAGATTATAGATATTTACTTTGTAAGAAGTGAATTATTGTGTTTGCTGAATACATATATAACATATATACTTATTTTAGAGTTACTAATAGTATTATTATGTATATTAGATATATTTCGGGACTTAATCGCGTGAATTATTTCAAGGTACGAACCTTTTATTTACCCGACGTTTCGATCGAATTGCACCGATCGTGGTCATGGGTCGACTAATTGCAGCTTAGCGATGACTCCGTGAGGCACTGGGTTTTTCAAATACCCTCGCCTGGTCTTGATAATTTTGATAATTTGTACTGTCGGTACTTCTACACACTACACTTACAACGCCTTTACACTGAGGCGCGGTGTCTTTACGGCTACGATTGCATTTGCTGATAACAGGGTTCCAAGATGGTGAGAGCCGGTATCCATCTTCTCGGTTGAAATTCTTATACTTTTTGATCTCAACCGCCTCGTGTACTATCCTGGAATAATAGTGGCGATAGGTGGAAAGTACCTGTGGCTTATGCAATTCTATCCAGTGATTTAGTCCTGATTCCAAAAATGCTCAGCGATAGCAGACTTGTAAACTTGACGGTTTTTTACAGCAGCGATATGTTCTTTGACCCTGTCTGCGATTGTCCTTTTGGTCTGTACGATATAGGAACTACCGCAACTGCAATCCACCTTGTACACGCCAGGTGTTTGGAGCGGAATAATATCCTTTGCCGTTCGTAAAAGCTTCGAAACCTTGGAGTGCGGACTATAAAAGTCTTAATGGAGTAATTCTTCAATACTTTTCCAATTTTGTCCGTAACTCCTTTGATGTACGGCATGAAAGCTGGCACTCTGTCGGCATTTACCTCTGGTTTTTTGCTCTTTGGACGTTAGGTTTATGCTTGTATCCGTTGCTTCTTAGTACCTCCCGAACGTGTGCAAGTTCACCCTCCAAGTGTTCGGGGTCGCAAAGGTCGTATGCTCTGTTTGTTAAAGAAGCTACAACGGACTGTAAGTGGCGCGGATGATGGTGCGATAAAGCATGTAAATACCTATCCGTGTGTGTAGATTTTCAGTATACTGCGTGTCCGAGGGTACCATTTTGTCTCGCCGATACCTTCACTTCAAGAAAAGCAACGACCTACCTACCTCCATTTTAAATGTGAATTTGATATTACGGTGGATCGAGTTTAGATGTTTTACAAATTGTTCTACTGTGCCACTGTCGCCCTTCATGATAAAGAATACGTCATCGACGTATCTCTTCCAGAGCTTGACGTGAAACGCGTGCAGGTCAACAACTTCTTCTATATGCTCCATCCAGACCTTTAAATAATTCACGCGATTAAGTCCCGAAATATATCTAATACGTATAAAAATCGCCAAGCAAAACAATAAGTATTATTATGTAGTTATCCTTAATTTATAAACGATTACACTCACCAAACACTCTGGTTCATTCAGTAAAATTTATTTTTATAAAGAAAAACTAGATGATTTTAAAAGAGTGGCACATGAGTTTCTTGGCAGCTTCTTCTCATGAGCTTTACACTTGGAACTGCCGCCTAACCTCATTTTGTTTTTTTTTCAAATAATCATAATTTTATAATATGTTTAGTATGTAATAATTTTTCAAATAATCATTAACCTGATTTTACGAAATAAAATTATTTGAGTTTGAGTTTGAATAAATGTGGTTGAAAAAAATATTAAATTCAAGTGATTATACTCAGAAACATATTTAAAAACGATTCTGCTTGCTCTAAAAGGAAGAAAATGAATTTTAAAACAAACCCAATAATATGTTACACCATTTATATGACATACAAAATGGTATAAATAACGAACTAATGGGTTTGTTTTAATTTAAAATTTATTTTCTTCCTTTTACACCATTTATGTAAAAGGTTGTTTATAAAAACCTCTTGTGTGTGTTAACGTGTGCATTTTATGTGTACGTCTGTCTATAGATGGATGGATTTGCTTTTATACCTAAAATTAAGATTAATAGAAATGGTTCTTAGCTATGGTTATTAGCCGTTTTGAAGATAAACAACCTTTGGTCGTACGATCACATAATATTGTAGTTTTTATCAACATATGATAGTAAGAACTTAAAATACGGCATCGTTTTAGCATTTTCTTACATCGCTCTATTCTACTCTAATCAACTAGACAAATTCATTATTGGATCTGTTTCTATTTTAATCCATTACCGCAATAGACTATTTTCACTCTTTTTTTTATTTCACTCTTACCCATTATTGCGACGGAAACAAACGCCAAAATGCACATTATATTTCAAGCCGCATGTGGTTGTACCTTTGTTTCAACACGACAAAGAGTAATACGAAAAACTATTGAATATTCATTCTTAAGTGCGAGATAAAGGTATCTCGTTCTTATTTATTTCAACCTGTTCCAAGTCACAAAACATGTGACATTTAATATAAATAAAATTTGGTATAAACCTGTCTGTATGCATTAGTACACGGTCGTTAGTGTTAACAACAAATAGTATTCAAAGTGAAGTACACAAAGAAACTCATGTATCGATTTTTAGAAAACATATAGTAATCAAAAAGTGTGTTTAAAGGTCTAAAAAGTGTTTAAGGTCGAAAAGTCTGTTTACAGGTCACAATGGGTATATTGTTTCAAGTTATAGGTACCGCAATATGTGAGTAGTGAATTTTGTCACAGAACTAATTATAAGATGTATTTAATTTAACATTTTGCTTTTAAGAATTTTATTTGGATAATGGCGACCTCTGTGGCGCGGTGGGAGTGTGTCCGACTGCTACGCAAGAGGTCGTGTGTTCGATTCCCACACGGGACACCACTTTGTGTGGACCACAAATGGTTGTCTCGAGTTTGGGTGTACATTGTGCCCGTGAATTGAAGTCCCCGTGACACAGGGCTTGTGATCCTAATGCGGGAGTCGTCTTTTTATAAAAAACAAATAAAAACAAATGTAATGGGTACTCGTGAGCTAAATACCTATATTACTGCTGCGGCTGTGTAAACAAGCCTATTGTCCGTATATCATGATGTGTTCTTTGGCTTTTCAATGTTGGCTTAAGCAGAATAGATATAATAATAATAATAATAATATTTTTTTTTATTCCGACATCTAGTCTATTTCACATACACACACACATTAATAACACAATAATAATAATACATAGGTAATACAAAATCCATAACAAAAAATACAATAATTAAAAATGAAATAAAATAAATGATTCAATACTAATAATTAAAAAATGATAATAATAGATAATAAAAAGTAATCACAATAAAAAAAATCATTATAATACAAAGTGAGAACTTTACGGTTACTTAACTATATCCAACCACCTTTTGTACATTACATTATTATTAATCATGCGCTCAGACAAACCTTCTATAATAGCGTTCTCACATCTTTCAACCCTGGACATAAACCCTGCGATTCGACACCTTTGAATAGCATTGAAAGTGTTAACTCGTGCTTCGAAGAACATACCGGATGCACTGCAGTGACGCTCTAGTCCATGCAGTTGCCTAAAGATGTTATTGTAGGCAACTCGGATACTGTCATGCGATTTTTTTGTGTAGTTAGTCCAGAGTTGACAAGTGTAAAAAGTCTGACAGAAGGCCCGAAAAAGTGTTGTTTTCACGTCCGGGGAGGACTTAGCGAACTTTCGAATCAACATATTGCCAACGATGCATAATGACCTGCGCTGACGTTCAATGTCATTATCGTCCCTTTAACTCGATGTCACAATGTGACCAAGGTACCTAAAACTATCCACAATTTTAACAGGCTGCCCATTTAAATGAATAGACGGAACATTATCAGGTCCCTTTCCGGACCTAAATATGACCATTTCAGTTTTTTTAACATTGTAGATAAGATCATGATCCCTTGCGTACCGTTCACAAATAGAAATTAATCTACGTAACCCCTAATTGAAGGGCTCAGCAGCACCATATCATCAGCGTAGCTCAAATTATTTACATACCTGTTATTTAATCGGAGCCCTACAGGTGTACTGCTGAGCTCCACAATCAGATAGTTCATATATACATTAAATAGGTCCGGAGAGGTTACCCCTCCCTGTCTCACTCCACATGTCAGTTTGTATTTATCCGACAGGTCATGTACCCATCTGATATTGTTGTTCTGATTGCGGTACCAGTACCGAAGCAGTCCAACAATATCAGTTGGCGCATCTGTACGGTGGAGTTTTTTCCACAATAACTCATGATTAATGCAGTCAAATGCGCGACATAAATCTAAAAATCAAGCATACTCAGTTGTACCTCCTTGTTTATACAAACTGACAACCTGTTTGAGCGAGAATATTGCCATATCAGTGGAAACTAGCGGCCTGAAACCGAACTGACTATCGTCAATTACCAGAGAAGGTTTTAAAAAATTCTGTATAAGCCTTTCAAGCACCCTGACCACAATCGTAGCAAGCGAAATGGGCCTATAGTTGGCCATACTCGAGACATCACCTGTTCTATTTTTTGGAATGGGTAGACAATGGTACGAATCATGTCTGCCGGTACATAGCGGGGCCGCAAGCAGAGGTTAAAGAAACTAGCCAACACCTCACAAATATGCTGTCCTCCATACAACAAATGTTGTATGCTCAATCCGTGATGCCCCGGAGACTTACCACGCTTCATGATTCCTAGTGTTGTCCTAACGTCTTCCGGAGTGATCAAGACCTTACGGGGCGTACCTAATGTTATGTTCTCTATTACCATTGTCTTTTATAAAAATATTCGTATATTTTTTGCTAACGACATTAAAATGAGTCCTAAATAAATTTGCCATCTTTCTATTATCCCTTTCCCCTTCAATACTAATCGGGACACTATTTCTTCACTCAAGCTTTTTAATATTTTTCCAAAATTGTGCAAAATTTCCTGACATTTGGTGACGGGCCAATATGTCCATTTTGGTTGTCTGTTGGTAGTTTTGTATATACTTAACGGCTTGCTTGAATTGCCGTCTGGAAGATGACATAGCGTCGAATAACTGCCCCGAGCACGGCCTTCCACAGGACACCCATTGATAAAAAAGTTGTTTGGCTTTAACCTGTAAACCCCGCACGTGAAAATTCCAACCATACAGCTTTTTTCTCGTTCTCCTTATAAGAGTGCTCAGATTGCAAAACATTAATTAACTGAGAATGTAAGTCATCAATTTTCTTACATAGATCATTACCAACATAATTATCAACTGCTGTACATTCTAACTGCTCAGATATGAGATCCAAACTTTTTAATAAGTTAAGTACCCGTTCTGTACATATGTTATTATAAATCAGTCTGAGCCCGGTCCCTAAAGCCCCATAAATGCTTAAAATCTGACTCAGACACAGACAGTGGTTGTTTACGTCTAATATTGTTAAATAAGTAGAAAAGAGATATACTCGTAAGTGGAAAATGATCTGAGACGTATGAATCGTAATGCACATACATACCAGTTACAAGTGCGGCCGCCGCAGCAGTCACGACGCAATGGTCAAGCCATCTACACGTACCGTGCGTATCGCTAATAAAAGTATAGGTATTCGGCTCAAGCCTTTCTAAATATTAGCATTGTAAAGTTTGTTCGTCACAATAGGCCACCAACTCCTTTCCAAAAAGAGTACCGGGGTGCGCATTAAAGTCACCCACAATAATCACACATTCAATGTCAGAACTGTCAATAATAGCACTTATTTGAGCGAGACACTCAGTAAACTCCGGCAGATTGTCGTCAGAGTTCGTAGGCATGTATACACTGAATACAAGTAGGTTCTTATCGCCTATACTTAAACGCACAGCCACTAACCTGTCACTGTCGCACTGCACTACACTTGCAATCGTAAATAAACTTGATCTCCACATCAACGCAGTCCCGCCATAGGGGCGACCACGCAGTACACCGATAGATGTATCAACAGAAGACTTAGCACAGCATACAAACTCGTTGTCAATACTATTTATGAAACCCAATTCGTAAGGCAGCAGCCAGGTTTCTCGTAGGGCGATAACATCTGCGTATTTGCACAAGTCTCTGACATGTTCCACAGATCTTTTAATTGACTTACAATTAAAAAAAACTTAGTTACTTATTATTATTATTCATGTTACCAACCCTTATGATACGTTGTTCTCTATAACAACGAAAAACTAAGCCCTCAGGCCAGAAATCAAAATAAAAATTTGTTTAATTTCGAAACAGTTATCTTTGTCTTAAATGAATTGAAATTAGTCCCTTTACTTTACTTTAGTATTTCAACACCCTGACACTCCTCATTAATTCTTGTTATATATTCACTAATATCCTCCTCGGTAATATCTTTCTTGGTGCGCGATAGGTAAATAAAGGCATATGATTCCGCTACCTGTAGTTTACCACTATTTGGTAATGTGCCGCGGGTATTTCTATATATGTACGGTTTTTTCCTTACAACTTATATATACCCATCATCATCCCTCTGTTTATTAGGGTGAATTCGTTGCTCGGTAACACCTCGGTCACTACATGTATTGGCGATTACGGACTGACTAGGACTACACTGAGTACGTGTTTAGGGACAGCTGATTACTATGTACTGTCATTGAGGTATTTTACTTTATTACCCACCATGTGAACAGGTGCAGTAGCATAATTTATCAGCGCGAAGTCGGTATTGGTGTTTATGTAAGGAGCGGAGACAGATTGCGTGTGCGCGTATCTCTCACTACCATCGCCCATTTTCTGTACCTCCCACCTCCTGGAGCAATAAACCGGCGAACGCGGTGCGGCAACATTTTTGTCACTACCCTCTAATGTCTTTTCTGAATGCTGGTTGTAGTCGTTAGTCAATTTGTTCTCATTAATAACGTTAATCGCATTATTAGGCATTTTAATGATGGGGAGTTCAACGGCAGTACGGGTTTCGCAGTTTTTCCGTAGTTCTAGTAACATTTTTTTGATAACCACAACATCATTTTTTACAACCTCCAAGTCAGGTGCTAATGCAGAACTTTGGGCTTTAGCAACCTCGGACATGAGAAGTGCCATTTCCTTCAAAAAAGTAGTAATATCTACGTGATCGAAAGTCACAGGTGGCAACTTATTTAAATTTTTCGCTACAAAGGTGAGTAGATTCTCGGGTTCGAATTAAATATATCTTCGAATTAATTAAATCTATCTATAATCTTCGGCTTAGCTTCTTCTTTTCTTCTCATGAGTTTTTTAGTGGGGGCCATCAACTTATATGCAACAGTTCTCGCTCAATTCCTCCAATGAATATGCACTTAGACATATTTTTATTATTCCGGCTTCAGGCAAAGTACCAACTTTATTACTTATAAAAGCTAGTAACTCGTTGATAACCACACTGCATTTATCGCATTTTAATTCACACATCACAGGATCAACAACACCGGCAGAGTTAATGCCGCCCGGGGGCGGAGAACGCGTAGTCATCGTACCGTTCGCATTGACAGCGCAAACTTGACGTAATATATACCAGCTTCAGATATTATGATATTATTGTCTGAATTTGAATAACTAAAAATACCTGAACTCACTATTGGTGAACACACCCGTTGGTGTGACAGACAACAGAAAGACTCTAAATATATAATAATAAGTGTAGTTGTACTACATACGATTCACGCGCAATAAAATTAGACAAGATAAATTTACTAAATCGCAAATACAAAATAGGAGATCTAAGCATCACAATAGACAATAACTTAAAATTTGACACTCATATCTTAGAAACAGTCGCGAGGAGGTTTAAACTACTGTGGCTTATATTACGAAATTGTAAAGATTTCAAAAACCCAAGAATTAAAGTTAGATTATTTCATACATTAGTCAGACCAATATTAGAATATAATGCAATTGTAACCCGCACTAAAATGTATTTAACAAACGCCTTGAAAGTGTACAGAAATGGTTCCTTCACCACCTTTTCTACTATGACAATACATCGAGGCAACCTTGCAGCTATGCGAAAAAATTAAAGCACTACCACATGTATATACTTAGAATAGTGTATATCATAAAGGTCAGTACCTTGATGCAGTCTTTCTCTAGAAGATATATAACGGACACAGATTGTAGTCAGCTTCTAAGCAGCCTCACACCATCTCACTTGCCAAGAAAGAATTAAAAAAAAATGTTTTATTTCCTCCAGCTAAATCAAACCTTAAACATTTTGCTGTTATGCCTAGAATTTGCGGGCAAAATAATATGCTCTCAAAGACCAAAAGTATAATAATTTCAATGATTTTATTTTAAAATTCAATAGATCTCTAAAAGATGTTAATTATGTATAATTTGTCAATTTTGTGTTGTAAGTTTATCTGAATAAATAGTTTTCTTTATTCAGGAAATGTTAAGTTGATAAATTGATAATAATACTCTTCATTTCTCTAAAATATAGTTGAAGTTTGGTCAATAAAATAAAATATAATGCTCATTATAATTATGTGACAATTGTAAGAAATTCTCCGACCACTAAACTAGGTAAAAATCTGTATCTTAGAGGTCAGTGCTCAGTCCGTATCATACATGTGGTACAGCAAGCCTTTGGCAAATTGAATGTTACAGAAAAACATAATAGGTAAGAAAAGTATTTACATTTTAAAAAAGTTCAAGAAAGTAAGTCGATTTTATTGTTTACATATAATGTTTAACTTTTTAGTTTACTTACTGTAAATGTTGTGTTAACTGTTTGGATGCTGTGATCTCTGTTAATTAAAGCAGCATACGTAACGATTTCTTGTGTAAGCTGATTATACACACATCAAAAGTGTCTAGGGATCAACATATATTTTTGCAATAACTTTTCTCCTGATTGATTTTTTTTTTTTTATTTCTTTAGGGATTCATCAAATAAAGTGTTTTCGTTTGTCACAGTAACGATAAACCAAGTCACCTTTGCATTAATAAAGAAATTTGCCATTTTCCTAATAAAGGGATTTTTGACATTTGAACCACTAACATTAAAGTTCGAAAAAAAGACTGAAATAACAGTTTTCTTTAAAATTTTATTGGGTAACTTAAACAATTAATAATCCGTGTTTCTACCGCGAACACTAACAACACAAGAACATCGGTTTGGCATACTCAAAATGAGTTCATCCAAATCACGCTGTGGAATGGCCGCCCATGTTCGTTGCAACAACAAAAAAAGGTCTTCTTGCGACTGGATACCCTCCATATTCGGCAGAGCTCTTCTCTGTAGCATATCCCATGCATGCTCAATCGGGTTCAAGTCTGGCGACTGAGCAGGCCAGGGCAGGACATTGATGTTAGCTGCGGCGAGAGTCTGTCTTACAACTCTTGCGGTGTGCGGTCGTGCATTATCATGCATTAACTGAAATAAGGGACCGATTTGCACTTGTAGAGGAACGATGACGTCTGATACAATCGTCTCAGAATAAATTTGAGCGTTGAGGTTGCCTCTGATCCAAATCAACTCAGTTCTTCCGCCGATCCAAATACCCGCCCATACCATGATGGTTCCACCACTATAAGGATGGACTTCCTGGCAGGATTTTAATCGCTGTTGGCGTCCAGGGGTTTTCCAGTGTCGTATACGTCTTGTATCCGGTCTCATACCAAAACGAGACTCATCAGAAAAGCACACGAAACGCCATTGTTCTTCTGCCCAATTTCTGTGTTCAAGAGCCCATTGATATCGAATCCTACGATTGTGCATTGCTATAGGTGGTACCCGTAACGGTCTTCGGGAATGAAGGTTCACTTCATGCAAGCGGTTTCTGACTGTTTGGTCGCTAATTAAGTTCCCTGAAGAGTGATGAAGCCTCACGGCTAACATCATGGCGGTTATTGTTGGACCTCTTCGAGTTAAGATTTGAATGTATCGGTCTTGTCTCCGTGTGGTGCAGCGATACCGTCCTCCATGGCGCTCAGCCACGGTACCAGTGCTTCGGTAACGTGTCCAAAGTCGACTGATAACACTCTGACTTGTATTCAGAGCTAAAGCCACAGTACGTTGCCGGGAACCAGCTTCTATCATTCCCACGGCTCTGAGCATTTCTTCCCTGCTTAAATGACGTCGCCGCTCCATAATAACGTTGGTTTTAATCAGTAGTAGGGAAACAGTAGCACTAATAATGTCTTCAATGCGTTGTATGTTTTTATAGGGAAAATATTGACAGCTGATTTTCATCTTTTACTCGAATTTGATTCACAGTTCCTGATTCAAATTATGAAATGCACCAAAAAGGATCCATATAAATTTATAAAATCATAAATTTATTACAAAGCCACATCTCAATCTCAAGAAATCCGCATAAAAATGCTTGATCCCTAGACACTTTTGATGTGTGTATATTAAAGCTGGGTATATCCTTTGTAAGAGATCCAAGGATTTGAATGCTATGGGCTAGGATGACGCTTCAATTAGGCTCTCGATATGCTCGTCTCTTCATTGTGGTTATAAAATATCTGCTCGTACTTGACTCAAAATTGATAGGAAAAGTTGACCTCATCATCTTTATCGTCTTCCCGCCTTTTATCTTAGTTTTTACTTTATCTGTGTTTTATCACTTTTATTTGGGGTCGGCGCAATACGTAGGTACTTTGCTTCCATATAACTTTATCAGACGTCATATCTGTAGTCACTCCCTTTTTGCTAACAGTCCACCCATTTTTTCTTGGGTCGTCTTCTACATTCAATGCCTTTCACATTTATACATAATACGCTCTTTCACATTTCTCAACTTTCCGATATATAAACAATTTTAAGTCACAAAAACATTACATTGAGTTGGACATACACTATTGTACAGTACACCACTTATTGTATATATTATGTATTCTATTATACAGTCTTTAGTGATAACAGCTAATAGTATTCGAAGTAAACTATACCAAGAAACTTGTATTTTCGGAAAAAAATAACCAACAATTAAACAGTGTCTTAAAAATCACAATGGGTGTATTGTTTCAAGTTATTAGCACTGCAATATGTGAGTAGATTTATGTCACAGAATACATTAATAAAAATATTTACAGTCCATCAAATCTAAGAGGTACCGTTTGACGTTTCATATTTTTCAAACCGAAACAACTTTGTTCATACGTACATTATTCAGTTTCGATAACCTTTTTCATAAAACCATGAATTTAGAAAGATTTCATTATTGTATCTAAAAATGTACAATTCTTAATATCTAAATGTAATTGAAAACTTTCAAACAAAGCAAAATAACACATATTTACACAGTAAATAATTTCTAATAGTTATATTCTTGACCTCATTACAAAGTTACGTAGTTAGGTCACTGCACGTAGTGTTGCGACTCTTCGGATACACTTGTATGCAAAAAAATCGTTTACATATACGAAAAATCGAATGTATTATTTACAAATTACACTTGACAACCAAACAAATATTTTTTCATGTGAATGGGATTTATCTCACATATTACGATTACATAACTAAATAGTTATGTAATCGTAAAATATGAGATAAAACCCATTCACCAAAAATACGTATTTATAAATCAAATATATTTGCTTCTTTAAAAAGTTGTCGAAAGCGATTTGTCGATTTTTGATTTTCGCGCCCAAATAAGTCGGGGTTTCTCGCGCTAACGCTGTCGAAATAGTAAATGGAGTCAGGGATAGTGTTTTTTACATTTATTTTTGTGTATGATAGTATGGGTTTGCATATTACAGAGAAATAAACAAATTTTTAACAAACACATCCATTGATTTTACAATTACAATTTTTTCTTCTAAGTCTTATTTCTACGTCTAAAACTAATAAAAATAAGGTATGTAGAACCCATTCACAAAAATGTTGTTGCCTGATGTTATAAATTAACGACGTTACTGCGCGACCGCATAATGCACTGAATACACAGATACCCTAAAATAAATTAATTTAATTATTTTTAGGTCAATAGGCAAAATCGCAGGTGTCCAAGTCTCTACAATATTTTTTTTCTGGCAACACTGCCAACTACAAGCGCACGCGGTCCGCTCGGTCGGTTCGGCGTCAGCAGTCTCTCGCCATCTTGGAAGCTGACTGTGCGCGTACTTGCTTTCTCGTTTGTGTTTTACAATTTGTGACTTGGCCATTACTTTTCTGGACTGATCATTCTTTATCCGTTTACCTTGGCAATATTTATACTGGACTCCGAACTAAGCAAGTGTTTATTAATAATGTCGAAAAGAGGACGTACTTTGAACAGCCAGGCTCGTGAATTGGTGGTGAAATTACACGAGTATTTTGAGCGTGAATCTCAAAATGGTGGACTTCTACTGCCAGTTACACAAGTTCGGGATCGCGTCGGTGAAGCTCTCGGTATTGGTAGCCGCACCGTTGGCAAAATATTAAGTGAAAAATATGGGCCTTCGGGGAGTGACAGTAACGTACTTCACACACCGAAAAAACGAAAAAGAAATAAACCTGTGACAGGCATCGATGAATTCGATAGTCATGCTATTAGAAACCATATATACGGGTATTTTACAAGAGGCGAATTTCCAACATTGGCAAAGTTATGTGCAACTTTAAAAGATGCCGGGCTGTATAAGGGAAGCATAGAGTCGTTGAGAACGGTAATAACAGGAATTGGCTTCAGATACAAAAAAGTTGACAAACGAAAAATTGTTATGGAGCGACATGACATAATTATGCAGCGACTAACATTCCTGCGCGAAGTTAAACAAATTATAAACTGGGATAATGTAATATTTTTGGACGAAACCTGGCTAAATTCCAACCATTCTGTGCCGAAAACATGGACTGATGATTCTGAAGCTTCGTGCTCGAAGGTGCCGATAGGAAAAGGTGGACGCCTCATAATATGCCATGCTGGGTCAGCGTCTACAGGCTTCGTGGAAAACTCTTTATTAGCTTTCCAATCCAAAAGCACTAAAGAGTATCATGAAGAAATGGACGCAGTAAGGTTCCGAGAGTGGTTCTTAAATTTATTACAGAATATCCCTCCTAACAGCACAATTATAATGGATAATGCCCCATACCACTCTGTGCAAATTGATAAAGCACCTACGTCAGCCAATAAGAAAGCAGATTTGGTGGCATGGCTGCAAAGAAAAGGAGTGGATGCCGACATGTCACTATTAAAAGCTGAATTATTACAGTTAGTGAAATTGCATAAACCACCAAAACCGACATATGTAATTGACCAATTGGCCGAAGAGCACGGGCACAAAGTCATACGACTTCCTCCGTACCATTGCCAATATAATGCCATTGAACTGATTTGGGCCCAAGTTAAAGGTAATATTTTATAATATTATAATAATAACACGAGTACTTCTAACATTTATAATTTAAACAATGGTTTTCGTCTGCTATCAAATAGTTACATTATTGTTTTACAGGTTATGCAGCAAGACACAACACAAAACCACCCTTCAGTGTCAAGAAAATGGAAGGTTTATTAAAGGAAGCATGTGCCCAAGTTACACAGGAAGATTGGAGTAAAGTAGTACAAAAAACAAAGAAAATAATAATGGACGACTTCGAAAGAGACGTACACTTTGATAATGTAATGGACAATCAACTGGTCATTAATTTAAATGACGATGATGACGAAGACGACGATACTAGTACTAGTAGTGAATAAAAAAATATCCTAAACATTTCTTTTATTTAATTATAACAATTGATTTCTTAAAATTCGGATATTATAGTAATCGATCTCTTAAAGTTCGGATATTATAGTAATCGATTTTTTCATCCCATCCCTATCATTCAATTGTCAGAACTGTCAAACGGTACTTCTTAGATTTGACGGACTGTAAGATAATTTTCTTAATCGGCTTTGCCCGCGAACTCTCCGCTTGTTTGTCGTTCAACTGTTCAGAAGTTTGACTAAGTGTAGATTTCACCATCATGTGAATATTGATTAATCCAGGTCTTCGACAACTCTGATCTCTTTATCTCCGGATTTTTATATTATGAGTCGTTATTGTTCGTAAAAAAATATTTTACTACTCATAACCTATAAACGATAGTGTAATTATTTAATGTCTAGGAAGATAGATAAAACATTATATGATGAAATGAATTAAACAAAAAATGTTTTTTTACGTTTTATTCCAGTATCTTTTTTACAAACATGGGAACTCGACGATTTTATTAATCAGAGTTAAATCGTGGTATTTAGTAAAACTAAAAATATCGTTATACTAATCAAACTATTATCTCCATGTAGAATTAGTTTAATAACATTATTGCGTACTTCTTTATCCGAAGCCGTAAGCCACTTAAGAGGCATTTGCCTGGATGCTAAACTAGCTCCACACACACACATACACTTCACATAGAATTGGGTTCCAGCTGAAAACTAGCGCCAGGCCATGTCCGCCTGGCAAATGCTTAACTGGTCACCCGTTGGTGCCACCGCGAGTTACAGCGATATTACTGTTTTTTTTTAATTCATTAATCTAAGTATACTATTTTATTTGATGGTATCATTCTAATTTTATTACTAGATGTTATTTTTTTAGAATTGTAATAATTTATGGCTATGTACTTTTAACGGTGCAACAAATAAAAGCTATTTTCTTTTTTGTCTTTTTTAAAATAATTGCTTATGAGCCTTCATAAAATAACCTAATCTTTTGTAAAAGGCCGACAATATGTGTTGTTTGTTTGCCACCCATTCAATAAATGTGTTTAGTGTATTCTATTTTGTATTATTTGTTTGTCCAAATATTTAAATATTTTGTTCCATTTTTTAATCATTTTTCAATATTTTCAGTATGTTTTATAAGTCTCAACACTGGTGTTATATTAGTATGGCCAGCTGCTACTATTCTAATGTTTGCATCTAATGACACTGTGTTAAATAGACCAATGACTGAAACAGAAATATCTTTACTAACTAGTCTGGCTTATTTTGGAGGCCTCATCAGTACCCTGGTAGCAGGGTTTCTGTTGGACAAGCTTGGAAGAAAAAAAAGTGCTATAATTATTGCTATGAGCATGGCGGTAAGTATACAAATTAAAAATAGAAAACCTTCAGTTGTTACTAGGTAGAACAGAGGGGTCTCTGCTGGCTGTGTGATAAGCAGGTTGTGCGATCAATGGAAGAGCCTTTTTTTAAAAATTATAAATAGTATTGCGATTCAGTATGATTAAGTTGAGCATTACGCGCAAAATTACATTTCTCCGAATTCGGCCGGAGGGTATCGGCATAATAGTGACCCATCTTTTCCTGTGGCATTACAATGTAATTTAACTTTCTTACGAAATATATCAATAAATATCGGTACAATAAGGGCAAATGCTCACGTGCTCGAAGTGTGGTTCGAGTAAATTTTAAAACAACGAATGCTCCACGTTATGTTACTAGTAAATGATCAAGTGTATACTCACCTTTTGGGATTTCACTCCGGGCGGAGGCCGGTCAGCAGCATCCTTCGCGTACTTTAAAGCCATACTGCGATCGCCAACCAGCTCGCCAAGCGTGGCGATTATGTCAATTGCCCCCAGGATTATAAGTAGCTTCTACTGGGAAAACCCGTACCCGGCAGTGGAACATCATATGCATCGATATGAAAAATTTGCATACATGCGTAACTTGCAAACAGCCTGTTCTTAACTATGACGACAAGTTTCAATAATATATACTATTCCTTTATATATTTTTTTTTCACTTTTTCAGTTATCCTGGGCGGTCTTAGCCGCTACTAAACAAGTAGAAGTCGTTTTGTTCTGCACATTTTGCTCTGGATACAGTATTGCCACTTTTTTGGTTTGTGCGAACTACATCAGTGAGATCTGCCAAGAATCCATCCGAGGAACTATGACTGCTTCTAATATGGTTTTTGCCAATATTGGCATGACATTGTTATATTTACTGGCAGGTCAACTGTCTTATGACGTCATGATATATGTTGGCTTAACTATGAATGTCATTAGTTTGGCACTCCTTTTGTTATTAAAGGATTCTCCTGTCTATTTAATGAAGATTGGGCTGGAAAAGGTATTTTTTTTTTATTTTATATCAAAGCTGCGCATGACGGGTATCACCTTAACCTTTCAAAGATATCTGCCTTGTTTAATGAAGTAGATTTCGGGCAGCAGAAAAATATATAATTTCATTGTTTATCTTCATTTCATAGAAACACATTGTTTCTAACAAATAGAGGAATCGAAATAAAAGCACTATTATTTGTTCTGTGCAGGAGGCGGCAGAAGCTATAGCTTTCTTCAGGCAACTCAAAGTTGACAACACCCGAGTTATTAAAGAAATAAATGTCATAAAGAGTGCACTAAATCCGGAAATAGATGGTAAGTTAGTTATCAGTTAAACCATTGGCACACTGCTACGCACAACGCTGCGGGGTGCGTGGCGACGAAGCCACGCGCATGGCACGCACACAGCGTTGTGCGTCGCAGTGTGCCAATCCCCTTATGTACATAACCTTTAATTATTTTATTACAACTGAAAGATTTAGTTATTAGATATAATAAAATGAAAGAAAAATGTTTAATAGCTATACAAACTATTTACTGATGAATTTCCTATGTATCTGGTATATAATTTAACCTTCTGCAACTGTCGCGGTAGTTTACTGGACTCCGCAAATCACGAAAACATGTATTCGGTGTTATTTTTAATGATACGGTATTCGTGCATTCAGGGGCCGTACCATGAACATTTAGATTATTTGCCAAGTACAGGGCAGTTCAACATCGTGTTTGAACCTGGCAGGTTGTTAATTTGTAGCATGCACTTTTAAAAATGCTGTCCTGCAGCAACGTTCTAAAACACGTTTTAATTTTTCTAATTTTATAAAGCTGAATAACAAAAACAAACTCAATAAAAGCTTGATTAAGCAAATTTTCCTTCCCCCCGGATCGCGATAGCGTACGGACGTGTCCACTGTGTCATTTCACTTCAAAACATTTAATAAAATAGTAAAAATATTATTTAAAATAAACTATAAAACCAGTTCGAGTACTAGGCGCTCATAAACAGCGAAGAGGTTGAGTCATCCTCAACGACTACGACACTGCCGCCATACTGCCATAGCTCCGCCCACCACCACCACCCACCGCTGCCCAGCACCCCGCCCACAGGGGCGTGACCAAAACGGACCATCTAGCAGCGCCCGCGCAGGACTAGAGGGAGGTAACTCATTAAGTTTATCTGTATATGCCTTGCTACCATCTCTAGTACGACCGTGCCGACGAATATAATGCCGTTGAAAAGGACGCCACCGAAAGGCAATCTTACTGAGGAAGCAAAGCACCCGAAGATAATGTCGGCTACCATACCGTCTAATACTGAGTCCCTGGTACCAACGGATTCTGTTTTAAATAGATCGGCCTCAGACTCCAACTTATTGCACACTTCTCCGACTGCCAAAATAACACAACGTAAAAAACGTTGTGGCGGCCAGATAGATGACTTGTTTACCAGTCAAATGTCGGACTTTAAGGAAGAAATGTTAAAACTAATGACTTCTAGTTTTGCTACGCATTCTACCGAGTTACAACGGGTAAATACAGCGCTTAAAGAGATACAGCAATCAAATTATAATATTGAGAACACGCTCTCGTACCTTGCTACACAGAATGAAGAGTTTAGACAAAGAATATCAGACCTTGAAACACAATCAAAAAAAGACCGAAACTATATAACTATTTTAGAAGATAAATTGGAGGAATTGCAAATAGGAAGCCGGAAAACTAGTTTTGAAATTAAAAATGTTCCGATAATACCTAACGAAACCAAGGAGGATCTTATTCAGATGCTCGTCTGCCTCTCCAAATCTATCGACACCAACATTAGCAAATCGGATATCAATGACATTTACCGAGTGAAGCTTAAGACCGCCGATCGTAAAACCTCTCCCATTGTAGTGGAAACTAGCTCGACGCTACTGAAGAATGAAGTGCTTAAATCGGTGAAGTCCTTTAATGTCAGGCATAAAAATAAACTATGTGCTAAACAACTAGGATTTAAAACGCGGGAAGATACCCCTGTATATTTATCGGAATATCTTACCCCCAAGGGTGCGCGCTTGTACTTTTTAGCACGAGACCTTGCTAAGTCTAAGAATTTCAAATTCTGTTGGACCGCCTACGGGAAGGTATTTGTCAGAGAAAATGAACACTCCCCAATTATTAGGATTACACGAGAAGATCAAATACAACAACTTTTTATAAACAACCTTCGAAACTCACAAGATATCTGACTACATGATGCCCACCTGCTCACGGACGGTAAATCTTCAGGGATCTTTTCACTGCGTGTCTTTTTTACTCAACTTGAATTATTGGCTTTAAATTCACTATTCTATTATTACACACCACTATTGTTGCTATCAGTCTGTATTACTACAAAATATTTTAACACTATAACATTCATACTCTCACATACACATTCACAAACATCCCAGTCGCAAACTAACATGTACAAGTATTCACCAATCCCACCATTATTTTTATACTTACTTGCTTTAATCAAATTAAACATTGGTTGTCCTTATTACACAAAATATATAAATACTCTAATACACACAATACAATATAGATATATACCTTCTCCTGTAGCAATGCACTTACAATTTAAAACTGATTACTACACAAAACTAAAACATAATAAGCGATTAATACACATAATAAAATATAGATATATACCTACTCCTGTAATAATGTACTCACTGTTTAAATTAAACATTGTTTACTACGCAAACCTCAAGAGTATTATATACATAATACAAACAATGAATTCTAGATACATACGTACTTCCATATTAACGTACTTATTTATTCAAGATCGAGATGGGTGACACAATATACAATATGAACATGATAGATAGTGTAGAAATTGCTCGTACAATAGAATGCGACTGTGCTGAGCTGTCATCTTATATACTAATAAATAAAAATGACCTAACCATAATATCTCAGAATATACGTAGTATATATTGCAATTTTGATGACTTCATGGTGACTTTAACTAACCTTTCCTTTGAACCAGATATATTAATTTTAACTGAATGTAGACTTAACCCTAACAAGCATATTTGCTTGTTAGGGTTAAGTCTTTTTGAAGTTGTGGTATTCCACAACTTCAAAATTATGTTTCCTATTCAACTTCCTACCAACGGAACCAGAACGATGGGGTTGTTGAATATATAAAAAAATCTTTAAAACCTAAAGTAAAAGAGATAAAACTTTCTCAAGGCACCTGTCTAGAGTTGAATGTTTTCACCAGCACTATACTCGGTATTTATCGCTCTCCATCAAATACAAATGCCACTGAATTTATAGAATCACTATCAACACATTTAGACACTTTGGCTTCACGACATAATACCATAATAGTAGGTGATATTAATATTAACATTACACCAAAATCAGTTGAACCTACCCATGAACACAAAAACCGGGTTAATTATTTAAGCACACTTTGCGGATACAGTATTCTACCAGGTCATACTTTACCCACAAGAGATAAAAACTGCTTAGATCATGTCATGCTAAAGTTCGACAGTAATAAATACTCAGCATTTATTGCAGTTTTACAAACGACTGTCACAGACCATTTTACCACATTTTTATCTCTATCCAAAGTAAAATTTAAAAATAGCTTAATTAAAACGAAATGTAAAGTTGATTACTTGGAAGCACTCAACAACCTTCAACAAGAAAACCTTCAGGAATTATTATTTTGTAATGATCCCACAAGTGTAGTGGATAGACTGATAGCTGAAATTACCCACTCTATAAAGGCTAACACTACGTATATAAATATTCCTAAAAGTCAACGTACTATCAAACCCTGGATTACACCTGGTATATTACGTTGCATTAAAAATAGAAATAAGCTACAGAAAAGCTTACGTATGGACAGTTTCAATGAAATATTAAAAATAACTTACCGTCGTTATAGGAATCATTGTAACAATCTGATCAAAAAGCTTAAACGGAAATACGAAAGGAATCTGCTTTCTAAGTCAATTCGAAATACCAAACTGTTGTGGAAAAATATTAAACATATTACCTACACTAGCAAGTCACAAGACGGGAATAAAGAGCTCATCCATCTCAAGAGTACAGGCTCTGAATCTACCAACTTTGTTAATGATTATTTTATTAATATAGGCAAATGTTTAGCTCATAATATACAATCCAGTGTCACACCACCTAAAGATCTTATCACAAACAATATAATGTCACAGACAAATTCTTTCGTGTTGCTAGGGACAGACGTAACTGAAGTGGAGAGTGTCCTCATGGGTCTGAAATGTAATAGCGCTCCTGGCTGGGACAACATACCGACTGCTTTTCTAAAACTGGCAAAAATTGAACTTGTCCCTGTAATTACACATGTCGCCAACCTCTGCTTTGAGCAAGGTATATTCCCAGCCCCTCTGAAAAAATCCTTAGTTACCCCGGTATATAAGAGTGGGGACAGAGATGATGTTGGTAATTATAGGCCAATTTCTGTACTTCCAGCCATTTCAAAAATATTGGAAAAGCTATTAAACAACAGGCTTATAAAGTATCTAGATAGATACCAACTACTATCGTCCTCACAATATGGTTTTAGGCGTAATAAATCTACTGAAGATGCAGTAACAGCACTTAGTCAGCACGTGACTGAACAAACAGATGCTGGACTGAAGTGCTTATCGGTGTTCTTAGACCTAAAAAAAGCCTTCGACACTGTCTCTGTACCCATTCTTGTTTCCAAATTAGAAAAAATTGGCTTAAGATCATCTGCACTTTCTCTCTTTAAAAGTTACCTAACTGGCAGAACGCAGAGAGTAAAGCTAAATGAGTACACGAGTGAGGACGTTTCAGTATCATACGGTGTTCCGCAGGGGAGCGTGCTTGGTCCCACGTTGTTTCTTCTATATATTAACGACCTTTGTAATCTAAAAATTAACAGCGCACACATTTTCTCCTACGCCGATGATACTGCGGTGGTCTTTGCCGATAAAACCTGGAATGCTGTAAAAGAAAGTGCAGAATGTGGCATGAGCTTAATTGCTGCATGGTTAAATAGTAATCTGTTAACTTTAAATACCACAAAAACAAATTACATCTGTTACAGCATTCAAAGTCATATGCAGCCTAGTAACGACTTCCGAATTATTGTTCACTCCTGCAACAAACCTGCAAAAACAGCTGTATGTGATTGTCCGGCTATATGTAAAGTAGATAAAACTAAATATTTAGGAGTGATACTTGATCAGCGATTATCTTGGCATCCGCAAATTGACCAAGTCACTGTGAAAATAAGGAAACTGATCTATATCTTCAAGACCTTAAGACATGTAGTGCCAGGGGAGCAGCTGTGTGGTGATACCACCTCAAGGAATGTTTTAAAGGAAATTTATATTGCGCTGGCTCAATCGATTCTGTCTTACTGCCTCCCTATTTGGGGCGGGGCGGGAATAACAAAAATGTTAGAGATTGAACGGGCACAACGTGCTTTGCTAAAAATCATGCATTTTAGACCACGTAGGTTCTCAACGCATACATTATACAGTATGAGCAAGATATTGTCGGTAAGAAAGCTGTATATTCTGCTTACAATTCTAAAAAAACACAAATCTATTATATATGTACCAAACACTACATCAAAAAGAAGAAACTACACTACTACACGTACCAAAGTAAGGACTGCATTTGCATCCAAACAATACAAAATCCGATCGGAGTACTTATATAACAAAATAAATAAAAAAATTAATATCTATAGAAAGACTCTCAGAGAAAGTAAGTTACTAGTCACTAACTTCCTTATACCCTTAACTTATGAGGCCACTGAGGCTTTTTTACAACCCATACAATAAATTACACACACACACACACACACACAACCTCACACATACGCACGCACACACGCACTCACAACGTATTTACATACATACAGACACACACACTCAAATGTATCCACCAATACTTTCAGTTTCTGTATTAGGTACTACCTACTTTTATTTTTAGATTGTAAATGACTGTATTTTCTGTTTAATCAATTAGAATCACTTTTACAACAATTACAACGATAAAATTTTGTATTACTTAATTATAAACTATCTAGTACCTATGTAACAACTTTTCTATACTTTCTGAAGTGTAATTCTGCTATGGAAGAGCGAAGTCGCTTGTCACAGGCATTGTTTGCTTACTAGGCGGCTTCAATCACTATACTATTGTAAACTTACCTAAACGAAATAAAAAAATTTTATTATTATTATTATTATTAAAATAAACGATTAAACTTCTCTGCGTCTTTTAAAAATCATAATATCTACTTTAAATAAGACACTAGAATGAAGTTATAAATTCCCTTAGGGAGGATACGTTTTCGAACGAGCTTACCTACATGTCAAAGATAGTGCTGTCAGCTTATGTTTATATTCTATGGGTCCTGCTAAGACTATCGTGATCTCGGAAAATATTTAAATTTTATCTCTCTCAATCAAATTGCATTCTCTCTTGATACTATTGCATTTTTTTCTTCGAAGTAATACATAATGATGATAAGCAAAATTATCAATAGTTGTACTTACTTACCTACTACTTATGTGATTTTATACATGGTATCTCAATACTACATGTAGGTACCTATTCCATTGCTACAATATTGTTAAGATTTTAAAAACAAAATTGTAACTAGCACAAATAACGAGACCATTATCAAAATCCATTAGTATGGACAGCCCTATAGGTAATATGTTTAGCTAGGACATTGGTGACCGTAGATTGTCACACTGTTAATATTGTTTCAATTTGCTTTCTAAAACTCATCTTTAAGTGTATTTTCCAGTTAAAGTAATAGTCAAAATTAATAGCTAAGAATTTTATAGTCTCTTTCTCTTGATTATCAGAAAATTCAAGAGGTTGTTATTTCAATATTAAGATTTATGTTTTTTTTTTTCTATTTCTACATTTTATCACAGTTTGTACATTCAACAAATTTCATGTAAGTACATATATTAGTAAATCATGTTAGGCATTCAAATTAATGTATTTATTGTCACATTTCTTTCATTTTCTAACTAGGCATGATTTACGACTATAATAGGTGGTATCATGAGCAAATAAAAAATAATTTTGTTCGATAGGTTTAGGTAGGTCGTTGATACACGTAGTAATAAAGTTACTTATTTCACTGAATTCTGTCCAAGAAACATGAACTTATCTTCATCGCACTTAAACGTAAGTCTTATGAGTTTTGTTCACAGAAGCACAACACTTTTTACATGAAATATACATCTCCATTAACACTGCTATCGTAAAAATATGTCAATAATTACTTTTATATTACGTATTGTATTGATAAAACGATAAGCATTTCAATTAAAGGTAGTTTACCATAGCTGCAAAATTTGATAGCACGGCAGTTCAATTTACGAGTTTCAAGTGTCAAAAGGTCTAAAATAGGCGCATGTCAGTTTCTAACCTGCTGTCAAATTCAAAGAATTGACAATTAAACAATAGGCCGCTCGCCGGCTTTAGTGACGTCATCGCTGACTCGCCTACTTTTTGGCAGATAATTGTTCGAAATTAGCAGGACAGTTCAATTTTCGTCTAAAATTGACCTGTTATAAGAGCTCATGGTAAGGCCCCTGTTATAAGAGTTCATGTTAAGGCCCCAGTACATTCATAATTCACGTTTGTACGGCGGCCACTGAGCCGCAAGTGTTTGTAGCTGGTGTTTATTGTATCTGACAGTATCTGACAGACTACTGTGACACCAAAAACGTAACAAATCCATACTGTCTCCTAGACTCCTCGACAGTAAAATAATTACTTTTCTATTTTTATTCCCGTAAATTACTTTTTTGTGTTTATTTAAAAAAAAACCGACGGTTTAATCAAGAACTTATGATTAAATACTAAAAAGTAGTGACAACAGAAAGATTTTTTTTACTTTTGAAGTACTCCAGTATAGTACCTTATAAATATTACAATCTAGCCTAGTGACTAATAAGTAATTTTATTCTAATTTAATTTGCTATAAATACATAAGTCCATTAAAACTTTTTCTTAGTTATTGTTAAGGCTTTGACACTTTGTTCACGTGTTCTTTGTAGGCAGCACTTGTCACTAAACTTAAATGACTTATGTAACTACCCTAACTCAAATGGTATTATCCGTTTATGTCTTCTTACTAGATCAGTGTTGTCGAGGAGCTGGATTGCCTCAACCACAGATAATATAATACTATACTAGTACAGATACCTCATCCCATACAAAGAAATGCGATCGTCCTAACTCGGGCTCGTTTTCGGGCTCGTTTACGGAGACGTTAGATGGCATTAGCAGTGGTGCATAGCAAGCGACATCTAGTGATTCAGGCTACAGCTGATTGATTTTAATGACCCTCCTTACTAAAGTCGCCAAAAGATGGCGGTAAAAACTTAGAGGGATGAAAATTGAGGCCTCCGCTTGGTTTGTTCTAGGTCGTGCGTTTTCTTGGAAATAAAGTTGGTTGCTATTTTCTACTACGCGGTCATCGGCCGTGCTTAGGTCCGTATTAATAGATAAAGCTCAGATTCGTTCTAAAGAACGATATCATCTGAGTTCCCTTCTAAGTGCGGTTAGCGTCTTACTAAACGGCACTAATTAATAAACATGTATTGATAGCTTATATCGCGCCCGTACAAATAACGCAGAAAATCGCTTTAAATGACGTCATTCGAGTGCAGACCTCAAAAATATTGTAATTTGACCCAAATAGGCGACGACACTACATAATCACATTAAACGAATTTGTTATTGCTAAAGTAACTCGTCGGTGTACACCTCAAAGTTGAAACTACTTCTATTATGATAGAATGTTTGCGTAAGTTAAGTAACTTTACCACAGTCGGTGCATAGATGGGTGACCCTTGTCTAAAATGTTATAATTACATCAATCATCTTTTTGGTCTTGGTTTATTGTCAGAGAACATTTTACTATACTTATTTAAATGTAATCGTGAAAAGATTATGCATAATTTCACAAAATCCACAATTTAGGATTAAAATTGACTTAATCAACGACGATTTTATAGTATTATATTATCTGTGACGATATCAATGGCAAAAATGATAGTGATAGTCCGTCGTAAGCGAGTGTACAGAGTAGACGTGTGCAAAATTTTTAATTCAATTTCATAAATAAGACTCAAAGCAATCTGAGTATAAAGAGTCTAAGGATAAAGTGTTTATTTGCCCTTACCGACTATCGTTGCAACGCTCCTGACCACCTCCTGACCAACGCGGTGACTGCCCTTCACCCCCTCGAGGAAACGAGACGGACAGCGACATAGTTACTATCCATCTCGTTCACACACCGACGCGGCGGCAGGCAGCGCGCGCGCGCAGGATCAACGTAAGCTTATTATATCTATAACTTGCTATAATGAATACTCAACCGCCGCAAAAGGCACCTAATACATATTCGGAAGGCAATAGCAACCCAATAGCAACTGGTGGCTATACAATAAAATCTGATAAAATAGGCGGGTCATACCCTGATTTAAGGTTTTCTCAAAATGATGTGGACACAGAACCACCTGAACATCAAGTCACATTCCGTCAAAAGAGGAAACAACCGGATGACGATTTGGCGGTAAAGTTTGAGCATTTTCAATCCGATATAAAGTCGCTATTAATAGATATGGCCAAAACTCAAGCCGAAAGTTTAAATAGGATGACACAAGATGTGTCGTTAATAAAAGATCAATTGAACCAGATTAAAGCAACGACGGATCGTCTATCATCGGAACAGGAAAAAATCAAAACGGAGATACTGAATATTTCGGGATTTAAGGCAAACATGGAACAAAAGATTAAAACTATTGAAAACGATATACTTACCTTAAAATCTTCTTCGTCTGCAACTTCGTCTACATTTCTGAGATATGAAGATTTCATCTCAGAAACAAAAGAGCGCTCTTACAGAGAAAAAAATATAATCATCAAGGGAATAAGTGAAATCCATTCATCCAATATTGAAGAGAGACGAAATCATGATACATCGGAGGTGACTAAACTGATCAAGATGGCCGTTTCGGATTGTGCAGAGCCTACAATAGTTATCCGACTTGGAAAATATAATCCCAATCGACCAAGACCGTTGAAAGCTATCTTCAGGACTACCGAAGTTGCAAAGTCGATTCTGAGAAACAAATCTAAAATAAAACCGGACACACTCAAAATTTACTCTGACGAGACACCTGCCCAACAGAAATACCGACTAAACCTGCAAAACGAGCTTAAGCGCCGCCAAGACGAAGGAGAAAAGAATATTACTATAAAATATAAACATGGAATTCCTAATATCACAAAGCTACAGTCAAAAAACGAATAACTCCGGATGCTAATGAAGATCTCACACACCCTAATAAAATTACGCACGAAGTTACCCATTCATACCACAACCTAATAAGGTGCCCAAAGTCGTTAAAGTTTTTGTACGCTAACGCACGCAGTATTGTTAAACCAGGCAAGTTCGAAGAGCTAAAGTGCATCATACACAATATATCCAGTCCTGTGCATGTTATAGTATTATCTGAGACCTGGATTAAATCGGAATCCGAAGCTGAAAGACTGATACTACCTAACTATACTCACTACTATAACTTCAGAGATACGACTAGAGGAGGTGGAGTATCTATTTTCATAAATAATTGTCTAAAACATAATCTAATAGAGGAGTTATCTAAAAACAAAAATCATTTCTTATGGGTACACATAAATAAATATTCATTGGACATTGGTGCGATCTACAGGTCTCCTAAATCCAAAGATATTGATTTTCTAGAAGATTATTCACTCCAACTGATGAAAAGAAAAAGGGCTGTGATCTTCGGAGATTTCAACTATGATTTGCTGGTACCTAGCCGATCGATAAATACGTATACAAAAATGCTACACGAGAATGGTTTCTTAATATTAAATAAATTAGATTCCCAATTTAGTACTCGTGATTCTGAATCCAGAAAATCCATATTAGATCACATATCCAGTAACTTAAAAAAACATCCTTTTCATGTGACTGTGATTGACTCGGCCATGTCTGACCATAAGCAGCTATACTTGGAAGTCAGCAAAATTACACCTGAGATGAAGCAGAAAGTAAAGTATCATGCCTTAAACTACGAGTCGTTGCACAACAATGTCAATAACATGCTAAAAAATGCTGCCGACAATCATTACGAAACCTTAGAAAGCTTACTAGTAAAAGCAATTCAGAATAATAGAACTTCTAAAACCAAAATTCTAAACTCCACTAAGTCTGATTGGATCAACAAGGATATAATAATTGCTATCAATAAAAGGAATCAACAATGGCGTGTCCTCAAGAATAATCCTAATGATGAGACCGAAAGAAAAGAATTTTTAACTTTAAGGAACAAAGTGACGGCACTGATACAAAACACTAAGAGTAGATATTATCATAAAGCTTTTAATAACTGTGTTGGAAAGCCTTTAAAGATGTGGAAATTAATAAGTAACTTAACTAAAAATAATCTCAAATCACATTCTGCACCACCAAAATTAGATACCCCAGCAGGTCCAATCACAAACGAAAAAGACATATGCGACCACTTTAACAAGTTCTTTGCTACTATAGGATCTGTCTTAGCAAACAACATCAAAACCTCAACACAAACGCTCACCACATATGCACATCCACATACTCGATCAAACCAAAAATTATTACTGAATTTTACACCAGCTACGGCTGAAGAAATAAATAGCATCATAGACAATCTTAACTCAAATACGAGCACTGGCTTAGACGGCATAAGCTGTAAAACAGTTAAATGCGTTAAAAATGTAATAATCAATAAATTAACCGATTGCATAAATCATAGCTTAACATATGGTATCTTTCCCGACTCACTGAAAACAGCAAAAGTTAGTCCTATTTTTAAATCTGGCAATAAATGTGATCCTAACAACTATCGACCAATCTCTGTGCTTCCAACTATCTCAAAAATTTATGAAAAAGTAATTTATGCTCGTCTAAATAGCTTTCTCGATTCAATCAACTTTCTTTCTAATAAACAATATGGTTTTCGTGCTAAATCTAACACACTATCGGCAACTATTGATCTGGTCACAAGCCTTAAAACTAGCATAGATGACAAGTGTATAGCTCTTGGCATTTTTATTGACCTGAGAAAAGCATTTGACACCATCAGTCATGATTTACTTTTGAAAAAACTATATAATATAGGAATAAGGGAAACTGCTTACGATATTTTTCAATCCTACCTTTCTAATAGACAACAGGTTGTTCGAATTGGTGAAGTACAGAGTAGCCGTGAGACAATCACCTTTGGTGTACCGCAAGGATCGATTCTTGGGCCTTTAATGTTCCTTGTTTATATAAATGACATGAAAGACCTAGGCTTAACAGGAGACATTACTTTATACGCAGATGACACTTGCTTATTTTACTACGGTAATGAAATAGAACAAATAATTAGTCAAGCTCAACAAGATTTACACTCTATCAATGAATGGTTTCAACAAAATCTTTTAACAATAAATATTTCTAAAACAAATTACATAATATTCAGTGCAAAAAATAAAAAGATAGGCCCTCACCATCTATTACATATCAACAACGAACCCATTGTCAAAGTTAGCTCAGAAAAATACTTAGGCCTTCACCTAGACAAACATCTCACATGGCAGCTACACATAGACAAAATAGAATCCAAATTAGCAGCAATTATGCATACACTACGAGGTAACGTACGCTGTTTTCCAAAATCCGTAAGATATTTAATTTACAATTCTATGGTAAAACCTCATCTCGACTACTTAATAGAAGTGTGGGGCTCTGCCGCTAAAAGCAATTTAAAGGCACTCCAGATATCACAAAACAAAATTATCAAAATGCTTTTTCATTATAACTATCTAACTCCAACAGAAAAAATATATAAAGAAACAAAAATAATGACCCTCAGTCAATTATATAAATATAATACTTGCTTGCTAGTACGAAAAATATTACATAAAAATATACACACCAAACTGACATTCACAAAAAAGGGACAAACACAAAAAAGAATAACTAGGCGAATAAATAATCTCTGCTTAAACCACCCGCGTACAAACTACGGAAAGAAAAATATTTTATACGAGGGAGCCCAATTATATAATAAATTACCTAATCATATAAAAGAAATACAATCGCTTAATCTATACAAAAAAACACTCAAATTTCACATCTTAAAAGAGTTTTCCAGATTTTAGTATCTTTATTGCTATTGTATAAATCGGAATGGCTATCAGACATCATACGTAATGTAACCCAGCATAACTAATAATTTTTAAGTTTACCTACATTTTTAGAGTTTAATAACATAACGTAAAATTGCACTCGTAATTATAAGTTACTTTTATGTATGTTATGTATTTTCTCAATTTAAGTGAATTGTATTCTTTTGAGAAAAATAAACGTCTTAAACCAGAAAAATATTATTTTTTTGCCTTAATTTTGCTGTATTATGACATAACTATTGAATAGAACGGAGTCTCGAACTCGTGTTCAAGGTCGATCTTACGTTTGAGATCGTTTTAATAATACGGGCCTAGAGAGTGTAACTGTCAGAGTCCTTAAATAATTTTATTGTGAATTATTCAATAACGACTACAAAAATGACGAGTGTTATAAATTTAACGCGTATCTGCTTAATGATGTATCTGTGTGCCTGTCTGTAGCAACGTAGCTTCCAAACGGATGAACCGATTTTGATTTAGTTTTTTTGATTGAAAGTTGACTTGATCGAGTGTTCTTAGCTAAAATTTATGAAAATCGGGATTTTCTACTTCATTTCAATTACTTACTTACCTAAGGACGAGGAACCCTTCTTAAGATTTCCTCGTCGTTCCGGTTTGTTAAGATCTTTGTGTCAAAACTTTACCGCCTATATATTACGAACTATAAGGCGCAGACCCATCTTGTTTCTACTTAAACTTCTTGTTTTGACGAGATCTACGTGACCACGGGGTCAAATCTTTAAACGGCTATATTTTACGAACTATGGGGCGCAGACCCATCTTGTTTCTACTTAAACGTCTTGTTTTGACGAGATCTACGTGATCGCGGGGTCAAAACTTTGAACGCCTATATCTCACGAACTATAAGTCGTAGACCCACCATGTTTGTACTCAAACTTGATGTTTTGATGAGATCTATGTGATCACGGGGTCAAAACTTTAAATGCTTATATCTTACGAACTATGGGGCGCAGACCCATCTTGTTTGTAGTGAAACTTCTTGTTTTGACGAGATCTACGTGATGGCGGGGTCAAAACTTTGAACGCATATATCTCACGAACTATAAGTCGTAGACCCACCATGTTTGTACTCAAACTTGATGTTTTGATGAGATCTATGTGATCACGGGGTCAAAACTTTAAACGCTTATATCTTACGAACTATGGGGCGCAGACCCATATTGTTTGTACTGAAACTTCTTGTTTTGACGTGATCTACGTGATGGCGGGGTCAAAACTTTGAGCTCCTATAACATACGAACTATAGGGCGTAAACCCACCATGTTTGTACTCAAACTTGATGTTTTGATGAGATCTATGTGATCACGGGGTCAAAACTTTAAACGGCTATATTTTACGAACTATGGGGCCCAGACCCATCTTGTTTCTTCTTAAATCTCTTGTTTTGACGAGATCTACGTGATCGCTGGGTCAAAACTTTGAACGCCTATACCTCACGAACTATAAGTCGTAGACCCACCATGTTTGTACTCTAACTTGATGTTTTGATGAGATCTATCTGATCACGGGGTCAAAACTTTAAACGCCTACATCTTACTAACTATGGGGCGCAGACCCACCTTGTTTATGTTTAAACTTCTTGTTTTGACGAGATCTACGTGATCGCAGGGCCAAAACTTTGAACGCCTATTTCACACAAACTATAGGTTATTTGTACCAACCAACCAAACCAACCTTATTTGTAATCAAACTCGTTTGAACGAGTAACAAAGTGTGAGAGAGAATCAAAGTAGATCTGCGCACCATAGTTCGTGTGATATAGGCGTTCAAAGTTTTAACCCCATAGTCACATAGATCTCATCAATCAAAACAAGAAGTTTGAGTACAAACATGGTGGGTCTATGCCCTATAGTTTGTGTGATATAGGAGTTCAAAGTTTTGACCCTGTGATCACATTGATCTTGTAGAAACCACAAATTTGAGAACAAAAAGGTAGGTAGGTCTGCGCGGTCTACGTTTAATAAATAAAAAAATAAAGTCGGAGGCACTTTACTAAGTTTGTCGAGATTCATTAATGCCTCCGACTGCATGAAATTGTATAATTATGTAGGGGATCTTGTTTCCATCTTTTTTGTGCAGGCGGGTTTTTTTATTTTTATAATTTATTTTTTTATTTAATACTTTTTAGTTGTTGTAGGATGTAACTGATGTAGCAACTTACTTTTATCACAGCTATTGTCAAGTATTGAAAATTGAAAAATTAATGGTTGCTAACTAACTTTTTTAGTATTACAGTCATAATCATGTTATACCTTTTTGAAATGCTTAAGATGAGCTCTTTAATTTGATACGCATATTACAGTATTCGAAACAATTTTTTTTACACCTCTTTATTTTGACATCTCATAGCCGCCATGTTTGTTTTTTAAAAACGTCATCTATCTAAGAACACTTGGGCAATTATTACGAATCTAACGACGTGTGAATTGTATAAATCCGTTCAGTGGATTGTGAGATATCAGGTAATAAAGAAAATTACATACATATATACAAGATACGCGTGTTAGATATGGTGTTATATGGCTATGTAAATAGCCATATATATAATCAATCCATGTGTTGGATTTTGATATCTACTATGTAGATGTGTTTTGGAATATTGATGGTTCCAGTTTATGTGATGTTGTATAAAACCGAACGAAGGTTTGATGGAACTGTTTTATAAGTTTGAGAGGTGGTCTGGAGTCTGATGACGGTGTAACCATCACAATGTATTGACTGGTTATCATAGCGATGATTATAAGATCATCCGTGTCTGCAAAACTATGTTTGGTAGTTATATTATACTGTATGAAATACCTACTTGTGGCACAGAACAATTCAAAGATCTAATAAACCAATTATTTATATTACAGATGTACCCACAGATATTTTAGGATGATGTTTGTATTGTGATTAATACTGTGTCAGTTGTTTATGATGCTTATGATATTAGATAATATGAGAATGCATTGCAGATGTTGGAATGAATATACTAAATGTAATTGCAACTGATAATATCAATAACGAATTAGACTACTCTTTTACCACAGATGTACTTATTAAACAAACTCTAATGTGGGATCCTACCCACATATGTAGGTATTTGATGAAACAATATTGTTAATACAGTTAATATTTGTATTAATTGGATAATGTAATCTAGTGTCTATCTGTTTTATATAAATTGTTGTATAACGATCTAAATGTTGAATTATGTTAGAAAACACTGCTAATATCAATAATGTACCTAAATAGTTATAACTGTGGGATTCTACCCACATGATAAAAATACGAGAGATGCCTTTATAAGCAGTGTAACATTCTGACCTAGTCTCTTTTCTCTGGTGTCATTCGACGGCGAAGGTACGATCCTTATTCAAAGTTACTTTATATTGTTTCTATTGTATTGTATAAATAGTGTTTTTCTATACTATGTATAATGTTTGTGTATACTAGCTGATTGACTGATGAAAAGATATTGCAATGTGTCTAATTATCTATTGTCCTGTAAGTTGTGAATCATCTGCCTTGTAGTAATATAGTAAGACATTGCAATGGTATATCTAAGTCTCAGTCAATTAGATACATTGCAGATTGCTTATGTAAATATCATATTAGCAAATGTATATGGCAAATGTTTTATTAGGAGACGGCCTAGTTTTCTTATCACTTCTTTTCCTAGGCAATAGGTCCTCTTGGAAGTGACACTAGCATACCTCCCTACTCCAATTCCTTGATATAACCAGAGTGAATAGTATTTTGACAATATAATGCTGATTGCCATTTGTTACTTTGTATTATTCTATACTACCCTGAATAGAAACCCCGACAATACTGAACTGTGATAGGAACCTTAAACAATATACAGACACACACATTACATCCTGACATTTCTTAAACAGAAAATAGTCTTCTAATTAAGATACTGTTCTGTAGAACCATTATCCCTCAGTAAGTACTGGTTATGACTCATTAGGTTACATTCTCAAATGACACACAAGTAGTCAATAGACGTGAGATAGTATATTGTAGTTATATATCTATACAAGCTTTACATACATACAATTGCTACGATATACTCGTAGCAATTCTATCAAAGCTTTTCTTATAATTATCAGCTTACACCTTCCACAACCTCTACGTTCCCTACAAGCTTCTAACACGCGCGAAAAACATAACCCTTCTTTACAGTCGGGTAAAAATGACACAACTCAACATTATTTTGTACTGCACGTCTCGCGGGGCCTCTTTGATGCATTGATTTGTAAATATCGAATATTATCTTGGCGCAAGACCGACTGGTCGATCGAGTTTTTGTCGGTCATTTCGATTTTGATAGATTTTAGTCCTGAGTTCTGCAGGACTGTGATTAGGCGCAGGACCAATTGGGGCGATCCTGCGCCTATTCCCTCTTCGGTCATGTCGATTGTAAGGCATTTTCGTAGGTACTGTAGGACTGTGATTAGGCGCAGGTCCGATTGGTCGATCATGCGCCTATTCCCTCTTCGGTCATGTCGATTGTAATGCATTTTTCGTACTGCAGGACTGTGACTAGGCGCAGGACATGTCGATTGTAATGCATTTTCGTTTTGTAGGACTGTGACTAGGCGCAGGACCGATTCGTCGATCCTGCGCCTAGTCCCTCTTCGGTCATGTCGATTTTGATGGATTTTCGTCTCGAGCTGAGTAGGACTGTGGTACTAGGCGCAGTCTGTCTGTCTTTTAGATGCACATACTTGCACTTGCACCAATACTAGATAATGTATGGGACAAAGTATAAAATCGCTGTTTGAGCGAATTTATAAAAAAGGGACACTGTATTTTTATGAATTTGCTCAAATCTCGAAAACAGTGCTTTCAATCAAAAAAATAATAAAAGTTAATACATTGTTCAGCTTTGATGCAAGTATTTTTCGATTTTTTGCATTATGTCCTTTTTTTATAAATTTGCGCATAACTCGGAAACGAACCACACTGTTGGACCGAAAATGGCATAAACTCG
The DNA here is from genome assembly GCA_945859575.2 of Herminia tarsipennalis. Classification (NCBI taxonomy): domain Eukaryota; kingdom Metazoa; phylum Arthropoda; class Insecta; order Lepidoptera; family Erebidae; genus Herminia; species Herminia tarsipennalis. The sequence goes on along the minus strand of OX243849.2, from coordinate 17,663,296 downwards.
TAGGTTGGGTAGATTGCTATCTACTCAAATATAAAAAACAATATAGTCTAGTCCCATTTTATTTAGTATATTTACGTATTAACTATTTGTAAGATAACCTTGACCGATCCGAAAGTTAGTTCCTCGGGTAAACAATACGAAAAATAATAAAAAAATAATGTCTATTAAAACAACATTATTACTTAACAATCACGTTTTTAGTAGACTCATTCAAAAAGAAACAAATTTTAAGTTGTGTCGTATAACCGTTAGGGTAGTATAGCAATGCGTCGGCATTACCAGGTTTAAGCGCCCGACCGCCCGACCGCCCGACTGGCCCTACCGACATAAAATAACGACACTACAGAAGGCATGCTTCATACAATGCATGCTTTACGTACTTTAGACTGCATAGACATCGTTCACGGGCATTGCTTTTTTTTTGAATATTATTATATAATTGGCTAACCGTGCATTCGTCTAAGTTATTTTCGGTTACTTTGTAATATAGGTATGGCATTCAATATAAATTAATTCATTATTAGCTTTAGCAACCATATCTAAAACAAACTACAAAAAGGTGTGTTTTACTTATTGTATAACCCAAAGTTTATTGACTTAGCGCGGGCGGTCGCGCTAACTGTGCGCGTCTACTGTAGGTATAAATAATGAAATACATTATTATGAGCTAACTTTCTCTATTCTCGGCATTTAGTGACATCGGTCGGTACATTTGATCGGAAGCCGGCGTCTTTGAAAACACCGCTGGTACGTACCTATTTATAACCTGACCTTGATTATTATTTTTAAAATGCATTTTTATTTCAAATATTTTTTTTCGTTCGCAAAAACATGAACTTCAGCTGTCCGGTTGGTTTTGGTAATTTGAAGAAGGATTTGACGCAGGATCAATGTGTCATATAAATCATAAAATTTGAGTGGGACAAGGCGCAGGATCGACTAGTCTTGTCCCTAGTTATAGCTCAATAGAAGTTAATGGAGTCATAGGGCAGAAATCCATCAAAACCGACACCACCGACGAGCGACTAGGCGCAAGACTAACGAGTCAGTCTTGAGTCTTTGTTTAGTAGTTGGTTGACTTTATTTTTTTTCTTTATCACAATATGGCGTCTGGCTGTCGTCATTTTGAATTTAGATTGCTGTCATGTCTTTACAAGATTAATACGAATCGATCGACGTATGAATCATCAAAATTGATCAAAATCACATACATACATACATACACGTCAAACACATTACCCTCCGTAGTCGGGTATAAAAACACATTCAATAGCGGATCCTGCCTAAGGCGTTGAGGGGAAGTGTATGATTATGTACTTATTAACCCCCTCCCTCCCACCTCGCCACATCGCGTGAACTAACTCACTCTTGGCCGGTGTTACCCCCTCCCCCCAGAACATGATGGGCAATGGAACAGGAGTCTAGTTCTTTTATGGGGTTTAAAAGCCTCCAATTCTTTTATCTCTAGTTGTAATTTACTACAACTTCATGTCACTCTTACTTCTCGTCGAAAAATAAGTAAAATATATCAACAAAATGTAGGTATGGTCAGAATCGGAATTCCCAAATAGTGCCATCTATTGTTAGATTGAACCAGTTTAATGTTTAAGTAGTGCCTATCATAACGTAGTACAAATAAATTGCCGCTAGAGTTATGACTTTGTAAGAAACTTTGTAAAGTTATGGAAATTTGATTTAGGAACCTATTATTTTACAACCCCTTGTATAGCTTAATAATAAAAAAATAATAATACACATTTTTAGTACCTATCTTCTGATATTCCAAGTTTTAAAAAACTTCAATATCAAACCGATACATATAACGCCATCTGTTGATATTTATTTAACCTACATTTCTGTTTCTTCGTGATGAGACCCCGTGCCTCAACATTCTCATGATGGTGAAGTCTATGCTCATGGGCTTTTTGGGGTGAGTATATCACAGGTGTAGAGAAGATATAATACTGGACCCAAGACACTCCCTACAAGGGAGTGTCTTGGGTCCGGTCCGGTGGGTTGGTGGGTAAGCGTAGGCGTCTTCTTGACGAATGCGAAATGCTCTGTTGGATATGTAAGATTCCAAGATTGCAGCAAATTGTTTTGGTAGCACGGTGTTTAGTTTATACACTAGACCTTCATGCCAAACCTTATCAAAAGCCTGTGCTATATCAAGAAATAATGTAGCACATACTTTTTTCCTCTAACGCTTTTTCGATGATGCTTGTTATTCTATGTAATATTAAATGTTTTTTCAAATAGTTTTGATATCACAGGTAATAATTTTGTAAAACTACGTACGTAATTAGGTCATAGTCAGGCAATTTTCTCTAACTTCTTTTTCTTTTTGTCTAATCACATTTGACATTTCTTTCGGCATAACAAGCTTTATATCTAGACTGTCTTGGGCTGGTCTAGTGTTCATTGTTTCGTTACTGTTGTAGTTTGGATTAAGCGTAAAGATATTTTCAAGATACTGAGCATGCAGATTTGCTTTTTGTTCATAACTGGTGGCCCACGTCCCATTTACATCTCGTATTGGTGGGACATGTGTGATTGGCCTTTCCATATTTTTAGTTGCTATCCATAAAGAATAATTTGTATTCTTGTGAGGAGTCATCTGACGTAGATAATTATTCGTTATCGAGTTGTTATAGGCTAATATTTATCTTTTCAGTTCTCTGTTCAGAAATCTTTTATCATTTGGAAATCTCGTAAGGTGCCATCTTTTCTGTTGCCAACGTTTCTCAGCAATCAGATTTTTTTATTTCTATTGGACAGGTAAATCCTGGATTCCATTTAGGTTTACTGGATGTATTTTTCCAAGCTGCCTGTTAAATAAAACTGAACTTTTTGAGAAAAGGTCTGGCAACACTGTAAACGTCAGACGTAAATTTTGTATTTCTTTAAATTAAATTAACTTTTATTTGTAATTAAATAGTTATTAGTTTATAAAGTAGTTACTTAATAGTATTATTCAATAGTGTGTTCATCAGTGTCTAAAGTGAGTCATCTCTAGAAAACACACAAACTTGCCGATCATCGCTGCCGCCAACGGACGAATTTTCAAAAGCTCATCATAAAACCTGGGGAGTATTTGACTTATTTCATACTAACTAATACTCCACAAGCACATAAATACATGTCTCATCTGTGCATGAGCTTCGTCATTCTCTCACTGGCACCAGTTTGTATCTCTTTCTGCTTGACAAATTGTGGAAGCTGAATTGAAGACCTAAACAATTGGCCCCACACACTCGATTACACACAAAATTACTATACAATTAGGCAACTAACACCATAATAATACTAAGTATTTAGGTCTAAAACCGTTGTATGTAAGTCTTCAATAGTTAACTAAGTTTTAAAATAGGTACTACATACCTGCCTCGTACCCAAAAACTTAAAAATCCACTAGAATTGTGAATCCTCTTTTGTGTTGTTTTTAGACTTTATTATCTTTTTATTATTTTAATATCTTACTTATATTCTATAGTTAAATTAATTTGTATTTTAATTTTCCTTTGCATTTATTCTGTAATCTTGTATAAATTCTACCTACCCCCATCTCATTTTTATTGTTTAAACTTTTTTCTTTCTTGTACTTAGCTTTGTTTATTGTGTTACAGGAGTCTAGTGGACTAATCTACAGCTGTGACTATGAGTACTCACATCATGACCCGTAAGGCAACAGCTAGGGATATGGAAAACAAGCTGAAGTTAGCATTGCTTGAGTTGAAAAAATGCAAAGAAGACAACATGCAGCTATTGACAGAGCGCTCTGATTGTAAAGAGGAAATTGTGAGGATCAATGAGAAAGTAGGTGAACTAAAAAAAGAATTGATAGACCTGCACTTTGAAAACTTGGATATAAAAGACCAGCGTGATCGTCTCGAAGCAGAAGTGAAAAGTTTTAGTAACTGCAGTGACATCTATACAAGCTCTCTGAGCCATAACGCAGAATTGGAACACCAACTTCAAGAGGCTCATATGACCATTAATTCTTTAGAAGAAACAATACAGGCGACAAACAGCCAAGCAACTCAAAATCTATTTAGTGAACTCTTAGGTGCTAAATGTGTAAATAAGTTTAAGTTACTTAGCCATAAAAACGTAGGAAATATTCAAAATTAAATAAAATAATTAAGAATCTTGAAGTTAAATGTAGACGGTTTGGAAAACTTTCAACATTGTTTAAGAGCCAATCCGAGTCATTAAATAAACAAGAAAAACTACGGTCACAGTTGGATTCCTGTCATGAACAAATTGTTGCCAGCAGATTGATGTATGACCAACATACTCAGGAGCTCAATGCTCAAATCACAAACTTACACTCTCGTCTGTCATCACTCATACTTAAACACGAAACAGAAACTCAACAGTACATTCTTAAGTATGAGAAAGTAGCCCAAGTAGCAAGAGAGAATATGGATCAATTAACTTCTCTTATCATAAACAACCTTTGCTATAACTGCTCGCTACCACAGTCTGTTACACCCACAAACAATGTAAATATACTCACAAATACATCATGTTTGCAGAACAGTACTAACAGTGAGTCTGATTGTGACTGTGGATTGTTAAATACTCAACAACCTTTAGCTAACCCTGTTACAGAGAAAAGAGTTGTAATTTCTTCAGACCAGTTAGGAATAGATTTTGGAAAATTAATTAAGGGTTATTCAAATTATATGGTTACAAATTATTGTACACCGGGAGCCAAGCTTAGTAGTATAATTAGTAAATTACAAAGCATTAGTTTAGATGATCAAACAACAGTCATAGTATTATATGGTGACAGCTTCTCTGTCACCAAGAGAGATATAATTCATTTAACAGAGTCTATGATATCCATTAATGAAAAAGTAGGTTGTAAATTTATTATATGTGGTCTACCTTACTCACAGTCAGTATCTGATATACACAACAAGCACATACAGAGCTTGAACTTGTTACTTTACAACGCAACATATAAGTATGTTAAGTTTATACTATTTTTCGACACGAATAAATTTATTCGTAACTTTATTTTAACAAAAAATACTATGTATTTGTCTACTATATTTAAGCGACAGATTGCTAAATTATTAGCATTTAATATATATGCTGACCTTGGTACAATTAGTGTATCACAGCAATCAGTCAGTTCTACCAATTCTTCTAGGATCATTAATGAAACTCCTAGTTTAAACTAGTTAATGAGACAACAGATAAGCAAACATATGGTCTAACCATAGTACATCAAAATATTCAGGGCTTATCTGGCAAGATTCAGGAAATAGAATTATTCTTAAAGACCCACCATGTTGATATTTTTTTGTGTCACAGAACACTGGTTAAAAAATCATGAACTGATTTTTAATAATGAACATTATAGTATGGTAAGCATGTTCTTAAGGAAGAAGGCTATACATGGTGGCTCTATGATTTTTGTTTCTAATAGTGTGAATAGTAAAGAACGTAAAGATATTGTAGCTCGTTCTGTCGAGCGTACCGTAGAACTCTCTTGTGTTGAATTAAAGGAGCATATTGTTGTTTGTGTCTACCGTCCACCACAGAGTGACTTTAATTTATTCGAGACTATAATGGAGGATGTACTAAAAGTTCTTAGTTATGGTAAAAAGCATGTAGTAGTTTGTGGCGATTTCAACGTTAATATACTTGAACAGTCACCTATGTGTATTAGATTATGTACTTTATTTAACTCATTTAATTTGAAGAATTTGTTTAGTGCACCAACAAGGATCCACATTCTGCCACATGCTTAAATAATATTTTTTGCAACTGTAGCTATTATAATGATGTCATATTGAGTGATTTAACTTCCGATCACTGTGGACAGAAAGTCACTTTTCCTATTCATACAGTGGCTAAAGTAAACAAGATCACATGTAGGCCAATGAGTACAGTCCGCCTAAACAAATTTAATACAAATGTTTCTGTCCGTATTGCTAATATAGATTTTAGTCAGGATGATCCGAACTACCTTTACGCGTCATTGTTTAACATTATCAAATATGAATTTAATAATATTTTCACAACTAAGACTTTTTATAAAAATCGAAAAATGAGTTTTTGTGATTGGGCAACAACTGGCATACAAATAAGTAGAGCTAAGTTGTATGAATTGTATGGTATGAAGCAATATAATTTTGACCCTAAGTTTGTTCAATATGTTAAAAATTATTCCAAAATATTTAAAAAGACTTGTGCTGCTGCCAAGTCTTTACATTTAGGTAGAAATATTAAACAAGCAGAGAATACAATTAAAGCCACTTGGAACATAATCAATGCTGAAACTGGGCGGGCCAAGCCACGCGATCATAATTTTGAATTATGTGTTGGTAATAAAATTGTAACAAACAATTTAGATCTAGCGCAAACATTTAATAATTTCTTTGCTGAAATACCTATAAATACAACCAGCTCCTTAAATTCATGTCCGGCTAAAGCCCAATCAATTGTAAGAAGCAGTGTGAAAGAGTGTACTGTACCATTTAGTTTCAATTTTATAAACCCCCATGACATAATAAAAATATTTAAGTCAATTAATTGCAAAAAGACAGCAGTCTTATGGGGTATTTCTGTTAAATTAATTAATTGCATTATAATTAAAATAGCACCACATTTAGCTACAATATTTAATCGATGTGTTGATACCGGCGTGTTTCCTGATTTAATGAAACACAGTAAAGTAATCCCTTTGTTCAAAGCCGGTTCAAAAAGCGACCCTAGTAATTTTAGACCTATTTCTATCTTACCAGCTATTAGTAAAATCTTTGAAAAGGCCATACTAATGCAGTTAGAAACACATTTTAAATCTAATAATCTACTGCATAGCGAACAATATGGATTCACAAAGGGTCGTTCGACAGTAGATGCAGGCTCTAAACTACTAAAACACATATATAGTGCCTGGGAAAACTCGCAGGACGCCATTGGTGTTTTCTGCGACCTCTCAAAAGCATTTGATTGTGTGGTGCATAGTACACTTCTGCTGAAACTTAGGCATTACGGCATTACGGGTACAGCGCTTAATCTTGTTGCTTCTTATCTTAGTGAGCGAATGCAGTATGTAGACATTAACGGAATAAGGTCGTCCGGATCAACAGTGAGTATGGGCGTGCCACAAGGATCAATTCTGGGTCCTTTTCTATTTTTGGTGTATATAAACGATCTGCCATTTTTTACCAGTAACTTATGCGATATTGTACTATTTGCTGATGACACTTCTCTTATATTCAAAACCAATCGTAAAAATGATTACTCTGACGAAGTAAACAGGTCCCTCGCATTAGTTCTTGACTGGTTTATATCAAATAACTTGCTTTTAAATTCTAAAAAAACCAAATGTATTAAATTTAGCTTACCAAATGTAAGAAATATCAGTCCAAATCTTATTTTAAACAATGAAGTTATTCATTTTGTTGATTCAACGGTTTTTTTGGGAATTACTTTAGATAGTAGGTTACAGTGGGGCGCCCAAATATCATGTCTCGCAGGGAAACTCAGTTCTGCAGCATATGCTGTCAGCAAAGTCAGACAGCTTACGAACGTAGAAACAGCTCGACTAGTATATTTTGGTTATTTTCACAGCGTCATGTCCTACGGCATATTGCTTTGAGGCAAGGCGGCTGATATACAAACTATTTTTATTCTTCAAAAACGCGCAGTGCGTGCAATATATCAACTAAGAGCACGAGTTTCCTTTAGAGAAAAGTTTAAAGAGATAGGCATTATGACAGTTGCATCACAATATATATATGAAAACGTTATGTTTGTAAAACAAAACTTACATTTATATAACAAAAATAGTGATATTCACTCTGTGAATACAAGAAATAAGCACAAATTGGTAGGACCATATCATAGGCTTCATAAAACTCATAACTCATTCATGGGACTAGGTGTAAAATTTTTCAATAAAATTCCAGTCAGCATATCGAGTCTACCCGTAAATAAATTTAAGAATGTAGTCAAGAGACATCTTATACAAAGAGCTTACTATTCAATCGATGATTATTTAACTGACAAAGATAAATGGATGTAGTTCGTTGCTCCCTATTAATGTATTGTGTTGTATAGTTTATTGCATTTTACTAGGTGAATATTGTTGTCACAGTTAGATAATTTTACTTAGGTACTAGTTAAGAAAACGATTTACTTTTGTAAGTAAAGATTCTGCGTGATAAATTACGGCCATTCTTTTCTTTCCTTTGTAAAACATGTATACTTATTCATTAAGTAGCAGTAAATTGGCCAATATTTAAGCACATAAAGTTTTTACATCGTAAGTGGATGCTCCTACTATGTTGTGCCCATTGAGGCTGATTTATCTGATCTCGTGTACTCTTCTAATATTATTGACCTCTTTTTTTGCATCAGTCCTCTAATATGGTGTATAATATAATGGTGGCAGCACCTTACCTGCATATACAGTTTATAAACAGAGAAACATTGGCATTTTGAAAAGAGTGGCCACGAGTTTTTATTGCCTGTTCTTTTCTCGGGCTTTACCTATTGTTTGCGAACAGGCATTACCAGTAAATGTAGAATCGACTTTTCACAAGTGTAGTATTTTGCTTCCTAAGTGAATAAATCATTTTTTATTTATTTATTTATTTAATATTATTAGTAAAAGTACTTGCTTTCTATCTAATTGTTCTGCAGTTTTAAGTGGAACTTTTTTTTTATTGCATATGGTTGGCAGACAAGCCTGCGGTAAGCGGTAACTGCCGCTCATGGACTACAGGAATGTCAGGGGCACACCCAAGCCGCTGCCTACCGTGAAGTGAAAACTCTCTTTAAACCACGTTTGAAGAAAGACATGTCGTAGCGCTCGGGAAAAACCGCAGCAGGTAGTTCGTTCCAGAGTCTACACGTACGTGGAAGAAAAGAACGCCGGAATCAATCCGTACAGGAATCCGTAATGGATGAACCCTACTACGATATCGAGTGGTGCGGTGGTAGAAAGGTGACGGTGGCACCATGTCAAACAGTTCCTCAGAGCACTCTCCGTTGAACAGAAGGTAGACAACACAAAGTGCACCAAAGTCACGCCTCTGCTGTAAATACTCCAGTCTGTCAGTGAGATTGGGGTCATCAACGATCCGAACAGCTCGCCTTTGGAGGGAGTCAAATGGATCGAGCAAGTATTTGGGGGCACCCGCCCAAAGATGTGAGAGTAGTACTCCACGTGCGGTCGGACCTGCGTTTTATAAAGCACAAGTCGCTGTGCCGGCGAGAAATAACGCTTCGTTCTGTTGAGGACCTTTTTGCTCGCCAATTTGGCTTTACTTTCCAAATGACTCCCAAACTGGACTTTGCTGGAGATTTCGACGCCGAGGATCCCAATACTCTCGGAGACTCGGAGTGTAACTCCTTGGAACTGAGGCACTAGGACAAATGTTCTTCGCAGTGAACGCGCATACTTGTGTCTTTGTGGAGTTGAATCGAACCAGGTTCCTCTCACCCCATTCGGAGACCCGCCCCAGAGAGTCCTAGACTTCTGACACAAGTTGCAACCGTCTCTCTTGAACTACGCTCCGAGGGACGTTCTGTTGGCTGGTATTTCGCGCATCACCCGTGCTGTCATCTGCATAGCAATGTATGTTCTCTATGGACAGCATATCATTGATATGCAGAATGAACAGTGTTGGGGAGAGCACAGAGCCTTGTGGAACGCCAGCATTAATGGTTTTTAGACCGGAACAAGCACCGTCAACGACGACCATAATGCTCCGATTGTCCAGAAAGCTAGCGATCCATCTGCAACACCCTTCGGGGATTCCATAAGAAGGAAGCTTCGATAGAAGGGCCTTGTGCCAGACCCTGTCAAACGTCTTGGCGATGTCGAGGCTGACAGCGAGAAACTCGCCCTTGCCTTCCAAGGCTTTAGCCCAGTGGTGCGTGAGGAACACAAGAAGATCACCAGCTGAGCGACCGTGACTGAATCCGTACTGGTGGCGGTCGCTTATCAGCTGGTGCTCCTCAAGATACCGCAAGCGTCTGGTGTTGAGAACTCTCTCCATCACCTTTGATAACAAGGAAGTTACCGCTATCGGCCTGTTATTTGGCAGGTCCAACTGGTCACGCTTTTTGGGAATAGGGTGGACATTGGCGACCTTCCACGAAGATAGAATCCTTCCATTTTTATATGAGAGACTGTAGAGGTGCGTCAGAACGGGGGTCAACTAGGGGCGCACGTCCTAAGTACCACTGTAGGGATGCCGTCCGGCCCGCTCGATTGCTGGGTATCACGTTGCTTGATGCGTATTCCTTAGAACTTACGTTTCTCAACATTCACGGTCAGATCCTTACGTTTCCTGGCATCGTTCCAGGCTAAATACGCAGACTGTTTCAGGCGCGCGGTCACTCGACAAGCCTGGTTGAACCAGGGGCGACTACGACCGGACGGGAATTTGGGCATTGGGAATGAATAGTTCCATTCCCTGAAGCACCGTATCCGTGATGCAGTCCGCACAAGCGTCGGGATCCTCTGTGGAGAAGCATAGCTGCCTCCAAGGGTAGGACGCGAAAAATTCGCGGAGTCCATCCCAATCTGCTGACTCATATCGCCAGACTGCGGGAACCATTCGCTGGAGAGCGGACGGGTCGCGCAATGGGAGCTTCGCTGCGGATAAGGCACTGGTCAGACGACCCAAGTGGAGCATCGACCACTATCCTGTATCCGCGTAGATGTGTTGTCAGCAGAAGATCCAACAAGGAGGCCATATGGCTCTCAACGTCTGGTACACGGGTGGGCTGTATTACTAGTTGTGAGAGCATAAGCCAAGGCGATATTGAAAGTAGTCCTACCCGGGAGATCGGTGGTCCTTGATGCCAACCACTCTTTATGATGAGCGTTAAAGTCACCAAGGACCACCACCTCTGAAGATGCGCACTGCTCCAACATTTGGTCAATCCCCATTTGGACGTTCTCAAAAAGTAGACCCGAACCCGAATCACCGAAAGGAGATCTGTAGAGGTACGCGTAGATTCGGGGAAGTCCCCCATGGTCTACGCGAAGCCATAAAATGGACAGATACCCATGTTCGAGGCCCCGAAGGCGGCGCGACAGCAGATATCGCCCCGTATGAACACGCACACTCCGGCTTTTCAAAGGAATGTCTGCTCCAATTCATAGCCGGGGTATTTAAGATACGAATGTCATCCAGGGCACATATCTGCGTCTCTGTTAAAAAGAGCAAGGAAGGCCGCGCTGTCTTAAGGTGGTGGTGTACGGCGTCTAGGTTGCTATTAAGACCCCTGACATTGCAAAAATCCATTTTAAATGTGGATAGGGTGTCCGCCGTGTTAAGCCTTCTCTTTTTTCTATTTCGTGGCATTATTTACAGAGAGATATATACCTAACTCTATAATAACTCTTAATTCTATACTATTTTCTAGAGTGTTTATTTACTAATATCAGATTATTCTCTTTCTGCAAAATACATTCAGATAGTGTTAGCAGTATCGAGGAGTGATCAGAGTTCAGATCATAGAGTTCTTCTATGGTAACATTGTGTTTAGATATGTTCTTACAAATATAAAAGTCTATTAGATCTTGAAACTTTTGTGGGTTAGTAGGCCAGTAAGTCGGCTCTCCTATAGATAAAGATTCACAGCGGTGCTCTTGTATAGCTCTAAGTAATTCTTGCCCTTTAGTGGTAATTGGTCTTGAGCCCCAATATGTGTGCTTAGCATTAAAGTCACCTTCCAAGATGAATCTGTCCAAGTAGGTCTAGAAACCTAGTGTAATCGTCTTTTTTGATGTTATGTCTCGGGGGAGAGTACAAGGCAGCTATAGTGACAGGATAAAGACTACTCTTGACACATAAGGCCACAGCTTGTATCTCTTGCTTTTCATATTGAATTCCTTCATAATGATAAAGGTTTTCTTTAACTCTACCACCCCTTGCACTGAGGAGGATGTAAAGCGTGATATATTTTATAACACATTTGCTCGTAAAGGGTCTCTTATTTCACCAATTTCAATATCGTAATGTATCTCATTTCGTACTTGTGCGTTATTGTAATGTAATTACTCACGGTTTATCAAGATGCTCCGTCTAAAACGAACGGTAGTTTTTTAAATCTTAGCAAAGAGTTTTTATGTCAGAAAAGTGGTCAGCATTGTATGAATAAAATTAAGTTTGAGAAATAAAATATAATAAATAATTATTTAATTCTTTATTTTATTAATTTTAACTATAAATTACAAAACACAAAAATATTAATTTACTTTATTAGTAATTCTTACTGTTTTTGTGCCTTTGCCTTAAAAAAAAATATCGCGCATCGCTAATTTGTGAACAAGTAAAAATTATTCCGCGCGATTTTTTTTGCTGTTTTGTTTTTTTTTGAAATGTTATTTATTTCCTCGCAAATATGTTTTAAAACGTCGTATGGCATACGTGCGCTTTGATAATTACAGCCTCTGCTTTCTTGTAGCAATATCACCTCGGCTGTAATTTTCAAATTACCGCACTCATATCATAATGTACTATTATATTCTTGTAATTTAATGTAAGATTGTCTGGTGAAATAAGTTTCTGATACAAGACACACATCAATGTTTTCTGTGTTGAGGATTAATTGGAGCTCATGTTGATGTTGAAGTAATGCATTAGCGTTTTGCGCTATGATTTTAAGCGAGTAGGTCTTTTATGGTCTTTTTCGTAATGGAAATTTTAGCTCCATTTTCTAAATGTATCAAACGTGAATCAAAAGAAGTCATCATTTTATTTATCTAATTTATCATTAAGTTTATTTTCTAGATTGTTGACGTGGTTGTGGGATAACATTAGTGCCATCGGTAGTTTTGGCTGCTAAATTAGCCGCCTGTGCATATGCGTGTCTGTTGTTATTCAGTAGGAACTGTGTATTCGTCCTTGCTGTTTTTTTTTGGTATTTTTGGTTTTATGTGCTGCATATCTTTGGCAACTATACATTCTCTGTAGTTAGCTGGATGTGTATCACCGCAATCCACACATTTTGGTTTCTCTGTCGCCGATTTTTGGCATTCACAGGTAAGGTGCTTGCCCGTGCACTTTACGCATCTCGGCTCTTTAGACCAATATTTGTGCGTGTGTCTGTACGCCTGGCATCTTTTACACTGAGGCACCAGTCTCGACGTTTTTATGGGTTGTATTTCTACTTTACACCCAAGTATAGACTTTATTTCATATATTTTTTTATGTCCTCCTCCTTGCTAAAGTTAACCATAAACATGTTGAGGGACATCAATTACTAATTAGTTTTTCTTTTGCAACTCGTCTTCAATTCTTTCCGGCTTACATGAACTATGGAGGTTTTTGACCATAACTCGTATCGGCCTCTTTTAATTGTTTTCGTAAGAATGCCTTAGATATTCACTCTCAGTCAACAACTTTCTCAGGTTTCGATGAGATTCCTCGTTGTGCGCATTCATTTTGACACACTTACCACTCATGATTTTCATTGTTAATAAATCCGCTTGTATATTTGCAGTTAACGCATCAAAAAAAGTTTGGTAATCAAATAAAATATTAAAATATCAAATAAAATATTAAAAATATTAAAATATTAAAATCTGCAACATTATCTATCATTGTAGGTGGAGGGAGAGGTGTCATTTAAAGCTTAACTGGCTCCTTGGGTTCGTTTGGGCGTTCCGTTTGGATATGTGAGGTATTCAGCTTCCTTTTCTTTCTGTTGCTTTTCCCTCGTATCCACTCGATTTCGTTCGCCGAATCTTCTTCATCTGTACATCAGAACTATCCTTAGAAGCAGGCTGGTTAAGCAAAAAGGACTGATGCAAAAACAAGAGGTCAAAAATATTAAAAGAAGAGTACATGAGATTGGATATATCAACCTCAATGGGTACAACATAGTATGAGCATCCACTTACAATGTAAAAACTATATGTGTTTAAATATTGGCCAAATTACTACTAATTATTGAATAAATTTAAATGTGCAAAAGGAAGAAAAGAATGACCTTAATTTATCACGCAGAATCTTTACTCACAAAAGTAAATCATTTTCCCCTTAACCACTGACGTGTATTTACTAGCATTAACACTGACGTACGTCTGACAGACATACGCTTTTTTAAAATGGTCTTTAATGAGTAATTATATATAATAACATAGTTGTTTAATTATATATAGTTAATTCAGTATATATAGTATCTAAAAAATAAAAAAATGGACATAGGTACTTTAAATATTTATTTATATCTTTCAAATAAAAAACTTAAAAAAAACAACTGAAACATAAAAGTACTTTTTCTTATGGCTCAAAAACTTAACTTATCAGTCTAAAATGATCACAGAACTGATAATATCTAAACAACTATTTAATATTCTTTAATTAAAAAATAAAGGAATGTTACTTTTAAATCATCTTAATATTTTTTACCGACATGTGTTACAAGCCGGTTTTGAACACTGCAAACACACGGGTTTCTTGCAAACATGACATATGTATGTCGTTCTTCTATGTTTTTGTTTATAGCACAAGTGACAGTTCTTACGGACGTTGCTGCGCTTATTTTCATGATCTTCTTCCATTCGAGGTGTTACAGCTGTACCGAGAATGCGAGTGAGGAGCCCTTTGAGTTCCAAGGAAAGTTGTGGAATTAGTATACGTCTTTCGAGATGCTGATGAACTAAACTTTTCGCAACATTTTTCATAAAAATCAATCGGTCTTCTGGTTTATAGTTTGACAGAATGAAGGCATTTACTGCAGCAATGTTCACTAGTCTATAAAATATTACCATTGGCCAACGTCTGGAGCGCCTGGAGCAAGAATATTTAGCGCATTTCTCATCCAGTGAATCTACGCCGCCTTTTGAAGAATTGTAAAATGAAATAATCTCCGGAATTTCTTTTTGAGTATCCTCCGCTTGATCATGATGCATAGTAGACACCATGATTACTGTTTTGTTTCTTTTAGGTACATACGACAGTAAAGTTGTATCCTTAGTAAAGCCGTACATAGTTGACTTGACAGTGCGATTCTTTTGGAGAAACTCCGGAGGTATTTCTCGTTTGTTTTTTTTTTACTGTACCTACGTAAGTAAGCCCCACTTTTCTCAGTTCATTACAAACCTCAATAGACGAGAAACAGTTATCCGCAGTGATGTTACGATTGGTAATCTGTATCGGCTTTGACAAACGTATTACACATTGTGATGGTAACAGCAATTTATTTTCAGTTTCAGATAGACCCAAGCCATCACTTTTCATTCCTATGTATAAGTATGCATTATTTAAATATCCTGTTCTTCCGTCAGTCAAACACTTTATTTCTAAACCGTACTTACATGGTTTATTCGGCATATACTTTTTCCATCGACATGTCCCTCTAAAATATACAAGTATTTCGTCAATTGTGGTATTGTCACCGAGCTTGTAGTATTTTTGACAATTGGAAACAAATTCCTCAAATATTTCGGATACAGCAGCAGCCACATTAGCCAATTTTCTTTCATCTCTGGTTGAAAAGTCATCGAATCGAAGAGCGATCAAAATCATTTGAAATCTTTCCTTAGACATTACTGCTCTAAAAATATCTCTACCCGTACCATCAGTTGCAAATATGGCATTAACATCTTCGTCATTCGATTTGAAAACTGCGCTGTATACCAACAAACCCAAAAAGCATCTAATTCAATCTCATCTATGTCTTTCAATTCAGGTTTGTTTGTTCTTTTATATTTCTGCCTCAATAACTCTAGTCTTTCGTTTTGTGGAGCATAATTTTGTTCTTTACGTTTTGAATTAGAAACAAACTGAATAAACTTATACTGGTTCACTTTCTGCTATTACATTTACATTAGCCATTGGTATCACGATATTATGAGCAGGAGTACGTCAATTCCTAGACGGAGGTTCTGTTGCCCACTTCATACATCTATGTTTCCCATAATAATATTTTCTTATGGATGTCGTAGGTTCTTTAGAGTCTGGCTCAATAGCGATTTATTCTATTCGTGCTTCACTCTGAAGTTCAGCTAAAGGAACATTGTCATCACTATCCGATGAAGAGTCTACTTCAGACTCTGGTGGCAGGATCTCATTTTCATCGGCCGAAGAATCGTCAGACTCGAAAATATCAACATTTTCCGTAATAAAACTTACAAAATCTCTACTGTTTACGTTAATTCGACGCTGTTTACTTGTTGGGTATTCAGCATCCAAAGAACGTTTATTGGAAGCCATTTTAACTCTAAAACAAAAATAAATACAAATAATTAAAACGTACACTAACACTGACGCTGCGTCCCACAGAGATTACGAAGTGTATATTTACCTATTTGAAGCGCAACGCACGTCTGCTTACCCCCGCTGCGAACGCGTCACTGTATCCTAGGAAGGTACAGGAAAGGACAAATGCGTGCGAGTTCGATGTAAAAAGATATTACTCTTTTAATTGCGTGCCTACGTCTCTGGGACGTACGTCAGTGGTTATGGGTTAACTAATACATAAAAATATAAAATAATCATAAAAGGTCGACAACAATATTCTCCTAAGTAAATTACAATAAACTGTACAATAAAATATATTAATAAGTAGCAAAAAACTACATCCATTCATCTTTATCACTTAAATAATCATCGATTAAGTAGTAAGCTCTTTGAGTAAGATGTCTTTTGACTACATTCTTAAATTTATTTAATGGTAGACTCGAAATGCCGACTGGTATTTTATTGAAAAATCTAACACCTAGTTCCATGAATGAGTGATGAGTTTTATGAAGTATTTGATATAGTGCTACTAATTTGTGCCTATTTCTTGTTTTCACTGAGTGTATGTCACTATTTTTGTTATGTAAATGTGAGTATGGTTTTAAAATAAAAGTTTGCATATATATTGTAATTCAACTTTCATAATGCCTGTCTCTTTAAACGGTTATCTAAGGGAAACTCGTGCTCCTTATTGATATATCGCGCGCACTGTACGTTTTTAAAGAATAAAAATAGTTTGTATATCAGCCGCCTTGCCCCAAAGCAATATGCCGTAGGACATGACGCTGTGAAAATGACCAAAATGTACTAGTCAAGCTGTTTCTACATTTGTAAGCATAAGCTGTTAAACTTTGCTGACAGCATACACTGCAGGAAGGGGTTTTTCTGCGAGACGTGATATTTGGGTGCACCAATCTGTTAAGTCGATAAAGCTAATCACTTCATTATTTAAGATTATACTCATATTGTACTTTTCACATTTGGCAAACTAAACTTAATACATTTAGTTTTTTTTATTTATTTAGAAGTAAGTTGTTCGTTGTAAACCAATCTTGATCTAGTGCGAGTGTTTTATTTATTTTGTAAAAAAATATATATTTTACGATTAATTTTGAAAATAAGAGATGTGTCATTAGCAAATAGAACGATGTTACAGAAGTTATTAATATAAAATGATAAATCATTAATATATACGAAGAATAATAAGGGACCGATCCGGATCCTTGAGGCACGCCCATACTAATTGGTTTTCCAGACGACCTTGTTCCGCTTATATCAAAATATTGAATTCTTTCACTCAGGTAAGAGGCAAGTAGATTAAGCGTTGTACCTTTAATACCGTACTGCCTAAGTTTCAGCAGAAGTGTCCTATGTGTCACACAATCAAAGCTTTAGAAAGATCACAGAAACCCCAATGGCATCCTGTGAATTTTCCCAGGCACAAAAAGTATGTTTCACTAGCTTAGTACCTGCATCAACAGTAGAGCGACCCTTTGTGAAACCATATTGATCGTTATGCAGTACATTATTACAGCGTTGCCGTTGCAGTGTTGTGAATCAGTCTTATATAATGAAATATAAGACGTCAACTGGTGTTCATGAGTCTACCACGTCAGCAGAATTGTAAAATTTTCGTCACGACAGTTGCAGAGGGTTAAATAAACTAAATAAATAAACTCCCTATGGGGTATATAAAATTACTAAACTGGTTGCTTCATAAAAAAATATTAAAATATCGAATTGCTCATCAATAATATAATAAGATTTTTTGTCTAATCATAAATAATATCATTAAACCTCCATTTAAAACAGTGAAATCCTAATAGGATTACCTATTAGGATTTCACTGTTTTAAATGGAGGTTCATGTTCAGGTACATGTTTTAGAAACAACACCGGAGAGTGAAAAATGTATTCCTGATTCACAAATTCAAACTCAAAAATTATCGTTTTGGAAATTCATAAGTAAGTATTTATTTAAAAAAGTATCATTCACATTAGTTAAATTACTTGACATACATACATACACTTATCAAGTAAAGTAATTGAACACAAGATTGTCTATTCTGAGGTATTGCTAGTCTACAGGCAGCCGCGTTCAAATGCGGACGTGCCTTTATGTGTGACTAACCATTACACGCTGTGCGCGAAGCGAGCCGTCGCTAGTTTGCAACCATGAGCAACAAGCTCGTGGTAAAGAGCTGCTCGCGTTTCTGCAGCAGAAACTGGACGTGATGGACGAGGTGTCCGCTGTCCAGATCTGCGTCACGAACTTCAGTGAGGACGACATAGCTGCAGCCAAGCGGCTACTTTACGGCGTTCTGAATAAGACCGCCCAGATGGTGTCTCATCGTCGCGATGGGACTAAGAAAAAGTCTAGCGGAAGTCATCACGCTGCTGAAGGAGACCGATCCTGACCATGTGCCTACGTTTGTGGCGAAGGACCTGAACAAGCTCCCTCCCGTCACCTTCGATCACGTCGACTTCACCAGCCTGCTGAAAGACATAGTCTTTCAAGACGAAGTGGACCTTGAGGGTGGAGAAGTTGGAGTCGCGCCATGACGTCAACTTCAAATCATTCATGGTGCGAGTTCCCAGTGAACATCTGTCCATCTTTATGAAGGAGGACTTCTGGCCGAAGGGTGTCGCGTACCGACGTTTTCGTGGAAGGTTACGTGACACCACACAGCGAAACACGACGCCGCTGTCTCAATCTCAGTGTCGTGTATAATTTTAATTATGTATTAGTTTATTGTTTTTATGTTACGTATTTGAGTAATTGTAGTTTAAATTATGTATTAGTTTATTAAGTTTTTATGTATCTATGTATTTGTATGATATGGGCCTTAGTAGCTTGTAATAAATGGTTATTATTATTATTATTATTGACTTGCAGGCCCATTTTAGAATATATAATTTAAGATGAGATTGACATGTAGGTACTGTGACGACGAACGGCTAGTCTGACGTATCAGTACCAGCCCCTTGATCGAATATAATGATGTCGTTGCAAGTGCAAAATCGCAATTTTTATTTTCATTATGAAATTTGCGATTTTACCCGCGACGTCATTCCGACGTCATTCTATTCAATTAGAGTTAATGCCACTTGTCTTAGGCCTCTAAGCCCCTCAGAAACTCACTTGAAAATTAAACGCAGATTCCCCAATCACTGAGTTAAGTTTTTTGACAAACTCTCACAGTGCAATAACAACACAATTCAAACAAAATAAATACGCGGCATCGAGCTGCGGCACGCACTTGAAGCCCTCCGATAAAAATATATATATTAGTTTCAACCCTTGCAGTTGACGGCCAAACCCAAAACTCCTTTTTCAAACTTCCTTCAACAAAACTTCATAATTCAAATACAAACCGTTTGAAACAGCATGATAACAATATGCTTGCATGTGGTCCAAGCAAAAAGGATGCGTTTGTCCGAAAACCTGACATGTGCATCATAGTACCGAACGAGGACACTTTACTACTGTGTCTTAATGGAGACCAAACAGATAGAGAGATCTGAGTGGTTAAGCAACGTTACAGTGTCATAGATAGAATAGCATGTAACAAAAATATGTGTATTTAATCTTTTTTGTGTGGTCGTGTTGGTTTCGCTTTTGCGCGCATAACGAAATCATTAGATTCAATTGTTATTCTATCAGATTAGCGTTCCTCATACAGTACTTATGTGTCAATCGGTACGGAACTCTTCATATATGAATCCGATTCACACTTAGCAGCTTTATTTATACTATTACACACATTACTTATTTTTTACAGAAAAGTCCAAATCAACTCGGCAAGCATTTCTTGTAATAAATATAGTGATGACTTTTGCCGTCTGGCAAGGCTTAGACCTAATCGAGATGAATGTGGAGTCACTTTTCTCGGAGGCTATACCCTCCATATCTCCTATGACATGCAGTGTTATAATGGCGGTAATAATAGTAATAGTAGGAATTGTAGCAGCTTACTTGACTGACGTTGCTGGACGACGGGTAAGACCACTGAGCTCTATAGTACTAATACGCTGGACAGCCTACCGCTGACAACAACAAGACTTTGATTTCATTACGACATTTGGTACACCCAGTCCATACTTGTGGTAAAACAGCTATTTGTCATAAGTGTCAAAAAATCCCATAGAAAACACATTCGATTTGGCACAAGATTTTCCAATGCTATGTAATGTTAACTTGCTTTCGCCTGTAGCTACGGCCGCGTGGATGTCGGTTACAAAGCTATCATATGTCCTTCCTCAGAACTCAACTATCCTCATAACGAATTTCATCTAAATCTGTTCAGCGGTTTATGCGTGAATCTAACAAACAGATAGACAATGTTACTTTCACATTAGTTTGGATTGTCTATTGAAAATAGTAGATGTAGTAGTTAATTTTTTTTTTTTTTATTTCTAGCCCCTAATGATTTACGGGTCTATTGCTACGGGTATCTGCTGTGTAATATTAGGAACACAGTTACACTTTCACTGGGGCCTTAGCTGGATCACAGCTGTATTACTGTACGTGTACCCAGTGACGTTAACGATTGGAGCTGGAACAGTGCCGACGGTGATGATTCCAGAGCTGTTTCTCCCAGAGGTAGGATGGATGTTTATTGAAATCAAGGATTCAAAGTCATTATACGTCTCTCTCTCTCTCCCCTCCCTCTCTCTCTATCTCTCCCTCTCTCTCTCTCTCTCTCTCTCTCTCTCTCTCTCTCTCTCTCTCTCTCTCTCTCTCTCTCTCTCTCTCTCTCTCATTTTAGCGTTTTTTATAGAAGACAACTCCCGAATTAGGGTACAAGCCCTCTGTTGCTAGGGATTATACAAATATACAAATTACGGACGACACAAAGTACACTCAGACTCAGAACAATAATTTCTGGTCTTTGTGGATGACACAAAGTAGTGTGACGTATGAGAATCGAACCCACGACCGTTGGCTTGCAGTTAGAGCCACTAACCATTTCACCAACTGGTCAGTCACCGCACTTTTTAAATCTATTGTGAGGTCGTCAACAGGTAGTCACTAACGAAGACCGTTATACAAGAATTCAATTAAAAATCTTGACCATCGAAACAGTAATTAATATCATTATTGCATATTATGACGCAACTATAAGCATCATAAATAACTTTTTAATTATTACTATATTGTAAATCACTCAACTGAAAATCACTTAGCATTCTCCTCGGATAAAAAAGCAGGTCTACTCTTCCTGCCAGCCTGGGGTGATCCCCAAATTTCAACCTGCTAAGTATTCCCAGACAGGTGATAAACCGGTATTATGTTGCTGAGTTATTTGCAGACAAATAAATATGTATGGCAACAACGATTTCGGTGATGTCGGTCTACGTGATATAAGTTTTGATATTAGTACCATAGACAATCGTAGTAAAACCAGTGTATAAACTAAACCCCTCTATGTTGCAGGTTAGAGATGTCCTCACGACGGTTTGCATCGAGGTTATGATGCTGTGGGTCGCCATCACTCTTTATGCATTCAATCCTATTCTCAATGCCATCGGTTGGGGACCAGTTTACTATATTTTTGCGATTATGAGCTTTATAATAGCTACCTTTAGTTACTTTTTCTTACCGGAGACCAAAGGCTTGACAGTCGAACAAATACAACTGCTGTTCCAAAAAAAGAAGAATAGAAACCATTGTTGAAATATATTTACAATAACATAATGTTTTAAATAAAATCTGTTAAAAAAAATCGTATATGTAGTTGTTACAAATAAAGTACCTAATTACTTTTAATAGGTTTATTTTAACTAGAAACATATCAATGGAAAAACCTCTGTTTGGTAACCTAAACACTGGTTGAATTTATTTATTTATTTCAAAATGTATAAATACAGGTAGGTATAAAAGTTATTACAAATTGATAAGTATCACTGTACTTTACCTCACGGCATACAATGGAATACATTATTGAAAATAATAATAATAATCGGAATTAAATACAAACACAAAATAATAAAAAAATAAAATTAAAAAAAAAAATTACATTAAAATTCTTACAAACAATGAGAAATATATTCATCTACGGAATAGTATGCATTCTTAATTAATATATTAATAATTTATTTTTATAATTATATTTTCTATTTCCAGAATTGATTTTGGCAACTTATTATATATTCTTGTAGCCATGCATAGAATACTCTTGTTAAATAAGGCTGTAGAATTAGGCGGGATACGTAACTTTTAATTATTACGACTGCTACTCATTTTCTCAAATAAATGTCAATATTTTTTGACAAATAAAATAGTTTCTAAAATGTATATACACGGCAATGTCAAGATTTTTAGGTTTATGAAATGTGGTTTACAGCTTTCCACCTGTTTTAAATTAAACATAGCCCTTAAAACCCTTTTTTGGGATTTAAATGCTTCGTTTTTATCTGTGGCATTACCCCAGAATATAATTCCGTATCTCAGAATAGGCGCAACATATCCGTGATAGGATGTTACAATTGTTGCTACATTATTAGTTTTTGAAAGCTTATATAATGCATATGAGAATTGATTTTACTTTAAGCATACTTTTTCAATATGCGATTTCCAGTTTAAATTTTTGTCGATATGTACGCCTAAGAATTTTGTAGTAGTTACATGTTCTATTCGTTGATTATTGTATTGTATGTCAATTCCAGCCAATTTATTCATTCTATTACTAAATGTCATTATATTTGTTTTTGATACGTAAATTTTTTAATTATTTAATGTCAGCCAGTGTATAACACTATTTAGGTGTTGTTTATGTCTTGCTCTACTTGTGTATTATTATTTCTTGTAAATAAAATAATGCTGTCGTCAGCAAAAAGAACTAGCCTATACTTTATTGCCATCGCCTATTTCCAGTCGCTTTATTGCCAGTACACTTCCCTGAGGTACTCCAAACAGAACAGTCCGTTTCTGTTATGAGAAAGTTAATACTTTTTTTTCCCTAGGGCAAAATGATGTGATTTGTGTGAGTTGTTGCCTATTACTAAGGTAGGACTTTATTAAATTTAAGATATTGCCCCTTACACCATAGGCATACAACTTGTCTATTAGTATTTTATGATCGACATAATCAAAAGCCTTACTTAAGTCCATATATAAGGCGCAGGCCTGCCTTTTGTTATCAATGGCTGTCATTGCCATTTGAAAAAAATTGAAAATTGCTACATTTAAATTTTATTGTTGTCGAAATCCGAACTGTTCATTAGCAAGCATTTTATTTGCTTCAAAATAATTATAGAGACTTCGATGAATTACTATATAAAGTAGGTATGTTATCAATTTCATACATTTTGTATATCAAATTATTGGAACCGCATTTATTGTGATAGTCTATTACACAGGGATGTTACAAAATAGTATTTATATTGATCGAACGTTATCTTGGGGTCCCTAGCTGCAGGAAGTTAGCCGCAAATTATTTGCATCTGCAGGGTCCTTACGTAGACTCCGAAACATTTTGCCGATTACCACTAAAATTGCGCTGGCGCAGTCCCTTCTTCTACCTGTACTTGACTATGCTGACGCCAGCTATCTCGACCTCACCGAGGAGCAACTTACTAAACTTGAGCGCCTTCAAAATTTCTGTATTACATTTATATTTGGTTTGCGTAAATATGATCATGTTTCCGAATTCCGCAACGTGCTCAAGTGGCTCCCAATACGCCTTCGTCGGAATACTCACATTCTCTCATTACTGTATAGTATACTCTTTAATCCTTTTACTCTCTTGTATCTTAAAGAACGTTTCAAGTTCCTTCATGATACACATTCCAGATTCCTAAGGTCATCGGAGGATTTGAGGTTAGAAATTCCAGCGCATTCCACTAAATTCTATGATAGGTCGTTTACTGTCGAGGCAGCAAGACTATGGAAGGCACTGCCTCTTGCTATAAGACGAGCCCAATCATTGGCATCGTTTAAAAAAATGTTGAAGGACCACTATTTCTCTGAGTAAACTTAATTTTTTTAATAATTACCTATCTTTTCTGATCTTGTTCTTGATAACTATAAATTAATATCACGCTGTACACTACCCCTACCTAATTCGTGTATTTATGTCTTTGTCCATCCAAAGGTTGCCTGAAAGAGATCGCTCTTAGCGATAAGGTCGCCCATTGTACATTTAAGTTATACAATGTATTCTTTGTTTTTATATTGGTGTACAATAAAGTATATATTATTATTATTATTATATAAAAATATACACATATACTACAACTTGTAAAACTAAGTCTTGACATTATTAAACGTCGAAAAGTTCCATGTTATCTCTGCTCCCACGATGAGAGTCTATTGTTGCATGACGAAGCATTTACATATCTATTATTATTTCGCTTCATTAAACACTTATCTATTACTTAAGGCGTGTAAGTGAAAAATAACATTTGAAGAAAAAATACTATTTAAATGATAATTTAACGAATTGACATAATGTGTTATTATTTCAAAGAATATAAAACCATTTAATATTATATTAAGTCATTAATATTTATGTCAAAGTTGGCAAAGAGGTTAGTGGGGAAAGACACATATTTTTTTTGATGCCGTTAACGTGAGCCAATTGCCCCCGTATATGTTATTACGATAAAAATAATTATCCGGTGTTAATCCAGCTTATAAAGTATAAGGTAAACCCTGATAGATGCCCCAGTGGGATAGATAACCTAGTTTTGAATACACTATGTTAGGGATGTTGGTGGTGAAAGAGCTTTACCATGGTTAGAAGTAGCCCTCTTGCAGACCTTATTGCCATGTAAACCATCAGAGAAGGCACAAGTATTTTGTCAGTGTGAGCCAAAATCTTCTGATGCGATACTTTAACGGGCGTCGAAATTAAATTGATAAGTAATTTCTATTGAATATTTTTATTACTGACTGCGGTTTTATTATATTTTTTGTTTATTTCATGCATTACAGTTTAAATTACACTTTTTATAAGGTTTTAAACTAAAAAAAGTTTATATTTATTTTGCGAATAAAAAAGGCAAGTATCTGTATCAAAACTTTTTTACAAAAAAATATAATTACCGAGTTTAAAAATAATGACATAATTTTTTTATTTCTCACTTTTTATTGGGTTGGTTTGTAATTCACATAAGTTATCTCATGAACTGCTTATACCTTTTACAAAATATTGCTTCCCTATCAGCTGTATTACGAGTACATTGAGTAATAGTAGTATGATGAGAATAAAGTGCTACTCAATACCATATTAAAGTAATTGAATCGCGAACCGTGAAATATTGAAAAGATTCCCTCGCCATTTGTAGTCTTCATCATCAGTTCCGCTTCACCAATTGGTGCTTTTTGAGAGTAAATCCACGAATCACTATGAAATATACCTAAATCACTGCAGGTGTGCCTTTAATATTTGAAGAGTTCCCTCGATTTCTCCAGGATTCCATTATCAGATCGTGATCTGATGACAATGGGACCAACTTGGAAGTATACGCTTTCAAACACAAAAATAATTTTCTCGACGGTCTAGCCGTCTTTGCGTAATCGGTGAACAAACATACAAAAAAAAATGCAGTCGAATTGAGAACCTCCTCCTTTTTGAAGTCGGTTGATAATAGGTAAAAGGGACCCGACTAGATTGTTGCCAGCCTGTAAAACGTCTTTATATCAAAAAAATTGTTACGTAATATGTATAACAGTATTTAACAAGGTACCTAAGTTTCTTTGTGAGTTGCCGCTTGCGAAGTTCAGGAAGGAACTAAAAAAGTGGTAATTATTGCACACTTTTTATTCAATCAAAATTTTTTTATTTAAAAACTACACGTTAATAATTATTATGAACTAATATATATTTTCTTTTTTTCGAATTTAATTTATTCAATTTTATTATTATTTATTTTATTGCACCAATTTATTTATTTTTTATTTGTGAATTAGAAATGGAATAGTTGAAATAATAAATCTTAATCCCACCAAAAACATTCTGTAACAAACTAGCCAAGTCTCGATGGAGCTGCTTGTTTTTCTCTAAAAAGTAATGAAATCTAGACAAAGTAGTTTTTAGTAGTCTTTATTATTATAGTTAATGTTGTAACCAAACAAAGTTGAATATTTTTTGTAAAGACGGTATGTCGATCTTTAAGAGTTTGGTTGGGCTCTCGTGTTTTCAAATAAGGGTCACCAGGTACTCCAGATCTTCGATTATTCTAGTTTTTATAGTTTTCCCTTTATGTGACTGGAGACTAGTACGAGTAGTAGGTTCAGTGATGCGTTGACATTACTATTCCGTGGAAGGGTAACTGATACTGTTGTGACGGCGTCCGCTTAGACCTAGCGTAGGTATAAGCGGTCTTGGTCTGTGCCATAACAATACAGTAGAGTAACAGTCGGTAATGCATCACTGTGTTTCGGTTGAAGGGCAGTGAAGCAAGTGTAAATAATGAGCACAGGAAATTTACAAACTAATGTCTCCAATAAGGAGCGCGGTGCGTTGACATTCAGATCTTCGCCAAACAAGGATTTGTGTGGCACTGATATTATTTGTTGTATAAAAAAAAATGTGTAGTACTCGGGGACTGCCGCGGTAAAGCATAGCATTTTTCATCAACTTATGCAATTATAATTATTTATTTATTTTTCATTTATGCAGTATTTTTTTGTTTGACCTTCATACAGTCGTATCTTATGTACATATACGTTAAGCGAACGCTCGGCCGAGCTACACGATAGGCGAAGTGGTGGGCGGTGTTAGGTTTTATTTTCGTTGCGGAATTTCTTGATTCGGTCGCCGCGCTTAAAACCCGCGATAACTACATTTAAAGCTTTCCAAATTCATAATGAATACTTACTCTCTTTCAAATAATTCTTTCATACCTTCTTATGACATGCCCATATTAACACAGACGCGCATTTCTCAACCTTTTCGTTATTTAAAATTGTTTCAAGTTCCAAATACATTACATTTTGTTGAAAAAACACCATTATATAGTATGCGTACTTTATAATGGTGTAATAGAATACTAATGTATCAATACGTAGCGACTTGTTGATACATTAGTATTCAATCATACGGTCATTGGTGATAACACCTAATAGTATTCGAAGGGAACTATACCAAGGCACCAGGTTTTTTTGGAAAAAAATAAGTTAACAATCAAACATTGTGTTAAAAACAATGGGTATATTATATCAAGTCATTGGCACTGCAATATGTGAGTAGAATCTTATAAAAGAATATATTATCTTTACATAGTGTAAAACGAAGTCGCTTCCCGCTGTCTGTACGCTTAGATCTTCTAAACTACGCAACGAATTATTAGCGGTTTTCACTTACATTTATTTAATTTCTTACGAATGGTGTAATAATAATAATAATATATTTATTCCTCTCAAAAAGGCACAGTATTAGTAAGTATATTAATATATTCTTATGATAAGAAGCGTAAGATTTAAGTACCTTAGTAAGTGCTGGAGTCCCTACTAGGTTCGAAACCTGTGTGATAGATCTCCAGGCTCACACCTTATGTATATAGATGATGTAGAAAAAAAAAGTACGTGCGAAGCCAGAGCGAGCCGCTGGTTAGAAACATTTAAGATTTTTTTTAAAATTAGCTTAGCTCACGCATCCACTGCTTAGGTGGCGGTCGACCATTTAGAAGTTCGCTGAAGCCTATAAGCGTAGATAGTAGTAGCTCTTCGACAACACTAATCTAGTGAGATGACATAGTCATTACGATAAAACTTTAAGCTTTATTTCTGGATTATTTTTATGACTCATTACCCAACAAACATTTTGGCGCTATGTGCAACCATTTTTATCACTAACTGTGTCATAAAGTTCAAATTATTACTTTAGACTCTACTCTAGTGTAAGCGATCAAACATTTAAACCTTCAAATGAATAACAGTAACAAAGACAAATATTATGTATGGGACTTTTTATAACTCTGAAATCAATTGTATTGTGTCCGCAAACACTTACAACTTTTAATTTGAAAAAAAAAATAACATATTGAAGCACCTCAAGGCTTAATCTTATAACTTTAGGAAGCGTAGATTGATTTTGTATTGTTCGTTCGCCCAAATTGTTAAAATATTTTTTCTTATGTTTAACATTTTTTAAATGATTTTAGTATGTTTTATAAGTCTGAACACTGGTGTTATGTTAGTATGGCCTGCAACTACTATTCTAATGTTTGCATCTAATGACACCGTCTTGAATAGACCAATGACTGAAACTGAAATATCTTTACTAAGCAGTCTGGCTTATTTCGGAGGCCTCATAAGTATACTAGTAGGAGGATTTCTTTTGGACAAGCTTGGAAGGAAAAAAAGTGCTATTATTATTGCTATGAGTATAGCGGTGAGTTTTCATTATATTTCTATCACTAAATTAAAATCACAAAGCTTTAAAGAAGAGAACCGAGGAGTGAGCGTCTTCATCTTGAATGGACGGGACCACACCGGCAGCGCCTTAGGATCGCGCTCCTATGCGCGCGATCGGAGCGCACTGGATCATCCAGTATGGACTCGGCTAATAAGAAGGGTGTGAAACTAAACGCGTTTAGGCCAATCTTCAGGCGTTTAAGTAATCAAAGGAAGAGCTGGTTTTGTTCTACGAGCGTGCCTATCTTTACTAATATTATAAAGCGCAAGAGTTCGTTTGTTTGTTTAAACGCGATAATCTCAGGAACTACTGGTCCGATTTAAAAAAATATTTTTTTGTTGGATAGCCCATTTATCGAGGAAGGCTATAGGCTATATAACATCGCGCTACGACTAATAGGAGCGGAGCAGCGACGAGAAATGTTGCAAAAACGGGAAAAATTTACGCATACGAAGTTGCACGGGACAGCTAGTATGCTATAAATTTGTACTCATTTGCAAAATTACATTCCTTCAAATTCGCAGCCTAACCAGCCTAGTCCCGAATGATGACGAGAAGTTTCAGTAATACAATTTTTTATTTTATTTAAGATAACCTGGACGGTCTTAGCCACCACTAAACAAGTAGAAGTCGTTTTGTGCTGCACGTTTTTCTCTGGATGCAGTATTGCTACCTTTTTGGTTGGTGCGAACTACATCAGTGAAATCTGCCAAGAATCCATCCGAGGAACTATGACTGCTTCTAATATGGCTTCCTCTAATATTGGCATGACATTGTTATACTTACTGGGAGGTTACCTGTCTTATAACGTCATGATATATGTTGGCATAACTATGAATGTCATTAGTTTGGCGCCTCTATTGCTATTGAAGGATTCTCCTGTGTATTTGATGAAGATTGGGCAGGAAAAGGTTTTTTTTTTATGTCATAACCGCGTATTGTGGGCCTCACCTAAATCTTTCAAAGATATCAGTTGCCTTGTTTAATAAATTTATTGTCGGCCAAAAAAAACTCTATTTTCGTTTTTTTATTTGACAGAAACAAATGATTTATAATAAATAAAGGAATCGAAAATAAATAACTAACATTTGTTTTAAACAGGAGGCAGCGGAAGCCATAGCTTTCTTCAGGCAACTTAAAGTTGATGATATTCGAGTCATTAGAGAAATAAACGTCATTAAGAGTGCACTGAATCCGGAAATAGATGGTAAGTTGTCAGTAATGTAGGTAACCTTTAATTATTTGACCAAATTAAAAGTTTATTTAATTGTAATACTAGTTTTCGGTCTTTTCTCGGGCCTCAAACTATCTCCAAACCAAATTTCAAGAAAATCGGCTCAGCGATTTAAGGGTCAAAATGTAACAGACAGACAGAATTACTTAACAGATTTAAAATAGGTATTAGTGTGCAAGTTTGGATTTGGCTACACAAAAAAAAAATGTTTTATTGATAGACGGATAACTAAGAAATAGCTTTAATATACAAGCCTATCTACTGGCAAAGCTAACAAATTTCTATAATTAGGTAGTTATTTACTTTTATTTTTTATTACCCGACTGTAAAGAAGGGTTATGTTTTTCGCGCGTATCTTGTATGTATGTATGTATGTAATATTCTTTATTACCTGATATCTCACAATCCACTGAATGGATTTAAACAATTCATACGTCGATAGATTCGTCTTGACCGCCCAAGTGTTCTTAAATATGTGACATTTGAAAAAAACAAACATGGCGGCTGTGAGATGTCAAAATAAAGAGGTGTGAAAAAAAAGTTGTTTTGAATGCTGCAATATGGGTATCAAATTAAAGAGCTCATCTTAAGCATTTCAAAAAGGTATAACATGATTATGACTGTAATACTAAAAAAGTTAGTTAGCAACTATTCTTTTTTCAATTTTCAATACTTGACAATAGCTGTGAAAAGTAAGTTGTTACGTCGGTTACATCCTACAACCACTAAAAAGTATTAAATAAAACTTAAATTATAGAAATAAAAAAACCTGCCTGCACAAAAAACATGGAAACAAGATACCTTACATAATTATATAATTTTATGCAGTCGGAGGCATTAATGAATCTCGATGATCCTAGTAAAGTGCCTCCGACTTGTGCAGGCGGGTTTTTTTATTCTTATAATTTAAGTTTTATTTACCTACAGGCTTTCGCACGCGGCTCCGCTTGCGTGTGTTAGAAGCTTGTACTTGTACAAAGTTTAGCACCTCGACAAAAAAGTATTTTACCAAAATGATTTGCATCACAGCAAATATTATTAATATTGTAAAATTCCCCCCCTCCTCCGTCACGCGAGTACTTGGGCGGTTTCGGGTTAAATGAAGGCCGAAACGGCCCAAGTACTCTGATTAAAAACAAAAACCGATAACCGTTTATATATTGTGTCGTAACTATTTATGTCATATAGCTCTTGAGTGATGTAAGGCTCGTAGCAGACGTATCAACTCTGAAAGGAATCGTCACCGCATTGCCGTTTATGTTACGAATACGATTAGAGTGTGTCGAAGTAGGGAATGACCTGAGTTGATACTCTAATACCTTTCCGAGTTGACATAATATGTGTTAAACCTTAAAGCTGCTTTTTCGTATGTTATTTGGGCCCCTTATAGGTATGTGGTACGTTTTGCAACCAACAAAGTATTGCTGCCTGCATAATAAGCGAAAAACTTCAAAATATTCGTTTTTCACTTTTTGCAATTCAATTCCAATACTATATTTTTTTAGGGTTCAAAAGGAAAAACGAAACCCTTATAGAATCACACGTGTTTTTGTCTGTCCGTCTGTGACGGCCAAACACGCATAACGTAAATATAATAATTTGGAACTTGAGAGCCATTTTTGGGGGGCAAACAAGGAAATAAATGTAAATACATACATATGTACATACATCGGCAATTTCAAAAGTGAGTTTTTGCCTTGTTCCTTTTGCCGGCTTTCATATTGCTTGAATTATTTTCTATATGTAGAATCATGATTTTTCACAAGTGTAGTATTTTGCTTCCTAAGTGAATAAATAATTTTTGATTGATTTTTACGAGTATCAGTTGTCTGCTTTACAGATGGGCTTGTGTGAGTTGTCTGATACAAGTTAAATCTTTCAGAATTGTTTCGATACAGAGATCCCGTTAAAAACAAAAATGTGAAAATTTGTCAACGTTTCGCTAATAACAGAAGTGAAATTTAACTGCAAATTAAGATCTTTTAAAATTCTAAAAATCATACATAGCTCCTATCTTACATGACGTATTTTATTTTTAAATAATGTGTTATTTGCAACTCAATAGAGCGATTTGGCAACTAAGTTTTTTTTAACAAGGAACTAGCAATATGGGTCGCACATTATCATGGCCTGAAATGCTTCGTCTAACCACGTGTAAACTTAATTTGAGAAATTTTGATCCAACTTATACTTGTACTAAAGTATTTTTTTTTAAACGTGAGATTTAAAAATTTACATGCAAAATGAATAACATTTTGCAAGCAAAAAAAAGTCGTGCTACTATTAGACATATGAAGCTGTAAAATGGATCAAATTTTCTCAAATTCACACTCCTCTATAGGCTCTCTCATACGGAGTGTGAATTTGAGAAAATTTGATCCTTCGAAAATCAAATAACATACAAAAATGCATCTGTTATGTAAAATGACTAGTGGTTGATCCAGGATTTTGTTTCAAAAAGGGCTGAAAAAGGCTGACCCGCTGTGGAAACCCAGATTTCAGTTTGGGAAGAGGGACTTGACCTTGCTTAGGGTACGTTT
Source organism: Herminia tarsipennalis (assembly GCA_945859575.2). NCBI lineage: Eukaryota > Metazoa > Arthropoda > Insecta > Lepidoptera > Erebidae > Herminia > Herminia tarsipennalis. Next base: position 17,630,926 of record OX243849.2, on the reverse strand, counting down.
GATCAAGAAAAAGCACACAACACATCAGTGTGTTGTGTGCTTTTTCTTTTTTCTTTTTTTTAGGAGAGCTCACATATTTTTAACCCCTTCTTCCCCTTTTTTATTCTTAACCCCTCTCATTCTTTCTAACAATGATGTAGTCCAAGAGACGGTACTAAATATTTTAGTTTTCTTACACGAACGTCATTTTGATAACCAGTTTACATACCCCTGTTTTGTTTGGAATGCATGCAGTCGTTTTGAAAATGTTTATCAGCAAACGAACAGATGGACAAAAATTCAAAAAAACATAAATTGCTCTTATTTGCTTGTAACACAAAGTAGATAACTTTGTGTAGTCAATATTCGGGAAAACAATTTAAATGTTCCGTAAAATGAAAAATATTTTCCTTTGTTACTTAGGTAGGTACGAGTACGAGTATATGTTGTTTTATTTTTAATTTCAATTTAACTTGAAAAACAACACTTTAACAACCATTTTAATAAACTAAACCGACTTCAAAAAATAACTGAAAATAACGAAATAATACTTTTGTATACATGAAATTAAACTATTTTTTTTTTTTGAGGTCAATGCCAGCACAAATCAACAGTACCTATAACATTTTAAATAAAGAAAATCCGTGTTTAATATCGAGAAATACAAAAAGTTCAACCATCTTTGTCAAAATTTTAGTACAAATTAAATCCTAGAAGTGCTGGCATTAACCTAAAAAAATGTAGGTTGATTTCGTGTTTAAAGAAGTTTTATTATTTTTAGTAATTTATAATTTTTGATTTTTTTTTTTATAAGTGTAATTTGTTACAATAAGCCCGTTACTATTTACCTATCTAAAATTGTGTTACCAATGTACTAATAAAATAGATTTAATAAAAATAAAGCAGTGGACGAATCAGAATGAAAAATATAAACGTCGTGGAACGAGTCAAATCGAACAAGAGATTAGATAGAATTGTTGACTAATTATTAGAAATTAGGTAATTATTCGATTTCTTGTTCAATTTTAATAGACGGGCTGGACAGCGCCAAAATAAGCAAGCATCATTAGTGGAGTAAAGAAAATACCCTTCCGTCAGTCAGCTGGATTTCTTTAGCGTTTGGCGTACAGGACTAATATACTAAAATTAAACTAACGTTTACTAAATTTCAGATCACGGTATGTTCGGTGAAGAATTCGCTCCCCTTTTATACTATAAATAATAAGATCAAAGTCACAAAAAAATAAACAGTGAAATCTGGATATTTGTATGTTTTAGAAATAATACCGGAGAGTGAAAAATTGAACCCTGATTCACCAATTCAAACTGTAAAATTATCTTTTTGGAAATTCATGAGTAAGTATTTATCCAAATAAATATTTTTTAAATTTAATTTAATAATATTTAATTTTTGTAGCTTACAAAAGTATGTTTTTTCGTTTTTATTTAAACTATTATCAATATTCAATTTTAAATTCTTTAGCAGTTTAGAAACGTTTGTTTGAAAATACTATAAGTTGTAAACTGAATTCTCTATTTTTTTTATACCACTGATCTACTAATAAACATTTGGAAGTTGGTGCCAAATAAAAAACAAAAACTACTATGTCTTGGCGGCAACTCCAAAATGTTTATTTATCTTTTGTTGTTGTATATTATTTTATGCTTTTTAGTTATCTTGTATTTATTTTTGAAGTCGGTAGTATTTTTTGATATAACATTTTATTTGTATAATGAACAAGCTTATTATTTGATGTTTCTAGAAGTTTTATTTTTTATTTATTCAGAAATTCGGCCTCAATATTTTCATATTTTTTTCATTCAATGTTATTGAAATTTTAAGGAATGTAGTAATAGAGACTCTCCTCCGAATTGTGCGACGTGCAAACGTTTCAAACGAAAATGTGACCATCAAACTGGGGATGCAAACTGTCCAGCACGTAAACACGCAGAGGATAGATATATTAACTCAATTAACTATGAAACTGCATAACGCTTCATTAACATTTGTTTTAAATATCTTTATGTTTTGCTAGTTTGTTAATTATTGTAGTTAGTATTCACTAGTCTATATTATATTCATTTCTGACATAAATTATCTATTTCTGACATAAATTTTGTAAGCGCAGCAATATCAAAATAAATATGACTAACCTTGTAAGTGACATACTTATTCGTAACGTAAATTTTTGCCTATTCAAACGATGTGAAATATTTCTTATGTTATTTTTTAAACGCTACATTAAGCAATAAATTGTACATAATATTATAATCACATATCAAGAGCAACTATAGTGAGCATACACAGACAAAAAACTGCTAATTTTAAAATTATATTGTACTTTTTTGTAATTTAGATCAGGTACAGTACTCCCAAATTAATAATGCACATGCAGATCTTCGCTAATTGTCGTATTCCCGGAAACACTCGAATCATGGAATCGTAAGAGCCCTAAACAAGGCATTTGCATTTTGCACCTTGTTTAAAAGAGATAGGAGTCAATATCATGTGTGCACAATCGAAAACAAATCGGGCGTTCGGCAGCTGTCGCCGGTCAGCGAAATGTCTGTCAGTCGTCTTTATATATTGGTAGTGACTGCACGTGTTCTCTATTTGTGGAAATATATAGAGCTGCTATTACACACCCTTCTTGGTAAATATAATTTCAACATTAATTAGCTTATTCAGATTTAAATAGTATATTTTGAAAAAAGGAAAATAAATAACATATTTCACGTTTTTTTAATATTAAAAAAATAAAATACCTACATTAAATACATATTAAGTACTAGAAAAACATTTAAAAAATGAGATTTATTTAAATTAAATAAATAGATAAACATGCATAAAAAATATATACCTAACTCTGCCCATGCCATTTTCTTTCAGACGAATTCTTCCAAAATGGATAAATTTAAACGTGGAAAACCGCTTAATTCACAAGCACGGCAAATGGTATTTAATGTGTACCTTTATTTCTTAAATGAAGCCAATGTTTTCAACAGAGACCATGATGGTTATTTTAAAAAAATTCAAGACCGTGTTACAAAAGCTACAGGAATTTCGCGACGAACTTTGAGTAATATCTTAAACGAAAAAAAACATAATCAATCAAAGAAATTTTCTACACCGAAAAAAGGAAGACCTAAAAGTAGATTTCGGCTGGTACTTGATGATTTCGACTACTGTGTTATTCGTAATATGATATACAATTTTCAATTGACGCTGAAAGAACTCCCAACTGTAAATAATTTAAGAATAAAGTTGATCGAAGCTATTAATTTCAAAGGCTGTGCCGAGACTTTAAGGTTGATCTTGAAAGACATGGGGTTTAGGTTTCTGAAAACTGATAATAACAGACAATTACTTATGGAAAAACATGATATACGCCTAAAAAGGATCAAATATCTCAGAGAAATACAACAGCTGAGGAGTTCTGGTAGAAACATAGTATTTATGGACGAGTCGTATGTGCACACATCACATACTAAGGGTAAAACTTGGCAAGATAGCAACAAAAAAGGTATCAAACAACCCATTTCCAAAGGAGAGCGAATAATTATTGTACACGCAGGCAATGAAAAAGGCTTCGTCCCAGGGGCTCTAATGTTACATAAATGTGTCGACTCAGAAGGTGACTATCATAAAGAAATAAACGCGGAACGTTATCAAACTTGGCTACGCAATCAATTGATTCCCAACTTGCCTCCTAATAGTGTGTTGGTAATAGACAACGCCCCATATCATAATAAGCTGTCTGTGAAACCACCAAACTCAAACACATCTAAACCACAAATGACAGCTTGGTTACAACAACACAACATTCCGCATGACCCAAAGAAACTGAAACCCGATTTGTATAAAATTATACAAAGATACAAAGAAAATTACACAGAATTTGCCATTGACCGTATAATGGAGGAACATGGGCATAAAATTATACGATTGCCACCATATCATCCCGATTTTAACCCTATTGAAAATATTTGGTCCCAAATAAAGCAACACGTGGCCAAGAGAAATATTGCAATGACTGTGACGTCAGTTAAAGATGCTATATTAGAAAAAATCAATAAAATAGGACCAGAAGAATGGAAAAAAGTTTCTGATCATGCGGTTCAATGCGAAGATGAATATAGAAAATTTGAGCCAAGAATCGATAGTTATTCCGATAAACTGATTATTTACACAGGTGATAGCAGTGAGGAAAGTGTAAATGAACAAGAGCATAATGAAACTTCTGATGAATCTGCGATGTCGGGAATAGAGGTCTTCCTCGATTCTGATTAATTTTTTTATAATTGTATTATTTTTCTGGAATGATTAGTGCTGTAAACAAATTTGAACTGAGATTTTGATTATATTTTATGTAAACCTCTATTTGAAAACGTTTTTTTCTCCTTCTAATAAAACCTTATGTTATTTAAACCTTTTCCTCCATAATTACACCAACTTCGGTAAGACACTTGAAAACTAATCACTCCAACAATGATTGTAGCGTTTTCGCTATTTACTTACATGGAATTATCGAATCAAATTTCGTTACAGGTAAATCAAATCTGTTTTAGCACAAAACACATAATATATAAAATTAGGCATAGAGAAATTGCTCTTAACCACTCTATATAAATATCGTCTTTCGACGCTCGGGTAATACGACCGTTGCCGAACAATGACGAAGATTTCCGAAGATTTCTATGCGCATTATTACTTTTGGAGTACTGTATAGTATAGTACGTATACGTGTAAATAAGACATTTTATTTTGTTCATTTTCTTTTCTGTTTGTGAAAATAGATAGATATTTGTATTAAGTGTTATAATAGAAACACAGGTTTATATTTAATCTACTCGAGATATGGCTATCTTGTAATTGATTAGGCTCACCTACTATTTGTAACTTAAAATATAGCTCAATATATTTTCTAATTTTCTTGGCTTAATACCATTATATCATTAGGTTGTGGGTTCGATTCCCACTCAGGACAAACCTTTGTGTGAGCAACACAATAGTTTATTCTGTGTCTGGGTGTAATTTATTTATAATAAATATATATTTATAAATATATAATATACATATTAAGTATGTTTATCAGTTGTCTGGTTGCCATAGTACAGGCTCTGCCTAGTTTGGGATCAGATGACCGAGTGTGGGTTGTCGTAAGATGTTATTAGTTAGATGTTATTATATATTTACTGCCATTGTATGCTTTTTGTGTGTTAAAGTTTTTCTTAATAAACATTATTATTATTATTATTATTATTATTATTATTCATAGACGCAATAAAACTAGTTAACAGAAATTTATTTAGGGCCTTTGCCAAAATTATTTCGCATGTGAATGTAGTTCGGAAGACAACACATTAATTAAGTAACTTGTAGCTGATCTGATGATGAAGAAGAATTTCGAAAAAAACGCCATGTATTTGAAAAATAATAAATTCTAATGTATTTTAATCGTGTTATTTCGCTTTTTTTAAAACTATATTATTTGTGCAGAAAAATTGATTAATTTTGTAATTATATGTAGTCACTAGGAATATGCCTTAAAACGCATTTCAGGAATTGTGCCTAGTTATTATGAATAATATATATCAAGTCTTAGGTAATGTAACAAAATGGGTATATTTCATTCGAAACGAGTAGATACGCAAATATTTGTTATTTGATACGGAGTATTTGAAGATGGAGACAAAAACCAATGACAATACAAGAAAATCAAAACGGTCGATTTCATTATTTTTTGTAATTTTTCTTTTCTAAGGTCGCCGGTTCATGTCCCACCCTGAGACGAATTTTTCCTTCATACATTTAAATTTATATGTTTAAATTATTTTTTTTTTCTAAGGTCGCCGGTTCAAGTCCCACCCTGAGCCGAATTTTTCCTCCATACATTTAAATTCATATGTGTAAAATTAGCATAAAAATGGTCTCAGGTAATACACTAAGCTCGCGGGTTCAGGTCAACCCGCGAGCATCCAGCTACGGCACCATGGTAGGTGCATAACTGATAACATATCCTATCCGCTGCTGAAATTTGACCACACCTTTCTGTAACAATCTGTATACTAGATTTCGCGCGCGGCTCTACCCGTTTGGATGTCGGTTATCGCGATAAAACTTATTTTATGTCTGTCCCCGGGACTCAAACTATCTCCATACCAAATTTCATATAAATCGGTTAAGCGGTTTTAGACAAAGTTACTTTCGTATGGATAGACTGCACTATTAAGGGTAGATTACGCAAAACAGGGTTCCGCTATCTCAAATATTTTTATAGAAAACCTAAATTAGGAAACGAAAAAAATTGTGTCACTAGTCTATGAGTTTTTCTAGTAGATAAAATAAAGATATTTAAGGATATGTCTAAATATGATCCCGCAAATCTTGAAGTTGCGGAAAAATACAAAAACGAGCACTTTCGTATTGTCATAGTCATGGCGTTCGTAATCTAACATATGTACGAACGAATATTCTACTTTATTTTGACCTGCGCTCCTGCGCACTGTGAAGTAAAGTTGTGTGCGGAAGAGTGAGGCCGGCGATCGTGTCGCTGTGTACGTAGCGCTAAATAAATAATTCTCTCAGTGTAATTCCCCCTTAAAGGAAGGCAGTCGTTATCTACATCCCTTTATCCTGAACGTTATTTTACAGAAAAGTCCAAATCAACTCGCCGAGCATTACTTGTGATAAATTTAGTGATGACTTTTGCCCTCTGGCAAGGCTTATACCAGATCGATGTGAATGTGGAGACACTTTTCTTAGAGGCTATACCTATCATACCTCCTATGACATGCGGTGTTATAATGGCGGGAATAATAGTAATCGCTGGAATTATAGCGGCTTACTTGACAGACGTAGCTGGACGACGGGTAAGACACGTTGATTTATTTTTATTTTTAACTGACTTCAAAAAAGAAGGAGGTTCTCGATTCGGATGTTTATATTAATTTTATGTTTTTTCAAAAACATTTTGCACACTAGTAGTTTTTATGTTTGATTAGGCACCACCTTGAAAGTGTTTTTTTGTTGGTAACTATTGGACTTCATTCGCGACAGACGTGTCTTTGTTAGCAATGCAATATTTTTAAATAATTAAGTTTACGTGTTAAATTAAAACTATACCGCGGCGTCAGTGAAATTAAGTGTGTCGCCAATGATTATCTACTATTTACATATACAGCAATTATGAAACATCGTAACCATTATAGCTAAAATTGTGTTTTTGTGTTAGTGATGTCTAACCAGGAATTTAGCCCGTTTGGACGTAATCAAACAGCAATGAGCAGCCACCCGCCGACGCCAACTCGGCAAGGTCACTCTCGAGACGAAAAGCAAACTCTGCCCACGGAAGTAGTACCTACTTCGGAGATCCAGAGATGGATGGGGTCTATTGACACCCTTTTGAATGAAGTGTGTTCTATAGTCTCCGAGGGAAAAATGAACTCGGACCAGAAGCTCCGAGTCACTAATCTTTGTCGCAAAGTCACGAGTGGGACATCCCAGATGGCTGTTCTATACCAAGCGCTAAAACAAAAGACTATGCAAGCGCATGCGACCATTCAGCACCTAGAGGAACAGCTCGAAGTAGAAAATTCTCTTCGGCAGTTTAAAGAAGTCATTGAAAATAAGATAAATCTAGTACAAAACAATTCTTTTGCTGACATGGTAAAAAAAGGTGCCGATAGCTTTATTCGTCCTAATAACTGGAGCTCTGTGGCCATATATCCCAACGATAAGACGAAAACGAGTGATGACACTAAATCTCTCGTGCAAAAAATTATTTCACCCGAGGAACTGAAACTACGCATTCGTGGCCTGAAGAAAGTAAGGAATGGAGGCGTTCTTATTAGTACCGAGTGTAAAGGAGATATTGAAAAGTTAAAGAAGTCAGAGAAATTTGCTTGTTCCGGCCTGACTGTAGAAGAACCAACGAAACGCCGCCCTAGGATCGCTATCATAGGTGTCCCTGTAGCCCTCAGTGAAAAAGATGTTTATGATTGTTTATACGACCAAAACATTGCTGAGAAGTTTCCAACTGAAACACGCGAGTCCTTTTTGAAGACTATCAGATTGAGTCACAAATCTGGCAAGAAAAACTTCTTGACCTGTAACTATATATTAGAAGTTCCTGCCAATATTCGAAAAGCGCTCATCAATCAAGGACGTATTTTTATAAATTGGACGTCATGCCCTGTTAGAGACTTCACATTAGTCACCAGGTGTTTTAATTGCCAGCAGTTTGGACACGCAGCCAAGTTCTGCCGAGAATCCAGCCCGACTTGTAACCACTGCGGAAATCTGGGTCATTCCTCTAAGGAATGTAGTAATAGAGACTCTCCTCCGAATTGTGCGACGTGCAAACGTTTCAAATGAAAATGTGACCATCAAACTGGGGATGCAAACTGTCCAGCACGTAAACACGCAGAGGATAATTATATTAACTCAATTAACTATGAAACTGCATAACGCTTCATTAACATTTGTTTTAAATATCTTTATGTTTTGCTAGTTTGTAAATTATTGTAGTTAGTATTCACTAGTCTATATTATATTCATTAAAATTATCTATTTCTGACATAAATTTTGTAAGCGCAGCAATATCAAAATAAATATGACTAACCTTGTAAGTGACATACTTATTCGTAACGTAAATTTTTGCCTATTCAAACAATGTGAAATATTTCTTATGTTATTTTATAAACGCTACATTAAGCAATAAATTGTACATAATAATAATAATATCACATATCAAGAGCAACTATAGTGAGCATACACAGACAATAAACTGCTAATTTTAAAATGATATTTTACTTTTTTGTAATATAATAGATTAGGTATAGTATAGTACGTATACGTGTAAATATGACATTTTATTTTGTTCATTTTCTTTTCTGTTTGTGAAAATAGATAGATATTTGTATTAAGTGTTATAATAGACACACAGGTTTATATTTAATCTACTCGAGATATGGCTATCTTGTAATTGATTAGGCTCACCTACTATTTGTAACTTAAAATATAGCTCAATATATTTTCTAATTTTCTTTTAAGGCTTAATACTTTTATTATATCATTAGGTTGTGGGTTCGATTCCCACTCAGGACAAACCATTGTGTGAGCAACACAATAGTTTATTCTGTGTCTGGGTGTAATTTATTTATAATAAATATATATTTATAAATATATAATATACATATTAAGTATGTTTATCAGTTGTCTGGTTGCCATAGTACAGGCTCTGCCTAGTTTGGGATCAGATGACCGAGTGTGGGTTGTCGTAAGATGTTATTAGTTAGATGTTATTATATATTTACTGCCATTGTATGCTTTTTTGTGTGTTAAAGTTTTTCTTAATAAATATTATTATTATTAAATATTATTATTATTTTCTTAATAAATATTATTATTATATTATATATTATTATTATTTTTTGCTTTTTAGTTACCTTGTATTTATTTTTAAAAGAGAATTTATTATATTATTATTTAGGTGTCAACGCTGGCTATAAAAAAAAAGTCATTTTGCAAACAAGTACGTGTAGTAATATCTTAAAAAAATCAGAGAAATCAAAGTTTTTCATTAAATAGTGGTTTCAAATAGGAAATTAGTATATCTATTATGAGATTTTGCAACTTTTAATAGGACACGGGAGGATTTTAAAAGGAAATGAAATAAAATGGAACACTACATTATCCTATTCTATGTAATATTCATTTAGAACTAGCTTTCGACTGCAGTTCCGGTCGCGTGGATGTCAGTTTTCGCGATAAAAACTATCTTATGTCAAACTATGTCCTCACCAAATTTCATATAAATGGGTTCAGTGGTTTAGGCGTGATTTGCCAAACTTCTTGGCAGTATATGATTAGGTATAAATGAGACAAAAGATGTAGTATAGTCTGGTTATAATTATCCAAAGGTGCATCTTATATACTAACGACTTCGTGTTGATAACAGATAGTAGAAACATTTAATAGATACTGAACGTGCGATAAGGAACATAAGATTGTGATGTAGATTGTAGATACAGCACAAAGATATTGTACTGTAACAGTACACCCCCCTTTAAAAAAAATTTATGGTAATAGTGTTTACAATATAAATTTGACCTAGACCTTACCAGTTATTTGCTGAAGTATATAAATAATAATGCTATTGTACGCGGTGGAATTTGATGACGCCTGTTGTGGTGTGATTTGCTGACGTCTGTAATTTTGACTTAGCTGTTGCACGAGTGTTTATTATTTTTTTCCGTTAAACTCTTCATTCTTCTGTCCAGTGTTTTCATTATGCCGTAAATTAGGATCACGGCGATTGTTAAAATAATCTGTCCCATTGCAACATTTCTTGTCCACCGTAAGTCCTCCTGGATCAGGTTACGGAGTTGGTCAGTAGGTATATATTGGGCATTCAAGAACAGTTTAACACGACTCCCCGCTCACTACGTTCGCTGTCGTGTAAAACTGTTCTTGAATGCCCAATACGTAATACAAAAATCTTGTAAAACTGTTCTTGAATGCTCAATACGTAATACAAAAATCTGGCATGTTAAAAGACTTTCTTGTCTGTTCGTCATAGAAACATAAACTGTAATAAGTTCATAAGATTCATATGCGGCCCTGAAAAGGGCCGTTTGTTGAATCACGCTTAAGTTATAAGATCTGCATACACAAGTCTTAAATTCAGGACAGATTGTCTCATGTCTCTCCACGTATACTCATTTTCGTGACCAGATTGGCTCGAGGACACCTGAACTATAAGATACTGTGTACAGACTCATATCTTTGATGCGACTATGATTCGTATGGTGGCCCTAAAAAGAACCTTTTTTTAAATCACGCTAAGTCATAAGTTACTGTATACATTAAACTAAAATTTAGAACAGATTGTTTCATGTCTCTCCACAAAATATTTTTTTCTGTGACCAGGTTGGTTCGAGGACATCTAAATTTTAATTTAAATCAGTAATTTAAAATTCAGGACAGATTGTCTCATGTCTCTCCACGTACTTAGGCATTACGTTAACACGTATACTCATTTTCGTGACCAGATTGGCTCGAGGACACCTGAACTATAAGATACTGTGTACAGACTCATATCTTTGATGCGACTATGATTCGTATGGTGGCCCTAAAAAGAACCTTTTTTTAAATCACGCTAAGTCATAAGTTACTGTATACATTAAACTAAAATTTAGAACAGATTGTTTCATGTCTCTCCACAAAATATTTTTTTCTGTGACCAGGTTGGTTCGAGGACAATATATACCTACTTTGGTCCGCTTCGTTTTGATTGAGGCAATTGTCCGTATTGTATGTTATCTGGTCCTTAGAACTTTGATTTCCCATTTTAGATGTCTTGTTGTTACGAGTAGTTGTGAATTAATGGTATATGTTAAGATCTATGTTAATATATATACGAATAGCTTGCTTATATCAGCGATTTTTTATAGACGTACTACTGGCTTTACTTTACGTCCCGATCGTGTAGTGTACGTGTGTGAATGCCTGTCGCAATCCTTTGAATCTGGCACGTAGTTTGATTCGTCATTGATCATGAAAGCTGGTTTCAATCTATCAATTGATATCACTGTCTCTTTATCCCTAATTCTAATGCAAAATGTTTTATCTGTTTTACTAATTACTGGGTAGGGTCCTTCATACGGCGGTGTCAGGGCTTTCTTAATTCTATCACACCGAACAAATACGTGTGAGCATTCTTTGAGTTCGGGATGCACAAATATAGCTTGATTGTGTTTTTTTCTTTTCGGAATTGATGTCATTTGTGTGATGTCCTTTTGAATTGGTTTTACAAACTCTTCGTACGTTGATAACTGTGCTGCTTATGACTCAAAAAATCCTCCAGGGAGTCGTATTGGCGTTCCATATGTCATCTCTGCTGAACTATAACCTGTGTCTTCTCGCAAGCTACTCCGCAACCCGAGTAAAACTGTTGGAATTTCTTTTAAACAATTTTCGTTGGATTCTCTTGTCATTAACGCCGCCTTTAAAGTTCTATGAAATCTCTCTATCATTCCATTGGATTGTGGATGATAAGGTGTTGTCCTAATTTTATGTATTCCCAAAAATTGTGAGAGTGACTCAAATATTCTTGATTCAAACTGTCGGCCTTGATCCGTAGTAATGCGCAATGGACATCCAAAACGAGTAATCCATCCTTCGAAAAGTGTCTTGGCTACTGTTTCTGCAGTTATATCTTCTACCGGAAATATTTCGGGCAATGACGTACAACGATCTATGATTGTGATTAAATATCTCTTCCCTTGTGAAATCGGAAGTGGTCCGACGATGTCAATATGTAAATGTTCAAAACGTTGCGCTGTCATAAATGTACCAGGAGGTGATATCGTATGTCGTTGTATTTTTGATTTTTGGCAGGCTATACATGATCTACACCAATTATTGATATCTTTGTTCATATACGGCCATAAATACCTTTGGGTTATCATTTTTCTCGTAGTTCTTTTTCCTGGATGGCTCATACCATGAATGGTATCGAAAATTTGTTTGCGAAAATGCTTTGGTAAGTAGGGGCGGCTTTTTCCAGTAGACGTGTCGCAGGTGATGTTTATTGTGGAACCCGGAAGCGTAATGTTTTTGAATTTTAATCTTTTATTGTCATGTAATTTACTTAGTTCATTATCTGTTGATTGTCATTTTTCCAATTCAGCGTAATCGATAGGTGATGGCACGTATATTTCCTCTATTCGAGATGAGGCATCGGCGGTAATATTGTCACGTCCGCTTATGTGTTGAATGATGGTACTGTATTGTGATGTTACTTAAAGCCTTACTGCGATCGCCAACCCGCTCGCCAAGCGTGGCGATTATGGCAATTACCCCCAGGATCTACGAACCAGTAGGTTCTACTGTGGAGACCCGTGCCCAGCAGTGGGCCATCATATGGGTTGATATGACTGTATTGTGAAATGAAATCTAACTGCCGGACCCGTCGCGGTGTATCGTTTGATGATGGTTTTTGGGAGAATGCGTATGTCAAAGGTCGGTGATCCGTAAATATTGTAAATTCTCTTCCCTCGATTAATCTGTGAAAATGTTTGACGGCCATGTATATTCCTAACAGCTCTCTGTCAAACGTAGAATATTTTTGTTGAGTTTCGCTCAATTTTTGTGAAAAAAATCCTAATGGTTCCCAATTGCGTCCGGATTTTTGTTGTAAAACTCCACCAACGCAAGTAGCACTAGCGTCGGTCATGAGCGCTAGTGATGCGTTGCGGGAAGGATGCGCTGTTAACACTGCGTTTTTCATGCTTTCCTTGCATTTTTCGTAAGCTTTGTCTGCTTCCGTTGTCCAAGGAACAGGTGAATTATCGTTCTTTTTTGAACCATGTAGATATTCGTTTAAAATTCTTTGATTTTCCGCTGCGCGTGGAATATTACTTCTGTAGAAATTGACCATGCCCAAAAATCTTCTTAATTCTTGAATTGTTTTCGGTTTGGGAAATTCCATGATTGCTTTGTAATTTTCTTCGGTAGGGTGTATTCCTTGGCTCGTTATATGATAACCTAAGAAATCTATTTCCCTTCTGAGAAATTCGAATTTTTCGAGATTAATGGTTATTCCATTCTCGTGTAAACGTTTAAAAACCTTTTCTAAATGCTGATAATGCAAATCTTCGTTGTCCGATGCGATGAGACAGTCGTCTACAAATATAAATACGAAGTTTAAATCTCTAAATAAGGAATCCATGAATCGTTGAAATGTTTGTGCCGCATTGCGTAATCCGAAAGGCATTCTTAAGTACTCAAAAAGTCCAAAAGGTGTGATGATGGCTGTTTTTTCTATATCTTTAACAGGAATACAATGGTATGCTTTACGTATATCTATCTTGCTTAGTATCTTCTTATTTTCTAATATGTATGTAAAGTCAGTTAATCTTGGTAGTGGGTATTTGTCCGGTACTGTCGTGCTATTGAGCATTCGATAGTCTCCGCACGGTCTCCATTCGCCATTTTTCTTTTTTACCATATGTAATGGGCTTGCCCATGGGCTATCTGACGGTCGGCAAATTCCGAGTTCTATCATATTTTGAAATTCCTTTTTGGCTATGTCGTATTTTTCTGGACGTAATGGTCTTGCCCGAGCTGCGACGGGTGGTCCTGTAGTGATAATGTGATGTTCAATCTTATGTTTGGGCGCATTGCGGAGAGAGGACCCTTTCGTGATGTCTTCGTATTTGTTTAAAAGTTGCGTAATACGTGGATTCGTTCCCACTGCGATAGTACGAATTGTTTGTTGTGTCGCTTTTTCCGAAGTTACATGCGTTGTCAGCTCTGTAACTTTGTCGATAAGTTTGCGACCTGCTATGTCGACTAATAGTTTATAGTGCTCTAGAAAATCTGCTCCAATTATTGGTTGTGTAACATCGGCGATTAAAAATTCCATTTATAACATCGTTGCAGTCCTAAATTCAAGGTAAGCGTCTTCTCGCCGTAAGTCCTAATTTTAGTCCCATTTGCAGCGTATAGTGTGTATTGTTCATTTTGTAAAATTGAATGTCTCTGTTGCTTGCTAATGACTGAAATATTTGCGCCCGTGTCAATCAAAAACTTCATACCACTTTTTCGGTCGGTAATGGTGAGGCGATTGGATGGGTGGATTGCACAGAGTTTCGCCGTTGTCTGTGCTCTTATTCGTTTCCCTGGTTCCGTACGTAAGTCATTGGTTTCCAACCGCATGGTTTAATGCAGTTCTTTGCATATTTTCCGAATCTTTCGTGGTAGTAACAAAATCGATTTGCTCCTCTATAGTTTGTTCTCGGCCTCATAATCGGGAATTGTTGACGTTTCTTGAAATGATTGTGCGTGTTGGGTCGATAGCCATATTGACCTTGCTGAATTGCGTCAATATCTATCTGTAATTTTGCTAGCTGGGCTAAAATGCATGCTGTATTGTTGTCGTTTGAAGTGTCGTTGCTAACAGCTGATATTTCGGTTACTTTTGAATTCATTATTATTTTGTCTGCAATTTGGCTCAGTTTGTCAATTTCCATGTCTTCCGTAACTGCTAGAACCGTAGTAACTGATGTTGGTAAAAGCCTGAACCATAGTAGTTTAATTGTTTCGTCACTGATTTTTCCTCTCCCAAGGACTCGCATTTGACGTAATAACTGCGAAGGTTTTTGATCACCGAGTTCTGTCTCTGATATTAATTTTTGAAACTGTCGCTGTTCTGTTTCTTCGTAACAATCAATTAAACGTTCCTTGATGTTTTTGTATTTATCTGTAGTCGGTGGTGAAGTGATTAGGTCACTAACTTGTAGTATTTCTTCCTTGGATAACTTTGCTATTACTGTACAGTATTTGTATTCGTCTCCTTGCTTCTGTGGTGCTAATATGGCTTCTAGTTGCGTGAACCATAATCTTGGTTGGTCTTTCCAAAATTCCGGAATGCGGGATAAAACCGAGGTGCCAGCAGCTACTTCAAGTGTTCCTTGCTGATTTATGTTCGCCTTGCACGGTGATTGTGCCATGTTTCTTGCTGCGTATTCGTTCGTCGGGGTCAACAATTTGCCAAACTTCTTGGCAGTATATGATTAGGTATAAATGAGACAAAAGATGTAGTATAGTCTGGTTATAATTATCCAAAGGTGCATCTTATATACTAACGACTTCGTGTTGATAACAGATAGTAGAAACATTTAATAGATACTGAACGTGCGATAAGGAACATAAGATTGTGATGTAGATTGTAGATACAGCACAAAGATATTGTACTGTAACACGTGACAAAGTTGTTTCCATTTTTATAAATATTAGTATTGATTGTATGTTGTTAAGAGCACCATGTTCCCTCATCATTCCACCTCCTTTAATTCTAATCGAAAATCTCTTTTGATTTTTTTTTCTAGCCCCTAATGATTTACGGATCCATCGCTACTGGGATCTGCTGTGTGATATTAGGTACACAATTCCACCTTCATTGGGGTCCCAGCTGGATGACTTCTGTATTACTAGTCGTGTATCCCGTGACATACACGATTGGAGCTGGGACAGTGCCAACGGTGGTAATTCCAGAGGTGTTTCTCCCAGAGGTAGGCTTAAAATCAAGGGTTCAAAATCATTATTTCCATCATTCTCTCTCTCTCTCTGATAAATTTGCGTTTGGAATCCCAGCGCACGAGGCGTGTTTTCTCTTTTTTATATCAAATTATTAAACAAATGTCTTTTCATTATTACATTTGCTTTTCATCGGAGAAAACAATTTAAGTAATTTTTATAGGCATTTCTTGCCAAAATGAAATGACGCTTCTGGCCCCGGTTTGGCTACGGAAGTCTCGGGTTCGATTCCTGAGTCTGGATTCAAATTTTTCTATCTTTCAAAAATGCAATGATTGTATTTGAAAACAATTTAAAACTCAATCATATCATCATTGCTTATTATGTATCCATGATCATCGTAAATACCTTGTTATTTTTTTCTATATTATGAATGATCACCCCTCCCTCCTCTCCCCTCGACTGAAAGAGCAGCTTTTAACCTATAAAGCATTCCCAAACCAGCCATATTCGCTGAGTTATTCGCTGAAAATTAAATAGGTATGTATACTGACATGCTGTCAACAACAATTTTGTTATAAATGTTGATAAACTTTCGCAATTTGTACACATTATGAAAATATATATATTACGGGTCTTAATCGCGTGAATAATTTAAGGTAAGAGACCCGTATTAAATATATTTTCATAACGATTTTGTTGATGTCGATCCACGTGATAAATGTTTGTTAACAAATATGACATAAACAATCGTAGTACAACCTGTTTCTAAACTAAACGACACTTTGTTGCAGGTTAGGGACGTCCTCACAACGGTCTGCATCGAAGGTATGATCCTGTGGTGCGCCATCTCCCTTTATGCCTTCAACCCTATCCTCAATGCTATCGGTTGGGGACCAGTCTTCTATATATTTTCCATTATGAGCTTTGTGACAGCTTCCCTTAGTTTCTTTTTTTTACCGGAGACCAAAGGCTTGACAGTTGAAGAAATACAACCACTATTCCAAAAGAAGAATTATAGAGACTGTTGTTGAAAGAAATGTTTAAATAATGATTTATGAATGAATAATAAAGTTTTTATACTTCGTACTTTTGTTACCCTCTAATCGGACATATAGATTGTAATTAATTACAAATCAAGTAGAAATATTTTTATATATTTAAAAACTTTATACACAGTTTTAGTTCAAAGGCAAACTTAATGCTGAAAGCATTCTCTACCAGTCAACCTTAGGGTGATGTAGAGATAAAAATGAAAGTAGGTGCAGTAAACTTGTTGGCAGTTAAACTCTTTCTTTTTCTTTTTTTTTTTTTTTTTTTTTTTAAAGACTACTCCCGCACTAGGGTACAAGCCCTGTGTCGCGGGGGACTTTACAAACATACAAGTCACGGACACAAAGTACAATCGGCCTACTCGGCGGTCGTACACCCTTATGGCTATAATGGCTTGCGAGAAACGTTCGCTCTCTACGTAAGCGCACTCACACAGGCACATCTGCGCCTTATCGGATGCAAGGAGGCGGGGTCCTTGTTTTTTTTAGTGCATTGCGTTGTTGTTGTGCATATTTCGAGCCGATTAGACAGTTGTAAATACATACTAATAAAGGATTGTGACTTTTGTAGTAAGCGCGCTTTTTGCAGTTGCGCGAAATAGCAATGAATTATTTTATTGTAATACATACAAATCTACATTAATATTATAAATAGTTTATTTATATATTTATTCGTTTGTGTTGTTGAAATTGTAAAGAGGTAGTTTAAAGCTTGGAGAGGAATATAGTATATTTTGCCTCAATACTATTATACATATGGAATTGTGGACGGAGGTACGGGAAACTGTTAGCTTTTAATATTTTTATGAATTACGTTTTGATTTTTAATCTATCTTTTCAAAAAATATGAGTTAGTAGAGAGGTTTAAAACTAGTGCCTGTAATTTATGAACTAGAACCTATTTTCGATGTTTTATATTGTGCGTATGTTTTAGTATGATTCTGTTAAGTAGGATTATCGTAATTATTTAATATAATTTTTGTAAAATTATTTTGCATTTTTGATACATATCCGTACTAATATTATAAATGCGAAAGTAACTCTGTCTGTCTGGCTGTCTGTTAGGCTTTCACGCTCAAACTGCTATACCGATTTAGATGAAATTTGGTATAGAGATAGTTTGAGTCCCTGGGACATCCACGCGGGCGGAGCCGCGGGCTTAAGCTAGTAATATATGTTTCAATAATGCGAAATGATCGTTTTGTAACAAATATGTTACAAAACGATCATAAATATTTTTCAAATATGAATTTAAGTTATTTACGTCTTCATTTTGGCTTGCCCCACGTAAGTATTCAAGAGGTAATTTGATGCAACTATGAGTTCTATGATTAATCTATACTTATATTTTTTGAGAGTTTGTTTGTATGTTTGAACACGATAATCTCGGGAACTATTGGGTCAAATTGAAAAAAATATGTTACTGTTGGATAGCCTATTTATCGAGGAAGGCTATAGGCTATATAACATCACGCTACAATCAATAGGAGCAGAGCAGCTATGTAAAATGTTGAAAAACGAGGAAAATTTAAGCTGACGGAGTTTGCTGGTCTTCGTCTGCTTCAGACAGCTAGTATGCTATATATAGTTGTTCCCAGTGACTTTGCTCGCGTATATCTTGATTCGAGTGATAAGAATCCTACATCCTTCACCTGTTTTAAAACCTATATTATTTTGTAAGTTCTCTGTTATAAGTATTTTATCTAAATTTAATTTCAAATAATCATTGGATTGATTTAACGAAATAAAGATATTTGAAATTTAAAATTTAAATCGGGCTAGTAGTTTCAGGGTTAACCTCTACATACAACTTTAACTCTTTAATATTAATAGTATGTATAATTTTAATTCAGCAAGTTATATTTAATTTTTAACCACTAATTATTTTAATAGAAATAAATGTATTACCTACCTGGAATGAGGGCAAGAAATAAGGAAACGAGTAAATTGTTTTATTAATTTTATGGATCAGTCAAACAATTCCATTACACATTTAGTACTTAATTATACTTTAAATTGTGGATGAGGTATGCAAACTAAAACAATAACGATATATTTTTAATATTAAATTATTATTTTACCATGCTATATAGTCATCAAAGTGCTTAATTACCAATTACTTTATCAATAAATATTATAGTAATAACGTCTTAGTTAGTGATAATAGTCAGTTTCATTAAATTTTTAAATTTACTGCCTCTGTGGCGCGGTGGGAGTGTATCCGACTGCTACGCAAGAGGTCGTGGGTTCGATTCCCACACGGGACACCAATTTGTGTAATCCACAAATTGTTGTTCCGAGTCTGGGTGTACTTTGTGTCCGTGACTTGTATGTTTGTTAAGACCCCGCGACACAGGGCTTGTACCCACGACTGCGGGAGTCGTCTTTTTCAAATTAAGTAACAATGTATAAATTAATGTATTATCTCAGATGCTAGCTTACATTTATTACAGTAAAATAACCAATAAGTTTAATTTAGAATACATTTTAAAATAATTACAAACATTTAATTTCAATACAATCTATTGGCTCTTCCGTCAATAAATATTAACTCTCCTGGAACATCAGCACTCATCTACCCCCACATATTAACAATAATTCGTCTTCACATTCACACTTCCAGATTCACATTTCTGGGCTTGTATCTAGTATTTATTTTAAAAAAATCGTCTGAAAATTTAGCGTGTGATAAATCATAACCTCTGTACTCTCGAGCGAAACGCACTCCTGCTTTTTCTAGGTCCTGGCCTAATTTTTGTAGCGGAATAATGCACACATTTCTTATAGCCTGCATGCCGCAGTCAAATAGTCTAGCGAACGTCGACGTCTTGGTAAATGGCTGCACTTCGTATGTGCTAACCATTTTCGTTACGCGATCCGACGTTAAAAGAGTCCTCCTCAGCATCCCGCTTTATCCAACGTCACGCTGTAAGCTCTCTGAAAAAAAATAACAAGTTAAAATAAATGTATAAAAGATCTTCGATACCTATTCATTAAAAGTTTGAATGAATAGAACAGTAAGTCAAGCACATTTTTAAAAATGTGTTATTTCATTATACTTAATATTATTTCTTTACAAATCAACAGACAATGAACGAGTTGTTACTGATAAAATTAGATAATAGTTCTTAAACAGTTGAAATATGATTGAAAATAGAATATGCGTTATTATGAGAAGCTACCGTTTGCGAAAACAAATTCGCATGCAAACTATTATCAATCCTATTCAATTGATTTTAAAGATGATAATTGCCATAAGCGTTTCCAGTTTTAGGACATTTACTGTGCGTAGGTATCATGAGCCTATTTTTTCGGCAAATATATTTATGGCACCTGGAATAACCGAACCGTGGGAAAGCAAAAACTTATTGCATGCAAACTATTTTCAGTTCTTGTGTAACGATTTAAAGACGATAATCGATTAAAGGATTCTCAGTTTTACAACTTTTACTATGGGGATCATAAATCTATTGTTTTATCAACACAATATACGTTTTATGATGCCTAAAATTTACTAAAACGTGGGAAGAAAACAATTTATTTTGTAAAAAGTAAGAATGAGGATTTTCAATACTTCAAAAAATTGAACATAATTTATTTTGTTTAAACATAAATATTTTAAAAAGAATTATACATGACATCTTTAATGTGTGAAAAATAAAAATGAAACACTATGATTTAATAAGGGTGGATTTAAGTATAAATCATAGAAAAAAAATATAAGTGTATAAAAGCAAGAAATTCCTACTCTTCACATATCAGTAGAGACAGCCTTTTATATGTTGCCACTCGTTCTACAAAATAGTTTTTGTTCCGATTAGAACTACGTTTCGTTAATATATTTCAGATTAATTGAACGAGTGAAAGTCTAGTTTCACTCGTTCAATTAAAAAAAATATACGAATTAGCAAGTGACTCAGAACGCCACGTTTAAAGTAAACTAAATGTAAATATTATTGGACATCAAAAAATATAAATGAACTTTTACTTTACATTGATTTATGAAAAAGACATTAACGGTTTATGAATTTATAATAAATCATTTTTATTATTATTTATTTGTTGAATAATCATAAGTAGTTCTAAACCTATGTATGATAATAAAATATTTAAATATATTTTTTAAAATAAAATTACTTATTTTCTTATCATTTCGGTAGTAAATTAGTAGAATGATTTTTCGACAATCATCGTTATATTTGAATATATTTACATAAATGTTTAATAAATTATGCACTTAAATCTTTCTCACCTATTGCACCGTCTATTAAGAAAAACCATTTAATAGTTATTGTTTTTTTTTAATTATATACGAAATAAATACATTTCGTAAAATTCAAATAATAAGTTTATATACTTAAAATATTAGGAATAAATAACTGCGATTGATGAAATAACTAACCGTAATGTCTGCCATCGTCATTGAGAATATTATTATATTATAACAACGAAACAAACCTTAGCTATGAAATTAACCATCGTCTTCGGAAATATTGATTATATTATTATTTGGTCTCCCCCAATTACTTTTTAACCAATAGCCAATTCTATTGTTAAACATAATTTATAATTATTGTAATAAAATATACGTGTAATTTGAATTTGACTTACCGTAACATTGGTAAAGGTTTGAATCCTTGGCCATGAAGATCCAAAATTTTATTCACGGTTTAAATTTCGGTTAATTATGAAAACTAGATCAGCAAGAAAGCATCCAACAGTTCAGTAAAACACAGCCACCGTAGGTAAACAGATGAAGAAGAAACTGTCCACTAATTCACACCACAAGTCAACGAGAGTTCTATGAGTAGTCAACGAAGTGGCAATCGGAATCCGTAAACAGAACAATTTGTGAGCAAAATACAGTAAACATGCGCGCGTCATCATACAAGGAAGTGCAAATTGCAACTAAGTTAACTAAAATGTTTTATGTTCCCGTTGGTAAAGGTGTGGACCTTAGCCTCGTCCTAATTGGTTGAAAGTAAAATGTGGGAGTGGTTTTTGCGTTTGTATGTGTGACCGAACCGTTGTGAACCGCTCATAGCAAAATATTTTCAGGTGGTCGAGCATCAAGTGGGCCGATTGTACACCCAGACTCGGAACAACAATTTGTGGATCACACAAAGTTGTGTCCCGTGTGGGAATCGAACCCACGACCTCTTGCGTAGCAGTCGGACACACTCCCACCGCGCCACAGAGGCAGTTAAACTATATAATAAACGTTATATTAACAAACATACATACCATATAATTACACATTGACATACTAACGTGATAACTAAACTGAATTTATAGTATTTTTAATAGGAATTTCTTGCCAATTACTTTATTAATAAAGTAAACAACTACCGGCTAGATGGCGCTTGCGAGAGCCTAACTCGCAAGCATGAAAGGATTAAAAAATTGAGGTTTAGTAACATAATCCAGATAGGTGGTTCGATTCCGGCCCCGGTTTGGCATACGGAAGTCTCGGGTTCAATTCCTGGGTCTGGCCTTCAAATTTTTCTATCTTTCAAAAATGCAATTATTGTATTAATTTGAATTTGTATAAGCCATCGTTGAAGGTGAAGCAGTTAGGTGTCATCCTAATTTCAGAGTAAGACAGATTGAACTAGGAAAGAGGATATGACGAATCCAGAAGAATGATCAGATCATAGAAGCAGCAGATTGTTAGAAGAACGAAGATTTCTGCCATTGTTGGAACACAAGTAATGAAAGTTACATGACAAGTAAGAGGAGTTAGTAGAAGAATTAAGGATAGAATAAAGTGTGGTGAGAGCGTGCAAATTGCATCGTTGGCAAATAGGGTGCCATTTTAATTCGAAATAGAAAGAAGACACATGGTCGAACTTACGAAGGTTATAGATGAATCAAATGCAATTATTTGGAAGTCGGTCGTATTTATTGAGAAGCTCTGCATTTTGATCAAGATAGCATCATCACCATAATCAATCAAGGAAAATATCAGTGTCAGGACGAGCATTATTTTAGTTTTCAAAGAAAGAAAATTCTTCATATGGTATAAAGCCCGCAGAGTACCCGTAACCTCAAAGGGAAAGAAGTAGTAAGTTTAAGTTAGAATTTACACTGGTCTCCTGAATTGGTGGAGGTTTGGGTCTCGTAAAATGCCGAGATCCCTGACAGATGAACTTAAAGCAATAATGGACCCGTTGTAGATAATAATAATAATAATTATTATTATTTTATTGATCAATTATAATATTTTTTTTACAAATTAGTGCTCGGGGTACTCTTTTAAGCAATGAATGCCTGTGTTAGAGGACACCGCTCTTCCGTAGTATGTTAATACATTTTGTATTCATTGATACATTTTGGTTTGGATGGATGGATGGATAGACTAAACATTGGTTGTGTGTGTGTGTGTGTGTGTGTGTGTGTGTGTGTGTGTGTGTGTGTGTTCGTGTGTGTATGTGTGTGCGTGCGTGCGTGCGTGTGTAAGATATCATATCACATCATTTTATATGTGCTAACAATGCTTCTGTCTCTTCATATGTAGATGACTGATAGTAACGTGGTGTTCAATCGGCTTTAGATGCGTTGACTCCCTATTAAAATTGCCTGGTACTTACTTACTGTCAAGTATAACCTGTCTGATCAGCACTTAATGACATCAAGATCTCCATTAATCTGTGTAATAGCCTCAATAAATCGTTCACACTTGCCTGAACATACAACCGCAAGTCATCAGCGTAAACATGTTACCGACAGCTTTGGATTTAAAGGAATGAATTATCTTTTTGATCTCATCTGGTAAAACTGAAGAAAAGTTAAAGAAGTCTATGTCGAGGCATAAATACTCACAGATACGACGTTTAGTTGGATGATCAAAAGAGGTGAAACGAGTACTGATCTCATCTATACCAACCGTCATCTCAGGATCAGTATGCCCCTGTTTGCCGATTCTTTGAATATCTTGGAACCGCCAGATGTTCTAGGGAGAAGAATAATCAATATTTTTTATACTGATTCCTTGCAGTTTTGTAAAGGACCAAGTGTCGTCATTGCGGTCTTTCTTAAATTTGGAATGTCCAATTATTACGTAACATCGCATCTTATACCGTTTATCATCCAAGGAGCAGGGAGGCATTTTTTTTTAATAGCGCATGAACGTTATACTCCCCAATTTATTAAATATGTGAAGCCCCGCTATATATAATTAAATGCTAGCTGACCCGCGCAACTTCGTCTGCGTATATATTCCCTATTTTGGCAACATTTATAATTGCTGCTCCGCTCCTATTTGTCGTAGCGTGAGGATGTATAACCTATAGCCTTCCTCGATAAATGGGCTATCCAACTTTAAAATAAACTTTCAATTCGGACCCGTAGTTCCTGAGATAATCGCGTTCAAACAAGTCAGCTCTATGATATTAGTATAGATATTAACTTTGGCGTCAACCGAGGGCGCCTCAAAAACAAATAAAATAAAAAAAATAAAATTTAAAAATTCTTTATTCACTTAGGATGCAAAACAGCTCTTGTGATACGTCGGGATTCTACATGCACATGTAATGCCAAGTTCGCAAACAATAGGTAAAGCCGGAGAAAAGAACCTGGCAATAAAAACTCGCGGCTACTCTTTTCAAATTGCCAATTTTGCAATGTTTGAATGTTTATAAACTTGATATGGGGGTAAGGTGCTGCGACTGCAAATTGTATTATCAAAAAGTTGAAACATGAGATAAAGCAAAATCAGCCTTAGCGGGTACAACATAGTAATACACACTACTATCTATTTACAACAAGAGTAAAAACTATATGTGCTTAAATATTGGCCAAAGTACTTGTAACGAATGATTAAATATAAAATATTAATTCTGATATCAAAAGGAAGAAAATAATGGCCTTTATTCGTCACGCAGAATCTTTACTAACAAAAGTCAAATCATGCTCTTTATCAATGTGACAATTAAAACAAAGTGATAACAAAATTCACCCAAGCATATTAAAGTAACAAGGAGCAAGCAACTAGATCCATGTTTCTTCATCATTTAAATATTCATCCACTGTATAATAACCTCTACGTAAAAGATGATTTTTGATAAAGATACATTTTTGAACTTAATCACTGATAGACTCATCATACTAGCTGGTATCTTGTTAAATACTCCAGCAGAAATGAATGATGAGTTTTATGTAGCTATATATTGACCTACTAATTTGTGCTTATTTCTTGTGTTCAACGGATGAACGTCATTATTTTTGTGATATAAATGCATATTTTGTTTAACAAACATAATGTTTGCAAATATATACTGAGATGCAACTCTCATAATACCTATCTCTTTTAACTTTTCTCTAAGGGAAACTCGTGCACCTAGTTTGTAAATCGCACGCACTGCACGTTTTTGAAGAATGAAAATGGTTTGAATATCAGCCGCCTTGCTCCAAAGCAGTATGCCATACGACGTGACGCTGTAGAAATAACCGAAATGCTGTAAAACTGAGTGTCCCTGCGAGACATGATATTTGGGCGCCCCACTGTAACTTACTATGTAAAGTAATTACCAAAAAAACGTTGAATCTTGTTGATTCAACGGTTTTTTGGTAATTACTTTAAATAACTTTGAATAACTTCATTGTTTAAACAAGATTTGTACTGATATTTCTTACATTTCGTAAACTAAATTTAATACATTTGGTATTTTTTTTACTTTAAAAGCAAGATATTTGATATAAACCAGTCAAGAACTAATCCGAGGGACCGGTTTACTTCGCCAAATTGTCGTACAAATTGCACAAAAGCTTTCTCTCTGAATATTCTCGTCTCGTTGTCGCAAGTTGCACTTTCGTCTACTTGATAAGTAGAGATGATTCTTCATTATCACTTTTAAATATATTTTTTGCTCTTTAGTTTATTTGTTTTTAACCTCTTAATTTTCGAAAAGTTTCCGTATTACGAAGTTTTTTATTCTCTTTGAGTTTCTGTTTGGTACATTTTCCCTTGACACAATTTACTGTAATAGTTTCTTTTTTTTTTTCTTATTCAGTCCGTGATCTCTTTTTTTGTTCAAATTCTGCTTTCATTGGTGCCTTTGTAACGATTAATAAAAAAAGATATCTATGTATCTAAAATAACATAAAATAATATTATAAAAGTTAATAGGGTGGAGCTATGCTGGGTAGTGAGAGCCATGCTAGGCTACCATTACCCGCTGACCACTATTTTGAAAAGTAATAATATAAATATATAATATATAATTATATTTAACCATTTGGACTTGTTAGTAAATGAATCTGGGGATGTAATAAGTATAAACATAATAAAATAAGATTATAACTTCATGCTTACCCTAGCCAGACACCCGACACTCCATACCCCCGCGCGAAATAGTCTCCACTACTACATGAAACACTCATGTGTTTCATGTAGTAGTGGAGACTATTCCGCGCCTATGACGTGTGTCTGTGTCTGTGTACACGCGCCAAATGTGTGCGTGAACTATGTAGGGCTGTCCCCATCGCCATCGCTTACTCCACAGCTAGTGGTACGAATTGTAAGTCAGTTATCCAAAGATGGTCCAGATTCTATAATGGCCCACTTAAAAAAAAATGTTTCGGAGGCAGAAAAAAATTAAAATTTCGTAGGAGCCTTTCAAAAGGGTTTTTAATCACAAATAAACTTTATCACAACAATTGGGCAAGGTCGTTTTTTAAAAAAATACAGTTGTCAGCGACACGCCAAATCAGTGCCCGTTTTAAGGGTTCCGTAGTGAACAAGTAAACCATTTTAGTTTCGCAGTCTGTCTGTCTGTCACCTAGTTAGGTCAAAGACCCTTAGTACTAGAAAAAGGAATAAAAGATGTCAAAACATAGTAGTATTAACTTATTAAGCAATACTAAACCCTTCAGTAACGTTTCATTTTTAGGGTACCGTGTCTTGTAGTAACCGCTACTTAGTTTGATAGGTAAATAATAAAAATAAATATTTTTAAGGGGGGCACTCCATACATGTAACAGGAGGTTGTTTTTTTTTCAGCAAACATCATTCGACAGGTCTTTCTTCTTTTTTTTTTTTTTTTATTGTTTTTTTAACATCGTTGATGATTTATTTTATTTTAATTTCATATTTCAATTTGACATTTTATCTTTGTATTGATTTCTAATTTTATTTATTTTTCTACTTATTAATTGTGATCTGATATTTTGATTAATATAATAATTTGAAATTCGGTAGATTATAATCAAATGTCAGTTGAAAGTATATGACGGCGCCACATATGGCAACACTTGACATTCACTGTCATTTACGTCGGAAAAGAATGAGGGTAGTTGATCATTCTTGCGGAACGTCACATGGACGTGATGGCGGGGCGGCCATCTTGTAGGCAGTTCGCCCACGAGAGCCGTTTGCGCACCACGTGCCCGACGAATCGCTAATTTCCGACCCGATCATTTTATTTTTTCATATAGTGATATGTGGAATCAATTATTAGCCATATAATTTAGACGCGTCTAGTATTATTTCGTTTATTAAATTATCTGTGGTGAAATTAAGATTTTAATTTAATTAGTAATGGTAAAATCTAAACCTAGTGATCTCCCGGTGTTCGTAAACGATGGCAAGCTATAACCTACGGCATCCTGAGCCTGCATCAGAAGTGGGATGAAACCACCCCTGTAAGCCGGACGGAGACGCGTGCTCATATGTAGTTAGAAAAAAAAAAGGTTGCTTGTCGCGTGTGATATTCGTGTGTTGTGTGGACGTGTTGGTCGTTATTCTACATCCAGTTTGGCCGTTTTATGTCTACGGATCGGGTATATCCGGTTTCGTCGCGGATCTCTGGTATGTGAGTTGTCCTAAGGGACTGTTCATAGACACAGGTGAGTCTTTCTTGTTTTATTAACATTTTGAAGCCGAGTACTGTCGCATTCGAGAAAAAGTTGTCACTGAACTATGCAGTAAACGAGTAAATAAGTATCGCTAGTAAGCGTAGCGAAAATGTTCAAATGTTATCCGTATAGTGTTGTGTGTAATGCGTCGTTATATATTTTATCTCGCGTGTAGTCCCGTTACGTTAAATAGTTGTGCGGCGCAAGACAGGGTTATTTCATTTCGCGATTGAGCCGAGTAGATACAGTATTCAAACAATTTTGAAACCGTTTAATTCAATTAATTTTCGGTTTTCTTTGCATTTGGTGTATTGCTTCTCGACGTGACGAGTGGCTAGTTAGAAATTCTCTTTCGTTTAGATTTAGTAGTGTTTATGCTGTCCTTATCACTACCATATGCCAATCAACCGTTAATAGTAATGTGAACATTTTAACTTGTGTAAATATTGATAACGTCGAAAATCTTTAACACGCCATAGTGATTGCACGTGAAATTTTATTCATGCTGCATAGCTGTTAAACCGTTGGCGCCGTTACTAATGCCCCAAGCTAGCACTAGTACCTCCAATGCTGGTTCCACCGAAAGGTTCAGTGCGGGGTTCACAGAGGCGTCTAATGTGGGGCCAATGTAGGATCCATCGAGGGGTCCACCGTACGGGTCAATTGGGTCATCAACAGTGGTTCAGCTGTGGGGTCGACAATGGGTCAACGGGGTGTCAACTGCGGGGTCTACTATAATACAGTATCTCTGGTTAAGCAGTAATGGTATCACTGGACAAGTGGACATGTTTCAGTATCGTGGATAAAACAGTTCGAATCTGTCGCTAATTATGTGATAGGTTGAGTGGCGCTGGTTAAGTGCTGTTGTAGCATTGTGTTGTAGCGTACTAGTTAAGTACTTCCTGGATTGCTGGATAAGCAGTTATGTAGAACATGCTAAAATACTAAATATCACAGAATAACACGGTGGAACATGCTAGAATACTGAATAAGACAGAAGAACACGATAGAACACAGTTAAGTGCTATAATTGTGACAGTTGCAATGCCTAATATCATTTTATGCAATAGTTCTGATTGGGTAGGTATTAAAGGGTTGGTAACAAACGATGGGGTCGTCTTTGCAGGGAGTTTGAATTGATTCATTTAACCTGATATAGTGGGCTCCAGTCAATCACCCAGTGTTTAGCGTGAATAGGGTAGGAGAATGGGAGCAACCGTTTGTGAGTTGAGGTGTATGGTAGAAGGTGGTAAGGGGCTGCTCAGTCCTACTAGGATTTGAGCGCTGGACTAACTTACTTATTATTGGCTTGACCTGTGTGAGTCTGACTAGCCTGTGTGGCAATGACTAGCCTGTTTGGCAATGACTAGCCTGTGTGGCAATGACTAGCATGTGTGGCAATGACTAGCCTGTGTGGCAATGACTAGCCTGTGTGGCAATGACTAGCCTGTGTGGCAATGACTAGCCTGTGTGGCAGTGACCAGCCTGTGTTGCAATGACTAGTCTGTGTGGCAATGACTAGCCTGTGTGGCAGTGACTAGCCTGTGTGGCAATGACTAGCATGAGTGGCAATAATTAGCCTGTGTGGCATTGACTGTTTGTGTGATAGTCACTGAGATAACTATGTTTGTGTGATAGTCACAAGGATGACTGTTTGTATGATAGTCACAGGAATGACTATGACTGAAGTTGCAATAGTACCAATGTTTAATGTCGATCAAGATTAGATTATTTTTATCATTTTCTGTAATAGTTCTGATTTGGTCAGGCAGGATAGTTGAGCGGTACCTATATCGCGGTATGTTGATGAGTTCGTCAATCATTGCGTTTGTAATGACAATAAGCAGTGCGTCGCCATAAGCATGAGACTGTTAGGTGCTGGTTCGGTTTACCCACTGGTAGTACCAAATCTACTATTACTAAGTAGGTACTCTCCAACAGAACCGATGTACGGTATTCGCGCACAGTGATTAGGTATGTTTAAGATCAACTCTAAAACTAATTAAACAACTCACTGTGAGGATTAGAATAACTCGTTAGATTTAGAGACCATTTGAAATAATGCCTCGGAGAATAACCAAAAAGTTGCTGCAGCAGATGCTCGTCGATTTGATCGCGGTCGCGCTAATATCAAACCATTAGCCGAAGGTGATTTTGTTTTTATTAACTGGTGAACGGCATCATACTAAGTTAGATAGGAAGTATAAGGGACCGTTTTTTATAACCTCCGTATTAGAAAAAGACCGCTATGAATTAAAAAGTGTGAGCGGTCGCGTCTTCAATTATCCACGTGAGTATTTGCGTTTAGTACCTCGGGGGCAAACCGTTTTATTAGAAATAGCTGCTAGATTAATGAAAGAAGAGGAGGCCAAGACGGCGCTGGAAGATGTTGAAGGGAGTCGATCTGACGGTAATTTCCTCTCATCTCAAAGACATAGTGACCATGACGATAGCTTACTTGTCAGAGATGATACCTTGCATGGACTCGGACACAGTATCAGCCAATTCAGAAACTCTTACTGCCGGACTTAGTGTATGCGGTGATCCCGACACACTCAAAGTGCAACATGGAGTGGAAATTCATAGTGAGCAGTAGTTGTTAAATATAATTGTAATGTTGTAATTATGTGATTTTGAACCTGGTCGAAGGGACAGTGTCGTCCGGTCCATGCTGCCTGTAGGGCTGGTCGAAGGGACGCACTCATCCGGTTCAGTTGTGTGTTGGTCTAACTGGTCGAAGGGACAGTGTCGTCCGGTCCACGCCGCTTGTAGGGCTGGTCGAAGGGACGCACTGTTCGAAGGAACAGTGTCGTCCGGTCCATGCCGCTTGTAGGGCTGGTCGAAGGGACGCACTCGTCCGGTCCAGTTGTTTGTTGGTCCAACTAGTCGAGGGGATAGTGTCGTCCGGTCCACGCCGCTTGTGGGGCTGGTCGAAGGGACGCACTCGTCCGGTCCAGGTTGCTGTCTGAAGTTATTAACTAATAGAAAAGTATCGCTCGGTCCACGTTGCACTTTGGAGCTGGTCGAAGGAACACACCTTTTGTGTGAAGTATTATAATTAATGTGATCGAAAAGCTTTCATTGACTGCACATAATCAGGCTGTTCGTCAGGGATGGACGAGCGTTGTTTCAGGACGACCATAATGTATTATCGCCCGAGGACGGTCGAATGTCAGTCTGGCCGTGACGGCGCCACATATGGCAACACTTGACATTCACTGTCATTTACGTCGGAAAAGAACGTCACATGGACGTGATGGCGGGGCGGCCATTTTGTAGGCAGTTCGCCGACGAGAGCCGTTTGCGCACCACGTGCCCGACGAATCGCTAATTTCCGACCCGATCATTTTATTTTTTCATATAGTGATATGTGGAATCAATTATTAGCTATATAATTTAGACGCGTCTAGTATTATTTCGTTTATTAAATTATTTGTGGTGAAATTAAGATTTTAATTTAATTAGTAATGGTAAAATCTAAACCTAGCGATCTCCCGGTGTTCGTAAACGATGGCAAGCTATAACCTACGGCATCCTGAGCCTACATATACAAGCGACTTGGTGTATTGTACTGCTAATTTATTTGAATAAATGAATATCAATACAAAGGAGTAATTAATATACATATAAGTATAGTTTCATACACCGTTTCCTACAAATGCTTCGAGTAGTACTATTAAATGCAGCGATAGATAAATATCTTGGACGAAATCTCTCCATTATATTAGCAGATTGGTTCAAAATATTGTTATAGTCAAACGTTTATACATAGTTGATGTTTAGGCCGTAACGGACTTTAAATTAAATTAGGTATTTGTTGTGGACTGTATATAATATCTAATCTTGGTTTATAACATTGACAAGAATGAAATGCCCGCGGTTCGGTTGGCGTAGTGCGCCGACAGTGAATTTACACTTGTACTAGCTGTATACTTGTGTAATGCGCTTATTACACAACACTGAATCAGGGACCCTGAATCCTTAAAAAGAGCGGTGTAATAAGAGTTAGGGCCCTAATTCTCTAACAAATTTTCCACGCCACCTCGATTTAGGGCCCTGATTCAGGGTAGTGTAATAGCCGTTTAATATAGGTATAATAAAATATGTATTTGTTGTTTTTGTTGTACGTCGCATGGTTACCCTCTACGACGACTGGGAGTGTCCGTATTCATGCAAAAAGAACCACCCAGCAACCCGCACTTTTGAGATATTGAAGGATTTACAAAAACATGTAATAATAATAATAATAATATTTTATTGAGCCACAACATTGTTACAATTTTCTCTTATAATAAAATACATAACAAAACCATTTATAAGAGGTTGTCGTTGACGACTGTATTAATATAAATTGTGTTACAGTCGCCAGCGCCTTCCACTTTCCTATATATATATATATATATATATATATATATATATATATATATATTGTGTTTCTTAGTTAATGTATTAATCCTTCTGTTACAGTATAGTCTAGGTTTTTAAGCCACTTTACAATAACATCTTTACATTTCAATAGGGGTAATGAGAAAATATTGTTATGTTTATTTGCAATATTATACAAGTTATTGCTTAGGACGTAGTATTGTTTTATGGGGGGTGACTGAGTGGATTTTAATTTTATTACGTTTAGTAATCTGTCGGAAGGTGGTACTCTTGTGCTTTCAAATAATTGCTTGTTTAAGAAATAGTTGTCTGACTGTGAGTACAGAACACTCGTTATAGAGGAGCTCGGTGCTAAATCTCCTAGGTATGCGCAGCTCTCTTAGATGAATATGTTACTATTTATATAATTTTATTAATAAATTATCTATTAAAGTATGTGTATACCTATATATTTGCTCTCAATACTCTTAAATGTTCTAGATAATTAAGAAAATGTGCATGTGGTTCCTTTTAACATTTACAAATTGATTTGGTTTCTATATCAATATACTTCATTGACGTATAGACCACTATACTAGACATGGACTGCGTCACTACCACTGCGCCACCATGGAAGCCAATTTTGGCTTAATAGACCACTACTTAAATTAGCTTCGTCGACTCATCTGAAAATGACACCACTTGCGGATGATTCGTCGCCTAACAAATCGAAATTGGGGACGTTTCATATTAGGATAAAATATTTGGCGTTTGAAATGTCACCTAAGTCGACAATTTTACTAACTATTGTACATTTAACAAACTGCAGTTAAATAGAACTAAATGTTCTTGAATATCAACTTGATTTTGATTAAACTAACACTATTCCCTAAGTTGGAAAATACCTAGCATAACTTAAAAAAATGCAATTCAACTTACAGTTTCATAAATATGCACAGTCAAACATACGAACATACATACACCTATGAAATTCGGCATACATGTTTAAAAGCTGATATAAACTAATATATACAGAAACAGTGCTATTGTCGGTTAATAAGCAATGCTTAATCAAGCTCATTCTGATCGGCTAGAAAATCAGAGTTGTGAGTAGAATGTTCCACTTGAAAGTAGGTATATTTTGAATGATTTTATTTTAATGATAGTAGGTACATTATCGTACATGACTGTACCTAGTATATATCTTATCTTATCATACAGATATAGTCCGGAAGGGCGCACCGGTCTATGATAATTTATTCCTTATTAAAAAATTTGCAAATAAAAGCTAAATAAATCGTGTTTTTGAAAATTATATTTAGATTAGAATTATATACTTATGAAATCATAAAACAAAAACAAACATTTCAATGAAAAAGGGGAAAAAAGATCATCCGGACTCAACCAGGGTCTTCCACTTTCGGGACCGCCCGATTTCCCATCTGAGCCATTATTTCCTTGCGATGCGAAATTTACCTTTGTATTCTGTAGCGGTTTCATGTGCCTGAAAACACAGATAAACCGACGTTTTCTAAAAATGAAACCCAGCTAGATCGATTCATCTCCCCCGAAACTCCCCGCACACTAAATTTCATGCAAATCGTTCGGGCCATTAGCCAGCAAAAATAACTATTATGAAATTAAATACATAAACAAAACTAATTGTGTTTATAGCACTTAAAAGCCACAAGGGCACAATCTCCTCAATCTTGGTCTGACAAGATTTTGGTCAAGTATTTACATGCCATATCATTTTGTTCCAAAAGAGAAATAGACAACTAAAATTTTGACATATGTTATTTTAGCCCGAAAAATAAAAAAAACTCGTATTTTTTTAAAGTTGTTGTCAAGTCTCAAAGTGCCAGACTGGTGGTTTATTACTTAATATTAATAAGAAAATAAAAAAACAAATGTGTGGCACTCGGGGACTGCCGCGGTAAAGCTATTGCATAGCATTTTTATCAAATTAAGCAATTAAAAAAAAAAAAAATTCATTATAAAAAACAATGTTTTTAATTTTTTTTTCTTTAATTTTATTTTTAAATTACAAAAAAAGGAATTAAAAAAAATATTTTTTTTTTTATTATAACAAAACAATGTTTTTAATTTTTTTTTTCTTTAAATTTTTTTTTTTTTTTTATTTAAAAAAAAAGTTATTAAATGTTCTGCTATTCATCGATAGATGGCAAAACTAAAAAGTATCACCGCTGTGCCCGTCGGAGTGGGGAGCGTGAGGCTTTTTCGTTACGGAATTTCTGGATTCGGTCCCCGCGCTCAAGGCCCGCGATAGAAGCTATGCAATAGCTTAAAAAGTATATTATGCTTCTTGTACTTGATACCTACGTTTTTCAGCGGTCGCCGCTTGGACTACTACACAGAGCAGTTGCAGTTAAGTTTCGATTAAAACGGCCGTTTTTGTATTCTTGTAACTTTGGGATCGATCTCAAATATGCCTGTGTTAATAAGAGACGTAGAATCTGTAGATATTGTAGCAAGTTCGAAGAGTTTCTAACATTATATTATAATAAACTTACAATGTAGAACTGCTACGACTACTATTTTAAAAACTACATTTTGTTATTAGGTCAGGATATATAACTACTTTAATATCTGGATATACAATCACTTCATCAGGAGGTATATAAGTCAGTGACTTGATCATCTGTTAACTAAGAATGCTAAATAAATGTGATCTTAAACTTCTTATCAATATGCCTGTTACTAAAAGGTAGTCTAACACAACCAGGATGGTAAATAGTACAAAGAAATAAATGGCAATTATCATATATTCTCCAACTTGTTCGGTCTGGTTGTATAAGGATTTAGGAAGAGGTAGGTATACTAATGTTGGTTCCAAGAGGACCTATTGGCTAGGAAAAGAAGTCAACAAGAAACTACCCCTTTTCCTAATAAATATTTGCCATACAACATTTCATATGTTACAACTACATTACAATTAGGTATAATTATCATATACCATAAAAGATATCTTGTAATATATTTCAATACACACAAACACTAAAATTATAATGCTGTACACAACACTACAATAGTACCATAAGGTACTTTAAGATACTCAATAATATACTCAGGAATATTATTACAACGTTCAACCATTTCACTGTAAAACAGTTGATAAGAATCACACAATACAATATTCATCAAATCATATTGCAATATCCTGTTATCTATACTAATATTATAAAGCGGAAGAGTTTGTTTGTTTGATTGTTTGATTGTTTGTTTGTTTGTTTGTTTGTTTAAACGCGCTAATCTCAGGATCTACTGGTCCGATTAGAAAAAAACTTTTTTTGTTGGATAGCCCATTTATCGAGGAAGGCTATAGGCTATATAACATCGCGCTACGACTAATAGGAGCGGAGAAGCGACGAGAAATGTTTTAAAAACGGGGAGAAATTACGCATACGAAGTTGCGCGGGACAGCTAGTCTGTTAATACACACAAACAATAATATGTACTATTATATTATAAACAATAAGAAAAGTACTATAGTGTACCTAAGAATCTTTTTAATAAGTTTAGCCTCATGACAACATAATTGCAGTGTAACCATATCACTGTAAAACAGTTGCTATGATATAATGGTCCTTATAAAAGACAAATTTACCAAATACTTTGCATAGGTGGGTATTATGAAAATATTTTACGTCCTATATTTTAACCCTTAAAATAATTTAACACATAGAACCGTGTTAATGAAATCATTTATTATTGTAATGGTTTACCAACAATACACACCACCACTGTAATTAATTTTGATCGATAAGAAACAACTAATCACAACAACATTACGTATTTGATATCTCATAATCAGTATAGTATAAACTGTGATGTGATTATTGTTTGAATTCATTAACAAACTATATGGTGCTTCTATAATGTGTTATAATCATCTCAAGTCATTTACATGTGAATACAACATAACCTGTAAGTACTTTTACTTTGTCATAACCTATTTCGTGGTACAATTATTGTTCACATTACTTAGAACACAATTGACCTAAAGACATGGCTACTTGCATTGCCATGTCTGTTATTATAATATTAACTGTACCCAAGTACCTACTTCTATAATACCAATTTATTCTGTCTTAAACCATTCTGTGTTACAAACATTGTTCGCGTTACTTAGGACACAATTATTACTTACAGATATGTCTACTTAAGTAGTCATATCTCTCAAGTAGCCATGTCTGTTATTATAATATAGACTATACCCAAGTACTTAACTACTTCTATAATATCAATTTATTCTGTCTTAAACCATTAAGTGTTACAAACATTGTTCGCGTTACTTAGAACACAATTATTACTTATATATATATGTCTACTTATGTAGCCATATATCTCACCTGCGTCAAGTATGCGTCGAGAGCGCAATAACGACGTTCTAGTACGGTGCCCAAGCGTTTTTAAGATCGATCCCAAAGTTACAAGAATCCGAAAATGCCCGTTTTAATCGAAACTTAGCTGCAACTGAACTGCTTTAAATACATGAATTGACCCCCTGGTATATACGTCTATGTCCTACACGTAAGTGAGGATGTTTTTTTTTTCTCATCTATCTCGTCGTGTGGGGCTGGGGCGTCGTCGGATAGATCTTTTAAAAATATCTAATACTAGCTGTTGCCCGTGACTTCGTTCGCGGGAAAATTTTGATAAGCAAATCTATCATGGAAACATTTTTCCGGGATAAAAAGAAGTTCCAAATCTCATCCAGATCCGTTTACCCGTTGTGGCGTGATCGAGTAATAAACATATGCATTCATCCACACATTCATACATCCAAACTTTCGCATTTATAATATTAGTATAGATTTAGGGGTTGTGAAGACCATTTTTCGTTTTGGAACGGTGATATAATAAAAAATCAGGAAATCCATATCCATACTTATTTCATATTATAAATGCGAAAGTAACTCTGTCTGTCTGCACGCTTAAAACGCTGAACGGATTTAGATAAAATTAGGTTTGGAGATAGTTTGAGTCCCGGGATAGTTTTGATAGCGATCGAAAACCTACCTCTCAAATAAAATCATGGCTGCAAGAAAAAACAGAAACTGCAGACACACAAAAGAGGCGATCTCAATGATGTTCAAAAGACTCAATCGCAATCTCATCAGGCTGACCAGGAACAATTTGCGCAAAACAATAGGCCACTGTCCCCTAAACAAGCATCTTTTCAGGATAGGGCTAACGGATAGCCCAATATGCAGAGGATGTATGAAGGCAGAAGAAACACCAATACACGTGCTCACGGTGTGTGGCAGTGTAACAGAACAACATCCCTTCGGGAAGCCTGCAGCAACTTGGGCAAGCTGCTGGCGTTTTGGGAGTGCATCGGTTAACTAGAGTGACAGAAAGAATAAGTAGAACACGCACCATGGCCCAATCAGGAGGCTAAGTGCGGTTTTCTTATTTGCCCAGGTAAAACTTACTAACTAACCGACATAACGCGGGCGGAGCTGCGAGCGAACCTTGTATTTTTATAAAATTCAACTTAACCGGTAAAAACCCTTATCCAATGATACTCAATAGATTAGATAAAACTGAACTTGGCGATAACGTCTAGCAAATACAATTCAGTGTCGGTGTTGATATCGCGTTTAATACATAGGTATTGGACTTATTAAAATATTTGTAATATAATATTTAAATTTAAAAGTGTTTAGTGCCTCATTAAACTAAAACAATGGATCACTATGATATGGACTATGCAGATACTGACGCGGAAACCAAGTCAAGACCACAGCCAATTTCTGTCGACAAAAATGAAGAACCTCCTTTGCTAAACACAAAAGCCTTGTCAGAACATGCAGAGACTTATGAGTTAGAGAAATTTGAAAAGAATATCCTTATTATTTTTAATCAAAACATGTTAGAGGGGTATCAAGAACCAAGGCTTGGCACGGAAAAAGATGTAGAAGCATTAAGACGGACCTTCTCAAAATTTGGTTTTGAAGTTGTAGAACATTTAGATTTAACGAAAAAAGAGATTGAAGATGAACTCAAGGCATGTAAGTAAAAAGTTTTTAACTGATTGATTGTCATGTAAAGTTCAGTTTTTCTATATATTGAGTTGATGACAAGCTTTTGTCTAGTATTTATTATTATTATTAGCCTGTATTATCCCACTGCAAGGCAAAGGCCTACTTACTCCCCCTGCACCTGTCTGTCAGTCGTGGTATGAGGCCAATCCTTTTAAAGGAATCTAATTCGTCTCGCCAACTGTGACGAGGTCGATTGCCATTTTGTAGGGTCCATTTTATGATTCTTTTGGCACAAAAGTCATCTGGCATGCGGCACACGTGTCTGCTCAGTCAATATGGCAACCGTGGCAACTTTTTGAGTGACATCAGTGATGTGAATTTTAGAACAGACGTGGTGGTCCTAATACGGTCTGTGATTTTATTTATTGTACATTTTAATTTAACAAATAGATAGGTAATCGGTATTGTCGATTTATCACGTATTTCATGTGTTATCACTCACCCACCTATGTATTTCAACGTGCTAAGCGTCTGAGAGAGCAAGACTACGACTCTGATTTCACTGACTTTAAAAAAGAAGTAAAATCATTGATATCCAACCTAATTTCGAAACAGAGCGAAGAAATTAAAAAAATATCATCTACTTTGCTGGAAATTAGAAATACAAACACCAGCATTGAACATTCTATGGCCTTTCTTACGACACAAAACGAAGAACTAAAAAAGAAGATTGAACTGCTTGAAACTAAGTCGAAGAAAGATGATGAATACGTTTTATTACTAGAGGACAAAATTGAAGATCTTCAACGAGGAAGCCGAAAATCAAACATAGAGATCAAAAATGTTCCTAAAATAGGCATAGAAAATAAGGACAGTTTGGTTAAAATGGTCTTAAATTTAGCAAACCAGATTAACTCCAGTCTAAAAGAAAGTGATATAAAAGACATATTTCGTATCCCAAGTAAGCGAGACAGCACTAAAAACGGCCCAATAGTCCTAGAAATGGTGTCCACTATGAAAAAAACCGATTTTTTGAAAGCGGCTAGAAGTTTTAATAAGAAAACTAAGAGTAAACTAAGCGCGAAGCATCTTGGACTTACCATAAGTGAAGACACCCCCATCTACGTGTCCGAACAACTTACCACTAAAGGCGCCCGCCTTTTCTTTTTTGCACGAGACCTTGCAAAGTCTAAGGAATACAAATATTGCTGGACTAACTTCGGCCGTATATATGTTAAGAAAAATGACGAATCGCGAATAATAACAATTAACAGTGAGCTACAAGTTAACAAACTTATGCAACAACAATGACTAGAAGGAATATCTCTTACTGTTTTTCGATTTAATATAATATGTTTAGGTAAACTCTGTAATATAACACCTTTAAAATATGTAAATGGCACTTATAAACTAAATGTCTCACTAATAGATAACATTTATTTACACGTTACACATACAAACACACTACTCTTACTAATATGTAATTATTACGTACACATTACTCATACTTACACACTACTCTCACTAATATGTACTTATTATGTACACGTTACACATACAAACACACTACTCCCACTAATATGTTATTATTATGTACACGATACACACCCAAGCACTCTACTCTCACTTATATGTAATTATTATGTACACGTTACACATACAAACACGCTACTCTCAAATGCAATAATAATCTTGTCATACAAACCACTCACCACACGTTATAATACTGCTCTTCGCTTCCAAATAATATATACGGACCCGTATAAATATTTTAATACAGTCATTAGATGTGATTTGTTGTCCACGTCAATCCTATAATTATGGATAACATGCTAACTACTTTAACTGAAATAGACAACTCAGAAATGGCCCACGCATTTACCTGTGAAACTAATAACTTCACCCATAAAGTTAGTTTAAAGCCTGACGACATCACAATTGTATCTCAAAACATTAGAAGTATCTACTCAAACTTTAATGATCTACAACTAAATCTAGCTAACTTAGAATTGCACCCTGATCTTCTTGTTTTGACTGAATGTAGAATAAAATCTAGCCAAAACATTCCTCAAATAATTAATTACACCTCAGGCCAAACATCTCACCATATCAACCAAGCGGATGGAGTCGTAGTATATGTTAGTAATGCTCTTAAGTTTGATATAACTGAAATAAAACTAACTGACGCTTCATGTTTGCAAGTAAATATCTCACCTGATCTCCTACTACTTGGCGTATACCGATCTCCATCAAACACAAATGCGGAAAATTTTATAAATTCTCTTAATACTCATTTAAACAGCATTGCCGCATGTAACAATATAGTAATAACAGGCGACTTAAATATTAACTTAATACAAAAACAAGATGAAAAATCTTGGGAACGCTCAAACAGGCTAACTTATTTGAATATGCTGGCAATTCAGGGGCTCCTCCCAGGTCACACGTTGCCTACAAGGCAAAAAAACTGTTTGGACCATTTTATACTAAAACTCGAACCTTATAAAAAATCAGCAGTAATTGCTATTATTAAAACCTCTATTACTGATCATTTTACGACGTTTTTAAAATTATGTAACCAGACAATCAAACAAGAAGTAAATAAAAGTAAAACAATTGTGAACACAGAAAATGCACTCAATATGCTGAAAAACAGTAACTTACACGATATGATTAACCTAACAAATCCAAACATTCTAGCGGACAATCTAATAGACTTGCTTCAGAACTGTCTATCTGCTAACACAATTCATACAGTCATCCCTCAAAAATGCAGACTTATAAAGTCATGGATGACCATTGGGTTACTGCGTTGTATAAAAAACAGAAACAACATGCAAAAGAAACTAAGATCAGACCCACATAATGTCATCTTGAAAGTTACCTTTAGGAGATACCGTAACTTCTGTAATTGTATTATTAAAAAACAAAAAAGGAAATACGATCGAGAACAACTACTAAAAACACGAAATAACCCTAAGAAACTGTGGCAGACTATAAATAGTATCACCCAGCGAAAACCGCCTAAAACACAAAATACCGATCCATTAAATATCGCCATTACACCTATTGAGTCAGTAAACCAGGTAAACAAATACTTCTCTACTGTAGGTGAGCTTCTTGCTGACATTATTACAAGCAGTCGAACACATATAACATCTTACAATTCACATTGCACAAAAGCTCCCTCATTATCATCCTTTGCGCTGTTAAACACAGATCCTGATGAAGTTCGTCTCGTCCTCATGAGTTTAAAATCTAATAGTGCTCCTGGCTGGGATAATATTCCAATTAACTTCATAAAAGTAGCGCAACAATATCTTGTCCCAATTATAACCCACCTCACGAACCTTTGCTTTGAACAAGGTAGCTTCCCCACAGCTCTAAAGAGAGCTCTAATAATACCCGTGTATAAGGGTGGGAACAAAACGGATCCGTCAAATTACAGGCCGATATCGGTTCTCCCATCCCTGTCTAAAATAATTGAAAAGCTACTTAACCAACGTTTAACTAGATATCTAGATAAACTAAATGTACTTTCACCAACTCAATTTGGTTTTAGACGGGGGAAGTCGACTGAGGACGTTGTCCTGGCTTTTTCCACTTTAGTGACTGAAAAAGTTGACAATGGCTCTAAGTGCCTAGCTATATTCCTGGACATCAAAAAAGCCTTTGACACGGTATCTGTTCCTACACTTTTACACAGGCTTGAAAATATTGGTGTGAGGGGTATGCCCCTAAAATTATTTAGAGAGTACCTTACGGAGCGCAAACATGTGGTAAAAGTAGGTAACTTCACCAGCTCAGTAGAAACAGTCACTTACGGAGTGGGACAAAATCTTCTCTTATGCAGATGATACAGCCATAGTATTTTCTGGTAACTCATGGGACAGTGTTAAAAGATCAGCTGAAATACAATCGCTGAGTGGCTTGACAATAATCTTTTAACCCTGAACATTAGTAAAACAAACTACATGTGTTTCACTATGTATGACCGTACCCAACCGCCTAATGATTTCTAAATTAAAATACATAATCGCTGTAACGTATCAAACTCTAGTTGCCCCTGCTTGACTATAGCCAAAGTAACCACTACAAAATATCTTGGTGTGATGATTGATCAAAGACTCTCTTGGCATGCTCACTCAGAACTTATAATGAACAGAGTACGAAAATTAATTCGTACCTTTAAAACACTCCGGCATGTAACCACAAAACCTCTCCTTCAACAAATTTACACCTCCTTGGCACAGTCTGTCATTTCTTACTGCCTTCCCATTTGGGGAGGAGCAACAAAAACAAAATTTTTAGAACTCGAAAGAGCCCAGAGAGCTTTGATTAAAGTCATGCTCTTCAAACCATACCAATTTCCTGCTGAAACCCTTTACCTTTCTTCGAATCTCCTCACAGTAAGAAAACTTTATGTTCTCCAAATTATTATAAAAAAACATAAATCCCTTCCCTTTGTTGTTTCTGGTACTAATAGCAGACGAACGCGTATAGTAGCTACCTTAAAAACAGTAAAATCTAAATCTAAATTAGTGGCAGGTGCGTCGGAAACTCGACCGGCCACTCGCATAAAGCCTCATTAATTGTGAACTGTTTGTCTTGACGTTCCAAAACTTTGAAATAATGACGAAGAAGAAAACGGAAAAAACAATTGGGAGAATTGGACCAAGCGTCAAGACGAATGGTCAAGGAAAAGAATTAATATGTAAAGAAATCATAGTACAAGTTATTCAATATATAATATCGTTCTGGGCTTAAGAAGGTGTTTGATTCCTCATCCTCGAGAGCAATAATCCCGGCTGCGCACCCCAAAGCCAGCAAGAGGTTCACGTCACATGGTGGAGGCGCCGAACTCTTCAGAGGAAGTCATTTAAAGAGCTAAGTCGTATTTCTATGTAAAGTTAATTAAAAATGAGTGCATTCACGGGATTGTATGAGTCCGTAGATGATTTTATCAACCAATTCCAGATCATCTGTGTGATTAATAAAATCACTTCGGATGAAGAAAAAAAATTATTTGTGGCGGCGTATCTGGCTGGACCAGCGCTACACCTATACAAAGCAATCATAGAAGATTGTGATAGCTTCGAGAGCTTCATCACTGCATTAAAAGCAGAATTCCCAAACCGTACTAATTATACGGAAAAATTCTATGAAAGGATACAGGCGCCAGAGGAGAATATTGTTTCATTTTACTACGAGCTCTCAAATATAGCCAAAAAGGGAAAAATTGACGACAATACGTTCGTAAGGAGCTTTCCAAAGAAATGTAATAGTTTCTACAAATCAAAGCTCGCTGCAGTTGTATGTGCTGATAAAAATATTTTAAAGGCCACAGTTTTACAATTACATTCAGTATATGATAAAGAGGTTGAAAGGGAAGTCAATCTTAAGGTTAAGGTTGAGAATGCGGTAGCAGTGAGGTCTGGGCAGCAAGGAGACTCCAACAGACCGACCAATAGTCCATTTCGGAGCAATCAATCGACTCCGTATAGTAAATACCGATCCCCGGTGTCTCGGGTTCCGCACAATGATTCACCAAGCGGTTCGTTAACACCAAGGCGGGAGTCAAATCCCCGCCAGTACTTTTTAAGGAGCAGAGAACCTTTGCCGATGCCGGTTCAATCAGCTGGTGATGCAGCGTCGTCGACAACGAGAGTAGGCGAGCATCACGTCGCAGCAATGAGTACGCAGCGGCGCTCAAACATAGAAGACGTCAAGAAGAATAATTATGGTCAGTCCGAACCAGTCATTTTAGTAGAATTAAGTTCGGGTGCTATTCCTGCTTTATTAGATAGTGGGGCTTCAGTGTCCTTGCTATCGAAGAAAGTAGCGTTAATGAACAAAGTAACCTTAGATATATGTGATAATATTAATTTAAAAACGGCCGATGGTAAGATTATACCAGTCGCAGGCAAAACATATATCAACGTTATAATTAATAATGTGGTGTATAACACACTTTTTTATGTGGTAATAGATGTCAGTTGGCCAGTGATTTTGGGTCAAGATTTCTTAATCAAAAATGGGGCATCCCTAGATTTTGTGAATAATAAAATAACATTGAGAAACTACAATGAAATATGTTTTGTTGCTAGACCAGGCAAAGTTTCTGTTATCGATACACAGGAAATAATGTCTGTTAATATTTTTAAACATAATCATTTATTTGTTAGTAATATTTGTGAGTCAAATAAGAATGACACTTGTATTCTTCCTGATTTAAATGTGTCAAAAGATAAAATGAATATTAATAAAAATCTGAGTACAGGTGATAATAATAAATTACATGACTTAGTGGAAGAATACAAGCCACAATTCTCATTTGGTAAGGTTAGGCCAGGTGGGTGCCGAAATAACCCAATTAAAATAAAAACTTCGAACGAGGTTCCGGTGAAAAAACCTTCATATCGGGTCTCACTTAAACAGAGTGAGATCAGTCGTCAACAAGTGAGTGAGTTAGTGAATGTTGGTAGCATTCGTCCTTCCTGTAATGATAGTTCCTCTTCAGTAGTTGTAGAACAGGATTCGGATTCGGATGCGGAGTTCGTGAGTCGAAATCCGTTAATAAGTCAA
Organism: Herminia tarsipennalis; assembly: GCA_945859575.2. Taxonomy (NCBI): domain Eukaryota; kingdom Metazoa; phylum Arthropoda; class Insecta; order Lepidoptera; family Erebidae; genus Herminia; species Herminia tarsipennalis. Next base: position 17,586,035 of record OX243849.2, on the reverse strand, counting down.
GATGATCACGTAGTCACTGACGGGTTACAAATATTTAGGATGAGATGTACAGAGAATAATGAGCAAATCTGCAAATTAGAAATAGACCCAGTAATAAGGGCTCAAATGAACGATAATTTTTGTTCATCTTTAAGAAATAAAATCATAGATGAAAACTTACAAAGATATAAAGGATTCTTTATACACAACGGCATGTTATATAAATTAAATACAAAAAATAATGTTATAAAAAGATTGCTGGTAGTTCCGGATGAACTGTTTCTAGTAATTATGCGTGAGATTCATGATGATCCATTATATGGAGGTCATTTAGGTTTGATGAAGACAGTAGAAAAATTTAATTCAAGATTCTGCTGTCCAAAGTCATATAAGAAAATAGAGAATTATATCAAAGCATGTAAAGTATGTCAAGAAGTGCGGGCGTCAAATAGGGTGGCGCCGTTGCAACCGATTGTTACAAACAGGTTATTTGAAAAGGTAGAAGTAGATACGATAGGCCCGTTAAATAATGCGATGGATGGAAGTAGATATATTATATTGGCAATAGATTGTTTTTCAAAATATGCGATTAGTAAGGCAGTAAAACAGGCCACAGCGATTGAAATAAAGAACTTCCTTATTAATAATATTTTTTCAATACATGGGGCCGTAAAAGAAATCATAACGGATAAAGGGTCAATTTTTACGTCGGCGTTAGTTCAAGAAACGATTACAAACTTCGGGGCGGTGCATAAAGTTGCAACTTCGATGCATCATCAGACATTAGGGTTGGTAGAACGATTAAATGCAACTATGTCGCGCATGATGGCCAAGTACGGTCGAGATGATAGGTCAGATTGGTCGGTATATTTACCTCAAATTACGTTTGCATATAATATTAGTAAACAAGAATCGACACGGGTGTCACCGTACTTTCTGGTCTTTGCAAGACAACCAGAATTGCCATCGGATACGGGAATTAATTTAAATATTAAAGTGAATGAGAATACCGCGAGTAGAATAGAGAATAGAGAAAACATTTTTACAAGGGTCAGAGTAAATTTGGACAAGTCGCGAGCGAAACAAAAACTATTATTTGACAAAAAAGCAACTGAAGTATCGTATGACATAGGTCAGAAAGTTTTACTTTTTAATCCAAAGAGAAGGTCGGGGATATCGAAAAAGTTATGTAGAAAGTTTTTAGGGCCATTTCGAATTGAAAATAGGTTGAATAACAATAACTTCATTATAAAGAAAGTGGGTTCAAGACAGAGGCAGATTGTTCATGCGAATAGATTGAAACCGTTTATTATGAGGATGGACGAATAGATATCGATATCTTAGTATTTAATTTTATGTAGTTGAGAATTTTTATTATATGAACATATGTTATAATTAAGTCATGATAAACATGAGTAGTTGATGAGAATTATTTTTTTAGGAGTAGGTGATGCCAGAAAAGAAGTGGCGACGTTGTTAATAGTCTGACGTGAAAACAATTGTATATTTAGGGATGGTTAATGGTTTTAGATCTGATTCTAAAATGTTGTTTGTTTTTGCATGTACAACCACACGGCGAAGAAATGTCCTACAATGTTGATGCCATAGAGCACTAGGCAAACAAAAACGGGTGTATTATTGTTTTGAATTATAAATATAACTCTGTGATTAAGCAGACAGTTTGGCATTTGGTTCAATCGAACTTGGGAAGTTCGTTTGTGATTATTTTATCTAAATAATCAATAGATGTGATCAGATGGTCACCGATAGCTTGATTGACCAATTATTTAACTGATATAAGATTAATACTTAAAGATGAATTTTCTTCCAGTTACAACAAAGCAGGACTTTCACCCAATTTGTTGCCTGGGGTCAATTGGTGTTTAATGATTGATTTAATTTAGTTATACATAAGTTTAGCTAGGTAATGAATCTGATGCTGGTGCTTCTTTTAATGGCGTTTTTTGCCCAGCATCATCGTATAACTGTTATGTAAAGTGTTTGTTGACATAAATTTTGTTAGATTAGGTATAACAGTTACACGTTGTCTTTTGCATAGAGACAGATTAAGGGGGGTATTAAAAAAAAAAAAAATCGATATCGCCAGCATAGGTAAATGCACAGCTAGGTTCATATTTGTTGTTTTATATTATAAAAAAAAAAAAAAAATTGACTTAGTAGTCAAATGTAAAGTTTTTTTTTTTTTTTCATAAGGCGGCGGCGTGTGGCAGGTGCGTCGGAAACTCGACCGGCCACTCGCATAAAGCCTCATTAATTGTGAACTGTTTGTCTTGACGTTCCAAAACTTTGAAATAATGACGAAGAAGAAAACGGAAAAAACAATTGGGAGAATTGGACCAAGCGTCAAGACGAATGGTCAAGGAAAAGAATTAATATGTAAAGAAATCATAGTACAAGTTATTCAATATATAATATCGTTCTGGGCTTAAGAAGGTGTTTGATTCCTCATCCTCGAGAGCAATAATCCCGGCTGCGCACCCCAAAGCCAGCAAGAGGTTCACGTCACAGTAGCTACCTTAAAAACAGTAAAATCTAAATTTGCTTTTAGACAATACATAGTGCAATCCTCACGATTATATAACCAAGTAAACTCAGAAATAAGTATATATTCAATGACATACCACGACTGTAAAAAGGCCGTTACTAAATGGCTATCAACAAAGAGCTATGACGAAGTTGAACGTTTGCTTCTATCTGTTCAATAGCAACCTAAAAATCAGCAAACACACACACACACACACACACACACACACACACACACACACGCGCGCGCGCGCGCGCACACACACACACACACACACTCACACACACACGCACACACTCCCACGCACTTTTATTTTCGTTAATTTTCATTCATTTTATTTGTTTTTAATTTAATTTAATTTTAATAATTTTTCCCTAAGTTTCTAAGTTCTAAACTAGCTATTGTATCTTTGCACACCTAAATTATTTCATTCATCTTTAAGCATTGTAAATGGGAAGAGCGAAACATCCTATCACAAGCAAATCCTTGCTTAAAAGGTTGTTTTTAATGAATTATGTAAAACAACAAAGTGATGAAATAAATATTTTTATTTATTATTATTTATTATCAACGCGAACCTATAAAAATGGCGGCAAACCGAGCTGCCACTCTTACGGTTTCCCTCTTTGTTTAGTTATTATCTACGGAACGAAAGATAGCTTATAACTAAGATAATTTAACGATTTATTTGTTTAGATAATAAAATAATAACATATTATGATAATAGTTTGAAATTAGAAGTGTATGACTTCATACTTATAATAATATTGTGGCGAAGCTGCGGTACCGATGCCTCAAAGAGTCGGTATAGGGTCTCGTTCTCCCGCTCGTCTCCAGTGGCCGGCAATAGTGGAACACCAAGTGTGCCCGCGGTTCTCTCAACTCTATCTTGCCTCAATGAGCCGCGCGACTACTTGGCGATGACATAATGGTGAAACCGGCGATGCACCGCTCGATACCCCAAGCTGCTCACAACCATGTTGCTCCTTGTGGCTTGTATTTCCCTATTTTAAAAAACTTTTCTCTAGTTGCTATTATATTTGGCACCTATAACAAATTCTGTTTATTTTGTGACATTATTTAGCTCATGATGAATCTTAATCCAATCATTCATATTAATTTACTATCACTTTCCGAGAAGGGTCCGGATGTCTTAGTAACAGAATTCTGACAGCTACCGCGAATTGGCAATAAAAAAATGTCGTCCTAAATTAACTCATTCACTCCTTCCTACCTGGTGTTATAACACAAAATATAAATATTCCTTTTAAATTAAATAGATTAAAAGCGATCAATTATTACTTTTTCTCGTTTAATTTTATTTATTACTTATCCAAGCAAAATTTTTAAAATAGGGTCTTCACATCCGCATGGGCAGTGAGTGATGAACGTTTTTATTAGTTACTAGCAGACGCCTCGCGGTTACACCCGCGTAATTCCTGTTCCCGTGGGAATACAGGGATAAAAATAGCCTTTGTCACCCGGGGTTAGTGTAGCTTCACAACGATTAAATTAGTTTTTTAAATCCGTCCAGTAGTTTCGGAGCCTATTCAATACAAACAAACAATCAAATCTTTCCTCTTTATATTATTAGCATAGAAAAACTAAAAAGTGTTATTTTTTCGAAATTACATCAAAAAGTATTTGTTTGTTACGTGTCTCATTCATGACCTATGTTTTCGATCTGGATTTTACAACCTACGATTGTAAGCTATAAATATAACTAGTGCAATAGCAATATATTTTACAATTTCTAAAATATAATCATGACAGGTGTTATAACACTTGGTGTTGGTATGGACGTCCATTACACTTTGCTATAAAGTTTCAAGTTGTTGCCAAAAACATTTTTACTGCAATGCACAAAATAGTAGAAAATTTGAAAGCAGATGACCAAAAACTTTACAAGAATAAACAGCCAATAAGAAGGTTTTAGTATGGAGACCATTTCGGTACATGGATTTGACCCACAGAAACTAACACACAGGGCAAGTTAAATTAAAACTTGTACCAAAAACGGAACGCTCTAAAAGGAACCTTCCATCCTTCAATTTAATTCCACCTGATCCATGATAGTGTGACACTAAAAACGTGAGGAAATGGTGTCTTAATCAGTCTTACCTATTTAGAACTGTTGTTCTCTATACTCGTATGTGTTAACCCTAGTGAATTTGTGATATCTCGGTAGTTACAGTGCAGTCTTGGCTCTTCAGTTAGCTGGAGTATCTTGGACGCTTTGGGGTCAACTTCTCCTCGAAACAAGTCTCCCATATGTCTGTATCCTGAAAGCGATTTTGTTAAAATATCAGATAACTTGCCGCGACACAAATAATTCTGAGATTATTATTCCTGAAGTGAAACTGCCACTCTTGTAGTAGTATTGAAATTAAGTAAAATAGTTAATAATAGTCGTCTTAACTCATTTAAGGGCCCTAAGGCACATGAGAATATGAGGCCCAGTAAGCAGTGCCGGATCTACGATTGAAAAAATTAGACTGGTACGGGGAAGTGCATTTCAAACAATCAAGAATTTAACGCCCATTCATTGTATTTGGTGCCCTGTGAACGAGCGTCCCAAAGGTCCAAATTGCCCCAAAAAAATAAACAATATATGATCCGAAACTTTTTATCAGACAAGGAAATTAGGATGTGCATAAGGAAGTTAGGAATAAAAAAATATACATTTTAAGATTATAAGTTAGAAAAAACATCGATAACACAAAATGGAATGACTAACTGGATGGCACTGCAGTGAGTTATGTTTGATGGATTGGTCAAACTGGCTGAAATGTTAGCCTTAAAAAATCAAATCCACCTTGCCAAAATATTTGTTTCTAATGAAGATGCACCTGGCTCTAATGAAGCTGAAGTAGACGACGTTCTCCAACAATACTTCTAACATTATTGTGGTCCGTACGAATCTCGAGGGCAAACAGAGTTTGATGCTTACCTCACGAATTTGCGGGACTGCCTTCTGGACTGGGGAACTTCAGGAACATTTGTTCACGTCGTCACAAATGTTTCTGAAGTCGGCGTCATTCGTCACACTTTCGCGCAAAAAGAGTCTATATACGCGAGTCTTTTAGATTGAGCACGATCCTACCGACTGCGCCAGTTAAGTCATGAGACCAGGCGGAAAACTTCTAAGGTTGTTAACAGTGGTAGTATACAAGTTCCAACTATAGAATGTATACAATATGATAAAACTCATGGACAACTGCACCGCAGATGTTGGTAAAGATCTACTTTTATTTTCTTATATACCTATGTTTGGTGGGTTAGATTGCTTATAAGTAACAAAATATTAGGTGTTGAGAACGATGGTCGACGTTGGTTACGCCAACTTAACTCTCGATTTAATAACTCTCGATTTAATTTATCTTCTGGTTGTCGAATAGCTGTATAATATATTTATAACTAAAAGTCTTTTATTTCACTTAGATTGTACTTAGCAGAAGTTTTCTACTTCAGACAACCAAAAGAACTTCAGGGACTACGGGTGTGTGGCAGTGGCTGTTCTAACTCACGGCTCTGACTACAGTTTTCTGAGAGCGAAAGACCAAAAGTATAGCGAACAGGTTATCATCAATCACTTAAAACCGGTCAACAACCTGACTTTGGTCACCAAACCTAAGATTATTATTATACAGGTATGTGAAATTCAAACTAACTTTTTTAGGGGCAATTCATTAATTCCTTAGAGATGACTTTGATGTTTTTTTGAACCTCCCACCCCATGTAAGGATACATAAGATGCCCCCCCCCCCTCTCCCTACTACAGGGTGTACGTTTATGCTGAACGATTAAAAAAAGATCTTCTAAACAAAACTTGCACTGAGTACCTTGTACACACAATATTAATATACCAACAAAAATGTGATCACATACATTTCAATGATGTATTTTTATCTATATGATGCCTACACGATTAAAACTCGTAGTGTATTAAAATTGATTAACTTTTCAGGCTTGCCGTGGCTCGATGACCGTGCCGGGAGTAGCTGTGTTCCAGGAAGGGACGGTGGCAAGAGACTGTGATGAACCCAACAAATCTTACACCATCCCACCAGAGTCTGATATGCTGATCCTTCATAGCTCTTACAGTGGCAACCCTTCATATAGGTATGTATTTTTTTGGTTAAGAGTCTCCAGAACTGTGTAGGCTTAAAATGGTTATCAACAAGAGGGTGTGCAACTTAAAACGTCACAAATTCTAAAAGACACCGTCTAAATTATCCTTTTTTTCTAAATTTTTCAGTAAACATGTGATCTGTGACTTTATCTGTGATTTTATTGTCATTGTAAAATGGTAAAAACATACAGAGAAAAACATATGAAGAAAACCATAAAGAGGAGAGTGGACATAAAAATATAAATTATAAAAATAAAAAAAACCCGCCTGCACAAAAAAGATGGAAACAAGATCCCCTACATAATTATACAATTTCATGCAGTCGTCGTCCGCTACTAGCACCAGCATTTATAAACTTGGAGTTTGAGCACAACAAGTTTACAGCACAGCGCATGAAACTCAGTGCTGTGAAAACTGATGACCGAATAACAGAGCTTTTCGAGAAACCCGTATTCAGAAAGCTTACATCTAACACACCCCAATTGGACTCGACGTGCTCTGATTATTTGTGATTTACGTAAACTGGAAAATCATTAGATGAGCGACTTAAAGACCATAAACAGAAGCTTATTGGTGATGTGAAGCCTTCAGTCTGTTTAAGTTTTAATTATTATTAGAAGTACTAAATTATGTTAAGCTATATTTAATTTAAGGGTTCCATAGCCAAAATGGCAAAACGGAATCGTTATCTGTCCGCCCGTCTATCCACACCTGAGCTCAGAGACTGTTGGTGCTAGAAAGCTGTTATTGGGCAAAAGTAATTTCGTAATTTTCATAGAAAGAATTTTTTTTTTTAATTTTTAGGTATATTTTTTTATTTATTTACGTCATCGTAGTTATTTATGCCGTTTTGATTGATGATTTGTTGCCATCTTGTGGGTAGTGCCATGATCCCATAGCTGTAAAAAAGATTTATGATTAAAAAAAACTGACAGGTAGTTAGGTAGGTACATAGTTTTCATAGTGTTATTTTGAGGTTGTTTCGGTCGTTTCAGAGTTCTGAAATGACCGAAACAGGTGGAAATCTGATGGAGCAAGATCAGATCACATCTCAGCCAAGCTCTCTCCATATTTGCTGAGTGGCTATAGATGAGTGCGGTTTGTTGTTGTCATGATAGAACATCACGCCCTTCCTTTCGCCAGCTCCGGCCGGTTTTTCTTAATGGCTTCTTTTAACCTCATCAGTTGCTGACAGTAGAGATCAGAATCGATAGTTTTACCCGGCGGCAAAAGCTCATAGTGGACGATAATAATAATAATAAAAATGATTTATTCACTTAGGAAGCAAAATACTACACTTGTGAAAAGTCGATTCTAAATTTACTGGTAATGCCTGTTCGCAAACAATAGGTAAAGCCCGAGAAAAGAACAGGCAATAAAAACTCGTGGCCACTCTTTTCAAATTGCCAATGTTTACAATGTTTCTCTGTTTATAAACTATATGCAGGTAAGTTGCTGCCACCATTATATTATACACCATATTAGAGTACTGATGCAAAAGAAGAGGTCAATAATATTAGAAGAGTACACGAGATCGGATACATCAGCCTCAATGGGCACAACATAGTAGGAGCATCCACTTACGATGTAAAAACTTTATGTGCTTAAATATTGGCCAATTTACTGCTATTTAATGAATAAGTATACATGTTTTTCAAAGGAAAAAAAAGAATGGCCGTAATTTATCACGTAGAATCTTTACTTACAAAAGTAAATCGCTTTCTTAACTAGTTCCTAAGTAACATTATCAAACTGTGACAACAATATTCACCTAGTAAAATGCAATAAACTATACAACACAATACATTAATAGGGAGCAACGAACTGCATCCATTTATCTTTATCAGTTAAATAATCATCGATTGAATAGTAATCTCTTTGTATAAGATGTCTCTTGACTACATTCTTAAATTTATTTACTGGTAGATTCGATATGCTGACTGGGATTTTATTGAAAAATTTAACACCTAGTCCCATGAATGAGTTATGAGTTTTATGAAGCCTATGATATTGACCTACCAATTTGTGCTTATTTCTTGTATTCACAGAGTGAATATCACTATATTTGTTATATAATTGTAAGTTTTGTTTTACAAACATAACGTTTGCATATATATATTGTAATGCAACTGTCATAATGCCTATCTCTTTAAACTTTTCTCTAAGGGAAACTCGTGCTCCTAGTTGATATATCGCACGCACTGCATGTTTTTGAAGAATGAAAATAGTTTGTATATCAGCCGCCTTGCCCCAAAGCAATATGCCGTAGGACACGACGCTGTGAAAATAACCAAAATATACTAGTCGAGCTGTTTCTACGTTCGTAAGCTGTCTAACTTTGCTGACAGCATACGCTGCAGAACTGAGTTTTCCTGCGAAACATGATATTTGGGTGCCCCACTGTAACCTATTGTCTAATGTAATTCCCAAAAAAACTGTTGAGTCGACAAAGCCAATCACCTCATTATTTAAAATTATACTCGTATTAGTACTTTTCACATTTGGCAAACTAAACTTAATACATTTAGTTTTTTTGGGATTTAGAAGTAGGTTGTTCGTTGTAAACCAATCTTGAACTAGTGCGAGTGTTCTATTTATTTTCTCAAAATTTTCTAGTTTACGATCGATTTTAAAATAAAATAAATAAAATAAAATAAAATTTATTTACCATAGAATAAAACACTTTGAGTACAAAGAATTATAGTAACCAAATTCTTTGAGCATTACTTATAATAAAAATCGGAACTCCCCACACTAGGCTAAGCCTGTCCTGCAGGGAGCTTAGATGACCAGTATTAATCATAAGAATATATTGTATATTGCGGTAATAAACAGAACATACTGTATACTATTAACAAAAGTTATTTATATAATAACAAAATAACAACAATATATCAGAAAATTAACAAATTTCAATAAGGTTTATTTAAACTAGTGATTGAATTTCTATTTTAGAGCGCTATACCAATCTCTTTAATAGGTTTTCGGTCTCGTCATAAGTCCAGTTCAGTAGTTCCCTATTTAGCTTAGCTTTAGCATTACGGAAAGTCAGAAGATACAGTTTCAGAGTTTTATTTATTTTATTGTATACATAAGACTACAGGAGCTGAACCTTTTCGCGAAAACGGTTTTGACCAGAGGGTGTGGAACATTAAAGACACGTTTCCCAATCATGTTCTCGTAGTCGCCAACAGCAAGCACCTCTTTGTGACATAAGAGCGTGATTTTCCTAAAATACAACCTCCTGACACTGAGAACCTGGGAGATGCGGAAGAATTCCACAGATGGATAACGGAGAGGTTTCTTCAGCATCGTCTTTAACACTGCTCGTTGAGCTCGCTCTAACATAAGAAGGTGAGAACTGGCAATACCGCCCCAGGCAAGGATGCAGTATTCCAGAATAGATTGACAAAGCGTTGTGTAAACCATCCTCAGCAAGTCTGTCACAGCCACGTCGCGAAGTTGTTTCATTGTGTAGATAAGTTTTCTGACTCTTGCAGACGTGGCTGCAACATGCTCCCTGAAGATAAGTTTCTCGTCCAGTATAATCCCTAAATATTTCGTGCTAGGTACGCGCTTAATGGGACTACAGTTACAACTATCACACAGATTTGTCTTGGAGCATAAATGTACAGTGAGTTTCAGATCAGATGGAGGCGCTGATGCAATGGTTTTGTGAAAACCAATGTAAGTGGTTTTGGAAGCATTCAGAGTCAAAAGGTTATTCTCAAGCCAATGCCATACTTCACTTAGTTCTTCTGTTGCCTTTTTTATTAAACCTGTCCACGTTTTATCGTAAAATAAGATAACAGTGTCGTCAGCATAGTTGATTATTTCTGCAGTTTGTGTACTGGTTGAGGACAACTCATTTATATTTATCAGAAATAACGTTGGACCCAGAATACTTCCTTGTGGTACACCATAATTCACTGCATGCTCATTGCTTAAGTTAGTCTCTATCCTAGTGCGCTGAGTCCTGCCAGTGAGATAACTACGAAACCAATTCAGAGAAATACCCCTGATCCCAAGTTCAAGCAGGATCGGAATTGAAACAGTATCAAATGCTTTCGCCAGGTCAAGGAAAACACCAAGGCACGCTGATCCTTCATCTAGATGCTTAACAACTGTGTTTGTTAAATGTGTGACAGCATGCTCGGTTGACCTACCCCGGCGAAAACCGAACTGCTGGGTAGAAAGAATATTATTAGCTTCCAGAAAGCTAACTAGTTGTTTGTGAATAATTCTTTCTAATAGCTTAGAAATACTGCAGAGTAGAGAGATGGGTCTGAAGTTGTTGGGATCATTGGCAGCACCCGCCTTGTGAATTGGTACGACTATAGCTGTCTTCCATACGTCTGGAAAAATACCCGAGTCTAGACTAAGATTAAAAATGTGAGTAAGTGGTTCAAATATAAAACTTTTTATACCTTTTAAAAGACGGTTAGAAATACCATCTATACCCGGAGCGGCAGTGTCATTAAGTTGGAGGATTATGTTCCCAATTTCCTCTGGGTTAGTAGGGTGGAGAAAAAATGAGTTCAGAAAGGTATCCCGACTCTGGAGGCTAAAGCATCCTGTGTGAGATTACGGCGGCATAGTATTTCACTGGCAAGTCTGTATCCCATCGTTGCAAAGAACTCGTTGCAGTGGTCAAGCGACGTACTTACATTTCCTTTAACGACTCGTAGATTGTGCGAAGTGATCTTTGATGGTTTGGAATTTGTTATAGATTTTATGGAGTTCCATAATTCACGAGGATGTTTACTGTATTTACTTAATTCTTCTCTGTTATAGTTATTTTTAATTTTACTTAGTAGGTCTTGATAAAAATTTCTATAGCGCGTATAAACAATTTTTTTCACAGGGTCCTCTGGGTCCTTGCGTGTCTCTAAGTGCAACCTGTCTCTCTGTATCAAACACTTAATAAGTCCAGGTGTCATCCACGGTTTAAATGTATGTCTACGTCGGCTGGTCTGAATAATATTTGAGTGGTGTTCAATTACAGATGACAGGATACCCATAAAAACACGGGCTGCTTCCTTGGGACATGACTTATCCGTCACAGGTGACCAATTTACGGTCTGTAGTTCTGATGCTATAGACTCCAGGTCAAGTTTCGCTTTCGCAATCCTTTCTTTCCTCTGTTTGGGGATATTTGAAGCAATTCCTACCATAACCAGATCATGGTCAGTTATTGCTGATGTGCAAATTATGGATTCAACAGATTGGGTCGTTCTGACGAAAACATGATCGAGGCACGCTTCTTTTCGAGTGGGCCTATCTACAGCGACTTTAAAGCCTAATTGGGCCATGAGGCACATGTAATCCGTGCACAATTCCGAACGAAGAATGTTAATATTCATATCCCCGGCAATTACGTAGGATGTATTGCTAGGCATATTCGTTGCGATTGTTTCCAGAGAGTTTATAAAATTCGAAGTATCGCGGAAGGATGGTGAACGATATATACCTGAAATGGTGACCAAGTTTGGTATGTGAATCTGTAAACAATTTGCATCGCTCAGATTTGGTTCAACGACAGTTGGTGTCCAGCAATTTTTTACATAAATAACTACGCCACCGGCACGATTTGTAAATTTTGTAGTTTAAATTGATAGATATCCGTCTATTTGACCAATTATGCCTGCATCTCTATCAAGCCAACACTCGGTAAGAACCATTATATCTATTGATACATTAAGTCTTTCCAGTAATATACAGAAACTTTCAAGGTTACGCTCTATGATTCTGATATTAAACGTCAATATTTTCAATCTATAGCCAACAAGAATTGCCCTACATTGCTCAGCTTCCTCCACTTTGTGGCATTTTACGTTGAAAGAATTGTCATTTTCACTTAATAACTGAGAAGTAGACATTGGGAATTTTCGAAGTGGTTATAAAGATAATATCAGTTGAAGCCACATAGTAGAAGGAGCCAAGTGAGCCGGATTGATGACATTTTATTATTGTTATGTAACCAACAGTAGTAGTAGTAGTTCTTGGATTGATTTTTCGACACATTTTGAATAATTTTAGCAATGAATCCATTATTATTACAGTACTCGTGATATAATATAAATAAATAAAAATGAAAATATGAGAGATTACAAAGATTGAAATAAAATTATTGAATAACATGCATTCGGGCCTACGCCATCGACTATTAAAGATTATATTTTTTACAGCGTTAATTAGCAGGCATGCGAAATAAATCAGACTGGCTGTTTGATCAAGACAGAGAGCCACCTTTTTCAGGACCGATGTGTTTATCTATATCCTCTATCGAACGAATGATGATTGCCCAATGTTTTTGGTCTTTTATACTTTCGGCCTTCCTAACGTAAACAACTCTATCACGCAGCCAGCAAAAACGAAAATTGTGTTGCTTGGAGCGGTTTCTCGCTACTCCAAAAAGCATTCTATTTATCTTTGTTAGGCGCTCGTTGAAGAACATAGTCGACGACGTTCCTGTGACGATATCTTTTGATGTCACGCGATCATGCCTTTCTCTGGCTGCTTTAACAAGTTGATCTTTTTTTGATTTTCGCACAAGCTTTACTGCAACTGGTCTAGGTTTATCCTGAAGTCCAGAGAAATTACCACGTTGGGATCCGATTCTATGCACACCATCAATTTCGGATTCTGATAGCTCCACGCCGAGTTTGTTAGCAGCTAGTAGGACTAAGTGGGTATGATTCTCGCTTTTTTGTTCCGGCAGTGCGACTATTTCCAACTCGTTCCTCAGTTGAGACTGTTCTTGCGCATTTAAAAAGGTTTGCAGATCAGCTAGAGACCTTTTTAATTCCATGATTTCACAGTCCTTATTTTTGAGTCTTTGTTCGAATTCTCTAGTTTTTTCAGTGAGAGTTGTAAAAACTAAGATCTATGACGGATTGTACATCCTGCCGCAACAAGACAATTTGGCTTAATATATTGGCTTGGCTGGGTTCGAGTTCGCTATACGTGAGAATATTAAGCTCTTCTGGGTCACCCCTGCCGCCCCTAGTCCTCGTGATGTTATCATCAGATGGAGGATTATTTAATGAGCGTGACGGGGACCTTGAATTTCGTTTTGAAATAGAGCACGACTGACAGTTCCAGAGCTTTTTACATTTATTAGTAAGCTTATTAAAGTTGGCTGGCGACACATTCACGCATTTTAAATCGAAGCGCTCTTTACAGTTTGAGCATTCCATGAAGTGAGAAGAAGGGATTTTCTTACCGCATGCATTGCAAGAGACCATTTTTGTAGTTTGCGTCGTAGAAATTTGTTGTCAACCGCTCCCCGCATCAAAACCTGACACCGGCGCGCTATAAAGGCAGGTAGCAAGCAGAGCGCGCAGCAACAGACCGGTATGGCGCAGCGACGCAGGAGAGCTTGACGTCACAGCGAGCGGATTGCGGGTTGGGGTAGGTCAGGGCGCCGAACGATTCGTAAACTTAAAACACGTATATCTCTTAAAGTTTCTAGAATTTAAAGAATCTGTTTTCACTACAATGGAGTGCAGAACTGAATCTATGTAATTATGAATAAATTAACACTAAAGATTCACTTTAAATCACTATTACCGTTAATTAATTGAAGAACTAACGAAAACACGACTGCTCTGTTCAAGTACCGACTTTATAATTATAATTAGAGAAGTGTCATCAGCAAATAGAATGATGTCACAAAAGTTATTAATATAAAATGGTAAATCATTAATACATACCAAAAATAGGAAGGGACCGAGTATTGATCCCTGAGGCACGCCCATACTAACTGGCGATCCCGTCTGGATCGCCAGTTAGAATGGGACCACCTTACTCCGCCTATATCAACATATTGAATTCTTTCACTCAGGTAAGAAGCAAGTTTCCTTTCCAATCCCACCATACACACAGCATCACTTTGTTCCGAGTCAGCTGCCAGCTCAATGGTTGATGTTGGGCATGTAAGAAAAATCACGGTAGTAGTATATATAGTGAAATTAAAAGGAAATCTATATTTACTTTATATTTTACCTAACCATAGTTTTTTAGTATCAATTTCATCGATACCACGCAAATCTTGGTCCCAAGAAATTCACCCTGAATATTTTTTCCTAAAGCCAAATTGATTCCTAATTATTATTTTGTATTTATTTATAAAACTACACATTTTGTCATTCATTGCCTTTAAAAAAAATACAAAGATGGTTATTAGCGTAATGGGCCTGGGTAATATTTACCCATATCTGTTTAATGTCCTATTTGTATAGATGTTTAATAATAGATTCTTTAAGTCTAGTTGGGTAGACGCCCTCTTCAAATGAGCTGTTAATTAAGTAGCTAAGCGGAGATGCTATGATTTTTGCACTTAATTTAATTATTACTGTGGTGACATCGTCATATCCAGTAGAATTAGTGTTCTATGAGGAGTTAATAATCTTTATAACGTCAGTGTCATTCATTGGAGTCAGAAATATAGAATTTAAAAATGATTTAATAATAATATTATTTGAATTATGGTTGTTATTTAAATTATTATTATATGTCAGCTCAATAAAATAATTGTTGTATTGATTAAATATATCATTAGGATCAATAATTATTTAGATGTATGTATGGTACGGACTTTAAAACAACTTAAGCTATTATTCTTAAGCTATATAAGCTATTATTATTTAGGTCAATTGAAGGTGAGACCTTCAATTGACCTGACATTACTAACAAGAGACGAGAAGATATAGTCTGCACATCTAATTCTATCTCAAGATATATGTATATAACATTTTTTTTTAATTTTATAAACCCTTTTTTATATAAAAGAATAAACCGAATAATAAATATATACCATCTTAATTAATTTAATTGTTAAAAAGCTGTATGTTCGCAATTACAAGCTATGTCATACAAACAGACGGAGGATTTACTGGTAGTACTAAAATAAAATAAAAGGACCAATTTTCTTACTAACTTTGTAATTAGCATAATATAAGTTAATTTATATATCTTTGTTTTATATGATAACAGTTCTTATTTTTAGTTAAGATTAGCTTTAGTTTCAGAAAGTATTTATTTTAAATACTTCTTTACTTTTTCGCCTGAAACACAAGTTTCAACCTAGTTCAGGCAATTATCCAACTGTGACGTTTGTTATTTATAAATGTACCTAAGATAAGCTATTGTACCTATACTTTCATGACTAAACATTATTGTTATTAAAAAAAAACGCTGATAAGTTTGAAGTTTGGTTTGCTGGGATTTTGTTAGTGCCCAAGCTGACATCCATAGGTTAGGATGAGGAGTATGCAGGGGTTAAATAGCTTTTCTTTAACAGAGCTTTTTTTTGGTTTTGTCTTTTATTACTTCTCTATACAGCCAAGTTTTTCCATGCATGCCCAATGCGTGTCACAATTTCTTGGCTTGACATATTATTTACTTTAATTATTTGGCCAGATATATAACCACATCTTCAATGGGAATGTTTTTAATGTGATTGCTTCTTCCTCTTTATTTGTCATTGACTTCGTTTTTATGTGTTCATATTTAACCACATCTCTTTGCTGTGTGTGTCAAAATTTGTCAGAATTATAAAGTTCCTGAGAAGACTTTGCAAACAAAATTATGTCATGGGCAAATCTCAGATTTGTTAGATGCCAACACTTTTCCATACGAATTCCCTGAAAACTTCTTCGAATACTGCAGTAAATAGTTTCTGTCGTACGCTCTTTCCTACATTGATAATGTCTCCATTACTTTCTAGTTTAATTCTTGCTTTACCACCAGTATAACTTTATGTACTTTCTTCCACTCCTTGTTTCTTGAGAGTATTCCAATTTCTAATGTGGTCCAATGAATCAAAGGTCTTGCAATAATCGACAAAGCAACAGTAAACCAGTAAACGGTATCTATTTGGAGACACAATGACAAATTTTATATTGGAGTGTGTTATTGCGGCAATGTGAATATCACCAGACATTTACATCGCCGCAACGACACGGCCCCCATTCTATCAGACGTAGAATCATAACCCCGATCACACCTATATACAACATTTGTTTATCGTCAAACAGTTCTGAGTGCTTAAACATATAATATTCAACAAAACATATTTATGTATCATCAGCCTCTACTCTTCCAACGTTTCTTTCTTATTTTATTTTTCCTTGCCGAATTAAAACTGTCCACCTTTTTTTCTAGAGACAAAATTCACGGATCTTTCTTCATCCAAGAGTTATGTAACAAAATCGACTCTCGGGCAGCCACCGAAGATTTATTATCCATTTCAACTGAGGTGAATAGGGCTGTGGCAATCAACAAACAACACGAAGAGTACAACCGCAGAACTAAGACGTACGAAATTAACAAGCAAACTCCTGTAGTGACATCCACTTTAACCAGAAAATTGTACCTCAGAAAGTTCTGCGACGCGACTGTCGCACAGTCTTCGAGTGACAGTTGCGTGATTGTTGAGACGCATGCACGAAAGCAGGGTGATCGTGGTACTGCTTATCCAACTTCCACTTTATTATCGGCTGCCGAGCGTAAAGCCTACCTATTTTTGTCCAACGTGAAGTTGGGTACAACAACTGAGCATGTATTAGAATATTTGCGCGATCGTTTTCCGACAGATACGTGTACAGTAACAATTGAAAATCCAAACTACGATGGCTATGCGTCCTTTAAATTGTGTGTCCCGTTTAGACATCAGGATGAGTATTTGTCACCTACGAATTGGCCGGAGGACATAGTTGTGAAAATGTACCCAACTGACGACGAAATTTATGGGGAAATGTTACATCACATTCCATAGAACAGAATCTTTAATTGTCATAATGTAAGTTTATGTATTTTAATCACAGTTATAAAATCAATTACAGTGCTGTACAAGGGTACAATAACGATTTTATAAAAAAAACGTCAGTCGCTCCTATTTACCGCGCATATGGGAAATGGGAGCCATAATATTTTCTCTTTCCTGAAAAGAAAACTAAACATACTTTAAATGAGATCTTAGTTTAACTATTTGTAACACAAATAAAAAAACAACTTTTCAAACAAATTAAGAAATAAAGATTTTATTCTTTCTAACCCAGCTTTTATTTCTTTTAATAAAGCTCTCTATCACATAGATTGTGATAGAGAGCTTTTTCTTAATTTTTCTCTTTATCTTTTACTAGCTGCGACTTCGTTCGCGTGATTGTCGGCAACACTATCGCGATTATCTTTTGATTGCTCACGTTGGTTTTTGTTATTATGATCGTGAATTTTTTTTAAATAATATGTTTTAAAGTACTTCAGCGTAAATGATATTTTTAGTTTTATTTTCTTGTGGTAGAAGAACATACTGATTTTCCCCGCAACCCGATCTTGACAACGCGACATATAGTTGACCGTGTGAAAAGCAGTCTTGACGTAAATCGATTCCTACGTGTTTAAATGTTTGCCCCTGTGATTTATTAATAGTTACGGCAAAAGATAACTTAATGGGAAATTGAATTCTTTTAAAATTAAAAGGTAAATCATTTTGAATCATTGGGATGCGAGGTATAAGCAATGTTTGACCAACTGCCGGACCAGTCATAACTGTTGCAACGATCACGTTATTGCGAAGGAATTTTACTTGAAGTCGGGTCCCATTGCATATATTTGGTGGTTTAAGATTTCTGAGTAAAATTATCGCAGCACCTATTTTTAACTTGAGGAAATGTAGTGGAAGGCCACTCGGGTTTAAAGAATTGAGAAACTCCTGTGGGTAATGGACAGCATTTTTTTGATCCATTACATTGTCAATAGATGTGTAGGTAGTATATCGCCTGGAAGTTTAGTTCAAATTAGGTCGTTAATTTCGTCAACGCTACTATTTCTCGCCGCCAATATTGCCCTTGGACACATCCATTGATAATCTTTATTTTCTATTTCGACGATATCAGGGTTAACTTTTGATATTAAATCCTCAATGCTAGTCATTCTTTCTCCTAAATCGCGATCAATTTCCATTTTATTTTCAAAATGAGGTACTTTTCCGTCTCTTATTAAAAGTAACTTTGAAGGAAAATTTGTACTACCTCCCCCCAAATGTGCTCTCATATTCGTAGATAGTTTTAAGGTATGGACAAACTTCCATAACGGTGAACTTTTAAGGCAAGACTTTACAATGTCTGCTCTAGTTCCTCTTAATATTACCGGTAAAGTTTGTCGAAAATCCCCAGAAAACATAACGGTAATCCCACCCATAATTTTATAGCCGTATGGCTTCCGAAGTGCTACTTCTAACGGATCCAAATTATGTGAATTATTCCTTTTTGATGCAGGAAGCCCAAAATCAGTTAATAATTTATCAGAAATTTCATGAATTTTATCTTCAATTATGATAAGTCCATCATTGTATATATTAACAGTACAGATTTTCATTACGCATTCTGTTTAATATAATATAAAATCACTGCGAAATTTATTCCATAACTCTAAGTGGTCAGATGGCTGGCAAAATATGAGGATGATGGTAAATAATTCTCTTAATTTTGTGGCTGGCTCGGACATGACAGCATCTGACATGGTATTTTGCTAATGTTCATCTCCCTCCAATAAACCTAATTCCTTGCAAGCGCCTTGATAAGTTTGGAAAATAACACCATTAACGGTCCTTAGATGTTTAAACGACATTGGGCCGCGAACATATTGCAGTAACATTCTTAAATAATAACATTCAGTTTGTGTTGGATGAATGTTGTAGACGCGGCCTAAAGTTGTATCTTTTTTTACACTGGGATATCCTTCAACATCTTACCCACGTTTTCTTCTAGAAAAGGAATTTCTTTCCCAAACGTAATACGGGGTACTTCGTGATATAAAAGAGTTATTGCAGATTCATCTCTTTTGCAAAGATCAAAGAACGCTGTAAGTATTGTAGATGAAGGGTTGTTGACGCGATCTTGAAGATTTTCATTGTTATGAAAATAAACTCTTTGTCCATTTTCCAAATGTACTGCTAAATTAACTACCGCTGGAAAACGTTCATGAATAGGAAATTCTCCAGAGCGCTTCCGAAGAACTTAAATAGCGACCGTTTAGATATTTTTCTACTTCATTGTTATTATTTTGCAACGAAAATGTGGCTGGATCAGAACCTTTATGAATATACTTACAGATGTACTTCATAGCTTTGACCGATTGACAAAACTCTACGTTAATGTGTGCATTGAAACTTCGTGATAGCACTGGATTATAGGGAACAACCCACCTATTATCCACGTTGATTTCTGTACTTTTGACCCGAATTATTGCTGTGTTTCCACCGTTATCTGGAGACCTGCGCCTGTAGGTTGGGTATCCGTCTTCGTCGGTTTGTGTTTCAGAAATAAAATGCCTAGGGAATTTTCTCGAACAAATGTTTTCTTTCATACATGGTGACTCAGGATTGTAAAATCCGCAAGGACCATGTATCATAGTTTTTATGACAATATTATGAAGAATTGGATCTTGTTGTTTGTCAGGTATTTCAGCCGATATTATTGCATCTATACAATCTGGTTGTACTTTGTTAGCCAGCCGAGGCGTGAAGTAAACCTCTTTTTTGCCATTCTACGCTGTAAACGAAAGCTTTACATGGTCCAAAGATATTTTTCTTCGTTAATAGGTCTATATTTTTTTTAAGTTTTAAATGAAATATTCTAGAAACCAAATCATGTCTGTCGTAAAAATGTTGATCAGGTAATAACTCATTTTTTATTTCTGGCCATTCGGAGTTACATGTGAAGGTAATAAAGTGGTCTGGTCTTCCAAACTTCCCGACATAGGTCATGGCATCTTGACTTTTTTCATTCATGTATCTGGGGGATCCTGTAAATGACGATGGCAATACAACGTGCTGGCCAATATTCGAAGCGTCTGTATTGCCATCATTAGCCATGGCATCTCTTAAATGAATATACTCTTCTGCTCTTAATTTTTTTTGATTTCTTGTGATGAAATCCAGTCTCTCAGAAATCATTTTTGCCGTCATATCGACACAATATTGGTTGAATAATCTTTTGAAGTAATGTAAGCTGTTAAAGTCATTTATTTTCATGAGTCTAAATGCATAAAACTGCATACACGATACTGTTTTAGATCTATCTCTAGCATTCAACACAATATTTCGGGAACCTTTATCTTCATTTATTAAAAGAACAGCTACTTCATCCACTATTGGCGCATTATACCGACCTCGATGATCGTTAGGAGGTTCACATCAGCATGAATAATAAGTTTCAAATCATGCGTTGATCTATTTTCGAAATTGTATTTAAAACCTTGAATATACATATTATGATCGTGAAGATATGTTTGGAGAGCGTCGATAAGATCAATTTGCAAGGTTGGGTTAATGTTTGAGAGAATATCTGATCTGCATGAGACAATATATTTGCAAAAATTCGGGTTGTGCCCCTTCAGCTGGAAGTAAATTAACGATCAAATGATAAACTTGTCCCTGGACTTTAAAAGTGGGCATAAAGTTTCCATCACGAATTTCTTTGGCGCCAAATGAATCATTTGAAAAAGTGTATTATATTGCCTTGGGTGATTTTAAAAATGCTTTGAGGATGGATTTGAGCCTGATATCAGTTCTTTAAAAACTGACGTTGGTTCTGGAATTTTAGGTATATTCACTTTGCCACCACTACAACACAGTCCAGGAGTTTCTGCCGTCCATTTTTTTGCTTGGCATAAGTCGCATATTTTAACCATTCCGCCAATATCAATATCATTTAGCGCAGCGTAGTCAAGAGAGAGATTTTGCATTTTGCTGTGCTAGTCGATGGGAACGTTCAGCACTTGATTCCCGATCGCGGTTTGCTAAAGTTCGGGAATTCTGTGCGGCCAAACGTTAAGAACGTTCAGTGCTTGACTCGCGTTCGCGGTTTGCTAAACTTCCCGTATTCTGTGCGGCCAAACGTTGAGAACGTTCAGCGTTTGATTCCCGATCGCGGTTTGCTAAACTTTGCGTATTATGTGCGGCCAAACGTTGAGAACGTTCAGCGCTTGATTCCCAATTGCGGTTTGCTAAACTTCGAGTATTCTGTGCGGCCAAACGTTGAGAACGTTCAGCGCTTGATTCCCGATTGCGGTTTGCTAAACTTCGAGTATTCTGTGCGGCCAAACGTTGAGAACGTTCAGCGCTTGATTCCCGTTATCGCGGTTTGCCACAGTTCGCGAATTCTGTGAGGTCAAACGTTGAGAACGTTCAGCGCTTGATTCCCGATCGCGGTTTGCCAAAGTTTGAGAATTCTGTGCGGTCAAACGTTGAGAACGTTCAGCGCTTGACTCCCGTTCGCGGTTTGTTAAAGTTCGTGAATTCTGTGCGGCCAAACGTTGAGAACGTGCAGTACTTGATTCCCGTTGTCGGTTCACCGAAGTTTGGAAATTTTGTGAGGCTAACCGCTGTGAACGTTCAACGCTCGATTCCCTAGCACGCTTTTGTTCACTGACCGCTCTTTGATTAGCCAACCTCTGCATATTGTGTTCCGCTGTTTCATTGCTGCGCAAAAGCCGCAACCGCAAAACCGCATCTTTGCAGTAGCAGTCAGCCGAGAAAGGTTAGTTCTTTTTCTAGGCATTATAGTGACGAAAAAGATAAAAAAAACGTAGGAAATTAAATTTAAACCAAAACGTATCTCGTAATCAATAAAAACAAACGTAAGGTAAATAATTAAGTACCTGATAATTTTATGTATCTGTAATGAAAAGAAATGAAATATTATGAAGGTAATTTAATCATTTCGATATTTTAACGTAATAAAATAAACTAACAATATATGTTTTAATAAACAAAAACCTAACCAAATTAGAATAATTATGTAGATGACAACCACTTATACTATAATTACTATGTACTTATAATAAATTTTAAACAAAAAAAAACCTTAAAACAAACAATACTAACTATACAGATAACTTCTACAAATTGAAAGTGTACTACGAAAGTATTATTTATTACACGATGATATATCGCCGAAACAAATTGAAAAATCAAGCACGCTGAATTCAACCGTTCCGTAGGGAGCCGACCACGCGTCGAGCCGCGCGACATGGTACCTCGCAGAGCTAAATTATTATATCAACACTGACTAAATTAAAATGCGATCGCGACAACTTCACTCTTTAGTTGTCAAAATTGTACCGCTAGCAACAAAAACTCTCAAGTTGAATACGTATGTGTATGGTAATGGAACGGACGTAATACTTATTTTCTTTGAACTATGTACCTAACATTTTTCTTTATTGTAATATTATTATTATTATTCTTCATTAGTTAATAAACACTAAACATAAATAAGTAAAAAGGCTAAATATAAAAATATTCAAGTAAAATAGAGTGATTTATATAGTTCATTAGAGGAGGTAGGTACATCTGTGTGATATTAATGACACCTATTTATGAATCATTTTATTGCTGACCTTACGTCATTTTGCAGTCGTAATCAAAATGTCATCATGACAGTTATCAACTCATTAGAAACGCAAACCAAAGAGCATAAGTTTTTTTTTGGATCTGTGGCCTAGTGATACAAGTGTTCGGCGTTATTTCCTAGAAAAAAAATTAGAATTTCAGGGTTAGCTGCAGTGTTTTGTTGTGTTTGAGCTTTTTGTGTTTGTAAATCGTCCCTATCTGTGTAGTTAGACAATACGTAAGTATTAGAAACTAACACCTCTAATGAATCCGAGCGATCCGCATGACCCGGGTGGCGTGGCTGACGCTATGGACCTGAGTTCATCGCCTCTTCGCAACCAAGCTTGTAAAAAGGATAACGGCATATCGTTACAAGATCCATTCCCACTAACAAAAATTAATCCTAACAATTCCCAATTTGATAACATGACCCAACTAACTTTAACCCCCACCATACATACATACAAACACCCAGATTTCGATATAGTGCATATTCAGACTCGGATATCTTGTACATGTTTCAAGGGAAGTTGACCAATCTTCTGGCAGGTGTTAAGTCCCATCAAGTTTGGGCTCTTTTTGTACATTATTTAAAATAACAACATTTGTGATGGTGGTGTTAAACGCGTAGGCCGAAATCGCATCTCAGTTGAATTTAAAACAGCACTTGATGCTAACAGCTTTATCAGCCATCCCTCTCTCGGCCCAGCTAAGTACAGTACCGCAATTCCCTCTTATGCTTGCACTAGAATGGGCATTATTTGACAGGTTCCTGTGGAGTGGACATTGGAGGAGATTGTACAGTCCATACAGGTGCCTGCTGGATATGGCCAGGTCATCAAAGCTAGGAAATTAACCAAAAAAACAATAAATCAGGGGGCTGCTTGTTCGTAACTTGACCCGCGGATAGCGCGTAAAGACTACTCAATGAATCTTAATGAAATTTAGTAAAAAGGTGTCTTGTAGTAGCCGCTACTTAGTTTGATAGCTAAATAAAATAATAAATATTTTAAGGGAGGCACACCATACATGCATCAGAAGCTGAACAATTTTTTTTTTTAGTATACATCAACGTGTGGCACTTCATTCGACAGGTATTTTAAAAACATTTTAAGGTTTGTAATAAACTTTTTTGATAGAGTGAATTTTTTCTCTGAAAGTTGCATAAATCGTGTCCAAAACATATGGCAAAATCACAAAGATAGCGCTTAATAAATACTTTAAACTAAAATTATTTTGGATAAGATCGGATATACCGTCATTGAGTTATTGCCGAAAAACTGCGTTTCTCAGCAAAAGTACGTAAGTGCCATGAACTTTTCTGCTGGTGCTATTGTTCAAAGCTGCGGAACCCTACACTGAGCATGGTCCGACATGCTCTTGCCCGGTTTTTTTATGGATCCAAACAAAAATAAGAATGTGGGCTATCAGTGCAAAAATATTCATGCGCCCAGTTTCAGCAAGTTCTGCATCGGAAATATAATTTCCCACTTTTTCCCGTATCTAAACAAATTGCACAAAAGCTTTCTTCTGAATATTCTAACTCATTGTCGCAAATTGCACTTTTGTCTCTTGATATGTAGAGATGAATCTTCATCATCTGTTCTAAATATATTTTTTACTCTTTAGTTTTTGGTTGTAGTCTTGTTGCTTTTAACCTCTTTATCTTGGATAAGTTTCCGTTTGGTACATTTTGCTTTGACATAATTTACTGTAATACAGTTTCCTTTATTTCAAATAGGGTATTTAAGTAAAATAGGGGTTTGCAAGATGGTATGAAACTCCGTCAGTTTTAAAGCTAGATCGGTGAAATTTCGTATTTAGCTTTTCCGTTTTTGGAAAATCAAACCCTAAGGGAGTAAACTAGGAGTTGCAAGTATGTGTATATGTGAAACTCCGTTGCAAGATAGTGTGAAACTCCGTCAGTTTCTAAGTTAGGTCTGTGAAATTTCGCACTTGGTTTTTTTGTTTAGAATTTAGAAATATGTACCTCAGCGTTTTTGGAAAATCAACCTAAGGGTTGATTTTCCAACAACGTGTAGCATAGGGTAAAATAGGGGTTACAAGTTTGTATGAAATTCCGTCAGGATTGAAGTAAGATCTATGAAATTTCGTATTTGACTTTGTCATTAAATATAATAAAAGATGAGTTTCAGCGTTTTGGAAAATCAACCTCTAAGGGGGTAAAATAGGGGTTGGTCACCAATCAACTTTAAAATTGACGGAGTTTCATACAATCGTATGAAACTCCGTGTGATCCTAAATATCCCGAAGCCCTAATACCTAACCATTTTTTGTTAGGTACGTCCTCTAACGGTCCCGCTTTAGGTAGATACGATAATGACGATTTGTGTTTAAGTAAACAATGGCGCATAGCGCAGCGTTTAGCAGATTTGTTTTAAGGGCAGTGGTTAAAAGAATATAACTACTTTGCTATATATATTATTGCCTACTTTGCTGCCTAGGTACAAATGGAATAAAGATGAAAGAGCGTTGCGAGATCGAGATTTTGTTTTATTAATCGAACCTAATTTAGATCGTGGTTCTTGGCGCCACGGAGTAGTGAGTGGGACACATGGCGGCGATGATGGTCGCATCAGAGTCAGAGTAGTGGATGTACGCACACGTACCGGTATGGTACGACGCCCTGTCACCCCCCACTGTGGGCATGAGCGGGAGGGCGTGTAAGACAAATCTAATTCGTTTTTGGTTCATAAAACGTTTTATAACCGTGTTTTTCTTTTCTGGGTTGTTCGGTAGGAAACTACGTGTAAAAATTGCACTCACTTGATGTTGCGGCTTATTTGTTATTCGTGAGAAAGTTACTTTTTATTATGTGAGTACGAGTCGGTAAATACATCTGCGGTCTGTGGTTGGCAGTATGGCGTGCAACCCGGTTAACCGGATAGCCTTAAAAATCATGTAACTAACGAAACTCAGTTTTTGGTTTAATTATAAACAGTGTTAGTCAGTTTAGTCAAAAAAATACAAAAAGAATAAAGTATTATTTTGAATGTCAAATGTATTCTCTATCGCTTTGTCTTGACGATACCGATTGCATTTTGTTTTGTTTGTTTCTCGGTTAAGTTACACAGTCTACTAATCTATGTTGTGTTCGGTGTTTTTTTCTTTAAATCAATAATAAACTAATATTAATCTAAACTAAAAACTCACGTTGTTTTGAAACATTTTAAATTAATCAATCAGTCCGTATTGATTCATTACTGGACATAGGCCTCCCCTAATTTTCGCTACAATACCTCAAATTTTCCCAATTACATAACGAGACGAAAGAAAAAAAGAGGATTTCAGTCCATTTGATCAGTTTTTATTAGGATAGCTGTCGCCCGCAGCTTTACCTGATATGGGTTGATTTTCGATTTCAAATGCTGAAAAACGTGTTTCTTTATCCACAAAGTCAATTTTTCGCAGATTTAACTTTTAAACTGACAAAGTTACAAATTGATAACCTCTATTTTACCCCTAAAGGGATATGAGGGGTTAATATTTTTAAAAACTCTGTAGCACATTTTCTTTATTTTAAATTTGCCTCTTCTATTTTATTCCCTTACGGGTTGATTTCAGAAAAACGCTGTAACTCGTATTTTAGGCCAAAATGCAGCCGAAAATAAAATTTCACAAATCTAACTTTAAAACTGACGGAATTTCATACAAACTAACACTGTTTTAACCCCTTAGAGGATCAATTTCCAAACATCTCTTCTTATCAGATGCCTTTTACGGCTTTCAGTTTCGATATTTTTTCGAATCCCGAGAAAAAAATCGAGACTGGCTCCGGTCTCTTAAAACGAGACTTTTGAGACTAGTACAAAACTAGGTTTTATACTCAGAAAATAGGTTTCACTATCATGTAACCTATACAAGATGCGACGAGCGCGTGTTACTCGCGGCGTTTTTATTACTATACAAAAATCAAAAATATGCCGACAACACCATACCACACCGACTTTTCTTTTTCGTTGGAGGCGAGGAGCGCCTGAAGAAGAAATGTGCACCTTGCTGGAGAGATAAGAACGAACCTTCAAAGAAGTGGGACTCTTCGTAAACAGAGACAAAACCAAAGTTATGAAAGTCGATCGCAGCATCTGGCTCACCTTGACACACGTGCCACCACTAGGCAGTCTAAACCTGAAAATGTAGAAGACTTCACATATCTGGGCTCCAACATAACAAATAATGGCTCCTGTGCAAAGGACATCAGAAAACGAATTGTGATTGTGGCGCATGGTTAGAAGTTAAAAAAGTTATGCCCCAGCTCGACTGTGTATAGAACGATAGGAACATCTCCAGAAAGACAAAGAAGCAGCTCAACACCACCCTCGTTTTTTTCTATTTTTTATTACACCGCAGTGACTTGGACCCTCAAGAAATCAATTTGACCGCCAGCAAATCGACATGTTTAAATATGGTGCTGGTAAAAGATGCTCGGAATGCTGGCGATAAATGGTCAAGGAGAACGTTCTTCGCAGAGACCACGACCCTCAGCATTGAGAATTCGTAGCGCTAGAATCCAAATCGTTTAAAGGACCTGTACCCACTACCATTTGATAGATGTAGATTAGAAAAGCAAAGGATCTGGGTGAAAATTTGCCACGTAATGATGGCTTTTTAGCAAATTAAGTGTTAAGACAGCGGAGGGCTACCTAAGAAAACCTTAAAAAAATTACGGTGAAGAGTAAGCGGCTCCACCTTTACGTGATTCTTGATGATAGCCAACCAGGGCTCCAGTCACTTCATGAGAATCGGTTTGCCTGTTCACAATTGACAAGAAATACATTGAGAAAACTGGAGTAAAAGCTATTCTCTGATGGATTCGCCATACACTTATGTCGCGTAAGTCGTAACTTACAGGTGAGTGCTGCGCATACTCAAACTTAAATTTCTTTGGTTGAAAAACATCACTTTTTGTCACAAGTTTGGAAACTCCAAATGTAAGGTCCTATATTTTTGTACAGCTGTACTAAAAACACTAATGGTTTATTATAAATAAGGGTTCATAATAATCCAATAAATTAGCAGAGGTTTTAAGAGCATTTAAACTATCAAGCTTCTATTCAATTTTGAAAATGGAATGATTATGCTCTTATACTTTATTATGAACTAGCGGCCCGCTCTGGCTTCGCACGGGTATAAATTATATGGATGTTATTATACATATAAACCTTCCTCTTGAATAACTTTATCTATTAAAAAAACCGCATCAAAATCTGTTGCGTAGTTTTAAAGATTTAATCTTTGCATTACATTTAGCATACATAGGAATATAGGGACCGAGAAAGCGACCTTGTTTTATACTATGTAGTAATAATAATGGGGATAGACTCTACCAAAAATAGTGTTCTAAACACAGACACATAACGGCGCAGCCCTTTCCCCATAGTATGGTCAATTGACTAGTATAGTAATAGTAAGTAATTAGTATATTTTAAATACGAAAAAAATCGTCGAGACCTTTGAAATTTTCGAGACCGAGACTCCCGGGATGGAAGCCCTAATGCCTACATTAGATAAAAATCCATTAGATAATAGTCCTCGATATTTCACATCTCTCGATCAGCGAGCAACGATCAGCAGTTAAGGTGGTACGTTGATCCATCAGATAGTCAGTCAGGACAAAGATTTTATGTATGTCCTGCCATACATTAGATGGACAAATTTCGTAGATGTTCATAATGTCAATGGGGATATGGGGATGGAATAATCCAGTAATATGTCGTTGCAAGTCAATGCAACTCTAATAGGTAATTCCAATATTATAGTACCATTTTTCGTGGTATTATTTAAACTGTTAGATATATTTCGGGACATATTTGCGTGAATGATTTAAAGGTACAAACCTTTTATTTACCCGACGTTTCGATCGAATTGCACCGATCGTGGTCACGGGTCGACTGAAGTTCGTACCTTTAAATAATTCACGATTAAGTCCCGAAATATATCTAATATGTATAAACATTTATTACAGTATTTTTTTAGCCATACAGAGTACACTTTTGCTGGCTCTATTGTGTCTAATTTCTCCAAGCCTATTATTATGTCGTCTGGTTGCCAATTTATCATTTTTCAGAAATTGTGGCAACACTGTTACTAAGTGAACTTCTTCTATACAATTCCTTGCACTTATTAATATAAATTCTACGTTTATTGAGTTAAAAGTGTATCTTAAGTGAAGAGTACTAAACAAGGAACCTGTGGCATCGTTATCTACGCTTTACTACAACGACAACTTCAAGAAATAAGCAAAAGATAAGTCGAATTTTATACCCGCATATTTACCACAAACTGAGTCATCTATCTACATATCCAGTTACCCCCAATTCAATCACTTTTATGAGCGTCAGATACGATTGACAGCGTCAAATTTCACTTTGACAAGTGTCAAACTCAACTGACTGTCAATTTTGACATTGATACACCGGAAAGTGTTGCCATTGAAATAAAATAGATGCTGATCGGGGTAATTTTAAAATATGTCAGTCTGCACTGAATGTAACAAGAAATGATGGACGACTTTGACTATGTAAATTCTCAAAAAAGGCAGAATAAAAATGCTAATGCTAGTGATTTAATTATGGATGTTTCATATCAAAGTCTCTCAGAGAGCTGTCACAAAGAAGAATACTTACAGCTTAAGGAGGAAATGGTGAAATTGAAAACCGAATTGCTAAGCGCGCATGCAGAAATAGAAAATTTACTTACTGAAAACACGTCAATAAAGAAGAAAATAGAAGAGCTTCAACGAACGATACAATTTTGTCAATCTGTAGGACTAGCTGAAACACAAATATCACAGACTATTACGCCATTAAAATTTTACTCACCACAATTTCGAAGACGCTTCAAGAGTTCTATTACCTCACCTAGAACATCATTTTGCGATTTAACAGAATTGTCTACCCCAAAGAAAAGAACAACTCCCCAAGTAGAAGCAAAAATAAAAAATAAACCACTTGACCAAGAAATTGAAACTGTTCCTATTTTACTCTCTAAAGAAAAGCAAGACCTACTTGAAGCAGAAATACCAAATAGCGTGGGATGTCAGTCTTGGGCCACTCCGCGTCAAAAAAATATTATTATTGCCGATCAACAAGGACGTTACATCCAGAAAATTCTACAAAAACTCGTGGGTCAACAATTTGAAGTTACCTGTTACTGGAAAACAAATGCACTACTACAAGAAGTGCTAAAATCAGAAATGTTAGCTATTTCAAAATTGAATAAAAAAGATCATGTAATAATTCTTGGCGGTAGTAACGATGATAGCCCGAAAGAAATTGAAATGTGTCTATATAACTTTTTATGTAATACTAAGAATACTAATGTTACGGTCTCCGAGGTTCCCTATAACAAGTATCTAAATGAATCGAAAATTAACTATTTGTTAAAGTTCATATGTCTCGGTTTTAATCATGCCTCATATATTAACATGAACTATTTTCATTATATACCTAAGTATAATTTCTTGCCACTATATATTTGTCAGTCATTGCTAAAAGAAATATTACGTAAGGATTATAAACAAAAGTTTGAATGTTTTTCTGCCCTAAATCAAAACTCTACCTATATAGTACAGAAATATGTTGAAAAATGTACGCAGACCGATTGTATTATACAGGAAGAAATAGTTAGTTCATCACCTAGGAAACCTTTTTTTCGTTTGTAATTATCTAAATTTACTTCATCAAAATATAAACGGTTTAATCAGTAAATGTGATGAATTAACAGTATATCTGGATTCTCTTTGCAACGACCATATAAACCTAGATATATTATGCATTACCGAACACAATATGACTTTGGCCGATGTAAAACTATTAAAAATACCTAATTTTGTACTAGGTTCCTATATGTCACGTAACAATAGAAGTGGAGGCTCCTGTATTTTACTAAAAACAACACTAAAATTTAAAAAAATACAAATAGCAAATACTTTAAGTGTGTGTGGTGTCTTTGAATGTAGTGCTGTTGAATTGATAGATCAAAAAATTATTATAATATGTATATATCGACCTCCACGAAATACTCAGGACAATATAAATATATTTTTCGATAGACTTAACACATTATTAAATAATGTAGGCTATGCTAATAAAAAAATAATTGTGTGTGGGGATTTTAATATAAACAGATTAAACCCAAATAATACTTCACATGATTTTGAACATTTACTTACTGCCTATAACTTAGAATTATGTATAAATCAGCCCACCCGTCTAAGTAGCATGACCTGCATTGATAATATAGCGCATAACATTAAAGGATCTGACTCTAAAGTTTTGGAGTCAACATTGTTCGATCATGCTGCACAGTTACTAACATGTCCTATTAAGAAAACCTATACTATTTCCCATTGGTTTAAAAAGAAAAGGGATTACTGCAACGAAAATGTTGCCAAGTTTGTTAATGGTATCAAGAGTCTAAGTTTCATAGAATCTTATACTTGTGAGGACCCTGAGGTATCGTACAACTCATTTTATGCTTTGTTTAAATTAATATATGACCTTTGCTTCCCTGTAATTAAAGTCAAAATACCTATCACTAAAAAAGTAAAGTGGATAAGCAAGGGTATAAAATTTTGTACAAAAAGGAAACATCAGCTTTTATGGAAATATAGATTATCACCTAGCCTAGAGAATAAGCAGAATTATAACAACTACACAAAAAGACTAAGAAGCATTATAAAGAAAACACAAAAATCGCAAAATAATTATTATGTAAATACAGCAAAAAATAAAAGTCAAGCAATATGGAAAATCATAAACAATAATTCTAAATCTGCGTTACCTAGGGACGAAATAAATGAACTTAATATAAATGGGAAATTAATTACGGAACCCAAATCTATTGCGAAATTTTTTAATGACTATTTTATTGGTATTACGAAATCTGACGGGAATAATCCAAACAACATAAAATGTAATTATAACAAATTAAATTCTATTTTCATGAAACCTACTGACCCTATAGAGATAATGAACATTATAATGAACCTTAATAATTCTAATAGTACGGGTTATGATGATATAAGTACGAGAGTAATTAAAAAAGTGTCTCGCTATATCGCACCTATTCTGAGTTATATCATAAATTTGAGTGTTGAGCAGGGTGTTTTCCCATCTAAATTAAAGACCACTATAATCCATCCATTATATAAGAAAGGCGATAGGGCTGAACTGAACTCATACAGACCTATAGCTTTAATATCCGTTATTGCCAAAATCTTTGAGAAGGTCATCTATAATAATTTATACATTTACTTTGAAAAGAATAATATTTTTGCTAAGGAACAGTTTGGTTTCCGAAAAGAAAAGTCCACAAATACAGCGCTGTATCATTTTCTATACAAAATTATGTCAGCTCTTGATAACAAAAAGCGTGTCGCTGCTGTTTATATGGATATGACAAAGGCTTTCGATCATGTAAAACATAGTGTTTTGTTATACAAACTAGAAAAATATGGTATCCGAGGTAATTCTTTGACATTAATTAAATCATATTTATCCAATCGACCACAGCAAACAATAATTAATAGATTAGAGAAGGATAGTAAACTAGAGGTTAAATATGTCTCTAATACAAAAATTGTCAAATATGGAGTACCACAGGGTAGTATACTTGGACCTCTACTATTCCTGATATACATAAATGATTTTCCACAAGCCATACCCCAAGATATTGTATTATTTGCAGATGACAGTACCGTGATCTTCACTAATGATAATTGTAACGGAAATTTTGAATTGTGTATTAATAAATCATTGGCTGACATGATTAATTGGCTAGACTTAAATAATTTAAAAATAAACATAGACAAAACTAATTATATGACATTTAATTTTAGAAATACAAATAATGATAATCTAACCATCAACTACAGAAACAAAACAGTGAAGAAGGTCCAGTGCACAAAGTTTTTGGGGTTTCATATAGACGCAAACCTAAACTGGAAAACACATATTGATACTATTTGTAATAAATTGAATTCAATTTCTTATGCCCTATACATGCTTAGGAAAGTTGCAGATGAAGACACTCTAGTAACAGCATATCATGCAAATGTGGCTTCTATACTTCATTATGGAATTTTGTTTTGGGGTAACTCTACCAACAAAGAAAAGATCTTCAAAGCCCAAAAAAGATGCGTCCGAAGTATATGTGGTCTCGGTCAGATTGACTCTTGCAGGGATTCATTTAGGCGATTAAAAATATTTACACTACCTGCGATGTTCATATACGAAGCTGTGATATTTATAAAGAGCGATATTAAAAACTACAATACCCTTAAAAGCTCAAGGCACAAAAATTTACTTTGTGTTAAGAAATGTAGGACCACACATTATCGCAATAGTGTATTTGCTATGAGTATTGTATTATATAACAAACTGCCAGATTCTATTAAATCCATTGAGCCATTAAATGTGTTTAAACGTAAATTGACAGAATTTTTAGTTAGTAAGACATATTATTCGATTAAGGATTATATTAATGATAAACTGTGACTTTCTTTGTAATGTAATTATTATTCAAATTGTATTCATGTTTAAAAATAAGTCTTTAATTATTATCACTTTTTTGCAATGCCTAAATGGGCCCATAATGAATCACAATTCAATATTACCACCTAAGTTTACATTGTGGAAAGCAAAATAAACTGATTTGATTTGATTTGATTTGATTTGATTTGATTTGATTTTCTTACGTCGCTCCTAACAAGCACTGTGCTATGGTAGACCACTGTACGAAGAGATAGTCATTTTTTTAGATTCCAGTAGTAAGGCTTACAGCTGTCCTTTTTACGTAATTTACACACTGATCTGAGGCATTTTTTTAGTCTCTGAATAGTGTAATATGTTCTCTTTGCTTCATTAAACATAATTTTATTTTTTTCCAAATTGCAATCCGCTAAACTGCTCCAGTGACACCGGTGTGACGATGTCGTTGGCAAACTGAAGGTGCGAGATATAATCACTTACATTTATGCCCTGTTAAGTTCAGTCCAGAGTCTTCAAGAGAGTTGGTGAATAGTTTACGGGATATGACATCCCCGTCTTACACCTCGGCGGTGTCATACACGCACTTCAGCACCTCGATATATCGACCAGTCAATACGGCATCATTACAGAATTTCGAAAGTAGTCCACAAAAGTTATACACAGTGGCTGATTGTACTCTTCGGTTTTTTAATCAATCTGCCGTATGGTATGCATGTGGTCTACGGTGCTGAAACCTTCTCAAAACCACAGTAAAAATGCTATCTACTGTGTCGAAACCCTTCGATCTGCATGGCCGTGAGCTGGAACTCGTCGAGTTTTTTAGTGATGCGGATGGTAATCACTCTCAAGAATAACGAATAGTTTTATCATCTTTCCACCTCACTGTTACTCCACGCTTGTGGTGTTGCCTACACGGAAATAAAAGACTAGAGCTCTTTCAAGACTGGGGTCTCACCTGGTCTTAAAAACTCTGTAGAGTAATTCCGTCATCAACCGGGGCATTGTAGTTCTTAAGCTGCTTTAAAGGTTGCTCGCCCATGGTCAAAATCTGAGATTTCCTCTATAGGTTTATTGGTGCGTGAGTGGTAATCTGTGGTCATCAACGCCTCGTGGTCATCAAATCCCTTGAGTTTAGCCATCCGTATACAGGTCTGAAGTTTTCGATTTTCCACACTACATGGAAACGTTTTGACTGCCGCAGTGTTAAGATTTATCAATAGGGTCCAGCTGATGCGCAAAATCTTGTTTATTGATCACAAAATATTGTGTTCAAAGAATTTCATCTCGACTATCTACATTTAAAAACTAAAATATGAAAAAAACATCAATCAATAACTTATATTTTTCTATCTTTCAAAAATGCAATTATTGTAAAAAAGTTGGCAAGAAATGCCTATAAAAAATACTTCAAAATTCGGCCAGCGACATCAATTACAAAAGCCGTGATAGTTCTTTAACTACCGACTAGATGGCGCATGCGAGGGCCCAACTCGCGAGCATCACGGGATAGAAAAATTTTAGGTCTAGTAACATAGTCTAGATAGGTGGTTCGCTTCTGGCCCTGGTTTGGCTACGGAAGTCTCGGGTTCGATTCCTGGGACTGACTTCAATTTTTTCTGTCTTTCAAAAATGCAATTATTGTATTTGTAAAGTAATTGGCAAGAAATATTCAAAAATAGAAGTATACCTAGACACTTACTTACTCGTAAATAGTTTAAAAATAAAATTAGTTAGTACATAAGTTTTTTTTTTTGTAAAACACTTTGCATGTAGTGTTTACCTATAATTAGATGTACAGTACTCTTAAGATTTACTTATACAGTTTTTTTTTCTTTTTAAGTATTATCTGTAGCATCTGTTGGTAAACCTTAAATAAATAAATAAAAATATAAATGATAAATATGTAGGCTCAGGATGCCGCAGGTTATAGCTTGCCATCGTTCACGAACACCGGTAGATCACTAGGTTTAGATTTTACCAATATTAATTAAATTAAAAT
The DNA here is from genome assembly GCA_945859575.2 of Herminia tarsipennalis. Classification (NCBI taxonomy): domain Eukaryota; kingdom Metazoa; phylum Arthropoda; class Insecta; order Lepidoptera; family Erebidae; genus Herminia; species Herminia tarsipennalis. The sequence continues at coordinate 17,550,467 of OX243849.2, read as the reverse complement.
CTTAATTTCACCACAGACAATTTAATAAACGAAATAATACTAGACGCGTCTAAATTAAATAGCTAATTATTGATTCCACATATCACTATATGAAAAAATAAAATGATCGGTTCAGAAATTAGCGATTCGTCGGGCACGTGGTGCGCAAACGGCCCTCGTCGGCGAACTGCCTACAAGATGGCCGCCCCGCCATCACGTCCATGTGACGTTCCGCAAGAATGATCAACTACCCTCATTCTTTTCCGACGTAAATGACAGTGAATGTCAAGTGTTGCCATATGTTGCGCCGTCACGGCCAGACTGACATTCGACCGTCCTCGGGCGATAATACATTATGGTCGTCCTTATACAACGCTCGTCTATCCCTGACGAACAGCCTGATTATGTGCAGTCAATGAAAGCTTTTCGATCACATTAATTATAATACTTCACACAAAAGGTATGTTCCTTCAACCAGCTCCAAAGTGCAACGTGGACCGAGCGATACTTTTCTTTTAGTTAATAACTTCAGACAGCAACCTGGACCGGACGAGTGCGTCCCTTCGACCAGCCCTACAGGCGGCATGGACCGGACGACACTGTCCCTTCGACCAGGTTCAAAATCATACAACATTACAATTATATTTAACAACTACTGCTCACTATGAATTTCCACTCCATGTTGCACTTTGAGTGTGTCGGGATCACTCATACACTGAGTCCGGCAGTAAGAGTTTCTGAATTGGCTGATGCTGTGTCCGAGTCTATGCAAGGTATCATCTCTGACAAGTAAGCTATCGTCATGGTCACTATGTTAAGGAGATGAGAGGAAATTACCGTCAGATCGACTCCCTTTAACATCTTCCAGCGCCGTCTTGGCCTCCTCTTCTTTCATTAATCTAGCAGCTATTTCTAATAAAACGGTATGCCCCCGAGGTACTAAACGCAAATACTCACGTGGATAATTAAAGACGCGGTGTGGACCGCTTACATTTTTTAATTCATAGCGGTCTTTTTCTAATACGGAGGTTATGAAAAACGGTCCCTTATACTTCCTATCTAACTTAGTATGATGCCGTTCACCCGTTAATAAAAACAAAATCACCTTCGGCTAATGGTTTGATATTAGCGCGACCGCGATCAAATCGACGAGCATCTGCTGCAGCAGCTTTTTGGTTATTCTCCGAGGCATTATTTCAAATGGTCTCTTAATCTAACGAGTTATTCTAATCGTCAGAGTGAGTTGTTTAATTAGTTCTAGAGTTGATCTTAAACATACCTAATCATTGTGCGCGAATACCGCACATCAGTTCTGTTGGAGAGTACTTAGTAATAGTAGATTTCGTACTACAAGTGGGTAAACCGAACCAGCACCTAACAGTCTCATGCTTATGGCGACGCACTGCTTATTGTTATACCGCAATATATAAAGGTACAGTGAAATTAGTCTCGAGAAATTTTTGCATATGTAGTGGTGTGTATGTTACTTAGATATTAGAGCGCGTTTCCACTATATCGTTCTGGCCCTTACAAAAATGTTTCAATATCCTAACATTACTATTTAATTTAATACTTATCCCTAGCAACACTCTGATTTTTGTTTTCAATAAAAACAAGTTTTTATTTTAAAGAAAAAGGTTTTGACTTTATTAAAAAAAATATGTCATTCAATTTCACGTCCTTGAGCAAACGACAAGGCGACTACCGTGAAACAATAAAATATCGTGTCGTTCTTTAGATGATAGTAGTTTAGCTATAGGTAAAAAGTTTTGACCATAATAATTACGAAACAAAACAAATAAATAAATCGTCACTTGATAGTGGAAAGTGGAAACACGCACAAAACCAGAATAAACCAGTTTACTCTGTCCGCAGGTGCCACGTGCAGTCTGACGTCAGTCGCTTGATACCGTTAGAACATAAAGCACGCATTTCATTAAAAAATTATAATTATTAGATACGTAGTAGTTTCATTGTGAAATTTTGTATTTGTTGATTGTTGTTATTGTTTGTTATTATTGTTAAAATATTTGTTGAAGTGTTTAATTTCAAGTGTGTAAGTGTTGTAACTTTATATTGATAATTCAAAATGGCTCCAGTGTTAAAACATGGTCGAGGCAAGCCTTTGACTTCTCAAACTAAGGAAGTTTTGTACTGTTTGTACAAATATTTCGAAAATGAGTGTAATAACAACCCGAGCAGTATTATGACCCCCACTCAATTAGTTGCTAAATCAACAGGAATTTCAATAGCATCCGTCAGAAAGGTAGTATCAGAAAGCAAATGTCGTCCTTCAGATCAGGAAGTAACATTTAAATCTCCTAAAAAGAAACCGAATCGTAAACCTACAATAGTAATCGATAACTTTGATCAGCAAGTTATCAGAAGAACAATTCATGACTTCCACATCACAAATAAAGAAGTTCCCACTTTAAAAACTTTGCACTCAAAATTGAAAGAAGATATCGATTATAAAGGTTGTGTCAGCACGTTACGAAAACACGTCATGTCATTAGGTTTTAATTGGAAGCAAACAGAAGATAACCGGAAACTTCTTATGGAAAAACACGAAATTAGATACTTGCGAATTAATTATTTGATGAAAATTGCTGAATATCGTGAACAACGCCGACCAATTGTTTACACCGACGAAACATATATACATACATCACATACCCTCTCGAAATCTTGGTCAGATGGAAGCACTTCAGGTTTGAAGCAACATATATCGAAAGGCAACCGCTTAATCATTGTTCATGCCGGTGGTATCGATGGCTTTATACCAAATGCATTGCTTATGTTTAAAGCCGACCAAAAAAGTGGAGATTACCACAACAATATGAACTATGACAACTATTCAAGGTGGATTCAAACTCAATTAATACCCAACTTACAACCAAATAGTGTTGTTGTTGTTGACAACGCACCATATCATAACTCAATACAAAATCCTGCACCGAATAGTAATTCTAGAAAACAGCAAATGATAGACTGGCTGACATTTCGAAACATTGAGCATTCATCCACGTTGCTTAAGCCTCAATTATATGAACTGATTCTGCAAAACAAGGCGAGATTTATAGAGTACAAGATAGACGAAATATTACGACAGCACGGTCATACTGTGCTGCGTTTACCACCATACCATCCGGAGTTTAATCCTATAGAAAATATATGGGGGATAGTGAAAACATATGTCGCAAAAAAGAATGTCGCAATGAATATGAAGGTTATAATGTCATTAGCTGAAGAAAAAATGAACGCCATAACTGTAGAGGAATGGAGAAAAGTTTGTTTGCATGCTATTGAGGAGGAAAGCAAATATCAGGGTAGAGACGCAGCTTTAGACACAATATCAGAACGAATCATAATTAATTTAAATAATTCATCTGATGAAAGCGAGGATGGGGATGATTGTGATATGCCTGGGGTTGATGAATTATTAGAATAAAACATTTATGGCCGGAGAACACCTAATTCATACACGTCTTCACTGAAGTGAAAACCGGCATTCAATGCTTGTAATGTTTGGAACTGGCTTGTCTGCCTCATACAGTTCCATAGATTACAATGCGGTGGATACACATTTTCACGACCGTATTAGTACGTAGTGCGTATGCGTAGACGTGCACGCATTTGGTGTGCTCCAGCCACAAACGTATATTACCTTTAAAACAATAAAAACTAAAAATAAAATGTTGTTTTTTTTATTTGCTGACCATACACTACTACAAACGCAAAAATTTCTTCAAGCTAATTTACCTGTACCGCTCAACTATCCTGCCTGACCAAATCAGAACTATTACAGAAAATGATAAAAATAATCTAATCTTGATCGACATTAAACATTGGTACTATTGCAACTACAGTCACAGTCATTCCTGTGACTATCATACAAATAGTCATCCTTGTGACTATCACACAAACATAGTTATCCCAGTGACTATCATACAAACAGTTATTGCCACACAGGCTAATTATTGCCACTCATGCTATTCATCGCCACACAGGTTAGTCATTGCCACACAGGCTAGTCATTGCCACACAGGCTAGTCATTGCCACACAGGCTAGTCATTGCCACACAGGCTAGTCATTGCCACACAGGCTAGTCATTGCCACACAGGCTAGTCATTGCCACACAGGCTAGTCATTGCCACACAGGCTAGTCAACCTCACACAGGTCAAGTCAATAATACGTAAGTTAGATCAGCGCTCAAATCCTAGTAGGACTGAGCAGCCCCTTACCACCTTCTACCATACACCTCAACTCCCAAACGGTTGCTCCCATACTCCTACCCTATTCACGCTAAACACTGGGTGATTGACTGGAGCCCACTATATCAGGTTAATTGAATCAATTTAAACTGCCTATAAAGACGACCGTATCGTTTGTAACCGACCCTTTAATACCTACCCAATCAGAACTATTGCATAAAATGATATTACGCATTGCAACTGTCACAATTATAGCACTTAACTGTGTTCTACCATGTTCTTCTTTCTTATTCTGTGATATTTAGTATTTTACCATGTTCTACCGTGTTCTACATAACTGCTTAACCAGCAATCCAGGAAGTACTTAACTAGTACTCTACAACACAATGCTACAACAGCACTTAACCAGCGCCACTCAACCCATCACATAATTAGCGACAGATTCGTACTGTTTTATCCACGATACTGAAACATGTCCACTTATCCAGTGGTACCATTACCATTTACCAGAGATACTGTATTAGACCCCATAGTAGACCCCGCAGTTGACACCCCTTTGACCCACTGTTAACCCACAGTTGACCTCGCAATTGACCCAATGTTGACACACACTTGACCCACAGTTGACCCATTGTCGACCCCACAGCTGAACCACTGTCGATGACCCCATTGACCCGCACGGTGGACCCCTCGATGGATCCCACATTGGCCCCACATTAGACGCCTCTGTGAACCCCGCACTGAACCTCTCGGTGGAACCAGCATTAGAGGTACTAATACTAGCTTGGGACATTAGTAACGGCGCCAACGGTTTAACAGCCATGCAGCATGAATAAAATTTCACGTCCAATCACTATGGCGTTATCAATATTCACACAAGTTAAAATGTTCACATTACTATTAACGGTTGATTGGCATATGGTAGTGATAAGGACAGCATAAACACTACTAAATTTAAACGAAAGAGAATTTCCAACTAGCCACTCGTCACGTCACATGAGAAGCTATACACCAAATGCAAAGAAAACCGAAAATTAATTGAATTAAACGGTTTCAAAATTGTTTGAATACTGAATCTATTCGGCTCAATCGCGAAATGAAACAACCCTTTCTTGCGCCTCACAACTATTTAACTTAACGGGACTACACACGCGAGATAAAATATATAACGACGCATTACACACAACACTATACGGATAACATTTGAACATTTTCGCTACGCTTACCAGCGATACTCATTTACTCGTTTACTGCATAGTTCAGTGACCACTTTTTCTCGAATGCGACAGTACGCGGCTTCAAAATGTTAATAAAATAAGAAAGACTCACCTGTGTCTATGAACAGTCCCTTAGGACAACTCACATACCAGAGATCCGCGACGAAACCGGATATACCCGATCCGTAGACACAAAGTCTCTGTCCGGCTTACAGGGGTGTTTCATCCCACTTCTGATGTAGGCTCAGGATGCCGCAGGTTATAGCTTGCCATCGTTCACGAACACCGGTAGATCACTAGGTTTAGATTTTACCATTATTAATTAAATTAAAATCTTAATTTCACTACAGACAATTTAATAAACGAAATAATACTAGACGCGTCTAAATTAAATAGCTAATTATTGATTCCACATATCACTATATGAAAAAATAAAATGATCGGGTCGGAAATTAGCGATTCGTCGGGCACGTGGTGCGCAAACGGCCCTCGTCGGCGAACTGCCTACAAGATGGCCGCCCCGCCATCACGTCCATGTGACGTTCCGCAAGAATGATCAACTACCCTCATTCTTTTCCGACGTAAATGACCGTGAATGTCAAGTGTTGCCATATGTTGCGCCGTCAAATACATGGTTTTCTAAAACTATCTAATAAAATAAATGCCCTACGTTACATAACGCCAATCAATGCGCATCAGAATTAAAGATGAAATGAAATGAGTAAATGTTAGTCCAGTGCAATTACGGAAATAATTTAACATAAAATTATGTAGTTTGGGGATTATGAAGGATCGATAGGGGTGTATTCTGAGCATATATTCCAATTTGAGGGATTCTGGCGAGGTCAATTCAAGGTTATTTCGATGAAAACGCGTTTAATTCGATATCTCGAGAACGGTTAGTGTTAGGCAAAAAATTGTAGAGATCTTTTTTCTTCTAAATTAAATTTACTAACTTTTTTATCTAAAACTTTTTTTTTGCATTTTTTTTCAATTTATTTGTTCCGAAAGGCAGAAATTTTACTTTTTTTCTCCCTTTTTTTTATTTTCGCCATTTTCTCTCCAACCGTACAATTTTACCGATTGTCAAAGTATAGATCTTTTAATTATGAACAACTTTTTTCTTAAACTTTTTTCTGTAATGCACATATATTATTTTACCGAGCGACATCCGCGCCGCTGTCGCAATATCAGTGACATCTGTGGGTATTTAGTACTTGAAAGAAATATTATAGTATTCCATGATCATTTATTAGCCAACTTACCTGTATCAAAGGGTGAATCGATTAAACTATTTAAAAATTGTACTTTATTTAAATATTAAATATTGTAATCATTCAAATATCATTTAAATATTGTACTTCATCAATTTGGATATTTTTTATTCCATTCGATGGGATAATAATGTGAATAAGGATTAGAAAAAGAAGTAAATGAATAATTATAACTGTTGCACACATTTATTTATAAAAAAAAAAATAAGTCATAAAATTCGTAAAATTAAGCACCCGAGGTCGATGGAAGTGATTCATTAATATTAAAGGCCCTGACGGTATCGGGGCATACGTCGTCCTCGTCCATTGCGTCAAAAATATCATCGTTGATAACATTGGCGGTATTAGAACAATAGTTCTCTTGGCAATTAGTGCAAATTACTGAGCAAAACAGGCCGGCCTTTCTACATCCGCACGCATTGCCGCAGTTGGTTTTGCATTTGCACGCAATCGATCTGAGCAAATCTTCCGGAGCTGGTTTCAGTGACATCAGTATCGGCTCCAATCCACGGGGGGTGCGACGCCAGCCCCACTTCTCGGGTTTCAGATAATTTTCGAGCCAGTATTGTACTTGGTATTAACACCTCAACGAGTGAAAAAATGCGGCATCGGAGGTAGGAGGAAGGGATTATAATTTAACCTTCCCACTGCCTGCCATTTTTTTATATCCTTTATAATGGAGCTCGTTGAGATTCGTACAATTCTTACTACTTCGTTCAGCAGTAAAACATTTTAAAACAGAAAATGTTCGATTTTTAATCCTCACTGCGTAGAAGCCAAGAATACACTGAACGACTGAAGAACGCTTATGCTCACTTTCACTTCCCTTTACACCGACCCTTCTTAGGCTAAAAATAGATTTCATAGGACAACGATTACGCCAGGTATACGAGAGTCGAGGAACTAATGCACGCACAGTGTGTCCGTGAATACACGTTGCGACAGTGGCGTGGATTTCACTCGGTAAAGTATGAAATAACTCTCAAGGTATTGGCATTACAGAAAAAAGTTTTTCATAATTAAAAGATCTACCTACACTTTGACAATCGGTAAAATTTAATAAAATTGTACGGTTGGAGAGAAAATGGCGAAAAATAAAAAAGACATGCAAAAAAGTAAAATTTTTGCCTTTCGGAAGCAATAAATTGAAAAATATTAATGCAAAAAAAGTTTTAGATAAAAAAGTTAGTAAATTTAATTTAGAAAAGAAAAGGTCTCCACAATTTTTTGCCTAACACTAACCGTTCTCGAGATATCGTATTAAACGCGTTTTCATCGAAATGACCTTGAGCTGACCTCGCCAGAATCCCTCAAATTGGAATATATGCTCCCCTATACACGCCCCTATCGATCCTTCATAATCCCCAAACTACATAATTTTATGTTTTTTTTTTTCAATAATTTCCGTAATTGTACTGGACTATGTGGCAGGTAAATGAACGAGTTTACAGTGGTCGCCGCAAGCCGAACGCGCGACCGCGTCTTGCGGAATAAAGCGGTTTTTGAAAATGTTCTCGTTTCGTTTTTGTCTCGAACAAAATGTTGAACACATATTCTCAAGGAACTGTTCAAAACATTTTAAGAACGGTATTTTAGATAACGTTTCCAAGCCCTGCTTTTATCAAATAATCGGCTCCAACAAAATTCAAGTCACGGGTTCGAGTCTTTTTTTTCGGTAATGGCGCTGGGCAGAATAAGAGCGTCGGCGGCCTCAGCTTAATTAATACGCGTTTTGGCGCCCGCGATTACGCCTTTTTTACTTCTTGGTGCAATTTTTTTTTGTGCGAGGCCCCTAAAAGCGCGACACCTAACGCCGCCACTGTTTTATTCCAATCATAATTCTAAAAAAATACAATTTCATTCTTATTAAACGTTTTTCGGTTAGGTTTTAGCATAGATTTCATACAAATATTATTTATTTATTTATTTTATTAATTCATTTGCATAAATGTGGTACATATTACAGATCTTTAAAATACATATTATTGAATCAGTACACTTGCCAATAATGGCACGCAAATTACATCATTGGTATAGGTAAAAATTATCAAAATTACAAAGAAATGAATTTAAAAAAAGTGAAATAGTATTTAAAAAAAAAACAATGCACACCAATGTAATAAAATCCGGTCACTTATATTTAACATGTCTTCTTTCTAAATTATAAAATTTACATGGGTATTTATATAAATATTCTTCAACCGAGTAAAGACATTCGTTTACCAACCAGCTTAGCAACATATTAGTTATATTTCGGGACTTAATCGCGTGAATGACTGAATCGTGGTCACGGGTCGACTCAGTCGACCCGTGACCACGATCGGTGCAATTCGATCGAAACGTCGGGTAAATAAAAGGTTCGTACCTTTAAATAATTCACGCGATTAAGTCCCGAAATATAACTAATATGTATCAAAATCGCGAAAGTTTAAAAACAATAACAGCTTAGTAACACACTGCAGAACTTTTTATATGGTAGATTTTTGATTCAATTGGGTAAAGCATTAAAGATTAAGGGAGCTATATAAACACAGCTGCGCCTGAACAGTTCTAACCTAGGAATAGGGATAACAAAATCCAATTGCCTCGCTTTTCTATTACTTGTATTATCCCATAATTCAAGATGAATTCGATTTGACTAACTTAGCTACTTCATAAATATAGGAACAAGGAACTGTCAAAAGTCCATGAGATTTAGATATAGCTCTACAAGGTTCGGACCACTCCATATTAAAAATGGCCCGTAAACATTTTTTTTGAGCGATAAACCCTCTTGTTACCTCATAGGAGTTACCCCAGACTACTATGCCAAATCTAATTACTGAACAAACATCGGCATGATACACCAATAAAGAAGTATGTTTAGAAGTCACGTTTTGAATCTTTTTTAGGGCAAATACGAACGAGTTTATTTTTTTACAAATTGTATCTATGTGATGTTTGTCTAGCGTTAAACCTAAAAATTTTGTTCTTTTTAGTTATATTTTCTTAATATTTTCTTTATTATTGTTAATTATAAATTGCGTATCTTTACTTTTACATGTTTTAAAGTGTACTAAATGAGTTTTAGAAAAGTTTATTTTAATTTATTTATATTTATCCATGAGTTAATGTCATCTAATAGTAGGTATATATTGGGCATTCAAGAACAGTTTAACACGACTCCCTGCTCACTACGTTCGCTGTCGTGTAAAACTGTTCTTGAATGCCCAATACCTAATACAAAAATCTGGCATGGATTTTTAGATACATGTTTGAACATGTATCCGCCTACATACAAATGCAGTGCATTGCACTCAGAGCTATCAAGGTTATGCAAGCTTGCAACCTTTTAGTTGGCACTTGATTAGATGTTAAATTATAGCGTATAGATATTATTTTATGATTGATTTTCCAAAAGCAGTTCAGATTGAAAAGACGTAATAATAATGTTTATTGTAGAAAATATTTTTACTTAAGTAAATCATTTACAAATCATCACTCGTATTGAGTAGAAGTTTAATCCCAGAATATTTTGAATCGAATAAAAATAAATACTTCATAATCATGTCGACGGTAAGTTATTGTTTTTTTCGTCATTACTTGACTTAACCTTTACGTTTAGAAAACTATATTTATTTATTTTTATTTCAGGTTTCTTCAGCCTTTTTCAACCAAGACTCTGAGATTGTCTTCAGCCAATACGCTCAAGACCCTGATGAAGAATACTATGAGATGATGCGCAACAAACCCGAGTCCAAAGAAGTCACAACAGAGAAATCGAGAAAACGAAGCAAGACGAAGAAACCATTGCCCACGAAATCCTATGTTATGAGCCGTGTACAGAGACGCGGCATTAAATTAATAAAAATTTCGGTTGTGGATTTATGTGATAATGCTCCTCATAGTCAAGACAAAGACAGTGTTACGGAAAATGTAATTTTAGATGCTCAATACATCGTGAAAGATCCTATGGACAGTATAATGGACGAAACAGAGTCTTTAGTGAAAAAAATTTCAAAATCTTTGATAGATAATGATTTTTAGAAATAGTTATTTATTATTTAATATTTGTATTATATCGTATATAAATAATGCTTATTGAATGTTCTGTCATAGTATAAATATGGCAATAAAAAACATTTTGTACTTAATAAAACCTGTTTTATTTCTATTAAATATAATAGGTAACTAGACATAGGTACATTTAATTACCAATTTAAATATTTTTTAATACACAACACATTTTTAAGCGCACAATGTTTTAAATGTTTATTACAATTTAAAGTAGTTTTTGCATCACAATATTTTTTATGTAACACAGATAAATTAGGACAAAATGTATCATCTAGTTCTGACACTTCACAATTCGCACATAGTTCTTTTATCCATTGCACTTTCTCTAGACCTTTAACCTTAATTTTCTGGTTTTCTAAATAAGGAATAATTATTCGTCGAAATTCTCTATAATCTATATAACCTTCACTCCAAGTTAAACCTCTGTTTCTTTCCAACCATTTAACTTGCCTTTTTTCTTCATTCGTTAAATATTTAAATAAATAGGGAGGTTTAATTAAAAAGGTTTGAGTATAATCACTATTAGCGAAAGCTAATTCTTTAACTATAAATCGATTATATTGGTCTTTAAATCCCTGAACATCCAAAATAATAGTATCTTGATTCATGTTATTTTTCTCACAATATTACTGAGTGGTTTATATTCGATTATACAATCGTTTAATATTAGACAGTAAGCAGAAGTTTGATTGGGTATGTCCGAGTCACTCTCGAGTTCCACTCTTACATCGACAACAGGTCCTGTTTTCAAATTATCTGCTTGCCTAGAACAGTCGACAACAAATAACGGTGCTAAATCTTTGAATTGTTTCTCGTTTAATAAAGGCTCTGAGCGACGTCCGTAGTAAGACTGTTGAAATCGAGTGTATTGCTCGTATAATAAAGCAATTCTGTTATTTGCAAAATTCACATTTAGATTTTCATACGGGAAGTAAGTTGAATTAAGGTACACTCTCACATCGCGAATATGACAGTGGTCGAATCTAGACATGTCGGCACTTGCATTATTTTTCCTGTTTGTTTGTAGTCCAATAATGACATATCTTGGTTTCTCAATTTGCGATGATGTTTTAATAGACCAAGTATGCCTTGTAGTTTTGGGTAAAGCAGGATATTCATATAAATCCCAATTCCTGAATATCATCTGAAGCGGTCGATCTTTTTCTAACAATTTTAACAAAGTTATATTTTCTCTATCTGATACTTTAACATGTGGTACACGCCATATAATTTTATTTATATGAACATCTTCTACCGTTTCACCTGTGTTGAGTTGTACAGCATTATGATTGGTATTGCTTCTTAACAATATTAGTTCGTGTCTACTATTTATAACAACTTTCTTGAAATCTTCTGCAAAACCCAAAATATTACAGAGTGGTATAGAGACAGAAAAGTTACCTCCATTCATATTTTTACCATCAATATTCCAACCCCAAGCTTGCGATATCTTCGATTCACTCTCATTCATAGATATTAAGGATTTCATGGTAGTTGTTAAGCCGACATTTTTGATTTTATCAATTTCAACCCCATTTAGCTCATACCTTATATCTTGGAATAAGTAAAGTAAAGCATTATTCGTCAAATGAACACTAGGAACAATATCTTTTAAATCTTTTTTAACAGTAAAAGTTCCTTCTAAATATAATGTGCTTGCCGACGGTAAAATATACAGATCTTGTTGGTTGATGGGTATACGGATTTCATCGTTTCTATTGAAACTAGTTACATAGGGCTTGTAAGAATGAAATTCTATTCCTTCCACTGTGTTGTCGTATGTAGGAGCTGATAAAACGTCTAAGATATTCATTTTAGTAAACCGATTGATTTGAGAAATGCTTTATTATCTTTAGTTAATTGTGGTTTCTTCTTCGAGCGAGCTCTTCTTAGATTGAGGGCTTGAATGGAACTGATAGTTTTAATTTGTTGAGGCGCATATTTATTGTAATCAATCATTTTTCCTTTTTAAATGTAAATATATCTGCACTTCTTCACCACGTAAATTTACTAAACGATTATTTGTGTCTAGTATTCTGATGTGTATGCAACTTATATTGTCTTGGTTGATAGGAAAATATATTGTATTTTTTGGACTTTCTACAATTCGATAACCGGGAGGCACGTTAAGTGCAAATTCGTGAAGAATATGGCTTGGTTCACCGTTTATGAAGGAACCGCTCACAATATCACATTCGATCCTGATCACAGTCGTAGGTAAAATGTTTACTGGATGCTGTGACACATGCCATTTATTAGCTGACAAGGTCTGCTCTTCAAATCCTAATAAACTTCTAAATGAGCCTTCTTTGTTAAAATCAATATCTTTTGTACAGTGTATTGCAGTTTTCAAAGTATTGTTATTGCACTGTATTTTGAGCGAAGCATCTTTTATTTCAGATTTTAAATAATCACCGATATCTTGTAATTCATATGTACCTACAGGTAATTCAATAACTTCATTATTACCATAATAGAACTTGTTATTCGTTTCTTCAATGTTAGGAATAGAATTGAATGTTGAGAAATGTAATAAAGCGCACTCATATTGTCCTTCTAGTGATAAAGTAGTAGGATAGTATGTTGATAAGGTTGAGGAGTTACCAGTTATCGACAAAGTGAGGGACATCGTGCGAATGATCAAAAATAAAATAAAAGTTTACATTTAGATGTTTTTATTCCAAAAAGTCCTTAGATACTCTAAACATAAGTGTCCACAATTTACTGTATTAAAATTCTGATATCTGGTATAGTTGTAGTAAACATGACAGTTTTTTAAATATCTTAATAATTCTTTCGGAGGTTTCAAATCTCCAAAACTATCGAAATATTCACAATAATTATACACTTTAACATAAGCTACCCAGTGCGTTCCATCATTCTTAGATTCATCTAAGTTCACTACACCACATTCTATTTGTTTCGGCGTTCTTGGTAATTGGTCCCTCATGTATACGCCGCGAAAGTAGGGGATGTTGTTAGATTGTTCTTGAATGTCTATATTGGTTAATGCGCGATTAGGTAGCTTCATTATCAGTTTTTTGGAGAATTTATAAACAGTCCTTTACCATTCTTATGCGGTTTAATGTATAAACCTTTACCTAACACTAAAGCCTCCATAGACCTATTATGGCGTTCCGTTTCCTTTAAATTTTGTTGTGCTGCTTTGTAATCGTTTACTGTTTTTGCAATGCCTGCCGCACCTCCTGCTAAGGTTCCTAAAGCGGATAATCCAGCAAAAATTGGTATTAAAGGAAGAATGCCCCCTGTCTTCGGTAAGGGTATTACTCGAGGTACTTTGATTTGTTGAATTTTTGGAAATATTTTCTTCGCCGCTAAATAAGCAGCATTTATTAAATTTTTATTATCTTTGAGTTTCAAATTTTTAATTTTTGATTTTATTTTCGATACGAAATTTCTAAATGATTTCAATCCTGATCCTGACTTAAGCTTGGCTTTCATAACTTTGGTAACTAACCAAGAACTAAGTTTTTCTCCTTTGCCAGCGTCTTTTGATTTAAGCCTTTGTTTAGCCATATTGTAAAGTTTTAAATCTGCTTTGTGGCGATTAGATAAATCGGTATGATTTGCATAAGCAATATCGTGGTGCATACAGGCTTTGTCTAGTTTATTAACACCTCGATCACCTCGTTGTAAACGTTTTTCGAGTTTAGTGCCAGGCCCGCAATAATTGTATCCAGGTAAATGTATTTCAAACGGAAGATGGTTAATTAAACTATTAACTAACCCACCACCTTGCATTGCTAAGAGCGTAATGACAGAAATGTGCTAACATAAAGGTTATATATTTTCTTACGACATTATTGCTGTTTTTTCAATCCAACTATTTTCTTCATTGCTTAGACCTAACCATTTCACAAACAGTTTTGATCCTTTCTTTTTCAAAATCTTTTCAACCAAATAAATACCTGGGTAAGAGGATGTTTGAAGTTCTTGTTCGTAAAAGGTACCCAAATACGGGTTGCTTGCGCTGGTCTTCTATATGATATGTTATCGGTATAGTATTATTAATCTTATTTATAGTAAATAGTTCAGTTGACCAATTAGGAGTATAACCTTTTTCAAACATATGTTTGTATTTGCTGATACGAACACAATCACCGACTTGGAATTTAGGTTTCCAGTTAATTTGCTTGTTAGTATTATTTATATTTTCTTGTATTAATGTCTCATTTAATTTATTAACATCAACTGGTTTAAATTGAATAGTTCGATGTTTTGTATTGTTATATGTTTTCAATGTAACTTCTATTGGTATACCTAGCCACTTGTAGCTTCCATTCAGACTAAAATATTTATATAATTTATTTTTAATCGTTTTAATTAAACGTTCTACTATAGAAGCTTTTTTAACGGAAAATGTTGAGTAATGATTAATATTATATTTCTTAATAAGCGTTTGAAATGAGATGTTATAAAATTCTGTTCCGTTGTCAGTTTGCAAATTAGCAGGATTGCGTTTACTGTTAACCAAAATTCGTTCAAATGCTCGAGTTACGTCTACTTTATTTTTTGATTTTAATGGTTCTGTCCAAGCAAACTTTGAGAAGCAGTCGATCACTATTAAAATATAACTATATCCTTTATTGTATTTTTTCAGATTTTGCATGTCCATAAGATCTGCTTGCCACAAATTATCAATCCCCTTTAGAATAACCGCTCGTCTTCGGAAATTTCTTCGAGCTGCTTTGTGTATTTCATTAACAATTTGCTGTTTAGCCATTATAAAGGTTTAACTAATAATTTATCCACTTCTGCTTTAGTATAGTACTTGCCTGCCAAATGAGTCAAAATTTCAGACGTCGTTGTTTTTAAAGTATTTTGCAAGTCTTTCACAATTTGAGATCGCATTTTAGCATTTGCTTTAAATAAATCTTTTATAATTTTAGTTGTCAACTCATCTACATAATTCTTGTTGACAGCATCGTCTGATTCCACCGGAGTTCTAATTCCTTTCAGTCTCGATGTTTTTAAATCTAAATCACCGTTTTCCGATTTGAAAAGAACATTATCATAGCACTCAAATAATTCTGATAAACGCATTCTTTTATGAATATGATGTCCGAATTTGTCTACGTTCATTATTTTAAGTTCAAGGCGTATATTGTAATGAAAGGTTGACAGTAAAATGACTGAAGTACAATTTAAAACATATATTTATTTATTTATTATTTTACTTTCTCGTAGCTCTTCTATAATAGATAAAATTTCATTGTCTAATCCTGTGTTACCAGCTTCTCGAGATGCAGTAAGTAACTTTAATCTGTCTACCAGTTCATTTGGATCGTCCCAATACCTAATATCTACATCTTTACGCCACATTTTTGTTAAAGGCAAACCTTCTCCTTTCGGTTGACTGCCTAAAAGATTGTCAGTTATCTTAAAAAGAGGTTTAATAACTTGCAAATATTTTAGACCTTTATTACTTTTTATAGGTTTATTAGCTGTATAATCTCGACGATGTGCATTTGTATCAAGTAACATTGACTTATACTGTTGTTTATCACTCTCTGTTACCAAACTTAAATTTGGTTTCTTTTTTAACAGCAATTCCGTCAAACCAGGAGTATTTTTGTATTTGCGTTCCGCCACGATGATATTTTCATCATTGATTGTTATGCAAGCAGAGCCTAGCTTCATTCTCCCCTGCTCTACTCTAACACCAAATGGAATAGGTGTTGATGCTTCTGAAGATACTGACCAGGACGATGTATCACCACTCGGGTCGTTTTCAACTACAGATTCGTATGATGAACAACTATCGATATCAGATTCATTTAAAGAGCTCATACTAATCTCAGGATTTTCTTGCTCATATTTTTTTAATTCACCTTCCTGCGGGAAAGAGGTTTGCTTACTGGCAATCAAGTTGAGTGGTTCAGTTACGGGTCTAAAAACTGAATCAAGTGCTTGTTTATTATCAATCTCCATATCCTTCATCTTTCTAACTTTTTTCTTTACAGCTTCTGCAGCATCAACAATTTGTCTCTTTAATGATTTTTTTCATAATGGTAAAACGGGTCGTGAGTAAATAAGCGCTGTCTGACGAATAACGCCATCGCAATGATCATGGTCTTAAATATTCATAAACTTAATCAAATACAACAAATGTGTCAAATTTATTTCTATAACATCCGCTATTTTTAGAACAATCTTTATTAATTACTACATAATTGAAAGACTCATTCCATATTTTCGAACACATATTACGAAATTCGATCCAAGTCATATCAGTGTTCACATGTTCATCATAAACATGTCTCAAATTGATATCATCTTGTTTAAATAGTACTATCAAGTTTGCGTTGTCTCTTATTAGCTGCTTAGGGATTTTACTATAAGTTTGGTTCAGATAAAAGCAATCGATATATTTATGTCTTCCCATTGCAAAATAATCGCGCATGTTATTTTGATTTTCACAAGCAACGTCGTCAAATATAATAATAGAGTTTGGTTTCGCGTCTTGAACTTTTATTACTTCTTCATTACCTTGATATTTCTGAAGTGAAATACCAGGTACACGCTGCATAACTCTTTCCAAGAATATGTACTTGGGCTGATTTAAAGTTTTAGAATAAACGTAAACCATTTTCGTGTATCAGAAGACCAATTAGTAAATTTGTTTTTCCACAGTTCGAAGGACCGCAAATTATGCATCTTACTGTGTTAGGTAATAACGTTCTATGACGATAACTCGTTTTATTAAGGTCATTACAGATTGCGTTAACATTCAGTGACTGTGGTTGTTTAACAAATTTCATGATTAATGTCCGGGATGGATAGATTGGTAATGGGTTTACGGTATGAAAACATTTATATTTATATATAATTTTTATATTGAAATCAAATCAAATCAAAAATACTTTATTCACTAAGGTTACAAAATGCAATCCTTATGAACGTCTATCAAAATCTGGAATAGTATGAGTCTACATTTAATGCCAAGTTCTCAAAAAGTTAAGCCACTGAGAAAAGAACTTGGCAATAAAAACTGATGGCCACTTTTTAAATGCCAAACAATATTCCTTCGTATACAGTTATGCCAACAAGTAGGGTGGTGCAACCATACCCTACATCATGAAACTCAAGCAATAATATTTATATTGTAAAATAAATAACCATGATTTCATTGTGATTAGCCTCCTATGGTGTAGATGGGATCATCAACCTACGGATAGAATCCATCATGTCCAAGGTAAAGGCAACATGCGATCAGATTTGGTCAATAATAATTAAAAAAAAAAAACATTAAATAATACAACATTTAGATTTTACAAATGTATTTATTTTTGTCACTCTTTAAAATACCATATTACAATAATTTCTTATAATTTAAAACATATATACCTAGACATTAAACAATACAACATTTAGAATTTACAAATGTATTTATTTATTTTTTTTACTCCCTGAAATACAATATGACATTCATTTCTTATTATATATTTACTGACTACAATTATTATAACTTTCAGTAAAATTAGTACAAATATGACTTATGTCCCCATGACAATGTAGATATTTTATCTTTAAGAACAATACGTTTGTCATCATTGGAAGATAATGCAATTTTGTTGACAGCTTGAGTAAATACTTCATGTTTCAACGATCAAAATACAATATTCTTTTTTCGTAAAGATATATTATGCATCAATACTTTGTTATAATCTTTGAAATCAATTTTGTTTATGACAGATCTCTTAACCCCTTTTGCCTTTTTTAGTTCTTTGTCTCGAGTTTTCACACAGTATAGTTTAGATCTCAATCCTACAAACTCGACTATAATTTGCCCTCCTAGCTCATCTTTAAATAGACCAGGTATCTTGTTGTTTTGACAAATAATATTATATTCATTGTGTTCCTTATAGTTGCTGGTGTCGAAGTAAGATATAAAACTGGACTTAATATCTTTATAGACATCTAATGTTTCTATAGAATATAACAAACTATCAGTATCAGTATAACATAGTTTTAATCTAGACTCATAAAACGGCTTCATGATAGAATAATGAAAATCATACATATGATTTTTAGCTATTTCTAAAACAGTGAACCCTATGTAAATGGGTTTGTCTAGAACCACTAATTCTGATTTCATTTGAATAGCTACAAAGTTTTCCGTAAAAACAGTGGAACTTTGATAATTTAATCGTGATATTAATTGTTCAGCAGTGTAATATTTTTTAGTTTTATTTCTAGTATCAGTCCACTGGTTCACTAAATGAACATTGAGTCTGTTTTCAGTGTTTTCTAATGTTTTTCCAAAAATGCTATTATTCAATAATTTGAAGAAATCCTGTTCGAACGTAGACTTAGCTTCTGTCGTAATTTTGTATTTAAATCTATGTACTCCTTCAAAAAGGGATGTTGTTTGAATTTAATTACTCTATGTACTTTTTTTAATTGCAAACCGTGTCGTAAGCACGTTTTTAAGTGTACATAATGAATTACATATTTAAATTTATCATACAGATTGGGAATTAATTTTGGATTTTTAGAGCCACAAGGAGTAAATTTTTCTGGACAAAAAGGTAGATCGTTGTGTGATTCATGTAAATGTTCTGGATAAATTAAGTCGACTTCTAAAATATAACCATATTCAGAGTTATCAGGTACCTTAAAAATATTTAGTTTTTCGATTTCAGCTTGAGTAATTAATTTGAAATCAGAATATGGTAAATATGAACACATTGCAAAGCCATACAAATTATTACAATCAATATACAATAAATAATTATCAGGGATTGATGAATTATAATTTGGTAGATACTTGTTATTTGCTTTAGAGTACCTATTAGAGCAAAGGCATACCCCACCCCGAATACCGCTTTGAATCATACGTATTATTTCCAAGTCGTCTATAAGTTGCAATTGCACCTTCGTTTTAAGTAACATTGCGTCAAAGCTTAGGCTAGGAGCAGTTACATAAAATGCAGGATCTAATCTATAATTAATTTTGCATGTGCGGCGGAAATTTTCAAAAATATCTGTTAATAAAATGACATCTGTTTTAAGATAAAGATCTGTATATTCTCCTAAATTTTTTAAGTGGAATGCCTTCCAGATGCGTTGTGCATGTAAATACTCTGATTCAGAGATAATGTTATCGGTTAAAGTATTATAGAAGCTATGTCGAGGTGGTAATCGATCCTCGTTGTAACTATTCCAAGTTCTCATGTATTCATAAGGATAAACTCCTTTGCGCCTTAATAGATCAATATGATCATCTTTAGGATAAAAGTAAGATAAATGAACAAAATCATCCCTATTTAGATTTTCAGCCAATTTTTCCAAGCTAGTGCATAAAAATTTAAAAGAATCAACAAAACGAACTGGTATATATTCTTGATTACCTACCTCAAAAAATTTTGTAAATGTTACATAATTCTCTTTATTTTTTGATACTACTTTAATTCTGCCTGGTGTTTCTCCTAACTGTCGTATAAATAAGTGGCTGTCATATCCTGATAGGTTGTGGAAAAATATAGGAACAAATTTCGGTAACTGAAATTGAATATTGCAGAAATTATGGCTAACCCCACGAAAACGTCCCGTTAGGTGGCAGTGGTCTTTTACACGGTCATCGAACAGTAACCCATCACAAATATAACAGTTTTTAAAGGCGTCAACAATATTTTGCTCTTCACTTGTTAACTTAGACATCGGAACGGATTTTTTCAAAATATTATATATTTTGGTAACATCTTCATGCAGATATTTTATAAATAATTCAACACAATCTTGACCACGATATGTTACATATCTGTTGAGAGAACTATCATAAGAGCACACAATGTAGTAACCAAACGCGGCTGGTAAATGTTTTTGTAATACAGTTGTATATTTCGAATTAATTTCAGCACTATTCGATGGGGGATGTAATAAAGATTCAAAATCAGCATAGATGACGAAAGGCATATCTTGCATTCTTTCGTAATGCTTAAATTGAATTGCGGCGCCTGGGTCCGGTAGAACAGTTCTAATACCACCACAAATATGACCACTCAGTTTATCTTCGTTATGAAAAAATATCATACAGTCATCACAAAAATATATCTTTTCGTGGTGTTTTGTAAGCTGACTTCTAAGCAATCTACTCATTTTTTTTATTAAACAATAATGTTTATAGTTATTTTTTTCTATTATTAACAAATTAACATGATGGTTTTTTCTATAATCTGTTTTATATAAGGGTCCAACAATGCTTGTTTTATTACCAAGACCATAGACATTAACACTAATATTTTTATTATTTTTTTCAAATATTTTAATGTCTGAAAATCCTACCGGAAATGTCATATCCTGAGTGTTTAGTATATTTTCAAAATGCGGATATGAAGAAGTTCTATGAGCATTGTTTTTAACGGGAAATAATGCTGCTACTATACTCCATAAAAAACAGAACGCATCGTTATTTTGTATATTTATACATGCGTGTTTAGATTTGATCCATTTAGGTAATTCAATAAATCGTGAAGCTCTTAAAGGATTATGTTTATTAATATTGACTTCTAAGTATAAATTTTGCAAAAAAGCCCAGCCACTATCTTTTTCTTCAAATTCATCGATCTTTGTCGTAATACTGTTAACTACGTATGAAAATAATTTATTGAAATCGTAATTTTTATAAAAAATAATATTTTTCGTCGCAAATGATTTCATTTCACAAGTATCATTTTTTGGTAATGTAAATTCTGCAAAAAGTTCAAAGTTAACTTTAATAGAATCATGTGTAGTTTGAAGTGTCGCGAGCAACTGTTTCACACGATGGGATAGACTCATCAAAAAATTGGTTGGCGGAATACTTTCATTGCCTTCGTTCTTTTCTAAATTGTGCACTCTGTATGATACAATACGATTCTTAAACGCGCTGCTTATTTTATCAATGCCACCAATTAATGTAATAGAATTATTATTTTTATGTATATTACTTCGTAAATGAGATGCAAATACACTACTCTTAATAGATAAACCACAAACTGTACAATACACCGTTCGTTTGGACATGGCTATAAAGAAATGTAGTAAGTAAAATAGAAAAAAAACAAAGTTTATCTGCAAAATAATGAATACTACTCAAACTGTCAACCAAAAAATCTAAATTACACTATTCTCTTATTATTCGTTATATAATCGTCGTATAATCGTTGATTGATGTTACGTGTTTAAATAATTAATATTTTTATAAAATTACAGATAGTGATGCATAATAAGAAGACAGATAATCTAATAGGTAGATATTAGAGAGTGACGGAGAATAAAAAATAAAAACATCTAATCTTTTTTGTCCGCGTAGAAAGTGCCCTCACCACCAAAACGGTCCCGACACTCTCTAAGGACCGTTTTCAACGGCTCCAACTCCGGACAGTCCGACTGTCCCTGATATTTAAGGGATACAATTGCACGTTTCCACCGGTCCTTGGGATCTACCTGTAGTATGTCTGCGGTCTTAAATATTTTAATTTCTACGTACACGTCACCCTCGAAGTTTGCGGTGCGATGCACCACCCCGTTGGCAACACGTCTCGACAGCGACGACTGCAGAACCGGAGCACGAGTCGTGGTTATCTCTTCGTCACTGTCCGAGAATTCCCACGCTTTAGCTCCTTTCCGGTACTTTTTTGTCGCAGGAGTTTGGAATGGCATCGACCGCTTAGACTTCTTGGCTATGTTTTTAGACCTGTAATTATAGAGAAATAATACTTTAGTATAAACAAACATAGGTATATTGCATGCACAACACACTCTTGCATTTAGTGTGTTTAATTCTCTCGATTTTAGCTGAAAATAACTAACATTGATGTTCATGACAGCCGGGACCGACGGTTTAACGTGCGTTCCGAGGCACGGAGCAAGAGATAATTAACAGATTTATTCGTACATAACTTCGAAAAATCATATAACATTCCGAAAAGTCATTTAGTATAAACAGTAGTTACTAATTGAAGATGAATAAACAAATTAAATACATACTTTGTTTTCGATATGGGTATCTCTTCGGAGTCAGAATCAGCTTTCCTGCTTGCTTTGGCAGGACGCTTATTGTAGCATTCTGAATACTCGAAGTCCGACCTGTAATTAAATACGAATTGAACACAGTTATTATACGTACATATCTTCAACCAAACTGCACCGGTCTAAAATTAGCACTGAACAGATTAATACTTCGCAAACGATTTCTAAATAGAAAAAATATAATTATAATGGTACATTTTTTTTTTCACCTATTCTATGATACCCCTAACGAAGTGTGCACGAGATAAAATACAAAATCGTTTCCTAGATACTGTGTACAGACTTTTGCACTTAGTACATAATGTTTAATTCTCTCGATTTTAGCTGAAAACCAGTAAACTGGGCAATGGTAGTGAGCCATTATTATATCAGCACGAGATAGAAAACGAAATCGCTCCCTACTGTAAGATACTGTGTACAGACTCTTGCGTTTAGTGTATTTAATTCTCTCGATTTTAGCTGAAAACCAGTAAACTGGGCAATGGTAGTGAACCATATATTATATCAGCACGAGATAAAAAAACAACTAATTTAAATGTATTGATGTATAAAATGAAGTAAAAAACTTACGAACATTATTGTATGATGAGTAGATTTTCGAGGTGTGGAGTAGGGCAGGGGCAGGCTGGCGACGATTTCGACGAGCGAGCGATAATTTTGGTGCAGCAACCACTGACGAACGGGCGATATGGCGCAGTAACAGACCTAGGTACTTGTAGCTAGTAAGCGGTGGCGAAAGCGGCGCGGAAAAGATTTGATAATTAAATAAACGGGGTATTTAAAGTTTTCTTATCTGAGGTTGCAAACAATTTGTTTTTTGTACAACTATTGTTCTTTTATGTTTTTTAAAAAAGACAACTCCCGCACTAGAGAACAAGCTCTGTGTCGCTGGACACTTTACAAACATACAATTTAACGAACACAAATTACACCCAGACTCAGAACAACTGTTTGTGGGTCAAACAAAGTTTTGTTCTGGGTGGGATAGAACCCGCAACCTCGTACACAGCATGCGCATACTGCGGGCACTGGACTACCAAGGCATCAAAACTTTTAAATTTTTCTTACTAAATGTACCAAAAAATATTTTATATACAACCATAAAGTTGACGACCACGGTATTAAAACCTCGTAAATTTCGTAATGTGTCGAATTACACATAATTATGCACTTTTCATGTTTGTACGAAATCCTACATACAGGGTGATTGGTAATTAGAGCATAATCTTGTAGTGGGTGGTAGTACGGGTCATTTGAAACATTTTTGTGTTTATTATACACTCATAGGGTTACGTACCAATTTGCTCTTTTAACTCAAAATATCACCATAGCACTTGTTGTACACTTTATAAAAAATGCTTTCAAATGCGGTATAAAACTTTATCACAGATCGTCTAACGCGAAGATATTACAAACAAGGGTAAAATAAAAAAGTTGTAAATTCGATAATGCACTGTAAAAAATCAAGTTAAACTACTTAATAAACCTTTGAAAATGTAAGTATGTATTTCATCGTCCTGTATACAAATAAAAAATCTGCATAATTAACAAATCAAAAATTTACATTATAATAAATGCACTTTTGCAATGTTGCAAGAATGTAATCGAACACCTCATATCCGTTCTATGTACATAGGTACGTATTGCGACATACCTATGTACCATATTAATAACATAAAACATATCATCACGCCTTTATTCCTCAAAGGGGTAGGCAAAAGGTGTATTACTACAGCCACTTTTCGCCTGATATGTTTCTTTTTCTTTATTTAAAAAAGACAACTCCCGCAGCAGGGTACAAGCCCTGTGTCGCAGGGGGACTTTACAAACATACATTCGACGGACACAAATTACAACCACACTCAGGACCAACATTTATGAATCTCACAAAGCTCTATCCCGCGCGGGGATCGAACCCGCGACCTCTTGCACAGCAGTCGTACACACTCCCGCTGCACCACCGAGGCTGTCATGTTAGGCCCCATATTGTATAGGGAGCGAGCTAAACGACAAAATAGTGGGACCCCACCAGATATTGCGAATATCATGCGATAAGCATTTAATACAATAATTCTACTATTTTATACTTTCATAGTAAAATTCTACACTCATAAAATTACAAAATATTCAACAAAGAAAGTGATTATTAAATTAACAAAATACATGGAGATATCTTAAACTAACCACACCAAATTTTAATATTATATAGTACAACTACATTTGAATCGTTATTATACTTTTAAAGAAAAACCCAATATCACTTTTTGTCTGACCCGGGAATCAAACCCGAGACATCGGCGCGTACTATGCACTCAGCTACCGAGGCAGTCCATGTGGATAGACGTGTCAAGTAACATGAGACAATAAAATATTTAAAATGCATACATAAGAATGCGGCGAATTATTATTGTCCCACACCAATGTACAATACGCAATTTTAGCAATAAACAGGCGCGTGTAAATGCGAAACCCTTAGTTGTCATTTTTATGTCGTTATGTACGAGGTATAATACGTACCCGACATAAAGTAGTATCAATCATTTAGGTTTACATTGAATACGATCATTTTAAATATTGCATGGTTTTACTTCACTGTTCGTTTATAAGGCAAGACATATTGGTTAGCAATCATTACTCTCTCGTGCTGATATAATATATGGCTAACTACCATTGCCCAGTTTCTGGTTTTCAGCTAAAATCGAGATAGTAATTAATAATAAACCATTTATTTCAGGCATCAAAGTAATACATAAAATAAAACAACTTAAAAAACTACACGTGAAGTTATGAGTCTGTACACAGTATCTATAGTTCAGGTGTCCTCGAGCCAATCTGGTCACGAAAATGGCTATACGTGATAACGTAAGTACGTGGAGAGACATGAGACAATCTGTCCTGAATTTTAAATTACTGATTTAAATTAAAATTTAGATGTCCTCGAACCAACCTGGTCACAGAAAAAAATATTTTGTGGAGAGACATGAAACAATCTGTTCTAAATTTTAGTTTAATGTATACAGTAACTTATGACTTAGCGTGATTTAAAAAAAGGTTCTTTTTAGGGCCACCATACGAATCATAGTCGCATCAAAGATATGAGTCTGTACACAGTATCTTATAGTTCAGGTGTCCTCGAGCCAATCTGGTCACGAAAATGAGTATACGTGGAGAGACATGAGACAATCTGTCCTGAACTTAAGACTTGTGTATGCAGATCTTATAACTTAAGCGTGATTCAACAAACGGCCCTTTTCAGGGCCGCATATGAATCTTATGAACTTATTACAGTTTATGTTTCTATGACGAACAGACAAGAAAGTCTTTTAACATGCCAGATTTTTGTATTACGTATTGAGCATTCAAGAACAGTTTTACAAGATTTTTGTATTACGTATTGGGCATTCAAGAACAGTTTTACACGACAGCGAACGTAGTGAGCGGGGAGTCGTGTTAAACTGTTCTTGAATGCCCAATATATACCTACTTCTAATGTTTGATTTATTACAGAATTAATATTTTCTCCATTTTTGCACTCCATTACAATTGTAGTGTCGTCTGCGAATAAGATACATTGATGTTTTATTGCTTGTGGCAAATCATTAATATATATTAAAAATAATAAAGGTCCAAGAATGCTACCTTGCGGAACACCACATGGCTTGATTTCAGAACCCGAGTTATAGTTTTCTACTATATCATTGTGGAGTTTCGTTTTTCTTATAACCTTCTTTTACCACTTCTTTTATCATTTTACGTTGATGTTGAATACTTGATTCTGATTCCAATTCGAGCTGACCGACCTGAACTGCCTCGTGCGTTGTGACTGTCTGTGCAAACAATCATTTTTCTCGGTCTCATCCTTTGTTAATATGGAAGTAAGAGGACTGTTGTGAAAACTGTCAGCAAGTCGTCGCTTTGCACTTTTTCTTAAACTGGAAGACATGTTTTTTCTAAATGATGAAATAGGACTACTGCTCAATTGCTTCAGAACCCTTATTTCCCGGGTTAAATTTTGTAATTGCTTTCTTAATTCTATATTTTCTAAGATAACATTGTCCAATTCGTTCTGTGTACTTTCCATTTTACATTTTAATTGTTTTATTTCAGCTTTCATTTCTCCCGTGTATTGGTTTAGCATATTAGTGGATAGGTCTAGACATCTCTCTAGTATTTCATCAGATCCTAGAGAATCAATCGAACTGTTTATGTTGACATTATTTACTCATCTGTGTTTTCTGAAGATTACATTCTTACTTGAACTATCCATTTCAGTAATAGAAATACTGCAATTTATTACGTGGCTTCTATAAAATTATATAAATGGCATTTACTACCAAATAATAATTTCCCCTATTTTTGAGGTATTTTTTTGCCTTGGTAACACTATGTTTTCAATAATGTGATATTTTAGACACGTGTAGCAGGGGCTTTTAATGATGGTGCTAAACGTCATATAACAAACGGAGTCAGGGAACTGGAACGCGCTCAATTTAATTGCACTGGAGGGGCGGCCGGTTTAAAATTTTGTAAGCAAACGGTACAAATGACTTGCTAGTTTTTATTTAAAAGTTTTTGTAGCATTTTCGGTAGGGATTCACTTTATTTTCTGTTTCCCGGTGATTATTTTATTGTTAAAGTTAAATCTGTTCAACTAAAAATCAGTAAAGACACTGTTGTTTAAAAACACTTCACAATTATTACACTTAGTTAATTTAAGAGTATTTTGAGTTTTTGCTGTTTTTAGGGTTTGCAAACAATTTCACAGGTGAATCACTTAAAACTGAGTTAATTTACAAACTTTTAACACTTTTAAATTATAACAATTAATATTTATTAGATTTACAAAACAGGAGCAATGTTTACGTTCTGACAGTGTTGCCAGCTATTGTTATGATTGGTGCAATGTTTACGATTGGTGTATGGCTGGTGAAATGGCATAGACATTTTAACAGATTCTTCTACAGATAAATGGTTCAATGCATCTGGCAACAATGTCTCTATGACATGCGCGAAGGCGGCGAAAGTGTTCTTTATGTTCTTATCATTTAATTCCGAGCTACACCTAGTTTACACGTATTATATGGTTAAGTAAATAACTAAATTTTCACTAAATTGCAGCGTGTAAACAGCCACTTTACTCTTATGTCGTATTAAGTTACGATTTAGTGGTTATGTGAGGTGTAATAAAATTGATTCTGTAACCCACCCTCCCGCACCGCGCGCGGGGGCGATGAGCGGGAACTATTGACATTTAGTTCTTGTTTGGACAGGAACAAATAATTTAGTTTTGTAGCTTTTGCCTATGTTTGATTATTTTGATTGTTTTCGAAAGGTTTTGAAAAACAAAATAGATATAATGGCTAATCTTATACCTATATACGAGAAATTCTTGTAAGTATATTTATACAGATTATAAATATATACCTATTTATATAATCTGAATCTCGGCAACGGCTCCAGCGATTTCATGAAATCTAGTAGGAAGGGGGTTTCGGGGGCGATAAATCGATCTATTTAGAAAACGTCGTTTAATAAAACCTAAGTCATCTAGGTACTAGATATTAATGGCAATTTCATATTTTACTATATCAATAATTTCATAATGTAAATATCTAACTAGCTACCTGCCCCGGCTTCGCACGGGTGTCAATCGTAGTTCTTATGTCGTTTTCATAGGGATTTCAACTTTTTTAACAATAATATATAGCTCCCCGATAATATAACTTTCTAATGCTGAAAGAATTTTCAAAATCGGTCCACTAGTTTTTAAGTTTATTCGATACATACAATAATACAAATCTTTTCTCTTTATAATATTAGTGCTCATTACTGAATTTAGGACTTCAACACTCTCTTGATTGTCCATTATGATTTTATGAACTTAACGGATGAGCTTCACACGTGTTTACAGCTACTAAACAAAAAGAAAAAGTGTAAAGTCACTTAAAATTTTGTTAAAATTTAGTTGACGACTTAACCACTTAATACGTGTAAACTAGGCATAAGTGGAGTTAACCACATAATACGAGTAAACTATGCATTATATTGAGACAACCCTTCCCACTTTCAATCGAAGCACAGCGCAGGTGCAAAATATATTACTACGCAGTAAACTTTGACATTTGTGGCTTCCTGTGGTCCTTGTCTGTGCAGTATTGCTTCGTGTGCTGTGTGTATTTTCGATCTATCATATTGGTAAGTACATATTTATTGCAAATATAGACCATAACAAATCAAACGTGTCACTGATACAGACCCCATCCACAATATTTATAATTCCTCCCTTTAACCTTGGGATTAATTCCTATTGCGTAGTTAGCTTTTTTAGGCACTTACTGGTACTAAATCCTCTCAAAGTCTTGTAAAAGTATACCTACGACGCATTGATCCATTGAATAGTAATTACGATGTAATCTAAAAATATTTTTTGCTGTTGTTATCCCATATATGTATTTTTCATTATACTACCTTAGGTTTATATACATTTAGACACCCACCTGTTACATTTCCAATTTCTCTTTTAACTGTGTAACAACGTTAACTATTAAAAAAACTTTATAATTACGAATTTAAAAAGATTGAAGACTCATGTGTGTGTGTGGAAAATTGTAATATTCATATTTATTTTTTAATTGTTTCAGTGTGTCAGCTGGTACATCCAGTTGAAGACTAAGGTAGTGAAAGTATTTAGCGTACATTTCGGTCACTGCATACACAATTATGAACTTGGACATCATGATACATGAACTAAACCTTACTGAGAGATGCGAAGCATACTCCCTGCTATCTCCCTCTGATTACGTTGACTTTATGGGCATTGTTCTACTGCCTGTGTCTACATTCATCTTCAGTCTTATATCGTGGAATAGAAAAACAGACTTCAGATCATTCAACAATTACCTTTTCATCAATGTCATTGTCAACAACATCATGATTGCCTTAATAAGAAACCTTAACATTCAATATGTTGCAGATAAGTTTATCCATCCAGTTACTGTAATAGCAGTTATACTTATAGCAGAAGGCTTTAACATCTACTTTGGATTAACTGCTGATTGGCAAATGAAAATTTACAACCACCACATTGTAAGGCAATATTTAAAGACAAATTTGTGGGGTTGGGGTATGCTTTTTTTTATTTGTTTATTTACATATTTTATTATGCCTGCTTTAGTACCAGCACTAGGCAGTTTTATCATATTCGGGAAAGAAAAATGTATAATGTTACCTCTGGTATTTACTGGGATTCTTTACATAATATTACTATTTTCAATGTTGAAAACTAATATAGTCAGTCCGATTGATAAGAAAAAGTGTCGAGTTTTGAGAATGTTATCATTTTTATTTATGTTATGTATAGTACTGTTTTTGCCACTCGCCATAATGCCAAAGTTTTGGTTTGATAAATGCAGCTTGCAGATTATTAAATTCTTGTCTTTGTTAAACGATTTGGCAGTTATTTTATATTTCTTAACTACCATACATAATTTGGCTATAAGGCGAAAAGATCGGAAAAATCAAAGTAAAAGGTTACTGAATACTTCTGTCAGTTGGATTCGTGTAGCAAATTGATTTGAATTACTTTCATAGTAACACAATGAAACAAATTTGCATTTGATTACGTCTTTTAAGACCCTCCTGACCCTGTGACGGAACATAGAAATATAATAAAAATAAATTAAGACCCTCCCCGCTCCCCCGCCTAAATGCGTTACGTTATTTATGTGTACGGTCCCAAATATATATGTACCTGTGTATCTTTATGACATTGTAGCGCCTAAATAGATTTACAAATTTGAATGTGATTTTTGGTAGGTATTCGAAAACTAACTTTCACTAAAACTAGGTAGGTATCTAACTCGTACTTCTATCGCACATCTGACATTGGCAGGATTGTCTTGGTCTTGTCGACCACAGAGAAAGTAATCACTACGTTTTATCTCAATTGTTGCCATTTAAAATAAAAGCAGGATTTTTATTTAAAAATTAAACTTAAGTCAATAGTTAATTTTACTAATAATAGATACGTGTTTAGTATTTTGTCAGTAGCTGAAGAAATAGTAAAATATATAATGATGTACTTCTAATTCACAGTTACAAAAATATATTTGTCTGTAATACCTTTTTGTTAATATATATGAATGTTTACATAAACTATATATTAATAGAAAACTATCTTTGATGTAAATTTATTCAGCGGTTTTTATGGTAATATCATTCTGAGGAGGTGGGGTTGCCATCCGTCCGGGTTTCCCCGGATCGGTCCTAGTTTAAAAGGTATCCGGGGAGCGTCCGGGTGGGGTCTGGTTTGCATTCCGGGTACTTATATTTTTTTTTAGCCATGGGACGCTGCCGACTGGCATCAGCATAGCTCAAGAGCTGCGTCTCGAATTAAAAAAAGGGGTGAGTTGTCCGGTTTTTAAGCTTCGAAACCCAGGGTTTTTAGGCTTTTTGTCTTGCTGCAGGTGTTGCCATCCCTGGAAACCAGTACAAGTACTGGTTTCCAGGGATGGCAACACCTTATAGATGGCTATAAAATGTTAATTAACATTATCATATTAAATATGTGGGCACTTCATCTGTCGTACTTTGTACTGTAGTAGTAACTTTACGAATTATATTTATAATTATACAGTAATAACATTATCTGCATGACTCTCTATATAAATAAGTAATATGTCAATAGTTTAAAATTTTACTAGTAGCAAGTAGTAGTGTCTATTAAATAATAAGAAGGTGTTTAGAATTGTATCATGATTCATGTAGCTGCAGAAATAGTAAAATATATAAAATAAAAAAAAAATAAAAAAAAAGTTGTTTGTAATGTAAAAATAACTATCTTGTTCTAAATGTTTATGAATGTTAACACTGTACTTAAACCGGTAATAACTATTTTTTATTATATTTTTGTCTCTCTGATTGTTCCGGCTTATATTTGAAATAGCTTAATATTTTGAATGGACCTTTTCTGGCAGATATATGATGTTATAAAGAGTATCCTAAACACTTTAGTACTTATGTCTTCTATTACTTCTTAGTCAAAAAAAAAATGTATTTTAAAAAGTGTGCAAAGTATGGACCTATTTATTTTACTTAATTTATTACTAAATTATAAATGTTTCAAAACCAAAACAAAGTGTCTAGATAATATTAAGTAAGTGTTTCGAATTGTGTCATGATTAATGTAGCTACAGAAATATTAATATATATCAAATAAAAAAATAAAAAAAATATACCTTTTTCTAAATGTTTATGAATATTTACACTGTACTTAAACCAATAATAACTATTTTTTAATACATTTTTGTCTCTCTGATTGTTCCGGCTAATTTTTGAAATACCTTATTATTTTGAATGGACCTTTTTTGGCAGATATATGATATTATAAAGAGTAAACTAAATACTTTAGTACTTATGCCTTCTGTTACTTCTTAGTTAAATTATGACTGTAATATTGTGTTTTAAAAAGTGTGCAAAGTATGGACCTATTTATTATACTTAATTTATTATTAAATTTTGATTGTTTCAAAACTAAAACATAGTTTCACTTATCATTCCTGAAATTAAAAACTGTACATATAAATAAACTGTTGTTATGAATTGTCATCCCCCTTAAGGGGCGTCTAAACGGGCCATTTTTTCGGCAATTTGTGGCGGCACTATTGGTAACTAATTGCTCGGCTAATAATGGCAATATGTCTGCAATTGTATGGTGCATGATTAAGTCTCCTAAACGGGCTATACAACCCAGCAACAATAAAATAGAAAGGGACTGAAACATCAACAAAATTGGCCGGGCAACATTGCGGAAAATCGATCGCTCAGCGAACGTCCGGCAACCATCAAATCAATATTGGAGAGTTCTGCCATGTTGCCGGTCACAGCATTGTCGCCACAAATTGCCGTAAAAAAAAAAAAAGACAGAAATACACCCGTCCCGATGTGTCTTGTCCCAAGGTGCTCATCCTGCCAACTACAAAGGTTGCGAACTCTACTTAGAAATACTAACAAGGAGGTCAAAACCAAACCAAATCAAAACCAGTAAACTAGATAAAAAGGAGACAGAGGACCAAAAAGGAACTGCCTCATTAGCAAACCGACAAGACAGGGTAGAAATACATGCCAGCACAAATAAGACTTACGCCAACACCATAAAAAACAATGCCATAGAAGCACTAGATAAACCTAATGTAGAAGAACACAATAACACAACCATAGAAAGTCTGTTGATCAAACAGTCAGAGAAATTCTATTCTCTCTTACAACAAATGCACCCTTAAGAGTCTCATAACAATCCTCATCGAAAGAAGGCCAAAATAGGGAGTCTTAGAATTGCCACTCTGAACACAAATGGCTTACCGCCAAAACACGAGGTAGAATTGATTATATAAGCACACAAACTTGATATTATTCTCATTTCTGAAGCTCACTGCACTAAAGCAAATTCTAAATTAACAGGGTACACTTATGTCATACAATACCCCAATGGAACCGGTCATGCAGGAACTGCTGTTATTATCCGCAGAGATGTAGAAAATAGTTTTAAAAAAGCATTTAAAGAGAAAATGCAAAATACCAAGAGAAATAGACACAATGCCGAGCCGAACAAAAACGTCTAATAACATGGCACCTCATGCATGACATTTTGGTCATATTTATCAGTACGCGTATCAATAAATTCTGATATTTTTTTAATTGTGTGGCCATTTTTTTCGGCTACTAGTTCTTATTTTCAACCGACTTCAAAAAGGAGGAGGTTCTCAATTCGTCTGTATGTTTTTTTTTATTTTTTTTGTATGTTTGTTCACCGATTACGCAAAGCCGGTTGGACCGATTTGAAAAATTGTTTTTGTGTTTGATAGAGTATACTTCCAAGTTGGTCCCATTGTCATCAGATCACGATCTGATGATGGGATCCTGGAGAAATCGAGAGAACTCCTAAAATATTAAAGGCACACCTATAAATGATTTAGGTATATTTCATAGTGATTCGTGCATTTACTCTTTAAAAACACCAAATGGTCAATGATGAAGACCACAAATGACTAGCAGACCTATTCAATATTTCACAATTTGAGATTCAGTTACTTTAATATGGTATTGAGTAGCATTTTATTCTCGTTATACTACTATTACACAATGTAATAGAGCTGATAGTGAACTCCTCAACAATTAACGTCCCTGCATCAGGGTAAGCAATATTTTGTAAAAGGATTTCAGCAGTTGACATAAGCCTATTGTAACTTAAGTGAATTACAAACCAATTCACTAAAAAGTGAGAAATAAAAAACTTTTTTACAAAAAGTTGGTGCCGAATAAAACACAAAGACTACTATTTAATGGCACCAACTTCAAAATGTTTAATTTGTTTTTGTTATTCTAGGTATATTATTTAAAAAATCGTTTATAGAGTAGTAACATTTTTTTTAACAATAAATCGGTTAACTGTTTTTTAAATATTTTAATGGATGTTGCTTTAGATTGTTGGGTAATTTATTGTATATCATTGGTGCCATACAGTACTACTTTTTTTTTAACAGTGTGGTGTAGTAGCCACCTGTGTGCAATAAATGTTGATACTGAGATCTAATACAATTCGTTCTCTTTCGTGTCTCGTTTATTGATGGAAGCAGATGCTGGTTCGATTTTACAAAAATGGTTATTTCTAGAATGTACAAACATGGAAAAGTTAACAATTTATTTAATTTAAACAAAGGAACACAACTATCTGTAACCTGCAGGTTAAAAATTAATCTAATGCATCGTTTTTGTTATTTGAAAATGCTTTCTCTTTCACTGCTGTTGCCCCAGAATGTAATGCCAAACCTTGTTAGGTTGTACAAAATATAGGTGTGTACAAAATGTAGTACTTAACTTTTTACAAATGTGTTCAGCTTGAGGTTTCCATGTTAATTGGCTGTCTATCAAAATTCCCATTTAGGTACTTTGACTATCTGGTGTCCATTAAAATTCACGTTCAATTCTTCGGGATAAATTCGTGGGTAAAAATGCATGATGTTAGTTTTATTTAAGTTTATTTAAGTTTTTGTTGTTTAGGTCCTAGAATTTATAATAAAATATCAGGAATATTGAAATTATGAATATATTTAAAAATAAACTACACAAATTATTGGTGACCAAATATTATTACACTATGAAAGAGTTCTTCAATGATAAATTGTAGTTGAAAATGTATGAGTGATTAGGTTTTTTTTTATTATTTTGTGTACAAATGATTTTAATTTGTTAATTTATTGATATTTTATTATATGTAACTGTACCCAATTGTTTGTATATATTAACAATTGTACTTATAATTTTGATTTAATATTAACAAGCATCCAAACATAAAATTTAAACTGGAAATCGAACAGGACAGCACAATGAAGTTTTTGGATCTGTCTATATCAAGGAAGAACAACAGACACATATTCGGAATCTACCGGAAACCAACATATACAGACACTACTATTCCCGCACCCTCATGTCGTCCCGGGCAACACAAACTAGCCGCGTTTAACAGTATGATCCACAGGTTATATAATGTGCCCATAAGCGAAGAAAGTTACTGAAAAGAGCTCAGTATCATTTACCATATAGCTCAATCAAATTGATACAGTACGAGATTAATTGATTAAGAAAAAACAGCACAACATAGTCAACTATAATATGTTGTATCCATTCCAGAAAAAAATGTAACGGGTACTTCCAGTTTGACTTATTTTGGAGATATCACAGAACGTGTGTCGAAGGTATTAAAGGCTAATGGTATTTTTTTAGCTTTTAAGCCTCCAAATTCGTTGAGATATTTATGCAACAGCAAAGACAAAGTGAGCAAAAAGAAACATTCTGTAATTAATAAATTAACGTGTGACAGCTGCAATAGTATTTACATTGGCCAAACTGGTCGAAATTTTGACACCAGATACAAATTGAGAAATTGAGTGCGGTCTGTCAATCTATTTCGATTGTGTGATTCACAGATCGAGGGTGGGTGGTGGAATCTCTCCCTTATAATCTACTGAAAACTATTGTCACACTGTATGTGGACGATTTATTTATTTTCTCTAATGACAGTAAAGATACTGATTACATAAAAAAGGTTTTAGCTGGTCACTTTAAAATTAAAGTCTTGGGTGAAATAAAAAATCTCTTGGTGTGAATTTTAACTGTAAATAAATCTGACAAACAAAATCATTAAGTCAGGAAGATTATATTGATAATAAATTATTTAAGAGTCAGTGCAAAACTGTTCAAACTCCAGTGGAAACTAAGTTACATGTATCCAAAGATGAGATTTGTGTAAAAGAATTTCCTTATCAACAAATGATAGGTTGTTTCATGTATCTAGCAGTACTTACCCGACGTTATATAGCATTTACAGTAGGTTTTTTGAGTTTGTACAGAGATACTCTGCACATTCGTGCGCCGCGCGCCGGCTTGCCCTGAAGCCTGGTACCTGCCTGAGGTAGGTCGGAGGGTAACGCAGTTTGAGGAATAGTAATAAAACTATATCAGTGACTGACTAGTGTATATATTTCAGTAAGAACATGTGTACATTCAATTACTGAGAGAGATCCATCAGTACGAGCTAGGCTCAAGTATCTTGATCGAATCCGCTCAGTACTCGGTTACAGCTGTATTTATACCCGTCGAAAAACCGTTAATTCCTATAGTATAGTCCGGATACACCATCTAAATCGAAATAACCTGTCGCTATTGGTCAATTTATTTTTAGCAATGTTGTCAACCCTATATTTATAAATTCCCCAAATTATTATAAAAAACCCATAAAATGATTATCACTAATTTTAACATTCCTGAATGAAAACCAATCATGCGCCAGCGGTCAACATTGATTCGCTCGCGTGCCGTTGCTATGGACTTTGACTGATATAAATTACTCTGGTTTTCCCCAAAAAAAGTCTTTAAAACACATAACCCTCCTTCTTGCGAAGTCGGGTAAATACCGCTTCCCCACTTATTTCTCCCTAAATTTTGGGGTAAATCCACTAAATTGGCAACAGTGCTATTACATTATATACAATTCTGACCAATAGGAATGTTCTAAGGCGCGTACATACCGTGCCTATCAGATTTCAATTACAAATTACGGCTAAACAATGCAATATTACTAAGAGCTATTGTGCTAGAGATATTGTATAACCATAAAGAAGTGTAATAACAATACTATTTACACGTACTTTTAACAATTATTGGAAATATAATCAAAAAACATCGCGATCTCAGAGACAAGATTTTAGTGTCGAGTTGCTAAACTAATTACGACAATGAATTTAGAATTATACAAACTTAGTATCTAAGGCACGAAAGATAAGTGAAAATGTCTCATAAATCACTTTGATATTTTACATTTCACTATTCTTAACTAATAATAAACTATTTAAATCAATTTCAATTATAAGTTAAAGATACTATTTGCGTTGTAATCTCTATGGTGAAGGACATTTCTAAATCGAAGTTAAAAATTCTCTTTGGATTATTTCGTTCTTTGTTCGTTCTATGTGACATGAAACGGACAATGTTACAAGTTATGGAATCAATGTTGCAAGTTAAAGAACTAAATCAAAACTATTAATTTCGTATCGATTATTATATACTAAACACAAACTAAATCTATTGGGTATTATCTGTCCCGCACAGAGTTAATTCAATAATTGCTATAGTAAGGAGCATTGTTCATAAGATAAGCGTATATTATGATATTTAAAACATACCAAACAACATGGTTTAAAGTTTGCTAATAGGAACTCAATTTTGAAAGGATTTGTTGATGCTGATTGGGGTAGTAACTATTACTACTACTAATACTGATTGATAGGAGATCATACACGGGTTTCTGTTTTACATTATCTGGTTGCGTAATTTCATGGGAAGGTCAAAACCAAGACTGCCCCCTTGTCCAGTAGCGAAGCGGAGTACATGGCATTGACTGAAGCCTGCAAAGAATCTGTTTATTTAAGGAACCTATAGTATGAGTTATCAAAGAAAATGTACTCTATTGATATCTACAATGATATGAGTGCACTTAAGCTGACTGCAAATCCAGTTTTTCACAAACGAACCAAACACCAATGTAACAAGATTGTGAACGTTCAGTATTTGCCGACAGCCGAAATGCCTGCTGATTTATTTACCAAAACTTTTATAGTTCTAACAGCACGCGGCCGCCCTGATCTTTCATGGTCTTCGACAGAGGAAGTGTTGTTGTATCTGTTGATAGTACCTACGATATACGAACATACGGCTGATACCAAGCTTTTGAAATATCTGGAATATGGCTCCATAACCACTTTGTGCAAGGCGATCACCGGAAGTCTATTTTCTTTAACACCCCAATCCATATTGTAATTTGATAATAAACACAAAAAAGAACTTTTAAAAATAATAAACGCGTTCCAAATTAAAAGTAATTAACAAGTTAAAAAGATAAAAAGTTTTTATTTTATTTCTGATTTGTTCTGTGCCTTACTTACCTATTTCATACACTATAACTTAACTACCAAACATCGCTATGATAACCAGTCAATACATTGATAGTCACACCGTTACCAATTTGGGAATTTGGGACTTATTGTAGACGAAACTTTAAGGTTTGAAAAGCACGTTCAGCAAAAAGTTGCAAGATGCTTTGGCTCTCTTAATACTCTATACAAGCTTCGACCATTTCTTAAGACTAAGATTAGATAGCAGTTATGTGAAAGTTTGGTGTTGTCTCATCTCCAATACTGTGATATAGTTTACGGGCCGTGCCTCTTTAATAAAACGGTGAATGCTATTCAAAGAGTACAGAATGCTTGCATTCGTTATATTTATGAGATCCCAAAACGACACCACATTACACCTCATTTAATAGAGGAGGGGATTCTGGGCATGGACAGCCGGCGTACATTAAAACTCGCATGTCTAATCAATTCCCTATGTAAACATAAAACGCCTAGCTATTTATTCAATAAACTGGAATGGATATCAGACGCGCACACGTATGACACTAGGTCACGGAATCGCCTATTGCTCGTGCCCAGGCACACCTTATCTAAGACCAGAGGACGCTTCAAGATCGCCGCTTCTAAGTGCTGGAATGTTTTACCTCCACCTATATTACTTTTATCTCACTCATCCTTTAAAGCGCATTGCTTCAAGTGGCTCATTTTGAAGCGTTCATTGGATTTTGGGAGCTCTCAGCCTACCTAAAATGTAATTTTATGTTAATATATTTCACACTTCTTTTAATGTAAACCTGACATAATACATACAACATGATAAATACAACTTACAGGTTAATCATCCTTACTATGTAATCATTGTCATTATTCTATTGAAATGTTATCATTGTAACTAAAGTCAGTCGTGGTCAGGGATATTTAATATATATACAGGGATAATTTTTTACTGCCAAATGTTTAAAAAATTAACTGAAAACGTAAATATATAAATAGTGCTCCATTAACACCAGGCTTGGACAGAATATCAGCGGTCGGCATGTTTTGTGCTGCTGACTATATGCTGAGGACCTTTTTGTCTTTTATTTTTATTTATTGTTTGTGTAATATGGCAAATGTAATTGTACTTAAATAAAGGACAAATAAATGCTTATTATTATTTCCTACTTTTCATAAATTATAAAACTAGGTACTGCTAAACCTTCGTTCGGTTTTTTACAACATTATTTAAACTAGAACCATCAAGGTTCCAAAACATACTAAAGGGGCATCAAAACGGGCCATTTTTACGGCAATTTGTGGCGGCACTATTGCAATATGTCTGCAATTGTACGGCGCATGATCCAGTGTCCTAAACGGGCTACACAACCCGGCAACAATAAAACAGAGAGCGACTGAAACCACAACAAAATTGACTGAGCAACATTGCGGAAAATCGATCGCTCAGCGATCGTCCGGCAACCATCTAATCAATATTGGAGAGCACTGCCATATTGCCGGCCACAGCATTGCCGCCACAAATTGCCCTAAAAATGTCCTGTTTAGACGCCCCATAATTAAGTGCATGCGTTAAGAGAGTTTTGTATCTGTTCGTGTATAATCTGGGGCAGAACTTTAAAATATAAATACCGCAAACAAAGCAAAATATATTTGACAATAATTTATAAATCTATTTAATTTGCAATTTAATAATGTGGCGGATTATCTATAATTTTTTTTATACTAAAATTAATTAATATTTTTTTTTAATTAAAAAAAAATTTAAACCTAAAAAAAATAACATAATGGCAATACTAAGAAAAATGGAGCGCTATAAAAGCCTAGAACCATTGACCTATAGATCTGGACTATGCCATCCCTTTCATATATTGACTGCAAAGCGTGAAAGAGTGAAAAAACACTCTATTTATATAGTAGTCAATTTTGTAAGGACCTGTCTCTACGTCAGTTGCTAGAAAATTTGATGTCGATTTTTTACCAGATTTCTTCTACAAATTTAGGAATAAGAATCTAGACATTAAACCTCAGAACACTCAAATAACTTTGCATTAAACTTTTAATAAAGGATATAGTCTATGCTTGCTGATTCGATGAATCAGCAAGCATAGACTATATCCTTGATTACATTCATCACGCGTAAATGAGGATATAATTGTTTCTCACTTAGCCCATCGTGTGGGATGTAGTTGGATAGTAATTTGAAACGAAACTTTTTCAATTTATTTTACATTGACCTGTGGTCTTTTAAAAAATTTTAAGGCTTGTGCTTTCAATTTAATTTTCGTTTTGGAACGGTAGTACAATACAAAAATACGAAATATTTTTATACAATTCAACTAGATATAGTACAGGCATGGAATAGAATATTTCGATGACGATGACGTATGTGAGTGAGGCAGTTTGTGGGTTGACTGTAATTGATTCCGTTCGTCTAGTCGGAGCTGTAAACGAGAACTTAAATTGATATAATAAAATTTAACTAAACCAATAGTTAGTAAACCGGTGAAAACCACTGACCTTTATCTACAAGTAAGTAGGTACGCGTTTATAGGTTTGTGGTAAATCCATAGTTAAGTTATAGGCGCTTGGTGTTTACGATATTTTTTATGCTCTTTGGTAATGCGTTTCAAACGTAGACAGTTCAAATTATATGATAACTGTCATGATGACATTTTGATTCACATTACGACTGCAACTTCATAAATGACGTAAGGTCAGCAATAAAATGATTCGTAAAAAGATGTCATTAGTATTACACAGATGTACCTACCTACTCTAATGAACTTTATAAAGCACTGTATTTTACTATTTAATATTATAGATAATATGTTTTAGTTAAAAATAATATCAGATCTGACTGAAAGACCATAAAAGCGTAGAATATTCTTATATTTAGCCTATTTACTTATTTATGTTTAGCGTTTATTAAATAATGAATAATAATAATAATAATATTATAATAAAGAAAATGTTAGGTACCTACATAGTTCAAAGAAAATAAGTATTACGTCCGTTCCATTACCATACACATACTATATTCGACTTGGGAGTTTTTGTTGCTAGCGGTACAATTTTGACAACTAAAGATTGAAGTTGTCGCGATCGCATTTTAATTCAGTCAGTGTTGATATCGCGTTTTATACATAAAATAGTGGACTTCATTGAAATATTTGGTTAATATTTAGAAAGTGTTTAATGTCTCATTAAATAAAAACAATGGACCAATATGACTATGCAAATTTCGTGGTAGAACCCAAATTAGGTTCACAGCCAATTTTTGATCAAAACAATGAAGAACCTCCTTTGCTAAACACAAAAGCCTTGTCAGAACATGCAAAGACTTACGAGTTAGAGAAATTTGAAAAGAATTTGCTTATTATTTTTAATCACAAACATTTTGATAACTTGCAAACAAGGCACGGCACAGATATAGACATTGTAGCATTAAGACAAACCTTCTTAAAATTTGGTTTTGTAGTTGTAGAATATAGAGATTTAACGAAAAAAGAGATTGAAGATGAACTCGAGGCATGTAAGTAAAAAGTTTTTATTTATTTGACCGTAATTTTCTTCTATACAACATTATTCTTGTTTTAGTGCAAACCTGAAAGCAGTTAGCTTAGAAATCAGTAACGCAATCCAATGAGGTAGTTTTTGGACTTGTTATATTTTTCAATGAATTAAGTACCTAATCATTAAATTAATTCATTAATCATTCTTTCACTTCAATTCCTGTTCACAATGTGATGGGAAATGTGATCATAACTTATTTTTCAATAATAACCATGGATTACGTACCATAGTACATTTCCGTTGTGTCCCATAGGATGCACTGAGCATGATAGCACGAAGAACACAAGACAACTTAAATGGCTTATAACTATGCGAGTTTTTAATATTTTCATTTTATTTTTTTAGCTTTTTATGTGTCTTAGCTTTGCATTATACCTAAAATAACCTTGTATGTTGAGTTGATAACAAACTATAAAGCCGATTTTTGTTAAGTATTCATTATAGCAATGGGTGCATCTACATGCACTCAAATAATCTTGCATATGAACTTGCTGAGCATCTCATTGGACGGACGGACCGCATATTTGTAATTAATAGTTAATTAATAATGTTTACTAACACTAGATTTTTTTTAAAGATGATT
Source organism: Herminia tarsipennalis (assembly GCA_945859575.2). Lineage (NCBI taxonomy): Eukaryota > Metazoa > Arthropoda > Insecta > Lepidoptera > Erebidae > Herminia > Herminia tarsipennalis. The sequence goes on along the minus strand of OX243849.2, from coordinate 17,508,069 downwards.
ATCAATGTGTTGTAGTGGACCCACTATAACACATTGATATACTTCACTATTACTAGCAATACTGTTAACCCCTTCAGCTAAGCTCAATATCTTTAATTTAAAAATCTATATATTTTATTTTAATTAGCTAAAATTTGCCTCAATGATGAGGCGGTATCTAATGAGAACGTTGCACATGAGGTCTCGGTTCAAATCCTGAATTGGGCAAAACTAATTATTTGACAATAATTTATAGGAGAGACACCAATGCTAGGCACTTCAATTAGCATTCATTATGTGTACATGCATAGAGGTGATAAAAACAGATAATGTGAGCTTTATCTACATTGAGGAGATAGTAAATTTGTAGTGTACCTAAGTATTGATATCTCATTACAGTATGATATCTGGTCAGACATCTCATTAAAATTTTATTTTTTTTCCTCTATAAACAAATTGTGAGCCTGAACTAACACCGGCGACCCAAGGAGGCAGAGGGAAAGCCATTTCTAAAATTTTGATGTAGGAGTCAAAAACTTTTTAAACTTGTATACTATGCTGTTGAGAGCTAGGTTCTGAGTTTGATTCCCAGATCGGACATTCGCATCTGACCACCCATCTGGGAGACAGATCTATATAAAAATATACTTAATACCAATTTTAACCCAAACTTTTAGAAGCGTTAAAGCATTGAAAATAAGTAAATTTTTTAGACCTGTTTATTATCACCAGAAAGATAAACATCAATGCCACATTAAATGCAAATTCTATGTTACTGGTATACTCTTAAGAGATTTCTAGTGAAGTAAAAAGCAAAAATATGAAAAACCAATAATATTTACATCTAAGCTCATGTTATTTTGGTAATAATTTACTAAATCTCGCGTGTCATAAATAATGAGATACTTGTATTTTTTTTTGAGTACTAACCGATACTGATAAAGTCCGCCAGTACTGGGAATTACCAGCATTTTCAGAAGGGAATTCCCTGGAGCAAACCACACTCTCAACAAAGCTCATTGAGCGACTTTGAGCTTCTGCACTAGGTCAACAGTTAGGGCCAACGTCTTGGTGCCGTATTTCATCACTGGGAACACACACACACACACACACACACACACACACACACACACACACACACACACACACACACATTGAAGATTTTTATATACTGAGGTATATTGGACGTAAAAACAATTGCCCATCCGAGTTGGATCCATCCACTTTGGAGATGACTTACCTTGATGACACAAGATGGACTTACCTAACTGGACTGTATGTCTCAATTACATATATTAGATATATTTCGGGACTTAATCGCGTGAATTATTTAAAGGTACGAACCTTTTATTTACCCGACGTTTCGATCGAATTGCACCGATCGTGGTCACGGGTCGACTGATGGCAGCTTAGCGATGTCTCCGTGAGGCGCGGGGTTTTTCAACTACCCTCCCCTGGTCTTGATAATTTTGATAATTTGTACTGTCGGTACTTCTACACACTACACTTACAACGTCTTTACACTGAGGCGCGGTATCTTTACGGCTACGATTGCATTTGTTGATAACAGGGTTCCAAGATGGTGAGAGCCAGTATCCATCTTCTCGGTTGAAGTTCTTATACTTCTTGATCTCAACCGCCTCGCGTACTATCCTGGAATAATCGTGGCGATCGGTGGAAAGTACCTGTGGCTTATGCAATTCTATCCAGTGATTTGGTCCTGATTCCAACAAATGCTCAGCGATAGCAGACTTGTTAACTTGACGGTTTTTTACAGCAGCGATATGTTCCTTGACCCTGTCTGCGATTGTCTTTTGGTCTGTCCGATATAGGAACTACCGCAACTGCAATCCACCTTATACACGCCAGGTGTTTGGAGCGGAATAACATCCTTTGCCGTTCGTAAAAGCTTCGAAACCTTGGAGTGCGGACTATATACAGTCTTAATGGAGTAATTCTTCAATACTGTTCCAATTTTGTCCGTAACTATGAATTATGACTGCCTCTGTGGCGCGGTGGGAGTGTATCCGACTGCTACGCAAGAGGTCGTGGGTTCGATCCCCACCCAGGATAAAACTTTGTGTGATGAGCACGATGGTTTATTCTGTGTCTGGGTGTTATTATTTTATCTATAATATGTATGTATTTAGAAATATATAAGTATGTTTATCAGTTGTCTGGTTTCCATAGTACAAGCTCTGCTTAGTTTGGGATCAGATAACGTTGTGTGAGTTGTCCCAAGATATTATTATTATATAACTCCTTTGATGTACGGCATGAAAGCTGGCACTCTGTCGGCATTTACCTCTGGTTTTTTGCTCTTTGGAGGTTGAAGGTTATGCTTGTATCCGTTGCTTCTTAGTACCTCCCGAACGTGTGCAAGCGCTGAGGGTATAAGAAAATGCTTAAAATTAGACCAGTGTCTAATTTCATAATTTTATTTAGAGAAGGTTAAATTAAAAAGCTATTTCTATCACACTTCATTTAATTTTTCTTATGATTGGCGAATAGGAATGTGGGTATAATTCAATATGTAACTATAGATACATAAGCGGCGGTAGCTATTGGCTAAGGCATCGGTCTCGCAATCGTGAGGTCCTGTGACCTCAAAAAAAATTGGATTCGAACCTGTGTTCGAATCCAATTTTTTTTTAGAAATATTACTAGCAATGTGGGATTGTTGGTCCCAACATTACTAGCAATCCTGTTAACCCCTCCAGCTAAGCCCAATGGCTTGTATTAGAAGTGAGTTCACGTCAGTAGTATAATAGGTAGGATCCGAACCTGTGACGTCACGATTGCGAGACCGATGCCTTACCCACCCCTAATTCCTACAAGCCTTTGAGCTTCGCTGGAGGGGTTAACAAGATTGCTAGTAATGTGGGACTTAAACCGACATTGCATATTCATTTAAAAAAAAATACTTAGCAGAAGTTTTCTGTTTCAGTTAGCAGAAGGAACTTCACAGACTACGGGTGTGTGGCAATAGCTGTTCTAACTCACGGCGCTAACAACGGTCTTCTGAGAGCAAAAGACCGGTGGTATAGTGAGGAGGAGATCACAAATCATTGCAAAGCGGGCAACAACCCGACTTTGGTCACTAAACCTAAGATTATTATAATACAGGTATGTAGCCATTCATAAAATTCAAACTTACTTTAGTACTTATATTCTTCTATCTGTTTCTATAGGCTTCGCATGAGTGGAGGTAATTTTCAGTACGATTAAAAGCAAATGCATCTCGGGCCACGCACAATGTAGGGTTCCGTTGTTAATATAAATTTGTTTCATATTAACAACGTTTTAAAAGTATTTTTCAATGGAATTTGTACGAAACTTTTGTTACTTCTTACTTGGTCTGTTGTTACTTGTTAAGTTGTAAAGCCTAGGCTTGATAGATTTCCTTTTAGTTTCACTATATATACTTCTACCGTGAATTTTTCACATACTCAATATCAACCATTTAGCTGACAGGTGGGGTTGGACTCTTGATTGCTTGAAAGCCTAATTTTTCACAAACGGATAAATATTGAAAACTTGCATAGTTATAAGCCATTCAAGTTGTCTTGTGTTCGTCGTTCGTGCTCATTGCGTCTCGTAGTATGTAATCCATGGTTATTATTGAAAAATAAGTGATGATTAAATTTCACATTACATTGTGAACAGGATTTGGTATGTTAAAATGATTAATGAATTAATTAATAATTGATTAAATAATTAATTGAAAAATAGAACATGCGATATACCAAGAATCTGTAAAACAAATAAATGGGGTTGTTTCTGGACCATGTTGTTGTAGTAGTAGTTGTTTAATATACATAACATCATTAAAACAAAACAAAATTTTAATCTTTCACTTTGTCGGCATATTACGTGTTACTGATCTAAGCTGCGGACGGATGGACGTACGGACGGACGGTCGGACATAGCGAAACTATAAGGCTACGGAACCCTAAAATACTATTTTCAAGGTGACTGGATTAATATTACTGTTTGTTGACCAATGACCGTCCACATAGTACACAGACTTATAAATGACCACAACGAAGAGGGACCGCAACACATCTATCATAGTCTCCACTCAGATCACAATTCACAGCTTGCTAAATAAAAGTTTTTAAAATACCTATCCTATGATACCCCACACGATGATAGATGACAAAAAAAATCACATCCTTACTTTACATATTTTATTTATAGAGGAGGTACCCTAAAAAATATGTTTTTCAATATTTTATCGACTTAGGTGATATGTGTATCCATACACAAATACAGCCTTGTAGCACTCACACACAACAGTCTTTGAGCTAAGCTGCGGACGGACGGACGGAGATGGCAAAACTATAAGGGTTCCTTTTTGCCATTTTGGCTACGGAACCCTAAAAATCTTTGAAACCCTAAAAAGATGTGATTACAAACAAGAATTGTAGATTAAGTAAATAATTAACATTTTAGGCTAGCCGTGATTCGGATGCCGGTTCGGGAGTAACCTTGGTGCAAGAAGGGGGGGAGAGTGTCACAACACTACCTCTGACACTCCCTTCCAGCCACACAGCCACTCTCAAAAGAGACTTGGACGAACCTTACTTCCTCCCAGCGGAATCTGACATGCTGATCCTTCATAGCTCTTTTAGTGGCAGGCCTTCATATAGGTAAGTACTTTTTAAGGTTCCAAAGCCAAAATGGTAAAATCGGAACCCGTATAGTTTCGCCATGTCCGTGTTTCTGTCTGTCTTTCTTTCTGTCCATATGTCACAGGCATTTTACTCAAAGACTACTCAATGAATATTGATGAATTTTGGTGAAAAGGTGTCTTGTGGTAGGTATTTAGTTTAACAGCTAAATAATAAAAATAATTATTTTTAGGGGGGCCACTCCATACATGTAACAGGTAAATTTGTTTTTCAACAAACATCTACTTGTGGCACATCCTTCGACAGGTCTTTTAAAAACATTTTAGGGTTTCTAATAAACTTTTTTGATTTAGTAAAATTTTCCAGGTGAACCTACCAAATAACTGTACTATTTCTGACAAAAATCTATTTTAATAATTGTAAATTGCGGATCGATTTTTTTTATATTCTGAAAATTACATAATGCTGACCAAAAATGTATAAATATTTTTATTTACAGTACGATCAACGTAACTTGACCGGATTGAAGTTAGGTTTTTATCACTTTCGCGCATGTCATAGAGATGCGACCCTAAAATTACTTACGATAACGATTAATCGATTAAAAATACTAACAACATTTTAATTCAACAATGTAAAAACACTATTTAAATGAGTTTATAATAGTTTAAATTTAGAACAGTTACAGTAAATAATAAAGAAACTTTGAAAAACAATTTCGTTACGAAAATAATCACAAAAAAAACATGAATTAGTAATACTAATAATGACAATGTTATGCGTAATCGCATCTCTAATTCTCTTGGTTTAGTTACCGCCCCCGACCCCCGCTTCCTGTCACCATTTACTTCCAAAAAATGCATCTGCGCAACCACTTGTCGCCTACTTCAGTCCGGCCTATTTACGTTGATCCAACTGTAGCTACGTTAAACGTCAAAATATATTGTACTCAATGAAAACTATACCTACTTTCAATTTACTGCTAAACAAAGGAACTTTATTTTTGAATGACATAAAAATGAATTAACTAATTTGTTTATCATCTGTGGCTGATTGCTCAGATAATCCACGGTTACATTACGCTTTTTATTATGCCCATTAGTACTGACCTTTATCCTGGTCATGGTTTACACTCCTTTTTAGTCTGCTCTTTGTAATAAGGCGCACTAAGACCAACAAGTCTTGATCATTTTATATTTAATCGAATTAGTTTAATTTTATAAAAGGCTTCATTATCAATTTCTGCTTCAATAGAGCTAGGTATCATCACTGTCAGTTTAGCATTAAATAATAAAAATTCAAACGCAACAAACTTTCTTCTTTTTGTTTCTACACACTTCTGATGGTTAGAAATTAGCTCGACATACTGCCGCATTTTTATTAGTAAATTTAGAAATACAATACAATCAACGAAAAAAAATCTAAGTGTTAATCGCAGTAGGAGCCACTGTCAGTTAACATTGTCATTAAAAATCACAAGGTTTTTTTTAAATTTCGTTTAATGAGATTCTGGGACACCTTTATATTTTTTTAGGTTATTTTACCGAATGGAATAAAATAAGTTTAGTTAGCTGGTTAATTTCTCCATTTTTTTAGCAACGGAATTAGCTATTGTACAGTCTCAGTTTTAATAAAGGGCTTAACATAAATGTTGTATTTTTATCCTCGTGACAAAAACAAATTAATTTATATAAAAAGTAATCGTTTTTAGTGGTAGTAATAATGTACCGACCGGCCGTCATCTGTTACGTCACTGCACTTCGTCCGCCGTACTAAACGATATTCACTCATCATGTTTGTTAAATTCACCGGAGTTTCTAAACTATCTACACGTGTAGGACTCATCAATATACATCTATGAAGTTCAAAACTATGACAAAACCGAGTTAGCCCACCCCGACTTTACGTGGCACAGTGGTACTTGATTGTGACACCCCGACTTTACGTGGCACAGTGGTACTTGATTGTGACACCCCGACTTTACGTGGCACAGTGGTACTTGCTTGTGACACCCCGACTTTACGTGGCACAGTGGTACTTGCTTGTGACACCCCGACTTTACGTGGCACAGTGGTACTTGCTTGTGACACCCCGACTTTACGTGGCACAGTGGTACTTGCTTGTGACACCCCGACTTTACGTGGCACAGTGGTACTTGCTTGTGACACCCCGACTTTACGTGGCACAGTGGTACTTGCTTGTGACACCCCGACTTTACGTGGCACAGTGGTACTTGCTTGTGACACCCCGACTTTACGTGGCACAGTGGTACTTGCTTGTGACACCCCGACTTTACGTGGCACAGTGGTACTTGCTTGTGACACCCCGACTTTACGTGGCACAGTGGTACTTGCTTGTGACACCCCGACTTTACGTGGCACAGTGGTACTTGCTTGTGACACCCCGACTTTACGTGGCACAGAGGTACTTGCTTGTGACACCCCGACTTTACGTGGCACAGTGGTACTTGCTTGTGACACCCCGAGGGTATTATTTAGAACCGGAGGAGCGGGTCTTAAGAATCGCATCTTCTCCGGGGCGGGAACTGGTCCACCGTTCGTCTCCTAATTTCTTTTTCCTTTCCGAATTAAAACTGACCTACTTTGTCGTTTTTTTTTTCAGAAACAATATCTACGGATCTTGGTTCATTCAAGAGTTATGTAATAAAATCGAATGTCTGGCTGCGACAGAAGATTTAGAATCCATTTTAATTGAGGTAAAAAAGGAAGTGGCAATCAACAGACAACACGAGGAGTACAATAGGCGAACCCTTGAGATGGACATTAGCAAGCAAATGCCAGTAATCACATCTACTTTAATCAGAAAACTGTACCTCAGAAAGTTCGACGCAACTACAGCTGCTGACAGCTGTGTGATTGTTGAGTCGCGGGAAAGCGTGAGCAAGAACACGACACGCGAGCGTAAAGCCTACCTACAATTTTCCTACATGAAGAACCTAATAATTGGACGGAGAACATTCATGTGAAACTGAAACGTGTGAAACAATGGCGACATGGATTTTGTAAGCAGAGGTTACAAACTCAGTGGCGTAGCCACATTGGCACTTTTCACCCGGTGCGGAAGTTGGTGGTTTCACCCCATCGAAAGTTAAAAGCAATAAATTTTATATTATTAATGATTATTATTATTATTATAAATTTTATATGATAAACATCATGGGACCTTTTTTATGGTTCACTAAACAGAACGTTACACTTCAATAACATAGAAACATTCTAAACGATTTACCTAGTCTAGCCATAAATATTGTTACGAAGAAAAAACATTTTTTTTTTATTGCAAATAATATTTATTACTTTTACAGTGTGTTAGTTTAATACATAAATAAAAAACAATTCAAAATATAAAAAGCTTATCCGAAGTGGTCTCCATTGGCTGCAACACAGTCCTTTAAACGTTGAGGCCAGTTATCAATAGAAGCACGCACTCTTTCCATGGGAAAATTCTTCACTGCCAATCGTATGGATTGTTTTAGGGACTCCAAATTATCATGGCGTTTAGAGCAAGCCATACTCTCTAAAACTGACCATAAATCATAATCCAGCGGATTAAGATCGGGACTAGACGACGGCCAGTCTTCAGCTCTGATGAAGTCCGAAACGTTCACTTCCAACCAAGACTGCGTGGACCGAGCTTTATGACCCGGCGCTGAGTCTTGTTGGAAGGACCATACTTGGTTATTGAACATGGTGTTGTTAAGGGGTTTAACTACCTTCTCAAGAATGGTATCTTGATACACTTGTGCCGATGTTTTGATACCTTTTTCACAAAAATATGGCTCAGTCACTCCTTCATAGCTAACACCCCACCAAACCATCACTGAAGTCGGATAATGCCCACGTTGCACTCTGTCGACTAATTGGGAAGCTTCCTTAGAGCTTTGAGCATAAATACGGTCATTTTGTTTGTTAAAATGTTGCTCAACTGTAAAGATTTTCTCATCCGTAAACAAAATTTTTCTGTGACCTCCCTTTGCGTACCGCTTCAGTAGTTGCTTCGATTTTACCACCCTATTCTTTTTTAAATTATCAGTTAAAAAATGACCAGTGCGTCTCTTATAGGCTGCAAGTCCTAAGTCATCTTTTAAAATGCGTGACATGGTTCTGGGTGCTATCTTTATCTCCCGAGATAAAATCTTTTGCTTTCGGACAGGATTTCTTCGAATTCTTTCCCTTACTGCTTTGACCACCATTTTCGTACGAACACTACGTGGACGGCCAGATCTATTTCTGTCACAAACAGAGAAGGTCTCATTGTACCTATTAATAGCCCGGTACACAAACATTTGACTAATACCAAGCGTATGGAGAGTTTTAAAAATTACATTCGGCTCCATACCAACTTTGTGTAATGCAATTACAGCGATTCGGTTTTCTTTATCACCCCACTCCATTTTAATATAGCAAAATATTGTACAATGTATTGGCGCCAAAATTAGAAAATACAATGAACAATCGTATAAAAATGACAGATTCCAAATTCAAATGTAATATCTTTCTTATTTTTAATTGTAACAGTATTTATGGCCAGACTAGGTATATGTACTTCGTATTTTAGATTCTAAATCGGGCTACAATATTCTAATAAAGATCTGACAAAACAGTTGAAAAGGATGATAGGTATTTTAGGGTCTTGAATATAATATTTAAATAATAAACAAATAACAAAACACATTAAAAAGTGAAATATAACATTTTTTTTAGCTTTTACTGCTGTTAATCTTATTTTTTACACTGAACTTAATGAATTTATCAACCGACTTAAAAAAAGGGAAGAGGTTCTCAATTCGTCACAATATTTGAACTTTTAGATATGGAACTCGATTACTCGAAGACGCCTGTGGACCGATATGAAAAATTCCTTTTTTGTTTCAAGTTGGTCCCATTGTCACCATGTCGGGCTCTGATGATGAGCTCCTGGATTAATCGAGGAAAATATTTAAATATTGTGTAGTCACTACAATATATGTTTACAATAATTTGTCAACATCTCATTGACAATAATGACAGCGAGTATTTTTTATGAATTAATGTGCAATAGTTTTATTTATATGTTTAGTTTAAATTTTGAACCATAGCCTTAACCCTCGCTAAGCCGTTAACTAACTTGGGCATCGAGACATTTCGGCCAAAGTCGAATTAAACTTCTATATGATTTGATTTTACTGCAATCGTGCCGTCATCCACCGCGTTCCCAAGGAATTTGTACCGCTCTGTAATTTTCATTGCAGAAACATTTATACACAGATTTTTGGTGACGCGGAGCCTGAACATTACTTTTTGTAGTTTTTAAACTATTTTTTGTTAAATTTAATAAATGACTGTGATAACAACAATATGTGCCAATCTGGGTCATAATATTATTCGATTTTAAGAGCCCAATATCATAAGGTACAATAAACTAGACTTCAATTTTTGGAGAAAAACGGAGTAATTTACCCTTCCACGAAAATTGGATCCCAGCTGATTAGCTTTTTAATTTTTCTTAGAATTTCAACCACATATTTTAAAAGTCTCTCTAAACTAGGTCATTGAGCACGCTTTGAGAAAAAAAATTAAGTGCCTGTATTGTTTTTAAACTTTCGCGATTTTTATACATATTAGATATACAGTGTAAACTCCTTATAACGAAAGTCAAGGGACTAAGCATTTTTTGTCGTTATAGAGAGTTATCGTTATATGGAGTGAACAAAAAAACAACCAAATTAACAAGAATTTTTCTTATTTATTTATTTCCGTTTACTGGCCATGTTAACAGTTTCAAAGTAAGTTTACGTCTGATAATACGATAGGTACCCAGTATGCTTGGTCGAAGACCATCACTTCCGAGAAAACTATGCGTCATACTGCACGTGTTCAAGGCAATTAAGGATAACAAAAGCTAGACCGACCTCGGATGTTTCGGAGCTTCAAAGTCTTTTGTTACCTGATAACATAACATAAACAATAATACCGATAATAAATATTTACTGTCTACAAATTAATATGAACACATTTCTTCGAATCTTCGATCGCTATAAAGAGTGTTTCAATATGTGTGTTTTAATCCAAACCAACCAAGTTGGGCTCACTTCAACGTTACAGGGAGTTTATTGTTATAAAGGATAACGTTATAAAGAGTTTACACTGTATTTAAGTGCCTCAGCAACAAAAAATCTAAACTATATTTTTCCTGGCTCTCGGATGCATTACGCATCCAAGTGATCAAAATATAATTTAAATTTAATGGTGGCTGTTCAGAACCTTTTCTGGACGAATAGCGGTGTCAAGGTTCAGAATTAAATTCTTTCAGATCTACCAAACAGCAAGTAGCAGTCGATTGTGTGAATTTTCATAACAGATATACAAAAACAAGATCATCTTCGAATCTTCTGCACACCTTAAAAAGAGACCATATTCATTTGACATGATCTTCAATTTACGCAGAATACATTTTCTTCACAACCTCACTTTTCCTTTTTATAGACTGAGATACGGCTGCAGATTCGCATCGTTCATCGAGTATTGTAATAAAATCATGTTTTTTTATACAATCATAAAAGGGGCAATATTTTTGGCCATCAGATTTTGCCCGCTAGTGTTTTTTAATTAAATTAATATCAATCGACTTACTGGTAAAAAAATCTCACTTGTTTGAAATACACTCTATAGAAATAGACGTAAAGAACTTGAAAAGCGATAGGTGCCTTTGCGCACTTGTTCCCAACCACACCCAGCACCCCTTCGCAGCCAGGTGTAAGCAGGTAATATTTTGTTACGTTATTACGTTCATGGCGTATATTCATCATTTATATATTATATTAAAGCTATTTATTTTCTGTACATGTTATACTACCTCTGCATAGGCAAAAGTGTCCGCAGTCGGAGTTGCCAGCGATTAAAGTTGTTTAGAGTGAGAAAAACTTATCGCTCTACATCATTTGTTAAACGAGGATGGCGATAGCCAGCTCTGCTGTCGTAACGAAGCATGCATAATTGACAAAAAGCATTATTTTAGTTATTTCCTTCAAATGACAACGTAAGCCATACACTATGCAATAATAACAAAAAAAAATGAAAAGCAAATTGGAAATTAAAGTTTTATTAACATAAAATGCAATCTTCGTTAAGTTGTTAAGTTGTTAAGTTTCATAAGAACAGTTATTTTGACGTGGCATGTAGCGAACAGTATAGCCTTGAAGCTATGCTAGCTGATTATGTTCTTTTTGTATTTTTTTAAATTGTCTTTATCCTTTTTAATATTTTTCTCAATGTTTTAGTTATTTTTTCGACCGTAAGTAATTTATTTACTTTGGTTATTTTTTTTTTATATTAAAAATCAAGTAAATTATGCACGTAGGTAAGTTAATTATAGGTATTGCATGCACTGCTGAGAGTAATTAATTAATCGTAGTAGAAATGAGAAACAATATTACATTATAATTAAAAAGTTATCGACATTTTCCAGAAATGATGTGTTCGTCTAAAAAAAAGACATTACACACGTAAAAAAAAAACATGTAGCGCCATCTATGAAATCAAATTGTTCACCCTGATCAAATTTTATTAGGGTATAGGTGCTTGAGATGCTGAGTGGCAACATTCTTGAAAGTAGATGGCGTTGTATTCAATAACGTTCTATACTTAGTAAAAGAAGTTTTAAAAGAAACACATTGCTATGTTTTTTAGAAATGTTTGTCTGTCTGTCCGTTTGTTTGACCACGCATCACACAGGTGCATCGAGGATCATGTTTTGGGTTTATGGTTAGAGATTACGTGTTCATCAATTCAACGATAATGAATGGCTCAACATTGGTCAAGTGTGAGTAGTTCGGGTGACGGGAGGAGGGGGGTCGTTGTTTGTCAACCGTACCTTTAGGGATATCTGACATTTTCGCGGGCATGACACACATGACAAGCTCTGTTTGCTTACTAAAGTGTTACAGCAGTTTTATTATTAGTATTGCGTTGTAACACTATATGAAATACACCCCATTTTTAGCCAAAATGGCAAAACAGAACCCATAAAGTTCCCTTATGTCCGTCCGTCCGCAGCTTAGCTCAGAGACTGTTAGTGCTAGAAGGTTGCAACTTTTGCATGAATAAATTACTAACGCCGATAAAGTGAAAGAACAAAATCTTGAAAATCATTATTTTTTTAAGGGTACCTCTCTTATATGTAAAGTGGGGATGTGATTTTTTTCTCACCTACCTACCCCATCGTGTGTGGTATCATTAGATAGGTCTTTTAAAAAGCGTTTAGGGTTTGTGAAGACTATTTTTAGATTTAAGGATTCCTTTGTGTATAATATTAGGCTTTATAGTGAACATTTTTGTTAGAGTCAAGTGTCCCCCTGCCAGCTAAATGGTTGATGTTGGGTATGTGAAAAAATTCAGGGTAGTAGTATAATTTTTTTTTTTTTTTTTTTTAGTAATAATAATTATTTATTGTGCCACAAAAAGTACAGAGTTTTTATAACAGATTCTACAAATAATGCATAAAATAGTTGTACTGTACATAGATTGGTAGAAGTAAGGTATTACATAGATACTAAAATTATAAGGAAAACTATGACAGTTAAGTACTTAGGCTTTACAAGTTTACGATCACATGAGAAGTAACAACATTTTCGTACAAGCTCTATTAAAAATTATTAGGTAATAAGTAGGTATAACGTTGAAAGAATGAAACAAAAACAACAGAAAACCCACTTCTTAAGCCGCACACCAAACTAACTATCTAAAAGAATAGAACAGATCGATTTTTATTTAGTAAGTATTTAGTCAACAGGACTGTTTCCAACATATTTACACAGAAGTTATTTCGTTACCTAAACTACCTTAATTTAAACCCGACTTTCACGCGAACGAAGTCACGGGCACAGCTATTATGAATATTACGGGTCTTAATCGCGTGAATAATTTTAGGTTAAATACCTTGCTTACCTACGTTTAATATGCATGATAGTTTAAGTATAATTTAATTTAAAGTCATCAAGTATTAAAATAAACTTATCCAGTTTTAAAAAAAAGATGGCGTTTAAATACAAATGAAACAGAATCAGGTAAATTGATTTAAAAAATAAATCTGAAATTCTTACGTAGAGGGATATGAATTTATGATGATCTTAATTAACGACAGGTTCATCATCATCAGCCTATCGCAGTCCACTGCTGGACATAGGCCTCTCTAATTGCACGCCACTTTGTTCTATCCTCGGCTACGACAGGTTGACACACCTATTTTTTAATTCACCAATGTAGACATTATCTATCTATACATTTATTAAAACTGTAAATTTCACGTGTCTGTACATGGCCGAACTTAGTGAAAAAAAATATTAGGAAATGTTCGAAAAGAGTATTTAAACACTTTGCTGCATTTTTAGAAATGTCTGTCTGTCTGTCTGTCTGTCTGTCTGTTTGTTTGAACACGCATCACGCAAAAACTACCGTACAGATTCGGTTGAAATTTTGCACGTGCAATCTAATAGATGCAGATTAACATTTAGGCTATAAATTATCACGCTTTTTCCCATAGGAGCTAAGCAGTAAGGGATAATGTCTGTAGCTATTTTTCGTTATAAAACAGTAACTACTTGACGGATCTTTATGAAAATTTGCAGTTTTATAGTAAATACTATAGGACATTATTTACACTATGAATCATTACGCTAACGTCTATGGGGAACGAGTAGCAACGTATTTTTTGTCGCACCATAATGGTTTATCACAAAAATTTCCACAATTAGACATTATCTATAATTGTAACCCGTGGAATGCATAACTTCACGCTAAAACTAAAAGGAGCTAAACACAACATTTTTAAGTTTCATAAGAACAGTTATTTTGACGTATTAAGTAGCTAACAGTATAGCCTCGAAGCTATGGTAGCGGACTTTGACGACGAAGTCCCGGGCTCGAATCTGATGTCTGAATATGTTCTTTTTGTATTTATTTAAATTGTCTTTATCCTTTTTTAATATTTTTCTGAATGTTTTAGTTATTTTTTCGACCGTAGGTAACTTATTTACTTTGGTTATTACTTTTTATATTAAAAATCAAGTAAATTATGCAAATAATTATAGGTATTGCATGCACGGCTGAGAGTAATGAATTAATCGTAGTAGAAATGAAAAACAATTTACATTATAGTTAAAAAGTATTCGACATTTTCCAGAAATGATGTGTTCGTCTAAAAAAAAGACATTACACACGTAGAAAAAAGTACATGTAGCGCCATCTATGAAATCAAATTGTGAACAACAAAACAACGGCAACATTCTTGAAAGTAGATGGCGTTGTATTCAATAATGTTCTATACTTTTAGTAAATGAAGTTTTAAAAAGAAACACATTGCTATGATTTTTAGAAATGTTTGTCTGTCTGTCCGTTTGTTTGACCACGCATCACACAGGTGCATCGAGGATCATGTTTTGGGGTTATGGTTGGAGATTACGTGTTCATCAATTCAACGATAATGAATGGCTCAACATCGTTCAAGTGTGAGTAGTTCGGGTGACGGGAGGAGGGGGGTCGTTGTTTGTCAACCGTACCTTAAGGGATATCTAACATTTTCGCGGGCATGACACACATGACACGCTCTGTGTTTGCTTACTAAAGTGTTACAGCAGTTTTATTATTATTATTGCGTTGTAACACTATATGAAATACACCCCATTTTTAGCCAAAATTACAAAACAGAACGCTTATAGTTCCCTTATGGCCGTCCGTCCGCAGCTTAGCTCAGAGACTGTTAGTGCTAAGGTTGCAACTTTTGCATGAATAAATTACTAACGCCGATAAAGTGAAAGAACAAAATCTTGAAAATCATTATTTTTTTAAGGGTACCTCTCTTATATGTAAAGTGGGGATGTGATTTTTTCTCACCTACCTACCCCATCGTGTGTGGTATCATTAGATAGGTCTTTTAAAAAGCGTTTAGGGTTTGTGAAGACTATTTTTAGATTTAAGGATTCCTTTGTGTATAATATAAGGCTTTATAGTGAACATTTTTGTTAGAGTCAAGTGTCCCCCTGCCAGCTAAATGGTTGATGTTGGGTATGTGAAAAAATTCAGGGTAGTAGTATAAATACTAAAATTAAACTATCACAGTTAAGTACTTAGGCTTTACAAGTTTACGATCACATGAGAAGTAACAACATTTTCGTACAAATTCTATTAAAAATTATTAGGTAATAAGTAGGTATAACGTTGAAAGAATGAAACAAAAACAACAGAAAACCCACTTCTTAAGCCGCACACCAAACTAACTATCTAAAAGAATAGAACAGATCAATTTTTATTTAGTAAGTATTTAGTCAACAGGACTGTTTCCAATATATTTACACAGAAGTTATTTCGTTACCTAAACTACCTTAATTTAAACCCGACTTTCACGCGAACGAAGTCGCGGGCACAACTATTATGAATATATATATATATTACGGGTCTTAATCGCGTTTAGGTTAAATACCTTGCTTACCTACGTTTAATATGCATGATAGTTTAAGTATAATTTAATTTAAAGTCATCAAGTATTAAAATAAACTTATCCAGTTTTGAAAATAGATGGCGTTTAAATACAAATGAAACAGAATCAGGTAAATTGATTTAAAAAATAAATCTGAAATTCTTACGATTATGTATTATATATATATTATTTACGGATATGAATTTATGATGATCTTAATTAACGACAGGTTCATCATCATCATCATCAGCCTATCGCAGTCCACTGCTGGACATAGGCCTCTCTAATTGCACACTTTGTTCTATCCTCGGCTACGACAGTAGTTTAGTATTTAAACTAAACGTTTCTAAAAGATATACTAATTCACTATATCTTTTAGAAACGTTTGAATGTTGTCTGTTTGTTTGAACACGCATCACAGTACCGCGGGAATGCAATGTTTTAAAACCAGGATATTTTTTTAAAAACTTATCTCACACTAGCCCTATTTCGCGCGAGTACTTGGGCGGTTTCGGGCTTCATTTAACCCGAAACCGATAATAGTAATATTTGATGTGATGCAAATCATTTTGGTAAAATACTATTATAATTTGTCTTCTAACCGTCTGGCGCCATAAACTTTGTCGCCCTTCATTTTGCTGCACTGGGCATTTGCTTGGCTTGCCTTGCCATAGGTCGGGTCCTGATTAGAGCTAGGCCCTAATATCCATAGATGCCACAGAGCATTGTGGAGCATGTTTTCAATATGCTTTACACAGAAGTTAAATTGTAACATAAACTACCTTAATATAAACCCAACTTCCACGCGAACGAAGTCGCGGGCACAGCTAGTAATACATAAAATGCAATAATACATAAAATGCAATAATTAGACTTAAGTTATATTAAACACTAGTTGTCCCGTGCAACTTCGTATGCGTAAATTTTCCCCGTTTTTGCAACATTTCTCGTTGCTTCTCCGCTCTTATTGGTCGTAGCGTGATGTTATATAGCCTATAGCCTTCCTCGATAAATTGGCTATCCAACAGTGAAATAATTTTTCAATTCGGATGAGTAGTTCCTGAAATTACCGCGTTTAAACAAACAAACAAACAAACTTTAGCTTTATAATCTAATATATAAAATTCTCGTGTCACAGTTTTCGTTGCCATACTCCTCCGAAACGGCTTGACCGATTTTGATGAAATTTTGTGTGCATATTGGGTAGGTCTGAGAATCGAACAACATCTATTTTTCATCCCAAAAAATAAAATTTAGGGGTACCCCCTAAATGTTAGGGGACTACCCCTAACATTTAGGGGGTACCCCTAAATTTTATTTTTTATTTTTTAGACAAAATTTTTAATTTCTATTTTTTTATGATACAACATACAAAAATACATACAATCCTCAATTTTCACCCTTCTACGATCAACCCTTATTTTTTAATAGCCATTTTAGTAATTTAATCATTTTTCCTCTCCGGTCGAAAATATCTAGGTAATATATAAAATTCTCGTGTCACAGTTTTCGTTGCCATACTCCTCCGAAACGGCTTGACCGATTTTGATGAAATTTTGTGTGCATATTGGGTAGGTCTGAGAATCGGACAACATCTATTTTTCATCCCCCTAAGAGTTTGTTTGTTTGTTTGAAAAAAATTTTAATACTGTTAGATGGCCCATTTATCGAGGAAGGTTATAGGTTTTATAACATCACGCTACGACTAATAGGAGCGGAGCAGCAATGAAAAATGTTGTAAAAAAAAAAAGGGAGAAAAAAGAAAAAAGGGAAAATTTACGCAGACGAATTTGCGCGGGTCAGCTAGTATTAGTATAAATTAGTATAAATTCACCGGCAGACTGGCCAAAACATATAGCCCCTTTTATGATTGTATATGAAAACATGATTTTATTACAATACTCGATGAACGATGCGAATCTGCAGCCGTGTGCAATCTATTACTGTGTATTCACCACATATTTATCAGAAGCTATCAGTAAAACTTTACAAACGAAGTCACTGATGGTTGGTCCTTTTGTTGCTTGAAACCACTCCTAAACCTAGCGATATGGTCGATATGAATGTTGAGCTCATTAATAATTAAAATAAATTTCCTGAGATTTAAATACATTCAGTCAAAAAAGTTTCGGAAATGATGATTAAGGTTCGAAATTCTTTTTTTTTTTGTTAGATTGGTACACTGTTTTCCATTTTAGCGCGGAGTTTTTAGTAGTCTTTATATGTTTGTTTACGCATGTTCCACCATTGCGCCTTAAGTACTAACCGACTTTGATAAATGAGGTGTCAATCGATTCGTAATTATAGCGAGAGTGGCTTAGGTAACTTTTTCTTCCATTATGATGGTCACATAAAGTAAGTCAGTAAGCATCTAAGTAGGAAAACATTTTTTTTAATACTGTGTTTGGTATTCATTTGATACCAAACACCATGCTAACATAGTTTGCGATAACTAAATAATTGTGTAATATCTTCGCATCTTTTCATAAAATACAAGACAGTAGAGACGTCGAAACAATTATGGCGTTTTGTTTGAAGGATTAAATTTATATTTGACAATATATAAACAAGTAATCGGAAAATCAGGATAGTTTTGAATGAGAAAAGCCGTGTAATTAATATGGCTTAATAAAAAAAACTCAAATCGCTGTAATTACAACTTTGCAACGTTTTAAAGTTAGTTTATCAACCTGTTTCGGTCTTTGGTTTGTCTTTGTAAATAAGTAGGTACTAAACGCAATACTAAACGACTTGTTGAATTCAACTTGGTATGTAAGTTAAATAATTGCATAGTTGCACGACCTTTGTATCCATTAAACAAAGATTTTAGCCATTTGAGAACAACGTTGCCGAATCTCCATCTCGTACTCTAGAATGGTTTATGACCATGTTATCAATCTTGGTTGATACGAGAATTCATATATTAATACGTGGAGCAAAATTGAGCGTGAACGGAGAATTATGAAATTGTGCACACTTATAGTTAATACAGAGAAGGAATGTGGATTGCTAATATTTAATATATATAGGTATAAATTAATTATGGTTTAATTTCGACCACTAGTTAGATAATATTATTTATAAAAAGTTGTTTTTAATCTAAAACATTTATTAAAAAAAAATAAACTCAAGACATTCAAACGCAAGCGAGCAGTAATGTGGAACACCAGCCAGTAGGAAAACTCTCGAAAACGTGTTGTCTCACCGAACTGCAGAGCGGACCGGCCCACTGCCTCTGGGCGCATAGGTTGGTGGCCAAATGAATGTTTGGGTTAACCTTTGAAGCCTCAGACTTGCACCGCACTTCAGAACTAACCAGTATAGATTCTAAAATTTTCCTGGTTAATTCTTCCGTGCTATGAAGTGTGGACAAGAACGCTGGTAAACTAACATCAGAAATTTTGCGAACGCCGAGGCCTCCAAAGCGAACGGGTAACAAAGCTTGAAGCCACGCTTCGTTGTTCAATGCCCCATTAAAAATTTTGCTCAGGGTCTTATGTATAATTTTACTTAATAGTTTAGTTATAACTACCTAATTCATGTACGCAGTAATCTGATTACTGATTCTCTTCTCTAGTGCTCTTAAGAATCTCTCAAGTCTCATTAACCCTAGTTTATACAGGGGCGTAGCTAGGTGGAGGTGGCGGGGATGGTCCACACCGGGTGTCACGCCAAAAAGGGTGACACCTGGTGACAATTTCAATTACAAAATACAAACATTATGAAAAACAAATCGCTAGCTAGTTATAAAAGTATCAAATAAAATAGCACAATAGGTATATTAATGACGCTCGGTGGATGGGGTAGACAACCATCTTCAAAAGCGGTAGTAGAGCTGAAGTGGATAACTATCGAGTTATCCACTTCAGCTCTACTACCGCTTTTGAAGAAGGGGACTATACACGCAGCTTTCCAAGTATTTGGAAAAAACGCCTTCTTGCAAACATAAATTAAAATGTAGTGTATAGGTAAGTAAATTGACCTGGCAGTGGATTTAAGAAAGTTCGGTGGCAAGTTGTCTACCGCAGGGCCCTTTGATGTATCCAGAGTCAAAGTTCCTTTTTTGAAGAGATTGATATATTACTGATAGTTAAATCCGACGAGGAGTTAAGATCATTGAAATTACTAATGTAACAGCTATCCGTAACCGTTGATGGCTCAAATACCGATTTGAATAAGGAAGAAAATAGGTTACATATGTCTTTTGGATTATCAGCAGTCAATCCACCGAGCGTCATTAATATACCTATTGTGCTATTTTATTTGATACTTTTATAACTAGCTAGCGATTTGTTTTCCATAATGTTTGTATTTTGTAATTGAAATTGTCACCAGGTGTCACCCTTTTTGGCGTGACACCCGGTGTGGATCATCCCCGCCACCTCCACCTAGCTACGCCCCTGTATAAACTAGGGTTAATGAGACTTGAGAGATTCTTGAGAGCACTAGAGAAGAGAATCAGTAATCAGATTACTGCGTACATTAATTAGGTAGTTATAACTAAACTATTAAGTAAAATTATACATAAGACCCTGAGCAAAATTTTTAATGGGGCATTGAACAACGAAGCGTGGCTTCAAGCTTTGTTACCCGTTCGCTTTGGAGGCCTCGGCGTTCGCAAAATTTCTGTTGTTAGTTTATCAGCGTTCTTGTCCACACTTCACAGCACTGAAGAATTAACCAGGAAAATTTTAGAATCTATTACTGGTTAGTTCTTAAGTGCGGTGCAAGTCTGAGACTTCAAAGGGTTTGCCCAGACATTGATTTGGCCACCAAACTATCCGCCCAGAGGCAGTGGGCCGGTCCGCTCTGCAGTTCGCTGAGGCAACACGTTTTCGAGAGTTTTCCTACTGGCTGTGGGCGAATAAAAATCGGGTATTTGGCTTCAGGTTCTTCCGTCGTCCAACATAGGCACAATATTGGATAATAGCTCATTTCCCATTATTGCATCGCTTGCGTTTGAATGCCCCATGTGTCTTGAGTTTTATTTTTTATAAATGTTTTGGATTAGAAACAACATTTTATTAATAATAATAACTAACTAGTCATCGCCCGTGGTCGTAATAAAACCATTATAAGTGTGCACAATTTCATACTTCTCTTTTTTTCGCACAATTTTGCTTCACGTATTAATATATCGATAACATGGTCATAAACCTTTCTAGCGTACGAGATGGAGATTCGACAACGTTGTTCTCAAATGGCTAAAATCTTTGTATAATGGACACCAAGGTCGTGCAACTATGCAATGATATAGCTTATATACCAAAGAGAATTCAACATTTCGTTTAGTACTTATTTGCAAAGACAAACCTATAGTAACTTTAAAACGTTGTAAAGTTGTAATAACAATCTGGTGTATTGTTTTGGACAGCATTCATTCTTGTTTTTTCGAGAAATTTGAGTTTTTATTTTTTGTAAGCCATAACAATTACCCGGCTCATATTATTTAAAACTATCCCGATGTTCAGATTACTTCTTTATTTAATGTCAAATAAAGATTTAATCCAAATAAAGATTTACTCCAAACAAAAACGTCATTATTGTTTCATTTTCCTTCACTACAAGCTTATCATATTTCAAAAATGCTACCTTCCCCTTTTTCCTTTCTTCTATCATCTTCGCCTGTAACGCCTTCCTTTTGGCCAGTACTTCCCTTGGATAGTCTTCAGTGACATATATCTCCTTAAGATATCTTTTATTTTTTATTATTTCATTCTTTTTCAATCTTTTTACGAAAGAACAGAAGACTGGCCTCGGTTTGTTACCTTCTATACTTCTTTTCCCTAGTCTGTATAAATTGTTTATCGCATTTTCTTCCATCATCATATTTCAAAAAAAAAACTTGTACTGTAGGGATTACATAATATTTAATGATTTTCCTCGATTAATCCAGGAGCTCATCATCAGAACCCCACATGGTGACAAGGGGACCAACATTTTTTGTGACGAATTGAAAACTTATTCCCTTTTTTTAAGTCCGTTGATAAATTAATTAAGTTCAATGTAAAAAATAAGATTAACAGCAGTAAAAGCTTTCTAGCTTTTACTGCTGTTAATCTTATTTCGTCGGAGTCGGAGGCACTTTACTAAGTTCATCGAGATTCAGTAATGCCTCGGACTGCATGAAATTGTATAATTATCTAGGGGATCTTGTTTCCATCTTTTTTGTTCAGGCAGGTTTTTTTATTTTTTTATATTTTATTTATTTTTTTATTTAATACTTTTTAGTAGTTGTAGGATGTAACCGATGTAGCAACTTACTTTTATCACAGCTATTGTCAAGTATTGAAAATTGAAAAAACAATGGTTGGTTTTTTTAGTATAACAGTCATAATCATGTTATACCTTTTTGAAATGCTTAAGATGAGCTCTTTAATTTGATACCCATATTGCAGTATTCGAAACAACTTCTTTTTTCACACCTCTTTTCTTTTGACATCTCATAGCCGCCATGTTTGTTTTTTAAAAACGTCACCTATCTAAGAACACTTGGGCAATTAAGACAAATCTAACGACGTGGGAATTGTATAAATCCGTTGAGTGGATTGTGAGATATTAGGTAATAAAGAATATTACATACATACAGGATACGCGCGAAAAACATTACCCTTCTTTTCAGTCGGGTAAAAATATAACTCAATCTGTCATGATTTTGATATATTTAGCGCAACTGTTTCCTTAAAAATATTCCCTATTTTTGGTCTCTTCTCAAATACAAATCAGTTGCACAGTAACAGTAGATAGATTTTCAGATTGATCAATTTTGTCTTGTTATTACTTTGCTTGCTGTGTTCACTTCGGGAAGACCGTTTACTTGACCATGTTTTATGAATTGTTAATTAGTGTATCTATGTTATTGAAGTGTAACGGTCTGTTTAGTGAACCATAAAAAAAGATCCCATGATGTTTATCATATAAAATTTATTGCTTTTAACTTTCGATGGGGTGACACCACCAACTTCCGCACCGGGTGCCAAGTGCCAAGGTGGCTACGCCACTCGAAATCCATGTCGCCGTTGTTTCACACGTTTCAGTTTCACATGAATGTTCTCCGTCCAATTATTAGGTTCTTCATGTAGGAAAATTGAAGGTAGGCTTTACGCTCGCGTGTCGTGTTCTTGCTCACGCTTTCCCGCGACTCAACAATCACACAGCTGTCAGCAGCTGTAGTTGCGTCGAACTTTCTGAGGTACAGTTTTCTGATTAAAGTAGAAGTGATTACTGGCATTTGCTTGTTAATGTCCACCTCAAAGGTTCGCCTATTATACACCTCGTGTTGTCTGTTGATTGCCACTTCCTTTTTTACTTCAATTAAAATGGATTCTAAATCTTCTGTCGCAGCCAGATATTCGATTTTATTACATAACTCTTGAATGAACCAAGATCCGTAGAAATTGTTTCTGAAAAAAAAAACGACGAAGTAGGTCAGTTTTAATT
Organism: Herminia tarsipennalis; assembly: GCA_945859575.2. Taxonomy (NCBI): domain Eukaryota; kingdom Metazoa; phylum Arthropoda; class Insecta; order Lepidoptera; family Erebidae; genus Herminia; species Herminia tarsipennalis. The sequence continues at coordinate 17,484,544 of OX243849.2, read as the reverse complement.
CGGCAAGAAAAAATAGATTAGGAGACGAACGGTGGACCAGTTCCCGCCCCGGAAAAGATGCGATTCTTAAGACCCGCTCGTCCGGTTCTAAATAATACCCTCGCGGTGTCACAAGCAAGTACCACTGTGCCACGAAAAGTCGGGGTGGGCTAACTCGGTTTTGTCATAGTTTTGAACTTCATGATGTATATTGATGAGTCCTACACGTGTAGATAGTTTAAAAACTCCGGTGAATTTAACAAACATGATGAGTGAATATCGTTTAGTACGGCGGACGAAGTGCAGTGACGTAACAGATGACGGCCGGTCGGTACATTATTACTACCACTAAAAACGATTACTTTTTATATAAATTAATTTGTTTTTGTCACGAGGATAAAAATACAACATATATGTTAAGTGCTTTATTAAAACTGAGACTGTACAATAGCTAATTCCGTTGCTAAAAAAATGGAGAAATTAACCAGCAAACTAAACTAAACTTATTTTATTCCATTCGGTAAAATAACCTAAAAAAATATAAAGGTGTCCCAGAATCTCATTAAACGAAATTTAAAAAAAACCTTGTGATTTTTAATGGCAATGTTAACTGACAGTGGCTCCTACTGCGATTAACACTTTGATATTTTTTCGTTGATACAGGTATTTCTAAATTTACTAATAAAAATGCGGCAGTATGTCGAGCTAATTTCTAACCGTCAGAAGTGTGTAGAAACAAAAAGAAGAAAGTTTGTTGCGTTTGATTTTTTATTATTTAATGCTAAACTGGCAGTGATGATACCTAGCTCTATTGAAGCAGAAATTGATAATGAAGCGTTTTATAAAATTAAACTAATTCAATTAAATATATAATGATCAAGACTTGTTGGTCTTAGTGCGCCTTATTACAAAGAGCAGACTAAAAAGGAGTGTAAACCATGACCAGGATAAAGGTCAGTACTAATGGGCATATTAAAAAACGTAACCGTGGATTATCTGAGCAATCAGCCACAGATGATAAACAAATTAGTAAATTCATTTTTATGTCATTCAAAAATAAAGTTCCTTTGTTTAGCAGTAAATTGAAAGTAGGTATAGTTTTCATTGAGTACAATATATTTTGACGTTTAACGTAGCTAAATAAAAATATTTATACATTTTTGGTCAGCATTATGTAATTTTCAGAATATAAAAAAAAAACGATCCGCAATTTACAATTATTAAAATAGATTTTTGTCAGAAATAGTACAGTTATTTGGTAGGTTCACCTGGAAAATTTTACTAAATCAAAAAAGTTTATTAGAAACCTTAAAATGTTTTAAAAGACCTGTCGAAGGATGTGCCACAAGTAGATGTTTGTTGGAAAAAAAAATCACCTGTTACATGTATGGAGTGGCCCTATTAAAAATAATTATTTTTATTATTTAGCTATCAAACTAAATACCGGCTACCACAAGACACCTTTTCACCAAAATTCATCAATATTCCTTGAGTAGTCTTTGAGTAAAATGCCTGTGACAAATGGACAGAAAGACAGAAACACGGACATGACGAAACTATAAGGGTTCCGATTTTACCATTTTGGCTACGGAACCTTAAAAAGTACTTACCTATATGAAGGCCTGCCACTAAAAGAGCTATGAAGGATCAGCATGTCAGATTCCGCTGGGAGGAAGTAAGGTTCGTCCAAGTCTCTTTTGAGAGTGGCTGTGTGGCTGGAAGGGAGTGTCAGAGGTAGTGTTGTGACACTCTCCCCCCCTTCTTGCACCAAGGTTACTCCCGAACCGGTAGCCGAATCACGGCTAGCCTAAAATGTTAATTATGTACTTAATCTTCAATTCTTGTTTGTAATCACATCTTTGTTGGTGTGTTCGATATTATCAAGACAAGAATTTAAAGATTTTTAGGGTTCCGTAGCCAAAATGGCAAAAAGGAACCTTTATAGTTTTGCCATCTCCATCCGTCCGTCCGCAGCTTAGCTCAAAGACTGTTGTGAGTGCTACAAGGCTGTAATATGTGGATACACATATCACTTATGCCGATAAAATATTGAAAAACATATTTTTTAGGGTACCTTGTCTATATGTAAAGTAGGGATGTGATTTTTTTTTGTCATCTACCCCATCGTGTGGGGTATCATAGGATATAGACTGAGATACGGCTGCAGATTCGCATCGTTCATCGAGTATTGTAATAAAATCATGTTTTTATAAACAATCATAAAAAGGGCAATAGGTTTTGGCCAGTCTGCCTATCAGATTTTGCCCGCTAGTATTTTTAATTAAATTAATATGAATCGACTTACTGGGAAAAAAAAATCTCACTTGTTATTGCAATGAAATACACTCTATAGAACTAGACGTAGAGAACTTGAAAAGCGATGGGTGCCTTTGCGCACTTGCCCGCAACACCTGCGCAACCACGTGTAAGCAGGTAATATTTTGTTACGTTATTACGTTCATGGCGTATTGTCATCATTTATATATCAAATTAAAGCTATTTATTTCCTGTATATGATAAACTACCTCTGCCTATGCAAAAGTGCCCGCAGTCGGAGTTGCCGGCGTTTAAAGTTTGTTTAGAATGAGAAAGACTTATCGCTCTACATCATTCGTTAGACGAGGATGGCAATAGCCTGTTCTGCTGTTGTAACAAAGAATGCAGTAACTGACAAAAACCATTATTTTAGTTATGTTCTTGAAATGGCAACGTAAGTCATACACTATGCAATAATAACAAAAAAAAAAAATTAAAAGCAAATTGGAAACTAAAATGTTATTAACATAAAATGTAGTAGTTAGACCAAATTATTTACATTCACCAAGATAAATTGCAATTGTCGTAACTATAATAAACTAGCGGCTCGCTTCGGCTTCGCACGGACTTTCTCCAGTCCATAAAATAGCTCCACAGTCCGGACCATTCGACTCACACTTGGCATTCAATGTAAACGTCGAACGTAAGGTACCCCATCCGCCGGCGGCCATATTCAAGAAGTCAATACAATAGTCACTAAGCAATAGTCTCTATGTGCTGATAAGCTGCAGTCAGGAATCTCGGTAAGTATATCATATAATAGTTTTATCATTAAATTTAAAAGATTGTCAGAGACAAAGGTAAAGTAGACTGGTTGAGAGTGTAATAGTAGTATTAGGTACTGATAATAGTGGGCGCTGTCTGGGGCGGAGTGTCTGTCTAATGGGTGGCGGAACGTTTAGTGATATGTACTGTAAATGTGAGGGATTAGATAAGAAACCACGATTAGATTTTTCGTGCCTAAATACTTGTCAATACTTCATCAAAACATAAATGGGATAATAAGTAAGTCAGATATGTTGTGTGTTAATCTAAATGAAATGAATAAGAATATTAACGTAGTGTGCATTACAGAACATAATATGCTTCCAGGGGACGAACCATATTTATGTATCCCTAATTTGAGCCTAGCGGCTTCCTTTATGAGGCAGTCTCGACATGGCGGATCATGTATTTTAGTAAAAATGGTATTAAATACAAAACTGTGCATGAAATGGACAATCTATCAATAGCAAACAAATGTGAATTTTCTATAATTGAATTGATTAGTTATGGTATTTATACTGCCTGTATATATAGGCCTCCTAAATTTGACTCATTATCTTTTGAATGTTTTTATGAAAAAATGCATACTCTCTTGTCTTATGTTTGTAAGAACAAAAACCAGAAAGTTATACTCTGTGGTGACTACAACATAGATTTACTAAAAAAGAATGGACTTTCATTAGAATTGCAAAATGTTATTTGGTCATACAATTTAAAAGCAGAATTCCAACAAGCTACTCGGTATGCCAGTAATACTTGCATTGACAATATTCAACACAACTTGCGGGGGTGCAAAAGTGAATTGGTAGAACTCAGTATATCGAATTATTCTGCGCAAATTATACAATGCCCTATTAGTGCTTGCTAGCACTAATAGGTATTAGAACATTGGTTTATACTTAAAAAGGATTTTTCTCAGAATACAGATATAAATTTAAAAAATAATATAATTCCATTGAGTTTTTCCCAAGTATATGAACTGCTTTATAAACTTATTTAAGCTGCTATATGATCTATGTTTTCCAATTCATAGAATTAAAATTGTTTTCTACAACTAAAACAATATGGTTTTCTAAAGGAAAAAAACTAAGTAGTAAAAAGAAAAGAGAATTATTTTGGAAACGCTTATAGAATAAAGAAAATAATTAGATTAACTCAAAGGTCACAAAATGATCACTATATCAAAATAAATGAAAATAAATTAAAAGCAACTTGGAGAATTATTAATGGCGCTCAAAATAAAAATACTAATTTAAACTTACGAGATAAAATATAATGGTGAAATGATAAAAAAATCCAAATTAAATGCATAGTGGATAATGGAAGTAACACTAAACTTAGTAATAATTCACCTGGATATATTATATGCAAATATTTTTTTATGAATCCGATGTCATCTATTGACATTTTTAATATAATCATGGAACTAAAGAATACAAAAAGCGCTGGCATCGATGGGATAATAACAGCTATAGTCAAAGACGTAAGTAGTTCTATAACACCTGTTTTATCTTGTTTAATTAATTTGAGCCTTGAACAAGGTTTATTTCCTCATGAATTAAAAAAATCAATGGATAAACTTCTGTACAAAAAGGGTGAAAAACAAATCATAGGTCGGTAGCAATAGTACCAATATTTGCAAACATATACGAAAAAGTAATTTATCAATACTTTCTTAGAAAAGGAATCTATATTGATCCCCCAGCAATATGGATTTAGGAAGAATAAAAATATAAACATGGCTACTTATGATTTTTTACGATCCGTGATCCATAATATGGATAGGGGACAGCCAGTAGTTGGTCTATTTATGGACAGGACAAAAGCTTTTAATCACGTAAGACACGACATTTTATTATATAAACTTTGCTCCTATGGAATAAGGGGCAATGCTCATAAACTAATATCGTCTTATTTAACTGACAGAGAGCAGGTCACGCAAATAACAAGACTATGTACAAGAACAAACATTGAAAAAGTGTATCAATCTGATGTAAGAAAAGTCAAATGTGGAGTGCCCCAGGACAGTGTGTTAGGCCCACAGCTCTTTATTATATATTTTAATGACTTACCAATAAGTATTAAACATAAAATGACATTACTTGCAGATGATTGCTCAGTATTATTCTCTGACTTGACATTGACATCACTATAATCTACTATTAATAACTCATTGATATCTATTATCCATTGGCTAAAATTAAATAATTTAAAAAATAATTTAGAGAAGACGAAAATTATTAATTTCAAACAAAGACAAGAAATTAATGACAATTATATAGCATTTAATATGAATTATTAGGGGGTAAGAATCTAAGAGTGTTTATATACTAAATTTCTAGGGCTACATTTGGATCAATAAATGAACTGGAAATTACTGAGCATATTTGCAAAAAGATCAGCCAGTTTGCGTATGAATTGTACAGACTGAAATTTATTACTAGTAGAGACGCGCTTATGACTGCCTATCCTGGATATCTCTTCGCAGAAACGCTGCATAAGAACAATGTTCGGTTTGAAGTCAAGAGAATCATGCAGGCCTTATGATATTCAATATTCTATACTAACGTTACCTTGCAAATTCATTTATGAAAGCGCAATGTTTGTAAAGCAGAATATAACCCTATTTAATAAGAGGTGACGTTCAACGACACCTAGGTAAACTATGTGTGGTACTCAGCAAAACCGCGTTGATGTATAGTAGCATATTTTGTAAAGCACCGCTGATTTATAACAAACTACCGACATATATCAAAGACATAGACAATAAGGTAAAATTTAAAAATGAGCTCATTATGTACTCTTAATAAAGTGCTACTACACGTTGAAAGAATATTTTCATGATAATATTGTCATGTCAGTACTGAGCATGGTCGCGTGGGTATCAAAGCTTAGAAGTCTAATAAAGACGTCTAATTCGTGGTTTCTTAACTAATCCCTCACATTTACAGTACATATCACTGAACGTTCCGCCACCCATTAGACAGACACTCCGCCCCAGACAGCGCCCACTATTATCAGTACCTAATACTACTATTACACTCTCAACCAGTCTACTTTACCTTTGTCTCTGACAATCTTATAAATTTAATGATAAAACTATTATATGATATACTTACCGAGATTCCTGACTGCAGCTTATCAGCAAACAGAGACTATTGCTTAGAGACTATTGTATTGCCTTACTTGAATATGGCCGCCGGCGGATGGGGTACCTTTCGTTCGACGTTTACATTTTGAAATGTCAAGTGCGAATCGAACGGTCCGGACTGTGGAGCTATTTTATGGACTGGAGAAAGTCCGTGCGAAGCCGAAGCGAGCCGCTAGTTTAATATAGTTACGACAATTGCAATTCATCTTTGTGAATGTAAATAATTTGGTCTAACTACTACATTTTATGTTAACAACATTTTAGTTTCCAATTTGCTTTTAATTTTTTTTTTTGTTATTATTGCATAGTGAATGGATTACGTTGCCATTTCAAGAACATAACTAAAATAATGGTTTTTGTCAGTTACTGCATTCTTTGTTACGACAGCAGAGCAGGCTATTGCCATCCTCGTCTAACGAATGATGTAGAGCGATAAGTCTTTCTCACTCTAAACAAACTTTAAACGCCGGCAACTCCGACTGCGGGCACTTTTGCATAGGCAGAGGTAGTTTATCATGTACAGGAAATAAATAGCTTTAATTTGATATATAAATGATGACAATACGCCATGAACGTAATAACGTAACAAAATATTACCTGCTTACACGTGGTTGCGCAGGTGTTGCGGGCAAGTGCGCAAAGGCACCCATCGCTTTTCAAGTTCTCTACGTCTAGTTCTATAAAGTAGAGTGTATTTCATTGCAATAACAAGTGAGATTTTTTTTTTCCCAGTAAGTCGATTCATATTAATTTAATTAAAAATACTAGCGGGCAAAATCTGATAGGCAGACTGGCCAAAACGTATTGCCCTTTTTATGATTGTATATAAAAACCTGATTTTATTACAATACTCGATGAACGATGCGAATCTGCAGCCGTATCTCAGTCTAATAGGTATTTTAAAAACTTTTATTTAGCAAGCTGTGAATTGTGATCTGAGTGGAGACTATGATAGATGTGTTGCGGTCCCTCTTCGTTGTGGTCAAATAAAAGTCTGTGTACTATGTGGACGGTCATTGGTCAACAAACAGTCATATTTTAATCCAGTCACCTTCGCAGGTGCGGCAGGTATACCTACATGAAAATAGTATTTTAGGGTTCCGTAGCCTTATAGTTTCGCTATGTCCGTCCGTACGTCCATCCGTCCGCAGCTTAGCTCAGTAACACGTAATATGCCGTAAAGTGAAAGAATTTTGTTTTTTTTTAATGATATTATGTATATTAAACAACGTTATTCTAGGTATAGTGCAAAACAAATAAATGGGGTAGTTTCTGGACCATGTTATATTTTTCAAATAATTATTTAATCAATCATTAATTAATTCATTAATCATTTTAACAGACCAAAACCTGTTCACAATGTAATGTGAAATCTAATCATCATTTATTTTTAATAATAACCATGGATTACATACTACGAGACGCAATGAGCACGAACGACGAACACAAGACAACTTGAATGGCTTATAACTATGCAAGTTTTCAATATTTATTTGTTTGTGAAAAATTAAGCTTTCAAGCAATCAAGTGTCCAACCCCACCTGTCAGCTAAATAGTTGATGGTGGGTATGTGGAAAATTCACGGCAGTAGTAGGTAGTAGGAACTAAAAGGAAAACTATCAAAACTAGGAGGTTTACAACTTAACAAGTAATAACAGACCAAGTAAGAAATAACAAAAGTTTTGTACAAATTCTATTGAAAAATACTTTAAAAAAAAAAAAAAAAACAGAAAATCCACTTCTAAAGCCGCATTATTCGGATGGGCCCCATCTGAATAATGCGGCATAAGAAGTGGGTTTTCTGTTGTTTTTATTTCACATTAACAACGGAATTCTACATTGTGCGTGGCCCGAGATGCAGTTGTTTTTAATCGTACTGAAAATTACCTCCGCTCATGCGAAGCCTATAGAAACAGATGGAAGAATATAAGTACTAAAGTAAGTTTGAATTTTATGAATGGCTACATACCTGTATTATAATAATCTTAGGTTTAGTGACCAAAGTCGGGTTGTTGCCCGCTTTGCAATGATTTGTGATCTCCTCCTCACTATACCACCGGTCTTTTGCTCTCAGAAGACCGTTGTTAGTGCGGTGATTTAGAACAGCTATTGCCACACACCCGTAGTCTGTGAAGTTCCTTCTGCTAACTGAAACAGAAAACTTCTGCTAAGTATTTTTTTTTTAATGAATGTGCAATGTGGGTTTAAGTCCCACATTACTAGCAATCTTGTTAACCCCTCCAGCGAAGCTCAAAGGCTTGTATGAATTAGGGGTGGGTAAAGCATCGGTCTCGCAATCGTGACGTCACAGGTTCGAATCCTACCTATACCTATACTACTGACGTGAACTCACTTCTAACACAAGCCATTGAGCTTTGCTGGAGGGGTTAACAGGATTTCTAGTAATGTTGGGACCAACAATCCCACATTCCTAGTTATATTTCTAAAAAAAAACTTGGATTCGAATCTGTGACCTCACGATTGCGAGACTGATGCCTTAGCCATTAGCTACCGCCGCTTATGTATCTATAATTACATATTGAATTATTCCTATTCGCCAATCATAAGAAAAATAAAATGAAGGGTGATAGAAACATTTTTTTTTAATTTAACCTTCTCTAAATAAAATTATGAAATTAGACAGTAGTCTAATTTTAAGCATTTTCTTACAAACCCTCAGCGCTTATTTGCTTACTTGGTTATTTAAAAAAATAATCATTGCTGTTCCTGTACAAGACCAGGGGGTCGATTTACGTATTTAAAGTACAGTTGCAGTTAAGTTTCGAAACACGGCCATTTTTGTATTCTTGTAACTTTGGGATCGATCTCAAATACGCTTGCGTCGAGTATGCGTCCCGAGAGCGCAATAAAGACATTCTAGTACGGTGCGCAAGCGTTTCTAAGATCGATCCCAAAGTTACAAGCATATGAAAATGACCGTTTTAATCGAAGCTTAACTTCAACTGCACTGCTTTAAATACGTGAATTGACCCGCAGAGTATAAATCCTAACCAGTTACTAAGAGGTGTGGGACAGGGAGATTTCATATTTTCGAAAAAGCTCTTTGAATGAAAAGGATAATATGTCAAAGCGAAGACATAACTCACCTTCGATTTGCAGATGATATCGTAATCTTGGCACAATTGGGTGACGAGCTTAGCACCATACCCAGGTCCTTATTCACTATCTTTTTTTTCGTCCTCGCGTCAAGCCCGCGCTTTTAACTGTCAAAATCTTGACATAATGGTATATACAAAGCTGCGCTTAGAAATGCATTGCGCAAGCGCGTGGACATCTTTGAGCGCACCGCGCATGCGGCAATTCGCGCGGGCTTGCCGCGAAATCGAGAAAAAAAACATTTCCCAGGCTCCAATCTTATAAATGAACATGGAAAAGCCTAAACTTATGAGAACATCCATGTTGTGGTCAATGTTTGGGAACTGTACCCTCAAAGTTGTTAAAATCTATAATGTAATTAGAGACATACAGTCCAGTAAGGTAAGTCGATCTTCGACAAAGTGGACGGATCCAACTCGGATGGGCAATTGTTTTTACGTCCAATATATCACCGTATATAAAAATCTTCAATGTGTGTGTGTGTGTGTGTGTGTGTGTGTGTGTGTGTGTGTGTGTGTGTGGTGTGTGTGTGTGGTGTGTGTGTGTGTGTGGTGTGTGTGTGTGTGTGTGTGGTGTGTGTGTGGTGTGTGTGTGGTGTGGTGTGTGTGGTGTGGTGTGTGTGGTGTGGTGTGTGTGTGTGGTGTGTATGGTGTGTGTGGTGTGTGTGTCTTGTGTGTGTGGTGTGTGTGTGGTGTCTGTGGTGTGTGTGTGTGTGTGTGTGTGTGTGGTGTCTGTGGTGTGTGTGTGTGTGTGTGTGTGTGTGTGTGGTGTCTGTGGTGTGTGTGTGTGTGTGTGGTGTCTGTGGTGTGTGTGTGTGTGGTGTCTGTGGTGTGTGTGTGTGTGTGTGTGTATGGTGTGTGTGTGGTGTGTGTGTGTGTGTATGGTGTGTGTGTGGTGTGTGTGTATGGTGTGTGTGTATGGTGTGTGTGTGTGGTGTGTGTGTGTGTGTGTGTGTGGTGTGTGTGTGTGTGTGTGTGGTGTGTGTGTGTGGTGTGTGTGTGTGTGTGTGTTTTTTTGCACAAAATTTTAATGAGATGTTTGACCACCTATCATAATGTGATGAGATATCAATACTTAGGTACACTACAAATTTACTATCTCCTCAATGTAGATAAAGCTCATGTTATCTGTTTTATGACCTCTATGCATGTACACATCATGAATGCTAATTGAAGTGCCTAGCATTGCTGTCTCTCCTATAAATTATTAGTTTTGCCTGATTTAGGATTTGAACCAAGACCTCATTTGCAACATTCTCATTAGATACCGCCGCATCATAGAGGCAAATTTTAGCTATTTAAAATAAAATATATCGATTTTTAAGTTAAAGATATTGAGCTTAGCTAACGGAGTTACTTAATGATAATAATAATATCTTGGGACAACTCACACTACGCTATCTGATCCCAAACTAAGCAGAGCTTGTACTATGGAAACCAGACAACTGATAAACATACTTATATATTCCTAAATGCATACATATTATAGATAAATGACACCCAGACACAGAATAAACCATTGGGTTCATCACACAAAGTTTTATCCTGGGTAGGGATCGAACCCACAACCTCTTTTAGCAGTCGGATACACTCCCACCGCAGAGGCAGTCAGAATTAACAGGATTGCTAGTAATAGTGTAGTATATCAATGTGTTATAGTGGGTCCACTATAACACATTGATAATTATCTTTAAAAAAAATCTAGTGTTAGTAAACATTATTAATTAACTATTAATTACAAATATGCTGTACGTCCGTCCAATGAAACGCTCAGCAAGTTCATATGCAAGATTATTTGAGTGCATGTAGATGCACCCATTGCTATAATGAATACTTAACAAAAATCCGCTTTATAGTTTGTTATCAACTCAATATACAAGGTTATTTTTGGTATAATGCAAAGCTAAGACACCCCATACACATAAAAAGCTAAAAAAATAAAATTAAAATATTGATAACTTGCATAGTTATAAGCCATTTAAGTTGTCTTGTGTTCTTCATGCTATCATGCTCAGTGCATCCTATGGGACGCAACGGAAATGTATTTATTTATTTATTTATTTAAAACTTTATGCACAAAGTTGTACAAAGGTGGACTTAATGCTAAAAGCATTATCTGCCAGTCTACCTTAGGGTGATGTAGAAATAGAATGTGTGAAAGGTGCAGTAACCTAATTGTAAAATAAGAACTTCCTTATTATTCTTACATAATACAGAAATAAAACAATATAACTATACAATACTATACATACTTACAAAAATACATACATACATATATACCTACATACATAACTATACAATAGTATACATACTTACAGCAATACATACATACATACATAAATAAATACATAGATACAGACTAATATTTATGTTACTAATGTTGTGATGATTCAGCTGATCCATCAAGGAATAAAGTGCTATGGTACATAATCCATGGTTATTATTGAAAAATGATCACATTTCCCATCACATTGTGAACAGGAATTGAAGTGAAAGAATGATCAATTTAATGAATTAATTAATTATTGATTAATTAATTCATTGAAGATATAACAAGTCCAAAAACTACCTCATTGGATTGCGTTACTGATTCTGAGCAAACTACTTTCAGGTTTGCACTAAACCAAGAATAACGTTGTATAGAAGAAAATAATGGTCAAATAATTAAAAACTTTTCTATAATAATATAACTTACATGCCTTGAGTTCATCTTCAATCTCTTTTTTCGTTAAATTTCTATATTCTTCAACTACAAAACCAAATTTTAAGAAGGTTTGTCTTAATGCTACAATGTCTATATCTGTGCGGTGCCTTGTGAGCAAGTCATCAAAATATTTGTTATTAAAAATAATAAGCAAATTCTTTTCAAATTTCTCTAACTCGTAAGTCTTTGCATGTTCTGACAAGGCTTTTGTGTTTAGCAAAGGAGGTTCTTCATTGTTGTGACCAGAAATTGGCTGTGAACCTAATTCGGTTTCAACCACGAAATTTGCATTTAGGTCCATTGTTTTTATTTAATGAGACATTAAACACTTTCTAAATATTAAACAAATATTTCAATGAAGTCCACTATTTTAAGTATAAAACGCTGAAATTATTATATCAACACTGACTGAATTAAAATGCAATCGCGACAACTTCACTCTTTAGTTGTCAAAATAGTACCGTTAGCAACAAAAACTCCCAAGTGTTTGTGTATGGTAATGGAACGGACGTAATACTTATTTTCTTTGAACTACGTACCTAACATTTTTCTTTAATATAATATTATTATTATTATTTTTCATTATTTAATAAACACTAAACATAAATAAGAAAATAGGCTAAATATAAGAATATTCTACGCTTTTATGGTCTTTCAGTCAGATCTGATATTATTTTTATCTAAAACATATTAACTATAATAATAAATAGTAAAATAGAGTGCTTTATATAGTTCATTAGAGCAGGTAGGTACATTTGTGTAATATTAATGACAACTTTTTATTACTGACCTTATGCCTAGTTTACACCTATTAAGTGGTTAAGTCGTCAACTAAATTTTAACTAAATTTTAACTAAATTGCAGCGTGTAAACAGCCACTTATTACCTGTTAAGTCATAAGTGTTAAGTAACGATTTAGTGGTTAAGTGAGCAAGTGGAATAGAATTGATTCTATTTTTGGATAAGTAACCCACCCTCCCGCACCGCGCGCGGGGGCGATGAGCGGGAAATTTTGACATTTAGTTCTTGTTTGGACAGGAACAATTAATTTAGTTCGAAGCTTTTGCCTATGTTTAATTATTTTGATTGTTTTCGAAAGATTTTGAAAAACACAATAGATATAATGGCAAGGTGGCAAATCTTATACCTATAAACTTGTTTATAAATATAATTTAATCTAAATAAATATATAATCTGAATCTCGGAAACGGCTTCAGCGATTTTCATGAAATTTAGTACTCAGGGGGTTTCGGGGGCGATAAATCGATCTAGCTAGGTTTCATTTTAAGAAAACTTCGTTTTATAAAACCTAGGTCATCCAGGTACTAGATATTAATGGCAATTCCATATTTTACTTTATCAATAATTTCATTATGCAAATATCTAACTAGCTGCCTGCCCCGGCGGCGGCCTGAGCGTCAATTCGTATTTTTTTTATACCTTAAGTTACGTTAATGTAGTTTTCGTAACGATCTCTACTTTTTTGACAATAATGTATAGCTCCCTGATAATGTAGCTTTTTAATAGGGAAATATTTTTTAAAATCGGGCCACTAGTTTTTAAGTTTATTCGATACAAACAAAAATACAAATAATTTATCTTTATAATATTAGTGTTGATTACTGAATTTAGAACTTCAACACCCTCTTGATCGTCCATTACGATTTTATGAACTAAAGAGTACGGTTAAGCTTAACACGTGTAAACAGTTACTTAACAGTAATTCACTTAAAATTTAGTTAAAATTTAGTTGACGACTTAACCACTTAATACGTGTAAACTAGGCATTACGTCATTTATTGAAGTTGCAGTCTTCTTCTTCTTCTTCTTTGAGTTTATGGCAATCTAGCCGTTTTAACGGCTAATTTCTGCCAGTGTCAAGTATTTATGCACTTATTACATGCACATAGTCTCGTTCTAAGTCAATTATCACGTATTCAAATATTTTTTAACAAGATAAACTCGGAGCTGTAAAAATAATGGCCGGTCAGTTTGCCGCCATTTTTACAACTCCAAAGTTGCAGTCGTAATGCGAATCAAAATGTCATCATGACAGATATCAACTCAGTTGAAACGTAAACCAAAGAGCTTAAGTTTTTTTTGGATCTGTGGCCTAGTGATACAAGTGTTCGGCGTTATTTCCTAGAAAAAAATCTTCTGGCACAGTGTTAAGTCCCATCAAGTTTGGGCACTTTTTATACAATAATAAAATTAAAAATATTTGTGATGGTGGTGTTAAACGTGTAGGCCGAAACCGCATCTCAGTTGAATTTAAAACAGCACTTGATGCTAACAGCTCTATCAGCCACCCCTCTCTCGGCCCAGCTAAGTACAGTCAACTGCAAAAGTAGATGATCAAAAACGGAATGTCAAAATTATTGAATTATATTTGTGGCAAATCTAGATAATGCTACAATGTCCCTAAAGTAAGTGATGGAATAAGTTACCGATAAATTATCTGATTGTACTGTCGCCAGAACTGGCTGATCACAAAAGTTCTAAACTAAGTGATAGAATTGAAAATCATAACTTAATGAAATCGTGCCATTCGCATTCTTGGATTTTGTTTTTTTATTTTTTGGCGAATCGCAACTAACATTCAAAAGTAAGCGATTGTCTTATAAATTATAACTTAATTTAAACCTGTATTTTGCATTCTTTGGCGAGTTACTACTGCCATTCAAAAGTAAATGACAGTCTTGAAAATCATAACTTTATGAAATCCTGTATTTTGACTTTCTTTGACGAATCGTAACTGACATTTAAAAGTAAATGATAGTCTTGAAAATCATAACTTTATGAAAACCTGTATTTGTGCATTTTTGGTGAGTTGCAACTGCCATTCAAAAGTAAATGATAGTCTTATAAATCAAAACTTTATGAAAACCAGTATTTCCACATTCTTTGGCGAATCGTAACTAACATTTAAAAGTAATTCGCCAAAGAATGTCGAAATACAGGATTCATAAAGTTATGATTTTCAAAACTATCATTTACTTTAGAATGTCAGTTACGATTAGCCAAATAATTTCGAAATACTGGTTTTCATAAAGTTATGATTCATAAGACTATTTACTTTTGAATGTTAGTTAAGATTCGCCAAAGAATGTCGAAATACAGGATTTCATAAAGTTATGATTTTCAAAACTATCATTTACTTTTGAATGTCAGTTACGATTAGCCAAATAATGTCGAAATACTGGTTTTCATAAAGTTATGATTTATAAGACTATCATTTACTTTTGAATGTACGATTCGCCAAAAAATAAAAATGCAAAATCCAAGAATTCAAATGGCATGATTTCATAAACTTATGATTTTCAATTCTATCACTTTTTTAGAACTTTTTTGATCATCCAGTTCTGGCGACAGTACAATCAGATATTTTATCGGTAACTAATTCCATCACTTACTTTAGGGACATTGTAGCATTAGCTAGATTAGCCACAAATATTATTCAATAATTTTGACATTACGTTTTTGATCATCTACTTTTGCTATACTAACATTTAAACTTTCGCGTAGCATGATTATAACTATTTATTGTTTACCTTAAAATTGCTTGACGTTTCGACCAGGTTGCACCGGCCGTGGTCACAAGCGGACTAAGGTAAACAATGCGCGTTAATTCCCGTATAATAAATAGTTATCTACTTTTGCTGTTGACTGCACAGTACCGCAATTCCCTCATGCTTGCACTAGAATGTGCATTATTCGACAGGTTCCTGTGGAGTGGACATTGGAGGAGATCGTACAGTCCATACAGGTGTCTGCTAGATATGGCCAGGTCATCAAAGCTAGGAGATTAACCAAAAAAAATACACACAACATAGTGGTATACCTTTGGAAGGTATACCACTATGTTGTGTGTCGTTTTTTTTTTCAATCTATAGTTCTATCGTCTATAATTCACTGGCCAGAAGCTCCCCCCCCCCCCACATTTACTGCTTTTACAACGCCCTCCCTGTTGAAACCTACATCCTTTCCTTGATCCAGTGCATCAAATCCTGCAGGTTCGGACATGTGACTTCTCAATGCCGGTCAAACGCCAGATGCTTCACATGTGGTCAAGGCCATGCTGGTACAGCATGTGACCGACAAACTCCAACATGCCTATTCTGTCCTGGTCCCCATACGGCAAATGACCCTTCATGCCCAGAACACTCACGACAAAAAGCAATCAAGCTTGCCATGTCCCAAGACTCCATCTCTTACATGGAGGCATCGGCAAGATTTCCTCATGTTAGGAAGTCATTTGCGGATGTTTCAAGAACCACTCCTGCACCCAACATTCGCATATTTACAATCACCCCTTTTCGTCACAGCAGCCACCTACTACTTCACAACGTCCTTCATCAGTATCTCATCGCAAAACCTTTTATAACCCACGTAAATTTTTTGCCCCAGCCTCTGGTCCTGGCTATAACAGACAGGCTCATGCTGACTTAACACAAACACCCAGATCTTCCCTCAAAAATGGCTCTGCCATTACAAATAACGATGATTCCCCAAATCTCCCCGGTAATGACAACCTTTTGGAGCTGTTACTCTTTTCTGTCATCAACTTATTAAATCGTTTTAGTGACTCTGGGCTCCCCCCTAAATACAAGCAAAAACTTACTCAGCTCCTACTTCTAACCAACAGTTTTCCCTTCAATCCTTCACTGGTATTCTCGCAGCATTAAGCACAAAAAAGGTGACCTTATTTACTTATTTAATAAATTCAAGCCTCTTATTCTTGCCATCCAGGAGACATGTCTCAGGCCTGGAGCCCAGTTTAGGGTATCCGGTTATGCCTGCTTTCGGGATGACAGAAATGATGGTCATGCTGGAGCTGCTATTTTGGTCTCCAGATCAATTGGCTTCTCCCAAAACCCCCTTCCTTCTCATAATGACTTATACAATATTGTTGCCATTAAAGTTATGAACATCTATTTCTTATCTATTTATGTACCTAATCCTAACTCTTCTATTTTAAACTCTCTTAAGAACCTTTTTGAGTCTATCCCCCGCCTTTGGTTATCATGGGCGACTTTAACATCCATCACACATCCTGGGGCTCACACTACTGCGATGCTCTCTCTTCTTTATTACTTGAATTAATTGACTCCAGTAATCTATGATGTATCCTAAACGATGGCTCTGCCACTCGTAGAGTGACACCTTTTCAGAATTGTCACAGTGCTGTAGACCTGACCTTATGTTCTCCCAGTCTTTCCTCAATCCCTATATGGCAAGTTTTGGAGCACTGTTTTGGAAGTGACCACTTCCCTATCCTGATTTCCCCACCTAACTTCTCCAACTTTCAAACTCCCCCTTTTAATCCACGTCTTAAATTTATACTCCCCAATCCAGACTGGACATTGTATGCTCAATATGTAGACCAAGAAGTATCAAAACTCCCACTATCTTCTTCTTCCAATGTTAATATTGTTTACCCCCTCTTTAAAAAATCGCTTCTGTCTGCTGCTGAATCAACTTTCCGTATAAAAAAAGCCTCGTAAAAGTAAGACCACCCTCCCCCCCTTGGTGGGATCAAACTTGCTCGAGTGCCTGCAAACAAAGAAAAGAGGCCGAAAAAGCTTACAGAATGTCAATGACAATGGACAACTTATGAATTGCCAAAAAGTAGCTGCATGCACTGTAAAGCTTTTGTCTCAAAAAAATGGGATGGATGGCAGAGATTCTGTGAGTCGATGTCTCCTCGCACAAGCCCCTCTATTGCCTGGAGAGATATTAGAAGATTCCGGTACTCTATCTCGGACACTACTAACTCCTGCTCATCTCAGGATCCTACCGTTTGGTTACATGCATTTACTCAAGGACAGGCCCCGCCTATGGTTCCCTCCCTTCAGGAATCTTCCACCTTCTACTTCTACATCCAAATTTGATTCACCATTCTCTGAGGAGAAACTTTCTACTGTTCTAGATAGTTTAAAGGATTCCGCACCTGGAGTTGATGACATTCCTTACTCCTTCTTAGTACATTGCTCCCATGCATTCAAAACTTATTTAAGTCACCTTAACTCAATTTTCCTCTCTAGCACGCCCCCTGAAGAATAGAAAACGCAGACTGTAATCACAAATCTCAAGCCAGGCAAACCTCGCTATAATCCATCCAGTTACCGGCCCATTGCCCTCTCGTGTACTATGGCAAAAAATCTAGAACACCTTATTAAGAATCGTCTCGAATGGTTTATGAAAGTCAGGGTTTGCTGTCCCGGTCTCAATTTGGGTTCCGCAAAGGTTTGGGCACTATGGATAGCATTAGTATCTTCTATACGGATGCCAGAATTGCACTCACTCACATCCTCTGTTTGATATTCCTTTTGATGCTTTAACATATAAACCAAATATTTTTTTAAATTTAGGCATAGGCAAAAGTTCCATGGCAGCCAGCAGTCAACTTAACTACCTGATTGACAAGTATTGGAGAGATTGGTTAGTGATGTTCACCGACGCATCGAAAGCAGCAGACAATAACCCTGTGGGATCTGCAGTGTGCATAACCAAATACAAAATTATTTTAATCTTAAGATCCCCCTGGGTCAACTCCATATTTACTGGAGAAGCTATAGCTATTTATGAAGCTCTTCTTTATTTAGATCTTCTTCTTTCTTATAGAGTCCCACAATATTAATAGGACAGTTATATTTACTGCCTCCAGAAGCTGCTTGCAAGCCTTACTCACTAATCAATTTCGCAGTAAAACCACTTAATCCTCCAGATTATGAAGACCCTCAAAATGTGCCGGTATAAAGGCCTTGAGGACACTCTGGTCTGGATTCCAGGACACAGTGCCATAGTGGGCAATGAAACAGCTGATTCAGTCGTTGCGTCATGTGATGTTTCATCTGATCACTACCGAGCTTATCCACTGGACCTGGTTTCACTTGCGAAATTGAGGCTGGATACAAAGTAGAGAGATATGTGGTCGATTACCTCCAAGGAGAAGGGTAAACATTATGCAGCCATACAAGATGACATGAAATTCCAACTAAGCCATGGTTTTTTAAATTTAAAGAGGCAAATAAACAAGCCATTTCGGTCATCTGCCGTCTAAGACTAGGACATGCTTGCACAAATGTCTTCCTAACCAAGATACGGGTTAAGGACAGCTCTCTTCGTGAATGTGGACTGAATGAGAGTACCACAAATCATATATTTTTTGAATGCCCTAGAATGAATGGTTCCCTGTACGATATGATACCTACTGACCTTGTTCCCTTTCCCACTAATTTTAATGCTCTTTTGCGGTATGCTTTTTCCCCTCTAATTTATCTATTATGTAACTTCATTATTTCGAATAATATACCACTGTAAATTTAATTATTTTTTGTATTTAAACCAAACCCGCTGCTTTTTATGCTATAAGTAATTGTCCCTAAATTCAAAATTCACCGTACCGTTTAAGTCATTCTTAAGTTTTTATTTTATATAGTTTTGATACCTACATAGTTTCTCTTGTACTCCCACAGCCCAGATCCAGTACAAAGAAGCAAGAGACACTCAAAAGTTCTGTGGCGGAAATAACCGAATCGCCAAAAAACAAAAAAAAAGAGCATAAAAATTATCGTAAACACCAAGCGCAGATAACTCAATTGATAGGGATTTACCACAAACCTATAAACGCATACCTACTTGTAGATTATAGGTCAGTGGTTTTCACCGGTTTTACTAACTATTGGTATAATTATAATAAAATAAATCAATATAAGTTCTCGTTTACAGCTTTCTTCTTAGACTGACTAGACGGAATCAATTACAGGCAACCCACAAACTGCCTCGCTTACTTACGTCGCAACTTTTTATTGCCATTCATTATTAAACATCAAATGGACGGAAATTAGAAATATTCTATTCCATGCCTGTACTGTATTTAATTGAATTGTATAAAAATATTTCGTATTTTTGTATTGTACTACCGTTCCAAAACGAAAAATAAATCGAAAAAGGGTCTTCACAAGCCTTAAATATTTTTAAAAGACCACAGCTCACACGATGGGCTAGGTGAGAAACATTATTAAATGCTCATTTACGCGTGATGAATGTCTTATTTTTAATCAAGGATATAGTCTATACTATATCCTTGATTTTAAGTATAATGTCTAGATTCTTAACTTAAATTTGTGCAAAAAAACTGGTAAAAAATCGACATCGAATGTTCTAGCCACTGACGTAGAGAGAGGTCTGCACCTTATAAAATTGACTACTCTATATACAGGGTGTAACAGAAAGGTGTGGTCATATTTAAGGGTCGTCACATACACATGATAAATAACCTGTGTACCTAATCTTATCAAAATATAAGAACCTTAAAATTTTACGTCATTTTTAATCAGTCGATAAATTATTATGCAAAATATCGACACGAATAATGCTACATCATTAACCAATCATTCAAGATTTTCATCGTAGTATAATAGTAGTAGAGAGTTCAATTATGTTGGATGACCCTGCACAATGATCTCCTAAGTATCACTGCGCGCCTGGTACCCGTCACGCGTCGAACATACGAACGTCCGCGCGTCCGTAAACCAAAGAAACACAGGCAAACAAATTAATACCAACTAACTACTAACCTCTGAACGCTTTCCGTCGCCGCCGGCTTTCACGACGACCACATTGAACGGACAAATGTTAATCACCATCTCACTGTTGTTGGTACCTACTTTGTTATCACATCTCGTGGACGATCATTTGAATACACTTCACGGTACAAAATAACGTACTACCTACGTTCGGCTTTTACATCCCTACATTTTTGATATTAATGTTTTTACGGTTTGGGGAAGTACCTACCTACCGTTTTTGAAACTTCAATAAGAATGAGATTTAGGTATTTACATACTTCAAGTTACGAATACACAGTATCACAAATCACAACACATCAATTTAGCACTAACTTTAACGCGCACTTGTTTGTTCGAATTGATAATACCTACATAATGAAAATAGGCGCGAAACTCGGTGACGCTTCCCCGCATTCCTGGTACCACTACATAACTAAATCGGCACCTACCTATCGGTCAACAATAAATAATTGTTGCGTTCACCGAAAGTGGTAAGTACCTACGGGCTACGGGTCACGCATTACGCGTCACCGTTGGATCCCTTAAGGTACGTTTGTCCAGGACCGAGCAGACTGTCTCTATCAACTTACTTGATATCTAACCTACATCGCGTAGATTACCATCGCGTCATACGCAATTGATACACAATTTCGTAATTATTCACTGTTACTAACTTAAAACAAAATTGCTTTATCAATTTCACATCACTTCCACAAAGAAAGACAAACAAAAACCAAAGAACGAAATAGATCGAACCGCTTCGGGCTCCGCGTCGAAAGCACTGACGGACAGTGACGGAATAAATAAGCAACACCGTGAAAGAAGCAAAGAAATAAAAGTGCCTAAAAACTTAAAACTTCTAAAATTACAAGAAAATGTTTGTAAATTATCTTAGAAAAGTTTTAATTTAATTAATGGCTATATCAAATTATTTTATGAATCATAATAACAACAAAAGAGTATTAAAAACTCATTTTGAAATTACAATGACTTCCGAATATTTCTGCCGAGCTTCCGATCAAATACCGAATTATTTATTGCACACGTTTTGTTTATGACGCGGCTTGAAATGGTGTCTCTGTCTAACTAACTAGGTAATAAAACCAATAATCGGTTATTGAGGCACTGATATTTGTTTTGAATAATTATTTTGTGTGGAATGCTAATTTCCATGCATTTGAAGTTTTTGAAAAAATCTTTACGTGTTTAATGCAATAAGTTGTAAACCGTTACATACATGGCGTGGAACATATAACGCGGGACTTCGCCATGAGTGTTCGAAGTTGAGCCGTGAGTTTACTTACGATTTGTTCAACTGTTCACATGAATGTCTGTGTGTTTGTTAATTACTTTTCAACACAAAATAATGAATATCGATGTAGATTGTTTTATTGTTTGTGGTATTATTTAAACTATTAAAAAACTACATTAATACCTCAATGATTTTAATCCTACAATGAAATAAATTGTTGGATTTTGTGAAATTATGTAATTCTTTTAACGATTTAATGTAAATAGATTTAAAAAATGTTCTCTGTCAATAAAAAAAGACCAAAACGATGATTCATGTGAGTATAACATTTTAGAAATCGGTCACCCATCTATGCACCAACTGTGGTAATGTTGCTTAACTTACGCAAACATTATAATAATATCATAATAGAAGTAGGTTCAACTTTGAGGTACACCGGCAAGTTACTATAAGAATAACAGATTCGTGTATAATGTAAACAGTGTGTCGTCGCCGACTAGGGTCAGTAGGTACCTTCGTTTATTTGTGATGTAATACCTACCTACCATACCCTGGAAGACGGGGAATTTGGGAAAAAAGTTCGAAATTATGGTGTGAGCGGTGATGTTCAAGTTACAAATAATGTACGTAATGCTGCCTGAATTCATTACCTTGTCAACAAAATCAATGAAAATATTTAAATGACATAGGTATCATATTTTATTACGTAGGTAATTTAAAGTACCCTATTTAAAGCAAGAGATGGGCGTCAGGCGTCATACCTGTTGTTCCCAAGTACTCCTCACAATGTCTGTTACCTCGGTACTCCGAACATTGGTTTTCGGGTTACCTACGTATAGTGTTTCTGTGTGTGTGTCTACATTTGTGTGAGTGTGTAGGTATACACACACTCACAGAGTGACAGAGATGAATGATTTTTATTAATGAAAACTGCATTTATTTTACTCTTCGTCCTTAAACAATAATAAAGAACGAGAGGCAAGCTACGGAAGAGTGAAACAAGATACCAAAGGACGAATGAGAGTTAAAATGATAGAACGCGACTAGCTTGTCTCACTCACACATCATCACTTGTTTCATCTTTGCAGGAACAAAAGAGTGAAACAAAATGAAAGTGGGTGGTGATTTAAGGTCAAACTTGAAGTTCATTGCAGTTCATTGGAAACAGCTGATTATCTGTTAGTGTTGGGTACCTATCGGTAAAGTCGTATTTTCAGTATGTCGATGTTACGCACTCGATATGAAAGAAAATTCTTTATCTCAGTCATACTAATAAAATCAGAATTGGTACCCCCGCAGATGTTATACTTATACCTAACACTGTTCATTGCTAAAATATGACCACACCTTTCTGTTTCACCCTGTATAGAGTGTTTTTTCTCTGTTTCACGCTTTGCAGTCATTGAATGAAAGGGATGGCACAGTCCAGGTCTATAGGTCAGTGGTTCTAGGCTTTTTTTATAACATAGCAGAATATATTGATACGCGCCATGTTAATAGACGTTTTTGTTCGGCCCGGCATTGTATCTATTTCTCTTAATGAATACCTAAACTATTTATAAATATCTGAGATTTGGTCAAAAGGTATTTTATTTTGAAAATGCCTATTTTGCATTTAGCATTTGAAATACAAAACGCAAAACTATTTGGTATTTAGCATTTCAAATAGTAAATCTAAAAAGTATTTTGCATTTTGTATTAAATGCTTTTTTAAAACTATTTTGTACATCTCTGCGGATAATAACAGCAGTTCCTGTATAACGGGTTCCATCGAGGTATTGTGTGACATAGTGCATATAGTGTACCCTGTTAATTTGATATGAGAATTTGCTTTAGTGAGCTTCGGAAATAAAGAATAATATCAAGTTTGTGTTCTTTTATAATCAATTCTACCTCGTGTTTGTTTGGCGGTATACCGCCAAACAAACACGAGGTTCAGAGTGTTCACACGGTGTTCAGAGTGGCAATTCTAAGACTCCCTATTTTGGCAGTCTTTCGATGAGGATTGTTAAGAGACTCATAAGAGTGCATTTGTTGTAAGAGAGAATAGAATTTCTCTGACTGTTTGATCAACAGACTTTCTGTTGTCTGGGTCTGGACTTCAAATTTTTCTATCTTTCAAATATGCAATTATTGTAGACTTTCTATGGCTGTGTTATTGTGTTCTTCTACATTAGGTTTATCTACTGCTTCTATGGCATTGTTTTTTATGGTGTTGGCGTAAGTTTTATTTATGCTGGCATGTATTTCTACTCTGTCTTGTTGGTTTGCTAATGAGGCAGTTCCTTTTTGGTCCTCTGTCTTCTTTTTATTTAGTTTACTGGTTTTGATATGGTTTGGTTTTCACCTCCTTGTTAGTATTTCTAAGTAGACTTCGCAACCTTTGTAGTTGGCAGGATGAGCACCTTGGCACAAGACACATCGGGCTGGTGTATTTCTGTCTTTTTTAGTGCATTCAGAAGTTTTGTGAGTTTGTGCGCATTTGACGCACCGATAGGGCCTCATACAGTAGTTCTTTGAGTGACCATACTGTTGGCATCTTTGGCACTGTACAATTGTCCTCTTTTTTACGGTCTTCTATAATTACTGATTGGTGGTAGATATATTTTATCTCATTGATTAAATTGTTGTTGGGTCATGGCAGGATGTTGTAGTGATAATTCTTACCTCGTATATATATATATATATATATATATATATATATATATATATATATATATATATATATATATATATATATATATGTCCTTTCGTAGCATTTCTGTATATATTAGTTATGTATTTCGCCATTAATTTTATAATCTCTTCTTAGATATCTCTGTAATACTTATTGTAAACAATTATTTTTCACTAGCTGTGCCCGCGACTTCGTTCGCGTGGAAGTTGGGTTTATATTATGGTAGTTTATGTTACAATTTAACTTCTGTGTAAAACATATTGGAAACATGCTCCACAATGCTCTGTGGCAGGTGGTAGGGCCCGACCTATGGCAGGGCAAGCCAAGCAAATGTCTAGTGCAGCATAATGAAGGGCGACAAAGTTTATGGCGCCAGAAGGTTAAAAGACAAATTATAAAAATTACCATGCTTAGCACCTCGACATAAAAGTATTTTACCAAAATGATTTGCATCACATCAAATATAAATAATATTGAAAAATTCCCCCCCTCCCCCGTAACGCGAGTACTTTGGCAGTTTCGGGTTAAATTAAGCCCGAAACCGCCCAAGTACCTACTCGCGCGAAATTTCGTGTTAAGGAGCTTCGATTCTGACTCCGAAAGGTCGAAAATTCCGATTGATTTTAAACCTCCGACTCCAACTTCGGCTCCGACACTTTTAAATCGGACGTTTTAATCGGAGGTACTAGCCGCTCCTGCAAGTTAATTTATACATAGGTAATAAAGGTATGATGGAAAAAACTCTCACTGATTCCCTATGATCGCGGGTTCGAGTCCTGCCCGAGCGATATTTTCCGAGTCTAAAGTACACCCACTTTGTGTCCATGTTTGTAAAGTCCCCCGCGAAAAGGGGCTAGTGTGAGTTATGTTTTTAAAAAATATCCTGTTTTTAAAACATTGCATTCCCGCGGTACTGTGATGCGTGTTCAAACAAACAGACAACGTTCAAACGTTTCTGAAAGATATAGGTACTCAGATATCTTTTTTGTGTTTAAACTCATTTAAATATTTTTTTTCACACACTTTAGAAGATTTAAATATTATTTTATAATGCCTACATTGGTGAATTAAAAAATAGGTGTGTCAATCTGTCGCAAATTAAGATCATCATATTATATTATTATCCCTCTACGTAAGAGTTTCAGATTTTTTTTTTTAAATCAATTTTACTGATTCTTTTTAGTTTGTATTTAAACGCCATCTATTTTCAAAACTGGATAAGTTTCTTTTAAAACTTTATGATTTTATATTATATTATACTTAAACTATCATGCATATTATGCGAGGTATTCAACCTTAAATTATTCACGCGATTAAGACCTGTAATATTTATATTTTCTTAATGTGTACAAATCGCGAAAGTTTATCAACATTTGTGAATAATGAAGTATCTACTTTAGACTGCTTAGAACGGTTATGTCGTGTGAAAAAGAGTTAATTTATTAATGTTCAAAAATAATAAAGGGTGGACTTGCACTGAAGAAGTTGCAGTTGAAGAAGTTCATTAATTTAAGGATTCTTTGCTTTTAAGTTGTTTTTATTTTTTATTATAAATATTTCATATAATACATAAAGTATAGAATTACGACGTTGTTTGGTACTGTACTTCTGCCGTTTAAAGAATCTGCCGTTTCCAGAATCTGCCGTTTCCAGAATCTGCCGTTTCCAGAATCTGCCGTTTAAGGCGCTGACAACAGCCAAATAGGCTTATCCTAAACAATTTTTTAGCCAAATCTACGTAGTTTGTGACGGCAGAAAAAATATATGTTAATATTGAACATATTTCTAAGAACCCTGTTGTATTCAAAACACGAATTTGATTTTTTTTCTCGATAAAAAAAAAATACAAACTAACCTCTTAAAATGATCTTCTAACAAAAATATCTGTATTACTTAACAACGTACGTTGGTAAAATAATTAACAATAACGTATCATGATATAATACAGAATCTGGTTGTTTTTTATTTTCGACTACTCGACTTATTTTCAAGTAATTAATTGTTTTATGGTTTATAATTAGTTACGAGCGCTGCGTGATCGCGCTTCTCTTTCTTTTATAAGCAATCTGACAGTGATCGCAGAGACGCGCAGCTAGACGGACGTATGTCGCTTTGCCTCGCCATCCATTCACTTCATATTTTGTTTGTTGTTTCAAAAATTATAGACATTGGTAAAGAATATAAGTTTAATAAATATACTATTAATTTATACTATCTAAGTTGTTAATTTAAATATATTTAGTTCTAAGTTTAAAAATATTTGTTACTATAAATGGGAAACAAACAAAAATGTCGGAGGCCAGCAAAAATCGCTGCTATACCAACAAACAAAAACATCTCATGGAAGTAGTAAAGTAAGTATTATATTTTTCATATTGACAAAATATTGCACGAACAGAAGTGAAATCGTAACCAAACCAAAAAGCTACACTAAGCTGTTTTGTACAACGTATAGCGAAAATTCATCTGCAACTGTAAAGCTCGTTTGGTCTAGCGGTATCTGCGTTGGTTCAGAATATCAAGTTTCGAGTTCGAATCCTAGGTTCGCCTGTTCAATTTTTGTATTTATTTTTAATATTTTCTTTTATCTTTTCAGTAAAAAGAGACGTTTGGCGAATAGTTCAGAAGCAGGTGAAACTTCGGAAAGTTTTTCACCAATAAGTTTGTAATAAGTACCTACATACTAATATAGATAATAATTTTATTATTTATATTACATTAACACATTACACAAAAAGAATCGCCACATGGACAAAGAGGATCCCCTTTACATTTTAGAAAGATAGTTACAAACAAGTATAATGATAAACTATCACATTTGCATAGACCTACGACTATCTTAGAACTGGCCTAATAGGAAAATACTCCTAAAATACTTGTAGCTTTATCCATTGTTTCTTGCCCTTTCCATACAAATAGTTGTGTAGGTTTTAGTATTTTTTACATATATATGGCGATCTATACATACTGAAGTGTCTGTTCCTAATGTCAAAATAGCAGTTTTTTACTAAATGCTATGAAAGTACGCATAGTACTTAAAACAAAAATACAGTTTTTTTTTATCTGGCTGTCTGTCTGTGTGTTTGTTTCGACAAATCTCCAAAACGGCTGTACGGAGATTTACAGGACTCACTGTCAGACAGCTAATGATGTAAGGAGTAACTTAGGCTACGTCCACAGTTAGTCTACAGCTAGTTAGACATAATAGGTAAGATTAATGCTGAAGAAAGTTTTACTAAGTTTAAATGTAATAAATATTTTGTACAGATTAGGAAATGTGGCTGTTGCAGTTACATTAGAAAGTGATGTTAAAATTCCTCTAGAAAATGTTAGCAGGTAAAGATGATGCCCAAGTGATATGAAACTTCCTCATGATCGTTCTTATACTTCTTATGTTATTGTGAGTCATAGTTATTTTCCATCACTGGTTTGAAGTATCGGCAAAGGTATCTGAGACAGTTGAATCCACCGATAATATTCCTAAACTTGAGGTAAATATTATTATTTTGAACAGGTTGTCGAAGATAAAATCTGGCAGTTAGTATTTAGTTACTAAGGCATAGGTAACCTTTAAGTATTATTTTTTTTAGACTGCTACAAGTCACCCTGCACAACAAAAAATTCTTATAAATATTATTATTATTATTATTACATAATAACTTATCGCATTTATTTTTAAATCTTCAGAATATTTCTCGCCCTTACCCCTAAACCCTTGGGTTGTAATTTAAAACACATTAATTTGGTAGGAGAAAACATAAATGGATTCTTGTCGAAGTTCACTCTTTTTTGTAGGATGTGCAATTTAAAATTTATCATTAAAAGTGATTCCAGTGACGAAAATTATTTACCAGTCAATTATTGTGCTGTAGCAGGTATGTTATCAATTTTCGGAGGACTTCAAACTTGGAAGAATTTTCTTCAGCTCTAAATTTACCGTCAAATAAATAATAATATTATTAATAAAAAATAATATATATTAT
The DNA here is from genome assembly GCA_945859575.2 of Herminia tarsipennalis. Lineage (NCBI taxonomy): Eukaryota > Metazoa > Arthropoda > Insecta > Lepidoptera > Erebidae > Herminia > Herminia tarsipennalis. The sequence continues at coordinate 17,456,028 of OX243849.2, read as the reverse complement.
TAACTATCTGTGCAAATAAATAAAATTGAAGAGTCTGTTTGTAATATCAAAATAACAGTTTTTTGCACATATATTAATTATTATGGATAACATATATCCATAATAATTACTGATAACAAAAATACAGTTTTTTTTGTCTGTCTGTCTGTCTGTCTGTTTGTTCCGGCAAATATCCGAGAGCAAATAAATTATAATTATGCGAAAATATTTAAAATGTTGCTAATATATTTTCGAGTTTTATTTTTCTTTCTTTTATATTGTTTTGAAGTTCATAGCAAATAAAGTCTCCTGAAATAATTAAAAATACAAACGTATAAAAAATATTTATTGTTTTTTTAATCGCCCTGTCTAATTTCTTTCTAGTTCTTCATATAGAACAAAAAATAAAGCGCCATCTATTGGTTTATTGTTTATTATTGACCGCGTCCTTGTGTTGGTAGTTCGCTGTTTTTACCGTCCTTTATCAATGGCACTAGGACATCGGAGAAATAGTGGGCGTGGCTAAAATAGTGAAACATCGAAGTACAGTAGCTGTTGTCAGCGTCTTAACGAAAAAAGGCAATTTTGGCACTCAGAAGAAATCGAATCACAGATGGCGCCACGTGTTTTATTTTGATATAACACGGACTTAATCTTTCATTTTTTTAAGCAACTAACATACATAAATTTTAGAAAATATCAAATAGTTTATTTGTAATGTAATATTGTTTTTCATTTCTACATTCATAACATCATCACGATTCATGCAAAACAATGATAAAGGTGCCTATTGAAAGTGATTGATTAATATGAAAATTTCTTAAACAAAGTAAACATATTAAAGTCGAAAATAAAAGCTTGTTTAATAAGTATACATTTAGAAATATACTTTAAAAAAGAATAAAAAGAAACACAAAAAGAGACTCGCATACTTGAGACTCGATCCTCCGACCTCGCTCGATGAAGACCGCTACTTGTGCCATTAGACCACTTGAGAGCTGATCTTAAGAAAATTAAAAATGTTGTGTTTAGCTCCTTATAGTTTTAGCGTGAAGTTATTGTTTCCATGGGTTACAATTGTACATAATGTCTCATTGTGGAAAAAATTGTGAAAAACCATAATGGTTCGACAAAACATACGTTGCTGCTCGCTCCCCATAAACGATAGCGTAATGATTCATAGTGTAAATAATGACCTATAGTATTTACAATAAAACTGCAAATTTTCATGAAGATCCGTCAAGTAGTTATTGTTTTATCACGATAAATAGCTACAGACATTATCCGTTATTGCTTAGCTCCTATGGAAAATAGCGTGAAAAATTATAGCCTATATGTTAATCCAGACTTATTAGAATACACAGACAAAATTTCAATCGAATCTGTTTGGTAGTTTTTGCGTGATGCGTGTTCAAACAAACAGACAGACAGACAGACATTTCTAAAAATGTAGGAATGTGTTTAAATACTCTTTTCGAACGTTTCCCAATTTTTTTTTTCACTATGTTCGGCTATGTACAGACACGTGAAATTTACAATTTTATTATATGTATAGATATAGATATAGATAGATAAATCAAATCTGTCATGTCGACAAATATTTTCTATGGTTTCTATGACAACAAGATAAGCATAGACTTTGACTGCCTCTGTGGCGCGGTGGGAGTGTATCCGACTGCTACGCAAGAGGTCGTGGGTTCGATCCCCACCCAGGATAAAACTTTGTGTGATGATCACGATGGTTTATTCTGTGTCTGGGTGTTATTTATCTATAATATGTATGTATTTAGAAATATATAAGTATGTTTATCAGTTGTCTGGTTTCCATAATACAAGCTCTGCTTAGTTTGGTATCAGATAGCGTTGTGTGAGTTGTCCCAAGATATTATTATTATTATATTATTATAGAGTTCTCATCGTCGCATCTCCGCCTGGACGCCGTTCTCTACCTATCAGCACTGCATCTCCACCAGCATCGGTTTTCTAAATTTATCTTTAATTTTAAGTAGTTGTTAAGTTCTTTTTGTAAATAGTCCTATCTTAAACCTTAAACTTTCATTTCACTACAGTTTGGCGCCCATCAAGCATACCACCCACGACCTTCTCAAAATTCTAAAATAAATACTTGCACAAGTATCCACCGCTTTTGGTGTAATTTGGCTGCAATTTTGGAAGACTCATCTCTCACCTCACCGCTTCTTATCGTAGTCTCATTATCTTCCTATATCGTTGTTTCATTATCTATCTATATATGTATTTTTTTCCGTAGCTTAATTTTTTTTTTTTCTTAATTAGTCGTGTCAATTTCTCTTTCAGCTTCCTTCTCTATCCCTTCCCTCCCTGTAGGTATCCCTACCGAACTCGTTTCTGTCCACTTTTTTTACTAAAATATACACAATTTATACTGTTTTTTGCTCTTTATTTTCTTATTATTTTATTGTTACCTCGTATCTACCTCCTTTTAGTCTATCTTTACCTCTCTTAAAATGTTGGCGATCCGGTATGGCGTCACATTTCTTTTATCTTTTCTTTCTGTTTTTTTTCTCTCTATAGCGTTGTAAATAAATTACGTATATAATTCTGTACATACTTTTATTGTTAATTATGCCATTTTCTTCTTCTCTTTCCTTTACTTCTTACTATCTTAAATCGTACTTTATTAACTTTTCTTTTTTCATCTTTTATTTCTTTACCTCATTTTCTCTTTATTTCTACTCTTTGACTTTCTGACTTGGCGGACTTTTGGGCTCTAAACCCACTGTCTCTAGCCTTGTTGATGTCACGCCCCTTTGCTCTAAAGCAACTTGTCTTTTTCTTCACGAGCGGGTTATGACTCGTTAAACAAGCCCACATTCTCTCTATTTCTACTCTTTGACTTTCTGACTTGGCGGAATTTTGGGCTCTAAACCCACTGTCTCTAGCCTTGTTGGTGTCACACCCCTTTGCTCTAAAGTAACTTGTCTTTGTCTTCACGAGCGGGTTATGACTCGTAAAACAAGCCCTCATTCCCTCTATTTTTACTTTTTTGACTTGTACACTTGGCGGACTTTTAGGGCTCTAAACCCACTGTCTCTAGCCTTGTTGTCGGGTCTCTTTGCTCTAAAGCAACTTGTCATTTCTTCACGAGCGGGTTATGACTCGTTAAAGAAGCCCACATTATCTCTATTTCTATTCCTTTGACTTGCAGACTTGGCGGACTTTAATGTCTCTAGCCTTGTTGTCGGGTCTCCTTGCTCATAAGCAACTTGACTTGTGCCTAACTTGGAACGGCGCAATACTTCTTCTTCTTCTTCTACTACTGAGCTTCTTGTGCTTGTTAGATATGGTGTTATATGGCTATGTAAATAGCCATATATATAATCAATCCATGTGTTGGATTTTGATATCTACTATGTAGATGTGTTTTGGAATATTGATGGTTCCAGTTTATGTGATGTTGTATAAAACCGAACGAAGGTTTGATGGAACTGTTTTATAAGTTTGAGAGGTGGTCTGGAGTCTGATGACGGTGTAACCATCACATTGTATTGACTGGTTATCATAACGATGATTATAAGATCATCCGTGTCTGCACTATGTTTGGTAGTTATGTTATACTGTATGAAATACCTACTTGTGGCACAGAACAATTCAAAGATCTAATAAATCAATTATTTAGATGTACCCACAGATATTTTAGGATGATGTTTGTATTGTGATTAATACTGTGTCAGTTGCTTATGATGCTTATGATATTAGACATGAGAATGCATTGCAGAGGTTGGAATGAATATACTAAATGTAATTGCAACTGATAATATCATTAATGAATTAGACTAAACTCTTTTATCACAGATGTACCTATTAAACAAACTCTAATGTGGGATCCTACCCACATATGTAGGTATTTGATGAAACAATATAGTTAATACAGTTAATATTTGTATTGTTTGGATTATGTAATCTAGTGTCTATATCTTTATATAAATTGTTGTATAACGATCTAAGTATAGAATGATGTTAAAAACACTGCTTAATATCTATAATGTACCTAAAAAGTTATAACTGTGGCATTCTACCCACATAATAGAAAATGTGAGTAAAAAGAAAGGATAAAAGCTGGACAAACTCTGACCTAGCCCTCTTTTCTCTGGTGTCATCCGACGGCGAAGGTACGATCCTTATCCCTCAGTAAGTTTTGGTTACAACTCATTATGCTACATTCTCAAATGACACACAAGTAGTCAATATTCCTGACGTGAGATAGTATATTGTAGTTCTAAATCTATACAAGCTTTACATACATACAATTGCTACGACATACTCGTAGCAATTCTATCAAAGCTTTTCTTATAATTATCAGCTTACACCTTCTACAACCTCTACGTTCCCTACAAAATCCTCTAACATGTTCATATGATATAAGGTACTAAATGTACTTCGTAATTTTGGAGACTCTTGAGCTCCGTCTTCATCTTTTGCAATTCTATTGCATCTTTGTGACATTTCCCTGGAGTACGCGTCTAGGGCTTCCAAAATTACGGAAATGTCAATTACGTAACTAATTACGCAACTTTTTTCTCCAATTCCGTAATTACGTAATTACGTCATTTTTCCTATTTTTTTTTAATCGACTATGAATTTTTGTAAATATTGTAGATCTACAATTTTTACAATTATCTTTTACTATCTCAAATTCAAGGAATTATCAAAATGAACACAATATTTAAACAAAAAATATTTATTCAAGAACTTACCATCGTATTCGTATGTACATCGTTTAAGTTAAACCATTTTGTTTCGTCCCGAATATAATTTTTCTTCCTGGAAGTGTGCTCTCATAAATGACAAGGCATTTAAGGTTTTGTCACTCAAGGAACTTCTTAATTTACTACAAAAATATCCGGCGGATGAAAAGGCTCGCTCGGCTTCAACACTTGTAGGCGTTATCGAAAGCAAATAATTATACGCTGCAGTCAAAAAAACTTCGCGACCGCCGCCAGCGCTGTCGTAAATGCACATTTCCACCCTAATAATGGAATGGAGATCTGTGTTTACTGTTGAAATTGGTTTATTTATAGTAACTTTGTTTATTTCTTTCTCTAACTGTTGTGCGATTGTCAACTCCTCGTCATCATCGTCACTGGTGGCTATTGCGTCCGATGCACTCGGTTGTGGTTGTGAATTTGTACATTTTTCTGTAGAATTATATTTCAACCGTTCGAACAGTTCCACTATATACATTCGTATATCATCCGACGAAGGTTTCGTGAAATATTCTGTGGCAGCAGTTTTAAAAAATTCCTCATTGTTATGCAAATATTGCAAAACACCGAATATGTTAGTTCGCCTTTCCTTTATTCTCTTTCTAAGAGATGTGGCTAGTTTTCCACTGAGATCGTTGGGCTGAAGATCAAGTTTCTCTAGCATAAATCGAAGCGCAGCGTCGGCCGTCAATAAGTTTGAATCACGGCGACATAATGACAAAACTGTAGTTTTTATTACACTCAAGCTGTAATGAATGTCGTGAAAGTCTTGGATCTCTTCGTCTGTAAATTGTACATTTGATTTCAAATCTAATAACGCCTTAAAAACGCATGATTTTAATTTGAGAAATCGGCCTACCATATCCGACAAACTATTCCAGCGCGTTTTACAGTCTAGTATCAGGTCAATATTTTTACCATGTTCTTCTAAAATGTACTTTTGCAACAAGTCGTTTTTCAATGGGGAGTTTTTAAAAGATTTTATTAGATCTCTTAATTTTTTTATAGTACCTTTGTATAAAAACTCCGATTCTGGAACTCTGGCAGATTCTACAATAAACGCACCCTCATCTTCTTCAATTTCCTCTGCTTCTTCAGCGCCGGTATTTGAGACATCCTCCTGCACTTCAAGTACTGGAGATTTTTGTGTTTTATATAAAACTTCCAGGACTGCTAATTGTATTCCATGAGCCAAACACAATTGGTGGTGGCCGGCAAAATTTCTGCCCATTTTGACCATTACACTTGCTCCATATGTTGTGAAAGCAATTATGTCGTCTTCCAGACTTAAACCGAAGTCACTCAAATGCTGCTGTAATAATTGAGTGCCTACTTCAGCTGGCATTGATCCCTGTATCCGTACAAGTCCCAAATTTTTATATTTGGCCATATCAAAGTCTTTATTGTGGATATTTATATTCATATACCTTTTATTACGGGTAGACGTCCACTCATCAAAAGTGATTGTAAATCTTTTATTTTCAGACTTCATAATTTTCAATTCATTTTTCAATTTGTTTTTTGTGTTATAACTCTGTTTTAGAATTATCTGTGTTATAGTTGTAGAAGATTTTGGCACATCGTAGCCAGAGTTTTTAAAAAGGTATCTCAGATCTTCTGAAGTACAAAATGTGCTCAATGGTATCCCATCCAATGCAGCCATTCTGGTCACTCGAACTTCCATATTTGAAAAATAATCAGTGAGTTTAATTTTCTTTTGTGAAGGTTCATTCGTACGTTTTCGTGTTTGAATTAGACCACTATTAGACGTTGATGTACTCGGCCTTTGCGACTCCTGTTCTTGCGGCATCTCTCCGATATGCTTGGCACGCATGTGAGTGTGTAACGCTCCAGTTGCGCCACCAGGAGTTTTCAATATTTTTTTGCAATGTTTACATTCAACACTCTGTCCATTATCAGCTCTCAAGAAATGTTCCCAGATAGAGCTTTGTGTGCGTTTGTTCAAAAACTCTTTATATACAGTCTTATTTGAAGAAGACCTGAAAAAAAATAAAAGGAAGTTAGGTTAATAATCATGATATTGTTAAACATAGTTGCCCACTCATTACAAATATACTTTATTTTTATTTTTATAATTACGTTTACAAACACAGAAACACACAAACACCCAGATCCGGAACAACTACTTCCAGATCATACAAATATGTATTTGTTTCGTGCGGGGATCAAACCCGCGATACGCTGCGCAACAGTCGATCACTCAGCCATTACGCCAACCGTGTCGTCAAACGTATTACGTATTTTATAGCCAAACGACAGAGCATGCTTAGTTCATTCATTCCTGATTTAAAGACGAGCTATATCATTTAATTTTTTTGATAAATAACTTATTTTTCTTATAGGTATTTTATGTTTTAATCAGTGTTCTTAATTAATATGTATTTGGGAACCTAGATATTCTATAATCTAATCGGAATAAATACACCTTAAGAAAATGTTTGATTTACAAATTATTTTGTATGAACTATGCATGCTCTAAGTCTACGGGGTTTTTAATGCCCTTTTAATACTAAATAGACTTATTAAGGCTTTGGTTTAAGTACTTACATCTTTCAAGAGATAATCCACACCTTCAAAGTCACTCACGATAAAGATACAACTGCTATAAATTGTTAATATTTGCACGCATTTAGCACCAACTTTTAATTAGGTAATTTGATCAAATTTCAACTGTGAGAATCTAGCGATGTGAACTGAATAACTGACAATTGAGCAATGAAACTACACTTTCATTTTAGCTAAGAAAGTGAAGAGCATAGTAGTTCCCCGTGGTCGTAGGGGCTTTTCGCCAGGGACTCCCCGGCCCTACCGACTCGCCAAGTTAATATATTTGAACTCTATTCTGTACGTCTTAGAACAATTTTTTGAAAGATTTAACAAACGATAAAATAAACTGCGGGGAATCCCCTGTTTGTATAGTTTCGAAGTAGTTATAACGTAGTGTTGCCACATTATAACTGGTATGTATAATCCTTTTTTTATTGGTTGACTATTTTGATTAATTTATTATACCAATAATTACGTAAGTACGGAATTGACATCTTCAGTTACGGAATTAAAAATACTTTAAAATAAGTTCGTAATTACGTAATTGCGTAATTACGTAATTACGTAATGGAAGCCCTACGCGTCATTGAATGTGAACGCTACCTCGCTTTTGTTTGGTGATGGATGCTAGGTTATTTATGTTTGTATGAGTATGTTTGCTGTGGGATTTTTGTCTTTCCAACTTCAAAGACAAGGAAATTTTCGTAAGTCGAAAATTTTCCGGGTTTTTGGGGTAATGTAGTGATAATTCTTACCTCGTATATATATATATATATATATATATATATATATATATATATATATATATATATATATATATATGTCCTTTCGTAGCATTTCTGTATATATTAGTTATGTATTTCGCCATTAATTTTATAATCTCTTCTTAGATATCTCTGTAATACTTATTGTAAACAATTATTTTTCATAAATCAAATCTGTCATGTCGACAAATATTTTCTATGGTTTCTATGACAACAAGATAAGCATAGAGTTCTTTGTAAAGTATGGACTATATTTTGAAACTGGCTGTACGTAAATCCTAAATTTAAAATAAGATATGCTTTAAAATTTTAAATTGCTTCTAGAGAGTTTTCTTTATGGATAAAAATCCGAAGAAAGGGCAGTGAAGAAACAGCTCTCTAAAAGAGAAGGCAAACTCTCCAAGTGGAAATTAAGAGAAAGAGACCATTCCTACCGGCGTCGCCTCTCTACCTACCGGTAGGTAGAAAGACGGCCGCCTCTCTACCTACCGGGCCGCCTCTCTTATATACCGGGCCGCACCTCTACGACGCGTCGCACCTCTACCTGCCGACGTCGCGCCTCTACTAGCTACCGGCGCCGTGCCTCTACCTACCGGCGCCGCGCCTCTACCTACCGGCGCCACGCCTATACCTACCGGCGCCGCGCCTCTACCTATCGGTGCCGCGCCTCTACCTACGAGCGCCGCATCTTTACCTACGAGCGCCGCATCTTTACCTACCAGCGCCGCATCTCCGCCTGGACGCCGTTCTCTACCTATCAGCACTGCATCTCCGCCAGCATCGGTTTTCTAAATTTATCTTTAATTTTAAGTAGTTGTTAAGTTCTTTTTGTAAATATATAGTCCTATCTTAAACCTTAAACTTTCATTTCACTACAATGTTTACGTTTTTCGCGCGTATCTTGTATGTATGTATGTATTATTCTTTATTACCTGATATCCCACAATCCACTGAACGGATTTATACAATTAAGGCGTCGTTAGATTCGTCTTGATTGCCCAAGTGTTAGATATGTGACGTTTGAAAAAAACAAACATGGCAGCTGTGAGATGTCAAAATAAAGAGGTGTGAAAAAAAATATGTTTTGAATGCTGCAATATGGGGATCAAATTAAAGAGCTCATCTTAAGCATTTCAAAAAGGTATAACATGATTATGACTGTAATACTAAAAAGTTAGTTAGCAACCATTTTATTTTCAATTTTCAATACTTGACAATAGCTGTGATAAAAGTAAGTTGCTACATCGGTTACATCCTGGTTATAGGATGTAACCGATGTACCAACCAACTTTTACAAAAGTATTAAATAAAAACATAAATTATAAAAATAAAAAACCCCGCCTGCACAAAAAAGATAGAAACAAGATCCCCTACATAATTATATAATTTCATGCAGTCGGAGGCACTTTACTGAGTTCATAGAGATTCATCAATGCCTTCTCATAGTCCACGAATGCTAGACACAGGCGCTGATTACACTCTTGAGTCTTTTGTATAATCTGCCGCACTGTGTGGATGTACTCTATGGTGCCGCATCCGCTACGAAATGCAGCCTGTTCCGGTGGTTGGAATTCGTCAAGTCTTCGCGCAAGGCGGTTCGTGATGACTCTTGAGAACAGCTCATAGACGTGGATTAGAAGGGAAATAGGTCGGTAGTTCTTTAGCTGGGTCTTATCTACCTTTTTGAAGAACAAGACGACTACACTTCTACTCTACGCCTCCGGAGTTCTCCCTTCAAACAGGACAGCATTAAAGAGCTTTTGGAGCTCCCTCAGTACGGGTTTACGTCCAGCCTTTAGCAGTTCTATTGTAACGTCATCCTCTTCAGGGGCTTTCCATTTTTCAGCTGTTTAAGAGCCAGCACGATTTCGTCAATGTTGACTTCGGGCAGGTCTTCTGTGTAATGGCGTGTTAGTGTGGCTCTAGGACCCTCATTTTCAGGATCAGGTCGAGATGCATGCGATAGATGCGGATATATAACCGACCATAGAAGCCTTCCACTTCAGAGAGGACTGCCGGCTTCGAAGAAACGACTTCTCCACTTGCTTGCAGCTTGTGTATTAGCTTCGTCAGGTAGCTTCTTCCAAGAGATTGTACGAACACTTTTGAACGCCGGTTCTACTCGATCGCTCTTTAAATCGAGAGTGTTGGAGCGCCGAAGGTCGTGTCGTATAAGCATATTGATCTCTTGGTTTAGACCGCGCTTTTCCGACGAAGTGACGGGTGGATTTTCACGTCGTTCCTTCATTAGTCCTAAAGCCTTTTCCGAAAGCTTTGACTTCCTGCTCTTACGCTGCATTTCACAAAATCTCGTACCTTCTTCCCTGAGTATCCGAACTACATTTACGAGCTTCTGGTTTACGTCTGTTGTGGTTTGCATGGCAGTAAATCGGTTATCCAGGTTTGACTGGAAGTTACGTTTTGAATTGGGATGGTTATACCGCCACCAGTCGGTCGTCATAGCCTCGTTCGTTGTACAGCAGTCAGGTTGACTAGGAGCGAAAGATGGTGATACGCCCCCTTACACCCCCGGTACGGTATCAGTTAAGAAAACGATTTACTTTTGTAAGTAAAGATTCTGCGTCATAAATTAAGGTCATTATTTTGTTTCTTTTGCAAAACATTTTGACTTATTCATCAAGCCGCAGTAATTTGGACAATATTTAAGTACATATAGTTTTTACATTGTAAGTGAATGCTCCTACTATGCTGTGCCCATTGAGGTTGATATATCAGATCTCATGTACTCTTTTTTTAATATTTTAGATCTCTTGCCTTTGTATCAGTCCTCTATTATTGCATATAATATAATGGTGGCAGCACCTTACCTGCTTAATCAGTTTATAAACAAAGAAACACTGTAAACATTGGCAATTTGAAAAGAGTGGCGCGAGTTTTTATTGCCTGTTCTTTTCTACGGCTTTACCTATTATTTTGGTTAAATTGACACTTTGTAGTGGACTGACGTGCGTTTTAATATTAGCATTAATTTTATACATGTTTAATAAATGAGTGACCTAGATTTCTAAACGCTTGCGATTTATAGTGATTATGTAAATGTTAGTATGACAACCGACTAAAACAAATTATGGCTACCAGAGGCGAAGAGTTAAAATTTGTCAGAGGTATACCGATACAAAGTTATGTCTTGCTGGACATGGTTCTTTGCACCCATAGTACCTCCTAAGTAACTACAATCCAAAGGACCGCAAGTAATGATGTTCTAAGAACCCTCCGCCACTGATGGCTACCGTGGAAAGTAGCCTTCGCAGTCCTCCCAACACACCTCAGTCGCAACAGAAGAAAGACCTCACCGTTGAAGCCCTGAGGACCAGCGATATCAAGAATTGGATGTCAACAATAGAACAATGTCTGAATGCGATATGCCAAATTGCTGCAGACGGGAAACTGAACTCTGAACAAAAACTGACGATCAAATCTATTGTGCGGAAGGCCGAAAATGGAGTGTCTCAGATGGCTGCGCACTACCAATCGTTGAAGGAAAAGGCGATTTTGATTCACACTTCTCTAGAAGCTTTAAAGGAAAACCAAGACCTAGCTAGAATGCCTTATTGACTTCAAAAAATCTATCAGGGGAACCATGGAAGTAAACAGCAATAAACCAGTGACTCAACAAGACAAGCCATCCTTTGCGGAAATGGTCAAGACCCATAACAATGATTTTCTGTGCCCTAAAAGCTTGAGCTCAATAAATAAAAAATAAAAAATCTTGTCAAAAATTCAGTGAACACACCAAACCTCTAGTCTCATCTAGTCAATTGAAATTGCACATAAGAGGACTACGTAGGACCAAGAATGGTGGTGTTATTATCAGCACTGAAAACGAAGGACGACATAGAGAAGCTTTGAAAGTCGACATCTAACCAGTTCCGGACTAAAGATGGAAGAGCCACACAAAAGAAGACCTAGGATCACAGTCATCGGGGTTCCAGTTACTTTACGTGACCAGGAAGTATTTGACCTCATATTTGAGCAAAATCTAGCCGACAAAATGCCAAACCTAACGCGTGAGTCGTACATGTCCTCTATGAAGTTGAGCCACAAATCGGGAAAAAAAGACGCACCAACATGCAACTTTGTACTGAAAGTGACAGCATAAGAAAGACCCTTATAAATCAGGATCGTGTCTTCATCAACTGGACGTCCTGCCCAGTTCGGGACTTCACGTTGGTGACTAGATGCTTTAAATTTCATTTCATTTCATTTATTCAAGAACATTTTTTTAATTGTGTTTGAATTTTGTACATGCATACTTAATAGTTACAAATAAAAAATACATCTTACACTATTATAAATTATAACTCTAACATTTCTATAGACAAAAATTGATTAAAATAAGTTAAAAAATAACTAAATACATTATTACACAAAAATAGCACATCTAATTAAATAAGTAATGAAATAAAATTAAAACATTAATTGAATAATTTGAACGATTTAATTGAAATTTATAAATTCGTCTACTGAATAGAAACATTTTTCTAATAGGAAGTCTTTTAGTCTTTTTCTAAAAATTTGTGTGTTGTAAATTTAATTTTTTAAGGCAATAGGTAAAGAATTAAATAATTTTACGGCTTGCACTGTGTTTGACAATATCCAGTTTAGGATTTATTTTGTATTTTAAGTGTTTTGTCCGTGAGCTTTCTCTTAGCTGTTTTTCAATTTTAGTCTCATAGTTGCTAATGTATTTAGCCAAATCACTCAGGACTGTCAATATATATAGGCTCGGTACCGTCAGAACTGAAAGATTTTTGAAATGTTCCCGGCATGACTTCCATTGAGGAATGCGTACAATTATCCTGATTGCCCTCTTCTGTAAAACAAAAGCTCTGTATGTATTATATCTAAAACTATTACCCCAGAGTTGGATGCTGTATCTTAATCTCGACTCCACCAAGGCGTAATAAACTATTTTCAAATTGTCAACACTAACTTCGTCACGTAAACTCCTAAGTGCATAGCAAGCAGATGATATTGATGCGTCGATAGCTTTTAGTTCAGTTTTCCAATTAAGCAAGGAGTCTATGTGAACACCCAGAAACTTAACCGAATTAACTAATTCTATTTTATCTCCATTTGATACTATGTCTAGATTAAAATTATTCCTGGAAGTAGATTTAAATAAGATAACGTTTGTTTTTTTTGTATTTACTTTAAGTTCATTAGTCTGAAACCAATTTTGAAAAATCTTAAGTGTTGTATTTATTTTAGTATTTAACACTTGCATACTATTTGCGCTTAATACAGCGTTTGTGTCATCAGCAAAAACAATAACATTAATATCGGGCTGCGATTTACTTATATAATTTACTAGCTGACCCGGCGAACTTCGTACCGCCTTAGCGGTACCTATTCAGTTTGAACTGGAATCTATAATATCTATACTAATATTATAAAGCAGAAAAGTTTGTTTGTTTGATTGTTTGATTGTTTGTTTGTTTGTTTGTTTGTTTGTTTAAACGCGCTAATCTCAGGATCTACTGGTCCGATTTGAAAAATTCTTTTTTTGTTGGATAGCCTATTTATCGAGGAAGGCTATAGGCTATATAACATCGCGCTACGACTAATAGGAGCGGAGAAGCGACGAGAAATGTTTCAAAAACGGGGAGAAATTACGCATACGAAGTTGCGCGGGACAGCTAGTCCTCCATATAAAAATGAATACCTATTTTCCTGGTCTCGTCATACCTGAGAAGGACTTTACTAATTTTAGCGCGGTTATGGATGTGTGACAGATTACCACATATTTTTTTGTTTTAAATTGAATGACGTTGACATTCGTAACGCGCTTTTTTTAAAATATGCAAAATTAAATGTATATTTTTCAATCTTTCTGAGAGATTTTCTTAATATTTTTTTCCGTAAGAACCTTGTACAGAGTATTAGAAAACTACAAAAAAAAAAATCAGCCAAATCGGTCAAGCCGTTTTCATGCTATGTCGTGACAACGGAAAACGGGTTTCATTTTTATACAGGGTGTAACAGAAAGGTGTGGTCATATTCAAGGGTCGTCACATACACATGATAAATAGCGTGTGTACCTAATCTTATCAAAATTTAAGAACCTTAAAATTTTACGTCATTTTTAATCAGTCCATAAATTGTTATGCAAAATATCGCCACGAATAATGCTACATCACTAACCAATCATTCAAGATTTTCATCGTAGTATAGTAGTAGTAGAGAGTTCAATTATGTTGGATGACCCTGCACAATGATCTCTTATGTATCACTAGGGCTTCCATTACGTAATTACGTAATTACGCAATTACGTAATTACGAACTTATTTTAAAGTATTTTTAATTCCGTAACTGAAGATGTCAATTCCGTACTTACGTAATTATTGGTATAATAAATTAATCAAAATAGTCAACCAATAAAAAAAGGATTATACATACCAGTTATAATGTGGCAACACTACGTTATAACTACTTCGAAACTATACAAACAGGGGATTCCCCGCAGTTTATTTTATCGTTTGTTAAATCTTTCAAAAAATTGTTCTAAGACGTACAGAATAGAGTTCAAATATATTAACTTGGCGAGTCGGTAGGGCCGGGGAGTCCCTGGCGAAAAGCCCCTACGACCACGGGGAACTACTATGCTCTTCACTTTCTTAGCTAAAATGAAAGTGTAGTTTCATTGCTCAATTGTCGGTTATTCAGTTCACATCGCTAGATTCTCACAGTTGAAATTTGATCAAATTACCTAATTAAAAGTTGGTGCTAAATGCGTGCTAACAATTTATAGCAGTTGTATCTTTATCGTGAGTGACTTTGAAGGTGTGGATTATCTCTTGAAAGATGTAAGTACTTAAACCAAAGCCTTAATAAGTCTATTTAGTATTAAAAGGGCATTAAAAACCTCGTAGAGCATGCATAGTTCATACAAAATAATTTGTAAATCAAACATTTTCTTAAGGTGTATTTATTCCGATTAGATTATAGAATATCTAGGTTCCCAAATACATATTAATTAAGAACACTGATTAAAACATAAAATACCTATAAGAAAAATAAGTTATTTATCAAAAAAATTAAATGATATAGCTCGTCTTTAAATCAGGAATGAATGAACTAAGCATGCTCTGTCGTTTGGCTATAAAATACGTAATACGTTTGACGACACGGTTGGCGTAATGGCTGAGTGATCGACTGTTGCGCAGCGTATCGCGGGTTTGATCCCCGCACGAAACAAATACATATTTGTATGATCTGGAAGTAGTTGTTCCGGATCTGGGTGTTTGTGTGTTTCTGTGTTTGTAAACGTAATTATAAAAATAAAAATAAAGTATATTTGTAATGAGTGGGCAACTATGTTTAACAATATCATGATTATTAACCTAACTTCCTTTTATTTTTTTTCAGGTCTTCTTCAAATAAGACTGTATATAAAGAGTTTTTGAACAAACGCAACCAAAGCTCTATCTGGGAACATTTCTTGAGAGCTGATAATGGACAAAGTGTTGAATGTAAACATTGCAAAAAAATATTGAAAACTCCTGGTGGCGCAACTGGAGCGTTACACACTCACATGCGTGCCAAGCATATGGGAGAGATGCCGCAAGAACAGGAGTCGCAAAGGCCGAGTACATCAACGTCTAATAGTGGTCTAATTCAAACACGAAAACGTACGAATGAACCTTCACAAAAGAAAATTAAACTCACTGATTATTTTTCAAATATGGAAGTTCGAGTGACCAGAATGGCTGCATTGGATGGGATACCATTGAGCACATTTTGTACTTCAGAAGATCTGAGATACCTTTTTAAAAACTCTGGCTACGATGTGCCAAAATCTTCTACAACTATAACACAGATAATTCTAAAACAGAGTTATAACACAAAAAACAAATTGAAAAATGAATTGAAAATTATGAAGTCTGAAAATAAAAGATTTACAATCACTTTTGATGAGTGGACGTCTACCCGTAATAAAAGGTATATGAATATAAATATCCACAATAAAGACTTTGATATGGCCAAATATAAAAATTTGGGACTTGTACGGATACAGGGATCAATGCCAGCTGAAGTAGGCACTCAATTATTACAGCAGCATTTGAGTGACTTCGGTTTAAGTCTGGAAGACGACATAATTGCTTTCACAACAGATGGAGCAAGTGTAATGGTCAAAATGGGCAGAAATTTTGACGGCCACCACCAATTGTGTTTGGCTCATGGAATACAATTAGCAGTCCTGGAAGTTTTATATAAAACACAAAAATCTCCAGTACCTGAAGTGCAGGAGGATGTCTCAAATACCGGCGCTGAAGAAGCAGAGGAAATTGAAGAAGATGAGGGTGCGTTTATTGTAGAATCTGCCAGAGTTCCAGAATCGGAGTTTTTATACAAAGGTACTATAAAAAAATTAAGAGATCTAATACAATCTTTTAAAAACTCCCCATTGAAAAACGACTTGTTGCAAAAGTACATTTTAGAAGAACATGGTAAAAATATTGACCTGATACTAGACTGTAAAACGCGCTGGAATAGTTTGTCGGATATGGTAGGCCGATTTCTCAAATTAAAATCATGCGTTTTTAAGGCGTTATTAGATTTGAAATCAAATGTACAATTTACAGACGAAGAGATCCAAGACTTTCACGACATTCATTACAGCTTGGATGTAATAAAAACTACAGTTTTGTCATTATGTCGCCGTGATTCAAACTTATTGACGGCCGACGCTGCGCTTCGATTTATGCTAGAGAAACTTGATCTTCAGCCCAACGATCTCAGTGGAAAACTAGCCACATCTCTTAGAAAGAGAATAAAGGAAAGGCGAACTAACGTATTCGGTGTTTTGCAATATTTGCATTTGCAGGAATTTTTTAAAACTGCTGCCACAGAATATTTCACGAAACCTTCGTCGGATGATATACGAATGTATATAGTGGAACTGTTCGAACGGTTGAAATATAATTCTACAGAAAAATGTACAAATTCACAACCACAACCGAGTGCATCGGACGCAATAGCCACCAGTGACGATGATGACGAGGAGTTGACAATCGCACAACAGTTAGAGAAAGAAATAAACAAAGTTACTATAAATAAACCAATTTCAACAGTAAACACAGATCTCCATTCCATTATTAGGGTGGAAATGTGCATTTACGACAGCGCTGGCGGCGGTCGCGAAGTTTTTTTGACTGCAGCGTATAATTATTTGCTTTCGATAACGCCTACAAGTGTTGAAGCCGAGCGAGCCTTTTCATCCGCCGGATATTTTTGTAGTAAATTAAGATGTTCCTTGAGTGACAAAACCTTAAATGCCTTGTCATTTATGAGAGCACACTTCCAGGAAGAAAAATTATATTCGGGACGAAACAAAATGGTTTAACTTAAACGATGTACATACGAATACGATGGTAAGTTCTTGAATAAATATTTTTTGTTTAAATATTGTGTTCATTTTGATAATTCCTTGAATTTGAGATAGTAAAAGATAATTGTAAAAATTGTAGATCTACAATATTTACAAAAATTCATAGTCGATTAAAAAAAAATAGGAAAAATGACGTAATTACGTAATTACGGAATTGGAGAAAAAAGTTGCGTAATTAGTTACGTAATTGACATTTCCGTAATTTTGGAAGCCCTAGTATCACTGCGCGCCTGGTACCCGTCACGCGTCGAACATACGGACGTCCGCGCGTCCGTAAACCAAAGAAACAAAGGCAAACAGATGAATACCAACTAACTACTAACCTCTGTACGTTTTCCGTCGCCACCGGCTTTCACGACGACCACATCGAACGGACAAATGTTAATCACCATCTCACTGTTGTTGGTACCTACTTTGTTATCACATCTGGTGGACGATCATTTGAATGCACTTCACGGTACAAAATAACGTACTAGGTAACTACGTTCGACTTTTACATCCCTACATTTTTGATATTAATGTTTTTAGGGTTCGGGGAAGTACCTACCTACCGTTTTTGAAACTTCAATAAGAATGAGATTTAGGTATTTACATACTTTAAGTTACGAATACACAGTATCACAAATCACAACACATCAATTTAGCACTAACTTCAACGCGCACTTGTTTGTTCGAATTGATAATACCTACATAATGAAAATAGGCGCGAAACTCGGTGACGCTTCCCCGCATTCCTGGCACCACTACATAACTAAATCGGTACCTACCTATCGGTCAACAAAAAATATTTGTTGCGTTCGCCGAAAGTGGTAAGTACCTACGGGTTACGGGTCATGCATTACGGGCCACCGTTGGATCCCTTAAGGTACGTTTTGTCCAGGACCGAGCAGACTGTTTCTATCAACTTACTTGGTACCTAACCTACATCACGTAGATTACGATCGCGTCATATGCAATTGATACACAATTTCGAAATTATTCACTGTTACTAACTTAAAACAAAATTTCTTTATCAATTTCACATCACTTCCACAAAGAAAGACAAACAAAAACCAAGAAACGAAATAGATCGAACCGCTTTGGGCTCCGCGTCGAAAGCACTGACGGACAGTGACGGAATAATTATGCAACACCAAGAATGAAACAAAGAAATGAAAGTGCCTAAAAACTTAAAACTACTAAAATTACAAGAAAATGTATGTAAATTATCATAGAAAAGTTTTAATTTAATTAATGGCAATATCAAATTATTTTATGAATCATAATAACAACAAAAGAGTATTAAAAACTCATTTTGAAATTACAATGACTTCCGAATATTTCTGCCGAGCTTCCGGTCAAATACCGAATTATTTATTGCACACGTTTTGTATAAGACGCCACGGCCTTGAAATGTTGGTGTCTCTGTCTAACTAGGTAATAAAACCAATAATCGGTCAGTTTGAGTTTGAGGCACTGATATTTGTTTTGAATAATTATTTTGTTTGGAAAGCTAATTTCCATGCATTTGAAGTTTTTGAAAAAATCTTTACGTGTTTAATGCAATAAGTTGTAATGCGTTAATAACGCGGGACTTCGCCATGAGTGTTCGAAGTTGAGCCGTGAGTTTACAATTTATTTTTGTTGCAAATCAACTGTTCACCTGAATGTCTGTGTGTTTGTCAATTACTTTTCAACACAAAATAATGAATATCGATTTAGATTGTAGATTGTTTTATTGTTTGTGGTATTATTTAAACTATTAAAAAACTACCTTAACACCTCAATGATTTTAATCCTACAATGAAATAAATTGTTGGATTTTGTGAAATTATGTAATTCTTTTAACGATTTCATGTAAATAGATTTAAAAAGTGTTCTCTGACAATAAAAAAAGACCAAAACGATGATTCATGTGAGTATAACATTTTAGAAATCGGTCACCCATCTTTGCACCAACTGTGGTAAGGTTGCTTAACTTACGCGAACATTATATCATAATAGAAGTTGGTTCAACTTTGAGGTACACCGACAAGTTACTATAAAGCCGCGTATCGACTATGCGCTCCTGGAGCGCGCGCCATGAACGACCGCGCCGAGAGTGCGTTCCGCGGAACGCGTTCTAAATTTTTAAAGTATATCAACTAAGCGCTCCTGGCGCGCGTGGCAACTGTTCCAGTGTGCGACCATTCATCATGGAAACCAGTCGTGTACGAGCAGCAGCCGCTTTTATAATTATTCACAGTATCATAAAGAAGAAAAAGGAGAAACGAAAAGTGCGTTGGTGGATGAAAGAGCTGTACCGAAAAAGAATGCAGTACGGAGTGACACTTATCAGAGATATGCAGTTCGAAGTGGTAGAAGACACAATAAAAAACTTCACAAGAATGTCAACAGAAGATTTCTATTACTTGAGAAACTTGATAGAGCCAAAGGTGGAAAAAATTGACACCCGCTTTCGCGAAGCTATTACGGTGACTGAAAGACTTGCTATAACTTTAAGATTTCTTGCTACTGGAGACTCGTATACTAGCTTGCAGTACCTGTTTAGAGTTTCAAAGCAGTCTATATCTAGGATAGTCCCTGAAGTTTGTGATGCTATCAGTGAGGTTTTAAAAGATTGGGTAAAGGTAAGTAAAACACAATTTTATATTAATTTGTATTATAGTTCTTAATTAAGTATTATAATAATTATTTAACTTTATAAATTTAATTATCTTGAGTTGACGTACTGGCCAAAGAATCATTGTTTGAATTTGAGAGATTTTGAGGTTCTTGTGGTGTGCTATACCCATAATGTTGACTGTATCTGCCTAAATCGGCTTCAAAAATAATATTATTTATTGCCTGTTTGACATATATTAGAGTATGGCTGTCATACTTTCTCAATTCATTTGCAATATGCTGGCCGTAACTGAAATATGAATCAGTAGCTTGAGACGTTTCCGTTAATATTTTAAACGCTTCTGTCAACATTTTATCGTCGTCATCTTCATGCTTCCTTTTCTTCGAGGTCTTTTTTGTAGTTTTTTGAACAGTATCATTACATTGTTCTTGGGTATTACACACTTCTGAATTTTTTCGGGAAGACTCGCCTTCATTTTGTAATGTAGAGGCCTGAAATATGAATGTGCATTTAATTTTAATTGTATTTTATAACTATTTGTAATTTTACAGATTCCCACTACCGAGAAAGAATGGTTGGAAATTGCTCAAGAATTTCAAGAAAAATGGGATTTTCCTCATGCTATAGGTGCCATGGATGGAAAACACGTAATGATACAAGCACCTGGTAACAGCGGCACGTAATATTATAACTACAAACACTTTTTTAGTATTGTACTGTTCGCTCTCGTAGATGCGGACTACTGTTTTAGATACGTTGACATTGGTTCTCAGGGGAGACTTTCGGACGGGGGGATCTTTAAACGCACTTCATTATACAAAAGACTCGAAGAAAAGTCCATGAAAATACCTCTGTCATCGATACTTCAAGTACCATATACCCTCAAAGTTCCATACGTTATTCTGGCAGACAAAGCATTTGCACTAAACGAATACACAATGAAACCGTTCCAAGGGGAGCCAGAGAGGGGATCTCTAGAAAGAATATTTAACTATCGGCTATCAAGAGGGCGTAGAGTAGTGGAAAATGCTTTCGGAATTGCAAGCTCGGTTTTTAGGGTTTTAAGGAAACCTATGTTATTATCACCCAGTAAAGCTACAAAAGTAGTTTTAGCTGTTATACATTTGCACAATTTTTTGCGAAAGAAGTCTAGCCAGAATTACACACCACATGGATCTTTAGATACGGAAACAGAAACTGGAATCACACCAGGTAGTTGGCGAAATGAGGGTGAACATTCATCATTTCTCCCTCTCACTCATGCGCCACGTAGAAGTGGGAATGATGCAAAGGAAATACGTTTACATCTCGCTCAACATTTTGCAACCAATGGAGCAATACCTTGGCAAAATCGATATTAAAAATTAGTAGTAACATTATTTACCTGCGTATCGCTTGACTCATTATTCCCACTGTCTTGCAAAGTGTCTGTTGTAATTGTAATGTTTGGTGCACACTTGTCTTGCATGAAGTTGAAGTCTTCAAATCCAAACCATTTTGAAACGTAAATACTGTCCCGACCTGTCAACAATCAACAAATAAATTTTAAATGTAAAGATGTGAATTTTTATTTAACAATCATCATTAAACAAAGTTTAGTTAGTCCTAGTTTAGTTAATTTCTCCGAAAAGTTACCATGCAAATACAATATGTTAATCTTTATATAAAATAATTACCAGAGCCAGTGATTTCACTTTTAGATATTCTCCACTTTTCTCTTCTGTACGATGATAGAAGTACAGTCATTTTTTTCTTTAGCTCCGGCATAGGTACTCCCATTTCATGACTAATTTCTCTCCAAGCATCTTCTCTTAGCGACTTATTGTGATACGATTTACTTTTACTATTCCATAGCACATCTTTTGTACCATACAATTGTATTAACTTACGGCAACTTTGGTTATCCATAATAGGAGCGCAACAAACACAAAAAAATACAACGCGTCCGTCTCAATTGGCGCGCGCGCCGCGACTGATGCGCGGTAAAAAACCGACACCCGTTCGGAACGGACCGCTCCGCGTTCGAGCGCTCCAACGAACACATTGGCGCGCGTTCCAAGTGGTATCCATTTTGCGCGGCTGGAGCGCGCGCCAATGTTCGTTCTCTTGGAGCGCATAGTCGATACGCAGCTTAAGAATAACAAATTCGTATAATGTAAACAGTGTGTCGTCGCCGACTAGGGTCAGTAGGTACCTTTGTTTATTTGTGATGTATTACCTACCTACCGTACCCTGGAAGACGGGGAATTTGGGAAGAAAGTTCGAAATTATGGTGTGAGCGGTGATGTTCAAGTTACAAATAATGTACGGTTTAATGCTGCCTGAATTCGTTACCTTGTCAACAAAATCAATGAAAATATTTAAATGACTTAAGTATCATATTTTATTACGTAGGTAATTTAAAGTGTCCTATTTAAAGCAATAGATGGGCGTCAGGCGTCATACCTGTTGTTCCCAAGTACTCCTCACAATGTCTGTTACCTTGGTACTCCGAACATTGGTTTTCGGATTACCTACGTATAGTGTTTCTGTGTGTGTGTCTACATTTGTGTGAGTGTGTAGGTATACACACACTCACACAAATGTAGTCGACCAGATAGATTAATGTGTGACAGAGATAAATAATTTTTATTAATGAAAACTGCATTTATTTTACTCTTCGTCCATAAACAATGATAAAGAACGAGAGGCAAGCTACGGAAGAGTGAAACAAGATACCAAAGGACGAATGAGAGTTAAAATGATAGAACGAGACTAGCTTGTCTCACTCACACATCATCACTTGTTTCATCTTTGCAGGAACAAAAGAGTGAAACAAAATGAAAGTGGGTGGTGATTTAAGGTCAAACCTGAAGTTCATTGCAGTTCATTGGAAACAGCTGATTATCTGTTAGTGTTGGGTACCTATCGGTAAAGTCGTATTTTCAGTATGTCGGTGTTACGCACTCGATAAGAAAGAAAATTCTTTATCTCAGTCATACTAATAAAATCAGAATTGGTACCCCCGCAGATGTTATACTTATACCTAACACTGTTCATTGCTAAAATATGACCACACCTTTCTGTTACACCCTGTATATATAGATTAAGTCGTTAGTAAAAATTATAAATAAGATAGGGCCTAATATTGATCCTTGCGGGACACCTCTAGTAACTGTCATCATTTCTGATTTTATTACTTGTAGACAGTTATTTTCGTCCTTATGTCTTACTTCTACGTAAATCTTTCTGTTGTTTAGATATGATCGAAACAGCTCCAGAGGCTTTCCTCGTATCCCGTAATGTTCCAATTTCATTAAAAGTATATCATGATTAACAGTATCAAACGCGGAGCTGAGATCAAGAAAGACACCAGCTACTTTCATTTTATTATGAATACCTTGAACTACATCATTAACCAAAGTATTTATTGCATCTACAGCACCTATTCTTTTCTGGTAACCAAATTGTCTGTTATTTATGATTCGGTTAGCGTTTAGATGACTAACAAGACGGATCTTTATAAGCTTCTCAAAAATTTTGGAAAGCACAGGCAGCACTGAAATTGGTCTGTAATTATTTGCATCTGTTAGCGAACCTTTTTTATGTAACGGAACGACTTTCCCTATCTTGAGTTGTTCAGAAAAAATACACGCCTCTATACAGTTGTTATAGAAACACGAAAGAGGTTCAGCTAATATTTTGACATGCTCTTTTACCACTGATATTTGAATTTCATCGTATCCACTAGAACTTTTACATGCCATTGCTTTAACAACTTTTGTTATTTCATCGGATGTTATTTGTGAAAAATATAAAATGTCTTGAACTTTTTCAGTAGTCTTCTGTAAGTTTATCTGTGCCTGCGTTATTTTGTGACGTAAATCCGAAAGCTGTTCATTATTTTTAAAGTTAAAATTATCTGCAAACGCATTAGCCACATCCCTCGGCTCGCTTATGAACTTTCCGTTACCCGACAAAACTACTTTACTCATATTTTTTTCTTTAGTCTTATTTCTGTGGCGATTCACAACCTGCCAAATTTCTTTGCTAACATTTTTAGCTTTACTTAACTGTCTTGAAACGTCATTTCTTTTAGCGTTTTTAATTATTCGCCTGTAAAGTCTGATATAATTATTTTTATAACATAAAATACTACCATGACAAGAACTTCTATTAATGCTACATAAAAATCGTTTCATTTTACTTGCAACCTTTATACCTTTAGTAGTCCATTTTATTCCAGTACTATTTCTATTAAGATTAATTCTAAGGTTCCGTTTATTGAAACTGCGCTGAAATACCTCAGTAAACTTACGAAGAAAGGTGTTTATACCCATAGTAGTCCATTTTTTTTTGTAATATAAGTTGTTTAAAAATGTCATGGTTTTTTATTGTCAACATTCGTTTCTCAATTATTATGAACGCGTTATCATTTCTTGATGGTTTATTTTTGACATATTGAAGAGATAAATTACAAAAAAGACCCCCATGTCCATCTCCTAAGCCATTATGATCTACGCTTATATTCTCTATATATTGATCATCTTAATTCGTTAAAAAATTGTCAATGCAAGATTGTGAATTATTACGAACAAAAGTAACATTCTTCACATTATAACAGCGCAATAGACTTAAGAATTCTGTGCACTTTTTATTATCCGAGTGACAAACAAAATGAACACGCAACACGAAATTTCAACAATATGGACACGCAGCTTGAGCTTGTCGCGAAGCACGTGTGGACAGTGCGGTGAACTAGGTCGCCAGGTAATTAAGTGCAAGATTGTGAATTATTACGAACAAAAGTAACATTCTTCACATTATAACAGCGCAATAGACTTAAGAATTCTGTGCACTTTTTATTATCCGAGTGACAAACAAAATGAACACGCAACACGAAATTTCAACAATATGGACACGCAGCTTGAGCTTGTCGCGAAGCACGTGTGGACAGTGCGGTGAACTAGGTCACCAGGTAATTAAGTGCACTAAGAAAACTGACTCACCAAAATATGCAACATGTGCACGCTTCAAAAAACCGAGCGATCACAAAAAAGGGGACTCACAATGTCCGGCGAATAAAGTTGCTGAATCGAGAAATATAAATAGCACAGATTATAATGAGGACACCTAAAAGCGTCATAATATTACACAAACATTGTAAATTATTCTAAATTATATTTTATTTGTTACCTACCTATACATATTTTACTTGATAAATATTGTTAAAAATTATAGTTCACTACAGGTGCCCTTAATGCCTGTGGCATAAGTTTACCCTAGTACAGGCACCCTGTTATTATTCCTATATATGATATGTTTTATAAACTAAATATAATATACATTTGTAATTATTAAAATTTAATATGTTTATAAACATATTGAATTTTAATAATTACAAAATGTATTATGGCAATCAGACAACTGTCTGATTGCCTTATTACATGCTCTGCCTAGTTGGGGATCAGATGACCATGTGTGTTCTACCAAAATATTATTATTAGACGTTATTAAGTATCTCAGCAGATTAAGCAGACTAATTTTATGTATATGTTATTTTTTTGTAAAGTTATTATGAATAAATTTATTATTATTATTTGCGAACAGGCATTACATAATAATGTAGAATCGACTTTTCACAAGAGTAGTATTTTGCTTCCTAAGTAAATAACGTTTTTTTTATTATTATTACCACCAATAATAATAGCTTGAAATTTTAATGGATCGACTAAGAGTCCAAAATATTTAGTCCTAGAACTGATTTCCTTATATCTCATCATTGATAGCAGTTTCAACACCAGCTATACCTTTTGCTTTAAAGTAACGATATAGCAAGTCGTCTGTGTAAAGATAGTAACTTGAAGTGAGGACCTTTTTTTTTTTAATAATAATATTTGTTTATTTTCTTCTCTCACACAAAAAATAGTTTACAGATGTTTCGAACAAGCTTCAATAGATTCAGATTCAATTGGAGTGTATCTGTGTGAGAGACTGGTATCTGTACTAGTAGACCTGTATGACAGATTACCAGCCTCTCCTGATATGAAGGTGTTTGGTGTCATCTGTTTGATATAGAATGTGTTGAAATTAACTGAGTTGAATCCAATAACACCATAATGGTAAGGTGTTTGTTTTCCATGGCCAGCCTTATGTCATCGGTAATTTTAACAACAGTTACAGTGCTATGGCCATGGCCTTGACGTAAACCAGACTGAAATAAGCTTAACAGACTGTTAGAGAAGAGATAGTAAGACAGTTGATTCTGTAAAATACTTTTAAGGACCTTAAACATTATGGGTAGAAATGGGACGGAAAAGAAGGATAACTTACTTTGGGCGAGGGATATGAGCCTCCTTCCATGATGTTGGAATAGAGTTTGTGTAAAGAGAATAATTAATAATGTGGGTAATAATAGGAGTGATATATTCTAAGATGGGAAGAAGCATTTGCAGTTGAAGACCATCATCGCCTACTACTTCTGAAACTGAGTGAAAAGAGAAAGAAGCACTTGTCGGCAACGGAAGACTAGAGAGATAGTTTAGCGTAGAGGACGTATTATTAAGAATGGTAGTCGGAGAGCTAGAAAAATGTTAATTATGTGCATCAACGTCGCGTGAGCTTTGACGGATACCAAGGGATTTGAAAAATTGCTATACATATCAACCCATAAGATGGCCCACTGCTGGGCACGGGTCTCCCCAGTAGAACCTACTAGTATGTAGATCCTGGGGGTAATTGCCATAATCGCCACGCTTGGCGAGCGGGTTGGCGATCGCAGTAAGGCTTTAAGTACGCAGAGGACGCTGCTGCCCGTCCTCCGGGGTGAAATCCCTTAGTCGCCTTGACGACACCCACGGGTAGAGATGGGGTGGTACTATTCTTAAGCCGGCACCACACGGCATTTGCCGCGGCCACAAGATTTGAAAAATTGCTATACTGGTTTTGTATTGAGTCATGAATCGCATTATATATCTTTGCATTTTTACACATACGACTGCACCTGCTACGTAGTTCTTTATAAAGCAACCAATTTTCGTTTTACAGGTAGTTACAGTAAAGACTATATCACGTGAATTCAACGCTAGAGGCGCTAGTGTAGCGTGAGGTCTCTTAAATGTTATCTAGACTTACTTTATTTAAGGGGGAGTGGGCACTTACCATACGCTAAGGGGGATGACAATTCATAACAACAGTTTATTTATATGCAGTTTTTTTATGACAGAAATGATAAGTGAAACTATGTTTTGGGTTTTGAAACATTCATAATTTAATAATAAATTAAGTATAATAAATAGGTTCATATTTTGCACTCTTTTTAAAACACAATATCACAGTCATACAATATAACTAAGAAGTAATAGAAGATGTACTAAAGTGTTTAGGATACTCTTTATAACATCATATATCTGCCAGAAAAGGTCCATTTAAAATATTAAGCTATTTCAAAGATTAGCCGGAACAATCAGAGAGACAAAATGTAATAAATAATAGTTATTATCGGTTTAGGTACAGTGTTAACATTCATAAACATTTAGAACAATGTAGTTATTTTTACATTACAAACAACACTTTTTTTTTTTTTTAGTTTTATATATCTTACTATTTCTGCAGCTACATGAATCATGATTCAATTCTAAACACTTACTTATTATTTAATAGACACTACTACTTGCTACTAGTAAAATTTTAAACTATTGACATATTACTTATTTATATAGAGAGTCATGCAGATAATGTTATTACTGTATAATTATAAATATAATTCGTAAAGTTACTACTACAGTACAAAGTACGACAGATGAAGTGCCCACATATTTAATATGATAATGTTAATTAACATTTTATAGCCATCTACAAGGGGTTGCCATCCCTGGCAACCATAACAAGACAAGAAGCGTAAAAACCCTGGGTTTTGGAGCTTAAAACCCGGACAACTCAACACTTTTTTTCATTCGAGACGCAGCTCGTGAGCTATGCTGATGCCAGTCGGCAGCTTCCCATGGCTAAAAAAAAATCTAAGTACCCGGAATGCAAACGAGACCCCACCCGGACGCTCCCCGGATACGTTTTAAACTAGGACCAATCCGGGGAAACCCGGACGGATGGCAAACTCCACAGAATGAGATTACCATAAAAACCGCTGAATACATTTACATCAAAGATAGTTTTCTATTAATTTATAGTATAAGTAAACATTCATAAACATTTACAAAAAGGTATTAAAGACAAATTTTTGTAACTATGAATTAGAAGTACAACATTATATATTTTACTATTTCATCAGCTACTGACAAAATACTAAACACATATTAGTAAAATTAACTATTGACATATGTTTAATTTTTAATTAAAAAGCTGCTTTCATTTTAAATGGCAACAATTGAGATAAAACGTATTTTTTTTTTGTAGTGATTACTTTCTCTGTGGTCGACAAGACCAAGACAATCCTGCCAATGTCAGATGTGCGATAGAAGTACGTGCTATTTAAATACCTACCTAGTTTTAGTGAAAGTTACTTTTCGAATACCTACCAAAAATCGCATTCAAATTTGTAAATCTATTTAGGCGCTACAATGTCATAAAGATACACAGGTACATATATATTTGGGACCGTACACATAAATAACGTAACGCATTTAGGCGGGGGAGCGGGGTGGGTCTTAATTTATTTTTATTATATTTCTATGTTCCGTCACAGGGTCAGGAGGGTCTTAAAAGACGTAATCAAATGCAAATTTGTTTCATTATGTTACTATGAAAGTAATTCAAATCAATTTGCTACACGAATCCAACTGACAGAAGTAGGTATTCAGTAACCTTTTACTTTGATTTTTCCGATAATATTTTTGCCTTATAGCCAAATTATGTATGGTAGTTAAGAAATACAAAATAACTGCCAAATCGTTTAACAAAGACAAGAATTTAATAATCTGCAAGCTGCATTTATCAAACCAAAACTTTGGCATTATGGCAAGTGGCAAAAACAGTACTATACATAACATAAATAAAAATGATAACATTCTCAAAACTCGACACTTTTTCTTACCAATCGTACTGACTATATTAGTTTTCAACATTGAAAATAGTAATATTATGTAAAGAATCCCAGTAAATACCAGAGGTAACATTATACAATTTTCTTTCCCGAATATGATAAAACTGCCTAGTGCTGGTACTAAAGCAGGCATAATAAAATATGTAACTAAACAAATATAAAAAAGCATACCCCAACCCCACAAATTTGTCTTTAAATATTGCCTTACAATGTGGTGGTTGTAAATTTCCATTTGCCGATCAGCAGTTAATCCAAAGTAGATGTTAAAGCCTTCTGCTATAAGTATAACTGCTATTACAGTAACTGGATGGATAAACTTATCTGCAACACATTGAATGTTAATGTTTCTTATTAAGGCAATCATGATGTTGTTGACAATGACATTGATGAAAAGGTAATTGTTGAATGATCTGAAGTCTGTTTTTCTATTCCACGATATAAGACTGAAGATGAATGTAGACACAGGCAGTAGAGCAATGCCCATAAAGTCAACGTAATCAGAGGGAGATAGCAGGGAGTATGCTTCGCCTCTTTTAGTAAGGTTTAGTTCATGTATCATGATGTCCAAGTTCATAATGTTGTATGCAGTGACAGAAATGTACGCTAAATACTTTCACTACCTTAGTCTTCAACTGGATGTAGCAGCTGACACACTGAAACAATTAAAAAATAAATATGAATATCACAATTTTCCACACACACACATGAGTCTTCAATCTTTTTAAATTCGTAATTATAACGTTTTTTTGATAGTTAACGTTATTACACAGATAAAAGAGAAATATTGGAAAGGTAACAGGTGGGTGTTTAGATGTATATAAACCTAAGCAAAAAAATATAAAAAAATTACATCGTAATTGCTATTCAATGGATCAATGCGTCGTAGGTATACTTTTACAAGACTGTGAGAGGATTTAGTACCAGTAAGTGCCTAAAAAAGCTAACTACGCAATAGGAATCAATCCCAAGGTTAAAGGGAGGAATTATAAATATTGTGGATGGGGTCTGTATCAGTGACACGTTTGATTTGTTATGGTCTATATTTGCAATAATTATGTACTTACCAATATGATAGATCGAAAATACACACAGCACACGAAGCAATACAGCACAGACAAGGACCACAGGAAGCCACTAATGTCAAAGTTTACTGCGTAGTAATATATTTTGCACCTGCGCTGTGCTTCGATTGAAAGTGGGAAGGGTTGTCTCAATGTAATGCGTGGTTTACACGTAATAAGTGATTTTAAGTCGTCAACAAAATTTTAAGTGACATTATTGTTAAGTAACTGTTTACACGTGTGAAGCTTATCCTTACTCTTTAGTTCATAAAATCATAATGGACGACCAATCGGGTGTTAAAGTTCTAAATTCAGTAATCAACACAAATATTTTATAGATAAAGGATAATAAACTTAAAAACTAGTGGACCGATTTAGAAAATTCTTTCAGCATTAGAAAGCTACATCATCGGGGAACTATACATTAGTGTCAAAAAAAGTAGAGATCGTTACGAAACCTACATTAATGTAAGTCAAGGTATAAAAAACTACGATTGACACCCGTGCGAAGCCGGGGCAGGCAGCTAGTTAGATATTTACATTATGAAATTATTGATATAGTAAAATATTAAATTGCCATTTACCTAGCCATTGCCTAGTAACTAGATGACTTAGGTTTTATTAAACGACTAGCTAGATCGATTTATCGCCCCCTGCCTACTAAATTTCATGAAATCGCTGGAGCCGTTGCCGAGATTCAGATTATTTAAATAGGTATATATTTATAATCTGTATATATATACTTACAAGTATTTCTCGTTTATAGGTATAAGATTAGCCATTATATCTATTTTGTTTTTCAAAACCTTTCGAAAACAATCAAATTATTTAAACATAGGCAAAATCTACAACACTAAATTATTTGTTCCTGTCCAAACAAGAACTAAATGTTAATATTTCCCGCTCGTCGCCCCCGCGCGCAGAGCGGGAGGGTGGTAACCAAAATTGAAGTCCAGAGCCAGGAATCGAACCCGAAACTTCCGTAGCCAAACCGGGGCCACAAGCGAACCACCTATCTGGACTATGTTACTGGCCCTTAAATTTTTCTATCCCTTGATGCTCGCTAGTTGGGCCCTCGCTTGCGCCATCTAGTCGGTAGTTAAAGAACTATCACGGTTTTTGTTATTGCTCCGTTATAGAGAGCATTTTAACAAATTATGATGTCGCTGGCCGAATATTGAAGTAATTTTTTAAGGCATTTCTTGCCCATTACTTTACAAATACAATAATTGCTTTTTGTACTTCAAACAGTGGAGCACGTATATGCTCAATAAAACGATGTTTAAACGAATTTAACAGTGTATTGCCAGAAAAACTAACGAATTTGTACAATTCTTTCGCGAGCGTAGATATCGTGTCGAAGATTCTAGGAGTCTTGCTTTAAAAAAAATATACCCTCAAGTTTTTAACAAAATAATAAAAAATATGAAAGTGTTTGCGATAAAAAAGGACTTGCTATTTGCGTCTCTCAAATATGGCTAGGCGCCAACATATTCCCCGCCGTTAAAAGTCTCCTGTAACTTTTAACCTTCGATGAGAACATCTGTAGCCGGCAGAGGACACAGTCGAGTCAAGGGACGTCGGAAGATGCCTGTTGAAGTCTTGATATCCGCCACGCGAGAGATGCCGTCTGTGCCGGGAAACAACCTGGATATTCTTCCCAGTCTCCAGCTTAACGTGGGTGCCGAATCTTCGTGCAGTAAGACCATGTCACCTAGTTGAAGTTTGGTTGATTCCGTCCGCTACTTTGAACGTTGTTGCAACTCTGACAGATATTCTCTTTGCCATCTTCTCCAGAAATGCATGAGTAATTGCTCTAATCGGGCATATCGTTGCAATGGGCTTAAGTTGCAATCTTCCAGGTACGGCGCGGGTAGTGCGTTCAGAGGTCGGCCGAGCAGAAAGTGCCCTGAGGTGAGGAAAAGAAGGTCGTCAGGTGAGTTGGATAAAGGACACAGGGGACGACTATTCAAAATAGCTTCCACATGTGCAAATATAGTGGTAACTTCTTCAAAAGTGAGGTGTGCGTTTCCTAGTACGCGCTTAATGTGATATTTCGCGGATTTGACACCTGCTTCCCAGATACCACCAAAATGGGGAGCGCGAGCGGGGGAGAAGTTGAATTTAATTTCTTCCTCTACTCCAAAATCTAGTATGGAAGTTTGTTTGCATTTATTGAAATTACCTATTTTTTGGCCCCGCCAACAAAATTGCGGCCATTAACACAAAATATTTCAGTTGGTTTTCCATGGCGAAAAATAAATCTTCGTAAAGTTAAAATAAAGGCTTCAGTGGAAAGATCAGACACTGCCTCAAGGTGCACACATTTAAATCGTAGGCAGATGAAGATACACAGATAACATTTCACAAGTCTTGAACCTCTACCTTTCCGATTCAATATAAGAAAGTGACCTGCAAAGTCGACGCCTACTGCACGAAATGGGAAGTCTGTAGTAACACGCTGCGAAGGTAAATTTCCCATTAAAGGGAATATGGTCTTACCCTGAACGCGCCTACACTTTATGCAATTACGCACTATGCGTCTGGCTAGGTGTCGACCATTGATAGGCCAAATGCATTGCCGTACCGATGCGAGAAGGAGCTGTGGCCCCGCGTGTAAGTTGATTATGTGCTCTCGTTCAAACATGAGTTTGGTTAAGTGATGTGAGGAGTGTAATAGTATTGGATGCATCAATACTATTACACTCCTCACAACATCATGATGCTGAGTAGAGGCATCTAATCGACCGCCCACACGTATTAAGCCATTTTCTAGAAATGATGTGAGTGAAATAATTTTAGATGTCGAACTAATGGGTTTACCTTTAGTTAATAAGCCATATTCGATCGGGAAAGACTCCCGCTGCGAAAAGGAACATAATGCATAGAACGAATCTTTTAACTCTTGTAAACTTAACCTACCGGACAGTTTAGTCTTAGTATTTTTTAAATTGTATATAAAACGTAATTACCTTACGTAAGCATAAACGCGTTTTCATTTGTTTACACTAGAGTATTTATTAAAGTTAAAAATGAATCGACAATGAATGTGGTATGCATTTTCAATTCGGGTATCATTTCTTCACATTCATCGATATTTGGAGAGAATTTTAGTGTAGGCCTAAATTAGGACCTGACCACCACAGATCAGTGCCTTAAATCTCATTAGGGAATACCCCTCTCGAAATGAGGTCGGCAGGGTTATCAGTGGTCGGCACATATCGCCAATCAGATGGATGGCAACAAAAGTTTTTAATTTCCTAAAACTGGTGTGAAGCCAAGTGAGAATTGACTAAAATTTGTCGGTACTTTTTTTCTATATCACCGGTACTGGCGAGCTCTAACTAGTATGGAGAAAAGTGAGTCTTGTAGTTGCGGACCGACCATTTGAATATCGTTCACGGATAGTCCAGAAGTAGTTCGCGCTGAAGCATAAAAAACTACACGAGTTTTAGTAGAGTCACTGTTTGCCTTAAAAACTGCACGATGTGGTAAGAAATAGGAGCACTTTGTTTTATCAAGTGATGCTTCAGATAGATGACCTAGCCGTTCATATTCTCGAATAAATTCAATATATTGGGATTTTACGTGTGGTTGCTTACGAAATCTTTTTTCTAAATTATGAAACCTTTTCTTTGCTAAATTATAAGAATCTCCTAAACAGTCCGGTGAATCAGTCAGGGGTAGACTAACAGAAAATCTGTGTCTAAACGTCTTGTATGTTGTACGAAGTAATTTTCGCATGCCTGTTCGTATACCTATATATAGTCAAACGAGGTTTATGGGGAATTTCCTCTAATTCCCAAAATTTATGTAAATCGGGCTCAAGATGGTTATGAGTAGGAGAGTGTATGGCAACTGCGTGTTGACGAGTTACCTTGCATTTGAAATCATCTAACGGCAAAGGACCCGCTATTATCCAACCTAACTTGGAGTTGTGTAATCTTAGATAGCTCGGACCTAAGTGTCGATTCTCATGTCCAATTATATGCCAAAAGAGGTTAGAACCTATAAGAATATTAACCTCAAAGGGCTCGTGGAAATTTTGGTCAGCTAAGGCCAAATTTTTTGGTAATTTTAAAGTATTGTAATTGATGCGAGAATTGGGTAATACTCCAGTTAGTTGGGGCATTACGTAGAATTATGTAGACAATTAAAACGATGTAACTGTGGATTTTATTAGAGCAATGCAACATTTAGATACACCGCCGGATGGGTTATTATTATTACCAAACCCAACTGTATTAATAGGATTAATGGCGCGACAATCAAGAGATAGTTTTGTAATTAAAGATTCGCTTATAAATGATGATTAACTGCCGCAGTCAAGTAAAGCGCGGACCTTTTCCGCCTTATTTGTTTTAGGATTTATAACATAAATCATTGCTGTAGGTAACAGACTCTGGTTCTGACTATGGCTTGAATGAGTCACTGCCACAGTATCTGAAACAGTGTTAATGCTCGTTTCCGTGCCTGTATTTGTGGGAATGTGAAGCAATGTGTTATGGCGCTTCTTACACTCTCGACCTCAGTCAGTTACTACATAACCTTAGTTAGGCTACCTCGGCTATGCGCTCGTTCACACTTTTCACCTTAAATTGTGGGCACTCGTATATTCTATGGTCACCCTGACAAGAAACACAGGGATGCGAATACTTCGTATGAGTGTTTTGATTGTTCTGTGTGCACGAATATGATTTAGTATGAATGCGGTCAGGCTTATTTGAGTTAGGACGTGGCTGTGAGAGTTTTAGAAGCGTTATCCATTCTGCTACATTGTAAATGTCATGTCTGCTAAATTGTTGATTGAAGAGTGTCAGCATGATCGGATAAAATTTTATTAAACTCGTTAAGAGTCGGTGTATCAGCTGATAACGTATTACGATATTCCTCTCATTTCGTAAGGGTTTGATTGTCAAACTTGGTTACTCAGAATTGGTAGACTGACCCAAACTAGAAAGCGCACGTAATTGTTTTGTTACGTGGTGTATTAAAAACGCAAGGATTTATCCGAGTAATCGGCTGAATATTAAATAAAGCACTGAGATGGTTGTTTACCAGCAAACGTGTGCTGTCAAATCTTTTTAGTAATAGGTTCCACGCAGTTTCGTAAGTAGACGAAGATATTTCGAGATTGGAAATGATCCTCGCAGCTTCACCTTCCAGATAAGACACTAAGTAGTGGAATTTATTAACTGGACTAATGCGAGAGTTATTGTGAATCAAAGATTTGTATGTGTAGCGGAACTCCAACCATCGTAAATAGGATCCGTCAAATTTAGCAATCTGTATTAAAGGTAACTTAAAACTAGCTTCATAGTGATCGTGAAAACAGTGAGGGTGGACTTGAGTGATGTTCAATTCAGATTGACAGTCATCCTTGTTATGTTTTTCTATTAAGCTCTGTGCTGCAACAATGGTGATAATAAAATCGCTCTCAGTGTTCTCGCGCTCTTCAAGTTTATCTTCTAAATTAACCGAGTTAATAACCTCGATTCGGGTCTGTAAATCATCGAATTTACAAGACAACCTCAAACTTCCCCAGTTTGAGAGTCAGTTCGGCCTTGTGCATAACAGTAAATGGGCTTACACTTGATAGCTTATATATGTATTTTTTGAACTTAGTAATCTGCTAAAGATTTTGTTTCATCACCTAATGACATGATGGATCGACTTATAGTATGCACACACTTCAATTAAATAAGAATACTCTAATTGATCTATTCGAAGTAGAAAAAGAATTTAAACTCGTATCAATAATGTTTTATAAGTAAAAAAAAATAACTAAAAAATATTCGCTCACGCCCCTTATTGGTGACGGCCGTAGAAACGGTGTTGCACAGGCGGCGCTCAGGATCGCGATAACACGTCAGCTGACTGCATATCATGTATAATAATGTATAATGTTCGGCGGTATAATTATAACAACGCAGTTAATAGGCCAAAAAACCTGGCTAGGCACGTAGGATTCTGTAGGGAGACTGTTGACAAATGATTTTACCAACGATAAATGCAATAAGTTACAATAAATTGCAAAATAAGATTTCTGATCTGTACTAGAAATTTTTAATGTAGGTAGTAAAACGTACCTATGTATTAGTAATTTGCGTTAATTTATGTGTAATTACGATAAAACGCTACGGTACGCTGATTAATACTAAATATTTTAGTATAGAAATGTAGGGTATAGCCTTATGATGAATTTAAGCCTAATATGATGACGTGATTGACGCGAGATCCCAATTAAAAGGAATCAATTAACACCGAATTCAAGAGTCATCACAGCCTTGCGCGAAGACTTGACGAATTCCACAAACACCGGAACAGGCTGGATTTCGGAGCGGATATGGCACCATAGACCACATGCGACACACAGTGCGGCAGATTATACAAAAGACCCAAGAGTATAATCAGCCTCTGTGTCTAGCATTCGTGGACTATGAGAAGGCCTTTGACTCGATTGAAATTAGGTCCATTCCGGAGTCCCTGCAGCGATGCCAAGTAGATTGGCGATATATCCAAGTGATGAGATGTCTCTACAAAGCCGCCACCATGTCCGTCCGAGTACAGAATCAGCAAACAAAATCTATACCATTGCATCGAGGAGTGAGGCAAGGGGACGTTATTTCCCCGAAACTGTTCACAAATGCAATGGAGGATATGTTCAAGACGCTGCACTGGAAAGGGCGGGGCATCAACATCAATGGTGAATACATTTCTCACCTGCGATTTGCAGATGACATCGTCATCATGGCAGAAACGCAGCAGGACCTACAACAGATGCTGAATGACCTGGCTAACTCCTCTGTACGCATCGGCGTACGGATGAACTTGGATAAAACCAAGGTCATGTTCAATGAACATGTACTACCGGAACCGATAGCGGTGCACGACGCCGTTCTCGAAGTTGTTCAAAAATATGTGTACCTCGGGCAGTCATTGCAGTTAGGTAGAAACAACTTCGAGGACGAGGTGAACAGGAGAATTCGCTTGGGTTGGGCAGCGTTTGGGAAGTTACGTCAAGTTTTCTCATCGTCGATCCCACAATGCCTTATGACTAAAGTCTTCAATCAGTGCGTCCTACCCGTCATGACATACGTAGCCGAAACGTGGACACTGACGGTACGGCTGGTCCACAAGTTCAAAGTCGCTCAGCGGGCTATGGAAAGGGCTATGCTCGGAGTTTCTCATAAGGATAAAATCAGAAATGAGGTGATTCGGCAGAGAACCAAAGTTATCGACATAGCCTACAGGATTATCAAGGTGAAGTGGCAGTGGGCTGGCTATATTAGCCGAAGAACTTGCCAGCAACCAGCAACTTGCTCTGAAATACCACCTTGTGGACGTTGAGATACCATACTACAGGTACGTTGCTGAGGGGTGCTAAGTGCCGGAAAACCTCCTCGTGGTGCACCCTGGGCAACGTGTGCGATGGATTCGCGGCGTTTCGCGAAACCACCGTCACACGGCCAATGTTCTGGCAGAGTAGAGGGTGGCTCATTCCTGGGCTGCCCGGAGGACGGGCTTGACGTGCACTAACACTGCCGCCGAGCGGGCGGGGAGATCTTCGTTCTGCCACCGTCGGAAACTCGTAATCCCTAGTAGGAGTGTCGTAGACATGTCTTACGGCTTTGAACGGGCACGAGGGTCTTGGCTTGGTCGCCTGGGCCGCGAGGATGACAACCTCTATAAAAAATCCCCGAATCCTGTGTTGCGGAGCGTGACCAGAGGATGCATGGCCGATGGAATGTTCGGTTCCAAGCGCTACCCCCAGCTGGGGCACCTGCGGACCCCCCATTTGGGATACAAATTTACGCTTACCCGGGTACAGGGGGCACTGCCCGGGTGGACCTTTATTTCCCCCATACTCGTGGGATCTAAAATGGATGACTCAAAACTTAAAAATATTTTTAATAGGAGGAGGAGCCCAAGGCTCGTAAAAAAAGATGTGGTCGTTGAAAGAGAGGGAGAGGACGCGGCTAGGAGTGGGGGCAGTTTGCCCCGAGAAGTGGCGGAGGCCGGCCCTTTGAGCGGTTTCAGAACTTCGGTGACGTCTGGGTCACTGGATAGCCTGTTGCGCTCGGGCCGGTTCGGCTCCGAATCTTCGCTAAGTTCGGTTAGCGATATGGATCTGTTGGTGGGTCCAAAGACGTTGACAGCTGAGCAACCCCGCGCTCAACAACAAAAGCGCGGCGCATCTCCCGGATGTGACGGGAACCTTCCTGAGGTTGACCTCGGGGCCCCCAGGAAGGTTCATTCTTCCCAAAGAGGGGGGTCTGTGGCGAGGTTCGCTCGCCCGAAGACGCCCCCTGCAGTGACGGCACCGATCGTTCCAACGTCCGGCGTATTTTCCAGGCGGGAGGCCTACAACAGAGGCCGCACGGAGGGGGAAATGGTTGCTGAGAAGCAGGTCCAGCAGCTGTTGGGTGAGCTTCGCCCGTCGGAGGGACTTAGTTTCCCACGCTCGCGGCCTTTCACGATGGCGGCGTTCTATGTGTACCCAGGACGCCGCAGGAGCAGGAATGCCCGATGGGGCTATGCCACTGGGTGGGTCGCCCAAGAAATAGCAAATTCCGGCGGCCTATCCGTGTGAAGGCGGCGAGTTGGTACACGGCCGATTTTTTAGTGGGGGCAGGTCCCACACTACCTCCAGCGTCTGCCCCGGGTGCTGGAGGTGTGCGTGTCTAACGCACAGTGCGTTAGACATTATTTACGGCCATAAAAAAAAAGATACGTTGCTGAGCCAGTTCTCGAGAATAGTCGTATCACGTTGTACTGGGATCGCTCTATCATCACAGACAGGACTGTTGTCGCTAACAAGCCTGATATTGTGCTGATAGACCGATCTGAGCGTCGTGCGATGATCGTCGATATCACCTTCCCCCATTATGAAAATCTTGTGAAAGCCGAAAAGGATAAACAAATCAAATATCTAGATCTGGCGCACGAGATTGTCGACATGTGGGATGTTGATTCGGCGATCATTGTCCGATAGTCGTCTCCATTAATGGTTTGATTGCCAAGAGCCTCGACCAACACCTTGAGGCTCGCATTGTGAGGAGGTTTCTTTCTCTGGGGCCGTAACCACCGGTAGCTTGGTCCCTGTACCCGATGCCGGTGGGACACTATTTTTTATATTTTAAATATATTTAATTTTTGTTACCTTTTAAAAATGTAATTTACATGTATTGTATTTTAATAAAGAGAATAATAATAATAATAATTGGTGAAACCGACGCCGCACCGCTCGACACCCCAAGCTGCTCACACCCATGTTGCTCCCTGTCGCCTGTTTGGCTGTATGCTTGTGGCGGCCAGACTCGCCACTCACTAGATGGGCCCCCCCATCTAGTGAGTGGCGAGTCACCGCCTGCCCATTTGTCCGTGTGTTTTTACCATGTGTTTGCAGGGCAGTCGCCATAGTCCTTCAATAGTACCAGTTAACCATTCCACTAACACATCACCTCCACAACCCAGTTTCTTAGCTACCACTTTTTGACAATAGTTTTTACACTAACCGGGGAATGTCGTTGGGTACATTTATATAGTGTATACAACGATATTCGCCGGTTTGTGTCACATAGCCTTAAGATTAAAGTGTCTAACGGGCCTCTAGGTGTTGGCTTCAGCCTCACGCACGCCTCCCAAATGACCGGGACTCCATAGTCCCGTGATATGGAAACGACATACATAATAATAAATAGTAATTGTGTCACATAGCCTTTAGATTAAAGTGTCTAACGGGCCTCTACGTGTTGGCTTCGGCCCCACGCACGCCTCCCAAATGACTCCATAGTCCCGTGATATGTCAGTCAGTTTTTTCTTCAGAAAATATTATAATATTGCAAAACACCACAATAGATTAACAGCATAAATAAGCGCTAAACACACAATGAAGAGCTACAAAAAAAAAGTGTGATATGGATAAATGTGTAACCATAACAACCGTGTTACTTTAAAATATTTATAACAGACGATGTGGACAAGAGCCAAAACAAAGGCACGCCTTCCATCTCCGGGTTCGTTGCCCAACTCCACCATGCAGCCGCCTGGCCAGGATCATGTCAGGTCAGACAGTAACATCAGCTGCGGTTGCAGTTGCGTCACCAACAACTGCGCGTCGTCGAGGAAGAGGCCGGCCCCCGGCAGACTTGGGACTCCGCGACTCACCGGCTGCGAATAGGGCCCCCGCTACCGGTGGTAATGTGCAGCGCATGCGATGGACGGAATCCATTAACGAAAACGTCATGCGCGCATATTTTGCGGCTACAGAGGGAGGCATTAACCTCACTGCGTATCGTAGTCGCATACTTCTTTCTTTCAGACCTTTGAACCATCTCTCAACGTTTCAGTTCAACGACTGTCGGATCAAGTGCGTGTCATCCAGCGGAATCGTATGCTGGGGGATGACGTACTTGAGAGACTACGCTCGACGCACAGTGCAACCGCCTCGTACCTACCTCATCGGATGTAGTTGAAACCGCCGCCGCTACAGCTTCAGTGCGCCGATGAGGAAGTGAATGATGTCATTACCACTGTGAGTACCCATTGCAATGATTTACTGAGGAGCTCTTTTGAGGATGCGCTTCGGGAGTATCGCTCCACGCAGTCAAACAGAGGCAGAATTAAAAGGCGTATCGGCGAGTCTAGGGCACTCATCGGCAAGCTAATATGCTTTAGGTCGGGCAATACACGCCCAAAGATAATGCGCTATGTGAACCGAGCGTTTATGGGGACCGGCATTGGGCCCCATGAATATGCCACTCGGGTCACAGAGCGCATTGACTACTACAAACAAAAAAATTATGCGTGGGAAAACCGTATTCGTAGATACAAGAAACATGTGGAGAGATACATCCAGAACCGCATGTTCAAAAGTGATCAGAAGTGGGTTTACGGAACATGGGAGCGAGCGGATCCCG
Organism: Herminia tarsipennalis; assembly: GCA_945859575.2. NCBI lineage: Eukaryota > Metazoa > Arthropoda > Insecta > Lepidoptera > Erebidae > Herminia > Herminia tarsipennalis. The sequence goes on along the minus strand of OX243849.2, from coordinate 17,414,935 downwards.
GTGATGACGATGGGTGCTTGCCGAATGATGATGCTATGGAGACTTTCTGGCGCAACATCTGGTCGGTACCCGTCGTCCACACTGAAGGTGGTTGGATGCGAGTTGTTGAGCGAGCATGTGAGCCCATTGCAGAAATGCCGACAACTAATATCGTTGTCGAAGACCCCTAGACCTAGCAGTCCAACAGTTACCAAATTGGAAGTCACCGGGCCCCGATGGATTGCACAACTTCTGATTAAGTGGCTACGTAGCTCACATGCTTGCTTGGCCTCTCGGTTCCAAGCATCACTGGAGTCCAGTTCGTTACCGGACTTTATGACAAAAGGCATTACCCACTTGCTCCACAAGACCGGTAGTACCATAGACCCCAAGAACTATAGACCAATAACGTGCCTTCCAACGTTGTTTAAGAATGGATGTACCATTCTGAGAAACAAAATCAATAAACATATCGAAGACAATAACATCATGTCACTATCTCAGAATGGGTGTAGGCGTGGGGCCCGTGGTACTAAGGAGCTTCTCCTCATAGACATGACCATTAGTGAACAGGCTCACCGTTGCCGCAAGAGTCTGTCGACATGTTGGATAGACTATAAGAAGGCTTATGACTCTGTGCCACATACATGGCTCCTGAGGGTGCTGGAGTTGTACAAAGGTAATGCAACGCTGTGTACATTCTCGAGGTCATGTATGGGGCAATGGAGAACAGTCCTTCACTATCCAGGGTGTCACCGGACTCTGGGCAACGGTGAGCCTGTGAGGATTGAGAGGGGAATTTTCCAGGGCGACAGTCTGAGCCCATTGTTGTTCTGTCTGGCTCTGAACCCACTCAGTACCCTACTGGAGGATTCAGGACTAGGCTATAAGTTGCGGAGAGGTAGTCGGGGGATATCTCACTTGGTATACATGGATGACCTTAAGTTATTTGCCACCAGCAGTACACAACTGATGGATCTGCTGAAGGTAACCGAAGCCTTCAGCAGCTCCATCAGGATGGAATTTGGGGTGGATAAATGTGCGGTTATGCATGTAAAGCAAGGGAGAGTGGTGGAATCCGTGGGAATACAGCTTACGGATTCCACTCAACTTCGATCACTCTCCGGGACTGACACCTACAAATACTTAGGTACGTCGCAGGCTTTGGGTATTAATAATGCGGTTAGGAGAGATCATAGGATGGCAGTACGCATGCACATAGTTGTTCCGATGTTGTTGACTATATTTGTATTAATAATTTACAAATAAAGTCAACAACATCCGATTAATGAAACGTGTTTGGAAATATAATAGTTTCATGATTTTTCTTGGATTTTTTTTGGATCAGTGGCATCAATACATAAATAACATATAACGAGTGTAAATTAATACTTTATTTATCTATTATGAAAATAAAATCATGAGATGAGAATCGATACACAAATTCAAAATCTTTATGAGTTATGAAATGGCTGGCAACACTGAAGCTTACAATAAAACAACAAATACTGCATGTTGTATGGTATGGTATTTATAATGGCATTTTTGTCAAACTTCAGTAGCATTGTTGAACTAACAAAATGTTAGGGTACTTAGATTTATACAGGGTGATCTATATTATACTAATAACGTCCAGACCGTGGCTTCTTTACATCACAACAAATAACTTTGGAGTATCAGTTTTGAAAAATTTAACCATAAATTTACCCTTAGCTGTCAAAAAAGTTAAATTGCTGCGTACAAGTATGTACATGCACTCCACATAAGTTAAACAAACTATGGATTAAGTAAAGGAAAATATATTTAAATTAAATAATATAATCTTTATTTTATTTTCTCATTACAAAGGTTCGTGATATTGTAAATATTGTCATTGATTGCAATGATTGACGATGGGTTAACTCACTTATTTGACTTGGTGTTCAGCAGTACACGACAACAATTGTATTGCTTGAATGCGATCTGATGTGGACTCGCTGCGCTCCTCTGTTGTGTGTGGTTTTGGAGACATTGCTTGGCCTTGAGGGTGCCACACACTCCTATGAATAAGCCACCAAGTAATAAAATTGCATACATGGTGTACCCAGTGATGACTTTCGTGGGATTCTGCTCTCATATTCAACGCTTCTTGTTCGGTATTAAGCGCGCTTCACATATCGATGTCGTTGCTTTATGCTGTGTATGGGTAAGGTCAAGGTGCACAGTATCTATACATTTTCGTTCAATTGTTCGCACGATGTTACATCACAGTAAGTGGCAGTTATACAAATAATTTGATGTTTGAACTACACTCGGTGGTCGGTTCAGTTCATAGGTACTGCTCATTGGAGGTCATTGGCAGTTCACTTAAAAAATATTATGACTATAGAGGTCGGTGTTCTTAGTTGACTTCATTTTTCAGTACCTATCAAAGACGACTAAAACCTTTTCTAAATAACCTAAAACAACATGACACCTGACAACACTGAATTTAGCAATAAGTCACGGCGTCACCCACAGCAAACTTCATGTCGCGTAGACAAGGATAAACCATGCCATAAAGGGGCGTCTAAACGGGCCATTTTTTACGGAAATTTGTGGTGGCACTATTGGCGACTAATTGCTCGGCCAATAATGGCAATACGCCTGCAATTGTAAAGCGCATGATTCAGTCTCCTAAACAGGCTACACAACCCGGGAACAATAAAATAGTGAGCGACTGAAACAACAACAACAACATTGTCCGGGCAACATTGCGGAAAATAGATCGCTCAGTGTTCGTCTGGCAACCATCATATCAATATTGGAGAGTACTGCCATGTTGCCGGCCACAGCATTGCCGCCATAAATTGCCGTAAAAAATGGCCCGTTTAGACGCCCCTTATTAATGCGGAAAATCTATCGCTCAGCGATCGCCCGGCAACCTATCAAATCAATATTGACCAATAGATGGCCATACAAAACATGTATTGCTATATGGTCGGGACATTACTGCAATATTACTGTGTTGCCTGCAATGTTGCCGGCCACAGCATTGCCGCCACATATTGCAGTAAAAAATGGCCCGTTTAGACGCCCCATAAGAGAACTAAACCTTTTGAATTATCTTTGTAAAGTGACAGTTGTGCTACACTTAAAGTACACAAGAACAGAGTATCTTTTATGAGGAACACGAACAGAGTTTATCATTACAAAAAAATATAAATATTTGCAATTCAATATTGTGGCGGAGCACCAACATAAACTTATTTCCTGATTTAATATTGGGTACATTGCAATTTAGAAAAAAATCTGGTAAAAAAGGTAAAAAACATCCTTCAGCTTTCTCAGTGTTGCCATTATAATAAAATTAAATATACTACTATTGGATAATACATTAAAATGTAATTTTACCAGATTTTTTCTTAAATTTAAATTTCTGGACTAAATAAATTTAGACATATACCTACTCAAAGTTAAAAATGTCTATGCTTGCCGATTCATTAGGGTTTCGTAGTAAACAAGAAACCCAGTATCCCATAACTTGTCTCCAGGTTAGTTCAGGCTCAAAGATCGCTAATACTAGAGATTACTATTAGTATATTGGCGGATTGGCATTAGTATACTCTTTGATGGGGATCAAATGAAAGGGCTTGACTTGTAGATTCCTGGAGAGTATTACTGTATTAGGCTATGCGTACCGGACGAGTACAAAAGACGACGGCGGCGCCCGGCGTTGCTGAACCCGTTGCTGGGCCTACCGCGCGAACTAATTTACTGCAGCATGCGCCGTCGACACGGGCGCTGCGTGTGCTCATTGCGGTCACAGAACTCACAGAGTACATTTTTATTTATATTGCGGTATCAGAGGATGTCAATTTGTTTTCATGTTCATTGGACGAATTTCACAAGGCATTAATGGCTCTATGCTAATGTAGTTCATACATTAACAAATCAAACTTTAAATCCAAGTGGAGCGCCACCACAAAATGGCGTTTTTTTTATTTGGTGTTGGGTTGTTTTTAAACGAAATCGGTTACGTTATTTGATTCATTTTCGTTTTAGAACGGTAGTACCTACTGTAAAAAAAAAACAAATAATAGATACAATTACTATACATAAACTACTCTATGATACAATTCCACTACAAATAGATTGTGCTATGTGAAAACCCATGATTGAAATTAGTTATATCTATACATGGTGGTAATGTCTAGGAAATACAATTCAGTGTTGATACCGTGTACCTATCACACATATCGGACTTTATTGAAATATTTGTAACATAGTATTTAAGAAGTGTTTAGTACCTATCTCATTAAAATAAAACAATGGATCACTTTAATATTAAGGACTATGCAGATTCCGTGGCAGAAATCAAGTCAAGTCCACAGTTAATTTCTGATGACAAGAATAAAGAACCTCCTTTGCTAAACACAAAAGCCTTATCAGAACATGCAAAGACCTATGAGTTAGAAAAATTTGAAAAGAATTTGCTTATTATTTTTAATCATGAAAGGATGGACGGGTTTCAGAAAAGGCATGGGACGGAACAAGACGTAGAAGCATTAAAACGGACCTTCACAAAATTTGGTTTTAAAGTTGTACAATATTTAGATTTAACGAAACAACAGATTATGGATGTACTTAAGGCATGTAAGTAAAAGTGTTTTGTCGAATTGTTATTCAAAATTATTCACGTAGGATGCTAAACAACACTTGTTTTGTTCGGGATAGGTAAAGCTAGAGAAAAGAACATGTCAATTAAAAGTGTTGGCCACTCTTTTTAAATTGCCAATTTTACAATGTCTGAATATTTATAAACTTGATATAGGTGCTGCCACTAATATACTATACGCCACTTTAAAGGACTGATGCAAATTATATCATTAAAAAGTTGGAACATGAGATAAACACTATGTTGTAGGAGCATCTCATTTCAATAGTAGGATCATCAAATATATTTAAAAAAACATTTCTTCTGTATTGAATTAATGACAAATTATAAAGCTGATGTTAGTCAAGTATTTATTATAATACTAGAGAGTAAAGAGGTATTTGCCCTGCAGTGCGACAATGCAGCCTGCATTGTCACACTGCAGGGCAAATACCTCTTTACTCCTGTGTAATTCCCGTGTAATTGAGACATAGGTCCATAGACCTATGTCTCAATTACACATAGTCTTTAACAACTTCGAGAGTACAGTTCTCAACATTGACCGGCATTTGCAATACATTTTTTTTTTTTCATTTTTTTTATATAAAAAATACGACTCCCGCAGTAGGGTACAAGCCCTGTGTCACGGGGGACTTTACAAACATACAAGTCACGGAGACAAAGTACACCCAGACTCGGAACAACAATTTGTGGATCACACAAAGTGGTGTCCCGTGTGGGAATCGAACCCACGACCTCTTGCGTAGTAGTCGGACACACTCCCACCGCGCCCCAGAGGCAGTCTTTGGATGGATGTTCTTTATAAGTTTAGGCTCTTCCATGTTCATTTTTCAACCTAGCTGTTGAGAAACTGTTTTAAAGTCACTAAGTAAGTATGATGCTAAGCTCGTTTAGCGATTCTGCCAAGATTACCATCAGCAAATAAAAGTAAGTTATGTTCACGCCATTGATTTTGATGCTATATCCTTTCCATTTCAAGAGCTTGAACGCATCCCCCAGTAGATATGGCCGTAAACTATCTCGGAGATATGACATCTTCCTGTCTCACACCTCTTTGTAACTGGATAGGATTTGTGGCGTGTAATTTCATAATTTTACTAGCTGTCCCGCGCAATTTCGTATGCGTAAATTTTCCCCGTTTTTGAAACATTTCTCGGTGCTGCTCCGCTCCTATTAGTCGTAGCGCGATGTTATATAGCCTGTAGCCTTCCTCGATAAATGGGCTATCCAACAAAAAAAGATTTTTTCAAATAGGACCCGTAGTTCCTGAGATTAGCGCGTTTAAACAAACTCTTCCGCTTTATAATATTAGTATAGATTATTTAAAAAAAATCACAATTATGGCTGTCACACTCGATTTAATTTTCATTCTGATTGGTGAATAGGAATGTGGGTATCAATTAATATGTAACTGTAGATACCTAACTGATTTTTAATTTCACTTAGCAGAAGTTTTATATTTCAGTTGGCAGAAGTAACTTCACGGACTACGGGTGTGTGGCAGTAGCTGTTCTAACTCATGGCTCTGCCAACGGGCTTCTGAGAGCCAAAGACCAGCCATATAACGAATTGGAGCTCATTCATCCCTTTAAAGCGGTCAACAACCCGTCTTTAATCACCAAACCTAAGATTATTATAATACAGGTATGTAGCCATTCATGAAATGCAAACTTACTTTTGTACTTATATTTAAAAATAAATCTTTTACGTACAAACTTTGTTGTGACAATAACAACTATAAATAACAAACACACCAACTTACATTATTTCGACGATTCATTTTTATTAGGGTTCCCTAGCCAAAATGGCAAAAATTGTCTGTCTGTCTGTCAGTCCTTATGTCACAGGCATTTTACTCAAGAACTACCTAATGAAAATTGTTAAAATTTGGTGAAAAGGTATCCGTAGTAGCCGCTACATAGTTTGATAGATAAATAATAAATAAAATCTTGGGACAACTCACACAACGCTATCTGATCTCAAACTAAGCAGAGATTGTACTATGGAAACCAGACAACTGATAAACATACTTATATATTTCTAAATACATACATATTATAGATAAATAACACCCAGACACAGAATAAACCATCATGCTCATCACACAAAGTTTTATCCTGAGTGGGGATCAAACCCACGACCTCTTGCGTAGCAGTCGGATACATTCCCACCGCGCCACAGAGGCGCTAATTTTGTTACATAATACATGTAACAGAAGCTGATTTTTTTTTAGTATACATCTACGTGTGGCACATCATTCGACAGGTCTTTTAAAAACATTTTAAGGTTTCTATTTTTTTTTTTTTATTTGAAAATAATCGCTCCGAAAGTTGAATAAACCATATCTTTTGAACTGTGTCACCAAACAATATGAAAAAAACCTAAAATGTAGCGTTTAACAAATACTTTAAATTAAAATTTCAGAAATGATTGGATATACCGATAATGAGTTATTGCCGAAAAACTGCGTCTCTCAACAAAAGGGCGTAAGTGCCATGAACAAACGCTCTTCTGCTGGTGCAATTATTCATATCGGATTATGATCCGACATGCTCTTGCCCACACGATTGAAACTCGTAGTCTATAAAATTAATTAACTTTTTAGGCTTGCCGTGGTACGAGGATAGTGCCGGGAGTGGCTGTGTTTCAGCCAGGGAAGGTGAGAAGAGACTTGGACGAACCCATTAAAAATTACATCCTCCCAGTGGAATCTGACATGCTGATACTTCATAGCTCTTCTAGTGGCAGTCCTTCACATAGGTATGTATGTTTTTGGTCAACAGTCTCCAGAAAAGTTCAAAGTCGTCACACATTCTAAACGGCATTGTCTATATATCAACATTACTTAAACAAAAATCGGGCAAGAGCATGTCGGACTATACTCTGAGTATGGTTTCGCAGCTGTTATTACAGATAAAAGCATTACTGAAAAAATACGATGTGAAAACAGAAGAGGGTATGTTCATGGCATTTACGCCCTTTTGTTTAGAAGCGCAGTTTTTCGGCAATAACATAAAGACGGTATATCCGATCAAGTCGAAAATAATTTTAGTTTGAAGTATTTATTAAGCTTTGTGATTTTTTTTGTGTGGGGTCAACGACCATTTTTTTCAACTTCTGTTACATGAATAAATTAAGTATTATTTGATCTCAAAGTAAAGTGATTGATGTTTGGTGTTCCTATGACATCGTAATTATTGACAATTGTAAACTCAAAATCAAAATTCTACCAAATCCTAGAACATTCTAAAAATTGAAGCAACAATATCCTCGGGATCGTCTTGCCCTTACCGCAGGGATCGTCTTGGCCACCGGCGTGTACATGATGATCCTTTAGTATTGTTTTACAAATTGTGAAATATAGTAATAAAAGAACAAAAAAATTAACATTTTGTACGACAACAGCTACACAAATAAATTTACTATCAATAAACGTTTTTACATCTGCGTTAAGTCAAATATCGTTTGAGATATAAGCATTCTCCCTTATGGGGATCATCTCGTACACCTTTTCGGTATACATTATTTTAGCATATTTGGTTCTCCAGAGAGTGGAAAGTGTTATACAATATAGAAAGTCCTGTCCCGCCGACACCGCGACCGCTACCTTGCCCGGGAATAGCAAGACTACTGGGAACTGGGGACGCCTTTTCTTGCGTGGCTTTTTTTGTGTTTTGGCCTACTATACCACGCTGGCCAGGCGGGTTAGTATAGGGTTTAATTTCAAGTTTTGCATCTCAAGGATCTCGAAATTTTCCCTTTCTTACGACACCCACGGAAGAAAAGGAGGTGGTGACCCTTGTATTCTTAAAGTCCGTCTCCACACGCCTCTTACGCCACCATATTGGAATTATCAGTTTTAAAACTGCGATGGAGTGCAGTTAAAAAAAAACGCTCTAATCATAAAATTTAAATTTTTTTAAAGACAGCGTGTCGTCTATAGTATTGCCGAGATATTTTATGCTGTTAGTGCTGAGAATAATGGGGCAGTTGCAAGCGTGCTCTAAAGGGTTGTTACAATTATGTGTAAATAAGTGTGGGTTAGAGTCGCTGTGGTATAACTGTCGCACAGCAAAGTGGATATATTTTGTCATAACAGCATTTAACGTTGCCAATTATTCATAATGATGTAAATATAATCGATGTATCATCAGCGTACGATATTCTTTGCCATGACCTATATTTATGTTGCAAAGCTCATTTATGTCGATAAAGAATAACGTTGGGCCTAAAATACTCCCCTGAGGTATTCCAAAACCGGAACATTTTTGATCTTCACATAAGATGTTGTCTATTTTGATACGTGGGTATTTTTAACTTAAGTAGTCTGCCAAAAGTTTCAGCTGTGTCCCTCTTATTCCCAGAGGCTCCAATTTGCTCAGTAGAATGGGAATGGAAATAGTGTCAAAAGCTTTGGCAAGGTCAAAAAAGATTCCTAGGGCTTGGTTCCCTTTACCGAGCTCTTGTGAAACATAGTCTGTCAAGCTATGAGTCGTGTCGGCTGTAGACATGAATGATGAGTGAATTAAAACTGAGCTACTTACCTTTTTTTCCAGACACGAAATCAACGGATCTTGGTTCATTCAAGAGTTATGTAATAAAATCGAATGTCTGGCTGCGACAGAAGATTTGGAATCCATTTTAATTGAAGTAAAAAAGGAAGTGGCAATCAACAGACAACACGAGTTGTACAATAGGCGAACCTTTGAGGTGGACATTAACAAGCAAATGCCAGTAATCACATCTGCTTTAATCAGAAAACTGTACCTCAGAAAGTTCGACGCAACTACAGCTGCTGACAGCTGTGTGATTGTTGAGTCGCGGGAAAGTGTGAGCAAGAACACGACACGCGAGCGTAAAGCCTACCTACAATTTTCCTACATGAAGAACCTAATAATTGGCCGGAGAACATTCATGTGACACGTGTATTTTAAAGTGGTTTCGTAAACAAAGATTGAAAAAAAACTAGGGTTGATGAGACGACAAATGAGACCCGCCGGGACATCAACGAGTAAAAGTATAATTGTACTTAAGTCAAAATATTACATTCGTCAAAATGTACAATATAATGTGGTCATAATGTTATCACGGGTTGAATGATCATATGACATAATACGACCATGTCAAAATGTACAATCAACTTTTGGTGTAATGGTCAATTTGTCTCACGGCCTAAATGAACATATGGCAGAATATACCATGGCCAAATAGTTCACACAAATATTTACACTGAGCGGGAATCCAACGCGCACCCTCTGACGTAGCATTCGAATCCACTACCGCTACGTCACAGTGGCTAGAATTTCATGGAATCTTCTTTTTTTTTATGTGTCAGGCTTTGTCCCATTGCCATTTTGCACTATATATGTACCACCGGAAGATCAATGAGAGAAGAAGTGTATTGTACTTGGGACTCTGACCTGGGACAGAGTCACGTCTAACAACTACATGTCTGTAAATCTGTATAAGAGACGAATGTATGGTTTTCTAAACTTTATTCTTGAATTATCATAAACTAACAAAATTAACTTAAAAAACAAAACAAGTATAAATAAACTCAAATTCTCTCAGTTAAGATAATCCTACTTATTATTCATACTTATAATTAAATCAGATTACTTATATATATCACGAAGTCGTACAATTCCTTTTAAAAAATTTACTATAGATACCTCTACGTAGATATTATTTAAATGTTTAAGCATATTTTTATATTTCGTGTCAAAAATTATATCACATTTCCTCCGTTTTCTCTTATCAAATAGTGAATTTCTAATTCGCGAATCCTGGTATTTACATTCCTTCCGTAACAAATGTACAAATAAATATAAACCAGGGTTTACACGCATCCTCTTTCTTAAGCGGCCATGCCATGCTTCAAGACTGTTGTTAGTCCGATGTCGTTGGTCGCTGGCACTGATCTCGTCAAGAAGTGATTCTGATAACCACTGCTTCTTGTAATATTTTTCAAATTTTTGCACTACCTCGGAATATTCAACCGTGTCAAGTATTTCCGACCAGTAGATATCAAATGTTCTGGCAATAATGGTAAATAAGAAGCCATTTTCAAAAATTTTATCCCTCCTTTAATCCTATCAAACTCCAAACTTTTTGCTTTTTTCCATATCGCACAATTATAATGGAAAAAGCATCCCGTAATTTTGCACTCCGGAAACACTCTGTTCATAGCGTTATGTTGAGCTCGTTCAAAATCACACTTATAGTATTTAATAGTAATTTTTAGTCCATCTCGTAGAAAAGTAAATAGCCGTTCATAGGTATTTGTAGTTTTATCAGGCAGTAAGGCATATATTACGGGCACTATGTTTGTCTCTTCACTTGTGCTGCAGTAATCTAAGTGGATGGTAAATAACTGTACGAATGGACTTGGTGCCACCATGAATGTACCATCTCCAAATAGCATAATATGGTCACTTGCACAACCATTTAATATTTTCAGCCCCAGTTTAGTGCCAAATACCAAAATTTTATCTGCTGTGCCATCCTCCCATATCAAGAAATTTTCTTTTAATAATTTGGGCAATACAACTTCTTCTAGTGTTTTAAACGTCTTGGTATTGACCTCTAAGAATTGTTCTCTTGCTCTTTGCTATGATCTTTTTTTCATACTAAAAGTTGGTTTTATATCTGAGCAATCGGAATCATCTGTATCTGTAATTTCTTCATTTTCAAAAACTTCTTCAAATATTTCTTTTATTGGGGCATAGCTTAAACAAACTTGGCTTTTGCATTTTTGAAACGCTAAATGATTTTTATTATTAGATGTAGATGGTAAACAAGTATGATGCCCTTCTCGTAATACCGCAAGTTCATCTTTACTTATAGTGAGAGATGCTGCACAAGACTCTCGATTAACACATTGCCACAACGACGTTCCATTTTTATTTTTGTGCCCTGTGAATACTTATAGCAAAAACTTCTTATGTACAAACTAACCAATTGCACATTTTGTCGCATGTACAATCGGCCCACTTGATGCTCGACCACCTGAAAATATTTTGCTATGAGCGGTTCACAACGGTTCGGTCACACACACAAACGCAAAAACCACTCCCACATTTTACTTTCAACCAATCAGGACGGGGCTAAGGTCCACACCTTTACCAACGGGAACATAAAACATTTTAGTTAACTTAGTTGCAATTTGCACTTCCTTGTATGATGACACGCGCATGTTTACTGTATTTTGCTCACGACTTGTTCTGTTTACGGATTCCGATTGCCACTTCGTTGACTACTGATAGAACTCTCGTTGACTTGTGGTGTGAATTAGTGGACAGTTTCTTCTTCATCTGTTTACCTACGGTGGCTGTGTTTTACTGAACTGTTGGATGCTTTCTTGCTGACCTCAATGAGTTTTCACAATTAACCGAAATTTAAACCGTGAATAAAATTTTGGATCTTCATGGCCAAGGATTCAAACGTTTACCAATGTTACGGTAAGTCAAATTCAAATTACTCGTATATTTTATTACAATAATTATAAATTATGTTTAACAATAGAATTGGCTATTGGTTAAAAAGTAATTGGGGGAGACCAAATAATAATATAATCAATATTTCCGAAGACGATGGTTAATTTCATAGCTATGGTTTGTTTCGTTGTTATAATATAATAATATTCTCAATGATGATGGCAGACATTAGGGTTAGTTATTTCATCAATCGCAGTTATTTATTCCTAATATTTTAAGTATATTAACTTATTATTTGAATTTTACGAAATGTATTTATTTCGTATATAATTTAAAAAAAAACAATAACTATTAAATGGTTTTTGTTAATAGACGGTGCAATGGGTGAGAAAGATTTAAGTGCATAATTTATTAAACATTTATGTAAATATATTCAAATATAACGATGATTGTCGAAAAATCATTCTACTAATTTACTACCGAAATGATAAGAAAATAAGTAATTTTATTTTAAAAAATATATTTAAATATTTTATTATCATACATAGGTTTAGAACTACTTATGATTATTCAACAAATAAATAATAATAAAAATGATTTATTATAAATTCATAAACCGTTAATGTCTTTTTCATAAATCAATGTAAAGTAAAAGTTCATTTATATTTTTTGATGTCCAATAATATTTACATTTAGTTTACTTTAAACGTGGCGTTCTGAGTCACTTGCTAATTCGTATATTTTTTAAAGGTGAACTTCTTGGAACTAGACTTTCACTCGTTCAATTAATCTGAAATATATTAACGAAACGTAGTACTAATCGGAACAAAAACTATTTTGTAGAACGAGTGGCAACATATAAAAGGCTGTCTCTACTGATATGTGAAGAGTAGGAATTTCTTGCTTTTATACACTTATATTTTTTTTCTAAGATTTATACTTAAATCCACCCTTATTAAATCATAGTGTTTCATTTTTATTTTTCTCACATTAAAGATGTCATGTATAATTCTTTTTAAAATATTTATGTTTAAACAAAATAAATTATGTTAAATTTTTTGAAGTATTGAAAATTCTCATTCTTACTTTTGACAAAATAAATTGTTTTCTTCCCACGTTTTAGTAAATTTTAGGCATCATAAAACGTATATTGTGTTGATAAAACAATAGATTTATGATCCCCATAGTAAAAGTTGTAAAACTGAGAATCCTTTAATCGATTATCGTCTTTAAATCGTTACACAAGAACTGAAAATAGTTTGCATGCAATAAGTTTTTGCTTTCCCACGGTTCGGTAATTCCAGGTGCCATAAATATATTTGCCGAAAAAATAGGTTCATGATACCTACGCACAGTAAATGTCCTAAAACTGGAAACGCTTATGGCAATTATCATCTTTAAAATCAATCGAATAGGATTGATAATAGTTTGCATGCGAATTTGTTTTCGCAAACGGTAGCTTCTCATATTAACGCATATTCTATTTTCAATCATATTTCAACTGTTTAAGAACTATTATCTAATTTTATCAGTAACAACTCGTTCATTGTCTGTTGATTTGTAAAGAAATAATATTAAGTATAATGAAATAACACATTTTTAAAAATGTGCTTGACTTACTGTTTCATTCATTCAAACTTTTAATAAATAGGTATCGAAGATCTTTTATACATTTATTTTAACTTGTTATTTTTTTTCAGAGAGCTTACAGCGTGACGTTGGATAAAGCGGGATGCTGAGGAGGACTCTTTTAACGTCGGATCGCGTAACGAAAATGGTTAGCACATACGAAGTGCAACCATTTACCAAGACGTCGACGTTCGCTAGACTATTTGACTGCGGCGTGCAGGCTATAAGAAATTTGTGCATTATTCCGCTACAAAAATTAGGCCAGGACCTAGAAAAAGCAGGAGTGCGTTTCGCTCGAGAGTACAGAGGTTATGATTTATCACACGCTAAATTTTCAGACGATTTTTTTTAAATAAATACTAGATACAAGCCCAGAAATGTGAATCTGGAAGTGTGAATGTGAGGACGAATTATTGTTAATATGTGGGGGTAGATGAGTGCTGATGTTCCAGGAGAGTTAATATTTATTGACGAAAGAGCCAATAGATTATATTAAAATTAAATGTTTGTAATTATTTTAAAATGTATTCTAAATTAAACTTATTGGTTATTTTACTGTAATAAATATAAGCTAGCATCTGAGATAATACATTAATTCATACATTGTTACTTAATTTGAAAAAAACGACTCCCGCAGTCGTGGGTACAAGCCCTGTGTCGCGGGGTCTTAACAAACATACAAGTCACGGACACAAAGTACACCCAGACTCGGAACAACAATTTGTGGATTACACAAATTGGTGTCCCGTGTGGGAATCGAACCCACGACCTCTTGCGTAGCAGTCGGATACACTCCCACCGCGCCACAGAGGCAGTAAATTTAAAAATTTAATGAAACTGACTATTATCACTAACTAAGACGTTATTACTATAATATTTATTGATAAAAGTAATTGGTAATTAAGCACTTTGATGACTATATAGCATGGTAAAATAATAATTTAATATTAAAAATATATCTTTATTGTTTTAGTTTGCATACCTCATCCACAATTTAAAGTATAATTAAGTACTAAATGTGTAATGGAATTGTTTGACTGATCCATAAAATTAATAAAACAATTTACTCGTTTCCTTATTTCTTGCCCTCATTCCAGGTAATACATTTATTTCTATTAAAATAATTAGTGGTTAAAAATTAAATATAACTTGCTGAATTAAAACCATACATACTTTTAATATTAAAGAGTTAAAGTTGTATGTAGAGGTTAACCCTGAAACTACTAGCCCGATTTAAATTTTAAATTTCAAATATCTTTATTTCGTTAAATCAATCCAATGATTATTTGAAATTAAATTTAGATAAAATACTTATAACAGAGAACTTACAAAATAATATAGGTTTTAAAACAGGTGAAGGATGTAGGAATCTTATCACTCGAATCAAGATATACGCGAGCAAAGTCACTGGGAACAACTATATATAGCATACTAGCTGTCTGAAGCAGACGAAGACCAGCAAACTCCGTCAGCTTAAATTTTTCTCGTTTTTCAACATTTTACATTGCTGCTCTGCTCCTATTGATTGTAGCGTGATGTTATATAGCCTATAGCCTTCCTCGATAAATAGGCTATCCAACAGTAACATATTTTTTTCAATTTGACCCAATAGTTCCCGAGATTATCGTGTTCAAACATACAAACAAACTCTCAAAAAATATAAGTATAGATTAATCATAGAACTCATAGTTGCATCAAATTACCTCTTAAATACTTACGTGGGCCAAGCCAAAATGAAGACGTAAATAACTTAAATACATATTTGAAAAATATTTATGATCGTTTTGTAACATATTTGTTACAAAACGATCATTTCGCATTATTGAAACATATATTACTAGCTTAAGCCCGCGGCTCCGCCCGCGTGGATGTCCCAGGGACTCAAGCTATCTCTATACCAAATTTAATCTAAATCGGTATAGCTGTTTGAGCGTGAAAGCCTAACAGACAGCCAGACAGACAGAGTTACTTTCGCATTTATAATATTAGTACGGATATGTATCAAAAATGCAAAATAATTTTACAAAAATTAAATTAAATAATTTCGATAATCCTACTTAACAGAATCATACTAAAACATACGCACAATATAAAACATCGAAAATAGGTTCTAGTTCATAAATTACAGGCACTAGTTTTAAACCCCTCTACTAACTCATATTTTTTGAAAAGATAGATTAAAAATCAAAACGTAATTCATAAAAATATTAAAAGCTAACAGTTTCCCGTACCTCCGTCCACAATTCCATATGTATAATAGTATTGAGGCAAAATATACTATATTCCTCTCCAAGCTTTAAACTACCTCTTTACAATTTCAACAACACAAACGAATAAATATATAAATAAACTATTTATAATATTAATGTAGATTTGTATGTATTACAATAAAATAATTCATTGCTATTTCGCGCAACTGCAAAAAGCGCGCTTACAACAAAAGTCACAATCCTTTATTAGTATGTATTTACAACTGTCTAATCGGCTCGAAATATGCACAACAACAACGCAATGCACTAAAAAAAACAAGGACCCCGCCTCCTTGCATCCGATAAGGCGCAGATGTGCCTGTGTGAGTGCGCTTACGTAGAGAGCGAACGTTTCTCGCAAGCCATTATAGCCATAAGGGTGTACGACCGCCGAGTAGGCCGATTGTACATTATCACTAATACACGTTCCGGCCCTTGGGAATTTTGTCATCATTGTAATGTGTCATAATGTACTCTCTGACAATTACTCATTACTGAACTATTTGACCATTGTACATTTTGACGAATTTAATATTTTGACTTAAGTACAATTATACTTTTACTTTTTACTTTTGCCGTGTGGTGCCGGCTTAAGAATAGTACCACCCCATCTCTACCCGTGGGTGTCGTCAAGGCGACTAAGGGATTTTACCCCGGAGGACGGGCAGCAGCGTCCTCTGCGTACTTAAAGCCTTACTGCGATCGCCAACCCGCTCGCCAAGCGTGGCGATTATGGCAATTACCCCCAGGATCTACATACTAGTAGGTTCTACTGGGGAGACCCGTGCCCAGCAGTGGGCCATCTTATGGGTTGATATGTATACTTTTACTCGTTGATGTCCCGGATCGAAATGAGAGACTTGAGAGGTTCTTTCAAGAACTTGACAATAGAACCAGTAATCAGATTATTACGTATTGTGGGATACACCTAAACATGTGTGATATTATTTTATAGAACTAATAAACTTCAAAACATTATATATTTTTTGTTATTCTAGGTATTATTTTTTGTAAATTTTAATAAAAAAAAAAAAAATTGTAAACTTAACACTATAATATTGTAAAAAGCTATGGTAAAATATTAAATCTGGTGTTGAGCTTGGGAAAGGAGTGTGTACTTATTGCCTGTTGACGCGCATCACCCACCACCCGGTATTCGCCTTAAGCGTCAAGCGGTTGGAATAGGCGGCTTATGGCTCCCAAACGTTACTAGTCCGCCTGCAATCCGTCACCCCACCCTATCGGGCTGCCTGTCATCTTAAGTCTGCATCGTCCACGCACAATAGCTATTATTGCCCGTCAAAAAAACCTCTCTGAGTCTACACACTAGCAGTCGACAGCCGGCAGTTTCAGACCACAAGATCAGGCGCCGGCATGGTCATCATACTAGCTGAACGGTTGCCGGCCGGCTACTTCAGTTTGTGTTCGCTTATCGTTGACTGTCCGATACCTGACGACGCAGATCGAAACGATTGGCGAGCGCACACACTGCTACACAAAACCGCACGACATGACGAATTTTTATCCCTATATGATTCAATTCAATCGTCATAATTGGTCAGAAGTACTGTATATTGCTGATAATGCTCTAGGCATGGGCGTAGCCAGGTGGGCAGTGGGGTTTGTAGTAGCTCGGTCAGTACCAGGCTACAAGGTGTCAGTACCGTGCTTTTCGTATTTTAGCCCAAACCTTTAAGATTTTTTTTATATTATATTACAATATACTTATATAAATAAGTGAAAATATTATTGTTTTAGAATAATTGTTCGCTCCGTGCCTCTATTTGTCCATTTCGTAAACAAAAGTATCGTATATCTTCTAAAATGGATAAAAGAAAAAGTATACAATCAGATATTCATATTAATAATAATAGCAAATATCTATGAAGCAAGCTATTTCAGAGGATTTTTTTCAATCTTTAAAAATTGTTCATTTCGAAGAAATATTACAAATATAAAATGGTCACTTACACCAGTTCTAGAGCGCCATATTCTTCAACATTAGTGATACTATAAATATGAGGAGAATGCCATATGTGCACTCAGGGGTCAACCCTATGAAAATATCGCCCGGTTTTGCGCCGATTTTTATTTTTGCTTCATTGTTCACAAGGGTATACAAAAAAAAAAAACAGTGAAAGCTTGGAAAAAGCTTCAAATGTGTTTGGAGTCGTGGTGCTTTGAGATGCACGTATTAGATCGATCTCAAAATGACCCACATGTGGTGCAATTACTGTTAATGTGTAAAATTACAGATTAGCAGCTGATCCTCTCGACCGATCTCGGTTTATTAATAAATCCTGGTCTGACGTTTAACACCCATATCTCAACTATATGCAGTCTGCTGCAAGGTGAATTCGATGGCTCAATGTAGCTAAATCCTTACTCTTTCAAAAACAGTCATCAAAGTCAATGAAAGTTATAAGGTTTTTAAGAAAAAACCGGCCAAGAGCATGTCGGGCGTGCTTAGTGTAGGGTTCCGCAGCCTTGGATAATTGCATCAGCAGAAGAGCGTATTTTCATGGCACTTGAGACCTATTGTTGAGAGACGCAGTTTTTCGGCAATAACGGTCCGATCATGAGGGGAGGGGGGGGGGTACAATTTATGCAACTTTCGGAGCGATTATTTCCGAAAATATACACTAAATCAAAAAAGTTTATTAGAAAACCCTTTCTCATTTGATCTGATAACTTCTGGCATAGGATTTTAGGTAGCGCAAGCAAAAAAAAACATTTTCTGCTTTTTTTTCGGCATCACCTACACTTTTTTGGCTTTTTTAGGTTTCGTGTTATCTTCGCTTAAAACACGTTTATTCATTGTTTATCGTATTTCTATGGCTGCTATTTCATCCTTGGTAAGTACCTGTTTTTTCAGTTCCATGGTAAGCACAGCTGATTTGATCCTTCGTCTATTAGGTCGGTTCTTTCTTCTTGGTGGAGCTTTGGCAACGGCCTTATTGCTAAATAGCTGTCCCGCGCAACTTCGTCTGCGTAAATTTTCCCCGTTTTTGCAACATTTCTCATTGCTGCTGCGCTCATATTAGTCGTAGCGTGATGTTATATAGCCTAGCCTTTCTCGATAAATGGGCTATCCAACAGTGAAAGAAATTTTCAATTCAGACCAGTAGTTCCTGAGATTACCACGTTCAAACAAACAAAAAAAAACAAACTTCAGCTTTATAATATTAGTATAGATTTGTGGACCAATAGGAGCGGAGCAGCAATGCTGCTCCGCTCCTATTGGTCGTAGCGTGATGTTATATAGCCTAGCCTTACTCGATAAATGGGCTATCCAACAGTGAAATAATTTTTCATTTCGGATCAGTAGTTCCTGAGATTACCGCGTGCAAACAAACAAACAAACTCTTCAGCTGACTAAAACAAACGAACATACATATATATACAGAAAAAACATTGCAAAAATCATGTAAAATTAGCTGGCAAGACAATAAACTAAATAGGAGACCCCTAGGAGCCACCTAGGAAAGTTGTGACAGCGTGTCACAACTTTTTCTTTGAAACTAGATGCAAACACAGCAAGACAAGTCACGCTTTGAGACTTAAAAAACCACACAATATAAGAAAAAACCGGGCAAGAGCATGTCAGACCATGCTCAGTGTAGGGTTTCGCAGCCTTGAATAATTGCATCAGTAGAAGAGCGTATGGTCATGGCACTTACGCTCTTTTGTTGAGAAACGAGTTAAGATCGAGAAAAGTTTGCAGCAATAACTCATTAACGGTATATCCGATCATGTTCGAAATAATTTTAGTTTAAAGTGCTTTTAAGCGCTACTGTTGTGTGATTTTTCATATGTTTTAGTCCCACGGTTAAAAAGTTAAGGGGGACACAATTTATGCAACTTTCGGAGCGATTATTTCAAAAAATATTCACTCAATCAAAAAAGTTTCTTTAAAACCTTAAAATGTTTTTTAAACACCTGTCGAATGATATACACGTTAATGTTTGCTGAAAAAAAACTGTTGCATGTATGGAGTGCCCCCCCTAAAAATATTTAATTTGAATATTTAGCTATCAAACTAAGTAACGGCTGCCACAAGACACTTTTTCATCAAATTTCATAAATATTCATTGAGTAGTCTTTGATTAAAATGCCTGTGGCACACGGACAGACAGACAGACGGACATGACGAAACTATAAGAGTTCTGTTTTTAGCCATTTTGGCTACGGAACCCTAAAAATGGTTGTCAGTAAAGTCGGTTTACGGACGATAATTTAACGTGATAACGTCATTAGAAAACTTTGATGACATTGTATTAAACAACCATGTCTGTGACAGCTTTAGTGCACCCGGACGCATGCGCCCGACGGCCACAATACTTCAGCCTATCAGCAGGCGTAGCGTGACGGATCGTGACACTTTTTCGTACATGCACCCGGTCATCGATTTATAAGACGTTTTCACGTCAAAAATAGCATAACCACGTGAATGTAATTTGTCACATTCTAAATACCTATATAATCAAAATTTTCATAGAAAACTTACTTTTCGTTTTTTTTTTTCATGCAGATATTGTACTAAAGTAACCGATTGCCGTGCGCCTCTTCTGGCACGTACTGCGTCAAATAGCGCGTCTCTAAATAAATAATATTGCGCTGTTGCCAGCTCGCTTACGGTCGCTTTCGAGAAATCTTCTTTGTCACAAGTTGTGACAAGACGAGAGAAGAGTTGTGATTTACAACTCTTCGTTGTCACAACTCTCCTTGGTTTTCTCTACGTAAGTTTTTATTGCCAAGTTCTTTCACTCACGGCTTTACTCTTGCGAACTTGGCATTAAATGTAGAATCATTCTAAGTATTCCAAATTTTGTCTGACGTTTATAAGAGCTGCATTTTGTTACCTAAATAATAATAAAAATAACTTGGGACAACTCACACAACATCATCTGATCCCAAACTAAGCAGAGCTTGTACTATGGCAACCAGACAACTGATAAACTTACTTATATATTTCTAAATACATACATATTATAGATAAATAACACCCAGACACAGAATAAACCATCGTGGTCATCACACAAAGTTTTATCCTGGGTGGGGATCGAATTCACGACCTCTTGCGTAGCAGTCGGATACACTCCCACCGCGCCACAGAGGCTGTCAAATGAATAAAGGACTTTGACTTTGAACCTATAAGTAGCAATATACCTAAGTACTTATTTTGCATGTAGCCAAGCGACAAAATGTATCTGAACGCAAATAAAGTGTTATTCTATTCTATTCTAAAGGCCACCCTTTTTCCAAAATACTATAAATGTTCGTATGTATAAATTAACAAATGTGTTTCAAGTTCGGCGTGGCCTAAAACTGCCGTCTAATTCTGGATTCCCCTTACGTCAGGTGAAAACTACGGCGCAGTGGCATGTTAAAACGATAAGCGACTTTATTAATGCACAATTACGTTGAAAATTGATTAACACGACTAAGAACAAAAATTAAAAATTGTGTCATTTCCTAAGCTGACGTTGTTGGACAACGATATAAATTTTAGTTGATTTCGTGACACGGATTGGGATAAATAGAAATAAAACCGCCTACACGTTACTATCATTCTACTTACCTACAAAAAATATATTTTTTTAAATTAAAAAATCAATTGCTCAATCGTATACTTATTTGCTTAGTAACTACGTAACACAATGTTGTCCGAGTATATCATGAGATCAGATAGGCTAATCAATGAACCATAAGTACACGTCCATGGCTGATTCTTTTTTAATAAAGTCACACTCCTTTGTGTCTCGGAGAGCACGGTGAAGCCATCAGTCCTGCGCCTAATCTCTGTCCAATCTTGACCAATAGCCAACCTCCCACACTGAAGATGAAAAAATAAGGAGCTCTCTTGTGCGCATGTATTTTTACACTCCATCTCCTGTCCGTTGTGATTAAAGACGTAAAGAGCCAATAACTTCTAAAGTAACTATAGAAATAAACAATTAATTTCATTTAAATACTTTTTTGGCAGCTGTCACTAAAGACGTCAAAATGTCTGGCGTGGAAACACTCCTTGAACTGGTCAAGGGTTCATCGATCAACACAGCAAATACTAACCATTTGATGGAATTATGATCTTTATTTGTTAACTGTTAAAACAGAATATTCCTTGAAATTTCAAAACATAATCTATGAGGATCTGTTCACAGAATTATAGTTTTCATTCCTTTACAATAGTGATGGTTTTAGCTTGTAACGCTAACTATTGGATTGGAGAGCCCATATTCGGCGTTCAATGAATTTCTTGTTGTTCATTAGTCTTAGTAGTGATTCGGAGATACTGACTGCTATTTAGTGCATTACTTCAGGTAAATATTATTAATGAGATTTAAATTAAATAATAGTTCAAAGTTAGGGACACTTAGGTAGGTACCTACTGTAGAGGTCGCGATCGTTATGATTTGCATCAAATACTTAGTGAGTGATAGCTACATTAACTAAATCCCAAATCCATACTAATATTATAAATGTGAAAGTAACTGTCTGTCTGTCACGCTTTCACGCTCAAACAGCTAAACCGATTTATATGAAATTTGGTATCGAGATAGTTTGAGTCCCGGGGAAGAACATAGGATAGTTTTTATCGCGATAACCGACATCCACGCGGGCGGAGCCGTGGGCGAAAGCTAGTACCTACATATGTGTTTTAACTAGTTAAGAATTAAGTAAGTAGGTATACCCAATGATGTTTTAAGTAAAAAGATGTTGATAGGTTCCAAGCACTCAGCAAACGTCAACCAAAATTCTAGACAATTGACCAAATTTTTATATCAGTGTCGCATCGCCCGCGTCAACAGATGGAAGCAACGGATTTTTTTTCGTTTTCGCTCGTGATTTAAATCATGCTTTCACACATAAACGACTTTTATGACATTACAATATATAGGTTATCTATGTGTGCATTAGTTTGCCGTTTTAAAGCGCAGGCCACACCGCCAGCTGACGGACGGAGCGGGCGAAGCGGGCGGGTGAAACTACGCGAAATATTGGCGAGCCAAACTTAGGGTTCACACCGAAAACTGGCAGGCTGAGCTGACGAAGGGGGCGGAGCGAACGGAACGGAACGGACACGCAACGTAAATACTACACTGCCATTCGAAAGACAAGCGTCGACTAGTCCAAATACTCGAAACGGGGAGGACAGGCGAACGAACAGGGCGAGCTAAGCTAGCGAAGCTAACAAATCTAGCGGAGCAGGCGAAACGAGGTGAACGAGGAGCTTCGCTGGACTTTCGTTGGCTTCGCTCACGTCGCTCGCATCACTGACCTAGCTTAGCTCGTTAGTTGGCGGTGTAAACCCAAGTATGAAAAGAGGTGAAACGATGTCGTCCGCTCCACCCGCTCCGTCCGTCAGCTGGCGGTGTGGCCTGCGCTTTAAAGATCGAGAGTTGTTTATGTAATGTAATCATTGGGTATCGTGTTCTTTCTAAAAGCTCCCTACGGGAAATTTCGAGTCCATAGCAGTGGGGTTAAAATTTTCCTGAGGTAAATGTATCTTGTTAGAGACGGTTTTTGTACGTACCTACAATATAATAGTGGATGATAACTTTTAAACTTACGCGTTGCATTATAAATACAATTTGACACGGGAATAAACGCGTTTAATCTAGGTAAAGTTATTTACCTTATGCTTGACGTTTCGACCGGGTTACACCGACCGTGGTCACAAGCTGACTGGTCGGTGTAACCCGGTCGAAACGTCAAGCATAAGGTAAATAACTTTACCTAGATTAAACGCGTTTATTCCCGTGTCAAATTGTATTTATAATAGTGGATGCTCCTACTATGTTGTGCCCATTGAGGCTGATGTATTCAATCTCGTGTACTATTCTAATATTATTGACCACTTTTTTTGCATCAGTCCTCTAATATGGTGTATAATATAATGGTGGCAGCACCTTACCTGCATATACAGTTTATAAACAGAGAAACATTGTAAACATTGGTAATTTGAAAAGAGTGGCCACGAGTTTTTATTGCCTGTTCTTTCTCGGGCTTTACCTATTGTTTGCGAACAGGCATTACAAGTAAATGTAGAATCGACTTTTCACAAGTGTAGTATTTTGCTTCCTAAGTGAATAAATCATTGTTATTATTATTATTATTAATTAAATACAATTTAAAAGGAAACCGAAAAGAATGGTATTGTAAGGACCCTCCGCCACTGGTCCATAGGTTCTATTTAGAATTTATTTTATTTTATTTTTATTTTAAACTTTATACACAAAGTTGTACAAAGGTGGACTGGACTTAATGCTAAAAGCATTCTCTGTCAGTCTACCTAAGGGTGATGTAGAAATGGAATGTGTAGGTGCTGTAACCTAATTGTAAATTAAAAACTTCATATTGTTCTTACTTAACACACAAATAAAATAGCTCGATAGAGAATCCATACTATACTTACTAAGTATACTAATATTATAAATGTGAAACAAACTCTGTCTGTCTGTCTGTTACGCTTTCACGCTTAAACAGCTGAACCGATTTAGATGAAATTTGGTATGGAGATAGTTTAAGTCCCGGGGAAGGACATATAATACTTTTTATCGCGATAACCGACATCCACGTGGGCGGAGCCGCGGTCGAAAGCTAGTATAAAATAAATA
This sequence comes from Herminia tarsipennalis, assembly GCA_945859575.2. Taxonomy (NCBI): domain Eukaryota; kingdom Metazoa; phylum Arthropoda; class Insecta; order Lepidoptera; family Erebidae; genus Herminia; species Herminia tarsipennalis. The sequence goes on along the minus strand of OX243849.2, from coordinate 17,390,385 downwards.
CTGAAATACAATAATATAACATACACAATAATATTTATAATATAACATATACATACTTACAATAATACATACATACATATAACTTCATCTATTTTTCCTAAAAACCTAGGTACTTTGGTAGATTTTAGCACCTTCCCTGATCACCACAGTAGTAAAACAACATTATGTATTAAGCTATGTTCTGCCCTTGAAAACCATGACAAACATCATTTTAACGATCTCATAAATTTGTTATTATTCTAGTTAACAGTAATGTCTAAAATTAAATTAGTGTTTACCAACGAAACATTATACATCATCAACATTAATACCTCTCTTTAGCGCGTCATTCACAGAATAATTCAACCATCACATAAAAAAGAAAACAATTTGGAACAACCTTTCAACAATAAGGAGTGTAATGACACGAAAAAATCTTTTTAATTTTCTATCACGTAGAAATAAGGTTGAGAATCGTTTAAAGATAATATTTAAAACTGGAAATTGATCGTTGTAAACATTAGACTCCAGAAATAAATGTTACATCTTCCAGTGAAACTGGTGCCAATTCTTTCCCGCCCTTACATCTCAGTCAGTTAACACGCATAAACCGCGGCAGATGGTCAAGCGCGGATAACTATAGACACCTGTGCCTCAATTATTAAAAAGTAAACAGTCAAATATTAGAGCGGGAAATTATTTGTTTTTTTTTGTTGTGCCAGTGACATCACATTTACAGCCATGGGGGAAGAGTATCCTGTTTACACAAGAATAGAGAACATAACAGAAGAGGATGACAAGTATTTGGCGGGCGCGAAAAAAGAAATAAGAAATGACCTAACAGTTATAATCCCAGAAAATCCATTTCCCGACATTGAAGTGGACGCCTACCCACCATTGAAATTTTCCTGGGTTATCCCAAAGAAATTGGCTGCAATGGCCTTCCCTAGAAATAAGGAGAATTTGAAATTCTTGGTGAATCAGGGAATTTCGCATCTGGTAACATTAACGGCGGGTAAAAAACCACCAGTGGACGATATTGCGAGGTTAAGATGGTCAGAAGTGCCTGTAGAAGAATTTGAATCGCCATCTTTAGATCAAGTTAAGAAATTCATCGATATCTGTAAGAAGTCTGATAAAAATGGAGAGGTGAGTTTTCTATTTTAATTCATATCTACGTAAGAGTGCATGGCGTACCCATGCGTGCTAAGAAGTAGAGGGTGAAAATAGTTTTACTATCTATATCCTATATTCTTCTTTTTAAAAAGAGAAAGTATTTGTATTTTTGGTCAAGGTGAACTTTTTTTTCTCAAAATATCGACAAATAGAAAAAAAAAAAAAAACAAAAAAAAAACATCTTTGTATGGAGATGTTTCTGCCAGGTAGCGTAGAGGTCACAGTTCTAACCTAACCTACTTAATTTGATGATTTTTTTTCTTAAGTCAAACAAGTAGATTAAATAGATGTTCCTGGCTCTGTATATTACCACCTTATTTTTGATCGAAACTAAGGTGGTAATATACCTACATACATAACGCGGTAATCTCAGGAACTCCTGATCCGAATTGAAAAATGATTTCACTGTTGGATAGCCCATTTACCGAAGAAGACTATAGACTATATAACATTACGCTACGACCAATAGGAGCGGAGCAGCAATAAAAGGGAAAAATTTACGCAGAAGTTGCGCGGGACATATTACTATTGTACAATTATTCGGGGTTGAGGGCCTAGCCTTAACACAAGTTTTTAAAAATAACTTAGCAAAGGTGCTTATCACCACAAATAGTTATTAGTATTATTGTAAATCTCTTCAGAAACACTGCAAACCTAATACTGTAATTTTGTTCTGTAATTAAATAAAGAACATGATTTTGCCGGTTGATTCAAGAGTTAGGTATTGTAAAATCACGATAAAAATTGATAAAGCACACCATCGATGAATGAAATAATGGCTTCTAATGTAAGACAACGTTATACTTATATCAACAGATAGCTTCGCAAAAAAATATGCAGATTGACTTCAGAGAAATTGGTTCAATGTTTGACCCGTATGAATAACGAAAGTCCATCCAAAACGAATCAGGAGGCCTACTCTAATTCAATGAAAATTAAGTTTCGATCAAAAATGAGGTGGTAATATACAAAGCGGTAGCCTAATGGCTAAGGCATCGGTCTCGCAATCGTGAGGTCGTGGGTTCGAATCCTGGCCATTATACTACCGATGTGAACCCACTCCTAACACAAACCATAGCGCTTAGCTGGAGGGGTTAACAGGATTGCTAGTAATGTGGTAAACCTTTATTTGAAAAAAAAAACTACTCGTACCAGAAAATCATCCATGGGTTCGAACTTCTTAAGCTTATTCAAATATTAATTAGAATACCTAGTCGCGGTAAACTTAAGACATTTAAGATATCGAAAATTCATGAATTTTGAGTCTTTATGAAAATTATGATAACATACGGATGAAACAGAGAACCATCTTTATTGAAGTAGGTTAGAAATAGTGTCGTCGCAATCTTGGCTATAGCAATGAACCTATAGTATAATTATTAATCTATTTAAAGCCAGTAGGTATTTACCTGAGCGCGAACAGATTTTGTCTCATGTACCGTGACTTTGTGAGTGACAAATAAATGTGTATCATTAAAATTTTGTGGCTGAGTGCCATTATAACCGTAATTATAACTAGCATATTTTGTAGTCAAATTTGAACATACAATTATTTTGGATATTCTAACGACGACGCGGGCTGATTAGCTTTACTCGGACCTTCAAACGAGAGGTCGCGAGTTCGAATATTACATATATTACAAGCAGTTTAGCTTAGCCTTAAATAAAGGAATAAAAAATAAATTTAAAAAATAAAAAAAAAACCGCCTGCTTAAATGACACAATGACATTCATGAATCTCAGTGAACTTACTAAAATGCCTCCGACTGCATGATTTATGGTTACCTTGTTTCAATCTTTAAAAAGCAGCCGTAATTTTTGATTTTTAAAATTTATTTTTTAGTGCTTAGTTTTAAGACGTAACGCAACGTAATAACTGTAACTACCGAAAATTTGAGTGAAAATATTTTTTTTTTTTTTTTTTTAAAAAGACGGCTCCCGCACTAGGGTATAAACCCTGTGTCGCGGGGGACTTTACAAACATACAAGTCACGGACACAAAGTACACCCAGACTCGGAACAACAATTTGTGGATCGCACAAAGTGGTGTCCCGTGTGGGAATCGAACCCACGACCTCTTGCGTAGCAGTAGGACACACTCCCACCGCGCCACAGAGGCAGCCAATATGTAGTTGGTAACAAACTATATAGCTTTAAAACCTAAATTTTAAGTGAAAAATGATTTAAGAAACCTTTATAATACCTACACAATGATACCTCACATGATATAGTTTGTTGACTTTATATATTTCTCTCTCACAATATAACGTCTGGCTGTCGCCATTTTGAATTTTTATTGTTGTCATGTCTTTAGTGACACTCGCAAGATTTACACAAATCGATTGACGTATGAATTATCAAAATCGGGCTACGCGTTTGGTCTTTAAAGTGCTACAAAGGAACACACATACCTACATACATACACGTCAAACACATAACCCTCCTCCGCAGTCGGTTAAATAGATTGCTTGCTTAGTAGATAATGTGCGACCCACATTGCTGTACCCAGGTACAGTGTACTATCTTCGTCTGAATATGTGGATATCTATACTTCTATACTAATATTATAAAGCTGAAGAGTTTGTTTGTTAAAACGCGGTAATCTCAGGAACTACCTATCCGAATTGAAAAATTCTTTCACTGTTGGATAGCCCATTTATCGAGGAAGACTATAGGCTATATACCATCACGCTACAATCAATAGGAGCCGAACAGCAATGAGCAATGTTGCAAAAACGGGGAAAATCTACGCAGACGGAGTTGCGCGGGACAGCTAGTATAAATATATAAAGATAACTATAGATACTTTCCAAGGGCAGGCCCTGGACCTGTATCAAGGTATAACGGGATTGTTTTTCAACGCCCTATTTTCGACGTTTTTACATGACGCCTCTCAAAATGAGCCATCCTAAGTGGTTTTCTGATATATACCATAGAGGTAATGGTTGACGCCAAAAAGTCAAATGCGAGAAACAATATATTGTTTCTCGCATTTGACTTTTTGGCGCCAACCTACCATCTAGCTTAGACCATTGACGTACAAACCTAGACTGCGCCATGACCTCACAAAATTGACCACTCTCTAGAGGGAGACAACGCTACTTTGTGGACAATACCTGGCAAAGAGACGGCCGCACGAGTTTTTTCTCTCTTTCACGCTTTGCAGTGAATATTTACTTTTTTAATGAAAGGGAGTGCGTGGTCCAGGTCTACAGACCTGACAAGCTATTGACGTATACGTCACCGCTCGCTCTACCCTAGGTAGGAAAGGGCGGGGCCACCCCAGCTCTTTCCTACCTATCTATATTTTTATTCCGAATCGCTATAACTACCCCTACTTCTTACCAATATACATTTTAAAATTTCCAGGTTATGGGTGTCCACTGCCGGCAAGGTAGGAGCCGGTCGGGCGTGATGCTCGCCTGCTACCTCATACACTTCCACAGGTTCCTGCCAGACCAGGCCATGAATGTGATCAGGATGATAAGACCAGGTAATTATCATTGTATATTCATTCAAGAGGGGCTCGAAAGGGAAGGGCCCCCTTCCCTTTCGAGCCTCACGAGATTCATGGAATACGTTCACAGTTACATGGGTAGTTTTATCAAGACTGCCTCTGTGGCGCGGTGGGAGTGTATCCGACTGCTACGCAAGAGGTCATGGGTTCGATCCCCACCCAGAATAAAACTTTGTGTGATGAGCACGATGGTTTATTCTGTGTCTGGGTGTTATTTATCTATAATACCTATGTATGTATTTAGAAATAAATAAGTATGTTTATCAGTTGTCTGGTTTCCATAGAACAAGCTCTGCTTAGTTTGGGATCAGATAGCGTTGTGTGAGTTGTCCCAAGATAAAAAAAAAACGTTGCAGTATGTTATTTTATGACTACTACTTCACCAGTTGTAATACGTGTTAAATAGTGATAAAGCTCCTAGAAATATGAGCGACAGCTCATTCGGTTCGGAATGAGCTGTAGAAAAATGTATTCGCAGGATTTTACAGCAAATAAAAAAAATCTATTATTAAAAAAAAAATGGGGAAAAAGACAATAACTATAAAGATTTAAGGATCGAAGTAAGAATATTCATTTAAAGGACTCCGCAGCTGTACCTCCATTATTTATAGATAAAATTTAACTCCGAAAATGTGCTTACCACAGACGAAAATATATTAATCAAAGAAAATATTATTTTATGGTAGTAAATGCCAATTTAACAATTTTAAAAAGTATATGGTGTAATCAAAACACTATAAAGAATATTGTACTGTTGTAAAAACAAAACAAAAATCATTTTTCACAGATTTATGCTTTGATAACTTTAAAAAAATGCCTCGTGGAGCTCTATTCACCCGACTGTAAGGAAGGGTTATGTTTTTCGCGCGTATCTTGTATGTGTGTATTATGCGCGTATTTTTTAATTTTCCATATTGGACAATAGCTGTGATAAAAGTTAATTGTTACGGATGTACGACAACTAGGTAGATATTCAAAATTATAAAATTTAAAAAAAAAATATTTCAATTATTTACACTTTACTAAGTTCTTCGAGTTTCATTAATGCCTCCGACTGCATGAAATTATATAATTGTGTAGGGGATCTTGTTTCCATCTTTTTTGTACAGGCGGGTTTTTTATTTTTTATTATTATATGTAGGTACTTATACATATATAAATGATACAGGATCTTGAATCAATTGAAGCTATAATTTCATATCCTCATTTTTTTTTTAATGTTGATAAAAATATGAATTTTCCTTTTTTTTTTACAAATTTTCCAGTTTCATTAATAAAAATATTGAAATATTCCTCGAAAAACTTTCGAAAAATAGGTACAATACAATTTGAAAGAAACGATATTTTTTCTGCTTTTTTCGGCCCATCTCCTGCCGGGTTGGGCCAGTTGAGATAAAATCGTGTAAAAAAAAAAATTGTTAAACAAAAAAAAAACCAACCCAAGCGGCTCCACAACAAATGAAATTCATTAGTCGACCAATAAAAGGTTCACGAATGCAGACATATGGCATGCAACTACGGAAAATCTCCCACACACGTCATACGTATCCTGTTGACCAATAAAAACGTTTAAAGATAAAAGGAAGTTGGCTTTCAGCCATAATTACGAAGAAAACCGGAAAGTACCTACGTAGGACTATATTATAGATAGATACACAGCAATGTATAGAACATACCTACCTACAACATTACTTTATGTTGAAAATAATAAATAGCATCATGATCATGAAAAGTTTATTGAGGAAAACGTCGTAATTTACTTTGTCAAACTTTTGATCTAAATTATCACTTTTGCTAGTTAACATTGAAACATTTTCTGGCACAAATAAAATACTTAGGTACCTATAAATCATCTACGCGTCATGTAGGTATTAAGCCTGATTCTCTCATCTATATTAATCTAATACGTAGTTAAAATTAGATGATTCTAAATACATACTTCAGTAATTCCGCTTGCGAATTCAGTCATTAGATAGATTACAAACTCTTCATTAGGGATCTTTTGTTTGACCGATCCGTACCTACTTTACCTAGTCGTATAACATCGGAAGTATTGAAAAATCGATTTTTTTACCAATACAATATACAGGTTGATTTTTAATATACTAATAACCTCCTACCCTTGGCTTCTTTACATTATACGAAATAACTTCGTTATATAATTTTATTTTTTTAAATACAAGTTAATCCTACCTAAAAAACCTACTTTTATCACACAACCATTTACTACACATCTGAGAGACCCCGGAGTAAAATCGATGTTTCTTTGTCAGGTTAAGGAATTAAACCGCACAACAATGTCTCAATTTTAATTCAGTAAAATAGTATGTAGGTGCTTAAGGTTTATATATACTCAAAATACAAGTGGTAGGTGATCATGGGTTAATTTATTATGTATTTTCCAAAACTGATATTACAAAGTTATTTATGTAAAGAAGCCACGAGCGGGAGGTTATTATTATTTTTAAAATCATCCTGTATGACTGCCTCGGTGGCGCGGGACTGCCTCGGTGGCGCGGTGGGAGTGTATCCGACTGCTACGCAAGAGGTCGTGGGTTCGAATCCCACACGGGCTATCCACTTTGTGTGATCCACAAATTGTTGTTTCGAGTCTGGGTTAATTTGTATGTTTGTAAAGTCCCCCGCGACACAGGGCTTGTTCCATACTGCGGGAGTAGTAGTTCATAAACAAAAAAAAAATCCGTTGTCTGTAAAGTCGGTTTACTGATGATAGTTGAACGTGACAACGTCATAAAAAAATACTGATGGAATGGTTTCATTTATCAAAAGAAAATTTTAATTTTATTTGTTTGATAGATATTTTGTATGGATATAGAGAAGGAGGTAAATGGAAATCGCAATTGAATTGATCAAGTTACATTTATTTGTACGCATAAATACAATTATGTAAATTTTTATTTATTTATTTTACAATGGAACGCCTCAGAGCGAGGTAACGCCTCGTGTTTTTCGTGCGTTCAGCCGGCTCCATCGAATTATAAGACGTTGTCACGTCATTATGCAAGTTTAGCAATGTAGGCAACTGAAAAGTTCATAAAATCATCGTCAACTATTGAATAGAATAGATGATTGACGAATAAGTCATTTGATTTTGAAATTTTGCAATTGACTCTTCAGTGTGTCGTGGGGGAGGAGGAGAGCAATGCTAACACTCGTTTGGGGCCCTTGCAACTTGCCCTTGGGCCCCAAACAACTTCGTCTGCGTAGATTTTCCCCGTTTTTGCAACATTTTTCATAGCTGCTCCGCTACTATTGGTCGCACCGTGATGTTATGTAACCTATAACCTTCCTCGATAAATGGGCTATCCAACAGTAAATTAATATATTTTTTATTTTTTTTCATTTCGGAACAGTTACTCTCTTTCTTCAAAACGAAATTCATAAATTTTCGTTTTAATAAATTTCTTGAATTTTTACAACAGAAATTAATACCTATAATAATATTTTTTTTTACAATTCTCTTTATTTAAAACGAAATTAATGAATTTTACGTTTTATTATATTTCTTGAATTTACGGGGACTATTCTACAAATTTTTGTATAAGCACAAGAAGCCAGACGATTTTTAGACACGAGTGGATTGAATTGATGATCCTGGCTACAGAGCCAGGATCATCAATGAGGTGATGACATACAGATGTCATCACCTCATTTTTTATTGAAACTTCGTTTTCATTGAAATAAAGTAGGCCTCCTGTAGTTCGAGATTATCGCGTTCAAACGAACAAACTCTTCAACTTTATAATAATATAAGTATAGATAGCGGCGGTAGGCTGATATGGCGGTAGCTACGCCCCTCGCAATTGATTCGGCTTTGTTTTCGTAGACTAAGGAATTTTACGAAAGTTGCTTATTTTAGTATGATCGTTTCATTATTTTTGTTTACAATTTCCAGGGTCAATAGACTTCGATGAGCATGAGGAGGCAGTCGGAAGATACTTCGAGTACCTCACAGAGGACAATCCCCTGAAGTTTGGGGTAAGCGGCGAAGTAATGGAGGAATTCATACAAACTGCACGCGAGAGCACCAAGGCGCTGCTTAACTAGATGCTGTGATACCTATATACTGTGATTATGTTTATACTTTTTAAAATGATTATGTAAAAAGGAGTAATAGCTCTGTTGTAAGATATTTATTGTTAAATAAAAATTATAAATAAAATATTTCGTTGAAAATATCTATTTTGATTTGGATCTAGATCTAAAAGCGTTTCATCTAAAGCCATTCCCACAAGGTCTACTTTAGAGATGAAGTGTTAATAATGCTTCAGGCAGGTGTCCCTAGCTTTTTGTTATGTCTTAATCGTATATGTAAAATGGTCGAACTCATAAAGTAGGTTTGTTTACAAAACTATTAATTCAGTTTGTTCAAGGGATTAATGAGGATCTCAATGTTGCCATTTAAAAATAACTTTTAAAATTCCCGCGCTCAATGTTACACACAAAAAAAAACGCGCGAATTAATCACGTTTTAAATTTAATTGTGAAACAGAAATAGGTTTCTCATTTCAAATAAGCTTAAATTAGAAGCTGCTACTCATACACTAATTACTACAAAATTCATTCATTTAGATCAGTATAATGGCACAACCTTGTTACAATGTAAATTGATCCTAGGTATTATAATATTAAGTCTAATTATTTCCTAACTGACATTTTGCTATAAATATAACATCGAAATGTCGGATCCGTTCGTGCCAATGTGCCTGCCAATGCCGGCTGGCGAAGTACCAAGTGCGGCGTACGTCTTATAAATAAACTTATAAGATATCCTAACCAGTTTGTGAACTTTAAAAATCCGTTTTTGTAAAAATGAGTACCGTCCCGAATAGACCGAACATAAAATTGGCTAGATTGTGGTATAAATACAAAGAAGAGCCCAAAGATAAACAAGAAATAGCTGAAAGTAAAGCAGAAATTGTGCCCGAAAATAAGGAATATGAATCTTACCCGCCGTATAATTTTTCATGGTTTATTGAGAACAAAATCGCAGCTATGGGTTGCCCACAAACGGTGGCGAATTTGAACTATTTGGTGGATGTAGGAGTGAATCACCTTATAACTTTATCACCAGAGAGAATCCCGCCAATTTTGGAGTGTGAAAAAAAGTTAAAATGGACAGAGATCAGGATAAAGGAGTTCGGTGTGCCTAGTTTAAAACAGGTTTTAAAGTTTATTGAGATTTGTGAAAGAGCTGCGCTTAGAGGAGAGGTAAGTTTATATGCGTTCTTTTTTTTTAAGGTAACCAACTCCTTAGTACCTACTTAAAATCACAAACTAAGGAGATTATCTGTAGTACCATTAAGTAAATGAAGCCCAAGATTTAAGGCTTTTATAAACGAAGTAGATACCTAATGAGTGAGTACCAATGCTTGGAAATATCTGATAGGTAATTTATTTAACTTGCCTACTAGTGTCCTTAGTTCGAGACTTAAGTTTTTAAATGTTTTTTTTTATTACTAGATGGCGCCTCTATAGGCTTTAGTCAACTTTGGCCCTATTTCATGGGTGTAACCAGCAGTTGGGACTGGGGGGTAGTTATTTTAGGACTGATTGCTTCGATTTCCAGGTTTTCATTCAGTCTACTTTTTATTTCCTTTTTAAAATATCATTGGTCGTAGCCTAAAAGCTTCGATCGTTCTCTTACATCCCAAGTTTATACCAATGTATGTTCCCAATAGGTAGGTAGTATAGAGGAGTATGAATACTTAGAATATTCCAATGTATTATTGCAGGTAGTAGGTGTTCACTGCAGACATGGTCGAGGCCGCACGGGCACTTTGTTGGCTTGTTATCTCGTGCACTTCAAGAACATGGCGCCTGAACGCGCAGTACTCACTGTCAGAGTGCAAAGGCCTGGTAAGATATTCTAGATAAATGCTTAAAGCTGTAAATCAACATCTTGAAACGTGAGCGAAAAAAAACGTTGTGGGGGACACAAGAGGCAAATACCTTCTTGGGACAACTCACACAACGCTATCTGATCCCAAACTAAGCAGAGCTTGTATTATGGAAACCAGACAACTGATAAACATACTTATATATTTCTAAATAAATACATTTTATAGATAAATAACACCCAGACAGAATAACTCATCACACAAAGTTTTATCCTGGGTGGGGATCGAACCCACGACCTCTTGCGTAGCAGTCGGATATACTGCCACCGCGCCACAGAGGCAGTCATGGACTATACTTATGGTATGGTACTATTGGGAATATATTAACTACTAGCTGTCACGCGCAACTTCGTCTGCGTAAATTTTCCCGTTTTTGCAACATTTCTCATTGCTGTTCCGCTCCTATTAATCGTAGCGTGATGTTATAGGCTATCCAACAGTAAAGGAATTTTTCAATTTGAATCAGTAGCTCCTGAGATTACCGCGTTCAAACAAACAAACTAATGGCTTGTAAAATATTGTTTTGTACTCATGCGAACACCTGTATAGCTCTTAGTTATACTTGGAATCAGTAGGAGGCCTTGTTGTCGAAATCCTGCCACATGTATAGTTAAAAAAAATAACGATGCATGCGGCAGTACTTTATCTATACTAATATTAGTTTCGTTTCTTTGAATGCAATAATCTAAGGAACTACGAGTCCGAATCAAAAATAATAATAATATTTTACTGTTAGATAGCCCATTTATCGAGGAAGGATATAGGCTATATAACATCACGCTACGACCAGTAGGAGCGGAGCAGCAATGAAAAATGTTGCAAAAATGGGGAAAAATGTTGCAAAAACAGGGAAAATTTACGCTTACGAAGCTACGCGCGCCAGCTATATTTAATAAATTCATAATTCTACTTATATTCTAAAGACCTGATCGCATAATTTAAAAAAAAACGTTACTTAATAACAATTTTCGTAATACATTTCAGGTTCCTGTGAAACCTACGAGCAAGAAAAGGCTGTCTGTCATTATCACGACTGCGTCCGAGGCACCGTAGAGAAACCAGACTATCGTTTAGTAGAAGACAAACTTTATTTTGACTTCTCGATGAAATACATGTATGATGATGACACACCACGCAAGAAAGAGACAGAAAACATTGAGAAAGAAGACGAAGATATAGACTTAAAAATCGTGAAACTCGGCGACCGCAGTGATGAAAGACAAGTAAAAATAAAAGTTCCAAAGAAAAAATCAAATGCAATGATTATAAATCATAAGATTTATTTTTAATTAAGTTATTTATTTATTTACATTTTTCGTACATTTTTATGATGTTAATAAAAGTAAACGCCTAATTTGTGTTAAACACTTATACAACATTTGTTTTATTAAAGTTTAAGAAAATGAACTGCATCAAAAACAGACAATATCATTAAAATGGGTGTGGTGAATGAGAAGGACAAACATACTATGCGTTTCAAATGAGAAGATAATCGCGATCGCGTCAACTTCACTCTGTACTTGTCAAAATTGTACCGCTAGCAACAAAAACTCCCAAGTCAGGTAAAGTACGTATGTGTATTATGGTAATGGAACGGACGTAATATTTATTTTCTTTGAACTATATAGGTACCTACCTAATATTTATCTTTATTATAATATTATTAGTATTCTTTAGTATTCAATAAAAACGAAAAAGATATAAGTAAGTAGGCAAAATATAAGAAAATTCTACACTTTAGTGGCCTTTCAGTCAGATGTAATATTTTTTTACCTAAAACATAATAAAAAGTAAAATACAGTGCTTATATAATAGTTCATTAGAGTAGGTAGGTACTTCTGTGTAATACTAATGACACCTTTTTACGAATAATTTTATTGCTGACCTTACGTTACACAATGAAGTTGCAGTCGTATTGCGAAACAAAATATCATCATGACAGTTATCAACTCATTTGAAACGCATAGTACAAGGTTATTTTAGGTATAGTGCAAAGCTCAGAGACTCCAACGAGATTTTCACTTCAAGAAATCACATGAAAAATAAAATGAATATATTGAAAACTTGCATTCAAGTTGTCCTAAGTTCTTCGCGCTATCGTGCTCATTGCGTTTCGTAGTAAGTAATCCATGGTTATTATTGAAAAATAAGTAATGATCACATTTCACATCACATTTTTAACAGAATTTGGACTGTTAGAATTATTAATGAATAAATTAATGATTGATTAATTAATTAATTAATTGAATGGTCCAAAAACCAAGCCATTGGATTGCGTTACTGATTCTGAGCTACTTTAAGGTTGGCACTATATCAAGAATAATGTTGTATACATAATATTCTAAGTTTTTCATTGGTCGCATAAAACGTATCACATACATACTATTTATTTGAATGAAAATATTTAATTACCTTATTAATACAATAATTACATTATTGAAAGATAGAAAAAGTTTAAGTCCTGGAGGACATTCATGTATTTAAAGCAGTGCAGTTGCAGTTAAGTTTTGATTAAATCGGCCATTTTGGTATTCTTGTAACTTTGGGATCGGTCTCAAATACGCTTGAAACTGACGCACTGTATATCTTGACGCAAGCGTATTTGAGAACGATCCCAAAGTTAGAAGAATACGAAAATGGCCGTTTTAATCGAAACTTCTGCAACTGCACTAATTTAAATTCGTGAATAGGCCCGCTGACCCATGTATCTAACCCGAGACTTACGTATGCTAACCGGAGCCGGAATCGAACCATCTATCGGGACTATGTTACTAGACCTTAAAACGCAATTATTTTATTATTAAAGTAATTGGCAAGAAATGACTATAAAATTACTATAATTTCATTAACTTGCCAGCAGATATTTTTCAAAGTGCTTTTCATCAACGACTAATTTCATTCGTCGTTATCCGACGCTGCACTCTGCATTATCGACTAATGAAAATGCTTATAAATTAAATCAAAGCAACATTTTGAACAATTGACAAAACTGTTTTAAAGTTTATTTACAAATATACAAGGTCTATTACTTATTAATTATATTAATAAGTAGTTGCCTTTGAAAATAATGTCTAGATTCCTAATTCCTATTCACAAATTGAAGCAAAGAACTGTCAAAAAGTATGGTCATGTGGACGTACTTTTTGACAGGTAAAAAGCCGCCATCTGAACGTTCTAGCCATAGATAACCTAGAGCGCTATTACTAGTCGGTCGTTATTAGTACTCGGCAACACTACTAGTCTTTAAAAAAACCGTACGTCTAAGACCATAGCTTCATTTTTTTATAGGCTTATTGAGGGAATGCTTCATCTACACATCATCAAAGGTACTTGCATAATTTGTTTAACTTATTGACAACCACTTGTCTTCTTCTTCTTGAAATTTATGGCAATCTAGCCGTTTTAACGGCAAATATCTTCCAGTGTCAAGTATTTATTGTACACTTTAGTTGCACAGAGTCTTGTTCTTATCCAATTAACACATATTCAATTATTTTTTTACAAGTTCTACTTGTTAAACTCAGAACTGTAAAAATAATGGCAGGTTAGTTTGCCGCCATTTTTACAACTACGCTCCGATACCCACTTTTGCAAAAAATAACTGACAGCTGTCAAATATAATAGATAAAATGTTTCATAAATGGCATCTGCCGGGCGCGACAATTCTGCCAAAGTCAGTTGTGCGATGACCACTAATGTGTATGTCAAATTAAACGAATCTTAATATTAATACAGAATAGTGGTTGAGCGCGTGATTTGGATTGAAAAAAAAAACAAATAACATACACAAAATAATTATATCATTATTGTTAATATGTTAAAATAAAAAAACTTTTTTGCACCCTAGAGTGACAGATCAGATCATAACACTATGACTTATGACTTATTGTCACATTTAAATATTAGAATGACTTGCCGCGACGAAAACATTAGAAAAATGGACACTTGTTGGAACTGGGATTTCCAGTTCTGGCAGCTCGTCAATTAATTTGTTGTGTTGACATTAGAATAGATTTGACAGCTGTCAATAGATTTTGACAAGCTCCACAAATACTAGATGTTACTTACCATTACAAATTATTAACCAACAAAAAATCTTAGAACTTAAAAATACAATCTATGTTTTCCTTAATATCTGACAGCCAAGTAAGCCAGGTTGCTGCCATGGTCTTGGTACAATGGTAACATTGATCACATTGTGGTCTCGTCGTATTCTGACCGTTATTCTCTGGCCAACGGAGTGTCCAACGATATCCATGATTTGCGACATATCTCGGAAATTCTCATGGTTAACGGAACCAAATTGAAGGATTTCATCATGTTCCAATAGGCCCTGGAATTTATGAAATAAACTTCAGTTAAAAATTATGTCTATCTTTGGAGTCAGAGCCTGATCTACTAAGCCATTCATTAATTACGTATGGCTATTTTTGATCATCCTACCCCCACGTAAGGCTACATAAGATTTTTCAATCCCTCTCTATTCCCACCTAGCTTTTCAGATTTTTTTAATTTTCTCAAGAAGAAAGGAAGATAAAGAGTTCATAACATTTTAATCTGATAAGAATAAACTTAAACCGCTTGAAAGAATTTAGATTATATTTGGTATTGAGATAGTTTGAGTCCCAGAAAACGACACAAGTTGGTTTTTATCGTGATAACAAACATCCACACTGGCAAAAGCAAATGTTATAATAAAATCTCAAAACAGCTGTGTAGTGTCATTGGATATATTTAAAAAATCAAACTTAGATGAACTTATTTATGGTTTCTTTAATCAAAAACATAACTAGCATCGTCAAAAAACAAGGGAAAACAAGTGAAAACTAGTTCATAATATTATGTTGTAACTACTGAGCAGATTTTGATGAAATTAAATAACTATAGAGTATACAAATAGCTTGATATTAAAACCAAAATATATATTTTTTTAAATACTCACAGCTGCATCTGCTGGTGATCCATCTGTCACATACCCAACAGTAGCAAAACATTCTTCAGTAAGAGCACCGTTTACAGCAGCCCCATTGCTGTTACCATTCATATGACCATTACTGGAAGTGGTCGGTAAATTAACGGGTCGAGTTTCACCACCGCTGGCTAATAAGTCAGCGTGTACTTCTGTGAGTCCTTTTTCAATATGTTTCATTAAGTTTTTGTGGTCATTTTGAAGGCCTGGAAATTGATTATTATAGTTTTAGAATTAAGAAGTTATAAATGTTGTTAAACTTTCGTGATTTGTTCACATTATGAAAATGTATATTACGGGACTTAATTGCGTGAATAATTTTAAGTTAATTTTTTCACGCCATTAAGACCCGTAACATATATATTTTATTATTAATTTATAATAAATAATCTTTATAATATTAATTTAGAAGTATAGAATAATTAATTAATTAATTAATATGGAAGGTTAACGAAACTTGCTTAGTCACTCTAGGTTTCGATCACAATGTAGCATCTTCTAACCACAAATTTATTTATGAATTGATTACAAAATCTTATACAATTAAAGTTACTTACAGATAATGCGGTGTCTAGCGTGTCGCACTTTGTATACATCGATGTCGTTACGAGGGAAACCTTCTTGGTCCACCAAAGAGTCGTGCATTCCGACATTGTTAGTTTCTAGAATACCCGTCTGTTCTCGTATTTCGCTTTCTATTCGATCTTTTTCTTGAATCATTCTCATTACGCGGTCTCTTGCTGGTCCATCCATGTTGATTCCAACCATTGTTTTGCAATATTTTATGAAAAATCTTAACCCGTTTGTTGACTGTCAGAATTGTTTCTGAACAAGGCTTGGGCAAAAATATCAATATTTCAAAATATCTATATTTTTTCATACAACAATCGATAAATATCGCCGATATTTTAAATCTCGAAATATCAATATTAGATATTTATTTTAAAGTAGCGAATTCGTATCAGGTTAGATATATTTTTTAACGCAACTCTGTTTTCGTGTTTAATGTTACTGGATACTTCTTAAGGGCTCTTCGCGCATCTCTTAATTTAAAAAACCCCGTCCCAATTTTTATAAAATTCTATGTAATAGGAAGACTACATTTGACTTCACCGATCTCGCCTTCAAGCAGACGAAGCATTTTGACTCTGTGGCATCTAGACTGCCTCTGTGACGCGGTGGGAGTGTATCCGACTGCTACACAAGAGATCGTGGGTTCGATCCCCACCCAGGATAAAACTTTGTGTGATGAGCATGATGGTTTATTCTGTGTCTGGGTGTTATTTATCTATAATATGTATGTATTTAGAAATATATAATAATAATAAAATTTTATTTGTGAAACATGAGTATACATTTACAGGTTTGTAAAGTAAGGTGTTAAATAATATAAAAGCTCTGCATGTTTCGCCATGTCATTGGCATACAAATATACAAGTTAAATGTGAAATTAAATTTAACTTTACACAACAATAGGTTTATCTACTATTAGTACTGGTCTAAAAAAAATACGTGACAAATATGAGAATGTGAATAAACAAAAATGATAAAATCTAGCAAAACGAAACAAAATATAACAATAACAAAAACAAAACGTCATAATAGTATGTTACGTACCCATAAAATCATCTAATTTATAAAAACATTTCGCAATAAGTTCTTTCTTTAGTTCCTGTTTAAATTGTTGTAGGTTTAGATTCTTTATACGTTTTGGTATTTTATTATATATTGAGAGAGCTAAACATAGAACACTTTTATGCATTAGTGTTGTATTGGCTCTAACCATATAATATAGTCTGTTTTTATCTCTATGACTGCGACTGACTGTATCGGAAACACGATGGAATATGTGTGGATTTGTTTTGACGAAGACAGCTATCTCATAAATTAAAAGTGACGGAAGAGTTAGTATATTGAAGATAAATAAAGTATTGTCTACAACTATCGGTGCTTTTGAGTCCAAACATTGCCCTAATACATCTTTTTTGGGATTTAAATAAAATGTCTTTATTTGTCGAATTTCCCCAAAATATAATTCCAAAACGTAAGAGAGAGCCTACAATACCGTGATAAGCCATAAGAAGAACCTCGTGGTTTACTACGGATGACAATTTATACAAAGCATATGCAGAAGAACTTATTCTTTTGTTAAGTTCCTCAGTGTGTGCTTTCCAATTAATATTTTTATCCATTACTATACCTAAAAAAATTGTTGTATCTACTGTGTTTATAACTGTACCTTTATAGCTTATTTCAATGTTTGGAATAGCCTTACGTTGACTGAACCACATTACTTTGGTTTTTGTTAAATTTATTATTAAATTATTGTTATTCATCCAATTAATTAATGATTCTAAGGTGTCGTTTATCTCTTTGCCATAAGTAAGTTTACTATCAAACTCTACAACTACAGTGCGGTCATCAGCAAATAGTGTCATTGGGTACTTCGTTATTTTTGGTAAATCATTTATATATAAGATGAATAATAACGGGCCTAATACGCTACCTTGTGGAACGCCGTATCGGACTGTGCGTCGGTCTGATTTGAATATGTACTCTTTTTTTTTGTCGAAATATATTCTGTTAAGCTCAGTGTACTGTGACCTATTTTTTAAATATGTTTCAATTTATTTAAGCAAGTTTCCTCTGATGCCATACGCTTCTAATTTTGTGAGTAATATGTCGTGATCCACATAGTCAAATGCCTGAGTTAGGTTGCAGTATATGGCGCATACGGGCGTTTTGTTATCTACATTTGTTATAATATGTTTAATAAAATCAAAAATTGCCATATTTATTGTCTTGCTTCTTCGGAATCCTTTTTGTTCGTTTGTTAAAATATTGTTTTTTTCTAAAAATGTGTAAATTTGATTATAAATATATTTTTCGAATATTTTGGAAAATATCGACAAAAGTGCTATCGGTCTGTAGCAGTCCATGAGTTGTCTATTGTCTTTTTTAAATAAGGGTTTTATAATAGATATTTTCAAATTTTCTGGAAATGTACCAGTAACAATACAAGTATTTAGTATATAACTTAAATGGTCACAAATTGTATATGCTACATATTTGAGCACTTTTGTGGACACTTCATCATGTCCCACACTTTCAGTATTTTTTAGGGATCTTATGATATTTAGTATATCATTAGGTGAGCTAGGCAGCATGAACATACTTTTGTTACATTTTTCTATGTTTGAAGTAGTTTTATATCCAGATCCTGATATCGGTTTAACTTTGTCAATAAAAAAGTTATTAAAGGCATTCACTATTATGTGTGGTTCAGTAATATAGGTATCATCAATCTTAATGTCTTATACTATATTATTGGGTACATTGTTTGTTTTTTTATTTATAATACCCCAAGTTGTATATAACTATGTTTATCGGTTGTCTGGTTGCCATAGTACAAGCTCTGCTTAGTTTGGGATCAGATAGCTTTGTTTGAGTTGTCCCAAGATATTATTATTATTATTATTTTAGCAACTTTTCTTTCAGAAAAAGAGTATAAGACTTGATAGTCACTATCAAGTTTTGTACTATATTTTTGTAACTCAGTCTTTATCAGTGGACGTCATCTGAAGATATTTCAACATTTGCAATGATAAAAACCCAATTAACCAACAATAATAAATCTTTTTTTTTTTTGTTAATTGCGTTTATATTTTATTAATAAATTATAACGTAATCTACGAAGAAAAAACATTTGAATTGTTATTTGGGAAATAGCTGAAATGGCATAGACAAAAAATAGGATAATGGAAGGTTGTCTTGTCTAAAGGGGCGTCTAAACGAGCCATTTTTTACGGCAATTTGTGGCGGCACTATTGGCAAGTAATTGCTCGACCATCACAAAAATGTAACTGATTGCCAAGCAATCTATGGTTAGGCAATGTATGGCAATATGTCGGCAATAGTATGGCGCATGATCCAGACTCTTAAGCGGGCAACACAACCCAGCAACCATGGCCAAACTCTGTGACATTTAATTTGGTTGAAATGTCAATAATGACATCTGAAAATTTTTGATATTGACTTATACAGAAATATAAAAACTTTCTGATGCTCTATGTTTCTGTTGTTCTCTTGTTTCATCGAAGTCAAATTTTCAATTAAGGTGTTATTAAAATTGATAATTACTTTGAATATTTAATTTTTAAATATGTTATGCTTGATATATGTACATGTAAATAAAATTATTTATACGTGGATGACAGTATACTGGACTGCGTTCCGTTTTAAACAGTAACCAATATAGTTAACTATGAAGGAACGGCTTCGTAGTATACTAAATTGACGTCCCACTGCCACACCTTACAATATTCCAGTGTACTATGAGTTTCAAATGAGAAGATAATCGCGATCGCGTCAACTTCACTCTGTACTTGTCAAAATTGTACCGCTAGCAATAAAAACTCCCAAGTCTGGTAAAGTATGTATGTACCATACGGTAATGGAACGGACGTTATTTAATAAACACCAGACAGATATAAGTAAATAGGCAAAATATAAGAATATTCTACAATTTGGTGGTATCTACCTGATATTTTTTTAACTAAAACATATCTATTATAATAAAAAGCAAAATACAGTGTTTATTTATAGTTCACTAGCTGTGCCCCGCGGTTTTACCCGCAGTTTATTAGCCTATGTGTTAATCCAGGGTGTCAGCTAACTCAATACCAAATTTTATTAAAATCGCTCCAGCCGTTTAGACGTGAAGAAGCAACAAACATACACACTCACATACTCACAAACTTTCGCTTTTATAATATTAGTGTGATTAGAGTAGGTAGGTACTTTTGTGTAATACTAATGACACCTTTTTACGAATCATTTTATTGCTGACCTTACGTCATTTAATGAAGTTGCAGTCGTAATGCGAATCAAAATGTCTTCATGACAGTTATCAACTCATTTGAAACGCATAGTATATCGGAACATACCCATAAAACTTTTATAAATTCATAATCAATGTCTAAAATACTTTATTAAAGACTTACATTAGCTGTTGCATTTTCACTGTATTCGCGATATTTTGAGTGAATATAAACGATATCGCTTCAAAAGCAAACCATTTCACTTGTTTACCGCCAGCACTTCCACTTTTCTTCTTTTTCTCTTCATTGTTTGCATAAGTTCTTAAGCTTTTGAATTTTTTGTAAGCCTCGTTGCTTGTTATACCAAATTTTTCCGCGATTTCAGTCCATCCATCTTTTTTAGCATTTCTATCTCTGTATAAAGCGGTTTTTACATCCCACAACTCAGGGTGTAAATGTACTTTATTAATGAAATCAGTAATCGTCTCGTTAGACCACATATAAGTCATTTTTGTTTATTATCAAAACCCAAGTTGCTTAAAGTAATAAATGTAGTCCGAACTCAATTATCGTAGACTTAAATCTAATAGAACCCCGTGTCTTCAAGCCTTATCTTCACCAGAAAAAAGTACAAAGAGAAATCCAAGTCTTGTTCAAAGCACCTGTAACTTACTAACTTCCTCTTAACTACCAATCTACCTCTGCTTAAATAGTTGCCAGTATTTTATGCTTAATCCATTGTTAAAAAAAAATATTTACCAAAACAATTAATTTTATTAATTTCTTGTTGTCTTTATAAAAATATGAACAATTCTTTACATAAATCTACGACATAATCCAATAGAAGTGTATAACAAAATAAAATCGTGAGATGAGAATCGACACACAAATTCAAAATCTTTATTATGTTATGTTTTGACTGGCAACACCGAAGCTTACAAATAAAACAACAAATGACTGTCAAAATTAATTATTATGATTTTTACATAAAATCATAGAATAAAAGTACTCTCTACCGAGAATGGTTCGATATGACTTACGCACCAGCGCTGGCGCTTGTTGTGAGATGCAACTGAAGCCATGTTCTTTGTGCCTGGATGTCACCAACGACGGTTAGTATTTAAATAACTAAATCTGCTGTGCTCACCTACACACACAATTCATGATTTTGAAACTTTCAATTCATCTCTTGGACTTGATAATACAATAAGTAGTACATCTATACTAATATATAAATTGAATGCAAGTTTATTTGTTACGCTTTCACGCGAAAACTACTCAACCGATCATCATGAAACTTTAACGTATTAGAAGTAACATAGGATTATAAAAAACGAAGACGAAGTTGCGCGGGACAGCTAGTATTTCATAAAACTTGAAGCATACACCATTTATTAAGCTTTCAATTCTCAAACTTCCTAATGTTTCTATAAATACCTATTAAAAGTAACAAATATTTTTATTACAGATCATAAACACAGTTTGCGCAACATGTTCGATGACTGCTACGAGAAATGTGCATAGTTAAATTCAGCAGGATGTTTACAGACATGTTAACAATTTGAATTTGGAATATATCATATTGTCTTGTTTTTCGGAATGTATCTCTTACCCTGTACCACTTCCAGCACTAGGAACATTAATGGGAAGATTAGGTGATGAAGTACCTTCTGCGAGTGTTGCATTAAGTATTAACTTGAAGAAATTGTATAGAAGTAGTCAGTTTCATGTACCTTACCAGTTTTATTATTATTTGTGATGCAACATGATATATTTATCTGCAAACTAATAACAACAATTTTATTTTAAAAGACAGTTCACATGAATATCAGAACTTAGTAAAGCCATTTACAGTATGTTATGATAGTTATATTCTAGATTATGTTGGCGACTGAGACATCCACAGCCCAGTCATACTATGTGCTAAGCATATATAAATAAATGGCACCTACACATTAGAAGTAAATAATGAAATGAAGAGCACCCTAGTCATATAGAAAGCAGAAAGCAGTTTTTAAGGCTTATAACTTTCAAAATATTAACTTATTTTCAATTATCATTTTTTACAAGCCTAGTTTATGATAAAACAAAATGATATGATGATTTTAAGCTTAGACTTGCAACCTCATACAGAGGAGTAATCACTTAAGTGTGTTTGTATGGTAGAATCATTGACTAGGATGCCCTGAGTTAAAGATGTTATCCCTCTAATTATAGGTATTTATTTAGAAAGAAAGTAAAGTCCAGACATATAGGTAGCAGAACTTATTTTAGATATTTATCATTAAAATGTTGTCAATAGTATAGATGCTATCTCAGGTTATTGCTGCAGTTGTTTTGTTGGAAATATAACTAGGTCGCTGTGCCCATGTTGACACTGGTATTGTATTTGGGCAGGGGTACATAGATATGATGAGATATATCTGCCCCAGCTAAGTTTTTAGATGACATATTCAAAAAACCAAACTGTGTACTTTAACAAATAAAACATTTGATCCTAAATTATTTGCCTTTTCATTTATTATCAAGCTTTTTCCAGAATTTGGTAAATGTGGTAAGAACCATGTTCAGAAAATTGTAATGTATAAAAGTGAAAAAATATGTTGTGTTTATTGTACTGGAAAAGTTATTGTATAAAAACATATACAGCGTGCACATGCGCTAGGCTAACATGCTATGTACATGCTCTCCACTTAAGATAAACAGAAAGTATGGAATATGTAAAATAAAATATATTTAAATTAAATAATATATTTATTTTATTTTCTCATTACAAAGGTTCGTGAATTGTAAATGTCATTGATTGCAAAGATTGACGATGGGTTAACTCACTCTGTCGACTTGGTGTTCAGCAGTACACAACAACAATTCTATTGCTTGAGTGCTATCTGATGTGGACTCGCTGCGCTCCTCTGTTGTGTGTAGTTGTGGAGACATTGCTTGACCTTGAGGGTGCCACACACCCCTATGAATAAGCCACCAAGTAATAAAATTGCATACATGGTGTACCTAATGATGGCTTTCGTGGGATTCTGCTCTCACATTTAACGCCTCTCGTTGGGTTTTCACAATTTCCAGGCAGCGATTAGAATTTGCGCTTCACATATCGATGTCGTTGCTTTATGCTGTGGGTAAGACCAAGGTGCACAGTATCTATTCATTTTCGTTCAAATGTTCGCACGATGTTGGAACTATTCTCATTGCCGCTCCGCAATTTCGTGTAGGTAAGATACTGTTATCAGTCGGTGGTCGGTTCAGTTCATAGGTACTGGTACTGCTCATTAGAGATCATTGGCAGTTCACTTTAAATATTAAGACTATAGAGGTCAGTGTTCTTAGTTGACTTCATTTTTCAGTACCTATCAAAGACGACAAACCTTTTTTAAAATAACCTAAAACAACATGACACCTGACTACTCAGAATTTAGCAATAAGTCACTGCGTCACCCACAGCAAACTTCATATCGCGTAGACAAGGATAAACCATGCCATAATGCGGAAAATCTATAGCTCAACGATCGCCGGGCAACCTATCACATCAAAATTGACCAATATTGGTGTCCATACAAAACATGTATTGCCATATGGTCGGAACATTACGTCAATATTACGGTCTTGCCAGTATTGCTAGCAATGTTGCCGGCCACAGCATTGCCGCCACAAATTGCCGTGAAAAATGGCCCGTTTAGACGCCCCTAATAACAATCGATTAGATTATATTATATGAATTATGTAAATTCATATTTAATCTTCACTAACTAAATTCCAAAAATTCTAAATTCTTTATTCACTTAGAATGCAAAACAAGTCTTGATGTACCACGGTAAAATACGGCTATCAGTTAACGGTAAAATAAATAAATAAATATATAATGCTTAGTACACTACACTGAATCAGGGACCCTATACCGTTAAGAACTTACGAATTTTGATTGTTTTGTAAATATGTATGAATAATCGTTTTTATTTCATTCACACGATAATTATTGAAACTGATTAAATTATCGATACAATAAATATCGATATATTTTATTCACTTGCCCATCCCTATTGTGAACTATCAATACTGTCATTGCAAATAAAAAAAATGGGGTTGGCAACAGGGAATTTTTATCCCCTAAATTACATAAAAGACCCCAAAATGTTCTCAACTAATTTGAAAATGCACCTAAACGAAAACCAGTCAAATCTTTTGTAAACCTTGCTAAAAACTGAAAACTTTTTAGTGGATTTTGTAGCTTGAAGCAAAAACAAACAAACAAGTTTAATGTTGGAGACATTTAAATCAAGCCGTTAATTTATGACAAAACGGCGTTTAAAAAATATATATTACTGAGAATGACAATTTGTGAGAATAATGACATTAGCACGAAAAGAATAATAATCATGAACAAACAATGACGATCTTATTTAAACTTGAACTAAGTTACTTTACATAAACAATAAAGTGCATAATAATTTGTTACTACTTATTTATTCTTGAAACAAATATTAATTATGTAACGTAACACTTCAAAAATTGATTATTTTCTTCAAAATTATGTGACTGTTGAGTCTGGTGTCAATTAGTAGACCTCGCTGATGAGTCTCTCGGCACCTCTGTCTCTAACCTTCTAATTGATTCCGGTGAATTGATTTCAGGAGCATTTTTTTAGTACGGAGGTCACATACAAAGGATACACTTACCTACTAGATAGGAAGAGGCGGGAAAGACGTGTCATCAATCCAGGTGTACCAGTTTTCAGAAGTGTGACAAGACCTCAATCTTAAGAATGTCCGACATAAGAGTGTTCCATTCTGGTAGAATAGGAAAAAATCCAAAATAGGAGAAATAGGATGAAATCCGAAGATGAGTTAGTTCGCCATATTCTCTGCTGTGCAAGCCAAGGACCCATCAGGTCGCTACAGTTTATGAGGCGGCAAAAGTTCAACTCGTCTTATCCGCAAGATAATAAGCTAGTTTTTTTTCGGTGCGGCATGGTCGAAACTTCAAGCAATTTTATGGTAAATAATGCGCGTTAATTCCCGTGCCTAAAATATTTATAATCATGCAACTCGAAAATGTTATTCTTTATTTATTTCCCATCCTACGTACCCACGTGGTCAAATTACGTTCTTTCCTTACAGCCTTCATGTAAAAATAAAATTTAGCCGTGTTATAGGCTAAGCGCTGCATTCCAAGCTTTAACATCAACACTTATTATTTCATTGTACATGATTACATCGCAGAATGCAATATTCTCTCTTAGTTCTCTATTCTCTGGTAAAACACATTCGTCACAACACCGGCGCTTAAGTAAGATTATCCGAAGAGAAGCAAGTAGCCTACCAAGGATAAAATGCAAAGAACGACCGCATATCATACAAATCTTCTGACCTCCATCGCCATACCCTTTATGAGCCGATTAGGGTCTTAAAAGAGAGAGACCAGATACAGTGATCCGAGCCGCAGCTCTACTGAGCGGTGAAGATTGACATTCGTATCACTATGCTCTCTTCGGATAATCTTACTTAAGCGCCGGTGTTGTGACGAATGTGTTTCATCGACTGCCTCTGTGGCGCGGTGGGAATGTATCCGACTGCTACGCAAGTGGTCGTGGGTTCGATCCCCACCCAGGATAAAACTTTGTGTGATGAGCACGATGGTTTATTCTGTGTCTGGGTGTAATTTATCTATAATATGTATGTATTTAGAAATATATAAGTATGTATATCAGTTGTCTGGTTGCCATAGTACAAGCTCTGCTTAGTTTGGGATCAGATGACGTTGTGTGAGTTGTCCCAAGATATTATTATTATTATTATCTTCTTCGCTCAGCTCACAGTTGTATGGATCGGTTGTCATTAAAATACGACGACGCGCCGAGATAATTCAGCTGCGGGCCGATGTCGTATCGGCTAGACGGGTCGCTGCCCTGGCTAAGGTATTAACATTTGCCTGCACCGGCGAGTTCCGTTCTGAGTGGAGATGGGGCAACTCACACCTTTTCAGCCCTTATAGCCTTAATGTTCTCAAGGCGCGTCTGCCCTCGGAGCCGAGCTGTCTCACCTATCGCATCTAGATTCAAGCCATCTGGAAGTTACCAACACCGCTACCTCGGACAAGGTCTATTGAGACTTTTTGAAGTCACCCTTATCACCAATCTTGGTGATGTTGAGATTGGTATCTGTTGTGCGCAGACAGGAGCCCACCTCCTGGAGTTTCCTGGCATAGAGGGTATAAGGTTGGTAGACCTAGTCGTACGACTGCACAGTCAAGGTGAATAGGTACTTCTAGCCTGAAAGACTCAGACCCATTTATATCCTGACCCCAGCGGGGTTAGTGGAGCGTGAGGTATTTTCGGTGCATGGCTTTAACTGCAGTGGACTTTGATTTCAGGGCACACGTCATCGACATCGATATGTTCCAACTCTCTTCGTGACTACGTCTCTTGTAATCTGCCCGCCTACCATATATGTGGGAGAGCGAGTTATCTGCCCGAAAACCATATGTTGGGGACGGTTGGAAGCTTCACAAGTCCGCCCAGCCACCCGAGTAGGACTGGACAAGCTCCGAGCGAACTCAGGAATTAGGCAGATTTGGATGGACTTTCTGGACTTCATCGTTCAAAGCTCCTGTCGTGCGAAATAATTAAAAATATTTTTCGAGGTTTCGAGGCGCAGTGGAGCATGGCGGGTTTTTTTTAGTGAGGATAAGTCGCATTCCACTCCCCGCGTCTGCCATGAGGGTATGCGATAAGCTTAATTTCCGCAAAACTGAATAAAGGGCTCCAAGCTTAGCCTTATAACTCGTTTCCACTTGTCGTGTATCGGATCCGAATAAAAATCGGATGCCTCTGTTCACGCTTGTCATGTGTCGGCGCTTTCGTTCTTACTTGTCGGGTTTTGCAAGTACTGTGTATCATTATACGCAGTACTTGCGAAATGGCGGCTTTGTAAAATGTGCTCTTCGCTTATATGAACTAAGAGTTCTCGAATTAAAACATAATCCTTCCTTGCAGTCAGGTAAAATTGATTATGATTAGGCGCAAGATTGAGTAAGAAGGATGGAAAGCCATTAGAATTTACAAGTCCATAAAGAGATTAGGCGTAAGATCCATGAGTCGGTTCTGCCTGCGCTTAATTATAGTCCTATTATAAAGGATGAAAATTAGTATTGAATCAAACGAGCTCCCACTCGAGCTTCGTTACTTAATTAATAATCTAGTTGTAGTGGTAGAGCGTAATCGTTTACGTAATGCTGAAGGTGGTACAGGTGATTATGGTGGTGGTGGTGATGTTGGTGATGGGGGTGATGTTGGTGATGGGGGTGGTGATGATGATAGTGGTGATGGTGGTCCATCATCATCAGCATGGCCACCACCAAAACCACTTAACCACCACTACCACCATCACCACCACCATAATGTGTTTTCGCGATGAATTACAGCGGATGTAACATGTTTTTTCTCAAAGAAATAGCGATATGATAGTAAGATAAATTTAGCTTTTTGATGACATGAAAACTTAAATAAATAACATTAGCCTTAAAAAATTGGACAAAACTCAAAGTTGTTGTTGTTAGTTGATA
Source organism: Herminia tarsipennalis (assembly GCA_945859575.2). Classification (NCBI taxonomy): domain Eukaryota; kingdom Metazoa; phylum Arthropoda; class Insecta; order Lepidoptera; family Erebidae; genus Herminia; species Herminia tarsipennalis. The sequence continues at coordinate 17,362,434 of OX243849.2, read as the reverse complement.
AATGTTTTACAATGTCATTGAAGATTAAGTGCGTATTTAATAGTGTTTACACTTGCTAGCTCGCAGCATACCAAGTTATTAGCGCGACCATAAAAGCCATTGAACAAGCTAGGGACTGTAGCGCAATCTTTTAACTCGTATCATCCCAACAATAGTAAAACAAGTTCCATTTTTATAAAAATCTGTTTAGGGCAAGTTTATAGATGTATAATGATACCTACATATGAAAAAATAAAAAAACTCATTTAGTTTTTTAGTTTTGTAACCGTTCCAATAATGGAGCACTAGGATAATACATACATGTAAGATACCGGTAGAGGCAATGGATTTTGTTAGGAAATAAAACCATAAATCCAACCATAAATATCTATTGCTCATACAATGGTTTTATTTGTTGAAATTATAAATTGAAATTGAATCATTTGCTATGTAAGGCAACATTACATTTGATGCGATTCGTCGATGCTCAAATTTTTGTCGCCATGGTAATACTTGACCCATCTCGCATTGAGCAGGTTCCATAGAGGGCGCACTTTTGCGAACTTATCATTAGGATCAAGATTATAATTATCTGCAACATGAAAATAGCGCAACAAATCTTCGAACCGATTTCTCGATATAAGAGCTGCCACTGCTGGCAAACTGCAGTCAACTTTTTGTTCCCAATACATTCTGTATATAGATACACTGTTGTACCCTGACAATAACATAATTGCAAAAAAATGTTTGATATCTGTCGTAATAACCCGAAACGAATGTTTGCCTTTTTGGGTCGCATTTTTTTCAGCAATATTTCGAACACCTCTTCATCAAAAAATAGTTCGAAAAATTGGACAGGGTTTTCGAAAATAGTTCGAAAAATTGGACAGGGTGTTCGAGGTCTTCAAATGTCTACAAATTTCACTTTTTTGTAACTTCTACACTTCTTCTTTTTGGGGGTGGCTTAGTCACTGACGACGAGGAGCTAGGCTGCGTCACTGACGATGTGGAAGGTATTTGGTCCAATTCTTCATTCTTCATGAGTTCATTCACTATCCTTGACTCGGCTTGAGACGATCTAGTGACCCGGAGATCAGCTTCGGCAAGTAACTGATGTCTTGACAAATTATTTATACTTGCAGACTCTTCGTCATCACTGTCTTCGTCACTATTTAGCCAATTATCAGGAGGTGTAATGAATATATCTGCCGCGAACACATCGTCATCTTCTTCCAACTGCGAAATTATCTCATCCACATTTAATTTGTTATAAAAATAAAATTAACTACGAAGCAATACTCATAAAGTAATAACGCTATTATATAAAATTTACACGTGCGTATATTCCTACTGTTCCAATAATGGAACGGTACACAAAAGTCACATTTACTCACAAAATAGCATTTTTTTTCTAAACAAGTATTATGACATGATAAAACAAGATTATAACACGCGTATAAAACCTAAGTTGTCTTTATTATAATATAAAATATCATAATTACTAACCTTTTTCTGTTCGCCATAATTTTTACAAAAAACTTCCAAATAAAATATTTTTTCTTGGATACTTAAAGTCGCGCGAAATAAAATTACATTTTTCAACTGACAGATAAGTATGTAAATAATGCCAACATAATAATATTAATTAAATCATGCGTTGAAAAATTTGACTAAAAAAATAAAAAATAAACCGTTCCGTAATTGGAACACTGGGATGATATGAGTTAAGTTACTGCGCGATATGATCACAAAACACTGCGCAAACAGAGAGACGAATTAACGTGAAAGAAGCTATATTCACAATATTTGGGTTACATAAGCATTCAGGTTCCAGTACGCCCAGCGCTCAAAATGTTTGAAAAACCTTAAAATAAATTAAAATATTCATTAATTTATTTTAAGGTTTTTCAAACATTTTGAACGCTTACTAAATAGTTTTTCAGAAAATAAACAAAGTTTGGTGATAACGTTGTTAAAATTAGCTTTCATAACTTGGTCAAAAACGATTATTAAATACTACTTACGCTTTACGCTGGCAACATCGACTACTGCGCATGTCAAACACATCGCGTCGAAAAGAAAACAAGAACAATGGAAATCACCACCGGTCGATTTTAGTCGCGTTGACTCAGTTTTTAAATGTATTCCGCAATTCCGCGTAAAAAATGACCGGAACAATAATTGAGAATTTAAGCGGCCGAAAACTTGCGGTTTTAGTAAGTTTTCTGTTATTGTGCCAACTAACATGTTTTCTTATCGGTGGATTGGTCGCACCTACGCCTGCAAACGCGCAAATAATACTCGGAACTGTGTGTAAAGATACGACTACTGTGAAAAATGACACGACAAAGTGGTTCTACAATCGCGGGCGGGGCTCCTGCAAGACCGTCAGCCTCGGAGAAATGCATCACGACTTGTCTGAAACCGATATAGTCTTTTCATTTCAAATGCCGGTTCCTCGCGAAGGCAAGGTCTTAGACTACTCGAGATGGCAGCAAAACTTGATTGGAGTGCTGCAAGTTGATATGAAGTACCACTCGCTGTTTGAAGTGCAACCGCGGAGTACCATAACGATCGACGCGCGTCTAGCGTACCGTAATAAAGGCGATCCGGAAGACAAATGGACATTATATACGCAAGCGACCGAAAAACGCAACTTGGACTGCGAAATTGAGGTTAAAATAGAGGAATATCTGTACAATTGTTCAGCAATACCATTATTTGAGCTTGGTTCTTTGTTCCATGATTATTATCTTCTAAATGTTAGGTTGCCCGTTGATACACCAGGTGTGAATTCACAACTTGGTCACATACAAGACATGTGGATAACCATTATTAACCAAAATGGTGGTTTTACTAAAGTTTGGTTGTCATTAAAAACTGTGTTTTTCCCGTGTATCATTGCTATACTTGTTTGGTTCTGGAGACGTATTCACATGCTTTCACGGAAGCCTGTTTTATTGGAAAAAATGCTTCTAAGTCTAGGCATAGCCCTTTGTTTTCTAAACCTGCCAATTGAGTATTTAACCTTGCATTTTGATCTGCCATTTATGTTATTGCTTGGTGATATTCGTCAAGGAGCATTTTATGCTACACTGTTCTCATTTTGGCTTGTTTTTGCTGGTGAACACATGTTGATTCAAGATGCATCTTCTCAAAGCACCCTAAAACAGTACTGGAGACATTTGAGTGCTGTTGCAATGGGCTGTGTGTCATTATTCATTTTTGATATTTGCGAAAGAGGTGTGCAACTACGGAACCCATTCTACTCCATCTGGGTAACTGATATTGGCACTAATTTGGCTTTGACCTTCATTATACTGGCTGGAATATCTACAGGAGTGTATTTCTTGTTCCTGTGTTACATGATATGGCAAGTTTTTATCAACATTTCCCATAAGAGGGAGTCATTACCGACTATGTGCTCTGTAAGGCGCTTGCACTATGAAGGAATTATCTACCGCTTCAAATTCCTTATGTTGGCTACTTTGCTGTGTGCTGCTCTCACCGTAATAGGATTCATACTAGGTCAGGTGGCAGAGGGACAATGGAAATGGGACGATAACATTGAATTGGAATACACTTCTGCGTTTTTTACTGGTGTATACGGCATGTGGAATATTTACATCTTTGCTTTGGTGGTGTTGTATGCACCAAGTCACAAACGTTGGCCTGCAGTTGAAAATACATCTGACACACAGAATTTGAGTGAGGAGATTGAATTTAGCCCTCTACCCAGTGAGAGGGCCTCCAGTGAAATTTCATCCCTCACATCATTCATTAGAAAAACTACTATTGACTAAACAGTGCCATGTTTAGTACTTCTTTAATATTTAGGTATTGTCGCTCTTCCATCTGTTTTGAGAAATTTTAATTCCATATTATTGGAAATAAAACTTGGTCCAACATGGGCCGTTATCGTCTTTAGAATGTATGTTTTGTCCCATAGTTTGTAAGCAAAGATAAATGAGTAAATGCAATTATGTAATTGTGTTCGACAATAATGTTTTATGATTATTGTCGACATCTATAATATTGATTGGTTAAAATTGATTGTGCGAGGTTTACGTGGGTGGTATTATAGCATGATAGAATCTCATTATAGACATTAGATTTTTAGACATAGTAATCAATGAACAAATTTTGTACTCGAATTTTAATCCCATAGTATACTCGTGTTAACTGCTCGGGAGGACTAACTTGGCTGAAACACTAACCATTAGTTTTAAGAATACTTATTGCCTGTTTTGTACTGATTTTATTCTAGTTTTATTATTTGAGATTGATTTATTGTTATTTTTATGTCATTAAAATCACATGAACTGATGTCAGTGTAATTTTATGTTTGTAGCTTTATAATCTGAGTCAACTTAGGCAGCTTTTATGCGTCATGCTAAATATATTTTCATTAGATCAAAAATCAGGTATATTGACCTTGATTCTTTCCAGTTTTGAGAATCCAAAAATGTGCCCGATATTTTAGTATGTAGTGTTGTATTCTGTGATTCCTAAATTTGCATTTTTACCAGTATTGCTAGTTTTTAACGATATTGCCAGCTACTTAATAATTTATGATTAATGTAGTATGTATTAATGTAAAATTAATTTTGTATTCCGTAGTTAACATTTGTACTCGTAATAAAATTGTGTTAAAATATGTTGTTTTGTTATTTAAAACCTTATTGCACTTTTATACTTTTCTTGACAGTGTGAATTCATATGATCTAGAGTCATCATGTTTAATCTCTAGCATTCAAAATCTAGAGATTAAACATGTGTAAATTTAAATACAAGGTTTGTGAATACCAAATTACGATTTTTTTCCATGTACCCCGTTCAGGACCATTACATTGGATTCCCATTTGTTTTCATTTTATCATAATGATTTGACCAAATCAAGAGTGAATCCAACATTCAGAACATTCAACTTAATGGGAATCCAACATTCAGAAAATTCAACATATTGGGAATCCAACATTCAGAAAATTCAACATATTGGGAATTCAACGTACTGGCCAATTCAACATATTGGGATTCAACATATTGAGATTCAACTTAATGGGAATCCAACATTCAGAAAATTCAACATAATAGGAATTCAATGTAATGGTCCTGAAGGCCCCTCCCCCCCGTCACGCGGGCGGTCTTTATAAGCGGGCGCGCCAGCGGTTCGAAGTGAACCTTGATAAAAGCCGAGCAGTGCTTTTGCCACAGGCGTACGCACCCTCCCCTACCCCGCCCGCCCTCCATTCGTATCTTCGGTAAGCCGACCCCTTGGGAGAAGCGAGCCAGAAGTTATTCTTGATGATACTCTGTCGTTTGTACCTACCGCACATCAAAACGTGCGCGCTAGCGCCGCTATAGTAGTAAGTCGACTTGTGAACAGATCTAATAATAATATCTTGGGATAACTCACACAACGCTATCTGATCCCAAACAAAGCAGAGCTTGTACTATGGAAACCAGGCAACTGATAAACATAAAATAAACCATCGTGCTCATCACACAAAGTTTTATCCTGGGTGGGGATCGAACCCACGACCTCTTGCGTAGCAGTCAGAAACAATCCCACCGCGCCACAGAGGCAGATATTTACAGACTTAGAAAAAAGAAGCAAGCAAGCCGTTTATAGGCGAATTTAAATTATCTCTACATGATGACGCATGCATCTCCAGTATTCGCACACGTCCACTCCGTAGAATTCGCAAACTTCAGATTCTCAAGAACCGTTTCATGTGTAAAGCAAGAGGAGCCGCCTGGTATATTAGGGATGAGAACTTTCACATAGACCTTGAGGATGAGGATCAGGAAAGGCGCAGGAAGCCGCATACGCTCTAAGCACAAATTACGTACAGCGGGCGGCGCGCGAAGACATAGTCCATTCGGAACTAATCGCCCATATTGTTACGCAACATTGACAGTGCGTTTAGGCCGTCTCGGGCAGTCGGGACAGAAGTTCAGGCGGACTGTCGCTCGCGAGTGTTTACTACGCATTGATCTACTGCTACGTGCTAATAAAATAAATGAGCGTTTTTATTACTGCTGCAGTAATTTAACAACATTTTAAGTAACAACACAAAATTGTAATTACACGTTCTTCAAGTTTCCAAATAATATTGAAAGGTAGGTAAAACTAGGTTTTCTCTTGATAGTAAGTAGGATCCTAATTCGAATTATTTAATGTTGCTCTGTCTACCCATTTAGGCCTGCGCATATGATAATATGAATGTATAAACGAATCAATATACCGATATATCGTTTCGTTAACTTATAGCACTTATCGTACTCTATTTCAATATTCAGAATTAGTACAGAAGCAAGCCTAGGGAGTCAACTCAGTTTAAGAACGACGGGAGTGGCCTTTCTGGGAGCTTTTTATTTTGTGCTCTAAGGCACAACTCATCCCGCACCGGTAACTTACCGCGATACACCGACCTCATTGTTGGGGTCGTTTGTATCGTTACCGCATCACTACACAACCGGGCCGGCCCGCTACACCTAACAAAGCCAACGACTAGGGTTCGAGCTTCCCCTAGTAGGGGATGCCCTATGTAGGTACATAGAGCACACACTCACTTATATCACCTTAGTAAATTTTTTGTTAGTTTCGCTATCAAAAGTTTGGCTAAGTACATAGGTAAAGTACACTTAAGTTAGGAGCACACGCTCGCCGCACTACCGCGCAAAGGTGTACATAGCCTGACGGCTTACACTCGTTCGGAACACACATCACCGCCGTAGGCATATTTTTGATAGATAAGCTTACAAAAGTTTGGCTACGTACTTAGGTACAGTAGATTAGGAGCACACGACCGCGCAAGAGTGTACCTACATAGCCGAACGGTATACACTCAACACTCTCGTCTGTTGTGCTGTCGAGTGGAACGCCACCGTATCGCATACTAGTCACTACGGTCACAGCCTAGACTAGCTAATATCGTAACTGCTAAAATTGTTTACTTGTTCCCGATTTAATATTTGGATCCTAGTTAGAAAACCTGTTACGAACTGGCGCCCAACGTGGGGCCTGGAAGAAAGCAAGCCCGAAACCTAGGAAAGTAAAGAAGGAAGAAAATCATCATAGGGCACTATGTGTCACTGCTGAATTTGTTCAGCTACATTACTTTACCTATCCTTCCGCAAACTAAATACTTGTATCGATTGGCTGTTAGGAGGCATTAGGAAGGGAGCTGGACAGCGTGTACTGGCATACGGAACTCAACTGCAGAACGATGGAGAGTGCCGTTACATATTTTTATGTCATTAATTACACATTACCGACGAAAAAAATACAAGTTGTTTTTTGTTGTTTACAGGCATAAGTTATACGCCCGCGGCTTCGCCCGCGTGGATGCCAGATTGTTACCAAATTATTTTAACGGCAAAGTTTTATAAGGTCAAGGGGTGGAAGTCCGGCCACGGGTCAAGTCCGTCCACGTCTCCTTCGCTATAATAACTACCTACAGCAGCGAGTCTTTGTCGGCAAAACAGTGTCTCTTGCTGGTTCGTGCATCAAATTACAGATGTCACTACGACTCACACAGAAAAAGAAAATACACAAACATTTTTAGTGTCGGTAAAGACAGTAACCAAGTTAGACAAAACCATAAATTTTTCGGGTGTTTTTGAGGTAAGTGGCTACATTATATTCGTAATTTCTAGTTTAATATGTTTTTAAGTGAATATATGCTATTTTTCGAGAAATATTAGTCAGAAAAAAAGTAACGTTGAACCCAAGTAGCATTAGGAGTTCTGTAGCGATTGACTAATTGTACACATTTATTCTTTATGCTGTCTAAGAAAGCCGTGCATAGTAGGTACGCTATACAGCTCATATACGACTGGTTTGGGCACAAATTATTCAGCCTTGAGTTCATAAAAGGTACACAGTAGCAGAATAGTAGCTCTATAATGACAGTCTAAGAGATAACCTGTAGTCTTAAAGCTGATCAGCGGCATTATTTAAGATTGCGTGTGGTTTTTCTTACAGTCTAGAGAGAGAAATCTCCAAAATTTTATTATTAGGTATCACAACTCAGACTTCAACTACAAAATAGATCTCGCCATTGGTGGCTTTGTTCCAAAGTTTGAAGTTAGATCGGAAATAGAAGCAGTGGGTCCTCCGAAGACGGATTACTGTGTACCTCGCCGTCCGCGGAATAAAGACGGGTCACCGGGCAGTGGTTTGTAGCCACTATGGTGTTATATCTGGGCGTCGTTCACGTCGCTAGTGAGTCCAGGCCCCACTGGCAGGATCCCTACGAGATCTACGAGCCAGCGGCGACTTGGTCCCTATTAGCTCTCAAGACGTCAATGAGTTCGAGCCTGCTGGAAGGAGGTACCCGACAAGCGCCTATCAGTCTACGTCAACGAGAGGGTGTCATTCCGGTGAGGTTACGGCAGGCACAAAGCCCCGCGACAATAGTCTAATCAGTGGGCGCCGATGGTAGGGCGCTAGCTCCAGATGGCGGAAGGATAATGACTTACACCAAAAGTGAAAATATTTTTCTTTACAAATATTTTTAGAAACATTTTTTTTGAGGATACATTGATATATCTAAAAATCTATCGTAAAAGGTTTCTCTATAACTTTTATAATAATAAATTTTATAATAAATTTATTACAAAAAACCTTTTACAAAAAACATATACATAAAATTAGACAGCAGATACATAATAAAATCTATTAATAATATTTTGGTACAACACACATGGTCATCTGATCCCAAACTAGGCAGAGCCTGTACTATGGCAATCAGACAACTGTTAAACATATTAAATTTTAATAAAATAGAACATTTTAAAGAATATTCTGGTATGGAATTTGTGGACTACAATTCACATACCAGATGGTAGAATAGAGAAGAACTTTTAACATTGTTATAACAACTATTTAACCAGTATTCGCAATAAGCTATTTTGATTTTTTATCCGGAAAATGTATTTAATTTTACCCTAATATATGTAGACCCTACTGAAGATAATAAAAAGATGTGTAAAAAAAATATTTAAAAAAGTATCTCCTGCCAAGTATAGGGTTTAAGAATCTAATTAAGTACTTATCTCTATAAAGATAATCCATTTTGAAATTGAACCTTCTATCGACTCATATTGTAATATATAATCGATTTTAAATCGAAAAAATATTCAAACAAAAGGACTCTTTAAAAATACAGTAGGTACTCGAATACATATAACTGGAATCTTATGGGAAAATCTAAAAAAATGTTTTCGACTTGTCAATGATTTCGATGATTAGATTGCTAAAATATTGTGCTTATCAAGGCTCAATAACAACATATTTTTTCGGTTATGAAAATATATTTAAATTAAGTGTCTTAATCTTCGACGTTTCGACCGTATTGCAACCTGTGGCCAAGGCCGTTGCAATACGGTCGAAACGTCGGGCAATAAACATTGTATTTTACCTTAAATTGCACGCACTTACCTTTAGACCAGGACTGCGCCATAACGACTAGGAATGCGCAATCAATATTAGGCATGACAAAATTGACCACTCCGGAAAGAATACGCTACTTATTTTGTGGACAATACCTGTCACAGAGGCAGGGCCGCACGAGTTTTGTCTCTCTTTCTCGCACAAGGGATAGCGCGGTCCAAAACATGAGTCGCCGTGATGTGACGTAGTACTGGTATTATTTAATAGTTGTAGCTGGTGTCCTGTTTATTTAGGTTATGTCAGTTGTAGCTTTTTATTAGGAAAACAACATTCTAAGGTACTGATTAAATTTCGCCATTTGTATTTTGTTGTGTCTACTCAGTCTACCCGTGACCACGGCTGTTGCAATACGGTCGAAATGTTGGGCAATAAACAAGGTATTTTACCTTAAATTATTCACGCGATTAAGACTCGTAATATCATAATTTTAAGGTACTCTTTCAAACAGAGTAGAATACCCTATTGCAAACCCCTCGTGCCAATGAAACACTGGCCGGGGCTTGCGTTATTGTGCTAGCGAGTCACATTAATCCTATTGGCTGTTTGAGCCTTTGGGCCTCCTCCTTTGGGCGACCTGACTACCAAAAACAAAAAATGATACAGGGCCCGCTTAAGATAATCTACGTCTCTCATTATAAGTATATTTTTTAAATAAAGTTACGTAAAGAAAAAATCAATTTAAAAAAAAAAAACCGTTATCTTTGATTCAAGACACTTGAAATTTTTTATAAATGTTTCTCATCAAATTATTTTCGTCATCGATATTCGTTAAGTATATTAGTGCGTTTTTCCACATATGTCCGTAGGTTATTTGATGGTATTTTTGGCTGATAGCAAACGGATAACTAAGTATAACTTCTTTTCAAGCAATGAACCCTTAAGTTTGCTAACGTATTATATATTGCTTATATATTGTTACTTAGAAAGTGCGATGAGTTTGGTACCTACTAAACATTTCTTTTGAATGTTATTGCTGAGTTCGGGAAACTCCCTGTAAATAAATTCGGGAGATTCCCTATAAACCCTATAAAACAAATATTACACTAACTTCGTATTCAGCCGTTCAGCGGTATGGAATGGCCATTTTGTTCGTCTTACTGAGGACTACGAATTACCGAGAATACCTACACTGTAAGTAGTTTGCTAGTAAACAAATACCCTATTTTAAACTAAAATTATTTGTCCACTAAGTTAGGGGACGTCCCCATATTAGTCAATAATGCCTTTAACACATACTCCAAAGTTGTGTTAGACATTATACTGAATCGCCGCGGATCCAAAACTTTGTTCTTGGGGTGACAAAATTTGACTCAACCGGTCAAGTGTGAGTCGTTCGCATGGCTGGGGGGAGGGGATGCATTTGATTCCACACCACCCATCACCACCGAGGGAGGGGGGTCAATTGCCTAATTTAATTACGCCCCAGTGTCAAATTTCTGAAATTCCCCAAAAAAATAAAGGTCGTTCAGTCGAATCTGGGGTAGGGGGGTACGCGGATACAAGGGAACTTCCCCCTTGTATCCGCGGCTGTACTGGATGCCGATTTGGTTTAGCAGAATCTCCGTGGAAGGATAATCACACTAATATACTTTACCGATATCAATAAAAATATAGTAAGTATCCAAGCTAAATGTGAAAGTAACTCTATCTTTGCTATATTTTTACGCTTAAATAGCTGACTGAACCGGTTTAGATGAAATTTGGTATACCCGGAAAAGGACATGGGTATGATCGTACTTGCGATAGTTTTTATCGCGATAACAGACATCCCCGAGGGCCTTGGCTTGACCTTGGACTTCACTAAGTAGGTAAGTTCCCCGTAAGGAGGTAAGTAACCTACGCGCAACTAACATTTATATAAAAAAAATATAGTTTTTAGGGTTGTCCGTCCGTCTGTTTGTCAATACTCTTTATCTTGGGAACGCATGGAAGTCTCGAGTTGAAACTAGATTACTCAGGTGTAAAGTCCCTTGAAGCTGTGAAAAAATCAAACTTCCAAGTTAACGTAAAAAAAAAAAACAACGTAACGTAGGTATATACCGAATTTCGACACTCAAGGGAATCAATATTTAGGTACCTACCTATAAGGTATTTTTCGTTGACCTATGAAATTTGACAAGTACATACATAATACCGTCTTAAACTACAAGTTTAAGGAAAAATTTGAAAATCATTCTGAATTTCATTCAGTTCTTACATAAAACATTTTTTAAATTTCAACAAGGGAATCCAAAGCTGACTTTTCACTATGTAATGTAAATTAATATCGCTCACCATACTTTTAAATGGAACTGTTTACACTGAGATATAATTTAAATTATATTTAAGTTGTAAATATTTTTCCGATCGATTCATCGATATTTCAAATATATGTTACCTCTCACTCCTCGTCCCTCATCTCACATTATGATGTAAGTAGATAATAGCGACCGCTACTAAACTGGATAAAAAGGTAATCTATCAGTGTGCGTGTTTGTCCGCGGGATATAATATAAACATATGTCGGTACCTATATCTATACTAATACATATTATAAAGCTGAAGAGTTTGTTTGTTTGTTTGAACGCGATAATCTCAGGAGCTACTGGTCCGAATAGAACATTTATTTTACTGTTTGATAGCCCATTTAAGGAGTTGTTTAAGCTAGCTTTTCATAATGGTATGAAATATATATATTACTAGCTGACCCGCGCAACTCGTCTGCGTAAATTTTCCGCGTTTTTGCAACATTTTTCATTGCTGTTCCGCTCCTATTAGTCGTAGCGTGATGTTATACCTATATAGTATATAGCCTTCCTCGACAATTCGGACCAGTAGTTCCTGAGATTATCGCGTTCAAACAAACAAACAAACTCTTCAGCTTTATAATTTTAGTACCTATAGATTTAGGTATTTAAATAGCAACCTATATGATGGCCCACTGCGGAGCACGGGTCTCCCCAGTAGAACCTACATAATAGAGATACTGGGGGTATTTATTTAATCTAATCTTCAAGAATCACTATCGATATATAATATAACTCGGGTTGTAACCTATGGTAATCATTGAAGACGTCATTACAGATAGAAACATAACAGAATTCAGAATTGACACTTTCCACTAAGTTTGCCAATTAAAAAACGTAACATTATCGCTTACTTTATTTCAGCTAATTACGTTAAAATAACGAACGTTATTCAGCACAAAGATCTTATTCGGTTCGATCGCGCATTTTTTTTTCATGATTTGGGTAATCTAAAAAAATCTTATTAATAGACTAATTAATTATTCATTTTGAGAAAACTGATTTACCTAGGTAGTAGTTTGGTGTTAGAGGATATTTTAACATTCTTTTACCGTTTTTATATCTACGCATCTAATTATAGATGTAACACATTTGTAAATGGTATTAACCATTTACAAATGTGTTACTTAACTCGACCATCTAAAAAGCCTCAAAATCGGTTGCAATTGATATTATACTCCAATGCAAAATTTATGGGTAATAATTACAACTATATTATGGTATCGAATGTAACACCAATTTATTTAGAAGGATAGCATCATTATGATTTCTCCTATTACTTAATATTATCCCCAATGTTGCTCCGTTATGCATGTATTAGTAGTCTCATCGCTAGCTTTGTTATCGGCTTACATAATGTCCTATTGCTTGGAATAAAATAAAACAACAGAATAATTGTTACTTTCATTTATTTATTAGGTATTTTGTAAACTGATGTAATGCAACGATATCTTGTTACAGATTTTCACTATTTTACATAGCAAATATTTAACAATAATTGAAATAAAATAACCAGATTAATATTTTTTCGTAAAAATAATAATTTAACTTAATAACAGAGACAGATTTATATTAAAAACTTACAAATAAATGGTGAGCGATGGTAACATTTTGAAAGAGGTTACATATTACAGCAATTATTACAATAAATATAAAAATATCCTTAGCACTTTATTTAACAATGTCTTTTACGACAGTGTACTTGATGTACTTACAAAAAATATCGCGGTTTTTTGTAAAATGTAAAATTTACGCGACTCTGGCGGCAGTCACGAATATTTTACAGATTTTTGTCAAACGCAATAACTGATTTTATTTTAACAAGAGATTGTGCAGCTGATAAATGTATAAATAGTATACGGAAATGTATATAACAGAAGAATCATTAAATCAAAAACCATGTCTAATGACAAAAAGGCTTAACAAAAGATAAAGTATTCTATTATCACCATAATAGATCACATATGACTTTTAAGATCGTATCTGAGCGCGTATCTGTCGTTATACACACAAGATTACAATAGCCCAAAAGTCGTGGCAAATGATCGCCTATCATCGTTAATCCTTTAAACCAAATGGCCCCTAAAGAAAAATTAAATCGTCATCACTTTCCAGTCTCTGTAGAGAGACATTAATACGCATTTTACATGCAAAACATAGGTACACTAACAATTATGGCAACGTTGACAATAAATAAGAGAAGTATATTATTCACATCGACTAATGAACGAACAACTCAGTCTCGACAGCACAAATAAATAAAACAAGTAATTATGAAGAGCACGAAGGGCGCAGTTTTAAAAAAAATACAAGGCAACAAGTGCAGACTTTAAGTTTTACTAATACCATTAACTATAAATTGTTCTCACTTAAATTAAAAGCCATATTGGCATATTTTATATTCAGCTTCGCATAACTCGCGCGTTTGTTAATTTTATGTGAAGTAGTTATTATTGTTATATCGGCACTTATCTGTGCGTGCGAGTCGCTATGACGTTATAAAAAATCAAGGTGGGGTATTTATATAATTTTGGCAATGAGGGTGTTCTGAAATGACGCCCACTAGGCGGCAGCACTAAGACGTCAGGTCCAGAAACCTGACAAAAGTGTCAGAGCTCCTATACTTTCGTGTCTGATTTTTTTTTTTTGAACCAACGTAATTCAATTCAAAACATGGTTTGAGTAAGTAATGTAAGTAGTAAAACTATACATAATTTTGCATTTTGGGAATTAAAGTACGTCAGTGAGTTGAGATACATTTGGACAAACAAGTCAAGGGCAAACTCTTTGGTGTGTTCCTCACTAACGTGGGCACCGGCGCAGCGGTGACAATGTTGGTATACTGGAGGTGCGGTACATCCCGCTGCTAGGTAACCTGTCCCTGCGTATCAGTACACTAGTTATTTTACATGTTCTTTACTTAATATATTAAGCGAAGAAATAAAAGATGAGAAGGGTTTATTTTAAGATTGTCATTTATCTTCCGAAAAACAAAAATCAAACAATATGAATGTAGATTGACTTTTTTGAAAACTCCAACAACTACTGTGCGCTTTTTTACTTGTGCGAAATAATAACTAAGTTGTATCCTGTAGGAGACAAGATATAGGTAAGTATAGCGGTTTGTGTACTTACCTTGGTGATGGACCCGGTGAACTGTTAAGTATAAATCTTATAACCACTGCATCATAAATTGAGTAAATAATAATTATAAATAATACCAACTACAGCAGCATTAAATATAACATAAGTAAAACAAAAGCTGTAAATATAACATTTAAATCACCATTCGTGTAAAATGTATATAAATAGCAAAATAAATCTACAACATTGCAAAAGTAAACACTAAGCCACACCAACTACTTTGACGGACTGCGATGGAACCAGTAATCTAAATATGTTTGTTGATCAATGCTTCACAATGACAGTGAAGGGAATAATGAGGATGTGTGAGGAATAACTGTAAGTATATTTTATGTATGTTTTAATTTTTTTAATGCTTATTACATAATGCTACAATGGGCTAGTTTCCAATAAGTCAAAACAACAACTCTTTATGAAATGTTACAACACTAATTTTATAAAGAGATCTTATCCAAATAGCGGTCTATGACGTCACTGCCAAATCGCTGCTTTCTATGATATAATCAATGATAAAAAATCCAATTTAATACAAAATTTAATCAGGACTTAACTTTTCTCAGTTAAAATGTCAGGTTTATCTACTAATTAGTCATTTGTTTTTTTTGTTTACCTTGGAAACTAGCCTATTAAATTAATAATTATTTTAATTATTAACGTTACGTTATAAACGAAATTTAATTAGCATAATCAATAACGCTAAATACCGTATCGTTAAAAAACGTTATTCAACGTTCGCTGGCAACATCGACTACATACTGAGTGTACATGTCAAATAAATTGCGTCGAAAATAAAACAAAAACAATGGAAACCATTACGCATGGCCAATACATTTCTAGGAATCTTCATTCTATCGATAATTTGTTGATAAAATTGATAACGATATCTTAGGCTTAGTGCCCCAATAATGTTAGCAGAAACATTATTTCTGACGTATAAATGTCAGCATTGTAATGATGGTATTGAAGATTCGCTCAAATCTCTCTATACACCGGCTTTGTAAATGGGAGTACCGCCTCTTAAAAAAAAAGTATTTTATACTCTTTGGGTTTGAGTCATGTTGTGTTGTCTCAGTTTATATTTAAAGATTCCCCGTGAAACATGACCGGAACATTAATTGAGAATATAAGCGGCCGAAAACTTGCAGTTTTAGTAAGTTTTCTGTTATTGTGTCAACTAATATGTTTCCTTATCGGTGGATTGGTTGCGTCTACGCCTGCGAACGCGCAAACAATACTCGGAACTGTGTGTAAAGATACGTCTACTGTGAAAAATGACACGACAAAGTGGTTCTACAATCGCGGGCGGGGCTCCTGCAAGACCGTCCGCCTTGAAGAAACTCGTCACGACTTGTCTGAAACCGATATTGTATTTTCATTTCAAATGCCGGTTCCCCGCGAAGGCAAAATTTTAGAATACTCGAGATGGCAGCAAAACTTGATTGGAGTGCTGCAAGTTGATATAAAGTACCACTCGCTGTTTGAAGTGCAACCGCGGAGTACCATAACGATCGACGCGCGTCTAGCGTACCGTAATAAAGGCGACCCAGAAGACAAATGGACATTATATACGCAAGCGACCGAAAAACGCCACTTGGACTGCGAAATTGAGGTTAAAATAGAGGAATATCTGTACAATTGTTCAGCAATACCATTATTTGAGCTTGGTTCTTTGTTCCATGATTATTATCTCCTAAATGTTAGGTTGCCTGTTGATACACCAGGTATGAATTCACACATTGGTCACATACAAGACATGTGGATAACCATTATTAACCAAAATGGTGGTTTTACAAAAGTTTGGTTGTCATTAAAAACTGTATTTTTCCCGTGTATCATTGCTATACTTGTTTGGTTCTGGAGACGTATTCACATGCTTTCACGGAAGCCTGTTTTATTGGAAAAGATGCTTTTAAGTCTAGGCATAGCTGTTTGCTTCATAAATCTGCCAATAGAGTATCTAACTTTGCATTTTGATTTTCCATTTATGTTATTGCTCGGTGATGTTTTTCAAGGAGCATTTTATGCTACACTGTTCTTATTTTGGCTCGTTTTTGCTGGTGAACATATGTTGATCCATGAAGAGTCTTCTCAAAGCTCACTAAAACAATACTGGGGACATTTGAGCGGCATTGCAATAGGCTGCATTTCGTTATTCATATTTGATATTTGCGAAAGAGGTGTGCAACTACGTAACCCATTTCACTCGATCTGGGCAACTCATATTAGCACTAATCTGGCTCTGGCATTTATTATAGTATCTGGAATATCTGCTGGAGTGTATTTCTTATTCCTATGTTATAAGGCATGGCAATTTTTTGACAAAATTTCTCATAAAACAAAATCATTAGCGACTATGTATTCTTTAGGACGATTGCACTCTGAAGGAATTATCTATCGTTTCAAAGGCCTTATGTTGGCTACTCTGATTTGTGCCGCTTTCACTGTAATAGAGTTCATATTGAGTCAGGTTGCAGAGGCACAATGGAAATTAGATGAGAATATTAAACTGGAATGCACTTCTGCGTTTATCATTGGTGTATATGGCATGTGGAATATCTATATCTTTGCTTTGGTGGTGTTTTATGCACCATCGGACATACAGAATTTGTCACAGTCAGTAGGCCTATGTCTAGATCCAATATATCCCTTAATTTAGGCCACAACACCAGATCCTTCACCTTCCAAGTCTATGCCATCCCAGCAATATTTTTAGGTCGTCGGTCCATCTTGCTGAGGGTCGTCCTCCCTTACGTACATCTACCAAGTCGCGGTAACACTCTAGGACTCGTTTGCTCGAGCAGCCATCGCCCTTTCGGCAGATATAGCCGCTGTTCCCGCTTTACTTTCGCTTCATTTATCTCAAATTGCTTAAGAGTTCTTATGGAAAAGTTTTCGATTTCCTCGAGTATCTCGAACTTCGCAGGTAACCTTACCTCACACAGGACTCTACCTAGTAGTTGCACAAAAACGTTGTTTGGTGCCTCCATTACGCTCGATCGCAGTCTCGACGCCGCGGCGGAGGTCACGTCGCGTCTGCTTCCTGATCTTCAGATTTATGGCTATCCTATCTGACAAACACAACTGCGTGTCTCGTCTTTCCTTCACCGGTTCGAGAGTCTCGAGTGGAGAGTTTAGCGTTTTCCGGGAGACAACTTAGAAGAAACATTTTGTATTGTTCTGACCATGTGTCTTATTTAGCAGCCCCTGCCCCGCCGTTACCGCTACCTTGGCCGGAAATATCAAGGTTCCTTGTTTTGACTCCATTATGGGATTTTGGTATATTATGCCGGAGCCAAATGGGATGGCTTAGGGTTTAATTTTAAATGAAGCTGCTCGACTTATTGTTTCTTTGTCGCCTCTTACGACACCCACGGAATAAGATAAAGTGGTGATCCTTTTGTCCTTAACGTCCGTCATCAGTTCATCACACACAAGTAGAATGAGTTGATTGAATTCAGCCCTCTTCCCAGTGAGAGGGCCTCCGGTAAGATTTCATCTCTCATATCTTTTACTAGCTGTCCCGCGCAACTTAGTTGCGTAAATTTTCCCCGTTTTTACAACATTTCTCATTACTGCTCCGCTCCTATTTGTCGTAGCGTGATGTTATATAGCCTATAGTCTTCCTCGATAAATGGGCTATCCAACAGTGAAATATTTTTTCAATTCGAATGCTGAGATTACAAACAAACAAACTCTTCAGCTTTATAATATTAATATAGACTTTCTTCGTTGATCTTCCATCTGTTTCCATAAACTTCAATTCCATATATTGGAAATAAAACATGGTTTAACATTGGACGTACTTATCGGTCTTTACAATGTAAGTTTTGCCCCAAAGTTTGTAAGAAAAATAAGAGAATAAATGCAATTACATAATCGATTTCGACTCGAATAGTTTCGATTTATTATTTTCGACATGGATAGTCTATCGATTTGAATAATTTTATATCGTATGAAGGAATATCTCAACATAGGCATGCAACATAGGATTTTTACTATTTTTAGATTTAGTAGTAGTTTTTATACTCAAATGTTTATTTTATACCGTAGCATACTCGTATTATCTGCTTGGGAGGCGTTACTTTGCCGCAACGCCACTATTAGTTTCTAAGAATACTTTTATAGACATTGCCTGTTTTTTACTAAATTTATTCTAGTTTTGTATTGTAACTTTTATATCACTAAAATCACATGAGCTGTTCAAAACTAATGTAAGATAATTTATACCTTCATAATCTGAATCAACTTATGCAGTTATTAATATATATTTTTAGATCACAAAATAGATTCTTTACAGTTTTAAGCATTCAAAAACGAACCTGATCTATATTACGTAATTTTGAATTCTGTGTTTTTTTTAATTTGCAGTTTTTTTTTTAAACAATATTGCTAATTTAAAAAAAAATGTTTGATGATATTGTTAGCTACTTATTAATAATTTACGACTAATGTGGTTTAATGTAAAAATATTTTTTATTCGATAGTTATTATTTGTACCTACTCGTAATAAAATTGTATTCAAAATGTGTTAAGTATTTTGTTATTGAAAACACTATTGGTCAAATATTTCCTTTAAAACCTAAATATACTTGGTTATGTAATTATTTTTAAGTGGGGCCTCTACAATCGGTTACAGCTTTGTTTGTTATTATCTGTCTGATTTTATATCTAAAAACCGGGAAAGAGTATGTCAGACAATGCTCAGTGTAGGGTTCCGCAGCCGTTATTACAAATAAATGTTATTGCACTTGCACTTTGTTATTACAACAACTTCGTTATTATTACAAATTTGTATAATTGCACCAGCAGAAGAGCGTATGTTCATGGCACTTACGCCCTTTTGTTGAGAAACGCAGTTTTTTGGTAATAACTCAATGACGGTATATCACATTATGTCGAAAATAACAATATGAGATATTTTTTTTCTGCTGTCTAAGTTTATGCAGTCAATTTTGATGCATACAGTTGTGAAGTAGGTACTCAGCCTATAAATTATTTTGTTTGAATTAGCATCGACTTAGAAGCACCTCGAGAAATCCGACCTCGTCTAAATTAATTAAAAAAATATTTTAATGGTTTTTCGATTCACGGTGCTTGTGAAGTCGAATTAAAAAAAAACCTTTTAGGTACTGTGATTTTGTTTCAAAAGCATTGTAGAAGTCTAAAACTCGGTTAACAATGATACCAAATACTTATTACATTCTGAAAAAAATGTATTTCTTTAAATATTAATGTAATTTGAAAGTAGGCTTCTTAATAAAATATAACGTGGAAATATCTATCAAGGTTTTACCCAGCGCCATATTTTTTCGCCAATTTCCACATTACATTTTTTAAAGGTTTATTAAAAACATCATTCTTTGAAAATAAACCTTAAGTCCTTTTTCGATCTTATTTAAAATGATGTTTAACCTCTAAAAATGTTTGTTTATACAAAAACCGTTATCTGACATCGTCAGCAGCACAGGGCACTTGAGACGCCTTATCGCTGTTTATGTTTCAACGCTCTCAGTTATGAAGACCCCACTTGTTATTCTTATAAGCCCATAGTCTCGGGCTTTGTATTGTTTAATAAAATTTGATGGTAGTGTTTGTAATTTACTTTTTACAGTGCTTGGTACTTGTAGAAGTGTAAAGATCTATTTAAATAAAATAGTTAGAGCTTTGTATTGCTTCACGTCATTTTATTACATACGAGATTTAAGAAAAATAATAAATACATTTCTATAAATAATAATTATGAGCTATTAAGATAATAGCGTTTGAAAATAACACCGTAAACCGCGCGGGCGCGCGTATTGACCTCGTCAATGTCAAAACAGGTGACGCGAACCCTTTGAGTTGCGCGTGACCCTTCGCGTCATGACGTATTTATCACCTGTTTCAAAAAAACACACTCGCAATCCGCAAGTTCATTTACCCTAATATTCAACCGACTTCAAAAAGGAGGATGTTCTCAATTCGTAAGTTTTTTTTTTTTTTTTTTTTTGTATTTTTGTTCACCGATTACGCTAAGACGGCTGGACTGATTTGAAAAAATATTTTTGTATTTGAAAGGGCATACTTCCAAGTTGGTCCCATTGTCATCCGATCACGATCTGATGATGGGATCCTGGAGAAATCGAGGGAACTCTCAAAATATCAAAGGCACACCTACAGTGATTTAGGTATATTTCATAGTGATTCGTGCATTTACTCTTAAAAAACACCAATTGGTGAAGTGGACCTGATGATGAAGACCTCAAATAACGAGCAGACCTATTCAATATTCACAGTTTGCGATTCAGTAACTTTAATATGGTATTGAGTAGCACTTTATTCTCGTTATACTACTATTACACAATGTAATAGAGCTGATAGTGAACTCCTCAACAAATAACGACCCTGCATCGGGGCAAGCAACATTTTGTAAAAGGATTTGAGCAGTTGACATAAGTCTATTGTAACTTAAGTGAATTACATACCAACCCACTAAAAAGTGAAAAATAAAAAACTTTTTTACAAAAAAATATTACCGACTTCAAAATTAAAAACAAGGCAAATAAAAAGCAAAAAATAATATACCTGATAACAAAAACAAATTAAACATTTTGAAGTTGGTGCCGAATAAAACATAAAGACTACCATTTCATGGCACCAACTTCAAAATGTTTTTGTTTTTGTTATCAGGTATATTATTTTTTGCTTTTTAGTTGCCTTGTATTTAATTTTGAAGTCGGTAATATTTTTTTGTAAAAAAGTTTTTTATTCTATTATGCTCTCCAGTCTTATCAAAAGAAGACGTACTTATCCCACAAGCCGGCGACCAAAATATAAACAATAGCACTCAACAGATGTTGATGAATGAAGGCCGGACCGGCTACAATGCTAACGAACTGCCGCCTAACCTCATTTTGTTTTTTTTTTTTTAAACTATCCTCATTTTATATTTTTTTTAGTACCTACGTATTAATTTGACGTTTTCAAATACATAGGTAATCATTAACCTGACTTTACGAAATAAAGATATTTGAGTTTGAGTTTGAGTCTTTAGATATACAAATGTAAGTAGTTACATACGACGTAATATTTTTTTATTGGTGTACTGCATGGGGATGTAAGGGTTATGATATGACTTTTACAAATAAATGTTCACTGATAAATTGTAATAAGTATTTGATAATCGACGTGCGGGATCTCGGAAGTGCGTACGGTGCACGGCGGCTGTACAAAGGCTCCTTTGTTTGTCCTTGTTTTTAACTGAATTACTCAATTTTGGATATAAACAGGGTGCCGATTTGTAAAAATATTGTTATAAACGTGTTTCTTATAAAATGATCTAGTAGAATATGTTTTTTTTACAGTAATTTAATTGGTAAATTATAAAAATATCTTCGATGAAAAAACAAGCGGTGGTAACTAATCTTGACTTCAACATATGATTAGACGTTTAATGCATATAAAATGGCAAAATAGCTGTTACGATACATTAGTTAAGCAGTATAATGGTAATTACTTTCTAATTAATTACAATTGTATAGTATAAATCGCAGTTATCACAGCAAAATCACTGTAATACAGTTCACGTTACTTCACAAAAACTCGTCTGCCAGCAGTGTTTAAATGCCAACAACTTTTTTTTTATGATTCAGGCGGTAACTGTGTCGTTTGAAAGCTAATATTTCATTCCGCGTCGATCCATTTAATATTTAGCTGATTTATGTTGTAATTTCAATAAATAACGCATACAATCGAGTGTGGCCGTGCCTTCACCAATTGGTGACGGCGGGAGTTGAGAGGTAATAAATAAGAGGTTTTTTCATATTAATACCATATATGAAATAAGTAGGTATCAACTACAGTTGGATCAACGTAACTAGGCCGGACTGAAGTAGGCGACAAGTGGTTGCTCAAATGCATTTTTTGGAAATAAATGGTGACAGGAAGCGGGGGGCGGGGGCGGTAACTAAACCAAGAGAATTAGAGATGCGATTACGCATTAGGTACGTTGTCTTAATTAGTATTTACTGTAACTGTTCTAAATTTAAACTTTTATGAACTGATTTAAATAGTCTTTTTATATTGTTGAATTAAAATGTTGTTAGTATTTTAATCGATTAAACATATTTAGTCGTTTTCGTAAGTAATTTTAGGGTCGCATCTCTATGACATGCGCGAAAGTGATAAAAACCTAACTTCAATCCGGTCAAGATACGTTGATCGTACTGTTTAAGTTATTATATCTCATATGTAAGCACTATGAAAAATAGTTGTTAGAAAAATCCTCTTCTCATATTGTGTTCGATCTTATTGCTTGCATTAATCGTTTATTATTCGTATTATCTACTATAATATTTTTTTTTTGTTTCATAATCTAAATAATTTTCGTGTAATAATTACCCCGACGGTTTTTTTCGGTTACTTACCTCCTGTTAGTCAGGGGGTTTTTAAATTTTATTTGATTATTTTTTACGTCCGTCGGGAATATTTTTTTAATTTTAATTTTGGTTTTTTATTTCAAACCTTTTGGAGAGACTTTTTGAACTAGTCTATATAATGGAAATTGATTAGCAAACTTAAATTATCTTAAAGAAGTAAGAAACCAAATAAGATTCATTAACATCGTATGGAACTATAAAATTTTCTCAAATACAACTATTATTAGAATAAATACCTAAATTAGAAAAATAAAAACTCCAATATTGCTAGTTATCTTTTAAATAAATAAAAAAAAAATCTAGTATTATTAGTAAGGCCCTAACGCCACTTAGTTATTTGTCATTTATGAAATTGGCCGTAACATTAATGTTTTGTTAATAAAAAATAAATACATACAAAACGTACCTTTAATATACATTTAATAATAATTAAAATAATGTTTATTTCACTACAAATAACAATAATGCACTTATTTCAGTATTTTGATAAAACTTTTTACGTATCCCTATAGAGTAGGTAAGTACATATTTCTTGACGATTTACCAAAAAAATGTTGGGGGGGGGGGGGACCATCCCTCATTCTGGACCTATTGCGTACTACAGGCGCAATAACTCCAAAACGTCAGACACATTTACCCTCTAGTGTTATAAAATTAAGTCATCATTTTAAATTATCATATCATATAACTAAAATGATTTCTAATAAAATAACTACTTGTATAGATAGACAAACTTACTCTGCGTTTCAAATGAGATGATAATCGCGATCGCGACAACTTCACTCTGTACTTGTCAACATTGTACCGCTAGCAACAAAAACTCCCAAGTCGGGTAAAGTACGTACGTGTATGGTAATAGAACGGACGTAATATTTATTTTCTTTGAACTATGTGCCTAACATTTTTCTATAATATAACTAGCGGCCCGTCCCGGCTTCGCACGGGTGGACATGGGATCACTCATTTTTTTAGTAATTGCGACTATAATTAAAGATCTAAGCTATCCTATCTCTCAAGTTGGACCAAATTGCATATTGCGTGCAAATTTCAACGAAATCTGTTAAGCGGTTTAGGAGTCCATCGCGGACAAACATCGTGACAGGAGATTGATATATATTAATATATTATAAGTATTGTTTAAAATTTAATAAAAAAAAACAAACAGAAATAAGTAAATAGGCAAAATATAAGAATATTCTACAGTTTTGTGGTCTTTCCTGTTTTTTGTTTAACTAAAACATATTAAACATAATAAATAGTAAAATACAGTGCTTATGTATAGTTCATACTTCATTAGAGTAGGTAGGTACTTCTATGTAATACTAATGACACCTTTTTACGAATCATTTTATTGCTGACTTTACGTTATACAATGAAGTTGCAGTCGTAATATGAATAGAAATGTCATCGTGACAGTTATCAACTCATTTGAAACGCATAGTATATAGTCCATAGTATATCCCCAAGGTGACAATTAAAAGTAGCGAAATATTGAAACAGGTGATCCAAGTGGTCCATTATAGATGGACGAAACTATAGGTTGTTTCGTCCACCTATCTTGGACCACTTGGTACTTGTAAATATCTACCTAGTAATGTATATTATTATAATATCTACCTAGTAATGTAATTGCATAACACTGCCTTTATTAGGTATAAAAATATCAAGCTTTATTTATTATCATGGTTATCGTACTACAACATCGAAGTATATACACTGAAAGTCATCTAAAATTTGCCTTAGGCTTCTTGTAAAACGTGTAAAATGTCGACGCCATTCGTATAAAGCCGTGTTATAATATTTGACTGCGACACGTACACGAGTCTGACTTCTGTACTCTCCTTATTTTGTGCATTAAGGTAATAAGATCCACACAAATATGTTTAAAAATCATATTATGTGTTATTTAAAGCATAGGACTACTAGGTATGCATCGCCTCCGCAGTCACCTATTAAAATTCAAAAGATACAGTTGCAGTTTTGAATGAATAGTTAACAATTATTGTTACATCACAACGCCCCAGCCAATCACAGCGCGCCATAGCGAGCCAATCATAGCCAATCATAGCCAAACATAGCCAATCATAGCCAACCATAGCCAATCATAGCCAACCATAGCCAATCATAGCCATGCCGAGCCGAGCCACTACCCGAGCTACCGAATGCCTTCGGTGAAAGGAGTCGACATAATGTGTTTTGAACTCATTTCTGGGCATTGTCTATTACGAGAGTAACTCTGAATGTCGATGGTTACGACTGGAGGAAGAATAATCTCTTGCCTATTACGAGAGTAACTCTGAATGTCGATGGTTACGACTGGAGGAAGAATAATCTCTTGCCATTTTTGAAACAATACGAATTTATAAAAATATACTTGTGTGTGATTCAGTGAGTCTTTTTATTTATTGCCACTTTTACACAATATTGATAAATTTTCTTCTTATGAATTATAAAGGTACTATTCCTGGAAGAAAATTCATTCAAGATATCTTCTTCTTCTTTGAATTTATGGCAAACTAGCCGTTTTAACGGATAATATCTGCCAGGGTCAAGTATTTATTGTACACTTTAGTTGCACAAAGTCTCGTTCTAATTCAAATAACACGTAATCAATTCATTTTTTACAAGTTAAACTCGGAGCTGCAAAAATAATAGCCCGTCAGTTTGCCGCCATTTTTACAACTCATTCAAGACATCACTACAGATAGAAACCAAACCGCGCTATTCTGAGTGGACACCTCTCACTAGGGTTGCCAATTAAAAAACTTAACGCCATCGCATAAATGGTAACGAAATTACTTGACGAAGACGCATAATGATAGCTCGTATGTTCAGTTTGATCACGTACTTCATTTTTTTGGGTTCCGTATTAAATCATAATCTAAAAAATGTTATTGTCAGACTTTTCAGATTGATATTGAGAAAACTATTTACCTAGGTAGGTAGTTGGAGTTGGATGCCAATATTTCACTTTCTTTTTGTCTACAGATCTAATATAGTGCCATTTACAAAATTTGTTAGGTACTTAACTCGGTCATCTAAAATGGCTTTAAAACCGATTGCAGTTGATAAGTAAAAGTAATGTTAAATTATTACAACCATAATATAGTACGAATAACGTATGTCACACTACAGTACGATCAACGTATCTTGACCGGATTGAAGTTAGGCTTTTATCACTTTCGCGCATGTCATAGAGATGCGACCCTAAAATTACTTACGAAAACGTCTAAATATGTTTAATCGATTAAAAATACTAACAACATTTTAATTCAACAATATAAAAACAATATATAAATGAGGTCATAAAAGTTTAAATTTAGAACAGTTACAGTAAATACTAAAGAAACTTTGAAAAACTATTTCTTTACGAAAATAATCACAAAAAAAACATGAGTTAGTAATACTAATTATGACAATGTAATCGCATCTCTAATTCTCTCGGTTTAGTTACCGCCCCGCCCCCCGCTTCCTGTCACCATTTACTTCCAAAAAATCCATCTGCGCAACCACTTGTCGCCTACTTCAGTCCGGCCTAGTTACGTTGATCCAACTGTAATTTAAGAAGGATAGCGTCAATATGATTTCTCCTATTACATATTATTATCCCATGTTGCTACGTTATGCTTGTCGCCGTGACTTCGTCCTCGTAATGTTGCAGTGCTGCTCACTCCCTATAGATGCTAGCGTGATGATAAAAATTACTCCTTACATCATCAGCTGTCTGACAGAGAAAGTCCCGTCAAAATCCGTCCAGCCGTTCCGGAGTTTGGTCGTAAGAAACAGACAGACAGGCAGACAGATCGACGACCAAAAAACATTTTTTTCATGTCACAGACAGACAAAAAAATTAAATAGTGTTTTCGTTATAAAGCCATTATACTTTCTTATGCAGTAAAAAACTGTTATTTTCGCTAGCTTTGTTATCGG
Source organism: Herminia tarsipennalis (assembly GCA_945859575.2). NCBI lineage: Eukaryota > Metazoa > Arthropoda > Insecta > Lepidoptera > Erebidae > Herminia > Herminia tarsipennalis. Next base: position 17,335,219 of record OX243849.2, on the reverse strand, counting down.
CTTTCACAATGTCCTATTACTTGAAATAAAATAAAACAACAGAATAATTGTTACTTTTCATTTATTTGATAGGTATTTTGTTATGAGATTTTAAACTGATGTAATGCAACGATATCTTTTTATACAAAAAATATCATAAGCCTTTTAGTAGATTTGCCACGATTTTACATAACAAATATAACAATGATTTAAATAAAATGACCAGATTAATAATTTTTCGTAATAATAATAATTAAGCTTAATAACAGAGACAGATTTATATTAAAAACTTACAAATAAATGGTGAGCGATGGTTAACATTTTGAAAGAGGTTACATTTTAAAGCAATTATTACAATAAATATCAAAATATTCTTAGCGCTTCATTAAACAATGTCTTTCACGACAATGTACTTTATGTACTTACAAAATATATCGCGGTTTTTTGTAAAATGTAAAATTCACGCGACTCTGGCGACAGTCACGAATATTTTACAGTTTTTTGTCAAACGCAATAACTGATTCTATTTTGACAAGAGATTGTGCAGTTGATAAATATATAAACAGTATACAGAAATGTATATAACAGAAGAATCATTCAATCAAAAACCATGTCTAATGACAAAAAGGCTTAAAAATATAAAGGGAACCACATAATTGTGCATTACAAAAGAAAAAGTATTCTATTATCACCTTAACAGATCACATACGACTACTTTTAAGATATCTATCTCAGCGCATATCTGGCGTTATACACACAAGATTACAATAGCCCAAAAGTCGTGGCAAATGATCGCCTATCATCTTTAATCCTTTAAACCAAATGGTCCCTAAAGAAAAATTAAATCGTCATCACACTCTCCAGTCTCTGTAGAGAGACATTAATACGCATTTTACATACAAAACATAGGTACACTAACAATTATGGCAACGTTGACAATAAATAAGAGAAGTATATTATTCACATCGACTAATGAACGAACATCTCCTGTAAGTCTCGACAGCACAAATAAATAAAACAAGTAATTACGAAGTGCAAAAACTGGCGCGGATTTTAGAAAAAAATACAAGGCAACAAGTGCAGACTTTAAGTTTTACTAATACCATTATCTATAAATTGTTCTCACTTAAATTAAAAGCCATATTGGCATATTTTTTATTAAGCTTTGCTTAATTCGCGCGTTTGTTAATTTTATGTTAGTTATTATTGTTATATCGGCACTTGTCTGCGCGTGCGAGTCGCTATGACGTTATAAAAATTTAAGGTGGGGGTATATAATAATTTTGGCAATTGATTAAACATGATTTTGAATTGTATAGCTTTACGTTAGAGCGACTTGCATCACGCAGAAGTAAACCCTGCATTTATAATCTTGATTTACGTTCAAAATTACAAAATTTAAACGGTTGGCGTCTAAATTAATCGTCTAAAGTCGGAATGGTTCGCGTTTCTCCGTAGTTCGAGAAGATGCTGGAGTGCCGCGTCGTGAGGCCGGTGTTGTAGGTGTGCCCGCGTCGGACGCGTCCGAGGGCTTCCGCAGCAGCCTCGACACTGCGGTTTGTTGACCTGACCGCACTGGCGTCGTGCTTCCCGACGGTGTCCTTTGCCTGCCGTAACATGATCATATTAACGACAATTCCTCGTCACACACAAAACATGCAAAGCTACTCAAATCAAAAACAAATATTCAAACCCCTTTTTTACCGCCAATAGTTCTACATTTAGAAAAAACCTATAAACAATTTGGACTACAAAGAAAACAAACGAAAGAAAAAGCACACTACTTAAGTTTAGTAGTTACCTATTCGTGTTACTGTTAGTATGGTGATCCTTAAGAACTGGAATGCGACTTCTGCCAGGTGTTTGTCCTTCAGTGGAGACAAAGGAACCACTCCTATGTTGATGTTAGCGAGCACAGAGACAGACATACAGAAAATTAGTCAGGACAACAGATAAGGAAATATGTTGTTAGGCCGTTACTGCACATGCATTTGGCTATAGCGTAGAAGTCTTTGAAGAATTTAAAAATTAAAAAGAAATAAATGCATGTGTAGAAACAGCAAGAAACAGTACAAATATACAACATTAATACAAATATAAATATAGACATAAAATGGTGCAATATGAAAATAAACAATGTCTTTATGGATAGGTAAATAATTGTATTGTTCATGGAGAGAAATAGTAAAACTCTAGCGGTGATTTGCATATTGCAACATTTCAGTATTATAAGGACGTGACAAGAGGCAAATTGCAATTAGTGTAGGTTCAAACTGTGTAATGTATGTACATAGGGCATGTCATATGAATGCAAGATGTCTATTATGCGTGATCAAGGGTTCAAATTAGTCGAGGCGGATGAGATGTGAATGAAGACAACTATTTGGCCAGTTAAACCAAAGTGCAAAGCTGTTGGTAAGTTAATAGTGCTTCAGGCGATGTTAGTTTTATGTATGCAGTGATATGATATATATAATTATGTTTACAGTGCGATAAACGATTTCTTAATTAGTGTTTCCATGATTCGACAAGCAAATGACCTGACAGATGAAATTTTGGGCGATGATGATATGAAAACATAAATTCCAAAATTCAAAGAGCATCAATCCAAAATAATCGGGCAAAATCCGAAGCTAGCATTCTACAAGCTGTACCCTTTGACGTCGCGCTGGGTCGGCTTTGATGCATCGCCGCTTGATTCACTTATATTACTCTCATATTCATTGTCGCTCGTCATTCCCGATATGCTGAACAATGAGGAGTCGTCTTCAGGACTTCTCTGCTCGGATTTCCTCGAAGGATCTTGGGAAGTGGGACTGGGTTCTTGGGATGTTTCTCTTGAGCGTGACTTTCTGTTTATTTTCAGCCGCCTCTCAACAGACGGGGATCGGTGGGAGCGGTTGCCGACATAAACTGGAATTTTTGTGGAACCTTGGGTTTGGAATGCAGGATGAGTATGGGATAAGGATTTGGGATGTTCGGACGCCATCGAGGATGGCTGGGAATGTGTCGAGCTGTTTTATTTTGTTTCCCATTTTCGTATTTGCATGCGAAGGAAAAAAATAACAACAATTTAGTTTACGCTCTTAATAACCTGTCGAAAATGTTAGTAAAATCCACACGGTGTGAAGCAGTATTTAGCTGTCTACTACATGCCTTTTGATCGTTCTGTACCAAACCTTGATTAGACTAATTTAGTCCCACCACCATTTTTACATTGCTTACAACTGGCAACAACGAAGAATATTTATATCTGGCCCAATACAGGTGCACCCAACAGTTTTAGACGTAACGTCACTACAGATATGACCCCTCAACAAGCGGGACGTGCTGAAAACTTTGTATCTGCCACAACATTGTACCAACGTAATTCAATTGAAAACATGATATCAGTAAGTAATGTAAGTAGTAAAATTATGTTTAATTTTGCGTTTTGGGAATTAAAGTACGTCAGTGAGTTGAGAATTGAGATACATTTGGACAAACAAGTCAAGGGCAAACTCTTTGATGTGTACCTCACTAACGCGGGCACCGGTGACAGTGTTGGTATACTGGAGGTGCGGTACATCCCGCTGCTAGGTAACCTGTCCGTGCGTATCAGTACACTAGTTATTTTACATGTTCTTTATCTTAATATATTAAGCGAAGAAATGAAAGATTAGAAGGGTTTTTTTTAAGATTGAGATACATCTTCCATTCCTTCTTAAACAATATGAATGTAGATAATTTTTTTTCTAATTAAAATTGAAATGAATTTACCAATTTCTCGTAAGTCGTATCTACATTCACATAAATGAAAAATTTGAAAAGCAATGTCAGTTTACATACCTGCCGCTCGCTGGTGTCAGTAACCCAGTCGGCGTGCGTGGTCTAGACCCACCGTTGGGTGTCGCTACACCAAGTTTGCTGGCAGTCGCCGCAGCGCGTGCGATTGATGCCCGCGTATTTGTTACTTTACGCATCGGAATGCGAGATGGCGTAGATACGTCATCTGGTAGAAAAGGCAAGGATTATTAAATATCAGGTTTCAAAACAATATTTATATTTACCAAAATAATATTCTAAGCTCACCTGTACTATCTAAAGAGAGATTTGATCCGTGCCTTGAAGGTGGTTTTGAACCAGCTCTCGAGCCTGGCCGAGAGCCTGGTCGAGATCCTCCTGGCGTAAGTGTAGATCTAAGACGAAATTAAAAACAAAATAATATAGAATGTATTTTATGTAATCAATGAAATTAGTATGGTTATTTAAATTTACCTTGGCACACTGGGTTTCCTGTACCTCGCTCCAAGTCCGCTGGCTGCTTCGTTGTCACTCAAGGAGTCTGGTGTGCCAGCGCTGAGAGACGACCGAGACGCTCTGCCAGCTACTCCTCCCGCGGACATTGGCACGGAACGTGCTGTGCGTTCTCTCACCTATACCATAAAATGCTAATGTAATTGTGCATTCAACTAGGCCCGCAAATGTTCACAAAAATAAATTATAACTACTCCAAAATCGTGTTCAAGTCATGAGAAAAAGTGACTTACATGAAATGATAAAGCAAATATTGTAAGTATGTAACAAATCAATATAACAAATACAATATAGGTACTATAATCATGCCGGTCTATTGGACTTGACGATAAAGCTACTGTACTAGAACATGTACGATGAGACACACAGTAGACAAATTAACAAATTATAACAAAACTTCAAATGATTCGAGAGTGCAAACTATGGCGACACTTTCACACAGCCTAAATAGCATTACCCAATGATATCCTGGAGAAGGCTGATAGCCGTGGTGGTGGCTATAGTGGTGCGCGCCCGGCGTCGTGGAGCCTTGAGATCTTGAGTGGCCATATATGAAGGCCTGCTTAGTGCCATGTGTTGAACCGACGTGCAGGGGATATGAACACGGAAGCTCTTCCCGTTGCCGTAGAGCCTCAAATATAGGCCTCAGCTGCTCCATAAACTCCTCAGCTAAACGTACCAATACAAAACCGGGTCTTATAAGTAAGGGAGGAATCGTATAAAAACGAAACACGAATCGTTTTTGCCTTCATAGTGCCAATCGTTTTTGCCGGAACGCGATCGTTTACGACGAATTATCACGCAGTTACGATTAGTCCACACGTTTAGTCGAACGCGAATGAATTTTGCTGATGCGGATGTGATTAGGGACTAGCGGGATGGGTGAAAACGAAATACGTTACCATAACATCCATAGGCGCAGACGTGCCACCTCTCCAATGCAGTGGATCCAATGAAATACAGTAACAAACAACACCAAAACACTACACGAGCCTGTGCTTCAATGCATAGCTTGAACACTAATGCAGTACGACCAAACTCTACGAGCTCAACACATGCTGCACTCACGACAATGAACCTTGCATATGGATGTAGCATAATCCATGTGCAAAGCACAAATAGAAAACAAAGCGAAAAAAGTTGAGACCCAAACCGATTGCTCCCTCCAACAACTACTGTGCGCTTTTTTACTTGTGCGAAATTATAACTAAGTTCTATCCTGTAGGAGAGAAGATTTAAGTAAGTATAGCGGTTTGAGTACTTACCTTGGTGATGGGCCCGGTGGACGGTGGGGTGTTTGTGTTAGAGCGGGGCGTACGCGGTCTGAACGCTGCCATGCTCTGTGACACTCCATCGGCCAGAATGAATTGCTCTCGCAGTTCGATGTTCGTGCGTCCCTTGGCTGCATGCGGCGGCGTCCGGTGCGCGGGATAATAAACGGGTCAGGAGAGGAAAGGGCCAAAGAAAACCGTTCGGTAAAAGGACAGGCGGAAAAAATAACACCAAAGTGTTTAAAAACGGGATAGCGTGCATTGGTAGTGAGGAAAAGAAAAAAAACAACAAACAAATCAGAACATGTCAAACATAAACAAACATAACGGTTGTAAAAAAACGGGGGATTTTGTAATCGTGTGCAGTTAGGAATAGGAATAATAAAATACAATTAGTTTATTCTCTCACCAAATATTATGCAGTTAAATAAGTCAAGAGCAAGATAGATGTTCAGTAACTTATATATGAAAACTTAAATTGGACTCATACTCGTAAGTATGGGTTTAACTTTTCAAAACATTTACCCAAGTGCATTAACTAATATGAAATATTTACAAAGTAAATGTGTGTTAAAAATATTATTCTATGTATACCATAACGGACATCTTGCGCTTGATTTATATACAATTAGTATCTACCAAATAAAATAAACTTTATTAAAATACTTATAGCAAAAATAAAGAACCACTTTCATGCCATAACTATAATAAGCATACTATTGTTAAGTATAAATCTTATAACCGCTGCATCATAAATTGAGTAAATATTATTTATAAATAATACCAACTACAGCAGCATTCCACACATTTGATGAATTTTATAAAAAGCTGTAAATATAACATTTAAAGCACCAAACGTGTAAAATGTATATATAAATAGCAAAATAAATCTACAACATTGCAAAAGTAAACACTAAGCCACACCAACTACTTAGACGGACTGCGATGGAACCAGTAATTTGAATAGTGTTCGAAAAAGCCAAAGTGTAAAAAACATTATATAATTTATAGTGGTTCCAAGACAGCGTATCTCTTACCGAGCGGGCAACAAGCTTCATGCTGCTCCGGCTTGCTCGGATCAGGCAGCGGTAGCACTAATGATACTACTTATGTAAAGGGATACCGTAGGGATATAAACGAAATATAAAAATAACGAAAATAAACGTTTTTTTATAGGGACCACGGGAGGTGGGTTGGACAAAGCGAATACGAATTAGTAAATTAGTAGCAACATCGAAATTTTATGTGGACCTATTTAATGCTTACTTTAGCTTAATACATTTTTTGCTGATACTAGCTGTTTGTTGATAAATGCTTCACAATGACAGTGAAGGGAATAATGTGGCTGTGAGGAATAATTGTAAGTATATTTTAAGTATTTTTTAAATATTTATAACGCTTATTATATAGTGCTACAATTAAATTAATAATTAATATAGTTATTAACGTTACGTTATACCCGAAACTTTAGTAGCTTATTCAATAACGTTTAATAACGTTCGTTAAAATGCGTTATTCAACGTACGCTGGCAACATCGTGTACTCTACATTTCAAATACATCGTGTAGAAAAGAAATGAATATTATTCAACATTCCATCGATAATTTTATCGATAAAATTGATAACGATACCTTAGAGCTAGTGTAGTAATGTTAGCTTAATTTCTGACGTCTAAATGTCAGCATTCTAATGTTGGTAGCGAAGATTCGCGCAAACTTTAGATCTCAGTTTAAGCCTTTAAAACAAAGTGTTGGATTTGTAAGTTATGTTGACTCAGTTTATAAATATATTCTCCGCGTGAAACATGACCGGAACAATAATTGAGAATTTAAGCGGCCGAAAACTTGTAGTTTTAGTAAGTTTTCTGTTATTGTGCCAAATAATATGTTGCCTTATCGGTGGATTGGTCGCGCCTATACTTACGAACGCGCAAACTATACTAGGAACTGCGTGTGAAGATAGTACTGCTAAAAAATACATGGGTGATACGAAGGTGTACCACAGTCGCGGGCCGGGCTCCTGTAAGACCGTCAGCCTTGGAGAGATTCATCACGAATCGGCTAATACCGATATAGATATAGTCTTTGTTTTTCAAATCCCGATTTCTCGCGAAGGCGAGACCATAAACTACTCGAGATGGCAGCAATACTTGATCGGACTGATGGAAGTTGATTTAAAGTACTACTCGCGGGTAAACGTGCCACCACCGAATATTATAAGTATTGACGCGCGTCTAGCTTACCGTAATAAAGGCGATCCAGAGGACAAGTGGACATTATCTAAACAATCAATCGAACACCGCCCCTTGGAATGCGATACTGTGGTACTAGCATACAGTCATGAATATCTATACACTTGTTCAGCAATACCATTATTTGAATTTGGTTCTTTGTTTCATGATTATTACCTACTAAATGTTAGATTGCCCATTTATAACAGAGGTATGTATTCACTCGTTAGCCACATACAAGACATATGGATGACCTTTTATAACCAAAATGGTGAATTTACAAAAGTTTGGTTATTGTTAAAAATATTTTTTTTACCATGCATCATTGCTACACTTGTTTGGTTCTGGACGCGTATTCAAATGCTTGCAAGGAAGCCTGTGTTATTGGAAAAGATGTTTCTAAGTCTTGGCATAGCTCTTTGCTTCCTAAACCTGCCAATTGAATATTTAACCTTGCATTTTGATCTGCCATTTATGTTATTGCTCGGTGATATTCGTCAAGGAGCATTTTATGCTACACTGTTCTCATTTTGGCTCGTTTTTGCTGGGGAACACATGTTGATTCATGAAGAATCCTCTCAAAGCTCATTAAAACAGTACTGGCGACATTTAAGCGGCATTGCAATGGGTTGCGTTTCGTTATTCATATTTGATATTTGCAAAAGAGGTCCGCAAGTACGTGACCCATTTCACTCCATCTGGGCAACTAATATTAGCACTAATCTGGCTCTGGCATTTATTATAGTATCTGGAATATCGGCTGGAGTGTATTTCTTGTTCCTATGTTATAAGACATGGCAAGCTTTTTCCAAAATTTCTCATAAAACAGAATCATTAGCGACTATGTATTCTGTAGGACGATTGCGCTCTGAAGGAATTATATCTATCGTTTCAAAGGCCTCATGTTGGCTACTCTGATCTGTGCTGGTTTCACCGTAATAGAATTCATATTAGGCCAGGTTGCGAGGGGACAATGGAAATGGCATGAGAACAGTGAACTGGAAAACACTTCTGCATTTTTCACTGGAGTATATGGTATGTGGAATATCTATATATTTGCTTTGATGGTGTTGTATGCGCCATCGGACATACAGAATTTGCCACAGTCCTAGACATAGGCCACTATTTCACCCCAACGACGTTTCGTCTCAGTTCTCTGATTCTTTCGTCGTCAGTCCATCTGGCTGGGGATCGTCTTACCTCATGCCCTTAGTACCTCTATTACGCTCGATGACGCGAGTATTGAAACGTCGCCGCTTCAGCATCCTGAGTTTCAGGTTTAAAGCTTTGCTATCTGGCAAAGACTCGTCTTTCCCTCATCAGTTCGAGAGTCTCGAGTGAGAGTTTCGTGTTTTCCGGGAAACAACATAGAATAAACATTTTGTAATATGTGTAAATTACTATGTTTCTTATTTAGCGCCCTTTGTCTCGCATGGGACCGGGAATGGCAAGGCTGCCGGAAACTGAGGGCCGCCTTCCTTGTTGTGGCTCTATTAAGTGGGTTTGGTCTATTATACCATAGCCAGATTGGATAATATAGAGTTTAATTTCGAATGAAGCTGCTCGACTTACTCCCTGTGATGGGGATGACTCCCGGGATGAGATAGGGTAGTGCTCCTTTTGTTCATAAGACCCGTCACCACAAACACGTCGAGTGAGGAGATTGAATTCAGGTACCCTCTACCCAGTGAAAGAGTCTTCAGTGAAATTTCAACCCTCACGTCTTTCATTAGGAAAACTACTATTGACTACTACTACTACTACTAGTTTAGTAGGAACTTCCTTTTAGTATTAAGGTATTGTCGCTCTTGCGTGGTTTCGATAAATGTTAATTCCATTTAATGGAAATCGTCTTTACAATATACAGAAATTGTATGTAAAGATAAAGTGTAAATGCAATTACGTAATCGATTTCTACTCGAATAACTCGCTTTCGATTTATTATTGTCGACATGAATGGTATCCATTGATTTAAATAATTTCATATCGTATGATAGAATTTCTTAATATCTGATATTTGCTATTTTTAGATATGATTTTTGTACTTTTGTATTATCTCGTAGTATACTCGTATTAACTGTTCGGGAGGCCTAACTTTGCTGCAAAGCCACCATTAGTTTCTAAGAATTATTTTATACACTTATTGGATTTTTTACTGATTTTATTCTAGTTTTGTATTTTTATATCATTAAAATCACATGAACATTTTTATATTTTATTTTTATAATCTGAGTCAACTTAGGCAGCGTCATGCTAAATATATATTAAATCAAAAATATATTTTATGCATCTAAAATCGAACCCGATCTATAATATGTTTTGTATTCCGTGTTTTTTTTTAATTTGCATTTATTAACAGTATTGCTAGTTTAAAAAGATGTTTAACGATATTGCCAGCTACTTAATTTTAATAAATGTATGATTAATGTAGTTGATTAAATAATTAATTTTATATTCTGTAGTTAATATTTATACCCGTAATAAAGTTGTATTAAAAATGTGTTATTTTGTTATTTAAAACACTATCGGACAAATATTTTCTTTAAAATCTAAATATACTAAGATAATTATTTTTAAATGGGGCCTCTGTAATCGATACCGCCTTGTTTGTTATAATCGATTTTAATTAAAAAACATTGTTAAAACAAAAGGCCCCTTTAAAAATAATTTCCTGTAGTAAACAAAGACCTTAACTACAAAATAATTGCCCACGAAGTTAGGGGACGTTCACATATTAGTCAATAATCCCTCGTTAGGGTGTTAACACATATAACGTTATACCGAATCGTTTGATTGACACTTTGAATATCACCATAATACTTATTAATAAAAAAACATATTCCGACTTTGAAGCACCTCAAAAAATCCGACTTTGTGTTTTAAAATATAAAATTAAAGATTTTGAAATATTTTTTTGGATTTGCAGTGCTTGTGAAGTCGAAATAAAAAAACTTTTACAGTTCTTTTGTTTCAAAAGCATTGTAGAAGTCTAAAATTCAGTTATCAATGATACCAAATACTTATTATATTCTGAAAAAGTGTAATTCTGTAAAATAGACATGTAATTTGAAAGTAGGCTTGAAATATAACGTGGAAATATCCATTAAGGTTTTACCAGGCGCCATATTTTTTCGACGTTTCAATTAAAGGGCTGGCTGCACTATTGCTCGGCCACAAAAATATAGCAGTAAATTCGATCTCTGGGCCATCATCCGGCAACCTATCAAAACAATATTGGCCTTACGTGGCCATACCAAATATGTATGGGGATTTGGTTGGGACATTAGAGCATAATAGTCTAGCTGGTGTATATGCTTGCAATGTTGCCGGTCACTGTGTTGCAGCCACATATTGCAGAAAAATATTGCCCGTTAGAGTCAAAGCCTCTTTAAGTAAATTAATATTTCCACATTATTTTTCATAGATTTATTAGAAACATTTTTTGAAAATAAACTTTGAGTCCTTTTTAGAACTTAATTAGAATGATAATTTAAATAAATAAGAGGCTTTTTCATATTATTATTTTGTTTAAAATGGTAAATAGGTATATATTAGGCAGCAGGTAAGTACTGTAAAACATTGTTATATGAAAAATCCACTTCTTATATTGTTATCGATCTTATTGCAAGTGCTTAGAAAAAAAAAATAGTTACGAATTAATTTAGGGACACATTCAGGTGCAAATTGTTTTTTTCTTATAAAGCTATAATAAAAACGGCGTAATATAAAGGCAATGAGATCAACACAAATAAGATATAACATATCAATATTTAAGTTAGTATAGGACACTAGTGAAAATCATTTGGTATGCATCGCCAGTCACCTATCAAAATTCAAAGGCTACAGTTTTGAATAAATAGACAACCTAATCTATCTATATTATATATATACTTATATAGAAATGAATGCTTATTTCCCTTGGCCCCAAGATAACTAGAGAACGACTTAACCGATTTCACACATTCATTCTTTTTTTTAGTTTTCTAATACTCTGTAGAAAGTTCTTACGATAAAAAAAAATAAGAAAAAAAAACGACAAAATAAATATAATGGGGCGGTACGAAGTTCGCTGGGGCATCTAGATAAAATTGAATCGCGGAAAAAAATAATTCCTATTTCCATTGGTCAGAGAACGACTTTAACGTTGGCATTCTTTTTTTAAGTTTTCTAATACTCTGTAGAAGGTTCTTAAGGCTTAAAAAAATAGGAAAAAACATAAAAATAAATATAACGGGACGGTACGAAGTTCATTTTCTATAAAAAACGACAAAAAAAATAGCGTCGACGAGGTCTAAAAATCGCCCCCGTGTTAATTAACACAAGTTCTTATTTGACATTTTCAAGATACTGTATAAGTTGTGTTACATGTTGGTACCCGTACCACAAGTTATACTTGTTACAAGAATGACTAATATTTTAGTAGGAAATATCATTGTTGTACTTTTAAAAAACTCAACAAGATGATAAGCTTTTTTTTGCTATGGGGGTCTGATGTAGAAATTCATTTCGGATAAAGTTTGAGAAACACTGTTCTAGAGAGTGGTAAATTTTGGCGCAGTCCAGCTCCTAAGTCTGGTTAAAATCAAGTTTTTTTTTTTCTTTCTTTCGCGATTATTTCTATACATATTATATTAGATATATTTCGGGACTTAATCGCGTGAATTATTTAAAGATACGAACCTTTTATTTACCCGACGTTTCGATCGAATTGCACCAATCGTGGTCACGGGTCGAAATTTAAATAATTCATGCGATTAAGTCCTGAAATATATCTAAAATCAAGTTTTATTAATTGTAAAACTCTCAATAGTCTCAATTGGCTTTGCATACCAGAACTTTATCAAGTATCCTATACCACATGACAGTTAACCCTTCATCCCACATCCCATACAAGTAAGTACGTACCTCGGCAAGGGTCATTCTTGACCAAGAACTCGTCGAGCGCGACCCAGCCACCGCCTACTCGCACCATGACGGTGGAGCGGAGGATACGAACTAGGCGAAGCTTTTGTGAGTCCCCGAACTGTGGGAGAATATTGTGGTCTAGTGCTTGCTTATATTAAGGGGACATTTTGTACCCAAAATTGGGAACATTTGGTACATATATGACTGCCTCTGTGGCGCGGTGGAAGTGTGTCCGACTATTACGCAAGAGGTCGTGAGTTCGATCCCCAGGATAAAACTTTTTGTGATGAGCACGATGGTTTATTCTGTGTCTGGGTGTTATTTATCTATAATATGTATGCATTTAGAAATATATAAGTATGTTTATCAGTTGTCTGGTTTCCATAGTACAAGCTCTGTTTAGTTTGGGATCAGATAGCGTTGTGTGAGTTGTCCCAAAATATAATAAACCGGGATATTTTGTGCTTCTGTTTCGCGATGTTTTGTACCTATAATTTGGGACATTTGGAACTTATGTTTCGGGACACTTTGTACATGGGAACAGAATCACAAAATTAAATTTTGGAATTCAGAAGACATTTTTTTAATTTTGTGTTTGAGTGGTAGTGGTATCTATCTACCTCCAAATTTTCAAACGACAGGATATAGCTACTTGAGTTGATGAAGAAATGCTCAAAATGCTCAAAAATACATCTACCATATTCATCTTAAAATCAACTGTCTCAGTTACGTAGTGGAAGTAATGGCCGTTTGATTTCTAAACGCAATTTATTTTTCTAGGTACATGATAACACGATGTAAAAGCAATAATTGAGCTTTATATTTAGATTTCTGTATTCCAATTACTAGGACCATATAGTTATTATAGATAGAGTGATAGAGACAGCAAGCTAGTTGTCTCTTGCCTAGAAAGAGAAGGAAAACCGCAGTACTTTACATATCTCTTTCACTTACGCATGCTCAATAAGTGCAGAACAGCTAACAGCTTGTTTATTACTATTTGAATAACACTTTTTGAAAGATAGAGCCAGATAAGGTATTGCAGTTTTCTATTCTTTCTTCTATTCTGACATTTTAATTTTCACACTGTCATATAATAACTCAATGGATAGAACTGTTTGAACGATGACAGTCAAGTGTAGTACCTAACCTCAAAAGACTTGCTATCCTTTTCCCTCCTACAATTGGAAGTGTACACATAAAAGAGAAGCAAGTATGTATGTCACTTACCCTGTACTTGCCCTCCCCGACCTGGAACACCCTGAACTTCTGCCTGCAAGTGCACAGCATGACGAGGCGCTTCACTTCATCGTGGATCTTGTCGGCGTCTGTCGGTGGGCCGGGGCGTGCCACCTGGAGATATCATGAAGGTTAGAAATGAGGGAGATAATATGAACCCCCTTAATCATAATACTTTGGGTATGTTCCGATAGTCAGTGCTTTTACTTGGGGGAAATTCCGTTATGACTGACAGTATACTGCCCCAGTATCCTTGGAAAATATGTGACGTCATAAATCTTCGCCATTTTTGTACTGTGATGAAATTTAAATTAATTCAATTCATTTTTTTTTGGTTGATCTTTTGTAGGTACATATAAAATTATATAAACGTGGATGACAGTGTACTGGACTGCGTTCCGTTTTAAACAGTAACCAGTATAGCTAACTAAATTGAGATGATGGATACGGGCTCTCACCTTTTTCGAACCCTGTTATAAGCAAATGCAATCGTAGCCATAAAGACGTTGTAAGTGTAGTGTGTAGACCGACAATACAAATTATCAAAAATATATTAACCAGGCGAGGGTAGTTGAAAAACCCCGCGCCTCACGGAGACACGATCGGTGCAATTCAATCGAAACGTCGTGGAAATAAAAGGTTTGTACCTTTAAATAATTCACGCGATTAAGTCCCGAAATATTTAAAATAATTAAATTGAGCTTTGAGAGAATTTGCTCCGCAGTATACTAAATTGACGTCACACCTTACAGTACTCCAGTGCTTATTGGAATATACCGTTTAGTAACAGCATTTCAACTCTCGAATGTTTTGTCTTTAATTTGCGTTCCATTTTTGAATTATATTGATTATGGGGGTAAGTTTGGGGTCTATTGTAGGTTAGTTGGTTAAAGACGATTCAATTTAGTCGGTTTTTACTGAATCATATTTGTTTAAGGTATCTAAAAATATTATTTTACCTAAATACTTATGTACGTAAATACGTATGTTTATAAATGTTAAAGTATCAGTATAATATTTTTTTGTTTTTGCATATCCCAAAAAAAACTACTTATACAACTCTGATTATAGATAGACGAAGCAAGTTTGAAAAGAAAGAATCAATAAACAAACGTTAGCACGTAATTCTCGGTTTTGTAAGCTTTACCATAGATAATACCTGTTTTCAAGTACAGAATACATGCCATAAACTTGATAACACACTTAGGTATATGCCGTATATGTAAAAATAAATGTTTGTATCAACTTACATACAAAACTCGTCCTTTTTTTAAGCAACAAGAGTTACAGTGCAAACGATCAGCCCGCCACATAATATAGATGCGACTATCGGTATCGAAATGAACAAGATAAGATAATCTCTATGTTAGATAACTGCACTGAACTACAGATCGCATCGATAGTGTATAACTTGCCTAATGCAATATTATCAAACATTTTTTTTTAAATACACAAGCAAAGTTACACTCCCTCGAAAGTTTTTTTTTTTTAAAAACGTAGTGAGCAGGTCGCGCGTCATGCGTCGCCCATAACAGAATTAGTGGAGTGGGACAATATAGGCTGTATAGTAAATACTTAATGATATTATTTATTGTTTCTGACGAGTCAGTCCATTAATCTGTCATTTTACAACCTAAGGTAAGCCCGATTCATAGGTTTATCTCTGGTGTAAATTTTACACAAAATTATTTTCTTTTTTACCCGACTGCGCAACAAGCAGTGTTATGTTTTTCGAGTGTATGTATGTATATATTTTTTTCTTTAACGCTCCAGAGCCTAAGCGGCTTGATGGATTTTAGCTTTAGATGTGTCATGTGATTATAACTTTCAAAATATTAATTTAATTTCAATTTTCGCTTTATACAAGCCTAGTTTATGATAAAAGGAATTGATCTTATACAGAGGAGTAATAACTTATGTGCGTTTGTATGGTAGAATCATTGACTAGGACGTCCTTTAAGCTTCTTGATCCGGTTCAAGCAAAATTGGACTTTAAAGTGACGAACCTATTCATTTATTGTTTTTAAACTTTCGCGATTTTTATACATATTAGACATATTTCAGGATTTAATCGCGTGAATGTTTTCATTCCGCGAATGAACATATACATACCCAGTCAGGTCTTAGTGCCGCGATGAATTCCTCCCAGTCGATGAGACCGCTGTTGTTTCTGTCAAACAGATCTGCAACGGCGCCCATCTCCAGCCGGGACGTGTCGAATTCTGGATGAAAAAAATAATTTAGTAAGGCAACATAGGGAGAGAATAAACAGACATGTATGTAACGTTTAGTCACATATAATAATAATAATATCTGATCCCAAACTAAGCAGAGCTTGTACTATGGCAATATTTATATATTTCTAAATACATACATATTATAGTTAAATAACACCCAGACACAGAATAAACCATCGTCCTCATTACACAAAGTTTTATCCTGGGTGGGGATCGAATCTACGACCTCTTGCGTAGCAGTCGGATACATTCCCACCGCGCCACAGAGGCAGTCATAAGATAAATGTATAATGTTAACGACAAACACAGTCATTCGATCTAAATGCACTTGCCCCAATAACAGCGAGTAGCGAGCAACCATAAACGATTTTCTGGCTCAAGTACATATAATAGGATACGATAGATATAGATCCATACATGACCTAAACTGAAAAAGCCGAATTGGGTAGTTGACTACAATAAAAGTAAATTATTTTATACTAATCAGGTAATATGCCGTGTGGTGCCGGCTTAAGAATAGTACCACCCCATCTCTTCCCGTGGGTGTCGTCAAGGCGACTAAGGGATTTCACTCCGGAGGACGGGCAGCAGCGTCCTCTGCGTACTTAAAGCCTTACTGCGATCGCCAACCCGCTCGCCAAGCGTGGCGATTATGGCAATTACCCCCAGGATCTACTGGGGAGACCCGTGCCCAGCAGTGGGCCATCATATGGGTTGATATGAATCAGGTAATAGTAGATCTTAAAATGCTCTGAAAATAAGTGTTCTTTGACAGCTACTCGCCGCCGGTAGGACAAGTGCCCAAGCTATGTAGGTGTAGCTTGAACGAAATAACTGCTCAGCCAAAGGCCTTGGGTTCGATTACCACCCAGGATACATTTTTATGCGAAGATAACTATTGTTTATTCTGTGTCTGGGTGAACTTACACACGTGTTTCAATTGTCTGGTTTTCAAAGTACAAGCTTTGCTTAGTTTGGAAACAGATGGCTCAAGCTTAACAGTCAATGTCAATATTTAAGTAACTGGACCTAAAACGCCAATCAAATAGTCTTCTTAGTAGTCTGGGTGTACTTTGTGTCCGTGACTTGTATGTTTGTAAAGTCCCCCGCGATACAGGGCTTGTACCCTAGTGAGTCGTCTTTTTAAAAAAAATAAAAATATTCTACGAAATGAGGAGACTAGCAGGCCGCGGTCACACGTCACACAAATTCTTGTTTGGCACAGATCTGAATGTCACCACATCGCGCTCATCATTCGAGACATTAGTTATGTCTCATTTGCCCAGTAATTACACTTGCTACAGTACGATCAACGTAACTAGGCCGGACTGAAGTAGGCGACAAGTGGTTGCGCAGATGCATTTTTTGGAAGTAAATGGTGACAGGAAGCGGGGGCGGGGACGGTAACTAAACCAAGAGAATTAGAGATGCGATTACGCATCACATTGTCATAATTAGTATTACTAACTCACGTTTTTTTGTGATTATTTTCGTAAAGAAATTGTTTTTAAAGTTTCTTTAGTATTTACTGTAACTGTTCTAAATTTAAACTTTTATGAACTCATTTAAATAGTGTTTTTATATTTTTGAATTAAAATGTTGTTAGTATTTTTAATCGATTAAACATAATTAATCGTTTTCGTTAGTAATTTTAGGGTCGCATCTCTATGACATGCGCGAAAGTGATAAAAACCTAACTTCAATCCGGTCAAGTTACGTTGATCGTACTGTACAGTGCCTTTCAAACTAAACACATGTAGTACCCGGCAAGACGATGGTTTAGACCTATCACTGGCTCCACCAACTATCATCACCTGCAAATCTTAGTAATTAGTATGCATACTTACTGGTATTGATAATTCCGTCGATGAACTCGTGTCGAGATATCAGTCCGTTGTTGTCTTTGTCCATCTTACGGAACAAGTCCGTTAGACGGGACTTCTTGTGGTTCATGAACTTCAGGAACTGTAGGCGAAAGGAAATTGTTAGATTTTCTATACACTAAATATTGTAGGACGAGAGTACAATTTTTTTTTTTACACTTAAAGCAACACACCTGAAATAATTACAATACTTAAACTATTTTTATAACATCTGTGAATTACATACATATATATACCTATAACACTTGTAAAATGTATGTTTGTTATACCACGACAATGGCAAACAGGCATACGGCCACACATGGCCCACATGGTAGTAAGCCTAGGTAAGGCCTAGGTAACCAGGCCTATGGACAATATTAGAGGTATTAAAGGGACCCCGTACCCTTTAAAAAACTCTCGTCTTGAAGTGACATTTAAGTATATGTGATATCAACATACCCGCTTTCTCCAGTCGTCCCAGCTGAAGTTCGACACTCGTTGCAGCTCTTTCAGATGTATGAGCCTCTCATGTAGCCGTCTCTGTCTCTCCCACGCTAACAGCCACACGGTACGCCATTTGTCCCACAATTGTTTGACGCGAGGTGATCTGAATTCTGGCTCGGCACCCTTGCTGCTTGAACGATAGAATACCGTTAGTAATTGGATGAGAAGGATTTGATTTGATTTTTTGAAATAAGAAGAGAACTATTGGTGGTCTGAATTCAACTTTTTTTTTAATATAATTTAGGTAAAGGTCTTGTGTGAATGAATTAAGCTTCAAGAATGATTATATACTCTTTTTAATTTTTGTAGTAATCTTTGGTTTATGTTATATGGACTTATTATTATTTTATTACTACTTAATATTTTTTATTTTTTATATTAAAAATAATAAGAGTTACAAAATACTTTTTATATGTTTTTCAAGGGTCAACAACAAAAACACACCTGGAAGCTTTTTACTAATGTAACCCATGACTTTCACAAGTCGAATTTATTTAAACGGATTCGAACATTTTCATTACTTTGTTAAGTAAGTTAAGTCTTTTAATGTCTTTTTTTCTTGTTCTTTCAACCTAGAGTCATAGTCGTGGACTCTTAAAAGGTAAGGACTTGATTGAATTATTAACTGTTTTAACTGTTGTTACTGAGATAAAAAAACTCGCGGCTATTTGCTCCGAATTCTTATAACTCTCTTTTTGATATTTATACAGGAGGATTTGTAATATATTAATAACCTCCCGCTCGTGACTTTTTTATATTACACCAAATAACTCTGTAATGTCAGTTTTGTGTACATGTTAACCCTTAACTATCTATCACTTAGTTTCGGCACAATGATTTAATTCCGAGGAATCTGAGACCCCGGAGTAAAATAATTGTTATATGTCATAATTGTTTAGGGCCTAAACCGCACAATAAACAAGGATTTTACTCCAGTAAAACAGTCTGTAGGTGGTTAAGGTCATAATTTATAAATAGATGGTACGTGATTAAGGGTTAAAATATGAAATATTTTTCAAAACTGATATTACAAAGTTATTTAGTGTAATGTAAAGAAGCCACGGGAGAGAAGGTACGGGAGGTTACATATATATTACAAATCACCCTGTATATTGCTTGCAAAATATTGTTTATCATTTCTAAGCAGCACAAATTTAATAGAATAAACACTTACAAATAATAGATAGAACATCTTTGGTAAAATCTAAAACTGTATTTTAAGCGAACTCTTTTGGCAAAATAAACACCAGAGGTTAAATAAACTTCGCCAGCATGCCGATCGCCATGCCGAATATAAACAAATATAGCGATAGGGCTACCACACACATAAACCCAGCAAAATAAAACACATCTTGGCGAAAAAGCACTATATATAAATAAATAAAAACACCTTGGCGGATGATTTATATGGTTTTCATGAGATGTAAGTTGAATTTAACACAATTTAGAGTAATTACGAGTATTATTGGCGTGAATAGAACCATTTTATGTTTTTATCAAGAATATTTGAATCGATTTATTTTCACAAATAGATATGGATGGTTTTTCGAAAAAGTGATACATTTTTTTTTTTTTTTTTGGGATTATCAAAAATCGATTTCACTAAATTCGATTGTGACTCGTGAATTACGTTTTTTATAGTTACACGTAACAAATATGGGCGGGGTTTGATATCCTTACCTTCCCTTGGCCGGGAATCTCGGTCCGTAGTGCGGCAGGTTGCGATCCGGCGTCTCCCGGCCCGGACTCACGCGACTACACACACTCAACATTATAATCACAGGGAAACGACAACCAAACCGAGCAACGTTAGTTACACAATCATGAACACGTGACGTTATTTTCGACCGAGGGACAACCCTGTTAGTTGCTACTGTGCGAAGAAAAATGAACCGTATTCTTTAAGAAATAAAGTTCTTTTTCGATTACGTGTCATGTTAGTTACAAATTGCGGTTGTTAGTAGCCCACTGTGCAATTTTCTACGAAACGAAGTGTTTTTTTATTAGTTTACATTTGCAGTGTATGAGTCAAAGGATTTTAGCAGTTTAAATTTTGAACTTTATTTGCAGTTGCATAATGTGTATTTTTGTGTACAGAAAATTTTTGTTCAAGATTTTTGTGTTTGTGGTACATAGAAAACAATTTTATTTTAATATTTATTTTTAACTTGTGCATCTGGTTAGCGTATCATGACAGATCGATCTAGATCATGCATTGAGATCATCCTCACTTAGCCAAAATGTAAACTGTTTTGTGCGAAAGTTGCGATAGTATAAACAGTTGCTTACAATATGCAATAGAGATTAAACTTTATGTCATCTACTGTAAGGTAGTATTTTATTTGTTTAAGCGAGGATGACAGTATTACAGTCACACGTGAGCAAAATGTGAATCAATCACCATAATTAAACAATTTTTAACTTTATCTCGTTTAACGTAAGGCTCAAAATAATTTTGACAATTGAGACACATATTGTGGTTCGCTGTTATTATGGCAGGCAGCATGCATGGTTAGTAAACGTGCTTAAATATTACTTTTTGTTCGTGTAAGTCTAAAAATAATGAATTTATGACATTCAAACTACCTCTATAATTTATGGTTTCTTCCTCTAGATATATGATGTTTATGTAATGGCTAAAATTTCTACAATTAAATAAAGTACTCAAAAAGTAGACTACTATAATAATCGTTAATAAATTATCATTTTTAAGTATTAACTATGATTGTATCAATACTAACTTTGGTTAAATAAAAATTTATGATATTTTACAAATTCAAAAATGCTTAATTTAAAAAAGAAAAAAATATATTAAAAATAGTTACAAACAGTTATCCCGGATAAATAATGAACAAAAAAACACACATAACTACTTTTCTACAAAAACAGGCAGCTAAGCTACAATACTTTAAAAAAAATCTGTCAAACCTTCCTCTCCTACTGCGAGTGTGAATCCGGGACCTGCCGTTGAAGCGTGCCACAGAGCGAGACGGAAAGCAACGTTTACAATGTGTTAGAGCAGGATGAAGCTATGTTTGTTGGTTACGTTGTCAGAGAATGAAAAGAGTTTTGTGACCTTCAAGAGAATTATGCTCTCCTGGTACTTTTTGTTATAGTAATTATAGAGATTGGTGCATTTACATTTTTTTTGAAACCATCTATTATTATTTACCTCAGAAATATGTAAGTACAGATGAGTTTTCTTTTTTAAAAAGAAAGATATCTAGCAATGTGAGTCGATAATTACTAGCAATCTTGTTAATCCTTCTAGCTGAGTTAATTGACTTGTGTTAGGAGTGGGATCACATCGGTAGTATAATGATTAGGAATCGAACCGGCGACTTCTCGATTGTTAATCTGATGCCTTAAACACGAGGCTTGTGTGTGTAATGTAACACAGTTTTGGTTATGTTGAATACTCACTCATCCGTATTTACCTACATGTTGGTCAACATGTTGGCCAATAAATAGGTTCAATATTTGTAAATTCTTTGACAACGGAACCATATGATCACAGTTACACGGGTGACATAAGCACATGGAAGTTATAATCACCATTCTATATACAATATCTTTTGTATTTAATAACCAGAAAAATAAAACACAGATTTAGGAGTCATTTCGCGCCAAATATTGACATGAGGCTTCTAGATTACACTAAATTACGTAGATTAATGTAAATATAATTGTTGAAGTGCATGAAGGTAGGTGCATAAATTTGCATTTGATAAAGGGTATAAGTTGTCAATAATTGGCTACGAATCCTAATTTACCGTATTTACTCTAAACCAATATTATTTAATAGAAGTGCTTGTTATTTTTCTGACTATACATTAAAATATTGTAGATATAATACATTTAACATTTAAAAGAACATAAAGATATGGATATTTTTACGCCTTTAGAATTTCTTTAAAAGTAAAGAGGTAAATCCCATAATAAATATTTTTACCCAACAGAAACACTACACATAAAAACTAGTCTATTAATTCACGATTGTTTAATATTGTCATTTTTGGTCACTTTTCCATTTTTCATAACTAAATACTTTGCTAATTCATTAATTTGAAATTAAAAGTAATATCTCACTTTTTAATTCAATGCAATAACTTGTTTTTATTGAATGAACAATACATTTAGTTTAATAATAAGTAACCAATCGGAAAAATATTCCTACCAATAGGAACTTTGATCGGAGTACTGGGAATATTCGTATCTTGCAAATGTCTGACAATGGGAAAATGACAAGTTCGACAATTGGGAATATTCCTATCCAACCAATGTCTAGCAATGGGAAAATGAAGTGATTGATAGGGAAATTATGACATGAGACTAAATTAACGTTAATAAATATTGCTATATATACACATACTCCATACAACATGGTAATCTCCATAAATACATAAAAATAACATAAAAAAAAACATAAAAAACACACCTGAATCGCCTGGAGCCGTAATAATCAGGCGAAACTGATCTCTCTCTATGTAGATCGTGCTGAGATCCGCGACTACATATCACACCATGCAATGACGTCACAACATGGCCGCGGCGTGCATGAACGTGATTGGACAAAGACAAAAACGAACATAAACATACATAAAATGAAATGAACATACACAACATAAACGGATAAGTAATAAAAAAAAACAAAATGCAAATTACAGACAACACTTTAAAATAAAACAGTTAAAGAAGTACACTCTTTGAATATATGTATGTGCCTAATATAAGACTTAATTAGCTTGACAAACATGGCCGATTTGCCGCCCTTAAAATACCGCCCACGAATTGCTTTAAGGGCCTGAACTGAGTTTTAGTAATGCAATAGTTTGGTACAAGAAGAATGGACTAATAATATTTATGAACCTTAACCTATTTCGAAGAGTCAAAGACAAATTTGAAAATATAAATGACCTTGGTTATCATTTAATGTCACTTTCATCTTGTAATTTTATGAATTAATGCCAAAATAAAACCAATTTTTAAATGTGTTTTGCGATCCTCACAAGACATTTTTCTTTAGAGCGCCAAACAGGTAGTAACTAATATTGTGGGGGAATAAATTTGATCATTGTTGCTAGTTTTGTTGTTTTATGGACAGCAATTGTTTTAACTATCACTACTATACAAGTATAAAATTGTTATGATACAATTTAACGGTAATTGAAGTAGAGGAGTTAACTTGGCTATCAATTTTGCTGCCACTAGGGCGGCAGATATTTTTACCAATACTAGGCACACACATAATTCGTCCATGGAGTGTTGAGATGTATGTATATTTGTACGTACCCAGGTGCTCCTTTCGTTGCGCTCTTCGCTGATACCTTTCTTGGTGTGCTTTCTCTACCCTGGCTTTGACTCTTGACCTTTAGGAAAATTAAAAAAAAATACAGATTTTATATATATTTTTTTTTTTGCAATTTTTCCGAGGTTTTTTAAATCTTCCATCTATTGAACCGGGTTAGGTTAGTTAATTCCAATTATAATCTGGTCTAACTACTACTAAATTATTCAGTTACTTTTATTTTAACCATTATCTTAAACATACTTTAATACAGTTATAATTTACAATGGTTAGATTTTTAGGCTTAGGCACCTCTCCTACTGCTGGCGAAGAGCGAGAAGCGAGTAGCGATTTTGTGGCTCAAGAAAAATACATACATAATATGTAGACCCCGTGTCAACAAAAAAATTACAGATCTTAGAAAGTTCCCACTACCGGCGAGTACTCGCTCTATACTGCATTTTTTTTGTTTAAACGGCCGAGATCTACGAAATACATCTATTGTACATTTCTTAAACAATAAATCACTACTCGTTACTCGCCCTTGGTAGGACAGGCGCCTTACTCTGTAACCATCCAAAGGTTACCGAATACGAGTTATGTAGCCAATTATACAAAAAGTAATTATCCGTTACACAATAATATACATAATTACTTAATTAATATACTATTTTCTACAACAATTTTTTTTATTCAGAAATCTACACGTAATGTTCGTTTGTTAATTTTACAAAATCTTATAAAAAGTATGTAATACCTGGTAAGCTTTGCATACTCTGTCGACCTCGTTCTGTCTCTTCTGTGTGTGTTCCATCAACTCCTTGTGGTCCTCGATCAGACCTTCGAGCAGTTCGATAGATTCTGGCAGAGGTTCCGCTTCAAGCGCTGTGCAAATAAAAACACGTTTAAGAAAAATACTTCTACTACAAATTCGCAATATATTTGAAAAATACTCAGGGAGAAGATCTGCCAACCAACAAAGCTATACTTCTACTTATTTATTTTTTCTCCTTTTACGGTCTTATTTTTTTAAGACCTCCATTCATTTGTATTTTAAAATAATTTTAAAGAAATAAATTTGAACTATATACCTTCCTAACTTAAACTCATGCTCAATTTCTCTAAAAGTCACTTTAAAGTAACAGTCATAACATCTGAATTAATTACGTCGTATGATTGAGATGCATTTCAAAATACCAGGATTAATATGGTTTAAGACTAATAATTATAATATCTTGGGACAAATGATATAACGTCATCTGATCCCAAATTAAGCAGTCCTTATACTAACTACTGGTAACCAGACAACTGATAAACGTTGTTACATATTTCTAAATACACACATATTATAGATAAATTACACCCGGACGCAGAATAAACTATGGTGTTCATCACACAGTTTTATCCTGGGTAGGGATCGAACCCACGACCTTCGGCTTAGCAGTCAGGATCACTAACCAGTAGACCAAAACGCCAGTCAAATTAATAATTATAATCCAGCTAACAGCAAAGTAAACTTTATTTTACTTACATAGCAGAGTACTTTCAAGACCAATTAGCCATTGCAGCAGTTCTTCTAGCACCAAATCCAGGTCTTTGAGACTCTGCATGTGGTTCTCCAACTTGCTGCCACGCTGCATCGCCCATTGCCATACCTAAGGAATAGATTAGATTCACGTTAGGCCTTTGTTACATAGTCTGCTTTTTAACTCTAGGACCATTTGGCTTCCATATGGGGAGGAGAAACCGTCAAAAAGCAACCATTTTGTGTTTATAATATTCTTCTTATACCATACCAAAAATGATCCCTAATAACGATCCTGATAAAAAAAACACAACTGCCATAATAGTTCTTATGACATGGCTAGATGGCGCTTGCGGGGCCCAACTTGTATGCAACAAGGGAAGAAAAATTTCAAGTTTAGCAACATAGTTCAGGTTGAATAGTTCAGCTTTCGCGCTCCGGTAAGCCTCGGGTTCGATTCCTGGGTCTAAACTTCTAATTTTTCTTTCGAATGCAATTATTGTATTTATAAAGTAATTGGCAAGAAATGCCTATACAAATGACTATAACTTTCAAAATTCGTCTTATTGTTTAAGAGCTACAATGCTATACAAAGAGACACACCCCTCTTTTTAATCAGAGATTTAAATAAACACTTGCACGATAATGGTCAAAATTATCACTAATATAAATAAAAGCTTACTTGTCCAGGAGTAACTTTTCTAAAAATTTGCAAAACCGGCCTCACAGAGGCGACTAACTGCCTCTTATTATCTTCACTCATATTGTTCACAATACATAAATTCACAAACTGACGATTTCACGTTGATCGATTAAAAACTATCCAACACATTATATTAAATTGTAATTAGTTTGCTGCAGTTTTTAATTTGCCGACAGTTTATAATATCGCGAGAAAGTTAGCGATATTTACAATCCCACGGTGACATATACAAACAATACATAACAAACTATTCACATTAAATAGACCAAAACAATCGACAATTCTTACGCAACTAAAATCACATGTTATTTATGATTCAAAGAAATTATTAATCTGATTGATCGAAATTGTTTATCATAATTAATTGATTAAATATATCTTTGTTGTTTTTATTTTGACTACTTTATCGAGTTATAAATAAATATAAATTATTTCCGTCATTGTTATTTCCAATTTATTTTTTCATTATGAAGTTTTTTTTCTATTTGATTGGCACCAAAATGTCCAACCGTAAATCTATTTAATCTATCGCTGTTTCTAAAGACTAAAAACATAAATCAAGACGTTTTTAAACTTTTGCGTTTCTTTTACATATTAGAATCGGGACTAAATTTAAACCTTTTATTTACCCGACGTTTCGATCGTATTGCACCGATCGTGTGATCGCGACGCGATTAAGTCCCGAAATATAACTAATATAGATTAAGGTATTTTTTCTATTTGTTATTCACAACTAGGATATTATATAGATTTATTTGCATATCTTTTGTTAGACATGGGATGGTTATAATATTTTAACGGTTTTCGAAAATTTGGGTATTGATGTTTAAATTTATTTTAACTGATCATTTAATCTAGATGATGGCGCAGCGGTTAAAATAATACAAATTATTGTTTAGAGTGTTTTTGTGTATTTTGTATCCATGATTTGTATGTTTGTAAAGACATCATCGACTATACGGAATATAGTAATTTATTCTGGAAATCGATTTAGTTAGTGCAATTAATTTGCCATTGATGCCTGCAATAAAAAGGTAATCTCACCTCATCCCACCGACTCTGTATGATCGTAATCCAGTGTTTAATCACAGTGACAGCATCGGGATGTGCTTTACTCAGGATAGAGTGAGCGAGAGTGATAGTGTCCTCCTTGTCCTTCTGCTTCTCGTTCAGTTCTCGTACGAAGCGCTCGTGCTCTCGTATCTGTTGTTGTGTCTCTTGGTCACCCTCTGGTAACTGGCCTGAGAAGCGGAGCTTCGTTTCTGCGTCTGATAGCCATTCTAGTAGCATGTTTACTGAGCGGTGAAGTTTTTCAGCCTAGAGAGAAATAAGCAGGTATAAATCAAAACATAATAGGAAAAAAATATTGTAAATGTGAAGTATATGTACGTATTTTATAGATATCGTTTGAATGTGACTTTTATTATAACCAATTTCAAAAAGGAGGGGTTTCTCATTTTTGATGTTTTTTTTTTGTTATGTACGTCCGGACAATTTTAATTTTTTTTTCTAAAGAGGTTTTAATATTTTTTTTTTTTTTTTTTAAGTTATAAAATAAATAAATTTAAATTCTTCATTCACTTAGAAAGCAAGATACTACATTTGTGAAAAATCGATTCTACATGCACAATAACAAGACCCTTAACATCTCCGTAGCCTTCAGAAAGAAGGAAGACGATACAGTCGCAAACTAATAAGGCTTGGTTGACTAATCGGTCATTTAATCGGCCTTTTGGTTATTTAATTGGCCGTTAGTCAGTCAGGTCTTTGAAGGATAAAATTCGCAACGAGGTCATCCGACAAAGAAGCAAAGTTACTGACATAGCACGCAGGTTAAGCACGCCGAAGTGGCAATGGGCTGGCCATATTTGCCAAAGGACCGATGGCCGGTGGAGCAAGCGAGTCCTAGAGTGGAGACCGCGACTTGGTAATCGTAAGGTAGGACGTCCCCCAGCCAGATGGACTGACGAGTTCAAGATAGTCGCTGGAATGAATTGGATGAAGGTGGAGGACCGGATGTTGTGGCGGAAGTTAGGAGAGGCCTATGTCCAGCAGTGGGCCCATACAGGCTGATTGATATATATTCAGTCAGATAGTCGATCCATCTCTAGATATTATAGTGGGAGTATTTTTTTATTTTTTTAAATTAACTAGCAATGGATTATGGTTCCACATTACTAGCAATCCTGTTAACCCCTCCAGCTAAGCTCTGTGTGGCTAGGCTTGTGTTAGGAGTGGGTTCACGTTAGTGGGGGCAGGTCCCACACTACCTCCAGCGTCTGCCCCGGGTGCTGGAGGTGTGCGTTCAGGCATTTTTTAGGAGCATTAAAAAAAAAAAAAAAAAATAGGAGTGGGTTGACGTCGGTAGTATAATGGCCAGGATTCGAACCTATGACCTCACGATTGCAAGACCGACGCCTTAGCCATTAGGCTACTAACTATATATGTCACCTCTTTAGTTAATATATCGTACCTCCTTGAGCGCAGCGTCAAGTTTGTGCGCCTTGTTGTCGGTGAGGTCGTGGACCTTGTTCCAGGCGGCCTGCAGCTCGCTGCACTGCGTCCTGATGAGCTGCGCGTCTTCGCGCGGGACGGTCGCTTCTAGTTCCCGTCCTGTCTTCATTACGGAGGACATTTGTTGCTCGCGGGAGTGGAGGTCTTCCTCGAATTGCTGGAATAGAAAGGTTTATTTAGATACAGGTTATAAATTCGACTTTTAAATTGCAATCCTGCCTTTAGACTGCGTCTGTGGCGCGGTGGGAGTGTGTCCGACTGCTACGCAAGAGGTCGTGGGTTCGATTCCTACACGGGACACCAATTTGTGTGATCCACAAATTGTTGTTCTGAGTCTGGGTGTACTTTGTATGTGACTTGTATGTTTGTAAAGTCCCCAGTGACACAGGGCTTGTACCCTACTACAGGAGTCGTTTTTAAAAAAAATTGTAACTAGAGCGCCCTATATTACGTTTTACAAGTCTTCCATGATTAATTCGTAGCGGGCACGGATACAACGGGGGGGGGGGGTGGGGGAACAACAGGGCAATTGCCCCCCCCACCCCAGACTCAACTAAATGACCATTTTTTTTGAGGAATTTGATGATTTTGAGACTGAATCGGAGTGTTTAGGCAGGCAATTGCCCCCGCCCCGTGTGATGGATGGTGAACCGGTGTTGAATCAAATGCATCCCGCCCCATCATGCTAGCCACTCACACTTGACCAGTTGAATCAAATGTTGCCCCCCCCCCCCCCCAGAACGAAGATTTGGATCCGCCTCTGGTAGCCAATAATAAAAGAGCAATCTATGGTGTAACACCGTAGCTCTTTACGAAATATTTGAATAGCCTTTTGAAAAACAATGTAATTTACCTTATGTTGTTCAATGAGCGCCATGACAGTATCCAGATCGCCGTGCACGGGCGCGTCCGCGGACAACTCCTTCTGTTGCTTCTTGAGCCACTCCAGTAGCGCCGACATCGCGTCCTTGAACTGACCAGAGTATAGCAGGGCTTCTTCTAACTTGCGTTGTCTGGGGAGTAGAGAATTTTTTTTTTAAGTTATTGGGTAAAAAGATTTGCGAAAAGGGCTGAATTGGCTAAATCTTTCAAAATCTGAAATTATAATGTTGGTCCGGTGAAATTTGATATTGTTTTTGTTTATTTTTATTGTTACAGTTCGCGCCACCAAAGCTTGAGTGTCTGATGTTCGCGCGTAAGCTGCGCTCAACTCAAATTTAGGTATCGGGGTGAAGGAGACGGGCGGGGAACGAAATCCCGCGCGTAACTACATTCGAATAAAACTTCACAAAGGCAAACTTAGGTGGCATGAACTATATGTACATTCGTACCAATTTTCAGCTCTATGAATTTATGTTTTTCTAGCTTGCCACTGTTTTTGTTTACTTTCGAGCTACTTAGATAAGACTACGAAGGGATGATGCGTAAAACAAGCTGTCATTATTTCCACTAACATGTGATAACCCAAAATCTTCGTGAATTCCCTTTAGCCGAATACCGGATTTGTACAATAAAAAAAAATCACTAGCAGCAATTGACTGTCAGCATTAAAATGTTGGGGGAATGGGGATTGGGTATTCCCCATTCCGCGGATACGTCCATGTTTTGTGCAGTAAAAGTTTACAATAAAAATTTTACAGTGGCAGAATTTGGGGAATATGCATGACGTCACAGTCCATGACTTTTACGCGCCAAGATGGCGTGCTTTTGAAAAACCGCTGAAGCGGCGGTAGCCTAATGGCTAAGGCATCGGTCTCGCAATCGTGAGGTCGCGGGTTCGAATCCTACCCATTATACTACCGACGTGAACCCACTCCTAACACAAGCCATTGAGCTTAGCTGGAGGGGTTAACAAGATTGCTAGTAATGTGGGACGAACATCCCACATTGCTGGTAATCTTTTTATAAAAAAAAGAAATGCTTTTATCAATTTGTAGTTTGTTTTCCTAGTAGTAGTTTTTTGGCGCTGCATAAGCTTGAATTGCATATGCTATTGTATAACAAATTAAAAAATATACATGCGTATTCCCTATTGGCTGAAATATTTGCAAACAACACAAAAATAACAAGAAATAGTCTATTACCTGTCAACAGCTTTTGAACAGACGGTAGTCCATTTAGTCTTCATGTCCGCCATCATTGTCTTGAGGGTGTTTTCATCGCTCTTGGGCGCCTTGTCTTTGAGCTGTTTGCCAGACTTCATGGTTTGGTCGTACACGGGCTGTTTGGCTGCTAAGGCCTTTTGGAACTCGCGGTGTTTTGTTAGCCTACAGGAAGAGAGAATATGATGTGATGTATAAATTCGGTAAGTATTTAAAAAGTTATATTTTTGCTATAATATAGAGTACATCTATACTAATATTATAAAGCTGAAGAGTTTGTTTATTTGTTTGAACGTGGTAATCTCAGAAACTACGGGTCCGAATTGAAAAATTCTTTTACTGTTGAATACCCCATTTATCGAGGAAGGCTATTGTTTCTATATCTTTAGTATTTCAGTCAAAAATAAAATACTGAGCGAAACAGGTGAAATTGTAAATCTCGTTTAAATAATCTCGTTATAATTACCGAATTTAATAATAAATCTAGTCTAATACAAATGATAAAGGTGAATCACTATAATAAATAAACAATTATGACAAATGATAAAGTAAATTAGCAAGAACTCCTTCAATACATTTTTTCTAGCAATAAAAAACCTTTTTTTCTCTAGTAATCATTGACCTATAGATCTGGACCGCGCCATCCCTTTCATCACCATTTCGTGAAAGAGAGAAAAAAACTCGTGCGGCCTTTGACAATTAACTGTCCACAAGGTAGCGTTGTCTCTTTCTAGAGAGTGGTCAATTTTGTGAGGTTATGGCGCAGTTCAGGTCTCTACATCAGTGCTAGTAATCTATGTTTGATAGTAATCTACTTCGTTTGACACATTTCTGTTTTTTTTTTAATTACGACTATGGGATCTTACCTATGCTTGATCTTCTCGGGGTCATTGACCGTAGCTTCAGAGTTGAGTTGGTCCAGTTGCTCCTCCGTATCGTTGAGCCAGTTCATCAAGTTGTTCCTAAATAATACATTATTATTAGAGTACATACATACTAATTTCAACGAGTTACCTATATGTACTTGTGTTCCGAACTAATGTTTTTAGAGCATCAAACTTATAGCCATTTAAATGGAATACTTTTCAATTTTTGATTTTTTTCTCCCTCATAAGAGACAGTAAGAGAAAGAGATCAAGAAAAATAAGTTGCTTCTCATTTTCCCTTAGACTTTCACACCCCAAATATTAGTCCATTGAAAAGTTACATTTGGGGTTGCGTTTGTGGGGTCGCCACCCTTGTCCCACGGCCGCCATCTTTAAAATAGGGGGTTAAAATGGTTTTTACGATATATATCTTAAACTATTTATCTGATAAAAAGCCCCCTTACACATCAAAAAAATGAAATTGCGTCCTCTAAAAAACGCAAGGTAAGGCCAAAAAAATGTAACATTTCAATGGACTATATATCTACATCTCCTACTCTATCTGTCATTCTAGATGTGTAAGAGTCAGAAAGAGATTTTGCACTTACCACATATCGTTAAACTCCTTAGCTTCTTTGAAGCCATGGTCTAAAGCCCTGGTTCTCTCAGCTGCTTTCGACACGACTCTCTCCCATCGATGTTGGACGGACACCAGTAGATTCTTGATGAGGATCACGTCTTGCTTCTGACTGAAGTACTTGAGGTGAGTACCCTTCTTGTCGAGGTGGAGCATGGTCTCGCGGTGGGTTGCGACTTCCTTTTGGAAGGATTTGTGTTCCTCGATTTGGGCTGTAGGAGGAAGTAAATTTTAAATAATGTTTCCGAAAATAATGCGATATTTTTTACATAAAAAGTTTAAATTTAGTTAGTGGTTTCTAAACGGATATTTTTTTAAAATGATTAGTGATAATTAAAAAAAAAATAGATAGTCATCGGGACAGTCATCGGGGCAGCCAAAATCATTTTTTTTTAATGTTAACTACAAATAAAATGACAAACTACCGAACAAACAAGTTTTGTCGACTATGAGCTGCTTTAACGATCAAAGTTTAAAATATCTTACTTTATTACTAACACTTTAATTTACCTGTAAGTACACTAGATTTCATCAAAATCGGCCAAAGGAATTTAGCTCTTAAAAGCACAAAGCGAGTAACAGAAGAGATATTTTTTGATTTATAAATTTTAATTAAAAAAAACTTACTGAGTAGCGTCTCCATGACCCTAGACACAGGTTTAGCAGATGTCAAGGTCTTCTCAGCGCTGGTCAACCAGTCGACGAATGCTTGCAGAGCGTCGTGGAACTCTGTCGCTTCCTTCAATGCGATTTCCAATTTGATCTTCTTGTCAGATGCCCTGGGAAAGAGAGATTGATGCAGGATTTTAATGACAGAAACGTATGAGACTTAAATTGTATACACCTATTAAAAAAATGATATCAACATTATTATTCAGTATATTCAATAACAAAAAGAAGCAAAGGCAGACCATTTAAACGTTGGGCTGACGATATTAAAGAATTAGCAGGCAAAGACTGGTTGACAGTCTCCCAAAATAGGGACAAATGGAAGGAATTAGAGGAGGCTTTTACCCGAAAGGGGTTCGTGTAAAGGAACAGCTAGAAATATAATATATAACAAACATAATCATAAACTAACCTAGTTTAAGTAATCTACTAACACTCTAAAATGTGAACATACTTTGCACTGAAAATAAAAAGCTTTATTATTATTATTATTATTATATTCAATAACAAATTATTTATTTTCATGAATGTATGTTTACAAAAATGTTTATTCATTTTGTTTCAATATATATCATCACACATATTTTAATACAATTAGTTGTATTGTCCTTTGATAGGTATCAGGTTTTTATTTTATGATTTTTAGTTGCTAAGGTTTGTTAATTTTTGAGAATTTTTCACTGAAAAACATTATTTTTTAATCAATAGCAAAAATAAAATTCTGTTGTCACTACGATACTATTCCAAGACAATTAGTTCACAATTCACATCATAACGCTTTTTCTTTGAGTCAAATATGAACATGTGACTCACCTAGCGGTGACGTTGTCCCACCGAGACTTCAAGTTCTTAAGATTGTGGTGTAGCTGCGAGGTGGGGTTGGGTTTGTCCTGTCTCTTCAGGTACTCCTGGCCTTGTTGGAGTACGGCCTCTACCTTGGGGCGGTTGGCTTCGATCTCGTTGTATACCTCCTATAGAATTTATAAAATTTGTCATAATATTCTTAAAAAAGAGAAAAAATATGTAAGTCATTTAAGAGACGTGAACAGGGAGGTATTAAACTCTGAGTCATATATGACTCATGTGTTAGCTAATTGTTTAAATGGGTCATACGTGACTCACACGACCCGGAGGTTCCTTGCCTCTCCGATCCTAGCTTATTTTGGAGGTAAATATATAATGAGTCATACATGACTCATTTAATTATCTAAACTTCTAGAGGAATGATATTTTATTAGTTCTTTGTTCTATCTCATGTGATACAAAAATGTACAATAACTATAACAAATTACCATGAATCTCTCAAGTTGTTCAGTGGCCGTCTCTGGCAGACCACCCACAGGCTTGGAGGCTGCGATCACACTGTCCACTTCTGATAACCAGCTTAGCAGGTCACCGATCTCTGCGTTGAAGCTGTATACAAAGAAATATATGTATATTAGTAAGATGTTTAGGTTTGTTCAAGTGTAATACCACTTTGTTCAAGTGAGTTTTGAACTTAGGTCCAAAACTCACTTGAACAAAGTGGTATTACAGTTTTTTCGACGTACGAACTATATCCATCTATAAATTTGATTACAGCTACGTTGCATCTTCTTCATTTTATACAAGGTTTAAAATAGGGGTAAGTAACTTGATTTTTATTAACAGTAGATGTAAAATTTATTTAATAAAGAACGTGAATAAAGACACTAGCGGCAAACCCATGCGAAGTTTCAAAATCTTGTCATAATGGTAAATAGGGAGTTGCGCTTAGAAATGCATAAACGCGCATGCGCGGCCGACATCTTTGAGCGCACTGCAAGCGCCAGTTCGCACGGGCTTGCCGCGAAAACGGAAAAAAAAGAGCGTGAAAAAGCACCCTAATAATAAAAACACAAGGTATTTCCGTATACCACATTGATATATTCCTATGAATAAAATAAAGATTATAATAAAAAACATGTACCTTTGAGCTTCTCTAAGCGCATCCTCCAGTTCGGTCTGCCTATCGCGTGCCTTCTGTTGCAATTCGCGCCATTTTCGGTTCAGTGTTGCTAACTTCTCAGCTGTTTCACCCGCCTCTTCGGTACCTATACGTAATATTATTAAATTGATTAAGTACTTTAAGACAATAGGAATTATTATCATCATCATCGGCCTGAAAACGTCCACTGCTGAACAGAGGCCTCTCCCAAGGACTTCCACAACGATCGATTTTGAGCGGTCCAACCAACGGCTCTCTGCTACCTTAATCAGGTCGTCAGTCCATCTTGTAGGGGGGGGGGGTCTTGTCCGGTCCCCTCCTTAGTAATGTCCCTAAAATGGACTTACTCCCATAGTAGGTAATGCATCGTTTAAAATAAAATAAATGTTGATATTTCATTTTTGTAACTTTCATTACTAATATAGTTTGAAAAAACGACTGTTTTTGAGAGCGAACTCCTTAAATTTCGCTTATTAATTTTATTAGTTTATTACAGTACAAACACAAATATTTTAAGCAAAAAGCGTTAGTGCATTTTGCATGGAACTAACAAATAAAAATAAAAATGTATGAGATCTTTTATAATATGGTATTTTTATGTTATTTTTTTGGTTATCGTACGTTGTTATGCAGGTTGAAGATAATTAGTAAACAAACAAATGATATTATAATATTATGCTACAAAACATTTGTTAGATATTCCTAAGATATATGGTTGTTAATAACCTAAATGAATAGTGAAATCGGGACTGTTTTTTCATCACCATTAAGACATGTAAAATTAATGATTTTTTTGTGGTAATTTCGTTAAATTTATGAACGAACGTATTCATAACACACTTTAGGCCGTATCATTTGATTCTTAGTATCAAATATTTACTAAGTCCATGAGACTAATGAGTTTCAAAGGGTTAAAATATAAAGCAGAAGCGCAGGCACATACCCGTACCGTGTTGAACGATCTGCGAGCCGGCGTCGTTAAGCGTGTCCACGCTCGCTTGGTGAGCCGCGATGTCATTGACGAGCACCTTTAGCTTGGCTAGCTCCACCTCTAGGATTTGTGGGTCACCGGCGACCTGTAAAAGTACCTTTAGCATTAATATCAAATCATTTGGTAAAACCTTGGGCTCTGTGAAAATCTCTAATGTCCGTTATTGACTTGGATACCATCCAACCGATGTGCTCCAAATCGGTTTCATTAGAAAGACAATAATGTGAAGATGGCTTTAGACCACCAACGGTCGTTTTTAACTTCTATCTATCGATTGATTTGGTAACTAGAGATATAATATAATAATTATGTCTTGGGACAACTCACACAAAGCCATCTGATCCCAACTAAGCGAGCTTGTACTATAAAAACCAGACAACTGATAAACATACTTATATATTTCTAAATACATACATATTATAGATAAATAACACCCAGACACAGAATAAACCAACGTGCTCATCACACAAAAGTTGTATCCTGCGTGGGAATCGAACCCACGACCTCCGGCTTAGTAGTCAGGATCACTAACCACTAGACCAACAAAGCCAGTCGATTTGACATAGGCTCCTAACAAAATATATAAGTTGCATACGAAATATAGCAAAATTCTACCTCTAGTAGCCAAATTCATCGATAAAACGGTGGTAAAAAAAAAACAAGCATAGAAGCAAACACCGGGTATCCGCTAGTATAAAATATTTATAGAGACTTCATCGAGTGATATATTTGACAGTAAAATCCCTCTCATTTAACCGACGTTTCAATCGAATTGTACCGATCATGATCACGGGCCTACTGTGAATGTTTTGGGATTTTTTTCACTCATTCTGTTTCTTTCTTTTAATATTATTACATATATTATATTTACACATTTTTGAAAATAACCATGAAGTACCTAATATTTATTTTTTATGGAGATTACTTTGATCATTACTTACTTATACCTATAAATACTATTCTTTCTACTAAAATTTTATAATAGCTACTTACCGGCCTCAACGAATCAAGAGTATCACTAGTATGTTGTATCCAGCTAAGCAGTTCTTGTAGAGCATGTTGCAACTGTCCCAGTCTAAGTAGAGCCCTCTCCAGCTGCTGTTGCCTTTCAACCATGCCTCTTAGTAAAGCGGACCAGCGTGAGTTGACCTCTGTTAGAGGTGCCTTGATGGCCGCGGCTTGTTCTGATGACGTTCGTTCCGTGAGTTCTTGGGCTTGCCTGTTAAATGAAGATGAGTTAGATTGATGGTCCATTTGTGAGGGAATCGGTAGTGATGGTTTTATTTTAACGTTAATATTCGATTTTTTTTAAGCTATTGCATAGCTTCTAACGCGGGCCTTGAGCGTGGAGACCGAATCCAGAAATTCCATAACGAAAATAACCTAACACCCCCCACTCCGACCGGCACAGCGGTGATACTTTTGCCATCTATAGATGAATAGCAGGACTTTTAATGACTTTTTTATTAAATTAAAAAAAAATATTTAAAGAAAAAAAAATTAAAAACATTGTTTTTTTTTTAATTAAAAAAAAACTTTTTTAAAATTTTTTTTTTTTAATTGCTTAAGTTGATAAAAATGCTATGCAATAGCTTTACCGCGGCAGTCCCCGAGTGCCACACACATATTTGGAAATATTTAGATTTGATAAAGTAATTCGTGACACATATATTTATATATACGTGATACATATATTTTCCCTATTAAATAAAGACTTTTAAATAAAATCTTTGAATTAAATTTGTACTAGGTACTTATTTACTTCCCATGCATAAATATTAAAACCAATACAAATAGACTTAAAAATACTAAACCGAATATAATATTATTATACCACTACCGATTCTCTATATTTACTTATCAATAACGTAGGTAATATACAACAAAGATGAGACGTATTGCGAGACAGAGGCAGGACACACAACGTATGATGACTCATACATAAGCACCATTATGTTTCTAAATATGGAATCCTGTGCAGAAATGTTTAATTTAAGATTTTAATTCGTAGACCATAAAGTTCAAAATTCAAAATGAACATGGCGCGATCATAACCGATATACAAGTACTTATGTAGATGAACACTAAAACTAATCAAACGCAAACAAAAAAGCATGTTATGAGGTATGGTAGGTATATGAAAACCTTTACCTTAAATATTA
This sequence comes from Herminia tarsipennalis, assembly GCA_945859575.2. Lineage (NCBI taxonomy): Eukaryota > Metazoa > Arthropoda > Insecta > Lepidoptera > Erebidae > Herminia > Herminia tarsipennalis. Next base: position 17,297,271 of record OX243849.2, on the reverse strand, counting down.
TTATTTAAAGTAGGTATATTCCATAAAATATGTTTCACATCTTTCAAGTTGTACGATGTCATCACGAAAACCATAGAATTACTATTATTATTAAAATAACAATAGTAAAAGCGTCGAAACTTAAGCTTGAATAAATTAAAAATTCTATTGATTTTCGGTTGAAATTGAAAGATGAATAACATTGGATAGCACTACTGGTTGAATTTAATAATCAATCGAATTAAAAATCTAATTATTTTATTGAATACCAATGCATGATAAAATCGAATTCATATAAAAAATCAATAGACAATAAAAATATTTTTAAATTCGATTGTAATTATATTAATCCAATACCGCGATATATCGACGTGGCTATTAGCATTAAGATAGAATAACATTAACATAGAGAAGCTAGAATAACATTAATAAATGCATCCGACATGAACTGATACGGACTAGTGCAGCTACTGACCTCTTCAATTTATAAAACCTTTTATTTCAGGCGTCAATGGCCCATATAAATATATACCTTACAGACTACTGGACAAGTTTCCGCCGACAACAACACTTCTATTTGATTCTGTCAAATCACCATCTAAATGTCAAAATCAAATGGAAATCTCATGGTTGTCGGCGATAGCGTATAATCCATTCACAATTATATGTCCTTTGGCCTGAAGGTTGGTAGTAGTGGATACGATGTTGCCAATTATTCACTTAAAATATTCCCTATTATGTCACCAGAATATTTACTCGACTGCGTAGTAACCAAAGCGCCAGTACATTGACAAGACAAAAACCGTGATTTGTTGAATATATTGGCGTAATGTATGTAGAATATAGATGGTATATTTTATTCTTATCTGTTATAGTTGTCAGTGTTGCATTAGTCTCATATGAGTAGATAGCGCTAAAGAGGTGTTTAAGTTTTATTAAATAATCCCGATTGAAATATTTTAACAAATTTAATAATAATATTAACAGGGTGCAATTTAAATATGTGACGCAATTCAGTCAGTAAACTGAAACGTGTCATTTTCCCATAATATGGGCATAATGTCTGAAGCTGGCAACATTTTATATCCATGCTGCTTACACGCAGTGGTGCCAACATTGAGAATCCAAAGGACACATCTTGATAAACGCACAATACTAATACTATAGAGGTCAGTATACGTCTACCGATTGCCATGTCGATATGCCACAGACCATATATGAATTACAAAAAACCCACACACACATAACAAAGTATATCTACAAACTACAAAACACAAAGACAAGCACACACATTGTATTACAAGATAATATCTTGCCTCATAAGACTCCTTCGTGTCCATCCGGGGAGGATTGCATAGAAAAATATAATATTAGTACATGGTAATATACAAGGGGGGAGGATTTATTTACTGGTGAGGTTGCATACTTTGTGCTAGGGGAGAGTGGGGAGAAATTCGTATAAATTTAACGTGGTTCTAACAAGCTCATGACAGAAAGCAAATAGGGAGGTTTATCAAATCTTATTTTATGATATTAGTATACAGTGCTTTTGAGTGCCTCTGTGGCGCGGTGGGAGTGTATCCGACTGCTACGCAAGAGGCCGTGGGTTCGATTTCCACACGGAACACCACTTTGTGTCCTGTGATCCACAAATTGTTGTTCTGAGTCTGGGTGTACTTTGTGTCCGTGACTTGTATGTTTGTAAAGTACCCCGCGACACAGTGTACGTATTTTTAAGTAATATATATACATGCCCCCTTATCTATACATCTACATAAACTAATCTATACTAATATTATAAAGAGGAAAACTACTGGACCGATTTTTAAAAATATATCATCATTATTGGGGTAACATAGGCTATATTTTATTGTCAAAAAACTAGAAATCCCTACGAAAATTAAAATAATGTGATTTAAGGTATAAAACACTACGATATGACACCCGTACGAAGCCGGGGCAGGCAGCTAGTAATATTATAAATGTGAAAGTAACTCTGTCTGTTAACTTTTCACACTTAAACCGCTGAACCAATTTAGATAAAATTTGGTATGGAGACAGTTTAAGTCCTGGGGAAGGACATATGATAGTTTTTATCTCGATAACCGACATCCACGCGGGCCGTGCCGCGGGCGGAAGCTAGTTCATAATAAATAAGAAAAGGTTTAAAACATATTTTAACAATAATATCAACTAAAATGTAAAACTTGTACACGAAATATATTTACATGAGCTTGTTGACACCACATTAAATTCTAAAGATAGCGAGTTTTGATCGCGTTAGTGATTCAGTTAAATAAAATATGTCATATTGGAAGTAGCAGTATTAGCTTTCTAGTCAGTGGCCGATCCAGAATTATCGTTTGGGGGCTTGAACCAGATAGGGTCGTTTTGCACCACTCACGAATTAAATGAGTGAATGATAAATGATTTTAAGGGGGGAGGCTTGAGCCCTCTAGCCCTCCATAGATCCGCCACTGTTTCTAGTGCTAGTAAAAGAAAGGGATAGAAAATATGCTTTAAGATTTAACTACGGGTCCAACACCAAATAAAAAGGGAATAAAGAAAACCATTATCAAACTGCAAATTTAAAAAAGAAAACCCATTTATATGCATTAAATTCATTTTTTAATAGATTTTTTCTATATCAGTAGTTTACGCTATAGTCAGTCAGTCAGTCGTTTGACTAATTCCGTCAATTTTAAATATATATTTTTAAAACTTATGTACCTAATACCAATCCCAAAATCAGGCGTATAAAGAGCATTTATTCTTATCAAGCTGACAACTTAGCTTTTTAATACACATTTGAATTTATATTCACAAAAAATATAATTCCACAAATTTATAACCCCGATATAAAAAAAGCCGTGTCATAAGTTTGAAATGAGCAGTTCCTAGTAGCTCTTATACAGGTAAATAGTTTTTTCTTCCGGTCTTTTATAGATCATCAGCTTTTGCGCCAGAACTAACGTTTTTCGAGAGCATATACAAGGTGTAACAGAAAGGTGTGGTCATATTCAAGGGTTGGTATGTGCCCATCATACTGACTGCACATACCTAATTTTATCAAAATCGGAGTACTCTAAAAAAATATTAATTATTTCTTCATTCGTTTATTTATGAGTGAAAAAGTTATTAATTAAAAAGTATGACTTAAAAAGTTCTATGCCATAATATTCCAATTGAATTTTGTACCAGGGGAGGTATAATTCATATGCAATACGCCTTTCACTACTGAATTTTGACAAAAAGAATATGCTTTATCTATGTAATAATAATGCAACCAGCTACGGCACCATGGTAGGTGCAATACTGATAACATACCCTATCTGTTGCTGAAATTTGACTACACCTTTCTGTTAAACCCTGCATGTAATTTCTTTGGGACGCTGAGTGATGTGAGCTGTCGTATTTTTTTTTAATTGCTACGTTGCCAGCTTGTCAGAAGTAGGTGCCTTAACCCCATTAACGCCCCAAACACTCGCCTGGAGTTATAAAGCCACACATACCTGTTAAGAGCCTCAACCTTCACCATGTGCGGGTCGACTTCTTGCTTGAAGCTCGCGAGCTGAGCGATCTGGCGCTTGACGGCATCGATGTCGGAGCCCAGGGGACCCATGCGGGAGAACTTGTCTTCGGCCGAGTCCAGGAATTTTTGGAGATTCTATAAGGTGATGAAATGTTGGATTAGTCGGGCAGTTTAAAGAACCTTATCACTTGTAACTTCTTTAAAATCGAACGAAATTTAAATAAATTTGATGAAAAAATTGATGATTACAATAAAAGTTTAGACAATTTATTGATTATAAGTAGTCTATGGATTCGAACTGCTTGTGCTAAAATAAATTATAATATTCTCCGTAATTTCTACATTTTTATTTCCTTGAATAAACATTCAATTATTTTAGAATAAATGTTACATTTTATACAAAACACATACATTTTGTTGATCTGTAAGCAATCCTACATAACAACGTACCTGTAATGTTTCATGGAACTCCATAGCCTTCTCCATGGCATCAATGAGGTTCTCCTCCCGTCGTGCGTAGAGCGCGGTGATGTTGTCCCACGCGTTGTCCAGGTCTTCCATGTGCTTCTTCACTTCGGGCTTGTCTGGTTCACCGCACAGGGACATCAGGGTTGAGCCGGTCTTGCGGACCTTCTCCACCTAGTGCAGAATAATGGGCTATAGTGTTGCGTCTATATTCTTAATACCTATGTTGAAAATAGCTTTTTTATTCTGAACATATTTTTTGGAGTTAGGAAAAAAGCTGTATCAGGTAGTAGTGTTTAACCTGTAGTTCTTTTAACAACAAGTCATGTTGAATATAATGATAATCAAACAGTATTTTAATCTAAACTTTAGTTTGATAAAATTGTATAAAGCAATAATTAACAATTTTCATAGGTAGAAGAGATTTATGACACATAATTTCAGTTGGAAAAAGGGGGGGGGGGGAGAATTCAATAAATTATAATCAATTATTAATTCAAATAATGAATTCCATTTTTTTCCAATCTGGGTCCTTTTTAAAAAAAATCTGCCAAATATATACAGAGTGCGTTTTTTGTCACCAAACCTAGCATGTTTTTTACCAACATTGTGTAACACAATTTTTTTTTTAAAAAAGGGGGTGTGAGGCGATTTGATTTTTTTACTTTACCCGACGAATAACTTACCTCAGGCTTAGTATGATCGATCTCATGCCTAATCTCCTGCAGCACGAGCTGCTGCGCCTCGATGTCCGTGGGCTGCGCTGCGGGCGGCGCCTGCGCACTGAGCGTGTCCTCCAGCTCGCCGAGCTGCGCCATCACGGCGTTCAGCTGCGACCAGAACCGGCGCGCCACCTCCAGGGTCTTGTCTAGCGAGTTGCCGCGGTCGTTGCTCGATCTTTGTACTTCGTCCCATAATCTGAATGGAAAAAATGGTATAGAGAATATCACGACAAGAACATCGGTCTCGCAATAATGAGTCTGAATCTTAGCCATTAAATTACCGACGTGAACCCACTTCTAACACGAGCCATTAAGCTTAGCTGGAGATGACTTATGTATGTATAAAAATCGTTTGCACGTCACGATGGAATACACAAAGTAATATTCCATTAGCGATTGAGTTCGGCAAAAAAATATTTCGCAGTCGTTAGGCCGACCGCTACGCCCCCATTTCTGCGTTTTATTAATGTGTGACCAATTGTCTATACTAATATTACAAAGAGAAAAGATTTGATTGTTTGTTTGTATTGAATAGGCTCAGAAACTACTGGACGGATTTGAAAAATTCTTTCATCGTTGTGAAGCTACACTAACCCCGGGTGACATAGACTATTTGTTATCCCTGTAAACCTACGGGAACGGGAACTACGCGGGTAAAACCGCGAGGCGTCCGCTAGTGATAAATATGATTGTGAACACAAGACCAACATTTAGTCTGTCGTTCATTAATAACAATAATATCTTGGGACAACTCACACAACGCTATCTGATCCCAAACTAAGCAGAGCTTGTACTATGGAAACCAGACAACTGACAAACATACTTATATATTTCTAAATACATACATGTTATAGATAAATAACACCCAGACACAGAATAAACCATCGTGCTCATCACACAAAATTTTATCCTGGGTAGGGATCGAACCCACGACCTCTTGCGTAGCAGTCGGATACACTCCCACCGCGCCACAGAGGCCGTCATTGGTTATATAAAATACGACCATTACTGTCTGACTGATCTATCAACACATAGCTCAATTCACTGAAAGGTTTGCGTTGAAATTTGATAGTTATTATGACGTAGGCTTTTCCAAATTAGGTTGTAGGGATTTTCCAAAATTCACCCCCTAAGGGGATGAAAAGTTTTTATAGAGAAACAAGTTCTACGTAGCCGCGGGTGAAAGCTAATAGTGATAATATAATGAACTTACTTGGTAAGCTTGTCAAGCTTGTTCCTAATATCTCTGACAGCGGGATCACTCTTGTTGGCCTTGCTGATGACGTCAGAGGCAGCTCGTTGTACTGCGTTGTAAGCCTCCTCGCGTTTCTCTAAGTCTTCTACTAGAGCGTTGTTCTCTTCGATTTGATCTCTGTAATAGGATAAAAGGTTGAGTATAGAACAAAAACGTATAGAAGCAAATTTTACAAAGAACCCAAATTTTACAGCTCAGTTGATTTAGGTCACAATGTGATTTTATCAAAAGTGGTATTTTTTTATAAAATTATCGTGATCCAAATCAACGCTGGAGTATCAGAAGGATTTGGATAAAAGTTGGCTAAAAATTTATAAATCTATTTTAGTTCTTACGTATACGTGCGTGTACCTAACAGGCGCGGATCCTCAATTTTGTTCAAGGGGGGGGGGGGGGGGCAACATTTGACTTAACCAGACAAGTGAAAGTCGCTTGCATGGCTGGGAGGTGGGGTGCATTTGATTCAACACCGGTACACTATATCCACCGAGGGGAGGTGTGTGCATAAACACTCTGATCTAGTGTCAAAATTTTCAAATTTCACAAAAATAAAGGCCATTAACTTAAGTTTGGGGGGGGGGGGAGGCAATTGCTTCTGATAGCTATAAGAACTAAAATACGCGCAGACATGGAGGCGGATAAAAGCTTATTTTTATGAGTTTTAGACTCTTTTTGGTAGACCTTGATTGTTTTTTTGTAATTAGCAAACATTTTAAGCTATTTAAAGATTCATTTTTAAGTTTATCTCGTCTGAAGATCAATAAAAGAGTTATAAAAAAATGAATAAATGAAATGTTACAAAATATAAGTTATATTAAAATATTGATACAAAATTTGATTTTAATTCCAAGTTGGTAAAAAGTAAAGAGTTTGGAAATAAAAACTGATGGCCACTCTTTTCAAGGGCTTAAATTAAGGTAGAATATAAAACTCACTCAATCTTAGGTGGATGAGCTGACACAGGCTCGGCTCGCTGCAGCTGGTCGGCCGCGCCGTTGAGTGCGCGCAGCATGCCTTCTAGCTTGTCTGAGAACTGGGATGACTCTTGTAGCGCCTAAGGAGATACATATACAATGTTAGTTTTATTATAAAGCTGAAGAGTTTGTTTGTTTGTTTGAACGCGGTAATCTTAGGAACTACTGATCCGAATTGAAATAATATTTCACAGTTGGATAGCCTATAACATCACGACCAATAGGAGCGGAGCAGCAATGAGAAATGTTGCCAAAACGGGGAAAATTTACGCAAACGAAGTTGTCGAATTTATTTCCCATTTTCTAATATACCTAATTATCAAAACAATATGCATTTTCTCTTCACCATTCAAAAGTTGACTGGTGGAAGATGCTTAAGGCATTTAGTCCGCCTTTTGCAATGTATTTGCAGGAAGTTTATAAAAAAATACACACACTAATCTCAAAACATCTAGAAAATGGAAGCCCGGAACACTTTGTTCCGAGGTTTTTTTTTAAAATACAACTCCAGCAATACAGGGCTTGTACCTTACAGTGAGGTACTTAACAAACACAATTCATGGATTACCCAAATTGGTGTCCTGGGAATCGAACCCATGACCTTGCGCAGCAGTCGTACACACTCCCACCGCGCCACCGAGTCAGTCATGGTGCATGTTTGGATGGTGTAGGTATTTCTTTATTCCACGTATCTGAGCGTCGTTTAAGTGTGTTGTTCGAGCAATATAAAATACATGTGAAACTTTTCGTATAAACTAGACGGGGATAGAGAAATTTGAGGTCCAGTAACATAGTCCAGATAGGTGGTTCGCTTCTGGCCCCGGTTTGGCTACGGAAGTCTCGGGTTCGATTCCTGGGTCAGGACTTAAAATTTTTCTATCTTTAAAAAAAAATTCTAGACGTGTTTTATGATATAATGATGCTGACATTAAATTCTAACATAGATAACTAAAATCTTCCAAATTACACCCCTCCCTCATTCTCTCTCCTTCTCTCTTTCTCTCTCCTTCTCTCTTTCTCTCTCTCTCTCTCTCTATCTCGTACCTGTTCCAACTCCTGCTGTCTCTGTCTCAACTCTGCCCTGAGCGCGTTGTACCGGTCGCAGTCAGTATCGACGATGTCCTGCACTTTGCCCGCGTCATCTTCGCCGCACAGTTTGGTCAGAGCCTCGCCAGTCTTTACCAGCTTGTCTACCAGCGGTTTGTGGTTGCTGATAGATTGTTGCAGCATCTGGGTAAACAATAAACAACCTTATGTCATGGACTGAGAAATGCAAATGGATTGTCAAACAAATATCATATTGAGACTATTAAAGATAGTAGGTTTGTAGTACAGTTTGCGTTGACGCGGTGGTAGTATTTCTGTCTAATGTATTATCAATATTTCAAAACTCGATATTTGCTCGAAAATGATCTGAATAAATCAAAATACAAATTTTATAATAGGGATGTTGACTGTTAAGTCAAATCAGTATCTTTTTATGAAATGTCAAAACGACAAGTTGTATAGAAATGTGTATGGAATAGCAACCTATGACGTCATAAGTTCCTATCGTCAAATCATTACTTTTAGTATTGGTTTTCTTGCTTTTAAATTCATAAACATGTTAAATTTTATTGTAAAATAGCACTTATTTTCAGAGCATTTTAAGATCTTTTATTACCTGATTAGTTTAAAATACTTTGCTTTTATTGTATTCAACTACCCGATTGCCAAAGTAACTCTCTTCAAACAACTCAAAATCTGAAGTGCTATATCAGCTGTTTCTAAAAGACATCTTGACAGATGTCTTTTAAAAACAGCTGATATAGCACTTCAGACTCATCACCAGCCTCTCGAAGTCCACTGCTGGACATAGGCCTCTCCAATTGGACTTCAGAATATTAAACTAGATTTTGCTGGATGATTCCAGCAAAATCTAGTTCGTGTGTATTTTCAAAATGATTCCTTAACAATCTGGTATTCTAAGAACATTTTCCCATAATTTCAATCTAATTTGTATCGATTAAATACACGAGTAAGACACTCACCTCATTTTTGTCTTGCTGCTGAACGATTTGCTCTGGTCGGAGCGCAGGCATGGCCAACATCTGTACTTGCTTCTCCATATCATCCAACCATGACGATAGTCTACGAACAAATAATACAAATTGAATAATCAAGATTTTCTTTTTCTACGAGTGATAATCGCGTGAATATTTTACGACAAATATAATAATTATTACTTTTTAATTGAAAGGGATGGCACGGTCCAGGGCTATATGTCAATGTATTTATAGGGCGTATATATGGGATACGTTTGTCATAGCAAAGTCATGATTTACAGCCCGTATAACTGGAATATTTTTGCCAAATTAAAAAAAAATACAATTACTAGACCGCCTGATAGCTTGCACTCACAGGCTGTATAACTTGGATACCTTTACCAAATAAAAAAAAAAAAGTTACAATTACTAGACCGCCTGACAGCTTGCACTCACAGGCTGTATAACTCGGATACCTTCGCCAAATAAAAAATATTACAATTACTAGACCGCCTGATAGCTTGCACTCACAGGCTGTATAACTCGGATACCTTTGCCAAATAAAAAAAAAGTTAAAATGACTAGACCGCCTGATAGCTTGCACTCACATGCTGTATAACACGGACACCTTTGCCAAATAAAAATAAAGTTACAATTACTAGACCGCCTGATAGCTTGCACTCACAGGCTGTATAACTCTGACACCTTCGCCAAATAAAAAAAAAATACAATTACTAGACCGCCTGATAGCTTGCACTCACAGGCTATATAACTCGGATACCTTTGCCAAATAAAAAAAAAGTTACAATTGCTTACTCGGATAACTTTGCTAAATTAAAAAAAACTTACAAGTGTGAGAACGACTGTTGGAAATTTCATATAAAACGGAACTTACCCATGGTGCGTATCAGCGAAGTGTTCAGCCAATGGTAGTGCTTGTTCCAAGGCAGCTAGTCTGGCGGCGCTGAGGTGACCCACTTCTTCCATGGTCTCCTTCAGTTCTTCACTGCGGTCACGGATGACCGCCGTCTCTTCTGATGACTGGCATTCGCGGAGTACCTGCGAAGAAGAGGGATAAAATTTGATATTGTTGAATCTGACGATAAAAGTTAGCACGGAGTGACCGGATGACAAATATTTGTGAATAAATGTCACTCAGTCTAAATTCCAGTTATCCGACAATTTCTGCAATTAAGTAAATAACAAATTAATTTGGTTAAATCATCTTAACATGTTTGTTTATTATAATTAAGTTTGTAAATACGTTTACAACATATTTGTTGGTACACTACATCTATACTAATGTGGCAAATGACAAATAAATAGTTGTCAAACTTAACAGATTGACTGTTAAACTTGACGACTATTTGTCAATTAATGACAAAATACTGCCACAAAAAATCACTTCTCTGACAAACAATTGTCACAACTTGCCACCCACAAAACGCATATATACCTTTTTAGCCTGACTGAGCAGATCTCGAACTCGGACCCGCTGAGCAGCCACATCGTCACTGAGCGGGCGCTGAGCGTTCAGCTGGCGCCGTACTACGGCGGCGTCGGCTGCGGGCGGCTCCGCGGCGCGAAGTACTGCGTCTACACCACGAAGCCATTCTAGGACTTCCTCCATGTCGCCTACTACTTCCATTGAACGCTGGTTGGGTTGAAGATAAGTAACATATTAAACAAATATAAATAACACACGATTCTAGAATTAAGTAAAGTATTCCATTATACTTAATGCTGTAATATAAATCTTCACCCTATTAAGTATAGTAATTTATATATATATTCTCAATTCCGATACTTGTGTATGATTAAATATTTCTTGAATTAATTTGTGGTAAACGATGTTGATGTTGAATTAGTGACATAATGACATGGTTTTAGACATTGTTATTAATGATTAATTCAATCAAAACAATAAAACTGTGAACGAGTAAGGTTTCGAAGCCTATTGAGAAGTTACTATTCTGACATTGAGTAACATGACAAATGATATCCCTTAATTTATTGACGTACGCAAGATGCTAAAGTCAACAAGATCTCGGTGTCATTTGAATGCTTGTCATATTTACTTACATATTTTGTTAATAATAAATAAATGTGACTATTTAAATGATTAAAAAACATCCATAATTTAATGTAAAAAATACATTTAAAGATCTTACCTTCTTGCTAAGCAGCAACCTCTCAGCCTTACGTTGCACTTGCTCAGCAATGGCATCGAACCTGCGATTATCGCGGGTTACTATGCTCTCGATGTACGTAGCGCCTTCTCCAGGTGATATCTAACAAACAAAATCATTTAATTTCATTAATGATTAGTCATGTTATGCCATCCCTGGTCAAATACCTATGTTACAACAGTCCCTTTTGTTAGTCATATCTTGTCAAATGATTGTCATGTATATTCTATAATTTAATCACTATTTTATGTAATTATCCTCGAAGTACTTAAAAACTTATGATTGTCAAAGAAGCAATTAACAGGTGCAAAACAGTAAACGGAAATGTACTGACAAAAAGTTTGTCATATCTTGCCATTGAATTCAGTCTGACCATTTGTCAACCAAGTTGTCAATCTACTTAAGTTTTCTTCCCAACATACCTGACAAAGCTGAGGTCCAATAAGGTTGATGTTGTCCAAAACAGGTCTGAAGTCGGCGAGCTCAGCTTCCAGTCTCATTATGTCTTCGTCACGAGGTTCTACCGACTGCAGGCAGGATTCGGCTCCCGCCATCCAGTCAGTTAATCTGTTATGATTAATAGGTATATTAACTTACGAATTTAAAAGGTTTTTAATACAACAACAAGAAAAAAAAAAAATTGAAAGTTAAGAAATTGTCAGGTACAAAGAAAGAAAAGTAATAATACTTATTGCTTGGGCAAAATAGTATTCCAACATTTATTCCTTTACAATGAGTTTTATTATAGCATAGGTGTGTGTTGCTTTATCAGAGAAGCTAAATACTGCCTTACCGCTTTTGTTATAAAGAACCAAATCCTATAGCAAAGTTGCGGACTAGTCATAACTGTTATACAGCTGCATCTATTTATCGTCAGATAAGCCATTTCAGTCCTGATCCCCTCTGATTTAAAGACCAAAATCCTATAACTAACCTGCCATGACTATTATACAGTTGTTGCACCAAAGGCAAGGTCTCCGAAGCCACCCTGAGTAGTTCAGCTCCCCTACTGGTCAGATCATTGTATCTTCGCTGAAGAGCATCCAGCTTGTCTTTGAGCTGTAGTGCTTCGTCTCCAGATATGTGCTTCATTAGTTCTAGACCTGATTCCACTGTGCTGTCGACTGCTTCTTGTTTTGATGCGATTTCTTCGGTCTTTTCCTGTGGGAAATAAGGTTTTGTTAAAGACTAAGGCTTACTTTATTAATAATAAGTACATGTTTTTTAAACTTTCACGTATTACACGTATAAGAACTAGATGACCCAAGCATTTTCGTCTGCGTAAATTTTCCTCGTTTTGACACATTTTCCATTGCTGCTGCGCTCCTAATGGTCGAAGCGTGATGTTATATAGTTTATAGCCTTCCTCGATAAATGGACTATCCAACAGTAAAATATTTTTTCAATTCGGATCAGAAGTTCCTGAGATTATCGTTTAAACAAACAAACATACAAACTCTTCAGCTTTTTAATATAAGTATCGATATTATCGGAACTATTATAATTGCGTGAAATATTTAAAGGTTTCCAATTTCCAGGTCGAATCGCACTGATTGTGGTTACGGGTCGACTCTGGTCGATCGGTGTAATTCGATCAAAACGTCGGGTAAATAAAAGATTCGTACCTTTTAATATTTCACTCGATTGAGTCCCGATAATATTTGAATACATATTTGTTACACTATTTAATGACTAGTGATGTATACAAAAGTGTTGTCAATTTAATTGAAACTTAAATAATTATTGTGAAGTAAAATGGATACAGTAATTATTTAATAGCTCATGTTAAACTGAAACTTATAGAATAAACTTCCAAATAAAGAATAATTTTGAATTTGTCAAATTATAACACATCATTAATGTTCAGAATATAGATTTAGTAATTTGAGATCTCCTTGTCAAACAGACCTTAGCTATAACATGGAAGAGCTCTATTATAACACGTCTATTATAACACGTCTATTATAACACGTCATTTAGCTGAGTAGTCGTTTTTTTTTTTTAAAGATAACTAGCAATGCGGGATTTTTGTCCCACACTACTAGCAATCCTGTTAACCCCTCCAGCTAAGCTCAATGGCTTGTGTTAGGAGTGGGTTCACGTCGGTAGTATAATGGGTAGGATTCGAACCCGCGACCTTACGATTGCGAGACCGATGCCTTAACCATTAGGCTACCGCCGTTTGAACAGATACACTTTTAAAAACTCGAGAGTATACTTACAGCGAGCTCATCCATCTGTCTCAGCAGCTTTTCCATATGAACTGGCAGGATCTTTCTCTTGGCCAGGTACTGCTCCATGCTGTCCATCCAGGCAGACAGGTCCTGGTAAGTCAGCACCAGATGACGAAGACCTTTACGGGAGCTCTCCAGGAGGTCTCCTATATTGAGACTGTGGTCTACTAGAGCTTGGTATCTGGGGGATAACAGATCACATAATGCATAACTTTAAGAAAATATATATATTACGGTTCTTAATCGCGTGAATAGTTTAAGGTAAAATACCTTGTTTATTGCCCAACGTTTTAACCGTATTGCAACGGCCGTGGTCACGGGTAGTCTACCCGTGACCACGTAGCGTTTTAGTAATTATTACGCATGTTGTGTAGATAAGATAATAAAATAATAATATGTAATAACTCCATCGCACATCTGACTTTGGCAGAATTGTCGATATCGGCTGTGTTGCCATAAAAAAAATGTAATATCAACAGCAGACCATATTTGGAATAGAATGATTCTACATTTAATGTTCTTTTAACTGTAGTTTTACAATAATAAATAGTGATGTAAAGCTTTAAGTTTAGGTTTTTTTTATAAAAAAAGATAACTAGCAAGATGGGATTGTGAGTCCCACATTACTAGCAATTCTGTTAACCCATCCAGCTAATCTAAGCGGTTTGTGTTGAGAGTGGGTTCACATCGGTATTATAACGGGTAGGATTCGAACCCAAGACTCATGACCTCATAATTGCGAGACCGATGCCTTAGCCGTTAGACTACCGCTGCTAAAGTATTTTAATACACGCATATTCTCTATTACTTATACAAATAAGTGTTTACCTGTCAGTAGCAGCTTGTAGTCTATCAGCAAGTGCCGTAGCTTCGTCATCACCGACGAGTCCCATTAGAGTTGAGGCAGTTTCTGTCAGTTGTTTGAACGGCGGCTGCTTCGATATTATGTCTTCATGTAGCGCCTGCAATATAAAAGTAGGGATGATATTGGAACAAATAGAGGGTATTATGAATATTGCTCCATTTCCATAGAATAAAATTTGGACAAAACTATGTGTGACATGCAAATAGTAATTTGATTTCAGGGGGTCAATTCACGTATTTAAAGCAGTGCAGTTGCAATTCAGTTTCGATTAAAACTGCCATTCTTGTAACTTTGGGATCGATCTCAAATACGCTTGCATCAAGTATGCGTCTCGAGAGCGCAATAACGACATTCAAGGGTTTTTGAGATCGATCCCAAAGTTACAAGAATACGTAATACCCGTTTTAATTGAAACTTAACTGCAACTGCACTGCTTTAAATACGTGTTTTTATTGAGCTTAAATGAACATTGTTAAATTTAAGAATCCTTGTAAACCCTTATTTCAAGCAAATAAATAAATTTGTATTTGTATTTGTGAATTGACCCGCAGGTGTTGAGTCAGGTAATGAGTTTTATATAGAAATTTTTAACTACTGATTTAAAAAGGAGTTTCACTAATTTAACACCTATTGTTTTTTTTTTAAAGACGACTACCGCGGTAAGGTAACAGCCCTGTATCACGGGGGACTTTACAAACATTACAAGTCACGGATACAAAGTACATCCAGACTCGGAACAACAATTTGTGGATCATAGTGGTGTCCCGTGTGGGAATCGAACCAACGACCTCTTGCGTAGCAGTCGGACACACTCCCACCGCGCCACAGAGGTAATTACATTCAATACATTGTGATACTTTTGGTCTGTTAGGATTTGATAGAAGCGCCGTCAGTCAATACTCGTAGTTCATTATTGAGTGTTATTCGGCTTATCTAGCAGGATTGGTAGGCTTATCTCCACTCTTATCTCTTCACTATTCATACTACCTATAACAATACATGTATATATTAAAGTGTTACCTTATGTTCTCTGATCTTATGTTGTATCTTCTCCTCGTCAGTGGGCACCAGTTGTAGTACTTTGACCTTACGTTCGGTGGTGCCGAGCCACTCGACTAGAGGCTGGAGCTCTTCTTGGAATTGTTTCGCGACCTGACAAACATACAAGGTGATACTTTAGCATGAGATGTTGTAATATTATTAATAATAATGTTTATATGTATTAAAAAATGTAAGATATAACGTAAAAAATGAATAAAGAGCATAATAATAATAAATCTTGGGGCAACTCACACAACGCCATCTGATCCCTAAGCAGAGTTTGTACTATGGAAACCAGACAACTGATATACATACTTACAAGTATGTATTTCTAAATACGTGGATAAATAATAAATAAATATCGAAGTAATGATGACATAATGTTTTCAAATTTAGAATGTTTCTATTTTGAATTTTGTATCCAAAAAAATCTATTATCTATCTTATACCGAAAAATGTTTGTTACGTCTTAGCTTTTCTCTCCAATAACATATTGGAGTGCAGCAAAACGCTCATCAAATAAAATTATTATTCTTCATATGTTGCTATTGTATAAAAATCGTTGCACTATCTACGTACTTAGGGAACTTAAACGCCTTTTAAAAACACGTTTTGCGTGAATGAAAATCCTAATTAATATTATAAACGTGAAAGTGAGTTTGTTTGATAAGATTTCACGCCTAAACAGTTAACCGATTTTAAAAGTTCAATTCACTACAAAGTCACAATAATGTAACCCAAGGTATCAAAAATTTGGCCTATAAATCTCATTAATTGACGTATGCTGCCATTTATTAATTTATTATAAAAAAAAATTTATTATGGATAAAAATAATTTGACACTATTTGATGTGCGCTGCCATTTTGTTATTTGTTACAAAATTTAAGCTAAGGTATAACGAACAAAAAGCTGGCGGGAGCTAATAAATACATGTCGCTGACCTTCATAGCCTGCTCCAGGTCCAGCATCCTCTGCTGCGCGCCGCTGGTGAGCGCGTCGAACCTGCCCATGAGCGCCTTCAGCTGCTTCTCGATGAGCTTGCGCTCGGCCGCCTCGCAGCCGGCCGCCACCTCGTTGCCCATCGCGAACAGCGACGACATCGAGTTCTGCCGGTCCATCAGCATCTTCTTCAGGAACTGGCGGTGAATAAACACGTTAAAATGTGACTTAAAACATGGGACATAATGTCAAACTAACATATCTACATTCAAAATGGGTTATACAAATAAGCCAGACGATTTTTTTAAATGTAAAATCAGTGTTTTAAAAAAAACCTCAAACCGATTCTTTGACGATACGCTCCGTACAAATTTGTATGAAATGTGAAATTGTGATCTCATAAAGAAGGATTGTCAAACATTTAATATAATTTTACTATACATGAAAATAAGTTAATCGTTTAGTCATTTTTCAAAAAAATACTGATCTGCCTTGAAAGTCATGTAACCTACTGGGCAACTATAACTTGTATAGTGATCGATACATAAAATAAAAAAAACTTAACATAACATAAAAAATAAGTACATAGAAAAAATTGTCCTGCGCGGAATGTAAAATGTCGTCATTTCCTAATATGCTGCAATAGCTTAGTACCATCGTCCTTTTACAAAAAAAAGATTATCGATGACTTCCGAAGTTTTTTCAAACTACAAGTTAATAGAATAAGGTAATAATTAAAAGGCTAAATCTGTATGCAATGTACCTTCTGTTCCTGCAACTGTGCCTTCACAACCTTGTAATCAGCTGAGGGCGGTTTCTGGTTGTTGACCATATCTTCAGTATCTGCCAGCCACTTCTCCAGTCCAGCGAGTGCTTCAGCGAACTTGCCTGATTGCAGAAGACCCACGTCTAGACGACGCTCACGTTCGTTTGTCTGGGGAACAACAAGTTATGTTAGAATGGGAGTTGTAAAAATGGGGGCAAATCATCAACAGCTCCTCAATTAACGTGTGAAAACGCGTAAAATAAAAATCCATATGACCGAATCTTTATACAATTAATGTGTACAATAAATACTAGCAAGAATTAGCTGAAAATAGCCTAAATTGCAATCTAGAAGAAGATAGTAATTTTATTTGTTTTTGTGATGTATCAAGTGTAGAATATAAGTTAATTTTCACATTTATGTTTAAAACTTAAATATATAGCAAGAAAGTGAGAAGACGGGAGCAGAATTAGTTTGAGAATGGCAGTTGTAAAACTGAGATCAAAGAAAAGACAGAAACAGAATATGAGACTCCTGAATGAATAACAGACAGTAATAATAAGCACAACAAAATCAAGAATGAAAGAGATAGAAAGTTAAGAGGAGAGGAAGAAATTTTAGTAGAATTACATAAAACAATAAATTGAGTAAAGAGAGAAATGTAAAAGGAAGAGAAACAGAGAGACAGAGTATGATACAAAGTGGGAAGGAAAAACTCAAATTACATTACATCCACAAAAATAAAGACCAATTTAACCAACTCACCTTCTCTTTCAGCGCGTTCCATTTATCATTCATCTTCTCCAGATCCTTCTCCAGCACTTGAGTGCTGACTCCTTGTAGAGCAGACCTCACCAGTCCTTGACCGATCTTGTTGCAATGAGCTACATTCTGACCGAGAGGTTCCAGGGTACGGCGCTTCAGTTCTGCGAAGTCTTTCTGTTGTGCTCTGATCTGTTCCACTTCCGAGGATGCGGGTTTGAGGCTACGGACTTGTTCAGCAGCCTGGTGGGGGGTAAAATAGGCATGTATTATTAACCATGGTACTGGATTTTAAAATGGAATGTAGTTCCTTTGAGCTAAAAATGATGATGTCATTTGCGGTTCTCAAATCAATAAATCTTAGGTTTTTTGTCTTTACGCTTGAAACTGTTACATTTTGAATAATTAAATAGAAATAGCTAGAAGTTTAGGAAGTAATTATTATTTATTGACTGCATTTTATTGTTGCGATATTACATTGGCGAAATTTAGTTTTTTTTTTTCAAACAGGCAATACAGTTCATTTTTTATGTTATTTTTATGACATTTAATAAGATCGCACTAATATTCGGCCGATGACATACACCCCATCGTCTCACCTCATTAACGTCGTCCATGACGGAGTCGTACGCCTTGTAGAACGCCTCCAGCTTGCTGAGAGTGTCGTCCAGGTCTTGTTCCTTGGCGCGGGCTCGCTCGTCCAACTTGCCCAGTTGCTTGCGTAGACCTTCCACCTGTTATAATTAAAAAAAAAATGTATTACCACAGTAACTATATTTCGTACTAAATGAAACTACCAGATATATTACATTGGCCACTATTTTTATATCATATTTTCAATATACTCGTGATTACTATAAAAACTAAGTATTTCTAAATTTACTATTTAATCAAAGAGTGTTTACATATTGTTGTTGCCAATTCGGGCGACGCAATATAAAATTTCGTGACAATACATAAGTGCTAACGGCTCCTGTCCCACCGTCGGCGATGAGCGAGAAGCGAGTAGCGATTTTATCGCTCAAGAAACATTTCTGGCTGATAATGTCCAATCTCCTACATTGATGTATATTAAAGATCTCGTCCGTGTAAACAAAAGAGATGCAGTATAGAGCGAGTACTGTACTACTATTAATATCTGTATCTCTTTTATTTACATGATCTACGTAAGTTTACATGATGTACATAAGTTTACATGATGTACATAAGTATGTATGTTTCTTGAGCGATAAAATCGCTACTCACTTTCTTGCCGTTTGGTGAGACAGGTGCCAACAACAAACTGTCAAATGACATGTTAGACAGCCCCTTTCCTAAATATTTATATGTCATTAAATATTAGAGAAATTTTTTTTTTTAAAAATATTAAACAATTTAAATACAAAGCCGGCGCAAATCTATACTAATATTAAAAAGCTGAAGAGTTTGTTTGGTTGAACGCGGTAATCTCAGGAACTACTGGTCCGAATTGAAAATATTCTTTTTCTGTTGGGTAGCCCATTTATCGAGGAAAGCTATAGGCTATATAACATCACGTTACGACCAATAAGAGCGGAGCAGCAATGAAAAATGTTGCAAAAATGGGGAAAATTTACGCATACGAAGTTGCGCGGGAAAGCTATTACATTATAAAGATAAAATAAATAAGTTGACGTACCTGATCCCTGGTCTTAGCTGCATCAACAGTATAACCGCTATCGACCAACTGTTCCGCAGCCCTTTCCGTATCTCCGACCAAATCGTCCGCATTCTCCAATCTCTTGTAGAATCGTCCGATATCGTCCAGTTGTTGTCTGACCGTCTTGATGTCACGGCCTGGGGGTTTCATGCCGTCGAGTTCCTTCTCCAAGTCCGATAGGTCGTGGGATAGGGATTTTACTTTGTCCTGAATGAGAATGAGATATGGTCAAGAGATTTAATTTAAAATACTTTTTCTTTCTGTAGAAAGTTTTTTTTTTAAGAAACGATTAGTATCAGTGAGAGTGGCATGTTTGCTATATTTTTTAATAATCTTGTTAAGTTGGAATGGCCAGATAAGATAAATACTTCTGATAAGGTTTTGCGTAGGTAGTCGCGTGGGCATCGAATCCACGACTTTTTGATTGTGAAGCCTGCTTCGACTATTGTTATGGAAGAATTAGTAAATTAGTTTACTGTTTCACAGGTATATACTTAGCTGTTAGCCATTATCATTGGTGTTATATTTGATTAAAGACTATGTTTGAATGTATTTTTTTTCCACATGTAAAGGGCATCCATACTTAACATTATATATGTGAAAGTAACTCTGTCTGTCTGTTACGTTTTTACGCTCAAACAGCTAAACCGATTTAAATAAAATTTGGTATGGAGATAGTTTGAGTCCCAGGGAAGGACATAGGGTAGTTTTTATCGCGATAACCGACATCCACGCAGGCAGAGCCGCGGGCAAAAGCTAGTTTAGAATAAGATCTAATTGTTATTTTCTATGTAAAATTATTACATAGAATAATGAAAAGTAAAAAGTAAATTAGGTTAGCGCCGATAACTTTTGGGCACAAAACATCTATAGAATCTTTTTATAGCTGTTGGACACTTCGCCTAATAGGAGGATCCCCCTTTCTCTTGCACAAGGAGAAGAAAAATAAGTACTCCAGGTCGTTCTGTCTGCCTTCTGTACCAGCGCGTGTACGTACCTGGAACAGCGCAGTAGCGGCGGCAGCGCCGGCGAGCCTGCCGCGTGCGTCTGCCGCGCGCGCCTCCAGGTCGTCCAGCCGGTCTGCCAGCGCTAGCGCCTGCTCGTCCAGGACCTGGCGAGCACGAGCACCTGCGTCCCGACCACTACACTCCAGGGCTAGAGTTACGATGTCGTCTGCGGCTGCGTTGATACTCTGTACATAACAAATATAAAAAAAATTGTAAATGTTACTGGAATGACTAAAGCGAAATTATCCTATAAAAAGATTATCACAATTTTACTATGAATAAATATAGAGAATGCCTCTGAAAACTCACAGGACGTCATTATTATTTTCTGCGATCTCTCTAAAGCATTTGATTGTATGGTGCATAGTACATTGCTTCGGAAATTTTGATATAATGGCATAACACGTACAGCGCTTAATCTTATAACATTTATCTATCTATATCTTAGTGAGCAAAAATAGTACGGTGATAATAATGGAATAAGGTGTTCTGGATCACCAGCGAGTACGTAGGGCGTACCACAAGGGTAAATTTTTGGTCCTTTACTATTATTGGTGTGTATAAACTATTTATCATTTTATATTAACAAATTATTTAAGAGAGAACAGAAATGTGGATCTTCTGACGAAGTAAATAGATTCCTTACATTTGCTCTTGACTGACTAAAAAAAACAAAAGAGAAAATGTAGGAAATTGAAGCAATATGGTGTGACTGTTCCAAACCAATTTGCTTGTAAATCTTGCAATGCTCCATATTAATGTATGAAATAATTAAAAATAAATGTGGAAGTTTAAAGCTATATATTTCGATTTTGAACCATCAAATACCTATTAAACTTTTAATTGTGATTATTTTAAATGTCAAATTTAATTTAAAATGATTATTTCTGGATATTTTTTTGATATGGGTTACTTTCACTTTCTTAGTCGATTTGCGTTAATAATATTTGAAATCAATACTAAAAACAACAAGTTACTATTTTATTTAAAACAAGAAATTTGCCAAATGTAAGGGCAATTTCACAATGCGTATTAGGCTGTTTATAACATGTCGTACCTGCAGCGGCGCCCTCAGCGCGTGTATCTGGTCCGCGAGGCGCGCCACCGCTTCAGCGGCTGCAGCGGGCGCGGCGGCGTGCGCCTCCTCTAGACGCTCCTCGCAGCGCTGCAGCGGCGTGTCCACCGCGCGCACGCGCTCTGCGAACTCGCCCAACTTGCGCCCTGTTGTCTCTAGGAACTCCACTTGTTGGAGCACTTCTGTTTACACAGAAAATTAACAAAAATTAGAAGAAAAAAAGAAAATTGTGGCTGATCAATACATCAACACACTGCTAAAAGTTTTCAATGGATTTGGTTAAATTTTGACACACAAATTGGATGTAGGCATTCGCTAAGAATGCATTGTGTAAATATTCAATCCATAAAAGGGTGACACGAGGTTCAAAACTTCGATCAGTGGCAACAAGAGAGGGAGAGAGAGAGAGAGAGAGAAAGAACGAGGGGGAGGGTGAATAAAAGAGATTAACCAATGTTACCATACCATTTTTTTACCCTTATAATCTACTTATGATGGATTTTCGCCATATGATGCCTGATTTAATCAGTTATTGATTGTTTTAAAAAATAACTTTAAATAGTCGTATGGCATCGAAGTCAGGAAAGCACTTGTGTTTGCACACGCTTGTGCACTAATATTCTGCGTAGTTAACAAACCTATGATTAAATTCCTCTGTAACCGAACCGGGGAAAACAATATCATTATGAATAGATTCTCACCATTATTGATTTTATCCCATCGTTCCTTCATGGAATCAAGCAGCTTCCTAATGATGTCTTGGTCCACGTCGCAAGATGATATGAACGTCTCACCCAGTGTCTTGTTGTTTTCGTATTCACCAGACCTAAAGAGAGACAAAATATGTTTATCTCTTTCATGATTTCTCTAGAATAATGCGGCAGTTAAATACACAATTTTGTTAATAAAAGTGTTAGTTTGAATAAGTTAGCACGGAATAAGATTTCGCGTAATCTCCTAATGAAGTCGAGTGAGAGAGAGAGAAGTCTGAGTGTGTATCTAAAAAAACAATATATAGTATATAGATTCCTTAACTTTAAAAAAAATACAAGAAATGAATGGTTGTATTACACCTCTTATAACCCTTAACTATTGATAAATATAAAAATTTATCCCTATTTCCCTTGGTCACGAGATAACTAGAGAATGATTTTACTGATCTCATTCATTCTTTTATTTCTTTAGATTTCTAATACTCTAAAGAAAGTTACGTTAAGTGTACGTACAAAAAATTACGAATATCAAATATCGGGGCATAATAGTAGACGTTTCAACAGTATTTATTATAATTAGCGAGTGTTTTGTCTTTGTTTTTCATTACATTTTCAAATGGGGCTAAACAAGCCTATGTCCTCAGTCCTCACTAAGTATTTTTATAGGCATTTTTTGCCAATAACTTTAGAAACGACGCGATAAATTTCTTAAAATGTCACAAGCAGCAGTCTAACTAATGCAATCATTGTATAGATATAAGTCTTTACCTCTTCCAGATGTCATTCCTGATCTGCTGCAGCTCTCTCAACTGCTTCTCTACTTCTTTCTTGGTGAACACGGTGGGTGGCAGCTTGTTCAGTCTCTCTTCTGCGTCGGAGAGCCACGGGGTGAATGACTCTTGCGCCTTGTGGAATTTACGGCAGTGCTCCTGTTGAACAAGAGATATTGGTTTTAGAATTCCTCTCTTATGAATGAAAATACTCTTGTTTACTTCTTTTGTGATGATTATTAATACAATAACATCATTACACGAATAAGTTCTCTATTATTTTGAAAAGTCAAACGTTTTAATGTTCAAACCTTAAAAATAGACATAAAGGGACATATTGTGAACCTTCTGTTTTTAACTTCATTATTAGGCTATTAACTCTTTTCTTTTAGGCACCTGTCTCACCCACGGCGAGAAAGCGAGTAGCGATTTTACCGCCCAAGAAACGTACATACTTAAGTAGATCCCGTGTAAACAAAAGAGATACAGATACTAATCGTTGATCTTACACCGTTCCCACTGCCGGCGAGTACTCGCTCTATACTGCATCTCTTTTATTTACACGGACGAGATCTATAATATACATCTATTATAGGTTTCTTGAGCTATAAATCGCTACCCGCTTCTCGCTCATCGTTGTTGGTGGGACAGGTGCCTTAAGCTTGTTAACATTTTTTTTTCGTTTCAATTTGCTTTACTATTTGACTTGGTTCCAGATTACTACCAGCAGTTTTGCCACTCTCACTTGCGGCACAGAGAGGGGCATAAAAGCTGTGAAAGGCGAATTGCTCAGAATATTTGTATGGATAATAAGTGAAGTACAATCTCACCATAGCGGTCTGCAGCCTGGTGTACCTGTCGACCGTCTCTCTCTTCAGTTTGTCCCACTGCGCCTGAATCCTGTCCAGGTCTTTGCGCAAGTTCTGGTGCGCTGGCTTCTTCTCCATCTCACGACCTAGTTCAACAACGAAGTATGATTAATACAAATAAATAGACACTTGACAGCCCGCGTCAAATCTTCGCAATATTGGAGTTGTCACACCTGCTAGCTATATACAAGGTGTAACAGAAAGGTGTGGTCATATTCAAGGGTTGGTATATGGCCATAAACCTAATTTTATTAAAATCGGAGTACCCTAAAATTTTACATTATGAATGAAATAGTTATCAATTGTTGACTTAAAAAGTTCAATGATCTAATAATCCGCAACGAATTCTGCACCAGCTATACGCCTTTCGCTACTGAATATTTGACAAAAAGAATATGCTATAACTATGTAATAATAATGCAACCAGCTATGACACCATGGTAGGTGCAATACTGACAACATACACTATCCGCTGGTGAAATTTGACCATACCTTTTTGTTACACGTCGACCCGTGACCACGATCGGTGCAATTTGATCGAAACGTCGGGTAAATAAAAGGTTCGTATCTTTAAATAATTCACGCGATTAAGTCCCGAAATATATCTAATACGTTGTATACAAATTCCTAACGTCAACCATAGTACTATAACCCGCCTGGCACGATCACCTCGCCTGGTCCTCTGACCAGGCGAGGTGATCGAGCCAGGCGGGTTATACTCTACGGGCTGAACTCGGTACAAGAATACATCAGTTTTTGGAATCTGTATCATTAAGTAACTACAATTTAAAGGGAAACCGAAAAGAGCGGTGTTGTTAGGACTCTTCGCCACTGATGTACACCTTGCCCTCCACAAATACATAGCTAAGAGAAGATCCAGAAGTAAATGAACCTACCTTTATCCAACAGCATGATAAGTTCATGTTCCTTCTGCGTCAGCTCCCTGTACAAAGGCTCGTGTCTTTCTAGCTGTTGTTGCAACTTGGTGCTGTCAGCTGATACCAACAGGCGACCTGGTAGAGAGCCTAGCTCGGATTGTAGCCAGCCTAAGGTTCGGGCTACGTTCTCTTCTAAGTTGCGGCCGTCCCTGTGAGGAGAAAAGGTATTGTAATTTATGATCATTTGTGTATAATAAATAAAAAAGATTATGTCAGAAACATTGTAGTATGTATT
This sequence comes from Herminia tarsipennalis, assembly GCA_945859575.2. Lineage (NCBI taxonomy): Eukaryota > Metazoa > Arthropoda > Insecta > Lepidoptera > Erebidae > Herminia > Herminia tarsipennalis. The sequence continues at coordinate 17,272,238 of OX243849.2, read as the reverse complement.
GACTGTCTCTGTGGCGCGGTGGTTCGATCCCCACCCAGGATAAAACTTTGTGTGATGAGTACGATGGTTTATTCTGTGTCTGGGTGTTATTTATCTATAATAAGTATGTATTTAGAAATATTTAAGTATGTTCATCAGTTGTCTGGTTTCCATAGTACAAGCTCTGCTTAGTTTGTGATCAGATAGCGTTGTGTGAGTTGTCCCCAGATATTATATAATGATATTATTATTTTATATTGTACCTTAACGCATTACAACAAATCGGAATCGGAAACTTGTAGTTCAGGAATCGAGCCCGAAGTTTTTATATTTTTATATTTTTTTATAATTTATTTAAAAACGTTTTTTTGTACTACTACTTATATTTGTAGCATAAGAAGTTATTACTTGACAAATTTTGTAGTTCTAGGTCGGTCCTTGAGAGTGTCGAAATGTATGTTTTTTGTGACATATACGGCCGTATCTTTTATTTACGTTAACATAGAACATTGATTTTTCCACGTGTCAATCGGAATGGAGACCTGGCTATGTGGTTAATTGTAACTTGATACCATCCGTTTTTTCCGGCCAAAATGTTTAAAAAAAAAATCTTATGCATCAACCAGGCTTCAATAACAATCGAAGCAGCGATAGCCTAATGGCTAAGACATCGGACTTGCATTCATGAGATTACAAGTTCGAATCCTACCCATTATATAACCGACGTGAACCCAGAAGGTTAACAGTATTGCCAGTAATGAGGGACCCACAATCCCACATTGCAAGTTATCTTAAAAAAAAAAACTATCGCATTCAAATTTTTTTTCTGTTTCCTTTAAAATAAGTTTTTACAACCGTATTAGGTTAAGAATCATACTCACTTCAAAGCAGCCTCTATTTCCGCCTTCCTATGGTCGAGTTTCCTCTGCAAGTTATCATACTGCCTGGCGACAGCGGCCAGTTTGCTCTGTATGTCCTGTCGCGAGGCGGGGTCCGACAGTACGGTGGAGAGCGCGGCTCCGGCCGCTTCCAAGTCGGCTAGCAACGGTCGCTGGCCTTCTAGTTGGCGTTCTAGGTTCTAGGGGAGAAAGAGAGGAAAATATATTTTTGTTTCTGTTTCATTGTGTTGGGCGGAAAAAGCTGTACTAACTGTAATATCTGTAATTTAAAGGTATGTAGTCATAAGATCACGGGTGCGGATGTAATGATATAGAATGCATCATGGACCAAATTGTTATTGAAAGTTTTACGTGTAATTTTCGTTTTTGGATTCAGAACTTAGATGAAATACTTATTTTTAAAAGTGATTTTGAACATTGGTTATGCTTATTCGTAATATTAAAGAATTCAAACAATGGTACATGAATCAAAAGTATCCCACTTCTGATGCTATCGGTCAGGAAATTTAATTTTGCTTTACTATTTTTACCATTACATAATAACGGAATGTCTAAACAACATAGACACTAATTACAATACCAATTTTCCTTTAGTTTTTTATACAAAATTGAATTGAAAAAAATGTTTAATTTTATTATGAAGTTACTAAGTAACAGTATTTTTTACCCGACTGCGCAAGAAGGAGGGTTGTTTTTGGAGTGTATGTGTGTATATTTCTATGGCACGCTCCAGAGCCTAAATGGCTTCATGGATTTTAGCTTGAGAGGTATCGTTGAGATACTAAGACGAATCTTAGTTGTGAGAGTGACACTGGATACTTCAACATTTTAATTAAATTAATAACTAAAAATATTTCAGTTACTAATTTTAATCAGTCGGGTTTTTGTTTTGTAGATAATTATTGAATAGCTTGTTTGTAAAGTATTAAGTGTATGCATTGTTGGTTGCCTTTAATTAATGAATAAAAAAAAGATACTTTACCTCAATCTTCCTAAGCTGTTCCTCCGGCTCGTTCTCCATAGCCACATCATCAAGTTTGTCACTGATGGTGTGCAGCGCGTCTCTCAGCCGCGTCAGTCCTGCGTCGAACTCACGCGACGTATCTGCGGCTGCTCCTAGACTGTCTGCGCGCTTCTCTAGTCTAAAAGATTTTAAAAAAATATTTAAATTTAAAATATATGTTTCGTTGTTTAGTTCTAGCATAGTTCAGGTATAATTCTAGGACCTAGAACTATAATAATAATAATAACTTGGGTCAACTCACACAACGCTATCTGATCCCAAACTAAGCAGAGCTTGTACTATGGAAACCAGACAACTGATAAACATACTTATATATTTCTAAATACATACATATTATAGATAAATTACACCCAGACACAGAATAAACCATCGTGCTCATCACACAAAGTTTTATCCTGGGTGGGGATCGAACCCAGCAGTCGGATACACTCCCACTGCGCCACAGAGGCAGTCGATATACATTGTCGATATACAGTCCTGATATACATTGGTATATCAGGTGCTTGCACCTAGAATCTGATAAGTAGGTATTTCTATTATATAAGTTATGAAACCGCACTCCACCATTAACCCATATTATGATGTCCCACGGTTGGGCACTAGTCTCCCCAGTAGAATTACTTATTATAGATCTTAGGGGTATGCGCCATAATCGCTACGTTTGGCGATCGCAGTGTAGCTTCAAAATACTCGCCGGACGCTGCTGCCTCCTGCGGTGTGACAACCCTTAGTCGCCTTCACGACACCCACGGCGACAGATAGGGTGCTACAATTCTTAAGCCGATATAAGTAAAGAACTCTCCACACAGAGATTTCAAACAGTGCGTTTTATGTGAAAGAGTTACTTACTTGTTCAACAGATCGTTCCACCTGTCCTGTAGATCAGTGACCTTCTGCTTCAGTTTGTTGGCGTCAGCTGACTGCGGCTCGAGTCGGTCCAGTACGGCCGCGCCTACCTCCTCTAAGTGGGCGAGTTGGGGCTGCTGGCCGCGGAACTCTTCGCGAAGGACTTGCACCTGTAAGAAAAGCATTATAGAAGTAACTGTGCAGTTCAACGCACGAATAAATGTACGTACGAACCCACGTTCGTACGCACGCACGCATGTATACGCTAGCATATTCTATGCAACAGTTTAACTGAAGACTCTACAGATATTGTTCTGGAACCCATTCAATAAAATATTAAAATGTTTGAGAGGAGTTACAACATAAATTGAGTCATTGAGCTTAGCTGAAGAGGCTAATAGCAATACCAGTAATGTGGGACTAACAATTCCACATTGTTAGTTATCTTTTAAACAAAAAAGTGCAGAAGAATTATCATTAAAATATTAGCTATAATCTCTCTCTTGAGTTGAATAACGAACATCTTTCATCGAAAGTTTAGCATTTATAATTGAGAGTAGATATATCAAGGAACGTAGTAAATGACGTCACGGTTGCCTTAAAATTGTAGTATGTGTAGTATGTGGTAGTGCATATTATGGAACATAAATTTAATGATATCAAGCGTAGTCTCGGTGGCGAAGTGGTTAACACCGTAGGGGCGATATGATCGGGTTCGAATCCCACCTGAGCCAACAAAAAAACTAACTAAACATTTAATAAGTAGATATGTATATTTAAATTACCTGTTGCACTTGAGTCTGCACCATTCTGGAGTCAGAAGAGATAGGTCCCAAGGCAGTCATCATGCGGTCCTTAGCGCTCAACCATTGCGACAGGTTGCTGTGAGTGTCGTGGAAGTCTTTCATCTCCTCCATTAGGCGGATCCTGGTTAATAACGACATATACAGCATTAGGTATGTGCCAAAATAGTTTCTAAGCTTTAATTAATATTTAATACTATATTAGAAAAAAAAATAGCCGCGTTCAACATATTCTCCATAACAATTCTTCGCATCCTCCATAACAATAGGGTATTCTACTCTGTTTGAAAGAATAGATTAAAATGTTGGTTTTATTGTTTTTAAACTTTCGCGATTTTTATACATATTACATATAATGTGAATTATTTAAAGGTTCGTACCCATAAATAATTCACGCGATTAAGTCCCGCATATTGTAATCTAATAAAATGTTGGTTTCTCTAATAAAAAAAACATTTTTAATTTGGAGGACCAAAGTTGTAATATTAAAGCAGTTTTAATAAACAATTATTTGAACAAAAATTAGTATACAGCACAACAAAAACAGCTGACACGCTATCTCTGAATCACAAAATACAATTCGTGGCTATCTTGATGACACTAGTAAAGACCACACAAAAAGATTCTGTAAGTAAATTAATAGAATATACTAACTTGTCCTTGAACGCATCGTGTAGAGCCTTCCACCTGGACGAGACGTCTTCCATCTCGTCGTGCAGTCTGTCTGCGCCCAGCACGCTCTGTTTGCGCTTCAGTAGCTCGCGGACCTGCGGCATACAACAATGTTTTGTACTCAAAACTTTTTCACAAAAAAACATCCAACCGACTTCAATCACAGTTCATTTGCTGGCGTTTATTTTACGAAATATTAATCGGACAATTATTGTTTCTACAAAGAAGTAAATATTGCGCATATTGTAAATTGCAAGACGGCAATCATTAAAACAAAATTTTGTAATAATAATATCTTGGGACAACTTACACACCGTCATCTAATCCCAAACTAAGCAGAGCTTGTACTATGGCAACCAGACAACTGATAAACATACTTATAAATTTCTAAATACATACATATTGTAGTCAAATTACAACCATCGTGCTCATCACACAAATTTTGATCATGGGTGAGGATTGAACCTACGACCTCAAGCTTAGGAGTCAGGGTCACTAACCACTAGACCAACAGGCCAGTCGAAGTCAAATAATATAGTCACGTTATAAGAGTCGCCTTGCCTCATAAATAATAATATATGAGGCGACTTACTTGAGTCTTAGTAGAGTCAAGAATGCTCTGTTTCTCGTACATTTCCTCAAGCACTGCCCGCGCTTGTTTGATCGTCTTGTCGGCTTCTTCCTTTGTGTTAGGTACTGTTTCTTTAGGCAGTTGTCTCTGTACCTGTTTACAAGAGTGCATAATGTTACAATAAAAAAAAAATAGTTGTGTATAAAGTCGGTTTACGGACGATAATTTTACGTGAAAACGTTATAAGAAAACATTGATGACATATCTCCATTTCCGTTACTTATCAACCAATCAATAACGTTAGTTCCAATTGTATCGCATATCATGTCACTGCAATCGCCATTCGCTGTTGATTAGCAAGCAATCAATAACGTGACTGTTGCTTAGCAACCAGTCAATAACGTGACACTTTTTCGTGCGTGCGCACCCGGTCATCAATTTATAAGACGTTGTCACGTCACACGACAAGTTGGTTACACGGTAATGGCGGAACAAATATACACGGTAGAACTCAAATACCTTTGTGAAGCGAGGAGTAGGGAGTCATTGATAAATTTAAAGACTTTAATTTTGTATAGAAGCTGCCACATCTTTGTACATTTCTACAGTGAAGTAGGTGGGAAATACCTCTCGATTTAAATTATTTTAAAACTAGATAGATTTTTTACAGCGTCGTTTCCGCGTTTATAAAACACTAGCTTTCGCCCACGGCTCCGCCTGTGTGGATGTCGGTTATCGCGATAAAACTAATCTATGTCCTTCCCCGGGACTCCAACTATCTCCATACCTAATTTCATCTAAATCGGTTTTTTTTAGGGCTGACATGTTCCTAGAATAAAAGCCCCAAAAATAAAAGATTATAAAAAAAATATCTAAATCGGTTTAGCTGTTTGAGCGTGAAAGCGTAACAGACAGACAGACAGAGTTACTTTCACATTTATAATAATTAGTGTGGATTATTTTGTAGTTATTTGTGCCTTATATAAATTGTATTAAAAAATTGAAACCATAACCCATACCTTATCTAAGAAAGTATTGAGCGCTCGGAGGCTGTCGAGATGTTTCCTGAGCTCTTCCCGCACGGCGTCCAACTCGGATTGTCGGTCGGACAACTTGGTGCCCAACAAGCTGTAGCGGTTGTTGATCTCCGATAGTTGTTGTTGTACTGGTGATAGTTCTGTATAATGAGAAATTAAAGTTGAGTATAAATAATTTCCTTGTATAAAAGTACAATAACAAAAAAAAATACTTCTTAGAACTTCAGGAGGATGCTGTTTGTTCACAATGTATGTAAACATGAATTTGTTGATATAAAATAACTTTTTTTATGAAAAATAAAGCGCCTTTAAAAGATAAAAGAAGCATGACGGAATGCCAATTTCGCTGACTCACTCCCATGTTTTAGTCTATATTTCTGGTGTTTTTTTTAGGCTAGAACCCCCATCTAAATCAGATTACTAGATTTCGAGAAAATTGCGAACCATCTTTTTTGAAGGCAGTTAAAAAATAAAATGATCATACAAAATTATGACATCACCGATTAGTATTTCATACGACGCGTATCGTTTCTTAAAAATATATTGATTTGTCGGTTTTTATCAGAAATTACGGTTGATCTAACCAGTTTTTAGATTTGTCACTTTCTAATTCAATATAATTCCAGTGCATCTAATAATGTACGAATAATTACCTTCTAGATGGAATCCATCCTGGCTAGATCGTCGTGACGAGAAGCCGCTGGATGTAGAGTGAGTGGAGCCAGGACTGACCAGCCCGTGACCCTTGCTTGGTGACGGCGACCGACCGTCCAGGGTGCGGCCTGGAAGAAAACACAGACAGTCAATACAGGCATACGTCGCATAACAAAATTAATATTTTAAGTATGTAATTAAGCTCCTAAATGAATACATATTAGCGGCGCCAGCCTAATGGCTAAGGCATTGGTCTCGCAATCGTGAGGCGCAGGTTCGAATCCTACCCATTGTACTACCGACGTGAACCCACTCCTAACACAAGTCTTTGAGCTTAGTTGGAGGGGTTAACAAGATTGCTAGTAATGTGCTTGTTTGTTAATTATTTTAACAGGAAAAAAGCAGGATTTTTTCTGAAATTTCTGAATCGATTTTGACGGTCTTTCACTAGGAGATAGCTGATATTGTAAGGAGCAAGTAGGAGTACCTAAGCTTATTAAAATTTCAAATATATTTTACTAGCGGACGCCTCACTGTTTCACCCGCGTAGTGCCCGTTCCCGTAGGAATACAGGGATAAAAAGTAGCTTATGTGACCCAGGAAAAGTGTAGCAACCAACAGTGAAAGAATTTTTAAAATTGGGACTTAAATATTTCCTCTTTATAATATTAGTATAGATTTTATAAAAGTACTTACTGGGCGTTTGTCGTTTAGTGGGGCTGTAGATCTGACGCTTGCGATGTGGACTGTCGGCGCGATCTCCGCGGGTCAGAGCCTCGTATACCGCTCCTGCTTCGTTCACCTACGAGGGAAAGAGATACATATACTATATGTTTAATGTTCACTTAACAAGGATTTCCATAACCAATTATTTCGATAGCTAATGTTCTTCATTTGATAGAGCGATTGGAAAAAATATAACATTAAATCGTCATGAAGCGTACAAAAACATGAAAATAAAGAATATAATTATTAAAAAAGGAGTTAAACTCATAAAAGTCTGTACTCTACCTATGACTGTAAAGTTTGCTTTTGAAAATCACACCATAAAGCCTTACACATAAGACTTATATTAGTATGAAGATCCATTAAAGAATTTGTGCTCATTTCCCCAACTGAAGTCTGCTTTTCAAAAACACATCATAACTCCTTTCCTCTAAGATCTATAATCGCACATACCTTGTCAATAGTAATAGAAGCATCTCTATACTCCTTGGCCAGCGGTCTCAGTTCGTCCTGTTGTTGTTTGATCACATCCAGATCTACTGCGACGGGCTGTAGCCGATTCACGCGGCTCTCCATTGCTTGTAGCCAGTCTAGGATCTAGGGGAAACATAGAAGAGATTGCATTTAAAATATTGTGACACTGGTTATAAAGAAAAGAGGGATCACAATCTGCTCGATCTCGATTCGAGATATCTACGAGGTTATATATTACTAGCTGTCCCGCGCATCTTCGTCGTTAATTTCCCCGTTTATGCAACATTTTTCATTGCTGCTCCGCTCCTATTGGTCGTAGCGTAGTGTTATATAGCCTATAGCCTTTCTCGATAAACGGGCTATTCAACAGTAAATGAAAAAATGTGCCGCACGTTGATATTTACTAAAAAAAAACACCTGTGATCCAAATTTTATCAAATTAATCGTGTAGTTTTTCAGTAAAATGTCTGAGACATACAGACGGACATGACGAAAAGAGTTCCATTTTTGCCATTTTGCCTACGGAACCCTAAAAAGGGGGTAGATGTAAAATAATAAAAAAAATTCAACATCACTAGTCGCTGCTGTTATCGCATGGTAGGTGTATTTTCTTCTTCTTCTTTCACAACTTTTTAAATAATACTTTTTTTTAAATGGTAAAATAATAAATGAATTTTTAAAGTTTTCAGATTTTGATTAAAATCTAATTGCATTCGATATATACCTTAAATTTGTAACAACATAGTCAAACTTTTTCGTTAGGCCTTCAATTGCCTTTAATACTGTAGAAATAAAACAATCGTATTAAATTATTAAAATTGGTTCTACGAGAAAACTCACCTGTAACTTGAGTGTCTCGTACTGGTTAAGCTGGTCAGCTCTCTGCTTGGACAACTTCTGTTTCTCTTCTAGAGTCGCGTTGAAGTCACGCCATACATTCTCGAGAGCCTAGAACAAACAATGATTATGAATCTATTGAAGATATAGCTTACAAGTGCATGTTAATTATAGGAAGCATTTTGTACTGGGCCCATTTCTATTTTTGCCAATTTTTGAATGAGCAATGTAGGTACTACGTATATACGAAGCTTCTCGGTGAAGGCTCTACGGATTTTGATCAATTATTCTATGTTTTGTTTTTTGTTTACCTAAAAAAAGCGGTAAAGCGATCGAAAGTCTCGGGTTCGATTCCTCGAACTTCAAATTTTTCTTTCAAATGCGATTATTATATTTATAAAAAAATGCTTATAAAAATTACTATAATTTTTTTAAAACTTTGATTTATTATTACAACACAATCTCATAAATATTTTAGACAGTTGAATTTTTTCGTATTCTTTAACCATAAACGCGCAAGTTCGGTCAGCCCAGCTACTTAGTAGTTAGTTATACTTAAAAATTAATATACCTTCATCCTGTCACGAATGACATGTGTATCTGTGACATCCTTTTTAGAGATCAGCTGTTTGCCGGCGCGCAAGCATTCGTCTAACAGCGGCATTTGTTTATCTCTGAAACAAAAATATATTGATAAGTTACTTTTTACGATTTTTATGTTAATTTAATAATAATAATAATAATATCTTGGGACAACTCACACAACGTCATCTTTCCCAAACTAAGCAGAGCTTGTATTATAGAAACCAGAGAACTGATAAACATACTTATATATTTCTAAATACATACATACTATAGATAAATAACACTCAGACACAGAATAAACCATCATGTTCATCACACAAAGTTTTATCCTGGGTGGGGATCGAACCCACGACCTACGGCTTTGCAGTCAGGGTAACCACTAGACCAATAGGCCAGTCAATTTGTTGATTGTAACATATGAATAAATTATCTTCGTGTAGTTAGATGGTTGGCAAAGTGTTTGTTTTGCCAGAGCGAATTTACCCTTTAAAAACTTGTATAAAACTATACATTTTTAATTGTTACTAAACAACCGATGAAGATCTATAATACTTTTGACACTTTTATTATTAAATAGTTCATGCCGATATCGGTTTAAGTATAGTTTATGTTTTTACTCGATTGCACAAAAATAATGATTTTTCGAGTGTGTGTATGTATGTACGTATACACGTTAGAACGTGTATACGTACATACATACACTCGAATACATGTATACACACACTCGAAAAATCATTCTTTTTGCGTGTCAAATAAATAAAATTCTAAATTTTCTAATATCTAGCAATATACATTTAGCTAAAACCCTTGCCTGAATGGCTTGATGGCTTAAGAATCGAGAGAATCGTCATAATTGTGAGAGTGACATCGGGTGCTAAAATTATGAAAAATAAAATGGCTGATTTTTGGGGTTAAAATATTTCGATTAATATTTTTTACCAGTCGTCTTTTTGCTTCGTAATAATATAGTGTCGTCACCTGAACTGCGCCAGATGTGCGAGTCTCCCGCCTAACTCCTCGGCGGGCAGCCGCCCCAGGTCGCGCGCGTCCGCCTGCTCCAGCAGCTGCGCGAGCGCCGCGTCCAGCGCGCCCGCCTGCTGCGAGAACTGCGCCAGCGCGCCCGACACCTCGTCCAGGAATGAGCTGCGCTTGCTCGAGCGCTCGATCAGTTTCTCGTATCTGTGGGAACACATTGGTATTGGTATTGGAATATCAAGATATATGGTGTGATACTATAGTTTAGAATGATGTCCGATTGGGTCCACGGAATGTCCATGGGTTAAAGAAATAACCAGCAAAGCTCATCTATGCTGAGTAAAACCGTTATCAAAGTAAAATAGTTACCATGGTTCAATTACAAAGAATAAAATAGTCAGCATAGTCATCGATGTCGAGTTAAAATCGACTTAAACTATGGTTTTGCGAACTTGGTATTAAATTACTTAACACGGGTATTGCTTTTACTTATAATCTAGACTAATAATAAAGCAAAAATGGTTTATTTTATTGTTTATTTCTTTGTTTGAACGGAATAATCTCAAGAACTACGGGTCCGAATTAAAAAAACTTATACTGTTGGATAGCCCATTTATCGAGGAAGGATATAGGCTATATATCATTACGCTATGACCAATAGTTGCGGTGTGTCGATGTTGCATAAACGAGGAAAATTGCGCGGGTCAACTGGTATGTTAATAAATATAAATCAGAATAATTCCCTCAAAATAATCAGCATAGTTATCAACATCGCGTCGAGTAAAATAGTCAGCATCTCATACCAATAAAATAGTCAGCACAACTAATTAAAGCTACTAAAAAGAGTCAGCATGACTCATGATACCCTATTAAAATATGTGCAATAACGGCATAGCTTTGATATTTTGTATTAATGGCGAAAATAATGACCTTTTAACTTAATATACTTTGTTATAATTACCTGACATAAATATCCTCGGCTCTCTGTTCCAGTTTCTTAGCGATCCTGGCGTTGGAGGGAGTGAGAGCGGCATCTCTAGCATTGGCCAATAGTTTGGCCAACGTTGGCCGGCGAGCTTCCAACTCGGCGAGGGACAGCCGCTGTTCGCGAACTTGTTCGTCTAGACGCTCTCGGATTAGAGAAGCTGGTTTGTATTGTGTCCTGATGACAAAAGGAAATATTTAAACGTTTTGATTTAAAATTAAATTAAGATGTTGAGTCTTGCTTCATAGACAATTTCATTTGTTGTTATTGTGATCAAGATTAGTTTTTAGTTTTTTTTTAAGACAATTTCCGCAGTAGGATACATGCCCTGTGTCGCGGGGGACTTTACAATCTTACAAGTCACGGATACAAAATAAAACTCGGAACAACATTTTGTGGATCACAAAAAGTGGTGTCCCATGTGGGAATTGAACCCACGACCTCTTCGGTCGGATACATTTCCACCGCACCACAGAGGCTAAGAGAGGCTAAGACCGTATTGCAACGGCCGTGATCACGGGTAGACTGGTCGAAACGTCGGGCAATAAACAAGGTATTTTACCTTAAATTATTCACGCGATTAAGACCCGTAATATATATATTTTCATAATGTGTGCCAATCGCGAAAGTTTATCCTTTTAACAATACTAGTTTAATTATCTAGAATGCGGTAAAAAACTCACTTGAAAGAGCTCTCAGCCTGCGACAGCCAGTTGGCTTGTGCCTCGGCAGCGTCCTGTAGCCCCTGACACTGCAGCAGTGCGGCTTCGAGTTCCGAGCAGCGACCGCCCACAGCGTCCGTCATATCTCTGTAGCGGGACGTCAGGTCCAGTACTGGCACTTCGAGCTGACGGATCTCTGATGGCGTGAGGTTGCCTTCCAAGGATTTTACTAGTTGTTCACATGCCTGGAAGAAATAATACATGTATCAAACACATTCCTTGTCCATTCTGATTTATTCCTAAAAGAAAATATGCTCTGACAGACATGATAGCACGAACTAGGTACATATACTTATAGATAGGTAGATTTAGATCCAGGCGCGGATTCAAGGGAGGGGCAATAGAGGCAATTGCCCCCCTCCCCACTGAATCGACTGAAACACCCGTTTTTTAGGAAGAATTTGAGAATTTTGAGACTGGAATCGGTGTGCTTTGACAGGCAATTGTCTCCCTTGGCGGTGGTGGCTGGTGTACCGGTGTTAACTTAATGCCTCTTCTTTCATGTCATGCCAGCGACTCACCAGTCTCCAGAACTTTGTTGGGGCGGGGGGGGAGGGGGGGGGGGAGGGGGGGGGGGTGGAGTGCTTCTACTAAGCTAAGCCACGAATTTAGATGCGGCTTTCACTATAATTCAGATAATTTCTTACGAATGGTTTATATGGAATAATACAAAAATTTTTGCTGTATACAATAGACAGTAATATTTAAATTGTAATAGAATATAACAATGGTCTCCTCCGGCGGCCAATCTCGTTAGAGACTAGCTAACTGCGCAGGAGATATATATAGTGCACAAGTGTATGCGCAAACACAAGTGCACTCTCTATTCCCTCACTCTCATAGTCCGAGGCGATTAAATTCCAACACGACCGGAGAGAGATTAGACGCAGGACCGACAGCTTAACGTGCTCTCCGAGGCACGAAGGGGTGTGATAATCAGTGGTAACGTTGCTTAACCTAGCAGAAATCTCGAACTGCTAAATATAAGCTTTAAGACCAGCCGTCTAGTGTCGATTTTGGCGTGCATCCGACGTCAATCCGTCGACTAGTCGGCAGTTGAAACGTGTGAAAAGATCGTAAAGGTAATTTTAATTTTTATAGTCTACCCGTGACCACGGCCAGCAATACGGTCGAAACGTCGGGCAATAAACAAGGTATTTTACCTTAAATTATTCACGCGATTAAGACCCGTAATATATATATTTTAATAATGTGTACAAATCGCGAAAGTTTATCAACATTTATAGGTTATTTTAAATCAATAACAATTTTACATTTATATTACCCATTTTGTTTAAAGTCAGTGCCAATAACATTCAATAGTTTATATCTTAATATATAAACTATTGAATGTTATTGGCACTGAACATTTTATTTAGTCTAGAATACATATGTGTTTATAAAACATTGCAAAGATTAAATTCAAAAGTAAATTCAATTTTTTTCAAAATTAAATCTATTTTAATATTATAAAGCTGAAGAGTTTGTTTGTTTGAACGCGATAATCTCAGGTACTTACTGGTCTGAATTGAAAAATTGTTTTACTGTTGGATTGCCCATTTATCGGGGAAGGTTATAGGCTATATAACATCACGCTACGACCAATAGAAGCGGAGCACCAATGAAATATGTTGCAAAAACGGGGAAAATTTATGCAGACGAAGTTGCGCGGGTCAGCTAGTCAATGATAATTTGAATACATCTTCTATTTAAAATAAATCAGGGGGTGCAGAGTTCGCAAGAGAGGAGGCTGCCAAGAATACCAAATTCTATTTAGGTATTATCATTTTGGTATTCTTTTCTCTATCAAATGGTATGCCAATAAAAAAAAGACACTATATTATAATATCGAGCAAAAAACGGCAAAATAATCACGTTTGTTATATGGGAGCCCCACTTAAATATTATTCTGTTTTTATAGCGGCATTTGTCGTTATTATAGCGGCAATGAAAATACATCGACTGTAAAAATATCAACTGTCTAGCTATCATGGTCCATAAGTCCATGAGATACAGCCTGGTGACAGACGGACAGACAGACAGCGGAGTCTTAGTACCTATTGGGTACGGTACTGTGGCAGGTGCGTCGGAAACTCGACCGGCCACTCGCATAAAGCCTCATTAATTGTGAACTGTTTGTCTTGACGTTCCAAAACTTTGAAATAATCACGAAGAAGAAAACGGAAAAACAATCGAGAGAATTGAAGGAAGCGTCAAGACGAATGGTCAGAGAAAAGGATTGAAATGTAAAGGAATAATATTACAAGTTGTATAATATATAATATCGTTCTGGGCTTAAGAAAGTGTTTAATTCCTCATCCCCGAGAGTAATAATCCCGGCTGCGCACCCCAAAGCCAGGAAGTTCACGTCACAGTACCCTAAAAATATATGTAATACTAGTTGTTCCGGCGAACTTCGTCTCGACTCTTTTTTTTTGTAAATCAGGTTCAATTGTGAATCTAAACCATCCTCGAATCCCCTTGAACTTACCCAAAAAAAATCATCAAAATCTAGGAGGAGTTCAGTGACAAACACACGCACACAAGTAATATATATATGAATATTCAAGATTCATCAACATGTTTCAATTTTAATATCTAAAAGTGTACTTACGTCCTTAGCGTTGTCAATAAGTCGTCCTTGCGACAAGATCTCGTTGTGCAGAGTCTTGGCCTTCGCCAGCTGAGCGTCGACGGCGCGCGGCTCGCCGCCCACCGGCTCCGACAGCACCGAGCGGACTTGCGGCTCGATCTGTTATTATACTATATATTTTAATGTCTGAAGGCAATACACTTATTTATAAGGTGATTTTTGGGACAAGACACCTTTAAAAAAGCTGGTTCTCTGTTTGACCCGTATGTATGTATAATAATAATAATATAATATCTTGGGACAACTCACACAACGCTATCTGTTCCCAAACTAAGCAGAGCTGGTACTATGGAAACCAGACAACTGATAAACATATATATATTATATATTTCAAAACATACATATTATAGATAAATAACACCCAGACACAGAATAAACCATCGAGCTCATCACACAAAGTTTTATTCTGGGTGGGGATCGAATCCACGAACTCTTGCGTAGCAGTCGGATACACTCCCACCACGCCACAGAGGCAGTCAAAGTATGTATGTTCGCAATGTTCACGAACGTTGGTGACCCGATTTAGATGGAGTTCGATGTTTGACTGCATATTTTTCTGGGAAGGTTTTAGTGTATAAAACGTTGTCCTAGCTTATAAAACACTAGAGATATAGACTAAAACATAGAAGTAAATTATCGAAAATTACATTCGGTGATGTGTTTGATCATTTTCCCCCCTTGTCTCTTGATATTCATTGGAAGGCGATTAATTTTTCTTAAAAATGTTATTAATTAAATTAAATATTATCTGAAAATAATATTTTTTAAATTCTATATACATTTTCAGTAGATCCACTATACAGTTCGTTGCAGCCACCGAGCGTACAAGTGCACGTATATCAATGTCACCGCGAGCGGACACGTGCAACGTGAGATGAGACGGACGTGCGGTCTTCGTTTTACAGAAACGTAGAGTTGATCAGATTAGAGATACACCCTCGCAGTCGCTCGTTCATTGTCACCTCGTGCACACACACATGTTACAGATATGTCACAGGTTGGCCTATTAGTCTAGTGGTTAGTGACCTTAACTGTTAAGCCAGAAGTCGTGGGTGCAATCTCTACCCAGGATAAAACTTTGTATGATGAGTACGATGGTTTATTCTGTGTTTAGTATATATTTCTAAATACATAGACATTATAGATATTAACACCCAGACACAGAATAAACGATCGTGCTCATTACGAATCGAACCGAAAGAGGTCGTCTCTTGTTTAGTGACAGCGCTACAGAGGCAGTCATAATGTTTACCAGTGGTCATTGTACAAGCTCTGTTTAGTTTGTAATCAGATGATGTTGTGTTAGTTGGCTCTAGATGTGACAAGTGACATACCTCCGAGATCCAGCGCGCGGCTCGTTGCAAGGCGTCGTGGTAGTGGCGCGTGACGTCGGCGGCGCCGCGCAGGCGGTCGTGCAGGCGCTGCGCGCGCGCGCACAGGTCGGCGTGCCGGCGCCGCGCGCTGCCGGCGCGCGCGCGCACCTCGCTGTCACCCCGAGCGGACACGTGTGACAGGCGAGACGGGAGCGAGGTGCGGTACTCGTTCAGGATTGTTAGGAATTCCTACGTATAATCAAATGCATGTGATAAATTCATAAGCCCGAACTAATGGAATACGACAAAATGCTTTAGATGGCATATTTAGGTCGTAGTCGGGTTTTAGTTTTAATATTTTTAATAATAAATTATTTTTACTTTTCATTTAATATAAGTAAATATTTCTAAAAACACAATATAAATCTGGCCTTTCCTTTTAGCTTGGCATAGGTGGAAACAAAAGGAGAACCATGAAATATTAGGTACGTAAAAGATATGAATGGAAATAGCACATAATGTGAAATAGCACAGGCTACTTTTTATTCCCGAAAAATATAAAATTTCCACCCAAAATCACGGGCTACAGCTACTTATTATATATAAAAATTATATCTCAGTATTATAAAATTATTGCGTTTGATATCAATTATTACTATAATTATGTGCATTATATGGCATTACCTTCGTACACGCTAATTTAATAAAATAAATATTACGAGTAAAAATGTGAAACAAAAATAACGGATAACTAAAAAGGACGAAATAATTTATATATATCATTATACCTACACCCTATACATTATAAATACAAATATCTCACCTTGCTCTCGTCGACGAACTTCTGCGCCGACATAGTGATGAACCTAAGATCGGCTTGATGCGCGATGACGTCACTCACAAACTCCCTCACTTCCTCACTCTGGTCCGGCAAAGAGTTCAGTTTTGAAAGAGCCGCCTCTTTGTCTTCTAATGTGCGGTATGCACCTTCCATCCAGGTGTTGAAAGTGTTTAGTTCGTTGCTGGAAGGTTTAGAGTCGGTTTAGTTTGTTGGACTAAGGCATCTGTCCCACCAATGGCGAGAAAGCGAGTAGCGATTTTATCGGTCAAGAAACGTACATACATATATAAATCCCATGTAAACAAAAGAGATATAGATATAGTTGATCGCTGACAGTTTACATTGCTGGCGAGTACTCGTTCTACACGGACGGAATCTACAATATACATCTAATATATAAAATTCTCGGGTCACAATGTTCGTTCTCATACTCCTCCGCGGCTTGATCGATTCTCATGAATTTTTTTATGCATATTTAGTAAGCCTGAGAATCGGTTACTATTTATTTTTCATACCCCTAAGAGTTTGTTTGTTTGTTTGAACGCGATAATCTCAGGAACTACTGGGCCGCATTGAAAAAGTATTTTATTGTTGGATAGTCCATTTATTGACTAAGGCTATAGGTTATAACATCACGCTACGACCAATAGGAGCGGAGCAGCAATGAAAAATGTTGAAAAAAAAAGGAAGAAAAAAGGGAAAATTTACGCAGACGAAGTTGCGCGGGTCAGCTAGTATAATGTAAGTTTCTTGAGCGATAAAATCGCTACTCGCTTCTCGGTCATCGCCGGTGGTGGGACAGACGCCTAAGTGAGAGAAGAAAATTGAGAAGAAGAAAATTGAGAAGAAAGATGTCACCTAAATTGAACATTCAGTAAAAAATACTTTTAATACAATAAGCTGTTAAAAGCTCTTTCAATCGCTTATACAGTTGTTATGGGGCCTTACATGGTCACGTTAAATCCAAACTAAATAAAAATAAAATGCCTAAATGGCATCCATTACTGACACTATTTAGTTACTTGGATAAGTTTAAATGGTTAACTTTAAACAAAAATAATTACAAATGAATCAGTATGAATAAAACAACAAGACCTTAGGGTGGCAAATTTAGTTTAACACATGGTCACAGGCAACAGCTGTTATCACCACTTACCTGAACTTTCCAAGTTCATCCCTGGCGGCAGCTAATCTCCTCAACATCTTGTCGCATTTGTCAGTGCACTTGTCACAGCGCTGTTTCAGCTGTCGCACGCCTCTCTCCAGTGCTGCCACCTGTTGGCGACATAGTGGTATTATTTATTTGAAGTATGAAGTAAAAATATTGAGCAGGATTTAGAAGTGTTTACAAAAAAAACCGTAATTGATATATATTTAAAATTCAAAATAGTTCGCGCAACTTCGTCTGTGGTAATTTTCGCTGTTTCTGTAACATTTTTATTTATTGATGCTCCGCTCCTATTTGTCATAGAGTGATGCAAGAACTACTGGTTGAATTTACATTTACATTTACAGGTTACTGTTGGATTGCCCGTTTACCAAAGAAGGCTATAGGCTATATAACATCACGTTACGACCAATAGGAGCGGAGCAGCAATGGAAAATGTTGCTAAAACGGGGAAAATTGACGCATACGAAGTTGCGCGGGTCAGCTAGTTAAAAATATAAATATTTCAGTATCTACTATCATCAGTCAACTATAAACAATCACTACAGGTGTCATTGTATTCAGATAGTACACAAACAGGTGCACTGATGGTCCACAGTTCACTTCACGGTTGAAATGATTTCATAACAATGCTGCATATAACAGGTGTGCTGTTGTCTTTAATAGGCCGTGGGGCTACACCTGTTGATATTGGTTTTGTGATTTGTGTATTGGCAAGATGTCCCTATAGTAGATTCAATGATACATTTTTATTTGAAGGTTATTAATCAACTACACAAGAGATATATCATAATGCTTAAGTATGTAAGTAAATGCTTTCTCTATCTGTTACTTTCATAGCTAGATCGAATTAAAATATAACATGACAAAACGGACACGATTCGGACAAAAAAAAAACAATATTTTCCTGTCGCCTTACCTCATTTAATCCTAGAAGCCCAATCTACGTCTTTTTGACGTATACCCGACGAAATTTCTTTCGCATGAACGACCCAATTGCCTAGACCGTCCGAACCGTACTTAACCGTAACCGTCACCGTACGTACCGTAATAGTAGCCACTGAGATCTATCAGGAGACTGGCGAATGGGTTTGGTAAGTGCCGTAATTTTGGTATAATAGCCATGTTGCGTACATTTGACGTATGGAGATGGGCTCTGTATGTAATTTTTGCGAATGTGTTAGACAGCATAAAAATATATTTTTTTTCAGTTAACCTGTTTGGTGTTGATAAAAAAATATTTAATTTCGAATGCGATTCTGTGCGCTAGTCTTTTCCAAGTATATCCCGCTGTTTTTTAATATCGTCTTCCCATCTACGACGCTGTCTCCCTTTCTTTCTTTTTTATTGTCTCGGGCACCACTCTGTTTCGTCCTTAGACCTTTTGCTAAATAGTCAACGTTAACTATACAAATCTACTAAGTCACACGGACTCCTTGGCCTTTACTTTAATGGTTGTGTTGTATTGTTGTGTCATCTAGTCTATGTGAGACTACACCTGGTGATGTTCATCATTCAAAAACAAGTGGATTGTTTCCTTACCTCGTGTGGAGCCAGCACGTCTCCTCCGGAGACGAGCAGTTGTTTGGCCTGGTCGGCGCACGCGGACACTTGGCGCTGATGACTCTCCAGGTCGTCTTTGATCAGCTGTGAACAACAATTTTACCTTTAAGCAATTCATAGATAACATTAACAATGAATAGAAAATGGTGGGAACGCGCCCTCAGAGCTTCGGAACTAACGGTGGGATTAATTTTATTCTTGGGATACCCCAAGAATAAAATTAATCCCACCGTTAGTTCCGTACCATTTTTGAGGTCGGACGGTACCAGAAACAACGGTGTACTAAACACCGATTGTAGACTGGCCTAACACACACGACATCCAGAAACGCCGCCATCTTCAGCTAGAAGCGGCTACAAACATGGCTGACGCGCGCGACAGACACTTGTGGTCAGTGGTAGACACTAAAGGTCCACCGGCCGCTGACAAAAAAAAATTACGAGCGTGCGTTGCCTTCGATAGACTAGACCGAGCTATCGCTTTCAATTAAAACGTAAATATTAAAGCAAAGTGTGAAAGAGAGAAAAAACTCGCGAGGCCCTGTATCTTTTAAAGGTATTGTCTACAAAGTAGCGTTGTCTCTTTCTTGAGAGTGGTCAATTTTTTGAGGTTATGGCGCAGTCCCGGTCTTTACGTCAATGGTTCAAATCGATGACAATGGACGCTTGTAACTGTTTTTTTTTTTTAAATTAGCTAGCAGGGTATTTGTAGCGTTAGGCGACCACCGGATAAAATGTATGAAAACTACAGGAATTAGGTCGGTGGTGGCGTTTTGTGGTTAAGGTCTGTGGCTTATATGCGCCAGCCGTATAGTGAATGTTTTACCACTGTAATAGCAATATTAAAAGTCTTTCTCTTTAATAATCCATATTAGGATAAAAGCAACTTTATCCTGGTCTGTAATATTAAAGAGAAAGGGAACACAGTACCGACATAAAACCTCCACCTTTTTGAAAGTCGGTTACAAAGGAATCATCACAAACCTTGAGAATATTAATCTGGTTGCGGAGCTCATCCATATCTTCCTTGACGGCTTCTTGGTTCGCGAGCCTCTCTTCAACCACAGCGATCCATTCCAGTAACTTTGACAGGGTCTCATCGCAAAGCCTGTATTTCTCTTCTACTGCTTGCTACACACATAAAATAAACACATCAGTACACGCCCTTATACATGACATACGGACATACACAAGGCTCAATGAGCTCAAGAGTGCATCTAAACTACAGAGCAATATTACAATGCAATCTAAACTACTCTGTGCTGACCACTTGTACGCAAGTGACCATTTACGTCGAAATATTTGAAACTGTACAAAACATTTTTCGGACGAGGACGATAACGCATTTAAAAACGTCTTGCAACTTGCTAGAAGAACCTAATGGTAAATTCATTGAAATTCCGACCTTAAAGCTTACGCCAAAAAGTCACAATTTTAATGGTACAAAATATAAATTTGCGTCAACCTTTTCTTTTCATCTTAAATAGAAAGGGACGCCCTTATTATATCTTTCTATGGGAATAAAGAAGGACTTTAGATCGTGGACTTAATGCTAAAGTTGCAAGACGCTAACATGCCCCTTAGAGAACATAGCTCATGCACCGACAAATATCTGTAAAAAAGGCACATTAGACATAGAACTAGGTACGCAGATAGTAAGCGAAGTCGAAACATCCTCACTAGCGACAATAGACAGCCAATAGACGATGAGAATGACAACCAACAAGTAACACACGGACAGTAGGTAACATAACATGCAAAAGCAGAACATGCAAGCAGTGAAATTATGCTTAAGTCAGAGATATTAATTGAAAATGCATGTCATTTTCGACCTTGAGTTCAAATAATGCAAATAGTATGTATAGAGAATGAATTGATAGTTTTTTTGTGTTAGGAAAGTTTTCTTCAAACCCCAAACACACTAGCGCTATTGACAGTTGATAATATTGCCATCCCAAAAAATATTTTTGACGTAAGCATGCATTTTATGTGCAATATGGTATCAACATCTTCCGATATGTATAAACCTTATAATTAATGTTTGTATTAGAGTTATTTGTTAAAGTAAGATAAAAAAAAGTTAAAAGTACCTTCTCGAAAATCTGAAACTTTGAAAAAGTATTTTTGAACAGTAATAGAAGTAAGAAACATTAAAAAGAAACGTTTGAAGTATAAAAATGAAATAATAAAGAATTTACACGAAACCTCGGACGTACTTTACATTTAAATAAAATGTGCCTTCATTTAATTTAACAATTTATTGGTCTGTGTATTCTTGATGAAAGTATTCAATAATTTATCCGAAATGTTGCCACGTGAAAAAAGAATAGACAGGCCAGAATATAAATTGTTTTTAAAAACAAATAAATGGAGTCACAATCATTGTAAGTCGTTAACGCATTTAAAAAATGTTGTGCGATGCATACAACCATATAATTTTCAGTTGTTACAAAAGTAATTAGAATAAACTGGATTTTGACATTTATTCATATTACATTGTGCAACAACTTAAGGTGACGTTCCACTGACGCCGATTATGAGCAAATGAATGCCCTGAATCTATGGTAGCGTCAATGAAACGTTGTTAGAAGTAGATGATCGCATGCTATATCTATCACAACATAAACTAAACGCATCACCAACTAACTTTCTTTTTAAAAAAGACGATAATGAATAAATACTACCTTCCGTGTTTGTGTTGAAAATGTTTTACCATTTCGATTTTGTGAATGTTTGCGAGAGTCCGCCTTATATCGACATCACAAGAGCATAGCGTTGTTCATGCATTCCAAAATATGTGAGCACGGGTTCCAAGGAATGAGTATTTCAAAGAAAAACTCTAAATATAAATTTAAAAACGGAACGGAACCAGTAGTCATAGTACACTGGTTTTGATGGAAGCGAACATAATAAGCTCGGTCGAACGGACTACCGACGAGTCCGTCATAGCGACCTCAAATCTTAGCACAGTGTGATTGATACATGGGAGGTTAGGTATTGGCGAAACGGTGATGGTTCTTTATATCGTCGTTAATATGATCCCTCACAGGCAAGCATTCACGATTTAGCTCAAAAGGGTTCTTTAGCATCGCAGGCAACGGCTGGAAATAAAAAACAACATACATCGAGCCTTAGTACAACAGTTGGTAAGCACACGGTTCAATCGCTAGATCTTCGTTGAAAAACTAGTGATTGCTGAGCGCTGTTACCTATAAGCGTTTAAGAACAACACAGGAGGCACTGGAGGGCGAGTCTGCTAAGAATGTCGCTTGGCGATTGCTGTCAAAATACAGCTGAAATTTGCGTGTATTGCATAAAGGCGTATATAATAAAGCATAAAAACTACTTGATTGCCTTTATTCAATACATGCCTATAAACCCTTACAGCATAAGGATTTATAGATCTTGTCCGAAGTCAAATATTTAACCTTCCTAATCAGATTTTACGTAATGATTTTATTCCTAATTTTATTTAATGATGATAATGATGATGATGATTTCTGGGGAAGTATTCATATTTAGGTGATTAAAACATCAATTCGATGAAAAACTAGACTAAGCCGCAAGAATACCCAGTTAAATTATGATTTTTAACATACAACATAGTGACAGCATTCGTCAAACAGTTTTAGCGGAATTGCCCCCTTAAGTTATACACTACGATTTAAGCTTATCTTTCCTCTAATAAGTGAAAATCTAACCTTACTGAAATACAAAAAAAATGTATGTGAATAATGTATAATGTGCTATCACTACTCTTACATAATGAAAAAATCTATTTATTTAAAAAAAATAACTAATATTAATGTATCGTATGTTATGTTCATTAGTGTAGGTACGAACTGTGACGCACCAAAATCGCTCAACAACCCAGAAAATCGACACTATGAGTCCGGTGGGTGTCGTGCCATGCCAAATGTTTTAAGCCAAACGCTTTAGATAGAAATCACCTTCTAAGAATGGAAACAGGAAGATGTAAAGCAACACCTTTGCTCGATAGAAGCACAAAATTCAAAGCATAATCATAAAAACTTACCCTCGTTTCTGCTGGCAGCAAGTAGCCCTTCTTCAGAGCTTTGACTAAATCCAAACTGATCGATTTAACTGGATCTATCGTGAGCCTGCCTTCGACGGGATCAACCAACTTTTGTTCTATCGCTTGTACCAATGGACATATCTTTCCTGTCTCTGGTTCTTTGACGACAGTACTAGATGGGTCTACAATTCCTTGCTGAATAGCTTCACCTAAATTCAACCTCTTTCTATCCATCACGCTTGTGGTTATGAAAGGATCGTTCAGAGCTCCGGTTGTAGGATTATAAATACCGAAGTTCAAGGTCTCTATCAAGCTGAAACTCTTTTTAGGAGTCATCAGCAGCCCGCTTTCTATAGCAGCGGTTAGAGTGTTCAGTTTTGAGGTTTCTGTGTCCAGGATATTACCCTTTTCGGCATCCATAAGACCTTTGCGGAATGCTTCAGGAAGCTTAACTAACCTCTTCTTGAGATTATCCTTTATGAGTGCTGTGTCTGAATCTATGTAGCCCAATGAGGCTGCGTCTCTGATTGTAAGTACTTCGTTGGAATGAGGATCAGTAAATCGAGCAGCTGCAACGTTCAAATGACCGTTCTCAATCGCTTGCTCAAACGTTAGAGGTTCGCGAACGTATACAATCAAACCGTTTTCAAAAGAGAAGCAAAGAGCACGAGCTCGATTTTGTGTGTCGAATGAACCCTTAGCATTTTTATCGATAATGCCATCAGTGATACCTAATTTTAATGGAATGTATTTATTCTTATGAGGATCTTTTATAACAGCCGTTTCGGGGTTGATAAATTCGTATTTGATAGCTTCATCTAAAGTGAATTCCCTAAGTACGGGTTCTTTCGATGCTGAAGAATCCGGTATGTGTCTCTTGGAAATGGTTTGAGATGTGAGTGGTTGGATTACAGTGACAAGAAGACCTTTATCGAATGCGATATCTAAACTGAAAGTTTTCTTAGCTTTAGTATCGATGACTCTACCTTTCGTTACATCAACATCACCTTGTTGAATGGCAAGGGGCAAAGGTTTGAACTTATTTGTCAAGTTGTCTTTAACTACTGTAAGATCGGGATTTAAAAGACCTATTTCTATGGCTTTGTTGATATCAACAAACTCATTAGAGTTAGGGTCAACGATTTTACCGTTATCGGCTCTGAAAAGACCATTGCGAATGATCTCTTCAAGACTCAAATTCTTCTTGGTTGTTACTATAAGACCGCGGTGTTTAGCGTCTAACAAGTTAATTTGATTACCATTGGGTAAAATGTAAATATTGTTCTCATCATCTACAGTTCCATTTTGAATTGCTTCACTCAATTTAATATATTTGCTGCTGGGAATATGTTTTACTAAAGAGGTTTCTGGATTAACTAACTCCTCTTCGATTGCAATTTTTAATGAGATTTTCCTTTCAGAAACTGGGTGTATGAATACTAACTCAGTTATATTATACATATTCATAGCTAATGTGTCGTACAATGTAAAACCTGCACTCTCAATATCAACAATTAGTCCTAAACTCATTGCCTCTGACAGGGTAATTTGGACATCCGAACCAGGTTCGTGGAATTTACCGCTTCTCCTATCTATAATTTCGCTGCGGCAACAGTCAGCTAATGACAACGGCTTCTCTGATTTTTTGTCGAAATAGCAAAGGTATTTCGGACTAATAATGGATCGCCTAATAGACTCGTGCAAGGTTATTTTGCGGTTAGTAGCCGGATCGATGATTTTACCTGTACTGTCATCATATAAGCCTTGATGTAAGGCGCGTTGTAGACTAATGGGTGCCTTACTATCAACTAATAAACCAATTTCGAAAGCTTTACGGAGACTAATCTCTTCATTTTCACTGTTAATATTTCTTATTTTACCAGTTTTGTCATCTATTACACCAGTTTCCAAAGATTCTGGTATAGTTATTTTGTCCCATTTCCCTAGCCTATTGTCTAAGATATGAACCGAGTGAGCATCAATTAAGTTCATCTTAATGGCCTCTACCAGAGTGTATTTTTTACCACTCTGTGGGTCCATGAATAGTCCAGTGATCTCATTGTAGATACCCTTTTCTAAAGCTTCAATGAGTGACATAGGTTTGCGAACCTCAACAAGTATCCCCCTTTCAAAGGCTTCGCGGAAATCAATATTCTCATCCCCTAATCTAATTGTACCTGTCCTGCTATCAATGATTCCCCTGTCTACTGCAAACTCAAACGGTATAACTTTACCAGCGGCGTGTATTAAGGTAGACTGCGGATCTATCAAACGCTTCTTAATAGCTCTATCTGTAGGTATTTTTTCTTTGCTAAGAGGGTTAGAGAATTTGCCAGTTTTGGGATCGTAAAAGCCTTTGAATACAGCTTCTGGTAAGCTAAGTTTACGTTTCGCCGGAACGATCAAGCCACGTTCCGAAGCATCTGTGAGAGATATTCTATCGCCATGGATGGGATCATTGACCTTGCCTTCTTTCGAATCTACGATGCCGGCCCTAATAGCGTCAGCCAAAGAAATTATTTCTCCAGTAACGGCGTTTCGGACAGTGAGGGCCTCGGGATTGATATTACCGATCTTAATTGCGTCTTCAAGAGTCATCGTGACGTTATTGATAGTTAAAAGTCCTGTTTCGGGGTCATAAAAACCTTGGACCAAACCTTCTTGTAAAGTCCAGGGTTTCTTATCGCTAAGCAGATAACCCTTATCGCAAGCATCTTTAAGATTAGTAAGTGGTGAAGTTAAAACGCCCTTTTCGAGGTCTACAAGACCGGATTTGACAGCTTTATCGAATGGAATAACTGCTTCAGATTTGTCATCTTTGATTTTAACATCAGATGGATCTACGAGTTGCTCTTTAATAGCCTCGCCTAATGTAATCGTGTCGCCTGTTTTGGGATTCAAAACTTGTCCAGATTCAGGAGAGTAATATCCTAATTCTATAATATCGAACAAAGAGAAAGTAACCGCCTTCGTTGCGACTAAACCCTTCTTTAAAGCATCATCTAATGGAATGTGTTTACCAGTCTTTTTATCTTTTATTTTACCTGTTTCTGGGTCTATAAGTTTTGTATTAAGAGCTTCAACAAGAGGTACAAACTTTTCTGAAGCAGTGTCTTTAATCTCAGAAATTGTCGGATGTACTATATTCCTATCAACAGCATCACGGACAGTAACTAGCTGATCTGTTACTTTGTCCTTTATTTTGCCTGTTTTTGGTTCATACATATCATGATCAATAACCGCCTCAATAGAAATAGGTTTACGAATGATATTAATTAAGCCACGTTGGAAAGCGACGGATATTTCAATGATTTCTTGAGTTTCAATGATTGTAATTACACCTTCACGAATTTCTATAATATTTTGTTCAATAGCATCGGATATTGTAATGACTTCACTAGTATGAGGTACTCTTATTAGTAACGTATCTTGATCGACTAGGCCTTTCTCAACTGCTTGTCCAATAGGGACTAAAGCACCAGTGTTAACGTCTTTAATTTCACCAGTCTTAGGATTGTATAAGCCTTGTTCTAATGCAGACTCTATAGATACTTGTTCAGGGATAGAGACGTCCTCAGGTTTTTCAACTATCCAACCTAATTGTACGCATTCTAAGAAAGGCACTCGTTTGCCGGTCTTAGGATTAACCATATGACCTGTGCCTTTGTCAATGATAGGCCTTGCAATTGCTTCATCAAATGAAATATAATTATCTGATTTAGAGCCTAGGTCTTTTACTAAGATAGATTCGGGATCGAAGATCTGTAGGCCGTAAACAAGTTCTTCAAATGTTATTTTAGCACCAGTTTCTGGATTAAGGAATATTTGTTTTTCAATGTCATATACACCCATTTCAGATAATTCTACAGGAGTAATTCGTTGAGAGATAGCGACGCAATAATTAGGTTTAATCTCTTTTACGACTACGCAATTCTTAGATAAAACATCTACCGGGGCAAATCTACTTATTTGCTCTTGTTCTAACGAGTCTTGGACTGTAAGTGGAGATTCAACACCATTTATGATAATCCTACAAATTTTAGGTTCAATTTTACCTTGAGCAATTGCATCAATTAATGGAATGTTTTCATAAAGAGGTTTAATAATGTCTAGCTTTTCCTTAGTTAAGTTTTGTTCAGTTATCTCGTCAATTACTCTCAGAGGCTGTCTTTCGGCATCAATGAGCATGGCGGAAATAGATTTTGCATCGTGAACAGTAGTCTGAGTAGGTTTCCCGAACTCAATGACTTTTTGTTCTACTGTGGTTGTTGTAATTTCAGAAACAACAGGTTTGGAAATCTCTGTCGTTTCTGTAATTACAACTCCGCCAGGTCTTGTTGAAGTTGTGGTAGTGGTATAGTGTTCGACAACTTCTTCAGAGAAAGTAACATCTTTAGGCCGTTTAGAAGAGGTCTTTTCAATTACTTCAGTTGTTATTCCTTCAGGTGTTTGTGTCTTGATCATTTCCTCATACTTTTTATAAGTATCAGCGTCGACAAGACCTTTTTTGTGTGCTTTATCTAATGGAAGCTTTTCACCGGTCTTGGGGTCAACTACAACAGCATTCTTGACAACTTCAACCACTTTAGCCGCTGCTAAGATTGGAGCACCTACTACAGCTATCAAACCAAACTTGGCAGCATCGGCTATACTTAATTTTTTACCCGATTTATCTTTAACCTCTCCGGTTTTGCTATCAACAATTCCTTTCTTGATAGCTTCCTGTAGAGGAATTTCTTTACCCGTCTTTGGTTCAACCACTTTTACCGTTTCTGAAGGCACTATACCTTTGCTTACAGCTTCCAATAAATTGTCAGCTACACCTTCCTGTGTAGAAATTACAACTGAAGTATTTGGATCATATATGACACCAGGAGCTAATTCTAAGGCATTTTCAATTATAACATCTTTAATATCATCAGTTAGTGGTGTTTTATCCCTTAGCAACTGTTGATCTAATATTTTTTCAGATTTTTCTTTTGGTGCTTTTTCAGTATAAATAGCGTCTGTTGGTATCAAGTCTCGGTTTACATCACTAATCTTAACTGGTTTAGTAACTTTCTCTGTATCATGGCTTAATTTTTCCTTTTCTACAAATTGAACATCGTCAGTTTCATCAGCCGCATCGGTGACGTAATATTCTTGAACAACTGTCTCAGTTGAATGTTGAGGTCCAGTAAATTCTTCTGTCGTTACTTGATATGAAGTTGATTCACTTTGTCTTATCTCAGTCACAGTAGTCACCGTAGATGACGTCGAAGTTAGAATTGTGCTGCTATGTTCAGTTACAAATTCAGTTGGTTCGGATTTGGATACTGTTGATTCAATTATAGTCGTAATTTCTCTGCCATCTGGAGTAATTTCATGTATTTCTTGTATTACTGGTCTTTCTTCAATAATTTCGAATTCACGGTCAATTGATGGACTATCATCATCAAGGTCTTCTATTTGTAAGACTGGTTTGTCACCATGTTTTGTCCCTTTAGTTGGTTCTTTAGTGATACTTGTTACAACGGTCGTTTTATCTTGAACAATAGGCTCCCCTTTGTTAATTGATGTGGTGACTTCAGTCGTTAACCTTGAATCCTTGTCTTCCATAGGTCTTGGTAATACACGATCTTTGGAAGTAAGATCTTTGTGATCTGTGGGTATTTCATCTTTCGGTGACTGACTTTCAGGTGATCGATCTCGGGCAATTTCATATTTAGGCGATTCGTCTTTTGGTTCCCCGGAAGATGCCTCTTCCGCAGTTTCGTATTCAGTTCTAGTCACAGTAGTTTTCTTTATAACAGTTACGATTTCATCACCATCAGAAGTAACTTGTCTAAATTCTTGTACAACTGGCTTTTCTTCAAATACAACATGTTCCATATCTCTAATCGGGCTAGGCTTTTCAATCACAGCCTTACCTTGTGCAATATCTAGTTCTTTCGGTTTAAATTCGTTTGGTTTTTGGGAAACTTCCGTAACAACAGTTGTTATAGTCTCTGTGACTTTCTTTTCACTATCTGGTTTAATCTGTTCAATATCTTTAACCTTCTGTAATTCAAGCTTTTTGCTGAAATCTGATTCCTTTGATTTGGTTTCTTTCTTTGAAGGCAATTCTTTTGATTTTACTTCTTTCACAAAAGGCGATTCAACTTCTGCAATTTTTTCAGGTGTTGTTTCTTTCTTCTGAGAATATTTTGAAGAAATTATTTCTTTCTTGAATGGTAATTCTTCAGATCTGGTTTCCTGTTCTATTACAATGGTCTTCTTTTCGATAGTTACGCTTTCAATAGCTGTATCTGTAGATGTTCCTTCAGTGAATGTAACTTCTTCTTGTGTTTCATACTTCTTAGGTAAATTAGAGGACGATTGCTTTTGTATAACAGTGGTTTTTTCAACAATAGTACCTTGGTCTACCGGTTTAACCACCTTATCTTGGGGCGTACCGATATGCTGAGCAGTCTTTTGGGGCTTTTCATCTTGCTTACTAGTTTGGCGAATCGCAGTATCTTTTAGATCGGGTTTCTTTTCTTCCTTTTTGTCCTTCTTTTTAACTTTTTTGTCTTCTATCCCAACTGGCTCAAATTTAAAAGCTTTCTCGGTGGTCGTAATACGACTGGGTGACGTAATGGCTTTTTCTTGCTTGGGTTGCATAATCTTGCTGGTTACTGCCTTTGCCCCTTGTACGACAGCCATACCGGCTAACACTGGGGCAGCTATTACTGCTATCAAACCCATTTTGGCTGCGTTCTTGACATCAATTGATTTTCCAGTCTTGGCATCATTTAGTTTTCCCGTTTTTTTATCAATTAATCCTGTAGCCAAGGCTTCTTTCAATGTAACTGGTTTAGCAGCTTCGACGTTATAAATAACTGAATCGGGATCGATAATATTCTTTTCAAGAGCTTCCTTGAATGTAAGAACCTTATTTGGCGACTGTGGATCTCTAAACTTCTGAGTTTTCTCATCAAACAGAAGTTCAAATGCTTCATTCAGATCTAATGATTCCAACACTTCTTTTTTAGGAGACGATTTAGCTATTTCTGACGGTACCTCGGTGTTCAGCACGCCCCTTTCAATAGCTTCAGAAATCGTTACTGTTTCACCAGTTTTAGGATGCGTAAATGTACCTGCCTCAATATTTATATATCCAAGATGAATAGCATCATCAAAAGCAATGTCGGTATCACTAGTGATAAATTGTTCTTTGCTTGTTTGTTCATCTCTAACAATACCTTTATTACGAGCGTCTTCAATAGACATTATTTCACCCGTCTTTATATTTTGTACTTGATTCGAGTTGACCAATACGTAGTCAGCTAGAAGTTCAATCATTTTAGTAGTTACAGTATGCTCGGACGAGAAGGTTTCTGTAATTGTGGTTACTACACCAGTGGTGTGCCTGTCCATCATGGGCTTGACAGCTAGAAGCCCTTGCTCCAAAGCTTTATCTAATGGGACTATTTCCTTGGTATTTGGATCAACGAATGTTGCATGTTTCAAATTGACAGCACCTTTATCGAGAGCTTCTTCTAATGTCATTGTTTCTAAAGTTTGGGGATAGGGTATAGACATAATCAAATCGTTTTTAATAGCTTCATTTACAGGGATTAATTCACCAGTAAGGGGATGTTTCAATTCACCTGTGTGTGGATTAATTAAATTCTTTTTTACTGCAACATTTAAAGTCATTGCAGCAAGAGGAATGTGTTCTATTGGTTTGATTTGTGTAGCAGGGAATAACTGTGCGTTAACAGCAGATACTAAATCAAGTGGGCCGTCACTAGTTTTCACTACATTTTTATCATTATCAACTATGTTTCTTTCAATTGCTTCGGCTAATGTAATTTTTTTACCGGTCGCAATGGTAATGCTAGATAAAGGATCGACGATGTCACATATTATTGCTTCTCTCAGTGTCAGGAGGTTACCAGTTTCAGGATGAATTATTTTTCCAGTAGCTGGGTCCAAAAGGCCCTGTTCAAGAACTTCAGCTATAGATAGACTTCTAGCTAATGGAATTAATACTTCATCCTGGCCTTCACCATCTAATATGCCGCGATTTATTGCTTCTTTTATTGTTACAACATCGCCATGGACTGGGTCAATAATTTTGCCTTTCTTTTCATCGACTAAACCCTTTTCAATAGCTTTGTCAAGAGTAATAGGGGATCCATTCTCATCCCTATATAATTTGACGGCTTCCAAAATTTTTGCTGTTTCTGTATCTATTAACCCTTTTTCGACAGCCTCCAGAGGCAGAACGACATGTTTTCTCATCTTTTGTAATACAATGGGTTTGGTGTCTAAGACATGCCTTTCGGGAGTTTGTTCCCTACTTACATTGATTTTATATTTAGGTTTAGCATTTATAGCAGACTTACTAATTTGAATTACATCTGTCGGTCGTGTTTGATTAATAGTTACAGTTTCAACAACTCGTCTATTATCAGCCGCAAGACTGTTTTGTATGGATTCTACTGTAATAAAGCCTTTAGAAACTGCTGCTTCAACCGATACAGGTTTAGATGCTCCTTGAGCGAAGGTTACTGTGCTTGATCCGGGTGAAACTTTCGTTTCTGTTCCAGATTGAAGTTGCTGTTTAATACTTAAAGCGTCACGATATATTTTGTATGTTATAGAATCAATGATACCTCTCTTATAGGCTTCTTCAATCGGCAACTGTTCACCAGTTTTAGGGTCTACTACCATAGTAATCATTGTATCAGGTGAAGTTTTACTTGCTACCTGAGTAAATGTCACGTCAGTAGGTATATTTTTTTCAGAAAGTTCAGGAGAATTTTCTCTGATTGACAATTCATATTTTTTGTAAGACACCGGGTCAATTATACCTCTTTTAAAAGCTACTTCTAATGGCAATTTTTCGCCTGTATTAGGATCAACAATAACGGTTACAGTAGTTTCTGAAGGCATAGTCGTTGTCGTAACTTGGGAAAATGTCACATTCGTGGAACTGGACGTTTTAATTTCTTGAGTTACCTCAGTAACTGGGGACCTGTCTCTAATAGATTCTTCATATTTTCTATACGTAATAGCATCTACCAAACCCCGTTCATATGCTACTTCCATGGGCAAGTTTTCACCTGTTTGAGGATCTACGACCATAGTACTTCTAACTACTTGGATAACTTTAGACGCTGCTACTAAAGGTGCACCTACTACTGCAATCAGACCTACCTTAGCGGCATCTACAAGATTGATTTTAGTTCCTGTTTTATTTACATATTCACCTGTTCTTGGGTCAACGATACCTTGCTCTAAAGCTTGATTTAATGTGATAAGCCTGTCCGTTCGGGGGTCCACTACTTGGACGGTGTTTGACGGTATGATGCCCCGTTCTACAGCTTCAAGTACATTTTCGGATACACCCGACGAGGTGGAAATAACCAAAGCTGTCGCGGGGTCGAAAATAACTCCTGGCGTTACTTGCACAGGTTCTAATGCAGATTGATCTTCTGAGAGCTCATGGGAAGGCGTATCGTACATCTCCGATATTTCCATCTTGTCAGGCATACCGGCTACCGATGTGATCGTTATTACTTTCTGAGAAGACACTGTCCTAGTTAATTGGATAAATATAATGTATCTACGCTCAATCGCCTCCTTCATAGTAATAATTTCTTTAACTAGTTTATAACGGCCTGTACTGTCAATCATACCGTATTCTATAGCTCTGTTAAGTGGGAATTCTTTTTTAGTCCTAGAATCAATCACAACTGCTGAGTCAGCATTAATAATATTGAGTCTTAAAGCTTCACCAAGATCTAAAACTCTATCTGTACCTGGGATTATGAACATTCCAGTGGTTGGGTCGAAAAGATTTTGCTGTATAGCTTCTCTTAACGTCCATCCACCATGAGGCAACTCTATTGTGTTCTTTTTAATAGTCATAGAAGTAACCGAAGGTTCCTGAACCTGCCTAACAAACGACATAGCACTTTCGCGGGGCTGACTAGCTTCGCGCACTGTATAATCTGGGCTCTTTAAAGTCTCGGGTCTATTATCTCTTTGGACTTTGCCTTCAGGACTGGGCGGCATATCTTTAATAAATGATTTCTTTGTGATTTTAAGTTCTACGACTTGACCAGGAACTAAATCTTTTTTACTTACGCGATCCGAAATATGTACAACACGAGGTTCGTTCTTTTCTACTCCTAATAACCCTTCGTCTAATGCTTGCTGTATGGGGAACACTGTTCCTGTGCTAGGATCTGTAAATGTTTGAGTGTGTTCGTCAATAAGTCCGCGCCTAATCGCCTCAGCGAATGTAATAATAGTCTCAGATCTTTGAGATGTATTAGTATTAGTTACAGTTACGTACCGTTTCACTGTTTTAGTGACAGTCTGCAAGGTAAGTATGATATTCAAAAGAGAATTTAATAAAGCCGCACCTTCGGGTGTAATCATATTTATTTCAACTGCTTTATTGAAAGGAATTGGTTTTTTAGTTGTGGCATCTAACAAATGCCCCGTCTTGGGATCTAGTATATTTTTAAATACAGCATCTAAAACAGACAGTTCCTTACCATTTTCATATATACCTATTTTACGATTTAACATTTCTAATACTTCAGCCCTAACTAAAGACACTTTAGTACAGTCTTCTAAGAACACCCAGTCTCCGCTTTCTGACTTAAGGAAAGTCTCGCCATTTACGTACTTGAGATTACCCTTGCTCATTGTGGTATTGAATGATACGAATTCTCCTGTCTTTGGGTCTTTGAACCCATCGATATCGAAAATAGATCTTTGAGATACAGATGTAATTAAACCTCTGTCTACCGCCTCCGGAATAGTGCAGATTTCTCCTGTTAAATTATCGCGGAATTTATTATCATGTAAAATAATTTTAGCACCTAATGCTTCTGATAATGTTAAAAGACTTCCGGTCGTTGTGTTAGTAATACATTTTATATTATCACTATCAAGAACTCCAACAGAAATTGCTCCCAGAATGTTCAAAGGTGTCCTATTAGCTGGCGAGAAAATTTTACCATCGTTTGTCATAAGGTTATTGTCACACACGTCTTTAAGAGTCATGGGTTTGCAAATATATCGCTTAACTGCAGCGTCTTTAAAACTTAATTTCTCTTTAGTTATGTTATGTATATATTTAGAATGTTTAGTATTTATTATATTTTTTTCTATCGCTTCAGCAAGCGTGATTTTCGTGTCATTTTTAGGATCAACTACTTCTCTAATGTTAGGATTGATTAATTCGTTTTGAATAGCTACATCTATTTGGAATTTGTCACCCGAATTCCTATCCACAATCCATCCGCTATTATCAACTAAATCTTGACTGATCGCGTCAGACAAACACAGAGCACTCGATTTAATTTTAATAATCTCGTTATAGATGAGGTAGCCTCTTTGATAGGCTTCAGCTATAGTTATGTAGCTTCCATTCGGTAGTCTGTATAGACCCCTTTGTAAATCAACTTGTCCGCGATTTAGTGCATCCGAGATACTCATTCCTTGTGTCGATTGTTCACCCTCGACAGTTACCTTGATTCTCTTCTCGGCTGGATCTGCCAGTCCTTGTTCAGCGTCGTATAATTCTCTTTGTATTGCTTCTAGTAATGTTACTTCGTTTCCATCTTCGGTCATACCACACGGTCCTGTTAATCTTGCAGCCAGTTTAGGGTCTATAAGACCTTCTTTAGCTGCTTGATCTATACTCATGGTTTGTCTTGTTTCGGGAGAAGATAATAATCTTCCTGTTCGTACGTCAAGTATTCTCATGCTGATCGCTTGACCAACAGTAAGAATCTCTCTTGTCTCGGGATGCAATATACCTTTAGATTCGATAATATTTGGTCCTTCGTACATTCTGTGGACTCGTTTAAGTTTTCTTACGTCGGGTCGGTCGTCATCTGTTATTATTGTTTTCGTTGTATAATTAGGTGAGCTTAATTTACCATTGGTCATTGATTTAACTGGTTGACCGTCTGGCTCTGCTGAATGTGACGTTCTGACGTATCTGGTATTAGGAGGAAAATTTGATTAATACCTATTGAAGTGGTTATTTTATTAAATCCATAACATGAAGTTAACGATAGTAGTCGTCAAGTGCATCCATAATTTTATTTTTAGAATTTAAACGAATATAAATATAATCCTATATTCATATTCGTCTACATTCTATCGTTTAATTTCTATTTAATATGAATATAATTTTGAACACCGACTGTTTCCTTCGATTTACAAGTAAAGCTAGTTTTTATATATTGGATGTGTTTAGCAAGTATTGTCATTAACTCAATGTCTTGTAACAGACTGGGTATTACTTCCGTTATTTTGTTGATATATTATTATATTTTAGCACAATTTGTTTCTAGATGTGCTAATTCATACATTTGTCACATGACGTTTCTGTGGAACAATATATCTAGTACTTACTTTTCTGTGGTATAATGCGAGGTGTACGTGTGTTCTGTGGTCAAGTCCTGCATGTTAAATTCTTGGCGGAAGGACCGTGCCGACCGAGGCGCCATCGCCTCCACGAGACGCTGTAAAAACAAGAAAAAAATATTCTATATGAGGTCCTCAAATATATTTTAATTGCTATTCAATTTGTACATTTATTTGATAGTATCCGTTCCTATTAGTATTTACTGGTAGTTAAAATAGATTGCGTCGATAAACAAATGAAATTCGATATGATCATGAACTCTAAACTTATGTCTAATGATTTTTGATCGGTATTTCATCGAGAACACTTTTATTATGATATATTTTTAACGACGGAAACAATAATGTTCGAATATTATGATTACCAATAAGAAAAAATATAAGCATGGCTCTTTTTATCAATAAACTAGTTTATATAGACTTCAGTATCAGATGAAAGATAAAACCAATTGAATGACTAGTTGGACAACCGACAATAGTATTGATAGACAGTCTAAACATTCCTAGATCTTTATCTAACCATTTGATTTGAAATTAACGATCGATAACGCTACTGAACTTACTAACGACTATCAGAATAAAAACACCTAAATGTTCTTCAAAGATAAAAGTTACATGCTCCTATTACAAAAATTGTCAATGAAATGCATTATTCACTTTTAGTAATCAAAAATCACAAAAAGATAGGGAAAAAATCTTTGATCCATTGATTCACTGATAGACAGTTTACCAACTTTAATATAGCCACCCACATGTGCCATTTTATAAAAGTAGTGATTAACTGCTTCATTTATCAATAGTTCGGGTATTTCGCAGAGGAGAGAACAAACTTCATTCTGTTTGATTACAGTAGTAGTAATAAACCAAGAGAATTAGAGATGCGATTACGCGTTACATTGTCATAATTAGTATTACTAACTCATGTTTTTTTGTTATTATTTTCGTAAAGAAATTGTTTTTCAATGTTTCTTTAGTATTTACTGTAACTGTTCTAAATTTAAACTTTTATGAACTCATTTAAATAGTGTTTTTATATTGTTGAATTAAAATGTTGTTAGTTTTTTTAATCGATTAAACGTTTTCGTAAGTAATTTTAGGGTAGCATCTCTATGACATTCGCGAAAGTGATAAAAACCTAACTTCAATCCGGTCAAGTTACGTTGATCGTACTGTAGCCACTACAACACACACATTATAGTGAAACTTCCACCGAGAAAAAAGTCCTTCACGCAGTCTAAGTCTATTTTAGATTACTATCTTGTGATAGCTTAAATAAGTCCTTTTTTTACATTACGGAAAAGGAGCACCAAAACTCAAAGATACAACTGTATAACTGTGGCTTTATATACTTTTGATTTAACGACTGATTTATTATGCCGTATGTGTGAGTGCTATAATCTTCTGATTTAACGACCACAGGAAATTTGTCCAGAGTTCGGATAGCACTCCGTGGACATTTCTGTAGTCATTGCAAAGTGGTACATATGAGATAAGGTTAAAACATTATATTGTGACAAAAACTCGAACATTTGAGGTAACTGACCCGTGCGATGTATTGCAAAATAGTGACATTTCGTTTAAGGAAACACTGGCCCGTCTGGGATTGTAATTTATCGCGTAAGTGATGCGGCCGGTATTTTGGGCGACATTGTAATAGTAATTGACCGAAATGTACCGGCTTATTTTTATTTGTCGTCATAATGCCAAATGCTTTTAAAGTTTCATTAGTCGAATATCAAACCACAGACAAAGTGGAAGTTTTTGAAGTAAAAACTTTAGCGGCGTTGTGCACTTTTTTTGGTATAGGTATAAAATGTTAAACTCGTGTCAGGATCTCGTGACTGATGTAAGATTGGTGGATTGGTGGGAAGACAGGTGGGAAATCGGGCGTTCTAGAAACCAGAAGACCCCGGTTCGAGTCTAAATGCTTACTCCTTCCTATTTTTAATTTGTGGTTTAATATTCATTTTGTTTTATTTAATTGTCATGTCGTTTTAAAATTTCTTGATTTTTGTTTTTTAATTTGTGATTTAATCCATACTTAATATTATAAATGTGAAAGTAACTCTATCTGTCTGTTACGCTTTCACGCCCAAACAGCTAAACCGATTAAGATGAAATTTGGTATGGAGATAGTTTGAGTGTTTATCGCGCTAACCGACATCCATGCGGGCGAAGCCGCGTACGAAAGCTAGTATTTCATATTTTTTATTTAATTGCCATGTCGTTTTTAAATTTCTTGATTTTGTTTTAAATTTGTGATTTAATATTTCATATTTTTGATTTAATTGTCATGTCCGTGTCATTGTAATATTTTGAATTCTCGTGTTTGTGTACGATAGCGCGATAGATAAATATTATATTTATTCACATAAATGATAGTACTTATATACTGATAAAAAAAAATGTTTTCATCTGCCGGCACTCCTGGAGTGCAACACGTTTTTTTATAATAGTTCTAAAAATCCTCCGCTATAAGTAGTCCACTTATAGCGGAGGAATTTTAGAACTATACAAAAATGGTCCAAAACAAAAATCACGAAATAAAAAAACCTACACTCGAAAGAATGTCAAAAAAACCTACACCCTTTCGCCGCTCCCTATTTAGGTATTATTAACGTGTTTGTAGATAAAACGCTTTTTACCGGCTTGACAAAAAGAGACATATAACAAAACAGTGTTTTCACATTTATTTTCTCTTAGTAACGCCCTTTTTTAAATCGTGTCACAATAATTACATTTAATCACTTTCAATAATGAATAATTATTTAGAACATAGTAGGTACGTACCTACTACGTTCTTAACTACCGTTGAAGTAGTGAAAAGCAATTTATTTTACAATTACCAATTAAAATTCATGTGATAAATATAAAAAGAAACGAATTCTCATTCCCGATAATAAATAAATGCAAAGTCACGTGCGCAGTGCATTCTGAACATTTGATCAAATGTTGGACCATTCCGCAAATATTTGGACCAAGTTACTGAAAGAAATACCAACCCGGCACTCGTACGCGAAGTCATACTCGTACTCGTCCATCTTGATAAGTACACAACACTAATTTGTCTTAATCTTAAGGTTCACTAATCACATACATGTCTCACAATTTACACTGCACTTCATAACACACAAAAATTAGCGTTCCGAATTACGAAATTAACCTAAAAGACAGAAAAAATAAAAACCTAAATAAAAGCTCAAAATATAACATAAACAATAGAAAAAAAATATTTGTATTTAACTAGAATACAGCTATCCGTGAATCCGGCTGGCTGAAAACTGAATGAAAGCCAAGAAAGCCGTAAATTGAAAAAAAATATTGCCGGATTCTAAATTTAAACAATTTCGTAATGGCATCCGTAGCGTCTAGACGTGCCGTGTGATTGTTAGTGAAGTAATATTCATTAATTTCGTGTTTGTTTAAACGGGAATTACGAAACAGCTGTTTGTGGCGTACATTTTGAGGTTAGGAAAAGTGACTGGCCGATTCAATACTATGGAGGAAAATTTGAGGTCGGTGCGCGCGCATCCATCCGCGCCGGTGCGACGCCCGCTACACTTGACACTCTGACACGCATTTGGATAACAATGTGACCGACCCTTGCCATTGTAGCATCTATATTTAGGAGCCCTTTATCTAATGTAAGTATGCCGAAAAGTAGGTGCGGTTTTGGCAAAGATCGCTAAGGTACCTTAGCCATAAACATATAGATACCTAAAGTCTAGTTTAATTCTTTTATGTTTGTGATGCCTTCTCTGGGCAACATTTAACTATCCTTTTTATATCTTGTAGGATTCAAGACTTGACCTACCCGTTTGATTTTAATACCTCAAATTCAGCACCTAAACATTTCCTAATATTCTTGTACTCATCTCGTGTAAACTTGCTAAACAAATGTACAGTTTTGTGTTGATATCTGCCTACCAAATTGGCTAAGCAATAGTTATGCCGGAGAAAATAGTAAGTCAATAAAAGTTATAGCTACTTTTTTAGGGTTCCGTAGTAAAAAAAGGAACCTTCATAGTTTCGCTATGTTCGTTCGTCTGTCTCTAGGTTAGCTATAAATGATTCAGGTTTGTTTGCAAACTGCAATACAAGAGTAAAGGTGCTGCCACCAATAGAATGTAACATTCGATCTCGATGTGCATATCGCGAGCTAATATAGCATGAAACATATGCATCAAGGCATTGTTTTCTTCAACCACATCTCTCTATGGATGCATAAATTATCTCTATATCATTAGGTACAGATATACTAACGCACATAATATGGTAATTGGTGCGCAGAGTGCAATCTAACTGATTAATAGCGCATTACACATACCGACACTTTCATAAACATTTATAATGCGTTTAATAGCTATCGATATATATATGGACTAGCTGTCTCGCGCAACTTCGTATGCGTAAATTTTCCCCGTTTTTGCAACATTTCACGTCGCTACTCCGCTCCTATTAGTCGTAGCGCGATGTCATATAGCCTATAGCCTTCCTCGATAAATGGGCTATCCAACAAAAAAAGAATTTTTCAAATCGGACCAGTAGTTCCTGAGATTAGCGCGTTTAAACAAACAAACAAAGCAAACAAACAAACAAACTTATAATATTAGTATAGATATAAAAACAAATAGATACTTCAAATTTGTGGAAAATGCAGAGTTCACGATTCGAATATGGTTTGTATGAAAGAAGAAACTCCTGGATTAAAGGCAAAAATAGCCTTATTATGAAGCCTGGTTATGGCTAGCGAAGTAAGATTTAAGGGTATGTAATCAAGTCAAACTAAAGGGACTACGATTGACGCAAATGACACACAACTGTGAAGATTGACGCTGCAGAAAAGGTCTACAATGGGTTGATATGAAAATGATGTTAATTATGATGAACAGTGGCGGATTGTCGTTTGGAGAGGGCTTGGATTGTGGCTTGGGAGGCTTGAACCAGATAGGGTTGTCGCACCACTGACGACGAATCGAATGCCCTAATTTATAGGATTCCAAGATTCTGTATGTTCCATATTCCCTAACACTCTCGAGTACAGTATTTAGTTAATGATTTGTTGTCAGATGATTTGAGGGGAGGGGATAGGGCTTGTGCCTCCGATCCCCCTGGAGCTACTACTGATGATGAATATTGAATACACTTAGTGATCCTTCTAAACGCTTAGCCTTCAATTTCCTACAGCATATTGTAGGTACAGCAGCTCAAGCACGGAGGTGAAACAGCTCTATTATAATTTGCCTGTCATTGCTTTAAGACGTGTCTTGTTTATACCAATATTGGTTACTCCAATAAACACCTTGTTATACAACTACATCACATCATACTACTCTTAAACAAACACCATCTCGCGTACTATATCGTAACTTATAAAAATAGACTTTAGTTAAGTAACAGGTCAACAAAAATACTACTCAATTCGAACTTTTAGAGGTATGTAGTGCCAACATTTTTTTGGCAAAATAGTGTACTATATACTGTAATGGTTATTTTTAAACTTGGTAAAATGCTAACAGACAGTCCAACTTTGTATCTGAAAGATGAAATCGACCAATAGCATTCACGTATCGTTCATGACGTTATAGTTTGACTAGCTGGCCCGCGCAATTTCCTTTGCTTATCTTCCTCGTTTTTGCAACAAGTATCATTATAGCTCCACTCCTATTGGTCGTAGCGTGATGTTATGTAGCCTATAGCCTTCCTCGGTAAATGGGCTTTCCAACACTAAAATGATTTTTCAATTCGAACCCGTAGTTTCTGAGATTATCGCGTTCAACCAAAAAACAAACAAACTCCAGCTTTAAATATAAAATCAGCGCATTTATTTCAAAGAACCAGGATATCATCCATATAAATATGACTGATAAACACTGTAAAACCATAGTTAACTATGATCAAATAGACTACAAACCTAAACATGCACATTGATAATACAGATGCCTCTAATAAAGTCAAAATAAAGAGAACGGAGATTACGAATCGTCAGCGAACAACCTTATTGGAGTAACCGTTATAGGTCATAACATAACAAAAAGGATTACGTAACAAAACCAGTGAATAAGTTCAATAGAGGACAGGACGATGAACAGGAAACATCTATATTAACAACGTGATCTATTTTGGGACCAGCAGTAGTATAGTACCTAATAACTGGTGCACATAAACCGAGGAATGATGAAGTGTGGAATTGCAGAGAATGGTGGATTTTCGCATTTGTTTTTTATTACCCTAAAGAATATATTTGCTATAATAACATTGATTAAATCGATGGAAGCATTCAAGAAACGCTAACTTCTATAAACTTTAATTATCAAATGCCTTTGATCAATGAGTGTATGAAAATTTATAATTAAACCGTACAATCTGAAGCATCATCAGACGAAGAATTTAGTCAAGGTGCGAAACAACGGATTAATTACTCAACTCCATTTCTTAACCATACTATACAACGGATTAATTACTCAACTCCATTTCTTAACCATACTGATAAGCTTTGATTTATGTTATGCATAGGCTAAATTGATCCGTATTAAGTCCCTCCTTCCTTTGATGCCTTCATTAATAATAATAAACTCTCTATTTCTCGTCGGCTTAAATTTATTTACTTTTTCAAAGTAATTGCTATTTGATTTAGTATCATTTGATGTAGATTGTATACTTTTCATTATAAACAGAGCGTGAAGGAGAAAGCAGGTATTATTGATGAAATTGTTTCACGTGATTCTTGCGAAGATAGGTCAACAGATTTCTATGAGACAGGATATTATTGTACCTATTCTAATATTATAAAATAGTTCATTAAATTTCGATACGGAGATAGATTAAATGGTTTGAAACAGCTACAGTCCAGATTCAATCCATAAACTGTACCTACAATTATTCCTGGAAGTACTCCTACCAAATCGCTAAGTTGAGTAAGATGAAATATTAAATTAGTACGAAAACTTCTAAATATTTGTTGACAAGACGCCATAATACAATATTTCACACCTAATATAATTAGTGCTTTGCGGCAAAAAATTGACGTTTACCTTGTCAGAAGATTAGCAACACAATCGAATGGCTGCGACTGTTCGACAATGCCATTTACGACTCTAATTGTTTTGTAATAAGTACCACTTCTAAATGCTGTGTTAATTTAGTATTTGTCTGTGAAGAATGAGTAACGTAGTCCAAAATGAGTTCTAGTCCATTTATTTGAATAATTGTAACTAATTTATACATATGTACTACTAT
The DNA here is from genome assembly GCA_945859575.2 of Herminia tarsipennalis. Taxonomy (NCBI): domain Eukaryota; kingdom Metazoa; phylum Arthropoda; class Insecta; order Lepidoptera; family Erebidae; genus Herminia; species Herminia tarsipennalis. Next base: position 17,229,214 of record OX243849.2, on the reverse strand, counting down.
GGATCCTAAGTGCAAACAAGTTTTAAAAATTCATGAAATCTGATGGTTACTTATGGAAATTGGTTCTTAAGTGTATCTTTGAATAGAGATTTTGTATGATGAATATTTATATTAAGCTGCATTTTGAAAGTCCGGTAAGAGACTTTTAAGAGAGTCTGGTAAGAGATTAAAATTATAAGTTATAAGACAGTTTGCAATTAGAACAAATTGTAGCCAGGCCTAGTTTTCAAAAACAACAACAAAATTAAATGAAATAAAAATACAAGCACTGAAACAATGTCGACTAGCTGAAATAATTCATGTCAGGCATACTTGTTTCAACGTTGCGTGTATACAACGTAATATAATTTCCAAAGTTAACGATATATTAGTTCATTGACCTACATAAACTAAAACAGTGGATATAAACTCAATGTTTTTAAACAATAAATATAAATCTTCACTGAGTTTCGTTGCTTTGCGCAATAACGATGATGTCCGGAATGATGTAGGATCGGAAAGTTGCGACATTTTTACAAAACATTGCAAAAGAGTACAATATTTTAAAGTAATAAAGGATATTCTTCCAACAAGTCCGTGATTTAATTTAATTTCAGAGATACAAATGTATCATCAGCATACGATTCTTCTAAGATTTAAAAGGAAATACATTATTTTCTAAAATAAGTATCGTAAGATATATTTTTAGCATCACTACTAGTTTCTCTAAACATACTGACGGAAATATCTACTCCGGCATCTCATTCACAAATCATTTTAGTTACATTAACAAAAAATATAGAAATAGTAGTTGCATTTTTAAAACATTCGCTTCGTAAGTGATCGTTAAAATTATAACTATACGTGGTACACACGCTACGACCTTGCGAACTAGGAAAACGATTTTAGGTACAATAGAAATGCTAGACCAGCCTTGAGCGATACATTTGATATGTTCCGTTGACGGTTATAAAATTTTGGTGCATTTACGGCAATAAGTGTTAATGATAGGTAGTCATTATGATGATAACCTTCAAGTCTAGCCAATTGTTATTGCAGTTTTTACAGTAACATACAAATTACTTAGGTACGAGTTAATTATAGATATAGATGTGTTTACATAATGAGTCATAATATTAATCTTAATAACTTAGTAAGAAAGATACTAATAAAAGATATAACAGATTAATGTAATTGTAAATGATGTCGCACTTTATCTTTCTTGCGTTTGTGATAATAGGAACGCATCTAATGAAATGTGTTTATCTACAAAACATAAGGAGCTAATAAAAGGTAAACTAAAACATAAGAGAACCCTAAAACACAAAAGATCAAAACTTTGTGATACCGCAACAGAATACAAGGCACACGCTAAATCCATTTAGCAGAGTGTCAACACAAACACGAACTTCAAGATTAAGATATAATACAGATAAAAATAAACAAAGGCACTCACGATAAAGAAGCAAAAATAATCCATATGCAACAAACTTGAGCGGCGATAGCCGCTCGCATACTGTTTGTAAAACACTGAATATGAAGATAAGTATGCAATAATTATCAATTTATCATGAAGCAAATTTAATGTTATTGGTTTTGAAGCGGCAAATGTCGATGTGTGTAAAAATAGTGATGCTGGCACGTGTGATGAACCAATTTCGTTTGGTGCTGGTTGCCAAATGGCAGCATGAATGGTTCACACGGTCGTCGGATGAGTAGCGCCATGCATTGTGATGCTCCACAAAAGATTAGAAGGAAAATATGACAACATTTCTAAACAGGTCAGGGTTTAATGTATAAATAGAAATCCTATTTATGTTTGTACTTGTAGAACGCACTAAAGAGCGCTTTGAAATTATGGAATTATTTTTTATCGAAGTTGGTTATGGTATGCGTTTAGCAACTACGTTACTATAGAAAGGTGACAGACAGACAGTTAAATTAGCTATGAAACTTATAAACAAGACCCTTTTTTTGCTTTAGGTGGAAATATAATATTACCCCATATCACGGGAACGGGTCTCCCCAGTAATTGCCATAATCGCAACGCTTGGCGAGCGGGTTGGCGATCGCAGTAAGGCTTTAAAATACGCAGAGGACGCTGCTGCCCGTCCTCTGGTGTGACATCCCTTAGTCGCCTTAACGACACCCACGGGAAGAGATGGGGTGTTACTATTCTTAAGCCGGTACCATACGGCAACTGTTGGGTCTAATGGGTCGAATTGAAAAAATATTTTACTGTTGGATGGCCCATTTATTGAGGAAGGCTATAGGCTATATAACATCACGCTACAAGCAATAGGAGCAGAGCAGCAATGAAAAATATTGCAAAAACGTGGAAAAGAAGGAAATTGACGCAGACAGTTGCGCGAGTCAGCTGGTGAAGTTTAAAAGTGAACTCAGTATTTATAATCCGTCAAATTAAAGTGTACGGGTAACCGATAAGTCCGCCAAAATCAAATCTTACATTAATCAACCATCATTAACTAGTCGAGTCATTCCTACAATCTTAGTTCATTCACTTTTAATTGCATGTTTTTCATAACCTAGTCTATCATCATGTATACTTGCAATGAACATTTTATTTTTATCACTTGTAACATTATTAAGTTCAATTATGTTACTCAATTTATCCTCAATTGCAATTATGTGTTTGAATTTATTCATTGTGTTATCCTTGCCGTCCCCTACATTGCGTTAAGTGTCACCTTTTACAATTGATTGACAGTCCGTTGAATTGCGGAATTGGACTTTTGCATTGAACATCATGTAGGTAATACCTACAAGGGCAAAACACCTGGTTTTACCTTATGTGATCTTGTATTGTGACCTCTAAACTTAGCGTGTTTAGAGGTCTTAATTTGACCTTGAACAGTGTCGCTTAATTTTATATTTATCAAGCTATTACGCAGAATATTATGTTGATGACAATTGGAGCTAACCAGTTTTAGACTATCCTCTAATCGATTAATTTACTTTCACTCATTGAATACTTCATTGTAATTAATTAATTGATATTTAAATGAAAATCCATATCGTCACAAGAGATGCCTATAGTCAACAGGCACTTTTTCTTCCTTGGAAGACCTATATCTAACGCTCGTGAAATGTAGTTAATAGATAAGTTACAATGGTGAAATTTCAAGTGTAACATGGAGTAACTAAAAGATATAAGTCATAAAACAAAGATAAACAAAAAAATAAGGGAGAAACTAGTAATTGTAATAAATAAAACAAATAATGGCTGAACAGTATTAATGGACGTATAAAATGGCAGCGGGGAAAATGATTCAAATGATGCAATGAGTATTTATGTAATAAAGGTACAAGGTGAAGTGATCACGTTTTATTTTGAATTTCAAATGCAGCAGTTTGAGGTTACGCGTTTAACAACCAAGACAACTGCGACAGAATTATTGAGGTTTTAAACTATTTTAGAAGGTAATCACGCATACCTACAGCAGTATCTGACGGTAAAATGTGCATAGCCTATGGGGACGTAGCTGTCTCTCTCTTTTCCTGATTATTTATTTATTCCACATGGTGATGGGGGCAGTCCTCTTCGCATTCTTCCTCCACGTCGCCCTGTCTCTGATATCATCATTAGAAACATTGCATGCTTTTCTTTGCTGTCCGGGTGGTCTTGGGTCTTCCCCGAGGTCTTAGTCGGGGACAGACAATTCTAGTGACTATTCACAGCAATAAAAGTATGTCTACCTATCTCTTTTCCTTATTAGACGGGAGATTACACAAAATACATAGCTACGTGGGTGTTTATGTATGTGTTGGTCTGTTAATGCTCGTTGTAGGTGGCCTACCATCTATATATGTACTTTGTGAACTTTCGTCCCTAATCTAATACTAATATTATCTGAAGAGTTTGTTTGTTTGTATAAACGCTGATAATCTAAAGAACTACTAATTCGAATTAAAAAAATATTTTACTGTTGGATAGCCCATTTATCGAGGAACGCTATAGGCTATAAAACATCACACTACGACCAAAAGGAGCGGAGCAGCAATAAAAAATTTTGCAAAAACTGGGAAAATTGACACATACAAAGTTGCGTGGATCAGCTAGTTGGTTATAAGACTGTACCGACATAAACCATAAAGCCCATTGGTCGATTTTAAACAAGTTGGATCATATGTTAGCACTTTACTATCAAGTCATTAAAAAGACTTAATATTAGTCGGTTAGTAGAAATAGCTCGACTAAATATCGGTCTAGAAACATTGCTGATAGTAAAAGGGGAAACCCCCCTTTTATTGTAAGCACTTAGTTATGCCTAAGATATTTATCTAACGAACGTGACTGCGTATCAATCTGATATTAATTTAACGAATGTGATGTGGCTCAGGGAGTGTGGTATTGGGGTGGGGATGCCTTACCTTAAATCTAACTAATATTTTAAAGCTGAAGAGTTTGTTTGTTTGAACGCGATAATCACAGCGACTACTGGTTCGAATTGAAAAAATCTTTTACTATTGGATATCTCATTTGTCGAGGAACGCTCTATAACATCACGCTATGACCAATAGGAGGAGAGCAGTATTGAAAAATGTTGCAAAAACGGGGAAATTGACGCAGACGAACAGCTAGTTACTAATATAATAGGACAGAAATACGACACGACTGGAGAGAGATTGGGCGTAGGACCGACGCGACGGCTAAAAAACGCTCAGCAGGGCACGGATGTGTGTGTCATTTTTCGAAAACAGTCACCCATATATGGACCGACAGTAGTAACGTTACTTAACCTCGTACAGTACGATTAACGTAACTTGACCGGATTGAAGTTAGGTTTTTATAACTTTCGCGCATGTCATAGAGATGCGACCCTAAAATTACTAACGAAAACGATTAATTATGTTTAATCAATAAAAAATACTAACAACATTTTAATTCAAAAATATAAAAACACTATTTAAATGAGTTCATAAAAGTTTAAACTTAGAACAGTTACAGAAAATACTAAAGCAACTTTGAAAAACAATTTCTTTACGAAAAAAATCACAAAAAAACATGAGTTAGTTATACTAATTATGACAATGTGATGCGTAATCGCATCTCTAATTCTCTTGGTTTAGTTACCGCCCCGCCCCCCGCTTCTTGTCACTATTTACTTCCAAAAAATCATCTGCGCAACCACTTGTTACCTACTTCAGTCCGGCCAAGTTACGTTGATCGTACTGTAGATACGCTTTCGTCAAGTATGCGTCTCAAGAGCGCAATAACGACATTCTAGTACGGTGCGCAAGCGTTTTTCAAGAATACGAAAGGGGTTGTTTTAATCAAAGTTTTACTGCAATTGAACTGCAATTGCACTGCTTTAAATACTAATTGACCCGCTTTTCGGTCGCCACTGTGTCAGGGACCCTCTACCCGTCTAGCTATTTAAGGCCCTAATGTAGTTGCTTAACCATCCGATATCGCTTTATTTTTCTCACTGCCTATTGCCGCTTACTTCCATCAGGTTATTAATGTGTGCTTGTAACCTAAGATTATGTTTTGTCTTCAATGTCACAGTGTTACTCATGGCGAACCTTGATGTTGTTTACTATTTGACTCTTGACTAATTTATAAAGAAACATTAATAAATCTATACTAATACGAGTTGACTCGCGCAACTTCGTCTGCGTCAATTTCCCTGTTCTTGCAACATTTTTCATTGATGCTCTGCTCCTATTGGTCGTAGCGTGATGTCATATAGCCTATAGCCTTCCTCGATAAATGGGCTATCCAACACTAAAATAATGTTTTAATAAGACCCAGTAGTTCCCGAGATTATCGCGTTCAAACAAACAAACTCTACAACTTTATAATAATAGTATAGATTATAAAGCTGAAGCTGTTTGTTTGTTTGAACGCGATAATCTCAGTAACTACTGGTTCCAATTGAAAAACCACATCAAAATATTTTTTTTAATTTAGATGAACTAAACGCTTTAACAGACAGCTTGTAAATAAATATTTATACGTAAGTACAGATAAAACCTATGAAGTCGAATTGCCTTTTAACGATATCTGAAATACATTTAGTATTGATTGTATTCAAATTTGGACAAACATTGGACTGATAAGTTAAAACTAATACCCTTTAATATGGTCATTAAAATAAGCTGCCTAAAGTGCTTTTTATCGTGTTCTTCGTTCTAGGATTATGCATAATTATGTAAATGTTGTGTTATTCAGGCAAACTTGGCAAGAAAACTAAATACATGTTTTCATAATATCTACGACTGCCTCGGCAGTGACTGACAGTGCGTATGACAGGACGTGGTACACAGTGGACAGGTATGACAAAGGTTGCGCATTCGATTCCTATAAATTTACAGCCGTGTTCACGCCTAATTAAGTGGACCTTATTCATGATTTTTTTTTAAGACGACTCCCGCTTTAGTGTATAAGCCCTGTGTCACGGGAGACTTTATAAACATAAAAGTCACGGACACAAAGTACACCCAGACTCGGAACAACAATTTGTGGATCACACATCGAACCCACGACCTCTTGCGTAGCAGTCGGACACACTCCTACGGCGCCACAAAGATCGCATAAACCCTGGAGAATGATGATACTTTTTTATCGACATTACCAATACACACATGAAGCCGCGAGTAAAAGCTTGTTTGTTTGGTTGAGCGCGTAAATCTCAGGAACTACTGGTTCGAATTGTTTTTTTTTTAAATTTTAGTGTTGGATAGCCCTTTAATCAAGGAAGACTATAGGCTACATAACATTACGCTACGACCAATAAGAGCTAAGCACCATTGAAAAATGTTGCAAAAAAAAAAACGGGGAAAACTGACGCAGACGAAGTTGCGCGAGTCAGCTAGTGTAGTCAGCAGATGGTGTTATAAATAAACATGCTATTTATAGCACATAATTTTTAACAATTTCATTGAAACTTTAAATGTTTATTGACATTATATTCTATGCCATATCTAATCTAAGATTACCGATGCTCACATAATATAATCTAAAGAAAATACAGCACATTGGTTCTAACAGCTGATTATTGCCGAGTGCATTATCACCGGTAATACTACTTTTGATATGACAGATAAGGAAAGCAATATTATGAACAGTTTGCTAGTAATATGTCACAGAATAAACATGCACCCACGCTCAATAATATCTGTAATCCCATTGACTCTTCCATTATTTTATTCATCCACGAATATTCAAATTTGGAACCATAAAAGCTAGCAAATAAGTAAGTTCGAATTTCGAAAACGCTTACTAAATATTATTAGCATAACTTTGTAGTCGTTATTCTAATATAAGCTGATATAGCGTGCTTTTTTGTTGTGCCGCTACTTGTGCCTACTACTTTACATTACCTCGCATGATGTTTATTTGAGTCGATTTATGGGATGTTTTAGTTTACAAAACGTATCTTAATTCGACCAGCCAGTTAATTTTCCACTTAAAATATTGCCGTTTAATTAATATTATATATATGTTTTGTATTAAAAATGTTATCAAGCACTTAATGCTCTTTTCCGAAGATAAATATGTATAAAAACTTATTTGATAGACTTAACCTTGACGAAATGTAAACAAAACAAAAATAAAGTATGACTCTACTTGCAAGTGTATGAATTAATGTTTTATTTTCATACATATTGTTTTAAAAACTGTGCGATATGGTGTTGTAATAACGCATTACTTTCGAACCGGTTGCAATAATATTTTTCTCTTTTACATTACTCATGAAATATCGGTTAAGGTCGTTGATAATAATTGTTATTTCACGAAGTCATTATTTAATACGATAGAAGGAATTGTCGTAAATTTGTAATAATCCGCAGCTGTACGAATAAAGATAAAAACTAAACCGCAGTTGTAAAACCAAAGATAAAAACCGCTAAGAAAATTTTCTAAACGAAATCAATAAAAACAAAAAGAAAAAAAAATTCGAATATCGAACCGATGTACACACACAATCACACACGTATCACAAAATCACAAACACTTGCACAATAGAACATGCACTCGGAAATTGTAATTCGAAATCCAAATTCGTAATCAAAATTATTCGTTCGGCCGAATCAGTGTCGCGCGGCGTGCGTCGTACGCCAGTCGTCGTTCGCGCGCTACTAAAAAACGGACGCGAACAGTCATCGTATCAAATTGTTGCTATCACGAGTAGGTATTTGTTGCATCGTTCCGAATGACGGCACACGTACGAACGCTCTATAATTTTGCTAAGGTTTCATCCGATCAAGGAATTTGCCGACAGTTTAATCCAATCAAAAGACAGCTTGTAATTTTTAAGTTTACGGTAAAATGGAAGGAAAAACATGTAGAGTTAAAGTATTAGAAATTAGTCATGTATGACGCCTAGAGAACCAACGTTTTTATTTTAAAAGAAGTATTACCTAGCAATAAAGAACATTTGAGTTTTGACTCTACCTAATGTGGCTACAGAAGGAAATAAAGAACTGTATCAAAATATCTAAGCAGCATGGTTATTACTGTCTGCCATCAAGCTATGAGCAAGTCAACAATATAGAAAACCACGAATAGGTTTTAAAAAGGTTCCTAATTCGCCATTTCACAAACCACTAAGAAGTCTACAGCCATTTAGGTATTCTCTTATCGCATTTACGGCAAGCAATTTGTTTTGAGACGTTATCGGCCGAACTAATACGACCTTGGCATTTATAGTGTTGACCTCAATGCCCTACCCTTTAATTATTAAAGCTGCAGGCCTAGAACTGATGAACTTCAAAAGCTTAATCACTTAGTTTCGTAATCGTATTAATAATTATCTATAGCCGACAGAATAGATTCAAATTTTTTTTTTTTTTAATTAAGAATTTCGATTTCGAATTACGAATTTAAATTTCGAATTATGAATTTTGAAATTTGACGAATTTACGAATTTAGGTTTTGTATTGAAGAGTTAGTGGAGTTGTATATTGTTACGACTCGAGCATTTTCTATAAATATTCTTATTTTATGAAGACATTAATGACAACTTATAGACCTTGACACTAGCAATGTCATGTCTTTGATTACATCATCGTAGCCATAACGATTATGAATTCAGTACGCAACTCGTTCAATATGTGGAGTGAATGTGAACATTTATATTAGTTAATACAGCTTTAGACCACATGGGCTAGGTAAAGGACATTAAATGACGCACGAGTTTTGAATCGCGTGCTTCGTGGATATCTTTACATATTAAATTGTTTCTACTTTTTCCAGCCTATTTTCGAACTTGATTTTCTAGATTTTTCATGTTACAACAATTACGCTTGCTTATCAAATCTCGAATTCGCCTTTTTAGATTTCTTTGTTAAAGTCACGTACCTAATTGCGCACGGAAACTTTCTTTTTATGATTCATCGAAAGTATTGTGCTTACGTCGAATAAACAGTCGTTTTAGTGATAAATTATGGCTTAAACGGCTATTACACAACCCTAAATCAGGGCCTTAAATCGAGGTGGTCTTGAAAATTTGTTAAAGAATTAGGGCCCTAACTCTTATTACTTTCTTTTTAAGGCTCCCTTATTTTTTTAAAGGTAACTAGCAATGCGGGGTTCGGCCCCGCATTACTAGCAATCTTGTTAACCCCTACAGCTAAGCTCAAAGGCTTTTGTTAGGAGTGGGTTCACGTCGATAGTATAATGGATAGGATCCGAACCCGCGACCTCACGATTGCAAGTCCGATGCCTTAGCCATTACGCTACCGCCGCTTTTGGTCCCTGATTTAGTATAGTGTAATAAGTGCATTAACAATGAGCAGATTGACTTTTCACTTCCCGTACAATAAATGGAGGATTTAAATAATTAGGATACCGGAGTAATACATTGCAGTATATAATTTGTTTATTCCAATATCCCGATTCCCAAGAGCTATATTAAAGAACTAGCTGTCCCGCGCAACTTCGTATGCGTAAATTTTCCCCGTTTTTGCACATTTTTCATTGCTGCTCCGCCCCTATTGGTTGTAGCGTGATGTTAGATAGCCTATAGCCTTCCTCGATAAATGGACTATTTAACAGTGAAAGAATTTTTCAATTCGGATCAGTAGTTCCTGAGATTACCGCGTTCAAACAAATAAATAAACAAAGCTTTATAATATTAGTATACCTAGATGAACAATCTACGGACATTTTGAATTGAAATATTAAGCGTTAAAAAGATCAGTCCGCTATTTCACTTCACGTTACACGTGGGTGATATTACTAATAATGCGTCCTTTATAACGGTATTTATTATTGCGCTCTGTACACTAAGCTTTAGGTAGACGGTATTAAACTAAGTAGGAGTGGGCGTTGTGTACCGGTTAGGGGAGCACTTTAAGAAGAATATATGAGATACTGTTTGTCATAGTTATGTCCATTAATATCGGCTATGTTAAATGTCAGCTGTTTATATATCGGATAGGTAGAATTAATGGTGATAAGGAAAATCTAGCAAAAATAGGTCTGTTAAAACCTAAGAAATTAAGAAAATAAACTATAAAACATGACGTAAAGTTTTTAATTACTAGAATTTAAACAAAATTTAGGAAATTTAATTTATTTTAATACCAAAATATGTTGGAGCATAAATGTAATTTAGTTTTTAAAAAAATCAGTTTAGTTTTAAAACATATTTATTGCAAATGAACACAAATTGTTGCTAGTTTCCCAAACTGCACTACGTGGCCCCCACAACATTAATCGACGCATCCTACTAATCCACTAACAAACATGATAAATATGCTTTTACTTTAAGAGGCCGATTACTACTCTTATTTAACGATAGTGAAGCAAAGTTCCATGAAATTTTATCACCACTTTAACATTAAACATCTCTCGGTTACAATCTCTAGTACAAATATTACGATAGCTTTGTATAGTAATCGTATAGTTAAGACAACGCTCCGTGTGCGTAGGTATTATGAATGAAACGCGGCTTCACCTGCATTAACTTCAATTTATATAACCTATGCTCTTTTCTGAGTAACGTTGTCACCTATATGGCTACGGACTCGCAAAAGGCCACGGGTTCGAATCCTACCTATTATACTACCGACGTGAACTCACTCCAAACACAAGCCTTTGAGCTTAGGGTTAATATGATTGCTAGTAATGTGGCACCTAATCCCACATTGCTGGTTATCTTTAAAAAAATGTATGAAAGAAATAACCGTCTGGACCCCTGCCTGAAACTCGAACCGGTTCAGGCAGGGGTACCAACTATAGCAAACTAACGACAGCATCCTACTAATATTATGAGCCCAAAATTTTGTGAGGATGAATAAATGTTTGTTATTCCTTTACGGAAAAAGTAATGGACAGATTTTGAAAAAAATGTATAATGTTAGTACATCAGAAAAGCTCATCTTAAATTCTAAAACTTAGCGCCACGTTGTTTGTGCTCAAACTCATCGAGAATAGGTGATAAGAAAATTACTTTTTTAATCAAGCTTTTAGATTTTTTATGTAAAAAATTGGGAAAGTTGGTATACTATAAAACTTAATGTGATCTAAGTCTCTAGTTTTCAAGGTATATTGCGCTAACTATACAACAACTTTATGGAAGTACAGTAAGATTGCTGCTAGAGCAACAGAACTAGCAAAATGATTGCTCACCGGCCATGAGCCGTGAGCGAATCACTGTTAGTACTTTTTGCGCATTTCCATTCGCCTGAGTAAGGGTTGACGTCATTGCAAAATATACCTATTTAACTGGTGTTTTGCCTGTTTAGTAATATTTTGTATAACAAATTCTAAGAGCCGGAAATATCTTAAAACATGTTCTTTAAAGAGGTTAAGATCTTAATTTTATTTTAAAGTTATTAAAATTTATTGGCATGCTATTGTCAATAGTTAAATAGGCTTGAAATTACATTATTATACTTCAACACTTGTTTATGTATACCCTATTTACTGCGAATAAAGTTTATTTGTATATGTAAGATACAGTACTTATCTACATTGAGACTCGGGACCAATATTGGTTAAGCTCACAAAATCCCGTGTGGGATTCGAGCCCACAACCACTAGCGCATCCAGTCGAAATTAGCCAACCTGGGGGCTTAGACAAATGACACACGCTTCTCTGTCCACACACGCTAACGCGAAAAAATGTATGCATTTGACATAAGGTTGACAAAACGTCACGCTACTGTTGCTGAATTTGTAAACAAAAACCAACAGTAGCGTGTGCGGAAAAAGAAGTGTGTGGCATTTGTCTAAGCCCCCTGGGCAGCCATACTGGAGATAATCTACTTTCCATAATAATCGATAAATGGGTTAAATTTACGTATTTAAAGCAGTGCAGTTGCAGATCAGTTGCAGTTAAGTTTCGATTAAAACGGTCATTTTCGTATTCTTGTAACTTTGGGAGCGATCTCAAAAACACATACTCACCGTACTAGAATGTCGTTATTGCGCTCTCGTGACGCATACTTGACGCAAGCGTATTTGAGATCGATCCCAAAGTTACAAGAATACAAAAATGGCCGTTTTAATCGAAACTTAACTGCAACTGCACTGCAGTTGAATACGTGAATTGACCGCCAGAGAGCATTTTATGATATTGCAGCTGTTTGTGAATAATGTTACTACTAATATAGTATTAATGTATTTCCGTCTATAACAAGCTTCCGCAGGCCTTGCTTTAGTATTATTTGTTAATAATGGGAAGGAAGAATAATTTTAATTGTTATTTCCATCAGTGTTTTCCTAGTTGTTTTGCGGTAGCCTAATTATATATCATCGGCAGAAGTCTCGAATTACAATATGTTCATAATCACTAATCAATTTTAATGACAATGTATGTATGCTCCATAAATGAAATAGAACTGCTAAATAACAGTAATCGTTATAAATAGCACGCTATTTATAGCAGGTAAGTGTACCTGTTTATTGATATCATTTCCCGAGTACGTACGTGTCAGAACGTTATTAGCATTATGACATAAACGATAGCTTGTAGGGGTAAATTAAATAATTAGCATTTATTTCGCATATTGATATGGTGCTATGAATATCTAAATATATAACGTAGATGAACTGGCCCTAAACGATAGCCTGAAGGGGTATGTATAGCGAAATAAGCGTTATCTCGCGTAATGCTGTTTTTAAATGTTAATAGCAGAAAAAATAAGTGACTTAAAATAACAATTAAGCTGTCGATGCAAACACTTCGGACCCACTATATCACCGGTCATATCTCTGGTGTTGCGCCGGGTTTCAACCATACCACCACACTATCGAGTAGTAGTGTTGTAGGGTATGGTACCTATCTATCTACGAATGTTACTAGCAAAGTGGGTTCCTAAAAACGAATGAACCAAATTGGTAATGACGATTTTGTAACTAATGTATAAATAAATTACAATAAGTCACACAGGGGACAAATTGCCAACCTATACTAATATTACAAAGCTGAAGAGTTTGTTTGAACGCGGTAATCTCAGGAACTACTGATCCGAATTTAAAAATTCGTTTACTGTTAGATAGCCCATTTATAGAGGAAGGCTATAGGATATATAACAACACGCTACAACCAATAGGAGCGGAGCAGCAATGAGAAATGTTGCAAAAACGGGAAAAATGTACGCACAGGAAGTTGTGCGGGAAAGCTAGTTTATGTATATAAGTATATTTTATAAAATAACAGTAATTATTGGTAAAGACTTAAATGTTTTGTTCGTGAAAGGATAATTTCATTTAATAAATATATCTCAATCAATGATATTCGCAACGCATCATTGGTCACCACACTACTACTTGATAGTGTGGTGATATGGTGGGTCCGTTATGGATGGATGCAAAATTGTCTGTGCCGTTTTAATTTGCATAATGGAGCGATTTCAATATATTTTGTATAAAAAATAATACGTCATAAGTCATTACTTGATGACCGTGAGATTATTGTGTCACCATAATCAATGTCATTATAATGACGTCATTATCACGTCATCATAATATTTGGGCAATGATGAAGTTTTTTTAAAGCAAGACGAAAAACAAGCTGAATTCACTAAATCATTTTAACTAGACATTGATGACTACAGTTAACAAAAAAAACTGGCTGTAACCTAAAGTTTGTAAACATTATAAAAAATGTATAAAAAACGACTGTTTTATGAGTTTACATCACGCTATGACGTCGCATGACGTTCTTTTGTCATTTTTATAGCAAGGGTTGTAAGTAATATAAACTACTAGCTGTCCCGCGCAACTTCGTCTGCGTAAATTTTCCTATTTTTTTTATTTATAATCCTATGTTACTTCTAATACCTCCAAGAATATGTGTACAAAGTTTCATGATGATCGGTTGAGTAGTTTTCGCGTAAAAGCGTAACAAACAAACTTACATTCACATTTATATACTTACTAGCTGTGCCCCGCGGTGTTACCCGCGTTATATTATATTATATAGCCTATATGTTAATCCAGGGTGTCAGCTAACTCCATACCAATTTTTTTATTAAAATCGCTCCAGCCGTTTAGACGTGAAGAAGTAACAAACATACACACTCAGATACTCATAAACTTTCACCTTTATAATATTAGTGTGATGAGTAGGGATTATGAAGTATGTTCAAGGTATTTAGGATATGATACTTCGAAGGGTGTGGCTTACGCACGAGACGCGAAGAACTAAAAATTATGAGCTCTATGAGAACAGTCGTGTTTGAGAGAAAGGGATGCTGAAGGCGGAGACAAAATAGATTACAAATTTGCAATCACCATCCGTATGCCGTACGTAATAGGTACTATTGTAATAGTTTAGTTTTGTTTCTTGCCCGATATTTACTTTCTTCTAAAAAAAACAATCTAGCCATTTTAACGGCTAATTTCTGCCAGTGTCAAGTATTTATTGTACACTTTGACTGCCTCTGTGGCGCGGTGGGAGTGTATCCGACTGCTATGCAAGAGGTCGTGGGTTCGATTCCCACACGGGACACCACTTTGTGTGATCCACAAATTGTTGTTCCGAGTCTGGGTGTACGTTGTGTCCGTGACTTGTATGTTTGTAAAATCCCCGCGACACAGGGCTTGTACCCTACTGCGGGAGTAGTATTAAAAAAAAAAATATGTAGTTGTACAAAGTCTCGTTTTTATCCAATTATCATGTATTGAATTATTTTTTCACAAGTTATTGTCGTGAAACTCGGAGCTGTAGGAATAATGACAGGTCAGTTTGCCGCCATTTTTACAACTCATATGCATTTTGATTGGTGCATATAATAATTCATTCAATTCATCTTATTTCCTGTTTGACTTAACAAAAATGTCATCACGCTATTTTATTAGCGTTTATCGTCTTTATTGACAGTTACAAACTAATTGCTTCCTTAAGAAATAAATAAATAGAAGGTAAATAGATACTCTCATTCTACGTGAAAGTTTGTAATACGGGTTTGGCAGATTCCCTATGTTTTTGTATATATAACGAGTCTTAGAGTGAAGATCGCGACTTGGTAAATGTAAGATAGGACAGACCCCAGCCAGGTGAACAGACGATCTAAAGAAGGTCGCTGGGATGAAGCTGGATGCGGAAGACAGAGGACCTGTAGGCCTAATCTCTTTCTCTAAAACGAAATTCATTAATTTTCTTTTTCTTAAGTTTATAGGGACTATTCTAATTAACCCATACTAGTCCATACTAATATTATAAATTTGAAAGTAACTCTGTCTGTTTGGTACGCTTTCACGCTCAAACAGCTAAACCGATTTAGATGAAATTTGGTATGGAGATAGTTTCAGTCCCGGGCAAGGACGAGAAGGAAGGAGAAGAAGGAAGGAGAGGCCTATGTGCAGCAGTGGACCGATACACACTGATGTCAAGTCAAGATAAAACGTAAAGACTTATATATGAAAAATATTAACTATTTTACAAATTGCCAATATTTATCAACGTATCTTATATAAAGATAGAATAGTCATTATAATAAATTCTCAGAATAAAATAGAGAGCACGTCCCCATCTTTAAAAAACTTTTAAACCCAAAGATCGTAGACACCTATGTATTAGCGTTGTTTATTTTTTGTTGGCAACACAATGCGGGGTCAACGAACCTTGCAGTTCGCTGGTTTTGTAGCAAAACAAGGCATTTTTTTTACATTTTGTTCTGAACTTAGTTATCTACCAAATTCTGTTAAACACGAAACTTTTAACACATTTACGGAAACTTTAAATTAGTTTATCGAGCTTTGGTTACGCTTTTGTATGGCTGTAATAGATTTATAATAAATATAAAGTTGTAATGCCTACTTAGCTGTGAGAGTTTTCCTTGTACTACTACACTGGTTTTTTCTATATATCCAAAAACAATAATTTAGCTGGCGGGGGGGGGGGGGGGCACTTGTCTCTAACAATAACATTTTTTTTACTTTAGGCTTAATATTTCACGAACGGATCCATAAATCAAAAAATGATATTAACAACCCCTAAATATTTTTAAAAGACCTATCTAACGACACCACACACGATCGGGTTGCTGTGAAAAAAAATCACACCTTTACTAGTACCGAAGCCTCTCCGAGATCTCCAATTTGCCTCTCAATATGTTATGATTGGCAATCGTCGCGCCTTCTAACACTCGCCCAAAGAACTTGTACGGCTTTGTGAGTTATGTTGCAGAAACTATTTAAACTCAGATTTCTGATGATGATGGGCCAGAAGAGCCTACAGAGCCTACAGAACCAGTATCTACAATAGCTTTCTTGACTTGTTCTATGGTGCATACATATCTAGCGAATGCGCCGCAAACGCTCGGGTCACGCTGTAACTTTTTGAATGCCTCTTGTATGCGAGAGGCCTACAGATTTTTAAAATATGTACCAGGAATCCGCAGACATTCAAGAATATTTTTTACGTTTTCTTAAAGCGCCATTTTAGATATGCAAATGCATATCACCCAGACATGTTATAATATAGTAGTGTAATAGGCGACTTCAAATTCCGAAATGTCAGTAGGCCCACTCTCTTTGTTTAAAATGAAATTCATGAATTTTCGTTTACTTAAATAAGTTTACAGGGACTATTATACTTAATTTTCGGATAAGCTCAAGAAGATCGAACCCATGGACGATTTTCTGGAACGAGTGGATTAATAATAATAATAATAATAATCATTTATTCACATAGGAAGCAAAATACTACACTTGTGAAAAGTCGATTCTACATTTACTGGTAATGCCTGTTCGCAAACAATAGGTAAAGCCCGAGAAAAGAACAGGCAATAAAAACTTGATTAAATAGATGTTCCTGGCTCTGTATATTACCAAGAGGCCTACAGAAAAGGGTCTTACAAAAGGCACACAAAAAGTTACAGTGGCAGCGAGCGTATGGCATATGTTCTGTCTGTGACATAGACATGTTTACTTGGAAAGATCATTACTATTGTTCAACGAAACAGATTAATGTGGCAGCTTTTCAAGGTATAACCTTGCATATTTGTATGCAAACGTAATTCAGTGACATCTAGTTTTGGATCCAGAGGCGTGGGCGGATAAAGGATATTATTCTGGGGGAGGGCAGCATGAGAAGCAAATGTCAGGGCCAGATCTGACGTTTACGAGGGGGGGGGGGGGCATTAACTTTCGCCCAACACAGGTGAAGTGTTGGGCGAAAGCACGCACGAATCTGAGGCCACACAAGAGGTAGGTAAATGAGCAAAGTTATTCAATACGATATAAGAAATCATATTTGAGGGGAAGTAAGCAATAAGGATTTTATGCCCCCCTCTGTCTTAAAATGTCTTTTTACATGTTCTTTAAAACACCAAAATCTTAGGTTATTGGGGTTAAGAAAAGCTACAACTTAAAAAAATGCACCGTTTAAAAATCCGCGAATGCGCTAAAAAATTTGCAATTTATTTGCTAATATCATTGTACATTTATGTGTTCTATTCCTGCGAATGTTACTGACCGCCTTTACATAAAGTATACAACAACTAATGATGCATCCCATATTTGTAACTGCAATGCGATAAGACGATTATCTACGAGTAGTATGAAATCATCAAATAAACAACTTCAAGCCAGGTCCATATAAATGTGTCCTTTATGCCCACGCTTTGGACTTATAAGGCGAATCGTGGGCCGGCAATAAACGATAGTTTGCTTAATTGTAGAAACAATTTGAGCATTTTATTTTTGATAATAGTTTTTGTGGTTACTAATTGGAATGGGTGTTTTGGCGGAAGTCCACTATGCTTTATTTATATATGTGTTTATCATATGTCAAATTTTAAACTCTTTTTAATCCCCTTAGGGATGGAATTTATAAAAATCAGGTAGATTTCGATATCGTACCTATTCAATGAATTAGTGAGTGACCTTTTACTTTTGTATAGGTATTTAAATACAATTTAATAAGGCAACGTAAAGGGGCGTCTAAACGGGCCATTTATTACGGCAATTTGTGGCGGCACTATTGGCAACTAATTCATCATCATCATCATCATATCAACCCATATGATGGCCCACTGCTGGGCACGGGTCTCCCCAGTAGATCCTGGGGGTAATTGCCATAATCGCCACGCTTGGCGAGCGGGTTGGCGATCGCAGTAAGGCTTTAAGTACGCAGAGGACGCTGCTGCCCGTCCTCCGGAGTGAAATCCCTTAGTCGCCTTGACGACACCCACGGGAAGAGATGGGCAACTAATTGCTCGGCCAATAATGGCAATATGTCTACAATTGTATGGCGCATGATCCAGTCTCCTAAACGGGCTACACAACCCGGCAACAATAAAATAGAGGGCGACTGAAACAACAACAAAATTGTCCGGGCAACATTGCGGAAAATCGATCGCTCAGTGATCGTCTGGCAACCATCATATCGATATTAGAGAGTACTGCCAAGTTGCCGGCCACAGCATTGCCGCCACAAATTGCCGTAAAAAATGGCCCGTTTAGACGCCCCTTAAAACCTACCGTTTGGATTGTTGCTGAACTACGAAAGTAAGAAAGAAATGGCTATTTTTCCGCGTAAACCTGGACGCCTACTCTAATTCAATGAAAACGAAGCTTTGATCAAAAATAAGGTGGTAATATACAGAACCAGAAACATTTATTTAATCAACTCGTTCCAGAAAATCGTCCATGGGTTCGATCTTCCTGTGTTTATCCGATAATTAAGTATAATAGTCCCTGTAAACTTATTTAAATAAACGATAATTCATGAATTTCATTTTAAACATAGAGAGTAGGCCTACTGACATTTCGGAATTTAAATGTGTCTGTATGTTACACTACTAGCAATGACTATTTTATTTTGTAACATGTCTGGGTGATATGCATATGCATATCTAAAATGGCTCTTTAGGAAAACGTAAAAAATATTCTTGAATGGCTGCGGGTTCCTGGTACATATTTTAAAAATCGTTACATAAAAAGTCACATTCAATATTTAAATATGGCGACCTTGAATGAGGTCCGAGTGATGACCTAATGGTGACATCACCACGCATAAGTGAATTAGGTAAACTATCGTAATGGTTGGTTCACACGGAGCTAGCGCAATGATGACAATATTTATATTTATCGAAGGTATAAAAATATAGCCGGGACAAGACAATGTTCAGTGTAGAAGAGGCCTATGTCCAGCAGTGGACTAAGACCGGCTGATGATGATGAAGACAAGACTATAAAGTTTATTTCAGTAGTTTTGCGTGAAAGAGCAACAATCATCCATCGATCCATCCACACAAACTGGTGGATGGTGGAAAATATTTTAAAATGTTGATAATTTTGATTAGGTTTATGTAAGTAGGTAGATACCTGATTATGTTTGAAAGATTAAGAATTCAAAGAACTTTCTAATTCCGTCTAATATTTAAACTGAGGATTATTTCACTGTTTATAAATTTATAAATTAATCCTACAGCCATATTTATTTTTGCTATAAATATGGCTGTAGGATTAATTTTACTACATAAGCAGGGAGTTTAATATTTCAAAGACTTATAGGAAATTACAAATTCTTTACAAAAGTGCAATTTAGTATCGTCCAAGTAATGACATTGACGTTCATGTCACTAAAATGCAACGTCTAATAGATCTGTCAGCAAATAATGTTTCTCTTTTTCCTTGTGAACACGCCATTAGGTAAAAACTCAGTGATATCAAAGGAACGTTTTCCATCTACACGACACGGATACGCGAACACAATGTTCGTTATGTGTCAAAAGGCGCCGGCGCTCGGCTATTGTGCTAGATGAATGTAGAATAAAATAAATATCGATTCAGTTACTTTATCAACACTAGTGCGAGAGTCGTCTTCTAAAGTGACTTCTATGTAATCGATTACGTAGAGGCCTGTAGGTCTAGTGTTTAGTGACCGTAACTGTTAAGCCCGAAGTCGCGGCTTCGGTTCTCACTCGGGATCTAAATTGTTTTACCAAAGAAAAAAGAGGACAAAGGAAGAGGAGCTTTTTGAAAATACATTTTTTTTCCCTAGCATCTCTAGTAGCGGTATATGGCCGTTAGATGGCGCTGTATGTAGATATGTTATAATAACGTGATTGTCCAATCTAGTTTTATGACTTCTAATATAATTAACGATGTCGATTAAAAGACGCGACATCCTGCTAAGAAATAACATCTTAAGGACAACTTGTTTTATTTGGTCAAAATATTCAACAAATAAACATAAGCACATTTCGATGAAGGACAAAACCATAAATATACCTACAGTACATAAATTATTTGCTTTATTCCTTGCTATAGCAATTTAACCCCTATTTTAACCCTTTTGAGAGTGAAATTTCCGAAAAGATGTTTATAAATTAGGTACCTACATACTCGTATTTGTCTGTGAATACATTAGGGGAAGCCTGAAAGTAGCAACCTTAGCCGACCCGAAGCAAGACTGAGATGGTACGGCCACGTGATGTCAGCCCTGACAATTAAGTTATGAAAAAATGCCTATCCTGCGCAACATGAAAAAACAAAGCACCCGTGCCCTCCCCCCATCCCCTCTATTTCCGTCTATTTAAGTAGACATTGTAGAAAGCAAGACTTTAGCCTATTAAATCATCACATAGTCTGGATTAGGAAACCAGACGGCAATAAAAATAACATAAATAGCTGGTACAAATAAATCAATTGGCAACTTGTTTGACTGGCTTTAGATAATACACATTTTTGTCAACAGACCAACTACAACTAGTCTAAACATGTTTTATTAACTTAAGACTTGAAAGAAGACTTCTATTAATGCTTATTGTATTTTTTTGTCAAAATGACAAAACAGAAAAAATTGTTTAAATGTCACGAATGTTTTGAAGATAATGAAAATGGTGAATGGCGTTGTACAAAATGGCGGCAAACTAACTAAAACGAAGTGTTTTAATTGCAAGAATATAGATAG
The DNA here is from genome assembly GCA_945859575.2 of Herminia tarsipennalis. Taxonomy (NCBI): domain Eukaryota; kingdom Metazoa; phylum Arthropoda; class Insecta; order Lepidoptera; family Erebidae; genus Herminia; species Herminia tarsipennalis. The sequence continues at coordinate 17,207,891 of OX243849.2, read as the reverse complement.
ATGGATTAATGATAAAAAAATCTATTTAACACCAAATTAAATAATCGGGACTTAATCGTTGGTAGGTTGAAAATTAAAAGCTAGTTTTATTTACTAATTAGTATTTTGGATATTGTTTATCTAGGAAACGAGCATATTCTTAGAATTGTCAAGTTTAGGTACTTTAAACATATAAATAAATATTAGTTAGTTCCTAATCTATTTAAATTTTATATATAATTTAATTTTATATACCTAGGTGTAACAACATGTTATTCAACATGCAATATGACTAATTAACTAAATAACAGAGGTTGTATTAATTCCACTAAAGACCTCATTCATTTAGCATTCAATTGGTTTAAACACTCATCGTCTACTGCAAATTCTATAAACATAATACATAAATAAATATATGTTGTAATTTCAAGGCTATAAATAAATTCTTAATATAAAGTCAAACGTCATTTATGTACTTATTTCTTGTCTATAAAAAATGTGATTGATTGAAATTGACGGTATACACATTGTGATGATCTAAGTAATGTGTAGGCACTTTATTAAACGAGTATTATTTTAATATTATAAACGAACGATTTGTCTTGTTTATTCTTCATCAAAATAAATGTATATTTCTCCAAATTTGTGGTGTCTTTCTACCGTTAAGAGTTGCACTTTGAGTAAGAGATAAATCTCAATTCTACTCTTCCTGTATTGACCGATAGGAAGAGATGGTGATAAGCAAACTTACCCCTTATTCCTAATACATTAGTAGAGGTTTCAAACACATTTTAATTAGCGAATGTTTTGTCTTTGTTTTTCAATCGAATAGAAGAAAAAACATCGGCTAGTTAAATGTGTGCCTCTACTAATTTATTATGGATAAGAGGGTCAATGTTGAACACTTGGACCCATATCATTTAAAAAAAAAAAAGAATCAAACATTCTACATTTAAAATAGTACTAAACCTACTATAAAAACTACCACTTACCAAAGTAACGATGTCTCCTGGGTTAGCGGCGGCGATCCTTCTCAGCCTTTCATATAACATATCCATCAGCCTTTGGTATTTCGCATTGAGCTCGTCAAGTTCCCGAGCCACTCCTTCGGAGCCGACCGGCACTCGCTCAGGATCTACTGCTATCCCTCTTGCACGGAACCTCTCAGCCAACTCCATATCAGCTTGTCTTCGAAGATGTCGCATGTCCAATGATGGATGTACCTCTTCGCATAACCATTCAGCGTAGCGCTGACATCTCGACGAGTATATCTATGTAGGGGTTAGGTTCAAGCGGGTTATGTCTGTTAGCTTAAGATAGACTGTTTTTTTTTTCATAAAAAATATAGAAAAAACAATCTATATGTTAAAATGAAGCTTCGTATTAGATTAAATAATTTAACCTTTCATAGTTCTGGCACACTTTTGACATTTGAAAAAATGTGTTTATTCATACCATCGATCTTTCATAATTCATCTATCATTGAAGACCTCATATTAGGCAAAACAAAAATTATACATATATTGCAAAATTTATGTAAAATTAAAAAGTAAAATTAAAACTATATACATCTAATATTTGATCTTCTTTCTCCCAAATAGATAAGATTTTATTCTCTGGCAACACTGAAGTCCAGCTTCACACAGCGGGAATGAAAACATGCTGGAAGAGCCTGTTCAGTATACAGGTTTAAGCGTGCAACACCGAATGTGCAACACAGTACCCATTTCGTGCACAATTAAGCAAAAGAACGTGTCTCTCGAAAATAGTTTTATTTTAGAAATAATTTTGAAAAAAATCTGGCAACATTGACACACCCATAATGCATGCAAAGCTCACATTGAGAACAAAATATTCTATTTACAAAAACTGAATTTAAAATTTAAATTACTGGCCAATTTTGTTTATTTATATTACGTTATGTTGGAAAACAATATTTTAATTTGACATAATAAATAATGTATGAACTACACCGAAAAAGATGAATAGATGAAGATAATGTAAATATAACCGCTATAATAATTATAGACAATAAAGTGGATTTTTAAAATTACCCATGTGTATAGTGTATTTTTATTTGAAGAATTAATTATAAATTTAATACGTTTAAGAGTTAAAATAGACAGCCATGTCTGTACAAAATGTTTTTCGCTACTACATTTTTTTACAAATTGATTAGCTTATAGTATAATTGATGACCACCTCTTTGGCGCGGTGGGAGTGTATCCGACTGCTACGCAAGAGGTCGTGGGTTCGATTCCCACACGGGACACCACTTTGTATGATCCACAAATTGTTGTTCCGAGTCTGGGCGTATTTTGTGTCCGTGACTCGTATGTTTGTAAAGTCCCCCTTAACACAGGGCTTGTAACCTAATGCGGGGGGCGTCTTTAAATAAAATAAAAAAAACACGCCTGATTTGTTGACTATACTCTACTAGTAGTACTTCAGTAGACTTCAAAATAATCAACTAGTATTTAAATTTCTTAGTCACACAACAATACAATTTCAGCAGCAATATTTTGCTTTTAATTTTAGTCTATCACACACACATCTCGCATTCAAACGATTACGATTAGTATCTTATATCGATTTTAACGATATCAAAGCATTGATTAGTAAAAAATCGCAAGCATTAGCACAAGAGCGTAAGCGACCGTGCATTTGTGAAAGAGTCAAATAAACCTCTGATATACGAAGAGACTTTGAAGACCCAAGAAGACCAAAGCAAGACAAGGACAAAACGCTGGACTCGAACTTCCTTCTCTTTTTGACATTCAGAACCTTTCATTATAAAGATCGTAAACGAATTGGTAGACGCTTTGTGGAATATACTGACTGCAAATAATACGTTACAAATTTCATAACTTTTTATATTCACCTTCTTAACGGAGGTGAGTATAGAAAGTTCCACAAAACGGCTCACTCTAGATCAAAACTTCGCAGAATGATAATTACCTTTGCCTCACGAATGTATCTCCCACCGTCAACGTTAACTTTTTCTATCTTAGGCGTCCTCTCCACAACTCCAGTCAGTAGATTCTGTGAATACCACAAGACACCCAAAAACATATTAATTTTAATATTAGTAAGTGCCAAACATTCATTATGTTTGTGTAAAGTTAATATTTCGTAATTATTTCTTATCTTATCTTTCATTTTTAATACTTGTCCTGTTTTTAATTGTATAATATTTACATAATAACATGCAATGTCGTTATAAGTAATAATGTTAATAATTGTTTTCGTGTTTATGTTTATTTATATCCCATCCAAAACTCGTTGCATCAGTATCAGTATCCAAACCCAACACAGTTATTTTTGTGTTTCATTTATATTAATAAAACCTTTATTTATATTTATTTTAGGTAATACCGATATCCTTAAATTAGTCATTTTTTCACAGTGTTTTATGTTACAATAATGACCATAAACCAACCCAAAAACCTTAAAAATATTGATCAACAGGATGTTTCGGTTTGACAACCCTATCGAATACTTTCTATATTCACCGCGTACTTTCCGTGTTCACTCTAATCTTTCTGTATTCACCCTAGCCTTGATTTTTTTAGAGAACGTCACCTAGACTATGACTATGTTTCCTTGGTCCTGTAAAATCTTATTTTGTTTAAAATTCTGAATGTTAAATCCTGTTAGGTCATCTCACCCTAGTAGGTTCGAACTGTTCCTTAGGCCTAATTTCGATGGGTGGCTGGGCTTGCAGCTTGCTATACGCGTCATCGATCCATTCCGCCTCCTTTTCTAGGCCAGCGTTGTAGTTGCGCAGGAGTTGGTAGGCGGCTTCGCAGCTGCGTAGTCTGTTGGAAAAAAGAACAAAATTATTATTATCTAAATTTATATTTAAAAATGTTTAAAAAAATCTACATAAACATCAGAAAAAGTATCGTTTGAATTGTAATAATGCTCAATGATTGATATGATGTATTTAAGAATAACATTTTGGGCACTTAAGAATTATTATAAATTATAAATCCTACAATTGAATTCTATATTTAAGAGCAGTTCTAAAGGGATCAGTGGTACTCTCCGAGCTTTATAGTATCTCCCCTTTGAAGAAAGTTGATCCGACTCACCATATATCAAAGGAACTGTGTGTCATTATTAATTCCCGTTTCACCCCTTTTAGGGGCAAATTTTCAAAAACTCTTGGAATTATTTGTGTGCCATTATAATCCAATCTCTTCAAGATGTGCAATGCTCTTCATGATGTTAATGTTATTTGGTAAATTTGAAGATACCTCCACAGCTAAAAGCACCAAAATCGTCTAGTAATTTCTATAAAAAATATCTAACCTCTCAGCCAGCTGATTGCAGACACTATTCCACCTATTATTGAGCTGCGACACCTCCTTCTCGAGCCGTTCCAGGTCGATGTGTTTCCCAGACCTGGGCAGCGAGGAGTGGGGCAGGGCAGCCCTGGAAGTCTCCACCAGACGCCTGCAGTTCTCTGCGTCGTCGTTCATCTGGTCTATCTGGATCTGTTGCTTTGATACTGCTACTTGCATGCGGAGTAGGTCTTCATGCATCTGTGGAAAGGTTAGGGTTGAAATTGGCAATTTATTTTGTAATAATTTTCGTGATGACTGACTGTTAATTGACGTCAAAGGTAACAAATAAAAAAAAAATCTATATGAAAAATTTAAACGATGTTATTCTATATTTACTACTAATTGTATTAATGCAAATATAATTTTTGGAAATAATTATATTTGCATTACATATTACCATTTTTTTTACTATTTTAATGATTTTCGATATTCGCCCCTTACGGGGGGAAAATAATAGTTTTACTACAGCGTCGTTTTCGGTGAATTTAGCCTATAACTGTCTAGTATAAATCCAAAGACATCGACCTGGAACGAAGAAAAAAAACACCCTTTTTTTCTTCTTTAGTGCGGTAGGTTGTCTTTAATAATGTAAACATAAATTAGAATAAAAGATGGACTCATTTTAGCACTGGCTTAAACCTTGCTGGTTTTTAGTTGCTACTATTATGTTATAATGTTTAACATTGTATTTAATCGATAAATAAATAAAAAAAAGAAGAAAAAAAGTTTTTTTTTGTTATTGCTTAGGTTGGCAGACGAGCCAGCGGCCCACCTGATGGTAAGCGGTAACCGCCGCTCATGGACTACAGAAATGTCAGGGCACACCCAAGCCGCTGCCTACCGTGAAGTGAAAACTCTTTTTAAACCTCGTTTGAAGAAAGACATTAATAGAGCACTTCTTCTATACAATAACGGTAATATTGTAAGTTAAGGTATTAAAAGATACTCACGTCTTTCAGCATTTCGACGTCATTAGGCAAGTCGTTGAACTGCGCGAGTTTGATCTCGAACTCTGAGATTGTCTGGTGATTCTCCTCCATGCTGTTCACTATGATCTCCACGAACTTCAACCTGAGATGGGAGTTACATTGTTTAAGACTAATGTGATCATATTTAGACCATTTTAGATTGGTGCGAAAACCAATTGCGTTGTTGCTGACGCCTTCGTTCTTCGAAAGAGCATGCTGTCTACCCTGCTCCTTGTTTGTCTCTAAACATTTCGTTAATCACAGTAAGGTAAAAGAGAGTTCACATGTGTTTAAGCAAACGTTTGTGTCTAAATTAGTGGTAAAAAAATATTTAGAAGATCAATATTATGAAAAGAATTACAGGAAGATACATTATTTTCCTAAACGCACCTTTCAACAAAGAGCTGGCTCTTGGACTGCATGTCGTTCCACTTGCCCATCACCTTGTCGAGGCTCTTCTTCATGGCGGGTGTCTTGAGAGCGATGCCTGCGGAACGGAATCATATTATATAAAATTGCTACTATGTCGACAGTGCGAAATGTTAAGTAAAATAACTGATTGACCAAATTCATAACATGGTCACTGATACGGTACCTATAATCTATATAGACATATAACTTTATTAGATTATATTTCGGGACTTAATCGCGTGAATCATTTATAGGTACGAACATTTTATATATCTAATATGTATAAAAATCGCGGAAGTTTAAAAACATATAACTTTGTCTGCGTTTCAAATTTCCCCATTTTTGCAACAGTTTACATTGCTGCTCCTCCGGCCCTAATGTAGTTGCTTATCCATCCGATATCGCTTTATTTTTCTCACTGCCTATTGCCGCTTACTTCCATCAGGTTATTAATGTGTGCTTGTAACCTAAGATTATGTTTTGTCTTCAATGTCACAGTGTTACTCATGGTGAACCTTGATGTTGTTTACTATTTGACTCCTCACTAATTTATAAAGAAACGTGAACAAATCTGTACTAATACTAGTTGACCCGCCATATAATACCATATCCTCGAGAACGTAGTCACAGGTTGCTGTTCGTATATTAACTTTAGTAATAACATCCAAAAAATACTAACCTCTGAACGTATTCTGTACTTCCTCGACATCATGCGTGAGGGAATGCACGCTGGTCTCCCAGTCCTTATGCTGCAGCACCAAATGCTCCAAGGTGTCCAGGTCGCGAGGGATGTGGCTCGCGATCCTCTCGTGCAGCTGCCTCTCGAGCAGGTCCAGCCTTTCGAGCAGGTTCGATGACTGCTCGGTGAATATGCGGGCGGCGTTCTTCGATTCCTCTGTTGGGAAAAGAATAAATGAGTTAAGTGTTTTGATGGCAATTTAATGAAGTGGGGAACACATAGGCACATCATCAGAAGATATTTCAAGTTGATCTATATACGAGTAACTATTACTATTACAAACGGGCATTTCTTGTGAATAAATTATTGGAAACGATTAGGAAATATTTTTTTAAGAAACTTAGACAGCGTATGGCTTTCTAAGTTTTTTTACATTTCTGGTTTTACAAAGAAAAAATGGAAAATACCGGACAAGTGTGAGTTGGACTCAGGTCAGCGGAAAATACCTTATAAATTTTGATTACCTTGAGAGTATCAAAATTTTTTGCGGCATAAACGACCGTATCTTTTTTACGTTAATTTAGATGCTTGATTGTTTTACATCTTCGACTGACTGTAGACCTGAGTATGGTTTTATTTTCAGCTCGATACCTTCACGCGTTCCCGAGTTAAAGGGTCTTGACAGACAGATTGACGGACGGACGGACAACAAAGTGATCCTCTATGGTCCAGGTCCAGGTTCCGTTTTTTACTTTTGAGGTACGGAACCCTAAAAGCAACACCGAGTGGAGCTCCATCACCCAGCTAGTAAGAAGTATATAGTATCAGCGGTCGGCATGCTTTGTGCTGCTGACTTTATGCTAAGATCAGGACCTTTTTGTCTTTTATTTTTACGTATTGTTTGTGTACAAAATGTCAAATTTAATTGTATTTAAAGGACAAATAAATGTTTTTTATTTATTTATTATTATGTACTAAATTAACAAAATTTCAAAACACTATGAATTTGAAAAGAAATTCATATTGTTTTAAAATGTATTAGAACTAGTATCTCGGTTTCACCACAAGATATTTTTTTTTAGTAAAGGTAAACGAGAAAAGTGGCGGTTAAAGCGAGTATTCAACAAATAATATGTAAACAACATTATGCACTCTATAAATAGAGATTTATTCACAAATCAAATTGTCATTTGCAGTCCATTTGTTTGAGATGACACGCCTTGACCTTTGTATGATGCGATGTTAATAGTTCAACTTGTTTCCCAGATAAGTGTACAATACATACGTTCAGCATACATACATAATGTTGCAACCTGCCTATACCTACCTACTTACAATTCTCAATATAAATACCAGCGTCAGGCGCATACATGTGCCCGGCAATAAACTGAACTGGGTTCCTGTTTTGGTGCAGCCACGAGACACCCATTTATTTTCCGACGTTTTAATCATTAATTGTATTTTTATTACTTTTTATTTCTAATGATTTAATTATAATTTGTATGTTTTAATTATTATTAATTTAAAAATATTTTTAATTATTAATAGTACTTATGTTTTTTTTTTTCATTTCGTCTAGCTATTGTATGTTGTATACTCCTGGCTTATGTTTAGTTCCAAAATAAATGTATTTTCTTTCTTGTTTTTATAGAGAAGGGTCGGTATTCACTATCTTTTTTTTCGTTTTCGTGTCAAGCTCGCGTTTTTAACTGTCATAATCTTGACATAATGGTATATAGAAATCTGCGCATGCATCTTTGAGCGCACGGCGCATGCGTCAAAACGCGCGGGCTTGCCGCGAAATTGAAAAAATGCACCTATCCCTACTAATATATAAATGTGAATGTAAGTTTGTTTATTACGCTTTCACGCGAAAACTACTCAACCGATCATCATGAAACTTTGTACACATATTCTTGGAGTTATTAGAAGTAACATAGGATTATAAAAAAGGGGAAAATTTACGCAGACGAAGTCGCGCGGGACAGCTAGTAGTGAATAAGGACCAAGGTGATAAAGTTTATAATTCAAGTTAACACTTAATTTCAAAAAACTAACCTCAACTATTCACAAAACATTATACCAATAGTCAATCCTGTGTCTTATTAATATTAGCCTTATATCATTGCTGGGCAAAGATCCTGTGCCTGTTTTTGACATGATAACGTCATAATAATCGATGACCGGCTGCACTCACGAAAAAGTGTGACATTACCGCTAACGTTCCGCCTGCTGATAGGCTGAAGTATTGTGACCATCCACATAAACTGTCACAGGCATTGTTGTTTATTATATTGTCGTCAATGTTTTGGCGTTTGCAGCGACATGCGATACAATTGGAAATTTAAAAAAACAACAAAAAAGGTACAGGCATTCAATGTCATCAATGTTTTCTTATGACGTTATCACGTAAAACTATCGTCCGTAAACCGACTTTAAAAAAAAAACAGATTTAATAAAAAACTACCGTATCATCAAAACAAAAAAGCAAGCAACAAATATCACATAATGTGTTAACCCTATACAGCAACAAGTTTAATTTAGACTTAAACTCTTAGCTTTTGTTATTGACTCCGTCTCTTTATCGCGATTTGGCGGTGGATTAGGGATTTAGGATAATATCTAATAAGCATCCAATGTTCTTCCCCATGATACTTTCTATACCATTATCAAATATAATAAAGATTCATACAGCCATTTAGCGGTGATAAGGTAACAAACAAACAAACTCACTTTAGCATTATAATATTAAGATAACTAACTACCTGTGACCCTTCTCTGTTCAACCCTTTCAATGGTCCGCTCCAAATACACTAAAAAAACTCTCAAATACATTTAAATTATATTAAAAGTACGAGTTAAGTTGACCAGAGCTATCGTGTTACTGCAATAACGAGACCTAGATCGACGACGAATGACAATGTACAGTAAGAATAGCAGCATGACAACTGGCTATATTTTTGTCTAAGATACCGTAATTTGAATGCGAAATAATATTACTCACGATTTTGTTCACAAAAAACCAAAAATTTTTGACGTGTATTATAAATCGATGACGAAAATGCATGTACGAAAAAGTGTCACGTACGCGTATGGTCACGTTATTGATTGGTTGCTAAATGTTACATGGTTGCTAAGTATACCTGAGTATATGGTTTTAATTTCATACCATGTGTTCCCGAGATACAGGGTCTTGACAGACAGACGGACGAACAACAAAGTGATCCTATAGGGGTTCCGTTTTTCTTTTTGGGATACGGAACCCCACAAAAGACTCATGACCATGATTATTTCTACATATTATTAGGTTTTTTCTGATTGATAACGGAAGAATAGACATTTAAGGCCATAATTTCTGATACAGGTTTTAAATTGGCCAACTACTTACATACCGAATCAATACCCCCATTTATACACAACAATTTGCCTAAAATATAGGCCAGAATCTATACTAATATTATAAAGCGTAAGAGTTTGTTTGTTTGTTTTTTAAACGCGCTAATCTACGGAACTACTGGTCCGATTTGAAAAAAAACTTTTTTTGTTAAATAGCCCATTTACCGAGGAAGGCTATAGGCTATATAACATCGCGCTATGACTAATAGCAGCGGAGCAGCGACGAAAAATGTTGCAAAAACGGGGAAAATTTACGCATACGAAGTTGCGCGGGACAGCTAGTGCCAAATAAAATCCCAATTCCCGACACACCTTCACATAAAATCTCTTATCCAAAGGTGAATCTCGAAGGCTTTTCCCACTTAACCTACTGATATTTCTAATCTACACCACCCACTCTCATTCTATTGCGAGTCGCAGATAACTGTCACAACCTGTGTATTTCAGCACGCAAGGTCACCCAAATCAACAGCAGTTGACTAGGCTATGACATCACAAACTAATTGCACTTTTTGAACTGATTGGGAACGGTCACAACACTACTGATCACATGATTCTACTTGATAGTTCGTAAATAGTTCTGGGAAAAATAAAAATGATGATATTTCTTAATTACCTAATTAAAGTTTTTAAACAATTTAAAAAACTGTCATTTCCAGTTGTACCTATAGTTAATACTAGTGTCAGTGTTTTAATCTATCTACAACACGTCATTTTAGCAGCGGAAAGTTTACAGTGTTAACCTTTATATTCTTTACTAGCTGTCCCGCGCAAATATCTGCGTAAATTTTCCCTGTTTTTTTGCTACATTTCTCATTACTGCTCCGCTCCTATTCATCGTGGCGTGATGTTATATAGCCTATAGCCTTTCTCGATAAATGGGCTATCTAACAGTAAAAGATTTTTTCAATCCGGATTAGTAGTTCCTGAGATTACCGGGTTCAAACAAACAAACTCTTCAGCTTTATAATATTAGCATAGATGAGGCATTTAGCATTTACATGTCAGTGATCTGCATTTTGAAGCGCTTAATTTACCCTGTCATGAAATACTTTTACTATCGATCTTTGTTATTGACAGTTAATGTACCACATTTACAAATACTGTTTTGTTTCTTTTGTAGTGAACAATTTCCCACATCTCGTGTTAAGGAAAGTATATTTTAAAATGGCTAAATCTTTTATTAAACTTCTTTAAATTGACTGTAAAAAAATACCAATACATCGGATATATAAATTCATTACATGAAATTGTAAAAAAATAAAATCTGCCGTAATTTTTGCGAAAAATGCCGCCATTTTTCAATGATTTAAAAGTATTTACAAATAAAATTTGATCTTCAATTAATGAAATTAGGCTATTTTATATATTACTAGCGGACGTCTCGCAGTTTCACCCGCGTTCCCGTGAGAATACAGGGATAAAAAGTAGCCTATGTCACCCGGGAATAGTGTAGCTTCCCAACGGTGAAATAATTTTTGAAATCGGTCCAGTAGTTTTAAGTTTATTCGTTACATACAAAAATACAAATCTTTCCTCTTTTTAATATTAACAAAGATATACATTATTTTATTTATTCAGACCTAAAAACATATTTATTATTAATCCAAATTCCAATATATTACCATGCAGAAACGTCATTCAAAACAATTATGTCAAATTTGCCATTTCGCAAATAACCAAGCGTTTAAAACAATGTGCTGTAAGCTAAGAGCTGAGCTTTATTCTGCTTTATACATGGCTCGTGATGAATCGTACAAAAATAGGGTTTATGAGTCGCATGTTCCGAGAAATTATTACTCAAAACGCCTGACGAATATTATTCCTCCTTCTTATAAATTTAGAGAAAAAGAGGACACCTTGATCCTTATTCACAATCTTTATTTCGTTGTCGTGACAAACCCGTGCGAACGCATGCCCTGTGCGCTCAAAGATGGTGAGGCATTTTTAAGCGCAGCTCTCTATTTACCATTATGACAAGATTTTGACAGTTTGCACGGGGTTATTAACGAAAAAAGGAACTTGAATAAGGACCCCTGTTATTTAGACAAAAAGTAATCATTATCATCACAAGCCCATTAACCGTAAGAAGGCCACAATGGGGTTAACGTATCCTACTAAACCCCAAAACAACAATAGAATGAAAAAAAAAAAATCACAAGCCCTTTAAAATTTATCTCTCAGTATTGGTTATCGTGACACAATGTAATGTATGTACTTCTTTATACTTAAAGCTACTATCATGGGCGTTGCCAAGAGAGGGATTTGGGGCTTGAATCCACCTCCCCCCCCCCTTTAAAATGATAAAGGTACACAGTACGCATTGGCCAATATTGACTCACTTGCACCCACTCCCCTCCCCGTCGTGTGACAACATCTCCTGCCTCTGAAAAAATATTCTGAGTACGCTCTACAAGCCATCTATCAGCCAAATTCTATGCGGAAAATGACATCATAGGCCGCAGTTACTTCCATGTATCAAATTAATTCAGACTCCTGGCTCTTAAAACCCTGATTCATTTAAAAAGTGGGTGTTCTTTGATTCGTTAGTGAAATATCTGGGAGTGCAAGGTCGACACCTTGGTTACAATTGGTCGCGCGAGTGATATCATCGTAAATTGAGAGTAGGCGCAATACAAATAGGTCTTCATCAGTTTGTTTTGAAGAGGTATGAAGGGCTGTCAAATTGTATAAGCTTGTCACTCATTAGGTATTGTTATGCAGATTATAATGGTGCATTTTCTATCCATTTGTTTTATATTTTACTTCTTTGTCACGGAGAACTTGATAAACTTTATACATCTTTTGCTCTCAGCTTCACCCGTGGTTGCTTTTAAAAAAAAAACAGTTTTAAAGCGTACGGGGTTGTACCTATATCATGTAAAAATATGAGCTCAATCGGTGCAGAACTTTCGAGTTTTTGAAGCGTATACAAACCAACTTAAGATCTGATTAAAGAATATAAAAAAAAACATAATATGCAAACTCGGAATCAATTTTTGGAAAAATTGTGGTTCACACATAGTTTTGTCTTGTGTAGGAATCGAACCCACGATCGCTTACGCAGTAAATACGAAACACCATTGCTCCATTAAAGTGGTAACGATAAAAACGTTAATTGAGACCACACACAAGAATTGAGTTATTTCTATTTAAGATTAAAAAAAATCGATAAATACTTCACCTCCTTTTCCAAAGGAAAAGATGCGTTTAATCTTCTTCATCTTTACAACTTTGTGTCACTATCCGAATTTGTCACTATTATCACTAAGCTGTCACTTAATTCATTATCACTAGTTTAATTAGTCCATAAACTATGAAAATTCTTACGCAATTCGTTGAAAACCTAAAGAGGTTTATATTAAATAAGCCAAGCCCTTCATTAATAACACGTTAACATTTACATATGTTATTAGCGAATGTTTTATCTTCTACTATTCTATTTTAAAAATAAAATGCTAAACAGACACAAAACATTGACTAGATCAACTTTAGAACGTTAATCTAAACTCTGCTTATTTTAACTATTCTGCCCGTGTCAAATATTTATTTAACTTTAACTGCAGTTGTCCAGTTAAAATTTAACTATAATACACAACAGAACACATCCTTCGATCGCAGTCGGGGGCGTAGATAGGCTCCAAATAGATTTGGGCCTATCTCAGTTTTGTACCTTTACTTTTAATTTATTAGAAATTAATCATTATTTAAGTCATTATTTATATAGTCGACTTAATATAGCATCAAACTTTTTGCAACGTCACTATTAACATTTTATCAAAAACTGATAACATTTTTATTTGACAAACTTCAGAACATAAAGAAAAGTCGGTCATGTCGATTTACATGTCACTTATTTCCCCACTTTAAACTGATTCTGTGAAAATGGGATGTGGGATGCCCTCAAGGAGGGGTCCTATCGCCACTTCTGTGGAACATTGTGGTGGATAGCCTCATAAGGAAACTAAATAATCGAGGGTACACCACTATTGGCTATGCAGATGACCTCACAATACTTATAAATGGTACTGCAGAGAACGTACTATGTAAAGTACTGCGCTCAGCATTCGAACTCGTAGAAGAATGGTGCGACGAACACAAACTGTCAGTAAATCCCAAAAAGACAGAACTTGTCCTCTTCACGAAGAAAAGGAAATTACCAGATCTACAATTACCAAGGTTATTTAAAACCCAATTAACGCTAACAACCCAAGTAAAGTACCTAGGCATAACCCTGGACAGCAAATTGACTTGGGCGGCACACATCGAAATAAAACTAAAAAAATCCTGCATAATTTTCTGGCAGTGCAAAAGGCTAATAGGCAAAAAGTGGGGACTGACCCCGCAAATAACGCTGTGGCTCTACACCGCAATAATACGGCCAATTATCACCTACGGTTCCGTGGTGTGGTGGCCTAGAACACAACTGATCACCATGAAGACCAAACTCCAGAGTCTTCAACGCCTAGCATGCGTAGCCACGACAAGCTGTATGAGAACTACCCCTTCGGCTGCGCTAGAACACATCCTTAACCTGAGACCGCTTCACCTTGAAATCAAGGAGACAGCAACAGCCACTGCACTCAGATTAAAAGCGAACGGCCTCTGGAAAAACGATGAGGGGATAGTACACTCTGGAATTCTATCAGAAATTACAAGGGAATATCCATTCCTGGAAGCCCCAACAGATAGAATCCCCCAAAAACATAACTTTGACCAAAGATACAAAATCAGACTTAAACCCGAATCAAAAGACAGCTCCGGACCATCTGAAGTAAGAATATACACAGATGGATCCAAAACCGCGGTAGGCACGGGAGCAGGAGTCTTTTCGGATGACCTGAACATTAAGATATCTACTGCTTTGGACAGAAGAAACACGATTTTCCAAGCAGAATGCATTGGCATAACCAAAGCGGCTCAAGCAGTCGCAGCCAGGAATGTAAAAGAACTTAAAATAAAAATCATAACCTAGTATGCTAGTGCTTCAGTGCTACAAGCGCTGTCAAACACTAGCATAAACTCGACCTTTATTCAAGAATGCCATGAATCACTTCAAGCCATTACCCTGGATAATGAAGTGACCCTGCAATGGATAAAGGGACACAGCAACTCAATTGGAAATGACGCGGCAGATGAGCTAGCTAGACGGGGATCCAAAATGAACATCCACGGCCCCGAACCACTAATGCCCCTACCCCAAGCCCAGGTACGAATCTGGCTGCGCGAGAAAACAGAGGAAAACCACAAACTGGAATGGGGAAAAAACACCGGTTGCAGACAAACAAAAGAGGCGATTCCAACAGTGCCCAGAAAGTACGCTCGGAATCTAATCAGATTAAACAGGGACAAACTGCGAAAAGCAATAGCCATCCTGACAGGCCATTGTCCCCTAAACAAGCACCTGTACACCATCGGGATCACAGATAGCCCACTGTGCAGAGGGTGCATGGAGCATGAGGAGACGCCCAAGCACGTAATCATGGAATGCACTAGTGTGGCCGAGCACCGGGCGCAGTTCCTAAAACATGTCGATTTACATGTCACTTATTTCCCCACTTTAAACTGATTCTGTGAAAATGATCACAACTCAATTCTCCACCATTTTTATAACTTTAATCTCATTGCATGATCGGTCAATCATTATTGATTTACGTCTGGCCTCAATAATCTAACTATCGATGGATTTGGCTACTAGAGGTATACATATATTTGACAAATGCTTCATACAAAATATGTCAAAATTCTACCTCTAGTAGTCAAATCCATCGTTAGGTAGTTCATTAAGACCGGCCGATAATCAATTATTTAGCATAAAAAGTACCAGGAGATTATAAATATAGAAGAGGTTATCCCAACTATTAAAGTGAGAATAACTTTGCAGTTCTTTCATTTACTCATTACCTGGTACAATACCCTGTCAATTCTGTTAACGACATTGTTACAAGTGTTGCATAATTAAAGCTTTCAATTATATACCTTTTTTTTTTTAATTACCTGTGTGCAACGGCAATAAGATGTATAGCTATGTCGCTTATCTATCTGTTATGCAACGAAGGCTGTTGACATGACCAAGTACAATTTGGTACAGTTTTGTAATTTTAAATAGGTACACACAATATCAAATAGTAAGCATCCATAGTTATAACGGTTTATATATAAAGAAGGGCTCTACCAGGTTTACAGTGTTTGCAGCCTCAGTAGTGAAACACAAATAAAGTTGATTTAGCCAAAAGTAAAAAGAGTTAAGTTGTAAAAATGGCGGCAAACTGACATGTTGCTATTTTTACAGCTCCGAGTTTTACGTGTAAAACAGTGTAAAATATTAATATTAAGTCCCGATAATATTCTAATACATATATATGTTCGTAAACTTTCGCGATTTGTACACATTATGGAATTTTATAAGCTACGGGTCTTAATCGCGTAAATATTTTATTTTAAGGCTAAATACCGCTTAAGGCGATACGGCCGTTGCGATACAGTCGAAACGTCGGGAAATAAACAAAGGTATTTAGCCTTAAAATAAAATATTTACGCGATTAAGACCCGTAGCTTATAAAATTCTATAATATTCTAATATTTTTAAACATCATGAAAGTTTAAAAACAATTAGTGTAAAATATACTTGAAATACGTGTTAACTGGACAAGAACGAGACTTTGTGATTCAAAGAAGAAAACTAGAAAGAAAATAAACTTGAAACTGGCGTGCAGAATATGCGAACCATAATCCCTACCGAATAATATCAGAGGGAAGAGAAAGAAAAAGAGTTATGAAATAGCCATTCGTAAGACCAAATCTTTGTGCAGTTATAGTGTACAATAAATACTTGACACAGGCAAAAATTAGCTGTAGAATAGGCCAAATTGCCATTAACCTAAAAATAAGAAATACTTGGTAGAAAGAAGAGAATCTACTTCTACAGAAAACTAACAAGTGACATTAGAAGTACCTAAAACGAAAATCAAATTTAAATAGCACGTTTGTTATTCTACAAAATACCTGTATTGCAAAATTAGAATAACAAACATGCGGGTTGTTTAAATATAGATAGATATGGGTAGCCACAAAATTAGCACATTAATTGCATTATTATGGCATAACTTTTGTTTCCTTTCGTTTGGCATTAATCTTTAGGTATGACATTTTATATAATTATACTTAAATCATCTAATTAGTGTAGAGTGGTCTATAAAATATGTCAATTTTAGATATAATATGCATATTAAAGTACCTATATATTCTCAGCATTATTGACATAGATTTAAGTTTATTTAAATTTATTAACCTAAAAATATATATGGACGTCGTCCATAGATGTTTTTGGTGCTTGAAATGAGCATTATTATATTAATTTCTACATTATCCGTAAATTAAATTAAATTAACCAAATCTTCGCAAATATGAATACTAAATAGCACTATATATCCAACACAATCCCTCACTCAAATAAAAAAACACAACACAATTAAATCACAAAACTACCAAAAAATCCTACTACAATAAAATTGTCACAACGACCTATTTCTCGCACTACACTACACACAACTCGAATAAACTCGTAAGTGACATCGCGTATTCGCGTACGATCACTAATTGCGCTCGCGCACCGTAGGACTGAGTCCTTTGTCGCTCAAGTCGATATTAACGCGCGGATGATACAGTTTTGATACTTGAATAATATTATAATTAATGATTACAAACGTGATTATTTAAACTTGTTTTTATTTATTAATCATTTTAGTATAAGTCGTATTTCGGCTAAAGTTTGTTTGTACGAGTAATTAACATAAACTGGCTTGTTTTCCAGGACCACATTGTTCCGAAAGTGTAGGCTTCGACTGCGATATAATTGATTTTCATTGAAAGTTGGAAATGTTTTTTAACTTACTTACTTTAGGGTACGAATTTTCATAGTTCTACGTCGAAAATCGTTCTGGTCATTAAAGGCACTGTTGCGTTTAATGGGACAACAGCAATATAGTAATATAAATATGAAATACTAATAATATTTTCAATCAGTCCACCTTAGGGTGATATAGTTATAATGATAGTAAAACATACGAACGGAACCGCGCAGAAAAATATTTAAAAATATAAATAGGACAAGCATCAGATCAGGTTTATTAAGAGAGGTACTTTTTAAAATTGATTACCATAATGTTAAATAAATCCTTTTTAATTACAGTTTCCAGTTTAACTAGTATTTGTGACGTCTGAACGAAATAATTATTTAGAAACCTAATGTTATAATTTATATAAATGATTATAAATGGACTTTTATTATGATTTATGGGTATCATTCGGCTTGGAACATGTTGATTGAGAATTGTATAGAAATATAGTTATGAAGGTATTTTTATAATATTAAGTGGTAAAGAATCAGGTGACTTAAATCTATACTAATATTATAAAGTGAGTTGTGAGTTTGTGAGGTTGTTGGGGGTAATCTCTGGATCTACATAACTGATTTTAAAATTAATTTACCAATAGAAAGCCACGTTATTTGTGAGTGTCATAGCATAGCGGAGCATCAATGAAAAATGTTGCAAAAACTGGGGGAAAATTACCCAAACGAAGTTGCACGGGTCAGCTAGTAATTTAAAAAAGTTTTAAGTTTTTTCTCTTCTCTTCTTCTTCTCAGCCATTCTTAGCCTGTTTGCTTAGACCTCATTCAGATTGCGCCATCTATCTTGGTCTTGCGCTACTTCTAACCAATTCTTTCCAGTTAGTACAGCTCTGTGGCGCGGTGGGAGTGTGTCCGACTGCTACGCAAGAGGTCGTGGGTTCGATTCCCACACGGGACACCACTTTGTGTGATCCACAAATTGTTGTTCCGGGTCTGGGTGTAATTTGTGTCCGTGACTTGTATGTTTGTAAAGTCCCCTGTGACACAGGGCTTGTATCCTACTGCGGGAGTTGTTAAAAAAAAAAAAAAAAATATTAGTTATGCAGTTGTCCTTATATCATTCTTTTATCGCATTTGTGTGCTATTTCAGAATTGTCACTCTTTTTATGGCATCAATGACTTTACTCTGCTCAGCTCTCAAACGAATTTCGCTTTTAGACCGTAAGACGACACCTGTTCGTCTTACGGTCTCACAGCGTAATTCGTTTCTAATTTTCTCGTAGCGATTTGTATTTTGTTAATACTCTCCTTTGTCAAGACCTTTAACCTTCTCAAGAATTTATAAATACCTACAATTCACAGAGGCCCTACTCGATTATGAATATATTTATCACAATAAATATACTACGATACGATTTCTACAATTAAGATATTTCCCAGAATCATGAACGAACAATTAAAAGAAAAAGCAACATCCAAAAAAGAAAAAGGTAATGACTTAACAGAGATAATAGGGGCCCACACAACACTTGCACCAGTTCAATTAACAAGAGGTATTTGTCATCTAAAAGTTGTACTTTCAAATGGGGTAAATACATCCTTATTAGTCAAGTATCAAAACAGTTCGTGCAGTATGATGTCAAGGTGCAATCAGAAGCAGTAGATAAATTACGTTATCTCCATCGTTCATAACGGCCGTGCCATATTGTGCACGTTATTGAACTTACAAAAGTTACGTTGTTTTAAATTAATACATTGTATTGGTAGGATATTACAAGGACACTAAATAGCCTTTATACGACGACGTTAATAATAATAATATCTTAGGACAACTCAAACAACGCTATCTGATCCCAAAATAAGCAGAGCTTGTACTATGTAAACCAGACAACAGATAAACAACTCATATATTGGTAAATACATATATATTATTGATAAATAACACCCCGACACAAAGTTTTATCCTGGGTGGGGATCGAACCCATGACCTCTTGCGTAGCAGTCGGATACACTCCCACCGCGCCACAGAGGCAGTCAAATTTGATCTTAAGTGTTTACAAATTACTGTTACAATAGTATGTACTTTAAATTTGCAGGAATAGAATAGAAATTATTGACTGTTTGTCGGAAAGAAATGGATAGATACATGACTACAATAACTATTAAATACATTATATATTTTACACTAACAAGGCCTCCATCTTAAAATGCAAAAACAGTTATTGTTTTTAAACTCTTGCGATTTTTATACATATTATATATATTTCGGGACTTAATCGCGTGAATTATTTAAAGGTACGAATCTTTTATTTACCCGACGTTTCCTTTAAATTTTTTTTTTTATTAATTCAATATATAATTCACGCGATTAAGTCCCAAAATATATATAATATGCAAAAACAGTGTTCGGTAACCATTAATAAAAGTGGAAGTGAGAGTGAGAAAAGTAGAACTTTCCCTTTCCGACTTTTGTTGAGACAGAGACATGTGGAGACTTACTGCACTTTTTGTAGTGTCAAAGGCTCTATGTAGTCAAAGACTTTAAGGAGTAGTGCATAACTATTGCAACAGTTTTATAGATGCAAGTCTGCTGCCACTTTAAGGTGTCAATCCATTCAATTCAAATTAGAGTTACGAGTCACTATGACGGGCAATGAGTAAGATATTGTTTGTTATGTCCTATTGTGTTCCAACAAAGTGTTGTATTGTAGCGTTACTATACGAGCAAAGGATACCTCGAGATTAGCTGTCTACGTATATGTTTTAGTAATGAAATGCTGTCCTAATAAGAAAGTGAGATTTTTATTTTTAGTTACTAGTATTTCCTGTAAAGTTAATAATCTTACTGCCTGCTATTGTGATCGTGCAAATTTGTAACTGATTGTCATTCTTTCACGCAATATTTACTACAAGAATTTTGATAAAACTTTGCTAGCCTGGCTAATGAGGCAGACTAAGCAACGTTTGCAATTAATAAATATATGAATTGTATAATAACAGTTCTCAAAACGTTATAAGGCATAGATATTGAAAAATTGTTTCCGTCTAAATAAATTTCAATTTCATCATACACACTGAGTCTATTATTCAATTAAGCCAATAAAAAACTTTGTATTTTATGCGATAATTGGTTGTATGAAGCATCTGTTTTCGTAAGTGTTGATATGATCATAATATTTATATTTACAGTGGGTATCATAAATAGCATGTATCAATCTACTGCTTGACATGGGCCTCTTCTGGAACTCAAACTATCTCCATAGGCACCAAATTTCATCTAAATTGGTTCAGCGGTTTGAACGTGAAAACGTAACAGACAGAGCTACAGAATTACTTTTACATTTATAACATTAGTTTGGATTAAAATTAAGAATTACTAGCTTATGCCCGCGGCTCCTACCGCTTAGGTCCTAAGGAAAGTAGCGTGATGATTTAGCTTATAACTTAATCCGGACATAGGATATTATGGAATCTATTCAGTAGTTTTTGCGCCAACCGAACAAACAAATAAATAGACACGAAAAAACATGCACATTTTTGGGAGGGCTAAAAAATTTTAAATTCGCGTCGGACACGTGACCTGATCGAAAATTCGTAAGACGGAGGAAGAGTAGGAGAGAAAGTAATATCCCCCTCTCTTTCTACCGCGCGGCGAAAATGTATGCTGCTCCTGTGTTTATGTTTGTGTATGATATCGCAATAGACGAGTATTGTATTTAACCACATAAATGATAGTACTTTTATACTGATAATACAAGCAATTCGTGCGAAATGAATCCCTAACCATTCCAAAATATTCAAAAACTACCTGCCTTTCAAAAACTACCCCGCGCAACTACATCTGCGTAAATTATCCCCGTTTTTGCAACATTTTTCATTGCTGCTCGGCTCCTATTCGTCGTAGCGTGATAATATATAGCCTATAGCCTTCCTCGATAAATGGGCTATCCAACAATAATAGAATTCAATAATGTCAATTCGGACCAGTAGTTGCTGAGATTATCGCGTTTAAACAAACAAACTCTTCAGCTTTATAATATTATATTAAAAAATGTACAACGTTAATGTTCAAGTTTTCACTTCTGCCGGCACTCCCGGAGTGCAACCCGTTTTTTTTATATTAATACGAGTATAACCGATGATAATATTTGATCACATTTTTCAGTTACACCTTATAGATAAAAATAGTTATACACATACCTTCAGCTCTTGCTCTTCTCTCGAACTCATCGAAGAGTCGGTTGACGTCATCGATCTCCCTTCGCAGACGACGCAACTGCGGATCTGCGGGGTCGCCTTCAGCCAGCAGTTTCTCTGCATCTTCATTCAGCGCGCGACGGATTGCCTGCCTTTGTTCCGCGCCCATTGCTACGAACTGATCACACAAAAAATATACTCGTTATAAAGTCATGCTAGGAGTTGACCGACATTCGCTCGGTGTTTTTAGGGTTGAACATTAGAACCAATGTAGTATACGGGTTGAGTACCTATTTCACGTGTATTCACAATAATAATGATCTCCTAATTGATTTCGGTTACAGCGGCTAATCTTATTGAAGACTAGCCAACTAGGGAGGAGATATTATAGAGCACGAATGTATGCGCAGACACAAGTGCACTCTCTATTTCCTCACTCTCTCTTGCGCCTAATCTCTGTCTGTCACAATCTGGCAAAGAGAGATTAGGCGCAGGACCGACGGCTAAACGTACTCTCCGAGGCACGAAGGGGAGTGACAATGTTAAAAAATGGTCACCCAGTTACTGCACTGACAGTGGGAACGTTGCTTGTCTAAATGAGTCAGGGATCCCACTTTACTCTATTATAAATACAGTAGTAGGGGAGACAGCCAGCTAGTAAGGTATCTCTTCAAGTCTATACATATCTAGTCAAACTGGTTTTGAGTGCCAGATTGTTTATACAAGCGGCTTTTTTTCTTTGCTAATTGCGCATGCGCCTAGATAGCGTACAACAGTTTTCTCTATCTCTTTCTATTCGTAAGATATTTCCACTTACACGCAATCTTATATCTCCCCTACTCTAGCTATAATAACTTCATGGTATTCACACAGTGGCAGATGCAGGATGATGTCGTTCGGTGGGGGAGGCGGGGGGGCTTGAACCAGATAGGGCTGTTGTTGCACCCTTCATACGAATGGAATTGGGTGAATGGTGATGGATTTGGGGATTGGGGGGGGGGAGGGGAATGAGCCCCCCAGTCTCCCCTTAGGTGTTCACACATTAAACGCGGAGCTGTGCAAAACATTCGATTTTGAGAAAATAGACAATACAATTGCGAATTACTTTGCCTGCTAACATACACAAAACATACAACGGAAACCTTTACAAATGTACCTAATTCTTTTGTTTTTACATTAGAGGTTCAAACTGAAAAAATTGTGACGAGAACTCAAACCTATTGCATAAAAATCAAATGTGATGTATCGATTTATTTTTACTAGCCGTTGCCTGCGGTTACGTCTGTGTAGGATATCGCTAGTAAATAATTTAACACATCTTGTTTGCGGGCAAAAGCTAGTAAAATATACTTCTAGACATCAAAATCGAGTTATATCATGATAAATAAATCTTATATTCCCTTATTTTTAAATCCTAAATCATAAGAAATTTCTTAAAAATTCATAGAATATTCGTTAAAAATATAATCGAATTAAACAAAATAATCAATCGATTAAAATCGGATTTCAATTCGGCTATCAATAACACTAAGAGGCTCGATTATGATATCCAAAAGCATTACGTTTAAATGAACCATGAAAAAACACTCACTTGTGGGAAATCCCATCCCTTCACCACTTTGATGGTTGCGAAGATCATATTCTGTCTCATTCTCAACTGCTTCCTCTGCCATAGTTGTATCACCTTCACACAACAACACAATGTTATGACAATCACGATACAGCAACACACACAACACATTTTAATTATTTAATTATAATCATCCTTCACGATAATCATTACTAATCAAACCTCTAAATAATTCACGCGATTAAGTCCCGAAATATACCTAATATTACAAGTCAAACATTGTCGCATTTTGAATGCAACAAAATATTTTTAATAATGAATTAATATAATTAACTGATTATGATTGCACTGCGCATCTTGCGGTCACAGCAGTTGATCTATATTGAGAAATGACTTACTATTTGTTGCTTTAAATAACTATGATTTGTTTTACTGATAAGGTTACTATAGGCCGACGTGCTTAAGAGATATTACGTATTATTGATTGTATAATCATTAATGATCGGCATAGGTCATTATTTACGAGATCTGTTAACGATTTTTTAAGGAAATTAAGTTTTTTATGTATAACTAGCTGACCCGCGCAACTTTGTCTGCGTATTTTTTTTTCGTTTTTGCATCATATTTCATTGCTGCTCTGTTCCTATTGGTCGTAGCGTGATGTTATATATTCTATAGCCATTCTCGATAAATGGGATATCCAACAGTAAAACAATTTTTCAATACGGACCAGTAGTTGCTAAGATTATCGCGTTCAAACAAACAAATAAACTCTTCAGCTATTATATTATAATATTAGTATAGATTACGAAAGATAAACAACATCAATGTCGTTTTTTTTTTCTTTTTTTAAAAGTTGACTCTTGCATTTGGGTACAAGCCCTGTGTCGCGGAGGACTTTACAAACATACAAATCACGGACACAAAGTACACCCAGACTCGGAATAACAATTTGTGGATCACACAAAGTGGTGTCCCGTGTAGGAATCGAATCCACGACCTCTTGCGTAGCAGGACACATTCCCACCGCGCCACATTACACACATTAAGAAATGATCATGAAATTTAACTTTAAATTATTGATTTTTAACTTTCGCAATTTTTATACATATTAGATATATTTCGGGACTTAATCGCGTGAATTATTTAAAGGTACGAATCTTTTCTAATAATTTACGCGATTAAGTCCCGAAATATATGTAATATTTAAATGATTGAGGCGATAAAGCCCCGCAGTATATCTTCTTCTTCCTTGAGTTTATGGCAATCTAGTTGTTTTAACGGCTAATTTCTGCCAGTGTCAAGTATTTATGCACTTATTACATGCACATCGTCTCGTTCTAATTCAATTATCACGTATTCAAATCATTTTTTACAAGTTAAACTCGGAGCTGTAAAAATAATGGCCGGTCAGTTTGCCGCCATTTTTACAACTCACCCGCAGTATATATTATCATGGAGTGGCACTCACCCTGTCATAGGCGGCCCGGAGGCGTTGCGCGGCGTCCACGGCGTCGTGGCAGGGCGGCGGCAGCGCCAGCACGGCGCCCGGCAGCGCCAGCTCCGTGCCCGCGCCGCCCAGCCGCACGCGCCAGCGGGACCGACCTGAGTTGTCCACCACTGTCACCGCTGAACCCTTTTCGATGGCCACCTGAGTACGCAGATATAAACAGTACAGCTTGATATTTATGGTTTAACAGACTAAAAAATGAAAATAAAAAAAAAACACAAAAACTTTTAAAAAATTAAAACAAGATAACCATGTGAAATTGGAGGCATTCATAAATCCCAGTGACCTTACTAAAATGCCTCCAACTGCATGTTTTAAAGTTATCTTGTTTCAATCTTTTTTAAGTTTTTGTGTTTTTTTTTAGCGGATTGGTCTCTTGGCGGTTTATTTGAAGAATATGTTAAAAATTAATCACACATATAGTTATTTTTTATACCAGGTAATGAAGAGACAGGTAAGTCACCCGTAACAGTATCAGTGTCACCCAAATCCTTGTTTGGCAAAGATCTGAATGTCACCACACCGTACTTCTCATTTGAGACATTAGTTCATAATGCTCATTTATCCAGTAAATACACTTGCTACAGTGCCCTTCAACCGAAACACAGTGACATATTAACATCACTATTTCTTGGAAGAATAACTGACATTGCAGTGGTACCCACCAAGACGGCCTATGGTTTAGACCTAGCTTATATTCACAGCTTTATTCACTCCCTAAAACCTTGAGTTTCATAAACTCATTTCTGCTTCCTTATTTACATCACAGAGAATGTGATGACTTCATGAACACTTTAAGTTGTGGATAACCCATATTTTACAGACCTCTTTAAGACGTACTATCACCTAATTAGTAAAAAAGGATTAATTCTAATTATATTAGAATATAAAGAGAGAAGAGAGGGGGAGAAAAGGAGAGAGAGAGAGAGAAAGAGTAGGTATACTCACATTGGCATGTTTATAAGCGCACACAGTCTCTGCCCTGATCGGTCTAGTGATGGGCGCTCGTCTCTGTTTGACCGGCCGCACGTCCTGCGCGCTGTCGACTAGGCGCGAGACCAACGCGCCGTGGGAGTTCAACTCTTCTCGTAGTTCCTGCATGCCTTTGAGCAGCCGCTCGCCTTGGTCTAATGTGAATTCCGATTGGGAGAATGTTGTGTTGAGGGCTTCTTCGCGCCTGGAAGAGAATTATTGGTTTAGTTTACATTGCTAAAATCTGTATATAAAATTGACTGATTGACGTTTTGTACGAATCTGATCGCAAATTGCCCTTTTTCATGTTCCACTCCACACTGAAAGAGGCTAATATAAATATGACTATCTTCTGTACAACCTAAATAATCGACAAATTTTATGGTGTATGTTATAGCTGTAGCACCTTACTTGATCACAAAATTGTACCCATACAAATAAATCTATACTAATATCATAAATGAAAATTTTTGGATGTTTAATAACATAATAATATCTTGGGACAACTCACACGACGCTATCTGATCCCAAACTAAACAGAGTACTATGGAAATCAGACAACTGATAAACATAGTATATTTTTAAATACATACATATTATAGATAAATAACACCCAGACATAGAATAAACTATCGTGCTCATCACACAAAGTTTTATTCTGGCAGTGGATCGAACCCGCGACTTGGAAGTCAGAGTCACTAACCACTAGACCAACAGGCCAGTCAAAACGGATGAATGTTTGTAATTCAATCACGCCACAACGGATAAACGGATCTGGACAAAATATGGAACCGACATAGATTATAGTCTGAAAAAGCACTTATACTACTTTTATTCCCGGAAAAAATTATCTAGTGGGATGAATTTGGTTTTCAAAATTTTCATGCGAAGCCGTGGGCTACAATTAGTACGTAAAAATTGGCATTATCATTAATATTGGCCACAACTTTTTATTGCAAATTTCTTTACTCACTGGCTTGACCTTTTAATAACTTAGTTATTCCCTCATTTTTCTCAATAGGTACTAGTTATGAATAGGCAGCTAAAGTTTAACAATTTAAGTAACAAATACAATAATTGCATTTTTGAAAGATAGAAAAAGAAGAAGAAGAAGAAGGGGGAAGGTCTAGTAACATAGTCCAGATAGGTGGTTCGCTTCTGGCCCCGGTTTGGCTATAGAAGTCTCGGGTTCGATTCCTGGGTCTGGTCTTCAAATTTTCAAATTCAAATTGGCAAGAAATGCCTATAAAAATAACTTCAATATAAGTAACAGTTGTAAAGATAAACAGATAAATAAAACAATATACTTACGACTGTATCCATTTCTCTGCTTCCTTCACCTCTTCGAAGAAGTTATGGTACTGTGTGGTGTGTTTGAGATGCGTCTCGAGACACAACGTCAGTTGCAGTACCCACGCCCATTGTGACTGCATCACCTTTGAGAAAATCACATTTAAAAACGGTTTTTAAAACTCTGGGGGTACTACAAAATTGCAAAAATTGTGTTTATATATCTTTTTGAACCGCCCAAAAGTCTTTGAGTTATTGTCGAAAAACGCTTCTCAACAAAATGACGTAAGTGCGATCAAGGTACGCTCTTTTGCGTGTGCATTTTTCGGATCGTATTTTTTCATATGTAGTGCATTTCTTTGTAAAAAAAACATTCAAAGTCATAGAAATTACACCCTTATGCATCTAAGCATAAGCTTCACATTTAACTAACCTGTAAATGTGACTCAATAGTCTTGGTTGCCGGGTGATGTTGAGCGATCAGCGCCTCTCCGCGGTCGATCACGTTGCTGAATTGGAGTTCTCTCTTCTCCAATGATGACATCAGTTGCTATAGGAAAATTGAACATAATATTATTAACACTAAGGATCATTTTAGATTGGCAAAATGAATACGAACAGTGTAAGGATTGTGTGAATGTTTTGTAGTATTTTCGTGGTTTCTCTTTGATATGTTTACTTCATTGTTTTTAAACTTTCGCGATTTTTATACATATTAGATATATTTCGGGACTTAATCGCGTGAATTATTTAAAGGTACGAACCTTCTATTTACCCGACGTTTCGATCGAATTGCACCGATCGTGGTCACGGATTAAGTCCCGAAATATATCTAATATGTCTACTAAATGTTTAGTTTCGCAAGTTTTAAAAAGAAGTCGCATTTTGACATTATTTAACAGAGTCAAAATCTGAGCAATAATAATATAGGACTCTGCTTACAAGTTTGTAGTTGGTAACCTTTTTTTGTAATGTTTTAGGCATTTTTACATATTTAAATGCATGGAGGAAAAATTTGTCTACGGCGGGGCTTGAACCCGCCACTCACGGGGTACCGGTCCTAAGCCGTTACTAACTCCGACACCGAAACGTGTCCGACGAAGTCGAATTTGAATGAATATGACAATCGTGACGTCATCAACCACAAGTTCCTTGAGAACGCGATGGTGGGCCGGTACGCCTAAGAATTTTTCCTCCACACATTTAAATATGTTTTTTTTATATCTGTATAATGGTAGTGACAATTGGGTATTTGACTACTATCAAAATAAAATATTCTAAACTAACCATATAAAAATATGTGAATAAGTGTTCAGAAAAAATACGTTCATCTATAATTAAACGTTTTTATTAATTTTAAATCATAAAAAGAAACAATCAAAGAGAATGAGTAAATGACTGCCGTTGCAATACGGTCGAAATGTCGGGCGAACAAAGGTATTTAGCCTTAAAATAAAATATTTACGCGATTAAGACCCGTAGCTTATAAAATTCTATAATAAATGATTTGACTATAGAAAACGTGACGTAACATGCTTGCATTTCGTACGAATCTGTACGGAGCGGCTCATTTTAACTTCAGTCAAATACCCTATTATTGTTACTGTAATTGTATTGGAACTTATGAATAAAAGTGAAAAGCACAACGACAAATAAAAAAGCAACATAATATAATGTAATAATAACTTATTAAAAATTATTGTTAAAACAAACCTCTCTATCGTCCCCAAACGAATGCTTGTGAACAAACGAATTATGTCAACTTATTGTAAAACAACATTCTATGTTACATGGTGGACACTTTTTTAAAATAGGACACTTAATAATAAAGACCTCTGATAATTTCAAAATCAAAGTCATTTATTTTTAATTAAATTCAAAAAGGAGGTTCTCAATTCGGATGTCAATGTCGTATGTTCGGGCATAATGCCGATGACATGGCATGAAGTCCGTCTATGTGTGAATATAGACGGACTTTGTTTGAGGTTTATTCCGAGATGCCTTCCAATATACATTTCGTAAAAATCTGACAATGAGTTACGGAGACAGACAACGGAACTCCTCAATAATGCCAGCAAATCAACCGTGATTGAAGACGGTTAGCCGAGTATGTTTATTAAATATATACTTTTGTGTAAATGTATGTTTATAAATCATCATATGATAGTTATTACAATTTTATTTAAAAAAAAATGTTCTTTCTCAAAAAGCTCAATGGGGAATTTAAATAGGTATGGTTATATACAAGTCATGTCTAAGCATGCGTTGTGTGATCGATAAGACATGGTGCAATAGCAGTCTAATGCAACACCACTCTATGTAATTCTCAAATTGTTATTCTGAGTATGTACATTTAGATCTTCTTAGTAAATTTAATTCATATACTTTGACAATACCGAAATTTTACCCACCTAACCCTAACTTTTTCTAGGTTTACATTTTTTTCTTAATCTGTACTGTCTCAATGTTAGGCAAAGGTATACCAAATATACTTCCTGCCTAGCTCATTTCCTTGGCAATTTCGTATTTCGAATATTTAATTATATACAGTACCACAGTCTAATAATTCTAACTCTAGCTTTTTATCATTGACGTATAGACCTGGACCGCATCCCTTTCAATTAAAAAGTAAATATTGACTGCAAAGCGTGAAAGAGAGACAAAACTAACTGTCTTTAACAGGACAATTTTGTGGGGTTATGGTGCAGTCCAGGTCTATACGTCAATGCTTTTTATACTGTGACAGTACAGAAAGAGAGAGAAAGAAAGAGAGAGAGAGGGAGAGACTGGACTGCGCCATAACCTCACAAAATTAACCACTATCTAGAAAGACTCTCATTTCTGTCGGTCTGCAATGACAATTTATGTAAATATTTTTGAAAACTAGTGGCCGCACGTGTTTTGTCTCACGTTTTGCAACCCATATTTACTTCATACCTGAAAGGGAAGGCGCAGTCCAGTCTCAATGTCTATGGACAGTACCCCTTCGTTATTTTTTTTTTTTTTTGAAAAGGTATCCATATAATGCGAGACTACTCTGCCAAATGCATTGTTCTCCTTGGGATCACATTATCACGCCATTATTTCCTTGGCCTACATACCTCATAATAATGTTGTACTGCAGGCAGATTGATGTGTGGGTCAGCCCAGTCGCGGGACAACTCGACCTGTTCCTTCTCGTTGAGCCAGTTGAGCTCGGCTGTGGCTGACTGCAGGAAGTCTTGCAAGGCATCCAGGTCTGACATGCTGGAAGGGAAAATGAGTATTGTGCCATAAAGTCCATTTTTATTTAATAGATTTTTATTTGTTGTTTTCTGAAGTACATTATGTACCAGCACCTGGATGACCGAGCTTAGCTCGGTATATTTTTTTAAACGACGTGTTCTTAAAATGGAACCTAGCTAAATCGAATTACCGCCCCCGAAACCCCCTGAATACTAAATTTCATGAAAATCTTTGGAGTCGTTTACGAGATTTTGATATATATATATATTATACAAACATACAAGAATTGCTCGTTTAAAGGTATAAGATGTATATAGGTATCTTTCATCGGGGCTTCTCAAAGATATAGGAGTGGGGTGGGCGCCTACATTTTTAAGAACCCCCTAAAAGGTTAAGTTAATTGTGGTTTAAAAACGACAAAAGCGTTTTAAAAATCCCCTAATAAAAAAAGGCACCTGCCCCACCAACTTTCGTCTTTGGACGGTTTCCACTAAAGCGGGTACACGCTTTATACTGCATCACTTTGGTTAACACGGACGAGATCTACAATATACATCTATTATACGTTTCTTAAGCGATAAAATCGCTACTCGCTTCTCGCTCATCGCCAGCGGTGGGACAGGTGCTGAGTTACTAAGCCACAAAGAGAGTCTTTAAATAAATGTAAAACTATTATTACATCAGTCGTTACGTCGTACGGCCGTTGCAATACGGTCGAAACGTCGGGCAATAAACAAGGTATTTTACCTTAAATTATTCACGCGATTAAGACCCGTAATATTTTCATAATGTGTACAAATCGCGAAAGTTTATCAACATTTGTAAACACTTACCGTTTAGTACTAGTTGATAGTAATTCGGCGTACAACTTCTGCAGTTGACTCAGATGTTGGTTGTACAAGTTGAGCTCTTCGCCGGTGAAGTTGGCGCGGTTGTGTACGCATTGTTCCACCTGAATATATTACAAATACATTAGAAAAGGACTTCGATTACATAAATATTGGAAAGGGAACTTAGATTAGAAAAGGACTTACGATTCAGAAATATCTGAATATGTTTTTATTGTCTTGAAAATCATTTTTACACGTTATCAGTTGTCTGGTTGCCATAGTACAGGCTCTGCCTAGTTTAGAATCAGATGTGAATTGTCCTAAATAGTATTAAACTAGCTGACAACTTCTTTTGCGTAAATTTTCCCCGTTTTTGCAACATTTTTCATTGCTGCTCCGCTCCTATTGGTCGTAGCGTAATGTTATATAGCCCATAGTCTTCCTCGGTAAATGGGCTATCCAACAGAAAAAGATTTTTTCAAATCGGACCAGTAGTTCCTGAGTTTAGCGCGTTTAAAGAAACAAACAAACTCTTCCGCTTTATAATATTAGTATAGATATTATAAGATATCATAACTTACCTTAGAGTGGAACATGTCGATCTGTTTGTGTTCTTTTTGATGTTTGTCAAGTTCGTGTTGCACAGACGGCAAGTCTGAGCCGTAGTCTGATTCGTGAAGTTTTTTCTATAAAATAAAAAAAAACAATATGAAAATGTAAAGAAAAAATATTGGTCATAATTCAAAATTCTTTATGCACTTAGGATGCAAAACAACACTTGTGATACGTCGGAATTCGTAATGTACATGTAATGCCAAGTTCGCAAACAGTAGGTAAAGTTGTTTTTTTTTTTTTTTTTTTTTAATATAACTAGCAATGTGGGATTGTGGTCCCACATTACTAGCAATCCTGTTAACCCCTCCAGCTAAGCTCTATGGCTTGTGTTAGTAGTGGGTTCACGTCGGTAGTATAATGGTCAGGATTCGAACCCACGACCTCACGATTGCGAGACCGATGCCTTAGCCATTAGGCTACCGCCGCTTCAAGACATGTCAATCTGAAAATAGCACGTTAATAAAAAGTTCATAATACTTACCAGTTTCTCCTTACACCATCTGGTGGCTTCAGAAAGCTGTTGGAACTTGGGGTCCGCGTCATGGACCCTGGTCTCTAGCACCGTGCGGGTCTCGCGACGGACCGTGGTCTGTTGGACCGGCATGCGGACCGAGGATAAGCGGGGGACCAGCCGCCCGGTGAAGGATTGACGAGCATTCAGCCAGCGATCGTGGACTTGTTGTACTCTGGTGAAGAAAGAAAATGTTGTAGCGCGTTAATATTCATATTATAGATGTCAAAATTAGATATTTAAGTGTTTGAATACTCGAATATAGTGCTACGACCAATAAGAGCTGAGCATGAAACTCAGCTCCTATTGGTCGTAGCGTGGAAGTAATTTTTTTAGGGATTTCTTGCCAATTACTTTTTAAATACAATAATTGCATTTTTGAAAGATAGAAAAATTTGAAGTCCAGACCCAGGAATCGAACCCAAGACTTCCGTAGCTAAACCGGGGCCAGAAGCGAACCACCTATCTGGACTGGGATACCTTTTTTACTCATAATGATTTTTGTCCTATTTAAAATTGTCATAATAAATTAGGCATAATTTTCTTTGTCATAAAAATAGTGTGCCATAACTGGTTTTTAGCATACTGTGTTATTAAGCATAAATATTATATATCCTATTATATTTATTCATAACTTTGATATGCATAAAGTTGTAAAGCATAATCGACTCTTGACATAATCAAAATTTGATATAATTATGAAAATAATACATAATATTGTTACGTCGAAATTAATTATCTTTAACACCCCGACTCAGAGCAATCCGACTCGGATAGGTTAGGTTAGAAGACTAAGGCGGGAGCGAAGCGAAGCGGAGCTCCCGCCTTAGTCTTCGTGTTAGGTTTTTTTTTTTAAACCACCCAAAAGTAGGAGCCCCGCGAAGCGGGGCTCCGTCGAAGATAGTACAATTTTATGCGCCTACATGTTTGACGATAGCAATGTATAAAATAGTGTAATATTGTTATTAAAACTTTTGTAGTTAATTTTTCGGCATATAGTTTGTATGCTTATAATAGTTATGGTTATGCGTCGTTATGCGTAACGACGCATAACCATAACTAACTAACTAAAAAGTTATGCTTTGGCATAGTATGCGTTTTAAATATTATGCTTATAGTGATTAGGATTAAAAAATTATGATTAAAAAAGTTATGACGCATGAGAATTATGCGTAACTAATATTAGGAGTATAAACATTATGCAATGTTAAATTATGACATAAAATCGTAGGAATAAAAATAGAGAACCATCTGGACTATGTTACGGAAGTCTCGGGTTCGATTCCTGGGTCTGGACTTCAAATTTTTCTATCTTTCAAAAATGCAATTATTGTATTGGTCGTAGCGTGATTAATGGCGAACCAGGCGGGTAAGCCCGGACGAAAAACATCACTGATAATAATAAAAATCGTGCTGTGCGAGTGATACTCGCGCACTGAGGGTTCCGTACATATGCTACTATCCCTGTTAGCCTGGCCTTCCTCCATAAATGGGATATCCAACATAAAAAATATTTTTTCAATTCGAACCAGAAGGCCTACTCTAATTCAATAAAAACGAAGTTCCGATCAAAAATGAGGTGGTGAAATACAGAGCCAGCAACATCAATTCAATCCACTCGTGTCTGAAAATCGTCTATGGGTACGGGCTTCTTAAATTTAATAAAACGAAAATTCATGAATTTCATTTTAAAGAAAGAGTGTAGGCCTCCAGTAGTTCCTGAGATTATCGCGTTCAACCAAACAAATAAACTCATCAGCTTTATATCATTAGAATAGATGTACATTCTTTGAAAGAATGGCATTATCAAAAATATTAATATTAGAGTCGACTAACAATGAAATTATATTAAACTAGCGGACGCCTCGCGGTTTCACCCTTGTAGTTCCCGTTCCCGTGGGAATACAGGGATAAAAAATAGCCTATGTCACCCAGGGTTAGTGTCGCTTCCCAATGGTGAAAGATTTTTTCAAATCCGTCCAATAGTTTCGGAGCCTATTCAATACAAACAAACAATCAAATCTTTCCTCTTATTACATACATTTAGGGTACAGATAGTCTCATGGATAATGTATGAGAACTTAGATTCGAGCAGGTAAAATTTGTTTTTGATTCGTCAACATCATCAATTTTCATATTAACGATAATACGAATCAGGTGTTTAACCCTGTACCGTTAATACCTACAAACTAATTTCTAAAAGTGCTTTTTTATTTTAATTAATTACATATAAAACGTTACAATTAAAAATAATGTTTTATACAGTAATTAGTCGAGAACATAATAAAAATGTAAATTATATGCATATAGTGTCGGTGGTACAGTTGTATATGATTTATTTATATACCAAATATCATTCCATAAGGTCCGGGCATAACTATCATCTAAATATTCCAACATCAGAATATACAATATTAATATAAATTTTTTGGATGCTTCGAAGGCGTTTGAATCCTTAAAGCATCTAAAAATGAACAATGAAGATGCTATAACTAACCTCCTATGTAAGTCAGCGGCCTGAGGGTACCTCCCCTCCCGTAGGACGTGGCAGTCCTGGAACATCTCCTGGATGGTGTGCTCCATGGCTCGTAGTTCCTGCTCGATCTGTTCGACGGCGAGCTTGGCGTCCGCAGGGTGCACGCCTCGCTCCACTCGACGGATCTCGCTCTCGATGTGACGCTCTACGCTCTCGAGGCCTGATTCCGTTTGTTTTATGTCCCTGCAGAGATAATTCTAGGTTAGTATCATTGCATAAAAATCTGCTGAAAAAGACTGGAAAAGTAAATTCTGGAAAATGTTGAAGCAGGCTATATCCGTCAGGGGCCTTAACTGCTAAATGTTTATCGTATATTTTTAAGTATCACTATTATTTTGTTTTTAATTTATATATTAAAGAAATAAACAAAATAACTTAAATAAATAAAATAATTGCATCCCTTCACATACATGATGTGAAGGTTAGGAAGCACTATAGTTATTTAGCATCTTAGCTCTGAAAAAAATCCTCGCGATATTAATTTGAGATGATTTTCATAAAATTTGTTCGAACTTAGCTTGGAACTTAAAGATAGACATAGGATGTTTTTTTATTTATTGATTGCGAGAACAACTTAATCCCATTATATTTAAGTGCTATATTTAAGGTGAGAAAGAACGCTTATTGAATAGCTGACACGCGCAACTTCGTTTGCGTCATATTTCCCCGTTTTTGCAACAGTTTTCATTGATGCTTCGCTCCTTGCTCATAGTGTGATGTTATATACCAATGACACTCAAAATCGGTTCAGTAGATCCAGAGATTACTCCCTACAACCTCACACACTTTACAACTTTATTTATTAACAATTAGTATTGATTTACAACAAGCTTAAAATATAAACATAGCCATCGGTATTCATATTCAAACGTGGATACCACTGAATCGCGTTTTGAATATGTTTTGAGTGGTCGATGTAACACCGTCAAGTTCCTCACCTGTGCAGTTTCTCAGCGAGTCTCTGCAGCCTCTCGAGCCGTCGGATCTCGTCGGTGAGGTCGCGCTCGCGCTCCTGCTGCGCCATGAGCAGCCTGGCCCACGCCTGCTCCAGCGCGTCCGGACGGAGCGTCGGCTCGATGTCGCATTCTCCTACTGATTCGAAATATTTCTGCACAGAAAAAGCACCAAATAATTACATTTGGAAATAAAGTCCTACTAATTCCGCCACTCAATTCAATAATAAACTTTTTCTTTTTTCAAAACAAAGAAAACATTTTAACCAATATGCTCCTTTATTCTAATTGTTATCATAATAGAAATTAACTCCAATTATTTCAGTTAAATCAACGGACAATCACATTTTGATTGTCTGTTGATTTATGTTATTTCATTTATGTTCTTTTTTGGCAGTGCACACTATTCTCTGCCTCGCTATTCAAATATAAACACAAAACACTCATTTAGATTATTATGTAAAATAATAATCTAACGCGATTTATAATCAGAGTTACATAAAAAATAACAATGCAATAAAAACTCATGATTACTCTGTTTAATTCTTATAGCCTACCACTCGGAGAGTACCTGTCACTAATTTTCTTTGTTGCAGGTCTCTCTTTTTGAGTGCGGTCTGTGAATTCATTTCGATTGTTGTATTAAGGGCATTTGCTTACTACTTCAATCGTGGTGATTCACAGATCGAGGGTGGGTGGTGAGATCCCTCCCTTATAATCTACTTAAGATGGATTTCCGCCATGTTACGCCTGATTCAATCGGTTATCTTAAAGTGGTCTTAGTCTAGTTGCCCGTACCTCTAATTCCCTGTAATGGTGGAAGAGCTTCTGTTTCTCTCTCTGTCTGAGCGGCACCTCCTCTTGGCGGAAACGCGTGCTCTCACTGAGCAGCTTCTTCATCTCGATCAAAGTTGACGGGAAAGCACGGTCCTAATACAATAAAAATAATACAGTTACTGGACCCTCTACGATTTGAAGCCATATCCCCAACTTGCCATTTAAGCATCCCAAAGGAAGCTCGTTCAGAATCGACTAAAGGCGATTTTCTGTACAATATGATAGGTGGCCACCTATCATATTGTACAGAAAATCGTCTTTGGCCGTGCAAGGGAGATAAACTACTTATGTAGGTATATAATGGTGGATTGCAGTCTACACAGCGACTATGGTCGGCGTGATTTAAAAAAAAAAGATATTCAGCATTCAGTTGTCTATGAATATAGGTTTACATAATACCTTCATCACATAAATAGATAGATTTACAGAACTCCATTGCGTAGACCTTTTCTTAAAAAAAAATAAAGGAAATGACAGTTTCTATAATAAAATAGTTCCTATCGGTGATTGGATGTCTGTCGATTTTGACTTAAAATTATGATAAAACAATTCGAAATTTGAAAGATATTCTTAACCCATTTATTGTGCGTGCGGTTTATACATATATTCCGTACCTGCATGAGTGCACACTTCTCGTGCAGCCAGGCGCGATGCTGCGCGGCCTGCTCGGTGTAGGTGGCGGCGCGGCGCTGCGACTCCGCGTCGAACAGCGGGTGCACCGCCGGCGGCTCGGGGAACGTCTCGTACAGAGACGAGATGTACGTGATGAGGGACTTCTCGTCCGGCTCGTGGGTGTCCACATCTAACACGAATTTAACAGCGTTAAAAAACCTTCATGGGATTAGCCGTAACAGACGTATTTTTGGGAGGAATTTCCAGGCCTGTTTAAGACTGAAATTTCCCATAGTCACCTTTCTCGACTGGAAGATTTTTGGGGAATTTTGACTCTGGATCGGAGTGTTTACGCAGGTAATTGCCTCCCTCCCTCTATTGTTTTTAATCAAATGCTCCTTCCCTGTCATGCGAGCGACTCACTCTTGACCAGTTGAGTCAAATGTCCCCCCCCCCCCCCCGCTC
This sequence comes from Herminia tarsipennalis, assembly GCA_945859575.2. Taxonomy (NCBI): domain Eukaryota; kingdom Metazoa; phylum Arthropoda; class Insecta; order Lepidoptera; family Erebidae; genus Herminia; species Herminia tarsipennalis. The sequence goes on along the minus strand of OX243849.2, from coordinate 17,170,134 downwards.
AGGGCCAAGTTCTGTATTCGCGCCTGCTTAGGACTACATTACATATGGCTACTCTTACGAGTATGCAAAATTCCTTGATTTCAATTAATGCTTTGCCTATACACCAAGACTTATTTCTTCCATATTTTAGTCCACATAACGTGTCGGCATTATAAAAAAAAGAAAATCTAAATAACGACCATTAGGATCTAATTTTAAAACAGAAATAATTTATTTTTATCAATCTTTAAAACAATCTTATAAAAGGTCACACGATTAATAAAACAAAAACAAACAGTCGCGACTAAATAACTGCAATTAGTCGCAAACCGTCGCATTGTTTTATCGCACGACAAATCGCTATCGCACAATAAAATCGCACTTCAAACCCGAGGCTGCACTCATTATTTACGCCAAGTTGTTCGGACTCTTTCAAGTGCAATTATTTCTTTGTCTGTACCGAGTTTTACTTACTACAAGCGCTAGTATTATTATAAAAATGATTTGATTCAAGTAACAACCGAAATGACCTAGGCCCCTTTGACTTAATGCTCGGATGCGAGACGATTCATGTTATGTCTCTTGTTGCAAAAACTACTTAAAAAATTGCGGGCAGTTAAAGTCACTGCGACGTTTATAAAATGCTAGCTGATCCGACTAGCAACTTCGTATGATCTAGCAATTGTCCCCGTATTTGCAACATTCTTCATTGTCGCTCCGCTCCTATTAGTCGTAGCGTGATGTTTATAGCCTTATAGCCTTCCTCGATACATGGGCTACCCAACAGTAAAAGTATTTTTTAATTCGGACCAGTAGTTCTTGAGATTATCGCGTTCAAACAAACAAACAAACTCTTCAGTTTTATATTATTAGTGTATATTGACAAAAAAAACATATTTGACAAACACGTTATGTCACTTGTTGTCGCTAGATGGCGATAAGTATCGTAGGTACTGACAGATTGTTGCTGGCCGATATGAGTACATTTGAATATATAGTTCTAAATATAATAGTTCTATCTCAGTGGCGCAAGTGTTAGCCGTGTTTAAGAATAGTAGGTACTTAAATATAAAACATAATTTAAAGCTATGATTTTAAGCACTATTAACCAATACAAACATTCAAAAAAGTTTTAACCTGTTTGTTTTTTTTTTGTGAAATATATCAAATTCAAAGTTTAAAATTGGCCTTTTGTATGATATGATATTTTTTCGTTATGGATGATCTAGCAATAAGTCAGCGACATGTAGAACGTTTTTAATATAGTATATTGGTACGTGTAGTTTAAAGAAAATTCGTTAAATCTCGCATTATATTATTATTTTAATAATTAACTCAACAGAATTTTGAATGTTAATGTAAGTATTTACTTAAGTTATTTATTTACATATGAAAAAAGAAATATTTTTAAACTACCAAATGTCACATTAAATTATGCTATTAATTACAATTTTATTAATTCAATATTTAAACTGGTTTTGAATCTCCTTTTTAGGTAACCCTTTTTGTAGTTTCTTTTCTGGTAAGTTGTAAATAATTAGTAAATTTTAGTTTTATTTTAAATTATTAATTTATAGTAATCTAGTTTTAATGTAAATTGTATTATATCTTATTTATTGTCATTCTCTAATAAAAGTTACATATATTTAAATCACATTATAAGAAAACTTGATTCAAATACAAAAAAAATGAAGATGGCACCTATATTGGTCTACCAATAATTAAAGCAGCATTCATGAGTTCGTCACATTAAATTATCATAAAGCTATGTCCACACATGAGGCTTGGGGCGTGACGTCATACTTGTACTACACTTGTACTGCCAAACAATGGATCGTAAAGTACTTCATATTAAACCTGCGACCTGCTGTTACCAATATTTAATGTACCTGTCGTTTTATTGAATACATGGATTCCATCTACACGAATATTTTAAAGCCGTAGAGTTTGTTTGTTTGGTAAAACGCGATAATCTCAATACTGGTTTGAATTGAAAAAAAAATACTGTTGAATAGCCCATTTTTCAAGGAAGACTATAAGCTTTATAACATAACGCTTCGACCAATAGGAGCGGCACAGCATTGAAAAATGTTGCGAAAATGGGAAAAATTGACGCAGACGAAGTCACGCGGGTCAGCTAGTAAAAGAGGCAAAAAATATTGTTGCTATGCAAAAAATATGAATGGGCGATTTTACTGAAGGTAATTTTCGTAAATCTATACTAATATTATAAAGCTGAAGAGTTTTTTGTTTGTTTGAACGCGATAATCCCAGGAACTACTCTTTCGAATTGAAAAATCTTTTACTGTTGGATAGCCCATTTATCAAAGAAGGCTATAAGCTTTATAACATAACGCTATGACTAATAGAAGCGGAGCAGCATTGAAAACTGTTGCAAAAACTTTGACACTTTTGACAATTGTTGATAAGCAACATTGTTATTAAACATTTCACATCTATTTTAGCTTTACAGCTTACATTTAAGAGATATCTATCTAGTGACTGAACTAAAATGGGATCGCATCCCTAAATCCGTGTTTTTTGGCGTTTATATTTCTGTTGTATGCCCGTGATTTTCTCTAAGTATGTATTTTCTTTTAAATAGTTTGTAGAAAATATTTACCTGTTAGTTCCCATTGCCCATCGTTCCGCGTACAAACGATTTGATCCGCAAACATTGTGGCGATTTATGGCGCGTGACCGGCCGTTTAGCATGAGAGAAATGGGCCCGAAAATAACGGGCCTAGTTGGTGCAAATCGTGTGGTGCTGGCTTTATTTAAAAATTTAATTAATTTAACATTATTTAAATAGAGAAACTTGTCTTTAAACCAGATGGTGAACCAATGAATGTAAAGTAGTGATTTTATTCTTGTATTAAAATTTTACGTTTCTTATGTTGTTTTATGTCAGTAAGGTATCCCTGGGTTTTTATTTTTTAAAGACGACTCCCGCAGTAGGGTACAAGCCCTGTGTCGCGTGGGACTTTACAAACATACAAGTCACGGACACAAAGTACACCCAGACTCGGAACAACAATTTGTGGATCACGCATGTTGCTGCCCCATCCCCCTCCTCTCTGTCCATTCCCCCTTTAAAAACATGGCTACTATAATTATGTAGACAGACAATATCACGTAATGACTGACAAAAAAATTGCTTTTTTTTCTACCTTTTACACAGAACTGGGCAGAAGATTTGTAAACAATTACAATTTTTACGATTTTTTGATTGATATAGTCACGATGTGCATAAAACTTAACAATAAAATAAAAAAACCAACACGAAATTAATGTTAGGTACAATAAATTTATGTGAATCGAGGAAACCATACGTAACAATCAAAAAGCGAGCTTGTTTACCGATTATAGCAATATAGTTTTTTAAAAAAAAAGCAAAAAGATTTTATAGCTGCAAGCTATACGAGAACCATACGTGTGTCCCAAATATCAGCTCGACAGCTTCAGGGGGAGTGGGTGAAATATGAATTGCAAAATTCCAGGACATAGGTATGTACAAGTTAATTTAAAGGTTTTAAAATCGGTGACAAATGACATATTCTGAATTATAAGCGCAATCCTGCACGCAGAAGATAAGTACAGAAATCTCAAGCCAGGCGCAACCTAGAACCTTGTTCGGGGGAGCAACATGTGACCCAACCAGCCAAGTGTGAGTCGCTATCTGTCTAAATTCCCCAAAAAAGAGGTCGTTCAGTCGACTCTGGGGTGGGAGCGGTGCAATTACCCTCGTTGCCCGCCCCTTGGATCCGCGTCTGACTCTAGCAACGCACAAAGATATGACTCAGAGACACGGAATTTCGCACCACTTTATGGTGTTCCAAGATTCTATGTCTGTGAACCAAGTCTATGTAGGTGTGCCTTGAGCACGTTTGAATCTTTGTCTTTGTACACTTAAATAAAAAAGATAACTAGCAATGTGGGATTCTATGTCCCACATTACTGCAATACTACGAGCAATCCTGTTAACCCCTCCATTTAAGCTTTATGGCTAGCTACCGCCTATCCAGTACGTCAAGAACTTACCTTCGGGATCCAAAAGCCTGGTGACTCCATACTCCTTCTCGACCACGTGGAAGGCCGTCTCCAAACGCTCACGGACTTGTCTTGACCTGTAATACAAAATGTATATTACCAATTATAGAATTTTCAATTGCCCGTTAAAAATTATGACCCTAAAAGGACAAACTGAGCCCACGCATGAAATGCATTATGACATATAGACTCTTCAATTTGTAGGAAAACAGTTGAATCAGAAACATACTATCATACGCAACGCTATAACACGCGTTCCACGCAACGTTAGAATCCAGATCCGTGAGAAGGTGGAGGGGATATCATACGATCTCACGCGTAAGACCACAACTACTCGTAGAACTACAGCACCTGAAGAAATGACAAATGATTCTGACGTCATTATGCATTGTGTACGTGGCTTTGACATACTGTCAAGTATTTTATCTTAAACTAGCAGACACACGGCGTCTTCGTACGCGTGGATCCCGTTCCTGCGTGATGATGTATTATACATATAAACATTCCTCTTGAATCACTCTATCTATTGCTGAAAACTGCATTAAAATTCGTTGCGTAGTTCAAAAGATCTAAGCGGGAGCGTAAAAAGATCTATTTAATACTATGTGAAGATTAGAAGTAGGTTGTTCTTAAAGTGTTCGAGAGAACTTACAATTGCTAAAAGTTTTTTCTTCTAGCGTTTACAGTAAACATTGACAGGACATAAAATATTTTATGAATGTGGCCCAAAATGCGGCCTCGTCGACTTCCAAAGACCTTTTTTTCTCCCGCAGTAGGGTACAAGCCCTGTGTCGCGGGGGACTTTACAAACATACAAGTCACGGACACAAATTAATGGATAGAGTCTTTCTTTAAGTCTTTCTTACCTGATATTACGCCAGTCTATCAGATCAGGACGGTTCCTATGAATGAGCGCGTTGAAGGCGAGCCCGTCTCGCCAGGAGGACGTGAAGTCAGCTACCCTGACGCCGGGGTACTTGGCGGTGGAACGCCGAGCCCAGCTCAGTAAGGCTTCCCGGGCTGTCACGTTCGCTTCCTGACCGATCACTATGTCGGATATCTGTAGACAAGAGATAAGAGAATAGGTTAGTCGAATACAGATATAATTTACAATCCAGTACTAGCAATAACCTGCAGAACTTTTTATTCTGCTAAATGATGAACCCTGATTGGGTACGGGTACAGCATTTCAATATAACATAGCCTAATAAGTAATTTGATTTTAATTGACAACATTTAACGAGCGAATTATTCTTTTAGCCTTACGCACACAGTGACACGGCCGCCCGCCTCGCTCTCCAGCACACAACCATAACTTCACAGTGCGCAAGAACGACGGACAAAATAGAGTCGAATTTTTTACAATACGAAAATCCTCGTTTTTGCATTTTATATTTTATATGGGACTTTAAGGGAGTAATTGTTTATAATGTATTAAGTTCTGTTTTAATGACATAATATTCCCACAAGTTTCGTCGTCGGAACTAATGGGGAAAAAGTCCCACTAGTTCCGCCAAGGAATTTCGTACTGGGAATAATAGTTAAAATAGTTCAAAGTAAAACACCCTAAATAAAGATTCGAATAGGAAACTTCATACGTTGGCGTTTTGTGTGATTGTGACAATATAAACTTGATATATACTTATTTCATTAAATATTTTATTGTAGACTAAAAAATAAGAAAGCGTTCGCAGTTTATTATATGCAATTAGAGTAATTATAATTAATCACATTACTCTACGTTACTAAAAACTTACATTCCAATAGGAAAGTGAAAATATCTTTTTACATTTTTATAAAATTCATATTAAGACCAACAAAAATGTCACTTACGCAGTTTTGCATAAAGGCCATTGTTCGAAAATATTTTTATTCACAAATATTGACAGAAACTAGGCTAAAGATAAAAAGAAAGAAAGAAAAAGTATCTATGTCGATCTTATCTTCGAAAAAAAATACAAGCCATGAGAATATTCTCAATTAAGCCATTATTACAATAGCTAGTTAAACACCTCATAATTGTAACAATATAATTTCGACCTCAAACTTTTTGTATAAAGTCGAAAATCGCTTGTTAACGAGGATATCAACACCCGAAACTATACACTGAAAACTAATTCTTATGCAGCAAATTTTAAAGTCTAAAATTATTTGGAGTTAGCTCAAAAGAAGACCTGCCGATATATCATAGATAGTTATCTTAATTATTGTTAAAATATCATAAAGTTGTACTGAAGATAAAGCTCTTTTGCAAAGTAATATTTTAAAAGAGACATACAAGTTTGCAACGGACACTATAATTATCATCCTCTAAACAAAATGTCGGTCACGGAGGCCAATCTCAAATAAGCCCCTAGACTAGTGGCATAAACGATAATCGAATAAAATGACAATCGAATAGAATGACAATCGAATAGCATGACAATCGAATAGAATGACAATCGAATACAATGACGTCGGTGCTCGCGCAAAACTGCAAACCGCATATTTAAAAAAAAGTCTTGCAAGCGCTGGCTCTTGTGTAGGCACTCTCACCTCACAACATATAAACGTAGTAGGTATCAATGTTCTGTGAAGGCAACTTCATTCCCACATCCCAATTCGTCATTTATCGAATCACTTCTTAACAGTTAATCGTTTTTCGAATTATGAATTAGACCTTTTCGAATTACATATTTCACGAATTTATTCATTCTTGAATCGATTGTCATTTCGCGAATCGAATTAGGAATTTCCCTCCTAAACGTCTAGATCGAATCAAGAGCATAATTTCGACTGTGTGTCTAAATTTCATCCAAATCGTTTTAGGAACTTGATCTAATTTAAAGTGCTGGTCAATATTAACGCTAAGTTCCAGCGTAACTGTGTTAGATCAGTTCAATGCTCCTGGCTTCCATCCAGGACCAATAATAGACGGAACTATGAGGAAACGCGTCTGGATTTATTCGTAGGCCTGGGGTAGGTCGGAAAATAGAAAGAGATAGAAATATAATGTAAACTGTCATAAACGAAAGTCGTACTTATTATAAAGGTGCTGTGTACTTTATTTAAAGGAAAATAGGAGAGACTAACTAACTAACTAACTGGAAATGAAGTAATTTTATAATGCACTAGCTGACCGGCGCAACTTCGTATGCGTACATTTTCCCCGTTTTTTCATTATTGCTCTGCTCCTATTGGTCTTAGCGCGATGTTATATAGCCTATAACATTCCTCGATAAATGGACTATCCAAGAGTGAAAGATTTTTTTAATTCGGACCAGAAGTTCCTAAGATTGCCGCGTTCAAACTCTTCAGCTTTATAATATTAGTATAGATAAAGGTAATAATAAGGTAACAGTTTATTATTTGCTACAACAACCTTGCACCTGAATTAAATAAAACCTTTAGTAATAAAAAACATTCGCATTGTAAAGGCAACCTTGAACCTGAGATGCATACAGCCTTTATTAAAAAAAATAAACAAACGCAAGTATTTTAGCAAAGACAACCTCACACCAGTACTACATACAGCCTACAATAAAAAAAAAAACAAAAAAGCTACTATCCGTCACACAACATTGACTTTTACACAGACATAACATTTTGGCTCAAGTGTATATTGAAGATCATTGAACTGTCAACTGATTCGTTAGGCTGTGCTTCTACTGTTATATCCGACCTTGTTTTATTTCGAACAATAGAAAAAGAAAGGTATATCGATTGTTTTATTTATTATAGTTTTTTAATTACTGGGAAGGTGAGGCGGAAGGATGGGTGCTTTCTTTAGCAGAAAGTTGCAATAATTTCTAAAATATTAGATTCTTTGGTATAATCAGAATATGTTCCGGCTGTGTATCTTTTCTGGACAATTACCTAGATAGTACTGACCTCTATAGTACCTACTAGTTACAGTGGACAGGCAACCGCTGAAAACAATAAGACTTTGATTTGATTTTGACATGTAGACTGTCACATGGCAAAATGAAATGGAAGTCTGTACTTGTATAACAAGGATAACATCCCCCCCCCCCCCATTGTAAAAAAAATTGAGAAAAATCACAAAGGCAGCGCTTAAAAAATACTTTTAAATAAAATGATTTTGGACATGATCAGATATACCGTCATTTTATTACCGAAAAACTGTGTTTCTGAAAAAACCGGGCGTAAATGCCATGTGTCTCTTCTACTGATGGTACTTCAAATCGGATTTTTTCATACGGCAACGGCTGCGTAACCTTATACTGAGCATGGTCCGACATGCTCTTGCCCGGTTTTTAATAGATCATCTGACAATGTGAAAATGGCGGCAAACTGAGCTGTCATTATTTTCACCGCTCCGTATTTAACATGTAAAATACATGAAATACGTACAAAATCGGCAAGACTGAGTATTTGTGCAGTTAAAGTGTACAATAAATACTTGACACTGGCAGAAAATGGCTAGAAAATTGGCCAGAAGAAGAAAAACCGCTTCGCGGGGCCGCTGTTAGTTGCTACAGAAATCACTGCAGGAGTCAAACTAATGCCTCATTCTACGAAAAAATGATCAAAGTAACACCTTCACGCATTACCATTTAGAACTAGGCACAAATAAATAGTCACGAAGAGCGCCTGCGCCGATAATAGGCAATTTTTTGTTCACCTACGTGATAGCTTTACGAAGCGATACCACAAGACACAGAAAGTACAGAAGCTAAGCGAGGCTAGGAGTTACTTCCCTTTAACTGCCCTGTTGATTTAATGGTTAGTGACCCTGACTGCTAAGCCAGAGGTCGTAGGTTCGATTTTCACAAGAGACATCTTGTCTCATGGACAAATTGTTGTTCCGAGTCTGGATGTACTTCGTGTCCGTGATTTTTATGTTTGTAAATTCCCCCGCGGCACAGGGCTTATAAAAAAACTTCAGGCCAGGTAAAGTGCGCAGGGTATGGTGTTACGTCCCTTTAACACATATGAAGGCTCCTCCGACCAGGCGAGGGAATCGTGCCTGATGGGCCACAGCCCAACGGAAACATTAACAAATTTGTTTATATCACCTTAAAATTATTAATACCGTTAGATTATAATCTATTTCGCGAGATTGTAAACTGCTTACAATTTAACACACTAAATCGAATTGCTTATGTTAGGTTAGAACAATGACCCCCTGCACACGAGGCGAGCAAGCAAAGCGAGCGTACCGCGGTAGCGGCCGCCGAGAACTACTGAAGAATAATGCGTTAAATTGAAAGCAGTATGTTACGGTTTACAATCTTTCGACAGTTTACAATCTCGCGAGATAGATTATAGTCTAACGGTATTTACAATTTGACGGTGACATTTATACGAGTGCCTAGCAGCTTTGAGAATTTTATTACCGCAATTCAGAATTTGAGCTGTTCTTGTATATGGACATCTCACGGACAAATAATTTCGAAACACTGTTCCAACAAAGTGGTCTGAGATTCCGTGACCGTGAATCCATGTGTGCGTTACTCCAGCGCATTTGTTTGGGACTTGTCTTCTGTACTCTCTATATTTTGTGCCGAAATAGCTTTATTATGTCACACAGTGTTAAAATAAAATAAGAAGTAGTTTCTATGAATGTTTAGACCACGTCCAGCTTTTTGTATGACATTTTGTATTTGTTAATGATTCTTGGTACTATTTTGAAAATACAATGGGCAGGAAGATGTCTATTGAAATGAATAAAATAATACGGAGTTCCGTTTATTTTTCCTTTAACAATTTGGATAGGATACAGATAAAGAATATAAGGGTTGGTAACTCAGTTTCAGAGGGAATTGAGAGATTGTGGAGGTTAAGCGACAGTATTTCCGGTGACGAATTTTCGGCTCATCGGGCTAAGATAGTAATAAAATGCGTTGTGTGTATACGAACGAGAGACATCATCTCATTAAAAGTTTATCTCCTTTTAATTTAGATTCCTACCTCGTTCCTATGACCCAGCCCGAATATAGATTACAAAAAATCAATATCGTTCCTAAAGTTTTCAGCTACATCTGTTTCAAAATCAAAAAGGTGTGGTAAGTATTGTTTGAAAGTGTCAATCAATACTTTCAAACAATATAATACTTACTACACCAATTCTTCTGATTTATAATATGTATCCTGTAAATATGCCGTGTGGTACCGGCTTAAGAATAGTAACACCCCATCTCTCCTCTCTCGTGAAGGCGACTAAGGGATATCACACCGGAGGACGAGCAGCAGCGTCCTTGCGTACTTTAAAGCCCTAATGCGATCGCCAAGCGTACAGATTATGGCACATACCCACAGGATCTATAATAAGTAAGATCTACTGGGCAGACCCGTGCTCAGCAGTGGGACATCATATGGGTTAATATTTATAATATGTATATACCTGCTTGCTCTTAAAGCAAGATTATTGTTATACTGAGCTATTGCTGACATACATCTCATAACCATAATCATACACACGCACACACACAAACGCGCGCGCGCGCACGCACGGGCATACACACACACACACACACACACGCGCGCGCGCGCGCGCGCGCGCGCGCCCACACGTGCGCACACACAACACACACACATCTGCACATACCTACTGTCGATATGGTACGCACATTTCCATGAAATACTATTCATAACCTAAAATGTTTGAAAATTGCTGCTTAAATTACAGGTTTTTATCTAGTTTAAGTGGCAAGGCACCTTAAAAATTGTATGAGTAACAATACTACGTATCTGTTTGTAACTATATAGTTTAAAAATGTAGATATCAATTTCTATGTTACTATGTGCTTTTTTGAAATAAATATTATTATTATTACCTATTTACATTTAATGCCAAGTTCACATTTCAATAAGCAGAGCCGATCGAGCCGAAAAAATAATATGTAAATAACTAATAATTATGCAAATACAATCTAATGTATGTAATTTATATTGATTATTAAATAATAAAGTTACGAAAAACAATTACTTAAGTGAAATAACACCCACAATACTGACGTGGGTTGTGATAGGCCCCTAAGGCGAAATTGCATCGAAGTGACGTTCTTCCAACCTTGGATACGTCATTTTGACGTGCTAATGACAAACAAGCTGTTTGACCTCGTTTGACGTGTACTACCATTATAATCTGCCATTTGGAACGATTTTACAGTGATTTCGGGTATAGTTAAAAGGTTATACGTTCTAATTTTAAATTTCTTGCTATACCCAGGGAAGAATCACCTATACACATCCCCTGAAGGCGGGAGGCCATTCATCATACCAGAAGCCAGGACCTTTTTTGGACTTTAACACTTTTGAGGAAGAAAAAGGTGGTGGAAAAGGCAACCGAGCTGATCAAGAAGACTGCCGGTCCATAGATACCCATCTATCGACAAGAATCACGCCCCTCCGTGGCTTAGTAAAAACGTTAAACGTCTAACGTTTGCGTCTTCGTCTGCGTCATGTCTCCCTGTTTTTGCAACGTTTTCCATTGCTGCTCCTATTGGTCGTAGCGTGATGTTATATAGCCTATAGCCTTCCTCGACAAATGGGCTATCCAACAGTAAAAGAATTTTTAAATTCGAACCAGTAGTTCCTGAGATTATCGCGTTCAAACAAACTCTTCAGCTTTATAATAGTACTACAGGTATAATAAAGAGGAAAGATTTGTATTTTTGTATGCAACAAATAAACTTAAGAACTACTGGACCGATTTCAAAAAATCTTTCACCATCAGTAAGCTACAATAACAAGGAGTAACATGCTGTACTTTATGGTAAAAAAAAATAGAGATCCCTAAGAAAATTACAATAATGTAACTCAAGGTATACAAAACTACGATATGACACCCGTGCGAAGCCAGGGCAGGCAGCTATATATACTAATATCTATACTAATTTTATAAAGCGGAAGAGTTTGTTTGTTTAAACGCGCTAATCTCAGGAACTACTGGTCCGATTTGAAAAAATATTTTTTTGTTGGATAGCCCATTTATCGAGGAAGGCTATAGGCTATATAACATCGCGCTACGACTAATAGGAGCGGAGCAACAACGAGAAATGTTTCAAAAACAGCTAGTTTATTAATAAATGCAAAATCTAAACCAAATATTGTCCATTAGATTAATCAGCGAAAGTTGTAAGTGTTAGACACATACGCATACGCAGTGTGCTTTCATGGACTGATTCTCTTGGGCCGAGCCGAACCAATGAGCACGATGATTGTACTTTCTTTGCTTTACTAATATCTGACTAATTAGGCTATTTTATTTGAGTTAATGTTGATTAAAGAATAAACATTATTTAAATGCTGATAGACGTAATATTTCGCTATCAATGGAAAGGCTTGTGTATCATCGTTTATCTATACTAATATACAAATACTAATATACTTATACCTATACTAATACTAATCTATATCTATACTGCTATATAATATTATAAAGAGGAAAGATTTGATTGTTTGTTTGTATTGAATAGGCTCCGAAACTACTGGACGGATTTGAAAAATTCTTTCATCGTTGTGAAGCTACACTAACCCCGGGTGACATAGGCTTTTTATTCCTGTATTTCCACGGGAACGGGAACTACGCGGGTGAAACCGCGAGGCGTCCCTAGTATAGTTATAATTCGAAGTAGAATCAATAAATTAGTTGCTTCCATGGGTTAGACAAAAAAAAATACAATCGGTCTAATTGGATGTAAAGCCAAGAGGTCTACTCTAGTTTAACGAAAAATTTATATTCGATCGGAAATTCAAGAACATTCGTTGACAAATTTTACCTATAGAACCGAACTCTTTACGCTTATTCGAAAATGATTCGAATTTTAAAAATTTCGATTCGAAATTTAAGTACCGCAGCTTCCATAGTCGCAATGCTTAGTTTCAATTTGCTACGCTTTGTGGATACAAACATAATTCAATTGAGAACCTTCCATAATTCTAAATTGACTGCCACTGTGGCGCGGTGGGAGTGTGTCCGACTGCTACGCAAGAGGTCGTGGGTTCGATTCCCACACGGGACACCACTTTGTGAGATCCACAAATTGTTGTTCCGAGTCTGGGTGTACTTTGTGTCTGTGACTTGTATGTTTGTAAAGTCCCCCGCGACACAGGGCTTTTACCCTAGTGCGGGAGTCGCCTTATTTGAAAAAAATAAAAATTGTTAATACTATTGAATTATTACCTCGGAAAACTTCGAATATTTTGCATAAACACGAACAAAAAAGGCAGATTTAAAAAGAAAACCAAAAACCCACATATCATTGCATTCACAAGATCAATGTAAGTAATACATAAGTTACATAAACAACTTCGTTAACATTTTCACTTGCACCGCATAACTGGCAAGTCAATTTAACCCTTATTTTAATGGCCTTAAGAGAATTTGATAGTTTTCTTGAGTGCAAAAGAATGTTGGCAGGGCGTGGGCGGCGAGGCTGGCGTATGATGTCACATAGTCCGTGTCAGGGCCTTCACTTAGCCTTTACTTGTTTTATTATCTATTTGTATGTTTAATGGAATTCTGTGCGAGTAGCTGATATCTTTAGTTTATATATGACTAGCTGGTCGTGCAACTTCGTTTGCGCCAATTTTCCCCGTTTTTGTAACATTTTTCATTGCTGCCCCGCTCCAATTGGTCGTAGCGTGATGTTATATAGCCTTTCTCTATAAATGGGCTATCCAACACAAAATCATTTTTTTCAATTCGAACCAGTAGTTCCTGAGATTATCGCGTTCGAACAAACAAACAAACAAACTTTTCAGCTTTATTATATTAATATGATTACTTTCCTGAAGCTTTGCTTGCGTTTTGTTTTATTTTTATAGCCTCTTTACTATTCTGATTTATATCACTGTAATGTTTCATTACAATCTGTGAAATATTTTTTACGTGAAAAGAGCAACAAACATTATACCTCCATCCATCCGCACAAAATTAGTATGTTTAGTTTCCTGCGGCACCGCCCTTGTGGATTTTGATTATCGCAATAACAAAGCAAATATCCGCCTCAAGCTTAAAGCTATATCTATTCCAATAAAAAAACTCTTTGGCTTTATTATATTAGAAAATCCATTTAACCGTTTTGCCTTCAAAACGGTTAAATGGATTTTCTGAATTAGCTTTTGTCTCACGTTTTTGTAGAGTACACACGTTAGCTTGCTTTAAATAACATACATAAGACAAGCAGTAGCCAACAATGATCGCTTCTGCAAACTTCCGAGGCTCTAAAATTTCAAGGTGATATGTAATTAGACACCTTGTACCAAAAAAAGGGCTGAGAAAATCTCAGATAATAAATTTTGGTTTATGTGACTAATCTTTTGACTGCCTCTGTGGCGCGGTGGGAGTGTATCCGACTGCTACGCAAGAGGTCGTGGGTTCGATCCCCACCCAGGATAAAACTTTGTGTTGAGCACGATGGTTTATTTTGTGTCTGGGTGTTATTATTTAAAAATATATAAGTATGTATGTATTTAAAAATATATAAGTATGTTTATCAGTTGTCTGATTGCCATAGTACAAGCTCTGCTTAGTTTGGGATCAGATAGCGTTGTGTGAGTTGACCCAAAATATTTAAAAAAATAATCTACTCGAATGTCAGAAAACTTTTTGCTAAATTTAAATGTATGTAATTAAAAGCTTAAGAATCGGTAGTTATACAAACTAATTACTAAAAATAAGACAGTAATAATAATATGTAAGAGAAAAATATTATGTACTAACGTAGTAGACCCCGTTTCTGAATCATGAAGTATTCTACGAATTTGTACACTAGGAAGTTCGGAATAAAGGGCAATATGCCTCGTAACTTCGATTATACCTCAACGAAATTGCGCCCAATTGGACCGAAAAAACTTATCGCCGAATTCTGGAACGATGTCTTCTTCGAGTCGTCCTTTTAGTATTGCCATCAACACTATACCCCTTAAAGTAGAAGTAACAGCATGAGATTTGGAACTGAATCGCCTTTGAGTTAGGCTGTTACTGTGATAACAATAGCAATAAAACGTTGTAGAAAAAACTAGTGCAAGAAATGTACGTTTCGTTCCACGCTCTGCTGTACAGGAATTGATATTATCAGATCTAAAGATGGATCGTGAAGACGCACGCGGTGATTTCATGGGTGAAAAAATCAGAACATCACTTATGTATTTGCGCTATTACTTCAAACTTAAATTCAATTACTACAATTAAACGATTAAACAGCTATAATTATACCAATTATAGTTTAGTTTATAGTTTTTTTTTTTATAATTCTATTTTAAGGAATATTTGTGTTGGAAGCTATTTTCAATCTCAGACAAAGTTATTGCTACTTTTTGATGTTAGGAGGCCTACTCTATGTCAACGAAAACGAAGTTTCGATCGAATATAAAGTAAGAATTATTCAAGTCCAGTAGGTATTCGTTCACAAATTTGCTATGGATCCGAACTTTATGAACATAACCTAAAATAAATTAGACCGAAGTTTAGACCCGTGCGTTAACGATGTTTCGTTTCGCGGAAAGGACTTAAAGGGCCATTTCACTACCCTAAATCAGGGCCCTAAATCGAGGTGGTCTTGAAGAATTAGGGCCCTAACTCTTATTACACCTCTCTTTTTAAGGGTTTAGGGTCTTGTGATTTAGTGTAATAAGCCCATAACACTTACTGGTCTTTAATTTACTTCATTTACTAGTATTTTATGGTTGTTTTTTTAGTGATTTCCGCCTAAAGCCAGGAACGAAACTCACAATACTGATAGCGCGAACAATTGAGCGATTCTTTACTTCGACAATAGCTTCTAAGTTTCGTTCAATGGTTCGTTCCCACTCTATCTGCCGACAATCTATCTCTTTCACTTACCCACATACGTGTAAAGTAATTGGTCGATTGTTTCCTTTTCAAAATGATACTTTTATGATTGTTTTTTATTTACCGGTATTTTGTTTTAAGCACTATCCACACCAGAGGCGAATTAATTTTGCCGAAGTAACCCGATACAAAAATATACGCTGCTGTACGCGTTCGTCGTATATATAATACTAGCGGACGCCTCGCAGTTTCACCCGCGTAGTTCCCGTTCCCGTATATATATATACAGGGATAAAAAATAGTCTATGTCACCCGGGGTTAGTGTAGCTTCACAATTTTTCAAATCCGTCTAGTAGTTGCGGAGCCTATTCAATACAAACAAACAATCAAATCTTTTCTCTTTATAATATTAATAACTAGCTGTCCCGCGCAACTTCGTATGCGAAAATTTTCCCCGTTTTTGCAACATTTCTCGTCGCTGCTCCGCCCCTATTAGTCGTAGCGCGATGTTATATAGCCTATAGCCTTCCTCGATAAATGGGTAATAATATAGTATAGATTAAGTAAATAGAATTCAAAGGGAAGTCGAAAAGAATGTTATAAGGACTCTTCGCCACTGATCCACACACATCCATGACGTGGATTTACTGTGCTCAGTCAGTGGCTCAAAAAATATCAGTCCGGTCGATTTATTCGAATTCAGGCACCGTGTGTATACCTACTGCCGGATCACGTTCTGTCCAGCCCGGACATAGCCCGGATATATATCTTTAGGATTTTTTTAAATTATTTTATTGCACGCAACTTCGTTCGTGCTTTATAAAAAGCCTTTTACTTTCGATAGTGGTTAAACTATTTCAATTTGTAAATTCTTGATATCTCTCCTTAAAGTAAACTTAGAATTTGTATATTTCAAGAGCTTAATTCTTAATCATATTGGTCATGCTTTTAGCCTTCAGAACAGATAATTCAGTACGTTTAGATAGCAGTTTGTCGGTGAGTAACTTTAGAAGTCTAGCCGTAGACAACTAGAGGTCAGCAAAGAGTTATCTTTGAAAACCGTCACGTTTACCACTTCAAGTTTTGGCTGAGGAAACCTTGGCCCCAAAGGATTACCACATCTAGTATTAAAGTACCTACCTATTAAACCTTTAAAAGAAATAAGGCCGAGAATCGGATTGAGAGGAATGGAGGATGGAGAATTTTAAGACATATATACTGTTTAATTTTTATGATTAAAAATTAATAAAAACGTTAAATTAATACTTATAATGGTTTTTCCAATTTTTGACAAATTTTTACATGGTCAGTATAAAATATTTTATTTTGATACTAGTCACGTACAAATATAACAAAGCATAGCATCTGGCTTCCTTTGCCTTAAAAACACAACAGTATTTATTTTCAGTATTTTTTCCTTTGCCATAAAAAAGCCTAATGGGTAAAGGGGGCGGGAGATCAACGAAGTTAAGCAACGTTGCCATTGTCATTTCATAGATACTTGCATCTATGAACTGACCATTTTTAGAATAGGGTATTTGACTGAAGTCAAATCAGCCTCTTTTTAAGAAATGTCAAAAACGACCCGCTCGGTACAAATTTGTATGAAATGCTAGCATGTGACGTCACGTTTTCTATGGTCAAATAATTTACTTTTTATGTTTCTTTTTATGATTAAAAATTAATAAAAACGCTAAATTAATAAATGAACATGATTTTTTCAGAACACTTTTTGACATATTTTTAGATGGTCAGTATAAAATATTTTATTTTGATACTAGTCAAATACCCAATTGTGGCGGCCACGGTAAGCTGTTTTCCTACCCAATTCAAATGTAAGTAGTCATGAAATCACATACTGTCATTTTGTAAAGTCAGAAATATTTTTGGGAACCTCTAAGTTTAAGTAACTCGAATGACAAAATATTGATCAAAGCGTTTTAATTTTGGGACAAGGCTTTGTATGTATAGACTTCGAATTTAAATTCGTAATATAAAGTAAGTTGTAATGATTTTCGTTCGCATGTCACTCCTCAGTGGGTGTTTTCTCTGTGACGTGGTTCGTGGGCAGATAGTTATCGGTGGATCACGAGCGCGGCTCACGAAACAAATCCACGTAGCTGATATTTATTTGGGGCAACCTTCTATTTGATTATGTACTCCTGGTATAACGGGATCTTTAGACGTATTTGTAACAGCAGGAGTTTTATTTTTAAGTTTTTAAGTTATTGCATAGCTTTTATAAATAGGCATTGAGCGCGGCGACCGAATCAAGAAATTCCGTAACGAAAATAAAACCTAACACCCCCCACTCCGCCTACTAGTAGCTCGTCAAGCGTTCGCTTAACGTATATGTATATGGTACGACTGTACGAAGCTCGCACAGATCGAGACGAGTTGCTCCGAAATATAATGAGATTTTTTTTTTTTTTTTTAATTGCATTAGTTGATAAAAAATGCTATGCAATAGCTTTACCGCGGCAGTCCCCGAGGACCACACAATTTTTAAACGATATTTAAGTATAGGCAATGCTGCGCTTGAGTTGTAAAAGTGGCGGCAAACTGACATGTCTCTATTTTTACAGCTCCGTGTTTAGCATGTAAAATATGCTTAAAATACGTAATAACTGGACAAAACAAGAGAGTGGGACTTTATCATTTAAAGAAGAAGAAAACTAGAAGAAGTGTCATATCCCTACCGAATAATATCAGAGGGCCTACCTTTTAAAATGACAATAAGCTAGCCGTGTCTTATCAAAAAAAAAATGTTACGCTTGAAACCTTTATTTTTGTATTATTTTAAATTTATGCCAATTTAACCGACACTGCCAACTGAACAAATATTCGGTCCTCAAGTCCTTACAGACTTTTTAAATCAATTATTATTACCTCTATGCTTTTCATTCATTCACGAATCATGATAGCTTTGCCGCCATTTTCCCAACTCACACATAAACTTGAAATAACAATCAGTCATGCAGTTAAAGTCTATTCTTTAAAAAACACAGTAGGTATTCTAAAATCAAAATTGCCAATCCCAATACAAATTCATTCAATAGGTTCATTGCTCTACACTCAAAGTTCAATGCTAAAGTAAAACGATGCGATCAAATCATATCCAAATATAAATCGATTGGAGCAATCACGTACAAATATAACAAAGCATAGCATCTGGCTTCCTTTGCCTTAAAAAACACAACAGTATTTATTTTCAGTCTTGTTTCCTTTGTCATAAAAAAAAAATCATTCATTCTTCAGTCTCTTTTCCTTAGATTTGGCTACTATATGTATAAAATGGCTCCATTACAACTCCATCGATAGATAGCTTATTGAGACCCGCCGTGAAACAAACATCAAACTAACTTTTCTTTGTGTTATAATTTAATTGCGATATTTAATTTAAATTGGAATCTCCAAAGTTTTTTTTTAAAATATCGAACCAGCTCGTCAAAATAATCGATATTAAGATCTTAATAAGCTTCTTTGACGAATATGGAGTCTTGTCGTAAACTACTTTCTCACATTAAATGCGACCTCTTTCTTTGTTTTTTTTTAATGAGAGTAAGCGTCTTTTGTGATGCAAACTTACTCCTTAGGCCTTTCTTTAACATTTATTGATGAGTTTATATTGCCACCATCATGGTCACTTTTATTCAGTAGATAAAACCTAAACCTTAAAACGGGGTGTGGGAAATTGATCACTACAAAAGAAACAAAGCAGTATTTGTACATGTGGTACATTTCAGTCAATATTAAAGATTGGTCTATTTAGAACATATTTTCGATAGTATAATAGTATTTCATAAGAGGGTAAATTAATCGCCTGACTGCAGGTTACAGACATGTAAATGCGAAATGCCTCTTGATAAACACAAAAAGATAAATCAAAAATCTTTTGCAAACTAAAACAATGGTATATGAACAAGCGTTTATTTTCTAATCGAACCGAAGTTTCTTTTCTAGATCTTCAACAAATTGAAACTGCCAATGATATTTCACTCGGCATTATACGGGGTATTGAAATACCGTTCTAAATACTGAGATACGATCACGTCGAGGCGCCATAACCTTATATAGAAAGTTGTACTTAAAGATAATTCTGTTGTAGGTAATTTGGTGTCAAGCTTTTGTTAAAAGGATGTGGATACGAAATGAGCTAAGGATGGCCATGAATACATTTAAAGTTATCGATAAAATATAACAAAGTTAGTCCGGAAACAACAATAGTGATAAAGCGACAAAAAACTGTTGGTTTTTTTAAATCATCTCAAAACAAGAATTGCCTATCGTAAGTTCACATAACGACAGACAACAAAGAATTTCGAATAGGTAACCTACGTGAAACATCAAAAAATATATTATTAATTCTCGAACTTTTACGCTTTTAAAATTGTCGTTGATCGTCGAAAGGTCGTTTTTATTAATCTACTAGCTGTGCCCGCGATGTTACCCGCCGTTTATATTAAATGTATGTTAACTATGTGTTAATCCAGGGTGTCAGCTACCTCCATACCAAATTTTATTAAAATCGTTTAGACGTGAAGAAGTTACAAACATACACACTCACATACTCACAAACTTTCACCTTTATATTATTAGTGTGATCTATCGATGGATTTGGCTACTAGAGATATACATTTGACATAATCTGCCAATCAACAAAAGATTATTGAAAAGCCTGTAAGTCAATTTTACCTAAAGAAAATGACTTAAGTTATCTATAAAATAAATGTTTTTTTAAAGTCTAGACAAATCATTAACTTTAAACTGTACGTCTAAGTGATTTTTGCCTAAAGAAAATGATTGATGTTATCTTCAAAATAAATGTTTTCAAAGTCTACAAAAATCATTAACATCGAGCTATAGTTAATCCATCCGTGACAGCGGCTAATTTAAAAGTTTTTGACTAAATTGGAAACAGAAGACTTATGCAATAGACAAAAAAATAACAAAATTATTTGTTATCTACAGAAAAAGAAACGAACAAAGGTATCACAAAGCCGATCAATATTCTCGATGTACCGTAATATTTGACTTTATCGATAAAAACTTTTACAATTAAGAATTGACAACAACACTACTACAACTTTCAATCTAAAACAATTAATACAAATAAATTAAATTATCTGTTTGTAATGTTTAAATAACAGCTGTTTACTATATGAGTAGGTGTGGAAATATTACTGTAAAAACAACAAAAAAAAGTGTTAACATTTTTTGTCTCTTTCGTTCTTTTTCTTTTGAAACAGACGACTCCCGCATTAGGGTACAAGCCCTGTGTCGCGGGGGACTTTACAAACATACAAGTCACAGACACAAAGTACACCCAGACTCGGAACAACAATTTGTGGAGACACAAAGTGGTGTCCCGTGTGGGAATCGAACCATCTTGTGTAGCAGTCAGCAGTCACAGAGGCAGTCAAAGTCAGTCAGTCTTTGTTTTTTATCCTCCGACTATTCTCCGAAACGGCTGTTCCGATTTCATCCCATCACGGAACTCTTACTGGCAGCAAAGCTGATGTTATAAAGAGTAACTTAGGCATCCTTATTTGGATTTTACCTCTAGTGACATGACTAATAACGAGGCAGTTTTTATTTTTATTTTTTACTCCTGTAGGGATTAGAATATTCAAAGCATTTCGTACGGGCAAAGCCGCAGGCAACTGTTAGTGTATCATAAACACCCATTTGCCCGATTATTTTCTTAATATACACAGAAAGTTCCCATTAACACCCATTAGTTTAAACATCCGGAATATATTTTTTTATTACAAATGGACGAAGCCGCGCATCGCAGCTATTGATAAGATTTATACAACAAAAACTAGTACGATCCATATTTCACAGAACGCTATTGTACTGTACAATTTTGTGTGCAAACCGCAAGCCTTCTGCCAACTTACATTTGCCGCTATACTTCTTCAAAATCACCCTTATTTCGATTAAAAACTTCGAAAAGAGAGCTTTTCTTACTGCATTTTTAAGTTGGTAAGTTTTTGAAGCATGACCATACAGTTTCATCAACTTTTGATGATCAATAAGCGCTCTTGAGATACTTTTAACTCTTCAAATCGATGGACGAATGGACAAGGTGCTAATTATAAGTATTATATTGGATGTATTAGTGTCAGGAGTTCATTGAGGTTGAATAAAAAGGAGAGTTAAGACTCTTGATCTATGAGTTTTACAAAAACAGTACCTAATACCAGTAATACTCTGTCATAATTAGGCAAAAACCTTTACAGTCTCGTTTCAATTAAGTTACTATTCTACTATTTCCAGCTATGTTATCTTTAAGACTATGTGTCCATACATGAAATTAGCTGTGCCCGTGACTTCATCCGCGTGAAGTTGCAGTCCTGCTCACTTCCTATAGACGTTAGTGTGATGATAAAAGTTACTGGTACCGTTTCGAAGATTAGCCGTAACAAACAGAAAGAAAAACTTTTTTTTGTTTTATGTAACGTAACATATATGTTATTTTGACATTACAAACACACTTCAATTTCATTTATTTGAATTCTTGTATAAATAAAGAATAAATGTCGTCACTTAAGAAACTTCTACCATAAAATCTAAGTATAATATAATGGCAAAGAACTAAAAAGCTAAAAAGTCTTGAAACTAAATCCACCGATTACAATTATCCCAGATCGTAATCTTTAAGCACGTTCCAGATTTCCGATCTTCGAAAACTGCAAAGCATATTTTCAGAAAACAAAAAGAAAATATATATGAAACCTCCTATAACATACTACACATAGAGAGTACCTATAGAGAAATTTCCAGAACATCCATACTTTTAAGTAACTCTGTCTATCTGTCTGTCTGCCTGTCTGTCTGTCTGTTACGCTTTCACGCTCAAACAATTTCATCAAAATCGGTTTAGCTGTTTGAGCGTGAAAGCGCTAAAACAGCTAAACCGATTTTGATGAAATTTTGTATAGAGATAGTTTGAGCCTCGGGGAAGAACATAACCGACATCCTTGCGGGCGGAGCCGTGGGCGAAAGCTAGTATGAAATAATAATCCGATTTGCCTAAGCAAAACCTTCAAAACAGATCAGCACAAACACTCAAGTACCAACATTACTCATTCAAAACATCATTAAACATGCCGAACCAATAAATATTAAACGACATAACACGATAAAATTCAGACCCTGGGCACAAAGTGAGGTCATCCATTGACATCATGGCCATAAATGGTCATCAGCCAAGTCTGGTCACAGATACAGTGCAGCAAAAACTTCAAAGAATCCGTTGCGCAGGAGTTGCTATGTTTAATAATCATAACTAAGATTTATGGTTAATGCTGCTGGCAACACAATGACTTGATTATATGTTATAGATTCTATATCGTGTGAATAATAGTGATTGTTTTCGATTAATGTATCCGAGCCATGTTTTTGGATGCTGCCGATCTATGTATATGGTGTTGAGTTCGTTGTTTCGGATGAAGGTCATAAGAATGTATCGCAAATGGCGCTTAGAAATTTGAATGCCGTTTATGAGTTCTTGTCGTTTCAACAGCACAACTGTTGTTTTCCATATTGATCAAATTGCATTATCTATACTTATATACTAATATTATAAAGGAAAGATTTGATTGTTTGTTTGTATTGAATAGGCTCCGAAACTACTGGACGGATTTGAAAAATTCTTTCATCGTTGTGAAGCTACACTAACCCCGGTTGACAAAGGCTATTTTTTATCCCTGTATTCCCACGGGAACGGGAACTACGCGGGTGAAATCGTGAGGCGTCCGCTATCTTTACTAATATTATAAAGCTGAAGAGTTTGTTAGTTTGTTTGAACTCAGGAACTACTGGTCCGAATTGAAAAATTATTTTACTGTTGGATAGCCCATTTATCGAGGAAGGCTATAGGCTATATAACATCCCGCTACGACCAACAGGAGCGGAGCAGTAATGAAAAATGTTGAAAAAACGCGGAAAATTAACCCATACGATGTTGCGCGGGGCAGCTAGTAAACAATAAAATTTCTAGAGATCATGATTTCATCATTACCAACCATATAGCAAAACAGTGTTAAAGAAGCATTTATCTTCTTAAACACTGTTTTGCTATATTGTTGGTAATGATGGCTATTTCCAATTTAGGTACATGTTTGGATTGTTCGTATTCGAATTTTCGCCTCGATGACGATGTTAGTTTTTTTCATTAGTTTTCAAATACTTCGATTATCGGTAAAACCACTTATGCATTACACCGTAAAGAGGAAGTATTTATCGATACACCAGGGAAGTACAGTCGCGCGCGCATGGTTGGCTCCGATTAAATCCTTTCTAAACCACATCTATAAATCAGATCAGACGTCTCCATTATTATTTCCACATTCACTAAAACAGTTACCAATGACATCAGAGCCACATATCTTTAGATTACGGAGCCTTTTACAGAATTCTCGTTCATAACGGTCATCACTTAGCGAGACGATTTAGTGCACTTTAGTGTTGGCTTTTGGTGCTACGGTATTTAAAAAAAAGCAATTCCAAGATGACTGCGGACGGAAATTGTACAGGATTTTGCTTGTCAATTTATTAATGATACATTTGTTTATATTAATAAAATACTGCTATAGAATTACCTGCTCGAATAAAGGAATTTTAATGGATTGTCCTCATTTTTAGTAAAAGGATGTGTGGTCCAAAGATTTTTGATCAGATTCTTGGTACCTACTTAATTTTGTTGATTTGCACCGTTTTTTTATTCAATTAAACTTTTTGTCTATGTATTCATATCATTTGGCCCTTATCCTAAATCATATAAAAAGTTGTATAAGAGTGATTTTCAGCAGCAGGGTGATTGCAGCTATGCTGCTGCTTTTTCACAAAGCAGCAGCTAAGCTACGAAACTATGGGACCGTTTCCACTGATGATAAGCTATGTAGCGGAGCGGGTAAGATGTGCTATGAAGACGTACTACAGTACATCTTCATAGCACATTTTACTCGCCCCGTACTGTGTTTGAACATAGCTACATCACTCGCGACCATCCATAGCACGCATTCGTAGCACGCATCCAGAGCACGCATCCTTCCATATGAAAAACAACAGCTTAGTTGAACCGGTTTCCACCAGTGCTAAGCTATATGTAGCAATGAATATGATTGATGGATATCAAACGCATCCATAGCAACGTAGCATAGAACATCATGGTGGAAAAGCATCCTAACTTTTGGAAAAGCACCATAACATTTGTTCCGAGCCTGAGAGTACCTACAAGATTGTCCATTTCTTTTTGCAATAGTTTGATGTATTAGATATATTTCGGGACTTAATCGCGTGAATTATTTAAAGGTACGAATCTTTTATTTATCAGAAGTTTCGATCGAATTGCACCGATCGTGGTCACGGGTCGACTGAGTGAGTTTAATGTACACCTAGATGACAACATCTATGACTAATATTGGTAAGAATTTGGGTATTTGGTGGTGTTTTGTTGTTTTGCTACCTAGATGACAGCATGTCTTAAACTATGACTTCGTTTGTACCACACCATACTTGGCGCAAATCACTATCTACTGGCGCCAATTTAAATATTGAATGAGACATAATAACATGACTAAAGTAATAATTTACCGCTGCGACATTAATGTCTATAGTTAAACTAGATTGAAACGGAAAAATAAATTGCGGATCTGCCAATAAATGTACCAAAATGATGTCATACGAAGGAAATAGTTCTTGTTTGCACTTAAGTTTGTATGTTTGGCCAATATTTGAACCATATATTTAAAGCATTCAGTAAGTATAACTATTAGCATAGACATGACACACTAAGTTGTATCGGGTTTTTTGTCAATATTTATTCAAGAGATGTTTATTTACGGCATAATTTGCTCGCTTAAAAAATACGCTTTTAAATAATAATGTATAATAATATCTTGGGACAACTCACACAAAGCTATCTGATCCCAAACTAAGCAGAGCTTGTACCTACTATGGAAACCAGACAACCGATAAACATACTTATAAATTTCTAAATAATACATATTATAGATTAATAAAACCCAAATACAGTATAAACCATCGTGCTCATCACACAAAGTTTTATCCTGAGTGGGGATCAAACCCACGACCTCTTGCGTAGTAGTCGGATACAATCCCACCGCGCCACAGAGGCAGTCATAAAAATAACTGAATCCTTTGAAATAGGATAGCCATAAATAGTTTTCCTAGTCGTTTTTAATTCCACCTACCTAACAGATAGTTTATTAGGTAGGTGGACTTAAAAACGACTACTAACGTCTAGTCTCAATAATCAAACTATCAATGGATTTGGCTACTAAAGGTATATATTTGACATAAGCTCCATACAAAATATGTCAAAATTCTACCTCTAGTAGCAAAATTCATCGATAGGTAGATTATTGAGAACGGCCGTATGAGACACATTATTTCAAACGCAACCGATTTTGATTTTTAATGTTTAACAGGTGATTTTCTAATTATTCTTTTTTTTTTAATAAATAGTTTTACTATAAATAAGCGCAGACATATTTTTAATAGTTTGAAAACGAAGTTAAATCAATCGACAGTTCCAAGTTTAAAGCAATTAGCTTTAAACTTGGAACTGTCGATTGATTTTTTTAGAAGAACTTTTTGTTTCGCGTTTAGTTTTTGGCCCACATTACCATGATTTTTTTTAAACATAAATACCTATTAAAGAACCTTACACACGAGACACAATCCAGACTGTCAGTAAAAAATCTCCATCAACTATAATCTGACGCGTGCTATCAATCT
This sequence comes from Herminia tarsipennalis, assembly GCA_945859575.2. NCBI lineage: Eukaryota > Metazoa > Arthropoda > Insecta > Lepidoptera > Erebidae > Herminia > Herminia tarsipennalis. The sequence continues at coordinate 17,143,592 of OX243849.2, read as the reverse complement.
GCCCATTAAATCTGCATGTTTTTGCAGCCACCTAACCAGTTAACGTAAGTGACTGACACATTAAATGCAGTAGTTTCTTGGAAGGCTACTTACGGTAGCTGTGTTGACAGTCAAAAGAATGTCTGACTATAAAAATGTCACTTAATCTGTAATACTTAACTGTACTCACAGATTGTAGAGGTCGGCCCTCTACGACGAGGGAAAATAGACTCTTGCTTGCAAAGACGCGCCAGTTCACATATCTCGGTCGAATGACAACCGAGACGGCGCAAGTTGGGATCGTTCGTACGTGAGCAATTATGTGGCATAGGCGTACCCATGGGAGATTTGGGGGTGAACCCCCCCCCCCCTCAAATTGCAAAAATGTAGATGCATACATAATACACTATTGACCATTGTTTAGCCTTAAATGGTTGTCTGTAAAGTCGGTTTACGGACAATAATTTTCCGTGATAACGTCATATGAAAACATTGATGACAGTTTTTTTTGTTTTTTTTTTTATTTCCAATTGTATCGTATGTCACTGCAATCGCCAAAACATTGTATTAAACAACCATGCCTTTCGGGTGCCGGGTTCACTAAAGCTGTCACAGCTTTAGTGAACCCGGGCGCATGCGCCCGACGCGACGGTTATAATACTTCAGCCTATCAGCAGGCAGAATCGCCATTCGCGTTGTGATATCAATAACGTGATCGTTGCTACGTGACTGCATAGCAACCAATCAATAACGTGACTGTTATTGATACACACAGCGTTAACTATCGTGCTCATCACACAAAGTTTTATCCGGGGTGGGAATCGAACCCACGACCTCTGGCTTAGCAGTCATCTCAAACCACTAGACCAACAGTCCAATAAAATCTAACACATTTTACTATAAACAAAATAATATAAATTACAATTAAGCTAACAATCCCACGGATATACAAATACAGTAGCCATTTATCGTTTTCTCACTTTCTCAAAGTGTCAAGTGTGTGCGGGCCCTTTGCTTTCTAGCGGCGCCGGCGCAGGCTGTGCTTATTAGCACGGAACAACCACTTTCGATGTTACTTAGGTCTTCTCTTGTCCTTAGTTAGGTTTTGAGAATCTGCGTTGAAAATATACCCTTACTTTTTAGGGTTCCGTAGCCAAAATGGTAAAACGGATTCCTTATTTGGTTTTGCTGTAGTCGAAAGGAAAGAAGAATGAAATGTTAACTTAAACAATATGTTCCCTTTTTTATTAGAATATAAAAAAAAGCTGAGACAGAATAATTTAAAGAGCTGTCAATTCAAAATTACTTTCTTGATTAAAAAAATGATTGTCATTTTAAATGTTAATTTAAAATAGTATTACCAATAATAGGAAAGTAAATAAATTTTAACGGGATTACTCAGTATCTAACATTAGCTATAATAATAATTCATACGATATTCGATCAATTTTTCGATAAAATCGATGCCATAAATCGATGATAAAACCTAATCTCTAGGAACTCTGCTCATTTTTTTCAAATAAAGAACTTGAATTCAAATTAAGAACTAACTTTTTTTTAATTAAGACTACAGCCAGTGTTCCTACAAAAAGTAGCAATATATCACAAACCCCAAGTTCACGTACGCATCGTCGCGCATGAGCTATGACCATGCGCTTGGGCACACCTGCACGCTTCCTGTCCGCCATCTTGCGAGCCCGCCGTCAGAAGCCTTGTAAATACGATTTAGGATAATTGGTTTCGACAGTTGGATTGTAAGGCTTCCTTTGTCAGCTGTTGTTTTGATTAAACGTGTGGGTACGTAAACAAGTCCGCGTAGGGAATTAATGTAACCTATTGATAGTGGCAACAAGGAGTATCTTTTTGATAAACCCTCCGCAGTGGGCCTTTGAAAAAATCTGATTAGGAAACTCATTTAATTAATAGGACGTGAAAATTTGTAGTAGATCTCTGGAATCATACCACAATATAAATAATATTCTGAGTAATATCATTGCTTAGAATATTATTTAAAAAAAGTAACAAAATCCAAAACCGTCAGCCATGTCAGTTGAAGATAGTGAAACAAAACGGAAGTCAGAATTTAAAAAATATCAGGCAAAGGAAACAACAACGATCATCCTACAGCTTTACTCCAACAATGGCGACATTTCACAGAGCAACAATTCGCACAGAATATAATAAAACGTTTACATTTGCGGACACAAAAAGATATTAGCCGCGGTATGGCACGATTCGCTGAGTGAACTGCACACCGTTAAGTACTGTGAACTGCGTCGTCTAACAGTTGATGATATATTGACCTCAGTTCCTTGTACTAGATCGTTTAGAAGCTCAGGATTTTGTAAATGAACAGAAGCAAATTCTGCTCTTAAAAAAAAAGTTGTCATACCTACTACTAAGCAAATTATGGATGGTTGGACTATTTAGCCGTGATTCTGTGAGCTCCAAGATTTTCATTCATTTTCCTATACGCAAATTAAATTGATTAGTAGACAAGTGTAAATACGACACAAAAAATAATTTTTAAATTAGTTATACCATTGACGGAGACGTTTTCTATATTTGTCGAAAGAATGCGTAAAATCGGTCAAAAATACCTTTTCCGACCTTTTCACATGGAATCAGCAATCCTGAATTGGCGACTGATACCAACATAATTCCACTATAATATAATTATTCTCAAATTACAAGTTAACACTTCTACGCGTCGGCATTTAGATCTCAACATCGTCAGAGCACATTAGCATTCACAACCGTATTCTATTAAACACACAAACGTATAATTTGTTCCTCCAGTATTTACTCAACATTAATTAATAGAAATTGTACAATGTTTTCATTCAGATAGCATCGTAGCTGTTATGTAAGTACTCATTACTGTATATTGTGGTAAACGTACCGCCATGTTAATTCATACGGTGTAATATTGATGAGAGGTAGAGCATGACAAATTTCTTCGCTAAGATTGAACAATTCGACCAGGGGCGGACCATTTGAGGAATTTGGGTTGACATAACAAAGGGCCAGCAGGTCAATTCTAGTATTTAAAGCAGTACAGTTGCAGTTAAGTTTCGATTAAAACGGCCATTTTCGTATTCTTGTAACTTTGGGATCGATCTTAAAAACGCTTGCGCACCGTGCTAGACTGTTGTTATTGCGCTCTCGAGACGCATACTTGACACAAGCGTATTTGAGATCGATCCCAAAGTTACAAGAATACGAAAATGGCCGTTTTAATCGAAACTTAACTGCAACTGCACTGCTTTAAATACGTGAATTGACCCCCAGGGCTCCACAGACTTAACTAATTATTAAAACTAAGGAAACACAGAGGGAGAGTCCAGTAATGAACGATAAAGGTTGATTGATTAAGACGTGGACAAGTGGCCTAAGTCTATATATGAAAGCATTTTTACTAGGAATCATCTAGGGCACAAAGAGTTGACTTATCTTACTTCCATACATGAAGGCAACACAAAAACTGTATAAGTTGTTTAATACAAAAATAAATATAATAAAATTATATGTAACTAGCTGTCCCGCGCAACTTCGTATGCGTACATTTTCCCCGTTTTTGCAACATTTTTCATTACTGCTCCTCTCCTATTGGTCTTAGCGTAATGTTATATAGCCTATAGCCTTCCTCGATAAATGGGCTATCCAACAGTGTTAGAATTTTACAATTCGGACCAGTAGTTCCTGAGATTGCCGCGTTCAAACAAACAAACAAACTTCAGCTTTATAATATTAGTATAGATAAGTTTTCATTACATATACTTTCTCTTCATGACTTTAATTGGAAAAGTGAGATTGTTTTTTTTCTTGATAAAAACAATCTCACTTTCGTTGTTTAAATGCAAAATAATAATTAATTATTTTATAAAACACCGTTATTAAAAACTTTTTATTTACGTTTACAAGTGAACGCAAAGGGTTAATGATTTGTAACAGGATATTAAAAAATGCATGAAGATTCTTGTAATTTATTGCAATTATTCTTTTCGTGTTCTCATTATTTTTGACAGCTACAAGTGCTTTGCTCCAGAAATACTGTCTTTCGTGTTGTACCGGCTGAGCAAATCTTAAAATGCAAGCAATAAATTCAATTCAGTGTTTTTCAACTGATTGAATACATCAATAGCATGAACGCAAAACCATTGGCTGATATCATAGGTCGGACAATAAAGAAAAGGTAAATACAGGCTTCAAAATGTAACGGTTTTTAATGGTAACCGGTTACGGGTTTAAAAACGGTTTATAAATATTTCTTTCTTTAAAAAGACCACTCTTTATAAAAGACATTTAAAAAAAAAAAGACAACTCCCGCAGTAGGGTACAAGCCCTGTGTCGCGGGGGACTTTTCAAACATACAAGTCACGGACACAAAATACACCCAGATTCGGAACAACAATTTGTGGATCATACAAAGTGGTGTCCCTCCACGACCTCTTGCGTAGCAGTCGGACACACTCCCACCGCGCCACAGAGACAGTCAAATATACTCTAAGAATATAGAATTGTCGTCACGAAAAAAAGTTAATTTACTAATTTGACGTCGTCGCCTTAAAGAATAGCACGCCTCACGATACCTTCCTTTCAAAATGACTGACTGCCTCTGTGGTGCGGTGGGAGAGTATCCGACTGCTACTACTACTACGAACCCACGACCTCTTGGCTCGTGGGTTCGATCCCCACCCTGGATAAAACTTTGTGTGATGAGCACGATGGTTTATTCTGTGTCTGGGTGTTATTTTTCTATAATATGTATGTACATATTTAGAAATATATAAGTATAATAATTTTTAATTTAATATGTTTTTCTTTTTTTTTTTTTTTAGTATGTTTTTCAGTTGTTTGGTTTCCATAGTACAAGCTCTGCTTAGTTTGGGATCAGATAGCGTTGTGTGAGTTGTCCCAAAATATTATTATTATTATAAAATATCACGCAAAACTAGAGCGAAGAAAATCTTGAAACATGTTGGTATGTTTCAAAGGAAAGGGGTAAAACAAGCTTACAATCACAATTAGGATAGAATACAATCACATACAGTCCATTTCACAATAAGTTCAAGACACAAAGAAGATCTCGTGAGAAATTATCCGAAGCATTTGTGGCTTTGCCAAGAATTTTTTCTCACCTATTGTCCAAACGCCTTTTATATGAGCACTTTTGTATTTAAATTAAGGCTGTCCTAGGTACTCCCTATATACACATTATCAGAGAAAAGTTCGTTTTACTTGTTGGTAACGGTACATACTGCATATACGATGTATTTTAAGTACTAGTTGCTGAAGTCAGACTGTCATTAAAAAATTGGGTAGTTGACTACAATAAAAGTAAATTATTATATACTAATCAGGTAATAGTAGATCTTAAAATGATCTGAAAATGGCTGTTCTTTTACAATTTAACATGTTTTTGAATTTAAAAGCATGAAAACGAATACTAAAAGTAATCATTTGACGATAGGAACTTACACGATATGTTCCTATTCCATACACATTTCTATAGAGCTTGTCGTGTTGACATTTCATAAAAAGAGACTGATTTGACTTGACTATGACTCTGCGACAATAAATCTTTCTGCGTAACGCTTTCTTAGTAGGAGGTTATACTTATTTAAACTGTATTACTCTCTACTCTGTATTACTCGGCTATTCAGTGGAATTTTGAATATAACATTCAAAATTCCACTGAATAGCCGTCTCCAACCTACTCCTTTATAATGTCAAAACAAGCCTTTCTCAGAAAAAACCTCATAACAAAAAAAAATAAGCTTCAGACTGGTTTTTTACCGTCAAGCATTTTCATAGAGCATTACATCAAAGGAAACACATAACCTACACATGAATCATAAAAAAATAAATGATGAACCAAATATCAATTTGTCGAGAACACTGGCAAAGACCAAAAGATACGGCAAACTGTTTGACATGCAGACGGGTAAAAAAAAATATGCATGGCAGTGAAACCATAGATAAAACAGACTAATAACGATATGTTCCGATTGAATGCACTGAACCTGCGGAACTTGGAACCAATGAATACATTAATTGGTTCAACTGTACACTTTTTATGCAAGGATGTGTAAGGGGAGCTGTTACATACTCGAATGTTTGGAGTAATTAGGTAAAAGATTATTTTATAGCTTCCATATTGACTCGGTCAGGAGCAAAAATAAATCAATTGGAATTTATATATCAGGTCTTACAGAGCCATATGATTTTTAATATTTTTTTTATCCTACGTAAAAAATCGCAATAAACGCGCGAACGTATGAGTTCAATCGTAGCGATTGTACTCATGCGATCGCGCGTTTAGATGTTACGGTGGCATAGAGAAAATTACAAACATGAGCCTAGATAGAACCAATATATATATATATATATTATCAGATTTATAAAGTGATCTGGCAATGCTAGTCTTAGTAATGAGGCCAAATGAAGCCTGCAAGCAGCTTGCTTTGGATAAATAAATTATGGTATACGCTTTTTTTTAATTTTATTTGTTTACGCCAACAAGCACAAACCATCTAACTCCACCCTTCCTCGGTCATAATCCTTGAAGCCTATTACATATTTATTATAGGGAAATCCTCAATAAGCACAACATATTGTATATCATTAAGTTTTTTCTCTAAACATGTAATTACGATGCATCGATGCATGGGATCAGACACGCAACTGAAAGTATTTCTGCATAACATGATAAGTCATTAGAATATACAAAGATTGCTGATAGATAAGTATCGATGCATTTTAAATTATAAAATCGATTTTTTTCATTCTTCATCGATTATTTAACAATAATTGATTTGATTTCTATAAGTACTACTAGCAACCTACATCAACAACAAAATCTATACTAATATTATAAAGCTAAAGAGTTTGTTTGTTTGAAAGCGGTAATCTCAGGAACTACTGATCTGAATAGAAATATTATTTCACTGTTGGATAGCCCATTTATCGAGGAAGGCTATATGCTATATAACATCACGCTACGACGGGGTTGCAAAAACGGGGAAAATTTACGCATATGAAGTTGTGCGGGAGAGCTAGTAACTATATAAACGCCGTATAATATTCTTTTGTCTTCAAAAAGCATTTAGTAAACCACAACTTATTAGAAGCAATTATGTTAATTACCTCTTGTATTGCCGAGTTCAGCTGACCTTTGACCGACTGCGGTATAAATAAGTTTTGTGTTTACATCGTAATTACTCATTCCTCAATAGATGAGTATTAGCGAGAATGGAATTTTCTAGAGCTCTTTATAAGTTAGCCTTGAGTTAAACTTAAGTTTTAATTAATAGCTTGTAAAGACTACATATACACATTCCGTCTTAAATACTTGAATACTAGTTTCTAGTCTATGCCTGTAGTTTTATGGAACTATTTCCTAAGCCCCGTAGTTGAGTCACATAATGGAGGTCAGAAAAAAATCACGAAATATCACCAGTGGGAGCAGAAATTTCGTAACGAAAATAACCTAACACCCCCCACTCCGACCGGCACAACGGTGATACGTTTTAGTTTTTTTTTATTATTTTACATAAATAATATTTTTTTTTAACATATTTTTTTTAAGACCGGCGTTAAATCAACTGCACTCTCCGTCGTTCAAGACTTACACTCTAGCGAAAATTTTGGGATATTTTGTACTAAAAAAGAACACGCGATGTTGGGTAGGGGAGGGGTGTTAGTCTAAAACCTCATCAGATATCACCGGGGAGGGAGAACTAAAACTAACTAAAAACAACAACATGTGATTATTACTGTTTATATGATTAATGGACCCTTCTAATAATACTATGTATCTTGGGAATTATCACGAAAATACGGTTTTTGTTAAAATCTTAGGACTACTGCAATAGCACGGATTATAGGAAATAAGATTTTTGCTATCGTCATCTATATATTAATTATTACGTGAAGTAAAAATGTTGCACTCCTTTTAACGAGAATTGCGCGGACGGAGGTGTATGAAATTTCCCACACTTATCTATACTAATATTATAAAACTCAAGAGTTTGTTTGAACGCAGCAATCTCAGAAACTACTGGTCCGATTTGAAAAAAAATTAACTATTGGATAACCCATTTATCGAGGTAGGATATAGGCTATATAACATCACGCTACGATTAATAGGAGCGGAGCAGCAATGAGAAATGTTTCAAAAACGGGGAAAATTTACGCAGACGAAGTTGCGCGGGACAGCTAGTAGATAGTTTATATAGAGAAGGAGTGCGGAACGTTAATATTTAAAAATATATATATATATATAAATTAATTATGGTCGGATTTCGATCACTAATTATTATTAATGCTTCTACCACCTCAAAAATACCTATCTAAGGATCGCTTCAGTACAAGCAGTCCTATTCAGACTAGTATTACACTCGTTAAGATTTTATATTAAACTAGCTAACCCGTGCCCACTTAGTTGGCCTATGAAACTCACAAATAACGTAGCTTTCTATTGGTAAAAGAATTTTTAAAATCGGTTCAGTAGATCCAGAGATAATCCTCTACAAATTCACAAACTCTACCTCTTTATAATATACTAGCTGTCCCGCGCAACTTCGTATGCGTAATTTCTCCCCGTTTTTGAAACATTTCTCGTCGCTTCTCCGCTCCTATTAGTCGTAGCGCAATGTTATATAGCCTTCCTCGATAAATGGGCTATCCAACAAAAAAAGAATTTTTCAAATCGGACCAGTAGATCCTGAGATTAGCGCGTTTAAACAAACAAACTCTTTCGCTTTATAATATTAGTATAGATGATACCTATAGATGAAAAATTGTAATTGATTTAATCTTCATTTCGTGGTACTAACGGTATCCACAATACTTACTGGAGTAAACATTTCCAGAACCGTTAACCACAAAACAACGAGAGTATAGAAGGTAAAGTTCTATTCTTCGAAGCAGCGCGCACATAGACATCGTTCAGAGAAACGGAATCTCGGAACGCGTTTTGAACAAAGTGGTCCGAGATGATTTACCTAGTGTCTGTAAATAACATTATTTACAGACACTAGGTATACTATCTCGGACCACTTTGTTCAGAAGGCGTTCCGAGATTCCATACAAGTAATCTTTTATTTGTACAACGAAATGGAACAAAGTGGTCCAAAGTGTTCCGAAATTCCGTGTCCGTGAACGATGTCTACGTGTCGTTTGTATGAAGCTTATCTTCTGTAGTCTCAGTATTTTGTGTTGGTACTGAGAGTCGCTTGTTGTTAAATAAAACAAGGGCATCACCAAACCAGTTTTACAAAATCGGATCGATCGCAAAATATCTTCTCACAACGTCATAACATTCCCGTTCGTTATTTTAACAATATCATTGTAAAAAGGATATAAGGAAGCGGTGGTAGTCTAATGGCTAAAGCATCGGTCTCGCAATCGTGAGGTCGCAGGTTCGAATCCTACCCATTATACTACCGTCGTGAACCCACTCCTAACACAAGCCTTTGAGCTTAGCTGGAGGGGTTAACAAGATTGCTAGTAATGCGGGACTCAATCCCATATTGCTAGTTATTTTAAAAAAAAAAACTATAAGTCCTGCGCCTAACTAAATTTGTTGTATTGTAGGACGCAAAATAAACAATCGTTCTCATCACTGAATCAGTGGCGGGGGGTCCTTGAAATACCTCCAAGCGACCCGGTCATTAAAATCGAAAAAAAGAACATGTAGTTAACAGGCTGCACTTTTATTTATTTTGTTTTTTTTTGTATTTTAATTTTACTTTTTACTTTTGTTTATTACTTTTATTGTTTACATTTAGTATGATTTTTTTTTTAGGTAGTATGTACTTATACCCAAGTCTTTTTAATTTTGATTTTTTTTATTATATTTAAAAAACCTTAATCTGGCTACAGAATACCTACTTATTATAACTAGGACTGCCATTGTGATTATTAATGTTCCCTTAAAGATTAATTAGTTTTATTGTGTATGTTGTGTTTACTGATTAATATTGTACACTAGACTAAGTTTTATGGCATTGTACTAAAGTGTATTTCAATAAGTGAAACAATTGTAAGTAAACCAATAAATAAATTAAAAAAATTGTGTGGCACTCGGAGACTGCCGCGGTAAAGCTATTGCATAGCATTTTTATCAAATTAAGCAATTAAAAAAAAAAAAAAACATTATAAAAAACAATGTTTTTAATTTTGTTTTTAAATTACGAAAAAAGGAATTCAAAATTTTTTTTTTTAATTATAACAAAACAATGTTTTTAATTTTTTTTTTATTTAAAAAAAAGTCATTAAAAGTTCTGCTATTCATCGATAGATGGCAAAACTAAAAAGTATCACCGCTGTGCCCGTCGGAGTGGGGGGGGGGAGCGTGAGGTTTTTTCGGTACGGAATTTCTGGATTCGGTCCCCGCGCTCAAGGCCCGCGATAGAAGCTATGCAATAGCTTAATAAATACCACAACCATTCGGCTTCCTTTCGGATTTTAGTTACATAACAATATAGGTACAAAGAACCGTGTTCAGCTAGTTATATCTTAGTATCGGGTTACCTCAATATTTTTGTAACCCTTCGCCCTAACCCCGGTGGGTATAGAAGCCACGACCCCTGGCTTAGCAGTAATAGTAACTAACCATTAGACCAACAGGCCAATCTACTACATTTACTAAGAATTGTTGCAATTTTAATCGACAACTAACTTGATATCAATGCTGCCAAGACAAAAGTAATTTATTTTTTGATAGAATCTTGCGCAGATTCAAGATATTACAGTAACAAAAAACTTTATTCACTTAGTAAAATACTACACTTGTGACGGCGTTTTTTTTTTTGTTATAAAAGACTACTCCCGCATTAGGGTACAAGCCCTGTGTCGCGGGGGACTTTACAAACATACAAGTCACGGACACAAAGTACACCCAGACTCGGAACAACAATTTGTGGATCACACAAAGTGGTGTCCCGTGTGGGAATCAAACCCACGACCTCTTGCGTAGCAGTCGTACACACTCCCACCGCGCCACAGAGGCAGTCAAACAAAAAAAATATGGATGTGAACTCAACAATGCCTGGGCCAAAAAAGACGAATAAAGTCTATTTCTATTCAGAATAAAACACATCAAATTATGATTACAATTATGATTGATGGCCACCTCGGTATGCCATCAAATCTGAGTAATCTTAATATACAAATTAATAACTGCAAAATGATCGCATCTGATAGTCCGTTAGAGCAAGATTACTGGTGCGAAAATACTTTCACTTGTGGAACTCGACTACATTTTCTTTCTATTTATTCCCAAGCAATTATATATACAACAAAGAGTCCTGCACTATAAAATAATCCTTGTGTTGCAACCCAGGTGACATTACAAATATCCCAAACACGAGTTACAAAAACGCTTCCTAAAAAGTGACACATTTTCTTTTCTTTCTTTTTCAAAGACGATTCCCGCAGCCCTGTGTTGCGGGGGACTTTACAAACATACGAGTCACGAACACAAAGTACACCCAGACTCGGAATCACACAAAGTGGTGTCCCGTGTGGGAATCGAACCCACAACCTCTTGCGTAGCAGTCGGATACACTCCCACCGCGCCACAGAGCAGCTCAACTAGTCTTACTGATTAGTTCAATCGATGATCTAGTGACACTTATTCTCCAATAGTTCTAATGTACATTTCTCATTAAATATGTCTTAACTATAACTTGGTAGTAGGTAAATCGTAAATCGTTAAGTCGCCTACTAAACCCGCAACATGTGTTAATAATCAAATAAATACATAAAATCGTAAAGAACAATGAAAAGAGACTGTTACTCTTTACATCCTGCATGTATGCAATCATACACAAGTTGAAGTAGGTTACTGAAATACCAGAAATATACATCGGAATACCATCTCTATTGCATTCAATAATAAGGATGATATTTCCGTGGTAGATGAGCGTCATCGTGACATTATTCCGTTTATTTCAAGAGTTGAACTTTAAATACAATTGACGGTTTATCTAAGACTTTCTATCTTGAAGAAGGGCTGTAGCATATAGCAGTGATTGTAAGTAATGATCCGCTTAATACGGATTTTCAACATGCGAATTAAATACCTATAAATTAATTAACCGTTTACTTTGGAAGAAACCAGCAAAGATCAAAGAGACGTAATTTGTAATAATAAACAATACAATTTTAAATTGCCTGACATTAATAAATAAGATGGACATCAAAAGTTTAAGTCTAAATGCTTCTCAATCGAAGCATAGAAGTATAGAGCAACTTTTGATGTTTATTTATACTAATATTATAAAGCTAAAGAGTTTGTTTGTTTGAACGCGGTAATTTCAGGAACTACTAATCCGAATTTAAAAAATATTTCACTGTTATATAACCCATTTATCGAGGATGGCTATAAACTGTATAACATCACGCTACGACCAACAGGAGCGGAGGAGCAATGAGAATTGTTGAAAAAACGGGGAAAATTTACGCAGATAAAGTTGCGCGGGTCCTTATTTTAGAAACAGTACAAAAGAGGAAACAAAAAATAGTTGAGAAGTTATTTCTAAATACCAATGTATACAATTTAAAACAATGTGACCTCCTACTTGAATTAAACTAATCAAAAGCTTATTTGACTGCAATAAATTGACCTTAAGTCACTATTTATTCAATAAATATTCATAAAACTGATGATGATCAATCAACCACAGAAGAAGGCTATACAGATGACTTCATCCTAATTTCATTAAAAGCTATTAATGCTACTAAATCATTTAAAACAGACAAATGGACGTTTTAAATTCAAACAAAGTTTAAATACTTTATAGTCAATAATAGCGATAGAAATACTTTTGAATCACGCCAAAGTATAGACCAGATAACTTATCAAGATCAAAATTTAAAAAAAAAAGTTGGAGCTAGAAATCAAGGATGTTACGGAGCTTCGACTCCGACTCCGAAAGGTCGGAAGTTCCGGTTGATTTTGTACCTCCGACTCCGACTTCGGCTCCGACATATTTCGGCCTTTTAATCAGAGGTATCTAGCTGCGGCGGCTGCCCCTTTAAGCTAATTTATAAATAATAAATGTATGAAAGGAAAAATTCTCACGGATCTCCTTCGATCGCGGGCTCGAGTCTCGCCCGAGCGAATTTTTCCTCCGCACTATATGACTGTGTTTATTAAGTTTATTTTTTATCTCAACATATTTATCTTCTCTCACCACCTCCGACACCGGTTCCGACTCCGACAAACCAAATTTATAAACTCCGACTCCGACTTCGGTTCCGATAAAACTACCTCCGTAACATCCCTACTAGAAACTAAGGTCAAAATACTTAGTATTGTGCAAAAGATGCATTAAAATTATTTTAGGTACATAATGTTTGAAGCAAACTGGACACAAAGATTAAACTCAGGATATTTAAAATGACATCAACGCAAGTGAAGCTGAGAATAATAGCAATATTCAAAACAGAATAAATATAATAATCGGTAACAACAAAGGCTAAGCCTAAACTATATGTAAGTGAGGTTGTCGATGGACCGGACGGTGACGTCATGAAGGCTGCGCGGGTCATGCGCGTGCGCAATTCGTTATTGTCATTTGCATAGCCGAATGGACAACGATTAGAGGTATGCGTGCATGGATTATATTCTGACCTGTTTGTTTGTAATGGGCAAGGATTATTATTTTATACTTTAGGTAGTTAAAGGTAGGAAGCTATAAGTACAAAATCCACATAGGCTTATTATTAAAGATACGATTACTGCGCTGTTTGATTTTCAAGGCTAAATCGTTCGAAGGTTTTGGATTAAAGGATGAGTAAGTGAGATGGGTTACTTTTATCACTATAGTTAACATCAGAACTGCGGTTAACAAATACATTAGGTAAAATGTAAAAAGGACCAAATTGTAAAAAAACCTAGTCTAAGCCTAGATTTTAAACAATCATCAAACTAAATTAGAAAGGTAGATACAAGAACTCAAAACTTCACTTTAAACTATCGATCACTTTTAACTTAGCCTAAATTTTTCAATTCCATGGGCAAGATAAGCTTTATTGTACCTTTAACAAAACGATTCCATATGTTCGACACAAAGAACTCTCTCTCTCCAACTTTCAATTGTCCAAGAGTAATGTTAAACATATAAACAGATGTACTTATGTAAAAGTACATGAAGATATAAACGAATTGCATTCAAGAGATTCTGAAGAGCGCAATCAAATATGTATTTTTGGATCAGAATTTCGAAATCAAGTGTTTGAATTTTGAGTGGCCTCTTTCATTTTAAAAGAGGCTTAAAATTAATAATATGAACTTAAAGAAATTTAATTGATGTTCGAGATGACTGATTTATCTGAAATGAACCAGGCATGGCAAGGATTCAAGACTTGGAAGAAATGGAAGGATATTCAAACCTTTTTCTATAGAAGTGCAGTGAGATTTAATTGTCTCCCCGTAGAATACGACATTGACCTGTTTCAAATAAAACCAATAGCTGTAAGCCGCATTTTGAGTAAAGAATTCTTTGTTAGTGATCGAAGCACCATGTAATAATTGATTCTGATTTAGCATTAACCTATGTATTTTTTTACGATAGACTTAAGTTAATTTTTAAAGTTGTAAGTAGTTTAAAACAATATTTTTATGCTCATTCTAACACAAGTAGGTACTTTATTTAGTTGTAATGTGTGAAAGCTTGTAAATGGCAATTTACTCATATTTATTTGTACCTAACTAGGATAGTTGAATTTTACACCGTAAGCTTTCCTGTAAGTATAAATAAATAAATAAACCTAATTGTCTTTTCGTCTTAAAATATTCGCGTGCCAAAAGCAATTGACGAGCAAAATGATAACTATTAAATACTTCCAAAGATCCATTCTAAGAAATCTAGGTTGTCCAAATACGTACCTAATAGCGTTGTTCGAATGGCAACCATTAGTTAGATGTCTGAAGTAATTGCTCCTCTTTCAAACTTTGTAATTTTATCATTAAAGAGGCTATCAATTTGACGGGCGCCATCAGTTTACTGTTTCTGATACGGTGTTATTACAGCGGAAATAATTGTATGGTTTTAGTTCTCATAGTTGTTATAAACTTTTAACGGAAAAGTATATTTGTAGGTATGTTAATGTTGTTTATAGACAAACTGTACAGTAGGAGTAAAACGACCATTCACATCTGGTCGTGACAGATGTGTCAATCCTTACAGGTTTTAAGTCAAGTCAATACGATGTCACAATCGCCTTTACTTAATAAGTACGAGAAATACGCATCTGCGCATCAATTACCATAATGATTTACTAGTAAAATTGCAGTACGTTAGTGCAATATCTACCTTAACTCTTCTTGGAAGCGAAGATTCCATCTCCACGTGTCTGTAGTGCTCAGCAGAGCGTTGCACTGTTCCTCCTCTGACATCCTCTGCTGAAGCCTTCTCTTCACCACGAGTCAACGTAGTCACCTTCCTCACAATTCTTGTAGTGATTCTCCGCTGCCCACTGTCATCTTTCTTCGAGATTTTTGTCGACTCTAAAGAAGAGCCTAAAACCTCGGTCGACATTCTCTTGTTCGTGTGAATCGCCTGCAACTCTGACATTCCTAGACCACCGGCTGACGTCGGCACAGCTATAGCACTCTCTCCATCGTATTCAAAGTGGGTCTGGTTCCCATCGTGTACCACCCGACCATTGTAGCTTTCCTCCCGGTATGAACCGGACCGGTAGCTTGACGATCTTTCCATACCAGGGTAGTTTCCATCGTATACTGTATCATGTCTCGTCAATCCTTCCCTTAAACTTTTGGGTACTGACGCCAAATTTAAACTTGTCGTGATAGGGGAACCAACTGGGGATGGAGAGGATTTCTTCAAGCTTGATTTCAAGGGTTTCGAGTCATCGCTTTCCAGCGTACCCTGAACGAAGAGGCGCTTGCTGCTTCCTCCTTCTTTCACAAATCGGTACATCGACATGACGGCTTCGTTCAGGCCTTAGGGCCTTCGCAACACATAATACTGTTCTCTGGAACGGAATTCCCACTTATTACGGATTCGATACGCATCGCGCATTTACTTATTCATGTACCGGTGACAGCTTATGGTGTGAATTCTTAAGACATTAAGGAAAAGTATGCAAATCTATGGTAAACTACTCCTTTGTAATATTGGATGATATTATACGATACTACAGGTGACCAAAATACATCGTCAGACGCAAATAGAATCTTAGGTGACAATGCAGATTTCCTTCCCAATATACTGGGAACAAAAAACTTCATTGCCAACTAAATAAAAGCTAGTATAATGACTTCTTTAACGAAATCTTGCAAGACGAACAAAAAATTAAAGAAAGTAATGTTGAAACTAAAAGTGGTCGTTGGCTAAGCTACATCGCATTAGGCATGGTGACCATATATGGGAGGTATGTGACGGACGCGGCGAGGCCCTTCCGGCGGACGCCACCAGGAAACTAAGGACAAGCTTTTAATTTTAAAGAATAACGTTTTAATCGCTGTCAAATCGTGATATATCTAAGGAACAAATGGATAAGAGGCGCTTTGCTATTTGACAACATATATATAAATTAATAACGATAACAGAACATTGATATCAAAGTTGAAGAGAATACAAATGAAAGCATAGAGGTTGGACAGTCAAAATTTGTCAACAATTCTTTGATCAATAATGTATTTTAAACTGCAAGCAAAACTTTGAAATTCAAACGACGTTTCACCTATTGACATTTTGTTCTACTAAAGGTTACAATCGTTTACCACTTAAACCACGTCGCACGGCAAAATAAATCATTATATTTCACGTCGCACGCCAACCTTTACGTTTATTACAGTAAACAATAACAACATAAGCAACTGCTTTTAAAAGACATCACCCGCATAAGGAATGAATTTAAAAACATTTATCTAAAAACATAAAAACAACGTGGAATCTTTAATAGATTTGGCTATTAGATCATTAAATAAAACTAAAATAACTTTTAAGGAAGACTCCAAGAATGTCAATGTCAAAGTCACTACAAAGTTTGACCCAAATGGTGGAAGCAAACAACGCTTTACATAATAGCAACTAGTTTTACTCGCCATATTGCGTATTGTACGAGAATGTTTCAACAATCCATATAAAACCACAGTTTAGACCTGCAGTGGAAAAAAATAAAAAATATTTTTTGATGTGTATCCTTGCAAGTTTTAAAATAATATATAAATGCCATTGCACAATTTCATGTTTTGCAGTATCAAAATTAAATCGTGCTCCATATAATTTTGAAATATATTATGAGTCATTGAAAAAGTATGCATTCAGGAAATTCATAAATATCAAACTGCGGATATGCATTTTTAAGGCCATTAAATATAGGAAACCATTAAAATAATGCAATCTCGTTTCTTTCTTCATAACTAGAGCTAAAATGCTTTTCTATGACTACTAGAAGAAACTGTCAATGTCAAACAGAATTAAAAATCAAAACGGCGTTATATTATGTCAACTAAAGCAGCTCCTAATAGAGAAATTGAAATAGATATTAAAATTGATTATGAATCTAATTATAATGGTGGCAATATTTCAAATGATTACAACCAAATAGAGCTTAACGAAGTAAATAAATAGCATAACGATGACCACACGAGTGTACATTGCGTGCCTGTCAGTAGGCAGGTAAATGTGCTAATTGCTATTGTTTACGCCGAGGTCCCTTCAAATATGTGACTTGTTCGCACAAAACGTAATTTGAATTTACTATGAAAGCTGCCAACATATTTATTATCAATATATTAGGAAAATATTGACGAAGAATTGTGTCTTCAGTTTCAGTTTTTTCTACTTCAACTCAATCTAAATGGTTTGATGCTTGCTTGCGATTTTGCAAGATAAACGCTACCGTTACTTCATTCTGAGATATTTATTGCAAATTTAATCTATCACATCATTCGTGTTTATCGTAATCCTTGTCATGATCAAGGTCGTCATTGAAATACATTTGATATGACGTAATATTATCTACCATAACCAAATCCTCACCAACACAGAGACAAACATCATTTGCATGAATTTTAACGTCAAACGTATCACAGTAGGCTAATATTTTAATTTGTTCTCTATAAGACTACCAAAATTGCTCGAGTTTATCGAGCTAGGCAACAAAAAGTTTAGTATTTTTTTTTATTATACTTGTTTGTATCAATATATCAGTCTATATTCAATGATATCCTGTGTGGGTGATTTAAAATGCTCTCTGCGGAGGAGGTGTTAGGTTTCAATGGTGACTCCCACATGGTTGGACCTTGGGCACCTTTATATGGGGACAACATTATATAGAATAATTGTCGGGTCCATTTTAATTGGGCGTTAGGAATTCTTGCATAATGCATTTTTTATTACATGATTTTATAGCCTCATGATTATGATGGGTTTATATAAACCTAGATTAGTAATTGAAACAAAGATATCATTAAAATCATGACAACCTAAAGCGAAAAACAATAATTTATTTGATACAATACGTTTAAAAGAAATAACACAATCTTCTCAAAACCTACTACTACCTGCCCTTCAATAAGTGCAAATTCTAAAGGCTACTAAAATTTTCGCAACATGACCATGTAATCCTGGAGACATACATCAAACCACGCATACAAACCAAGCCATAAACGTAGAAGGAGATATTTCACAACGTACTAAATACCAAGCAGTCAACACATTGCTACTACGTTTAAGACGTGCAAGAGATTGCACGCAGCTGATAATTCTCAACTTTTTGCGAACTTTGAAGCCACTTTAAAGAATTTCGTACTTATTTGTAAAGCAGCTGTTAGCGCCAGATCCGTATGACATTATTGTAACTGAATATTCATACACTTTATGCCTGTATGCTTCCGCATTTTAATCAACGTCAATTTTAAAGAGCACTTTGGTTTGAATTATTTCGTGTTCTTCTCTCAATAATTTAGCAAAAAAATGATGATTTCGACTAAAGCTTTTGATTGTATATGTTTCGTAAATTAAGATTAAGAGTACTTATGGTACAGATCACATAAATGTGTTTTATTTAAAATAATTTCAATAGAATTCAGATTAGGATCTATATTGGCTGCAACCAGACAAAATAATGAATGTTGCATATAGGTTTTGTAAATATCATTTCTTTACAAAATCTAATTATTACTGTTCTTCCACCTAATTTCTGTAGAATGTTTACAAAACAATATCTACTTATGTTTCAAAACATATCTTACTTTACGTAAACATGAGTCTGCATTAACATTCGTGTCGCTAACTGTCAGCTGTTTTATGTCCATAATTTGCATAAATGTCATTTCTAAATATATGTTCATCATCATCTTTGAAATAATCAACCTGCTATTTTTGCTCTCGGATCATCATTGCCTGGAAATGACCTGCCAGGTCTAATACCTACATCTAATGCTACATTATTATGAATATGATTGAGTTAATCTGTATCGTAAGGTTGATTTTGATTGCAACATAGTTCCTTATAGATTCAATTAAGTAGTTTGCGTGGGTAAGCCTTGTGTAATATCATAGAATTGGGAGTAACATGACGTCAGGTACCACAACAAATCAATAGAGATATAAAGATGTATAACAGAATTAGAGGAGGCCAATTAACACTAGAACTCTGCTAGTCCTTGTACCACATAGGGCAATATACACTAACGAACGTTTCAAAATCCTAACATCTTCATTGAATAACTCATTGATAATACTACAATGTTGTCCATGAACCGTTACGCTGTCACCGGTAACGATAAAAAAATCGATATTCGCATCGAATCCTTAATATGGCACGTCACTACATAAAAATGGAACACAACACACCACTAGTTCAATTTTCAAAACACTATTAGTTTGTTAGTCGAGTTAGTTTTCGATATTCGAATCGATGTCGTGTTCGTAATTTGAATGTTTGTTTGTGCCGCGATGCGCGCGTCTGCGCCGGTAGCTTGCAGGTGACTGGCTGCGCAAGCGCAAATGTAAGGTAAGTTACCCGTGACGGACTGTGTCGGTAAAAAACTAAGTATTTTGTACGTGGGATTATGACTTAGTTAATGAGGTTGCTTTGAACAATATTATATGCGGTGTTATTGATCATTATTATGTAATTACTATTAGGTAGTATTAAGAGATTGTTACTTGTGTATGTGATATCAAAGAAAACAATTAAAGGTTTTGGTTAGTCATTGAGTATTATTTCAAGTGTTTTTAATAAGCAAACATCAAGTGTCAAATGTTCGCGGCATATAGGTATATTATAACTAGAAAGTATTGTTTTCCATTTTCATGAAAATCCTGTATGAAAATAACTTAAGCTTGTTATTAGGTACCTACTTTCTATTTGTAAACAAACGTAAATTAGTAATTTTTTAAGGGGTGTGTATATCGAACACTCTTATATTTTCTTATGATTAACAAAAGTTAATATAGAGTCTTGTCAATGCCGTGACAAGTGTGCACTGAAGTTTATTTGGTTATTATGATTTCGAAATTTAAGACTACAAAAATGTCCACTGGCGATTTTGACATACCTAACAGTGGACAGTAGAAATGTTCACCTAAACAATTTCAATCACGGCGCACAATCTCAATGGAGACTAGCCAGGCGCGGATACAAGGGGGAGCAACAGGGGCCAGCCCCCCCCCCCTGCAGAACCTGAACCTATAAATAAATAAATCTCTTGTAATAACTCACACAACGCCATCTGATCCCTTACTAAGCTGAGCTTGTACGATACAGAGAACTAATAAACATACATAAATATTTCTAAATACATATTATAGATAAATTACGAGTACACCCAGACACAAAATAAACCTCCGTGCTCATCACATAAAGTTTTATCCTGGGTGGGGATCGAACCCACGACCTCCAGCTTAGCAGTGAGGGTCACTAACCACTAAACCAACAGGCCAGCAGCTGACCTGTAGTAGTATATACTAGTATTGACTATTTTTTATTTATAACATAGGTAGATGCACTGACACATCAAAACATATTAAATAATTTACTGGGTCACCTCTAAATTTTAGTATGATCTAAATAGTATACCGAGGTGACCTTCACACTATAGTACCCTAAATCTATATTAACATTATAAAACGAAACAGTTTGTTTGTTTAAACGCGATAATCTCAGGACTACGGCTTCGAATCAAATAAAATCTGTTACTGTTGGATAGCGCATTTATCAAGGAAGGTTATAGGCTATATAACATCGAGCTACGACCAATGGAAGCAGAGCAGTGATGTAAAATGTTGCAAAAACGGGGAAAATTGACGCATACGAAGTTGCGCGGGTCAGCTAGTTTGAAATAACGACAGGGTCCCCCTACACTGAGCATGGTCCGACATGCTCTTGCCCGGTTTTTCATCCAGGGATTAGATTAGCCAATGTTAGCACTTTTTCAACCTTAATGGGGGGTAATTAATAATTTTAAAAGTACAAATACATAAGTACCTTTAAATAAGTAGAAATAATGGAAAAGCTATAGAAGCTAACATCAGACAATTTATAAGCAGCTAGCTGAACTTAACAACTTCGTCTGCGTAATTTTCCCCGTTTTTGCAACATTTTTCATTGGTGCTCCGCTCCTATTAGTCGTAGCGTGATGTTATATAGTCTATAGCCTTCCTCGATACATGGGCTAACTAACAGTAAAACATTTTTTTAATTCTGACCAGTAGATCCTGAAATTATTGCGCTTAAACAAACAAACTCTTCAGCTTTATAATATTAGTACTTAAAGATTAATATTGCGTATTACGAAGATAAGTACAATGGCCACCAGAATGATGCATAGCACTTTAATTTGAAGTGCGTAATTTAGCTAAAGGGTTCTTATCTAATACTCTAACGGTATACACAAGGAAGTTTATCTTTGTACTCAACTTCTGTGTAGCCTAATGGCTAAGGCATCGGTCTCGCAAGCATGAGGTCGTGGGTTCGAATCCTGACCATTATACTACCGACGTGAACCCACTCCTAACACAAGCCATAGAGCTTAGCTGGAGGGGTTAACAGGATTGCTAGTAATGTGGGACCACAATCCCACATTGCTAGTTTAAAAAAATGTTAGAGAAGCAGACGTAGAGCATAATCAATGGCTCCCGGCTTAACTGAGCAAGACGTGATTGATGCGCCATCTTTTATTTGCTTAAGATAGACAAAAGACACTGAAAGTACAGAAGTCAGAAGATACCTAACAGCCCTAAGAACATAGGCGTAAATAAACGTACCCTAGCAGAGGTTTTTGTAATTTCGGTGGGGATGGGTCACCCCCAAATCCCCCAATACCGAAATTACAAAAACCTCTCCCGAAAAAACTTCTGCGTATTTTTTCCCGTTTTTGCAACATTTTTCATTGCTGCTCCGCTCCTATTGGTCAAAGCGTGATGTTATATAGCCTATAGCCTTCCTCGATAAAAGAGCTATCCAACAGTAAAATAATTTTTCAATTCGATCCAGTAGTTCCTGAGATATTCGCGTTCAAACAAACAAACTCTTCAGTTTTATAATATTAGTATAGAATATAGATTAAATAAATACAGACCAGTTTTGTTTGACCTCTGCGTGGGAGAACATGATGTTTCTTCCCCCTGTCTGTTTATTTGCACTACTTTTTGCCTCGTATGCTAATAAGATCCAATACCTACTAGCTAAGTAATCAAACCAGATCTGTACTGAATTATAATTGCTAATTTTGTTTATATTGCACAGCGAAATAAAAAATATACCTATGCATATTACCTGTATATTCCTATATTAGAAAGCGGTGCTAAATATGTAATAATATATTGATAATTAATTAAATATACTTATTATATACATAAAATACTAGTGCCCTACATTATTAAATACTACTACGTTACAATTTTAAACTTTAGAAGACTACTAGCGCCATCTCTTGAGGCCAATAGTAAAGCAGTACGAAGCTACTTCCATACGAACCTTATCTGCTATCCGAACCATTGGGCGTGCGGTCAGCGCCATCTAGTTTACAATTATAACAACAGGGTAAAGCAAGCAAGCTTTTTTTATTTCTGCGCTTTTTCGCTCTGACAACTTACCATTATGGTCTGGCCAGAGGTTCGCATGTACAAATAAAGTGTGTGATTATCAATATAATAAGCATAATTAAGTATATAGAGGCTTGTTTTTTTTTTTTACCTTGGCCTCGTAAGTCACACACGTTTCGAGTTTTATAATTAGCTCTAAATAGACGTGAGATAATATTCTAGCGATAGGGCAATTATCTACTTTGGAAGAAAATTAATAACGAGGAAGACACTTGAACTAAAAGTCTGACTGGTTGAGAAACTAGCTATTGTAGATATAAGTATATAAAACATTTCCACCGCATACCTAATCCATTTTTGTCTATTTGTCCAATTATTTGCTGGTGTCCTGAAATACAAGCCTCGAACTTGGCTTAGGCACCAGTCTCCCACTATAAATTACTATAAGTACATTAATAATAAAAGAATCTTAAAATGAGCCTAAAGAATAAT
Organism: Herminia tarsipennalis; assembly: GCA_945859575.2. Lineage (NCBI taxonomy): Eukaryota > Metazoa > Arthropoda > Insecta > Lepidoptera > Erebidae > Herminia > Herminia tarsipennalis. The sequence continues at coordinate 17,120,082 of OX243849.2, read as the reverse complement.
TGTTGTAGTGAGAAAATAAAGATTATTATTATTATATCAAAAACGTTAATGGACGATGGTCACCAAAGACGCAGACTTAAACACAAATTACTCCAGGATCAACTGTGTGCCATAACAGCTAACTAAACTAGCTTAAGTAGGGAGAGTTAGGACACAGGTCCTAATTCGCACATGTCAATAATATCGCAACAGCCAGATATACTTTTCATTGTCCCTGGACAGGAGACAAATCGAAGTAACAAAGAAGAGGGAAGAGACAAATTCAAATAGATTAGTTGTTGCAGTTGAGTGTTGCTGAAAATCAGCGTTACACCGCTTTGCGTGTGTAGCTTAAGGCTGAGCAATAGCTCTTTTTGATAAGTGCATTGACCCACATTGCAGGACTTTGCTGTAATTTGTATGTAATTTTATATAATGTCATTTTTTATAGTTTTTAACTGTATATTGTGTGTATTTTAAAATTGATTGCTGATTGATTTATTATTGTTATTATTATTATTTTTTTTTATTGTTATTTTATTATTATCTAGTTTTATTGTCCCTAATGTGTATCAATATTTTTATCAAAATAAATATTTATTTACTTTTCTTTTTTTTTTAGATACAGTTTTAGACCAATCAAACGCTAGTCAAAGTATGCTTTCGAAGATTATTTCACATAAAGTCAAGTTAGCATTTTATTTAATTCCACTTTTTGTATTAAGAGTACACGTAGGTACACAATACTGTTCTGGTAGACATAATAATAACGTCATCACAAATTAAATGATTAAGGAACCATTCCTTAACCTTTTGATGAATTTGACATCGCCTATAACGGTTAATTGGTTGACAATAGAGGAATTAAACAACGCTTTTTAATCTTATGATGAAACGTCTCGAGTATAACGAATAGCAGGTAAGTCTTCTCAGGTTTAAGATGCTCTTTGTTGCTTAAATGTTAAACAAATTTGGATTAAATAAGGCAAATGTATAAAGGGCGAAACTGCGAGCAAATGGTAAAATAATCATTTTTCTTTCGCACTGCATGATATAAATAATTCGAAACGGAAATAAAGGTAATCATGCAAGGTAAGGCATTGATCTTAGGTATTGCTTGACATTTTGATCGGATTGTATAGTTGGCAAGTAATCCCAAATGTAAATACTTACCTAAAATGCTCGCATTTATTGCCATCTCGAATTATTTAAATACATAACATGTCTTCTAATTATTTCCTTTTTTCCACATCGCTGTGATTTCGTGCATAGAGATAGTTAGATTGTTGGGTAGAAAAAAAATTCGTGTCAAGACTAAATTTAAATCGAGTTGTAGATACTACTATTACTTAATAAAACCAATACACAATTATAATATATTACGATTATCTACGAGATAATCAAACTTATTTAATATGTTGGTAGCTTATGTTCATTGTGAATTCGGTAGCACAATCCTAATAAAAAATGTAAACACACTACAAGTCGTAAATACCAATTACGTAAGCCATAAATCACGAATGAGCTCAACTTAAAGGTTCTATTTAAAGCGCGAAGCCTTCTCATAATAAAATTCAATAAATAATAACAGCTATTCAAATAGGATACAATAATTGACTTGTAGATCAACAATGTAACTAAATTTATATGTAAATAAATCGTTACAAGTGCTAATGCTTATACATTTTATTACAAGACAAGGCATGCAAGTTCCGCAATAAGTAATTGTATTAGATCAAGGACTTTAAAAACAAAAATAACACTTCCGCCTCATGGAATAATCAATGTAAGTAACAGTAATGGTATTACTAGAGAACATCTTACACTAAACAGGAAGAATTAATACATTTTAAAACGAATTTAAAAAGGCTCTAAGTAAACAAAACGAAAAATTATTCTTTGGCCTGTAAAACAATATCACATTTTAAAATACACTTCAACTATAACAATAACAGTGTTATTATTCTAAGCACTTCAAAATATCCCCGTGTTTTGTTAAAGTACTTAAAAGCAAAATATTATTCAGGAAAAGTTTGACTAAGAAATGAAATCTAAGGAATGTTATAGCCATTTTGTAATATTCTTCCTGAAAGTTTAATCAGAACAGTGCTTAGATTTCTTCGTATATTTTAGTTGTTATAAAAAAAGTAAAAGATACGAACAAATCTAAGCACCATTCCGATTAAACTTTCAGGAAGGATATTACAAAAAGGCTATAACATTCCTCGGTTTTAATAAAAATACAACAATGTCCATGACCCAAATGACGTAACATGAAGTATGATCATTAAAATAACAAGAAAGAACAGGACACCAGAAAAATATTCAAAAAATGTTTCGTAAGAGGGTGCGAGGGCGTACCGTAGGTGTTGCCATCTGGTCTCTGGCCTTCGTGGCAACCTACATAAGCCCTACGGAGTATAGGTCAGCTGGTAGACTCTGACGTCACTCCAGCAACTTCCAACCGGAAAATGTGTTGATAAGTATGCAAATTGCTGCCTACTGCGGTAAAGGAAGGATGGAATGCCTTGGTCGATTTGATAAACAAATTTTGAAGGCATTGCTGTTGCAAATAGACTTTATACAAGTACGGATTGTACGGAACTGTAGTAGCACCCTAAAAATGAGAAAGGGATACATTTAAACCAAAAGGACATAGGGAGGCTTTCCCAGAAGATAGGGATGAACGACTGATATTGGCTTGGATTAAAGCCGTTTAGGCTTCTAAGAATACCAAGAAAATAGACATTTAAACCCATCTTAATATAGATATTTAATTGAAAATCCGAGGCAGGTAATTAAAAACCCCTTCGTCTGTGGCAGTAGGTTACAGAGACTTCCCATTCTATCGAATAGGATCACAATTAGAAAAATCATGCTAACGGAATAACAAGTTTCTAATCATCATACTAAATCTAGATCAGTAAATTATTACCTACCATACCAACGCTCACGCAATTCATTGAAAAAATCTATAAGTTCACATCTTGTACGATAGATGGCGTCATAAGGAAAATAAAAGTGCATCGTTTGACACCGACCAACAATGAAATGTCAATGAAAATGTTTTTTTGGTCTATTTTCAAAGAAATACACGACTGCAAGCCTCTTAACTTTCGGAAAAGTTAAAAATGTAAAATATTTTGCTATATAACAAAATAATTGTTTTTATGATAGTCAACTATCGCCAAAATTTATTTTACTGTGCTTTTTATCACGACACCTAATCCCGCGTTACATACAAATATAAAAAAAAGATAAACAACATCTCAAACCGTCAAGTAACCTGTTAGTTTCAAGAACGGCTAATAGATGGCGCCACGAGCTCAAAATGGCAAAGACCTTGAAATATAACAAGGACGATGTCAAATCGTCGATGACGTCATCACAATAAAAACCTCCCAACCATGCTAGGTTATCAAAAGGCTTTATATTCTATAGTGATTATTCTATAGTAAAATTACGATCAGTTATATTATTGGATTTAAGTTAAAGTTAGCCTTAAAATATACCTAGGTTCTTGCATATAAGAAGAACTTAGGTACATAATGAGTTTATGACAGTCATCTGTTGGAACAAATACGACTTGGAAATTACGCCTCAATGGCAGATAGGAAATATAGGAAAAACCCTAACTTCAAAATATGGTAGGTACTTAAAATCACTAATAGGTGCCTAACAAATAACAACGAATTAAAAGAGCGTGTATGTTTTTTTTTAACTTTGCTTATCTTTCACGCAATAACAAATATCGGTATAATTCTTAGATCGAAACTGGTCGAATATGGAAACTAGGACATTACGCAGGTTGAATAATGTAAAAGGCATCCTATCCTTCCCAAAAATGTGCACAAGGAAATTGTGGAACTGATTATGTAGGTAACCCTAATATTTCTACAAAATTTCGCTAACGAATACCTTCCAAAGACATTCTGATAAAGCATAAACTTAACAGAGATGACAAGAATTTTAATGAGTCAATAATGACTGCTTAACTGAAAGTTAAAAGCATCTTAAGAAAATTCATTGCAGATAGATAAATATTTAGTAGGTACTTTAAATGAACATATACTGTATAATACCTAGTTATAATTAAATCTAGGTTTAAACACGATGTATAAAATAAAAAGGCATGTACGCGTCTTTAGGGTCGTTGACCCCCGACCCTGCGTAACTGTTTGTGCTCTTGCGCACCTCTGTAACTCGGATTTAGCAGTTCCGGCTAGGAAACTATTGCTTTGAACGTACACTTGTGATATTACCGCAATATTTATGTGGCTGTTGTATTGTTGTTTATAGTTAGGTGTGCGAGCGTTGGGTGTTATTGCAGAGTTTATATTTGAGTATACAGTTTAGAATGGAAGTTCTTTTTTAGGGTTCCGTAGCCAAAATATCAAAAACGGAACCCTTATAGTTCGTCATGACCGTCTGTCTGTCTGTCCGTCCGTATGTCACAGGCATTTTACTCGAAGACTACTCAATGAATCTTGATGAAATTAGGTGAAAAGGTGTCTTATAGTAGCCGCTACTTAGTTTGATAGCTAAGTAATAATAATAAATATTTTTAGAGGGGCACTCCATACATGTTACAGAAGCTGTAAAAAATATTTTTCAGCAAATATCAACGTGTTGCACATCATTCGACAGGTCTTACAAAAACATTTTGAGATTTTTAATAAACTTTTTTGATTGAGTGAATATTTTAGGAAATAATCGCTCCGAAAGTTGCATAAATCGTGTCCCCCTTAACTTTTGAACCGTGTAACCAAAAAACATAGAAAAAAATCGCAAAGATAGCGCTTAATAAATACTACAAACTAAAATTATTTCAGAGAAGATCGGATATACCGTCATTGAGTTATTTCCATAAAACTGCGGTTTCTCAACAAAAGGGCGTAAGTGCCATGAACATACGCTCTTCCGCTGATGCAATTATTCAAGGCTGCGGAACACTACACTGAGCATGGTCCGACATGCTCTTGCCGGGTTTTTTTATTTTAACTTAATAGTAATCTAACAAAATTGCATCGATAGCTTAAGGGTAGCCCAGGGTTATTTCTGGGGGTTATAACCGTTCACACTGCCGATGCCGGCGAGCTCTATACTGCATCACTTTTTACACAAGGACGGTATCTACTATCTATAATTATACATCTAGGTATTGTACCTACATTTCTAGAGCGATAAACCGCTATTCGTTACTCGCCGGCAGTAAGACAAGTGCCTTAAGCAAATCTTTACTAATATTATAAAGCTGAAGAGTTTGTGTTTCAACGCTATAGGCTATAAACATCACGCTACAGCCAATAGGATCGGAGCAGTAATGAAAAATGTTGAAAAATCGGAGAAAATTGACGCAAACGAAACGCTGGTCAGCTAGTCACAGATACTCATGTCAAACTTACAGCACCTCTCCTTTTGGTTTATCAGGAGTTAAAAAGATACGTCAATTTATTATCAACTTTTATTTAACCTCATAGCCTTGTCTAACTTTATAGCTTTAGTGTTACTTGCATTGGCTTTCTCCTGGCCTTCTCCAAAGCTACTCATCGTTTCATACGTACGGTACTTCGGGAGGAGACACAAATGGTCAGAATACACTCAGATAGAACAACTATTAGGAACTTCTACCAGAAGAGCTACCTACGTGACAGCTCACTCATAGTCGTTTTAATGTTATCAATCAAATCAAGTTTCTTATCAAGGAGATAAGTTTAAAAGATACTGAGTCTACGTCAATCAATAAAACAATGCTTTTGTCAAAACAATGCTGAGAGATTCTGGGGAGGAATATAGTGCTTTTAAGGGTTATCTACCCGTGACCATAGCCGTTGCAATACGGTCGAAATAAAACAGGGAAAAGGGAAATAAAACAAAAGTAAGCCTTGAAATATCTAACCGATTAGAACCAATCTATGAAATTGTATAATACTTATAAGGATTCGAACTAGGGTTGCCAACCGTACCCTAAAATCAACGACCATACAGCCTGGTCGTTGCCTAAAATAGAGTATTGTACTCTATATCATGTAGGCGTACTCTATAATCTATAACACTAATAGGGTGTAGTACGCTAAAATACTCTTTTTTACACAATGTTTACTATAGTGGTCCTGATCTATGTAAACGAAGATTCTTTTAGAAACATTCAAAAATTCAGAGAAATCTTTTAAAAACAATAAAGCATTGTTATGTGCTGCAAAAAGCACCAACAAATACTTTTTTAAAGATTTAAATCTATTTAAGGTACTCAGATAAAAACTACTCTAAATTACATCTATAATAATAAAATATATACAAGATATTTACAGAAAAAAATATAGTAGGTAAAGTGAGGATACAAAACCGTTTAGGCGTCAAAGAATTCCTCCCCATCGATGTCAACAGGTAACGTTCCCAGAAGGCTGGCAGCATTGCCACGTTGGATGGCAATGCTAATTCTTTGTGCACAGAATAGGCCAGCCTTCTGGTCCCGGGAAGAAAATTTAAATTAAATGATACTCTTATCAGTCCGTACTCTTTATTTACTTCGTTTGATATCAGATATACTCTATTTCTTCTAATAAAAATTGGCAACCCTAATTCGAACCCAAAGGGTGTAAATGAGACCCTATCTCTAAGCTTATGACGACGACGTCTGCATGCCTGTCATACTTAACTTGTAAAATTAAAATCCTGCCAAGTGTGAGTAGGGTTCGTTATATAATTTGTGTAGGTAAGTAATTCGATGAACCAGTCACCTCGCACTATTTTTTTAAACGGTTCTTAGTTACCTAACAAAGAGACCCAAGCGCTGGCATAGACAAATCAACTTCAGGAGAATAATATAGAAATGGGATCAGAAAATTAGAATTATTATTTAGAATTACCTATAGCTTGTGATAACAATATGATTGGTGTAGGCCTTCACATTAGCTTGCTACATCAAAATTAACAACACTTTATAAAATAACATATATAAAGCATGTTTGAATAATCATATCGGATATTATATGAAATGACATCACTGTTTAAGGAGCGAGAGGCTGCTATGTACAGGGTGATTCAGCTTATTTATTTGGAAATATTATATTAAGTGGCAATGTTTCTTGGAATTGAGATGCGGAGGTTTGCGGTGACTAAGGAGAAACTGACGTACGGTCACTAACACAACCTAATTTGGTTGTATATTTTAATAAAATAAAATATATATTTGATTTATTTCTTTGGAATGTCAGTTAATGCACACATGTTTTATGGGGTAGTTCTGTAAAAAACTGCAATTACAAATATCTGTTTAATGCCTACATTTGGATAAGCACAAAGCATGTAAATTTATTTTAAATTAAATTTAATTAAATTTAATTTTAATGCCTACATTCTCATCCAAATGTAGGCATTAAACAGATAACTGTAAAAAGTCGTCAAATATATTAAAAACAAAGTGATGTTGTTATCTATATCTAATATTATAAATCTGAAGAGTTTATTTGTTTGTTTGTTTGAACGCGGCAATCTCAGGAATTACTGGTCCGAATTGAAAAATTCTTTCACTGTTTAATAGCCTATTTATCGAGGAAGGCTATAGGCTATATAACATCGCGCTACGACTAATAGGAGCGGAGTAGCGACGTGAAATGTTGCAAAAACGGGGAAAATTTACGCATACGAAGTTGCGCGGGACAGCTAGTTAATATTATAAATCTGAAGAGTTTATTTGTTTGTTTGTTTGAACGCGGCAATCTCAGGAATTACTGGTCCGAATTGAAAAATTCTTTCACTGTTGTATAGCCTTTTTATCGAGGAAGGCTATAGGCTACATAACATTACGCTACGACCAATAGGAGCGGAGCAGCAATGAGAAGTGTTGCAAAAACGGGGAAATTTTTTGTTGGCAGAAAGTTCACTCCCTTTTAACACTGCATTGTAGTTAAATTACTTAATTGGTAGGTAGGTACAATATAGCTTAAACAATTCTACTACTTAATCTACTATTTTTTAATCTACGCAATAGAAGTAGTAATATTTCATTAATTCTAGAAGGTAATAAAATTGTAAACATGCATAACTTAATCATCAGTAGTCATAAAATAACTTTACATTTAATTTACTTTAACTTAACGAGCAGAAAAATATTTCCAAGAAAAATGCTCCATTTAAAACCGCAAACCGCTGTATAAGCGCCACACCATATACGGGGTGATATAAGTATGCCGCCACCCACGTTATACATGATGTTTCTCATTACCGTATTACTTCATGTGAATCTCCATACATGTATGTATGTATGTGTACGTATGAAATAAATAACTTTCGATTTACTGAACCGAATGAGGTCGACTTGTCTCATTTATTATACAATTGTTATTCTCGAGTTAAATTTGCAATTAGTATTGAATCAGGACAGATAAGTATTTTTATGGTCATGTCAAGTATTATTTTTAAATGATATTTATAAATAAATACTTGATATTACCATAGCCGGTAGCCTCAGTGGCGCAGTCGGAATGAACATGTGGTTCAGGGTTCGATTTATTCACAAAACTTATGTGAGCTACAAATATTTATTACAAATTTTTTTTTTTTTTTTTTGTTTGGATGTAGGTACTTTCTATTTATAACAGTTCACCTCTTTGCCGAATGACTAAATTATATAATGAATGCAGTCACAAGGCAGATATTCACCACGACTCTTAGGGATTGTTTCGGAAAACTATCAATCGTTGTATAAGGTCTTAATTAATTAGCACATACAAACTATATAATTTGTAACGAATGGCTCAATAACATTATGAATGTAGTGTTTACCTATATGTAACTAAACATTTAGATCTAAGTTATTGTGAAAGTTTGTGTTTTTAAAGATTATTGTTCATGTTTTAGTTGTTGGTGAACCAAATAAATAAATAAAAAAAAAAAAAATATATCCGTTAATATGTTTGTAAAGTGAATAACTTTAAGACACACGATGTCCCACAGCTGGGCACGGGTTTCCCAGTAGAACCTATTGATCGCAGCTTGGCGAGTGGGTTGGCAATCGAAGTAAGGCTTTAAAGTACGCAGAAGACGCTGCTGCTCCTCCTCAGGAGTGACATCCCTTAGTCGCTTTCACGATACCCATGGGAAGAGATGGACTGGTCCTATTCTTAAGCTGGTACCAACTTTTGCAATAATAAAAAGTTTGCAAAAGTTGGTCGGTTGACCTGTTGGTCTAGCGGTTAGTGACGCTGACTGCTAAGCCGGAGGCCGTGGGTTCGATCCCCATCCAGTATAAAACTTTGATTGATGAGCACGATGGTTTATTCTGTGTCTGGGTGTAATTGATCTACAATATGTGTTTATTTCGAAATCAATGTTTATCAGTTGTCTGGTTGCCATAGCACAAGCTCTGCTTAGTTTGGGATCAGATGACTTTGTGTGCGTTGTCCAAATATATTACATTATATTATTATTAACTTAATATTTAAAAAAACTTCTCCTCACAGTTTCGCCCGGGAAGAGTTTAGAAAGTCAAATTTATAAACAACTAATTAACCATATTAGTATTTTGTCTTTCTCTTCAATTAAGAATTAAACGCTATAGAATGAGACAAAGCATTTAACTAACTACCTAACTAAAAATCTATATCCATAAGTAAATAGTGTAAACACTATTATGATTCAAGCACCATTCGCAGTAAAACATACTTGGCAGCTCTATGCCGTCCGACCTCGCTCCAGCGATTACAATAAATAACATATTATACATATATGTAGTACATAATATATGCAGCGAAAGTATTACATGATTATCTCACAACAATACAGTTGCATCACCAGTGATTCATACCGAGATGCGGTACTGAAGATACATACAAAATTCACTCTACAATTCTACCATTATTATAAAACCGAAATTTTGTTTATGGGTCTTTCGCGCAAGAACTACTGAAGGGATTCTGATAAAACTTTACAGTAATGTAGCTTATTTAATATATTTCAAAAATAACATAATAATATAATATCTTAATATAAAATCTTGGGACAACTCACAACGCTATCTGATCCCAAAATAAGCAGAGCTTATACTATGGCAACCAGACAACTGATAAATATACTTATATCACACTAATCACACTAATATTATAAAGGTGAAAGTTTGTGAGTATGTGAGTGTGTATGTTTGTTACTTCTTTACATCTAAACGGCTGGGCGATTTTAATAAAATTTGGTACGGAGTTAGCTGACACCCTGGATGAACACATAGGCTAATAAATCGCGGGTAACACCGCGAGGTACAGCTAGTATTTTCTAAATAAATACATATTATAGATAAATAACACCCAGATACAGAACAAACCATCGTGCTCATCACACAAAGTCTTATCCTGGGTGGGAATCGAACCCACGACCTCTTCCGTAGCAGTCGGATACACTCCCACCGCGCCACAGGGGCAGTCAGTCATAATGCGAGTCATAATGCGGGCCAAGTCTTGGAGAAAAACTGTCTGTCTGTGTTTTTTTGGAACGTAGTTCCTTACCGCACGATATCATTTGTTTGCGGGCTGAGGGGCTAGACGAAAAAGCGTAACATTTTGACATCGATCAAATATATATTATTCATGGTTATGCTAAGCTACAATAAGGAGGTTGTGTTTTTGTTATGAGTTTGTTTATTTTACCTATGTCAAATTGGCTGTGTGTAATATATGTATGAAAAATCTTAAATTGATGGACAATTCTTAAATTGTTATTATTCTTGAAGATTTCATTTTTTTTATCATTAGTTAATACGAACAATAAAGATACACAAACATATCTTTATTTCGTTGTCGTGACATGCCCGTGCGAACCGGCGCATGCGCCGTGCGCTCAAAGATGTCCGCCGCGCGTGCGCGCCGCCGGAACTACTGGTCCGAATTGAAAAATATTTTACTGTTGGATATAGGCTAAATAGGCTATATAACATCACGCTACGACCAATAGGAGCGGAGCAGCAATGGAAAACGTTGCAAAAATGGGAAAAAAAATACGCAGACGAAGTTGCGCGGGACAGCTAGTTATAGATATTGGAATAGTATTTAATATTAATATTCGATATACTATTACTTCTCTAGTTTTATGAACACTAAAGTTCAAATAGAAAGCTCTTATATTTTCTCTCTTTAGAATTACAATGGGGAGAAAATACATCGACTTTCAACGCCCGTATTTTAAATGTTTAGCCTACTTCATGATCTCTTGCTTGTTAAGTGCTTTAAAGCTATCACTTTAAATGTTCACCTAACCAATTTCAATCACGGTGATCAATATCTTGGGACAACTCACACAACGCTATCTGATCCCAAACTAAGCAGAGCTTGTACTATGGAAACCAGACAACTGATAAACATACTTATATAATTTTAAATACATACACGCTATAGATAACATCCAGACACAGAATAAACCATCGTGCTCTTCACACAAAGTTTTATCCTGGGTGGGGAATCGAACCCACCACCTCTTGCGTCGCAGTCGGATACACTCCCACCACGCCATAGAGGCAGTCATTAATGGAGCCTATACTATCTCTACTAATATTATAGAGAGGAAGTATTTGTATTTTTGTGTGTATGTTTGTAATGAATAAACTCAAAAACTACTGGACCGATTTCAAAAATTCTTTCAGCGTTGGGAAGCTACACTAACCCCTTGTGACATAGGCTTTTTTATACCTGTATTCCTACGGGAACAGGAACTATGCGGGTGAAACCACAAGCTTTCGCTAGTACTATATATATGAGCGTATTGGTACAGTTGTCTTAAACACCGGCCAAATTTGATGTCGGTACCTACTATTTATAATTTAGGGGGGGGGGGTCAACCTGGGAGGTTGAAACTCCCGAGAACATTAAATTCATCTATACTAATCCATACTTATATACTTACTAGCTGTGCCCCGCGGTGTTACCCGCGGTTTATTAGCCTATGTGTTAATCCAGGGTGTCAACTAACTCCATACCAAATTATTAAAATCGTTCCAGCCGTTTAGACGTAAAGAAGTAACAAACATACACACTCACACACTCACAAACTTTCGCTTTTATAATATTAGTGTGATAATATTAAAAGTAACTCTGTCTGTCTGTCTGTTACGCTTTCACGCTCAAACAGCTAAACCGATTTAGATGAAATTTGATATGGAGATAGTTTGAGTCCCGGGGAAGAACGTAGGATAATTTGTATCGTGTTAACCGACATCCACGCGGGCGAAGCCGCGGGCGAAAGCTAGTACCTATATAATAAGCGCGAATAATGTTTTCGTCTTCAGTAACTACAATCACTAAATACTTCGAACCAGCTTTGATCTTCTCTAAATGCCAACTTACATAAACACGGCTCAAACAATCCCACATCAAAGTTCGATGAGAACACCCACTTTCTCTTTCACTCTCGTTACATAACACGTATCCTGTGTCTCTGTCGCACATTCAGGATGTCACGCATTTAGGAAGGAAATCGGAAATGCATTTGTAATGCGTTTTGATATGATTGGATGTGACCTACCGCGAGTTTCGTTGAAGAAGTCATTATGATGTCTCTGTTATGCCAGTCATTGGAAACATCCAAAAGACGACACACATGTTTAACCAATAATTCTTGATAGTTGTAATATTATATGTTCGTAAACTTCCCGACGTTTCGACCGTATTGCAACGGCCGTGGTCACGGGTAGACAATACGGTCAAAACGTCGGGAAATAAACAAAGGTATTTAGCCTTAAAAAAAATATTTACGCGATTAAGACCCGTAGCTTAAAAAAATCTATAAAGTCGTAATATTATTTTTAAACTTGGGATAGAAGCTTTTATACTACATCTTGACTTTATTTATACATGGTTAAGGCATTGGCCTCGCAATCGTGAGGTAGCGGTCGCGGGTTCGAATCCTACCCATGATACTACCGACGTGAACCCGCTCCTAACACAAGCTTAGCTGGAGGGGCTAACAGGATTGCTAGTAACGTGAAACCCAATCCCACATAGTTATTTGACTGCCTCTGTGGCGCAGTGGGAGTGTATCCGACTGCTACACAAGAGGTCGTGGGTTCGATTCCCACACGGGACACCACTTTGTGTGATTCACAAATTGTTGTTCCGAGTTTAGGTGTATTTTGTGTCCGTAACTTGTATGTTTGTAAAGTCCCCCGCGACACAGGGCTTGTGCCCTACTGTGGGAGTCGTCTTTAAAAAAAAAAATCCTATAATTAAAAAAAAAACACTTCTCCTGACTGACTGACTGATTCATCCTCCTAGCTATGGTTATAAACCTAAAATGTAAACAGTTTATACCTTTTATGTTGTGGGGCATCCTAAGAAAGGATTTTAAAAAATTCTAATCAATTTCGGTCAAGATGGCCGTATTTGTCAGAGACTAATCAACTGCGGACAAGTGCTTGCGCAGTCTACGCAACTGGAGTTTCTCAGATGCCCTGTCTGACTTTTCAAAAACGGTTAGCTATCTATAGACCGGTAGAGGTTTAACATTGCCATAAGAAAAAAGAAAATACAATTTTATTATTTAAAACGAGTTCTAAAGTTCATTGATTCCCTTAAGGGTAGATTACGCGAAACAGGGTTCGGCTCTCGCAAAAAATAATAAACAAAACCTAAATATTAGTACACAAAAAATTATGTCACTAGTCAAAGAGTTTTTCTAGAAGATGATATAAAGAAATTTAAGGATATCTTAATTATGATCCCGCAAATAAATCTTGAAGTTGCGGAAAAATGCAAAAACGAGCATTTTCGTATTGTCATAGTCATGGCGTTCGTAATCTAACATATGTACGAACGAATATTCTACTTTATTTTCACCTGAGCGCCTGCGCACTGTGAAGTAATGGTTCTGTGCAGAAGAGCGAGGCCGGCGATCGTGTCGCTGTGTACGTAGCGCTAAATAAATAATTCTCTCAGTGTAATGCCCCCTTAATGAGCTAAGCATTAATTCTCGTGCAGGGAAGCCTTGTGTCGCAATTGCATGGCGTGGCGCCAACGTACTTGGCATCAAGCCTCGTCACTGTTATTATGTCTATTAAAGCCTTTATTGATTTCCTAAGTTATAGTTTAAAAATAAAAAAAAAAACTTATCTATACTAATATTATAAAACTGAAGAGTTTGTTTGTTTGAACGCGGTAATCTCAGGAAAAGCTGCTGAAAAATCTTTCTCTGTTATATAGCTCATTTATCGAGGAAGGCTATAGGCTATATAACATCACGCTACGACCAATAGGAGCGGAACAGTAATGAGAAATGTTGCAAAAACGGGGAAAATTTATGCAAACGAAGTTGCACGGGCTAGTATTTAAATAATTAGGGCGTGCTAAGCGAGCCCTAACACTATCCCATAACGTAGGCACTTTTGTGGTACCATTTACTGAGAAACTATCACACTTTCTAGTGAATAAATGCTACTACTCACTTCAAGAGTATTTCGAGGATAAGACATAACTGACTTTCTTTAATGCCCAATACTACTCATCTTCACTTAGTAATGATATTGTATATATTTTTCTTTATTTATATATTATAAGATATTGTTTTATTAAAATTTGCACACCACAACGGTAAAAATATGGATTGAACAGTACCTAATGTAACTACTAACACAATATGTACCCATGTTTAGCAAATAAAATTGAACTGAATTGAATTGAATTGAACTTTCAGGTTTAGGCATTGATATAGTACCATTTTTTTTTTTTTTTTTTTTTAGTTTATTTTGGTTAACAAACAGTGACACAATACAGACTTAGAGCTAGTGTCAAATTTATACTTCTATACTAATATTATAAAGCTGAAGAGTTGAGAGCTGTTTGTTTGTTTGAACGCAGTAATCTCAGGACCTACTGATCCGAAATGAAAATTTTATAATATTAGTATAATTTTTTTATTTATTTTCTCTTATCGCAACCCCTTTGATAAAGTATAGGCCTTCTCCAAAGCTGTATAACACACCTTTGATTTCGGTAACTAGTCGGTAACTGCCGCAGACGTATATCTGTTTGCGACCGCTACCTTACTAACAGACTAAGCCGACACACGTAAATACATAAAAGGTGCAGCTCATCAAATATTTGACCACAAAACTGGTAACACCGTATACTTAATGTTGTCATTAATATTGTATTTCAAAGCCTCCGTCCAGAGGTGTTAAGTTTCATGTCATACCTACATATTTTTTATTGCTTAGTTATATAAACTTTAACTGTTCTGTTTTAAGAGGTTTTTAAAACTCTATTTACGTGTTTTTGGGGTTCCGGGGCCAAAATGGAAAACCCTTATAGTTTCGTCATGTCCGTCCTTCCGTATGTCACAAGCATTTTACTCAAAGACTACCCAATAAACATTGATTTAATTTAGTGAAAATGTGTCTTGTAGTAGCCGCTACTTAGTTTGATAGTAAATAATAAAAATATGTATTTTTAGGCTAAAAACCATTTTTTTTTATTAATCATCAAGGTGTGGCACATTATTCGACAGGTCTTATTTTAAGTAAATAGTCATATATTATCTCGCATGTCAATTAATTATCACATGCAATTAAAATTCAATTCAATCATTCACTTACATTTTAAATTTAAATATGCCATTTCGGAATAAACCTCTTCGGCAATAAAAAAATAAACAAATCCATCCATATGTGAAATAAAAAATATAAGCATCAGAATTAAAAACATTCTCATTTTTTAAATTCACCCACCACACGTTGCAATTCTGTTTCAACCGTATTTCTAACCATGCTCTAATTTCCTCGAAACACAAAACTCGTCCCAAACACACCAGCCACTAAGGTCAGCACAAGGATAACTTGTACGTTCATAAAATTCCACGAAATAGATGATATCATTTGTTAAGTGTTGAACAAGTAACAGCTACTGATCTGAATACATAATTATGACAACGTAATACCTATAACAAAAAAAACTGCTATTTCAGGGGTTCTAGGTTGCTATTTCAATCACACTAATATTATAAAGGCGAAAGTTTGTGAGTGTGTATGTTTGTTACTTCTTCACGTCTAAACGGCTGGAGCGATTTTAATAAAATTTGGTATGGAGTTGGCTGATACCCTGGATTAACACATAGGCTAATAAAAGGCAGGTAACACCGCGGGGCACAGCTAGTTGTAACATAATTGTTTCAAAATGCTTACTTTACAGTGTTAATGTATAGGTATACCGTGTTTATACTTCATTGAAAAAATGAAGTGTTTGGAAATTGATGGGCCACAGAACACGGTACTACAAAATAATGTGCTACAGTTACATTTTGGAAAATGTAAAAAAAATTGGTTGTCTGTAAAATCGGTTTACGGACGACAACTTTACGTGATAACGTCATAACGTCGTCGGTTGCTTAGCAACCAATCAATAACGTTAGTTGCAATTTTATCGCGTGTCATATCGCTGCAATCGCCATTCGCTGTTGCTTAGCAAACAATCAATAACGTGACTCTTTTTTTAGACACTTTTTCGTGAGTGCAGTAGGTCATTGATTTATAAGACGCACGTCAAAAATGGACACGAACGTACTACTTATGTCATTTTAAAAATTCAAGCTCAATGAAATGGGTAGCAAAGTTGACTAAAAAGTTAGAAGTCATAATCATTGAAAATTATAACAATTTTAATGTGCAGACAACATTATACTTTAAATTTATTTTGAAACGGACAATACTTTTATTTTTAAATAAAAATATAGCAGCAAAAACTAAGTACACGTTCTCTTTTATAATTAATTACTATGTGCACTAAATAATACAACACTTTCAGTTTACTATTTAAATTTATTATTACTTTAACCAATATATGTTCGTAAACTTTCGCGATTTGTACACATCATTCAGTCTACCCGTGACCACGGCCGTTGCAATACGGTCGAAACGTGTCGGGAAATAAACAAAGGTATTTAACCTTAAAATAAAATATTTACGCGATTAAGACCCGTAGCTTATAAAATTCTATAATTACTTTAACCAACTTATCTTTCCCCGTGGGTGTGGTCAAGACGGTTAAGGGGATTTTACACCAGGGTCATGCGCAAGCGCGGTGCACTCAAAGATGTCCGCCGCGCTTGCGCGATGCATTTCTAAGCGCAGCTCTCTATTTACCATTAAGACAAGATTTTGACAGTTAGACGCGCGGACTTGCCGCGAAAACGAAAAAAAAGACAGTGAATAGGGACCTGTAGGCCTACTCTCTTTCTTTAAAAAGAAATTTATGATGAATTTTCGTTTACTTAAATTTCTTAAGTTTACGGGGACTATTCTCATAAATTTTCGGATAAGCACAAGAAGTTTGAACTCATGGACGATTTTCTGGAATGAGTAAATTAAATAGATGTTCCTGGCTCTGTATATTACCACCTTATTTTTGATCGAAACTTCGTTTTCATTGAATTAGAGTAGGCCAGCTGGAGGATGATATAATTTGCATCATTCCTTTGAAGATGTATATTTGTGGCAGCACCTTACCCCCATATCAAGTTTAAAAACATTCAAACATTTCACAATATGAAAAGAGTGGCCGCTCTTTTGCATTAAATGTAGAATAATTGACTGCCTCTGTGGCGCGGTGGGAGTGTGTCCGACTGCTACGCAAGAGGTCGTGGGTTCGATTCCCATACCACTTTGTGTGATCCACAAATTGTTGTTCCGGGTCTGGGTGTACTTTGTGTCCGTGACTTGTATGTTTGTAAAGTCCCCCGTGACACAGGGCTTGTACCCTACTGCGGGAGTTGTACTTTATTAAAAAAAAAAAAAAAAATCTATTCCAAATTTTGTCTGACATTCATAAGCGTTGCATTCTGTAACCTAAGTGAATAAAGTGCTTTTGACTCTGTACTCATGCTCCTAGACTTAGCAGTATGGTCTGTGGATTCATTAGCGATCAGTCCGTTTGTCCTTAAGCGTTCAGAATAGCTGTATCTTACAGTACGATCAACGTAACTAGGCCGGACTGAAGTCCGCGACAAATGGTTGCGCAGATGCATTTTTTGGAAGTAAATGGTGACAGGAAGCGGGGGCGGGGCCGGTAACTAAACTAAGAGGATTAGAGATGCGATTACGCATTACATTGTCATAATTAGTATTACTAATTCATGTTTTTTTGTGATTATTTTGGTATTTTGTTTTTCAAAGTTTCTTTATTATTTACTGTATATTTCGTCTTAGATTTATCAGTCTTTTTACAAATTGTCTAGGTGTCACATCCGTGGATGTAACTGTCGGTACTTAACGGTAAAGTACGATGGTTAAACGGCATTCGGTTATTCTTTACATTGTAAGAAGTAAGTGGGCGATTGGGGTATTGGCGTGGGTGTCGATAAATGGGTCCTTTTTTGTACAAATAAGTATGGAAGGCTTGCCTGATGGTAGTATAGGATGGATAGGCTTAGCGAGAGACAAAAAAAGTTTTCTTTGTCATTGGAATGAGACGCATAACACGTTTCCTCCCACCTCCGAAATCTCCAAATTATACCTAGGTCTTGAGAAGTGTTCAAAATAAATGAATGTCCACTTCGCAGAACGTCCAATTCACAGAATACCCAAATCGCAATATTGTCTATAATTAATTAATTATACCTCCCCTGGTACAAAATTCTATTTCATAAAAAGGCATAGAACTTTTTAAGTCATACTTATTTTAATTAATAACTTTTCACTCATAAATAAACGAATAAAAAAAATAATAAATATTTTTTAGGGTACTCAAATTTTGATAAAATTAGGTATGTGCAGTCAGTATCATGGGCACATACCAACCCTTGAATATGACCACACCTTGTATAAGTATTTTTATCAAGAATAAAATCTAAACGGAAGTGATATTTAATAAGACGATAACAATATAACTAAACCCGACAAATCTATTTGCAGGTCGTCCACTCAGACTTAGGTAACACTTGGCTAAGCGAAGCTAAACGCTGCCAAGTCCACGGAAATTGTGTCAGAATCTAATTGATTGGGAAACTTCGAACCTTTAGGTACTAGGAATTTCTTAAACAATGAAGTAGAGACGCTACATTCTAACATATTAAAACCGAGAAATAGCTATAAGTAAGTTTATCTTAAACTGATTGGGATCAATCTATGGCCAATTTATAATGAACTTGTTCAAATACCCACGAGATATTCCTCCTTTTCATACGATGTTAGGACCAAAATATTCGTAATGATTAGGCCCAGGACTGAAGATTTTATATCATAAAACAGCTACCATCTTAAGGCCTAGTGGTCAGACCACAGGCCTTAAGATGGTAGCTGTTTTGTCAGTTGTGTTTAAAGCGGTAACATACTCGTAGTGACGCTGATTTTTTGTTCCGTTCTTAGAGGGGTCTATCACGCGTTCCAACCTGTTTAGTCCGCATTGAGTCACACAGGGATGTGTGTAAGACAATTAATATTGAATAATAACCTTTATTGCATCCATAACTTTCTACAATGTAACGTAATTATCGTTTAGTGTGTTAACAGCCTATTTTAGGATGTATCTTAATCATCCAAAGCTTCCATCATCGGATGGTGACGCAGATGTGAGTCATGATACAACACCATAGTTTGTGTCTAGAGTTAATTTGAATCATCCTCTCATAAAAATCATATTTTTTATAAATATCTCTACGATATTCATTTAACAGATCTTTCTACGATCTACGATTAGTATTCGATAATGGCGGTAAAAAGTCATCGATATTCTTCTAAAGCACTAAAATACACCTGTCAAACGATCCGCATGATAAACTTGTTAATAAAATTCGTCACAGAATAGTTAATAAATTGTAATAAAAGTTGACAGGCAAATAAAACGGTCATCGAAATTCGAATTTCAAAATATTTGAAGAACGTCATCAATTAAAAATTCAAATCACATTCGATAAAGCTGCCAAATCAAAATTCGAACTTTCAAACATTCGACGAATCCTGCTCAATCTAAATTCGAATTTCAAAATAATACAGCGTCCTGCAACATTGTAGTACAAGGTCGAATCTTTCCAATTCATAATTTATTTTTTTAAACATTTGGCTGGTTTTGGCAAAATTCGAATTTCAAAACAATAGGGATGTTGACTGTCAAGTCAAATCAGTCTCTTTTTATGAAATGTCTAAACGATAAGGTCTATAGAAATGTTTATAGAATTACTTTTAGTATTCGTTTTTATGCTTTTAAATTCAAAAACATGTTAAATTGTAAAATAACACTTATTTTCAGAACATTATAGATATAGGTACTATTGCCTGATTAGTATAAAATAATTTACTATTATTGTAATCAACTACCCAATTAACGAATCCTGGCATCGACGCCGAGTCTTGTCAATTCAAAAATCGAATTTAATAACAATTGACGAATCATGTCATCAAATTAGTTATGCTAGTGATGCGAATAGTCGATACAAGTAGGTACATAAATTCTGTCATGCTCACTGACCTGGAAGTGTAAGATGATGGTCCATATCAGCCCGAGGGTCAGCTTGGGGTTGCCATCAACGATGTCCTCGGCGCGGATGTTGACCAGCTTGATCTTCTTGTACCGCAGGAAGTCGAGAGCCATTTGAACATTCTGCAGCATATGGAATCGCATCCTGCCTCTCTCGCGTGGCTGGAATTAAGAAATGAAAACTTAGATTTGTGGGGTAAAAATTTAAATTCGTTCTTAGCTGAGACGTTGCCTATGTAAGAACAACTTAGGTGGTTGTAAGCTTCTTTGGTCCAGTAATTTTGGAACATTTCTTATAATAATAATTTTCGAAATTATTTTAGACTAGTTGTGCCATCCATTGTGTATTCAGGGTGTCAGCTAACTCCATACCAAATTTTATTAAAATCGCTATAGCCGTTTAGACATGAAGAAGTAACAAACATACACACTATACACACTCGCAAACTCTTGCTTTCATAATATTAGAGTGTGATTACCTGTAAATTTGAATGTAAATCTGTCAATCCATTTTGACATTACAATTACACTTACAGATACACAAGTTTATCTTACAATACCCGGCTTTTTGGATTGTGGGCTAAAAAGTAAGCTATGCTTTAAAAAAAAATCGAGCCGAGGTTATAAACAAGGTATTTTACCTTAAATTATTCACGTGATTAGGACCCGTGATATATACAGGATGTAACAGAGAGGTGTGGTCATATTCAAGGGTTGGTATGTGCCCATGATACTGAGTGCACATACCTAATTTTATCAAAATCGGAGTACCCTAAAAAGTTTTTTTTTTTCTTCCGTTTATTTATGAATGAAAAAGTTATTAATTTAAAAAAGTATGACTTTAAAAGTACTATACCATAATAATCCAATCGAATTTTGTACCAGGGGAGATATAATTCTTATGCCATACGCCTTTCACTACTGAATTTTGACAAATAATATGCTATAACTATGTAGTACTCGTAATAATGCAACCAGCTATGGCACCATGGCAGGTACAATACTGAAATTTGACCACACCTTTCTGTTACACCCTGTACATTTTCATAACGTGTTTATGTCATATATTAAATGTGGACGGCCTTAAAAAGTATCTTTAAGTGCAACATTACAAAATTCGACTTTCATAAACATAGGCACTAAACTTTTAGAACATAAAGAACACTGTCCTTCACCCTTAAACAATACGTTCAACGTTTAATAAAACAAAGAATATATTTATTAATTCAATTCACTTATCAAAATAAATGTGGTCTGTGCAAAAAACTGACAAGCTTCTTATCTAGCTTTTAACGTTGGCTCCAACATTCGGTCTCAAATTGGGTTGCCAACTTTTATTAGAAGAAATAAAGTAGGTAGGTTTGACTGCCTCTGTGGCGCGATGGGAATGTATCCGACTGCTACGCAAGAGGTCGTGGGTTCGATCCCCACTCAGGAAAAAACTTTGTGTGATGAACACGATGGTTTATCAATCTATAATATGTATGTATTTAGAAATATGTAAGTATGTTTATCAGTTGTCTGGTTGCCATAGTACAAGCTCTGCTTGGTTTGGGATCAGATAGCGTTGTGTGAGTTGTCTCAAGATATTATATTATACTAGCTGTCCCGCGCAACTTCGGTGGCGTAAATTTTCCCCGTTTTTGAAACATCTCTCAGTGCTGCTTCGAATTGAAAAATTCTTTCACTGTTGCATAGCCCATTTATCGAGGAAGGCTATATGCTATATAACATCACGCTACGACCAATAGGAGCGGAGCAGAAAATTTACGCAGGCGAAGTTGCGCGGGACAGCTAATAGTCTTCTAAATGTAAATACAAAAACTAACAGCATTATCATCACCTAACGACACAACCCCTGTATAATCCCCGCATTAATCACTTAAACAACCCCACTAATAAAGCTAGGAGTGGAACAGATCAGCCACGCCTACCATCGACCTGAATCACTTAAATGGATCCAGATACCCCGTTACTACCACATTTTTGTAGGTCAATTGGCCATAGATTAGACAGAGTTTGGAAAAACTACTCGTACTGCAGGAGTTGTTTGAATTTAACGGCTAATTTTAGCCAGTGTCAAGTATTTATTGTACACTTTAGTTGCACAAAGTCTCGTTCTATTCAATAAGGGTTTTTACGAGAATTTACGCCACTAGTTGGCGCTACTTTGACAAGAGGTCCTGTGCGCTGCCTAAACATAGTTTCTGCATAGTTCTACTAATCGTTTTTCAGTGTTTAATTTAAAAAAAAACTACCTAATGTGTGTTTATTTAAAATAAAAAAATATTTATAGGCGTAAACCGATCTCTACAAATGGCTACAAGCCATTGTTTTAAACGTATTTTATCTAAGGAAACTTATCCTTTTTTTATCCAATTCTTTTTTAACACATAGGATCTGCAACAACATTGTGGCGTTTCGATTTTGAGAGAATATTGATTGGACCTACTCATTTAATTTTATTAAAAAATGAAATTATAATAGACAGGAAATTGCGCTCTGACACTTTTGACAGGTTTCTGGACCTAACGTCTTAGTGCTGCCGCCTAGTGAGCGTCATTTCAAAACACCCGCGCGCATTATCACGTATTCTATTCATTTTTTACACGTTATATCTACTCGTTAAACACGTAGCTATCAAAATAATGGCAGCCCAGTTACCCGCCATTTTTACAACTCACTCCAGGAGTTGTGAAAATGGCGGTAAACTGAGCTGGCAACATTTTGACAGTTCTACATTGACGGCCTGGACTGTGCTATAACCTTGCAAAATTGACCACTCTCTAGAAAGAGACAACGCTACTTCGTGGACCTGTCAAAGAGACAGGGCCGCACGAGGTTTTTCTCTCTTTCACGTTTTGCAGTCAATATTTACTTTTTAATTGAGAGGGATGGCGCGGTCCAGGTCTGTACGTCAATGCGTGTGACAGATACTTTGTGCAGTTAAAGTTTACAATAAATACTTGACCTTGATACAACTCATGCAACGTCATCTGATCCCAAACTAAGCAGAGCTTGTACTATGGCAACCAGACAACTGATAAACATTGTTACATATATATTTCTAAGTACAATTAGTTATATTATAGATAAATTACACCCAGACACAGAATAAATCATTGTACTCATCACACAAAGTTTTATCCTGGGTGGGGATCCAACCCAAGACCCTCGGCTTAGCAGTCAGGCTCACTAACCAATAGACCAGTCAAAACACTGGCAGAAATTGGCTGGAAAATCATTGCCATCAACTCAAAAGTTTATTTTTTCGGCAAAGGTAGTCCAGTTACACAGCTTATGAATCGAGTCAAACGCGGAAATAACTTTTTTAATTCGGCAAAGGTATCCCAATTATACAGCCAGTGGATACAACAATCGAACTCATAGAGAAAAGCTGTCCACGAGTTGTAAAAATGGCGGCAAACTGACATGTCGCTATTTTTACAGCTCCGCGTTTAAAGTGTAAAACAGTGTAAAATATACTTGAAATACGTGATAACTGGACAAGAACGAGACTTTGTGATTGAAAGAAGAAAACTAGAAAGAAATTATACTCGAAACTGGCGTATGCACTTAATGTGCGAGCTATAATCTCTACCGATTAATATTGGGGGGAAGAGGAAAAAAAAAAGGTAGTCCAGTTACACAGCTTATGAATCGAGTCAACCGCGGAAATAACTTTTTATAATTCGGCAAAGGTATCCCAATTGTACAGCCAGTGGATACAACAATCGAACTTGACTTTGACGGCCTCTGTGGCGCGGTGGGAGTGTATCCGACTGCTACGCAAGAGGTCGTGGGTTCGATCCCCACCCAGGATAAAACTTTGTGTGATGAGCACGATGGTTTATTCTGTGTCTGGGTGTTATTTATCTATAATATGTATGTATTTAGAAATATATAAGTATGTTTATCAGTTGTCTGGTTTCCATAGTACAAGCTCTGCTTAGTTTGGGATCAGATAGCGTTGTGTGAGTTGTCCCAAGATATTATTATATTAACAATCGAACTCAGAGAGAAACGCTGTCCACAACTTTTGACATAATATTTTTTTTATAAGGACTTATTGAATGGACATAACGCAGTAATGTCTGCACTATCGAAACTTATAAAGAAATATCGTAAAAAATGCTAAAAATCACACATTAAATATTAATAATCTAAAAAAAACTACTACCTATTTCATGTTTTCTGAACAGTCACTAGTAATTATAACTTTATTAGTGAGAACACAATAGAAATTCGCACGCGATTTGGCCATTAGTCTATATAAATTTTGTAGCAGTGGCGTATCATGATCAAATGTGTTACTGCTTCACGCCCTTGTCATAATTAAAAGGCTTAACGTTAAAAATACGCGCGATATCCGCCAAAATAGAAAAAAAAAAAAAAATGTGGATCAGACATTTGACAGACTGCAACTAACAAATGGCCATAGGATCCGAAACTAGGCACATCCCTTAAAGATTTGTCTTAGATGGGATTAGGGATTAGGAATCCACAATGATTGTCATAGCAATCAGTGTCAAAAATCACTAAACCAACAGGCCAGTCAATCAATACCCTTGAATAATCCAAATTACTTTGACGAAGCCAAACAGACAACCCCGACAATTGGAAAAGAATGGACTCGCAATCGAGAGATCTCGGATTCGAATCCTACCCAATATACTACCGACCTGAACCCACTCCTAACAGAAGCAATTTAGTTTAAATGTTGATAAACTTTTGCGATTTGTACACATTATGAAAATATATATATTACGGGTCTTAATTGCTTGAATAATTTAAGGTAAAATACCTTGTTTATTGCCTGACGTTGCAATACGGTCGAAACGTCGGGCAATAAACAAGGTATTTTACAATTTAATTTAGCTGGAGGGGTCAACAAGTAATGTACGAACTACTAGTAATGTACGAACTATACTGCTAGTTAACTTAAAACAACTAGAAGGATTGATGCTGCTATACAACAACATAAAATATAGGTTAAAATAAGAATCGAAAAAAGAGACAGTGGAGAGAATAACAGAGAAAAAGAGAAAGATAATAAACAAAAAGCATTTAATATGCTTAAAACAAAGCAAAATGTTATACTAGAAATTATGGCTATGACCAATGATAAAGATATTTATATAACAAACATTTCTAACGTAAGTCATTGTTGATACAGTTATCCAGGTGCTTAATGTTTTCACATTCTCTCGCTATTATCTTTTAACATAACTTTAGTCGCTTCTTCAGATATATTTATACTGCTTCTATCTACTGGCTGTGTTTAAAGCAAAACATATATTAAATATTACTATTACAAATGTCTATACTAATTAAACTTCTATTGTAATTGCATCCATCCAATCTCGTAGTAGACTCGCGTGATGGATTACGAAAGCTTGTGTCTCCATCATCATAAAGTTGTCTATATTAGACAGACTATATAGTTACGTTATGATTCATATCAGGGGCTTATTTATAATCCTAAATTGCTAGACAAGTAAGGATGAAATCAATTACTAATTTCGTCACTTATTTTTGAGAAACCCATGCAATTATTAGAAGGTATACACAATATTAAGACTAATTATATTATAATAAAGAAATAATGTTATATACTTACAAGGTGTTCGCCAGAAAGCACCTCCAGCAGAGAAATGAGGTTGAGTCCATCGCGCAGGTCTTCGAATAGGTCGTTGACGTGACGATTCACCTGAACATACAAAGGTACATTAAAATCCGCTTTTACATTATTTAAAACTATTAAAAAAACAATCTGAAACTTGAGTTTAAGTCATGTCATTCTAGTGAATGACATCGAATGTATAAAATCCAAAAATATTACGAACATTTAAGAAAACTATGTTTATTTATAAAATAGTAACAAAATCAATTTTCATCAATTTAATTCCGCTGAAATAAAAAAAAAATCAATCGAATCAACAACAAAACAATCAATAACGAAATCAAATAATACACTAAGATAGTATAAAATGTTAAGAAACTTAAAATAAAAAAGCAGCCAAAAATGATTAGTGAAGCCTAACAACAATGATGCATCAAAATTAAAACAACCTGAAACAACTAAAAACAACAAAGCACTAAACAAAACTGCAAATTCTGCTACTTATTTAAACTATAAGTAATAAAAATCTAATCAACAAAATCATGCCTGAACTAAAGAATATACGTATTAACTGTTAACCAATTTATTACAACACAGAAAAGTTTGTGGGAAAACAACTCTTACAGAAATCAAACCTAATAAGTAAACATTACTAATATGTAATAACATAAATCGTGATGATACAATAAATTCATTGACTACTTTTGTGGTCGTATTCGATACCTGAATTATTGAGCAATCGTATTCTTTAAAAACTGAAAATTTTGTAAATATCTGAATTGTTTTCCCCAATCCACAACAATCAAATAGAACAACATCAAACAACTACAACTTACTTGTTGTGGCGGACAACACGGTTGGTTGTTGATGGTCTCGCACACGTGAAGCCGCGTGTAGGTCTGTCCGAGCAGCGTGGGACAAAGATACGTTAACACCTGAATGAGAATACGATGTGACAAGAGCTGGAGATAGCCAAGTACTGGTAATGTGACAAAATCTGCGACTGCAAAGACTTTTTCAAAGTTCCTCGATAATAATAAAGAAACATTAAAAGCCCCTTTATAATTCAATAAATGTAAATAAATAAGTAACAAAGCTGACTTTTAACAATTTATCAACTAACTACGCTATGGTGAAATAATAATTCTTATAACATTATATCAAAATGTTGTACCTTAGTGATAGTTTGTAGAATAATTTAAAAAACGATATTCAAATCACTAGTGTTGATGACAACAATGTAAAACCTTTTAATATATTTTGTCACATTACAAAAGTGTGACTAAATACCAACGAAATAAATGGTGCTATTTACAAAACACCTATATCTTACCTGTTGTCAATAAAAGAAAAACAATACAACAACAAAGAAACACTCGGTGAACAAAACTAATTAATACAAGTAAAAACATATCTAACACTAACAACAAAATAATACGTGTGAGCGATTGTGATTTAAAACAAACAAATATCGATACAATTGATAAAACTAGCAACGAGCATGCAAATCATAAATAAAATGATGATCGATCTATTAACCTGATGATTGAAGAAGTACCAAATCTATTAGCTTGTAGTATATTTAGAGTGCTAAATGGTATTTATAGTGGCTTCCACAACAAAAGTATTGATTATATTGAGTCCTGTGTAAAATGTTTGTCATTCAAGTAGAGCCTATGGAGGCTTATCAGGCTCTGGTCTATTCTAAAGATGCAGGTCATCATTTAAATAATCATAATTTTAAAGAATCAATATCACTCTTGAATAATCAGTTTGGAAGCGTGTTTATGTGTACATGTGCAAATCTGTGTTTATTTTATTTAAATTTTCTGACCTTTTTATAATAATATTATTAGAATTAGAAGCTAAGACTTTTTACTTCATTCACATAAATTAGCATTTATTTAACGTAATGCAAATATACTTAAACAATTTACCAAACCTCTTGTCTATAGCGTCATTTTAGGTTCTTTGACTTTGCATTGTAAACATAACTGTCTTTAGCTAATAGACTTGTACCTCATGTCGCATAGAAGCCGCTATTACAACATTACACATTATGAAACAAAAAAGACCATTACTATAACATTTTTTTCTTTTTAGATTTTACTTAAGCCTTTGAATGAGTCAACAATGGTTGAAGTTGGTCTTAGATTTTGATCAAGCGTTTGAATGAGTTACAGCCGAATTCTCAAACTCATTATGACGTTCTTAACTTATAAACTGTCATTGTCGCCTTAAAGTGAATGATAGAGATAGAAATACTTTTGAGTACGTCTCAAGTTAAGTGTCTTTTGAGAATTCGGGGGTGACGAAGTTGAATGTTTTGGAAGTATATCTGTGAATGTTCAGGCTAAGCAAAATACAGACGAATTTAACGATAGCAGTGTATACTACAGACCTTGAGATATTTCCAGTGCTGCTCCATATCCAAATGACAAGCGATGTAAAAACAAACATACAGACTTTTATATTAGTGAGAAATTTTATTGACATAACAAATTGGGTGGGAGAAAATATAAAGAGGGTTGTTTAAGATCTAGCATACTTTGAACTTGATTTAAACAATCCTTAATATGAATACCTTATATCCAAAGAGAAAAGGTTTTACTTGAACACTTTAAAGATTTTACAAGAATAATTAAAGTTACACCACCAAGAAGCTGTTACTGAAGTTAAACAAAATATTTGAAAATATATTTTTGTCTATAATTAAATACAGGAAATAACATTCCTGTTCTCCATTGGATATTAGGTAGTATTTTGGTCATATACAAAGCTGTCACAATTTGCTTTTAAAAGCATAAAACCGTAAAAATATAATAAATTTGTTAAAACCCGGTCACTGACATGGTCTTCATCGATTACATCACTTGTGTTGCCTTACAGAACATAAAATATGGAGGCAGATTGAATGGGCGTACCATTGTTTCTGTTAATGTTATTGTCTAAATTGATATGTATCTTAAGTATATTGAAGTGTTTAAGAACGAAACACCTACTGAAGAAAAGTTTTATAGAAACGCAGAATCTCGGACCAGCTCGAACCACTTTTTTGAGAAGGTGTTCCGAGATAGCGTGTATATGTATATTGTTAGGGTTGCGCGAGGGAAGAATGTATGAACCCTTCCTGCTGTATAATAAGTAGGATTCGAAACCGCGACCTCACGATTGCGAGTCCGATGCCTTAGCTAAAAATGAACCTAAGATAAGTTTATTGTACCTCTACTTTTATGAATAAATTATTTAAAATTCAAAAAAATAAAAAGCTAAAGTGTTTATGTGTTTGTTTTATTGCGCTTATCGCAATAACCTATTATCCAGTAATTCGAGTACGATCTGTATAATAACTGATTATTTTTTCATATTTTGGGACAACTCACACAACGTCATCTGATCCCAAACTAAGCAGAGCTTGTACTAACCAGACAACTGATAAAGATACTTATTTCTAAATACATACATATCATAGATAAATAACACCCCGACACAATAATCTCATAACACAAAGTTTTATCCTGGGTGGGGATTCAACCCACGACCTCCAGTTTAGCAGTCAGGGTCACTAACCATTACAGCAACAGGCCAGTCGAAATTAATCCTTAAGACAAATGTAAGCTTTAAACCATAACCTTATCTTACCTATCCCACTTGCGTTACTTCAACATCACTTAGTTTACAAAACAAATTCTCATTATTAATCATCAATCCGTACATCATAAGACACATATGGTAACTTCCTAATGGATATATTAATCATAAATAATGACTCAAAAGTAACAGTACATTCCTTAATGCTACATTTGTTTCATGTCTCAACGATAAACAGTGTGAGCTTGCTCTTAATAAACGGTCAAGACTCCATATTGGTTTGTCTATGGATCTATTTGACAAACGAACGCGGTTGTGTTCATAATTTTTGTTGCGCATATAGGCTGATTGTTGTGCTATCTTTGCCATTTTTACTAAGAAGTTATGAAGGTGGACTATAATTATCTGTAGTTGTGAAAATGGCGGCAAACTAAGCTGTGTTAATTTTTACGGTTCAAAATTCGTAGAGTTAGTAAAAGAAATTAACAGGAAAATCGGTTAAATTTTCGTCAAATTAAAAATAAGAGGAAGAATTGGAGCTGGAGTTTTGAAAATTACGGCAAAGTAAGCTGTCTTTATTTTGAAAGACCCGCGTAGTACAGTACGATCAACGTATCTTGACCGGATTGAAGTTAGGTTTTTATCACTTTCGCGCATGTCATAGAGATGCGACCCTAAAATTACTTACAAAAACGATTAGTCGATTAAAAATACTAACAACATTATAATTCAACAATATAAAAACACTATTTATATGAGTTCATAAAAGTTTTAATTTAGAACAGTTACAGTAAATAATAAAGAAACTTTGAAAAACAATTTCTTTACCAAAATAATCACTAAAAAACATGAATTAGTAATACTAATTATGACAATGTAATGCGTAATCGCATCTCTAATCCTCTTGGTTTAGTTACCGCCCCCGCCCCCCGCTTCCTGTCACCATTTACTTTCAAAAAATGCATCTGCGCAACCACTTGTCGCCTACTTCAGTCCGGCCTAGTTACGTTGATCCAACTGTAGTCAGTATTTGTGAGTGTACGGTACGGTAAAGTGTATAAATATGGTAGAAAATATCTAATAAATCGACCAGATTGGCGCCAAAAAACGACTAGAAGACCCTTTAATTTTAAAAACTTTGCACTAATATCTATATCGAAAGGAGATTACTACGCAACTACTACTAACTTACAGTAGAGAGCTCATTATGTATAGGTAACTACACGACCCGCGCAATTTTTCCCGTTTTTATTACATTTTTCATTGCTGCTGCGCTCCTATTAGTTGTAGCTTGATGTTATATAGCCTACAGCCTTCCTGGATAAATGGTCTATCCAACAAGAAAATATTTTTTCAATTCAGACCAATATTTCCTGAGATTATCTCATTCAAACAAACAAACTCTTGATAAAACTAATACCCATGCCATTTTAAAAGACAGCTCACACTAAATTCAAATGAAGCTAGTAGCTCATGCAGATCTAGGTGTAATGGGTGTTGACGATCCAATTTAGGCAGAGATTGCTAGAGATAGCAATCTAGGCGTCGAATTAATGGCTGCTAAGTGTTTATTGGATGCAAGTAATTCTGTGTGCATCCGTATGCAATTAACTGTAGGGTGATTAACATGCTAATTAGCTGAAATGGACTTGACGATGCTATTCAGATAATGGGAAACAAAAATAGAACAAGTTAGGAACTATACAGGATCATGTTTCAGGTACGGGGGGTGGTGGGGTGTGATTAGGTAGTACAATAGGGATGTTGACTGTCAAATCAATTGAAATGTCAAAACGACAAGCTCTATTAGAAACGTGTATGGAATAACAACCTATGACGTCATAAGTTCCTATCGTCAAATCATTACTTTTAGAATTTGTTTTCATGCTTTAAAATTCAAAAACATGTTAAATTGTAAAGAAACAGTTATTTTCAGAGCATTTTAAGATCTACTATTACCTAATTGTTTTTTGTTTTTTATTGTAGTCAACTACACAATGACTTAACACTCGGGCAGGCAATGAACCTGCCAATTGTGTACTAACAATAATATTTGATCCGAAACTAAGCAACTGATACGAAAGAGATAGGAGTGGAGAGTGTTGTAAACTTTGCCAAAAGGCGCACATAATAATTAACACTGAAAATAATATATTATATCATAGCAACCCATGTGATGTCTCACTGCTGGGCACGGGTCTCCCTAGTAGAACCTACTTATGATCCTGGGGGTAATTGCCATATTCTGTACGCTTGGCGAGCGAGCTGGCAATCGCAGTAATGCTTTAAAGAACGCAGAGGACGCTGCTGCCCGTCCTCCGGTGTGAAATCCTTTAGTCACCTTGACGACATCCACGGTAAGAGATGAGGTGGCATTATTCTTAAGCCGGCATTATTCGACAAAAAATGTTCGGCTATTAATAAATTAATGAAATAAAGATAAAGGCGTTGTTTTGAACAACTAGGCTATTTCCTGTGGCTGTACGAGCGTCAATCGGTAATGGTTACAGTTTTAAAAGTTCAGCTTCATTAAGCTAAATATGAACAGAAACAATTGTTGCAACTGTTGCTGTGTTATATGCGTTTCCTCTGTAAAATTAATTGTTTCCCACTCCTAATTTTAACTTTTCCTGTTCAGTTCATAATAGTAGCTTTAGTCTGTGCAAATGTCGACTAAACAGTGGTTTTTGCTTATATAATAAGCGACAAAGTTATCTTAGATCGTGAGATATGTTAAGGTATCTTCAAATCGATTGGGAAGAACAACAGGGGCAATTGTACCCCCCCCCCCCACAGGCAATTGCCTCGGCAGTGGTGAATCGGCGAATCAGGAAAAAGGTGTTCAAATGAACCTACCCCCTGTCATCCGAAAGACACACTAGAGCAGTTTGGGTAACATATTGAATTCTATACATAGTTCTCGGCCGAGCTACATGGTAGGCGGAGTAGGGGATGTTAGGTTTTATTTTCTTCGATACGGAATTTCTTGATTCGGTCGCCGCGCTCAAAGCCCACGATAAAAGCTATAAATAAAAAAAATTGCTTAAAAATCCGCGTTAAAATAGGTCTATTCGTTTTTCGAAGTATAACGGTTACTACTCGAGGATCCGTTTGCTCCAGCGCCATTGGTCTCTTGAAAGTTATTCCGATATTTTAAAACACCATTAACAAATTCAGTTGCTAAATTTAGTATGTAGTTAAAGTAGTAGATAACATCAAATTCCTTTCAATAATAAATGAGTCTCGTATAAATGACTAGCTGTCCCGCTACTTCGTCAGCGTAAATTTTCCCCGTTTTTGCAACATTTCTCATTGCTGCTCCGCTCCTATTGGTCGTAGCGTGATGTTATATAGCCTATAGCCTTCCTGGATAAATGGGCTATCCAACAGTAAAATAATTTTTCAATTCGGATCAGTAGTTCCGAGATTACTGCGTTTAAAAGAAACAAACTCTTCAGCTTTATAATATTAGAAAAGATAACGCGGTAATTAAATAGTAAACACAGATTTGCTTTTTAGATAACGGATAGATAAGGTCGTTGAACTTTGCAGACATTTTTATATTTATTAATTGCATTTTTTTTAGAAAGACTACTCCTGCATACGCATCTACCTCGTCACCGATGCAGTTCAATAAAGTAGTTGCGGGTATCAACACATACATACAGACCCTGTAAGATGCTGCATAACTTAAAAATGTAGGGTGCTACAAAATGACGACTAACGGCCGTTTCTAATATTCTGTCTTTCTATCGATTTAGCTACTAGAGTTATATTTTTTTTTAGAAAGGACAACTCCCTCAGTAGTGTACAAGCCCTTTGTTGCGGGGGACTTTACAAACATACAAGTCACGGACGCAAAGTACACCCAGACTCGGAACAACAATTTGTGGATCCACACAAAGTGGTGTTCCGTGTGGGAATCAAACCCACGACCTGTTGCGTAGCAGTCGGACACATTCCCACCGCGCCACAGAGGCAATATGTTAAAATTCTATTTCTAGTAGTCAAATACATCTATAGATAGATAATTGAAAACGACCGTAAATGGCTCATTATAAAGGTAGATGGTGTCTTTAACAAGGAATGTCATATTTTTTACGCAAGCTAATAACATAATTATGTTAAATTTTCACGTATCTTAACGCAATTTTATTCAAAAATTCAAACATCAAAATCAGAAATCTGAGATTATCGGATACAGTGGGTAGTTACACCGTGGGCGTCCCCGGGATCTTACCGATCTTGCCAGATATGGTCTTAGGTCAAATATGACTGGCCACCGACCATAAATTCAAATTTCGACACCCACAAAACGAAAGATTATGTCACCGCCAGTTCTTGTGATTTCATTTTTTTTTTTCAAGTGTAGGACGCTGACCATGGCTTTATAAGGCTGAATTTAAATATAGAATTATTTTTTTAAAGTGAATGTTGCCAGTTCGAATAATGGTAATGTCTTTATTTGTAAGGATATGTTGCTACATTAAATATTTTAAGACAAAAACTGATTGAGAGCACGTATAAATAAGCATTGTATAGGATTTCGAGGTGAAGACGGCTAAGAATGTCCTTTATTTATGTAACAATAAATAATTAATCTAAAGTATTTAATACAAAAACTTTCGAAAACCATGAATATTATTTAGTTAAACGATCCGGTTAATTTATTAGTTTCAAACAAAAGGGCATATTTTTAAGTAGTTAAACACAAATAAAAGCTGAAGTCGGAATGGTTCTTGAAGATGCTTGTACAATAGACTTAAATCGTAGACTAACGGCCGTTTTCAATATTCTATCATACTATCTATCGATCGATTTGGCTACTAGAGATATACAGGTTGATTTTTAATATAATCCCGCTCTTAGCTCCCGCCAAGAAGCCAAAAGCGGGAGGTTATTAATATATTAAAAATCACGCTGTATATATCAACATCGTAATCGAAAACGGTTACCCATCTATGGACCGAAAGTCTTAACGTTGCTTAACCTCGCAGATATCTCAATCTACTCGGTCGCCACTGAGCCAGGGACTCCTCTTCCCCACTAATCGTTATGTGCCAACAGTCCCTTACTAAGGCCAGGTCACGAGTACTTAAACTACATGAATAATCCATAGATTACCACATCCTGGCTGTATGTTTACGTATCAAGGTGTCGTGTTGCCATAACAAAGGATGTTATCCCCTGAGTCACGTTATGGCATGTTGCAACTGGCTGCCTGACCTGATCACCGCAATTAGTCAGCTTAGATAAGCTGATAATGAAGTATAGGGTTTATGTGTAGGTGTGGGTTTTGTTAGAAACTTAACAAAACATGTAAGTACTTACAATACGTAAGTCGTTTGTCGCTACAATTTATAACTAGAGGTCGTGGGTTCGATTCCAACACGGAACACCACTTGTGATCCACAAATTGTTTTTCTGACTCTGGTGAAACAGAAGGAAAAGAAAAGGAAGAAGAAAGGTGTCCGTGACTTGTATGTTTGTAAAGCTTCCCACGACACAGGGCTTGTTGTTAACGTAAAAAAAAAATGGTGTTCCAATATATGTTCGTAAACTTTCGCGATTTGTACACATTATAGAATTTTATAAGCTACGGGTCTTAATCGCGTAAATATTTTATTTTAAGGCTAAATACCTTTGTTTATAACGGCCGTGGTCACGGGTAGACTCTAACCGTGACCACGTTGCAATACGGTCGAAACGTCGGGAAATAAACAAAGGTATTTAGCCTTAAAATAAAATATTTACGCGATTAAGACCCGTAGCTTATAAAATTCTATAATGGTGTTCCAGTTCACCAAACGTCAGAATCGTAATTTAAATAGGTACTTATTTTTATAACTGGGTGTTCTTTATTAATCTGTCAGATAACATCAGCAATACAAGATAGTCATCTCTCGAACAAAGAACCGGTTTTGGGCTCTTCAGTTCTTGTTCTGACTCACGCGCAGACAGACAGACCTTTGTGAAAGTGTTGTACTGATGATTTTTATACGAAAGTGCCCCTTGTGATAATGCAGGCAGGAATGTCGAGTTACTGGGTCAGTATGAATGATTCCTTTTACGTTTTTAAAGAGTTGTATTGTGGAAAAGAAAGTACCTATGTACTCACTTGTATGAAAGATTAAATTTAAAATTAAATCGGTAATTTATTAGCAACTAACTAACCCCCCCCCCCCGCGTGGCGCGTTAAATTTGAAATTTGTTTAAAATGATTGCCCAACTGCACAAGAATAAGTTTTAAGTAGTTTTTCTTTTTTTTTTCACTAGCTGACTCGCGCAACTTCGTCTGCCTCTATTCTATTCTCCGTTTTTACAACATTTTTCATTGCTGCTCCTCTCCTATTCGTCGTACCTATAGCCTTCCTCGATAAATGGGCTATCCAACATTAAAATAATTTTTAATTCGATCCAATAGTTCCTAAGATTATCGCGTTCAAACAAACAAACTCTTCAGTTTTATTTCGATACTAGCTGTCCCGCGCAACTTCGTATGCGTAATTTTTCCCCGTTTTTGCAACATTTCTCGTCGCTACTCCGCTCCTATTAGTCGTAGCGTAATGTTATATAGCCTATAGCCTTCCTCGATAAATGGGCTATTCAACAAAAAAATATTTTTTTAAATCGGACCAGTAGTTTCTGAGATTAGCGCGTTTAAACAAACAAACAAACAAACTCTTCCGCTTTATTATATTAGTAGGTATAGATTACAAAAGCAACAACTAGTGGTTGATACTGGACTTTTTGTGGTCAGTCAACTTACATTTTCGACTGGTCTAAGCCGGACATCGTGGGTTCCATATAAAATATCCAGGATAAAACTTTGTGTTATGAGCACGATGGTTTATTCCGTGTCTGGGTGTAATTTATCTTTAGTATATATTTAGAAATAAGTATTTTTATCAGTTGTCTGGTTTAGTACAAGCTCTTTTAGTTTGGGATCAGAAGACGTTGTGTGAGTTGTCCCAATATATTATTATTTTCACCGAAATAATTTATGATATATATACGCGGTGGAAGTGTGTTCGACTGCTACGCAAGAGGTCGTGGGTTCGATTCCCACACGGGACACCACTTTGTGTGATCCCCAAATTGTTGTTCCGAGTCTGGGTGTACTTTGTGTCCGTGACTTGTATGTTTGTTAAGTCCCCCGCGGCACAGGGCTTGTACCCTACTGCGAGTCGTCGTTAAAAAAAATAAACTCATTTTCAATGCACGACTTATAAAACCTCTTACAAGTCGTTATTATTAAACAGATATATATCAAATACAGTCATAGGTAAGTACGTTCTATATACCTGGCCTGACATTTGCACATTGCCTTATATGGTCCGTGCAAATGCTGTCCCTTCACTCGGTCAGATTAGGCTTCTATCACACAGGCCACGATTGTGAAACCGTTGTGCGGACACGTACACAGGGCTGTCACATTGTTTTAGTTAAAATCCTAGAAAAAAGGCACCGATACTAAGATTTGAAGACTAAGATTAATACTGTCACGTGTATAATATACTAGCTGTCCCGCGCAACTTCGTATGCGTAAATTATGCCCGTTTTTGCAACATTTCACGTCGCTACTCCGCTCCTATTAGTCGTAGCGCGATGTTTTATAGCCTATAGCCTTCCTCGATAAATGGGCTATCCAACAAAAAAAGAATTTTTCAAATCGGACCAGTAGTTCCTGAGATTAGCGCGTTTAAACAAACAAACAAACAAACTCTTCCGTTTTATAATATTATATGTAAAATATGTAAATATGTAATATGTATAATATATATGAGTTTGAATTGTTGTCTTTTGAATTCACACCATAATCGCATAACCGTTTTGGCTTATTTCAAAGTGGCAAATTGTGCGCTTTCAAATGTAGTAAAAAGTAATAAATCTAAAGCTATGTTTTTGCTTAGAGTAATCGTAATTGTATCTTGTGGAATTCATTGGAAGCAAGTTAATAGGTACCTAATTTCGAACAATGACGTTATTATGCTAATCAGACTGAACTATTTGTGTATAGCAAGAAGATTTTTTTTTTAAATACGTCTCCCGCATTAGTGTACAAGCCCTGTGTCGCAGGGGACTTTACAAACATACAAGTCACGGACACAAAGTACACCCAGACTCGGAACAACAATTTGTGGATTACATTAAGTGGTGTCCCGTGTGGGAATCGAACCCACGACCTCTTGTGCAGCAGTCGGACACACTCCCACAGTCACAGAGGCAGTCAGCGCCGGCAAAACGGCGAAGAAATACTGCTTAATAAGTTGTTTGGTGGCAGCCCTAGTTGGTGCGAATTTTGATGGCTGTATTTGCAAGGTATTAGCTATGTGACTGGGTATAATTAGATACTAAAATTGTACTTATATAAATTATGTAATTTTAAAACATTTGTCTTAAAACAGCGCGACTCACCATTTTATGTCATATATCCTTTTTTCTTTCAGTATTAAATAATGCGGTTTTATTATAAAGCTGGTTGACTGACGAATGGCCTTTTGGTCTAGTGGTCAGTCACCCTGACTGCTAAGCCGGAGGTCGTGGTTTCGATCCCCAGCTAGAATAAAACTTTGTGTAATGAGCATGATGGTGTATTTTGTGTCTGGGTGTACTCTATAATATGTACAGTATGTATTTAGAAATATATAAGTATGTTTATCAGTTGTCTGGTTGCCATAGTACAAGCTCTGTTTAGTTTAAGATCAGATGACGTCGTATGAGTTATCCCAAGATATTATTATGGGAATAACTCCTAGCTCTGTTTACTGAAAATCTGTTTAGTTAACTTTAATATAAGTACTTGGATGACTGAGCTTAACTCGTTTTTTTTTAATCGACGTTTTCTATAAATGAAACTAAGCTATATCAATTGATTGCCCCTAAAACCTCCTGCATGCTAAATTTAATGAAAATTGCTGGAGCCGTTGCCAAGATTCAGATATTATATAAATATATACTAATATTATAAAGCTGAAGAGTTTGTTTGTTTGAACGCGGTACTCTCAGGATCTACTGCCTAAATTATTTCACTGTTGGGTAGCCCATTTATAGACGAGGCTATAGGATATAACATCACGCTACGACCAATAGGAGCGGAGCTGCAATGAGAAATGTTGCAAAAACGGGGAAAATTTACGCAGACGAAGTTGCGCGGGACAGTTAGTATATACAGTGGAATCCGTTTATAATGACATCGAAGGGACTTGACAAATACTATACATAGAAGAATTGCTCGTTTAAAGGTATAAAATAAGATAGAGAAGGAACATTACTGTACTGACCACCTACTATGTAATTTGTTTTAAATATTGCAAATAACTGAAACCACTACTCCGAATACATTTTCAGACTTAAACAAGCTTAGTTATGACCCGAACCTTTGATGTAAGTAATCGCCAAAACACAACCACAGTTTAAAGCACTAACGTATAAACAAAAACCATATGGGATACATCCTGTATATTATTTACACAAACTTTACAAAGGAACCCTGTATTTGATTTGAGATCATCCTTTGTTCAAGCGTTTTGTTTGCTGGACCAATGCCTTTGTGTGAAAAAGGCTCACAGGGAAAGATCGCGACGCAAGTATGACTGAATCATCTGGATTGATTGAAACCATGTTGGTATTTTATGCAAGTAATTAAAAACTTTTACTGTTTAATTGTGTATTTTTTGGCATGTCCTGTAGTGAAAATTTACGACGCGAGAATTATAACATTTTTGCGTGTAAGTCAATATTTCTGTTCAATTTTATTAACCTCGATTCCTTTAATACGAATGGATATTGATAAAATTGGGATACGTATTTACTGTATTTAGGTGACTATATTATAGTCATAGCTTAAAATAAAAACATTTTTTTTTTTTAAATAAGTCTACCCCGGGGTAGAAAATAATGCGGGTCCTGTTTTTTTTTACTCTCGCACATAGTCGCGTCGCGGGCGATTTTACAAACACGAAGTATACCTGGTCTCAGAATCACTACCGTAGAAGTATAGTCCTCATAAATATCAGTTCCGTATGGGACTGGAACTCTTTCAGTACCCAAATCTAAATCGAATTCTTGACTATCTCTTGCATAGTTTGTGTGCAATTCCTATTGCGCTTCCTAAAACGGCCATTTTTGTATTCTTATAACTTTGGGATCGATCTCAAATACGCTTGCGTCAATGTGTCTCGAGAACGCAATAAAGACATTCTAGTACCTACGGTGCGCAAGCATTTTTAAGATCGATCCCAAAGTTGCAAGAATACGAAAATGGCCGTTTTAATCAAAACTTAACTGCCACTACACTGCTTTAAAAACGTGAATTGACCCGCTGATTTATCTAAACAGTCGAATTCCACTTAACAAAGTTGAAGTTAAAAATGTACTAACTTAATAAACACAAACAAGACTATATATATCACACGTTAATCCGTTTTTATCTAAGTCAAGTGCACAGCTACATGTAAGGAACAATCAATATTCTTGAGCCGTTTCATACCACGTCACGACCCGATCAATATTGACGTGAAGTCCATCAAAGTGACAATTTACTCAACACGACTCATTTATAAAGTTAATATGGCGCTATAGGTACGACAGGTGAACGACAGAAGTATAGTTACGAGACGTGTGTGAGTTTCTTGTGGTTACTAATAAAGTTATGATCATGTATTCTTCTTCATTAAATTTTGGAAACCAAGCCGGTGTATATTTAATGTAAACTTTAACTATACAAATTAGTTATTTCAATTATATTTTACACATTAAACGTAGAGCTGTAAAAATAATGACATGTCCATTTTCACAACTTATTGGGTCAAGTATCATTTACACCTTTTATGAAATTGATTGAAATTTGTACATTTTGTCAAAAATATGTTTTTAAAATCACATGTAAATATTTTTTAACAGTGTATTCTTTAAAATTTTATGATGTTAGTCATATTATTATTTTGTAATTTGTACATAAACGCTAATATACCTAATGATGTTATCATTACTGTGATACTAATAAGAAAAAAAAACACACACCTATAAAAACCTATCTAATGATACCTCACACGATGGGGTAAGCGAGAAAAAAAAAATTAACCCACTGTCCCACTGCTGGGCAAAGATCTCCCACATGCTTTTCCAAAACTTCCTGTCTGCAGCTATCTCTTCCTATCTTTTACTCTTAAATTTTGTATCTAATTGACATTAAATGTTCAAAGCAGATTTTCACACGCAGTTGTGCAGTATAAATACCGAGCCTAGGTTATTATGTAGGTAACTGTAA
The DNA here is from genome assembly GCA_945859575.2 of Herminia tarsipennalis. Lineage (NCBI taxonomy): Eukaryota > Metazoa > Arthropoda > Insecta > Lepidoptera > Erebidae > Herminia > Herminia tarsipennalis. The sequence goes on along the minus strand of OX243849.2, from coordinate 17,079,176 downwards.
AACTACTCGTACATAATAATAATATAATATCTTGGGACAACTCACACAACGTTATCTGATCCCAAACTAAGCGGAGCTTGTACTATGGAAACCAGACAACTGATAAACATACTTATATATTTCTAAATACATACATATTATAGATAAATAACATCCAGACACAGAATAAACCATTGTGCTCATCACACAAAGTTTTATCCTGGGTGGGGATCGAACCCACGACCTCTTGCGTAGCAGTCGGATACACTTCCACTGCACCACAGAGGCAGTCACACAAACATATAATAAAGTAAATAAATTATAGCCATGTTATTGTTGGCACCTATAGCTCACGACATGGTAAGTTCTTGCTTGTTTTAGTATGTATTGCCACCTCAGTCATTAAATAATTGAACTGATCTTACTTCTGTTAATTATCTTTACAGTGACTGATTAATTAATTTATGTATCTTGTTTGTGTTAGAACGTGATAGAAAACGCGACAGAAGTTTAGTTTAGAGCATGTGTTAGGTACAGGTGTATGATATATAACTATTTCTCTATATTTTAAATAGTTATTAAGATATATTTGAAACTCATAAAAAATAAGTGAACAAAATACAAAAATATTTGCCCCGGGTGAGAATCGAATTCACGACCTTAAGATTATGAGCACCTACTATATGTACACCTAAACACGGTTACTTCTGTGCATTTATCTGTTACTCCGCTTATCCTTCTAATATGTATGACTAGCTGCTTGCCCCAGCTTCGCATGGATTTCATATCGTAATTTTTTATACCTTGAGTTACATTATTGTAATTTTCGTAGGGATATATTATTTTTTTTTGACAATAAAATATAGCCTATGTTACTCCCCGTTATTGTAGCTTTCTAATGGTGAAATATTTTTTGAAATCGGCCCAGTAGTTTTTAAGTTTATTAATTACATACAAAAATAATAAATAGGGGTTGCAAAATTTGTATGGAACTCCGTCAAATTTCGTATTTGGATTTATCGTTTAAAATAAAGAAACACGTGTTTCAGTTATAACTTTTTTTTTTTTTTTTTTTTTAAGCATAAGGTAAATAACTTTACCTAGATTAAACACGTTTATTCCCGTGTCAAATTGTATTTACGTGTTTCAGTGTTTTGATCGAAAGTGAAAATGAACCCTTAAGGGGGTAAAATCATTTACGGGGGCGAAGCCGCAACCGACGTCTAGTATAAGTGTAGATATAGAAGTATAGATAATTCTGAAAGTTTGTGATCAAGTACCAATGGATGTTTGTTGCTCTTTCACCGTGAAAGTTTCACGCAAAGACTACTGAACCAATTTTGATGAAACAGTATTAATACATCAGAATAGCACAGAGGCTATAAAAATCAGTAAATCATGTTTATATAAGACTAGCTGTCCCGCGCAACTTCGTCCGCGTAAATTTTACCCGTTTTTGCAACATTTCTCATTGCTGCTCCGCTCCTACTGATCGTAGCGTGATATTATATAGCCCTCCTTGATAAAAGAATGATGAATTTGGACCAATAGTTCCTGAGATTACCGCGTTCAAACAAACAAACAGTTTTTTATAATATTAGTATAGATTTTATTTATATTAATGAATACTAATAACAATTAGACTAAATTTAATTTAAATCGGTTCATCAGTTTAGATTGAGTAACAAAAATCCAAATTTTCTTATTTATAATATTAATAGAATATAATACGATTAGCTAAGTAAAACAAAGAAACATTTAGGTAACCCAGTTTCAGTAGTAATGTGAGATTTATTTAGAACAAAGACATACTCGAGATATTTGGCAATCATAAACCGACTGTAAGAAGTAGATCGAGTATTTAATTTTATCAAAAGTAGGACAAAATGTTATATAACAGACGTATTTAGTAATATCTGAAATATTCTCAAGCAAATTGTGACAGCTTACAATCAAAAAAAAAAAAAAAAAAAATGTTACCTTTTTGAGATGTTTGTTGACCCACTTAGTGAATGTCTTCTTTTGTATCGCGTCACGTTCATCTGAAAAAATAATTAAAAAAAACCATTAATAAAAAAGTACTACAATAGCTATGAACATATTGAAATATGGTTTTTATTTTCACACCTAACAATTTTTTTAAGCTATTGCATAGCTTCTATTGCGGGCCTTGAGCGTGGAGACCGAATCCAGAAATTCCGTTACGTAAATAACCTAACACCTCCCACTCCGACCGGCACAGCGGTGAATAGCAGAACTTTTAAGGACTTTTTTTTTTAATTTCAAAAAAAAAATTGTATTTTATAGTTAAAACAAAAAATTCGGTTAAAAGTCTATGGTCAATGACAACCAAATCATAAGAGGAACGTACCAGTAAACCGCATGTCTGATAGTATGAAATAATACTTACTGTTTTTATACCATCATGCATGCGACATGCCAGTCAACAGACAAGCATGCCCTACATTCTTAACTGTCAAATCAGTTACGCTAAATTATTTTGTGAAAAAGATGCCAAAGATACGTCGTTCATTCAATTCGATACACTGAATGTGTAGACAGTTCTAATACTGGTAATTTGTATGAATACGTGAAATAATAGACTGAACATGATAAAAGAAATATGTACCGTTATCATTTCAAAAGAAAAAATACCATTTTCATTCAGGCATTAACTAGAAATACAGTACAGTGTGGGTTCAAGTGGTTACTTATAACAACTGCACCCTGCATACCCAATTCGAGGTTTAGAAGTTAACCCCCTCCCTCCTGTACCCAGTGCACGCAAATGGGTCTTCAATTATAGACCTCTCAGGCAGAAACGATTTAATATCGGTTTTATTGTTATATTCCAGCCCATCCTACCAGTTAAAACTACGCCAAATAAATAGCTAACACGAGTCCTCTATACAGCTATAATGACATGTAATAAGCACGCTTGGCATGCGCGCATGTAATTGCGCATATTGCTCATTTGTGACAGCTGTAAATCGTAACTTTACAATGTAACTTAACTCGTCAGTTCATCGCTTAATAGGTTTCTTTAGGCGATTTGTAAGACACTAATGAAGAATGATGACGAAGTTTTTTTTTAAGCAATTTTTATTTGGTATGGCTGTTTCTTTTGTATTTTTTGACGTGATAACGTTTTATAAATCGATGACCGGCTGCACTAACGAAAAAGTGTTTAAAAAAGTCACGTTATTGATTGATTGCTAAGCAACAGAGAATGGCGATTGCAGCGACATGACATACAATACAATTGGAACTAACGTTATTGATTGGTTGCTAAGCAACCGCGCAACGGCGGCGGGTGGGTTCGATCCCCACACGGGACAGCACTTTGTGTGATCCACAAATTGTTGTTCGGAGTCCAGACTCAGACTCACTTTACAGACAACCATTTTTAAAATAGGAAGAATAACGGCCCTCTTTGTTTTTAAAACTAAGCTAAGCACGCTCTCGTAGATCTCAATTTAACACTGCATGTCAAGTCAAGAAAACGCATATTCAGCATGCCTCTAGTATCTAAAAGTACGTACATCAAAAATAAAATCATTGACCTCAAGAATATGCCAATATCCAAACGAAGTACCTACTTTAATTACTCCAGTATAACTCGGCCGAATATAACAGCTGTTGTAGGTCAACGAACTTGGGCCGTGATCGATAACATTCTTATTTGGTCTATTAATACTTGTACTATTTTGGCGAGTACACTGTTGCCAAATTATTTGTAGATCGGAAGTACCGGCATGAAATACATAGGTACTGTGGCTAGCTCTCAGCTCAACATAAAATCTTCGCATACATGCAAGAGCATGTACGGCGGTCGATTATTCGACCTAGTTCGACCAAGATCTGTTGTACATTCATTTCTATGAGTGAGTTAGCCTGTTCCCGCTCGTAGTAGGGAGCCGGCCATCTACCGAGGTATGAGGAACTGTCGACACGTTTTTACCGCAATGATTGAATATTTGATAGTTTGAGCCGAGAATTCATTACTTTTATGAGTTTTAGTTAAAACGTTTCGAAGTTTTTATTCAATAATTGATATAGATATGGTTCATATAAAAAACGGTCTAGATATTGGTTATTGGCTCATCAAAAGATGAGATGCTAATGATGACGACGAGCTTCGCTCTGAGTTTTTATGATCAAAACGTTTTTGCGTGAGAGAGCAACAAATGTCTTCCCAAATTTTTTGATTTATACCAAACTAGCTTTCGCCCGCGGCTCCGCCCGCATGGATGTCGGTTATCGCGATAAAAACTATCCTATGTCCTTTCTCGGGACTCAAACTATCTCCATACAAAATTTCATCTAAATCGGTTCAGCTGTTTGAGCATGAAAGCGTAACAGACAGACAGACAGAGTTACTTTCACATTTATAATATTAAGTATGGATTAAGTATGGATGTCGATAGGATAGTTAAAACCAGCTAAGTGCGAATCGGACTCGCGCACGAAGGGTTCCGTACCATCACTACATAGTATAAAACAAAGTCGCTTTCTCTGTCCCTATATCCCTGTGTATGCTTAAATCTTTAAAACTACGCAACGGATTTTGATGCGGTTTTTTTAATAGATAAAGTGATTGAAGAGGAAGGTTTATACCTATATATATAATAACATCCATTAAATTGTGGAGAAATAAGGAGCGGAGCAACAATAAGAAATGTTGCAAAAACGGGGAAAATTTACGCAGACGAAGTTGCGCGGGTCAGCTTGTTTTCTATAAAAAAACCGAAAATATGTAATATTTTCGGTCGATATGATCATGAATAATATTATTCAATGAAAATAATAACAAATAACTTTGAATACACGAGAAAAATAAACATTGAAACTACACTATAAATTACACTACAATGTATTTGACAGACTCAATCTAGACCAACATCAAACCTAGATATAAAACAGGAAATCTGAATGTACTAGGACCGAGCGAGAGGTAGTCGGGAAGTATACCAAATATAGTAAGAGAGAACGAGAGGAAAGACGTTCGCGATATCTTAATTAGGTGAGGCGATGGTTCATTAAAATATTTCGCGTACCAGGCCGTCAGTGGCAAGTATGTTGACGATGTTTTATATTGATATATGGGGTTCTAGTTTATAAAAGACTGCCTGACCCGCGCCTTCGTCTGCGTCATTTTCCCCTGTTTTTGCAACGTTTTTCATTGCTGTTCAGCTCCTATTGGTCTTAGCTTGATGTTATATGAATAAGGACCCTAATGACAATAAGGACATAGTATGCTAGCTCGCAGGTTTGCACGTTGTACGAAAGAAGTGAAGTTCACTCTCTTTAAAGCATTTTGCCAGACTTTTTACACGTGCAGCCTGTGGGTTAGATATACCTATAACTCAGAGGGCCTACATCTTTCTTCATGTACAATAATGCCTTCTAGGTGCTTTTGTTCTGTTATATATCCTATAGCCTTTTTCGATTAATGGATAACCCATTAATGCCCAACAGTGAAATATTTTTTCAATTCTAACAAGTAATTAATGAGATTATCGCGTTCAACCAAACAAACAAAATCTTTAGCTTTATAATATTAGTATTTATAATAATAATAATATTTTAAGCAATCTCGGTCACGACGGCTAATCTCATAGAGACTAGCCATCTGCGCAGGAAATGCACAAGAGTGTACGCTAACACAAGTGCTTTCCTATCACTCATCCTCATGTTCCGAGGGGAAGAAAATCTGACGGAAAGAGTTTGTATTTTATTTTAAGGCTAAATACCTTTGTTTATTGCCCGACGTTTCGACCGTATTGCTACGGCCGTGGTCATGGGTAGCTAGGCTAAATACCTTTGTTTAATGCCCGACGTTTCGACCGTATTGCAACGGCCGTGGTCACGGGTAGTACTATCCGTGACCACGACCGTAGCAATACGGTCGAAACGTCGGGCAATAAACAAAGGTATTTAGCCTTAAAATAAAATACAAACTCTTTCCGTTTCAGGCAAAATTTCATTAAAAATGCACTTGACGCACTATCATTATTACAATAGACCAGTTCCTCTGCAAATAAATACCTACCATTAGATGCATAGGTATATATTCAATGTGGGCACCCAGGCAACCCAGGAGTATGGGGATTTTTGTAAATATTTGCCCATAAATTGTTTTTTTTTTTGGTAACTGTTTGATTGGTAAATTCGTTCTACATATATGACTTTGAAAAACATGGCGTTACACATTCCTTCCACGTTTTAATATTTGCACACATGATCAGTATTCTCACAGTAATTTCAAGCGTTGATGCGCCGGCGCAGCTGAAGTGCTTCACTAACATCGCGAACCTAATTGACAGAATTATCAGTTCAAGTGTATTTAATGCGTCTGTTGTTTTGTTTTATTATATACAGACAGTGGGAAGCATGCTGTGATTTGTGCAAACGAGTTTTTAAATGCGTGATATCATTTCGCAAGCTGACCGAGCATCCATCGTTGTATACGATGCTGATCGAGTATTGACCGAATCGTAACCAGGGTTGGGTTGCCAGATGGTCGGGAATCGCCTGGACTTTCCCGAGATTTTATGTGTCCCCAAATTCCCGACAAATAACAAAATGATCTGATCGTGAAATGACTTACACTTGACCACAGTACTTAGCGGTTTGTAAATTTTATTTTCTTCAAACAAAAAACCTACAATCCCGACATTTTGAAATGTCCAGATATTTCGGGTTTCGATCTCTCAATCTAAGGCATCTTTAACTCTTATGTTGTCACCGTCGCTCTAACGTGATGTGTAGAGACAGAAATACTTTTAAGAACGACTAAAAGGAAAGTATCGTTTGAATATTCAGGGGTCACTTAAAATACGATACATCGTTCACCGCTTACGTACGTACACTAATCAGCGAAAGAAATGAATCATTTTAAGCTTAGACTAGAGAGATCTGTTATCTGTGACTAACTATAACAATAGATTGATAAATTAGCAAGTCCGGGTCGATTAGTCTACTTGTTTCTAAAAAAAATTACACACCTTTTCAGACCTCGAAGAATGTAAGGCTTTTAGAGCAATCTTTTCAATACTGTTGGAAGTTCAATTTTCTTCAGTAAAGTCATACAATTGGGCGCTCACTTGTGTAAGTACATATCCGCTGCAAAGTTGGCTAGTTATCCAACTAACATGTCCTTTCCAGACGTATCAGGCACATTGCCGATGGTATAAAGTGCCAACTACAATACCTAAGGGGTTCGTACTTATAAAAAATATACCGGCCAGTGCAAAGTTACTTAAACCACTGTCTATTTATCTGCAGTGCAGCAAACATTGCCTAGTTGACGCAATTATTCAAAGAAGCCCTCGCGTTCACGTACAGACAGATAAATTACATGCACAATAAACAACTCCAAGCATATCTAGAACCACAGATTATCAACTAGGTCAATGCAGTAAATATAATTTGCATTATTCAAGGTGTGGAGAGCTTTCGTTGTGGTTCGCCTACGTGGTGAGTGAAACATACCGAGAGTTAAGGTAGTCTTCATTCATACCTCCCCCGAGCAATGCACACATATACACATACATGGGCGGATCCAGGATTGTAATCGGAGGGAGGGGGAAGGGCGGGCACAAGAAGCAAATGGCATCTTCACCTCGTAAATGGGAACAGAAATTCAATATAACACAAGAAATTCGGTGCAGATGGCAAGCATCAGGCTAGCTCATAACAGTCTCAGTGCCACCTAAATCCTTGTTGGGCATAGATTTCAATGTCACCGTAAATGACACTGGTGTAGTACCAACCCACCAAGACGGCCTATGGCTTAGACCTACGTTCAAAAACGACTTCGAAAACATGCAACATCCATCTTTTCGTTTGATTTAAGTTTTTTAACGTTTATAGAGTTCCGTAGCCAAAATGGCAAAAACGGAATCGTTATAGTTTCGTTATACACAAGTTACAGCGTTTAGAGTTTCGTCTTCGAGTTAGACGGACATGACTGTCCGTCCGTATGTCACAGACATTTTACTCCAAGACTACACAATGGATATTGATTAAATTTGGTGATAAGATGTCTTGTAGAAGCCGCTATTTAATTTGATGGCTAAATAATAAATGTAAATATTTTGGGGGGGGGGGGGGGGGACTCCATACATGTAAATATCTTGTGCAAACGTCATTCGGCAGGTCTTTTAAAAACATTTAAGGAAATGATCGCTCAGTAAGTTGCATAAATTGTGTCACCCTGTTTATCTTTTGAACCGTATGACCAAAAATATGAAAATGAAATATGAAAATATCAACAAGGTAGTGCTTAACAAATACTTTAAACTAAAATTATTTCGGACATGATCGGATATACCGTCATAGAGTTATTGCTAAAAAAACCCATGAACATACGCCCTTCTGCTGGTGCAATTATTCAAATCGGATTTATTCATACGGCAACTGCTCCGGAACACCACACTGAGCATGGTCCGACATGCTCTTGCCCGGTTTTTAAGCTATTGCATAGCTTCTATCGCGGGCCTTGAGCGCGGGGACCGAATCCAGAAATTCCGTAACGAAAAAACCTCACGCTCCCCACTCCGACGGGCAAAGCGGTGATACTTTTTACTTTTGCCATCTATCAATGAATAGCAGAACTTTTAATGATTTTTTTTTTTTTTAATTTAAAAAAAAACTTTTTTAAAAACTAAAAAAAAAAAAATTTTTTAATTGATTTGTTTAAATTTAAAAAAAATACATTTTTTTTTTAAGAAAAAAAATTCAAACATAGTTTTTTTATAATTAAAAAAAACACTTAAAAATATATATTTTTTTTTTAATTGCTTAAGTTGATAAAAATACTATGCAGCTTTACCGCGGCAGTCCCCGAGTGCCACACATTTTTTTATGATATCTAGAACTACAGATTATGAAGTAGGTCAAAGCAGTGAACATAATTTGCATTTTTCAAGGCTTGTAGAACCTCGTTGTGGTTCGCCTACGTATGAACACTGGTCTTTTAGGCCTACCCACTTGTCTTTGTTTGTGAAAGGATAGCTGTCGAAATTTTGCGTTTTAATTGTACGTGGGGGTTGTTACTTTGTGTTAGGAAATGTCGTAGCTTGTGACTAATGGGGGGGCATTAATAAGGAATGTTTGTTTTGGATTTAAGAATGGCCTTTACATATATGACTGTATAGAATAATTATCTATACTAATATTATAAAGGTGATGACGTCGCCATAATCTCAAGAACTACTGGCCTGAATTAAATTGTTATTTTACTGTTGGATAGCTCATTTATCGAGGAAGGCTATGTAACATCACGCTACGAGTAATAGGAGCAGAGCAGCAATGAAAAATGTTGCAAAAACGGGAAAAATTTACGCAGACGAAGTTGCGCGGGAAAGTTTGGATATTTGTTGTTCAATCATGCCACAACGAATTTTTATCCCGGAAAAATGTTCCCGTGGGCAATTTTTTTTTAAATTTTAACGCGAACGAAGTCACGAGCAAAAGTAACTAACAAATAAACTTTACGTGTAGTAAAAGTTATGACAGCCAGGCATGTACATAGTAAGATGGATTTGGTTAATGATTTATATAAAACTTGTACATTTTGATACCTACATTATTTATCTGCAATGTACTTGTACAACAACTTAGTCGCAGTGTCTCCTCTATAGGAAGTAGTATTTCCTCAATCACTATCAATTTCCCACCTAGTCTGAACTGTTGATATGTCATTTTATCAAAATATGTACTTTGATTGGCCACAACTGAGCCAAACAGGGCCTAATGGAGCCACAACTGGGCCTAATGTAGGTATCCAAAACCTTATCATATTTACAAAGTTTTTTCAGATTATATTAAAAGGTTTTTTACATCAATAAATAATTTAAAAAAAGGATCAACTTCCGACAAACCGTAATAAACATTTTACATGTCAAAAAACCGACGATAACTTTCATTTAAATTTCATGTATAGTCCAGTTTTGCATTCTTAAGTCAAGTTTTTTTTTCTTAATTACATTTTTACACCTTGCAAGTGTAAAGAAAGCGACTGATGTAAATAAAGACGTCAGATCTTTATCGATGTATCAAGTTAACTAACATACTGATGGAAAGAACTGATTGCATTCTACTCACGTGTGACCAGACGTATGCAAATAACTCTTTTTTTACTTTCTCGTAATCAAAATTGTGGTTTTTATTTATTTTTTTGTCTAGTGGCTGGTCATAATACCTGCCTACCTTTAACGATCTGTTAAAATAGCTAACACTAGTAGATAGAAAACTTTTGGTGTTTCCTATCTATCGACGACGGTTATCGATACAATACAAAAAGTATAAATGTCAGTTTCGTTATTACGGTTTTAACTGCAACAGTTAATTGATACCAGCCGTAAGTAAAAATTGAAATTAATTAACTTATTGACATGTAAAGTTATACCTATCTAAGATTACGCGGAGGAGGGGGGCGGGAATTGATAGTTGACCACTTCCCCCATAGTTTTACGACAGTTACATTATTAGGGGTCGTCCAATAATAACTCGGATTAACCCTACTTCCTCAAAACCAACATCCCGTGTAATTTTTTTGTAGAATTTTCTTTACATTTTTTTTTAGATCCTCTCGTTATTAAGGGCACCCTAGTCGATGATTCTAATATACAAACGCGCATAAGTGATTACTCATAAACTAGGCTTGTAAAATTGAAAATCAATTAATATTTTGAAAGTTATAAGCCTTAAAACATTGAAATTTCGCCAAAGTGGTTGTAAAAATTGTTAAAATTCTTAAGAGCTTTAAGACAAACACCCCCTCTTCGCTTTCGCAATTCTGGGTGGCTGCAACTTTCATTACTATATCGTATACATGTGTGCGAATGAAAGACTAGATTAAAAATAACTCAGCAGAAAGAGACAGCGTGTGAGAAGACGAATGCATTCTTATCTAAGACACAGGTAGGAGTTAATGGGAAATAGGTCGTTACTATCGCAAGCGATGACACTAGTGTAATTTTAAACCTAATGCCAACATTAGCTGAACACTAATTCATACCTATTTAGGTCATAATGGCTACAGTTACAGAACTGTTAAGATGAAAGTAACCAGACGTGTGCAAATGATTTTCTTTTTAAAGACCACTTCCGCTCTAGGGTACAAGCCCTGTGTCGCAGGGGACTTTACAAACATACAAGTCACGGACACAAAGTACACCCAGACTCGGAACAACAATTTGTGGATCACACAAAGTGGTGTCCCGTGTGACAATCGAACCCACGACCTCTTGCGTTGCAGTCGGACACACTCCCACCGCGCCAAAGAGGCAGTTAAAAACGTAATCAACTACGACAAAAATCGCCTATCAGATCCAACTTTTCAAAGGTGTTTTTTTTAAACTAATATGTTCTTGTCGAAGAAGAAATCTACGACCAGAGCATACAGTTTACAAATTTCAAACTGTCTAATTTCTTACCAGAGCTAATCACTTCCGAACTACTAAATCAGGCCTCTCTAAATCGAGTCACTTATAGGTATTACGGAACTTTTTTCGGTTTTTCATATTCGTGAATCGTAATGTAAAGATATTGATGACTCGTAATAATTATTACGGTGTCACCATCAATCTATACTAATATTATAAAGCTGAAGAGTTTGTTTGTTTGAACGCGGTAATCTCAGAAACTACTTATCCGAATTGAAAAATTCTTTCACCGTTGAATAGCCCATTTATCGAGGAAGGCTATAGTTTATATAACATTACGCTACGACCAATAGGACCGGAGCAGCAATGAGAAATGTTGCAAAAACGGGGGAAATGTAAAACAAAAATGCAAAATAAAATTGGGTTGGATTCAATTTAGAACCACGGAAGTGTATAATAAAATAAAAACTGACCATAGATCAAATCAATCAATTAACAAGAATTACCCTTCAAGTGACACTCAATTCTAGAAAATCAATGCCTTGAATGTTCCAATTACGACTAACAAATAGATAGACTATAAAATTCATTCACAGGCTGCAGAGTATCAACTGAGAGTGCATCGCTCTCTAGCACCAATTGCATCGTGTTGATTAAATTGAGCATGCTTCACTAAAGCGTTAACTGGTATTCAGATGGAGTGAACGTGTGGTGGTGACGTCAGTTCAATTGCAAACGCAAATACCACGTTGCCATACATAACCATAGGTTTAAAAGGACTCTTTCGTTTCACCAAATCCGTTCAGTATTATTGCGTGACAGAGTAACAAACCTCCATTCTCTAAAAGATTTAGATTACAATGAATAACCAAGATATGTTCGTAAACTTTCGCGATTTGTACACATTATAGAATTTTATAAGCTACGGGTCTTAATCGCGTAAATGTTTTATTTTAAGGCTGAGTAGACTATTCTACCCGATTAGTCTACCCGTGACCACGGCCGTTGCAATACGGTCGAAACGTCGGGCTATAAACAAAGGTATTTAGCCTTATATTATTATATAGAATATTTACGCTATTAAGACCCGTAGCTTATACATTTCCATAATGAATAACCAAGAGTCCAAGTTAGTACATTTTGCTGAAAATAATCTGGGATCATAATTTGATTACTTCTAATAAAATATTATTCCTTTTTTTAACTGACAAAAAGGAATGTTTGTATTTTTTTCAAAATTAATATTTTTGTTCGAAAGAGTTTTATACCCAAATAGTCTCATATAAAAATTTCGTAAAGATCTGATGATGAGTTTTGAAGACAGATAACGGAACTCTTCAATAAAGAAAGCGACGGTAGCCTAATGGCTAAGGCATCGGCCTCGCAATCCCGGTAGCGGGTTCGAATCCTACTAATGAGTACTCGGTAGTATAATGATACTACCGACGTGAACCCACTTCTAACACAAGCCTTTGAGCTTAGCTGGAGGGGTTAACAGGACTTATAGCAATTTGGGACCACAATCCCACATTGCTAGCAGCTACAAAAAAAAAACCAGCAAATGTCGTTTAGATGTTTTTTTTTAAAGAAAGTTTTATTGAAGATCACTAACAATGTGAGTGGTACATTACTAGCAATCTTTAACCCCTTCTACTAAACTAAATTGCTGGTTTTGGAACTTTGGAAGTAGGCTCATGTCGATAGTATAATGAGTGGCATTCGGGCCTGCGACCTCTCCACTGGCTTCGGCCTCTTCAAATAATCATAAATAATAAATCTATAATAGACTAATAATGGCGGTAGAAGGTAGTTAACCTGATACAGGCAGACGGATCGATGTCTATTACAAATTGATATCGTTACTATGCTTCACTTTAAAGCTTCAGTAGGAGTTCCTTGCGATATCAGCTTTTGACGTGATAACGTCTTATAAATCGATGACCGGGTGCATGCACGAAAAAGTGTCACGGTCACATACGATAGGCTGAAGTAGGTATTATGGACGCCGGACGCATGCGCCCGGGTCCACTAAAGCTGTCATAGTCACGTTTGTTTGTTATTGTCATCAATGATTTGGCGATTGCAGCGACATGCGAAAAAAGATGAAAAAAAAGGTGTCACAGGCATGGTTGTTTATTACAATGTCATCAATGTTTTCTTATGACGTCATCACGTAAAATTATCGTCCGTAAACCGACTTTACAGACAACCAATTCTTCTGATAACATTAATATTAGTACCTGGATGACCGAGCTTCGCTCGTTATTTTTTTTAAACGACGTTTTCCAAAAATGAAACCTAGCTAGATCGATTTAACTCCCCCGAAAGCCCCTACATACTAAATTTCATGAAAATCGCTGGAGCCATTGCCGAGATTCAGATTATATATATAGGTATATATATACAAGAATTGCTCGTTTAAAGGTATAAGATAAAGGTGAAAGTTTGTGAGTGTGTATGTTTGTTACTTCTACACGTCTAAACGGCTGGAGCGATTTTAATAAAATTTGGTATGAAATTAGCCGACACCCTGGATTGACGCATAGGCTAATAAATCCGCGGGTAACACCGCGGGGCACAGCTAGTAAGTAAATAATTTTAGTATCTGACTTTAATATTTCAATCTATCTTGGCGTATGAAACCTCACGAACGAAAACACCAACAAGAGCTGGAATTTCGTTTAGCTTTGACATCAACCAATGACATAAAATTCCAAGATGCCGCAATCTCCAAAGGTTTAATAAAATTTTATAGAATACTAGCTGATCCGCGCAACTTCTTCTGCGTAAATTTTACCCGTTTTTGCAACATTTATCATTGCTGCTCAGCTCCTATAGGTTGTAGCGTGATGTTATATAGCCTATAGCCTTTCTCGATAAATCGGCTATCCAACAATAAAATATTTTTTCAGTGCAGCCCAGTAGTTCCTGAGATTATCGTGTTCAAACAAACAAACAAACTCTTAGGGGGATGAAAAATAGATGTTGTCCGATTCTCAGACCTACCCAATATGCACACAAAATTTCATCAAAATCGGTCAAGCCGTTTCGGAGGAGTATGGCAACGAAAACTGTGACACGAGAATTTTATATATTAGATACGAGTACCTGCCATCACACAACAGAGTACAGTAGGGGAGCTATGATATTGCTCACGTACATGCAATGACCACTTCCCCCCCCCCACCCACACAGACAGAAACACCTCTATTACCCGACTGCGTAAGAAGGAGGGTTATGTTTTTAGAGCCTAAATGACTTGATGAATTTTAACATCAGAAGTATTGTTAAATCCGTCAGACAGTGGCGAGTGGCGTTGGGTTCGGAACCAACATTGGGACCAATATATAGAGTCAGAATATGGCAGCCCAAAGCATCAAGTAACAGAAGAACAGCTTTATACGTAGTTTGCAAAAAGCAAAAAACTCTCACAATTAGTGATACTCGGTAGGTATATCAAATATAAAAAACAAAATGGCGGATTTTTGGGGAATTAAGCAGTCAGGTTTTTTGCTTTACAATAATTTTGCTTGTTCCGAAGGTGTTCCGAAATCCTTTGTCCGTGAGCAAACTACGTATAAAGCTGTTCTTCTGTTACTTGATGCTTTGGGCTGCCATATTCTGACTCCATATATTGGTCCCAATGTTGGTTCCGAACCCAACGCCACTCGTCCAAAGTCTGGATTTAGAATAACGTTCGTCCCAATGTTGGTGCCAATGTTCATTCTAGATCCATACGTTGGGACTGACGTTAGGGCCAACATGTGGAGACTGCGTGAGATAGTCGTAAAATAACAAAATGTCATTCGTGTTCGTCCGACAGTCTGACATGAAAGAGGCTTTCGCTCGTAAAGTACGGAGGAAATGTCCATGTGACCAATAGAATAATATAATATATATGACTTAATATTGAATATGACTGCCTCTGTGACGCGGTGGGAGTGTATCCGACTGCTACGCAAGAGGTCGTGGGTTCGATTCTCACCCTGGATAAAACTTTGTGTGATGAGCACGATGGTTTATTCTGTGTCTGGGTGTTATTTATCTATAATATGTATGTATTTAGAAATATGTAAGTATGTTTATCGGTTGTCTGGTTTCCATAGTACAAGTTCTGCTTAGTTTGGGATCAGATAGCTTTGTGTAAGTTGTCCGAAGATATTATTATATATATATATATATTATATTATGGACTTTATAAAAAATCGATAAGCAGACTCGTAGTAGACATATCAACTTGGAAAGGAAGCTTTACGGGAATTATAAATGTTGGTATGTCACCATTAATTGACGCCATGAACTTGGTGCCTTAATCCTTAATGCGAGTGTTGTTTGAAAATGGAGACATCGTCAAAACAAATAACACCTATTGAAGTAATTTTTATAGGCTTTTCTTACCAATTTACAAATACAATAATTGCATTTTTGAAAGATAGAAAAATTTGAAGTCCAGATTCAGGAATCCAACCCGAGACTTCCGTAGATAGTTCTTTAACTACCGACTAGATGGCGCTGCGAGGGCCCAACTCGCGAGCATCGAGGATAGAAAAATTTGAGGTAGTAACATAGTCCAGATAGGTGGTTCGCTTCTGGCCCCGGTTTGGCTACGGAAGTCTCGGGTTCGATTCCTGAGCCTAGACTTCAAATATTCTATCTTTCAAAAATGCAATTATTGTATTTGTAAAATAACACCTAACTATACAATTTAAATAAATCTATACTAATATTATAAAGCGGAAGAGTTTGTTTGTTTAAACGCGCTAATCTCAGGAACTACTGGTCCGATTTGAAAAAAATCTTTTTTTGTTGGATAGCCCATTTATCGAGGAAGGCTATAGGCTATATAACATCACGCTGCGACTTATAGGAGTGGAACAGCGATGAGAAGTGTTGCAAAAACGGGGAAAATTCTAAGGAAACAGCTAGTCAAAAATATAGATTCGCAAATTTAAAACCATAAATCGACCACTAAATTCGCCAAGAGATATAAACAGTTTACGCGTTTCTTATACGCGCAATTTCATACGCTGTATCAATTGTAGAGATTGCGCTAATTAAACGATTCGTTCGAATGTCTTCGGTCAATCATTTGGGGTCGAAAGTTAAGGTCACTTTGGTTTACATTAATCATAATTGGTTGATGCATACGATGCATAAAAATGTCACTTGATTCCTTGAATGGTCATGAAATCATTAATAATATAAATAATAATATCTTGGAACAACTCACACAACGCTATCTGATCCCAAACTAAGGTGAGCTTTTACGATGGAAACCAGACAACTGATAAATATATAGATAAATAACAACCAGACACAGAATAAACCATCGTGCTCATCACACAAAGTTTTATCCTGGGTGGCGATCGAATCCACGACCTCCGGCTTAGCAGTCAGGGTCACTAACCACTACCGACCTAATCAACAGGCCAGTCAAAATTGTTAGAATGACCGCATCTGTTATCTATACTATGGGTATAATAGTATTTTAGAAAAGAAACTGTAAATGAGTTGAACGCACACACAGCTATCTATACTAATATTATAAAGCGGAAGAGTTTGTTTGTTTGTTTGTTTGCTTTGTTTGTTTGTTTAAACGCGCTAATCTCAGGAACTACTGGTCCGATTTGAAAAATTCTTTTTTTGTTGGATAGCCCATTTATCGAGGAAGGCTATAGGCTATATAACATCGCGCTACGACTAATAGGAGAGGAGAAGCGACGAGAAATGTTTCAAAAACGGGGAAAAATTACGCATACGAAGTTGCGCGGGACAGCTAGTCTTAGATAAAAATATATTTTTAAATACAAATCACTTCTCATAAAGAAAACCTCGAAGATACAAATATAGAAATAATAAATACAGATATCAACAACAAATAGATGCAATTACAACAAGTAGTCCAACCTCGACCTATTAAGGATATCTCCGTACAAGCATACCAACGTAATATTCTGTAATATATGTGCTAATGAAATGGCCTAACATATTAGTAGATGTGCATGCGCATATGTTAAAACTAACGCAGTACAATTATAAATATACAATTAATTTGGCTTAGAAGCGGCGGTAGCCTAATGGCTAAGACATCGGTCTCGCAATTGTGAGGTTGTGGTTTCGAATCCTACCCTATGCTTGTGTTAGGAGTGGGTTCACGTCGGTAGTATAATTACCGACGTGAACCCACTCCTAACACAAGCCTTCGAGCTTAGCTGGAGGGGTTAACAAGATTGCTAGTAATGTGGGACTCAATCCCATTATTTGACTACCTCTGTGGCGCAGTGGGAGTGTATCCGACTGCTACGCAAGAGGTCGTGGGTTCGATCCCCACCCAGGATAAAACTTTGTGTGATGAGCGCGATGGTTTATTCTGTGTCTGGGTGTTATTTATCTATAATATGTATGTATTTAGAAATATATAAGTATGTTTATCAGTTGTCTGGTTGCCATAGTACAAGCTCTGCTTAGTTTGGGATCAGATAGCATTGTGTGAGTTGTCCCAAGATATTATTATTATTACTATTATTATTTTGATAGTTATCTTTAAAAAAAAAAATGACAGTTACTAACTTTACAATAAATCATCTATCCGACTTCAATAAAGGCTTCGTTGAGGATCTGTCCATCGACGAAGAGTTTCGTTGCCTATCTCCGAAACTCATCATCAGATTTTTAGGAAATTTAAATAGGACTGATTAAAAAAAAAATCTTTGGAACAATAAAAGGATTTTGAAAATCCATCTATGGACGGAGTTATGCCCGAACATATATAAAAAAATTCCGAATTAAGAACCTTCTCATTTTTAAAGTCGGTTAAATAGACTGGTCATTTTCTCATAGGCTCATTTCGCTAATTTTAGTATAAATGTATAATATCCTTTATAATGCAAGAGAACTGACTGTCTGTAGGACTCTAGTAACAACATTGATACACAATTACAGACAGAGCTACTTTTTAGCTTTTTAAAAATCTTAAATGGTTGACAAAAAGTAAAATGGCAAAGTAATAAATACTATTACAATAAAAAAAAAATCTAATTGAGGAAATTCTGGCCCTAGAATTTGAAATTGTTCGAAACATGGAACGGATGAAATTTTTATAATTCGAATCTTCAAATACGGAATTGTAAAAGTACCCACACGAAATACAAATAATAACTGACAGATCACGCAACGGAAATTTTGCGGGTAAACTAAAATGTCACAGAACAATAGTGTTAACGAACTGACCAAACAAATATCTAATACAATATAGCATGTACTAGTATTATCTTTATTTTGTACACACACATGTAAGATAACGCAGCGATAAACTGATTAGAGAGATTACTTCATAACTGCTATCTGCGTTGATACTATCACACCTATTCTTCAAATTGTTCCCATTTTAAATGAGAATACGAGACATGTTTGGCGCTCAGGCAATCAATTTAAGATGTGTAAGTGCGCTAAGATGATTATGCCTGAAAGGCGGGACATAGCTGAACTACCTACTTAATAAGAGCACCTGATTTTATACCTACCTATAAACCACAAAAAAAATGATTTGATTTAAAGAAGAAAGAAAGAAAGAAGAATTTGATTTGATTAATTGATTGATTTGATGTTCTTTTTTTAACATTTGTAGGTATATAGTATTGGATAACATAATTATCAGCTAAGATACAAACAGCAGAAGAATGCTACGAGTATTATAAATCTGACAGTTTGTGAGGATCGATGGATGACTGTTCGTTGCTGTTTGACGCAAATACTACTGAATGAATTCAGATGAAACCGTCCCACTGCTGGGCACGAATCTCCCCAGTAGAACCTACTTATTAGATCCTTGGGGTATGCGCGCCATAATCGCTACGCTTGGCGAGCGGCTTGGCGATCGCAGTAAGGCTTTAAAGTACGCAGAGGACGCTGCTGCCCGTCCTCCGGTGTGATATCCCTTAGTCGCCTTGACGACACCCACAGGAAGAGATGGAGTGGCATTATTCTTAAGCCGGTACCACACGGCAAAAAAGAGTTAAGAGTTTTTATTTCCAATTAGGTTTTCTTTTTATTTGGGTTATACTCCAACTAGCAAGTCAAAATAAATGCAATCGAAGATACGATCTTAAATTCTACATATTCTTACAAAGCGTATGAAGTGACAACATTCAGATCCAGTAACCATGAGGCTTATGATAAACACGCAAATCACCGGCAATGAATAATTGAATGCACAATGGAATTATTTCTAACATGTCTGGAATGAAGCAAAATATAATTTGAAGCAGGGGTCATCTCAATCATGTCATGAGTCATCTTTGGATTCAGTTAATGTTGACAGACAGCACTGAGTTGTTCATTGGTTGAATGTTCTCGGAATATCAATCTTAAACTTAATTTAACTGAACAAACCCATTTGCAGACCTTTGCAAATTTATTTGCGGTCTTCATTGTCTTGTTTGAATTTGAAGAATGACCTTAGTTTACCCAGGTTTGGTGTATTTTTGCAAAACAAGACATAACAAACTTTTATGTCATTTTTGGACATAAAAGTTTAGTTTGTATTCAAATTGATGTTACAACGCCAAAATTAACAGCATGGTGTAGGTTTCAAAGCCGGGCGGCATCGTAAATTTTGGACATTAGCAGATTCTAACCTAAACGTAACCAGTCCCGCGTCAGACTAGTCATCGTCAGTCAGTCATCTAGCATTTTGGTAATCATAAAGTTATCCAACTTTATGATTACCAAAATGCTAGATGACTGACGATTGTCCAACTTTATTCAAATCAGAAAAATCGGGCCAAAATTAACAAAATTAAAAGCATGTTGTAGGTTGACGCCAAAATTAACAGCGTTAAATTATCAAATTAACAACATTAAAGGCATCGTAAACTTAGGACAAATCTATTTTTAAAAATAGATTTGCATAGAAATAGATTTGCAATGAAAATTTGGACCCTCATTATTTCCCGACTTTTTAAGTTACCGGTTTATTACACCGCTTTGCCCGAAAAATTCGGACCAAAATTAACAGCATGTTGTAGGTTTCAAATGCATTGTAAATTTTGGACATTAGCAGATTCTAAACTAAACGTAGTAAGTCCCGCGTCGGACTAGTCATCGTCAGTCAGTCGCCTAGCATTTTGGTTATCATAAAATTGGATAATCGATTTGCAATGATAAATTGGACCCTCATTATTCCCCATTTTTGAAGTTACCGATTTCAAAACACCGCTTTGCCCGAAAAAATCGCCCGGCGAACATCTTCCAAAATGTATAGTATATTTACATAGAATAAGATAAAGTCGCTCCTGCTATTTGTGCACTTAGATCTTTTGAATTACGCAACGGATTTGAATGCAGTTTTCAGCAATAGATAGAATGATTTAAGAGAAAGGTTTATATGTATTCAAGTGTACGAAGTCGCGGGTGTCCGCTAGTACTATATAACGTAATGTAGTTAGTGGTTTTGATCCTTTTGAATCACGAACACCAATACTAATAAAATTTGGAACTTAATCTATACTAATATTATAAAGCTGATGAGTTTGTTTGAACGCGATAATCTCAGAAACTACTGGTTCGAATTGAAACATTCCTTTACTGTTGGATAGCCCATTTCTCGAAGAAAGCTATAGGCTATATAACATCACGCTACGACCAATAGGAGCGGAGCAGCAATGAAAAATGTTGATGATAAGGGTTAGCTAATCACCAATACATGAATCTGACTTATGTTTAACTTCTCAGATCTATTAATCTGTACGGGCCCTTTATAGTTTGAACTTTATAGAATTGATGGTAAATTCAAATGATTGATAGTGCCTTTGATTTTGCTATATCTCAAACCACGGATTATTCAGGCCGTCAATCTTAAGTACAATTCGACTGATGTCATAAAATGACTTTCAAATACCTGAGTCAGAGGGTTTGCGAAATACAACGTGGGTGCAAATGCAACAGTCACTTGAGTTACTTACGATGTGACTTTATTTGCATATACCTACCTACATAATTATAAATTACTAACTGCCTGTCCTGACTTCGCACGGGAGTCATTTCGTAGCTTTTTTATACTACTACTTCAGTTACATTATTGTAATTTTCGTAGGGATCTCTATTTTTTTTGACAATAAATTATAGCCTATGTTACTAACCGTTATTGTAGCTTTCTAATAGTTAAAGAATTTTTGAAATCGAAGTAATTTTTATAGGCATTTCTTGCCAATTACTTTATAAATACAATGATTGCATTTTTGAAATATAGAAAAATTTGAAGTCCAGACCCAGGAAACGAACCCGAGACTTCCGTAGGCAAACCGGGGCCAGAAGCGAACCACCTATCTGAACTATGTTACTAGACCTCAAATTTTTCTATCTCGCGAGTTGGGCCCTCGCATGCGCCATCTAGTCGGTAGTTAAAGAACTATCACGGCTTTTGTTATTGCTTCGTTACAGAGAGCATTTTAACAAATTATGATGTCGCAGGCCGAATATTGAAGTAATTTTTATAGGCATTTCTTGCCAATTACTTTACAAATACAATACAATAATGCAATTATTATATTTTTGAAATCGATCCAGTAGTTTGTAAGTTTATTTGTTTTATACAAAAATACAAATCTATTTTTTTAATTAGGGGTCGAAATTACGCCCATGTATTCAACATGGTATAAACAATAGAATCCCTTTATCCTATGAAAGAAGTACAAATCGAACTAAGGAACTTGCTTTTGTTTTAAAATTAAAAATATGATTGCTCCATTAATTATGAAGCTATGACGTTTTTCAAATTGGAACAGTTAAATGCTTTGCTTTATGTAGACGCTACATTACAACGTACATATATTTACGAGCAAAAACCAATCAAATTTACTAAAGACAAACGTTAATAATATACGTTACAATTTAAAATTGGAACCAATAAATTTAAAATGTCGTTATCCTATCAATATTTAAATTAAGAAGGCAACAGAACCAAAATAATACAAAAATTATATACAAGTTTTTGCCAGTTGATTTGGTGAAACAGGCTTTTGAGAATTTATATCCAAACTTAAATATTTGAAATATCTGGGTTTATACTCGTAATGTTTAAATTGTTTTTTTTTTTTGGGCTCCAATATATTTTTTTATTTTATTTGTGTAAAGTTGCCAACATTAAAAGTGTGTTAAAAACAGAAAATTTGGATTTCTTTTATTTATTTTATAGGGCAAACCAAAGACGTCCGTCTATGTAAATGTTTCAAGTGCTTACTTCTAAAGTACTTACACTTCTCGGTTCATTCAACCTATAGTTTTAATTAATCCTTAATCACACCATTATTAGTTAATCTACAATTCTAAGGACAGTCTTATTTAAATGATCGCATTAGACTAATGAAACACGTACATTTAATTAGTATGGAGTTGCCATCAGCCAGCAAACCTATGGTATTTTTACTAACATACAACCTGCTTTTATTGATTTTGTTATTGCAGCTGTATTTGCCAATTCATATAACATAAAAATATATATGCCTTAATAGGACGTCTTCATAACGGTCGGATGGCAACCCCGCATTAGTACCATACAGACAACGTGAAGAATGTTAAAACAACGACTGGCATCAAAACAATCCAGTTGTTTTTAAAAAACAAACTCCACACACACAGATGCGTTTAGTACACGTATGAATACACACGCACACAAACGCATTCTCTATAACCCATCACCACGAACCTGACTGTTGAATAAAGAATCCCCAACATGTTGTACCTTTGAATTTCGTAAGATTCTCCTCGTAAACCTGGTCGTGGGTCTCGGAGTGAAGCTCACTCCTGTGCCGTTTCGGTTGATGAGGGCCGTCGTAGTATGGGCCGCTGCCGTTGACGCCATCTTGCATCACCTCTTGCGGGTCAAACCCGAGCCGCTCCTTGTAGTACGCTTGTGTAGACATCTTCACACACACACACTTATCATAGTTCGAATTTTGAACTGCACTTTTTTAACGTTCGCACACTTATTTTTTTAGTCAGCCTGTTATGTTTTTATTTGAATTCGGAATATTTGTGAGTACTTTTCTTTTTTTTTAATTAGGGGTCCGAGCACTGCCGCTTCGCGAGTTATTATGAAGGGATCCGCCAAAATCCATCCACAATAAGCCCGTTTAAGGTAACAGAGGTCGTATTTAAACGATTCACCACTATTTTATCGCGATCGATGTCATCCAGTCCGCTTGTTCTACAAAAGGAAAGTTGCAGAAACCCCTTGACACACACTTATTGATCTTGACACGATTTTTTTTTCTGTTATTACTCACTTAAATGTCTGCCTTATCGAGTATAAAAAAAGCTTGTTAATGTTAATATGGCAACACTATATTAAACGTTAGTTTGTTTTAAATTTGGAATGCTTGGTTACTTTTAATTTTAAAATGTCGTTCGAATACACTGCTGTAGGTATAATATGATTCACTTGTTGGATTTTTCAAATAAAGCTTCTTACACATTTGTGTAAATAAAACTGGAAACGGCCTGTGGAAACAAAGGGAACGAAGATTTACATTTTGTTTCACGAGGTCTGTGTTGCCACATACAAATAATGACTCACACGTTCTTTTGGAGGTATTTTAATAATACTATCTGTGAGAACGAGGATTTAGGTAATTTAAATAGCCTTGAATAAAGAGTAATAATGTCTGCGCGACGAAAATAACTATTAAAATCTTTGGTGAACGACCTCATTTGTAGATTCAAGTTTGTCTATGCTTTGTATTTTCACGCTTATGTCTGGCTGGACTCTTAATAAGTGAGACCCAAAAAAACATTCTTATTTATTATTCCATTTTCAATTTCAGTGCTGCTACTGGCTGGACGCATTTTAGATTTTAAAAAACTTTTCCTAAGTAATTCTATTTTCAAATTGTAACCGCTTTCGTTAAGAATGAATTTTGTAAAAATGGCGGCAAACTGAGATGTCTCTATTTTTACAACTATGCGTGTAAAATATACTTGAAATACGTGCTAACTAGATAAGAACAAGACTTTGTGATTCAAAGAAGAATGCTAGAAAGAAAACAAACTTGAAACTGGCGTGCAGAATATGCGAGCCATAATCCCTACCGAATAATATCGGAGAGAAGAGGAAAAAAAAAGAATTAATTTGAATTATTTAACACAAAACTTGAGTTTTATGTAATAGTTACATAAATACCGGTAAGAAATGAATATTTATATAGAATGACTTGTATAACTAGTAAAAATGTATTTTGTCAAGGTTTATGCGTGTTCGCGTATCACAGTGTCACGGTCTTAAATGACGACTCATCTGAGTACTCAATACTATTTCCTTAATAACTACTAAAACATAAAATGAGTTTCAAAAATGGCGGCAAACCAACACGTCGCTATTTTTACAGCTCCGCGTTTAACGTGTTAAATCACAGAACAAATATACTCTACGAGTGCAAGAAATACTTGAAATACGTGATAACTGGATAAGAACGAGACTTTGTGATTCAAAGAAGAAAACTTGAAAGAATATAAACTTGATACTGGCTAATGCACAGAATGTGCGAGCAATAAACCCTACCGAGTAATATCGGCGAGTAGAGAAAAAAAACAAGAAAAAAAACCCTAAAATATCAATCTCAAATGCCTTTTTCTTTAGGGTCCTATAGGTATGTCAGATCAGCCTGAACGTACGCAGTTATGATATAGTTTAATCAGCTTCTAAAAGGGTCTTTCTCTGGCTGACCCGTATGTGTGTTCTCAAAAGATATTAATATATAAGATATTATTATTTTTCTAAATACATACATATCTGTACAAAGTGTAAAATAAAGTGCGTTTAGATCTTTTGATTCGGATTTGAATGCAGTTTTCAGCAATAGATAGAGTGATTCTAGAGGAAGGTTTATATGTATAATACTTCATCCCGCAGGAACGAAGTCGCGGGTGTCCGCTAGTTATAGATAAATTAAACCCAGAGACAGAATAAACCATCGTGCTCATCACAAAAAGTTTTATCCTGGTTGGGGATCGAACCCACGACCTCTGGCTTAGCAGTCAGGGTCAGTAATCACTAGACTTTTTTTAAAGTCGTCTCGTTTTCTTGTTATTATTATTACAATTTATTTATTTATACGAACTGCGCAGTGTAAAATGATTAGAACGATGACAAATTGTGATGTTCTCGAACGAAGGCCGTTTACTAATCATGTAGGTTGTACCTATTATCTGATAAAAGCCTTCACTTAATATAAGATTTCTCACTTTAGGTATATTTTACTAGCTGACCCGCGCAAATTCTTCTGCGTAAATTTTGCCAGTTTTTGAAACATTTTTCATTGCTGCTCTGCTCCTATTGGTCGTAGCGTGATGTTGCATAGCCTATAGCCTTTCTCGATAAATGGGCTATTCAACAGTGAAAGAATTTTTCAATTCGGATCGGTAGTTCCTGAGATCATCGTGTTCAAACAAACAAACCAACTGTACAGCTTTCTAATATAAAGTATAGATTTCTATCCCAAAAAAAGAGATATGAAAATTATCACTGAGGTAGATGCATTGGCGTATAGACCTGGACCACGCCATCCCTTTAAATGAAAAGTAAATATTGACTGCAAAGCGTGAAAGAGACAAAAAAAATCGTGCAGCCCTGTCTCATTGACAGGTATTGTCTACAAAGTAGCGTGTTGTCTCTTTCTAGAGAGTGGTCAATTTTGTGATGGTCTTTACTGACAGATAGAGTGTTATGTTTTTTCATATTACATCTATGCTAATATTATAAAACTGAATAATTTGGTTGTTTGTTTAAACGCGATAATCTCAAGAACTACTGGTCCGAATTGAAAAATTATTTTAGTGTTCGAAAGCCCATTTATCGAGGAAGGCTATGTAACATCACGCTACGACCAATAGGAGCGGAGCAACAATGAAAAATGTTGCAAAAACGGGGAATATTTAACGCAGACGAAGTTGGGCGGGTCTGCAAGTCGATATTAAAGCAAGGTACTACATATTATAGTAAATTATGTAGGCATTTCTTGCCAATTACTTTATTAATACAATAGTTGCATTTTTGAAAGATAGAAAAATTTGAAGTCCAGACCCAGGAATCGAACCCGAGACTTCCGTATGCCAAACCGGGGGCGGAATCCAACCACCTATCTGGTTCTGGTTCGATTCTTCGGTCTATTATATTTTATTAAGAAGCGGAGGTAGCTTAATGGCTAAAGCATCGTGAGATCGTGGGTTCCAATCCTGCCCACTACCGACGTGAACCCACTCCTAACACAGGCCATAGAGCTTAGCTGAAGGGGTGAACAGGATTGCTAGTAATGTGGGGCTACAATCCTACATTGCTAGTTATCTTTTTTAATAAAAAAATATGTGTGGCACTCGGTGACTGCCGCGGTAAAGCTATTGCATAGCATTTTTTATTAACTTATGCAATATATTTTTTTTTCCATTGCATTTCGGAGGCTCGTCTCGATCCGTGCGAGCTTCATACAGCCGTACCATATAACGAGCTACATGGTAGGCGGAGTGGAGGGTGTTAGGTTTTATTTTCGTTACGGAATTTCTTGATTCGGTCGCCGCGCTCAAAGCCCGAGCCCGCGATAAAAACTATGTAATAGCTTAAAAATAAGGTACTACATAGTCTCAAGCGAAACACCGTGGCCATTTCAAACCAATTTTTTTTTAATCTCGCCCCATTAAGCTTGTAGTATAGTCGTGCCGTGTGGTGCCGGCTTAAGAATAGTACCACCCCATCTCTACCCGTGGGTGTCGTCAAGGCGACTAAGGGATTTCACCCCGGAGGACGGGCAGCAGCGTCCTCTGCGTATTTAAAGCCTTACTGCGATCGCCAACCCGCTCGCCAAGCGTGGCGATTATGGCAATTACCCCCAGGATCTACATACTAGTAGGTTCTACTGGGGAGACCCGTGCCCAGCAGTGGGCCATCATATGGGTTGATATATATATATATAGTCGTGTTTGGAATAAAAAGTATACATTACGGTGAAATATTACTTTTTAAATATGTATGCGATGTTGAGTCCCGTATCGTACGCGTTTAGAATGTTTCTAAACTACTATGTTTTCTTAGATGTTATTATGAAGCTCAAATTCTTAATCTATACTAATATTATGAAAACGAAAGTTTCATTATATGGATGGATGTTTTTTTTTTTAATTTTTATTCAATCACGCCACAACGGCTGATCGGATATAGGTGAAATTTGTCACAGAGTTAGATTATAGTCTAGAATAATCGCACATAAGCTTTTTATCCCGGAAAAATGTTTCCGTGGGATAAAATTGTTTTTCAACATTTTCAGGCGAATGAATTCGCGGACAATTGCTAGTACTATTATAATATAAATGCGAAAGTTTCAACGAATGAATGTTTGTTACTCAATCAAGCTAAAACAGCTAAACGGATCTAAATGAAATTTGGCACAGAGATAGCTAATCGAACTGATGGAAATGGATCGAACTCATGACCTTAGCTTAGCAGTCAAGATCTCTAACCACTAGACCAACAGCCCAGTCAATTACTTTAATAATATTCGTGTCTAAGTACATTACTTAAAAAATAACTAATCTCAAAGATTAGTTATTTTTAAGTACTATGTACTATGTATAGGTACTTCGCAAATATTTCTTTTAAACTTCAATATTCTCATACAACTAGTTGGCAAACAGGTTTAGCAACAATACGAGAGTGCCCCAAATCGCTCGAGCGACATCCCGACTGCAGACAAAACTCCAAGGTCAGAACCTTCGGAGCTGCCCAATGCGGCCGTGGGAAAAAGTAAACAATTATTAGGCTGGGGTCTCATTGACAGCGGGCAAGATGTGTGCCGTCGCTGTGTGAGAAGGGATGAAGTTTGGATCAGAAAGAAGGCTGCCAGAAAAAATCAGGAGAGTCAGCTTGTCTCTTCTAGTAGTCTATATATCTATCCCACTAATATTATCATTCGCCGCATGTATGTCTAAACGTTTTTTTTTTATCTTTCTACAACTCGCACAACGCTATCTGATCCCAAACTAAGCAAAGCTTGTACTATGGAAATCAGACAACTGATAAACATACTTATATATTTCTAAATACATACATATTATATATAAATAACACCTAGACATAGAATAAACCATCGTGCTCATGACACGAAGTCTTATCCTGGGTGTGGATCGAATCTACGACCTCAGGCTTAGCAGTCAGGGTCACAAACAATCGAACCCACGACCTCTTGCGTAGCAGTCGGATACATTCCCACTGCGCCACAGTTATTGTTGTCAGCATTAGATTTGTAGCTTTATTTGTATCATACTCTACAAGTCAGAAACTTAAACGAAAAGCTAAATAAAATAGTACCGTTCTATTTAACAGTTCATATATTAGTTAAAACTCGTTATCGCGATAAAAAGTACTCTACCTACGTCATTCTCCAGGCTTCAAGCAGCTTCTAAATTTAAGAAACTGACTGTCACTTCAGATTTTCAGATAAAATCAAAATGTTATCTATCATTCGTAATCGTAGATTAATTATTTACCAATATCAGTATTTTTCTTTCGGCAAACTTCAATGTATAATCACTTCTAATTCAAAGATATAATATCTTCTAACATCAGCAATTATTTCAGGACCGTACAAAACAATAACAATGGACATCAAATAACATACAATTTGAATGTGTTCACATCGCTAATAAATTGAAACAAATGCAATATTTTGTGATAATTAAATGATTTATTGTATCCCACGAGGTGTGCTATTAAAATGTAATAAATTTTAGATCAAACAAAAAGGTTTGACCATATATATTAATCTATACTAACATTAAAAAGAGGAAAAAAATATATTTTTGTATGTAACGAATAAACTTAAAAACTAATGGACCGATTTCAAAAATTCTTTCACCTTTAGGAAGCTACACTTCCCCGGGTGGCATAGGCTACTCTTTATCCCTGTATTCCCACGGGAACTACGCGGGTGAAACCGCGAGGCATCCGATATTTTTATATAATTTTCCAGGTAACTTCAAATTAATAATTTATTTTAACCAACAACCAAATTATTTTAACAATAATGGCCGCTCAGTTGGCCGGCATTTTCACAATTAGGTAGAAGATTATTTAAATACATCACGTCTTTAAAGTTTCCAATTAACGTGTTTATGAATTTATAGTCAACTAGCTGTACCCCGCGGTGTTACCCGCGGTTTAGCCTATGTGTGTATATTTTATTAAATTCGCTCCAGCCGTTAAGACGTGAAGAAGTAACAAACATACACACTCAAAAACTTTCGCCTTTATAATATTAGTGTGATGATACAATAAAAGTAAATGATTTGACGACTCACAGTTATGACGGCTTGTATATTTCATAAACAAATGAAGATACGGTGCGTATACTTTTGATGTTTCATAAAAAGACACTGATTTGACATCATTTGACTCGAAATTGCCTAATGCCATTATTTGACTCGAAAGTCATAGTCTATTGACAAAAAAAATGCGTCTCCGGTCAATGTAACCCGCCATCAGTGAAACCGAGCTTAAACCATAAGGTCGCAGACAATGACATGATAGGGTCCGAATATACCTCATTGTTCGTTTTTCAAATCCCAAATAATCGCAATGATTTCGCGGTAGTGTGAAGGTTGAACACCTTGTTAAACAACAAAAAAAGAAAATTGCTCAGTAAGGGTCGTCAAACGCAATGTCGAATGTGTTAGTTCGATTACTATTTCCATTCTTACCAAACAAGTATAAAAACACTAGCTTCTCTCCGCGGATTTGTCCGCGTCATATGTGCTATTCTGATTTATTAATTATGTAACTTCCATGAGAATCCGTTCATTAGTGTTAGCAAAAGTAACAAACATTCACATTTAAAAACGTTCGGATTTCTAATATTAGTAGAATGTGATCCTTAATCAATAAACTAAAACATTAACCAAGTTCAGCTTTAGATAAATTGTGAAGTCTGTCATTTTTAAGTATATCATTTTTAAGAATTCCAACCAAAAAACTTTTTTTTTAAAGACGACTCACCCAGTGGGGTACAAGCCCTGTATCGTGGGTGACTTTAACATTTAAGTCACAGACACAAAGTAAACCCAAACTCGGAACAACAATTTGTGGATCACGCAAAATGCTGTCCCGTGTGGAAATCGAACCCACGACTTCCTGCGTAGCAGTTGGACAAACTCCCACCGCGCCACGAGGCAATTAGTCATTACTAAAATATCTACTTATAAGTGTAATAAAACCTATCAATTTAAATGCTTCATAGCCATGATTCTTCGAGAATGTCAACCAACAAAAAAACATAATATGGCCACTCCATAATTATTAAAAAATATAATTTAAAAAACACACACGCCCTACTTCAATAACAAAAACTATTGTTCATCCAAAATAATTCCCACTAGACTTAAAATTACATAAAAACGGTCATAATTCATAAAAAATTGTATATTTTGTAACTTCAAGTGTAATTATTGTCACGTTATGAATGTGTTTACAACATTACGACATGAATGTATAGAAAATAAATGTGAGTTTGATAAACTAATGTCTATTTAAAACGTTGCCATTGACCTACTAATGAAAGTCTTCGTAGGTTCAAGTAGTCTATAATATTGGCATTAGAAATAACATAAGTAAATCCTGGAGAAGACGAGATATATTATTATGTTGTAGAATTTTATAAGCTACGGGTCTTAATCGTAAATATTTTATTTTAAGGCTAAATACCTTTGTTTTATTGCCCGACGTTTCGACCATATTGCAACGGCCGTGGTCACGGGTAGACTCTACCCGAGACCACGGCCGTTGCAACCTGACCCGTAGCTTATAAAATTCTATAACGTGTACAAATCGCGAAAGTTTACGAACATATATAATTATGTTGCTTATAGAGCACTAAGACAAGATATATTATGTATAACATTTCTGAAGGAATAACATGACTTGTAATTTTTTTTTTTGATTTTTAAAAACGACTCCCGCAGTAGGATACAGCCTTGCGTCGCGGGGACTTTACAAACATACGAGTCACGGACACAAAGTACATCCAGACTCGGAACAACAATTAGTGGATCACACAAAGTGGTGTCCCGTGTGTGAATCGAATCCACGACCTCTTGCGTAGCAGTCGGATACACTCCCACCGCGCCACAGAGGCAGTTGCCTCAAATTATGAGTCGGTTTATTTTTTTATTTAAAAAGGTATATCAATTATTGTGTATATTACCCACAAGGCAGATAAAATATTCCATTTTCGGAGGCAGGAATTCCTACAATGGGTATGAGTTACACGATTTTGTCATGTTTCTTTATTTCTCATACATAATTAACAAAATTCGACATTGGTCATTAAGCTCGGTTATTACGTAATGCAATGTAGGTTAAGGTAACACTTATAGTTAATTAATTAATGTCCACGTGCTATACAATTAATACTATCTACTTAAACGTACCACAGAAATAACTTGAATGAGACTCACATATTTTAAGCCCTAAAAAACTAAAAATAGCTTAATTAAAGTTGCAGATTTTTACCAAATTTTTGACATCATTTACCGAAATAAAATATGTATAGGATTTTTGTATTGGAATTAGGTACTATTAAATTGTTATGTATTTATGGAACTTACTTGTTTCAAATTCAACATAACGAAATACAAAAAATAAAAACACACAACAATAAAATGTCACTGAAAACCAGCGCTGACTCCAGTAGCAATGTTGGAGAGGCAGCACAATGCTGACTGAGATCCAATTTTATACACACATGTCATTTTTTTGTAAGTATTGTAAATAAGATTTCAAAAAAAAAAAAAAACAAAGTTACACGGGGGACCATTTCTTTATTTTTATTTCTTTCCACTTTTTGATCTGTCCGCAATAAGGCGAACAAATCAAAAAAAGAAATAACTTATATCGGTGCAGCCATTTTCGTATTTTTACGGACAAACGAAGACCAATAAAATTTATACCTACTTATATCATTAACAGCATTCAATTGTTAAATAATCGTTTCTACATGCAAATATATGCAAAGAACAACAGAGTAAAACAAGAAGAAAATATATAATATGACGTAAATCAAGCCACATCTGTCGAAATTCGATAACAGCCCATACAAAAGAACTGAAGTATAGCCAATGGTATTATCCACAGTATACATTTGAATAGAACTGCAAACACTGATATCATAACACTGTATACTGCACAAGTGGTTTACAAAGTCTTTTAAAACCAACAATGTGCAAAATTGACTGGAAAATTGTTAAACTGTGCCACGGTCGGGAAATGTTTAATTAGTTTTGTAAGTCTTTAATTGTTTTTTTGTAATAATTAAAGTGAAATCCTACTTTTATAGGAAACTGATTGAATCAGGTGTCACAAGAGAATCTATTTATCTCTTAAAATCTGATGATTACGTAGGTAATCAAAGAAGATGCGTGTCATTCTATTAGTTATTATTGATTCAAAACATGTTAAGAATTTAAAATGAAATTTGATGAAACATACATAAAATATCGTTGAATAAAAACATGAATTTGTAAATCGTGAAAAATAGTTATTGAAGAATCGTCGACAGAAAATCGAAGACATCCACTAATGGGCAGTGGACCAGCAAGCTGAATGTACGTTAATTCTTAAATTTCGAAGGCTACTTTGTCGGTTTTTATTTAAATACCGTTTAAGTTCTTTGGAGACTACACTGAAGGTACTGCCTCTGTGGCGCGGTGGGAGTGTATCCGACTGCTACGCAAGAGGTCGTGGGTTCGATCCCCACCCAGGATAAAACTTTGTGTGATGAGCACGATGGTTTATTCTGTGTCTGGGTGTTATTTATCTATAATATTTATGTGTTTAGAAATATATAAGTATGTTTATCAGTTGTCTGGTTTCCATAGTACAAGTTCTGCTTAGTTTGGGATCAGATGACGTTGTGTGAGTTGTCCCAAGATTTTATTATTATTATTACTATTCTGCTATATAAAAAAGCATTAAAGCCACAAAGCTATAACTATATCGATCGATACTTCCTACGTTTCTTCGGATTGCTTTTCCCCAAAAGCCCAATTTCACAGTAGACCATTTCAATTTGAAGAGTATACATTAAAAATTGGAAAAATTAAAAGAATTTGAAAATTTACATACTTCGACAAGTACAAACAATAATAAAAAAACATGTTTTTTGTTATAGTCTTTGTAATCTTCTGCTGTAAAATTGCGGTCTTGTGGATAAAAGAATGATATGGTGAGCAATAGTTGCTGTGCTATGAACTATACGCTTTTATAATATAGCGTAGTCTTAAATGCGCTTTAAATTTGATTAATTACTTTTAATAATGTCAAATGTCATTCAAAAGTCAAAAATATAACACAAAACGATAAATCACTTTTGCCGTCCCCTCACAGCTACAAGGATGGCAGTGGGCGTAGAGTGTCGGCAACTAATTTCGCTAGCACTTATCACTTTACTGAATCGAACACAATTTTCCAATTGTTTGAATAGCCATTGTGGTTTGACCGTCAGTTGGTCGGCTAACCTAATTAATTTAGTGCGGGAATTAGCTCGAGAGGTTTTGTAATGTTTGTATTTGGGTCTTCATTGTTTGGTAACATAACATGATGGATAGGTCTTCCTATACCGTCTTACTGACAAATTTGGCCACGGCGCCAGATGAGATTTAGATAACTTGTTATTTCTTCACTCACATGGTCTAAAAGCAGGTCCGAAATTACGTCTTTAGTGGTCTCCCAAGCACTAACTTTTTCAAAACTAAATCTATTAACTTAGGTTACAAATTGTAACTTATTGATGAACTTAGAATCGAAATGGTTATACATTTAATGCCTAGTTCGCAAAGCCAAAGAAAAAAGAAACTGGCAATAAAAACTCGTAGCCACTTTTATAAATAGCCAGGATCACTCATCAATTTCAGTTTGGTATTCTGACAATGTATTTTCTAAACCTTTCATCCAGAATTCAATTATTTGACGAACATTCAAAAAAACAAATTCTTAGTAAACGGTAAGTACTAAAACGGATAACACCGAGGTTAGAGAATGGGAGGAAAGGCACTAGACTGAGTCCAACTTAAACTAAAATACAACGCTATTTGACTGAAGGTCATCTTATAAGAAACATCTAATGTTTACCACGAGGCCGACATCTTATTTTGAGGATAATGATCTAAACTCATGAACTGGAACACTTGTCTATAATGTTCTTTTCATATTGTAATCGGATGAATACTCAATCGCAACTTAACTACAATGGTAATTGTCTCTTTACGGTGAATAACAGCGAGGAAAATTATTTTGAGAATGAGTTTAAGACTTTTCTTTCGTTTTCACGGCTTTCACCCTCTTAAGAGGAAAAAGATCGTCCGATTCTTTCTCTATTAGCTTTAGTGCCGTATGGCATTCAAGTTCCAGAGATACTAATAAATAGAGACTAACATTACCAGGTAAAAACTACTTAGAAATAAGCAAACAAAGTTGAGGGGGTCCATAATATAGGAGTAAACATAAACAGATTAACACGCTCAGTAGTGGAAATTGGCAAATTTATAGGCTGTTCTGAAATCGGAACTTCCCAAAATAACATTAGAATGAATAAACTTCTCAGTCATATGTCTCGATTGCAACTGATAGCTATAGATACCAATAAGTACAGCTAAACCGATTGAGGAAGATAAACTGGTAAAACCGAATTCCATAGTGACCATTCGTAATGCCCTAACTATGTAGTCCACAAGTACACTGACTCACTCATTGGATGAATGAAGACCTCTTCATTCTCTCTGAAATCCTGGTATCGCTACAGCATGGCCGGGCAATTTTTTGAAACAAAAGTTGTTATAAACTTGAACTTTTAAGTGTGTCTGCTTATAAAATCGATTTGCAATTTGAAAGCTGATTTCCTCACAGTAGTATTAGAAAATATACTTTTGTGTTATTCATGTCAGAGGGTTATAATATTCCTTAAACGTCTTCTAGACGGCTGCAAACAAGGCTTCCCGCCAAGTTGACCATGCTGGTTTCCAACAGTGTAGATGGCTGTTGCAAACCATGTATCAAGTAATTTGGTTTACAACAGCTGTCCACACTGTTGGAAACCAGCAAGGTCACCTTGGCGGGAAGCCTTGCTTCCAACCGTCTAGAAGACGCTTTAATAACATGAGGCCGGTTCCTTAGTGTGGTTTGGGTTTTTTAAGATGATGTAAACCTTGTTGATGACGTAGTCGCAAAGTCCGAAGTGACCATAAGTATTGCGGAAGTAGAAAGCTAATGAGATTACTAAATTAAGTGGGTACACAGTGGGTAAACATTCAGCGTTAAAGTTAAGATGTGATTTTGGAATGTCATGTTTTTTCCAATTAGTCATGTCACCAGACATTTTGCTTTGAATATATTGAATGACACCATTTTATCGGTTGAATGCCAATAAAAAGTAGTAGCTTTAGACGATCCCAATTTTACAAAAAGGTGCTATTTCTCTGAAAGATTTCCAAATAAAGTTTTTTTGTAAACCACAACTTACAAGGGTCACGGCACACGACACGGGCACAGAACAGCAAAAAATCTGACTTAATCGTGATTCGTAACTTCATTCACCAGAAACTACCATATACAACGTTAATTGTTTACCATTGAAGCCGAATTATCAAGATATCCTCGATTTGTTCATTAAAACTATAAAAATGGATATTATGACGTTATCTCAGATAGCTTACGCAATCGTTTTAATAACTGTTTTAATTATTTCCAACAGAAATGGTAAGACCTTGTTGACCACCGGAGTGACTGACGCCATTGCAGCGTGCCAGATAAACAAATCAAATATGGAAATAAATTGTGGTACCTGACTACCATTCTCTGTTAGATTATCATGACAGATTGCGTCGGTTGGTAACAGGTCTTGAAAAAACCCTGTCGTAAGAAACCTTTAATTTATTTAATCTGTAATATTAATATTATAAAGCTGAAGAGTTTGTTTGTTTGGTTGAACGCGATAATCTCAGGAATTCCTGGCTCAAATTGGAAAATTATTTTAGTGTTTGATAGCCCATTAATCGAGGAAGGCTATAGGTTACATAACATCACGCTACGACCAATAGGAGCTGAGCATCAATGAAAAAAGTTGCAAAAGCAGAGGAAAATGACGCAGACGAAGTTGCGCGGGTCAGCCGGTGTACTCAAATACAGTAGGATACCAAAAACTCAAATAGGATTTTTAGTACCCAGAAATTGAAACCACAATAACGTCAAACATAATACATTCAGTGATGCGTGTATTTTCGAAGACTACAAGTTACATAGCACAGGTTCTGCCTAGTTTGGGGTTGTGTGAGTTGTCCCAAGGTATTATTATTTTTATTATTATCCTAAAGGAGACAACCAATGAAACTGGCAATGTGACAGGTATCACACCTGTTAAATAATGCAGAATACTTTTCGGTTACTTTGGGAGCGCGTATCTAGCAAAAGCTAAAATGGATTAATACTAAAACACTATAGTAAATAATCTGAGTTTAGTTTACCGACGGAAACCATATCATTGTTAACATATAGACAAGCATTGACAATGTCAACGTAGAAAACAAAAATCTATTTAATGTGTATCTATGAAAACGCCTAAAGCAAAAAAGAACTGTTGACATGCTCTAAAAGGTTTTTTCAACCAAGAATTGAACAGATTGCCCAAAAATTCCAGTGACCCAGTACATTGAGTGTACTCCATAAGTTTGCCCAGCTTTTGTCCAAATATTGGCATTGCCATACGCTTAGCAAACACATCATGTACTTGTGTAACCGATCATAGGAAAATAATGGCCAAATGTTTAAGGTCAATATGAATGGGCTCCATTCATTGATGTCATTTAACTGGTATGATATCGTGAGTTTTTTAAGTTAACAGTTTAAGTTCTAGTAAGTACCATAATTATATTTTGGTGTCGTCATCAAAAAGAAAACAAAAGTGAAGTACTGACATGCTCCTATATTAAAAACTGTATAAACAGTTTTTGATGAACTGATGTACTTCACTTCGTTCTTCGTTTCTATGTTTGACATATTTCACTCTTACTTCGCTATGTCTGACATATTTCCGATTTTATAGCACGCAGGTTAAGCACGCTGAAATGGCAATGGGCTGGCCACATTTGGCGAAGGACCGATGGTCGATGGAGCAAACGAGTCCTAGAGTGGAGACCGCGACTTGGTAAACGTAAGGTAGGACAACCCCCAGCTAGATGGACTAACAACTATAAAGAATGTCTCTGGAATGAATTGGATGCGGAAGACGGGAGGACCGGATGCTTTGGCGTAAGTTAGGAGAGGCCTCATCAATGGACCGATACAGGCTGATTGAATTGAATTGAAATTGAAATTATTTCGATCGTAACAGGACGGAATAGCAGATTTGCAACAGGACGGAAAATATAGTTTTAATACTTGCTTCCTTATATACTTTTGTAGGTCTATGTATTTGTACATATAAAAGGAAAATCAGCAAGCTCATGTATCATTTTTTTACCAACTACTGCCATATCAACAGAAAGGCTAAAATGACCATAATGGTAAGTGCGGGATAGATTGTCACCACGACCTAGAAAACTAATGAAAGTAACTAACTAACGAATTGCTTATTTATATATTAATACGTGAAGCAAAAGGGTTGTACCCCTCTGTGGCGTGGTGGGAGGAGAGAAGAGGTCGAGGGTTCAATTCCCACACGACACAAAGTCCCCCGCGACACAGGGCTTGTACCGGAGTTGTCTTTAAAAAAAAAAGTAAATACTTAGACAACCCATTCGGGTGGGATAGGGAATAATTTACACCTTGTATAGAAAAGGAGTGCGTAAATATTTAAAAGAAATATATATAAATTAATTATGGTCGAATTTCGACCACGGACGACCACTGTGTCTTAATTCAAGCAATAACCTAAATATAGATCATGCTGCACAAAGACTGCATTTCACCATCAATGACGTATAATCTATTAAATATCTAATCTACGTGATAACTGATGTAATCTATACCTTGACGCACTAACACGATTACCGTATGTGTACCTACATAAATAAATAAGTACGATATACCTACTATATTTGTTTAGTCGTCTGACCCCGCTTTTAGCGACGGCTTCCTAATTAGTGTGATAATTCGTTCAAGTTGCATGCTTAAAATAGCTTCAAAAATGTCTATGGCTTTATCATCCAACTCTCATATTTTAACCTTCTAAGTTATTTTTTGAAAACCCTTAGCCTCTAAAGGTAATACATCTGTTGCCCCAGCATCTACTGTACCCATGTAGTTATTATCGAATGCAATAACAACAATTTCAGTCAGTGTACCTATTACTTTCTTTAAAATTCTAAAATTATTGCTTTCCCTTAGGGCTTTTAGAGCTGGCCCGTGCTGCTGGTTTCAAAGATACTAAAGATATGGCTAAGGCCTGATCTACCATATAATTAGGCTTAAGCCTTAAACGCAAGCGCCTGAGAAAGGCGAATGATTAAATGACTCCTTCGTATCGGCTCATGAAGTCAGCTAAAGACCGCTTAGTCTAAGTACCGTAAGGTCTTGAGCAATTATAACCCTTTTTTGAGGCGGGAACAATGTCTAGACATAGGTACTCCTACCGTGAAATGTGGTAGGGCTAGTGTGGAGTTTGTAGATACTAAAAAGTCAACTCTAGCCGCCATCATGAACAGGCCGTTCGATTTTTTGAAAGCCAGAACGCTCCCTGGCCAGTGCTGCTGTAGCTGCTTATGACGTATAAAAATAATAAGGTACATGATTAATCATTCTAAGACCAATGTCCTTTAAATAACCAAACCAGTTTCCAAGGATCATGCACCTAAGGACACCGCCAAAGATATTGGATTACCTGCTAAAAGCTAATCAATTTTCAACCTAATTGCAAGGAAGTAAGATTCAGAACGAAATGAGGGACTCTTCAAGTTTAGTTCTTGTAAGTTAATATGCGAATGCCTTTGATAATGAGGAAAATAATGACATTGATCATTCGGAAGCGTTTGATACTTTAATGTTGAGCCCTTTGAGCAAATCGTAAGCTAATGTAAAAATAAAACTACAAATATAAGCTTATTTTTTCAAGAAAGAGGATTCGACGTTTGTAACCGAGGATTAAATGTATTAGTAAGAATAATAAGTCTGTCAGGTTTATCACGAATAAAGACAAATTTGATCCCATACAAAAAAATGTTAATGCATTTTAAAACATAATAACATCATCTACATAAAAATCCAATTTTAAATACCAAAATCTGAATCTCATTCTTCAAAATACGAACAAAGATACAAAGCCACAAATCTCGTGTGAACTAATTAAATTTTACAAGACGAATCGCCTATTGTGCGTGTCAGCTCAACGTTTGCGCTTGCGCATCCGACCAAGATCCAATTCCATGACCATTGACCGCCGCACACCGTTATATGACATCGCCGTGAAATCACTTATATGCAGATATTGCAGACACTAGTGTTCGTGAATTATTTGGTATTCATTGTGTTGTTTTGAATAAAATACTTTCAGGGTTTATAGAACAGTCGAGTAGTCTAGACTGTTATTGGGGGTAAGAATATAGATTTAGTTGAAATATCTTGGGACAACTCACACAACGCCATCTGATCCCAAATTAAGCAGAGCTGTAGGTACTATGGAAACCAGATAACTGATAAACATACATAAATATTTCTAAATAGATAATACCCAGACACAGAATAAACCACCGTACTCATTACACAAAGTTTTATCTTGGGTGGGGATCGAACCCACGACCTCCGGCTCAGCAGTCAGGGTCACTAACCACTAGACCAACAGGCCAGTCAATGCAAATAAAATAGGCCTACTTCAAAGCATATAGCAGTTAGGTTCATCAGTAGGTATACCTATACAAAAGATGAGCCAAATATAAGATCTGCCAATTCGAAAGATAGACATTCTTAATTACCTTCTATTATGTTCCCAAGTTATAAATGGCGTCATTATCGAGTTTACAAATGCAGTTTCTAAATCTTTGCATTCAATGCGGATAGCATCTTCAGTAGGAGATTATCTTAAACTAAACACAGAACATCTAGTGAGAACTTCGTACCGGTTTGAGACTGGCTTTTTCTAAAGCAAAATTGCATAAGGCGTGAGTAATACAACCGTCAGAATTCTGAATCATATTTTGTTAGTATAATAGTTCTCATGATTCAAGGAGATATTTAAATAGACCTCTATAACAAAGACACGAGGGCAAGAAGACTGTCGATAATGTAACATTACAAAACTCACAACATGTAAAATCTTTAAGAGAATAATATTAAGTGTGCATCGAGCGCGTATAGAATCATTATTTTAGATTGCAAGAAAAACCGCATATGGAAACTTATTGAAAATACCACTTCAATATATACAACCACAAAGTATATTAGCAAATATTAGAACTGGCAGACATAAAAGGCTAGAATAATGATAAAGACTTCAAAGATACCGTTAAAATAATTGGTGTAGATACGCGGATCGATAACAATGTCTCTAATGATAAAACTATCAAAGAAAACAAAGAAGAAATGGTGATGTAAGCTAAAATAGTGAGTATTCGTCAAAACAATGCTCGGAACGCGCGGCATGCTGAGACCGGTTTCGTGCTAACGGGATAGCTATAAGTACTGCGGGATGCACGAAACCTCGGATTTGATACGGCAGTTGTAGAGACGGCGATGTATCGTCCACGTAGCGCCGGAGGGACGTACAATAAGATGCTAGAAATAACAGGTAATGTTAGATCTGTGAAGATTTATGTGATGATCAATGGTCGTAGAAAATACTGGGAATTTAATGTTCTGACTGAGAATCAAACATTTTATTTACCTGTCTACGACAGACTTTATCGTCAATATGAAAAGGTATTTACAAAAATGTGCAATCTGTTAATTACACCGAATTGCCGACATAGAAACAATTACGTCCCCAAAAGCTCGTTTCATGAAAGCTTAAACTGCGAATCATCCAAGCAATTAACTAATACATCGTAAAGACTATCATGACTAACATCATTAGAATCAATCGTCAAACCAATTTGGTTCGCTCGTCCATCATTAAGTAAAGCATTTCTTCATAATTCTTCGTGTAGTGCAATTAGGTGACCTTATACCAGCACCTTTCACCTCTTCTCATATATGTCTAGTGTGTTGATGACTATTGCTGCGTCAATAGCTTCAGGGTATGAAAATATCAAAACAAAAACTTCAGTGTATGCGTGAATGACTATACTACCGTAGCTGTTGGAGTTTCTAGGTAGAATTCTGGCGCTTCGTTATCTCCACTGAATATATGGTCTGGTTTCTTAAATGGATTAAATTGTTAGGTACTATATGAGTTAATACTCAAGACTCAAGTATAGTTTAAACAAATTGCCAATTTGTGATTATCGTTAATTTGTTCTGTAATTAATGTAAAGATGAAAAAAGCACTAATGAGTTTATAGATACTTAATGTTTTAAAGCTTTCAAACAATAAGAAATAAAGATATTCATTTCAGATTTACATTTAAGAAAGTGACTAATTAAAAGAATTTACTAACTCATAAGGAAGTGATAAAAATAGTATTACAGTAATCGACTCAACCTAGTTAGAAATAGTTATATTTGAACAATTGATGAATACAATAACGAAATCTAATCTCACGAAATAATATTTATGTAATTGATACTGCATAATGATTAAGTATATAAACGTTCATTGACCGCAGCAAGTCTTGATACTTAGGTAACTTAATCTTGATCAAACCACGAATTGGTTAAATTTCAAGCTCTATTTCTTCCACCACAGAGAAATCTTGATCATTAATATAAAACTGCTTGATTTTCCAACTACAGCTATGCCTCATGGGTTATGGATAAAATAATCAACCATTGCAGGAATTGTGATAGAATCTAACGAGATTAATTTAAGTTACGTTTAGTTTTTACTTTAATGTTTGTTCTTTGTCTGATGTATTTATGTCACCTGTTAAATAGCGAGGTTGTCAGTTAAATACAGAGTCACTTCAATTTCGTAGTTCAATAAACGACTTTGATTTCACATCATCCGTATTGGTTATTATCATAGTAACATACTCATATATTTAAGCTACATATTTGAGACTAACTTTGTCGAATGCTTCCAAAAAGTCAAAAGCTAAAGTTCACTAACTTGTTTATAACCTTCAGGTAATTATTTGCTTCCATTCTAGCAATACGCAAAACTATAAAAATAAACAAATGCAACTAGATCTATTTTAAGTAAAACTATTCATTTGCAACGCTAATGAAGGTATTTTCCTTAAGAAACATTATAATAATGTATTAAAAGATATAAAAGATAATGGATTTAGCAAGAATATAGTAATAAAACACATACATATATTTTATTTTAATTAAGTGTAAATGTCACATTACATAAATTTTCATTAGAAGCAAACATTCTTGCAAACTCATATTTGGTGATGTCTAAATTAATTTATGTACCATTTGGCTTGCCATAACGACTAGTTTCAGTTTAACCTATTATCCATTATGCGAAAAATGTAATATTCATAGGATTAAATTTTCCCTCTCCAAACTTACTGTATCTATCATCTTCAATTTCTTATGTAGCTACAACAAACATAAAATCGTCAACGTAATTATTTTTAATCAACACGTGTTTAACGAAGCCTTCCAACGTTATACGAACTAGAATACCATAGTCTAGATTACTTAACTTTCTTTTTTTATTGCGTGGATTAGTTGAGGCACGTGGGAAGGTTTCCATAGAGCTGTCATACTTTCCTGTAGCAAGATGAGAGCCTGGCGTGCGAATAATAATTGTCGTGGTTGATTTTGTCAAAGGCTTTACACTAATCAATTTGACCCAATGCGTTGTTAATTTAGTATATGTGCTATATGAGTGATTAGGTCGTACAAATTGAAAGAGTTTGGGTAAAATTAAAGTATCTGGACAGTGCATTATCCGAAGACAATGAAGATTAATAGGAGCTAAACTGTGATAGATTTTAATATAACTGTTTTTCAAATCAATTTCATAGTTTAGCTGCTCAAGATTCTGAATAGCTTTAGGTATTTAGAAGACTGGTATCTATTTGTTGTAAGCTAAATGCTTCTAAAGCCTCAGTAAAAGAAGGTACAATACTTGTGACATAAATGGCCTAGTAGAAAACTTTGTCTATAGTCTAGAACAAAACTAGATTTCTATACCAAATAGCAAATCTATAATATGGAATTCAAAGACTTAAACTGTAATTTTCAGTTTATTGTTTTGGAAAGAGTCAAAGCCCTACCGTAATATATTCACAGTGAGAGGATGTCAAAATATAGGGTTGTCGAAACGCAAATTTCGTATTACCCACAAAGTTACAATAAATTGTTTACAAATTATTGATGGTTTTAACTTCTGTTTATTATCTACTATGTCATTTTATTTAGTACCTACCTAAGTTTATGTTTAATTTGTGTTTCTCTATAAAAGTGAATTGTATTCTTTTAGAGAAATAAATGTCTTAATTAAACCTTTTAGTGTATCTAGACTCGGGAAGGAGGTAGAAGATTGAAAGCTATTAAAAGTATGCTTCCCCCCCCCCCTAAATTTAAAGTTAGCTACAAATAAAATGGCAACGAAAATATATCTATACATTTGTAATTCCTTGGACTATCACGATATCAATCGTGTACTCCTACCTATTTCTACACAGTACACTATAACAGACTATACTGTAACACTTGTCTTTTGCGTCGGAAGTCTTTTAAAAACATATAATACAGTAAGTTTTTAGAATTTGTCAACCTTAACAAATGTTAAGCGGTAACTTATTCTATTGTATTCATGTACAGCTGTCATGTTAAAAATTAACTGCATCAAATTGTGTTTAAAATACTTATTTTTGGCATATATATTTCAGTGTTACTGCAAACTACTTTCATATTTACTTGGTTTGAAGTTACACGTTATTTTGACACATTGATTTACAGCCGGTCTCAATAAAATCTATCTATCGATGGATTTGGTTACTAGAGATATATATTTGACATAAGCTCTGTACAAAATATGTCAAAATTCTACCTCTCAATTCTTCTATCATTAACAGTCTCTGAGCTAAGCTGAGGACGGACGGACGGAAACTATAAGGCTTCCCTTTTGCCATTTTGGCTACGGAACCCTAAAGATGAATCACCGAAATGTACGCACGTGCATAACAGAACGACTGCACCAAATTTGATTATTCTTTGTTTGTTGTGCTCGTTATTTTTAGGACAAGGTTCGTAGAAAAAAAATGATTAAAAATC
Organism: Herminia tarsipennalis; assembly: GCA_945859575.2. Classification (NCBI taxonomy): domain Eukaryota; kingdom Metazoa; phylum Arthropoda; class Insecta; order Lepidoptera; family Erebidae; genus Herminia; species Herminia tarsipennalis. Next base: position 17,034,455 of record OX243849.2, on the reverse strand, counting down.
GTACGTAAAATGTTAGGGACCCGTGCGAAGCCTGGGCGGGCAGCTAGTATGTAGGTAACAAATAATGTTTCAATGTTACAGTTATCAACATGAGGTATTACCAACCCACGTGAAAATCAGTTCCGCCTTAACATTACTGTATCCGTATCAGTACTTATCAATACAGATATCAATATTATTCATAATATTATATATATTGTGTTAATATTAGAAGAAAGGTTCTGAATGAATTATCATGAAAAGTTTTTTTTCTCTTCCCTCCGATATTATTCGCTCGCACACTCTGTGCATTCGCTAGTTTGGACGGGGTGTAACAAAGGGGGTGCACTAAAAATATTTTTTTTGTACAAAAAAAATCTTTAAAAGTCTATTTATGTATAAGTATATAAAATAAAGTCCTATTTCCCTTGGTCACGAGATAACTAGAGAACGACTTTGATGTCATTCATTCTTTTTTTTTATTGTTTTCTAATACTCTGTAGAAGATGGTTTCGTAAAAAAAAGAGAAAATAACAAAAAAAAATACGACGCTGATCACCGGAAAAACTAGTATTTAAATAATTACATGCAAGTCTAACACACATAGGCGCAAGTTCACATTGACAAATAAACCATAGAGTTGAAATGAATTTCCTAGTAAATTAATATTTTAATTAGGGTTAACTATTGTTTAAGGCAATGAAAACCGATCTGCCAGCCTAACAGGTACTACTATTAATTTTTCTTAAAAACTCAAAATATTATTAAATTCACTATGAAAAGTAACAGTAACATCATTATGGGTATTATTTTAAGACGATTTTGATACTATTTGACATGCCTCTGTGGCGCGCGGTCGTGGGTTCGATCCCCACCCAGGATAAAACTTTGTGTGATGCGCACGATGGTTTATTCCGTGTCTGGGAGTTATTTATCTATAATATGTATGTATCTAGAAATATATAAGTATATTTATCAGTTGTCTGGCTTCCATAGTACAAGCTCTGCTTATTTTGGGATCAGAAAGCGCCGTGTCACTTGTCCCAAGATATTATTATTATTATAATGGTCTAAAAGTAACTACGCACTATTACAACAACTTTATAAGTTGATCTAATAAATCTCATCGTAAATGAACCGGTTACCTTTAAAATAAAGTCTAATATTTCAACCTAGAATAACAGGTCTAGCAAATTGAATACTAGATATTAGCCAACGGAAAATTATCTCGATCGCTAAGGGTGCGTTCTGACTGACCTACATTTTGTTGCGACAAAATTCTCGATCGTAATGGGGCCGTTTTTTTTTGTATATTTTGCTATGATAAGTGTGGTAAGGGAGATATATTTCGCTCATAGAAAACCTCTAACAAACATATAATTTTATTTTATTTCATTTGGGGAGCTTACGGCTATAGTACAAATAGTTTCATAAAACACATTACTAAATGCCAATAACAAGCTTCCTTTATTGGTGATTTTCTAATTAATAATTATAATCAATTTGAAATGTGTTTTCGCTATGTGACGCTTAATTCAATCAGTTATCTTCAAACCTGCTGAAGCGCTTTTAATGGAAGAAGAAGAAAAGTTCCTTTATTGCCATATATGACGTACATAACAAAAAAAAAACTAAGTAAAGAGTTTGTTTGTTTGTTTGTTTGAACGCGGTAATCTCTGGAACTACTGGTCCTTTTTTATTGTATAGCCCATTTATCGAGGAAGGCTATAGGCTATATAACATCATGCTAAAACGAATAGGAGCGTAGCAGCAATGAAAAATGTTGCAAAAACGAAGTTGCGCGGGTCAGCTAGTATATTTTAAAAGAATATGATATTATGAGTGCATCTCGCACTGTATCTAGAAATAGTGAATGAATGAATATAAAATTTTGTGAAGCAACTTCATTCAATTTTCACACGCGTTCAATAACTTTGTATTACATTACATTATTAAGCAATAATTTACTTTAAAAATAGACAAATCTAAACGCTATGCACTTAACAATAAAGTTCAAAATTAATTGAAACATGCTATTCGAAAGAATTTCGTCGTCTTCACTATAGTGACGTTATCAGTGACTCAGGTGTACAAAAAAGATCGGTTTTATATCGTCTTAAAAAGAATTCGGATAGTGACGTCATGTCACCTTGCGCAGGAGTTGGACTTTGTACCCAATTTTGAACTTCTTAAGTAGGTACCCTCTCCAGAGGTCTTATTCTAATATATTTTAAGTTAAATAATATTATTTTTATTTCTCTGTGGTGACAAGCAAGCAATTTTAAATGTTAATAATATCATGTTTATTTAAAAAAACTAATCTGTAAGTAAACGAATTAAAAGGGTCTACGCGAAATAAATGAACATTTTCATTCTTCATATCACTAACAAAGATATTTTTATAATTTGTCGGAGTAAGTAAACAAAAAAACAACAAACGGATTTCGACCGATTTTAAGACGTAACCATTATAACTAAAAAGTGCATTTAATTATATAATTTCTTGAGACAACTCACAGAATGTCATCTGATCCCAAACTAAGCAGGGCTTGTACTATGGCAACCAGACAACTGATAAACATACTTATATAAAAATATATTTTGATATAAGAACATATTATGAATAGATAAATTACAATCAGACACATCATAAACCTTCGTGCTCATCACACAAAGTTTTATCCTTGGCGGTGGGGATCGAAAACGCAACCTTTGGCTTAGCAGTCAGGGACTAACGGCCGGTCTCAATAATCTAACTATCGATGTATTTAATTGACATAAACTCCATACAAAATATGTCAAAATTCTACCTCTAGTAGTCAAATTCATCGATAGTTAGATTATTGAGACCGACCGTAAATGATAAACATTAGACTGGCATGTTGATCTAGTGATTAATGTCATGAAATGAAATTATGTTTTTAAAAAAAAACGAATAATGAAGTAAACAACTCAAAAGGGTCTACGCTCATAAATAAAAGGTAATAATCGAACATTTAATACCTACTACGTTATTGGCATTTTATAATTTGTCAGAGTACGATTCATGTTCACCGCAAAAATCCAACAAAAAACCACAAAGGGATTCCAACCGGTTTTAAATAGGTTTTACTTTGTCCCAATGTTTACTTAAAACGTACATAACCATTTTAACTAAAAAATAAGTACATTTGATTTATATGAACATGATAAACCTATCTTACTAATATTATAACGAATTTTAATGAAACTTTTACAGCTATGTCGATTATACATCATAATAGCGCATAGGCTATAAAAATCAAACAAAACGCAGGCGAAACCGCGAGGAAAAGCTAGTGACCAATAAAATAAAATTTAATTCGGGTAGACACAAATTTCAAATTATTAATAATTACGACACGCAGACCGTGACGTAATTATTTAATATTTTAATATTATTGATTAATAAGCGTGTAGTATCTACTCCTATTTAATGTACAGGTAATCAATAAAGTTTTTGACGGTAAACGACATTTTAAAAAATGCCTGACATGATACTATTGTTATGGTATAAATTGACATTGATCTTCAACATATTTTAGTTTTATTTTCCTATTATTATCATATTATGACATCATCTACTACATAGTTTGCTTATTCATTACCTATATGTTATAAATAAAGCGAATATAACGGAAATATAATAAAATCATTGCAATGCAGAAATACAATTGTGACAGAATTTGAATTATTAGTATGTTCTGACATCACACTATATAAATAATAATGATAACTATTTTTATTGTTTACCGGTTGATTATGTTTTATCGCTCAATGTGACAGCACTATTATTATTTAATTTAGATTATTATTATTTAATCGGTTGTTTTGTTGCTAAATCGCAAAGATATGCGTTAAGTCTTAACCGTAACCTACATTTTGGCGGGACGTTCGTTTTGAAACAAACAATTGAAAATTCCAGCACAAACAAACCTGAGGTAGTTCACCAAACACATTAGTACTTACGTACACTTTATATATGCATATTGATCTCCCGATAATTATTTTGCAATTTACATAACACCGGTTCGTGCCACGTAAAAAAAAAAACTTTGTCGAATACCATAATCCTCGTTGCTGTATCCGAAACAAATTCGAAATTTAAAACCCTTCACAAGAACGTATAGCACACACTTACACAGTTGACACGTATAGTTTATTTTTAATTAAAAAAATAGCCCGTGTTTCGTAAATTCAAGATGGCGGCGGTGAACGATCGTACCGCGACGCCGAGCATCGGCCAACTGATCCGCCTGCCGCAAAACTGTCAAACTCGATCCGTTTATCAGTGTGCGTGTGTATAAACGGCGTCTGTGTGCGTTAGACGGAGGCTTGAATGGATATAGGCTCACTAGTAGACAACCACCGCTTGCGCGAGTGTTGCTATAATATTTTTCTACCAAATCCAAACAATTTCAACTCTATTTTTATAATCGAGCATCATTTACTGGAATCCATCGCGTTTGATGTCCATTTAACAGCTTATTTGACGTTATTAATTAGCAGTAACGATTAAAAATACGACGACATAATATATAGGAAATAAGTCTTAACACTTTGACGGCAAACATTTATATTCGTGAAGCATAATACATTAAAATGCAGATGAAGAACATCAATAAATTAAATATGATTATATTGGCAATTGGATATCAGTACAGAATGCGGAAATCGGACTGTTTATCATAATTATAATTATTACGTTCTTGAAAAGTAGACAGAACTATATTTTTTTCTAAAGGACATTATTAGCATAAAATGAATACACAACCTGTTTTAATGAAATTAAATAAAATAATCTATACTAATATTAAAAAGCTGAAGAGTTTGTTTGTTTGTTTGTTTGATTGAACGCGGTAATCAGGAACTACTGGTCCGAATTGAAAAAATATTTTTCTGTCGGGTAGCCCATTTATCGAGGAAGGCTATAGGCTATATAACATCACGCTACGACCAATAAAAGCAGAGCAGCAATGAGATATGTTGCAAAAACGGGGAAAATTGACGCATACGAAGTTGCGCGGCACAGCTAATGAAAAATAAAACTTCAAATTAAAAAGTGGAAATCAATATCGAATTAATTGGAATCTTCAACGTTTTTAACGTTTATGGGATCCCCCCATCCAAAAATAGTCATGCAAATAGGTCTAAGATTTTATATCGCCTAAAAGACTCTAAAACAAACTAGCTGTGCCCACGACTTCGTCCGCGTGAACTTGCACTACTGCTCACTCTATACACGTTAGCGTGATGATAAGTAGCATAAGTTACTCCTTACATTATCAGCTGTCTGACAGTGAAAGTCCCGTCAAAATCCGTCTAGCCCTTTCGGCGATTAAACTAGATTATACTTTGTGTTTTTTTGTAAAAAAACTGTTATTTTGACATTACAAACAGATATTTAAATTATATTTATTTGTATACCACGGGCCACGAGTTTTTATTGCCTGTTATTTTCTCGGGCTTTACCTATTGTTTGCGAACAGGCATTACATGTAAATGTAGAATCGACTTTTCACAAGTGTAGTATTTTGCTTCCTAAGTGAATAAATCATTTTTATTATTTTATTTTATAGATATATAATAATAAAGAAACTAACCATCAGCAATTTCAAAACCACGTTATCAATTTATAATCCCAATTGCAAAAAAAGATTATCCATGCCTAATAAACATATGTATAACAATAATATAACTTTTAATAAACGTAATAATCCAACTTCAATTGTTTAATACCGACTACTGCATGCAATGGTCGGACAAGTAATCTATTACTGGCATGCCAGTTAGGAATGCTATGAGAACTGTAGCAAATCAGACGTCCTGGCGAAATTTAAGAAGGAAAGTGATGATAGCTCTTTCAGACTAGACTACATTATAGAATTTTATAAGCTACGGGTCTTAATCGCGTAAATATTTTATTTTTTAAGGCTAAATACCTTTGTTTATTTCCCGACGTTTTGCAACGGCTGTGGTCACGGGTAGACTCAGCTTTAGCTTATAAAATTAAAATAATCTTTCACGATTTATACACATTGTAGAATTTTAGCTTATAACATTCTATAATGTGTACAAATCGCGAAAGTTTACGAGCATATGCAGGGTGTAACGGAAAAGGTGTGGTCAAATTTCAGCAGTGGATAGGGTATGTTATCAGTATTGCAACTACCATGGTGCCATAGCATTATTATTACATAACTAAAGCATATTCTTTTTGTCAAAATTCAGTAGTGAAAGGCGTATGGTATAAGAATTATACCTTTCCTGGTACGAAATTCGATGGGATTATTATGGCATAGAACTTTTTATGTAATATTTTTTTTAATTATTAACTTTTTAATTCATAAATAAATGAATGAAAAAATAATAAATATTTTTTTAGGGTACTCCGATTTTGATTTGATAAAATTAGGTATGGGCACTCAGTATCATGGGCTCATACCAATCCTTGAATATGACCACACCTTTCTCTTACACCCTGTATAGATACTACCTTAACTAAATAAAGAATAGAAATAAGATAAAGAAGATTACTCATATATGAAAATGACGGGAAACCAAGCTGTGATAATTTTCACAGCTTCGCATTTAACGTGTGAAAATATATGAAATGCAAAATTTGTAAGATTGAATCTTTATGCAGGTAAATACAATAAATACTTGATACAGGCATACAATTAGCTGAGGTTGTTCTTAACTCAAAAATTAGAAAAGAAACTACAAAAACAAAATGTTGTAGGTTCCAATATTATACGGGAAATCATTTTGAGAGATCCACAAATACTTGTTCTGAGTCAAGGTGTACTATAAGATCATGATTTTAATGTCAGCGACACACCAACCGTTTAGTAGTTAGATGCTCTTTATCGTAAAACAATAAAGGACATTAATAACTTCCACAGGCAGAAGTTACCTTTTTTAAAGTAAAAAAAGTGCAAATTTGAATTTAACACTGGCAACACAAGTTCCCAATGAGTCATTAAAGAGTGGGTTGATAAAAAATTGCAATTATTCTTCATAGGTGGTTACATTGTCAGTTTGGAGTAACGACTAATGTCAAGGCTCAGTCTTTCTCTGGCAAGTTTAACCTCGTTTTAAAATTCTGCATACGTACTTTTTGAGGCTTTGGAAGTGACAAAAGTAGGGAAGGCTGAAAACTATTAAAAAAAATGTTTTGCAAATCTTCCCAGATTTCTAGCTATGTAGTTAAAAGTGGACAATTGTTTGCTAAGTTACGAGAGTGCTCAATAAAACGAATGTTTTTTTTTTAGGTTAAACAAGAAAATTTACGCAGACGAAGTTGCGCGGGTCAGCTAGTCCATACTAATATTATAAATGTGAAAGTAACTCTGTCTGTCTGTCTGTTACGCTTTCACGCTCAAACAGCTGAACCAATTTAGATGAAATTTGGTATGGAGATAGTTTGAGACCCGGGGAAGGACATAGGATAGTTTTTATCGCGATAACCGACATCCACGCGGGCGAAGCCGCGGGCGAAAGCTAGTAAAATGTAAAAAGGTGATGTGTTTTGAAAAAAGTAACTAACCTTTTTCTTATGAATTTTGCTACAAATTTCTACTAAGGTCCTAGAAAGATACCTTGAGGTATGCCAAATGTAATAAAAATCAAGAATATATTCTTACCCCATTGCACCAGAAGGAGGTTATACATTTATTTGGCTCGCTCTACAGCCCAAACAGCTTGATGAATTTTAATAATTGTTGTTAATTGTGGTCGCAACTGTGAAAGTGACATAGGCTACATGACTTTTCAGTCACCTAATTAATTTTAAGCAGTCAATTTTTCATTTTAAAAATATTTTCTAATAATGGTCAACCGAAAAAATACTTATTAAAAAGTATTATTTAGTATATTGATGCTATTTTTGCTTGAATGATTGGAAATACACGTGTTTAAGCATCTTCTATCGCTGACTGTACCGAAGGGCCGGATGTGGTGATTGTGACATGCCTTAGAACATACTATTTCTAGCTGTGGACGACAAAAGGCTGAGTAATAACCATCGGTTAGTATTACAAGGTTAGATGTTAATGAGCTTTATGTATATTAGCTATTAGATTTTGTTCATCATTGATATTTTCTTGGAGTGTTGTTTTGTGAATCTATATGTATATTATTAGGTGAAGCAAAAAGGTTGTACCTCTTCTAACGAGAATTGCGCGGACGGAGAGAGTATGAAATTTCGCACACTTAGGTATAGTTTATATAGAGAAGGAGTGCGGAATGCTAATATTTAATATATATATTAATTATAGAAATATGTGCGAGCCGTTTAGCGCAGAGCCTAGGCCCATATACGACGAAGCGTTGACCGAAAAAAGCTCCACAGCTTGCAACATCGGCATAAAGTGGCCTGCTTGTCGGTGTTGTACTGATTGTTCCACGGAGAGTGTTCACAAGAACTGCATGCACTGATCCCTCCCTGCATCCTCTCCTTTCCATCATAAGCGCACTACAGGCTACCATCGTCACGTTGTGGCTGTGCCTCTTTGTGCGACAGACGGGTTGTCGCACAAAGAGGTACGCGCGTACATTTGTTATGCGAATAGCTAAAGTGTGGAACGCCCTACCGGCGTCAGTGTTTCCAATTAATTATAACCCGGACACTTTTAAGACTAGAGTGCATAGGCTCGTTTTCTTCTGCGTAGACTCGTTCCATTGTAGGTCTCATCAATGCTTTCCATCAGGCATGATCGAAGCCAAGAGTAAACCTATTTATTAATAAAAAAAAATGGTTGTCTGTAAAGTCGATTTACGGACGACAATTTTACGTGATAACGTCATTAGAAAACATTGATGACATTGTAATTAAGAACCATGCCTGTGACAGCTGTAGTGGAAGTAGGCGCGCGCATGCGCCTAACGGCCACAATACTTCAACCTATCAGCAGGCCATCGCCATCGCCATTCGCGTTTCTTAGCAACCAGCCAATAACGTGACTGCTTAGCAACCAATCAATAACGTGACCGTTGCTACGTGACTGCTTAGCAACCAATCAATAATATGACCATTGCTACGTGACTGCTTAGCAACCAATCAATAACGTGACCGTTGCTACGTGACACTTTTTTGTGTGTGCACCCCGTCAAAGCCACTAACATTAATCCTTTGGCCGTTTGGGCTTTACAGCTACGGGCTCCACAACAACTTATGATACAGGACCCATTAAGGCAAGCAAGCAACCTGTTCTTAAGCAGGGGTGTCCCTGCTTAAGAACAGGTTCCATATTCACGTTCTTTTTTTTCGTTTCGCGGTAAGCCCGCACGAACCGTCGTATGCGCGGTGCGCTTGAAGAAGTCCGTCGCGCATGCGCGTTTATGCATTTCTAAAGCTCTCTATTTACCATTGGGACAACATTTTGACAGTTCGCGCGGGCTTGCCGCGATAACGAAAAAAAACCGGCCAAGTGCGAGTCTGACTCGCGCATGAAGGATTCCGTACCATTATCTATAACTCAATAAATATCCTATTGCCGTTGTCAATAGCAAGCAAAAACGGCAAAAATCACGTTTGTTGTATGGGAGCCCCCTTAAATATTTATTTTATTCTGTTTTTAGTATTTCTTTACTAGCGGCAGCAGAAATACATTATCGGTGAAAATTTATACTGTCTTACTCTATCACGGTTCATGATATAGGTACAGCCTGGTGACAGACGGAAAGACGGACAGCGAAGTCTTAGTAATAGGGCCCCGTTTTACCCTTTGGGTACGGAACCCTAAAAAGAACATGAATAACCCAGTAGTATATATAAGTGCCAGGTGGTATATTGCCTAATGGTGATAGTTACCGGACTAGACGACCTCTCTATTAAGTATTATGTTTATTCAGCTCATTATCTATGTTCTTATGAACATTAATATTAACTGTCGTGTGACATTCTGTCTTTAGAGTTTGTGTTAATATCTGAGATATTTTGAACCTTGGATTATTTACTGCAGGGGTTCTAATATATATATCTCCATGGTGTATTGTACGATGCCGTGTGCGAGGTTGTCGGTTTGATTCCTACACTCGATAGGATACTATTTTATGAGATTGTTAAAGACCACCCAGGGTCCTTGTTCACTATCTTTATTTAGTTGTCGTAAAAAGCCCGTGCGAACTGACACATGCGCGGTGCGCTCAAAGATGTCCACCGCGCATGCGCGTTGATGCATTTCTAAGAACAACTCACTGCCGCGCATGCGCGGTGGACATTTTTGAACGCACCGCGCATGTGTCAGTTTGCACGTACTTGTCACGACAACGAAATAAAGATAGTGAATGAGGAACCAGAAATAGAAAAAATCGAGTGTCACATACACTCGATTTTTTTCAATGTATTTTCTTCTTTAGTACAATGTATTTTCTATTTTTCTTAAAATCTGCAAAAGTCCCCCGCGGTAGTATTGTAGTTCTAAACTATGATCGTTTATGTTTAGGCCATCTTCCTAAGAAAATCAAACGATTGTAAAAATAACTTAAAAGTATTTTTGTCTCTATTGTTTATTTTAAAGTGATAGTGCCAGAAGTTTTGACAAATCCAAAGTAAAGGAAAGTTACATATTTCATCATAACTTAAAAACCAAAACAACCTTTTAAACCCTGTTTTGGTCGGTGCCTGGTTCTCGGATCGGTTGGCCGATCCACCAGTGCACAGAACACATAACTTACAACTTTAGAAGATGGTATGTGGCGGTTCTTGGCATTTACCTGCAACAAAAAGGTTAGTATATAAATATTTGTTAAAAATATATTTGACATCATTACATAGTATAAAACAAAGTCGCTTTCTCTGTCCCTATATGTATGCTTAAATCTTTAAAACTACGCGACGGATTTTGATGCTGTTTTTTTTAATAGATAGGGTGATTGAAGAGGAAGGTTTATATGTATAACAACATCCATGAAATAGTGGAGAAATAAGGAGTGGAGCAGCAATAAGAAATGTTGCAAAAACGGGGAAAATTTACGCAGACGAAGTTGCGGTCAGCTAGTCATTAATAAAATTGGGAAGCTTCAAATTAGTGAATTATTCGCATTTACCTAGTGTTGGTTATTTCTTTTTCAAATATCAAAATGCTGCAGATAGACTTTGAACGAACATAATGAACACATCAAGTGATTTGAATTGTAATGTGTTAAATTACTTAATCACATTTAAACCTTCGCGTTGCATGATTATAACTATTTATTATATGGGAATTAACCACTTGTGACCACGGCCGGTGCAACCTGGTCGAAACGTCAAGCAATTTTAAGGTAAATAATGCGCGTTAATTCCCGTATAATAAATAGGTTTATACTTAAACGCATTTAGCGACTCTTCCATCAATAGCGAATCAAGTTTGAAAACTCTGCAACATCATAACCAATGACCATTCATCTTTCTCAATGACGATTCAACAATACACGTTCAAAGACAATTCACGTATTTAAAGCAGTGCAGTTGCAGTTGAGTTTCGATTAAAACGGCCATTTTTGTATTCTTGTAACTTTGGAATCGGCCTCAAAACTTTTAAATGCGCTTGCGCACCTGTACTAGAATGCCGCTGTTGCGCTCTCGAGACGCATACTTGACGCAAGCGTATTTGAGACCAATCCCAAAGTTACAAGAATACGAAAATGGCTGTTTCTATAGAAACTTAACTAATAATAATAATATCTTGGGACAACTCACGCAACGTCATCTGATCCCAAACAAAGCAGAGCTTTTACTATGGAAACCAGACAACTGATACACATATTTATATATTTCTAAATACATACATATGTATTATAGATAAATAACACCCAGACACAGAACAACCTATCGTGCTCATCACACAAAGTTTTATCCTAAGTGGGGATCGAACCCACAACCTCCGGCTTAGCAGTCAGGGTCACTAACTACTAGACCAACAGGCTGCAACTACACTGCGTGAATTGGCCCGCTGAGCCATCACTAAAGTATACAAAGCTGCAAACAGTAGTTAAGGTACAGTACAACTTTGTTTGCGTAAATTTTTCCCGTTTTTGCAACATTTCTCGTTGCTGCTCCGCAACTATTGGTCGTAACGTGATGTTTTATAGCTTATAGCCTTCCTCGATAAATGGGCTATCCAACAGTAAAATATTTTTTCAATTTGGATCAGTAGTTTCTGTGATTACCGCGTTCAAACAAACGCTTCAGCTTTATAATATTAGAATAGATTTATTATCACTCGCAAGTAAACTGCATTATTTGCTAAGAATACAAGATCCGTTTCATTTAAATTCTACTTAGTAGGTATCTACTTATAAGGAATTGACTTGCATTTTCCTTATAAAATGACCTAAATACCTAATAATATGTAGAACACGTACGTTTTGCAAACCCCGTTTATAGTGTTACAACTATTTTATTGTTTGTATGTTGAATGCCAATTAGACTGGCCTGTTGGTCTAGTGGTTAGTGCCTCTGACTGTTAAGCCAGAGGTCGTGGGTTCGACTCCCACTATGTGTGATGAGCTCGATAGCTTAGGCTGTTATTTTTAATATGTATGTATTTAAAAATATAGGTACTATGGCAACCAGACAACTGATAAACATAGTGTATCAGTTGTCTGGTTGCCATAGTATAGGCTCTGCCTGATTGGAGAACGATTGAGATGGCCGTGTGTGAGCTATCTCAATATATTTATTTATTCTTTAAGAGTATATATCTAATATATAAAATTCTCGTGTCACAGTTTTCGTTGCCATACTCCTCCGAAACGGCTTGACCGATTTTGATGAAATTTTGTGTGCATATTGGGTAGGTCTGAGAATCGGACAACATCTATTTTTCATCCCCCTAAGAGTTTGTTTGTTTGTTTGAACGCGATAATCTCAGGAACTACTGGGCCGCATTGAAAAAATATTTTATTGTTGGATAGCCCATTTATCGAGGAAGGCTATAGGTTATAACATCACGCTACGACCAATAGAAGCGGAGCAGCAATGAAAAATGTTGTAAAAAAAAAAAGGGAAAATTTACGCAGACGAAGTTGCGCGGGTTGAATTTTTTAACCGCATTTTTATCTCCAACAAAAAAAACTGTCTTTTTTTGTGCTGATTGATAATGCAACTTGTAATAAATTAGTCACAAGATAAAAAACCGGACAATTGCATGTCGGGCCACGCGCAATGTAGGGTTCCATAGTCCCCCATCCGAATAATGCGGCTTAAGAAGTGGGTTTTCTGTTGTTTTTGTTTCATATTACTAATAACGTTATCTAAGCATTTTTCAATGGAATCTGTACGAAAATTTTGTTACTTCTCTTCTGCCAAAACGAAGTACCCACTTAATAGTTTATTGTCAAAACTTTTTCCTCAAACAAAATGACCTAAATGACATCTAGGTCGAACATTATTTTTCCTCTAAATTATTTCTAATTCTAGTCACAGTCAAAAAGCAATAGTGATGATGTCACACTTCTGTAGAAGGCCAGATGTTGCTTGTGCCTGACTCAGAATTGACACGAATAAATTTATTAATGTTGCCAATAAGTGAACCGCTTTGATGATAGACTTGGCGCCAATGCGCGAATAAGTTATGATGAACAGCTGACATATGCATGCAGCAAAATTGTTTTGGAGATAGAGAGCTGTTGAAAAATATTCTTGCGGCATAGCCAATGAGGTATACAAGGCTGGCATTAAAGGTTAGGATAAAAAAAAATGTTGGTTTAAGTAACCAACACTATTTTATTATTTTTTTTAGTTATGAGAAACAGCTTGCTTAGCCCAACAAACTATGATTTTGGAGCTTGTAACTCAATCTTGTCTTGTCCTTTAACAGAACATGCTACGGTATTGTATAGATTGGCATTTGTAATATTAAGTAAATAGTTTATATTAATTATAAGTTGTGCTTACAGGGTGACGTTATCGCTAACCGATAAAGCCCTTTAAATTAAAAAAAAAATTGTTAAATATTCATTCGGCAAAGGCAATGCGGTATACAAGGCTGACATTAAGGCTTAGGTGATGTTAACCCACCTAATACTCAAAGTTGTACTGGAAAATTGGTCGAAATTGGATCGGCTAGATTTTTACTCAAAGTTATATACATGGTAAACGGGCATCCACCAATCATTCAAAAAACGACTATTGGTTGTGGTAGAAAACAAAAAAAAAACGGTTTACGGATGATAATTTTACGTGATAAGGCCATAAGAAAACATTGATGATATTGTAATAAACAACCATGCTTGTGACAGCTTATTTTAATTAATTTATTTACTCTTTTCAATTGTATCGCATGTCGCTGCAATCGCCAAAACATTGATAACATTATAATAAACAACCATGCCTGTGACAGTTTTAGTGGCGCATGCGACCGACGGTCACAATACTTTAGCCTATCAGCAGGCGGAACGTGACGGACCGTGACACTTTTTCTTGCGTGCACCCGGTCGCGTCATCACGTCGAAGATGACAACCGATGGGGAAAAACGTTCTTCAGTGGCGGTCACGTCTCGGCAGACGCAGTTTAGGCCGACCTCCCAATAGATGAACCGACGATGTGGTAAAAGCAGCCGGGACGCCTTACATTAGGGAGGTCAGAATTTCAAGTACATATAATAAGTAAAAAGGTCTTTAGATGAAAAATGCATGTTTGTTTTAGAATAAAACGCTGCAAAATATTATACGAAAATATAATTAAAAATTCGTAAACTTTCGCGATTTGTACACATTATAAAATTTTATAAGCTACGGGTCTTAATCGCGTAAATATTTTATTTTAAGACTAAATACTTTTGTTTATTGCTGACGTTTCGACCGTATTGCAACGCCGTTGACAGTAAACAAAGGTATATGTCGGGCAATAAACAAAGGTATTTAGCCTTAAAATAAAATATTTATGCGATTAAGACCCGTAGCTTATAAAATTCTATAAAATGTATCCACCATTAAGCACCAATTAAATCACTTTCCCAAGAGAAAGCCACAGTTAAAAACTTACCAAAAAATGGTCCTTCAAGCCCTACTAACGGCCGGTCTCAATAATCTACTTATCGATGGATTTGGCTACTAGAGGTAGAATTTTGACACATTTTGTATGGAGCTAATGTCAAATATATACCTCTAGTAGCCAAATCCATCGATAGTTAGATTATTGAGAACCGCCGTTAAACGTCAACACCAATAACTCTTCCTCTTACTACTTGACGTTGTTAGGTTTATAACAACTACTAATTAACATCCAACAAGGCTGTACACTATCAACATAAACTGACCAGAAAAAAGTAGCCATAGACTACTATGGCGAGCTAATGAAGTGATTAATGATAAGCGGTGCCTATGGTCGATTCCCTTGAATATTCAAATATGGAACCGGTATGTGGCCTAGCAGCCACAATGTGACTTGGGTATTATGGTGATTAGTGCATTATTGCTTGTTAAGGTAATGGCCTTGTAAAGGGCAAAAGGAAATACTCAGTTGGAACTTAAATAGATAAAATCCAATATTAAATTAGGTATTTGGATTTCAAAGGTTCGAAGTGCGATGTACTGAGGGTTCAAATTAGCATGAAAACTGGAGGCCTACTCTAATTCAATGAAAACGAAGTTTCGATCAAAAATGTGTTGTTGTGTTAATATACAGAGCTAGGAATAGGTATTCAATCCACTCAATCCAGAAAATTGTCCATGGGTTCGAACTTCTTGTGTTTACCCAAAAAATAATTAGAATAGTCCCTGTAAACTTAAGAAATTTAAGTAAACAAAAATTAATGAATTTCGTTTTAAAGAAAAGGAGTAGGCCTACTGGTATAGTTGGAATCGATTGACGTGCTTTCTGCATAGATTTCTTTATTAAATATGTAGACAAAAGATAGGTTATAACTCAGAAAATGAACCCGGAAGCCATGGACCCAAAAACCGCAGGGTTACGACCCTGATAATAAAATAATGCAAGTTATACTTCTAAACATTATGTATTTTGCTTACCGATTCCAAAAAGAAAAAAAAACGAACAGTTGCGAGTCGGGATCGCCTACTACTGAGGGTTCCCTACAAATTATAAATAGTAATACGTTTTTCTCGGCATAAATGGCCGTATTTTTTTTACGTTTACTTTGAAGTGATTTAAGATTCTGTATCCATGAACGGCAAGTTTGATTTTTTCACAGCTTCAAGGGACTTTAGACCTGAGTTAATGGTTTTAATTTCAACTCGATATCTCCACGCCTTCCCGAGACGGACAAAGTGATCCTATAAGGGTTCTGTTTTTTTTTTTTCATTTTGAGGTACGGAATATCAAAAACGGTTCTCTTATTTCATCTTTCTTTTCGTACCATTAAATATTTCACGCAATAAAGTCATATGCGTCTGAAATCGTAAAAGTTTAAATACGTATAATCTTATTCGGCACTACCATCTTACAATAAAATTTGTTAAATGTTGTTAAATTAAATGTGAAATTTTCATTTTTCTTAGATACAAGTAAGTACAACCAAACAAATCGATTACCGGAAATATTTTCCCGTGGTCATTTTACATAATACAAGTAGAAAAACAAAGAATTAGACATAATTATCGTTCGCCATACATGGTCATAATAATCGTCATAGATTACGCCCTCGGATTACGCCATAGTAAATAGGCGAATTCCTTTGTTAATTAGTTAGTAATAGTACATGCGTAGGCGCAATTGAGTCTTAGGAAGTCTGGTTTGGTTGGAGTTGTAATAGATTCTGGTCTTTCTCTACATTTAAGTGCTACTAGGGTTGTCAAATTATCTAAATATATTAGTTGTATTTCGGGACTTAATCGCGTGAATTATTTAAAGGTATATATCGTGGTCACGATCGGTGCAATTCGAACGAAACGTCGGGTAAATAAAAGGTTCGTATCTTTAAATAATTCACGCGATTAAGTCCCGAAATAGAACTAATATGTATAAAAATCGCGAAAGTTTAAAAACAATTATCTAAATATATCTTGGATTTTAAACTCTTGACTATTACTGCAATGTATAGAACTCGTAACTAATGAAATTACACAAAATTCGAGGCGTTTACACCTATCTGCATATTATAGAATTTTTTAAGTTACGGGTCTTAATCGCGTAAATATTTAATTTTAAGGCTAAATACCTTATTGTTCGACGTTTCGACCGTATTGCAACGGCCGTTGTCACAGGTAGACTCTCACACAGACAGTCTTTCTTTATATATAAGCGTGATAAAATATAATTTAGATATAAAAGAAAGAAAGAAAGAAAGAAAGAAAAACCGTTTATTAAGCTCACAGTAAAAAAACAAAAATAAATATACAAAGAAAAAAAAAAAATATGAGTTATAAAAGTTCTAAATCTAAGCTAGAGTGAGCTTAAAAGGCCGCAGCTCAGCACATGCCACAGTTCACTGCGGCGCTGATTTTCAGCTGAAGCCAGTGGTGAGTTCACGGGCGCCTGTGACAGTACATATTACATGATATTTGTAAGATATAAATAATTGTTAAAATATTTAATTTCATAAAATAGAATAATATAAAATAATTTATGTTGATAAAATAATAATAATAATAAGGCATAGCAAAAATAATAATCAATAATAATAAAAATAGGACATTGCATAAATAAAAAATAAAAAAAGACAACAATAATAAAAATTAATTAAAAAAAATAATTCTTTATGTGCTACACAGCTGTAATTGTTAAAATATATACTTTAATTTCTGTCTGCAGTGGAGGAGGTATGTTATTCCAACACTTGGTAGCACTATATTTAAAACTACCTCTGAAGGCTACTGTCTTGTGTCGAGGTATATGTAGTGCACAACAAATCTCTCGTATGGGGTAATTTCTATTTTCATTTTTCCATTTTAATTTCATGTAGAGATATGTTGGCTTCTTTGTATTGATGACACCAAACAGTAGGGTGGCAAGGTGTAATTCCCTCCGGTATTTCATTTTTAAAATATTGCCCTTATTAAGATAGGGAGTAACATGATGGCGCGGAGGTATGCCAAAACAGAACCGTGCACATGCGTTTTGTACTCTTTGCACAAGGTTTACGGTTTTCACCAGCAGTCGAGGTCCATATACTATGTCCATATAGTTCAACTTTGACAGAACAAGCGAGTCCATGAGCGCGATACGAAGGTCAACATTCAAATGCTTACGAATTTTGTAAAGGATTTTTAGTCTATAAAAACAATTTTGTACGACTTTAGCTATATGATGCTCAAAACGTAATTCCTCATCCATCAACAAGCCAAGGTTTCTAGTTTCACTCACTCGTTCTATGAGCACGTCATTTATTTTTATCAATGGCATTTTATCAACAATTTGTTTAATTTGCTTTTTTGTACCTAATATCATAAATTTTGTTTTGGCAGCATTAAGAACGAGAGAATTATTCTCAGCCCACTGATGGATGTTATTTAAATCCTCATTTATTTTATCCACCGCGAGTTGGGTTTCGTTTGTCTTAAATGATAAATATATTTGAATGTCGTCAGCATATATATGGAATTTACAGTGTTTAATAATACTTGTTATGTCAGAGCTATACAATATAAATAAGAGTGGTCCCAAAACAGATCCTTGAGGAACACCGCGCCCTACTGCCGTCAGTTTTGATCTCAATACAGATCCATCTGTGTTTCGAACCTCAACCACTTGCGAACGGTTTCTTAAATAAGAATCGAACCACTTAATCGTATTAATGTCAAAGCCATAATATGACATCTTTGACAACAACAGGGGAATATTTAGACAGTCAAAGGCTCTTGAGAAGTCTAATAGAACTAAAATTGTCCCTCTACCCTCATCCTGTGCGGTCAAAATGTTGTCTGTAACGTCAAGAATAGCCGTTACAGTACCACGGTTTTTTCTGAACCCTGACTGAACATCTGGCAGAATATTATTAGTTTCCAGATAACGGGTCAGCTGCACTCCAACGACCTTCTCAAGAATCTTTGATACGCATGGTAAAAGGCTTATTGGTCTTAGATCTTTCGCACTTGTTACCTCTTCACTTTTAGGTATAGGTCTTACTATAGCTGTCTTCCACAAGGTGGGTAACTTACTAGATAATATGGACTTATATAATATAGTTATTTAAAAAAAATGAACCGCCTTAAATGAATAAATTGAATGTAAATTTCGCTGAATCACTCCTATGTGTTAGTCTATATGTCTGGTGTTTTATAAGCTAGAAAAACATTTTATACACTAAAACCTTTCTTAGAAAAATAAGTAATCGAATAGCGAAAATCCCATCCAAATCGGATGACTCGCTTTGGAGAAAATCGCGAACATACATACTTGTTTTGAAAGCGTTTAAAAAAACCCGCATCAAAATGTGATCAATGTATTAATAACCTAAACCTATATTTTCATGCGGTTCCCCGTTAGTCAGTCTTTCGTTACCTACCCTTGCTTGTATTTATCCTTATTAATTAGTAACACTATAACTACTTATAGGAAGGTGCAATAATATCCAATGATTTTTTTTGTATAAAATTGTCGATTCCCGACGAAATACATACGACTGCCTCTGTGGCGCGGTGGGAGTGTGTCCGACTGCTACACAAGAGGTCGTGGGTTCGATTACCATAAGGGACACCACTTTGTGTGATCCACAAATTATTGTTCCGGGGTGTACTTTGTGTCTGTGACTTGTATGTTTGTAAATTCCCCCGTGACACAGGGCTTGTACCATACTGCGGGAGTCGCATTTAAAAAAAAAAGACTTCTGTCAATGTGATTGGGGGTTCGATTCCCTTACTAAACAAAACTATGTGTCTAATACATGATACCGAATCTGGGTGTATATAATTACTTAAACTGTTGTTGGTAATTTTCGTAAAAAAAACTTACATAAATTACCTATCAATAGATTTCGTTTTGGGGAGCCTTCACCCAAGTTAGGGCACAATTTTTATCAAGGTACACTTTAAAATTAAAATTTGTTAAAATTGATACGATAATTTTAGGGGGAAGGGAACTTGAATCGTTCAGTCCCCTCTCCCCTGGATCTGCAACAGCCTGTATCGGTCCACTGCTGGACATAGGCATCTCTTAATTTTCACCACAACATCGGCTCCTCTGTCTTTCGCATCCAGTCCATTTCAGCGAACTCCTTTAGGTCGTCGGCAACTGGAGCTGGGCTTTTTTTTTTTTTTTTGTAATAAAGACGACTCCCGCAGTCGGGTACAAGCCCTGCGTCGCGGGGGACTTTACAAACATACAAGTCACAGACACAAAGTACACCTAGACTCGGAACAACAATTTGTGGATCACACAAAGTGGTGTCCCGTGTGGGAATCGAACCCACGGCCTCTTGCGTAGCAGTAGGACAAACTCCGACCGCGCCACAGAGGCCGTCAAATATTCATGGGCTTATAAATAAACTAGCTGATCCGAGCAACTTCGTCTGCATAAATTTTCCCCGTTTTTGCCACATTTTTCATTGCAGCTCCACTCCTATTGATCTTAGCCTATAAGCCTTCCTCGATAAATGGGCTATCCAACAGTAAAAGATTTTTTCAATTTGGACCAGTATTTAAAACAAACAAACTCTTCAGCTTTATAATATGAATATAGATTCCCACATTATTATTTAAGGTTTTATTAACCGACTAGCTGTCCCGCACAACTTCGTTTGTGTAAATTTTCCCCGTTTTTGCAACCTTTCTCATTGCTGCTCCGCTCCTATTAATCGTAGCGCGATGTTATATAGCCTATAGCCTTCCTCGATATCCGCCAAAAAATATTTTTTCAAATCGGACCAGTACTTCCTGAGATTAGCGCGTTTAAACAAACAACCTCTTCCGCTTCATAATATTAGTATAGATAGTATAGATATAGATTCCCACATTATTATTTTCAGTTTCATTAACCAATCACATTTCTTCACAAACTGACTCTGACATACTACTCATCAAGTTATCCTGTTAGAATGACTTTAACAATGAGTATTCGTTAAACCGTCATGTCGTCATCATTTACTTTAGTCATTAACATCACGGATACTCATCACAATACATAGTAATTGTTTGTTTTCTTTCAATAATAGGATAACTTAAAAACATGTGGTTAGTTGGAAGTGTATTTACTTGGAATTGATTTAACTGGACCGAGATGCGAGACTGTGAACTATTTACGCGAAGGGGTCTGTGACTCAGTAGTGACTACAAAATAGAGACAGTACTTACTGAAGGCAATCTTCATACAACGCGTGGTCGAGCAATACATTTAAGGTTCATTTCCGAGCATCGCTGCCGATCGCGAGCCGCTCGCGGCTTACGACAAGCGGCCGACGCTCGCGGCCAATCGACAATATTCACAGTGCGCGCGCAGGCCTACGACAGTCGTCGGCCGCGCGCGTCTGTCACTTACCTCAGCCGCTTGTCGTAAGCCGCGAGCGGCTCGCGATCGGCCGCGATGCACGGAAATGAACCTTTAAGGCAATGGTCACAGACACGGATCGGGACGCCTTCCGAACAAAACGGTTTTAAGTGAACGGTGTCGAAGAGGTTGAAGGAGTAGAGACGGATTTCCTATGATCACGGGTTAATTTCCGATCGAACGAATTTTTAACCGCCTTTAAAAATGGTGGTGTTCTGTTCAACCCGTATGCATGTATGTATGTTCTCAATTTTCTCGAAAGCTACTGATACAATTTAGATGGAGTTTTCCTTATTCGATACTATATTTTTCTGGGAAGGTTTTAGTGTATACAATGTTGTCATAGCTTATAAAATACCAGAGATATAGACTAAAACATAGACAGCGATTTTTTTTGAAAAGATAAAACTAGCAATGTGGGATTGTCGTCCCACATTACTAGCAATCCTATTAACCCCTCCAGCTAAGCTCAATGGCTTGTGTTAGGAGTGGGTTCACATCGGTAGTATAATGGGTAGGATTCGAACCCGCGACCTCACGATTGCGAGACCGATGCCTTAGCCATTAGGCTACCGCGTTTATATGTGCATTGCTCGAACGAGTTAGTATGACAGCTACTTGCTATACGCGCATCATGCTGTACCAAATTGGATGCGGTTGAGAGACGTATTGTTGCAGGTCTAACTCAAAACCTAGTACATGCTTCATCTCAATACACCTTCTAGAAGTCAAGTTATACAAATCGCTCGGTTTCGAGATCTAATCAGACAAAGTAGGGTAATATAGCTAGTAGACCTTCTAATATGAGTTAGGACAGCCCTATTTAGTTGCGAGTGGGTGTACCTTACTTACCTCTTGCAAGAAGCAGACAGCCTCCAGTGAAGCCCGTCTATTTGACAACTAACTGGGAGCTGTGTCGAAATCTTCAACATAGGCTAAATGTAGTTTTTAAACTTTCGCGATTTTTATACATATTAGATATATTTCGGGACTTAATCGCGTGAATTATTTAAAGGTACTATTTTTTGAAAGGAACTTTTTATTTACCCGACGTTTACGACGTTTAAACGTCGGGTAAATAAAAGGTTCGTACCTTTAAATAATTCACACGATTAAGTCCCGAAATATATCTAATAGGCTGAATGGTGCTGATTTATGTATAGTAATCCGTACTAATTCTAAAACCTTCTTACATTACAACGAAGGTAGCTCTTGTCTATCTGTTTCAAAATCAAAATTCTTTATTCATGTACATACATATAATGCCAAATTCACAAACAACAGGTAAAGCCGGAGTAACGAATACGGGAATAAAAACTCGCAGCCGCTCTTTTCAAATCGCCAATTTTTACAATGTTAATAACTTGATATGGTGCTGCCACTATATATCAATCTATACTAATATTATAAAGCGGAAGAGTTTGTTTGTTTGTTTGTTTGTTTGCTTTGTTTGTTTGTTTGTTTGTTTAAACGCGCTAATCTCAGGAACTACGGGTCCGATTTAAAAAAAATATTTTTTTGTTGGATAGTCCATTTATAGAGGAAGGCTTTAGGCTATATAACATCACGCTGCGACCAATAGGACCGGAGCAACAATGAAAAATGTTGCAAAAACGGGGAAAATTTACGCAAACGAAGTTGCGCGGGACATCTAGTACTATTATAAAGCTGAAGAGTTTATTTGTTTCTTTGAACGCGGTAATCTCTGCAACTACTGATCCGAATTGAAAAATTCTTTCACTGTTAGATAGCCCATTTATCGAGGAAGGCTATAGGCTATATAATATCACGCTACGACCAATAGGAGCGGAGCAGTAATGAGAAATGTTGCAAAAACCGGGAAAATTCACGCAGACGAAGTTGGGCGGGACAGCTAGTTTTACATAAACAAGCTGTCCCGCGCAACTTTGTCTGCGTAAATTTTCCTATTTCCATTTCGTAGCGTGATGTTATAGCCTTCCTCGATAAATGGGCTATCCAACAGTTAAATATTTTTTCAATTCGGATTAGTAGTTCCTGAGATTACCGCGAGCGATTATATTAGTATAGATTATACACCATGTTAGAGGACTAATGCAAATTATTTTACATAATTATGAAACATGAGATAAAATAAAATCAGCTATTGTTTTTACGCTTGGTCTAAATTCGTGGACTGAGGTCAAAAGACTGGCCAAAATCATCTTACGTAAAGTACCTAATAATGAATGGCGCCATAAGAAAAAACGTAAAAACCGGGCAGGAGCATGTTGGACCATGCTCCGTGTAGGGTTCCGCAGCTGTTACACTTAGGTACTGTGACAGGTGGGTCGAAGATAATCCACCTATCTCACGTTAGACCTCATTGTAGTAGATGAAACGCAATAACAGAATAAAAAGAAAGATGTCATTCTAGAATTGCGAGTTTCATGCCCGACCGATTCGGGTCGTTTAAATGTGATTAAAATTATATAAAATATTAATAATATATTTGGATTAAGAAATGTGTTTTATAGAATATGTGAATTGATGTTGATAATGTAATAGATGATGATTGAATTAATAAACAGTGTATTCGCTTTGGGGAAATCCAGAAGTTTAATTTAAAAGCCCGATAAAAGTTCTGAGGAACACCCCCGGTACCTGCTCAAGAGCTGGCCTGATTGTTACAGTACTACTAATAAATGCGCTATATATGAAAAATGCGATCTGAAAAAGTGCACCAGTAAAAGGGCGATTGTATTGAGAAGCGCAATTTTTGGGCAATAACTCAAAAACGGTATAACCGATCATGTTGAAAAGAATTTTAGTAAATAGTATTTATTCGTTACCTTTGTAATATTTTTTCACAATTTTGGGCAAACGGTTTAAAAGATAAAGGGACACCATTTTGCAACTTTCGAAGCGATTATTTCTATAAATATTTAGAAAATCAAAAAGATACCTTAAAATGGTTTTTAAAATACCTGTCGGATGATGTGCCACATATAGGTATAGTAAAGTAAGCAAAGTATTTTTCAACTTCTGTTAGTTCCATGTGGTAGGCCGGCTTAAGAATAGTACCACTCCATCTCTTCCCGTGGGTGTCGTCAAGGGATTTCCCACCGGAGGACGGGCAGCAGCGTCCTCTGCGTACTTTAAAGCCTTACTGCGATCGCCTACTCGCCCGCCAAGCGTGCCCATTATGGCAATGACCCCCAGGATCTACAATAGGTTCTGCTATGGAGACCCGTGCCCAGCAGTGGGATATCATATGGGTTGATGAAGTATAAGTTACATGTAAGTATGGAAATTTTTATTTTTGTTATTTAACTATCCAACTAAGTTGCGGTTCATGCAAGACACCTATACTTCAAATTTCATTCATAGTTTTTGAGTAAAATGCCTGTGACATACGGCCGGACAGACAGACGGACATGACGGAACTATACGGAACCCTAAAAACCGAGTCTAGGTGTTCTTTGTTTTAATCTACCCTCAAAAGTCCCCCGAAGTAGTATTGTAGTGGTTAACTATGATCGTGTATGTTTAGGCCTTCATCCGAATAAAAACATTTATTTTGCCATTCTGGCATCCATAAATTATGAAAACACCTGATACATAGCGTGACCGTTATAAATAAGGAAGCAATTCGAATATATATTGGTGGACAATAACTAAGTGCGCCGGCGCAGTGGGTCCTAGGTAATAAATCCAACACATTAGCATACCAGACATCGAACTTGATACAAACCGGTGCACTTTCCCTGCCACGCCTTTCGCAACTGCACCGCAAGATATATTAATAAATATGATATTTGTGTTTTTGCTTTGCAGCCACAATTAATGGCATTCTGCCTATCACACGGTAACGAGTTTTGTCTAGCTTTTCTTAAAGAGTTCTTATCTTATGGGGGGGGGGGGTTTATAGTACGGGTTACCTAGAACAAATTTTAAAATGATACATATAAAGCTGGAATTGCCATAGTAGCTTCGTTTTGATGAGACGCCCAACTTTATGTATACGACAACTTTAACAATAATATCTTGGGGACAACTCACACTACACAAACCAAGCTGAGCTTGTACTACAGTAGCCAAACAACTTATATATTTCTAAATAGATACACCCAGACACAAAATAAACCACCGTGCTCATCACACAAAGTTTTATCCTGGGTGGGGATCGAACCCACGACCGGCGGCTTAGCAGTCAGGGTCACTAATCACTAGACTAAACAAGTCAGTCAGTTTTCACAGGAAATTGCCCCCACCTTCGCCGGCAGTGCCCCCCCCCCCCTCCTGAAGAAAGTTCTGGACTCACGACTGACAGCAAACCGCATAGTATGCACTTTTAGAAGAACAATCAACATTAAGGTTCGTTCACACTGTTTTCTATTTACGAACGCTAAACATTTCTACTATTTTACGATTACTGCGAGCGGAACTACAGTTCTAAGAAAATGTATTCAATTATGAACCTTATTACAAGAGCAGTTAGAGTTAGTGTGATTGGCGTTATGTATGGCTATATTGAAATGCTTTATGACCTAGGAAACAGGTATTTTAAGTATTTTAATGTACGCACTGATTGGTTTCCTGAATCGTTTACAAACTCAAATAAGGGAACAAGCGATGCTGTTTTAAGTAAAAAGGTTCACAACAACAAGCGCTCAGTAACCGGCACCTTAAAATATAGACAACTAGCTTTCGCCCGCGGCTCCGCCCGCGTGGATGTCGGTTATCGCGATAAAAACTATCCTATGTCCTTCCCCGGGACTCAAACTATCTCCATACCAAATTTCATCTAAATCGGTTCAGTAGTTTGAGCGTGAAAGCGTAACAGACAGACAGACAGACAGACAGACAGAGTTACTTTCACATTTATAATATTAGTATGGATTGACCAAGTTTGTATATGTCAGTGTCGCATCGTCAGCGTCAACGGATGAAAGCAGCGGATTATTTTTTTCGCTCGTGCTTTCCATCTTTCGCTCTGCTTGACATTGCA
Organism: Herminia tarsipennalis; assembly: GCA_945859575.2. Taxonomy (NCBI): domain Eukaryota; kingdom Metazoa; phylum Arthropoda; class Insecta; order Lepidoptera; family Erebidae; genus Herminia; species Herminia tarsipennalis. The sequence goes on along the minus strand of OX243849.2, from coordinate 17,008,118 downwards.
ATATATAGGTTCCTAACTGACCCGCGCAACTTCGTCTGCGTAAATTTTCCCCGTTTTTGCAACATTTTTTATGACTGTTCCGCTTCTTATTTCTCCACTATTTAATGGATGTTATTATACATATAAACGCCGTGTGGTGCCGGCTTAAGAATAGTACCACCCCATCTCTTCCCGTGGGTGTCGTCAAGGCGACTAAGGGATTTCACCCCGGAGGACGGGCAGCAGCGTCCTCTGCGTATTTAAAGCCTTACTGCGATCGCCAACCCGCTCGCCAAGCGTGGCGATTATGGCAATTACCCCCAGGATCTACATACTAGTAGGTTCTACTGGGGAGACCCGTGCCCAGCAGTGGGCCATCTTATGGGTTGATATGTATACATATAAACTTGCCTCTTCAATCACTCTATATTAAAAAAAACCGCATCAAAATCCGTTGCGTAGTTTTAAAGATTTAAGCATACATAGGGATATAGGGACAGAGAAAGCAACTTTGTTTTATACTATGTAGTGATCTATGTGTGCATTAGTTTGCCGTTTTTAAAGATCGAATGTTGTTTATGTAACCGATCCACACATTTTTACTTAAGACATAATTGGGAAAAAGTATGTTTATTAGAAATTGACAACTAATTGGGACAACAGAACATAATCTACGCTGGTCACCATAGTCGGTGCAACCTGTGTCCTTATTCACTATCTTTATTTCGATGTCGTGACAAGCCTGTGACACTGACACTGTTTAAGGTAATTTAATAAAGGAAAAACGCCCGTGCCGTGGAGATATATTTGTCGATATATCTCCCAACGTCCAAAAAGAAGCTCCAGAAAGCCGCGGTAGTCTAATTCAGAGTTTCCTAAACTTAACATAACATAACGGAACACCCACCAAATACTTTTTATTTTATGACGGGGGGGGGGGGGCAGGGTTTCCTTGACTAGATAACAGTGATGATACTTCTCATTTCTTGGTAGGTGAACATTATCCAACGTGTTTTTTGGTCGATCTCTTTATGTAGGCAATAACTTTTATTTCAAATTATTACAAATTCCTTTGGGACGTTCATGGACGTAAAAGCTTCCGAAGATCATCCGTAGGGGTTCCAAGATTCTGTGTTCGTCAGCGATATCCATTTTTTCATCTTAAAGATAACTAACAATGTGTGGTAATTAGCAATCCTGTTGACGCCTTCAGCTAATCTAAATTGATTGTGTTAGGAGTGGGTTGACGTCGGTAGTTTATGGAGTATGGGTAGCACTCGCGACCTCACGATTCTTTTAACCATTAGGCAGCCGCCCCTTCAAGATTCTATGTCACATTTATGAAGTTTTGCTTCTGTACTTACGGTGTTTTGCGACTATAGCCATTCAATAAATAACGAAGGCCCTACATATGCCACAATTATTAATACCGCCATGACAAACCCCATCTGTCACTGAGCAACACACAGGAATGCCGTCAACAATACTATTAAGGAGCTTAAGTACCGCGTAGGCATCTCGTAGGCGAGATACAATGCCAGCCTAATATGGTGCAGTTTTCCAACATTAGGTTATGTTCTCGGCAGGCAAAATGCGGATGATTTGCGCGTTACATCGCTGTAGTAGTGTCGCATGTCGTCACCGGCAGGTACTAGAGACAAGCTATTCTACTGTCAGTCTGGCTTCAGTATATTCGATTCATATTTGTTTTTTCCAAAACTTTTAAATACTGTTTTACGATTTCAGTGAATAACTCTAAAATGTTATGAAAGAGACAAAAATGTACAAAGGAGTACCTCTCCCATGGAGGCAAGGAGACACTGATTGTCTTATATGTACCTATTCTTTTCTTTGCATAATTTTCCCCCGTTTTTGCAACATTTTTCATTTATGCTGCGCTTCTATTGGTCGTAGCGTGATGTTATATAGCCTATGACACTCACAAATAACGTGGCTTTCTATTGGTAACTAAGAATTTTCAAGTCAGTTCAGTAGATCCAGAGATTACCCCCTACAACTTCACAAACTTTACCTCTTTATAATATTAGTATAGATATAGATTGAATATTTGAAGACTAGCAAAATTCACGCTAGAATTAGAATAAATAAAGAAAAGTGAGTCTGTCTGTAACCTATTCGGCTAATCGGCTGAACGGATCACAATGAAGTAGGGATATTACAAGATTTCTAAGTTTAACATGCCTATCTGTTCCTTTGTAGCGCCAAACGAATAGACGGACTAGCAGACAAAGAAACAGTTGGTATCCTGGGAAAGGACATTGGCTACCTTTTACCACCGTAACCGATATCCACACGGGCGTAGCCACAGGTGAAAGTTTTGCCTGCAAAGATAACAGCAGTAAGTTTGCTGCTTACTCACCGCCTAACACAACTTCAATCATAATGAGCTAGTTATCACATGTAGAATATATTCCATGAGTCCTTATATAGACGTCGTGTTTTATTGGTTGTTTGTATGTAATTTGGCATATATATTGTTTCATTATAATGGGGTTATAGTAAAACATGGAATTTCCACTTTATTAGCATTATTGTAAAGAAATTGTTGTATAAAATAGGCGTGAGGCTACTCGAAGTTAATGTTAAGTGGAGTTGTCTATGTTGTGGGCATTTTTTTAAAGATAACTACTTACGGCCGGTCTCAATAATCTAACTATATTATATTGATAGATAGATTTGGCTACTAGAGGTATATATCTTATATCTTTAAACGAGCAATTATTGTATATATATACATAAATATATAATCTGAATCTCGGCAACGGCTCCAGCGATTTTCTTAAAATTTAGTATGCAGGGGGTTTCGGAGGCGAAAAGTCGATCTAGCTAGGTTTCATTTTTAAAAAACGTCGTTCTATTTGTATTTTCAGGCAATGAAAAACTGCTACAATATCATTAGAATACGAAGGTAAATTTCGCCACGATCGGCATTGTTTTAATAGCTTAGGTGGGAAACGGGCGGTCTCCAAAGCAGGAGACCACGGTTCGAATCCGAATAAATATTTTTTTTTCCTATTTTATTTTTTTAATTTATGATTTTTTTCCCTATTTTATTTAATTTATTTTTTTATTTGTGATTTATTTCATTTTTTTTTTATTATTATGTCGGTAATATCGAAAAATAAATATAATTTCCAAAAAACACGATGTACTAAATAAAGGGCAGTGTAGGGTTCCGCAACCGTTGCTGTACGAAAAAGTTCGGTTTGAATAATTGCACCAGCAGAAGAGCGTATGTTCATGGCACATCGGGCAGTCCCGAACCAGAACACCCCGGTTTGCGTCCAGATGATTATTTTTTTCGCTTTTTAGGGTTCCGTAGCCAAAATGGCAATCTTGTAGTAGCCGCTACTTAGTTTGATAGCTAAATAATAAACATTAATATTTTTAGGGGGGGCATTCCATACATGTAACAGAAGCTGAAACATTTTTTTTAGCAAACATCAACGTGTGGCACATCATTCGACAGGTCTTTTGAAAACATATTAGGGTTTCTAATAAACTTTTATTACACATTAAATGAGTATTTTTGAAAAATTGTGTCTTCGCCCCGCCCCTTATTGATTGAACCGTGTCAAAACATACGAAAAAAATCAAAAAGGGCGTAAGTGCCATGAACACGCTCTTTTGCTGGTGCAATTACGCATATCGGATTTTTACATACGGCTACGGAACTCTACACTAAGTATGGTCCGACTTGTTTCGCCATGTTCGTCCGTCCGTTCGTCTGTCCGTCCGATTCTTTGCTCAGTCCGACTGTAATTTTGCATGGATACACATATTACTTACGCCGACAAAGTGAAAGAATAAAATCGTGAAAAAAAAATTTTTCGATTGCAATATTCTATGTAAAGTGAGGGTGTGATTTTTTTTCTCACCTACCCCATCGTGTGGGGTATCATTAGATAGATCTTTTAAAAATGTTTAGGGGTTAGTAAGATGATTTCTAGATTTAGGGATCAATTTGTAAAATATTAAGCTTTAAAGTGATTTTGGTTTCAGTCAAGTGTCCCCCCCCCTGCCAGCTAAATAGTTGGTGTTGGGTATGTGAAAAAAAACAGGGTAGTAGTATAAATAGTGAAATTAAAAGGAAAACTATCACAGCTAAGTAGGCTTTACAAGTTCACGAGTAACAGCTGATCAAATGAGAAGTAACAACATTTTCGTACAAATTCCATTGAAAAATATTATTATGTAGATATTGAAACAAAAACAACAGAAAACCCACTTCTTACGCCACAATATTCAGATGGGGGGGTGGGGACTACGGAACCCTACATTGTGCATGGCCCGACATGGACTTGCGCGGTTTTTTTATTTAAATATTTGTTTTCCTTTTTTTATTATTATGTCGGTAAGATTCCCACGCACAATATGGGGTTCCGTAGTCCATCCGAATAATGCGGCTTAAGAAGTGGGTTTTCTGTTGTTTTTGTTACTATTTTTCAATGGAATCTGTATGAAAATAGTTTCGTTATGTTTGTTTGTCTGTCCAAATGTCACAGGCATTTCACTCAAAAACTACACAATGAATATTGATTAAATTTGGTGAAATGGTGTTTTGTAATAGCCGCTACTTTTAGTTTGATAGCTAAATAATAAAAAAATACTATAAGGGTTCCGTTTTTGCCGTTTCGGTTACGGAACCCTGAAAACACCGAGCAAAGCTCGGTCATCCAGGTACTTTGACATAAGCTCCATACAAAATATTTCGAAATTCTACCTCTAGTAGCCAAATCCATAGATAGGTAGATAATTGAAACTACTGGATTAGTTAGATTGGGTTTATTACTAGTAATCTTGTTAACCCCTCCAGCTAAGCTCAAAGGCTTGTGTTAGGAGTGGGACCACGTCGGTAGTATAATGGGTAGGATTCGAAGCCGCGACCTCACGATTGCGGGACCGATGCCTTAGCCATTAGGATACCGCCGCTTAAGCCTTCTGACTTATACTTATGTATTGGTCAACATTGAAGAATTTGAAACGCCTAGAGTGTGTGAATACGAATTTTTTTACTCGATTTCAAGAAAGTTTTCGTTTTGATCGTATTTAAATATGGCTATGGTGTATAAACTCTCCTATATTTCTTGCAAAAGGGCACAAAAAGAGTTGACATAGAAATGATTTTGTCAGCCATTACACCAGAAGAAATCACAAAAATAGTAAAAGGAATGGCTACCAAAAGTTCAAGTGGGTATGATGAACTTCAAATATCGGTGGTGAAGCAACACATAAATATTTTAGACGTACCTCTTGCCTGTTTTTTCAACACTTGTATGAGTAAGTCGCTTTTTCCCGAACAACTAAAAATAGCCAAGATTGTGCCTTTACATAAGAAGGGTTCGCCTTCGGATCCAAAAAATTACAGACCAATATCTGTATTACCGACAATTTCTAAAATTTTTGAGAAACTGTTGAAATCTCGTCTTGTGTCTCATCTTAAAGAACATAAAGTAATAAACTGCAGACAATTCGGATACCAGGAGAAGATGGGAACATCAGACGCAATAAATGCTTTAGTTTCCGACGTAGTTGCAAAAATTAATAATAAAATGAAAGTGGCTGGAATATTTTTAGACTTGAGCTCAGCTTTTGATACTGTTGATCATAATATTCTGTGTAGGAAATTGGAATATTATGGTATTAGAGGAGCTGCGCTAAATCTTTTTCGCTCGTACTTAGCGAATAGACAAATGTACGTAGAATTAAAGACATTTGACGACAATAACTGTCTAAAAATTCAACGATCGCAGATGGTTCATGTAAGCAAGGGCGTACCTCAAGGATCTATTTTGGGCCCTATACTTTTTTTAATTTTTACTAATGATTTAATTAATTATATTGAACAATTTGATTCTGATATTAGCCTAGTTGTTTTTGCAGACGATACCAACGCGATCATTAGTTCTAAACGCATAGAAGATTTGAGCACAAAAATTAACGCAGCTCTCAGCATGTTTCAAACATGGTTTGTGACCAATAACCTAATTATTAATACAAAAAAGACTAATCTTATTTTATTTAAATCAACAGCTCGGCGTAATGATCAATTAGATATAGTTTTGAGGGAGGAAACAATTGAAATGGTTGATTCTGTTAGGTTTTTAGGTGTACGCATTGATGCCATGCTTAACTGGAAAAACGAGCTTGATGCTATAGATGGCTCCATATCATCCGCCTGTTATGCCTTCAGAAGTTTGAGAGATGTTGTCAGTATGAACCATTTAAAAACTGTCTATCATGCTCTGGTCGAGTCTAGGCTACGATATAGTATACAACTCTGGGGTAATAGCTATAGGTATAATTGTGACAGAGCATTCATACTACAAAAAAGGGCCATACGAACTATTGTAGGTATTTCACAAAGAGAGTCCTGTCGAGACTATTTTAATAAATTGAAAATATTAACAGTACCTAGCCTATATATTCAAGCAGTATTACACCATTTGGCAAAGAATATGAAGAATTTTGAAACTGAAGGTGAAAGGAGGTTAAGAGAAAATACTAGGACAAACAATTTAAAAAATAAACATAATCCAACTTTAAATATAGTTAAACACGTTGTTCAATATCAAGCAGTAAAACTTTATAATAAATTGCCCCATGAATTGAAGAAAGATATATACAATATGCAACTATTTAAGAGGAAACTCAAACTATATTTACTAGGAAAATGTTTTTATTCCATAGAGGAATTCATAGCTATGTAATTTTATTGTAATCGAAATAGAAATTGACATTATTATTGAATCCATGTGTACATATTTTTTTTTTTTTTTGTTTTTTATTAGTACCTTTTGACTTGTTTAATTTTATAATTACTTACTTGTGGATGATATGTGTCATCTTATTATTTGTGACATGTCTTACTTGTTATAACTTATTAATAATCTCTATATTTATTTAAATACAATTTCAATTATTAGTTATACCCATTAGCAATTAAGTAGCGATTAAGAATTGAATGTCAAACACAATTGTTTTATTGTTATTGATAAATAAATAAAAAAATAAATATACGTAAGGCTTAAGAGTTGTCCTAAGATATCACTATTTTTATTAGTTAGTTCCCTCCCGTTAGAGAATCATCTTAAATTTAATAACATATGTTAGTATGACACTTGTAGTCATACAAATCATTTCTCTTCCCACATTTTATTTCATCTCATCTCAACACTGATGGACTCTAAACCTTTGTAACTTTTGAAGACAGTTCGTCCATATTGGACCAGCTCATGACAACAATTAATAATAGAGTTAAGAACAATGACAGTGAGACAGCTCGTCCCACACATTGTCACCTAGTTTCTATAAACTTGAATGTAACAAAGGATATTGCAATATATGTTTGTTGGCAACACTGATTTATACTCGTAGAGTACACTCGTGGTGAGAAGCTTTACATCTTAAGACAACTGTTAGCGACTGACTGACCTATCAACACACAGCTCAAACCAATGTACGGATTGCGCTCAAATATGGACAAAAGGATATTCCAAATTTAAAAAAAAAAAAAAAAAAAAAACACTTATTTATTCATTGAGATAACGCACACTACATGATAATTAAGGTACATTTAACCCCCTATGGAGATGAAACGGGGTCCAAAGTTTGTATGGAGAGACTAATTTATCGCGAGCGAAGCCTCGAGCAAAAGCTAGTACCTACTTAAATTGTATTATTACTTGAATGTCACGGTGGCGCAGTAGGATTATGTGTGACTGCTGTGCAAGAGATTATAGTGGGTTCGATTCGCACATGGAACAACCATCCATTTGTGTGCTTCACGAATTATTGTTCGGAGTCAATGTTTGTTAAATCGATACTAATATAAAGCTGAAGAGTTAGTTTGTTTGTTTGAACGCGGTAATCTCAGGAACTACTGGTCCGAATTGTTTTTTTTTTGTCGGGTAGCCTATTTATCTAGGAAGGCTATAGACTATATAACATCACGCTACGACTAATAGGAGCGGAGCAGCAATGAAAAATGTTGCAAAAACGGGGAAAATTGACGCATACAAAGTTGCGCGCGACAGCTAGTCTATCATGTGTCAGTGCGGAAGTGGTCTTCTATTTAAATATCTTAAATTACCAGGCGAGATATTTTTTTATAAATGAAAATGTACACTACATGTATTTATTAAAAAGACGAGTCTTGCTCTAGAGTGCAAGCACGGGAGACTTTTTTTAAGGTAACTAGCAATATGAGAGTGTGAGTCCTACATTACTAGCAATTCTATTAACCCCTCCAGCAAAGCTGTCTTGTGTTAGGACTTGGGAGTGGGTTCACGTAGGTGACGTAGGTAGGCCCGTTCGAGTAGGTGGCGAGCGATACACGGCGGGTTTTTTAGTGGGTGCAAACCCCACACTACCTCCATCGTCTTCCCCGGATGGTGGGGGTGTTCGTGAGGAATTTTTCCCGCCAAAAAAAAAAAAAAAAGGTAGTACACCGAGTAATAATTTTTGGATCCCATGTGAAAATCACACAAAGAGGTGTTCCAGATGGGATATTCCAGAATCGAACTCACAACTGCTTGTGTATCAGTTATACACACTCCACTGTGCCCCGGAGGGAATCCTCTCACTTCCGAACTTTATTGCAAGAAGGTAATTGCTGAATTTATAAACAAATATAGCTTTCGCCTAGCTTATGTCCTTCCCCGGGACTCAAACTATCTCCATACCAAATTTCATCTAAATCGGTTTAGCTGTTTGAGCGTGAAAGCGTAACAGACAGACAGACAGACAGAGTTACTTTCACATTTATAATATTAGTATGGAGTATGGATTTCACATTTCTCCCGTAGTTTTTTTATGAGAATAAAGATTCTTTAAAGCCAGTTTAGAAATAAAAGCGGGTTAAGTAGACAGGTGTGTAGTGTATAATAATCATGCAAGTATGTGATAATATCAACAACAGCTGTTCCTGCGATAAGATGGGTGACCGCAGGTGTTGGACTGCCCTTTGAAATTCACAGGCATGTAAAATAATTGTTATAGAGGGTGTTATTGATAACAAGCGGTAGTAGCCTAGTGCAATTTGAGTAGCTTGAGGGGTTAACAAGATTGCTAGTAAAGCGTGACCCACAGTGCTAGTATATATTTTTTAGTCTATACCTAAGAATCTGTTGAAATTCAATGGAATTTTTTTTCTTTCTTTCTTTTTCTTTATTTTCTTTTTTAAAAGACGACTCCCGCAGTAGGGTACAAGCCCTGTGTCGCGGGGGACTTTACAAACATACAAGTCACGAACACAAATTACACCCAGACCCGGAACAACAATTTGTGGATCACACAAAGTGATGTCCCGTGTAGGAATCGAACCCACGACCTCTTGCGTAGCAGTCGGACACACTCCCACCGCGCCACAGAGGCAGTCGAAATGGAATTACTCTGTAACCTAATGTATGTGTATATAACTTCAGTACGACTGCATCTATTTGACTTTACCTTTTGTATCTAGGAAAAGCGGCGGTAGCCTAATGGCTAAGGCATCGGTCTCGCAATCGTGAGGTCGCGGGTTCGAATCCTACCGATTATACTACCGACATGAACCCACTCCTAACACAAGCCATTGAGCTTAGCTGGAGGGGTTAACAGGATAGCTAGTAATGTGGGACCAAGATCCCACATAGCTACTTTAAAAAAAAAAAGAAAAGATGTTTGAAGAAGAGCGCGATTTTATTTAATTACATGCGCTGTAAAGGGACGATTTGGTCTTATTTCCTTCATTAGTGCACTAGTTTGAAGCCAGGCGACTATACCTTGGATGAACGCGCTTACTCCCGTTTATATTTGTGTAAGGCACAGGTCTTGTACCTACCATAGTGCGGGCGTTGTCTTATTAATTTAAAAAACCAGGCAAGAGCAAGTCAGGCTGGCCCGCCGGGGGTTCCGTACTAATTTGTAGGTTATTATGTCAGATATCTACACTAATTAAACTCAAAAACGACTGGACAATTAAAATTTCTTTTACCATTTTAATGCTACATTATCCCTGAATAACATAGGCTATATTTATTACTAGAAAAAAAGGGATCGTCCGAAGCGGGACGGGCCGCTAATTATAAATAGTTCAAGAATCGAGTCTCGCCATTTTTTATAGACTACATTTTTTATGATTTAATTACAAATTAGATATATTTCGGGACTTAATCGCGTGAATTATTTAAAGGCCACCGAACGTGGTCACGGGTCGAACGAAGACGACCCGTGACCACGATCGGTGCAATTCGATCGAAACATCGGGTAAAGCCTTTAAATAATTCACGCGATTAAGTCCCGAAATATATGTAATATGTATTAAAATCGCGAAAGTTTAAAAACAATTAATTACAAATGTATAGTTTTTAGACTTTTCCCTATACTAGTTCTAGATCAACGGAAAATACGCTATAAATTGTGATTCCTTGAGAGTGTTGAAATGTACGTTATTTGTGGCATAAACGGCCGTTTCTTTAGAAGTTTGATTTTCACAGCTTCAGGAGACTAGAGACAAGAATATATGGTTTTAATTTCAACTCGATACCTCCACGCGTTCCCGAGATAAAGGTTTTGACATACAGACGGATGGATGGATAACAAAGTGATCCTATAAGGGTTCCGTTTTTTTCCTTTTGAGGTACGGAACCTTAAAAATAATTGTCAAACTAACGCGGCTATAACACTGTCGTACTCGACTATACCCGTTTAATAATTCCAGTGGCATGTACAAGTGTTATGTAGTAAATATGCAAGCAGCATGTTCTGAATAGTGCGCTCAATTACATCTAGATTACGTTGATACATCTAACGAAGTAGGCCTTTGGCGAAGTATTTAAATAACTTAATTAGCTATGTGTGGTATGCGTATGAGGTTGTTTCGTTTCCTTTGTGACGGCGCCTCTTATTTTTTTTCAAACTAGACTTTGATTATATAATGTCTAGATTCCTATTCCGGCATCTAAAATTGAAGCAAAGAACTGTCAAAAAGTACGGTCAAATGGACGTATGTACTTTTTGAGAGTTATTGTAGCGCGCCATTTTCAACGAGTGTCAAACGTCAAAAATAGTAGCAAATTTTTTTTTTAGTGTCTTACTGAGAGAATGCTCCATCTAGACATTAGATAATCAAAGGTTTAAACTTAAAATAGTTGAAATCTTATTCTTTATATAGTATAAAATGAAGTCGCTTTTGCTGTCTGTACGCTTGGATCTTCTAAACTACGCAACGGACTTAGATGCGGCTTTCACCATCATTTAGGTATTTTTCCGGATTATGTGTAGGTATAGAATTCGATGGTCCCAAACAGTGGATCCACTGAATCGAACCCGAGACTTCCGTATGCCAAACCGGGGCTGGAATCGAACCATCTAACCGGGACAATGTTACTAAACTTCAAATTCTTCTATCCTTCCTGCACGCGAGTCAGGCCCTCGCTTGTGCCATCTAGCCGCGAATAACAAAGAACTGAAAGTGGTCTTTGTTCAAGAAAAGGTTTGGAACCATTGGTTTAGAGTCGCATAGAGGCGCTTTTTTCTCTAATCTAAAGTGATTCCTTTATACAAAACCAAATACAACATTTTAGCGCAGTTTCGGATCAATTATTGCAAATTAATATACATTCGGCTTTTACAATCATACGATACTGTCTTTTTGTACCTAAATTCACGTATGTACTACGATCTACTCAACTTTGGAAACATGCGGCGCTTTTAGAAAAATTAGACAATATTATACATATGACCCTTTGCAAAATTTTAAATGTGGTCTTGCACGACCGAGCGTGGCTTCAAGCATCCTTGCCTGTTCGCTTTGGTGGCCTCGGCGTTCGCAAAATTTCTGATATCAGTTTACCAGCGTTCTTGTCCTCACTTCACAGTACTGAAGAATTAACCAGGAAAATTTTAGCACCTACACTGGTTAATTCTGAAGTGCAGTGCAAGTCTGAGGCCTTGGACGCTTGGAAAATGACTTGCCCAAATATTGATTTGCCCGCCAACCTGTTCGCCCAGAGTCAGTGGGACAGCCCGCTATGTATTTTTACTAAACAACATCTTTTGGATACAGCTGCAAATCCTGCGGAGCGAGCTCGCCTGCTGGCTGTGGGTGAATGGGAATCAGGTATATGGCTTCAGGCTCTTCCATCGTCCAACATAGGCACTATGTTGGACGATACCACATTCCGCATTGCTGCTTGCTTACGTCTGGGGGCCCATGCAGCAGGAGTGCAGGCCGCATATCACGACACGCTTGCATCAATGATACAATCCTTCGGGCTCTTGTTAGCGCTGGCGTGCCAGCTGTTTCTGAACGGTTTGGCGCGTGGCGATGGCAAGAGACCCGACGGTATGTCTTTACTACCTTGGAAGATGGGCAGACCTTTGGTGTGGGATGAACCTGAGTCGACACCTTAGCGCCTTGCCATCTTCTAAACACGGCGAACCATGCCTGCGATGCATGCAACATCTGCTGAGGCTCTCAAACGGCGCAAATATAATAATCTAGTAGGAGATTATATATTTGAACCGTTTGGGGTCGAAACGCTAGGGCCTTGGGGTCCAAGCGCTCGCCTATTATTTAAAGAAATTTCACAGCGGCTTATTAGTGCTTCTTGTGGCCTTTTTTTCGCACAGAGAATAAGCATTGCTTATACAACGTGGCAATGCTGCCAGCCTTCTGGGCAGTATACCGGTTGACGTCGATGGGAAGGAATTCTTCGACGCCTGAACCGGTTGTGCTTTCCTTTTTTATTTAAGCTTTTTTGTATAGTGCAGTGGTTTAGATAAGTTTGTTGTAAATAGTTCGTTAGTTTTAATTTTTTCAAGCTGTTTCTTTTATTTAAGAGTATTAAATAATAAATAAATTATAAAAAAATCTAAAGTTGATTACAACAATTGGTACACCTTATTGTGAAACTAAATAAGAAGAAGTATAGTCTATCTATACTAATATTATAAAGCTGAAGAGTTTGCAACATTTTTCATTGCTATTCTGCTCCTATTGGTCGTAGCGTGGTGTTATATATAACATCTATTATAGCCTTCCTCGATAAATGAGCTATCCAACAGTAAAAGATTTTTTAATTCGGAACAGTAGTTCCTGATATTATCACGTTTAAACAAACAAACTCTTCAGCTTTATAATATTACTAGCTGTCCCGCGCAACTTCGTCTGCGTAAATTTTCCCCGTTTTTGCAACATTTCTCATTGCTGCTCCTCTTCTATTGGTCGTAGCTGTGTGATGTTATATAGCCTTCAACAACAGTGAAAGAATTTTTCAATTCTGACCCGTAGTTCCTGAGATTACCGCATTCAAAAAAAACAAACAAACAAACTCTTCAGTTTTATAATATTAGTATAGATGAATGTGTGCCTTGCTAGAGGGGGGTAGTGTGGCTTCCTCTCTGTACCCTCGGTACTTTCTGAGTAATAAATTAATAAGAAACTCAGGTCACGAAGAATACATTCTTCAACGCAATATTTCACTTAGGTAATTTACCGTCTTATCACACAAAGCGCCAATGTATGCTAATCTTTACAGATAACGCGTTTTACCTATAAATTGTTGAACTATCGGGTTATCGGTACTGAAAGCCCTTCTTTAATTCACAATTATGTCATACGGATAACACTTTACTTGAGTAATAATAGTCTTACATATCAACCCATATGATGGCCCACTGCTGGGCACGGGTCTCCCCAGTAGAACCTACTAGTATGTAGATCCTGGGAGTAATTGCCATAATCGCCACGCTTGGCGAGCGGGTTGGCGATCGCAGTAAGGCTTTAAGTACGCAGAGGACGCTGCTGCCCGTCCTCCGGTGTGGAATCCCTTAGTCGCCTTGACGACACCCACGGGAAGAAATGGGGTGGTACTATTCTTAAGCCGGTACCACACGGCGAATAATAGTCTTATTAATTGGGAATTTGCTATGAGTCACATTTATAGAATGGCTGTCAGAAATTTTAGTTAGGTAGGTAGACTTATAAGTGACCAATTCATTTGACTGCCTCTGTGGCGCGGTGGGAATGTATCCGACTGCTACGCAAGAGGTCGTGGGTTCGATCCCCACCCAGGATAAAACTTTGTGTGATGAGCACGATGGTTTATTCTGTGTCTGGGTGTAATTTATCTATAATATGTATGTATTTAGAAATATATATACGTATATTATATTTATCAGTTGATCAGATAACGTTGTGTGAGTTGTCAAAAGATATTATTAAGATATTATTATTATTATTCAGGATTCCCAGTCTTCTAAGTCCTCCCGTGGATCTGTCTAGGTAGGATTTCGGTGTATATTTTAATCGACTGACCTGTTGGTCTAGTGGTTAGTGACTATGACTGCTAAGCCGGAGGTCGTGAGTTCGATCCCCACCCAAGATAAAACTTTGTGTGATGGTTTATTGTGTCTGAATGGATTATTTTATAAAAATATAACTAGCAATGTGGGGTTGTAGTCCACATTACTAATAATCCTGTTAACCCCTCCAGCTAAGTTCAAAGGCTTGTGTTAGGAGTGAGTTCACGTCGGTATTATGGTTAGGATTCAAACCCGCGACCTCATGATTGCGAGACCGATGCCTTGGCCATTAGGCTACCGCCGCTTTTGTAATCTATACTAATATTATAAAGCCAAAGAATTTGTTTGTTGATTTGTTTGAATGCGATAATCTCAGGAACTGCAGGTCCGAAATCAAAAAAATATTTACTGTTGGGTAGCCTATTTATCGAGGAAGGCTATAGCCTATATAACATCACAGTACGACCAATAGGAGCGGAGCAACAATGAAAAATTTTGCAAAAACGGTGAAAATGATGGAACCCGTAGTTCTTGAGATTATCGCGTTCAAACAAACAAACAAAAAACAAACTCTTCAGCTTTATAATATTATCTAGTATAGATTACAGACATTTTGATTAGAATAATTGATAATTTCACATTGTACCTACTCTATATTCCCAGAGTATGAATTTGAAATAAAGACAGTTAAAATCTTAATCGGATATCGACATTACGTTTAAGAAAAACTCTGCGCCTACCTATGAATGTAATTCGTTGTACTTTATACCATCGGTAATGAAATACTGATAGACTGCCTCTGTGGCGCGGTGGGAGTGTATCCGACTGCTACGCAAGAGGTCGTGGGTTCGATCCCCACCCAGGATAAAACTTTGTGTGATGAGCACGATGGTTTATTCTGTGTCTGGGTGTTATTTATCTATAATATGTATGTATTTAGAAATATATAAGTATGTTTATCAGTTGTCTGATTTCCATAGTACAAGCTCTGCTTAGTTTGGGATCAGATAGCGTTGTGTGAGTTGTCCCAAGATATTATTATATTATTATTATTATTATTACTGACGTAATCATGTTCACTACACGAGTCCTTCCGATCATGCCCTTATCAACTGTGAAGTTATTTGCTGACCGTGGGCGCAGTGGAGGCGAGAGTTGACTTATATGCAGGTTTGATGCCCGGCTGATGTCATCGACAAAGAATATCGATACAAATGAGCTCATTGATACATGTCGAGAATCTAAAATAGAAATTGTTTTTGGAATGATTGTAAATCTTTTTTTATTGGTATTATTGATTGACGTCTAATTATGGAGATTTATTCATACTTATGTCTAATGAATCAGTTTTTTTTTTATATTTTTGTTTGTATCTAGTTTAATGTCTTTTAAATCTTGATTTGACTGCCTCTGTGGCACGGTGGGAATGTATCCGACGGCTACGCAAGAGGTCGTGGGTTCGATCCCCACCCAGGATAAAACTTTGTAACTCTGTGATGAGCACGATGGTTTATTCTGTGCCTGGATGTTATTTATCTATAATATGTATGTATTTAGAAATTTAAAAGTATGTTTGTCAGTTGTCTGGTTCCATAGTACAAGCTCTGCTTAGTTTGGGATCAGATGGCGTTGTGTGAGTTGTCCCAATATATAACATATATTGTTCTGATTCGATTGGTATTCTGTTTAGAAGATACCTACGTTCTCGGTGATGTAGCGGATGTGTATACAACTGTGCAAAACTGTATGGATTCGATTCCTAGATATAGAACAGAGTTTTTTCAATCAATCAATCAGCCTGTAGCTATATCCCCACTTTTTATATGGGAGAGGGGAGGTACCCTAAAAAAAGGCTTTTTAAGGTTTTATACTTTCACTTTGTCGCGGTAAGTAATATGTGTATCCATGTAAAATTACAGCCTTCTAGCACTAACAGTTTCTGACCTATACTGCGGACGGACCGACGAACATGGCCAAACTAAGGGTTCCATTTTGCCATTTTGGCTACGCAAACCTAAAAAAGGCGTTACGTTACCGTTTAAAGTACTTAAACAGCTATTACACTACCCTAAATCAGAGCTCTAAATCAAGGTGGCGTTGTTTTTTTTTTTTAATTTACAATATAATTACAGGATTCCCAATGCGGTATTATAAGCTACATATTATGGAAATTAGGAATTAGGGCCCAACTCTTATTACACCTCTTTTTATGGGTTTAGGGTCCCTGATGAAGTGTAGTGTAATAGGCGCATTAACACCTATATTTAATGACTGGCTTTCAATACAAACCGACTCAGCCATTGATGATGTACACACACAAACACACATCAATAATCCATCATTACGCTCTCTTTGGCCATCAATCCCGCTTCAAAAACATGTTATAATCACATAAAAACTTCATGCATACCGTTACTCATTCATTCTCCTAAGTTTTTGCGAAGTGATTTCGCTTCGTGGCTTTATAAGGCCAGTTTGTGATTGGTGACCAATACGGTTGACGACGAAAATATTATATTTAGAGTACTTGTCAATGGTTTTTTTGGAGCTCAGTCAACTACCCACTATGTACTGTGTACTCGTCAACCCAGTTACCGAAATCGCAGTAGGGTTGCCACTAAAATTTTGCAAAGAATAAAAAACCCGCCTGCACAAAAAAGATGGAAATAAGATCCCTATATAATTGTATAATTTTATGCAGTCGTTAATGAATCTCGATGAACTTAGTAAAGTGCCTCCGACTGCATGAAATTAATTAATTATGTAGTGGATCTTGTTCCATCTTTTTTGTGCAGGCGGGTTTTTTTATTTTTATAATTTATTTTTTATTTAATACTTTTTAGTGGTTGTAGGATGTAACCGATGTAACAACTAACTTTTATCACAGCTATTGTCGAGTAAGTATTGAAAATTAAAAAAAAAAGGTTGCTAACTTTTTTAATATTACAGGCATAACTATGTTATACCTTTTAAATGCTTTTATGTTATACCTTTTAAAAAAAAATTACACCTCTTTATTTTGACATCTCACAGCCGCCATGTTTGTTTTTATCAAACGTCACATCTAAGGACACTCGGGCGACCAAGACGAATCTAACGACGCGCGACGTCTTAATTGTATAAATCCGTTCAGTGGATTGTGAGATATCAAATAATATTACATACATACATACAAGATACGCGCGAAAAACATAACCTTCTTCCTTACAGTCGGGTAAAAATCCAACGAGCGGATAATTTCACGATTCATTTTGGCATTCACGAAGTCTCGAATTTTAAATCAATTATGATTCTATGTTTAACAGAAACAAATATATATGTATTTAGAAATATATAAGTATGTTTATCAGTTGTCTGGTTTCCATAGTACAAGCTCTGCTTAGTTTGGGATCAGATAGCGTTGTGTGAGTTGTCCCAAGATATTATTATTATTATTAAATACAAGGCAAGGTAAACTACGACCACGGCTATCTCCTGAACATTGTTGTTAAAAATGCCAGTAGATATATTATAATATTTTCTTGTTGAATACTTTTTAGATCGCTTTTTTTCGTAGTATGGTTTTAGTTTTTAAACATAACGTTATTTTTCTACCGACTTCAAAGAGGAGGGTCTCGATTTGTCATATCACTGCTGGGCACGGGTCTTCCCAGTAGAACCTACTTATTGTAGATCCTGGGGGTATTTGCCATAATCGCCACGCTTGGCGAGCGAGTTATTGATTGCAGTAAAGTTTTAAAGTACGCAGAGGACGCTGCTGCCCGTTTACTGGTGTGAAATCCCTTAGACGCCTTGACGACACCCACGGGAAGAAATGGTATGGTATAGTACCACATGGCACAATTTGACTGTATTTTTTACTAAAACTTACTGTAAATTATATATGGTTATAAATAGAAATTATTAATTGACGTATAAACCAGAACTGCGCCATAACCTCACAAAGTTGATCACTCTCTAGAAAGAGACAACGCTACTTTGTGGACAATACCTGTCAAAAGAGACAGCCGCACGAGTTTTTTCTTTCTTTCACGCTTTACAGTTAATATTTACTTTTTAATTGAAAGGGATGGCGCGGTCCAGGTCCATACGTCATTGGAATTAATCAAGTTCCATAGAGTACTCCTGACTACAATCGCGGGAATGATACAACGTGCTAAAATGATCTATATTATTAAAGATTACAAAGTGGCAACCCTAATGACCATCTTGTACGTAGTTAGTTAGGCGCCTAATAGAAGTAACGGTCATATTTACAGACAGCGAATGTTTATTAACTTTTATGACAGGACTAGTTCTTAAACACTTTCAAATATTTAGTTTTTGTGACTGTTTGTTTTGTGTTTTTTTATACAACGTTATGAAGAGACGATTAGGTCGTGAGCTTGATGGTAAACGTCACGCGTCGCCCATAACAGTATCAGTGCCAATCAAATCCTTGTCTGGCAAAGATCTGAATGTCACGGCACCGCGCTTCTCATTTGAGACATTAGTTCATATACAATAATTGCATTTTTGAAAGATAGAAAAATTTGAATCCAGACTCAGGAATCGAACCCGAGACTTGCGTAGCCAAACCGGGGCCAGAAGCGAACCACCTATCTGGACTATGCTACTAGATATCAAATTCTTCTATCTCTTATCTCGGGTTCGATTCCTGAGTCTGGATTCAAATTTTTCTATCTTTCAAAAATGCCTATAAAAATTACTTCAATTAGTTCATATGTCTCATTTGCTCAGTAATTACACTTGCTATAGTGCCCTTCAACTGAAACACAGTGATGTGTTAACATTACTATTTGACGGAAGTATAACTGACACTGTTGTGTGGTACGCACCACCACCAAGACGGCCTATGGTTTAGATCTACCGCTAGTCGGTTAGTTCTTTATGTATTATGACTGTCATTTTTAGGGTTCCGTAGCCAAAATGGCAAAACGAAACCCTTATAGTTTTGTCATGTCCGTCTGTCTGTCTGTCTGTCCGTCTGTATGTCACAGGCATTTTACTCAAAGACTACACAATGAAAATTGATTAAATTTGGTGAAAAGGTGTCTTATAATATTTTTAGGAGGGTGGTGGTAGGAGGTGTCTTATAATATTTTCCCCCCATACATGTAATAGTTAAAAAGTTAGTTAACAAAAAAAATAATGAGCAAACATCAACGTGTAGCACATCACTCGACAGGTCTTTTAAAAACATTTAAAGGTTTCTAATATTTTTTTTGATTAAGTGAATATTTTTGGAAATAATCGCTCTGAAAGTTGCATAAATTGTGCCCCCCCCCCTTTATCTTTGTTCCACTTTACCTTTGTTTAACAAAAAAACATAAAAAAATCACAAAGATAGCGTTTAACAAATAGGTACCTACTTTAAACTAAAATTATTTCAGTCATGGTCGGATACAACGTCATTGAGTTATTGCCGAAAAACTGCGTTTCTCAACTAAAGGCATAAGTGCTATGAACGTATGCTCTTCTACTGGTGTAATAACACAAAAACGTGTTATATATCCTTGATTTCACACCTAACCTATTTCTCCTCAAATATTTAAAAGATCCAATTCACTTTAATCGTTCTTGGGCTGATAAATACAAAAAAATATTCAGTCAACAAATCTAATTCTACATATAAATAGCCAAAACAACAAATCTAGAGGATCGTATAATAAAATCAAGCAGATAATAAAAAACCCACTAAAATGTGACTTCTATTGGTCATTTGTATAAACAAGTTTCTTAGTAATTTGGCGAATACGATCTGAGCGCCATACTTATTTGGTTCGCGAACTATTTAGTGTCATTAACCTTGAAAACCTAATAAGTTTTGGTTCACAGAAAAAGGATATTAATGCGATTAAATACAAGTAGGTATTCAGGCAGAAATTAATGAGAATTGTTGATAATTGTGATCAATTTTCAACAAATTAGATTCGATTGCCGACTGCATGATGTTGACATTGCATTGTAAATGACTTTGATCTATTCGAAACAATAATTTGGGACACCTTACATAACGCCATCTGTTCTCAAACTAAGCAGAGCTTGTACTATGGCAACCAGACAACTGAAAAACATATTGATGTACTAACATTATAAAGCTGAAGAGTTTGTTGGTTTGTTTGGTCGAATTGAAAAATGATATTACTGTTGGATAGCCCATTTATCGTGAAAGGCTATAGGCCAGATAACATCACGCTACGCTCAATAGGAGCGGAGCAGCAATGAAAAATGTTGCAAAACGGGAAAAAAATTCGCAGGCGGAAGTTGCGCGTGCTATCCACACTTGGTGAGTGTCGGGTGAAGCTAAACACCCCCCCCCCCCTCCCCCCAGAACGAAATCCTGAATCCACCTATTCCTATCCCAGACATCCACAATCCCTAAATAACCGTCCGCTCTTAATAAATCACCATTCCTTGCAATATGTCTCCTACACTCGTCGCCAGCCACTTTACACATCCATCTGTCCAACAGTCCACACTGATATACGACGACGCTAATTTTCATGCTTGATAGATTTTATTGAGCAAGAGCTTGGGAGATAAATACATTGCTTCTTGCAGGCACAAAATACCAAAACTTCATAAGACAACCGTCATACGCTGTACGCACTTCGCTCGAGCAATGCACGGACAAGGAATTACAGACCACTTTGGACGACGTTGTTTTGATATCTGAGGGGTGTTCCGAGATTTTGTGGTTGCATGGAGTTTATTCTGTTTCCGTGAGCGATGTCTTTGCGTTGCTCATGCGCACGTTTTTGAAGGTACCTGTATTTTACTCAGAATAATAACTATTTTGTGAGGCAGTTTATGGTATGCTAACTTCAAAGATGCATCCAAATAATAAATTGCATAAATCAAATTGCCAGAAGAATTGACAAAGTCTTCTGAAGACCCGTCATTAAATTAAGATCAGTAATATAATTCGTTTTGACTTTCATCTCAATTTGTGGAACCCGAAGAAAGACTTCTTTTCTCGAATTCCAGTGTATCTTATACCTTTAAACGAGCAATTCTTTAAATTTTATATAGGTACCTACATATATATATAATCTGAATCTCGGTAACAGCTCCAGCGATTTTTATGAAATTTAGTATGTTTTGGGGGCGATAAATCGATCTAGCTAGTTTACATTTTTAGAAAACGTCGTTTAAAAAAAAACCGAGCTAAGCTCGGCACATCATGGTACTGACTTTTTGTGTGTGAACTTTGTCTTCAAAGCAAATAATCTGAAGTTAGGTTCTAATAACATAAAAAATTTACATAATATTAAATAGATAATAGAATAAATACATACGCACACACCAAGCACATGAAACACACTCACCTACACACACACACACATACACACACACACGGATTTACTGAGCATCCGATACGTGGCAAAGGGCCCAGCAGAATATCAGTGTCAGACCTTTTTCGGTGTCTGACGGGAGCTGAGTTGGGTCCTATTTGGTACACTTTGTGACACATGGTACGCGGCTAATGTTAAATTGATACGTTGAACTGTGTATAGTTTCAGTTTGTTTATTTCTTCTGTTCCTTATTATTGATTTGTGTTATTTGTTTCTGTTTTCGTTTTTGCCTATTGTTATTTTTATTATTTTTCTGTTTTTATCTTGTTTTGTTTATCTTTAACACTAGTTCCTTGTTTGTTGTGTCTTCTCTGATCCCTATATTGTTTAATCCCTAATGCGAAAGCCTGGAGATTCTGTCACACTGGTTTCGTACCTAGTACAAACTCCAGCTCTCACTAAGGTTTAAGTTCTGTATTATTAGCCATATGATATAAGAATATATATGATGAGGATACGAATATATATGATATAAGAAACCAATGTACTTACCTTTTTGAGAGAAAAAAAATATACGATTATTATTAAAAAAAAAAAAAAAATTGTGTCTTAAATAAAAATCTTTCTATTCTACAGCAGATAGGCTGGAGAAATACGATAAAACAGGTATTTAATTAAGTATCAAATTAATTGAGTATTACATTTTGCCGGCTAATAAGCGTATAAACAAGTCCATAATCAAATTATTTTACACACTAATAAAATGGAAAAAAGCTGTAGGTAGGTACTACTAAAATCCTCTGTTTAATCTCTTTAGAAAAAACTGAAACCAGAAACCATAACACTTATAATCTATCAACCATAAATCTGTCAAAACCAAAACGTCAGTTTTATTCTGAACGTTTTTTTATATTTTTATAAATATTATTTTTCTAATAACCTATTTACTATTTATTTTATACCATGTCAACATATGACCGAGCGACAACAGTATTTTCCCCTGACGGTGTGTTGCTACAAGTTCAGTACGCACAGGAAGCGGTTCAGCGAGGTTCTCCAGTAGTGGGCATCCGAGGAAGCAACACTATTGTCCTCGCGGTGGAGAAGAGAGCAGTGGAGAAACTGCAGTGTCCCAGGATTGAGAAGAAGATCGTCGTTTTGGATAAACATATTGTTTTAGCTTTTGCTGGGTTGAGAGCAGATGCGAGAGTATTGATTTCTAGGTAAAGATAGGTTATCTATACTTACATATTATAAGACTAGATGTTCCGCGCATCTTCGTCTGCGTATATTTTCCCCGTTTTTGCAACATTTTTCATTGCTGCTTCGCTCCTTTTGGTCGTAGCGTAATGTTATATAGCCTATAGCCTTCCTCGATAAATGGGCTATCCAACAGTGAAATAATTTTCAGTTCGGATTTGTAGTTCCTGAGATTACCGCGTTCAAACAAACAAACTCTTCAGCTTTATAATATTAGTATAGATATGCTACAATCGTCATATTTCTTCCACAGAGCTCAAATAGAATGCCAAGCGTACCGCCTCGCGGTCGAGGACCCGATCTCTGTCCAGTACATAGCACGATACATGGCGGAGATGAAGCAGATGTACACTCAGAGCAGTGGGAGGAGGCCGTTCGGCATCTCTTGCTTGATAGGAGGCTTCGATTATGATGGGACACCTCACCTGTTTCAGACGGAACCTTCTGGGGTTTATATTGAATGGAAGGTAAGATTGAGAATAGGTTTTGTTTATCTTAGATACCAAGGGTCGCTAATTTTTAAAGCGAGCTGTTTGAGCTGAGCCTCGCGGACGACCCGTGTCCCTGTAAGTTATCGTGATAAAATATTTGATATATCAAGACTTTATAAAAATACTAGCTGTCCAGCGCAACTTCGTATGCGTAATTTTTTCCCGTTTTTGCAACATTTCTCGTCGCTACTCCACTCCTGTTAGTCGTAACGCGATGTTATATAGCCTATAGCCTTCCTCGATAAATGGGCTATCCAACAAAAAAAGATTTTTTCAAATCGGACCAGTAGTTCCTGAGATTAGCGCGTTTAAACAAACAAACAAACTCTTCCGCTTTATAATATTAGTATAGATTTTCATTTACCTACATAGGCAGCTGCAACTGGTAGATATGAAAAGGCAGTTCGAGAGTTTCTAGAAAAGAACTACGATCCTGCACAGTTGAATACTGAAGAGAAAGTCATAAAGTTAGCCATTCGAGCTCTACTGGAAGCTGTGCGAACAGGACAGAAAGAATTAGATGTAAGTATTCGACTTGTTTATTTATGGCGCGCGTAGTGTGACTCGGGGAGCATGTTAAGCCGTCGATCCTGCGTGTAATCTCTCTTCGTTCGTGTTGGATTTAGGTCTCATCGGACTATGAGAATGAGGGAATAGAGAGTGCACTTGTGTTTGCGCGTATACTTGTGCATTATTATATCTCCTGCGTAGTTCTCCCATAGAGTTCTTGTAGGGGAGACATACGACTGCGTATATAAACAAGTGGAAATATCTTACTAATAAAAAAACCGGGCAATTGCATGTCGGGCCACGCACAATGTAGGACTCTGTAGCCACGTAGTATAAGAAGTGGGTTTTCTCTTGTTTTTGTTTTATACTATTAACAACGTTTTATAAGTTTTTTAAATGGAATTTGTACGAAAATTTTGTTACTTCTCGGCTTGTTACTTGTAAAGCCTTTATAGCCGTGACAGTATTCCTTTTAATTTCATTATATAAACGACTACCCTGATTTTTTCCAAATCTAAAAAGCAACCATTTAGCTGGCAGGGGGCGGCACTTGACTGTAACAAAAATTTGCACTTTAAGGCTATTTCAAAATAAATCGAAAAGTGGCTCGGTGGGTTCGATCCCCACCCAGGAAAAAACTTCGTGTGATGAGCACGATGCACGATTTATTATGTCTGGGTGTTATTTATCTATAATACTAGCTGTCCCGGCGAACTTCATCTCGACTCTTTTTTTTTGTAAATCGGGTTCAATTGTGAATCTAAACCATCCTCGAATCCCCTTGAACTCACACAAAAAAAACATCAAAATCGATCCAGCCGTCGAGGAGGAGTTCAGTGACATACACACGCACACAAAAAATATATATATATAAAGATGTATAATATGTCGGTATTTAGAAATATATAAGTATGTTTATCGGTTGTCTGGTTTCCATAGTACAAGCTCTGCTTAATTTGGGATCAAATACCTTTGCGTGAGTTGTCTCAAGATATTATTATTTTTATCAACAGGTAGCTGTCTTGAAACATGATGAACCAATACGCATGTTGGATAGTGAAACTGTAACATCTCTTGTGTCGAAGGTTGAGAGGGAGAACGCAGAGAGAGAAGCTCTCAAGTAGACTGACAATAGTTTGTCTTCTCTTGTTGATGTGTAAGCCAAAGAGTGGCTGAGAAATGGACCAAAACCAATATTTTGGTTTTATTTTGAAAACTTTGGGGATATGTAGTATCTCCAGTAGTTTTTGCATGAGAGAAACCTTCTAACGTTTTTTTTTTCTTTTAAAATAACTGTTTTTTGACGTTATAACGTCTTATAAATCGATGACCGGGTGTACGCACGAAAAAATCACGTTATTGACTGGTTGCTAAGCAACGCGAATAACGATATGTCAGCAACGGTTTCTTAAAAAGTGGCACGTTATTGACTGGTTGCTAAGCAACGCGAACGGCGATGTGTTATCAATGCTTTCTTATGAACCTTATCACGTAAAATAATCGTTTTTAAACTGACCTTACAGATAACCATTTTCTTCTGTTTTTTATTTTATTTCGCAGTGAATTAATTTTACTTTTTGATTTATTGTTTTTGAGCTTTCGCGATTTTTTACCACCTTTATGTAAACATTTAATGGTCGGATATTATTCGTGATCACGATTGGTGCAATTCGGTCTATAGGTACAGTTGACTCAATGTAACTAGGCCGGTTTGAACTTGGCGATAAGTGGTTGCGCAGATGCATTTTTTGGAAGTAAATGGTGGCAGGAAGCGGGGGTCGGAGGCGGTAACTAAACCGAGAGAATTGTGTAGTAAGTAATACTAATTATGAATTGTCATGATTAGTATTACTAACTCGTGTCTTTTGTGATTATTGTCGTAAATAAATAATTCTATAGTATTTACTGTAACTTTCTAAATTTAAACTTTTATGAACTCGTTTAACTAGTAATATTTTTATAATGTTGAATTAAAAATTGTTAGTATATTTAATCGATTAAACATAATTAATCGTTTTCGTAAGTAATTTTAGGGTCGCATCTCTATGACATGCGCGAAAGTGTTATGAACCTAACTTCACTCCGGCCGAGTTACATTGAGACAACTGTTACACACAGATTGATTACATAACGTACTGTAGTCTGTACTATAGTTAATTTGTATTTTTATTTCTTTGTGTGTGTGTTTTTTTTGTGTATTCTTACATATATTTTGACACAAATGTTTTTTGTAATGAAATAAATAAATAATAATAATACATGATTACCTTTTTTTATTATCATTATTTTTATTTTTTTGTACATTATATTTTTTTATGTAATGTATGTTTGTTTTCTGGTTCATCCCTCATTAGCTGATCCGTGCCCACTTCCTTGGGCCCATGATACTCGTAAATAAAATGGCTTTCTATTATGAAAATAATTTTTCAAATTAGTTCAGTAGATCCAGAGATTACCCCCCCCCCCCTTCTACAACCTCACAAACCCAAACTTTACCTCTTTATAATATTAGCACCTATATATATTCGAAGCGGCGGTAGCCTAATGGCTAAGGCATCGGTCTTGCAATCATGAGGTCGGGGTCGAATCCTACAAACTACCGACGTGAACCCACTCCTAACACGTCTTTGAGCTTAGTTGGAGGGGTTAACAAGATTGCTAGTGATGTGGGACCCAATCCCACATTGCTAGTGTATATATATATATATAAAAGTTATGTTGGTTTGTGTACGCTTCAAAAACTCAAAAAGTTCTGCACTGATCGAGCTGAAATTTTAGCTTGATATAATAATATAATCCGCATCAAGGATTGTTTTTATATCCACAAGTATTGCAAAATGAAACTTAAATGACATGTATTCTTTGTTTTGTTTCTCATTCCGCAACCATTCAGTCACAATGTGCCACAGCGAAGCGTGGCAGGGTACAGCTAGTTATGTATATATATATTATATATATATATATATATAATTTTTTTTTTTTTTTTTTAATAATATTAATGGTATAGGCTATTGCAGACATCCTGTCTGCAATAGCCTACGCGGCCCTGGCCAATTAGTTCACAAATATATTCTGTTTATAGATTATAACAGATTAATTAATGATTACCGAGAAAAGTCGATAATAACGAAAATCCTTGTTCAATTTCTCGCAATTTTATTTTTAGTTATCACTGATCCTATATTTATGAAATAATTAAGCACTTTTCGCAAGAAATTCTAATCTACGGATAAGATATTTGAAGATTTATTATTTATTGTTATTTAACAAGCGCCAATTATGCCCTTCATTTTAAATCCTAGGTATAATATTGGAGTTAGGTATAACTTTGAACTGTACCTACCTATATCGTTGCTAGTCTCTTACAATGATAAAACGCGTGGTAGAAAGTCGATTCTTGTTTCCTATTTAATTTACTATTTATTTAAAACTAGCTGTCCCGCGCAACTTCGTATGCGTAAATTTTTCCCGTTTTTGCAACATTTCACGTCGCTACTCCGCTCCTATTAGTCGTAGCGCGATGTTATATAGCCTATAGCCTTCCTCGATAAATGGGCTATCCAACAAAAAAAGAATTTTTCAAATCGGACCAGTAGTTCCTGAGATTAGCGCGTTTAAACAAACAAACAAACAAAGCAAACAAACTCTTCCGCTTTATAATATTAGTATAGATTAGGTGTAACAGTGCTAATGAGGTAGGACAGAGTACTACGAAAAAAAATCTCAATACTCAACAGTGTACTACCTTCTTATTGTTTGTTTTATTTAATTTAATCCATGTACTGATATTTAAAACACTATTTATAATATCAGTACATGGATGATCGTGCTTCACTCACTATTTTTTTAAACGACTAAGTATTTCTAAAAACGAAACCCCCTGCATACATCGTTGGAGCCGTTTCCGAGATTCTGATTTTATATA
Source organism: Herminia tarsipennalis (assembly GCA_945859575.2). NCBI lineage: Eukaryota > Metazoa > Arthropoda > Insecta > Lepidoptera > Erebidae > Herminia > Herminia tarsipennalis. The sequence goes on along the minus strand of OX243849.2, from coordinate 16,980,344 downwards.
TTATATAAGAATTGCTCGTTATAGATATTAGATAAATAAATTAGAAATGTAGATTACAGGACAACCTAATACAATTTCACAACTAACAAAACAACTATGTATTAAACATGACGTTTAAACCCAACAGTTTATTACCTCTCTCATAACGTACCAAATGACAATTTGCTACACTCTACAATCTACCTACAATAATTTGTCACTTAAATGCTACATAACATATACAATTAGAGACTCATACCCTTTCCGTCCACTGGGATCTGAAGCTTGAAGTCCTTAAGGGACTTTAAATATTCGAAATAATAGCTAATAAATAATTTATATTAGCTATTATTTATGTATTAAAACTTACTTACTTTTCATTAATTACTCCATAATTCTCCAAACTGAACTTCAAATAAGTAGAACTTTCAAAGTCTTTACCTGAAAAAAGAAAAGAAAATTTTAAAACTCATATTGATAATAGCGCCATCTATATCCTAACCGTAGAACTACATGAGAGTTTAGTCATCCATTGTCACAGATTTCGCTCGGTGAGTCTTAACTTAACCGTTAGTTACTTAGTGGACCGATAGAGAGCGACACTAGTTTTTCATCTCGCCACTGAAAAACATGGTATGAAATTCTGCTATCGCGCAACAATTTGTTTCATTAATTAAAAACAATTTGCGATAGGCTTCGCGGATTTGTAAAAGGATTTATTACTGAAATAATTGTTATTTTTGTATTAATACTTGGTCATGTAAAAATACTATAGAATGTTATAGTGACACGCGAATCGTATCTATTGTTGGCCCTTTCGGCGTTTTAGGACCACAATGAGAAATGACCAGTTCTTGAAATTACCACTTCTTTAAATGCCTACTTCTAGAAATGACCACTTCTTAAAATCCCCACTTCTTGAAATGACCACTTCTTAAAATGACCACTCTTTTAAATGACCGTTTCTTGAAATGACCACTTCTTGATTTTTTCTGTTATTTCTGGGAATATAAGAACAGACATGAAACCGCCTTTTCTTTAGATTTTGACTTGATAACTGGCCACTTGTGGGGCTAGCATACCTACTAGAGTTTAATAATGACATTACTGTCATTTATGTCTTCAATAATGTGTGTGAAAATCTAGTAAACAGGCTTACGATGTTTGCATTTAAGACATGATAAATCCCTATTTATGTTTGTTTTTATAAGAAAGTTAAAAGCATCAATACGGCTTGCAAGTGCAAGTCGGACTCGCCCACCGAGCGTTTTCCGTACACAAATTTGTAGGTACAGATTATAAATAGTTCAGAAATCGAGTCTCGGGTTTTATTTATGATTAAATTAAAAATGTATAGATTTTACATCTTTTCCTAATACTTGTAGTGCAAGACAGTATTAGTTGCCAAATTTCACATTTCTAAGTGAACGGACAATACCCTATAAATTTTGATTCCCTAGAGAGCGTGGAAATGTGCGTTTTTTTGAGGCATAAACGGCCCATCTTTTTTTTACGTTAACTTAGAAGTTTGAATGTTTTCACAGCTTCAAGGGGTTGGGGACCTGAGTTATGGGGACAATAACTTTCAATTGAATGACATTAGAATACTCAGATCTTCTTTCTAATCATAGTTTTTAAGTGGCCTGCTCTTTAAAAAGTATGATATGTATCATATAAAACGTTTTTATTATTAGAATACAAGTGGCTGGGCTTATTATATAAATTGTGATTGTGATAAACATAAATAATTGTCAGGTAATGATCCTAAATTAATGAAAGCGTCTAAATATACTAGAAAATGCTTATTTATATATAAATGGTCATTTCAAGAAGTGGTCTTTTCCGGAAGTGGTCATTTCAAGAAGTGGTCTTTTCAAGAATTGGTCATTTCAAGAAGTGGTCATTTCGGGAAGTGGTCATTTTTAATTGTGGTCATTTCTCATTGTGGTCCTAAAACGCCGAAAGGTTGTTGGCAGCCTTGGAAACAAGACGGAAGATGGATAATTTAGATAAAAGTATTTTACCATAGGATTTTCCCAAGTTTTTTTAGGTTATCATTCGCTACCAGTACTTTGACCAATATTAAAGCACATGTAGTTATTACCCCTACATGTTGTACCCCTACGACTGATTTTAGTGATGGTGTAGTAGGTATATTAGTGGCAGCACCTTAACCCCATATCAAGTTTATAAACATTGTAAAATTGGCAATTTGAAAAGGGTGGCCGCGAGTTTTTATTGCCATGTTCTTTTCTCCGGCTTTAGGTAGGTACCTATTGTTTGCGAACTTGGCATTACATGTACATCTAGAATCCCCACATATCACACGTGTTGTTTTGCATCCTAAGTGAATTAAGAATTCTGAATTGAATTGAAGTCGTTTTTTTAGGGGTACCTAATCGCACGAAAAGATTTAAAGTTGTTTGTACGCTAAACCGTAGCGGGAAATTATTTGATCTGTGATATAGACAGTCCGTCTCTATCTAGACTGTTTTGAGACTACATTGTTGTTCATTAAAGTCTAAAAAAAATAGGTATCAATTCGCAAGCGGATTCAGGAATGGCGGGGGGAGGGGGGGGGGGGGTTCGGTCTAATGCAAAGTAATATTGTAAATGTGAGATTAGTTACTCTGTCTGTCAGTCTGTATTCTTCATACACATAAGCTGCTGAACCGGAGATGGCTACTTATAGAGACAGTTTGAGTCCCGTGAAAGGCCTATAGGCAGCTGCAGTAGCCTGTAGCGGTGCCGATCCCTTTCCGAATTGGTTTAACTTTTAAGAATGACGTGTAATGTCACGACACTCGTCCAACGTGTGGATCTAGAAAATAGCATTGGCGCCAACGTTGGGACGACCGGCGATGGGACAGACGGTGAGGCCAACGTGTGAAGCTGACGTAGAATAAAAACCTCGTTTGTACATACATACCTAAACCGGTGACAATGTAACCTCAAAATATCGTATCATAACCTTTTTGGCGAATAATAAATCCTCTATGATGTCAACATTGCCAAAATTAAAAATAAAAGTTGACACGAACCATGACCTACAAAAGCAAAGGTAATCATTATTCAGTCTGCATTCTATCGTGTGAAATGCGCGCTAGTCGAAATATTTCGTAGCGGAACATGTGAACTCGTCATTATGTATGGCGATTAAATTCGCGATATAACAATTTATTTTATAAAAAGTTCATGTTGATATTTAATTTGCAGACAATGAGTTTTCTGTGTAAAATAATTGATTTGTTTTATTTTAAGAAGTTACATTTCATATAAAATACAATAAGAAATGAAAGATAGTAAAGATTTTGTCAATAAAAAAGCGCTTTCCGTAATAACCAACACCTGAACTTTAGTTAGATATGCATCCGATTATCCTATCTCTAGTCATAACATATAGATAAATTCGAATGATTGTTTTTTTTATGTATGTTCGGGCACAACTCTGTCGTTTAAAGACGGTTTCAAAATCCTTTTTTTTTTTCTTCGAAAGAGGTTTATTCCGCAATGGTCCCTTAAACATTTTGTATAGATCTAATGAGTTTCGAAAACAGACAATAAAAGAGATTGAAGTCGTTTCGATGTTTTTTTTGTAAACCCACATGCGTGGATCTCTTGCGGGTCAATTCACGTATTTAAAGCAGTGCAGTTGCAGTTAAGTTCCGATTAAAAAGGCCATAGCATTTTTGAGATCGATCACAAAGTTACCAGAATACGAAAAGGGCCGTTTTAATCGAAACTTAACTACAACTGCACTGCAACTATACTGCTTTAAATACGCGAATTGACCTCCTGTTCTCAATGGGTATCTCATCTGACTGTCTCATCTATATTTTTATCAGAAATCTTTGCGGACATGAGCTTATAGGATGAATGGAGAAGAACTAGGCAACTTCCATTGATCAGTGTGCTATTTTAGTATGTTTCATGAGCATAGAGATAGAACAACTATTTATGAGTCGTTTATGACATGTTGTTGACAGATATTATATAGGTACCAGGCTGGACCGGACCTTGTATGGGGGCAGATTAAGGCTTTATTGTGGTCGCAAAACAAGAACAACTCGCTAATTTGATAGCCCCACACAACAATCCCACTATTACTTACACTTTTTTTTTTAATAATTTTATACGTACAAGTACAACATAATTTAGTTTAAATTTCATTTAAGTTCAGCAATAATAATAGTTTATGTATCAACACAGATGATTGCGTGATTCTGTAACTTTTCAGGCCTATCTCACTAACGGCCGGTCTCAATAATCTATCTATCGATGGATTTGGCTACTAGAGCTATATATTTGACATAAGCTCCTTACAAAATAAGTCTTTTTTTTTATTATTTAAAAAAAAAGATAACTAGCAATGTAGGATTGAGTCCCACATTACTAGCAATCTTGTTAACCCCTCTAGCTAAGCTCAAAGGCTTGTGTTAGGAGTGGGTTCACGTCGGTAGTATAGTGGGTAGGATTCGAACCCGCGACCTCACGATTGCCAGACCGATGCCTTTGCCATTAGGCTACCGCCGCTACCTAAATTCTACCTCTAGTAGCGAAATCTATCAATAGATAGAATATTGAGACCGGCCGTAAGTCCCTGTCATCCCTTATTCGGACAACTGACCTTATTTAATGTCAGTAGTGCATCTTGTAATGTCAGTTGTCAATCATATTTCATCCAAATGGGTTTAGCGGTTTAAGCGTAAAAAGGTAACAGACAGACAGAGTTACTTTCTGATTTATAATAATAATAATATTATCGTGGGACAACTCACACAATGCCATCAGATCCCAAACTAAGCAGAGCTTGTACTATGGAAACCAGACAACTGATAATTTCTATAACGAAAACTTATATATTTTGAAATACATACATATTATAGATAAATAACACCTAGACACAGAATAAACCATCGTGCTCATCACACAAAGTTTTATCCTGGGTGGGAATCGAACCCACGACCTCTTGCGTAGCAGTCGGATATATTCCCACCGCGCCACAGAGGCAGTCAATAATATTAGTACGGATTTAATAATTTGATATTCTGGCCAACTGGCCTGTTTCAATTATAAACATATGATATAAATAAAACAATGGCATATCCAACAATCAATTGTGCAACATTATTGTTTAATCACTTCACCATAAATATTGCAATCGACTTATTTCTTTGTAATTATGATTCACGATTGCATTACTACTGGATTCCGAGCTTGCACCTTTTTTTGAGGCGGGTTCATACTTGAAGGACTAAGGAAAGTTCGAGAAGGAGGTCGTGGGTTCGATTCTCACACGGGACAGCACTTTGTGTGATCCACAAATTGTTGTTTCGGGCCTGGGTGTACTTGGTGTCCGTGACTTGTATGTTTGTAAAGTCTCCCGTGACACAGGGCGAAAATAAAAGACGACTCCCGCAGTAGGGTGGGAACAATCACCCTACTGCAGGAGTCGTCTTTTCAAAAAAACAAAATCGTAATAGTTCTTAAACTATCGGCTAGATGGCGCAAGCGAGGGCCCGACTCGCGTGCTGGAAGGATAGGACAATTTGAGGTTTAGTAACCTAGTCCCGATAAATGGTTCGATTCCGGCCTCGGTTTGGCATACGGAAGTCTTGGGTTCAATACCTAGGTCTGGGCTTCAAATCTTTCAAAAATGCAATTATTGTATTAACCTAACTAATGCCTAATACACAATAGATCCGCGAAATGGATTAACCGCCTGTACCAAAATAAAATAATTTACTAATAAGGCTAACTAACTATATAATTATAAAAGGTCACGTTGAAACTAACTAAAGGACAAACCAAAAACGGTTTTATCATATCAATAACAGTTAAAACATTTGAAGCGCGGAAGTGATTATCGAGTTAACTCATTGACGGATGACATTATTATGATTAATTAGGCATGTCATGTCATGGTGCACATTAATCACAACAAAATTGGGCTAATGTTCATTCCGTGCTATTTATATATTAATTATAATTTTGTTATTTATAATCAGAGCCTTGTAATTAAGTTAATGAAGATGACGCGATTTTATAATAGGTAAAGGTTCATTTCCGTGCATCGCGGCCGATTGCGAGTCGCGCGTGGCTTACGACGAGCGGCTAACGCGCGCGGCCGATGCTACAATAGTCAAAGTGCACGCGTAGCCGACGTCGGCCGCGCGCGTCTGTCGCAGACCTCGGAAACGGTACCATACATTCTCATACTCTGACTATTGTCGCATCAGCCGCGCGCGTCAGCCGCTCATCGAGAGCCACGCGCGGCTATCGATCGGCCGCGATGCACGGAAATTAACCTTAGTAGTTTTACCCCACGGCTTCGATCGCGTTAACTTTGATTTTACAGCCTGGGCCGTTCTAGTATTACGTAGAGACAAGGGGGTCATTGGTTTGCTTATTTTTTATTACATGTGGAGGGGAGGGGTTGAATGGTGATTACGTAAGCAATATTTGTGTGAAGACATGGCGGAGAGGGAGTTGAAAATGGTTGCGTATGTTATTGTAAAGTTTAATAAAATTTCGTTTAGTAATTTTTGCGTGAATGAGCAGTAGGATTATGCCAGGTAAATTATTTACAACAAAATGGGTCAACTAACGTCCATTCCGTGATATTTATAATTTAATTATAATTTTGTTATTTCCTAATAATCAGAACCTTGGTAATTAAACTTATAAAGATGGCGCTAATTTTATTATAACATCACAGAATATAAATTGATATTAATTAATTTGTTGAATGAATTATGATTATTATATTATGTTAATTATTGTCGTTTTGCATAACGAAGACGTGACTAGATTAGATCACAGGATATAGGTTTGTTATTTAGCTATGTTTGGTGAAAATCAGCTCAATGGTGTTAAAGAATTGATTTAGGCGGTTGGTACACTGCTCTGCATCACGCAGCGTAGCGAAGGAGTGCGTGTTCTTACGTTGCTTGTAAGTATTTACAGAGGCAGTCAAAAGTGCAACACTTTTAACTGCCTCTGTAGCGCGGTGGGAGTGTATCCGACTACTACGCAAGAGGTCGTGGGTTCGATTTCCACACGGGACACCACTTTGTGTGATCCACAAATTGTTTTTCCGAGTCTGGGTGTTCTTTGAGACCGTGACTTGTACCTATGTTTGTAAAGTCCCCCGCGACACAGGGCTTGTACTGCGGGAGTCGTCACTAATAAAAAAAAAACATTTTTTTAAACATTGTTTTGGGACTTCTTTTCGCGAATTATTTATTTATACTTGCAGTTTCTTGTTCGATACAATACCGAACATTAATCTAATCACCAATTATGGAGATTAGGGACAAATACCTACGTAACAATGTATAATAGAGACCTTTACGGGCTATGACATCATACCCGGATAACTTAAACGCATAACAATAAAACAGTTGTTTAAAGTGTAATTAGCACATGTCAAGTCCAAAATAGCTGGTTACTAACTGTAATACAAATATGCGTACGCGCACCGGAATGTTGTTGACAGGGGAGTGACATTGTTGTGTTTTTCCTTATGATAGTACCTTAGTACTTCTAATAAGGTATAAGCAAGGTATTACAGAGTGCTGTCAGTACACCCTGGCGAAAATTGAATATAGCATAACGAGCAATTTTTGGAACGAAGTTCCTTATCGCGCGTTGTGAAAAAAATAATACGAAAAGTTGTAACGACACTTTTTGTAATAGTAAGCTAAACTTATCTATACTAATATTATAAAGCGGAAGAGTTTGTTTCTTTGTTTAAACGCGCTAATCTCAGGAACTACTGGTCCGATTTGAAAAATTCTTATTTTGTTGGATAGCCCATTTATCGACGAAGGCTATAGGCTATATAACATCGTGCTACGACTAATAGGAGCGGAGTAGCGACGGGAAATGTTTCAAAAACGGGAAAAATTTACGCATAGGAAGTTGCGCGGGACGGCTAGTAAGGTATAAGCAAGGTATTACAGAGTGCTGTCAGTACACCTGGCGAAAATTGAATATGGCATAGCAAACGAGCAATTTTTGGAACGAAGTTCCTTATTGCGTGTTTTGAAAGGGGGCTAGACGGAAAAAAATCATACGAAAAGTTGTAACGACACATTTTGTAATAGTAAGCTAAACTTATCTATACTAATATTATAAAGCGGAAGAGTTTGTTTCTTTGTTTAAACGCGCTAATCTCGGGAACTACTGGTCCGATTTGAAAAATTCTTTTTTTGTTGGATAGCCCATTTATCGAGGAAGGCTATAGGCTATATAACATCGCGCTACGACTAATAGGAGCGGAGTAGCGACGAGAAATGTTCCAAAAACGGGGAAAATTTACGCATACGAAGTTGCGCAGGACAGCTAGTAATATTATAAAGCGGAAGAGTTTGTTTGTTTGTTTGCTTTGTTTGTTTGTTTAAACGCGCTAATCTCAGGAACTACTGGTCCGATTTGAAAAATTCTTTTTTTTTGGATAGCCCATTTATCGAGGAAGGCTATAGGCTATATAACATCGCGCTACGACTAATAGGAGCTGAGTAGCGACGAGAAATGTTGCAAAAACGGGAAAAATTTACGCATACGAAGTTGCGCGGGGCAGCTAGTCTATACTAATATTATAAAGCGGAAGAGTTTGTTTGTTTGTTTAAACGCGCTAATCTCAGGAACTTACTGGTCCGATTTGAAAAATTCTTTTTTTTGTTGGATAGCCCATTTATCGAGGAAAGCTATAGGCTATATTACATCGCGCTACGACTAATAGGAGCGGAGTAGCGACGAGAAATGTTGCAAAAACGGGGAAAATGTACGCATACGAAGTTGCGCGGGACAGCTAGTTATATATATACCTATATATTACAATTCCTTCACTAATTAATCGCAAGAAACTTCGTACTATCCGGGTGTCCCTTGACACCTCTCAAGTTTTTTTTTATTGAAAACGGCCGTAAATCGGTTGTGTTTATATTACAAAGGATGTCCGAAACCAGTACTAGAAACCAAATGACAACACCAACCATTAATTCTGTAGTTCCGTCAATTACTCGTCTAGTTGATGGATAAATTCGTCAATTGTCTTGCATACATAGATCACAATCAGTCGTCACTCGCATAGGATGTAGTTAGATGGAGTCGTCATTTGGTTAGATGTACCTACCTGTTCCTTTTGTTAACAGATACCTTCCTTTGTAATTTGAAAATGTTTGTGTTTAGATGTTTTAGGGAGATTCATTTTTAAACTTGACATGTTTTAAGATATATTTTTTTTTTTAGAAAAGAGAACTAGCAATGTGGAATTGAGTCCCACATTACTAGCAATCTTGTTAACCCCTCCAGCTAAGCTTAAAGGCGTGTTAGGAGTGGGTTCACGTCGGTAGTATAATAGGTAGATTCGAAACCGCGACCTCATGATTGCGAGACCGATGCCTTAGCCATTAAGCTACCGCCGCTTTAAATTAGATATATAGGGATATATTGGGAATTAATTACGTGAAATATTTAAAGGTACAAACATGGCCGTACTTGTTACTATGTTACAAGACCTCAATAACAAAAGCCGTGATAGTTCTTTAACTACCGGCTAGATGGCGCATGCGAGGGCCCAACTCGCGAGCATGAAAGGATAGAGAAATTTGAGGTCTAGTAACATAGTCCAGATTGGTGGTTCGATTCCGGCCCCGGATTGGCATACGGAAGTCTTGGGTTCGATTCCTGGGTCTGGAAACAAATTTTTCTATCTTTCAAAAATGCAATTATTGTATTGTTTTTTTTTAACTATTGCTAGTTAAAAAAAAAAAAAGTGGCTCCACATTACTAACAATCCTGTTAACCCCTCCAGCTAAGCTCTATGGCTTGTGTTAGGAGTGGGTTCACGTCGGCAGTATAATAGCCAGGAATCGAACCCACGACCTCACGATTGCGAGACCATTAGGCTACCGCCGCTTCTTAAAGTTATTTGGTGTAATGTAAAGAAACCACGAGCGGAAGTTTATTTGTAAATTAAAAATCCTCCTGTATATTGCGATATACCTACGTTAAAAATTTCTTTGACATAGCGCTTAACTTAAATCAAAAATATTTTGTAAGGACAGTCGTTATCAAAAACACGTTGAATCTAATATAATCTCCATAATACGTTGTAAAATCATCTCGCGTCCTCACAGATAACGCATGAGAAAATAAACGTTATCTTTCAAAGCAGATAGTTGGTACTTATTTACTCGACGAGATAATGTAACACCTTAGTTCATAGTACGATAATAATTTTCCTACGTTAATGTTGCCTTGTATATACCCGACTGTAAAGAAGGGAATATGTATATATGTATTCTTTATTACCTGATATATCTGATCTCACAATCTACTAAATGGATTTATACAATTAAGACGTCGTTAGATTTGTCTTGATTGCCCAAGTGTTCTTAGATATGTGACGTTTAACAAAACAAACATGGCGGCTGTGAGATGTCAAAATAAGGAGGTATGAAAAATAAAGTTGTTTTGAATAAATATGGGTATAAAATTAAAGGACTTATCTTAAGTATTTCAAAAGGGTATAACTTGATTATGACTGTAATACTAAAAAAGTTAGTTATCAACCATTCTTTTTTAATCTTCAATACTTGACAATAGCTGTGATAAAAGTTAGTTGTTACATTGGTTACATATTACAACCACTAAAAAGTATTAAATAAAAAGATAAATTATAAAAATAAAAAACCCGCCTGCACAAAAAAGATGGAAACAAGATCCCCTACGGAATTCGGATCGGGTCGTTTTTTATTTTTATATTTTTTTTTTTTTCTTATCGAAGCCGCATTAAAACCGGAACGTATGAAAACAATCTTAAAAAATCAGCCAGTGTTTCAAATATTTATTGTACACTTAAACTGCACAAAAACTCGGTCTTATGGATTTTTTTACGAATTTTGCCCCTGTTTTCACAACTCCAAATTTATCTTTAAAAAGTTTCTTCTGATCGGTGTTGTATTGTACCTGGACAGAGGCAGGGATGTAAAGCCGGAAACTTGCTGCGACCTGAAAGGTCTATTGTAAATTTGTAACACATCTTTCACTTTCCTTAAAGTCCATGAAGTTTAGTCCACGTCACCTGGTGTGATCAACTGCCCTCTGATTCTGTGCGCGCAACTTCGTCTGCGTGAACCCGCAGACGAAGTTGCGCACACCTGCGTTTTCCCCGTTTTTGCAACATTTCTCATTGCTGCACCGCTCCTATTGGTCGCAGCGTATATTATATAGCCTTCCTCTTCAGCTTTATCTTTCTAATATATATAAATCTCCTGTCACGATGTTTGTCCGCGATGGACTCCTAAACCGCTTAACAGATTTCGTTCAAATTTGCACGCAATATGCAGTTTGGTCCAACTTGAGAGATAGGATAGCTTACATTTAAATTTATAGTCGCAATTACTAAAAAAATGAGGGATCCCATGTCCACCCGTGCGAAGCCGGGACGGGCCGCTAGTAATATTTATATAGATAACTCCATAATAATCTTTTGTTTGCAAACTAAATACTAACGTTTATCTTCAATGCAGGAAGTATGTGCGAGATAAATACAATACAAAATACGATAATTCTAGTACATTAATGATTTATTTAGTGTTTAGTATATAAAGTAGTGCTAAAATGTAATGGGATCTTTAAATTCAATTTTAACACCACGGTGTCATACGAGAGATACACAAGTGCATAGATACAGAAGTACGTACACCTGCAGAGCAAAAGGCTGTGGGTTCGATTCCCACATAGATACCACTTTGTGTGACCCACAAATTGTTTCAGTAAGGTCCCTGACTCCTGACTCAGTAGCGAATGAGCAGGTCCAGACATCTGCGAGGTTCAGCAACGGTACCATTATCAATTCATCAGATGTGTGACTGTTTTACAAAATTGTCACAACCGTCACAACATTCGGTACTTCACGTTAAGCGTTATTTTCGACTAGCTGTCCCGCGCAACTTCGTATGCGTAAATTTTCCCCGTTTTTGAAACATTTCTCGTCGCTGCTCCGCTCCTATTAGTCGTAGCGCGATGTTATATAGCCTATAGCCTTCCTCGATAAATGGGCTATCCAACAAAAAAATATTTTTTCAAATCGGACCAGTAGTTCCTGAGATTAGCGCGTTTAAACAAACAAACAAACAAACAAAGCAAACAAACAAACTCTTCCGCTTTATAATATTAGTATAGATATAATTATCTGTTTAAATATAAGTACGTATTTTTTTTTTCTTTAATATTGGTAATGTGTTGTTATTTTAGGTGTGTAAAATTGTATTTTTATGTCGAAATAAATTATTTCTTCTTCTTCTTCTTCTTAAGGCGTTCGGTCCTGCCAATAACCTCTCTCGGTTGTGTCAGATTTCAGTCCCATCGGGCTCAATAGAGCAGTCACTGCACTTGTGTCTGACTTGACTAGTCTCTCCGCCGTAACCCTCGTTTTAGAAGAAGTAATTGACTGCCTCTGTGGCGCGGTGGGAGTGTGTCCGACTGCTACGCTAGAGGTCGTGGTTTCGATTCCCACACGGGACACCACTTTGTGTGATCCACAAATTGTTGTTCCGAGTCTGGGTGTAGTTTGTGTCCGTGACTTGTATGTTTGTTTACCCAAATGAGGGAGTCGTCTTAAAAAAAAAATATATAAAGAGTACGGACTTAGAAAAAAGAGTATAAATAATTTTAAATTTTTATGGTATTTAAGGTATGTAAGTTGGTATTCATTGTTTTCTAATGACTGGCACTAGTATACTAAACATTGTGTATTATTTATATATACGGGTGCGGTCTATTTGGTAGAAACTTGATACTCCGAAACCTATTTGGGATAACTGACTTCGCAGAAACTTCTTTAGTCGATCATTTATTAGGCATAAAAAATATTTGACATAAATATTTTTAGGCATAATGTGCTTATGACCGAATTTAGAATGGCATACATTTAAGATAGTAGAATTTTTATTGGCATAATTACCTTTGGCATAGTTAAAATTTTGTATAATTTCATTTAGCATAACGTTCATTTAGAGTACAGATTATTTGGCATAATTTGACTACGCAAACTATGAATATCATAGAATTTCAATTAGAATAATATAGATTGGGTTACTTTCTTCTTTAAAAATGCGTAGGTTAGGTTAGGTTAGAACTGTGACCTCTTATGCACGAGCCGAGCGAGCGAAGCGAGCGTGCCGCGGCAGCGCCCGGCGAGTGCCAGAAACGAACATGCTCTCATGGGCAAGGATATAAAAACCAAATAATTATCATTAAATCAACTTTTATTTATTACAATTACTAAAAAAAAAACAATTAAATTAATCAGAAAACAAAATTAAACTAATCTTATATTAGCTCCTATTGCTTTAAGGTACCCAACTTCTGTGTAATCCGACTGATTATTTATAATATAAGAAATATATGCCAAAAGATGAATCTGGTTTTGAACTTTCTGCGATGTGATGATTATACATTGTGATTATTATGGATACCAAAATTATGCGTACAGATGATTCTGACTTACAAAATTATGGGTTTCAATGTATGCTAAATGAGTTTATGCCAAACGATATTCTGCGAAAAGAGTTTATGCTATTAGTTGTTATGCAATATAAAATTATTACTTAAAAAGTTCTACTATAATAGGTGTACCCATATAATATACACCTCGTCTTATAACAACTCTTTGAAGTAAAATTAACTGCCTTCAAATGTATATCATGAAAATAAATTTATTAAGCACATCACCGAATGCAAATTTCGCTATGTTTTAGTATATCTCTGGTGTTTTATAAGATAACACGTTTTATAACTAAAACTTTATTTTTCACTAGCTGTCCCGCGCAACTTTTCTCCTCGTCTGCGTAAATTTTCTCGTTTTTGCAACATTTCTCATTGCTGCTCCGCTCTTATTGGTCGTAGCCTTATGTTGTATAGCCTATAGCCTTCCTCGATAAATGGGCTATTCAACAGTGAAAGAATTTTTCAATTTGAACAAACTCTTCAGCTTTAAAATATTAGTATAGATAAATATTTTTTTTCATTAAAGGTGTTTATTTTTCTTAAAAAAGTTATTTTTAAGCGTTTTGTCTAAATTTAAAACAACCCTACTCTCATCTGGGGTTAATAGTACCTATATATGTTTTTTCTTATACATTACATGATTGTGAACCGTACAATTATTACAGCACACATTAAAACTGCGTCACAAACTAACATACACAATACGTAGCTATACGTTGATGTCAAGTTCATCAAACCGGGAAGAGCTATTTTAATCCCACTCATACTCGCAGCCGTGGTTTTATTATAGTACAGTGTGGCGACCACGTGTTCTCATAATGTGGGATAGTCCATTAACAAAATTAAGTTTGTTTCATGAAGTTTTAGGTAACATATTTAAGGATGGCACGAACATTTTTGCTAGTCATAGTTCATAACAATTTATATAGCTGTGATAAGGACCACAAAACCTTTTTTTAAAGCATTATGGGTATTCGATAATATCGTAGGTATACCTATAGTATAACGATTTCTGATGGTGCAACGATGAAGCGTGTTTCATGACTGAAGCAACGATAGTTTACAGATTCGATGTCAATGAGGACTTGCAGTAAGTACCATTTAAATATTCCTAAAATCCCCTATGAGATAGTTTTTTTTTATTTAGGGTTATTTAGGCTTAGAATGGGATAAACTTTTTTTTTTGGTTAAAATGACGGCTCCCACAGTACCTCACTGCGGGAGTCGTCGAGAGAATCCCTGTGTCGCGGGGAACTTTATAAACATACAAGTCACGGACACAAAGTACACCCAGACTCGGAACAACAATTTGTGGATCACACAAAGTGGTGTCCCGTGTAGGAATCGAATCCACGACCTCTAGCGTAGCAGTCGAATACACTCCCACCGCGCCACAGAGGCAGTAAGCTTCAATGTGGAGATTTCATGACGATATTGACGATTAAATTGTCTGTCCTATATGTTTGTTGATCACACATCTTTGAAACAATACCGTAAGCAATTACAGCTGTAATAACAAACAGAATCTGTACACGTGTATGTAGTAAAATTATTAAGTATCCAAAGTTTGTAATTATTCAAGAAAACTTAATGTTATAAGATGAAGAGGAAGAATGAAATAAAATATATATATATATCTGACGTCTGTCTATCGGTAATTCGGTATATTTGTACACGTATCACGCAATAACTACTGCAAAAAAAAAGAAAAGTAGTCCCCGTGGCTTATGAAGTGGGTTTCCTGTTGTTTTTATTTTATACTTACAACGTTATATCTATTTAATAATATTTTTCAATGGAATTTGTACGAAAATTTTGTTACTTCTCATTTGATCAGCACTATATATTCTACTGCCGTATTTTTTCACATACCCAACATCAACCATTTAGCTGGGAGGGAGGGGGGGGGTGGCACTTGACTGTAACAAAAATTTGAACTTTGATGCTTAATATTTTACAGACGGACCCCTAAATCTTAAAATTGTCTTCCCAATCCCTAAACGTTTTTAAAAGACCTATCAAATGATACCCTACACGATGGGGTAGATAAGAATCACACCCCCACTTTACGTATTGGGGAGGTAGGTACCCTAAAAAATGTTTCTTTTTTTCAGATTTTTCTTTCACAAAATTAAAGCCTCCTAGCACTAACAGTCTCTGAGCAAAGGTGCAGACTGACGGACTATAAGGTTGCCGTTTTCCCATCTTTGCTACGGAACCCTAAAAATGAATACGGTTTACACAGACGTATTGCCCGTCAACTTAAAATGTGGTACATGTTTCATCTGACTTTTACTGTTGTCCTGTCCGGTAAAAGCCCACCAAATTAATGGTGCACCTATCACTACAATTCTTGTTAGCCTCTAAAGCTTTGAAGTATAGCAACGTATATTGCCGACCATTTAACACCTTATGTTAAGGGCTCGTTTATGTTTTGACTGTACATAGACTTAATGCTTATGCATTACTTATGAGTCAGCACTTTTTTTAATATGTTTAAAAAAAAGCGCTGACTCATCGTATACAGAGCCCTAGGTCGCGGTTTCAAAACTCCATTTTGAAAAACAAAAAAAATAGAGACCCAAGCACAACACAAAGGCACCGTGTGATCCCGCCTTAGAATTTGTTACATTAAAGTAAATTATAAATAACTAAAATTACTACTTTAATTGATTTAGGAGGGAATTCATGTTAATATAGGTACCAGAATCTGATGAAAAATGAGGAATTTATAATTTAGAGATGCTACTTGTGTAACACAAGTAGCATCTCTAAATTATAAATTCCCCTCTTTAAGTTAACGTAAGTAGGTCCTAATCCTACAAGGACGAACACTTTTTCACTTGTTCAACACTTGTTGATCGTTGTATTTTTTCATTGAATTAGTTTATTATCAATTTCTGCTTCAAAAAAATAAATATTTTGTACAGCAGTTCAGAATAATAAAATTCAAACACAACAAATTTTCTTCTTCTTCCCGTTCCTATACACTTTTGGCGGTTAGAAATCAGCTCGATTATATAGACACTGCTGCATTTACATGATTCAACGAAAACATAAGAGCCACTGTCAGTCATCTATACTAATATTATGAAGCTGAAGTGTTTGTTTGCGGTAATCCCAGGAACTACTGGTCCGAATTGAAAAAATCTTTCACTGGTGGATAGCACATTTATTGAGGAAGGCTATAGGCTATATAACATCAAGCTATGACCAATAGGAGCGGATCAGCAATGAGAAATGTTGCAAAAACGGGTAAAATTTACGCCAATGAAGTTGCGCGGGACAGCTAGTCATCTTATACTAGGTATGGGCAAAAGTATTTTTTATTTTGAATGTCTTTGGTTCAATCAAACCTCTTTGGTTGTACTGAATGTAACTGAAAGTAACATTAAATGTTGACATTCTGAAAATATAGTTCCCGCCATTTTTCAATCGTTTTTCAAGTAAGCAAAATGAACTTATGTGACGAAGAAATTCGGTACATTTTAATGTTTTATTACAACAAAAAAGGTAAAAATATCTAAGGCGGACATGATCTCACTGAGAGAAACTTAATGCAACGTGTTACCATTTGCGATTCTTTGTTGAAATGTAACCATTCCGACCCATTTCTTAAGCATAAAATTAACCTCAAAAAAACACTGTGAAAACTTTATTAAAATATATATATATTACGGGTCTTTATCGCGTGAATAATTTAAGGTAAAATACCTTGTTTATTGCCCGACGTTTCGACCGTATTGCAACGGCCGTGGTCACGGGAAGACTACCTGCTAATTTTTATGATCAAAAATCCCAAAATTTTTACAGCAATGGGACCATGGCACTACCCACAAGATGGCAACAAGTCATCGATCATAACGGAATCGATCAACGGTCATATTAGAAATAAATAAAACAATACACCTAAAAACTGTTTTTTTCTTTGTATGAAAAATACGAAAATACTTTTGCCAAGACGGCTATATAAAATTCGCACTGCAATTTTACACGGACAAAGTCGCGGGCGCAGCTAGTTTATAATAAAAATTACTTTAAACAACATAACAACGTTATTCACGTTATTAATAAGTTATCGAGTGATTGCAAGTGACATCATCGTGCAGAGGTCAAGACTGAGTTATTGTTAGTGTGTCTGATTGCATGTATGTATGTCGTTGTTCTTTATGAGATTTACGAGTAGTAAGAGGAAACCTAACAGGGGCTCTTTGTTTAATATGTCAAACAATTAGTTCTTGTTTAAGGTATACAGCGCGCTTAGAAATCTCGTCACGCGGTTTTCAATTTGACGATTTATAATAGGTATGTAGTAAACGGCAATTCTTGTTTTTTAACTTTCGCGAAAATATAATTTCGGGACTTAATCGCGTGAATTGAGTATTTGACTACTATCAATATAATAGACGTTATTATATATCTGCTACCTAATTTTATGTATATGTTTTTGTAAAAAATATTTTCGTAATAATAAATTTATCTTATCTTTATCTTATCTTTATCTTATCTTATCTTATCTTAATAATAAACGGCATTTTGTAAATACGCGAATTTTAAATCACAAGATCGTATACCTGCAGTTAGTATATTTGATTGTGATTCCAAGTGTTACACAGTTGCAAAAATAATTAAAATATTTTTTATCTACATAAGGATCAACGTCTTCGACTTTTGGTCAACTGCCAACGGATCAAGTTGAGCGATATAAAAAAAAAACCCGCATTAGATCAACTGCCCGACTGACGGTTCGAGCGGGGTCAGTTGACCAAAAATCAGGACACAGACAGTAAGAAACTGCCAAAAAACTCATGGATACTTACAAATGCTTTGTGAACCTATCTTCACCACCAATTGCTTTGAAAAGTAGAATCATAACATCATGAGTACCTATAGTTTTTGACTGTCTCTGTGGCGCGGTGGGAGTATATCCGACTGCTACGCAAGAGGTCATGGGTTCGATCCCCACCCAGGATAAAACTTTGTGTGATGATCACGATGGTTTATTCTGTGTCTGGGTGTTATTTATCTATAATATGTATGTATTTAGAAATACACTGACGGACTCATAAACTGCATCAAAGTTCAGGTTTACTCTAAAAGGATTTTTTTATAATAAGTATGCAAACTTTTTAGATTAAATTATATAAATATGGAAAGACTGGCTCTTAATCTTAAAAAAAAATTAAATTTAAAAATAGAACTGCGGTAAAACAAATGAATATAGCCGGGAAAAGAAAATTTACTCGTAGTATCAGATTTGCGTGTTATTTATAGCAAAGTTTTAAATTAATTCTCATTGATTTTTTTTGTTTGGTTAATTGAATTATTGTTACCAGCATAATTGTTGGGTTAGTTTTTTAACACATCGAGAGTTTTTGAACCATAATATGGATACTTCGTCCGAACAAGCGGCACAAATTGTAGCATTGGTGCGGGAGGGCTTGGATCAACGAACGATTGGTAGAAATTTAAATTTAAACCAGTCTACGGTTTGTAGAATATACAGAAGGTTTGTAGAGACAGGTTCTTACAGGAGGAGACGTGGTACAGGCAGAACTCGAGCAACCACAGGTCGTGATGACCGATTTATTGTTACAACTTCCCTGCGAAATCGTTTCCTCACGTCAGTTAACATCAAAACCGAGCTTAATGAAGTGCGTGGAAAAAACGTGTGTGCACGAACAATAAGAAGAAGGTTAAAGGAAGCGGCTATCACCCCTTTTAGACCAGCAAATGGTCCAAAGTTGTCTGCAGCTCACAGACTAGCTCGCTTAAGATTTGCGCGTCATCACCTGAATTGGACAGAAGAGCAGTGGGCCTCTGTATTGTTCACGGACGAGTGTAGGACATGTTTATATGGTGCAGATGGTCGCAGAAGAGTCTATCGTCGACGTGGGGAGCGATATGCTCAAAGTTGCATTGAGGAGCGTGTTCCTTTTGGAGGCGGTTCATGTATGGTCTGGGGTGGCATATCGATGAACGGGCGAACAGAACTTGTGTTCATAGACATGGTCCGTCAAAACGGTAATAGAGGGGGTTTGACAGCACATCGCTACATAACAGAGATATTAGAAGATCACGTGGTGCCTTACATGGGATTCATAGGCGAAAATTTTACTTTAATGCAGGATAATGCCCGGCCGCATGCAGCTGCACAAGTTCAACATTATTGCGAAGAGGTTGGGATACGTACAATGAATTGGCCAGCACGCAGCCCGGATCTTAATCCCATCGAGCATGTTTGGGACAATTTAAAAAGAGCTGTATATGCGAGAAACCCTTCGCCTACGACAGTGGCAGCACTAAGAACAGCACTTTCAGAAGAATGGGACAATATTCCGCAAGATCTTTTAAAAACCCTTATAAAATCTATGCGGAACCGATTAGAATCCGTAATAAGGGCACGTGGGGGTAATACACCTTATTAAAACACAAATAAACCCTTGCATAAAGTTTGTGTCTATTGTTAAAACCAATTTTTTAATTAAACAATTTTTCCTTAAACTTCTGTTTTTTCTTCAAAAAAGGTCTTAAGGTCCTTTCTAGTACATAAACTTAAACTTAAAGATATGATCCTACGCTGTTTTAAAGTTCACGAACCAATCTAGAGGTTTCAATTTAAATCTGTATAGAAAGTTTGCATACTTGGTTAAAATATTTATTTCAAAGTCGTCTATTACTTTGATGCAGTTTATAAGTCCGTCAGTGTATATAAGTATGTTTATCGGTTGTCTGGTTTCCATAGTACAAGCTCTGCTTAGTTTGGGATCAGATAGCGTTGTGAGAGTTGTTCCAAGATATTACTATCTATTATTATTAGTTTTAAATTTGTTTTCTTAATTATCCAGTCTCCTCGGTCACCAGTCACCACTACGCGACTAGATCTCGGTCACCACTTGCTTCTAAGCATTATTTATTATAGGATTTATTACCTAATAACATATAATATATTAGTTTCCTAGTAGGTATATCTATTTTCATTTAAATAACAAAATAATCAAGTGTAACTATCAGCTTCTAAGAATATCCCAAGGTTTGTCCATTTAATCTTAATCCCTTGTTAATCTACGGAATAGTTCGAAGAATTTAATAGATTAATGATTTCTTTGATTAGTTAGTAATATTTCTATTAATATGGTGTTTTTTATTGTGCTTCTTTATTTATAAAGCACTAGTTTTCGCCCGTGGCTCCGCTTGGATGTCGGTTGTCGCGATAAAAAAAAAAAAAAAAAAATTCGTAAAAAACATATATTTTTTTTAATAAAAAGTATCCTATGTTACTTCTAATACCTCCAAGAATATGTGTAAAAAGTTTCATGATGATTGGTTGAGTAGTTTTCGCGTGAAAGCGTAACAAACAAACTTACATTCACATTTATATATTAAGTAGGGATGCATATTTTAGTTAAAAAAAAAACCCGCCTGCAAAAAGACATGAACAAGATACCCTTTAAATTTAATATCATGCAGTCGGAGGCATGACATAAAAGTTCACTAGAATTATTGTATGCCTCCGACTGCATGACGATCCCCTACTGATTGTACTCGCGTACATACCTTTGCTCTTGAAGCAGAAAAAAAATCTTCCACGCAGACAAAGCTACGAGCAAAAGCTAAAAGTATAAAAAGCTTGTAACTTCCAGCTCCATCATCAGAACAGTTTCATGGTACCTAATTGGGTATTTGACTACTATCAAAATATAATATTTTTTTTGAAGCGGCGGTAGCGTAATGGCTAAGGCATCGGTCTCGCAATCGTGAGGTCGCGGGTTCGAATCCTACCCAGTATACTACCGACGTGAACCCATTCCTAACACAAGCCATTGAGCTTAGCTGGAGGGGTTAACAGGATTGCTAGTAATGTGGGACCAAAATCCCACATTGCTAGTTATTTTTTCAGAGATTAAAAAAAAAAAAAAAAAAAATGACCAGGTAAAAATATGTCGTAAAGTGTTCTAAAAATTTGTTCATTTATTAATTTAATGTGTTACTTAATTCATAATCATAAAGAGAAACACTGAAAGTAAATAATTTGACCATAGAAACGTGACGTCATATGCTAGCATCACATAAAAAAATTGTACAGAGCGGCTCGTTTTTGAGGTTTCTTAAAAAGAGGCTGATTTGACTTTAGTCAAATACCCTATTATAGTATTGTCACCAAAGATATATATGTAACTAACACTTGCTGGATGCAGGAACCAATCACTGGATTGAACTACACAAACCACAGGTCCTCTCCACTGACCGTCACTATTACTCCAGGATGGCGCGGGAAGCGGTTGAAATAAAAAAGCATGCCAATTTCAACCGAGAAGACGGATACCGTTTGTCAACATCGTGGAATCCCGTGATCAGCAAGTGTATAACACCGTCAAACAAACATTACACGCCAGTGTGCAGATGTCCTTAGTGTTGTGTGTCGAAGTACCGACAGTTTCGTTATAGTGAGTAATAAAAATCAAGCCAGGGTAGTTTCCGAAACCTGCGCTTCACAGAGGAGACGCTGAGCTGAACCAGTCTACCCGTGACCACCGCCGTTGCTATACGGTCGAAACATCGGGCAATAAACAAGGTATTTTATTTTAAAGGATTTACGCGATTAAGACCTGTAATATATATATTTTTACTAGCTGACCCGCGCAACTACGTCTGCGTAAAGTTTCCCCGTTTATGCAACATTTTTTATTGCTGCTCCGTTCCTTATTTCTCCACTATTTAATGGATGTTATATACAAATAAACCTTCCTCTTCAATCACTCTATCTATTAAAAACCGTATCAAAATTCGTTGCGTAGTTTTTAAGATATAAGCATACATAGGGATATAGGGACAGAGAAAGCGACTTTGTTTTATACTATATAGTAAGTAGTAATCTAATTGTTCTTCAATTTAGTGTAGATAATATACACCAAATTGAAGAACAATTAGATGTCATTGAGTGGTTCTAATTTAGCCTCCAAGATTCGTGCCGAACACCAAACATTACAAGTAAAATAAAAGCTTGTAAAAATCAAACACAATGCGGACGAAACCGCGTTGTGTAGCTAGTTTAGTTTATAAGTTTTCAAACTGTCTTATCAGCGGTCACTTGCCTCCAATAAATTGCGAACTTGAACATAATAATCTTATCTGAAATATACTAAATATTTATTGATATTATATTTAATCTGGATTTTTAGGAAATCCTTGTTAACAAACACATTCTAATGCCTTTACTAATATTATTAAAGTGTTTGTTGGTTAGCGTTTTATTCCACAACGACTTCCTATTTTTACTCGACTGTGGGACGAAAAGAAGTTTCTTTTTAAAGGCAGCTATCAATGTGGGATTGTGCGTCCCACATTACTAGCAATCCTGTTAACTCCCTCCCGTCGGTAACGAACCAGAGACCTCACGATTGCGAGTCGAGAGAGCGAGCCTGCGGCCGATCGCGAGCCGCTCGCGGCTTACGACAAGCGGCTGACGCTCGCGGCCGATGCGACAATATTCACAGAGCGCGCGCAGGCCTACGACAGTCGTCGGCCGCGCGCGTCTGTCACTTACCTCAGCCGCTTGTCGTAAGCCGCGAGCGGCTCGCGATCGGTCGCGATGCACGGAAATGAACCTTTGGAAAAGCCGCATTCCAACTGCACTATTCAAAAGCAAAAACTGGTAGTTTGAATACTGGCTGTATTCAAACTAGCATGCGGATCAAGGGGGGATCAAGTAGATTGACAAGCAGGCGGCGTTACGAGCAAATCTATACTATAAAGCTAAAGAGTTTGTTTGTTTGTTTGAACGCGATAATCTCAGGAACAACTGGTCCGATTTGAAAAAATATGATACTGTTGATAGCCCATGTATCGAGAAAGGTTATAAGCTATATAATATCACGCTACGACCAATAGCTGCGGAGCAGCAATGAAAAATATAACATCACGGTACGACCAATAGAAGCGGAGCAGCAATGAAAGATATAACAACATCACGCTACGACCAATAGGAGCAGAGCAGCAATGAAAAATGTTGCAAAAACGGGGAAAGTTAATTTTCCCCGTTTTTGCAACATTTCGTGCATACGAAGTTGCGCGGGTCAGCTAGTAGTGTATAAGGTTCAATTCGAACCAGTAGTTCCTGAGATTATTGCGTTCAAACAAACAAATAAACCCTTCAGCTTTATAATATTAGTATAGACATGTTGGACAGAGGCAGACGATTTATAAACTATTGCATTGGTCTTCTTTTTCTTTAATAAGAGGTTGAGGTTTTAATTAGCTTACTGTAAACAAACACTTTTATTTCGACAGCATAGCAAGTAGCTACTCACCCAAGCAAGAGGGTGCAAGTAGGTCAAGGGTAGAGTAGGGTAGCGTGAGAAATAAATATCGTGTTGAGTATATCCCTAAGGGGTGATAATCGCATCGTTTAATCGTTGCAGTTTGCACCAAACTAGCGAGTGCCAACTCGCTCAAGGAGGTAAGTTGCATTATGATAAAACAATTTTAAAATTCATATGGCTGCATTGTTTTTAAGGGCCGTCTAATCGGGCCATTTTTTACGGCAATTTGTGGCGGCAATGCTGTGGCTGGCAACATGGCAGTACTCTCCAATATTATATACAACACATCTGACACAACTTCATCTGATCCCAAACTAAGCAGGGCTTGTACTATGGAAACCAGACTACTGATAAACATACTTATATATTTCTAAATACATAAATATTATAGATAAATAACACCCAGACACAGAATAAACCATCGTGCTCTATATTGATTTGATGGTTGCCGGACGATCGTTGAGCGATCTATTTTCCGCAATGTTGCCCGGCCAATTTTATTGTTGTTTCAGTCGCTCTCTACTTTATTGTTGTCGGGTTGTATAGCCCGTTTAGGAGACTAGATCATGCGCCATGCAATTGTAGACATATTGCTATTATTGCCTGAGCAATTAGTTGCCAATAGTGCCGCCACCAATTGCCGTAAAAAAATGGCCCGTTTAGACGCCCCTTTAGGAGCAGGACATGTCAACACAATCTGCATTGCCGCAGAAAAAATCTTTGGCACAAAAAGTTATGCGTTTAGTACATTACACTCAATATATACATTGCTGGCTTGGTGTTACTTCAATCCAATATAAATATATACATTTATTTTTAAAAGATAACTAGCAATGTGGGACTGTGGTCCCATATTACTAGCAATCCTGGTAACCCCTCCAGCTAAGCTCTATGGCTTGTGTTAGGAGTGGGTTCACGTCGGTAGTATAATGGCCAGGATTCAAACCCAGGATGACCTCACGATTGCGAGACCAATGCCTGACTCTATCTATCTATACATAACTTCAACCAACAATGTATATAGAACTAGCTGTCCCGCGCAACTTCGTCTGCTTAAATAGTCCCCGTTTTTGCAACATTGCTTCTCCGCTCCTAATGCTATATAGTCTATAACCTTCCTCGATAAATGGGCTATCCAACAGTAAAATAATTTTTCAATTCGGATTAGGAGTTCCTGAGATTACCGCGTTCAAACAAACAAACTTTTCAGCTTATAATATAAGTATAGATTAGTAGAGTTAGAACGTCTAAATTCAGTGTAGTGTAATAAACGCTTTTTATATCTGGAATACAGCTGATTTCACCTTACGAATAGATCTCAATTTCCCTCCTATGGCGTCAGGGAATACGAAGTACCTACCTACTTCCTAATTTCTGCGTAATTGTTGTAGTCCCGAGATCGGGTCCAAACCCAAACAGACGAACGCGTACTTTGCGTGTTTAAAAAAAAAACTAGTATTGTGTGATTGTGGGTCCTACATTACTTGCAAACCTCTACAACTAAGCTAAATAGATTGTGTTAGGAGTGGGTTCACGTCCGTAGTGTTGCGTAGGAATCACCACAGCTACCACACGATTGCGAGTCCGACGCCTTAACCATTAGGTTACTGTACGGTAGTTGTTTAGTGCGGCATTTGTTTCATTACTACCACTCTCTGAAGGCATGACCATCCATCAATAGTGTAGATGACTGTCAAGTCAAATCAGTATCTTTTTAAGAAACGTCAAAACGATGCACCCCGTACTAATTTATATAAAATACAAAACAATGACGTCATTCTTTTGTATGGTCAAATAATGTTTGAATGTGTGTTTTTATGTTTATAAATTTATGACAACGTAACATTGTTTTTCAGAATATTTTTGCAAATGTTACTTCCTGTAGATATAGTGTAAAATAATTTATTGTAATATATATATTCTTTTTGTTTTTAAGACGACTCTCGCAATATGGTAAAACTCCTGTGTCGCGGGGGACTTTACAATCATACAAGTCACGGACACAAAGTACACCAAGACTCGGAACAACAATTTGTGGATCACACAAAGTGGTGCCCCGTGTGGGAATCGAACCCACGAACTCTTACGTAACAGTCGTACACACTCCTACCGCGCCACAGAGGTAGTCATCTACCCATTGCTCTGGTCCATGTGACTCCACTACTACCGCCACACCTTATGGCTGTTCCCTCTATTTTTCTCAAATTCATGCAAAAGAAGATGCAGAAACTAACATCTTTACTAGTAAACATTCCACTTCGAACATCGACGGATCCAGCATATAAATGCCTGTATCGGATGCTTACGAGGGGAAGCATTCCGTTCCGCCCGACACCGGCCAAGTATTGAGTCAGTCGCGCGCACGACGGTGGCGTGCCTCAATAAAATCATTCAGGGGAGGGGGGGGTGGGGGGGTTAGGACATAAGTCAAATGAGAGACAAATAAATTCATTAAACTGGTCGTCCCCCGCCAGAATAGTCGATTATGTAATGCACCTTTGCAACACCTTCTTGTAGAACAAACATCGGGCAACATGCTCCCTTTTACAGAATGCTCTCAAGCTATAACGGAGTTAGGCAACATATTGATATTTTTTGTAACAGCTTAGCTTCTACTAAAAAGTATATCTATACCAGTGGTTCTCAAACTTTTTAAATGACGGAACCCTTTTGGGAAGCAAAATACTTGATGGAACCCTACAATAAAACAATTATTTTTATAAGTGTATTCTTTATTAATCAGCATAATAAAAGTACAATGTATCAGTTACTAATTATTATTTACTTCACCACTTGGTAAGGACAATAATAGAAAACATTAAAAAAGAAAAAATCTAACTAGTGGGAGGTATGAAACTGTTTTTTATTTTTCATCAATTGCTTGATATCAGGTTTGATGGAAGAAAGTTGGAGTCTCATATCAGCTTCGGCGTCCAGTCTATTGCGATATTTTGTTTTCGTGGCTGCGTAGGTAGAGAATCCTGTTTCGCACAAATATGTAGTTGGGAACGGGAGAAGAATATCTAGAGCCATTTGGCCAAGCATTGCATATTCATCTTGGATTCTGCACCAAAAATCATTAAGAGGCGTCGTTTTGAACAATGACTCCATACTTGTGTCTGATGACATTTCTAAAAGAGATTCATATATCTCATTTGACATGTTTTCAGGCTTTTCCAAGTTGGGTAAAAAAGGATTATGAATCCAGGAGTTCACTTTAATTTTTGTATTGTGTTCTTCGGGAAAATACTTTTCAAAAGATGCGCGCATCGAACTGAGATATTGGACCAATTCTTCAAACACATTATCTTCAAACATTTCTGAGTCGTTTTCGCTAACAAACTCACTGAGTAACGTAAAACTTTCTATTTCTTTCTTACCAATGCAAATGATCCAAAAATCTAATTTTCTTTTAAAAGCAGTTATTTTATTATAGGCCTGAAACACTGTTGTCTGTTTACCTTGCAACGATAAATTTAATTCGTTAAGTTTTTGAAAGATATCCGCCATAAAAGACAATCGGAACAACCAAGTTTTATCATACAAACGGTCCTTCAAATTAAAAGAAGTATCTGCTGAAAGAAACATTTGTAACTCGGCTCTAAGTTCAAATAGCCTTGTTAAAGTTTTTCCCCGAGACAGCCATCGCACTTCTGTATGGAGCAGCAGTGTTTTATGTTTGCTGCCATAATCTTCACACAATAATGAGAACAATCGGGATTGTAGTGGTCGTGATTTGATAAAATTAATTATTTTTACCGCTTCATCCATAACTAATTTTAGATTAGACGGCATTTGCTTCATCGCAAGTGCTTGTCTATGCAGAATACAATGACTGGAACTACAATTAGGCGCTTTATTTTTCATTCGTGACACTGCTCCTGCTGTTTTACCTGTCATCGCCTTGGCCCCATCTGTACAAATGTCAATGCAATTGTTCCAACTGAGATTATGTTCTTCAAAAAATATATTTATTTTATTAAAAATTTCTTCCCCGGTAGTGTTTGTAAGCAGCGATGAACACATAAGCATGTCTTCTTCAAAAGAACTTTTATATGGATATCTCACAATAACCAGCAGGATAGCCAAACCAGCGACATCAGTCGACTCGTCCATTTGCAAAGCGAATCGTGTATTTTGTAGACGTGTAACTAGTTCTTGTTTGACGTAGCTTGCCAGATCATGGATTCGTCGTGAAACAGTATCGTTTGATAGCGGAACAGTAGAAAGATGCTTTGCAGATTTTTCATCAAGCATACATTTTGTTATGTCTAATACACATGGTTTTATTAATTTCTCAGCGATAGTGTGCGCTTCACCTGCTTGTGCAATGCGATAGCTAACTAAATATGATGCCTCCGTGACCTTTTCGTTGGTAGTTTGTGTTACATGCATCATATTTTTTTGACTTTCTAATAACTGATCTTTTTTGCGAACAAAAAATTCTTTATTCTTGTCTTTAGTCTCGGGGTGTACGGTTTCTAAATGTCGACGCAATTTGGCAGGTGCCATGGAACTATTAGGAAGCAGTTTACTACAGAGCATGCAGAGAGGTGAGCCGTTGGAATCAACAAATCCGAAACTGATATAAGATTCATCATACTTCCTTTTTTTCGTCTTTGAAACCGTCGAGCTTGACGTCGTGGCACTCGTGGCATCATCTTCTGGATCGGTGATTGCTAAATTCTCCGCGCGCATTGCTTTTGAACATTCAGCGTCATTAGAAGATGTTGTTGGAACACGTTTAACACCTTTAAGCCAACGTTCCATTCTTCTTTATTTATAATGTTACAAGTCAGTATAAGAGACTAAATTTAGAACCTACAGGGAAGAAATGTATAAAACTGAGACAACAGAATACAGCAGGCAGTAAAACAATGAACACTAGTTTCTCGCTAGCGAGCTTGTAAGTAGGTAGTAACTTATCGCTCCGAACGCTAATCATCAACTGACGACGCCAACGCGCGATCGCCGCTTTTATACTTAGTCCTAGACTCGATCTCAAATATTCTCGAAAATACTCGAGTCGGCACCTTTGATAAACAAAAAGCAAAAATGAAAACAGAAATTTAAAAATAGCGTTGTAAACAATATCGACTTTATCCTTTGAAGTTAGAGACGAAAGTCGCTTGTTGACAACTATAGCGTCTAATTCAGAGGCGGCTTTTATCAAAGAGACTGAGCGCTTACAAGTATACTACCCGCTCGTTTTAAGTTTGCCGCTGGCGATAGGTATGAGTGTATGACGTTCGAAATTTTTTATTTAATTGTAACAATAAAAATTGTGTACGGTAGATATTTGGGTAAAACTATGACACATTATAAGTTTTGTTGTCACGTGGGGGAGGGTACGCGCATTCCACAGACCGGCAAACTTAGAGCGAACGCGTTGTACAAGTATAAAATTGTTGAGACCAAACTTATAAGATATTGTACCAGCTAATGTAACACAAGCTTATACAAATACAAATAAATAAATAAATAACATTCATAGCGTTTTGTCTCCGCGCGGCCGCGGAGTCCGCACAGCCGCGGAGCGACCAGAGAGAGGTGTTTTGATTTTTTTATTTCTAAATTCTTGCGGAACCCCGACAGAGGTATCACGGAACCCTAGGGTTCCGCGGAACACACTTAGAGTATAGCTGATCTATACTAATATTATAAAGCGGAAGAGTTTGTTTGTTTGTTTGCTTTGTTTGTTTGTTTGTTTGTTTAAACGCGCTAATCTCAGGAACTACTGGTCCGATTTGAAAAATTATTTTTGTTGGATAGCCCATTTATCGAGAAAGGCTATAGGCTATATAACATTGCGACGACATTTACGACTAATAGGAGCGGAGTAGCGACGTGAAATGTTTCAAAAACGGGGAAAATTTACGCATACGAAGTTGCGCGGGACAGCTAGTTAGGAATAAATTTGAAACCTTTGTCTAAAGTCTATCAATACCATCCACATTTTAATATTATTACTTTTGTTCTTAATGTTAACAAGTTTTTTTAAGTTGTTGTGTATTCAAATACTTATAATCTTTAGGGATAAGTAAATATATCTGTACCGATATGCATGTCGTGTTCACTATTTTTAGGACACAGTATTGTATAGTTTAAGTGTAGTTTATTTAAAAAGTTTACTGTGTTGTCCGATTTGTGAACCATTAATAAAAAAAAATAAAAAAATACAATATAAGAAATTCCGTACACAAATCAACCGTCTCCAACCCCTTGGATCTGCTTATGAAATCCAACTTAAACCACTAACAATGAAATCAAATCAATTATACTCTTACATAAAATGACATACCAACACGATGTAATAATTAACTTAATTACAGTTACAGTGATCTCGGTTTTTCCTGCAGTGACGTCATTCGCGTGCTATATACACTGCACGCCACGGCTCGGCCTAGACATTGATTGGTTGTCAAATAAAAGTGAGTGGCATGTTTCATTTGGGGTTTCAGGTGCACACGAATATTATGACCTGAACGTATATATGGATACTAGCTATCCCGCGCAACTTCGTATGCGTCAATTTACCCCGTTTTTGCAATTTTTTTCATTGCTGCTCCGCTCCTATTGGTCGTAGCGTGATGTTATATAGCCTATAGCCTTCCTCGATAAATGGGCTATCCAACCGTCAAAGAATTTTTCAATTCGGATCAGTAGTTCCTGAGATTGCCGCGTTCAAACAAACAAATAAACTCTTCCGCTTTATTATATTAGTATAGATAAATAAATTAGGTTTCAGAGAGATATCCCACCACCGACCTTTGATCTTTGTATGACCACGATTGAAGTAGTAAAGAAACACCCTTAATATAACAATCGAACTAGATTAACAGACCGTACTCAAAAGAGAGTCCATAGATGGGTGTGCCCCATGCCTTGGAGAGCACGTTAAGCCGTCGATCCTGCGCCTAATCTCTCTCCGTTCGTGTCGGATTTCCATCCTATCGGACTATAAGAATGCAGGAATAGAGATTGCACTTGGGTTTGCGCATACACTTGTGCACTACCTATATTATCTCCTGCGTAGGTGGCTAGTCTCTAATAAGATTGGTCGCCGTAACCGAAATCGGTTAGGAGACCATTTATTGTATACGTTTGTAAAAAACGTCCGCGACACAGGGCTTGTAAACAAATTTAATAAATACTTTATACATTCTACTAGTTGTCCCGCGCAACTTCGTATGCGTAATTTCTCCCCGTTTTTGAAACATTTCTCGTCGCTTCTCCGCTACTATTAGTCGTAGCGCGATGTTATATAGCCTATAGCCTTCCTCGATAAATGGGCTATCCAACAAAAAAAAAAAAATTTTCAAATCGGACTAGTAGATCCTAAGATTAGCGCGTTTAAACAAACAAACTAACAAACAAACAATCAAACAAACAAACAATCAAACAAACAAACTCATCCGCTTTATAATATTAGTATAGATTAGAGAATATCTGAGCGATTCTCGTACTATACCTAGGTGCAGGATATTTTGCGAATGAGACATTCTGCGAACTGAACATTCTACGCCTAAACGCCATCTGGAACATTCTCGAATTTCTCGAAACATTCCAGTAGAATTTCTACCGTACATTAGGCGCATCGTTCACGGCTTTCGCTTCAGATTAATAGACAGCTATGGTAGACGAGATACTACATAAACTTGTAACTACTTATACTGTTAATCATTAGTCCTCCTACCATTAGTATCAGGGTGTATTTTGCAACCGTTAACTGCGTAAGTTTAAAAAAAAAACGCGATACTGGACTTGTAAACAACTCAATAGACATCAATCCTACAATCCGGAACATTCTCGAATTTCGTGTTCCTGAGTTCTCGTACAATCCGGAACATTCTCGAATTTCGTGTTCCTGAGTTCTCGTACAATCTGGAACACTCTCGAATTTCGTGATTCCCGACCCGAGGTACAATTTCTAGCTAGCATTTAGTTGCAGATCAACACACGGCTATGGTAGACGAAAGACTAGCCTATATAAAATTAAAACTACTTTACGCTTCAGATCATTTAGTCCTCCGGTCATTAGTACTTACCTACTAAGGATTTTACGAAGGTGATTTTATCGGAACCGGAATTGAATAGGTACATACGTTTTTTTTTTTTTGACGACTCCCGCATTAGGGTACAAGCCCTGTGTCGCGGGGGACTTTAAAAACATACAAGTCACGGGCACAAAGTACACCCAGACCCGGAACAACACTTTTTTGATCACACAAAGTGGTGTCCCGTGTGGGAATCGAACCCACGACCTCTTCAGCAGTCGGACACATTCTCCCTCTCCACAGAGGCAGTCAACCGGACTCGGAGTTTTTAAATTTGGTTTGTCGGAGTCGGAGTAGGAGTCGGAGGTGGTGGGTGAAGACAATTAGGTTGAGATATGTCTTAAGATAATAAGTTTAAAAAGAAACGTTATTCAGTTATTCAAATCAGATGTATGAAGGAAAAATTCGCTCGGGCAGCTTCGAACTCAAGATTATAGACAGAATCCGTGACAATTGTTCCTTTATACTTTTATTAAAGTTATATAAATTAGCTTAAAAGAGCCGCAAGCTACTCCGATTAAAACGTCCGATTTAAAAGTATCGGAGCCGAAGTCGGAATCGAAGGTGTAAAATCAATCCGAAGTTCCGAACTTTCGGAGTCGAAGTCGAAGCTCCGTAACATCTATGGTGTACCCTACATAGGTGTATTTTGCGCTATTTAATTGCGTAGTACGTTTGTGAAAATCCTTACTATACAGGATTGTGTACTTAGTTGTCTTATTTTTTTTTTAACATAATAATATGGTACAACTCACACAACGCTATCTGATCCCAAACTAAGCAGAGCTTGTACTATGGAAACCAGACAACTGATAAACATACTTATATATTTCTAAATACATACATATCTATACTAATATTATAAAGCGGAAGAGTTTGTTTGTTTGATTGTTTGTTTGTTTGTTTAAACGCGCTAATCTCAGGATCTACTGGTCCGATTTGAAAAATTCTTTTTTTGTTGGATAGCCTATTTATCGAGGAAGGCTATAGGCTATATAACATACTACATAGCTACGACTAATAGGAGCGGAGAAGCGACGAGAAATGTTTCAAAAACGGGGAGAAATTACGCATACGAAGTTGCGCGGGACAGCTAGTTATAGAAAAATAACACCCAGACACAGAATAAACCATCGTGCTCATCACACAAAGTTTTATCCTGGGTGGAGATCGAACCCACTACCTCCGGCTTAGTAATCAGGGTCACTAACCACTAGACCAACAGACTACAATTCAATAATAAAGAATTTCTGACCAAATTCTAGTACCATCTGGAACATTCTCGAATTTCTCGAAGTATTCTAGCGTACATTAGTCGCATCGTTCGGTTTCGCTGCAGATCAATAAACGCTATGGAATACGAGATTCTAGATATATAAACTTGTAAGTACTTATACATAAGCACGTCTGAAGTGGGTTTGAAGATTGTTTTACGTCTGTAGTCTAAAGTAGCGTACGGTAGTTTAGTTATCTATCGTATTATTGAAGGCTTAATTAAATTATCGAAGATAGCTTCGTTTGCGTCGTTTTCTCCAGTTTTGCAAGATTGATGCTCCGCTCCTATTGGTCGTAGCGTGATATTATATAGCCTATGGCACTCACAAATAACTGGCTTACTATTGGTAAAAGAATTTTTAAAATCGGTTCAGTAGATTCAGAGATTACTCATAACAACGTCACAAACTCACAAACTTTACCTTTTTATAGTATACTAGCTGTCCCTAAACTTTTGAGCACGACTCAAAGTTAACTATCTTTTGGATATTTAGAGGTAGAGAGACTCAATTCTTTCCAAAACCCACTAAAAGTAAGAGGAAGGCTATAGGCTATATAACTTCACGCTACTACCAATGAGAAATGTTGCAAAAACGGGGAAAATTTACGACTTGACAGTCAACATCCCTATTAAGACTAAGTAAAAACACTTAAAAGTGTAGCTCTATTAGGCCGGATGTAGTTAATAATGAAGTACCTACACACAAAAACAAATCAGTAGAAACATCGACAGTTGCAGAAATCAATTGACTCAATTTAGTGGTCGATTAAGAGGTTATAAAAAATGGTACAAGACATACGAAGATAGCGGATTTAGTGAGAAACTTATTTCTTTTTAATTAATCCATGAACATCAATAAAACCTTTATAATATCTTATTTTTTCCCTTAAATAACGAGAAGGCGTAATGTGGCGTGTGGGCAGATAAAATGACAATAGCCAAACGGATTTTCAAAAAAATATCTAAAAAACCGCATTTGTATCTATGTCAAAAGATTGTGTCTAAATCGATTCGATTTGGTTAGGTTAGAACCTGCGAGCGTGCCGCGGCAGCGGCCGACGAGTGTCAAAAATATCATCACAACCAAAAAATAATGCGTTAAATTGTAAACAGTATGTAACAGTTCGCAATCTTTTGACAGTTTACAATATCGCGAGATAGATTTAAAGTGTAATGGTATTTAGAATATCACAATGTCGATTCGAACGGGAGCTACAATGCCACATACATACACATTGATCTGATCTCAAACTTACATTATAACAACTCTCCATTTAGACCAGAGTGACTCCATTTAGACCAGTGGCAAAAATATTTATGAAACAAAGCACTTTATTCTTTAGCGTAAAAAAGAAAATAATGTAAATTTCCTGTTTGTTTGCGAATCGTTTCTGCAGGTAAGGTACTGTCAGTCTGTCACCAAGAATTATGACAAATCTTTATAAGACTGATAAAACTGCATAAAACAACAAGATCCTATAGAAAAACATAAGAAAAGATAATAAATACCAACAGAAAACATCAAAATGCAAATTACTTTGGACCGTGTCGCCGCCGGAATCATTGACACTGCTTTGCATTACATTTAGAGGTTATAAGCGTCTATCTTGGCTTATATGTTTAGGACATATCTAAAATGTAAGCGGGAAGCGGATATAACACCATCGAGACAATTACTACTACGTATTAACATATGTGTAATAATTACTTAGTTGTAACATATTTGATAAAACACCCACATAATCGACAATGCGATTTTTGTTTTTATCGTGGGTATAAAGTACGGAGTCTTTACAATTAATTACGATCTAGCCTCTAGGGCTAATAATCAATTTTAGTCTAACTTAATTTTAGACGTATACACTAATTATACCTAACTAACTAAAAATAATGTCTGTTGCACTTAATATTTGATTAAAATTGGCATTGTCGATTCTGACGTAACTCCGTGTGTGTGTGTGTGTGTGTGTGTGTGTGTGTGTATTTTGTGTCAATATAGTCAAGACGTTCGTGGGCCAATTAAAATAATAAAATGTGTTGTAGCAAATTTTATTCACTTAGCACTTTTTAAATTTTTTTACACCCGATTATAAATTAATAATTTTCTTTCTAATTTATTATTTAATTTAACGAGTAATTTTGTATATAGGTAATAGTTTTTATAAAGTTTGACTTTTGATACTATCTCATAAATCGATGTCACTGTGGAGAAGACGTGTGCGGCCTCGGATACCATGGCCTGTCGTGCAGCAGGAGCGCAGGTCGTATGTCCCGCCACGCAAGCATCAACGACATAATCCGACGGGCGCTGGTCACCGCTGGCGTGCCAGCTGTGATCGAACCAAATGGTTTGACGCGCAGTGATGGTAAGAGGCCGGACGGTATGTCTTTGTTGCCTTGGAGGATGGGTCGGCCCTTGGTATGGGATGCAACTTGCGTCGATACCTTGGCGCCTACCCATCTCCTAAGCACGGCGAATTACGCCTGCGCTGCTGCTGCATCCGCTGAGAACCTCAAACAGCGTAAATACAGTAATCTGGTTGGGGATTATGTATTTGAGCCGTTTGGGGTTGAGACTCTAGGGCCGTGGGGCCCAAGTGCGCGCCTATTATATAACGAAATTTCCCGACGTCTTATCAGTGCCTCCCGTGACCAGAAGGCTGGCCTTTTCTTTGCAGAAAGAATTAGCATTGCCATCCAACGTGGCAATGCTGCCAGCCTTCTGGGAACGTTACCTGTTGTCATCGATGGAGAGGAATTCTTTGACGCCTAAACGGTTCTGCCCTCCTTTTTTATTTTATTTTAATTCTGTAAATATCTTGTTTAATTGGTTAGATGTATTATAATCAAAAATAAAAAATCTCATAAAAAAAATACAAGTATAGTGCATTGTCATTTTCAAAAAAAAAAAAAATGTGTCTATACCTCAACCCTAAAAACACCAATGGTTTACGTAACCACGACTGAAATACTAACCAAAACAGGTTTTATAACATTTAGATGACGTAAATTAATTTTAATAGCATTCCATTTAAAAAGAGGATGTCATTTAATAAAAAAAAGTAATAAATGCATTAAGAATATTATCTAAACGCAATTTACTTGAAGACCCAATTACTTATAATTGAAAATGCTATATACTGTAACCCTCGGCCATCAGTCTATCGTATCATCAAGACTACCAGTTGATTGAGTTATTATATATAGACTAGAGCTAGTAATCAATTCTAACAAGATCTACCGTAAGCACGTAGGTGAGCAAGCACAAAAACGTTACTATAAAGCATCAAGTTTTTTTCAAAAAACACAATTAGTAACGCTTTTTACTGTAATAAAGGGAAAGTTTTTCTTATTGATCAGGACCGTTTTATTGTTGCGGTTATTTATTGCGATGTTGTATGAAAGGGTGATAAAAGCGAGAAACGTTTAGGCCAGTATGCTTTTTTGTTTGTTCAGTTTTCAAAATTACATTACAATAAAGGTGAAGACCACTATTAACCTTCTTGTTACGGTCTCATCAATTGCCACAGATTTCACGATGTTATCTGTTTATAAAATGAAAGGCCTATCCAGAATTGTTGAACGTTATACCACCTTGCATAATGTTTAATAACGCATTTCGCGAGACGTGACGTTATAAATTTAAAGCCACAGTACGTTAAGGTTCAGTCAAGTTTTAAAATCTATACTAATATTATAAAGCTAAAGAGTTTGTTTGTTTGAATGCGGTAATGTCAGGAACTTCTAATACGAATTGAAAAATTCTTCCACAGGCTATAGGCTATATAACATCACGCTACGACCAATAGGAGCGGAGCAGCAATGAGAAATGTTGCAAAAACAGGGAAAATTTACGCAGAAGAAGTTGCGCGGGACAGCTAGTATACAATAATCGCTGTCTTTTGTAAATTGAGCCACAAAGATTCGCGCACTGATTAGGCGCGTAGGCGGTGCCGGGTTATTGACAATGTGTAACGGCGTTTTTGTACAAACCACAAACCACTGTCGCCTTCAACCTATTGTTCATTCGATTTAATCGATCAATCCGATTCGAGATTACGATTATTATTTCATTTATCGGGAATCGAGATACTTATCGATTACTTTACAGCAGCTATACTCTAAGTGTGTTCCGCGGAACCCTAGGGTTCCGTGATACCTCTGTCGGGGTTCCGCAAGAATTTAGAAATAAAAAAATCAAAACACCTCTCTCTGGTCGCTCCGCGGCTGTGCGGACTCCGCGGCCGCGCGGAGACAAAACGCTATGAATGTTATTTATTTATTTATTTGTATTTGTATAAGCTTGTGTTACATTAGCTGGTACAATATCTTATAAGTTTGGTCTCAACAATTTTATACTTGTACAACGCGTTCGCTCTAAGTTTGCCGGTCTGTGGAATGCGCGTACCCTCCCCCACGTGACAACAAAACTTATAATGTGTCATAGTTTTACCCAAATATCTACCGTACACAATTTTTATTGTTACAATTAAATAAAAAATTTCGAACGTCATACACTCATACCTATCGCCAGCGGCAAACTTAAAACGAGCGGGTAGTATACTTGTAAGCGCTCAGTCTCTTTGATAAAAGCCGCCTCTGAATTAGACGCTATAGTTGTCAACAAGCGACTTTCGTCTCTAACTTCAAAGGATAAAGTCGATATTGTTTACAACGCTATTTTTAAATTTCTGTTTTTATTTTTGCTTTTTGTTTATCAAAGGTGCCGACTCGAGTATTTTCGAGAATATTTGAGATCGAGTCTAGGACTAAGTATAAAAGCGGCGATCGCGCGTTGGCGTCGTCAGTTGATGATTAGCGTTCGGAGCGATAAGTTACTACCTACTTACAAGCTCGCTAGCGAAAAACTAGTGTTCATTGTTTTACTGCCTGCTGTATTCTGTTGTCTCAGTTTTATACATTTCTTCCCTGTAGGTTCTAAATTTAGTCTCTTATACTGACTTGTAACATTATAAATAAAGAAGAATGGAACGTTGGCTTAAAGGTGTTAAACGTGTTCCAACAACATCTTCTAATGACGCTGAATGTTCAAAAGCAATGCGCGCGGAGAATTTAGCAATCACCGATCCAGAAGATGATGCCACGAGTGCCACGACGTCAAGCTCGACGGTTTCAAAGACGAAAAAAAGGAAGTATGATGAATCTTATATCAGTTTCGGATTTGTTGATTCCAACGGCTCACCTCTCTGCATGCTCTGTAGTAAACTGCTTCCTAATAGTTCCATGGCACCTGCCAAATTGCGTCGACATTTAGAAACCGTACACCCCGAGACTAAAGACAAGAATAAAGAATTTTTTGTTCGCAAAAAAGATCAGTTATTAGAAAGTCAAAAAAATATGATGCATGTAACACAAACTACCAACGAAAAGGCCACGGAGGCATCATATTTAGTTAGCTATCGCATTGCACAAGCAGGTGAAGCGCACACTATCGCTGAGAAATTAATAAAACCATGTGTATTAGACATAACAAAATGTATGCTTGATGAAAAATCTGCAAAGCATCTTTCTACTGTTCCGCTATCAAACGATACTGTTTCACGACGAATCCATGATCTGGCAAGCTACGTCAAACAAGAACTAGTTACACGTCTACAAAATACACGATTCGCTTTGCAAATGGACGAGTCGACTGATGTCGCTGGTTTGGCTATCCTGCTGGTTATTGTGAGATATCCATATAAAAGTTCTTTTGAAGAAGACATGCTTATGTGTTCATCGCTGCTTACAAACACTACCGGGGAAGAAATTTTTAATAAAATAAATATATTTTTTGAAGAACATAATCTCAGTTGGAACAATTGCATTGACATTTGTACAGATGGGGCCAAGGCGATGACAGGTAAAACAGCAGGAGCAGTGTCACGAATGAAAAATAAAGCGCCTAATTGTAGTTCCAGTCATTGTATTCTGCATAGACAAGCACTTGCGATGAAGCAAATGCCGTCTAATCTAAAATTAGTTATGGATGAAGCGGTAAAAATAATTAATTTTATCAAATCACGACCACTACAATCCCGATTGTTCTCATTATTGTGTGAAGATTATGGCAGCAAACATAAAACACTGCTGCTCCATACAGAAGTGCGATGGCTGTCTCGGGGAAAAACTTTAACAAGGCTATTTGAACTTAGAGCCGAGTTACAAATGTTTCTTTCAGCAGATACTTCTTTTAATTTGAAGGACCGTTTGTATGATAAAACTTGGTTGTTCCGATTGTCTTTTATGGCGGATATCTTTCAAAAACTTAACGAATTAAATTTATCGTTGCAAGGTAAACAGACAACAGTGTTTCAGGCCTATAATAAAATAACTGCTTTTAAAAGAAAATTAGATTTTTGGATCATTTGCATTGGTAAGAAAGAAATAGAAAGTTTTACGTTACTCAGTGAGTTTGTTAGCGAAAACGACTCAGAAATGTTTGAAGATAATGTGTTTGAAGAATTGGTCCAATATCTCAGTTCGATGCGCGCATCTTTTGAAAAGTATTTTCCCGAAGAACACAATACAAAAATTAAAGTGAACTCCTGGATTCATAATCCTTTTTTACCCAACTTGGAAAAGCCTGAAAACATGTCAAATGAGATATATGAATCTCTTTTAGAAATGTCATCAGACACAAGTATGGAGTCATTGTTCAAAACGACGCCTCTTAATGATTTTTGGTGCAGAATCCAAGATGAATATGCAATGCTTGGCCAAATGGCTCTGGATATTCTTCTCCCGTTCCCAACTACATATTTGTGCGAAACAGGATTCTCTACCTACGCAGCCACGAAAACAAAATATCGCAATAGACTGGACGCCGAAGCTGATATGAGACTCCAACTTTCTTCCATCAAACCTGATATCAAGCAATTGATGAAAAATAAAAAACAGTTTCATACCTCCCACTAGTTAGATTTTTTCTTTTTTAATGTTTTCTATTATTGTCCTTACCAAGTGGTGAAGTAAATAATAATTAGTAACTGATACATTGTACTTTTATTATGCTGATTAATAAAGAATACACTTATAAAAATAATTGTTTTATTGTAGGGTTCCATCAAGTATTTTGCTTCCCAAAAGGGTTCCGTCATTTAAAAAGTTTGAGAACCACTGCTTTACAGAAATTGCTTCTTCTGGATTTGGACAACGAAGACGGCAAGGTAATCTGATTCTTGGAACATGTAAGGTATGGATTCGGTC
Source organism: Herminia tarsipennalis (assembly GCA_945859575.2). Taxonomy (NCBI): domain Eukaryota; kingdom Metazoa; phylum Arthropoda; class Insecta; order Lepidoptera; family Erebidae; genus Herminia; species Herminia tarsipennalis. Next base: position 16,939,980 of record OX243849.2, on the reverse strand, counting down.
ATTGTCCGGTACAATTTTTTAAGCTATTGCATAGCTTCTATCGCGGGCCTTGAGCGCGGGGACCGAACCCAGAAATTACGTAACGAAAAAACCTCACGCTCTCACAGCGGTGATACTTTTTACTTTTGCCATATATCAATGAATAGCAGAACTTTTAAATATTTTAACTTTTTTAAAAACTAAAAAAAAATATTTTTTTTTTAAATTTAAAAAAAAAACTTAAAAACTAAAAAAAAAATATTTTTTTTTAATTAAAAAAAAAAAAAATTTTAATTGCTTTTTTAAATTAAAAAAAAAAACAATTTTTTTTAAAGAATAAAAAATTCAAACATCGTTTTTTTATAATTAAAAAAAACACTTAAAAATATATATATATTTTTTTTAATTGCTTAAGTTAAAAACTAAAAAAAAAAATTTTTTTAATTGCTTTTTTAAATTTAAAAAAAAAAACAATTTTTTTTAAAGAATAAAAAATTCAAACATCGTTTTTTTATAATTAAAAAAAAAACACTTAAAAATATATATATATTTTTTTAATTGCTTAAGTTGATAAAAATGCTATGCAATAGCTTTACCGCGGCAGTCCCCGAGTGCCACACATTTTTTTTTTTTTTGTATTGGAACTATTAGGGCCATAAACATAGGCACAGGCGAATTTAGCTGCAGGGAACTTTTTAAACTTTGAATTAGTGCATCTATACAGGGTGTAACAGAAAGGTGTGGTTCAATTTCAGCAGCGGATAGGGTATGTTGTCAGTATTGCACCTACCATGGTGCCGTAGCTGGTTGCGTTATTATTACATAGTTATAGCATTTTTTTTTGTCCAAATTCAGTAGTGAAAGGCGTATGGCATGAGAATTATACCTCCACTACAAAATTAGATTGGATTATTATGGCATAGAAGTTTTTAAGTCATACTTTTTTTAATTAATAACTTTTAACGAATGAAAAAACAATAAATATTTTTTTAGGGTACTCCGATTTTGATAAAATTAGGTATGTGCACTCAGTATTATGGGCACATACCAACCCTTGAATATGACCACACCTTTCTGTTACACCCTGTATACAAGGATCTTTTTTTTAATACTACGTAATGAGGAGACGAGTAGGTCGTACACCTGATGGAAAGCGTCACGCTAGCCCATAACAGTCTCAGTGCCACCCAAATCCTTTCCGACATTACTTCATAGATCTCATTTGCCCAATTACACTTGCTACAGACCCTTCAAAAGTTATAAGCCTTAAGACGCGCAATGACCATTTGTCGTTCTAGGTATTTAAATAGCGTCTGTGGCGCGGTGGGAGTGTATCCGACTGCTACGCAAGAGGTCGTGGGTTCGATCCCCACCCAGGATAAAACTTTGTGTGATGAGCACGATGGTTTATTCTGTGTCTGGATGTTATTTATCTATAATATGTATGTATTTAGAAATATATAAGTATGTTTATCAGTTGTCTGGTTTCCATAGTACAAGTTCTGCTTAGTTTGGGATCAGATAGCGTTGTGTGAGTTGTCCCAAGATATCTAGGGGGGGCTATACTGTCGATTTCAGTGATACTAAGTAGGTACTTACAATATGTATATTTAATCCCTGTCCTATTAGTTAATGTTGTAAGGTATCATTATCCCATTCGATTTACGTATTTCTTTTATATTTAATGACCAAAAAATAACCTAATAAAAATATTTCTCACAAGGGAAAACATGCGGAGGCGGAAAATATTGTTTTGATTGTAAAGAGGCCTTGTACAAACAATGTTGATAAAAAATCTTGAAAATGTACACACTTCGACGAAATTGGGTCGGTACTAAAATCGTGAATTTTCATATTCAATAAAAAAATCATAACTATTTATTATACAGGAATGAACGTTCATTGTTTGCCTTAAAATTGCTTGACGTTTCGACCAGGTTGCACCGGCCGTGGTCACAAGCGGACTGTCGCAGCGATGTTAACACGTATAATAAATAGTTATAATCATGAAACGCGACAGTTTAAATGTTAGTAATAAAAAAAACATTATGACGAATATCATTTTAGTTCTATTTTTTTTTGCATTGTTAATAGAATACCTAAACGCCCCTTTTGGATCGGCCACGGATTAATTTACACGTTGTATATGAGATTAATATCCCTAAGCCACTAAAACATCGCCTAATCATTTGACGATCTCTATTCCTAAACGATAACACAATCTATTTATACCATCAAGTAACACGATGACGTCATAATGTTTATTCAGGTGCCCTTAAGCCTAATGCTCTTATCTCAAGGTTTCTATGACTTAGGTGTATAAAGTGGAGGTATGGCGTCAAAGATCGCTTATGTCATTAATACTAAATGCGGCTTCACCTTCGGTGGTCGATACAAGGTCTATAGGTAAAGAAAGACACGTTAATTTCAATCTGACATTTGTTATAGGGTTGTTGAATTGATACATTTTGGTCTTCTTTTTTCTTTTTACCCGACTGTAAGGCAGGGTTATGTTTTTCGCGCGTATCTTGTACTAGCTGTCCCGCGCAACTTCGTCTGCGTAAATGTTTCCCGTTTTTGCATAAAAGTAACATTTTTCATTGTTGCTATGTTCCTATTGGTCGTAGCGTGATGTTATATAGCCTATAGCCTTCCTCGATAAATGATGAGAGAATTATGAGATTACCGCATTCAATCAAACAAACAAACTCTTCAGCTTTATATTATTACCCGACTGTAAAGAAGGGTTATGTTTTTCGCGCGTATCTCGTATGTATGTATGTATGTATGTATGTATGTATTATTCTTTATTACCTGATATCTCACAATCCACTGAACGGATTTATACAATTCACACGTTTGTTAGATTCGTCTTAATCGCCCAAGTGTTCTTAGATAGGTGACGTTTAAAAAAACAAACATGGCGGCTGTGAGATGTCAAAATAAACAGGCGTGAAAAAAAAAGTTGTTTCGAATACTTCAATATGGGTATCATATTAAAGAGCTCATCTTAAGCATTTCAAAAAGGTATAACATGATTATGACTGAGATACTAAAAAGTTAGTTAGCAACCATTCTTTTTTAAATTTTCAATACTTGATAACAGCCGTGATAAAAGTTAGATGTTACATCTTACAACCACTCAAAAGTATTAAATTAAAAAAAAAAATAAAAAAAAAAATCCCGCCTGCACAAAAAAGATGGAAACAAGATCTCCTACAGAATTATATAATTTCATGCAGTCGGAGGCACTTTACTAAGTTATCGAGATTCATTAATACCTCATTCATTAATTTATTTTTTTATTATAAAAACGGGAAAATATGACTGCCTCTGTGGCGCGGTGGGGGTGTGAAAGACCGCGTCAAAAACGCGGTCTTTGAAACGCGTGGTGGACATTGCTGCGTGGCTACGGGATCACACCTTCACTCTCTATAATAACAATCACCTGCCCGAATTGTGGTCATATATCCCAATTTCATAGGAGACTAGCTCAACAACTAGCGAAAGTCACGAATAATACCTACACAAAAGGCCAATACTGAATTCTGAACATACGTTACTTAAATCTTTTATTTCTTTGCTCTTGGCGGCAAACACTGGGAATAAAATGGCCTTAAAGTTACAAAAGTGTCGTGAGCTAGTAAAATATGGCCGCTTTTCTGCACTTATAAACTCTTTACTGTAATACCCTTAAGACCTATGCGGCACCAAACTGGGGCATAAATTCTCAAAACTTACCGTAAGATAGGTTAGGAAAAGAGGTTAACCACAAACATTATTCACGTTTCCTTAGCTTAGCTTTCTTTTTCTTAAAAAAAATAAACTTCCGAACTAAAGTCATTGACGTATAGACCTGGACCGCGCTATCTCTTTCAATTAAAAAGTAAATATTGACTGCAAAGCTTGAAAACTCGTGCGGTCCAGACAAAGTAGCGTTGTCTCTTTCTAGAGAGTGGTCAATTTTGTGAGGAGGCGCAGTCCAGGTCTATACGTCAATAGGTACGAGCCTTGCGTCGGAGTCATTGACGTAAAGACCTGGACTGCGTCATAACCTCACAAAATTGACCTTAATATATAGAGATAAGTTAGAGGTTTTTTTATACAACTGAATGAAGATACTAGCAGGTAGCGAGCCTAATGTATGTATGTTTATCAGTTATCTGGTTTCCAAAGTACAAGCTCTGCTTAGTTTAGGATCAGAAGACGTTGTGTGAGTTGTCTCAAGATATTATTATTATTGATTGGAATGCCTCTGTGGCGCGGTGGGAGTGTTTCCGACTGCTACGCAAGAGGTCGTGGCTTCGATTCCCACACGGGACACCACTTTGAGTGATCCACAAATAGTTGTTCCGAGTCTGGATGTACTTTGTGTCCGTGAATTGTATGTTTGTAAAGTCCCCCGCGACACAGGGCTTGTACCCTACTGCAAGAGTTTTCTTTTTATTTTAACAAAACATAAAGACGAATACTATCAGCCCTATACGAGGGGCATGTTAAAACATTTCATAAGAAAAATTCGCCAGTGCGATTTCCCGGTAGCTGCTCAATGGTATCAATGGCACAAAAACAATGGATGCCGACCAAAGGACAGGTATGTACGATCTCCTGTACAGCGAGACTAAATTGGACATTATACCTATAGAAATTATATTATAGATGCTTGTACAATATTATGTTTATTTATTGACGTGTTTAAAAATTTGCACTTGTGATTCTTGTATCACTCGGAGTCGAAGGCCTTCGTAAATCCCAGTGAACTTATATTACCTATACTTAAAATGCCTCCGACTGCTTGATATAAAGTCCTTCTTGATCCTAATTACATTGACATATTTGACATTATATTTTACATTTATATTATTGCTTACGCTTCAACTATCATGACAAGGAATTGGACCGGTTCCCTGTCAGTACCGGCCCACGTAGTAGCTACGGAGCTCCCAGAGGATATTATCGGGACTCAATCGCGTGAAATACTTAAAGGTATGAACCTTTTATTTACCTGACGTTTCGATCGAATTGCACGCGATTAAGTCCCGATAATATTCTAATATGTGTAAACATCGCGAAAGTTTAAAACCAATCATAAGGTTATCCTGTTTTAATCTTTTTTAAGCAGACGGATTATTCGATTATTTTTAATTATTTTTTTGTTTAATACGTTTAGTGCTTAGTTATAAAACGTAACGTAACGTAACTACCTATAACTGTAACTACCGAAAATGTGAGTTAAAATAGTTGGTAACAAACTTTAATTCGCTATATATCCTAAACGGTTATTTTAGGTAAAAAATGATTTAAGAACCGTCATCATGATTTTAAAATACCTACACGATGACACCCCACATGACATAGTTTGTTGACTTTAATTTTTTTCTCTATCACAAAATGACGTTTGGCTTTCGCCATTTTGAATTTTGATTGCTACCATGTATTTAGTGACACTCGCAAGATTAATACGAATCGATTGACGTATGAATCATTAAAATCAGCCCACAGGTTTGGTCTATATAGCGCCACAAAGGAACACACATACATACATACACGTCAAACACATAACCGTCCTCCGCAGTCGGGTAATTACAAAAACGCCACCTACCAATAATGTCTATTGTCATCAACGTTATAATTAACGATATAACTTACAGACTAAAAAACTGCTTAATCTATCTATCATGATAATAAAGAAAATGATGATGAATAGATTCATAAAATATGTTTATTTAAATGGAGTTTCTCAATCTACATGTTTGTTTGGACTAAGTTATGAGCGGAGAGCGTTTTAGGGGTTTTGGTTGATAATAACATCTCTATGACAATAAAGAGGTCTGGAATTAGAAATTTAGATAGTTTCGAATGATAAAACCCGGGCATTTTTGGTGGTTGAGATCAAGAAGTACAAGAATTTCGATAGATATCGGCTCTCGTCATCTTGGTATCCCGTTATCAACAAATGCAGTCGTCGCAGTAAGGACACAGCGACTCAGTGTAAAATATTTTTAAAATACCTGTCGAATGATGAGCCACACGTTGATGTTTGACCAAAAAAAAAAAATGTGTGGCACTCGGGGACTGCCGCGGTAAAGCTATTGCATAGCATTTTTATCAATTTAAGCAATTAAAAAAAAAAAAATTTAAATAAGTTTTTTTTTTAATTATAAAAAAACAATGTTTTTAATTTTTATTTTCTTTAAAAAAAATTTTTTTTTACAAGAAAGGGGAAGACTAAAATGACAATAGGTAACATAATGTCAATAGATGGCGCTGTATTTAATTTTGTTACTATTCAATACAAAATGTACTACGGTCTGAATCGCGCTATTATGATTTTTGCAGCCAGAATCATAAGTACAAAATGAAACGACGTTAGACGATGCACGGCCTTCAAGCCACACCTCCGTGCCCGTCGGAGTTCGGGAGCGGTGAGGTTTTTTCGTTACGGAATTTCTGGATTCGTTCCCCACGCTCAAGGCCCGCGATAGAAGCTATGCAATAGCTTAATAATTTTCAGCTTCGATTAGGAGAGACTGGGGTTGGTTGTGACAGGGGTAGGTAGTTAAAGTGGCCATGGTGAAGTAACAGAGAACGCGGTACTGAAGCTATTATGAGATAAATATGTCATTTCAAGAGCCAGAGGCGCCAGCGTTTTTGTGATACTGCCCGCGCGTGCCGTCATTGAAATCACAGGTAAGTATTTTTATTTTTTCAAATATTGTTCTAAGGAAATATATTTACACCCTAATTCTTTCTTTTTAAGATGAATCTACATTTATTAAGCTAATTTTATTTGGGTTATAACCACATAACCTATTAAGGGCAGTATTAACGTTGTTGCTAAAAGTTACTCGGCAAAATTTACTCGCGGCAGGTTGTGATTTGGCCTTTTGACGTTTAGGGACCAGTTCTTCATTTGTCTTTTTCTAGTTAAGTCCACTTCTGGTTTTGACCGCTTCTGCTTATGACTACTTCGTAATATGACCATTTCTGGTTTCGACCACTTCGCTTTTTGTCCACCTTCAGTACAGTGTGCAAAAGGATACAACACCACATAACGCAACTTACTTGAAATTAAACTGCGAACTTTTTAGCTCTAACAATGTTTGATCACTTTCCGATAGTCTCTTATTTTATCTACATTCATTACATTTTGTCAAAATTAAATAAACTAAAATATTTAAATAGAATTCATCATAAATTAAATTCTGTTTTAATCATTTAAATGTTTTAAGCAGCCGCATGGAGCTACCAGTTCGTTTACTCTTTCGTTGACTTAGTTGTGCCATCAGAAACTAATATTAAACAACAACAATTAGTTGTGATGAGAGTGATTTAAAAAAAATACTGATGGCACAACCAGTGCTATGTAGAGTTCTAGTTTCATTCTATGATAAACGTCAAAAGGGATAAATGATATGTAATCTTTTTGGAGAGCTAGCCACTTAGAAAAGTCGATTAGATGATAAAAAATAAATAGTCTGTCTCTTGACATTGACTGTTGTGTTCAAGTATTGTGGGTTTTTCATAGCTTCATTTGAATTTAATTACAACTGCATACTATACAATACTTAAGCCATGGAAAAAGAATTCATATTTACTATAAATAAAAGAGGACAAGAAACTTTACTGCGTGGTAATTACAGATATAATTTAAGTGTAAATAATGTAAACGGATCGTCTCGATGGAGGTGTGTGCAGCGTGATGAGTGTAGCACAACCCTTACTTTAAATAAAGATAGAACTGTAGTTGTAAGACCACCAAACCACACCTGTTCCTCACGAAAAATAGAAAATAATGTACTATTAACAATAAATGCATGTAAAGAGGAGGTCTGTCGCAATTTTGAACCAGTTCAAAAAATTTACGAAAAGCACTTCGAAAAACTAAAGGAAAAATGTTTATCTGACGAGCTAGAGTATGTGCCATCGTTTTCATCTATAAAAGATAGCCTGTTTAAAAGTCGCAAGAGCTTTTTGAATTCCAAACTCTTGAACTTTAAAACTATAGAAGATGTTGTAGTGCCAGAAGGTTTAGGAAAAAATTTTTTTATTTGTGCTGATGGAGTACAGGAAAAGATCATCATTTTCTGTTCAAAAACGTCAAGAAATATGTTGAAACAAAATACCATTAACGATATAATATTTTTTGGTGACGGCACATTCCGTTGCGTTCCTTGTCAATTTTACCAATTATACACATTACATGTGGATTTATTTTCCAATGAGAATACTACAAATGTTATCCCTGCAGTTTTTGCTTTGTTGCCCAATAAAAGCGAACAAACCTATGTTCGTTTTTTTTCTTTACTCAAGGAAAAGTTGAATATTGTTTTAAACAATTTCAAGTGTGATTTCGAAATAGCTACAATAAATGCCGTACAAATCGTATACCCCGATTGTCAAGTAACAACATGCTTTTACCATTATAATAAAAATATTTGGAAAAAATCAAAAACATTAAAATTGACTGGCTCCAAGGAAGGACGTAATTTTACTAGAATGGTAGCTTTGTTGCCGTTATTACCATATAACCGGATCCTGGAGACCTGGTATTCTATATGTAATTCTGTGCCAGACACTGATGAAATAAGGTCATTTCAAAAATATCTTGAAGAACAATGGATGAAGATCAACCCAAAAATTTTGAGTTGTAGTAATGAACGCCATCGTACCACAAATCCTGTTGAAGGATGGCACAGACGTTTAAATGCAAGAATTCCTAGGAAGCCCACATTTTTTGCTTTTGTGGCGTATTTAAGAAGAGAAGCAAAGTATTGTGATTTTAAAATAAAAAAAAGTTTATTTTTAACATTAAAAAAAAATAGAAAGCATATTGACATTAAATTTGACAAAGATTTAAAACTATTATTGCAAAAATTAGAAATAAATAAAATCACCAACATAGAATTCTTTAAAAAAATTATTTATCTGAAGCTTCGTTATTAGAGCCATGACGCGACATATATGTAGTCCCTCTATACCATAAGATAATTTTGAAAACTAACATGTAGTAATATAGATCGTAAGTTACTTCTTTTTAGTTTAAGATAATTTGAAATGACAGGTAGTAAGATAATTTTTAAGTTTAATAAAAAACATTAATTTTCAATTGGACGTTCGTAGTTTAATTTCAAGTAAGTTGCGTTATGTGGTGTTGTATCCTTTTGCACACTGTACTGAAGGTGGACAAAAAGCGAAGTGGTCGAAACCAGAAATGGTCATATTACGAAGTAGTCATAAGCAGAAGCGGTCAAAACCAGAAGTGGACTTAACTAGAAAAAGACAAATGAAGAACTGGTCCCTAAACGTCAAACCCGTGATTTGTTATTACCTGCCCCGTAGTACTTGATGCCAACAGAACTGGCATAATTTGTTCTACATAATTTATCGTTTTTTGTATAGGATGAGGATGTATAAAAGATAACCTGATTGAGGCCAAATATCTAAAGATACTTACAAACAAGCAGCAGATATTTTGGAGGAGTACAAAAGTAAAAAAGTTCGTGGCATCGCAAAAGACTTCGGATTATGTTATTTCGTCGCTAACAAGATACATTAAAAGAGAAGTAAAGAAGAAGGACATACCTATGGAATTTCTCACAGTCGGAATGGACAATTTTTCATAATCTTATCTTGTTATTTTGTTTTCACGACTTGCAAGACCAAAAGATAAGTTTGTGATTTTGTTTTATTTATATTAATAATATGTTTTTGTGATAGGTAATGCGGCAAAAGATTGATAGTAAATGTTATTCTCGGACGGGACTCGAACCCGCGATTATAGGGAATCCGTGACCTTCATATAAATTAGCTTAAAGGAGCGGCTGCCGCACGCTAGGTTTCTTCCTGGCCGCAGACGTTCGGTTTCCTGTTTTGGTTTCCTAATCAGGAATTTAGATTTGGAAACCTGAATGATTTGCTTAAATACATAATTAGCTGACCCGCGCAACTTCGTCTGCGTAAATTTTCCCCGTTCTTGCAACATTTCTTATTGCTGCTCCCCTCCTTATTTCTCCACTATTTAATGGATGTTATTATACATATAAACCTTCCTCTTCAATCACTCTATCTATTAAAAAAAACCGCATCAAAATCCGTTGCGTTAGTTTTAAAGATTTAAGCATACATAGGGATTTAGGGACAGAGAAAGTGACTTTGTTTTATACTATGTAGTGATGTTCAAGAAAGCGCACTCGTTCTTATTTTATCAGTGCAGAAAAAACCTAACCTGACCTTAACAGGACGTATGCGCTAGTCTCGCGGAGTTCTGAATCTGAATTACTGATCACGTAGCCTAATCAGGAAACAGAACGTTTGCGGCCAGGCTAAAATGTCTGATTTAATGCCGAAGTCGGGAGGCAAAAACAATCGTAAGTTCCGAACTTTCGGAGTCGAAATCGAAGTTTCGTAACATCCCTAACAATAACTCTATGGTACCCAAACGCAACAACTAGTATGTAATTATTAATTTTGATAAATTTTCGCGATTTGTACACATTATGAAAATATATATATTACGGGTCTTAATCGCGTGAATAATTTAAGGTAAAATATCTTGTTCATTGCCCGACGTTTCGACCGTATTGCAACAGCCGTGGTCACGGGTAGACTAGTTTAGCTCACCGTCGCCTCCGTGAAGCGCGGAGTTACAACACTAAGGACATCTGCACACTGGCGTGTAATGTGTGTTTGTAATTCACAAAGTAAGCCCGCTGTCGCTTGCAACTTATTGCCTTATGCACCGGGTGTATTGCATAAAAACCGTCGTGGTCCGCTGTACCGTAACCAGCACTTTCTCAGCAGACCCGCCTCTTGCGTGTGACGCCATTTGCAAATATTACTGTCTACCTACATAAATTTTATCTAGATTTAATTCCTTACTAACTGCCTGTTATGGTTTCACTTCAGTGAAAAAAGTTACATACTAATTTTGCGATCTAATGAAAACACTAGTGGTTTTATTCATGCTCGCAGACGCAGGCCAGAAGTTGAGCAGAATAAAATTATGGCAATATCATCCATTTATTGGGAAACTATCACACTTTCAGGTTTGGGCTTTGATTTAGTAATTTAAGTTTATGTCTATTACATAAACTTAAATTACTATATCAAAGCCTTTTTTTTAGTAGGTATGTATTAATTTATTATTATATAAATTGCTAGCTTGGTTTGGCATCCATACATATGTAGTACTAGCTGTCCCGCGCAACTTCGTCTGCGTAAATTTTCCTTGTTTTTGCAACATTTCTCATTGCTGCTCCGCTCCTATTGGTCGTAGCGATTGATTTTCAATAAGACCATTTACCTATGTATCTATACTAATATTATAAAGCTGAAGAGATTGTTTGTTTGTTTGAACGTGGTAATCTCAGTAACTACTGGTCCGAATTGAAAAATTATTTCACTGTTGGATAGTCCATTTATCGAGGAAGGCTATAGACTATATAACATTACGCTACGACCAATAGGAGCGGAGCAGCAAGGAAAAATGTAACAAAAACGGGGAAAATTGACGCATACGAAGTTGCGCGGGACGTAAAGTACTTAGAATTAACTTTATAGTATACTAGCTGACCCGCGCAACTTCGTCTGCGTAAATTTTCCCTTTTTTTTTTTTTACAACATTTTTCATTGCTGCTCCGCTCCTATTGGTCGTAGCGTGATGTTATAACCTATAGCCTTCCTCTATAAATGGGCTATCCAACAATAAAATATTTTTTCAATGCGGTTCAGTAGTTCCTGAGATTATCGCGTTCAAACAAACAAACAAGCTCTTAGGGGGATGAAAAATAGATGTTGTCCGATTCTCAGATATACCCAATATGCACACAAAATTTCATCAAAATCGGTCAAGCCGTTTCGGAGGAGTATGGCAACGAAAACTGTGACACGAGAATTTTATATATTAGATTATATACTTGGTAACAACATGTAAAGTCCAACAAAAGACATGTAGCAATAAATATATCAATCAAATGTACTACAAATACCGTGAACATAACATTATGCAGGCACCTACGCATTTGTACCAACGGCCATAGACTACAATATATGCAAAGATACAACATATCACCATTAACAGATACATGTGCAGCAACCCACCTGTTACAAACGTCAAGTTACTTGTTAAACTAACGCGGTGGGAGTTTATCCGACTGGTACGTACAGACATTATAGAATTTTATAAGCTACAGGTCTTAACCGTGTAAATATTTTATTTTAAGGCTAAATATCTATGTTTAAGTCTACTCGTGACCACGGGCGTTGCAATACGGTCGAAACGTCGAGCAATAAACAAAGGTATTTAGATTTCTATAGTACAAGCTCTGCTTAGTTTGGGGTCAGATAGCGTTGTGTGAGTTGTTCCAAGAAGATAGAGATAGTGAGATGTAGTAGTAAGTATTCGTAGCGTAGATTCCATTAAAAAATATCTTTATGATACTTATAGAGATGGGATAATGACGCGAAAAGCTTAGACGCTAAAAAATGAGATGAATTTTATAAGGCAACATTTTTGGTCAATGGATTTTTGTTGCTCTTTCACGCAAAAACCACTGAACGGATTTTTATGAAACTTTACGGTAATGTAGTTTATACATCTAATTAGCACATAAACTATGAAAATTAAACATAACGCAGTCGAATCCGCGGGAAAAGCTAGTTTGCTTTAAGCCTGTACAGGGGCCAATGCCTGGACACGATGAAAACAGAAATAAAACTCTTACAACAAAGTTTCCTAAGCTTGTAGTTACACCACTGCCTTGTTATCCCATTTATACAATGCACATCTCAGTATAATCTTATCTCGTAGGCAGATATCAGGCAGTTGACCTGTCTGTGCCTTATCGATTCACATTGAGGCAGGTCAGGCACACCTGTAGGCGACTTTTTTGCCTTAATGCCTTAAACATAAGTACAAATGATTTATTGTAATTTATGTGAGGTCAATGACCTATTAGTGTGTGTTTATCTGTTCATTGATTTAGTACGGGTATAAATAAGACAGATTTATTTGATGCATTGAAATGTAAACGAGTAATGCAATTCATAGTTTTTGTTTATACGTATCTGGTGATAAGTTAGGTTGTCCAATAATTACGCGAGGCGGAAGGGGGAGCGGGGTAGGGAAATATCACGAAAGATCACCAGGGGGTGGGGAGGTTATAGTGAGAAATCACGCGTATTTTTTCGGATCGTGATTTCTCAGACTTGACCGGCGGCGGCGTTGAAACGATTGGACTAAACTCCCCCCCCCCCGCCACAAATTGTTGTTCCGAGTCTGGGTGTAGTTTGTGTCCATGACTTGTATGTTTGTAAAGTCCCCCGTGACACAGGGCTTCTACCCTACTGCGGGTGTCGTCTTATTTAAAAATTAAAAAAATATAGATACAATGATACAATAATTGCCAATTTATAGAAATATTTTTTTTTATTGTATTTATAAAGTAATTGGCAAGAAATGCCTATTAAAAATACTATAAAACCTCTTTTTTATCAAAAAGAGGTTTTATAGTATGGAAGTCTGCTATCTGTCACGGACAATTTAACATTTTTATTCAATAGTAATACATATGAATGAATTTCTCAGTTACCAATGCGCTAGTTTTCTTAGAAGCGGCGATAGATCGTTCGAGATACACCACATACCTGCAAAGAAAAAAAAAAACAAAGATATAAAATCGGTATTGGAAATTTATTGCTGGAAGAGACACTAACGTGACTTTTTTAGACACTTTTTCGTACGTGCCCGTATCCGTACCGTACCCGGTCATCGATTCATAAGACATTATCACGTTCTCACGCAATTTTCAGTAATCAGGCAATAGTACTTTATAGCGAGATCTTAATAAATGTGTAAGGTGACCACAATTTAACGTCTGTAAGAATTTATAATCATCGAAACAAATACTAAAAGTAATTAGTTGACAATCCTTGGTTATAAAATGATATATAGGTACTACGGGTCTTAATCGCGTGAACGGGCCTTATTGCAAAGGCCGTAGTCACGTTACTCGTCTACCCGTGAACACGGCCGTTGCAATACGGTAGAAACGTCGGGCAATAAACAAGGTATTTTACCTTAAATTATTCACGCGATTAAAACCCGTAGTATATATATAATTTTATAATGTGTACAAATCGCGAAAGTTTATCAAAATCCTTGGTTGTGACGTTACGTCTAAGTATTTCAAACAATTCTGTAAAAAGTGTGTTGTTTTAAAAGACTTCATGTTTAAGTCCTTTCCAAACCAAAATCCTAGATTTGTCACTGGTCGAGATTGCTCCCTAGATCACCTCACGTCACATCGTTTACCGTACATATGATGCAACAAAAACCCGTCAAATGCGAGTTGGAATCGTGCACGAGGGGTTCTGTACCAGACACTAGATATTTTAATATCGAGCAAAAAACCGGGCAAGAGCATGACGGACCATGCTCAGTGTAGGATTCCGCAGCCCTAAACAATTGCATCAGCAGCAGAGCGTATGTTCATAGCACTTACGCATTTTTGTTGAGAATGGCAGTTTTTCGGCAATAACTAAATGACGCTATATTCGATCATGTCTGAAATCATTTTAATTTAAAGTATTTGTTAAGCGTTATATTTTTGTTTTTTTTTCTATAATTTTTTGGTCACACGGTTTAAAAGTTAAGACGAGGGGAGGGGGGGGGAGACACAATTTATGCAACTTTCGGAGCGATTTTATTTCCAAAAATATTCACTCAAAAAGTTTATTAGAAACCTTAAAATGTTTGTAAAAGATCTGTCGAATGATGTGCCACAGGCAAAAAAAAAATCAGCTTCTGTAACATGTTTGGAGTGCCCCCCCTAAAAATATGTATTTTTATTATTTAGCTATCAAACATAGTAGCGGCTACTACAAGACACCTTTTCACCAATATTCATTAAGTAGTCTTTGAGTAAAATGCCTGTAACATGCAGACGACATGACGAAACTTTAAGGCTTTTGCCATTTTGGCTACGGAACCCTCGCTAAAAATCACGTTTGTTTCATGGGAGCCCCACTTAAATATTTATTTTATTTTGTTTTAAGTACTATTTGTTATAGTGGCAACCATACACTTAGGATATACTAGTATATCCTAAGTCTATGGTGGCAACAGAAACACATCATCTGTGAAAATTTCAACTGTCTAGCTATAATGGTTCATGACATACAGCCTGGTGACAGACTGACGGACAGTGGAGTCATAGGGTCCCGTTTTTACCCTTTGAGTAAGGAACCCTAAAAATTACCTATACGTATAAACCAGTCGAGGAATGCAACCCACGTACAGTACCCGTTAACAACTGAACCATTGGCGCACAGCGATGAATAGTAATGCTCGGTTTGGTTCACTCAAGTACTTAAGTTCCGTTTTAATGTTATTTGTATGTATGTGTACGCGTTAATTAGTGTTTAATGTGGCGAGATGGACAAGTAGGTATGGAGAGGTTTCTTTTTTACATGACTGCTCTAAAAAGGGAGTGTTATGTTTATATTTCAAAACGCGTTGAACAAGTGGTGTGAACGTTGTTTGTAAATGTATTTTATACTATCCTTAAACGAGGTTTTAATGGTTAATAAACTTTCGCGATTTGTACACATTATGAAAATATATATACACGTAATCACGTGAATA
Source organism: Herminia tarsipennalis (assembly GCA_945859575.2). Taxonomy (NCBI): domain Eukaryota; kingdom Metazoa; phylum Arthropoda; class Insecta; order Lepidoptera; family Erebidae; genus Herminia; species Herminia tarsipennalis. The sequence goes on along the minus strand of OX243849.2, from coordinate 16,924,355 downwards.
ATTTAAGGTAAAATACCTTTGTTTATCCCCCGACGTTTCGACCGAATTGCAACGGCCGTGGTCACGGGTAAGGTAATTTACCTTAAATTATTCACGCGATTAAGTCCCGTAATATATATTTTTTTTTATAAGGTTTTAACTGTGTTGTCTATACAAATAAATAATCTGTAATATGTTTTTATTTATATTTATAAATATACTAGCTGTCCCGTACCAGCCCGTTATTATTTTAACATTTTCTGTTTTTTTAACGTAAGAATCTTCTACAGAGTATTAGAAAACTTAAAAAAAAACAGGCAAAAGCATAAACCAAGTTCTTTTCTCACGGCTTTCCTCTAGCGAACTTGGCATTAAAAGTAGAATCATTCTATTCCAAATTTTGTATGACGTTCATAAGCGTTGCATTTGTAACCTAAATTATTAAAGTATTTTTGATTTTATATTTAGATTTTGCTCAGTGTAGGGTTTCGCAATTTAGATGATAGTACCGCCAGAAACGATGAATTAATGACATTTTCGCCCTTGGTTCGTATAAGAAAAACCAAAGAGCTCCATTTTTGTATCCCCGTCTTTTTTAACTTTCGTTACAAGAATACTTTTACTTCTTTTGGTGTTGTGAGCCGCTCTCCAATTAGCAGTAATGAACGATGGTACTATAAATAGTTTTAATGGGATCCTTTATTATCCGGAAGATATTATTATCAAAGAGAAGCTGAGAATTTAAGAATGTGGAATTTATTTCCTTGCATTGTATGTAAACTACTTGACTGACTTTTTGACTGCCTCTGTGGCGCGGTGGGAATGTATCCGACTGCTACGCAAGAGGTCGTGGGTTCGATCCCCACCCAGGATAAAACTTTGTGTGATGAGCACGTTGGTTTATTCTGTGTTTGGGTGTTATTTATCTATAATATGTATGTATTTAGAAATATATAAGTATGTTTATCAGTTGTCTGGTTGCCATAGTACAAGCTCTGCTTAGTTTGGGATCAGATAGCGTTGTGTGAGTTGTCCCAAGATATTATTATTATTATTACTTTATTTTTGGTGAGACTCACTTCAAGAAAAATAGTGGTCCAAGTTGAATAAATAGTAGGAATCTTCGAGCTATTTTTATTTTATTTAAAACTAGCTGTCCCGCGCAACTTCGTATGAGTAATTTTTTTCCCGTTTTTGCAACATTTCTCGTCGCTGCTCCGCTCCTATTAGTCGTAGCGCGATGTTATATAGCCTATAGCCTTCCTCGATAAATGGGCTATCCAACAAAAAAAGAATTTATCAAATCGGACCCGTAGTTCCTGAGATTAGAGCGTTTAAACAAACAAACAAACTCTTCCGCTTTATAATATTAAGTATAGATGATTTATTCAAGTGATCAAGACTCATTAGGTTAGTAATACTACTAGTATAGTATTATACTGTGGTAATACTTAAGAACTATGTTAGTAAGTTATAAAATTAAAATCATGGCCACACCATCCCGTGATAGATAGCACTGTGGCGATTAATATATAACCAAGACTGCATAAATATGAATCGCTGCAGTGCATGCTGGTAATCATGCTCAGAATGCTGTTACCACTGTCCCGCACCCTGCTCACCAGAGATAATATAATATCTAATAATATCTTGGGACAACTCACACAGCGCTATCTGATCCCAAACTAAGCATAGCTTGTACTATGGAAACCAGACAACTGATAAACATATGTACCTACTTATATATTTCTATATACATACATATTATAGATAAATAACACCCAGACACAGAATAAACCATCGTGCTCATCACACAAAATTTTATACTGGGTGGGGATCGAACCCACGACCTCTTGCGTAGCAGTCGGACACACTCCCACCGCGCCACAGAGGCAGTCCAAAGAGATGTACATCGCTTTCGCATTATGGTGTAAAATGCTATGTGTGACAAAGTCAGAAACTGTGCAAGAACCCACAGGCCTGTTTGGTATACACCCAAACATACATGATATAAAATTAGTTATAATATTATAATCATAAATAGCTAAAGTTGAACACATTTACAACTAAGTCTTTAAGCATTTATTGGTAACATTTTAAAAGTTTAATTACTGGCAACATTGTAATTGGAACAATGCTCGGTTTTGCATTTTTCCGCAACTTCAAGATTTATTTGCGGGATCATATTAAGACGTATCCTTAAATTTCTTTGTATCATCTACTAAAAAAAATCTTTGACTAGTGACACAAAGTTTTTCGTGTCCTAATATTTAGGTTTTCTATATAAATTTTTGAGAGAGCCGAACCCTGTTTCGCGTAATCTACCCTTAAGGCGATACTAGTAATTTAGCTTTTGAAGTGAGCTTCAAACACCCAAGTGAGACATAACATCAATACTTTACAGAATACGCCTGCACTTCTTCGCTGTTTTCAACCATCTAAGACACCAGTAACTCATTAGGCACATTATCTTAGCTTCAAGTATCAATTTATCCAATCCCATTTATAATCACATTACAATAATCTTCAACTAATTACCATGTTGTGCCCACGCGCAGAGCAACGACACTTAACAATCGTGCAGCACATTCGAGATGCATGACTGATTAGAAACAAGTGGTCTCGTCACACCACTTCATAGTATTGTGTACTGAACTCTATGAGCCGTGGTCTAAATGTGCCGAGGTAATGAAGCATGGTGTTTCTGTCATAGTCATAATAAGCAAGTGAATAAGCAGGTGAGGTTAAAGAACGTTGTCTAGGTCAAGGACATAGAAGGGTGACCTAAGGATTTATTTAAGGAAATGTACTAAACAACAAACAAATATAAAATCCATACTATCCATACTAATATTATAAATGTGAAAGTAACTCTGTCTGTCTGTCTGTCTGTCTGTCTGTTACGCTTTCACGCTCAAACCGCTAAACCGATTTAGATGAAATTTGGTATGGAGATAGTTTGAGTCTCGGGGAAGGACATAGGATAGTTTTTATCGCGATAACAGACATCCACGCGGGCGGAGCCGCGGGCGAAAGCTAGTAATATTATAAATGTGGAAGTAACTCTGTCTGTCTGTTACGCTTTAACACTCAAACAGCTTAACCGATTTTGATGATATTTGGTATGGAGATAGTTTGAGTCCCCGGGAAGGACATAGGATAGTTTTTATCGTGATAACTGACATTCACGCGGGCGGAGGCGCGGGCGAAAGTTAGTGTGTTATTTTCCGATGATTTATTATTCAGTCTTTGAAAGCAGCTACTAAGGGCTCTGTCCTAAGTACTAAACTAACGTAGTAGTACGCTGGGCAAACTACCGTCTATGTCCTTACACAGATATAGCCATGCCTATCTCACTTTAATCAGGGTAGCTACTATCAGGGCGTGCTCGAAGTCTCGAACGCTCGGTGTATGATTGTTTGTACACTCGCGTGCAAGTAAATCGACTCAAGCCTCAAGTGCGCATAAAAAGTGATATAACTAAAAAATGACTTATTTTACCTCTATATAATGTTTTACATAATTAAAGCCTAGTAATTTGGCTTTCAAATGGTAGCATAATATCAGTAATTTAAATAAACACTTGTACTTAGAATGCAACTGAACGCAATCTCCCGTAGACTGCTCTGCGCTCTATACACAACTTGCGCGACACAACCCCCTATAAAAACCTTCTGTAATCGTTTTTTCTTATCAGTCGCTCATTAGACGTTGACCTGAACACATCTCTGCAAATTAAAGCCGTCATTTGAAGAAAATTATGGATACAACACCTGAAGAAGCCGCTCAAGTCGTTGCCCTGTTGCAAGAAGGGTTGAACCAGCGAGAAGTCGCTCGTCGTTTGAATATGAGTCAGTCCGCTGTCTCGAGAGTATACAGAAGGTTTCAAGAGACTGGTGCCTTCACTCGGAGGCCTAATACCAGCCGACGCCGGTGCACCTCGGAGCGTGAAGACCGGTTTTTGGTCTCGACCTCTCTCCGAAATCGACACCTTACCGGCGTAGATGTGCAGCAGGAGCTACGTCAAGTTCGCGAGGTGACTGTCAGTCAGTGGACAGTTAGAAGAAGGTTGAAAGAAGCTAACCTTACTCCGAAAAGACCCGCTACAGGCCCGAAGTTGACCACAGCTCATCGTCAAGCACGCCTTCACTTTGCTCGAGAGCATTTGGATTGGAGCATAGAGCAATGGCAGTCAGTCCTGTTTACAGATGAGACGAGGATGTGTCTCCATGGCAGCGACAGGAGAGGTCGGGTATACCGTCGTCCCGGTGAACGGTTTTCACAGTGCTGCTTTGTGGAAACCGTTGCATATGGTGGCGGATCTTGCATGATGTGGGCTGGAATTTCCTTAGAAGGCAAAACGGACCTTGTTTTCGTTCCTGGGGGAGGCCGGGGAGGAGGTCTGACCAGTGATCTATACATTGAAAATGTTCTACTGAATCAAGTTGTCCCTTATCAAGGCTTTATTGGGGAAAATTTCATCTTGATGCATGACAATGCCCGATGTCACACTGCTCGGGCCACACGTGATTTCCTGAACGAAGTAGGAATTCACACTATGCATTGGCCAGCGCTCAGCCCCGATTTAAATCCCATTGAGCACATATGGGACGAGCTCAAAAGGAAAGTTAGAGCAAGGAATCCAGCTCCGACAAACATCAATGAGCTCAAGACTGCGTTGGTAGAAGAGTGGGGTCGAATACCACAATCATCCATTAAAAAGTTGATAAGGTCGATGAAGAATCGCTTGAGAGCAGTGATCAGAGCTAGAGGAGGGAATACCAAATATTGACACAAATATTTTTTTTATCTTTAGTACTTATGATTCTAGATCGGTTTACTTACTTAACTAAATAGTCACCGGTCAAAAAACTTGACCTTGGTAATGTTGCTTAAATTCCCTTTTCAGTACCATATACCTAATACTTATGTGTATGACCCGTAGTACCTATATATACCTAATTTTACTAGCTGACTTCGTTTGCGTCAATTTCCCCCATTTTTGCAACATTTTTCATTGATTGAAGTAATTTTATAGGCATTTCTTGCCAATTACTTTATAAATACAATAATTGTATTTTTTGAAACAGAAAAATTTGAGGTACAGAGCCCAGGAATCGAACCCGAGACTTCCGTAGCCAAACCGGGGCCGGATCGAACCACCTATCTGGACTATGTTACTACACGTCGCTGCTCGCAAGTTGGGCCCTCGCATGCGCCATCTAGTCGGTAGTTAAAGAACTATCACGGCTTTTGTTATTGCTTCATAACAGAGAGCATTTTAACAAATTATGATGTCGCAGACCGATTATTGAAGTAACTTTTAATAGGCATTTATTGCCAATTACTTTTGGCTACTTCAAATTTTTCAAAAATGCAATTATTGTATTTTTCATTGATGCTTCACGCACAATTTCTTCTATAATATATGTACCGTCTCACCACGGCTGGATACCTCGGATAGGAGATCGTTACATTAATCAATCTATCGCCGTATCGTCACAGCTCATTACTGTACGGAGTGGTGTCTGTTTGAATACTCAAATTGGGCGGAACTGATGATAAGTAGGCATTGAAAATACATAACATGTTACGTTCCTCTCCTTGTCATGAGGCTGTCAACGTCAACCATTGGACCTGGAATGCGCCATAACCTCACAAGTTATTCCCTTTGGGGGTGAATTTTGGAAAATCTTTTCTTAGTGGAGGTCTACGTCATAATAACTATCTGCGTGTCAAATTTCAGTGCAATTCTTTCAGTGGTTTGAGCGGTGTTGATAGATCAGTTTGTAACGGTTGCCTTTTATATGTAGGTATGACTGGCCTATTGGTCTAGTGATAATGACCCTGACTGCTAAGCCGGAGGTCGTGTATTCGATCCCTACCCAGGATAAGACTTTGTGTGATGAGCACGATGGTTTGTTCTGTGTCTGGGTGTTATTAATCTAAAATATGTATGTATTTAGAAATATATAGGTATGTTTATCAGTTGTCTGGTTTCCTTAGTAAAAGCTCTGCTTAGTTTGGGATCAGATGGCGTTGTGTGAGTTGTCCCAAGATATTATTATGTACAAAGAAGAGACTACGGCAAATTTATTTTTAACCGCCTTAAAAAACAAGTCAACTTCTCTGTTTAACCTGTATGTTGGCGATTTTCTCGAAAGCTAGTGATCCAATTTAGATGAGGTTTTCATTATTCTACTGCCTATTTTTGTGGGAAGGTTTTACTGTATAAGACGTTGTCCTAACTTGTACAACACTAGAGATATAGACTAAAACATAAAAGTGTCTCAACGAAATTTGCATTCGGTGATGTGCTTGACTTTTTATTTTCCTTAATATTTAGGCGGTTAATTTTTCTTAAAAATGTTATTTAAAGACACCAGCTAACTATCCATTTAGGTAAATCAGCCAAAATCATAATATCGGTCTTCCTGTGTAGTTGACTGATGGCTATTATAAAATATGCCGTGTGGTGCCGGCTTAAGAATAGTACCACCCCATCTCTTCCCGTGGGTGTCGTCAAGGCGACTAAGGGATTTCACCCCGGAGGACGGGCAGCAGAGTCCTCTGCGTACTTAAAGCCTTACTGCGATCGCCAACCCGCTTGCCAAGCGTGGCGATTATGGCAATTACCCCCAGGATCTACATACCAGTAGGTTCTACTGGGGAGACCCGTGCCCAGCAGTGGGCCATCATATGGGTTGATATGTATTATAAAATTATATATACTACGGGCCTTAATCGCGTAAATAATTTAAGGTAAAATACCTTGTTTGTTGCCCGACGTTTTGCCGTATTGCAACGGCCGTGGTCACGGGTACAGAGTGTTCCCGTGACCACGGGCGTTGCAATACGGTCGAAATGTCATTCGTCGTCGTTATTCACGCGATTAAGACCCGTAGTACCTATATATAATTTTATAATTAACAGGATGGCTAGTAATGTGGGACCACAATCCCACATTACTAGTTAGTTATCTATACTAATATTATAAAGCGGAAGAGTTTGTTTGTTTGTTTGTTTGTTTAAACGCGCTAATCTCAGGAACTACTGATCCTATTTGAAAAAATCTTTTTTTGTTGGATAGCCCATTTATCGAGGAAGGCTATAGGCTATATAACATCGCGCTACGACTAATAGGAGCGGAGTAGCGACGTGAAATGTTGCAAAAACGGGGAAAATTTACGCATACGAAGTTGCGCGGGACAGCTAGTATATAATAAAAAAAAAAAAAAAACAAAAAAAAAATGTGTACAAATCGCGAAAGTTTATAAACATTTATCGACTAATGGCTAGTAACTGAGAGGATTAGACACCGTGAGGGAACTCTGCTAAGAGCCCATTATTACGGTTACCAGGTCGACATTGCGTACGAACCAGCTGTTACCTCATTACTGTACCTGTAACTGTTAGGTACAGCCCTCATACGCAGCGATCACTGACTCGAAACCAAACAGATATGTACGAAAGTTGATATACGCCATTCACTAGACAATCAATACAAATATCTTATTACACGAACTGCTGGCACTTCTGAAAATGACTTGATCGAGTATAGAATGATGTGAATGAGTTTTAGGGAATAAATGGCAATAAATCTATACTAATATTATAAACCGGAAGAGTTTGTTTGTTTGTTTGTTTAAACGCGCTGATCTCAGGATCTACTGGTCCGATTTGAAAAATTATTATTTTGTTAAATAGCCCATTTATCGAGGAAAGCTATATAACATCGCGCTACGACTAATAGGAGCAGAGTAGCGACGAGAAATGTTTCAAAAACGGGGAAAATTTACGCATACAAAGTTGCGCGGGACAGCTAGTACAGTAATATAATAATATCTTGGGGCACCTCACACAACGCTATCTGATCCCAATCTAAGCAGAGTTTTGTACTATGGCAACCAGACAACTGATAGACATACTTATATATTTTCTAAATACATACATATTATAGACTAGCTGTGCCCGCGACTTCGTTCGCGTGGAAGTTGGGTTTATATTAAGGTAGTTTATGTTACAATTTAACTTCTGTGTAAAACATATTGGAAACATGCTCCACAATGCTCTGTGGCATCTATGGATATTAGGGCCTAGCTCTAATCAGGGCCCGACCTATGGCAAGGCAAGCCAAGCAAATGCCCAGTGCAGCAAAATAAAGGGCGACAAAGTTTTTTACCAAAATGATTTGCATCACATCAAATATTACTATTATCGGTTTCGGGTTAAATGAAGCCCGAAACCGCCCAAGTACTCGCGCGAAATAGGGCTAGTGTGAGATAAGTTTTTAAAAAAATATCCTGGTTTTAAAACATTGCATTCCCGCGGTACTGTGATGCGTGTTCAAACAAACAGACAACATTCAAACGTTTCTAAAAGATATAGTGAATTAGTATATCTTTTAGAAACGTTTAGTTTAAATACTAAACTACTGTCGTAGCCGAGGATAGAACAAAGTGGCGTGCAATTAGAGAGGCCTATATCCAGCTGTGGACTGCGATAGGCTGATGATGATGATGATGAACCTGTCGTTAATTAAGATCGTCATAAATTCATATCCGTAAATAATATATATATAATACATAATCGTAAGAATTTCAGATTTATTTTTTAAATCAATTTACCTGATTCTGTTTAATTTGTATTTAAACGCCATCTATTTTCAAAACTGGATAAGTTTATTTTAATACTTGATGACTTTAAATTAAATTATACTTAAACTATCATGCATATTAAACGTAGGTAAGCAAGGTATTTAACCTAAACGCGATTAAGACCCGTAATATATATATATATTCATAATAGTTGTGCCCGCGACTTCGTTCGCGTGAAAGTCGGGTTTAAATTAGGGTAGTTTAGGTAACGAAATAACTTCTGTGTAAATATGTTGGAAACAGTCCTGTTGACTAAATACTTACTAAATAAAAATCGATCTGTTCTATTCTTTTAGATAGTTAGTTTGGTGTGCGGCTTAAGAAGTGGGTTTTCTGTTGTTTTTGTTTCATTCTTTCAACGTTATACCTACTTATTACCTAATAATTTTTAATAGAATTTGTACGAAAATGTTGTTACTTCTCATGTGATCGTAAACTTGTAAAGCCTAAGTACTTAACTGTGATAGTTTTCCTTATAATTTTAGTATTTATACTACTACCCTGATTTTTTTCACATACCCAACATCAACCATTTAGCTGGCAGGGGGACACTTGACTCTAACAAAAATGTTCACTATAAAGCCTAATATTATACACAAAGGAATCCTTAAATCTAAAAATAGTCTTCACAAACCCTAAACGCTTTTTAAAAGACCTATCTAATGATACCACACACGATGGGGTAGGTAGGTGAGAAAAAAATCACATCCCCACTTTACATATAAGAGAGGTACCCTTAAAAAAAATAATGATTTTCAAGATTTTGTTCTTTCACTTTATCGGCGTTAGTAATTTATTCATGCAAAAGTTGCAACCTTCTAGCACTAACAGTCTCTGAGCTAAGCTGCGGACGGACGGCCATAAGGGAACTATAAGGGTTCTGTTTTGTCATTTTGGCTAAAAATGGGGTGTATTTCATATAGTGTTACAACGCAATACTAATAATAAAACTGCTGTAACACTTTAGTAAGCAAACACAGAGCGTGTCATGTGTGTCATGCCCGCGAAAATGTCAGATATCCCTAAAGGTACGGTTGACAAACAACGACCCCCCTCCTCCCGTCACCCGAACTACTCACACTTGAACGATGTTGAGCCATTCATTATCGTTGAATTGATGAACACGTAATCTCCAACCATAACCCCAAAACATGATCCTCGATGCACCTGTGTGATGCGTGGTCAAACAAACGGACAGACAGACAAACATTTCTAAAAATCATAGCAATGTGTTTCTTTTTAAAACTTATTTTACTAAGTATAGAACATTATTGAATACAACGCCATCTACTTTCAAGAATGTTGCCGTTGTTTTGTTGTTTACAATTTGATTTCATAGATGGCGCTACATGTACTTTTTTTACGTGTGTAATGTCTTTTTTTTAGACGAACACATCATTTCTGGAAAATGTCGAATACTTTTTAATTATAATGTAATATTGTTTTTCATTTCTACTACGATTAATTCATTACTTTCAGCAGTGCATGCAATACCTATAATTAATTGCATAATTTACTTGATTTTTAATATAAAAAGTAATAACCAAAGTAAATAAGTTACCTACGGTCGAAAAAATAACTAAAACATTCAGAAAAATATTAAAAAAGGATAAAGACAATTTAAATAATATACAAAAAGAACAAATTCTGTCATCAGATTCGAGCCTGGGACTTCGTCGTCAAAGTCCGCTAGCATAGCTTCGAGGCTATACTGTTCGCTACTCAACACATCAAAATAACTGTTCTTATGAAACTTAAAAATGTTGTGTTTAGCTCCTTTTAGTTTTAGCGTAAAGTTATGCATTCCACGGGTTACAATTATAGATAATGTCTAATTGTGGAAATTTTTGTGATAAACCATTATGGTGCGACAAAAAATACGTTGCTACTCGTTCCCCATAGACGTTAGCGTAATGATTCATAGTGTAAATAATGTCCTATAGTATTTACTATAAAACTGCAAATTTTCATAAAGATCCGTCAAGTAGTTACTGTTTTATAACGAAAAATAGCTACAGACATTATCCCTTACTGCTTAGCTCCTATGGGGAAAAGCGTGATAATTTATAGCCTAAATGTTAATCTGCATCTATTAGATTGCACGTGCAAAATTTCAACCGAATCTGTTCGGTAGTTTTTGCGTGATGCGTGTTCAAACAAACAGACAGACAGACAGACAGACAGACAGACATTTCTAAAAATGCAGCAAAGTGTTTAAATACTCTTTTCGAACATTTCCTAATTTTTTTTTTGACTAAGTTCGGCCATGTACAGACACGTGAAATTTACAGTTTTATTATATGTATAGAAGATAAATAACACCCAGACACAGAATACACCATCGTGCACACAAAGTCTTATCCTGGGCGGGAATCGAACCCATGACCTCTTGCGTAGCAGTCGGATACATTCCCACCGCGCCACAGAGGCAGTAGGTATGTGTATTTAATTCCTGTTCGACCCGTTTATGTGTTGTTAGGTATCATGTTCCCATTCGTTATATTTCCTTTTGTTTTAATTTTATGCCAAAAAAAATACTTAACTGATTTTATTTTTCTTGATATAAGTCATATGGGAAAACATGTGTAGGCGGAAAATATTGTTTTGATTGTAAAGAGGCTTAATGCAAACCATGCTGATAAAAAAATCTTGAAAATTTACACACTTCGACGAAATTAGGTACTTAAATCGTGAATTTTAATATTCAATAAAAAAAGCTGTCCCGGCGAACTTCGTACCGCCTATTTTTTTTCTTTTTGTGAATCGATTTCTTTGAATTTGAATCTCCTTGAACTCACACAAAAAAATTCATCAAAATCGGTCCAGCCGTCTAAGAGGAGTTCAGTGACATACACACGCACACAAGAAATATATAAATAAAGATATATTTTATTTTTTTAGCATTGTTAACAGAATACCTACGCACCAGAGGCGAAGGGTTAAAATTTTCCTGAGGTAACCCGATACGAAAATGTATCTTTTTAGAGACGGTTTTTGTACGTACAATTTTAACTAAATAAATAAAGGGATACCGAAAATAATGGTATTTTAAGGACCCTTCCCCACTGTTACGCTCCCCTTTCGGGTCGGACAGGAATTCATTTACACCTTGTATAGAAGTAAAATAATACAAAAATAAGGTTTATCTAAACTTACTAAAACAAGTAAGTAGGTGCAAAACAAAAATTGCTATTTTTTTCAAGTCTATTCGTTTGTTTAAGCTTCACGAGAAAATGATTGAACAACATGGAGTAACACGTAGTTTTTACCTATACCCACGCAGGTGAAGCCGCGGACGATTGTAGTATACAGTTCTTAAAATAAGGGGTCTCCAAAATGCTTTGCTAGAATCATTTATTAAGAATTTGCTTGAGGCGTCATAAGATCCATGAGTATTCGTACCCTACAATTGAACCACAACGCTATAATGAAGCCAATTTGATTTAAAGAGGCCTAAGCACGTGTAGATGAGGCAACCACTTAAAGATGTCGTAAAATTAAATGGACGTTGACTGGGTGAATGAAAATGAGGAGGAAATTGCATCTCCACGAGCCAGTATGCATGAACCATCCTTAAGGGAGATATTTGATTACGCGAAACTGGGTTCGGCTCCCTCAAAAATTTATATAGAAAACCTAAATATTAATACACGAAAAAAATTGTGTCACTAGTCAAAGAGTTTTTCTAGTAGATGATACAAAGAAATTTAAGGATATGTTTTAATATGATCCCGCAAATAAATCATGAAGATGCGGAAAAATGCAAAAACGAGCATTTTCGTATTGTCATAGTCACGGCGTTCGTAATCTAACATACCTATGTACGGACGAATATTCTACTTTATTTTGACCTACGCTCCTGCGCACTGTGAAGTAATGGTTGTGTGAACAGTTCCTTGTGAACCAACTAGTTGAAGAAACGAACAGATTGTGCGCCTGAAGGTAGACGTCAAGCGTCACCCATAACAACATCAGTGTCACCCAAATCCTTGTTTAGCAAAGATCTGAATGCCACCACACCGCGCTACTCATTTTGCACATTTGCACATTATTTTTTTTATTTTTTTTTTAAAGACGGCTCTCGCAATTGGGTACAAGCCCTGTGTCACAAGGGAATTTACGAACATACAAGTCACGGACACTAAGTACACCCAGACTAGGAACAACAATTTGTGGATCACACAAAGTGGTGTCCCGTGTGGGAATCGAACCCACGACCTCTTGCGTAGCAGTCGGGCCCACTCCCACCGCGCCACAGAGGCAGTCAAAAGTAATTTGAGACATTAGTTCGTAAATCTCATTTGCCCAGTAATTACACTTGCTACAGTGCCCTTCAAACGAAACACAGTGATGAGTTAACATTACTATTTCACGGAAGAATATTTGACTCTGATGTGGTATCGACCAAGACGGTCTATGGCTTAGACCTAAGTACCATTCGTATCTTACTGAGGTGAATGTCCAGGTATGAAAATATAGGACTAAGGCAGCAAGCTTCCTAGATCAGATAGACCCATCATCATGACTGGCCTGTTGGTCTAGTCGTTAGGTTCAATCCCCACCCAGGATAAAACTTTGTGTGATGAGATGAGTTCAACGATGGTTATAGATTTAGAAATATATAAGCCGGAGGTCGTTGGTTCGATCCCCACCCAGGATAAAACTTTGTGTGATGAGTACGATAGTTTATTCTGTATCTGGGTTTTATTTATCTATACTAATATTCAATTCAATTCAATTCAATTCAATTCCATTTATTTGCGTAATATGGGTACAAATGATGTAACAATAATAGTAATATAAAGAATCACCATAAACAGCTTTGAGCATGCAAATTAATTAATATTATTTTATAATCTAAGAAATCAAAACAAAGTGAGAATCAATTAAATACAGTATACATGTCGAGATTTCAGAATATGTCATGTGTAGAAATTATAATTTTAAATTTGTAAGTATATAATATCTAATAAGTTCATAATCATTTCCACTAAAATAAATACAGTACTTTAACAAATAATGTCACCAATTAATGTCATATATTATCAAGTAGGTATTCCTTAATAGAGTAATATCCTTTATTGAGTAACAGTTGTTTTACTTTTTGTTTAAATAAGTAAATATTCGATGTTTCAAGTATTGAAGTAGGTAACTTGTTATATATTCGAGGCATCATACAAAATATACTGCTATTAAATAAGTTTGTTCTATTAGACGGAAGCTTTATTTTGAAATTATGTCTTCGACTACCATATGTCTCAAACATGTTAATATTCTTCCTCGCAAAAAGTACAACTTCCAGTATGTAGATGCATGGAACAGTCAGGAGATTTAATTTTATGAAGTAGGGTCTACAGCTATCGGTCTGCTTCAACTTACAGATCACTTTCACGCATTTTTTTTGTGCTATAAGTACTGCTTCCTTCTTTGTACAATTGCCCCAGAATAGAATCCCATACCTCAAGATTGGTGTAACATAACCATGGTATGCAGTTAAAATAGTTGATATGTTTGCCGTTTTAGACAATACATAGAGTGCGTATGAGAATTGATAGAGTCTTATGCATAGTAACTCAACATGTAACGACCAATTCAAGCTAGAATCTAAATTAATACCTAAAAATCTAGTTGTTTCCACATTTTCAATTTTGTGGTCAAAATAATGAATGTCCATGTTTATTAGCCTATTAGTTCTATTTCTAAATGTCATATAATACGTTTTATCAAGATTAATTTTCAAATTATTAGATGTCAACCATTCAATTACATTGGATAACGTTTTATTTAATTCTTGTTGCATTTGGAAATTATCATTACCAGAAACTATAATTGTACTATCGTCGGCAAATAATACTGTTTTATGTTGTGTCACTTTAGGCAAATCATTTATATAAATGATGAATAAAAGTGGCCCTAATACACTGCCTTGTGGGACACCAGACACAACCTTGCAATAATTTGAAGAGTATGTGGTAACTTTTCTTGTTACATGACATATATTACTAATTTGCGTGCATTGCATTCTATTATCAAGGTAAGATTTTATTAAGTCCAGTAAATTTCCCCGAATTCCGTACGAATATAATTTATCCAATAATATTTTGTGATCTACATAGTCAAATGCCTTAGTTAGATCCATATAGAGCGCGCATGACTGTTTGCCTTTATCTATGTTTGATAACACGGTATGCAGGAAATCGTAGATAGCTATGTTAATACATTTATTTTTTCTAAAGCCTACTTGTTCATTGGAAAATAAATTGTTGCTGTCAAAAAAATTGTAGATATTCATGTGAATTACTTTCTCTATAATTTTAGAAATGATAGGCACAAGCGCGATTGGCCGGTAGCAATTCATATTATGCATGTCATTTTTCTTAAATATGGGTTTAATTATAGTGTACTTTAGCATTTCAGGGAAAATAAAATATTATAAAGCGGAAGAGTTTGTTTGTTTGCTTTGTTTGTTTGTTTGTTTGTTTAAACGCGCTAATCTCAGGAACTACTGGTCCGGTTTGAAAAATTATTTTTTTGTTGGATAGCCCATTTATCGAGGAAGGCTATAGGCTATAAAACATCGCGCTACGACTAATAGGAGCGGAGTAGCGACGTGAAATGTTGCAAAAACCGGTAAAATTTACGCATACGAAGTTGCGCGGGACAGCTAGTTTAGAAATATTTATGTATGTTGAACAGTTGTCTGGTTTGCATAGTACAAGTTCCGCTTAGCTTGGGATCAGATAGCGTTGTGTGAGTTGTCTGAAGATATTATATTCTAGCTGTTCCGCGCAACTTCGTACGCGTAAATTTTCCTCGCTTTCCCGCAACATTTCTCATTGCTGCTCCGCTCGTATTGGTCGCAGCGTAATGTTATATAGCCTATAACCTTCCTCGATAAATAGGCTATCTAGCAGTGAAAGATTTTTCAATTCGGATCAGTAGTTCCTGAGATAACCGCGTTCAAACAAACAAACAAACTCTTCAGCTTTATAATATTAGTATAGACTAGCTGTCCCGCGCAACTTCGTATGCGTAAATTTTACCCGTTTTGGCAACATTTCTCGTGGCTGCTCCGCTCCTATTAGTCGTAGCGCGACGTTATACAGCCTATAGCCTTCCTCGATAAATGGGCTATCCAACAAAAAAAAAGATTGTTCAAATCGGACCAGTAGTTCCTGAGATTAGCGCGTTTAAACAAACAAACAAACAAACAAACTCTTCCGCTTTATAATATTAGTATAGATTAATTACATAGTGCAACCCCTCATCCTATTATTCATAAACAATGTTATGGAAATATTTCTATTCCATTTGAAATTATATAAGATGCAAAAAAAGCTATTTGTATAATAATGTAATGTTTTTAACTACGATAGCATTTTAGTTTTTCATGTAAAAACAAATTTACCAAACAACTAAATCTCAGCTGAAAAATACATAAAAGTATGTTTGGGTTAGTCTGAAGGTGACGGGTACGCGACAAGGTCAAACCCTTGACATTGCAATGTCTCAAACTTGAGACTCGAACCGAAAATCTTTACGAATTGAGTAAAGACAAAAGACAGGTCTTATTAAGGGCGCTTGGATTTCGGTTATAATCATAAAATGGGTTAGAATGTAATAGGGACTTTTATTTACTCGACGTTTAACCTTTTATTTCCCGATAATCTATACTAATATTATATAGCTGAAAAGTTTGTTTGTTTGAACGCGATAATCTCCGAATTGAAAAATTATTTCACTGTTGGATAGCCCATTTATCGAGGAAGGATATAGGCTATATAACATCACACTACGACCAATAAAAGCGGAGCAGCAATGAAAAATGTTGCAAAAACGGGGAATATTTACGCAGATGAAGTTGCGCGGTTCAGCTAGTTTAAAAATGTGTTCTATGTCACTTCCCAGGCTGGACTGCAAAGTCCTCTTCTACAAATTCATCAGCCCAGGAGCTTTAAGTTTTAACAAGTATTTTAAGCTGTAAACTAAAGAGAACTGACGAAAAAGTACTAATTACTTTTTATTTCAATATTTAATTTACTTTCAATTTGCCCTAATACAGTGTGATATCATTTCAACCCATTGTCGGTTTGGGGGTAGGGCAGAGCAGAGGTTTCTTAAATCAAAAAATGTATTGAAACTTGCAGGTGGAGCCGCGAGAAACGTCTACTGTTAGTAAGTACCTATGTTATTTTGCTGTCTACGTATATTGGTGACAGCTGACCAACAGAAAATCATAAAATTGTATATACGAAGGGTCTTAATCGCATGAATAATACCTTGTTCATTGCCCGATGTTTCGACAGTATTGCAACGGCCGTGGTCACGGGTAAACTACGTTGAGACGGCCGTTGCAATACGGTCGAAACCTCAAATTATTTTCGCGATTAAGTCCCGTAGTGTATAGTATCTAATATCTTTAAATGAGCATTTCTTGTATATATTCATGAAATTTAGTATGCAGGGGGTTCCGGGGGCGTAGGTTTCATATTTAGAAAATGTCGTTTAAGAAAATAATGGCCGGTAATGTGTGCAAATCGTGAATTGTTTATCAACAGAAAATCATCGTCAAAGAACAAGCAAGAACCGTTTAATTACTGTCCAAAAAACGTAATTACAGTTTGATGTATCGAGACCTTTTATCTCTTATTCGAACAGACAACGTCATCAATTCTGGGATGTCGTAAGCAGTCATTAAGAGATTACACCGGAGAAGCAAATGTACTGGGTATTAATAAAATCCAATCATTGCAACTACAGTTGGATCTACGTAACTTGACCGGATTGCAGTTAGGTTCTTATCACTATAGTGCATGTCATAGAGATGCGACCCTAAAATTACTTACGAAAATTTTAATTTTAATTTTAATCGATTAAAAATACTAACAAAATTTTAATTGAACAATATACAAATACTATAGATATATGAGGTCATAAAAGTTTAAATTTAGAACAGTTATAGTAAATACTAAAGAAAGTTTGAAAATCAATTTCTTTACGAAAAAAACACGAGTTAGTATTACTAATTATGACAATGTAATACGTAATCGCATCTCTAATGCTCTTGGTTTAGTTACCGCCCCCGCCCCCCGCTTCCCGTCACCATTTACTACTAAAAATGCATCTGCGCAACCACTTTTTGCCAACTTCTCAACGCAACTACGTTGATCCTACTGTATCTGTGAATCTTTACGTATTATAAAATGAAGTCGCTCCTCCCTCTGTCTGTGCACTTAGATCTCTTGAACTACTCAACGAATTTTAATGCAGTTTTCAGCAATAGATAGAGTGATTCAAGAGGAAGGTTTATATGTATAATACATCATCCCGCGGGAACGGGATCCACACGTACGAAGTCGCGGGTGTCCGCTAGTAATTGATAATTTTGTTACCATTGAAAGATATTATATATCTATAGGAGAACCTTTCTAGAATAAGTGTCGCCCATAAAGGCGCCTGTCCCACCAACGGCGATGAGCGAGAAGCGAGTAGCTATATTATCTTGATTTTTAATCTTGATCAATTAACTTTCATTTCAAAAATAAACAAACGAATAATCTATACTCATATTATGAAGCTGAAGTGTTTGTTTGTTTGTTTGAACGTGATAATTTTAGGAACTACTGGTCCGAATTGAAAAATTATTTTACTGTTGGATAGCATTTATCGAGGAAGGAATGGAAGGCTATATAAAATCCCGCTACGACCAATAGGAGCGGAGCAACAATGAAAAATGTGGCAAAAACGGGGAAAATTGACTGTGAAATTGTAAATAGACCTGTGAAATACGATCCGAACTCCTTGGTTATTACATTGTTCTCTTTTTTCGCGTGAAATTTTCAAAATTGTAACGTTTGGATGGTGATATCATTAAACAATCGAACAGATCGATGAATGCTCTCAGCATTCATCGATCTGGACAGACCACACCATGATGTGACCAGTGCTTATTGTGCTATATCTTGACCACCAATGCCACCATTTCATGATACGGTTGGCCACATCACGAAATGTTTAATTCTACGATCCGACCACGACATATACAAAAGAGATGTAGTTTATAGCGAGTACTCACCGGCAGTGTGAACAGTCAGCGATTTATTATTAATATATGTATCTCTTTTGTTTACACGGGATCTACATAGGTATGTACGTTTCTTGAGCGATAAAATCGCTACACGCTTTCTCGCCGTTGGTGGGACAGTTGCCTAACTACGAGGAACATCCATTTTGTAACGTAATACCCATGCATCAAGTAGTGTATGAGTGGCAGCTTGTGTACACACTTACAAACTTCGCAGTGGTTAATTTCCCTGGGGTAAAACATCGCCGACTCCAAACTAATAGGTATTATTCGGAGATATTAAACTGGGATGATGCTACCAGGCGCAAAAACCAGAACTTTGTTATGGGGGGGGGGGGGCAACATTTGACTCAACAGGTCAAGTGTGAGTCGCTCGCATGACGGCAGGGGGGGGGGGGGGGGGGGGGCATTTGCCTGCCAGGAGGTCTTTCCGTCATACGACACCGGGATCCTTATTCTTGTTTTTTTTTCGTTTTCGCGAACTGGCGTATGCGCGGTGCGCTCAAAGATGTCCGCGCGTATGCGCGATTCTAAGCGCAGCTCTCTATTAATTACTATGATAGTTAAAATCGCGGGCTTGCCACGAAAACGAAAAAATGATGGTTAATAAGGTCCCAGTACAGTGTATACATATAAGTAAAAAATCATAATGACTGTCCCTTCCCCCTGCTTAATATTTATTACGCAAGAATCTAAAGGCAAAACTGTTTGTTTTAATTTGCCTGCAAATCCATCTATACGTTAAACTTATTAAGACACCTCTACTTTGTTTGAAATTAAAAACCTATAAACCTATTACTATACCTAAAATACACTATCTTTAAAAAAAAAAAGCAAATTCATTTCAACCACGTAAGGAACTAAAAATAATTAGTAAACCCATTTGTCTATTTACCGTCAATTACACGAATTAGAGCATTGTGGTGCACGCGACAGACCGGCGACTTTCAGTCGTTATATCAAACGACTTTTTTTACTTTAAATAAATTAGTCTTAACTAGTTAAGTGTTTCTACTTCATCTATCCGGCGTTTAAAAACCGTTAAGTTTATTTAAAAAAGGGTATCTACTTAAGAAAAATAACTAGTATATGTATTTTACTTATCAACAGTATAATTATGTTAGACCAATATGCATATTCCGCAGCTCCGTATAAGTTGGTAAACGCAATAAGTCTTATTAATAGCCTATATCCTTTCTCAAGCTTCAAGCTATAGTAATAATAATAATATCTTGGGACAACTCACACAACGCTTTCTGATTCCAAACTAAGCAGAGCTTGTACAATGGCAACCAGACAACTGATAAACATACTAATATATTTCTAAATACGTACATATTATAGATAAATAACACCCAGACACAGAATAAACTATCGTGCTCATCACACAAATTTTTATTCTGGGTGGGGATCGAACCCACGACCTCTTGCGTAGCAGTCGGATACACTCCCACCGCGCCACATAGTAGTTTCAGACTACGTTGTGGTAGGATATTCCGAAGCGGTTTTGAAGCAATTGTGACCAAACTTATCGGTTCGACAGCGAGGATACTTAAATAATGTTGTACCTAACTATACCCGTGTTAGATGGGAGATCCGAGAGAGAGGTTTTTTTTTAAGAACTGAGTCCCTAAACAAGTTGTATTAACTCTAATCGAATAGAATGACGTCGTTGCGCGTGGATAAACCGCGAAAATTATTTCTTTTAATATGAGATTTGCAGTTCTGCGCGTACAACATTAATTTCATTTCGAGGTCATTCTATTCGATTAGAGTTAATCCCACTTATCTATCCCGCGCCTGATATTTTTAAACCTTCGTCGCGAAAACCGTGGTGTTATAAGTTTAACTTGTGTATCTATCTTGTATAATTTAGCATGTCTTTCTCTAAAAAAAATAACGATTTCAAAGCCATTTATAAAATCTCTTCAAATCATTATTTTTCTCTCTCTGGGTCTTAGTTTTTCAATGGTAAATCCGTTTAGCCATTTTGAAGATTATCAACTTTTTATATTGTCGACAATAATCAATTCTAGATTAGCTTTTATAACTTTTAAACTTACGCGTTGCAGTACACTTTGACACTAGAAAAAACGCGTTTAAACTAGGTTTGTTCGTTGTTTCCTTTAAACGCGTTTGCCTTATGCTTGACGTTTCGACCGTGTTACACCGACCGTGGTTAGTCAGTTTGTGACCACATATTGGAGTATTTTTACAAAGTTTCCCAACACAGGCAAAACAGATTGTAAAGTAATGAACCCAAGGGACCCTTTAGGAAAGTTTTACTTTCTCAAAGATACCTTTTAGTTTGCTATTGAAACTTGTTGGTGATAGTTTATTATGTGAATATTAGGTACATCGGGTGTTAATGTTTTAAAGAGTTTTATTATTTTATAGTACTAGCAGACCCGCGCAACTTCGTCTGCGTAAATTTTGCATTGCTGCTTCGCTCCTATTGGTCGTAGCGTGATGTTATATATAATAGTCCATTTATAGCCTATAGCCTTCCTCGATAAATGGACTATTCAACAGTAAAATATTTTTTCTTCAGCGTGAAAATATTAGTATAAGTTGTATTCATTACTTCCTAAGGGCCTTTGGCGTATCTAGTTCACTTAAAAACATGCCACAGATTTTATAATATTTTAATTAAAAAACAAATAATATAAATGAAACTTTGTTTTTTAAGATGGGATTATTATTACTGTTTTTATACATTTTTTACTATCGTTATAGATAATTTCTGCCAAAAATATTTAAATATATGAAACTAGCTTGTTGGTCTAGTGGTTAGTGGTTCTGACTATACTTCGATTCCCACCCAGAATAAAACTTTGTATGATAAGCACGATGGTTAATTGTGTCTGGGTGTTATTTATTTATAATATGTATGTATTTAGAAATCTGTAAATATCAGTTGTCTGGTTGCCATAGTACGAGCTCTGCTTAGACGTTGACGTTGTGAGTCGTCCCAAAATATTATTATTATGGCTATTTTATTTACGGAAAGAGTGAAAAAAAAACATACAAAGCCAGGACAATTCGATAGTATATTACCGATTATAATTATATCAGTAAACTAGCTGACCCGCACAACTTCGTCAGCGTAATTTTTCCCCGTTTTTGCAATATTTTTCATTGCTGCTCCGCTCTAATATGCCGTAGCGTGATGTTTTATATATATATATAGCCTTCCTCGATAAATAGGCTATCCAACAGTGAAATATTTTTTCAATTCGGGGAAGTACTTCCTGAGATTACCGCGTTCAAACAAACAAACTCTTCAGCTTTATAATATTAGTATAGATATAGCCCTAATATTCATTGTTGTAAATTATCGAGATGTTGAATACTGCCTACAAGACAAATCCTGCGAACATCATCTAGAACTAACCGATTGGAAGCAGCCATCATGCATTCTGTACGCTGTTCCATCTAATCACACAGTTTACTCATGCGATGTCTCCGTTCTTAGTGGGCTGCACTTTAATTAGTGTGGGAATATTGGTTTTTGTTGATTTTCTAATGGAATTGTTAATTGTGGTGCAATGGAGCAGTGGGATTGATTTAATTTACTGTATGGAGAAGGCTTATGGTTCTGACAAAATAAACGATTATAGAATTTTATAAGCTTTTTTTGGGTCACACAAAGTGGTGTCCCTTGTGGGAATCGAACCCACGACCTCTTGCGTAGTAGCCGGATACACTCCCACCGCGCCACAGAGGCAGTCGAAAAGCTATGAGTCTTAATCGCGTAAATATTTAATTTTAAGGCTAAATACCTTTGTTTATTGCCCGACGTTTCGAACGTATTGCAACGGCCGTGGTCACGGGCAGACTAGTAGTCTACCTGTGGCCACGGCCGTTGCAATACGGTTAATATTAATGCGATTAAGACCCGTAGCTTATAAAATTCTATAATATGTACAAATAGCAAAAGTTTACGAATATAATATAAAATTAACTATTTCCTTGGGATCTCAGAACTGCTGATCCGAATTGAATAATTCTTTCACTGTTGGATAGCCCATTTATCGAGGAAGGCTATAGGCTATATAACATCACGCTACTACCAATAGGAGCGGAGCAGCAATGAAAAATGTTGCAAAAACGGGGAAAATTTACGCAAAACGAAGTTGCGCGGGACAGCTAGTTTTCAATAAAACTGCATTAAAATCCGTCCATAAGTTTAGACGCTACGATGCTAGAGATAGATAAAAGTTAACTTAAACATAACACCTCTTTGTTTGCGTCGTGGGTAAAAAAGCAATCGTGGGCAATCAATGTTCTCTCAATAAATCGACAAATAAACTCAAGTAAGCCAGCTGTAATTCCAACAGAATCATTCATTAAAGAAAGCATTCTATAAAGAAGAAATAAATAAACACATGAACTGAATTAGTGTAACTCGATATAAAAATATGAGCAAACGTATGAAGACGGCGCGATAATTACCACTATTAAAAGTAATGATCATTCACTGATGAATTAAAATAAGTAATGGCGTCATTATGATAAAGAGCATATTATAATATTAATCTATACTAATATTATAAAGCTGGACAGTTTGTTTTAACGCGATAATCTCAGGAACTCCTGTTCGAATTGAAAAATTATTTTAATGTTGGATAGCCCATTTATGGCTATATAACACCACGCTAAGACCAATATAGTAGCGGAGCTTCAATGAAAAATGTTGCAAAATCGGGGAAAATATACGCAGACGAAGTTGCGCGGGTCAGCTAGTCAAATTATAAAATAACGACATTATATAATCAAATAAAGTAGCATTCGTTTTAATGAAGTTCAATCGTGTATGTTAATTAAACCAAGGGCCCAGTTGAAAATCAGCGTCAGACATCTGTCTCATCATCATCATCATCATCAGCCTATCGCAGTCCACTGCTGGACATAGGCCTCTCCAATTGCACGCCACTTTGTTCTATCTTCGGCTTCTCGCATCCAGCTCCTGCCAGCCGTTTTGCGTATATCATCACTCCACCTGGCTTGAGGGCGTCCTACACTACGTTTGCCAAGCCGCGGTCTCCACTCAAGAACTCGTTTACCCCAACG
This sequence comes from Herminia tarsipennalis, assembly GCA_945859575.2. NCBI lineage: Eukaryota > Metazoa > Arthropoda > Insecta > Lepidoptera > Erebidae > Herminia > Herminia tarsipennalis. The sequence continues at coordinate 16,900,562 of OX243849.2, read as the reverse complement.
GTTGTCGGTTCTTCGGCTAATATGGCCAGCCCACTGCCACTTCAACTTGCTAATCAGGTGGGCTATGTCGATAACTTTGGTTCTCTGCCGGATCACCTCATTTCTGATTTTGTCCCTAAGAGAAACTCCGAGCATAGCCCGTTCCATAGCCCGCTCAGCGACTTTGAACTTGTGGACCAGCCGTACCGTCAGTGTCCACGTTTCGGCTCCGTATGTCATGACGGGTAGGACGCACTGATTAAAGACTTTAGTCTTTAGACATTGTGGGATCGACGATGAGAAGACTTGACGTAGCTTACCAAACGCTGCCCAACCCAACCGAATTCTCCTGTTCACCTCGTCCTCGAAGTTGTTTCTACCTAACTGCAATGACTGCCCGAGGTACACATATTTTTGAACAACTTCGAGAACGGCGCCGTGCGCCGCTATCGGTTCCGGTAGTACATGTTCATTGAACATGACCTTGGTTTTATCCAAGTTCATCCGTAGGCCGATGCGTACAGAGGAGTCAGCCAGGTCATTCAGCATCAGTTGCAGGTCCTGCAGCGTTTCCGCCATAATGACAATGTCATCTGCAAATCGCAAGTGAGAGATGTATTCACCATTGATGTTGATGCCCCGCCCTTTCCAGTGCAGCGTCTTGAACATATCCTCCATTGCATTTGTGAACAGTTTCGGGGAGATGACGTCCCCTTGCCTCACTCCTCGATGCAATGGTATAGGTTTTGTTTGCTGATTCTGTACTTGGACGGACATGGTGGCGGCTTCGTAGAGACATCTCATCACTTGGATATATCGCCAATCTACTTGGCATCGCTGCAGAGACTCCAGAACGGACCAGATTTCAATCGAGTCAAAGGCCTTCTCATAGTCCACGAATGCTAGACACAGGGGCTGATTATACTTCTGGGTCTTTTGTATAATCTGCCGCACTGTGTGGATGTGGTCTATGGTGCCATATCCGCTCCGAAATCCAGCCTGTTCCGGTGGTTGGAATTCGTCAAGTCTTCGCGCAAGACGGTTCGTGATGACTCTTGAAAACAGCTTATAGACGTGGCTTAGAAGAGAAATAGGTCGGTAGTTCTTCAGCCGGGTCTTATCTCCTTTTTTGAAGAACAAGACGACTACACTTCTACTCCACGCCTCCGGAGTTCTCCCTTCAAACAGTCAGACATCTGTCTGTCTGGCATATATGCTGAACTGCGGAGGCGAAGGGTTAAAATTTTTCTAAGGTAACCCGATACAAAAATATATCTTTCTGAACATGGTTGTTTGTACCTATACTACTAAGTAACTACAATTCAAAGGGAAACCGAAAGTAATGGTGTTCTAAGGACCCTCCGCCACTGCTGAACTGGTTCCTATTTCCGGCATTCCACTGCCTAAAATAATTTTAATGTATGTATATTTGACTGCCTCTGAGGCGCGGTGGGAGTGTATCCGACTGCTACGCAAGAGGTCGTGGGTTCGATCCCCACCCAGGATAAAACTTTGTGTGATGAGCACGACGGTTTATTCTGTGTCTGGGTGATATTTATCTATAATATGTATGTATTTATAAATATATATAAGTATGTTTATCAGTTGTCTAGTGTCCATAGTACAAGCTCTGCTTAGTTTGGGATCAGATAGCGTTGTGTGAGTTGTCCCAAGATATTATTATTTATTAGATACGCGCGAAAAACATAACCCTTCTTTACAGTCGTGTAAAAATAAACACAAGTCGAAAATCGCACGAATCGCTTCGATAAGTCAACAACTCTAGCCTCACCTTGCAAATATTAACATAGTGCGCCTTATCTAGTCGCACAAAAAAACGCACGAATTGTGTAGATAAGTCGTTCGTCTACAACTCTAGCGTCGTCACCTGGTAAATAGGTAGCACTTAGTGACATCATTATATGTATCGCCAACTGGAGTTGTTGTTGTATCTCTAAAGTCTAGTGTTTTAGCATAATGCGCTATTAAAAAGTTCTAAATATCGACTTACTTCCACTCAAGTAAGGACTAAAATTGTTTCTCCTAGAAAACAGACAGTTGGATCAACGTAACTAGGCCGGATTGAAGTTGGCGACAAATGGTTGCGCAGATGCATTTTTTGGAAGTAAATGGTGACAGGAAGCGGGGGGTTGGTAACTAAACCAATAACTAGTATAACTAACTCATCTTTTTTGTTATTATTTTCGTAAAGAAATCATTTTTCAAGCTTTCTTAAGTATTTACTGTAACTGTTATAAATTTAAACTTTTATAAACTCGTACAAGTAATATTTTTTTATATTGGTGAATTTTTAATTTTGTTACTATTTTTAATGGATTAAACTTAAATAAACGTTTTCGAAAGTAGTTTTAGGGTCGCATCTAGAGATGCGACCCTAAAATTACTGACATGCTCGACAGTGTTATAAACCTAACTTAAATCCGGGCGAGTTATATTGAGACAGCTGTAAGTATGCCGCGTCGCGTTCAGTGTGTTATGAAAATTCGCACGAATTGCTTAGAAAAGTCTCTCATAGTAAAATGAAACACAAGCTCGCAGTCGCCGCGTTTAGCGTGTTCGGTAATAGGGCATTATGATAAATGTGCGGTAAGTTGAAAATTACAGCCGAGGCGATATTACTAGCACGAGCCGTAGGCGAGGGCTACAAGAAAGGCTGTAATTATCAAAGCGCACGTATGCCATACGACATTTTATAACATACTAGCTGTCCCGCGCAACTTCGTCTGCGTAAATTTCCCCATTTTTGAAACATTTCTCGTCGCTTCTCCGCTCCTATTAGTCGTAGCGCGATGTTATATAGCCTTCCTCGATAAATGGGCTATCCAACAAAAACAGATTTTTTCAAATCGGACCAGTAGTTCCTGAGATTAGCGCGTTTAAACAAACAAACAAACTCTTTCGCTTTATAATATTAGTATAGATTTGCGAGGAAATAAACAAAACCCGGTTTTTCTTAAATGAATAAATCTTCAATCACTTGTTAAAGCAGTTAGAAAAATTTGTAAAATTGATTATTACTTGTTCACAAGTTAGCGATGCGCGCTCATCGGCGATTTTTTTTTTAAGGCAAAGGCACAAAAACAGCCAGTACCACTAATAAAGTAAATTAATATTTTTATGTGTTGTTACAGATCAATTTTAAAAAAAGGTTGTAATTTAAATAAAATATATATATGGTCAAAATTAATGAAATTAAAGAATTAATTGTTTATTTATTATATTTTATCTCCCAAAGTTAATTTTATTCATAAAATGTTATCTACTTTTCTGATATAAAAACTCTTTACTAAAATTTTAAAAAGTACCGTTCGTTTTAGACGGAGCATCTTGATAGACCGTGGGTTTTACCTTATTAAAAAGAAACTCGTGCGTTTTACATTACAATAACGCACAAGTACGTAATGAGATACATTACGATATTGAAATTGGTGAAATAAGAGACCCTTTACGAGCAAATCTATATCTATACTAATATTATAAAGAGGAAAGATTTAATTGTTTGTTTGTATTGAATAGGCTCCGAAACTACTGGACAGATATGAAAAATTCTTCCATCGTTGTAAAGCTACACTAACCCCGGGTGACATAGGCTATAATTTTTTTATTATGTATGTATTCCCACAGGAACGGGAACTACGCGGGTGAAACCGCGAGGCGCCTGCTAGTGTGTTATAAATCGCGTTATGTTCGTCTGCAACTAGCCTCGCCTATCAAATACCCCGTGACAGGTAAGGCACAAGTGCGCCGCGCCCAGTGACATCATTATATCGCCAACTGGAGCTGTTGTTGTATTTCTAAAGTCTAGTATATTAGCATAATGCTCTATCGAATAGTCACCGAGTCAAGGACACTGTAACAATAACAATTGGATTGGGAATTGAGGATTACAATTGTAAATGTAAATAGAATAAACATGGTTAAGGATTATCTGATGGCATTGTAGAGTTAATATTTATTTTAGAAGTAGGTATACAATTCAACAGCAAACATTTAACATACACGTGTGGAGGGCATGGTCCCTCTAACACAAAGGGAGGATCCTGCGACCAGGCGAGGTGATCGTGCCTGGCGGGCCGCGGCCCAACGATTAACTTTGGGAACTTGTATATATAGTTAGCAGCTGTGAAAACTTCTATATCGCGATTCAGGATTTTGACGTGAGCTGTCAAGTGTGAGTTCATTTATATTATTATATGTGGGTGCCGCCACACTCGCATTCATAGCTGATACAGGGGGGGGGGGGGGGGAGAAGGCACGAAATGACGTGCCCCCCGATTGGTTTGTGTACCAAATTTCTCATCACTCGTGAGTGCAAATCACACTTGGCCGGTGTCAGGCGAAACGAAATGCACCCCCCCCTCTCCGTAGTAAGCATGTTACATACGGGCTCTGCATTTACCTCTTATCAAACCCGCCCATGCACGCACTACTCACACACCCATACATGCATTACTCATACATTTAGACATAATATACCTACACTGAAGTATCTTGTAACCAAACCCAAAATATCATACAATCATCCAAAACTTTGTTTTACAAAAGAACATTTAACCGTCTTCAATCGGGGCTGATGTGCTGCCATTTATTGAAGAGTTTCGTCTTTCTCCGAAATTCATCATCACATCTTTATGAAATTTTTATGGGACCGTTTCGTAATAAACCTCTTTCGAACAAAAAAATCATGTTAAAAATCCATCTATATATGACGAAGTTATGCCCCAACAAACAAAAAAAAAACAACGGGTTGCCGAAAAAAACGACGAGTGCCGGCAGAAGTGAAAACTCGTGCATTTTTGAATATTTTGGAATGGTTAGGGAGCAATTTCGCACGAATTGCTTTATTTATCAGTATAAACGTACTATCATTTATGTGGCTAAATACAATATTCATCTATTACGCTATCGTACACAAACATAAACAGCAGGAGGAGGATTTTCGCCGCGCGGTAGAAAGAGAGGGAGACATTATTTCCTCTCCTACGCTGCGCCAGCGGTCTACTCTCCCTCCATCTTACGAGGGCACTCCATACCTACATATAACAGAAGCTGATTTTTTCAGTATAAACGGTACACAGGTCTTTTAAAAACAATTTAAGGTTTCTAATAAACTTGTTTGATTAAGTGAATATTTTCGGAACTAATCGATCCGAAAGTTACATAAATTGTGCCGCCCCCCCCCCCTTAACTTTTGAACCATGTAACCAAAAAATATGAAAAAAATCACAAAGGTAGGGCTTAATATATACTTTAAACTAAAATTATTTCGGACATGATCGGCTATACCGTCATAGAGATATAGCCGAAAAACTGCGTTTCTCAACAAAAGGGCGTAAGTGCTCTATTTTTTTTATTCAATGCGGAACCCTACACTGAGCATGATCAAACATGCTCTTGCCCGGTTTTTATACCTTGACTCACATTATTCCTGGATTCAAATTATCTCCATACCAAATTTCATCTGAATAAGTTCAGCAGTTTAGGCGTGAAAACGTAACAGACAGACAATTATTTTAACACTAGCTGTCCCGCGCAACTTCGTATGCGTAAATTTTCCCCGTTTTTGCAACATTTCACGTTGCTACTCCGCTACTATTAGTCATAGCGCAATGTTATATAGCCTATAACCTTCCTCGATAAATGGGCTATCCAACAAAAAAAGATTTTTTCAAATCGGACCAGTAGTTCCTGAGATTAGCGCGTTTAAACAAACAAACAAACAAAGCAAACAAACAAACAAACTCTTCCGCTTTATAATATTAGTATAGATTTATATTAGCTTGGATGTTAGTATTTTAACCAGTTTAACTTTAAGCTCTGCCTACCATCACGTGAGATAAAGTCGTTGCGTGTTTATAACTTCAGCGCTTTAGATATAAACTGATTAGATTTTATATTTATTGCAAACGATAAAATATTGTAATTTAAATGGCGATTGTAAATAAATGATATTTACTTACTACGCCCTAGGGGAATTATTTATATCTTATAGAATGCTAGGTGTTTCCCGCGACTCCGTCTGCGTGATACCTGGATAAAAAGAAATAATAAGAAATATTATGTACAAAGTTTAAGCGGCGGTAGCCTAATGGCTAAGGCATCGGTCTCGCAATCGTGACGACCTCACGATTGCGAGACGATGCCTTAGCCGCATGGGTTCGAATTCTGGCCATTATACTACCGACGTGAACCCACTCCTAACACAAGTCATAGAGCTTAGCTGGAGGAGTTAACAGGGTTGCTAGTAATGTGGGACCACAATCCCACATTGCTAGTTATCTTTAAAAAAAAAAGTTATTCTTGGTATAGTAGAGCAAACCTGAAAGTAGTTTGCTCAGAATCAGTAACACAATCCAATTGGGTAGTTTCTGGACCACGTATTATTTTTCGAATTAATTAATTAATCAATCATTTAAAAAGCGGCGGTAGCGTAATGGCTAAGGCATCGGTCTCGCAATCGTAAGGTCGCGGGTTCGAATCCTACCCAGTATACTACCGAAGTGAACCCACTCCTAACACAAGCCAATGAACGTAGCGGGAGGGGTTAACAGGATTGCTAGTAATATGGGACCAAAATCCCATATTGCTAGCTATTTAAAAAAAAAAAAAAAAAAAAACATTCTAACAGTCCAAATCCTGTTCACAATGTGATAAGAAATGAAATCATCACTTATTTTTCAATAATAACCATGCATTACGTATTACGGAACGCAATTATTACGATAGCGCGAAAAATATAAGGCAAATTGAATGGCTTAAAACTCTGCAAGTTTTCAATATTTTCTTTTTCTTTTTTTATATGATTTCTTGAAGTAAAAATCTTGTTGAGGTGTCTTGAGCTTTGCACTATATCAAAAATAACCTGATATATAGCGTGCCAAATTACAAGATATTAAATCTTATACCTTTAAACGAGCAAATCTTGTCTAAATATATTATCGAGCGAAGGTCGGTCATCCAGGTAGATACTGAAATTTAAGACCATAATTGCTTGCATGGCTTTTATGCTGAGTGGAAACCTCGTTCGTCGATACGACGTGGAAGTACTTAAGTACTTATTTGTAATTTTTTCAAGTAATGTATCTGTGATAAATAAACGATATTTATTTCTTTACTTCTTGATTTTTTTAAAAATATTTTTTTAATGTATTGAACAACTCACACAACGCTATCTATAATAATAATAGGATGTGTCACATAGCCTTTAGATTAAAGTGTCTAACGGGCCTTTACGTGTTGGCTTCGGCTCCACGCACGCCTCCCAAATGATCGGGACTCCATAGTATCGTGATATGGAAACGACATACAATAATAATAATAATAACACATAACGCAACGCTATCTGATCCCAAACTAAGCAGAGCTTGTACTATGGAAACCAGATAACCGATAAACATCTAATATATAAAATTCTCGTGTCACAGTTTTCGTTGCCATACTCCTCCGAAACGGCTTGACCGATTTTGATGATTTTTTTTGTGCTTATTATCTATGAGAATCGGCTAACATCTATTTTTCATACCCCTAAGAGTTTGTTTGTTTGTTTGAACGCGATAATCTCAGGAACTACTGGGCCGCATTGAAAAAATATTTTACTGCTGGATAGTCCATTTATCGAGGAAGGCTCTAGGTTAAAACATCACGCTACGACCAATAGGAGCGGAGCAGCAATGAAAAATGATGTAAAAAAAAAAAGAAAAAAGGGAAAATTTACGCAGACGAAGTTGCGCGGGTCAGCTAGTACTTATATATTTCTAAATACATACACATATTATAGATAAATAACACCCAGACACAGAATAAATCATCGTGCTCATCACACAAAGTTTTATCCTGGGTGGGGATCGAACCAGTCGGACACACTCCCACCGCGCCACAAAGGCAGTCAAAAACACGTTCTTCTCTTCTTTCTTTATGTATCTGTGACAAATAAACGATTTTTATTTATTTATTCTTAATTATTTAACTAAAGTAGCGGCCCGCATAGATATATGTGTACGTGTGACAGATATATGTTTTTCTCTGTCTAGAAGAAATTATCTGAATGATAGTAAAAACCACATTAAAATATGTTGCGTAGTTAAAAGATCTAAGCGTATAGGGACAGACAACGAGATAAAAATGAAGACATTTCTGCATAAATAATTACAACAAAAAATGTGAAGTATTTAGATCCGTTCCAATGTAATGTCAAGGGGAATCAACATCATTAATGTAACATTTAGAGCAATATATTAACGTAACGATGACAGCCGGTGTCATTTTGTGAATGAGGCTGAGTTGTGACGTCATCTGTTGGTAATTAGACTTACGATCAGTTTGTTTTGATAACAGTTTTTTTATACCCAGAAAACACAATGGTCGCTCAAAATATATATAAGGGTAAGAGGGATACATTTTATGCAACTTGGGGGGGGGGGGTAATTTGACTCAACTGGCGATGTGTGAGTCGCTCGCATACACAGAGGGGGGGGGGGGCATTTGCATTTCAACCTCAGTACACCAGCCATTGCGGGGGGGAGGGGGGTAATTGGGTATTTGACTGCTATCAAAATAAAAATTTTATACTAACCACGTAAAAATATGTCAATAAGTGTTTTGAAAAAATATGTTCATCTATAATTTAACGTTTTTATTAATTTTTAATCATAAAAAGAAGCACTAAAAGTGAATGATTTGACCATAAAAAACATGACGTCATATGCTAGCATCTCATTCAAATTAAACGAAGTGAATCGTTTTTGACGTTTCTTAAAAAGAGGCTGATTTGACTTTAATCAAATACCCTATTGCCGATCAAAACACACTGGTCTAGTGTAAAATTTCTCAAATCCCCCCCCCCCCCAAAAAGTTATTTCTGTCGTGTCTGGGGGAGGGGAAATTGCCTTAAGAGCTTAAGTGGGGCGTCGTGGAGACCTATTTGATTTTGAATATTATTATGGTGCTAGGTTTAGGAAATCCTTTCGATGGTGGTGAAGGGAGTTGTTCAGTCAGGTCTTAAATATTTTGATTGGCTGTCCAAGACGATGTCACTATATAAAGAGCTAATATTCAGTAGGGATACTCAACATGGTACGAGGTATCCTCCTTATGTTAATCTGCGTTAGATACTTGGGTTCCCCAGCTATACAGTAGGTTGGTTGATCGGTTCACAGCTCAACAAAAACTCCACGCACACAGACGTGCAGGCTACGTACGATCTCAACTTTATTCAATAAATGGGCTATCTAACACTAAAAGATTTTTTCAGTTCTAGAGATTACCAGGAATTCATCAAGAAGAGCCCCTCCCGTTCGAAGTGGATGCGCGAAGCCGAGGATAGAACAAAGTATCGTGCAATTGGAGAGGCCTATGTCCAGCAGTGGACTGCGATAGGCTGATGATGATGAGAGATTACCAAATTTAACGAAACAAAAAAATTCATCATCTATACAGGGTGTATCAGAAAGGTGTGATCATATTCAAGGGTTGGTATGTGCCCATGATACTGAGTGCACGTATATTTAATATATATATTTAAATTTCGTAATTTTATCAAAATCGGAGTACCCTAAAATATTTTTATTATTTTTTCATTCGTTTATTTATGAGTGAAAAAGTTATTCATTAAAAAAGTTCGAATTTTGTACCAGGGGAGGTATAATTCTTATACCATACGCCTTTCACTACTGAATTTTGACAAAAAGAATATGCTATAACTATGTAATACTAATGCAATCAGCTATGGCACCATGGTAGGTGCAATACTGATAACATACCTTATCCGCTGCTGAAATTTGACCACACCTTTCTGTTACACCCTGTATAATATTAGTAGGTATACCTAGATTTTGCCGATTTTAAAAGACTTTATTAAGATCGTCTGCAAATGTCGCCGTTGTTCAAGGCTGTATATTTTATGAATGGTATTTGTATAAACAATACGGTGTATTAAGTTTACGTCTGTTCTTGCAATGTCACTTGTGAATGCCAAACTGTATCTGTCATCGTGTTGTACCTGTAACAAGATAATTTTGAATTAGAAATACATGTAATTTTTTAAAAGATTTGTTTTATTTTTAAAGTGGACTCCCGCAGTAGGGTTCAAGCTCTGTGTCACGGGGGACTTTACAAACATACAAGTCACGGACACAAAGTACACCCAGACCCGGAACAACAATTTGTGGATCACACAAAGTGGTGTCCCGTGTGGGAATCGAACCCACGTCCTCTTGCGTATCAGTCGGACACAGACCCACCGCACCACAGAGGCATTTTATTACATGTTGATAAACTTTCACGATTTGTCAGACAGTCTACCCGTGACCACAGTCGTTGCAATACGCTCGAAACGTCGGGCAATAAACAAAGTAAATTATTCACGCAATAATAATAATAATAATAAAAATGATTTATTCACGTAGGAAGCAAAATACTACACTTGTGAAAAGTCGATTCTACATTTACTGGTAATGCCTGTTCGCAAACAATAGGTAAAGCCCGAGAAAAGAACAGGCAATAAAAACTCGCGGCCACTCTTTTCAAATTGCCAATGTTTACAATGTTTCTCTGTTTATAAACTGTATATGCCGGTAAGGTGCTGCCACCATTATATTACACACCATATTAGAGGACTGATGCAAAAAAAGAGGTCAATAATATTAGAAGAGTACACGAGATCGGATACATCAGCCTCAATGGGCACAATATAGTAGGAGCATCCACTTATGATGTAAAAACTTTATGTGCTTAAATAAGACCCGTAATATATATAAATATATTTTTTCATAATGTGTAATTAGAAAAAAAACACCAGACAGACGTAAAACAGATTCAAATAAAATGTTAAAACCCCTTGACTAATAGGAGGTAAGTACCTAACCGAAGAAAATTCGCCGGGGTCAGTCATTCACTGCCCTGAATACACGCATTTCCTATATAAACAAATAAATTTAAATGACTAACTATTAAATAAACCTGACATTTGAACTACCAACAATAGAATCCCGATTAAATTATGCGTTAAATGGGTTTTTTTATCATTGATCATATCATAAAAAGAAGTGATTTGACGAAAAAAATATAGTGACGTCATAGCGAGTTGACATTTCTTAAAGAGTTGTTGTTTTGACTAGTTGGAAACAAGCCTATTGAACTAAAATATTTTTGAGCATGTGACAGGTCAGCGAGTGACAAATAAAAAAAAACGGTTGTCTGTAAAGTCGGTTTACAGACGACAATTTTACCGTGATAACGTCATAAGAAAACATCGATGACATTGTAATAAACAACCATGCTTGTGACAGCTTTAGTTACAATTGCACCGCATGTCGTTGCAATCGCCATTCGCTGATAGACTGATAGCTTTATTTCCAATTGTATCGCATGTCGCTGCAGTCGCCATCCGCTGATAGGCTGATACTTCAGCCTATAAGCAAACGTGTAACGTGACACTGTGACACTTTTTCGTGCGTGCACACGTTTATCAATTTATAAGCCACTATCACGTTAAAAATAGAAAAAAACTTATACGCCTTACTGGATAAATATCAGAGCCAGAAACATTTTGAATTAAAATCTAACAGACAAGTTGTTAAATCCTTCTACAAGTTATTTTAATTTGAACTGCCGTGAACATAATTGCGTAACACGCCACGGGCATTAAGTTTATGATCCGTGAGTTTTATTGGTCCCAGATATGTGTCTGTTTGTTCTATCATTTATAACGAACTAGTTATTTAGAAGGTCATGGCTAAGTTTTACATATTATCAAGTTGGATCATAAAATGTTATTTAAGTTGGAGGTTTTGTATTGTACGAGTAATGTGTTTGTTTTAATTGGGTAGTTGACTACATGAAAAAAATATGATTTTATACAAGTCAGAGTTCGTAGTCCTACTGTTAGTGGACCACCCACCAGCCGTTTGCAAGCGAAACCAAAAAAAAAACGGGTTGCACTCCGGGAGTGCCGGCAGAAGTGAAAACTTGAACGTTGTGCATTTTTGAATATTTCGTAATGGTTAGAGTTTTTTTTTATCAGTGTAAAAGTAGGTACTATCATTTAAGTGGTTAATTACAATATTCATCTATTCCGCTATCGTACACATACATGACAATTTAAAAAATGACAATGACAAATAAATCAAAAATATTAAATCATAATTTATGATTAAATATTTTAAAATTTTAAATATGATACATAATTTATGATTAAATTTGTAAAAATCTAAAAATAAAATAAAAAAGGGAAGAAATAATCATTTGGATTCAAACGGGGGCCTTCTGGTTTCTAGACCGTCCGATTTCCCACCTGTCTTCCCACCAATCCACCAATCTTACAATCACGTGATCCTGACGCGAGTTTAACATTTTATACCTATACCAAAAAAAGTGCACAACGCCGCTAAAGAAGTTTTCACTTCAAAAAATACTTATAAATACATTGTAAACTCTGCACACCACTTTGTACTGAATAAATCAAATCAGTCCCAACTCACAATAACTCAATTAAAAATGTCTGAATTACTGTCAACAGACGGCAGTTAAACAAATAAAATAATTTCATTGCAGATTCAGACATCAAATGAACACGTAAATCTGAGCTAATTGATTAATTAGGGCATTTTCTGTACAAACGTGCATTTACGGATACTCTTAAAACAAGGTTAATTTCTGAAGTTAATCACAAGTGAAGGACAATATTTACTTGCCACTACATAGTATAAAACAAAGTCGCTTTCTCTGTCCCTATATCCCTATGTATGCTTATATCTTTAAAACTACGCAACGGATTTTGATGCGGTTTTTTTAATAGATAGAATGATTGAAGAGGAAGTTTTATATTATGTATAATAACATCCATATATTTTATACCCGTGCGAAGCCGGAGCGGTCCGCTAGTTTACATATAAATAACAAGCTGACCCGCGCAACTTCGTCTGCGTATTTTTTTTTCCTGTTTTTGCAACATTTTTCATTGCTGCTCCGCTTCTATTGGTCGTAGCGTGATGTTATATAGCCAATAGCCTTGTAATATAATAATAAAAAGGCTATCTAACAGTAAAAGGTTTTTTTTTCAAATCGGACCAGTATTTCTTGAGAACAAACAAACAAACTCTTCAGTTTTATAATATTAGTATAGATTATAATTCAACTAATAATTTGACATTATGTTCTACAAATGTACTCATTTTAACGAGTCTTAAAAGTCCGAGATAAATTTAAAAAAAACTGAACTATTTCCATAAACAGGTGTTACATATTTTGGAAACTTCCACACGCACGTATTTAAAGATTTAATCCAATTTGTGAAATATTATATTTACTTTGGGAAGCTTACGTAGCCCTAACCTCCCCAAAGAAAACAAAATAAACTATTATTCGTTTTCATCCAATAATACCAAGTTAATTTGTTTATTGGGCTCTTTTTGCGTCAGCCAGCCAATTCACTTCGAAGCTACGAAGTACCAGGGCACCATAAAGAGCAGAAGTTCCCTTTACGATGTTCTAACAAAAAGTATTTTACTATATAAGTAACTATAACTAACAAGCCACTGACAATGAAAGAAAGCCTCACAGCTATTAACTTCAATTACTCATTAGGACGAGTTCATATTTGAGTACAAAATGATACTGACACAAGTCAAAACTCTACACTCTACACAATATCAGCGCAACACAAAAGCGTCCTACTAATCTATACTAATATTATAAAGCGGAAGAGTTTGTTTGTTTGTTTAAACGCGCTAATCTCAGGATCTACTGGTCCGATTTGAAAAAATCTTTTTTTGTTGGATAGCCCATTTATCGAGGAAGGCTATAGGCTATATAACATCACGCTACGACTAATAGGAGCGGAGAAGCGACGAGAAATGTTTAAAAAACGGGGAAAAATTACGCATACGAAGTTGCGCGGGACAGCTAGTCCTACTAATAATTTTAAATCTGAAAGTACCTAATGTGTAAGATGTATGTATGGTTGTTTGTTGATCTTTTACGCAAAAACTACAGAAAAAACACAAAATCTTCCATGACATAATAATATTATATGACATCCAAAGATGTTTTAAGTAAAAGGTGTAGATAGGTTATAAGCGCTAAGCTAGCGGTCCTTAATATAATAATAATATCTTGGGACAAACTTACACAACGCTATTTGATCCCAAACTAAGCAGAGCTTGTACTATGGAAACCAGACAACTTCTAAACAAACTTAAATATTTCTAAATAGATAGATAAATTACATCCCGACACAGAATAAACCATCGTGGTCATCACACAAAGTTTTATCCGGGTGGGGATCGAACCCACAACCTCCGGCTTAGCAGTCAGGGTCACTAACCACTAGACCAACAGGCCAGTCATATCTAGACAATTGACCAAGGTTTTGTTTTATATGTCAGTGTCGCGTCCGGCGATTTTTCCGCTCGTGATAATTCAATTACTTTTACGACTTTTTTTATAATAGTGTGACATTGCAATATATACTTAAGTTATCTATGCGTTCATTAGTTAAGTTAGTTTTTAAAGATCGAATGTTGTTTATGTAACCTATCTACAAATTTTTACCTAAAACATAATTGATGAATTCGACGATAATTTTACGTGATAACGTCATAAGAAAATACTGATGACATTGTAAAAAACAATTCGCTGTTGCTTAGCAGTCATGCCTGTGACAGCTTTACCGGACCCGGGCGCATGCGTCCGCCGCCCTAACACTTCAGCCCATCAGCAGGCGGAACGTGACTGTGACACTTTTTCGTGCGTGCACCCGGTCTTGGATTTATCAGACGTTATCACGTCAAAAATCATATTTTTTCCTAGGACGTCAAATATTTGTACATTCTAACTATCGTCAGAATGTACAAATCGGAACTACCGACAAAAAGTCACACAACTCCCTCACATTTCCTTGTTTGTTGACTTGTAAAACATCCAAGTCAAATTGGAAACGAGTTCGGATCTTAAATGATAAACAAGACAATATAATACGTTTTATTGCTTTAAATATAAAGTAAGTAGGTGCCGCGATGCGTAATGTTTTTATTTAAGATATTTATCTCAGACAACAAACAGGTTCACAAAACTGGGCTCACTTGTCCTCGTTGAATAAATAAGCGATTATAATAAAAACTGTCGCAACAACATTCAAGTATATTTCAAGGAATTATATAAATTCGTGGTTTTTGTTGTCGTAAATATAAAGGACTATATTTCACCCGCGATTCTGCCCACGTGGATGTTGGTTATCGCGATAAAAACTATGCTATGTCCTTCCCCGGGATTCAAACTATATCTATACCAAAATTTATCCAAATCGGTTCAGCGGTTTAAGCGTGGAAAAGTAACAGATTTTTTTTAATCATTATAAAAATAACTAGAAAAATAGTGACGTCATTATCCAGTGTTTGTATGAGATCTCCATATTACTAAACCTGCGTTTTGACACATCTTATAGAGTTGCTGTTTTGACTAATAGGCTTATCTATACTAATACTAGCTGTACCCTGCCACGCTTCGTGGTGAGAAACAAAACAAAGAATGAGATATATCTATACTAATATTATAAAGCGGAAGAGTTTGTTTGTTTGCTTTGTTTGTTTGTTTGTTTAAACGCGCTAATCTCAGGATCTACTGGTACGATTTGAAAAAAATATTTTTTTGTTGAATAGCCCATTTATCGAGGAAGGCTATATATAGCCTTCCTCGATAAATAGCCTATAGGCTATATAACATCGCGCTACGACTAATAGGAGCGGAGAAGCGACGAGAAATGTTTCAAAAACGGGGAAAAATTACGCATACGAAGTTGCGCGGGACAGCTAGTAATATATAATAAGAATGTCATATAAGTTTAATTTTACAATACTTGTGAATATAAAAACAATCCTTGATGCGGATTATATATATCAAGCTAAAATTTCAGCTCGATCGGTGCAGAACTTTTTAAGTTTACACATAGCACATAGTCTCATTCTAAGTCAATTATCACATATTCAAATCATTTTTTACAAGTTAAACTCGGAGCTGTAAAAATAATGGCCGGTCAGTTTGCCGCCATTTTTACAATTCCCTACAGTTCATTAGATGAAGCCGCTAGACCACCACTGTTCATAAAATACAATATCATTAATTGAACAATAATTAACTATATTAAACATTCATTCAACGGTCCCAAGAACAATTACTAGAACAATCAAAGAGCTAGAAAAGAACAGAACGTGTTTAAAATTTTAAAATTGGAATGGAACGAATGACTCACCAATATGAACAAACCCTATACTACAAATTAAATATGTACGTGGTAGATGGCCGGCGTCCTGTCACGAGCGAAAACATGCTAACACACACACATAGATGCGTATTACACACATCTCGGACGAACTCGGCGAATTAGTTAACCGAGACTGCGTGCGTTAAGAGCTCCGTCTATATGTGCGTGGATTTTCTGTTGACCTGTGAGCCGGCCGACCTGGGCCTATGTAAGTATTTAGTGTCTATACTTTCCGCTGTGAACTGACGTGGTCTAGTTGTCATTCTCGTTGAACGACATGAATGACAATTGTTGGAGAAACTGACTGACTACTTAGAAATAGGTAACGGTTAAACATCGGAATTTTTGTAGCCTTAGGGAATTTTTTTTGATGCTGGGCTTTTCTGACTGTGATTTATGAGAATAGGTTTTTTAAGTCTATCTGTAATCTTTTCAATCGACGACAGAGACCAGAGATTACGATCTTTTATTTTGTGGGCCCCGAACGCGCTGCCGCTAGTTTGTCATGGGGCCTATCTGGACGGCCATAGAGCCTACTATCGGTGTTCTGTGGTTCTTGAGTGTCTGTGTACCAAATTTTATCCAAATCTGTTCCGCGCTTTACCAGTGCTTGATGGTCAAACACTCAAACATACAAACGTGGACAATCATCTTATTTATAGGATATTGCAATAGAACAGACTGTTTGTTCTTTTATTGACCAAAATGGCGAAATTTCCGTCAAAACTCGCAAGATGACAATTTTCCGGATGAAAGGAGACTATTTCACGGTACATTAAATATGTCAACCATTTTCATTTTCCCGCTCAATTTCTTTCTGAAACGAGACAGGATTTTAAAAGCTAATATTATATTTACTTCATAAAGATAAGAACGAAGCTCTGAGTGACCGATCATTCGTTCGTTCAGTAACAAATCATATAAAATCATTGGGAAAAGGTTTATCAATACTTTAATCGCAGACCGAATCCGACAAATAAAACATGTTTTTCCACCCTTATCCAACTTTAGTGACATAAAACTTATGCTATTTTTTTGGCACACTAATCCTACAGAAGCCGCCAAAAGGGTTAAAACTTGAAATATGAGAAAAAAGTGTCTGAGAAACAAATATACGCAACAAAAAACGTTTTTTTTTTATAATCTTTTAATTTTGGGGCTTTTATTTTAGGAACTGTCAGCTCAAAAACGTTAGTAGTCACTGATCTTTTTTTTTATAATAATATCTTGAGACAACTCACACAACGTCATCTGATTCCAAACTAAGCAGAGTTGGTACTATGATAACCAGACAACTGATAAACATACTTATATATTTATAAATATATACATATTGTAGATAAATTACACCCAGACACAGAATAAACCATCGTGCTAATCACACAAAGTTTTATCCTTAGTGGGGATCGAACCCACGACCTACGGCTTAGCAGTCAGGGTCACTAACAACTAGACCACCAGGCCAGTCAGACTTTACGATCAACCTAGAGGCGTTATAAATTGTATTCCTTCCATAAATAACTTAGTTATTCCAAATAATTAAATAAAAATTGTATAAGACATTACATAAGACCTGTAGACTTCTAATAAATACAATGACTAATGTATCGGAAGTTTCTAACAATGGCGCCCATCTCACATCAAAACTAATAGACAAGTTCCGTTGACAATGACATTGACAAGCTATTTAAAAATCGAACCACGGTTTCCCGCGCGATTCGGCGCATGCGTGTAATCCACCAATCTAGAATCGCGATCGCGGGTTAATAACCTCTGTGGCACAGCTGACCAATGTCTGGTCACAGTCCCATCTTGACATTGCACGTTCCTTTTATGAATTTATTAATGGCGGCCAGTATTTTTTTTTTTATAATCGATATAATTGAAATCGATTCGTATTATTTATGAGTTGTGACAAATTCTTTTTGAGTATAAGAGTGCCTGGCCAGTATTTTTTTTTTATAATCGATATAATTGAAATCGATTTGTATTATTTTATGAGTTGTGACATTTTTTTGAGTATATGAATGCCACCTACTGCGCTAATACGTATTACGAATCTGAATCAGATTCATTTAAGGGATATTGCGTTCTTTGTAAAGTGGTTCGTATAAATGACGGGCACCGTGGAATTTGTCAGAAGTCAGTCAGAAGTAGAAAGGTTCAACATCACGCAGCGACAGCATAGAGTTGTTTACAAGGTTGTTTACCAACTAATGTCTGCAGTATAATAAAGGCTGACAAGATGATATAAATTATATTATTAAGTATATTAAATTACACCCAGGTCACGATCCTGTCATTCCAACTCGACTACAGCTAAAAAAGAAGGGTTGTGTTTTTCGTTTATGCGCAGAATGTCCAGTTTGCAGAATTTACAAATCGCAGAATGTTTAATCTTCGTCATCACGTTAACGTTAAAAATTAACAAGGTTTTATTTAAAAAGGCATAAAAATATGTTTTTAAATGCCTAAATTTAGGTATTTGAACGTTTTATGAATATTGGACATCCTGCGCATTAGATATTTTGCGAATTCGACATTCTGCGCCTAAACGGTGTTTTAGCAGTCGATGTATGTAGGTATGTATATTGGCTATATATTTTATACCTTCAATGATGTTTTAAGTAAAAATATGTAGATAGGTAACATAAACAACATTCGATATTTAAAAACGGCAAACTAAGGCACACATAGACAACCTATAGGTATATTGCAATGTCACACTATTATAAAAAAAGTCGTAAAAGTAGGAACGCATGATATAATTATCACGAGTGAAAAAGAGAAAAATGTAATCCGCTACTTTCATCTGTTGACGCCGGCGATGCGACACTGACATATAAAAACTAAGTCAATTGTATAGTATTTAAGGTGCCGCTTTCTGAGCGCTTGTAACCCATCGTAGTTTGTACCCTTGTACTGCTACGAATGAGGTCGTGGGTTCGATCCCCACTCTGGATAAAACTTTGCGTTATGAGTATGATGGTTTATTCTGTGTCTGGGTGTTATTTATCTATATTATGTAGAAATATATAAGTATGTTTATCAGTTGTCTGGTTTACATAGTACAAGCTCTGCTTAGTTTGGGATCAGATAGCTTTGTGTGAGTTGTCCCAAGATTTATTATTATTATTATAGGCTACATTAATTACATGAAGTGCAGTGAGCTAGGTAGGTACGGCTATTTTTTTAATCTAGGTCTAAAAAAAATGTTAGTCGTAGTGAGATATTCAGTTTTTGGTAAAATTTTCAGCTTATTATTTAAAGAGACACGCAATAAGGCAGTGAGGGCGACACGTAGACATAAAAATGTGCCATAAAAAACCTTTTTCACAATATATCACGTGTAATTTATAGGTTAGCATGTTAAAAACACGTGGCGGGTTAATTACCTACATTAATTAACATAACAAAATATGTTAACGTTAGAAATAATACTTATTATCGTGTTTCCTGAGTAAAATAAGGATAATGTTTCCTATATGCTATTGAATTATTATTAGTACCTGGATGACCAAATTAATATGGGCAACGGCTCCAACTAACTTTCCAAACCCTCTAACCAGGGCTCGGAACCGGTTTATAAATAGCGGTTATTATTGGTAATAAAACCGGTTTAATTGTGCCCGTCGATTAACCGGTTAATCAAGATACCGGTATTAATCATAAACGAAAACGAAATAATTTTGATTACCGGTTAAAACAGAGAGCGTAATGCTAACCGATAATGTGAGCTGAATTAACCGGTTAAATTCAAACAAACGATTCG
The DNA here is from genome assembly GCA_945859575.2 of Herminia tarsipennalis. Taxonomy (NCBI): domain Eukaryota; kingdom Metazoa; phylum Arthropoda; class Insecta; order Lepidoptera; family Erebidae; genus Herminia; species Herminia tarsipennalis. Next base: position 16,880,535 of record OX243849.2, on the reverse strand, counting down.
TGACGCAAGCCACGGTCGTTCGGTCTCGACCTCACGTCATTGAAACTTAGTACTTTTTCTTTCCCACATGTATGGGTTAGACCGTCGTCGTGCGTCGTGTTAAATCATGTTCCCTGCAAATCTACAAGCATGCGGCCGTTATTTAGTGTAGGTTAATTATATTTTGTGTGTATATTCATCATGGGAAAAAGAAAATAAAATAAGATTTAATCTATGTTCGCTTAAAATTAAGAGACCAATAAATCGAAATGTTTGATGAAAGGTTGTAAACACCACGCACGCCTCCGTAAAGCGCGGGTTCCGGAAACTACCCTCGCTTGATTTTTATCACTCACTATTACGAAACTGTCGGTACTTCGAGACACAACACTAACGACATCTGCACACTGGCGTGTAATATTTGTTTCGACGGTGTGTACACTTAATCATCGCGGGATTTTACGATATTGAGAAACGATATCCATCTTCTAGGTTGAAATTGACGTGTTTTTTTTATTTTAACCTCTGCCCGCGCCATGCGGGAGTAATAGTGACGGTCAGTGGAGAGGATCTGTGGTTCGTGTAGTTCAATCAGTTCATTATTGAATATATTCGCGATTAAGACCCGCAGCTTATAAAACTCCATAATGTGTACAAATCGTGAAAGTTTACGAACTAATAAGCTTAGGACTTCTTTAGAAGTGCTAACCAATTACGAAATAAAGTTTTTAATTATTACATGGTCACTACATTACACTTGGCCAGCGGAACTTACATACGTATCACTAAATACAAAATTTTGTGAGACATGAATCATTTAATACATCTACTGTTGCGTTTACAGACGAATCCGTTAAAGTGGACGATGATGAAAGGATACAAAAGCTCACTACAACGTTGCTATGGGAGATTTCAATGCTAATGTGGGAGTACAAAAACGCGGCAAAACGAAAATTGGACCTAACTGCGTAGGGCGCAGAAATCACATGGCCCAAATGCTCGTTAATTTTGTACGTTCGTCGGAGCTTTTCTTATTGAATTCTGTGAGGCTTCTTTTCTCTAAAAAGAAACCTCACAGAAAGTAGACATGGCAAAGCCCTGATGGTGTAATAAGAAACTAGATAGATTTCATAATTACGGACAAGCTGCAAATAATTAGAGACGTCTCGGTGATCAACAGGCTCAATACTGGCAGCGATCACATATTGGTTCGAGGGTCTCTAATTATTAGCTTCAAGGTCGAAAAATTCCAAATAATGAGGCCCATTCTCCGACCTACTGCCCCCCAGATAGCCTCATGCCCCGAAAAGTTATAGTGGGAGCTTCAAAACCGTTTCGCATCGCTGGAAACACAAACGAGAAAACCGACACTGGTCAAAACGCTACAGGATGTATCTCGGAAGTTGTTTCCCGGAAAACGCAAAAAAAGGGAGTCCGAACTCTCACTCGAGATTCTTGAACTAATGAGGGTAAGACGAGACACGCAGATGTCTTTGTCAGATATGAGAGCCATAAACCTGAAGATCAGGAAGCTGACATGACCTGACCTCCTACGCTACAGCACTCGCAACATTGAGACGGCGATCGATCGAAATAGAGGCACTTAAGTTTTCTCACAGCAGCTAGGCAGACCCTGTCTGACAATACTAAACACAGCGAGTGGTAAAACCTCAAGGCTGGAGATATTTGGGGAAATCGAGAGTTTTTATGGACATGTATGCATCACGGATGGCTTAACCTATGGGACTTAGCGTCGATGATCACAGAACCCCACTCACGTGCCACTATACCGAGGGCATATCGGATGTCGATCAGGGCGAGGTCGGGGCAGTTTTCGAGCAACTTAAGAATGACAAAGTGCCCTGTGATGACAGAATCATTACAGAGCAGGTGGGACCCCAGTCCTGAAAGAGCTAGCAAATCTCTTCAACTCCGTCATCCACCAAGGCTTAACACAAGCGTGTGGCGGGAGTGCGTGGTCTGTTCTTAAAAAAATTATAACCCCATGCTGAAGAACTACAGACCTATCTCATACCTGAGCCACGTCTACAAGTTGTTCTCGAAAGTGATCACCAACCGCCTCTCTAGAAAACTCGACGAGTTACAGCCCCTGGAACAAGCTGGGTTTCGAAAAGGCTTCAATACCGTGGACCACATCCATACATGACTGCAAGACGAATTCAATAGAGCGTCATATCCCCGAAACTGTTCACCTACGCTCTCGAAGACATCTTCAAGACACTTGATTGGACTGGATAGGTCATAAACATAAACCGTGAGTAAATCTCACACCTTCGGTTTGCCGACCATATTGTCGTAGTAGCGCAGTCGCTGGAGCAGCTCAGCGAAATGCTGCACAGCCTAAATGGAGCCTCTAGATGTGTGGGTCTCGGCCGTAGGTAACTTTAATGTGAGTTTGATTTGTTTCCAGTTTGGTAAAAGCAACTTCGAACAAGAAGTCGATAGAAGGATTCAATTGGGTTGGGTAGCGTTTAGCAAACTTCGTCGAGTTTTCACTCCGCCTTAACCGCAATGCCTGAAGGATCAACGTAACCAGTGCGTCCTACCTGTTATGACCTACGGTGCCAAGTCATTTATTACGGTTGAGTTAGTCAAAAAAAAAAACAAAATTGTGCAGCGGGCTATGGAACGACGTATGCTTGGGAGGATAAAACTCGCAATAAGGTCATCCGACAAAAAACTAAAGTTACCGGCATAGCTCGCAAGTGTTGGACATAGGCATCTCCTAATTTTTGCCACAACAGCCGGTCCTCTGCCTTCCGCATCCAGTCCATCCTAGCCACCTTATTTAGGTCGTCGGACCTGGCTGGGGGCCGTCCTACCTTACGTTATAGTACTCAATGTGGCACAAGCTTTTGATAAAGTCTGGCATGAAGGCTTGCTATATAAACTGAAAACAATGTTACCAGATCAATTTGCTACTGTCCTAGAATCTTACATTTCTAGTAGAGCATTTCGAATACGCCAAGAGGATGTTTGTTCTAAAAATAAAGAAATAAAAGCTGGAATTCCATAAGGCAGTGTTCTAGGACCGGTCCTGCACCTTTTATACACCCGTGATATTCCAGAGCTCGAAAATAATGCTATTACAACCTTTGCTGACGATACAGCCATCATAGCAGTAGGAAATACCCACAACGAATCAGTAGAAAAGGTTCAAGTAGCCATCAACCAAGTCTTAGAGTGGACGACAAAATGGAGAATAAAACTTAATGAGAGTAAGTCCGTTCACGTTGACTTTACAAATAAAAAAGGTCAATACTGCCCGGTGCTTATAAATGGCCAACCAATACCCTACTTGAACGAAGCTAAGTACCTCGGTATGACGCTTGACGCAAAGCTACGCTGGAAAGCATATGTCAAGAAAAAAACAGAAGAGCTATCCCTACGCTACCAGAAGAAGTACTGGCTACTGGGAAGACACTCTTCCCTCTCAGTATACAACAAAGTCCTGCTATATAAACAGGTGTTAATGCCAGTATAGACTTATGTAAACAGCTTTGGGGCTGTACCGCTCAGAGCAATCGACAAATAATACAAAGATTCCAGAACAAAGTGCTCAAGAATATTGTCAACGCCCCTTGGTACTTAAGAAACTGTGATTTCCACCGGGACCTTAAAATGGATGACATAGAGACAGTTATACAAAAAATAGCTGAAGCACATCAAAGCAGGCTTCAACAACACGTGAACGTCAAGGTAATCCAGCTCCTTGATACCACTGAGTTAAAAAGAAGATTGAAACGGCTGAAGCCGTTTGAATAAGTGTAATATAATAGTGACATATTAAATGTAGTGTAAGTGCAACGTAAAAGAACACATGAACAAAGTGACTTCACATATGTAATAGAGACAATAAGATAAGTGTTATTGGACACATTCTTAGGTTTAAGTCCTTATAGCAATTTAGGTCATAATTAAATTACTCATTAGTCTTTAGGCTAGATTGTAATATATATAAAGTATTGTAATAGATACTTATATAAAAAAAAAATCGAAGTAGTAGTTCCTGAGATTGCCGCGTTCAAACAAACAAACTCTTCAGGTTTTTAATATTAGTATAGATAGTATGTTACTTTTTAGATTTAATTCAATTGTTTTACTTTATTTCACTGTATGTTTACTTACTATCATCTGTATCAGAAAGTATATTTTCGGCAACACCAAGAAAAAGCGGTTGACTTCATTCGTTGATAAGAATCTATAGCATTTTTGTATGTTAAGAAATGTTGAGTGAATTCACAATTTCACTCAATTATTATTTCATTTATAATTCAGTGCGCAAACGTAAATGTTTAACTATACAAATGTAAACATATACAAAATACTCTGTGAATCTGAACGTTGACTAAACAGACGAAACACTCGGTTCAAAAAATTAATAGAGATACGCGTACTCACTAATGTCCTTGAAACTCAAATTAACCGGTTTATTTCGCTGAACAGTATCGAAATTTGTGAAAAACCGGTTTTAACCTTAACCTGAATTCATTTCGGTTCGGGGTCAATGACCAAAACCGGTTTGGAAATTTAACCGGTTTCCGAGCCCTCTAACAATCAACTAATTTATCTATACTAATATTATAAAGCGGAAGAGTTTGTTTGTTTGTTTAAACGCGCTAATCTCAGGATCTACTGGTCCGATTTGAAAAAATCTTTTGTTGGATAGCCCATTTATCGAGGAAGGCTATAGGCTATATAACATCGCGCTACGACTAATAGGAGCGGAGAAGCGACGAGAAATGTTTCAAAAACGGGGAAAAATTACGCATACGAAGTTGCGCGGGACAGCTAGTCTATAATATATATGTATTTAGAAATATATATAAGTATGTTTATCCGTTGTCTGTTTTCCGTAGTACAAGCTCTGTTCAGTTTGGGATCAGATAGCGTTGTATGAGTAGTCCCAAGATACTAGCTGTCCCGCCCAACTTCGTATGCGTAAATTTTTCCCGTTTTTGCAACATTTCTCATTGCTGTTCCGCTCGTCCTCGATAAATGGGCTATCTAACAGTGAAAGAATTTTTCAATTCGAATTAGTAGTTCCTGAGATTACCGCGTTCAAACAAACAAACTCTGTATTATAATATTAGTATAGATATTATCTGTTTTCATGAAATTTAGTATAAAATTTCGGGGACGATAAATCGATCTAGCTAGGTTTCATTTATAGAATACATTTTTTTAAAACAAAATAACTAAAATGTTAAGAATTTAATACACTGCATATAGTCACTACTATTATGTAGTTAATTCAATTCTTAACATTTTAAAATTGTTACATTTTCTATATATTTTTTTTAAACTTACTCAAAACTAGACCAAACATCACATTATAAACACCCCTCTTTTTATTTCTTAGGATAATTAATCATGGAAGTAACTAAATTATAATAATAGGTTCAATTAACACGTAATAGCTATTAAAAGATATTATCATGCATGATAGTGTTCTATCGTTCTATCATGAATCTAATCAGATATCACGCGACGTACTTGAAGCGTGAGTGAAAACATCATCGTGCCTCTATGTCTGCTAGTTCAAGCTTATTTTTCACTTTGCTTGTATTAAAAGACTTTAAGAGGGTCTTTAGCGATCAGTCTCAATGACTTACCAATCGTTAACTGTCAAACTGTGCCTATAACAGGTAACTACAGTTGGATCAACGTAACTAGGCCGGACTGAAGTAGGCGACAAGTGGTTGCGCAGATGCATTTTTTGGAAGTAAATGGTGACAGGAAGCGGCGGGCGGGGGCGGTAACTAAACCAAGAGAATTAGAGATGTGATTACCCATTACATTGTCATAATTAGTATTACTAACTCATGTTTTTTGTGATTATTTTCGTAAAGAAATTGTTTTTCAAAGTTTCTTTAGTATTTATTGTAACTGTTCTAAATTTAAACTTTTATGAACTCATTTAAATAGTATTTTTATATTGTTCATTTAAAATGATGTTAGTATTTTTAATCGTAATTAATCGTTTTCGTAAGTAATTTTAGGGTCGCATCTCTATGACATGCGAGAAAGTGCTAAAAACCTAACTTCAATCCGGTCAAGTTACGTTGATCGTACTGTAAGCCAGCTTATATGGAGAGAATTAGGACGCAGGTCCTAAGTCTCGCATGTAAAAACCTAATATTATTTTACCTTAAAGCAAATATTGGCAGCTAAATGTTATTAAGATGTAAATAGTTTTTTGAATGATACATTTTAGATTTTATTTCTGACAATTTCATTTGATTTTTAATATTCAGTAATATTTTGAATTATGATCATAATTATTATTTTTACTAATTTTATATTTTTTAAGTTATTTCTGACATTTTAGCTTATTTTTATTTACTTTCCATTTAATAATAATACTTTTAAAATATTAATAATGTAGTAGCGATAGTAATAAATTCATATACCTATATAATAATTATAATTCTTATTAATTGTATACATAATTAAGACTGACATTTCTGGCGTCGGTATCGAAACGCACAAATGTCAGTTTCACTACTAGTAGCGTAACTTACACATAGTTGTCGCAACATCATTTACGGCCGGTCTCAATAATCTAACTATCGATGGATGTGCATACTAGAGCTATAATATTTGACATAAACTCCATACAAAATGTGTCAAAATTCTACCTCTAGTAGCCAAATCCATCGATAGGTAGATTATTGAGACCGGGCGTTAGCCGGACTTAATTTAGCGACAAGTAGCTGCAGATGCAATGGTGACATGAGTTTAGGGCGGTAAATAAACCAAGAGGATTAGATATGTGATCACTGATCACGCATTACAATGTCATATTTTTGTATGTTTTATTTAAACTAAAAAAAAAAGTGTTATTTTCGACGTGTCATGCCGTCGGTGGCGTCGTAAGCACATATTCCTTTGACGTCCATACACGTCTCTGGCGGTCAAAAGGTTAACTCCCTGCGTAGTTGGTTATAGTTAGTCTCTGCATTTCATTGCACTATTTATCGAGTCCCCGATGATAGAGAGTAATTTCATTTCATTGCACTATTTATCGATTCAATTATCATTGCCACAATCAATTAGGTTAATTACTTGTAATTATTGTATTGTGTAGCGTCCGTGCATCATCTGCGTAATTACACTGACCTGGTTACTGGTTGGATTAATTGTTAATTTAATTTTTTGATTTCTAATTTAGTACTTACCTACGACATAAAATGACAAATTGAAAATAGATATTCAGAGGAAAATATAGTGTGTTTATTGATTTGTTAGACATAATATTATTCTAATTCGTTATTTAATATAATTCATTCTATTTTTATCAGAATTTAACTCAATCATAATTTAAAAACGTTATTGAGATTTGATTTAGACGGTTGACATTCAAAATGTAAATGTCGGTAGTGACATCACATGACGTTGACATCTGTCTTGCGGATGTCACTCCGACATGGAGAGGGAATAGAAAGATGGCTGACATATTGTATTCGCGTGTTGAACAGTGCGGACGTGTGTAATAGTTCAAATAAATACGTTTATTACTTTGTAATCCTACGCAATTTTATTGAAGTCCGCGTTGATCCTTCAGTTTATATTGTCATTTCATTTACATACTGTAACAGCTGTAAATTGTTTTGAATCTTAGATGCATAGATAAAGGCAGTTTCATTGAATTTAAAATTGAATCAAGATCATGTTAAAGTTTTGACGACAAAAAACTTTGATTTTGGTAACACGGAACGTTTGTTTTAACAGCGTACTATTAAAATAATAATAATATCTTGGGACAACTCACACAACACTATCTGATCCCAAACTAAGCAGAGCTTGTATTATGTAAACCAGACAACTGATAAACATACTTATATATTTTTAAATACATATTTATCTATATTAATATTATAAAGCTGAAGACTTTGTGTGTTTGTTTGAACGCGATAATCTCTCAAGAACTACTGGTCCGAATTGAAAAATTATTTCACTGTTAGATAGTCGATTTATCGAGGAAGGCTATATAAAATTACGCTACGACCAATAGGAGCTGAACAGCAATAAGAAATGTTGCAAAAAAGGGTAAAATTTACGCAGACAAAGTTGCGCGGGACAGCTAGTTATAGATAAATAACACCCAGACACAGAATAAATCATCGTGCTCATCACACAAAGTTTTATCCTGGGTGGGGATCGAACCCACGACCTCTTGCGTAGCAGTCGGATACACTCCCACCGCGCCACAGAGGCAGTCAGATTTTGGCAACGCACGACATTGATTTCGCCAGCGAACGCACAAAGTTCATTTTGATAGCGAACTGCGGTGCTTGGCGGCGGAAAACATTGATTTTGAGAGTGAATAACGTTGATATTCGAGACGGATTCAATTTATTTTTAAAACGGCCAATATTGTTATTTTTTTTTTCATAAAGACGTCTCCCGCAATAGGGTACAGCTCCTATGTCACGGGGGACTTTACAAACATACAATTTACGAACACAAAGTACACCCAGACTCGGAACAACAATTTGTGGATCACACAAAGTGGTGTCCCGTGTGGGAATCGAACCACTTCCACCGCGCCACAGAGGCAGTCAATTTTATCGGCGGACAATGACAAACTAGTAGGCATTTCTGGTTGAAGCTTACAAGTATTCTTTTTGTTTTTATGAAGTCTTACATAGTCAAAGATGGCCGGTAAAAGAGCATATTCATATACAAACAACGCACGTCACACATAATAAACTCACATCTTAGAAAGTGATATGGTTGAGTTACCACCACACATTCGTGATACCGAGCTATTATAAACAATATGTAACTAATGTATTGGCAATATGTTTTTAAACATCACTTTTCACGAGCTTGCACCTATTAATGAAAGCGAAATGAAGATCAATGAACGCTGTAATGAAGAAAACTATACATTTAAGAACAAGGTGATTTAAGAGAATCTAGGGTAAAACCTAATAATAATAGTCTACTGAAGGTTAATTTCCGTGGATCGCGGCCGATGCGACAATAGTCAGAGTATGAAAATGTATAGTGCCGTTTCCGAGGTCTGGCGACAGACGCGCGCGGCAGAAGACTGACGTAGGCTGCTCGCGTGATCTGATTATTGTCGCATCTGCCGCGCGCGTCAAACGTACGTCGTAAGCCGCGCGCGGTTAGATCAGCAGCGATGCACGGAAATTAGAAACTAGTCACTCTCATCTCTCAGTCCGATTGGACGGAAATCCCACACGACCAGAGAGATTAGGCGCAGGACCGACGGCTTAACGTGCTCTCCGAGGCACGGAGGGGTGTGAGTGTGTGAAAACGGTCACCCATCTATGGTCCGACAGTGGTAGCATTGCTTATATGGCAGATATCTCAATATGCTCGGTCGCCACTGAATCAGGGAGAGACCACAAATACCTACCTACAAAAAATAATTTTACAAGTTCCACAAATACAAAAAAGATAAAGAAAGGCCAAGTCATTAACATTTCACAGAGTCTTATACTTGTAAAACAGCGTTGTAGATGGATGAGCAACCTCTAGCAAAACATCGGCACTCCGACGCTATCCATCTGTGTGTCTTAAGGGGGATTAAACGGAACGACTTCGAGGAAACATTGAGCTGTCGTAATGCCTGTTCTGTAGGCTACGGTAATTACTTCTAAACGTACATTTTGTAGATTAAATTAGCTGTCAAACGCGGCTCCATTCGCGTGGATTACGATTATCTTGATAGAAACTGGCATTTTCCGGAAATGGGCAGTTATTAAAATATTTTTACTAGCTGGGCAACTTCCTCTGCGTAAATTTTCCCCGTTTTTGCTACATTTTTCTTTGCTGCTCCGCTCCTATTGGTGGGCTATCCAACAGTAAAATATATTTTTTAATTCAGACCAGTGGCTCCTGAGAATATCGCGTTCAAACAAACAAACTCTTCAGCTTTTCAATATTGATGTTTACCACCAGGCGGACGACCGGCTCGTTTCTTCAATTCTTGCTATTAAATATCTATACAATTTCATTGTATTATAAGAAGATAATACGCAATTATAAAGTTAATGCCAACAAAGCAAGCAATGTGTTTGGTATCAAATTAATGTGCTAATTAAGCCCTTTTATGATACCAAACATAGCATATTTAGAAATATTATGTAAAAATACCCTATTTACATGCTTACCACACGATATGTGATCATCATAATGGAAAAAAAACGAAGCGTATGTCACCCGCACCATAATAACGAATCGATTAGTTTATCATTCATCAAAATTAGATGTGTAGTTTAGGAGCTATGGCTGGAACATACGTAAATACAAACTTATATAAGTAGACTGCTAAAACATTACCCTTCCTTCTTGGCTTCGCCGTAGTCGTGTAAAAAAAAGTGTACGCCAAAAGCATCATGATTTGATTAGTTGTAAACTCTACTCTATTTTATGATTGACTAAAGAAAGAGACGAAAATACAAGAGCAAATAAAGACAGAAAGAGAAAGCAAGTACACAACATCTGCAACCAACACTTTAATTAAGAGATTTTCTTCATCTATTGTTCAAGTCCTCTGAGCCATTGATGTCATTGCGATTTACGTCATCTGTGACGTCACTGAATGACAGACAGAACATGTCTAGTTTTTATTTGACGTCATTTCTTATCATGGAAATGAGATGGCATAGTCGATTAAGGAAATTTCATGGTCGCGTCCGTTGTCGTCTTAGCAAAATATGGTAGAATTTGATTCTACGACATTACGTGACTAAAACAAATGTTGGTATTGTATTGTATCTATCTCACTGAACTCTCTGTCGGCGGTGGTATGTCCACTAGTACTAAACTAGTGGACAGACCACCGCCGACAACAAATCTTCAGTCAATTTGGACGGTCATTTGTCGAAATCAAATGGAATTCTATACTGTTCTATAATGTAGGTTTAAGAACAATATTTGTACACCAATTAATGGTAAAATATAGCTAGCGCCATGTAATGCAACAACATTGTACACCCATATTTGGACAAATAAATGCATTCTATTCTATTCTACTTGTGTAACAAGGACTAGACTGTTGGTCTAGTGGTTAGTGACCCTGACTGCTAAGCCGGAGGTCGTTAGTTCGATCCCCACCCAGGATAAAACTTTGTGTAATGAGCACGATGATTTCTTCTGTGTCTGGGTGTTATTTATCTATAATATGTATGTATTTCAGTTCTGGTTGCCATAGTAGGTACAAGCTCCGCTTAGTTTGGATTTAGATAGCGTTGTGGGAGTTGTCCCAAGATATTATTATTATTATTTGATTTTAACATTTGGACGGTCATTTAACAAAATCAAATGGATTTCTATACTTGTGTAACAATGACTGGCCTGTTGGTCTATTGGTTACTGCCCCTGACAAAAAAATAAATCAAAAATAAAAAGGGAAGAAATAATCATTTGAAATCGAACCGACCCCGATTCCCACCAATTTACCAATCTTACGGTCACGTGATTCTGACGCGAGTTTAACATTTTATATCCATACCAAAAAAAGTGCACAACGCTGTTAAAGAAGTTTTCACTTCAAAAACTCGTGCGGCCTTTGACAGGTATAGGGTATAGTACACAAAGTAGCGTTGACTTCTTCTTAAGAGTTGTTTATTTTGTGAGGTTATGGCGCAGTCCTGCGGGTCAATTCACATATTTAAAGCAGTGCAGTTGCAGTTCAGCTGCAGTTAAGTTTCGATTAAAACTGCCATTTTTGTATTCTTGTAACTTTGAGATCGATCTTAAATACACTTGCGCACCGTACTAGAATGTCGTTATTGCGCTCTCGAGACGCATACTTGACGCAAGCGTATTTGAGATCGATCCCAAAGTTACAAGAATACAAAAACGACCTGTTTAATCGAAACTTAACTGCAACAGAACTGCAACTGCACTGCTTTAAATCTGCAACTGCTGTAAATACGTGAATTGACCCCCTGGTCTTTACGTCAATGCTTTTAATACTGCCTTAGGTGATCATGACAGATGAGTTACACTTACCAACTTTCCGAGCCACTGTCTGGGGTATATATTACTCCCATTCTAGTTATAATTTAAGTAAATGTATGCGTTTTTCTCCTAAGTTGAGTAGAAAGTTGCATGCGTTTTGCGGTTACGCTTCAGTATCTCCTCGTGATACATTATGTACATGGTTTCTACGCATCTTATTGACGTCGTTGTATTATATGGTTGTTGTATTAATGCAACATTGAATGTTATGTATCGAAAGTTTTTGTAACAGTCGCTGTCACAACTTCGAATGAATTTTCTAGGTAAATAAGATATACCTACTATATATGTGGAAGACGTACTGCACCTTTGTGAGTTCCTATAGTTGAAAGGGTGCTTTAAGTGCACCTTAATTGGGGGGGGGGGGGGCAAATGGGCAATGAAATTCAATACAATGCAATGAATTCAGTACGAATGGTGCTTTTTCACATTATGTGGGTTCGATTCCTGGTTAAGACAGGTGATTACTTAAAAAACTGTGGATGCAGTTCGATTTATTTTAAAATCAAAATGAAGTATTCTTTCAGTAAAAAGTTCTATCTAAAATATTTTAAGTACTTTCCCTTCGTGTTGCATACTTTTGGAACACCCTATATATCAGAACAGCACATCTAAACTAATGATATTAATGTGAAAGTAACTATGTCCGACTGTTACGTTTTCATGCTTAAACCGCTGAACCGATTCAGAGAAAATATGGTATGGAGATAGTTTGAGTCCCGGGGAAGGACATGGGATAGTTTTTAGATCGAATCGGGCGGAGCCGCGGGCGAAAGCTAGTCTATACAAGGGATGTAACAGAGGTGGTTTTATCGGAACCGAAGTCGGAGTCGGAGTTTTAAAATTCGGTTTGCCGAAGTCGAAGTGGTGGGAGGAGATACGTTGTAATAAAGCTTAAGAAAACAAAATAAAATAGTAAGTACAAAGAAACATTACTTAGTCATATTGAACGTGTGGAGGAAAAATTCGTTAGGCCCGCCCAACGAATTTTTCTCTCTAACTCGAACCCGCGAGCATAGGCAATCCGTGAAATGTGAATTTTTCGTTCATACGTTTAACATACAAGCTAATATAAACATATTAGCTTAAAGGAGCGGCCGCCGTACACTAGATACCTCCGATTAAAACGTCCGATTTAAAAGTGTCGGGAGCCGAAGTCGAAGTCGGTTCTATCGGAAGTTCCGATAGACTTTCGGAGTCGGAGTCGAAGGTCCGTAACATCCGTGGTAAAGAGGAAAGATTTGTATTTTTGTATGTAACGAATAAACTTAAAACTACTGGACCGATTTCAAAAATTCTTTCACTGTTGAGAAGGTACACTATTCCCAGGTGACATAGGCTATTTTTTACCCCTTTATTCCCACGGGAACGGGAACTACGCAAGTGAAACCGCAAGGCGTCCGCTAGTAGTTTATACGTCGAGAATCATTCTTCAAAGTCTCAAGTTGTTAAGCTCAAAAGCTTTACAAAAGCACACAGACCGTCTAGCTTTAGCTTTTGAAAGCATTAAACATAGGTTAATGAGGCAGCATGACTAGTTGCTGTTATGAATGTAGACTGAACCCGAAGGGGAATGAGTAAGCATCTCGTTGCACGATTTATTCAGTGGAGTTAGGGTTGTCACGCCACAGATTTCTACTTATGGGTGGGAAACTGTGGGACTGGCAGAATCAGAATTATTTATTTGTTAAACATAGGTTGATTATAAAAGATCTTAAATACTGTTAGTTCGCTATGTTTTGCCATTAAGGCATACAAATGTAAAACAACGAATATAAAGAATACGTAAACGAATACAAACAAAAACATTACAAAAATTACCAATCTTAAAAATAAAAACTTAAAACATTTATTACATAAAAATATAGCGCACATAAAGACGACGAAATCCTTGTTTGGCAAAGATCTGACTGTCACCACTCATGTGCTCCTCATTTGAGACATTAGTTTGTTTGTCTCATTTGCCCAGTAATTTCACATGCTACGGTGCCCTTCAAACTAAACACAGTGATGTGTTAACATCACTATTTCACGAAAGAATAACTAGCACTGTGATGATACCCCCCCCCCCCCCAAGACGGCCTATGGCTTAGACCTATCTCCATATTTTCATTGTTATAAAGATACACCTTTATTAAGACTTATTTTGTCAGTCTACAATTAGTACGAGTACAGCCCCTGTTACTTAGTGTAATGCTGTGAAATCTTTCAACTTCTTGACAAAACCTTTGTAGTGTAAATGTGTCAAAATAAGGTAAAAATCAATCATCAAAAAAAGAGCGTAATAACTTTAACTAGTGTTTCTGTGTGTCTGTCTTGTCTGTACCATTGTAAATCGAAATAGCTCTTAAATGGCTTCCATGTAAATTGGCTCAGCTGTTTTGAAGATAAGACTCATTATTCCACCTTTCGGTTTTCGGTGAAAGATAAGACGTTAATATACAATCACATGTCAACCGCACATAGACCGTAAACATGATTAATCATTAAAACGAGAAACGCGACCGGAATCATGGAATATTACAATTGTATTCTAATTTATAGTTCAATTCAATTCAATTTATTTTATTTGCTCAAATGTAGTACATTAGATGTTATTTATAAATAAGCATAAAATATAAAACTCAAAACAATACAATTTAACACTAACATGAACATAATAATTATAAATTTATAAAAATAACGAAAATTATAGAGAAAAAAATACTTAATAAAGACATTTTTTTTTAAATCTGCAATGATGTATTCTTAAAAAGTCAGTTTATGTGTAAAAACTCTCATCAACAATCCATGTCTTTATTTCCGTATTTTTTTTTTCATTAATACTTCTACTGGCCTGTCGGTAGTTATTAGTAACAAGTAGCAACCCTAGCTACAGCTAGCTCGTTACCAAGGGTCGTTCGCCCTTGACCTCATAAACCATAGACTTGTATTTGACTTATTGATTACCGTGGATATCACGAGCTTTGTGCTTTATCTAAATCTATTCATTGTCCCCTTTGTGTGTTGGTTTATCTTACGTGTAATGTAACGTATGATACATTCTACTTCTTACTAATACTGTTATTGTTAATACTTCAACTGGGTTGTTGGTTTATTGGATAATGATCTTGACTGTTAAGATAGAGATCGTGGGTTTGATTCCTACCCATGATAATTATTAAAAGCGTTATTGCGCTTGAGTAACTAGCTGACCTCGCCCCTTCGTCTGCCTAAATTTTCCTCGTTTTTACAACATTTTTCATTGCTGCTCCGCTGCTATTGGTCGTAGCGTGATGTTATATAGCCTATAGCCTTCCTCGATAAATGGGCTATCCAACAGTAAAAGACTTTTTTAATTCGAACCCGTAGTTCTTGAGATTATCGCGTTCAAACAAACAACTTTCCTTTTTTTTTTTCTCTCACCTACCCCATCGTGTGGGATATAATTAGATAGGTCTTTTAAAAACGTTTAGGAGTTGGTTTGATAAATATTAAGCTTTGAAGTGCAAATTTTTGTTAGAGTCAAGTGTCCCCCCCTCCCTGCCAGCTAAATGGTTGATGTTGGGTATGTGAAAAAAATCACGGTAGCAGTATATATAGTGAAATTATAAGGAAAACTATCACAGCTAAGTACTTCGTCGCGGGCACAGCTAGTTCATAATAAAATGTCAGATTAGATCACTTAATTCCATAGCTAACTGCTATCACTACTTTAAACCATTAGCTCTAACTACTGTACCATCCATCACGTATAGCGATTCAAATTGATCTAATAAATTTACCGGCTAGTTCAAGAAGACTTTACCTTAATTTGATTCCAGTCGTAGCGAATATACACAGAATAGGTAGTGGCGAGAAATCCACGTACACATACACGCGCATGTACGGCGATCTCAACCAAGGATGTAACGAAGCTTCGACTCCGACTCCGACTCCGAAAGGTCGGAACTACTTTTAGCCGAAGGACGAAGCATGGGTTCTACATAAATGCTTATTCGTCGATATTAAATGTAGAAAAAATTCGCACGGATTTCTTTGTACAGTACCAAGAATACGGTATTTGACCATTTAGCCGAAGGACGAAGCATGGGTTCTACATAAATGCTTATTCGTAGATATTAAATGTAGAAAAAATTCGCACGGATTTCTTTGTACAGTACCAAGAATACGGTATTTGACCATTGACTTATAGACCAGGACTGTGCCATCCTGAAATGACTACAATAACAATAAATTATTTTACACTATACTGGAAATAGCATTTGCAAAAATATTACAATGTTTCTCTACAATTTTACGCTGTCATGAATTTATAAACATCAAAACAAACATTGAAACTACATGATTTGACCATACAAAATAATGCCGTCATTGTTTCACGATTCGACCGAGATCTGTGTACGTGTTCGTCTATGAGTGTGTAAGCTTGTTTTTGCTCGTTGTAGGCAGTCGGCCATCTGTCTGTATATCTATCTAATTTGTGTAAAATGTTTACGAGCTTCGATCCGTTTACGATACTGTCCAGTCTGTCTGGTATAATTGCCATTTTAGCATTTAAAATTACATTTATATATAGGGCTGTCACTCTTATGAATACGAGGAGAATTGGTGCTAATACAAATAGCATTCACTAAAAATTCTAAAGATATTTGTCAAATATTATTATTCCGGTTTTTGTTGGGAAAAAGCTGCCTATTTGCATGTCAGTATCTAATAATAATTATACCAATTTGCTTCAGTTTATCTGAAATACATTATTTAGGGATTTTAGGCATTCTGAAATGGGATTAGTGTGATTAATTAGGTCAATTTAAAGGCTTTATTAACCAGTTCATTCGGCTTTGCAATATTAGGGTGCAAATTCATAACAACTCGTAAAAAAAAAACAGAACAAAATGAATAGTAGGTACACAAAAACTGTTTTCGTTATTTGTACTCAGGTCACCCCAAGTGAATTTCGTCGAAGGGGTGCAAAATCCATAACCGGAGAAAGGTCTAACGCAGATCAACCGCTTAATACGCTCGTCGATGCATGAAACGGTACTCATCTATGGATGTACTAGAGACAACGGTAAAGTAAAACAGAACAGTAGCATGCAGGGCGCCGTTCATTTATTACGTAAGACAATTTTGAGCAGTTTTTGACCCCCTCCTTCCTCTATGTAAGAAAAATAAGAATCAGCCGACCGAGCCGACCGTCAAAAGACCCTGTTTAATGTTTATTAGGTAAAAATCTAAAAAAAAAAAGAATAATAATAATATCTTGGGACAACTCACACAACGTCATCTGATTCCAAACTAGGCAGAGCTTGTACTATGGTAACCTGACAACTGATAAATATACTTATATGTTTCTAAATACACACATATTATAGATAAATAACATCCAGACACATAATAAACCATCATGCATCATACAAAGTTTTATCCTGGATGGGGATCGAACCCACGACCTCTTGCGTAGCAGTCGGACACACTCCCACCGCACCACAGAGGCAAGTCAAAGAAAGTCGTAAGTCATAGAAATTTGGTTCGTTTTCATTTTTATTTTTTAAAGAAACAATTTTTCGGCTCGTTTGTACATGCTAATCATTTATATTTTTGGGTAATAATCAACTTTGGTTTTATTTTAAAGGCTTTTTTCGCACTGTTCAAAAGTATAATCTTAACATTTAAAGAGGCATAAGAAAAATATGCAAAGTTAAGATTATACGTAAGAAAAAATAAGACATGGTCGACCCCTCTTAATCTTCTTACATAATAAATGAATGGTCCCTAGGCTAGTCGCATGCCAGTAAATCAAAATCAGATGTTTGTTGAAGAGGTGCTAAATCAGATAGGCATGTCAGTTATCGTATATGACAAAAGACAATTAAGCAGTACTTGCAAAAAGCGTGTTATGCGAGTGTGAGCTACAGAAAAGTGTATTTTCGCTACTTTCGGACCACATAATATTAAACGACAGTTTTATTTATCTGCTAGCGGACGCCTCGCGGTTTTACCTGCGTAGTTCCCGTTCCCGTGGGAATACAGGGATAAAAAATAGCCTATGTCACCCGGGATTAGTGTAGCTTCACAACGATGAAAGAATTTTTCAAATCCGTCCAGGAGTTGCGGAGCCTATTCAATACAAACAAACAATAAAATTTTTCCTCTTTATAATATTAAAGAAGTATAGATTTACAATATGACAAGTGACAACCCTAGAAGTGTTTCATCTTAATAAATTGTTACATAAACGTTTAACGAGGAGTAATGTTTTATTGGAAAGAGAAAGAACACAATACATACGAGAGTACAGAAGGCGAGCTTCGTACATTACTCGCTCGAGCAACGCACATAGACATCACTGACACAGACAGACTCTCAGACCACTTTGTCATAAAATACATGGATACAGAAGGTCGAATCACAAGTCAACAAAAAATCCACGCCCATATAGACAAGCCCGTACGGAGCTCTCAGCGTGCACAGTCTAGGTGGACGATATAACAGTATGCTTTGATGTATGTGTCGTGTGTGTGTGTGTGTGTGTGTGCGTGTTGTGTGTGTATGTGTGTGTGTGTGTGTTTGTGAGCTCGTTTTTGCTGAGCCAGCCATTCATGAGAACATCCAAGCAGATCGAGATATCTGCGAGGTTGACGTTTATATATCCATAAATAATTTATTTACAATAAATTTAAAAATAATAGTTATTTATGTTAGATTAATTGGAGGAGTATTAGGGTATTTAATTAGGAATATACAAATTTATTCTATTAATCAATTTTTAATAACACATAATATTAGATTTTTTTATGTTTAATAACGTTTTCGAACACTGTTACACCACGCACGGAGACGTGACTCAGAGAGCACGTTAAGCCGCCGGTCCTGCACCTAATCTCTCTCCATTCTTGTCGGATTTCCGTCTCATCGGACTATGAGAGTAAGAGAATGTAGAGCGCACTTGTGTCTGCGCATACACTTGTGCATATCTCGTAGAACTTGGCTAGTCTGATGAGATTGGTCGCCGTGACTGACATCAATTAGAATACCATTATATTATTTCGCTAAGCCAGTATATCTAATTTGTGACTATTCTGAAGATATTTTGAGATTCCGTGTCCCGTGTCCGTAAGCAATGTCTATGTGGGCGTTCCTCGAGCGAGATACGTATGAAGTTTACATTCTGTACTCTCGCTGTTTTGTGGAAAGAGTAAATGCTAAGAATGTAATTGCGAATAATTATCGCAATTATTTCCATCCCTGTATACAGTGATATTAACATTCTACACGTTTTTTGTTTCAACTTCCTCGGGAGAAAGTAGTAGGAATCAAACCTTAGGCGAGATTTCTGTGAATCATGAAGGAACGGTATTCACATTTTTTAACAAATGCTACTTAAAATGATTAAAAAAAAATGGCTCTCTGTAAAGTCGGTTTACGGACGATAATTTTACGTGATAACGGCATAAGAAAATATTGATGACATATCGCCATTCGCGTTGCTTAGCAACCAATCAATATTTTTAATAGTTGCCACTTGATTTTTAATAGTTGTTCAATCAATAACGTGACTTTTTTTAGCAACTTTTTCGTGAGTATAGTCACATAAGACGTTATCACTTAAAAAAAACTATTAATAAACAAAATATTGTCTACTTTCAAAACGATGCAAAAGATTTTTAGCAAACGAAGCTAATAAAAAAATCACTCTGTTTAATAAAATGTCTAATAATCAAAAATGTTTATGAATAAAAAACTGGGCAAGAGCATGACGGACCGTGCTCGGTGTAGGGTTCCGCAGCCTTGAACAATTGCCTCAGCAGAAGAGCGTATGTTCATGGCAGTTACGCCGTATTGTTGAATAACGCAGTTTTTTGGCAATAACTCAATGACGGTATATCCGATCTTATCCGAAATAATTTTAGTTTAAAGTATTTATTAATCGCTATCTTTGCAATTTTTTCCATGTTTTTTGGTTACACGGTTCAAAAGTTAAGGGACACGATTTATGCAACTTTCGGAGCGATTATTTCTAAAAATATTCACTCAATCAAAAAAAAAAAAGATTATTTAAAACCTCAAAGTGTATTTGAAAGACCTGTCGAATGATATTAACTGAAAAAAAAAAAAATTCAGCTTGTTACTTGTATGAGGTGCCGCCCCTAAAAAAATATTTATTATTATTATTTCGCTATCAAACTAAATAACGGCTACTACTAGACACCTTTTCACCTAATTTCATCAAGATTCATTGAGTAGTCTTTGAGTAAAATACCTGTGACATACGGACGGACAGACAAACAGGGCATGACGAAACTATAAGGGTTCCGTTTTTGCCATTTTGGCTATGGAACCCTAATAAATGAATGAAACCTTAGACACCTAACGACCTTACTGAGGAATGAGCTAGACCTTTTTGATTTTTAGGGTTCCGTACCTCAAAAGGACATAACGGTACCCTGATACATTGTTTGTTATGGATTTTAAAATTTAATATTAACATTATCCGGTAAATCAGCTGACCAGTGACGTCACAAAGCCATGGCGCCGAGACGCCACGTCTCCAACGAATCTAGTACAAACTGAACAATGAATGAATCAATAAATCCAACTGCTGGCTCAGTACCAACCGACTGTGGCTTTTGGAAGCCGTTTGTGGAGATCAGTTTAGGTTTTGATTAATTGTTCTTATCGGCTTATTATACTACACTGAATTTAGACAGGATAAATCAATATACATTGCTGGCTTGGTGTTACTTCCGTCCAATACCTTTACTCCAACCAGCAATGTATATAGAAATAGTAGAGTTAGATTGTCTTAATCCAGTGTAGTGTAATAAGCTTTTATGTTTATTAGGGACTAGCTGGCCCGCGCAAAGTTTTTCATTGCTGCAACATTTTTCATTGCTGCTCCGCTCCCATTAGTCGTAGCGTGATGTTATATAGCCTTTCTCGATAAATGGGCTATCCAACAGTAAAATAATTTTTCAATTCGGATCAGTAGTTTCTGAGATTATTGCTTGCAAACAATCAAACTCTTCAGCTTTACAATATTAGCATAGATCTATCGAAATAACCGATATTCATCCGAGCGAAGCTACAGTAGCGCAGACGAAAGTTAGTACCAAAATATAACTATAACAAACTACGATTGTAAACGACACAAATGAACCTATTAACGTCTTTAAATACAATAGCTTATTAAAGCCATTAATGGAGAAAGTGAAATGAATGGACATGGGGTTATTGAACCGTACAAGAGAGCATTATGTTAAATAGAGCGGTGTCGTTAACACTTTGTTGCAGTTGTTTATGGTACTGTGAATATTATAGCGGCTGCAGACTCTCGCGAGGCGTCTCCTAGAGGCTCTCGGTACGAGTCTTGGCGAGTGGAGGCTGCAGGAGTGTTAACCATCCACACTCTCGATTTATTCAGTTGCCCGCTACGTCTACCACAAGATGGACGTGATTGAAGTGACTGCGTTAGCTACAGTACGATCAACGTAACTTGACCGGATTGAAGTTAGGTTTTTATCACTTCGCGCATGTCATAGATATGCGACCCTAAAATTACTTACGAAAACTACTAAATATGTTTAATAGATTAAAAATACTAACAACATTTTAATTCAACATTATAAAAACACTATTTAAATGAGTTCATAAAAGTTTAAAATTAGAACAGTTACAGTAAATACTAAAGAAACTATGAAAAACAATTTCTTTACGAAAATAATCACAAAAAAACATGAGTTACTAATACTAATTACGACAATGTAATGCGTAATCGCATCTCTATTTCTCTTGGTTTAGTTACCGCCCCCGCCCCCCGCTTCCTGTCACCATTTACTTCCAAAAATGCATCTGCGCAACCACTTGTCGCCTACTTCAGTCCGGCCTAGTTAACTGTACTTTATGTGCCTACCAATATTATAAAGTCTTGCGCGCGAGAGTGTGGTTGATTCTCTCGCCTCAGCCCCTCGCGTCAAAATCCGACACAAAGTGGAGCGACCGTCCTCACTCTCGCACTCACATTCATTCGTGTAACCTCGTGGAGTCTGAATGGGGCATTAGAGATAGCTGACCCGCGCAATTTCGTCTGCGGCAATATTCCCCGTTTTTGCAACATTTTTCATTGCTGCTCCGCTTCCATTGGTCGTAGCGTGATGTTATATAGCCTATAGCCTTCCTCGATAAATGGGCTATCCAACAGTAAAATAATTTTTCAATTCGGACCAGTTGACTCAGTTCCTGAGATGATCGTGTTCAAACAAACAAACTCTTCAGCTTTATAATATTAGTATAGATGTAACGACTAGCTGCCTGCCCAGGCTTCGCTCTGGTATGGTGGTATCGTAGTTTTTTATATATTGAGTTACATTATTGCAATTTTCGTAGGGATCTCTATTTTTTTGACAATAAACATAGCCTATGTTACTCCCCGATAATGTAGCTTTCTAATGGTGATTTTTTTTTAATCGGTCCAGTAGTTTCGGAGCCTATTCAATGCAAACAAACAATCAAATCTTTTCTCTTTATAATATTACTAGCTGTCACCCGTTTTTGTAACATTTTTCAATGCTGCTCCGCTCCTATTGATCGCAGCGTGATGTTATATAGCCTATAGCCTTCCTCGACAAATGGGCTACTCAACAGAAAAAAATTGGACCCGTAGTTCCTTACATTGCCGCGTTCAAACAAACAAACAAACTAACTCTTCAGCTTTATAATATTAGAATAGATATACATTATTTTAATTCAATATTCCAAATACTTTATGCAAATTTCCAAAAAACAACCAAAGCTCTGAAATAAATCTTCATTGACACGTTGACCAACTTAACGACGAAATTATTTAAATGATGCTACTAGTCTTTTCTCCAATATGAGGGGGCTTCTAGTCATGTCTCATCTGCTTAATGACTTCTATTTAAAGATATATGAGAGTACAGTAATACCCCGCTTTACGCGACCCCGTTATGCGTGGTTTCACTATAACGCGAATTTTTAACATATTGTATATAATAATAATAATAATATTGGGACAACTCACACAACGCTATCTGATCCCAAACTAAGCAGAGCTTGTACTATGGAAACCAGACAACTGATAAACATACTTATATATTTCTAAATACATACATATTATAGATAAATAACACCCAGACACAGAATAAACCATCGTGCTCATCACACAAAGTTTTATCCTGGGTGGGGATCGAACCCACGACCTCTTGCGTAGCAGTCGGATACACTCCCACCGCGCCACAGAGGCAGTCAATGTAAGTATGTACCTATATATGTTTGGACATATTGCAGAGTATAGACAATATAATGATGACCGTGTCTTGACCGTGTGTCAAACAATTGAAAACTGTGTTGGGTTATATTGTATGTGTTATGAACGTATTTTACAAGAACGTAAAAAAACGCTACCCAAAAGACAATAGATGTATTTTTGCGTAAAAAATAATTAATAGTATGTATTGCATAAAGTGTTCTTAGAATTTAAATTATTCATTAAAATGATTCGTATTTTTTTAAATAAATTTTGACTATGTTTAATCATAAACCTCGATATACGCGAATTTCAGTTAACGCGATTTTTTCGGAACGTATCCCTCGTGTAAAGCGGGGTATTACTGTAGTAACAGTCTCGAATTGCGAGACTTCTTTATGTTCCAATTCTAATGGCTAAGGCATCGGTCTTGCAATCGCGAGGTCGCGGGATCGAATCCTAGCCATTATACTACCGACGTGAACAAGCTGGAGGGGTTAGCAGGATTGCTAGTAATGTGAGAACATGATCCCACATATCTAGTTATTTAACAAAAAAAACCTTTTTATTCGACTACGGCGAAGCCAAAAAAGAAGGGTAATGTTTGAAGTCATAGGGATACAAATAATTCGTTTTATCAGCTTTTCCCCGGATATTCGTCAGGTTTATGTTTGGATTTTAAAGCCTAGCTGGCACCCGCGGCTCCGCCCGTGTTGATGTCGGTTATCGCAATAAAAAATAACTAAATTTCATTTAAATCGATTCAGTGGTTTAAGCGTGAAACTGTAACAGGCAGACAGAGTTACTTTCACATTTATAATATTACTAGCTGCCGGCCCCGGTTTCGCTCGGGTGTCATATCGTAGTTTTTTATACCTGTAGTAAAGAGTAACATTATTGAAATTTTCGTAGGGATCTCTAATTTTGTTGACAGTAAAATATAGCCGCTATTACTCCCAGGGCATTTATTCACTATCTTTATTTCGTTGTCGTGGGGAAGATGTCCACCACGCATGCGCGTTGATGCATTTCTAAGCTCAGTTCTCTACCGCGCATGCGCGGTGGACATATCTGAGCGCACCGGGTATGCGTCAGTTCCCACGGCCTTGTCACGATAACGAAATAAAGATAGTGAATAAAGACCCTGATAATGTAGCTTTCTAACAGCAGAAGTTTTTTTGAAATCGGTCTAGTAGTTTTTCGTTACATACAAAAATACAAATCTTTCTTCTTTATCACACTTATATTATAAAGGCGAAAGTTTGTGAGTATGTGAGTGTGTATGTTTGTTACTTCTTCACGTCTAAACGGCTGGAACGATTTTAATAAAATTTGTTATGGAGTTAGCTGACACCCTGGATGAACACATAGGCTAATAAACCGCGGGTAACATCGCGGGGCACAGCTAGTTTATGGAAGTATGGATGTGTTATTTAGATGTAATACAACATTACTGGAAAGTTTAAACAAAATCCGTTTATTAGTTTTTGCGTGAAAGAGCAACAAATACTCATCCATACACGCTCACACACTGTGGGATTTAAAATATTAGTAGTAGATATGTTTAAGATAAAGAATATGACCAATCTGATGGTACAAACAACAAAAAAATTGACTGCCTCTGTGGCGCGGTGGGAGTGTGTCCGACTGCTACGCAAAAGGTCGTGGGTTCGATTCCCACACGGGACACCCACTTTGTGTGATCCACAAATTGTTGTTCCGGGTCTGGGTGTAATTTGTGTCCGTGACTTGTATGTTTGTAAAGTCCCCCGTGACACAGGGCTTGTACCCTACTGCGGGAGTTGTTTTTTATAAAAAAAAAAAAAAAAAAAAAAAAAAAAAAAAAAAAAAAAAAAAAAAAAAAAAAAAAAAAAACAAGGAAAATTCAAAGATTCTTGCACCACACGAGTGACTTTAATATGAATTTCATGAGTCAGATTATAATAACAAAGGTTTAGTCATCATAAACATAGATTACAATTACAACATCGTAAATAAAGACTGCATGAGTGTTAAATGAGAAAGTGCTCACAAAGATACGTATAATCTTAAAGCTTGTCAACTGTTTTTTACAAAGACAACAAAGCTACCACCTATTACCCGACTGTAAGGAAGGGTTATGTTTTTCGCGCGTACCTTGTATGTATGTAATATTCTTTATTACACGATATCTCACAATCCACTAAACGGATTTATACAATAAAGACGTCGTTAGATTCGTCTTGATCGCCCAAGTGTTCTTAAATATGTGACGTTTAAAAAAAAAACATGGCGGCTGTGAGATGTCAAAATAAGAGTGTGAAAAAATAAGTTGTTTTGAAGATTGTAATATGGGAATCAGTTAGCAACCATCCACCTAATTTAAATCAGATGGTATATTTATTAACGAGTGGCCACGCACAATTTAGGGTTCCGTAGTCACCCCCCCCCTCCATCCGAAAAATGTTTCATACTTACAAAGTTAGGTATACCTCCTACTTAATAATAATTTTCAAAGGAATTTGTACGAAATTTTGTTATATCTCACGTTTTTAAAAGTTTTTTTTTAAATTAAAAAAAAAGTTTATTTTTTAAATTTTTTTTTTTTTTTTTTTGTTTTTAAAAAGGTTGTTTTTTTAAATTAAAAAAAGAAAAATCATTAAAAGTTCTGCTATTAATTGATAGATGGCAAAAGTAAAAAGTATCACCGCTGTGCCGTGGGGAGCGTGAGGTTTTTTCGTTCCGGATTCGGTCCCCGCGCTCAAGGCCCGCGATAGAAGCTATGCAATAGCTTAAAAGAAATAAGTGACATTTTGGCTACGGAATCCTAAAACCGGTTCAGTAGATCCAGAGGTTATACACAACCTCGCAAGCTCACAAACATTACCTCTTTATAGGTGACCCGGGTGTGTTGGTTGGCTGCCCCGTTCTCGCCCACGTAGTGCAGTGGCGCGGGAGGCGGGGTGGACCTGCCGGCTCAATTGCACTGGCCATCACCACGGTTCGCATCGGCCGATATTACTTATAGGTACCCACATGTCATGAAACAAACGAGATATCTCTAAATGTCTCGTATAAAATGTGATTATTTTAATTTAGTTTAGTTGTTTCCATGGTGTTAAGAGTAGTATAAATTCATGTTTGTTAAACTTTTATAGGCGCTATCAGCTTGGCAAAGTGTTCTTTCGGTGTGATTAGTGTATTTGTTCGTTTGTAAGTATTTTACACTTCTGTACCATTAATATTTTGATAATAAAGCTTTTTGAAATGAAAATGACCTCTTTATAATACTAGTATCTTAAGTACTAGCAATAAGGTGGTGCATTGCAGACCAATGTGGGGCTAAAACAGTTAAACACAACAGGCTGCCCTTGAACTCGCGACCTCTACTCTTTGCCTCTGACTCACTATTTACGCCTTTGCTGTTACTCCTACGCATGACATTTAAAAAATACTAGGTATGTTGGATGTAAACATACTTTTTAGTTTATTTTTAAATCCTTGACGTAAAAATAAAAGTGTTCTAAGTTTGAAGTCTAGTCTCTAGACCATCTTGTTCCTTTTAACTGACTTCAAAAAAGCTGGTTCACTGTTTACCCTGTATGTATGATTGCGATTTCTTCAAAAACTACTGATCCGATTTGGATAGGGTATAAGTTATCCGACTGCATATTTTTCTGGGAATATTTTAGTGTATAAAACGTTGTCCTAGATTATAAGACACCAGAGTTATGGACTAAAACATACAAGTAAGTCAGTGATATTTCTACGAGTATTAATCGATGATGTGCTTGATCAATTTACTTTACATTTTTTTAAAACACTAAGGTCCTTCGCACATGTTCCGGCTTCAATCCGGCGCTGGGTAGCCGGTGACCGGGTTCCCGGACCGGTCGCCATACATTCGCCGCTGGATTGAAACCGGAACATGAAAAAGACCTTAGGGTGCATTTCCACTGAAGCGGAGCAGGCCGGAGTGAAGGTGAAAAGACCGTTAATTGATAAAGGACAGTGCTCGGAATAATCCGGGGTACGATTTCGAGGACTCTGTGTGTTTTATTATTTGAAGTCGTTACAATTTTCTTTAAAAAAATACCTAGTTATCTATAAAGTTGGTATACGGGCGATAATTTTACGTGATAATGTCATAAGAAAACATTGTAATAAACAATTCGCTGTTGCTTAGCAACCATGTCTGTGACAGCATTAGTGGTGCCGGGTACCAGCCACAATATTTCAGCCTACCTATCAGCAGGCAGAACGTGACGGACCGTGACACTTTTTCGTGCGTGCATCAGGTTATCGATTTATAAGACGTTATCACGTCAAAAATTATAGATTATTTTAACATTCATTCGTTATCTTACTAATATTATAGTTTATAACAATAATAATAATTATAGTTTATAAAGCTAAAGATTGTTTGGTTAGTTAGTTTTAGTGTTGGATAGCCCATTTATAGAGGAAGGTTATAAGCTATATAACATCACGCTACGACCAATAGGAGCGGAGTATCAATGCCAGATGTTGCAAAAACGGGAAAAAATTACGCAGACGAAGTTGCACGGCTCAGCTAGTATAATATAATGTAAGACAGGCCTCAATATTCAAATATAAGCGTAATATTAAGATACTATTCAAGTTATATGCAAATGAAAGTGCTTTCAGTAATATTTGCATATCGATATATTTAAATAGAAACTGTCAATATTGACAGTGATGTTTAGTAGGTACCTATACGATAAAATAAACTATGAATTTATCGGCAATAGCATAGTGCAATGTAATGGACCGATAAAATAAAACTGTTAGTTTTAACGATGTTATTTTATTTTTTAAATTTATTGTGATGTTATTGGAAGTTTAGAATATTAGAAGAAAGGTTTCATATGTACTTCGCTCGGACAAGGCACCGAATTTGGCAACTTCCGAAGGTGTTCCGAAATTCGGTGCCTTGTAAAGTAAGATCTCTATTCAATCTATTCTCCTTTGCGCTTGAAATTAATAGTAATAATAATAATATCTTGGGACTGCAAACACAACGTCATCTGATCCCAAACTAAGCAGGGCCCTTATTCAATATCTTTATTTCGTTGTCGTGACAAGCCCGTGCGAACTATCGCATGCGCGGTGCGCTCAAGGATGTCCACCGCGCATGCGCGGTAGAGGTAGGTGCGCAGCTGCACTTCGAAATGCATCAACGTTTGTATTTGCATGATTAGAGGTATATTATGTGTGTATTTCTATACCTACTAATATTATAAAGAGAGAGAGGCAAATGGGCATTAATTCAATTTGTTTGCTGGAGCCGCCTATGTGCAGACGGACGGTTAGTCCATAAATTACGTGACGTGATTTTGGCGGATTATTATTAAACCGGACAATAATTAGAAAAAAAATACTTAATTCAATTCAGCTTTAGATGGTTACTTGCGAATAAAAAATTAGGTGAGACTTGCCAAGCCCCCCCCCCCCCCCCCATTACCCTACGTGACATTTAGTGAGATTCGGCTTGAAGCCCCCCCCCCCACTCCCTTCTAAGCGCCACATGTAATTTACGCCCCCTTATGTATGGAAGAAAATATAGGCCGATCATTAAGCCACAACAACAACGAGATAGATATATTTTACATAATTATGAAAATATATATATTACGGGTCTTAATCGCGTGAATAATTTAAGGTAAAATACCTTGTTTATTGCCCGACGTTTCGGCCATAATGCAACGGCCGTGGTCACGGGTAGACTATAAATTATTCACGCGATTAAGACCCGAAATAATATATATTTTCATAACGTGTACAAATCGCGAAAGTTTATCAATATTTTACATAAGTTTGTGGTTGGCTTAGAAAAAAACAACGTGCGAAAAAAAGGACAAGAATCAGTTCTAACTGATGAAGCAATATTCAGCCATGGACCTGGAAGTTTAACATCCTGATTATAATCTCCAAATTACATCCTAACGTAATCTTTCATTTAGCAATGTGTGGGAGATGCCCAATTTTGGCCAACAGGAGTTATTTTAAGGGCTTTATTCCGGGAATTTATTTAACTATTGTTTATTACTATCAAAGCTATACTGCTATACTAATAGAGGTAAAGTATGTGAATTTGTGAGGTTATAAGGGGTAATCTCAGGATCTACGGAGATGAATAGGAGCGATTAATAGTAGAGCAGCAATGAAAAATGTTGCAAAAACAGGGAAAATTTACCCAGACGAAGTTGCGCGGGTCAGCTAGTAGACTAATATAGAATCGACCGTTACCCGTTTCGGGTAGGTATTGCAATATTTATTATACGTAAGACTAAAAAACAGTTATAGAAACAAGACGAAACATGACAAAAAAACACTAAAAACTGTACATGCTACTACAACTACTTACAATAATATTGTTTAAAAAAAATCCCTGAAAGTGTACAACACATTATCTATTAGCCATCTTTTCAGAGTATTTTTAAGGATTGTTACCATTTTTTTATTTCTACAGGTATATAGTTAAATACACGTATAGTAGTAATATAATAATGTGCTTTTATAGTATACTAGCTGTACCGAGCCACTTCGTATGCGTACATTTTCCCCGTTTTTGCAAGTTTTCATTACTACTCCGCTCCTATTGGCCGTAGCGTGATGTTATATAGCCTATAGCCTTCCTCGATAAATGGGCTACCCAAAAGAAAAATATTTTTTCAATTCAGACTAGTAGTTACACAACAAACATACAAACTCTTCAGCTTTATAATATTAGTATAGATTATGTTATTAATAATTAATTAGCGAAACTCCCATCCAAATTTGATAAGTATTTTTGAGAAAATCACCAAGATACAACACATACTACAAGCAAAGAGAAAACCAACAATTTGAAGCCTGTTAAAAATAGACAGTAATCTGAGAGCATTTAAATAAGCTACTAATAGGTTTACATTATTTTAGTAAAGTCAAAAGAAGCCATAAAAGGTTAAAATAGTTTGGACGCCATTTGCATCGATTTTCAGTAGACAGCCCCGTTTGCTTGGCTTGTTCAAACATAGCCTTACCTACTTTGGTCTTATTGATCTGTAGCCAAAAATACCGTCGTGTGGGTTTTGGCTGGGTTGGTTAGAAGTTTAAGTATTCCTTGGAATATCTCCTATCGTACAAATCTATACTAATAATAAATGTTTATAAACTTTCGCGATTTGTACACATTATGAAAATATATATATTACGGATCTTAATCGCGTGAATAATTTAAGGTAAAATACCTTGTTTATTGCCCGAGGTTTCGACTGTATTGCAATGGCTGAGGTCACGGGTAGACTCAAATACACAAGGTTTTTTACCTTAAATTATTCACGCGATTAAAACCCGTAATATATATATATTTTCATAAGGTATACTAATATTATAAAGAAAAAATATTTCATCGTTGGATAGCTCATTTATCGAGGAATGCTATAGGCCATATAACATCACGCTACGACCAATAGGAGCGGAGCAGCAATGAGAAATGTTACAAACGCAGAAAAATTTACGCAGACGAAGTTGCGCGGGACAGCTAGTACATAGGTAATAAATGTGAAAGTTTGGATGGGTGGATAGATGGATGTTTGTTACTCAGTCACGCTAGAACGGCTGAACGGATTGGCACAGTGATGGACTGTAGTCTGGAATAGTACATAAGCCACTTTTAGGGTTCCGTAGCCAAAATGGCAAAAACGGAACCCTTATAGTTTCGTCATGTCTGTCTGTTTGCCTGGCCGTCCGTATGTCACAGGCATTTTACTCAGAGACTTCTCAATGAATATTGATGACATTTGGTAAAAAGGTGTATTATAGTAGCCGCTACTAGTTTGATAGCTAAATAATAAAAATAAATATTTTTAAGGGGGGCACTCCATGCGTATTTTCAGCAAACATAAACGCGTGGCACATCATTCGACAGGTTTCTTATAAACTTATTTGATTGAGTGAATATTTTTGAAAATAATCGCTCCGAAAGTGGCATAAATCGTGTCCCCCTCCCCCTTTAACTTTTTAACCGTCTGACCAAAAATATGGAAAAAATCACAAAGATAGCGCTTTTAATTTATCCTGGTAAATGTGTAGTACCCGTAAGATAGAATGATTTTTCAAGTTTTTATTTACTATATACTTTATAATAGTATTTTAACTAGCGAATGTTTAACTCCTATCCTGGAGGCCTAAGGGAGGCGGTGATGTACACAGTTACCAGCCACAATACAATCCACTCTCTCTTGTGCTCCATCCAAAAATTCATTAGAATCATCAAAAAAGTCCCCGTAAACTCAAGAAATTTAAGAAAACGAAAATTCATGAATTCGTTTTTGAGGAAGAGAGTGGTCTAACTGTTTCGAAAATAGAATGTTAGACAAAGACAAAACATTTGCTATTAATAAAAAAAACAAAAAATAGTAAAACGTCTGAAAACGTCAAACGACTGTTATGTACTTGTATATTCGTCAACCACGCCCAAATCGTAGAACTAATATGGACGTTGGATACGCAAATCTATTTTAAAATTTTATGAATGAAATAGCTTTCAATTGGCACTTAGTCATGCCGTATGTACACACACATAATAGAATATTGTGCAGAAATCATCTCAGACACCAGTCTTCAGACGTATTGTATTATATTTTCTTAATTATAGGTTTAAATTGGTGTTTTGATTATACTATACACCATCTTAAAGGACTGATGCAAATTATGTGATTGAAAATTGGAACATGAGATAAACAAAATATACGGACAGACGGACATGACGAAACTATAAGGATTCCGTTTTTGTAATTTTGGCTACGGAACCCTAAAAAATGATTTGACCAAAAGAGTTCTAAGAAACCTTAAAATATTTTGAAGGCCCTGTCGAATGATGTGCCACACGTAGATGGTTGCTGAACTTTGTTTTTTTCTGCTTCTGTTATAAGTATCGAGCCCCCCCCCCCTCTACAAATATTTATTTTTGTAAACTAGTTAGGTTAGGCAAAGGCCTCCCCTAACTTACGCCACAACATCCAGTCCTCCGCCTTCCGCATCCAATTAATTCCAGCGACTTTCTTTAAGTCGTCAGTCCATCTGGCTGGGCGTCGTTCAATCTTACGTTTACCGAGTCGCAGTCTCCACTCTAGGACTCGCTTGCTCCATCGGCCATCGGTCCTTCGGCAAATATGGCCGTTGCCTGCCTGCGTGCTATGTCGGTAACTTTGGTTCTTTATCCTCCTCCAAAGAGACTTCAAGCATAGCTCGCTCCATAGCCCGCTGCGCGACTTTGAATTTGTAGACAGTCTTAGTGGATACAACATAGTAGGAGCATCTACTTACAACAAAAACTATATACACTATACAGCATAGGTAAAGAAAATCTATACCATAAATCCACATATACCATTGCAAGCTATCTACAAAACCTGTTCGAGAGCATGTAAAAAACTTTAAAACAAACTGTCTAAACATGCTAAATAAATATGGAAACTCAGCTACTATTGTTCAGGTGTTTCGCACTGCGCATACAAAATGACTCATTCTTGTGAATTGCCTGTAAATATATACTATACCTACTTCGTTTCAAACCTCAAGTATACAATACAAATGTCTAGAGACTTGAATGGTGATATGTTGAAGAGAAATGGGAGGGTATTTGGCTTTTAAACGCTTCCTGGAGAAACTATAAGATAGTCTGCAAGTAATTTCAAAGTTGTAGGGTAAGAAATTACTTATGATAGTTTGGAGTTTTGGAGTTACTTCAGAACAAAATAAGTGGTTATACCGAAACAACTGATAAGCTATAAGAGGCCATTCATTAATTACGTAAGGATGATTTTTGCGATTTTTGATTCCCCTGCCATGTAAGGATACATAAGATTTCTCGAACCCTCTTCTTACGGAAGATTCTATTTCGTTTTTCTAATGTATACCTACCTATATAACATTTTAAAATTTTAAATGGATAAAACAGAAAACTTACCTATAATATTGACACAGTCAAAGAGTTTTTCTAGTAGATAAAATTAAGAAATTTAAGGATATGTCTTAATATGATCCCGCAAATAAATCTTGAAGTTGCGGAAAAATGCAAAACGAGCATTTCCGTATTGTCATAGTCATGGCGAACGATTATTCTACTTTATTTTGACCTGCGCTCCTGCGCACTGTGAAGTAATGGTTGTGTGCGGAAAAGCGAGGCCGGCGATCGTGTCGCTGTGTACGTAGCGCTAAACAAATAATTATCTCAGTTTAATGCCCCCTTAATATTTATTATAACGTTAAAATCAGAACTTAGATTAAAAGGTTTGCTTTGATTCGCTTATGACGATTGCGCGAAGATATAAAGTTAACTAGCTGTCCCGCGCAACTTCGTCTGCGTAAATTTTCCCCGTTTTTGCAACATTTCTCATTGCTGCTCCCCTCCTATTGGTCGTACCGTGATGTTATAGGTTTAGCCTATAGCCTTCCTTGGTAAATGGACTATCCAAGCAAGCATGATATACACCACGTTAGGGTTTAGAAACAAAAGAACTAAACTTGTAATTATTGTTTTTAAACTTTCGCGATTTTTATACATATTAGTTATATTTCGGGACTTAATCGCGTGAATTATTTAAAGGTACGAACCTTTTATTTACCCGACGTTTCGATCGAATTGCACCGATCGTGGTCACGGGTCGACTGATGGCAGCTTAGCGATGTCTCCGTGAGGCGCAGGGTTTTTCAACTACCCTCGCCTGGTCTTGATAATTTTGATAATTTGTACTGTCGGTACTTCTACACACTACACTTACAACGTCTTTACACTGAGGCGCGGTGTCTTTACGGCTACGATTACATTTGTTGATAACAGGGTTCCAAGATGGTGAGAGCCGGTATCCATCTTCTCGGTTGAAGTTCTTATACTTCTTGATCTCAACCGCCTCGCGTACTATCCTGGAATAATAGTGGCGATCGGTGGAAAGTACCTGTGGCTTATGCAATTCTATCCAGTGATTTGGTCCTGATTCCAACAAATGCTCAGCGATAGCAGACTTGTAAACTTGACGGTTTTTTACAGCAGCGATATGTTCCTTGACCCTGTCTGCGATTGTCCTTTTGGTCTGTCCGATATAGGAACTACCGCAACTGCAATCCACCTTGGGCCAGCCATCCAGCCGGGTGTTTGGAGCGGAATAACATCCTTTGCCGTTCGTAAAAGCTTCGAAACCTTGGAGTGCGGACTATATACAGTCTTAATGGAGTAACTCTTCAATACTGTTCCAATTTTGTCCGTAACTCCTTTGACGTACGGCATGAAAGCTGGCACTCTGTCAAAGGAGTTACGGACAAAATTGGAACAGTATTGAAGAGTTACTCCATTAAGACTGTATATAGTCCGCACTCCAAGGTTTCGAAGCTTTTACGAACGGCAAAGGATGTTATTCCGCTCCAAACACCCGGCGTGTACAAGGTGGATTGCAGTTGCGGTAGTTCCTATATCGGACAGACCAAAACGACAATCGCAGACAGGGTCTAGGAACATATCGCTGCTGTAAAAAACCGTCAAGTTTACAAGTCTGCTATCGCTGAGCATTTGTTGGAATCAGGACCAAATCACTGGATAGAATTGCATAAGCCACAGGTACTTTCCACCGATCGCCACTATTATTCCAGGATAGTACGCGAGGCGGTTGAGATCAAGAAGTATAAGAACTTCAACCGAGAAGATGGATACCGGCTCTCACCATCTTGGAACCCTGTTATCAACAAATGTAATCGTAGCCGTAAAGACACCGCGCCTCAGTGTAAAGACGTTGTAAGTGTAGTGTGTAGAAGTACCGACAGTACAAATTATCAAAATTATCAAGACCAGGCGAGGGTAGTTGAAAAACCCCGCGCCTCACGGAGACATCGCTAAGCTGCCATCAGTCGACCCGTGACCACGATCGGTGCAATTCGATCGAAACGTCAGGTAAATAAAAGGTTCGTACCTTTAAATAATTCACGCGATTAAGTCCCGAAATATAACTAATATAAACTTGTAATTCTCTAAAACAAAAACCAATCCTCTTAATTCCAACGTCCTTTCAAGTTCAAGTACATTTTCATGTTTGAAACAATCGGAGGTACATGTCCTCGCAAATTGGACGGCACTAATGAATTTTAAGTGTACCATCTGCATATGCCGTGTTAGTACACCGGTATAGGTCGGTCGTACGAAAGGTCAATGTCCTCCGAAATAAGGAACATCCTCTTTATGCATATCTGTTGGAAAAGTATCTGATTTAAACTTCTGTAACAAAGATAAAGTGACAATTTAATTGTTAATTTATACTAAGCTGAAGAGTTTGTTTGTTTGTTTGAACGCGGTAATATCAGGAACTACTGATCCGAATTGAAAATTTATTTCACTGTTGGATAGCTCATTTATCGAGGAAGGCTATATGCTATATAACATCACGCTACGACCAATAGGAGCGGAGCAGCAATGAGAAATGTTGCAAAAACGGGGAAAATTTACGCAGACGAAGTTGCGCGGGACAGCTAGAGCAATATATTCATTTTCTACGACACAGAACGTCCATGACCAACAACAAACCTATTAGTAATCTGTATAACAGCTACAATGAAATGCTGCCAAAAACGGTTGTATGTTTGTTTGATACGTGTTAAGCATTCTAATTGTATGGAAAACTTTGGGTTTAATACTTTAGAGTAGGAGGATAGGTATTGTGCCTCAGTATTTAAAAAAAAAATAAAAATAAACAGACAGGTCCCACATTACTAGCAATCTTGTTAACCCCTCCAGCTAAGCTCAAAGGCTTGTGTTAGAAGTGGGTTCACGTCGGTAGGATAATGGGTAGGATTAGAACCCGCGACCTCACGATTGCGTAACCAATGCCTTAGCCAGGTATAGTAGTAGTATTAGGGTACCGCCACTTCAAAACAGCATTAACAGTCTAATGATAACTCATTGTAGCAGCATCCCTCCGATGCTACACATACTTGAAATTAAGAATACAACGTTAAAAAGAGATAGAAGCTTTATGACTACTTTTCGAGAAACCTTTTATGTTTATAACATCGAGATAATATTATGTACTAAGTAGGTACATAGTCATAATAACTCAATGGTCTAGAATGACAAGATATTTGACGGCTCATCGCAACTGTTAGACTCAATATTATTCTAATCCGTTATTTAATATAATTCATTCTATTTTTATCAGAATTTAACTCAATCATAATTTAAAAACGTTTTTGAGATTTCATTTAGACGGTTGACATTTAAAATGTAAATGTCGGTAGTGACATCACATGACGTTGACATCTGTCATGCGGATGTCACTCCGACATGGAGAGAGAATAGAAAGATGGCGGACACATTGTATTCACGTGTTGAACAGTGCGGACGTTTGTAATAGTTCAAATAAATACGTTTATTGCTTTGTAATCCTACGCATTTTTATTGAAGTCCGAGTTGATCCTTCACAACAAACTAAAACTAAAATAGATCAACTAATTCCTCTTCTTAATGTTTCCACATTGCTTGCACATAGATGATGATTTTAAAAGAGTGGCCCATGAGCTTCTTGGCAGCTTCTTCTCATGAGCTTTACACTTGGAACTGATAGATATCATATTTTTTTTATTCTTTAGTATGTATTAATTTGACGTTTTCAAACAACCATTAATTTGGGTTTATACATTTGCGTTTGCTAAAGCCATCCTGGAACGAATCCTAGAATGCGACCTCCGGCTATTGTTTGCAAACAGGTATTACATGTAAATGTATAATCGGCTTTTCACAAGTGTAGTATTTACTTCCTAAATCAATAAAGATTTTTTTCTTATTATTTTTTACGTTTACACAGGTTCTTTTCTCCGGCTTTACCTATTGTTTGCGAACAGGCATTACATGTAAATGTAGAATCGACTATTCACAAGTGTAGTATTTTGTTTCCTAAGTGAATAAAGTTTTTTTTACATTTACAGTCATAGTACGTACGTACTCTTAATTCGACATTATAATAATAATATAATAATAATATCTTGGGACAATTCACACAAAGCTATCTGATCCCAAACTAAGCAGAGCTTGTATTATTGAAACCAGACAACCGATAATCATACTTATATATTTCTAAATACATACATATCATAGATAAATAACACCCAGACACAGAATAAACCATCGTGCTCATCACACAAAGTCTTATCCTGGGTGGGGATCGAACCCACGACCTCTTGCGTAGCAGTCGGATACACTCCCACCGCGCCAAAGAGGCAATCACTATGAACGTATAAGTAACGTATACTTGACGGTAGAAGGTCTAAGCCATAGGACCACAGCGTAAGTTATTCTTCCCTAAAATAGAGATGTTGACACATCACTGTGTTTCGGTTGAAGAGCACTGTAACTAGTTTAATTACTGGGCAAATGAGATTTATGACCTAATGTCTCAATTGAGGAGAGTGGTGCGGTGAAACAAGGATTTTTTGGATCTTTGCCAAACAAGGTTTTTGGTGGTATGACACTAATATGGGCTAGCGTGACGCATACCATCAGGAGCAAGACCTAATCCACTCTTAATTTTAAAAGAAATACTTAATAAAATAAATAATTATAAAAATAAAAAAACTCGCCTGCACAAAAAAGATGGAAACAAGATCCCCTACAGAATTTATATAATTTCTTGCAGTCGGAGGCATTAATGAATCTCGATGAACTTAGTAATGTGCCTCCGACTGCATAAAATTCGGGTAAAAACAGCGCGTTTTCATTGTGATAATCGCGTGGGTACGGCCACGCGATTGGTTATTTTCCCACGGAACTATTGGGAAAGAAAGTCCCACTAGTTCCGCCATAAAACTCCTGGTAATAATCTGGCTAATCGGCCGGCGAAAATAGCACTATTCAAACGTCAAATTAATACGTCTAAACGATACATACAAGCAACACTAATAAATTATAATTATATCCTACTTATCCATGCTCTGAGATGAACTTAATCGATAGTACCACAATATACCAAAAGTACAGAAAGTAGGCCTGCATACACGCGCGAAAAAAATCGATAAACGCTCTCACACATCGGTCACGGAACTAAAACCCGCATATAAAACGTTTCCTTGTTAACTGGGAAACCTGAAATATTTCACACTAATCAGGTAATAATAAACTGATCTAAAACTAAATCTTCGTCTACAATTTAACATGTTTTACTATTTACAATCATCAAAATAAATACTAAGGATTTGTCGTTATGTTTTTTTTTGTAATGTGATTTTATTATGCAATCAGTCATTTAGACTCAGATGAGGGCGCTACTCCCAGAGGAGTTAGCCCTTTCTTTTAAATAGTCGAATATGTCCCGTTTTTTAGGTGGCGTATGCTTTCAGGGATGGTGAGTTGTTCTGCCAGTTGGTTTGGGTGTATTTGGAGAAGTGCTTTGTAGTTTGCACCATACAGCTATAGTTATTTCTTTCTTAACGAGTGATTTATTGAGGATTTGTTCTAGCTTGTTCTGATGAACCACGGTATAAATTAATAATAAATGTAATATAAATTTCTATAAAGCGATTCTTTTACGCGTCATACAAGGGACTGATTTTCCTTGATATTAAAATAACCAATTTCTCGACTCAGGTTTAAAGTAGGTCCCGGTACCACAACTCAGGTACCTTGAGATTAACAATTTGTTTCTTCTGTTGACTATTGTTTCGACTGACAGAAAAGAAAGCAGATTTTTCGCAACTAAGAATACACATTTTGTTTGAGTGAGGTGGAGTCGAGTCGAGAGATTTCCGAGGAAACGTCTCGGAATACGGGTGTTAATCTCAGGACGCCTTTAGAACGAAGTGGTCTGCAATTCTAGGTCTATGAACGATGTTTTTATGAGTGTTTTACCTTTTTTAATGCTACGAAATGAGAAGACGAGCAGGACGTGCGCCTGATGGTAAGCGGCACGCTGGCCCATAACAGTATCAGTGCCACCCAAATCCTTGTTTGACAAAGATCTGAATATCACTGCACTGCGCTCCTCATTTGAGACATACATACATACATACATACATACATATCAACCCATATGATGGCCCACTGCTGGGCACGGGTCTCCCCAGTAGAACCTACTGGTATGTAGATCCTGAGGGTAATTGCCATAATCGCCACGCTTGGCGAGCGGGTTGGCGATCGCAGTAAGGCTTTAAGTACGCAGAGGACGCTGCTGCCCGTCCTCCGGAGTGAAATTTGAGACATTAATTCATAAAATTTCACTTGTTACCTTCTGTAGTGCCAGTGTTTTGTGACACTCTAATGATTTATAGATTGAATGAGTTATGTTATCAAATTAATTGGTTGCGCGCGCGATTATGTACGCTGTTATTTGGTTACAAGGTTGGCAGTGATTGGGCAGTATTTGTGTAAATAAATATAATTTGATGACTGACTTTAATTTAATATAAAAATAACACTTGAAGTTTGGAAAAAAAGTTGTGCTATGATGTAATTTTTAAGTTTATAGAGGTTTGACAATTAAGATCGTGGGTTCGATTTTTACAATGGAAAAAAAAAATATTTTATGGCTCATAAATAAATATTTGTTTCTTGTCTGGGTGTACATTATATAGGTTTATAGTATACTAGCGGACGCCACGCGGTTTCACCCGCGTAGGTCCCGTTCCCGTGGGAATACAGGGATAAAAAATAGCCCTATGTCACCCGGGGTTAGTGTAGCTTCACAACGATGAAATATTTTTTCTAATCCGTCCAGTAGTTTCGGAGCCTATTCAATACAAACAAACAATCAAATCTTTCCTCTTTATAATATTAGTATAGACTAGCTGTACTGCGCAACTTCTTCTGTGTAAATTTTCCCCCATTTTGCAACATTTTTATTGCTGCTCCGTTCCTATTGATTGTAGCGTGATGTTATATAGCCTTGCTCGCTAAATGGGCTATCCATCAGTAAAATAATTTTTCAATTCGGACCAGTAGTTCCTGAGATTATCGCGTTCAAACAAACAAACTCTTCAGCTTTACAATATAAGTATAGAGTTATATAGTTCTTTGCTAGTTTGTAACACAAGGCTTGTTCCCTAGCGCGGGAGTAGTATAAAAAAAAAGAGTTTTTTTTATCTTCTCCATAACGAGCTGAGGAGCACTTTTAAATTCAAATTCTTTATTCACTTTGGATGCAATACAACTCTTGTGATACGTCGGGATTCTACATGTACATGTAATGCCAAGTTCGCAAACAATAGGTAAAGCCGGAGAAAAGAACCTGGCAATAACAACTCTCGGCCGCTCTTTTCAAATTGCCAATTTTACAATGTTTGAATGTTTATAAACTTGATATAGAGGTAAGGTGTTGCCACTAATATACTATACACCATGTTACTTACTTACTAATGCAAATTATCTATATTAATATTATACAGCTGAAGACTTTGTTTGTTTGAACGCGATAATCTCAGGAACTACTTGTCCGAATTGAAAAAATATTTTATTGTTGGATGGCCCATTTATCGAGGAAAGCAAGTTAAACATAAATTACTAGCTGCCTGCCCGGCTTCGCACGGGTGTCATATCGTAGTTTTTTTATACCTTTAGTTCCATTATTATAATTTTCGTAGTAATCTCAATTATTTTGACAATAAAATATAGCCTATGTTACTCCCCGATAGTGTAGCTTTCTAATGATGAAAGAT
Source organism: Herminia tarsipennalis (assembly GCA_945859575.2). Taxonomy (NCBI): domain Eukaryota; kingdom Metazoa; phylum Arthropoda; class Insecta; order Lepidoptera; family Erebidae; genus Herminia; species Herminia tarsipennalis. The sequence goes on along the minus strand of OX243849.2, from coordinate 16,839,614 downwards.
TTTTTAAAATCGGTCCAGTTGTTTCGGAGCCTATTCAATGCAAACAATCAAATATTTCCTCTTTATATTATCTTTATATGTACACTAGCTGTGCCCCGCGGTGTTACCCACGGTTTATTAACCTATGTGTTAATCCAGGGTGTCAGCTAATTCCATACCAAATGTTATTAAAATCCCTCAAGCCGTTTAGAAGTGAAGAAGTAACAAACATACACACTCACATACTCACAAACTTTCGCCTTTATAATATACGTGTGATTAGTGTGATAAATATATATAAATCTTTTGTACGTGTGTATGTCACTGAACTCCTCCTAAACGGCTGGACCGATTTTAATGATTTTTTGTGTGTGTTCAAGTGGATTCAAGAATGGTTTAGATTCACAATTGAGCCCAATTCACAAAAAAAAGATAGCTGGGACAGTTAGTTAAGTATAGATTAATTCTGATATCAAAAGAAAGAAAATAATGGCCTTTATTCGTCAGGCAGACAAACCTACGAAGCAGGTTACAAACTTCTCGCTATTTAACATCTTATAGTATGATCTGACATATTCTGTAGGACACTGGCTCTTGATTAAATACTACTGATTAATATCGCAATAAGATTTATGTCCACTGTTTGCCTTTCTTGTCGCAATCGCAGCGAGCGAATAGCCCAGCCAGTTATCTAGATTTAAGAAAAAACAGTAATAAGTTATAAATATCTTATACTAATATTATTAGAAGGATTTGTATTTTTGTTTGTAACGAATAAACTTAAAAACTACTGGACCGATTTTAAAAATTCATTCACTGTTGGTAAGCTACACTATCCCCGGGTGACATAGGCTACTTTTTATCCCTATATTCCAACAGGAACGGGAACTACGCGGGTGAAACCGCGAGACGTCCGCTAGTTAAGAATAAATTCAGAAGAATCACTAGGGCCTAAGTTTAAAAGTTATAATTATAAAACTAAATTTGTTAAGTGTAAAAAGCTATTTGTTAGCGACATTTTAGAAACTTAACGAAGGTATTTTAAGGTTCAAAATTTTGAAAAAAGAAACCTTATTTAAGGAAAATATTTTGTTGCTCATATTAAAAAAAAAAACAAATTGGTCCAACCGTCTTCCAGTAACCGGGGAACGAACATAATAAAGTTTATATTTTATAAGTATTATCCTTTTTGAAGTTGGTTGAGGAGAAAAATCCATATTTTTATAGTATCTAATACCTTTAAAATCTGAATCCAACGCTATGAGTGGCTCCAACGATTTTCATGAAATTTAGCATGCAGGGGGTTTCGTTGTCTATAAATCGAAATAGCTAGGTAACATTTTTAGAAAGCGTCGGTAAAAAAAAACGAGCTAAGCTCGGTCATTCATCATTGACGCAAAGACCTGGACTGCGCCATAACCTCACAAAATTGACCACTCTCTAGAAAGAGACAACGCTACTTTGTGGACAATACCTGTTAATGGCCGCACGAGTATTTTCTTTCTTTCACGATTTGCAGTCAATATTAACTTTTGAAAGGCGCAGTCCAGAAGACCTACTCTTATTCAATGAAAACGAAGTTTAGATCGAAAATCAGGTGGTAATATAGAGAGCCAGAAACATCTATTTAATTAACTCATTCCATAACATCATCCATGGGTTCGAACTTCTTGTATTTATCCAAAATATAATCAGAATATTCCCCGTAAACTTAAGAAATTTTGTTAAACAAAGAGTTTGTTTGTTTGTTTGCTTTGTTTGTTTGTTGGTTTAAACGCGCTAATCTCAGGAACTACTGGTCCCATTTAAAAAAAATATTTTTTGTTGGATAGCCCATTTATCGAGGAAGGCTATAGGCTATATAACATCGCGCTACGACTAATAGGAGCGGAGCAGCAATGAGAAATGTTTCAAAAACGGGGAAAATTTACGCAGACGAAGTTGCGCGGGACAGCTACTTTCATTATAAAGAGAGTAGGCCTACAGGTCGATAAGTCAATGTCATTCACTTACATCGTAAACGTCCTATTTGAATATTAGATTAATTCATATTTTTAAATAAATTAAATAATAAAAATCAAATTTTAAAATGTGCAAAATTTTAATCAACTAGTACATCAGACAGCAAAAAATATAATCTAGAAATTCCAATCATTTTTAATTACATACAAAAACAACGAGTTAATAAAAGCGTGTTAATAAATTTAAAGTGGAACAAAAAACACATTTAAGTACTAAGTAATAATTTAATCATTAGCAGTTACGTTCAACTAGTTTTATTAATTAATCTAGTTCTAATGTATTGCACTACAACTGGTCTGCCATTTGACATTAAGCTTCAGCTTTATAATTTTAGTATAGATTATAAAGCTGAAGAGTTTGTTTGAACGCGGCAATCTCAGGAACTACTGGTCCGAATTGAAAAAATCTTTTTCTGTTGGGTGGCCCATTTATCGAGGAAAGCTATAGGCTATATAACATCACGCTACGACCAATAGGAGCGGAGAAGAAATGAAAAATGTTGCAAAAACGGGGAAAATTGACGCATACGAAGTTGCGCTGGACAGCTAGTCACTACATAGTATAAAACAAAGTCGCTTTCTCTGTCCCTATATCCCTATGTATGCTTAAATCTTTAAAACTACGCAACGGATTTTGATGCGGTTTTTTTTAATAGATAGAGTGATTGAAGAGAAAGATTTATATGTATAATAACATTCATTAAATAGTGGAGATATAAGGAGCGGAGCAGCAATAATAAATGTTGCAATAACGGGGAAAATTTACGCAGACGAAGTTGCGCGGGTCAGCTAGTAGATTATAAAGCTGAAAAGTTTGTTTGAACGCGGCTAGTATGACATAAATTGCCGCCCCCTAAATGTGGCCCCCTGAGCACAGGCCTTGGATTCCCCACCCCGATCCGGCACTGCTTGATCTTTTATTGGTATTTTATTATATTTTCTAAAGCGAAAAACGTCACATGCTCTATGACAACAAAAAAATGTCACAAGTGTATTATCGGCCTAATAAGCAATAATTAAAAGATAATTATTTTCTCACGTTATTCGTTGCGAAATCTGAATTAATTATTCTATGCATTATGCTATTTAAATTTAGTGCTCAGATGAACTAGATAGATTATATATCAGGGTGAACTTTTATACTGCGCTTTGTTCTTTTAGTGTTAGTTTTGGTTTTGACCCGAGGTTTCATGCGAATTAGTATGACGTATCTGACTCTGTGGCAACCAAGCAGATCGAAATATCTGCGGGGTTAAGCAACGTTACCCTTCGGTCCATAGATAATATATCTTGGGACAACTCACACAACGTTATCTGATCCCTAACTAAGCAAAGCTGTACTATGGTAACTTCATGATAAACATACTTATATATGACGACTGCCTCGGTGGCCCCGTGGGTGTGTATCCGATTGCTACGCAAGAGGTCGTGGGTTCGATTCCCACACGGGACACCACTTTGTGTTATCCACAAATGGTTGTTCCGAGTTTGGGTGTACTTTGTGTCCGTGACTTGTATGTTTGTAAAGTCCCCCGTGACACAGGGCTTTTAACCTACTGCGGGAGTAGGTAGTCAATAAAAAAAAACAAAATAAATACACTACTACCTACATATTATCGATAAATAGACACAGAATTAATCATCGTGCTTATCACACAAAGTTTTATTCTGGGTGGGGATCGCACCCACGTCCTCCGGCTTAGCAGTCAGGGTCACTAACTACTAGACTAACAGGCCAGTCGTATATGTACTCGTATATCACTAGGTGACCCATGCATCTCCATCTGGGTAAATTTCCCCCATTTTTGCAACATTTTTGATCGCTGCTCCGTTCCATTTGGTCGTAGAGTGATGTCATATAGCTCATACCCTTCCTTGATAACTGGACTATCCAACAGCAAAAGATATTTTTCAATTCGGACAAGTAGTTGAAAAATGTAATTATTGTATTAATAAAGTAATTGGCAAAAAATGCCTATAAAAATTACTATAATTATCTTAAGACTTATTTCCCAACATATTTGTCTTCACGACAAATCAAATTTTAAAACTTCGACTCCGACTTCGGTTCCGATTAAATCACCTCCGTAACGTCAACATCCCTACTCGGAACACCTTAGACACAAAATGACCCGAGGTTCCACGATATGGTTACCTTCTGTACTCTCAGTATCTTATGCAGTAACTTTATAATCTATAAACCTTTAAATCAAATAGAAAACACGTAATATTAATCTTGTAAATGTAAATGAGGTCTATTACTCTAAGGTTTAACTAAAAGCAATTATCTTCAATAAGACATTTATCTTGCTGAGCTTTTAATCTATTAATTAATACTGTTATTTTACTAGTCAACACCACAGAATAGATAGAGTACAGAAAGTAAACTTCATGCAACGCTGCAATAGCAACGGCATCTCATGCCGCCTTCCAAACAAATGTCATGTTGTGCGTTCATCAAGATGAGTCCTTTGATTTCTCAATGTTGGCACCACTGCGAGTAAGCAGGACGGATATAAAATGTTACCAGCTTCAGACATTATTCCCATATTATGGGGAAATTACATGTTTCAGTTTAGTGTCTAAATTGCGTCACATTTTTAAATTGCACCCGTTAAATATTACGGGCGTCTTTCCTAAATAAATATATTAAATTTGTTAAAATACTACAATCGGGATTGTTTAATAAAATCTAAACCCTCTTTACTAATCACTATCTCGTCATATGAGACTAATGCAACACTGACAACTATGACAGATAAGTATAATAAAGATACCGTCTACATTCTACTATTACGCCAATATTACCAGGAAATTCAGGGTATTTGTCTTGTCAATGTACTGGCGCTGTGTCTACTACGCAGTGGAGTAAATATTCTGGTGACGTAATAGGGTAAATGTTAAGTAAACAATTGGCAACATCATATTCACTACTACCAACTTTCAGGCCAAAGGACATATAATTGAGTATTTGACTACTATAAAAATAAAATATTTCAAAATAACCAGGTAAAAATATGTCATGAAGTGAAATATGTTAATTTATTAATTTAATGTGTTACTTAATTTATAATCATAAAGAGGAACACTGAAAGTAAATAATTTGACCATAGAAAACGTGACGTCATATGCTAGCATTCCATACAAATTTGTAAAGAGCGGCTCATTTTTGACGTTTCTTAAAAAGAGGCTGATTTGACTTTAGTCAAATACCCTATTGTGAACGATCTTATAGCACGCATATCAATTCGGAAAGAGATCGGCACAGTAAAAAAAAAAAAAGTCAAAAATACTTTATTCATTTAGGTTACAAATGCAACGCTTATAAACGTCAGACAAAATTTGGAATAGAATGATTCTACATTTAATGCCAAGTTCGCAAGAGTAAAGCCGTGAGAAAAGAACTTGGCAATAAAAACTTAGTATCAACTCAAGCCGCTCATTATTATTTGAGTCAGTATACTTGAGGTATTTTGTGCTTTCAATAAGACAGTTATCTTACTGAGATTTTAATCTATTAATTAAAACTGTTAACTAGTCAACACAATATCAGGTGTTGAGAGAAACTGTTCTTGGGAGGCAAAATTACTGTTACGAATGATATTATGACGTGAAAACGTCTTATAAATCGATGAACAGGTGCACGCACGAAAAAGTGTCACGGTCAGTCACGTTCCGCCTGCTGATAGGCTGATATATTGTGGCCGTCGGGCGCGAATGGCTATATGTCATCAATGTTTTCTTATGACGTTATCACGTCAAAATTATCGTCCGTAAACCGACATTACAGACAAACATGTTTTTAAATATTTTTTTCTATGCTTATTGCGCATGCGTCAAGATATAGATATATTTGGTACTACGGTTTTCCATCTCTTTTTATTTGTAAGACATTTCCAGTTAAGGCTTTGTTCCCACTCCCACACACTATCAGGCCGCCGGCGGATATCAGCCTGTCAGTTAAAAGCAACAGACCACAGACAACAGTTTTCTAATATTAAAGGTTTTTTTTTCCTCTTCCCTCCGATATTATTCAATAGGGATTATGGCTTGCACATTCAGTGCACACGCCACTTTCAAGTTTATGTTATTTCTAGTTTTCTTCTTTGAATCACTAGGTCTCCCGTATTTCAAGTATAATAATAATTTTTAAACTGTTTTACACGTTTAACACGGAGCTGTAAAAATAGCGACATGTCAGTTTGCCGCCATTTTTACAACTTCTTAATAAAGGTTTTGAATTTGTACTGACACGCAGTCATACGTCTCACATACTCTTTAATAACTCTATGCAATAAACACCACGCTGTGGAAATTACAAAACCTCAGTTTGCAGGCATTTTTACATATCAATTAAGTTTATAGCAAAGAGTTTATAAATATAAATTAAAGTTTTTGAAGAAGGATCTGTGGTCGGATGTTTGCTATCCCTTAACGCACAAAGCCACTAATTACTAAACGGATTTTGATGAAACTTAATTAATTATTCATTCGAATAACACGTAGGCTATATTTTATCGCAATATATTGCAATAAAATATACCCTACGACGGATGTGGGCGGATTCGCGTTCAAAAACCAGCACAAAATCATTATAAAATCTAAACTTGATCCATTTGTCAATAAAAGAATACACGCTCGAATTTCAAAATTAAACTTTCTTTTTTTAAATTATAAAGCGGATTACGCTAACCGCTTTTATTACGGGCATTATTCAAAAAAAAGTTGATGTTCTTTTTTTAAAGTGAATGCAATACGGTAGCGGCAAGTGTATATTTGATACGGTCCACGGTGAAATACTTTCGATTTCTTGTAACATTATGCTTTGTAATTATGTTGTTTCCGAACGAAACTTGGCAGGATACATTTCGAGCTTAACCGGTATTACGTTCCGATTTCGTGATTCTGTTGCGTTTTAATCGATTTGGAAATCGATCCAGTTCAGGATTTAATTGATAAACTGTAGTAATTACGCTCGGTTTCCTTAGAATGAGAGAGATGGCCCGATGACACAATTGGGTCATCCCAATTGTGTCATCGGGCTGAAAATTAATTTATATTAATTGTAAATATCATTATTTACAATTAATATAAATTAATTTTCAGTAATCAGTGTTCACAGTGCTCCCCAGTAAAACCTACTTATTATAGATCCTGGGGGTAATTGCCATAATCGCCACACTTGGCGAGTGGGTTGGCGATCGCAGTAAAGCTTTAAGTAGGTACGCAGAGGACGCTGCTGCCCGTCCTCCGGTGTGACATCCCTTAGTCGCCTTCACGACACCCACGGGCAGAGATGAGGTGATACTATTCTTAAGCCGGTACCATTAGGGAGATGAAAAATGCTGTTATCATTTTTTTTTTTTTCTTTGCCGCCCGCCTCGTTATAAGAAAGATCACAGTTCGCGATACCTTGGGTAGTTTTAGTTAAGTTAGTTAATCCATTCAGTGCCTAGAGTTTTTACGATAACGCGATCGAAATGTTTACCGCGTTTGGCTCTCTTGGAGCTTGGAGCGGGCCAATCGGAGCGCCAAACGTCTTAGACGTGACGATCGCGTTAACGTAAATCAAACTCGCACCAGCAGACAGTAGTCTGTGCGTGAAGAAGTAACAGGTTAAACGCCTATTCAGTCAAACATCATTCTTCATCACATTTCATTATTGTTTGGCTAGTTTTTAATTATTGTTAGTTTTATTACCTGGTAACTTTTCTGGTTTAATTATACGTAGTTTTAGAATTAATGTATTATGTATTACAACTTTAGAAGTCATAGACCTGTGATTGTTAAAATTGCGGCAGATTGATGTGTTGTCATTTTGTTATATTTAATAATATTCAATAAAAAAAAAGTTAAACCCTAATGGTGTTTTAACCCTGTGCTGCCGGACTATACAAACATACAAATCACGGACACAAAGTACACCCAGACTCGAAACAACAATTTGTGGATTACACAATGTGGTGTCCCGTGTGGGAATCGAATGCACGACCTACGGCTACGGCAATTTACACAAAGATTTGGTCTTAAAATAGGTGAGGTACTAGACCTCACCTATTTTACGTTAGAAGGGGTATGGTGACTGAAAATGATTACATAAACACTCTTAACTTACCGAAGAGGTCCAGTCCAACTATGAAATTTCAGATGAGTTTCAAATAGTGATTTAATCGTTTTTATTTATCGGACCATGATACAATTGATTGTCGCCATTCTAATGAATCGACTACAATGGTGAAAGCAAGATACGGATTGCTTGTTGCCTTGTTACTAAAAAAAAAAAAAAATTAGACTCAGTACACCAAGTCCGATTAAAACTATTGTTGTTGTGAAAATAGTTGCGTGGCGATGCGGAAATCGAGTGACATCCGATCCGAGGTAATCGATTCTAAATTCGATTTATTGATAAATGAATCTCTGATTGAACTAATAATGTTCGAAATTTGAAATGCGTTGTTATTACTCTCCTTATTTTGTGGTGTAGCAATTTATTCGTGTTATTATTTTAATTAGGCATTGTAGTCAATCTTTCTGCCTATTTCTAGCGTCACCAATTAATTAATTTTACATTTCACACAGTATTTTCACACGAAACGATGTCTTGATGATACTGGCAAGTTAACCGTTATTTTTTTTTTGTTATATTCTATCATCGCGAATAAGGATAAATGTAAAATTGTGAGGGTTAAGTCCCCAAAATTATGCTTCTGTTGTACCCTTTGTTAACCCTGTAAACACGGCCTCAGTTTTTATTGTCAAATTCTTAGAATATGTGAACAAAAGGAAGTGGAACTTTGTTATCGTGAACAAAACTGTTAGTTTCGTTAACTTTGTATAGACCGCCCGTCGTTAAACTTTATCGTGATAGGTGTTAAGCCTCTGATTTATTTTTAATTACTTAGCTCCATTTATTTTCAAGTTAATTTATTTCCGTTAATGGAGTGTTTCGCGCTTGTCTTTTTTACCCGGCTACGGTGAAGCCAAAAACAATAAATTAATTTTCTTTAAAACAGTTACACACAATGGGAATGTGGACGGCCAAGTCAAATCAGTATCTTTTTATGAAATGTCAAAATTATATGGAATACTGAGGAGTGACGTCATAAAGTCACAAATCACAATTAAGGATTTAGTAGTTATTTTGTATTGAAGATCATAAATTTTTACAAACGTAAAATTGTGCATTTATTAAGATCTCGTTATAGCAATTAAATTTCAATAATAATCAGGCATTAATAATAATATGTCGCAATAAATCGCGTGTTTCAATAATCAGGCAATGTAGATAGAGATAATGACTATAGTCATCATGCCAATTGCGTAATTTATATCTATACTAATATTATAAAGCTGATGAGTTTGTTTGTTTGAACGCGGTAATCTCAGGAACTACTGGTCCGAATTGAAAAAATATTTTTCAGTTGGGTAGCCCATTTATCGAGGAAGGCTATAGGCTATATAACATCACGCTACGATCAATAGGAGCGGAGCAGCAATGAAAAATGTTACAAAAACGGGGTAAATTGGCGCATACGAAGTTGCGCGGGTCAGCTAGTGTAGATATAAAATAAAATCACGATGTAATTGGACTAAAAACGTAATGAATAACAATGAATAATGAATACCGTGATACAAAAAAAATGATTATTGTAATCTAAAAAAACTTCAAAGATCCTGCAAAACACATTTTGCAACTAAACAAAATAATTTGAATCTTTTGTCTACTGACCTTATGTTTCGAGAATTTAAATTTAGAACAGTTGAGGCGCAATGCGTTCCATAACAATGGCCAAAACGATGCTTTCTAGAAAGGGATGGCGATATGTTCTTTCGTATGCTAAAAAGGGATAAACATATTCAGGTATGCGGAAAAACTTACTCAGGGTTTACCATTATTCACTATAGTAACACCTGCAGTTGTGTAGTGATGGCGGTTGAGTTGAGGAATGCCTCGGTATAAATAATAACACAATTTTTACGTAACCCCAAAGCTCAAATTAAAGCCATTCTGCTGTTAAAACATACACAAAATTTGGTGTGAGACATGTCAGGTCACTCATTACGGGTACCTATGTCAGAAATGTCAAACGTCAAAATCTTTTATCGAACACTCGATTGTTTCATTTTATGATAAAGCTACTGGCGGAACGCAATACAATGAGAGGATTAATTGAACTTACCTGTAAGTGAAGTTCGATCCTGATTATATGAAGTACTTAGTCCGAGGTTAAAAAGCAGGAAAATACGGAACTACATAGTTAACTTACTAACTTAGACTAAGTACGAATATAATAATAATATAATTAATACAAGCTCGTTTCCCGGTTTAATAGGGCTTCAAAGTAATAAAAAAAACCTAGCCCTGACAAGAACATCCCTATCCTAGTGTTAATTAGTGGACGGGGAATGTGTGAAAATAAAGAGGGGTCCAACAATATGTCAGAATTCCCTTGTTTGGTATTGCGTAACTGTGGGCAACTTCGTTTAATTATACTATTAGGGAATTCCCCAAGTTTGTTTTTAGTTGTTTGTTACTATTGTATCCATATTATATACTTTACTACACTAAGTGTAGTTACTGTCGATTCATTACAAAGTGTAATAAAGTTACCTTTCGCGTCTGTTTATTTGTGCGGTTAGTCGTTTTTACCTACGCAAAGGCTTATATTGTGATATATTTTTCACTACCTAGTCCGGCCTTAAGTTCTGTTACAAATGAAAATGCATTTTTTTTAATGAATTAATTAATAAATTACTAAAACATATATGTATATATTTATTAAAGTATCAGCAAAAAATAAAAACAATATTCTATTCAAAATTGCCACCTTTGGCATTTTATATAGGCCTTTAATCTGTCTGGCCACGAATCTATGGATTTACGCACTGTTTCCATGGGAAATTTCGCCACTGCTTGCTCCAGAGATTTTTTAAGAGACTTAATGTCGCCGTGTTGTTTAGAACAAGCCATGTCCTCTAAAACTGACCATAATTTGTAGTCTAAAGAGTTGAGGTCTGGGCTAGATGAGGGCCAGTCTTCAGCTCTCATAAAGTGCGGAACGTTGGTTTCAAGCCAGGCTTGGATAGTTCCTGCCTTGTGACCAGGGGCAGAGACCTGCTGGAAAGTCCACGGTACATTTTAAAAAAGTGTATTGCTAAGAGATTTCACAACACGATCCTAGACTGTCTCTTGATACACTTTGGCTGAAGTTTTTACTCCTTTTTAACAAAAATGTAGCCTTGCGACGCGACGCCTTGACAACACGCCCCACCAAACCATCACTGACGCAGGATGATGACCACGCTGTACTTTTCCGACCACTTGAGCAGTTTCTTTAGAACTGTGAGCGTACACTTTATCATTTTGCTTATTGTAGTTTACGATTGAATAGCTTCAATCGTAAAATTTTTTGAGTTACTAATTGTATTTATAAAAATAAAATATATTTAAAACGTAACGGGTTTCCCCTTTTTACGTTACGTTACTCTGTCTGGCTGCTAATGTTAACACTTTCACAGTATAAAACGTTTTAGGGTTAATTTAAAATATGGTAAAGTACAAAGTACTTTTTATCGTTATAAAGGATATCCCCGAGCGAGGTCGAGGACAACAGTGAGTTATCTAAAGCGCGATATCAGACTACTAATAAAAATATGAAGGTTCCGTTGTGCCATTTTGGCTACGGAACCCTAAAAATTAATTTATGTCAGAAAATAGCGGTCCCTTTCAAGACCGTGTGTATAATGGATAGTACGGTATACGTTGTACTACTGATCGTGAGAATTGGTAATGGCATTCTTTTATTTATGATGTCGTAAGATCCCTTAATTTCAAGGGTGCGGCTATAGCAAGGGTGAATTGAAATATTTTTTATATGGCGATTACAGGACTATGATTTCAAAAAAGCAAGGTGCAAATATAAAGTCACAGCACAACCATTCATTCAACATTGGCCGAGTTATGATTTACAATTTCACATTCGCTTATTGGCACTCGCCGTTAGGTCAACTATCATGCTATTAAAACAGTCATGCTTCTTTGATTAAACACAGGTCATTGTCAAACGTTTATTAGGTGCAATACGTAACTATTGTAGATCATTTTGAACTATAATGAAAAAATAATTTTAAAAATAGTAGGGGCATTATTCCACTAAATTCTTAATTTAAATTTCGAAAGCCACCAAGATTCTTTTTTTTTTAGTCGCAGTAATTAGTTATGCAACCTAGGCTGCCTAGGGTTGGCCTTTAAACAAGTTATTTCTTAAGTTGCCTCGTGCAAACCACTTCTAACTTTATTAGTCGTAAAGTTAGGTCAACTGAGGGCTTACGGATGTGAAATATTATGAAGTAATTGACTTTAAATTTGTCGCAATGACTTGATGCAATTTGAATCCCCCTCACTCGACAGGTATTAGGAACGGACAGTTTCCATGCCCAAGTAACGTCGTTTCGATAGCTACATACACAGGTTAGATATGTACTGACTGTATCCTGTTAATTTCCGTAGGTATATGACGAATTTTCCTACAAAAATATCGATAACTAAGCGGATGCGTCATCATAGATAGTTTCATACTGGTAGGTACGTACTTAGTTTGTTATCATCAAGTATTCACTTATTTTAAACAGTCGTAAAACTAGGTTTTATATTTGAATATTCATGGCTGACAATGAAACAAAAACGATAGGTAGGCATTTCTGCATAGTTACCGCAGCCCGGTGAAAAAAAAAACTTAACTTTGTGGCATGGGAAAGTCTCGCTTGGCACGAACGTTGCGTTTTATACGTAGGCACTTATCGCTATACATTAAATTGTGGCAACAACCGGCATAAGATAATTAAGTTTGTACAATGAAAAATATTATACAAACACGAAAAACAAACTACAATTGGATGAAAGTGAAAACTAAGCTATGCGAGGCCGTTCGGAATCGTGATCACGCGAAAAAAAAAAACACTAAACTTGCCGCTGAAACGGAGACGCGAAAGTAAACAATTAGATAATGTAATAATAGGTAACAACATATTGCAGGCATTAATCTTAACTGTCGTCATTATCGTTCTGAACGATAACGTGACCTGATTGTATGAAAATACAAGGATTTATTAAGTGTTATTTGCATTACCTCCCTTACAAAGATTCAGAATATGACAATAAACGAACCTGCTATCCTTAGGACTGCACGGTCGGCCGGGTCCAACTGCAAAATGGACAAAGGCTTGTCCTTCGCCCATTCTTTCAAGCTGAAATCGTTCTCAAATTCCATTTTTCTGTCATCCAAAACACACAGTCTCGCGCGAACTTTCGCACATACTTGAATCGATCACAATTCACAGCACTATCGTCGAATTATGCACATTGCGAACATGATATACACAATATTACGAACAAATAATAAGTAAACAAAACCTTACGTTCATTGTAAAATAAAAATCGATAAACGCCAGCAAGGATAAACCTGCAAGTGCGTACCCACGGTCGACAAATACACTATTATAATTCACTAGTATGCAACACTTCAACAATAATAACTTAGAAGTTACTAAAACAAATGTAAAATTAATTGTAGGGAACTCCGGTTCGAGGGACGGAGTAACAACAAACTGTTTTAGAGGTTATTAAAGCCTCCGAGCGTCATACACCGGACCGGCGGGCAGACATGATGCGACTGCCTAGTTCTCCAGTTCGCCGCTTCATGTCGCTGTTATCGCTCAGCTGTTTTCACGCATGCTCACGCTGTATATTAACCGACCAAATGTAAAAAATCTTTTTATCATTGCCATACCAAGACCGGCAATGCTTTTTAGTTTAGTGGACTAATGTTATTATTGATACTTGCACTGCCATCTACCAGAGAAGTCCAAACTTAGTGTTTTATCGATATTCAGCAGGTGGCAGACTGCAATAATGATTAAAGTTGCCATAGTTAGAACTCATACAAACAACCACACATTTAACTAACGTGATAAATCCTGGACTCAGAAAACTATACAGAAACTGAGAGACTGTACATTCATCAGGACATGATAGTATGTTATTTCATACACGCGTTAGAGATGATGGTATTGCAGAAATATAAAATTCTTTGGACATGTGAGTCGAAATATAAATAATGCATTTATTGCTACACTGAATCATCGACGGGAATTTTAAAGGCCACCTTTGATTTATAGAGCCCTAATTCAGGGTAGTCTAATAGCCGTTTAACCACTAATTGTAATGGGAATTTAAAGTACCTAGATACTTAGGGCAGGTACTTAATTAATGGATTATAAATGCATTAATTAAACTATGTTTATAATAATATAGCTGTCGTTCGTATGCGTACATTTTCCCCGTTTTTGGAACATTTCTCATTGCTGCTCCGCTCTTATTGGTCGTAGCGTGATGTTATATAGCCTTCCTCGATAAATGGGCTATCCAACAGTAAAATTATTTATCAATTTGGATCAGTAGTTCCTGGGATTATCACGTTCAAACAAACACACAAACAAACTCTTCAGCTTTATAATTTAAGTATAGATAAAAGTAAGTGCTTTTCATATTTAAGTATAGTAATGGTCTCTTGACCGATGTAAGTTTCATAATCTCATCAGGCTAGCTATTCAACTACGAGGGATATTTTATAGTGCACAAGTGTATGGGCAGATACAAGTGCACCCTTTATTTCCTCACTCATGTAGGATCGACAGCTTGACGAGCTCACCGGGGCGGTTACACATCTATGGACCAACAGTGGTAACGTTGCATAACCTTGCATATACATCGATCGGCTCGGCCACCACAGAGCACTGATTTGTAAGCAGGATTTAAAGGTTCATTTCCGTGCATCGCGACCGATCGCGAGCCTCGCGCGGCTTACGACGAACAATTGACGCGCGCGGCCGATGTGACAATAGTCAGAGTATAAGAATGTACGGTGCCGTTTCCGAGGTAAGCGACAGACGCGCGCGGCCGACGACTGTCGTAAGCTGTGCGCGCACTGTGAATATTGTCGCATCGGCCGCGCGCGTCAGACGCTTGTCGTAAGCCGCTCGCGGCTCTCGATCGGCCGCGATTCACGGAAATGAACCTTTAAGATGACCAACATTGACTGTCCAATGACTGATAACGTATTAAAGAACAATGAAGAATTAAAGACTAAAAGGATGGCCTTAGACAGGAAAGAAGCTGAAAATTGTTCAGCTGTAAGCTCTAAATAATACTTTCATAATTAAATATATGTAATTTATACAGGTTTATTAGGATAATTACAGAGCCAACGTATCGGAACCAAGTTGAGTCGTAGACAAAGACAAGCATTGAGCCATCGACAGATGTCACTAGAGAAGTGCTCATATTGATATAGATGTGCCTATATCTGTACTAATATTATAAAGCGGAAGAGTTTGTTTGTTTGTTTGTTTAAACGCGCTAATCTCAGGAACTACTGGTCCCATTTGAAAAAATATTTTTTTGTTGGATAGCCCATTAATCGAGGAAGGCTATATAACATCGCGCTACGATTAATAGGAGCGGAGCAGCGACGAGAAATGTTGCAAAAACTGGGAAAATTTACGCATACGAAGTTGCGCGGGACAGCTAGTTACACATAACAGTTAAAAATTGTCCAGTGGGTCTAGTTTAGATATTGATAATATGGTATGAATGAAGCCGAACTGAACCTGGGGTAAAGCGAGTGGAGCGATAGGCGAAGGGCGCCTAAAAGCCAAATTCGAAAAACATTCTTGAAGTAAATAAAGTTACGAGGGCGCCTTTTGAGAGGCGTTAGCCGAGACTAGGTTTAAATGTCGGTCAAAGGGCGTTGAAAAACAATCTCGCTCTAGTAGATGGTTTCTCAGCGTCTTTTGGCCTTGGATAAAGCGATTCTATCCTGTTCCATAGCCAGCTCTGAATTGTAGTTATAGATAGATTTAAGTGCCCCCGTTGGAGAATTGGTATGAATGTAGCAGATATAGACGATTGAAGTATTCTGATTAAAGGATTTTTTTACGGCATTGCTATTCTAGCGCTACTCTTAGTCAAAACATTTTTTAGTTCTCCTGGTCTATATTTTTCCTTTAAAGGTAACGGATCATACTCTCAGATTCAGACGGATGGTTGACTATCGTTTATTCTCTAAATAAGAAGAATCGAGACATCGAGACCAAGAGGAAGATTTCCAAGGCGCCGCTGGCTTTTATAACTGAACACTATTCTAACTTCTTTTCCATACGTTTATGATTTTTCTCTTGTTTTTTCCTCCATAACTCGCGGTGGTAATTATACAATACTTACATCATTTGTTGAAAATAATGCTTCGACATCTGATACTAATTAAAAAACCAGAGTGAATTAAAACAAAATGTATGATAAGCTTTCATACTCCTTAATAATACTATTTGCTATTATTTTTTATTGTTGGTAGCCTCGTTCATTGCTGGTTACCATGACAACAAAACTGTCAAACTGCCGGTGTTTACAATTTTTGAGAAGAATTTCTTCACTGAAAATACATATATAACTCGACCCTGACATTGATTTGTATAATACAACTGTAGTTAATTATGAATTCGAGAGATATTAAGCCTAGTTCTATGTGCACTATACATTAGTTCGTTCAATTCTAAATGAAAATGACTGGCAAAACTTTGTGTGAAGTTTGTTCAATAAATGCGACAAAATTGGCTCATTTCACTCCAAAATTTATTGAGCTGCTCCAGTGACCCAGTTTATACGTTAGATTGATTGTCTTTGTTTGATATTTGTACAACATAGCTGCCCTCATAACAGAAAGACGAAAAAGTATAAAATTATCGTATATTTTTTATTTAAAAATGTCTGTCGTGATGATATTTATACTAAAAAGTTGACGATGGATGAGAGTACTTCTAAGGTATGTATTCTAATTTTAATATCATGATGCTAACTGTCAAATAAATATAAAATTCGATATTTTTTTAAACAGGCCCTATTAAAATACCATTCAATAGATATAAGATATATCTTATATGAAAAGGTAAGTGGGACTGTCGCATTGCAGATCTTTAGTGTTTCTTTAGCATATAAATTATTATGAGATGATGAATTATTCATACACATATTTTAAAATTATTGCTAATAATTATGAAATATGTATGTTTGTGTATAAAAATAAAGAACTATTTAAGATAGCAGAGAGGTGCATTGTCGGAACAGACGTGATCCTTTCAAATTGGTACTTAGTAATTTACCGAGACTAACCAAATATAACAAAAACTGCCTAGCAATGTGTGTCAGTATCTACAATAAACTGCCAAACCATCTAAAAAGCCTGAATATTAGATTATTTAGAAATAAGCTGTACACATGTCTAAATTAAGCCGACATTTATAGTTTAAAAGACTTTCTGAACAAAAAAGTTGACAAATTTGTATATTTTTTGCATTCTTTACTAACTGCTAAACTGCAAAACATGTTTGTACCTATTTTATTTGTAACACCACCATGTTATATGCTAATAATAACTTATTATTGTTTAATATTATTATTACAACTTCAGCTCTCAAATTACGGCAGAGTCTCAAAGAAATGCTCAGCTCACTTCTCACCGAAGAAGCTGACATTGTCTGGCAACTTTACACAGAAGCATAGAGAATTTGACATCTCCTCACCGCTGCAGAGAGCCAGCATGAGACAGGACATACTGGATATTGTCACACGAAGGACCGAGTCCAGGATGGTTGATGAAAAGTTTGATGACAATCCAATGTACGAAGATCCTAGAGATATGATTGGTATGTTTATTAAAGTAGATTACATTATTAGTGTATTTTCTCGGTCCCTGACTCAGTGGTAACTGAGCAGATCAAGATATCTACTAGGTTAATCAGTTTTACCACTGTCGGTCCATAGATGGGTGAATGATGGGTCAGTTATGAGACCATTTTATCTCTTGAATGAAATAATAACAGGTTCAGAAATCCATACATTATTAAAGTAAATTTCTACCACAATATTAATTTGTTGAAACTCTGAAGTAATTTTTTATAGGCATTTCTTGCCAATAACTTTACAAATACAATTAATGCATTTTTGAAAGATAGAAAAATTTGAAATCCAGACTCAGGAATCGAACCCGAGACTTCCGTAGCCAAACCGGGGCCAGAAGCGAACCACCGATCTGGACTATGTTACTAGATCTCGAATTCTTCTATCTCTTGATGCTCGCGAAATTAGGCCTTCGCAGCGCCATCTAGTCGGTAGTTAAAGAACGATCACGGCTTTTGTTATTGCTTCATTGCAGAGAGCATTTTAACAAATTATGATGTTCTTGAAGTAATTTTTATAGGCTTTTCTTGCCAATAACTTTGCAAATACAATAAATGTATTTTCTTATTACTAATACAATTTACATTTGTAAAAAAAAAACAGTTTATTCTTCTAAAAAGAGGTGTAATAAAATTAGATGTTGTATCTTTTGTCTAATACTTGTAAGTTTTTAGGGTTCCATAGCCCAAATCTCAACAAAAGGGACATGAACCTTTCTTGATTCTTATGATGAATTTTTCAAGGCTGCTGGAACCCTACACTGAGCATGGTCCGACATACTCTTGCCCGGTTTTTTTATGTCTTGTGTGTCACAAAATGTTAAAAAAATAAACTTTTGCTGATAAGTGAATAAATAGAAACTAAAAAAAAAACTTGCTGAATTTGAATATGAAACTAAACACTAGCAAAGGGGTGATTTAGTGTTTTTACGTTTAAGATTGTTTAAAGATAATTATCTTATAGCCCCTTTTTTAAATGTGTATAATATAATATTTCTTTAATAGATAATACATGTAGACATAAAAGAGAAGTTAACTTTGGAGTACCACAAAGGAGTGATCTCGTTCCCTTATGTTTTTTAAAATTTACCTGAACAAGTTAAACAACCTATGATATTATTTGCTGATGATAGCATATCTTTGGTAAAATGTGTGGACAAAGTATATTAAGAAAAAGATATTAATGCCACATTAAAAAGCATAGTTAATTGGCTTCAATCATTTTAATAATTAATTTACAAATAAAGTTATGCATTTTTATCAACGTTTATTACCAGGTACTTTTACAATTCAATTTAATTGACAATATGTAGATAAGAAATGTCACATTTTTTTAGGAATACTCATTGACAAACAACTGACATGGAGACTTAACATGGAGAGT
Source organism: Herminia tarsipennalis (assembly GCA_945859575.2). Lineage (NCBI taxonomy): Eukaryota > Metazoa > Arthropoda > Insecta > Lepidoptera > Erebidae > Herminia > Herminia tarsipennalis. The sequence goes on along the minus strand of OX243849.2, from coordinate 16,820,438 downwards.
GGATGTATGATGACTTCATACAGCCACTCTCTCAGATCAGCCTATATTCTGCACAACCTTTTCAAAAAAGTAGATATTGAAACTATTATTATAACCTATCATGGTCTGGTTGGCTCAATCCTAAGATATGGGAACATAGTTTGGGGTAATTGTTGTGAAAGGGACAGAATATTCAGAGTTCAAAAATATTGTATACAATCAATGACAGGTATTAATTCACCCCACAGTTGCATTCTTTGTTTAAAAGCCGGTCTTAATTATCTATCTATTGATGGATATGGCTACTAGCGGTATATATTTGACATAAGCTCCGTACAAAATATGTCAAAATTCTACCTAAAATAGCCAAATCAATCGATAGATAGATTATTGAGACTGGTTAAAAGTCCCTCACACTATTAACCATTCCATCATTGTATATTCTGGAAGTAGCAATTTTTGTTAAAACGAAACAAAACCTGTTTGAATCAAGAATTAATCATTCTATAAGACCAACATTAATAAGATCCCAATACAAATATCTATTACATATAGGTAGCTTCAAAACAGCATAGTTAGAAAAGAGTATCATGCATATGGGACAGGTTATTTATATAAGATACCTCAAAATATTAAGATTGTAACAATAAACATTTTTAGAAAGTAATCAACAGAGTTACTACGTAAAAAGTGCTATTATACTGTCAACAATTTTGTTATCATTAAGATTACAATTCATATTTTTTATAAAGCTATGTTATTTAATTTGTACCTTTTTTTTTGCTTTTTAAATTTATTTATTTTTTTAATTTATTTTTATAGTTACCATGGTAAAATGTATTGGCACCACTATGTATTATTAAGGACATCATTATTTTGTCACCTACATTCTTTCCAAACAAAAAAGTTTGATTCTGATTCTAAATTATTATAACAAAGCCCAAACCAGAAAATGTGATAGTTTCTCAGTAAATGGTACCACAAAAAACTTTTTAACAAAAAATATTACCGACTTCAAAAATAAATACAAGGCAACTAAAAAGCAAAAAATAATATACCTAATATACAAAAACAAATTAAACATTTTGAAGTTGGTGCCATGAAATAGTAGTCTTTATGTTTTTTTCGGCACCAACTTCAAAATGTTTAATTTGTTTTTGTTATTCTAGGTATATTATTTTTTGCTTTTTAGTTGCCTTGTATTTATTTTTGAATTTTTAAGTGGGTTGGTTTATAATTCACCTAAGTTACAATAGGCTTATGTCATCTGCTCAAATCCTTTTACGAAATATTGCTTGCTCCGATGCAGGGCCGTTAATTGTTGAGGAGTTCACTATCAGCTTTATTACATTGTATAATAGTAGTATATCGAGATTAAAGTGCTACTCAATACCATATTAAAGTACTTAATTGAATCGCAAACTGTGAAATATTGAATAGGTCTGCTCGTAATTTTTGGTCTTCATCATCAGTTCCACTTCACCAATTGGTGTTTTTTGAGAGTAAATGCACGAATCACTATGAAATATACCTAAATCACTGTAGGTGTGCTTTTAATATTTTAAGAGTTCCCTCGATTTCTCCAGGATCCTATCATCAGATCGTGATCTGGGGACAATGGGACCAACTTGGAAGTATACCCTTTCAAACACAAAAACAATTTTTCAAATCGGTCCAGCCGTCTTTGTGTAATCGGTGAACAAACAAAAAAAAAAAAAGCAGACGAATTGAGAACCTCCTCCTTTTTGAAGTCGGTTGAAAAGTGCATATGTTGTGGGTTAATGTTAACATCGCTTCGATCGCCCTGATAATAAGGAAAAAATTGTTTAAGTATTACCTGCAAATCATTACATACTTTATAAATACAATAATTGCATTTTTGAAAGATAGAAAAATTTGAAGTCCAGACCCAGGAATCGAACCCAAGACTTCCGTGTGCCAAACCGGGGCCGGAATCGAACTAGCGGACTATGTTACCAGACCTTAATTTTTTCTATGCTTTCATGCTCCCGAGTTGTGTCCTCGCATACGCCATCTAGTCGGTAGTTAAAGAACTAACACGGCTTTTGTTATCGCTTTAACAAATTATGATGTCGCAGGCCAAATATTATAAAAACAAAATATAGACATTTCTTGCCAATCCATTACTTTATAAATACAATAATTGCATATTTGAAAGATAGAATTTTTTTATTGTATTTATAAAGTAAAATATCAAGAAATGCCTATAAAAATTACATTACGTACTCATATTCTATAGTATAATTTTTCCTGCATTGTTGCCTAGTTTCAAAAAGAAAGAAGTAAAAGAAATCAGTTGAAAGAACTTTACTAATGTTGACCATATTGGTCTTCAGGAGAGAAACCAGCGAAGCCACCAAGAAAACGCAATATCCAAGGCATAGCAGTGTCATCGCCCAGAGGCACCAAAGAAGGCAAGTCTCTTCTCAAGGAACATAAGAGGAAACTCACCAAGAAGTATGAACAGCTAATCACTTCTCTAATGGAGAGATGTGAAGACAATGTTCTTCAGGTATATGTGTAGTCTTGTATTAAACCCCCACTACATGAAGCCTAGAGCACAAGGGCCTAGGGTACAAGCTCTGTGTCACGGTGGACTTTACCCGTCCAAGCTTAGTATGCCTAAGCTTGGAACCACAATTTGTGGTGATGTTGGTACACAACCATAGTTGTGGGGATACAACCCACAGCATAATCTCTTGCGCAGCAGTCGTATGCACTTAAACTGCATCGCCTAGGCAGTCAAAAATAAGTTTTGAAAGTCTTTGTTTAATGTCCCTTATGCGATTAGAACACTGAAACGCTGCGGAATCTATCTCTCTCTCTATCAGAATAACAAGAAAACGTGAGAGGGCGCATGTTCCCCGCATGTAGGCGCGTGATCTGCAACACCGCGGGAAACACGCCCTCTCACGTTTTCTTATTATTCTGATAGAGAGAGAGATAGACGCAACCACGCGCGTGTCTCCGTCGCCACGCATTCCTCTACTGATGCGTTTCAGTGTGCCAATCGCCTTACTACAAAACTGTATGTATTGGTGTTGATCGATATTGATAATATTATGCCTTTCAATAGACTTATAATTCACTAATGGCCTACGGGAAACTGATAATTGAGCATTTTCTCCGTCGGCAAACAGAAAACCTGAATAGATTCTTATCTATCGACGATGCAAATTTTAGTTTTGCTACTAGAGTTAACTATCGTAGTAGACAGATATTGAGCTCGCCAAATAAAAATCTATTAATTTTTATTTCACAGCTATCCGAAAAAGACTCACAAATATCAAAACTTAAGGAAAAACTAAAAGCCGTATTGGAATACAACAAGTTATTTGCAGAAGAGAATGATCAACTAAGAAGTCAATATGACACTCTTGTAAAATACGCAGAAGAGTGTAAGAAAGTAATTAGAGAAGAGAGGGAGAAAAGTAGAGAGTTAGAAGTGAAAGGGAAACAGATGCAAGAGAAGATTAAGCAGTATGAGTTGCCTGATAGAGGTAATTATTTCTTTATTTCACATTAGCTTCCTGCTTCGGCTTTGCATGGGTGTCATATCGTAGTTTTTTAGGTTCTCTATTTTTATTCCTACGATTTTATGTCATAATTTAACATTGCATAATGTTTATACTCCTAATATTAGTTACGCATAATTCTCATGCGTCATAACTTTTTTAATCATAATTTTTTAATCCTAATCACTATAAGCATAATATTTAAAACGCATACTATGCCAAAGCATAACTTTACTTACGCATAACGACGCATAACCATAACTATTGCCGAAAAATTAACTACAAAAGTTTTAATAACAATATTACACTATTTTATACATTGCTATCGTCAAACATGTAGGCGCATAAAATTGTACTATCTTCGACGGAGCCCCGCTTCGCGGGGCTCCTACTTTTGGGTGGTTTAAAAAAAAAAACCTAACACGAAGACTAAGGCGGGAGCTCCGCTTCGCTTCGCTCCCGCCTTAGTCTTCTAACCTAACCTATCCGAGTCGGATTGCTCTGAGTCGGGGTGTTAAAGATAATTAATTTCGACCTAACAATATTATGTATTATTTTCATAATTATATCAAATTTTGATTATGTCAAGAGTCGATTATGAGACGTGTTACTTATGGTGTTATTAGACAAATAAACAATATGCTTTACAACTTTATGCATATCAAAGTTATGAATAAATATAATAGGATATATAATATTTATGCTTAATAACACAGTATGCTAAAAACCAGTTATGGCACACTATTTTTATGACAAAGAAAATTATGCCTAATTTATTATGACAATTTTAAATAGGACAAAAATCATTATGAGTAAAAAAGGTATCCCAGTTTTTTATACCTTGAGTAACATTATTGTAATTTTCGAAGGGATTTTCAATCTTTTTGACAATGAAGTGTAGCCAATGTTACTCCCCGTTCTTGTAGTTTGCTAATGGTGAATGATTTTTGGAAATCGGTCCAGTAGTTTTTAGGTTTATTTGTTGCATACAAAAATACAAATCTTTTCTCTTTAAAATATTATTAGTATAAAGTGTAGATATTGATATAGATGTATGTATGTTTTTAAAAATTACAGTCTTTTTAAGAGTAAATTACGCAAAACAGGGTTTGGCTCTGTCAAAAAATTATATAGAAAACTTAAATAATAATAAAAATATATCCGTAAAAAAAACCCTGCTAAGTACGAACGAATATTCCACTTTATTTTGTCCTGCGCTCCCGCGCACTGGCAAGTAATAGATGTGTGCGGAAGAGCGAGGCGGGCGCCCGTGTCACTGTGTGCGTAGCTTTTAATCAATAATTCACTCGGCTGTAATGCCTCCCTAATAACTATGACTTTGACTGGCTAGTTGATTTTAAAAAGGCCGATTAGGCAACCGATTAATCAGTAATATATTTAGTAGTAGTGTTGCCAGGTAGGTATTAATGTTATGGATTGCATAATGTTTCCACCGGGTTATATTATTGTTGGTCACAAGTTCACATCGTCCTACCATCGTTTGTTTTGCCTTCCCTTGTTGCTTTTTTGCTAAAGGAAAAATATTAAAGTTTACTTATTTACTAAAAAAAATATTAACCTGACTCTAAAACAAAATTGACAAATTGGGTATTTGACTACTCTCAAAATAAAATACTTCATACTAACCATGTAAAAATAAGTCAATAAGTGTTCTGAAAAAATATGTTTATCTATAATTTAATGTGTTTATTAATTTTTAATAAAAAAAAAATAATAGTGGGATAATGAAAATACACCCGGCTACAATCTGTTAATAACTTTTTATTTACAACTTATAGATAACGAACCGCCTACAGCGATACCTCTAGTGCAAGTGTGCATGAGTTGTAGCAGTCGACAAATTATCGTCAACCAAGCGAGGGAGCATAACGGGAGGCTGCAAAAGGACATGCAAGCTCTCAAGGATGTCCTCTATAGGCATGTATATCATCGGTCTAGAAACCATGTTTAGAAAATAATATTTTTTAATTTTTATATTTTAAATACGGTTCCCTTATTAGGGTACACACCCTGTCGAGGGGGACTTTACAAAACATACAGGTCACAAAGTACACCCAGACTCGGAACAACAACTTGTGGAACAACAACTTGTGCATTACCTAAACCTATTATAGATCTGCCATATAAACAGTTTTGTACTGCTTTGCATAAACGGTTGGTGTCAGAGAGTTTTTACTCGATTGAAGAATATTTAAAAAACAATGTAAGTGGTTCGTATCATTACAGTAATGCACTGTTCTAAATAATTAAAAATGTGTATTTTAGAATTGATATTAAAATTAGTGTAATTAGTATTCCAAATATTGACATTACTTTTAGTTTCAACATTACTTTTATTCTATATGTTTTACATTAAGTTTTACATTTGCATGCCAATTGTATAGCGTTATGTGTATGAACTATTATAAGTTATTTTACCACTTCTGTACCACATAACATGCAAATAAATATATTCTATTCTATTCTATACACAAAGTGATGTCCCGTGTGGAAGTCGAACCCAAGACAGATCCACGATCGCGCCACAGAGGCAGTTAATACGACAGGATGATTTATAAAATGCTATAAACCTCTCGCTTGTGGCTTCTTTATATTACACCAAACCACCTACCACCTACTTTCGTTATAACCACAACACGTTTGTGAGGTCCCGGAGTATAATTGTTGTTTTATGTTAGGTTTAGGCCCTAAACCTCACATTGAACCACGATTTTACTCCAGTAAAATAGTCTGTAGGTGGTTAAGCTCATAATTCCAAATATAGGGGGTAGGTGGTTAAGGGTTAATATACCCATATATTTTCTAAACTACTATTACAAAGTTATTTAGTGTAATGTAAAGGAGCTACAGAAGAAGGTTATTATTATATTTATATTACAAATCAGGCTTCATATACTCAGGCCAGTAAAATGAGATATTTGATAAATTTTGCAATAAGAAACTTTACTATAAATTCTTCTTCTTCTTCTTTGTCTTACTTACTTTAGCAGACAATTTCATTATTTTCTATTTATTATAAAAGAATATTGTAGTATTTTTGAAGTCATAGAACAACAATATTAAATACCCACTTTTCCTAGGCTAAATCCAAAAATCCATAATTCCTTTTTCTAAAAGTAGTTGTAGGAAGTCCTCAGCGAAAATCTACAAATAATTTAGAAATAACCCTATACAACTATAACTCTTGTTCTCCGTCTCTGCCCTAACTGTTTTGAAATCTTAACTATTTCAGACTGAATGTCCAGCTATCCCGATACCAAGAGAAACTTCGCCAAAACATACAGACAATGGCGGGTGACAAAACAGAGCAAGTGTACAAACTACCTGATAACAAGTATGATGCATTCGATTCGCTCATCACTGCCAGCTTGGGGTATAAAGGAACAGGTGCGTCAAAAAAATTAATTTACTCACTACCGTATGTTAGGTAGTGATAACTGTATATCACGTGACCTGAAACATGCAGGCCCAGGTACAAGGGGGGGGGGGCGGACAACAGGGCAATTGCCCTCACCCAGACTCTTAGAAATACCTTTTTTTGGGATTTTGAGAATTTTGACGATGGTTTATCGATGTTGAATCAAATGCACCCCCCTCGTCCATTCGAGCGACTCACACTTGACCGGTTGAGTCAATTGCTGCCCCAACCAGAACCAAGTTTTGGATGTGCCCGGAAACATGAGCCGCTATAGTGTGACATAATATAACAGGGCTGTCATAAACTGCCATAATATAAAAATGCGCAAAGAAAGTAGCGCCATCTAGTTCTTACGGAACATAAATAATGGTCACGTTGCCTTATAGCCAGTATAGATGGCATTGCCGACACGATACCAAAATGACGTCATGAACTGACAACCTTTTTGCGGGAATAAAATTAAATAATGTTTAAACTTTAAATGTAATTTGGTTTTGCCAATTTTTTTTGTGGCTTTTTATTAGGCAACCAACATTTTAAAGTCATCATTCAAACATGGTAGAATACCCTGTTGATTTAAGATTTAAGTTGCATGATGATAAATATGTTCTATAGAAATTTGGGAGAGGAATCTAAATTTACATCCATTTTCCAATTAATATTTCTGCACGGGGCTGGGCATCTTGCCCATGCATTATGCGTTTTAACACTTTCTTATTTGGAGCCTTGCCTGTATTAGATACTCAGGTAAGGTATCAGCAGACAAGAAAGAAAAAATATATTACTCAATAATAATTCAGAATATTACCATTATTTTTACCCCAAGTTTTTCGAGTGTATATATATTTTTTAGCACGCCCTAGACCCTAAACGGCTTTATCGATGGCTTGAAAGGTGTCGTTAGATTCGTCTTAAGATGCGTTTCCACTGACGCCGAGCGTTACCTCTGACCGAGTTCTTAAAATGTGTAGCTGTGTGGTACCGGCTTAAAAATAGTACCACCTCATCTCTTCCCGTGGGTGTCGTCAAGGCGACTAAGGGATGTCACACCGGAGGACGGGCAGCAGCATCTTCTGCGTACTTTAAAAGCCTTACTGCGATCGCCAACCCGCTCGCTCGCGCGATTGTGGCAATTACCTCCAAGATCTATAATAAGTAGGTTCTACTTTCCCAGCAGTGGTACCGTCATATGGGTTGATATAGTGCTCGAAGTAATCTTGAGTACGATTTCGAGCACTGTGATTGGTCAATTGACTCATGGTCATTGCACCGCTCCACTCTGCTACGCTTCGCGTCTGTGAAAACGCAGCCATAGTTGTGAGAGAGACGCAGGGTACATCAAAATTATAAAAAAAAGTCAAAGGCACGATATTAAGTTTAACAGAATTCATTTATGCTTCCGACTGCATGATATTAAATATGAAGCGTATGTTATTTATGACAGGCCTTTAGCCGCATGCAGGCGGGTTTTTTTATTTTTTTTATTTAGTACTTTTTAGTCATTGTAAGATACCGGGGGGGATTTTATGTACCCAGTGACACTCACGTCATCGAGATGTATCTAATGACGTATTATTTATTAAAATCGGTTGGGCTGTTGTGGAGTTATAATTGAACATAGGAATGTTGGAAGGATACATACATACGCGTCAAAGACATAACCCTTCAAAACATAAAATAGCGAAGTTTTGGTGCCAAAAATGTCAGTTAGGTATCAATTTTAAGCTGTCGTTTTTTTTTTGTTTTAATTCAGCTTGTTGTTCAGATACAGTTGACACAGAGGACGGACAGTCGGTGAAAAAAGATGATCTTCCACATGCAAGCAGAACCGTCGATCTATCGGGACTGTTGAGCGCTCAAGCTTTAGGTACGTACGAGTATAAGTGCACTACTACTACTTTACTACGTTACTAAACCTAGGAGGGGGTTAAACTACTGACATATGTATATAGTACATGGTATGCTAGCCTGCCCCCCCCCGTACAAGACCGTGTGAATTTTGCCAGCAACTTCGTTCGCGTGAAAATAAAAAAAAAGATTCCACGATAATATTTTTCTGGAATTATGTAGCCTATGTATATATACGCGAATACAAGGGGGGGGGGGCAACAGGGGCAATTGCCCCCCGCCCCCAGATTCAACTAAATGATTTTTTTTTTGAGGAATTTAGGAAAGAAGAACATATTGATTTTGATAAAATGTTGACACACATTAGGTACAATAAAAAAAGCACAATAACCAAGTAATAATAATAAAGACAATTAATAGAGTGCAATAAAATAATGTAGCATATAATATTGTTTAATTTGAACCTTATTATTTATTAATTTAATCTATTGAATTGTAATAATTGAAATAATTTGAAATTTTGGTGTATTCAATTCTGACATTCTTAGATAAATAGAAATCAGCCAATTTTGTATACTATATCGGTAGGACATAGTGCACTACACTATGTAACTAATACCATTTGTAACTTACCTATGATCCACAAATAAATGAATAAAAAATAAATAAATAGATGTTAAAAAAATAGTAATAATATCAATAACAAATAATATAATATAATAATACCTTGGGACAACTCACACAACGCTATCTGATCCCAAACTAAGCAGAGCTTGTGCCATGGAAACTAGACAACTGATAAACATACTTATATATTTCTAAATACATACATATTATAGATAAATAACACCCAGACACAGAATAAACCATCGTGCTCATCACACAAAGTTTTATCCTGGGTGGGGATCGAACCCATAACCACTTGCGTAGCAGTCGGATACACTCCCACCGCGCCACAGAATCATTTAGCAATCATTTTTTTAATAGGTTTAAAATATAATATAACAAAAATAAAGTTAAATCAAGATGGCACCACAAAGTCCTGCAATGTGCGTCAATGCACTTATCAAAAACATAACCCTTCCTTACAGTCGGGTAAAAAGAGCTGTTGCTCAGTCTAAAGCTACACACGAAGAGCGGTGTAACGCTAATTTTCAGCAACACCTCAACACAACTTACTTGAGTGTTTCAATGTCATCAATCCCCACTATAAAATCACTTTTTATCGCATTTCAAATTATATTTCATTCAAACTAAAAAACAAAAAAATAATAAATAAATAAAGGGAAATCATTGATAAATTAAAAATACATTATTGGACACTATTAAGATTTTATATATATAAATATTTTTATTATATACATATATTATACACGCAATATATAATACTAGCTGTGCCCCGCGGTCTTACCCGCGTTTTATTAGCATATGTGTTAATCCCGGTGTATCCCACTATTTCCATTATGTATTTCCATTAATGGAAATACTGGGACAGAGTCTCCCACTATTTCCATTGAGGACAGCGCGGCTCAGCGATTAAAAAACGCTGCATTGGCTTCTTATGACGGCCTGCACATGAAAACTATATTTACATATTTCCTCTTTAGATAAAACCTCTTTTGAACATATTGAGTGACAACTGTCATTATTATTATCATTGCGTTATTGATTCGTTGACTGAATAATTTTGTAGTAATAATAATTTAATAGAATAATTTTATTCATGGAGTTTATAAAAAGTGGGAAGGGTATTGTATTATTGCATATGGGATATGAATATACTAAACACATAGTCTATAAAAATAATAATACATTGTGGAAATGTAACAAACGCCATAAAACTAAATGCCAAGGGTCGCTAACAGTATCGCCAGTAAGTTGCCAGTACTTTACGTAGTTGCTTTAGAATTTTAGTAATAATTTTAGCTACGTTTATCTAATGGTCGTTATATTAATGTTCCTAATGTTATAAAAGGTTAAGGAAGTTAAAAAATCAGTTCGTCACAGTACTGGCTGTGTCCCGGATGAAATTCAATCTACGATTAATGTTAGTATAAATAAATGCTTTGAAGAAGCTGCACAAGGCAAAGTAAGTGTTCCTAAAGCATTCAATAGCGCGATAATCTCTTTGAAGGACCAAGGCGTACATTTACTTGGTAAACCATTACCAGAGTATAGTGAAAAGAAGTCTTCACTGTACAGACACCGAAACAAAGTTTTAAACGTGCCGCGAGTCTGTTCGAAGAGAGTTCAAGATGTTGAAGTACCTTTACCGTTCCGGAATTTTTTGCTTGCGGACTACAATGACGGCGAAAGGATTTTAATTTTTTGTAGAGAAGAAAATAGAGGTCTATTGAAAAGTGGTAATTATTTTGTGGATGGTACATTTTACGCATGCCCTGCTCCATTCAAACAATTACTAACAATTCATGTAGATTTGGGAAGTGACATGAATCAAACTAAAGTGGTGCCCGTAATATATGCATTTTTATCCAGTAAAAGCTGTAAAACATACAACATATTATTGAAGATGATAAAGAGAACTATACCTGATTGGAACCCAAGAAAGGTAAATTTAGATTTTGAACGGGCTTTAATAACAGCATTTATAAAATGGTTTCCCGACGCTATTATAAATGGATGTTATTTTCATTTCGTAAAATCATTGACAAAAAAAGCAAAATCGATAGGCATGAACAAGTTTATTAACTTGAAAATGATATTACAACTTTCATGTAGGCTGCCGTTATTGCCAGAAAATAAAATAGAAGAGGGTTGGAATTTTATAGTTACAGAGATGGGTGATGGTGATCCTGAGAAAAAATTTAAGACGTACATGGAGAACTATTGGCTAAAAAATAACTTTAGCAGTGTTTGGTGCGTTTTCGGAGAACGCCACCGCACAAACAATGCGGTAGAGTCATGGAACCGGAAATTAAATAGACTTGTTCCTGTTAATGCTAACATAGTGCAGGTACTTCATATTTTATATGAAGACACCGTATTGAATGAAGATTATTCCAAAAAACGTGAAATTTACCAAATAAAAAAAGACATGATAATACTTGAAGAACAATTAAATTTGATTAATGGCACAATATCAATAGGTCATTTTTTAACTAAAATGGCACTTTTGTATCAATTATAATTATTTATTTTATTCCATAGTTTAGTTCTTATTTAGTTATTAAATCAATCAAAGACGTTACGGTTCTGAAGTATGCTTTTACAAATTTATCCTGATCTTCTAGGCTACAATACTTCCGAGCCAACATTTTCCCCGTATCAATGATGAGTTCACTTTCATGATGATTTGTTTGAGTAGAAATAGATTTAGTTGATTTTGCAGTTGTTTGAGTACCAGTTGATATATATATGTCTGGCGTGGAGTTTGTACTCCTCAACTGTGATTGACCATCTGGTAAACGTATAAAATATTCAATACTATCAGAGTTGCTGTGTATCTCATTTGGAAAGTTGCTTAAAATAGACTGGCTGTATTCATCTTCCACTGCAACAAAATAATATTTACTTAAAATTAACCATCGATATAAAAAACCCTAGATACACAGTCTCGAACAAAAGTGACACTCGAATCCGTCTTCACTTCAATCACACAATATGTAGATATTGTAGATTATACATTTTTTTTTTTTGCAAATTCAAACTCAGTCACACGATATTATATAGCTCTTTTTACAAAACGGTGTATAAAAAAACAATAGAATTGTTATTTAGTTTTAGTTATGTTTATTTACATTTTGGAGTACTTACTTTTTGATAATAGCACAATTTTTTGCTGGTGACACTTATAGCGGCTCGATGATGAATGATATGTCACAGGCGGATAAAAAATACAAATAACTTTTCATTTTCGTCACCTACCAGTACCTTATGAACAGAGTATTTAATCTATACTAATATAATAAAGCTGAAGAGTTTGTTTGTTTGTTTGAACGCGCTAATCTCCGGAGGTACTGGTCCGAATTGAAAAATTATTTTTGTGTTGGATAGTCCATTTATCGAGGAAGGCTATCGGCTATATAACATCATGCTACGACCAATAGGAGCTGAGTAGTGACGGAAAATGTTTCAAAATCGGGGGAAAAAAATTCTTTCTGAGAGTTTGAAATTCTCAGAAAGGATAAGCAAACGTGAGCGACGTGAACGAAGTAGGTAGGTACTACGCGGGCGGAGCCGCACGCGACATCTAGTAATATATAATATCGTTAGAATATCATTTTTTTTAATACCGGGAAGTTATGTTTTAATTTTAATCTATTCGTTATAATTAGTTTTAATCTATATACAAATTCTTCTGCGTTTTTTTGTCGCAATAGAAATAATGGCATATAATTTTTATAAAATGTAAGTCCCACTATTTCCATTTTGTATTTCCATGGAAATAGTGGGATACACCGGTTAATCCAGGGTGTCAGCAAACTCCATATAAAATTCTATTAAAATCGCTCCAGCCGTTTAGATGTGAAGAAGTAACAAACATACACACTCACAAACTTTCACCATTAGTGTGATTAATAGTGTCATCTTGAATTATCATTAAAATTAATTAAATTCTTATTAAACAAAACAATACAATATGGTTCAGATGTAATTCTATTCAATAATTCATTATTTATTCACCAGTTAATTTTTTGTATATTGGCAACGGCGGTCACACTTGGCCGATGAGGGTAAAATAGCTTTGAAAGTAGTCAAGGCCAAAACAGTGGAAATTTGTAAATTAGGCATCACATTTTTATAATGTTAGCTGTAAGAAATATCCAGTGGTCCGCGGACAACCTGTGAGAATAAAAAAAAAAATATGGTCTTAACAAATTCTCGTGGTATTAAAATTTTATGTAGCAAGCAAGTTTAATGTTCAAATAATACATGGTGGTCCCACTGATCCAAGACCAACATAGTGTAAAGTAAGCTCCAGAATTACTAATGGTTAGTTTCGCCGTTAAGTCATTTGTACGTAGCGTAATTTATAAATATGCCGTATTAATTCAAAGATAGTTGTTTGATGCGTCGAAGAATGACACTTGCTTCTTATTTCGCGAGACTAGATTTAGGTATTATGTGGGCCGATCCCGGCGGCACTGCAATGCCGGGCCGACCCGTGACGGAAGTGGAGCGAGCCCCGAACATCCCGTCGTGGTACAAAAATCAGATTAATATACTGGTCCCTCAGTGAGGGAACTTTCAGATATTAAGCTGAAAAGAACAGATACTACACTTTGATCTTAGCCAAAAGGCCGAGAAGCGATAACTATTTTACCGAATCGTGGCGTAGTCATTCGGTCGCGGAGAATCTTAACACCGCGATTCAGCAGACTGGCACAGCGCCATCTATCGACAACTTTTGAAGACATCATATATACAAGAGTCTGTATGTGAAACACTGCAAAAGGTACTCCAATCCCCCGATTTAGTGTATCCCTACTTAATCGTGGGATCACATCAGTATCCCCACTCGTACTAGTTCGGATTTAAATTTGTGTGTAACCTCTATAGACCAGGGTTATGATGTTTTCAACAAATATCGTAGAAAAAAAAGAATTTTTCACCTAAATTTTGAGGTTATGTGAAAAAATTGTAAAAACAAAAGTTATAAATCTTTTTATTACCTACAACTTTGCCATATAACTTTTTTCCATAGGACTTCTAGTTTTGCCGAAAATCGAGATAAACCATTTTCACCCTTAAAAACTCACCCCCTCCCACTTTCTGATGGTGTAAAAAAAAAAATGTTAATATAGTAAATGAAACAATTTTGAGCAGAGAATTTTTTTAAAAAAAAATTGAAACAATTTTGAGCTATTTATTAAAATTTACACTTTGTGATTAATCACTTAATGATTAAAAAAAAAATCGAATTTTTAAATATATAATATAAATATTAATTACTTAAAAAACCTAAGATTTAATGTTACGTTGATAAACAAAAAAAAATGCAAATTGAAATATACTACTATAAAATATACAAACAAATAAGTTAATAAAGTTAATATTTAATAAGACATCTACAATATTTTGAAAATGTTGTAGAATCTTCTTTAAATAATATTTGTAGATGCCTATTTATTGCTGTTTTAAGATAATCTATACATATACCTGAGTGACTTATGGTAAATTTTAGCCCATTGTAAGGTATTTCATAGAGAAGTGGGTACGGACCTAGGAGGGTCTTGGCCTTACTACATACCTGCTATTTCGTAGCAGCTGTAAAAACCGTTAGCCAGTATTCGAGATACAGAGCAGTGTACAACATCGTTTTTAAAAATACACGTGCAGGCTTAGTTACTTTAAGAGAATTGTGACAAATTTACTTTATTCAAAGAATCGTTTGGAATCTACATAGCAGTGTAAATATTATCTGTATTTATCATCTTTAAAATAAAAATAGTAATATTTTCTTTCATAAAATAGTATGTTTAACGTAACATAACCTAAAAAATTAAAATGGAATGATATTTTAGTACAGTACTCCCAAATTAATAATGCACATGCAGATCTTCGCTAATTGTCGTATTCCCGGAAACACTCGAATCATGGAATCGTAAGAGCCCTAAACAAGGCATTTGCATTTTGCACCTTGTTTAAAAGAGATAGGAGTCAATATCATGTGTGCACAATCGAAAACAAATCGGGCGTTCGGCAGCTGTCGCCGGTCAGCGAAATGTCTGTCAGTCGTCTTTATATATTGGTAGTGACTGCACGTGTTCTCTATTTGTGGAAATATATAGAGCTGCTATTACACACCCTTCTTGGTAAATATAATTTCAACATTAATTAGCTTATTCAGATTTAAATAGTATATTTTGAAAAAAGGAAAATAAATAACATATTTCACGTTTTTTTAATATTAAAAAAATAAAATACCTACATTAAATACATATTAAGTACTAGAAAAACATTTAAAAAATGAGATTTATTTAAATTAAATAAATAGATAAACATGCATAAAAAATATATACCTAACTCTGCCCATGCCATTTTCTTTCAGACGAATTCTTCCAAAATGGATAAATTTAAACGTGGAAAACCGCTTAATTCACAAGCACGGCAAATGGTATTTAATGTGTACCTTTATTTCTTAAATGAAGCCAATGTTTTCAACAGAGACCATGATGGTTATTTTAAAAAAATTCAAGACCGTGTTACAAAAGCTACAGGAATTTCGCGACGAACTTTGAGTAATATCTTAAACGAAAAAAAACATAATCAATCAAAGAAATTTTCTACACCGAAAAAAGGAAGACCTAAAAGTAGATTTCGGCTGGTACTTGATGATTTCGACTACTGTGTTATTCGTAATATGATATACAATTTTCAATTGACGCTGAAAGAACTCCCAACTGTAAATAATTTAAGAATAAAGTTGATCGAAGCTATTAATTTCAAAGGCTGTGCCGAGACTTTAAGGTTGATCTTGAAAGACATGGGGTTTAGGTTTCTGAAAACTGATAATAACAGACAATTACTTATGGAAAAACATGATATACGCCTAAAAAGGATCAAATATCTCAGAGAAATACAACAGCTGAGGAGTTCTGGTAGAAACATAGTATTTATGGACGAGTCGTATGTGCACACATCACATACTAAGGGTAAAACTTGGCAAGATAGCAACAAAAAAGGTATCAAACAACCCATTTCCAAAGGAGAGCGAATAATTATTGTACACGCAGGCAATGAAAAAGGCTTCGTCCCAGGGGCTCTAATGTTACATAAATGTGTCGACTCAGAAGGTGACTATCATAAAGAAATAAACGCGGAACGTTATCAAACTTGGCTACGCAATCAATTGATTCCCAACTTGCCTCCTAATAGTGTGTTGGTAATAGACAACGCCCCATATCATAATAAGCTGTCTGTGAAACCACCAAACTCAAACACATCTAAACCACAAATGACAGCTTGGTTACAACAACACAACATTCCGCATGACCCAAAGAAACTGAAACCCGATTTGTATAAAATTATACAAAGATACAAAGAAAATTACACAGAATTTGCCATTGACCGTATAATGGAGGAACATGGGCATAAAATTATACGATTGCCACCATATCATCCCGATTTTAACCCTATTGAAAATATTTGGTCCCAAATAAAGCAACACGTGGCCAAGAGAAATATTGCAATGACTGTGACGTCAGTTAAAGATGCTATATTAGAAAAAATCAATAAAATAGGACCAGAAGAATGGAAAAAAGTTTCTGATCATGCGGTTCAATGCGAAGATGAATATAGAAAATTTGAGCCAAGAATCGATAGTTATTCCGATAAACTGATTATTTACACAGGTGATAGCAGTGAGGAAAGTGTAAATGAACAAGAGCATAATGAAACTTCTGATGAATCTGCGATGTCGGGAATAGAGGTCTTCCTCGATTCTGATTAATTTTTTTATAATTGTATTATTTTTCTGGAATGATTAGTGCTGTAAACAAATTTGAACTGAGATTTTGATTATATTTTATGTAAACCTCTATTTGAAAACGTTTTTTTCTCCTTCTAATAAAACCTTATGTTATTTAAACCTTTTCCTCCATAATTACACCAACTTCGGTAAGACACTTGAAAACTAATCACTCCAACAATGATTGTAGCGTTTTCGCTATTTACTTACATGGAATTATCGAATCAAATTTCGTTACAGGTAAATCAAATCTGTTTTAGCACAAAACACATAATATATAAAATTAGGCATAGAGAAATTGCTCTTAACCACTCTATATAAATATCGTCTTTCGACGCTCGGGTAATACGACCGTTGCCGAACAATGACGAAGATTTCCGAAGATTTCTATGCGCATTATTACTTTTGGAGTACTGTACAGGAATAAAAAATAGTAATTTCGTTTATTTTATACAAACAAAGAGTTAATGTTCAAGTGACTATGAACTTAGTATCACTACAAATTTTGTTGTTTGGCATTTTCTGAGAACATTTACTAATGTATATTTTTTTACACCATCAGAAAGTAAAGATTTCAACGAACAAAAAGCCCCCCGACTTTTTGGAAAAAGCTGATATTTTGACGCGAGAATTTTCGATTGAAAATAAGGGTGTTTTTTTGATTTGATTTGATAAGGTATGTCTACACCAAATTTTGTAGAAAAAAAAAAAAAAATTGAAAACGATAAAAATAAAAAACCAAAAAATTGGTTGCTTGAACTTTTCACCTAAATTTTGAGGTTATGTGCAAAAATTGTAAGTACATAAGTTGTAGATCTTTTTATTACCTACCACTTTACTATTTAACTTTTATCCATAGGACTTGTAGTTTTGCCGGAAATCGAGATTAAACATTTTTTACCCTTAAAAACTTTAACCCTCTCACTTACCGAACTCGGATCGTCCGTAATTTATTTTTCATTTTTATCAAATTCCCCTCCTTTTCTAATGGGTTTCAACCTACTGTAATTTTTTTTGGTTTCAAAAATTATCGACCATGGTCTGTAGAGGTTACACATAAATTTAAATCCGAACTATCACTACGAGTGGGGATACATCAGTAGGGATACACTAAATCGGGGGATTGGAGTACCTTTTGCAGTGTTTCACATACAGACTCTTGTATATATGTCTTCAAAAGTTGTCGATAGATGGCGCTGTGCCAGTCTTCTGAATCGCGGTGTTAAGATTCTCCGCGACCGAATGACTACCCCACGATTCGGTAAAATAGTTATCGCTTCTCGGCCTTTTGGCTAAGATCAAAGTGTAGTATCTGTTCTTTTCAGCTTAATATCTGAAAGTTCCCTCACTGAGGGACCAGTATATTAATCTGATTTTTGTACCACGACGGGATGTTCGGGGCTCGCTCCACTCCCGTCACGGGTCGGCCCGGCATTGCAGTGCCGCCGGGATCGGCCCACATAATACCTTAAAGTTTGACGCTTCAAAGCTACCTCTAAATTAATACGGCCGATTTAAAGATAACGCTACGTTCAAAGTACTTATCGGCGAGACTAACTATTATTAATTCCGGAGCTTACTTTACACGGTTCACACCACTAATGTCCCATTTCAAAAATGACCACCCCCAAATCACTAAACTGGACATTCTTATAAATGGACTTTATTACGATTAGCCATTATTATAAATGGACATACTAAATGGTCATTTTTGAAATGACCATTTAGTAGTGGTGTGAGCTGGGCAATTGAATGATATATATATATATACCGTTCCCGGCAATTTTGTCCTAGGTGGCAAAAGAGAGCGACATTAACAGCAACATTGAATTTGGCAGACAATGACAATATTGAGAATTTGCTGGCAGTGGGAAAATTGCCGCAGTAACCCTGGTCATTTTTTTATTTGGACATTACACATGTAAACCTGAGGGTTTACATGTGTAATGTCCAAATATCTTGTAATAACTAAACTGGACATTCTTATAAATGGACTTTATTACGATTAGACATTATTATAAATGGACATTATTATGACTGGACATATTTCGAACTGGACATTATTATGACTGGACTTATTTCTAACTGGTCATAAAACTAAATGGTCATTTTTGAAATTGGACATTAGTCGTGTAAACCGTGTAAAGTAAGCTCCGGAATTACTAATAGTTAGTCTAGACTGGACATAAAAACTATTTTATGACCAGTTAGAAATAAGTCCAGTCATAATAATGTCCAGTTCGAAATATCTCCAGTCATAATAATGTCCATATATAATAATGTCCAGTTTAGTGATTTAGGGGTTTACATGTCTAATGTCCAAATAAAAAAATGATCAGGGTTACTGCGGCAATTTTCAAACTGCCAGCAATATTCTCAATATTGTCATTGTCTGCCAAATTCAATGTTGCTGGTAATGTCGCCCTCTTTTGCCACCTAAGACATAATTTTGTCATTTAGTTCAGCTTTCAGTTTTTTTAACTTTTATTTTTTTACAACCACAAAAGCAAATGTGAAATTTCACAGATCTAATTTTAAAACTGTCGGAGTTTCATATAAACTTACAATCACTGTTTTACCCCCTTAGGGGATGAATTTCCAAAAATCCCTTTTTGTCGGATTGTATTGTCATCGGTCCTTGATAAGTGTGCGAAGTTTCAATTCAATTCGTCGTTCTGAAGTGGGTGAATATGACGTTCAAAGATTCCATTACATAGATACGCAACAAACTAATAAAAGCATGTTGAAAACATAAAATAATACAACCATATACATACAGCAGAGATACTTGGAAAAGTATCCCAATCAGCAGGGATAAATGAAATAAAATCCAACTATCCCCTATAAGTGGGGATATTTCCTTACTGAAATATGCTAACTTATAGGGATAGTTGGATTTTATTCCATTTGATAGGGGCTCCAATCACACAGCTTACATTTTACTAGCTTATTTAGATTGGCTTGGATGCTAGTAATATTATTGGAATTAAAAAATAACACATGAAAAAAAAAGTATATATATTTGTATGTTTGTCCACGTATTTCCAAAGGTAATGGTCAGATTGTGACCTTTCTTTTTTTGATATTGATTTCCACAGCGTAGGGAACAGTGCAAGTTTCATCGAAATGGGTTCATTCAGTAGTGTGAAGATTTCAACTAAAAAGTTTAAATTTGAAATACACTTTAGATTAAATTTATAAAAAAGAAACGGCCAAATGCGATTCGCTCACCGAGAGTTTCGTACATTTTTTTTTGTATTTTTGTAAGTTCGTCAAACCCTCAGCGAATCTTTCTCAAACGAAATAAACTAGGATAAGTGACAAACTTAATTTTGCCGTTTAAAAACAATTGTTTCTAAACGGCAAAATGTATATTTTGATGTATGCATCAAAATATATAGGCACCAATAGTGTACCATTAGCAAATAAATTTGTAAAAAATGTAACGATTATGGCTTTTATTTGTGCTACATAGATCAATGCCTTTTTTGTCGAGTCAAACAATAATCTAAGAAATAATTATTATTTTCCTTAAAAACTAATAATTATGAAATAAAACGTCATTTAAAAACTAAACAGACTTTAAAACTGTAATGTGTAATTAAAACAACAATAAAAATATAAACATTTTGAAATTGGTGTCAGAAGTAGTTTAGTTCGTACCGCCCCGTTATTTTTTTTTTCGTTTTCTTTTTTTTACGTAAGAAATCGATAAAGTCGTTCTCTAGTTAACTCGTGAACAAGGGAAAAAAGGATTCATTTCATATAGATTTGGCACCATTATTAACACATTACAGTTTTGAAGTCTGTATATTTTTTTGAATATATGGTTTTCTAATAGGTATTTTATCTTAATACTTTGCAGCACCTCTTTTCGACGCATATCAAGAAAACCTTCAAGAGAAAGACAGTCTCATCGTAGATTACGAAAAACAATTCGAAAACATCAACAAAAAATCAAAACAAATTGTTTCCGAAAACAAAACTTTAACTGAAAGAGTTAAATCGTTGGAAGACGAGTTGGGTCAGTTGAGACAGAGTTATAAGAAAGTTATGGTCGAGAGGGAGACGGCAGATATTGGGAAGTCGACTTTTGTTGAGAGAGCGGAAAGAGCTGAAACTAAATTGAAGGAGGTTTATGAATTGTATGAAGATAAAAGTAAGTCAATAAACTGTCATGTTATAAAATAAATTTAAGTGCCAAAAAAAATAAAGGATTGCTTAATAAACTTACGACCGGTCTCAATGACTTATCTACCGTAAACTCTCTGATAAATAACTAACACTAGTAGCACTAGAGTTATCAAAACACTACATCAACTAAGTATTTTTTTAAAATTTTTATTGCAAGAAACCCACACTAACATATTTTTAGCTCTTAGGTTATTGAGACCGGTTATTAGCACGTTGTTTACAATATAACAAATTATATTGGACCAAGAAGAGAACCCTGAGGAACCCCGCTAATCACCGGATCCCAGCTAGACATATAATTACTAAGTGCTTGCTTGCGTTCTATTCTGTATTGAGGATTCAAACCATTTGAATAGATCCTTAAAAATTTCGATGCCTTAAAGTTTGATCATTAGGATACGATGATCAATTCGATCAAACCCTTTAGTCTGAGAAAACGACACCTACCTATTTAGCTGGCAGTCTCTTTAGGAGACGGTTTTCTTTAGGAGACTTCCAGAAAACCATAATTCATAGCTTCAATTAAGTAAGTAGTAATAAAACAAAAAAAAAATAGTAATATTAGCATGGTTTTCTTATGGAGGAAAACTTGCAGAAAGATACTAAAAGAATAATAACGCATGTTTTTAGTAATCGTTTTAAATATTATAAATTCAAAAATTTGTTAAATTTCCAATGAACATTAATTTTGAAAGAATTTCAAAAACTATTGCCCTGCTATAAAATAATTTACTTTTGCCTTACTTGGTAGACTTCCTTTTCCTGGCGTTTCGACAGCACACATTGTAGGTAAAAAATACTATATGGGTGAGGCTCAGATTAGTCAGACTAAAGTATAACTAAATAATTTTATAAAGATTATTACCAATCAGAACTAATTAAAGTATGATAAAAGGATAGGATCTACATGTATGTATAAATTAATTTTAGTGTCAGCCATGATGCGTGACTACGAGACAGTCCACCGCGAGTACTTCAGCGTGAAGAGTGCTTTAGAGGTTGCGGAGAACAAACTGGCGCAGCTCGACGTGTTGCGCGCGCGCACTGTGCCGGCCGACATGCACGAGAGGAGGCTCGACCATTGTAAGAGGTATGTGAAGCGTAGCGAAACTTAATATCGAAGTCATTTATACCAGGCATATATTTTCAAAGTGTCGAAAAGCCTCCTAGAGGCTGCGGAGTAAATAAATAAATATGGCGCGCGTTCGGCAAAAAACCCCTACCCTCACGGTGGGTCTTGGCATTAATATAATGACATTTTTCAAATTTTCTTGGTAACCTTTACTAAAATTCATGTTTTTAATATTTACTGACTCTTGTAATAAAATACATTTATTTCACTAGCCCTGTCTAAACCTCTGAGGTAAACCTCCTGCTTACTCTATTCAACAAAGCTCTAATTTTATATAAAAAAACAACGTGCTGCACTCCGGGAGTGCCGGCAGAAGTGAAAACTTGAACATATGTTGTTAAACACATATGCATCGATTGCGCTATTGTACACAAAAAATAACACTTCAGAACTATTACACTGTAGTACAAACACACACACACACTCGCGCAGGCGCCCTACGCCGCTTAAACGAAACAGCAGAAGCAGGTATACATTTTCGCCGCGCGGTAGAAAGATAGGGGGATATTACTTCTCCTACGCCGCGCCGGCGGTCTACTCGCCTTCCGTCTTATGAATTTTCGATCAGGTCACGTGTCCTGACGCGAGTTTAACATTTTTTATCCATCCCAAAAAGTGCGCCGCTAAAGAAGTTTTCCCTTCAAAAATAAAAGACTAGATGACAAAATCTAGAATTCAATTCATCCATCATAATTGCCAATGAATGCACCTTTAAAATGAATTGGTTTGTCAATGGTTTAAAAAATACTAAGTATAATGGTATTAAAATTCTCAGATTACTTGAAGAACTAAAACACCAGTACGGCATGGAAGCAGAACGCAAGAGCGAGCAAGTCACCAAGTTGCAAGAACAGTTGCGTTTAGTAGAAGAGAAATGTGCCAAAGCGTGTCACGAGAACGAAAATATGAAGGACGAGTTGGAAAAAGCGTTGAAGAATGTCAGGTACGCTTGGTTATTTTCGTTTAGCAAGTATTCCTCGTCTCTAGCGTTAGCCCATCATTGTTGCACAGAATGCCGCAGAATTACAGCCAGTATACACGCCGCTAAATGTACTAAGTAAAAAGCACAAATATTACGCGTTTTAAACGTACTCAAAATAGTAAATTTAAAATATTGCCCTATTATTTTTAGGGCTGTGTAAATTAGCTAGATAAATTCATGAATTAAAAAAAAAGTAACGTATTTATTTAATTGTATCAAAATGTAACCTTAACCTGCAAAATATTTATTAGTGCTTTTTAATAAAAAAATTAAGCCGTAGTTTAATTATAGACATAGAGACTGGATTAACCTTACAAAATTTACCTGAATGTCCACTCCAGTCCCTATAGGCGTAAACCATCATTTTTCGGGAGAGGTTTTCGTAATTTGGGGGGGGGGGGGGAGGGGGGGGCTTAGGTGGTACAATTGACTGAACATCGGCCAAATCTGTACTTGCAATTAGAGATGGGTTTCGTCAGCACCTAAGGCACCTGTCCAACCGACGGCGACGGCGAGAAAAAGAGTAGCGAGTAGCGATTTTATCGCTCAAGACACGTACTTACTTATGTAGATCCCGTGTAAACAAAAGAGATACAGATATTAATAGTTGATCGCTGAGTGTTTCCACTGCTTGCCGGCGAGTACTCGCTCTATACTGCATCTCTTTTGTTTACACGGACGGGATCTACAAAATACATCTATTGCATGTTTCTTGAGCGATAAATCGCCAGCGCATATTTCCATCCATGAACCGCTCAAAGAGGCGTTGTATGAGCGTGATAAGTTCAAACATGAGATTAGTAAGTAACCAATGTCTATGGGTATAATGGTATGTGTTCAGGTTGTACCGCAAAGCCGCGGTGATATTCCGGCAGCGCCTGAAGGCGGCAAGCGCACGTTTCACGCGAGTGCGCACGAGCGCTCGCCGCGCTAAACACAACAACGAGCCGCTCAGACAGGCGCTGCATGCGCTTGATAAGATCAAACATGAGATTAAGGTGAGAATAACACGTACCTACTCATTTATTTTAGTATAATAGTATTTTTGTGTTGGTCCGAAAAAAATGGAAAATAAATAGGTATTACAAAAAAAATAGAAATAGAAATAAAATAGAAAAAAAATAGGTATTACAACGAGCCGCTCAGACAGGCGCTGCATGCGCTTGATAAGATCAAACATGAGATTAAGGTGAGAATAACACGTACCTACTCATTTATTTTAGTATAATAGTATTTTTGTGTTGGTCCGAAAAAAATGGAAAATAAATAGGTATTACAAAATTAAAACAAACTGTCGATTATCTTCAAAACGGATATACATAAAATCACCACTTTTTTTTAAACCCGTCTTGTGAAATATAAGTTGATAGTCCCGAGGAACACGGTTATTGGTTTTGCTTTTAGGTTGTAGGGCTTCAACTGAGTGTCGCAGGTCTTCACGAGTGTTAAAATAGAGAAAATTGTAAGTAGTGGTTTAGCTTGTGAAATAAACGTAGCGAGTGGTGATTATTGTTTTTATTCCAAGTACAATAGGTACGCATTCATTACGGTTAAGTCTGCGCGATCCCGAAAGAAGACCTCGCCGTCACAATATCTAGTCAGTAGAAATCTCAGAAATAGTATAGATAAATCCCTTTTTTTACAGCCAACTAGCTTCTTATCATCTTTAATGGTGATTAGACTATAGAGTTATCTTGTGTGGAGCTAGAGATATTATAATATATTAGCTGACCCGCGCAACTTCCGTCTGCGTAAATTATCCCTGTTTTTGCTACAGTTTTTGGTGGTATATAGCCTATAGCCTTCCTCGGTAAATAGGCTATCCAACAGTAGAAGATTTTTTTTGCAGTGATTTTCCTGAGATTATCGCGTTCAAACAAACAAACTCTTCAGCTTTATAATATTAGTATAGATTATAGTTTGTGCATATCGACCACCGCTGAGTGATTTTAACTTATTCGATTCTGTGATAGAATATGTCCCTAAAAGGAGGATAAGTTACGGTAGTAAGCATATAGTAGTATGTGGCGACTTCAATATAAATTTACTTGAGCAATCATCTTTGACAACCAGATTAGTTAACCTATTTAAATCGTTTTATTTAAAGTACTTATTTAATGAACCAACAAGAATTACATCACATTCTGCTACTTAGACATTAACTGTAGTTATTTTATTGAGGTAACATTAATTGATTTAAGAACTAATCACTACATTTCCGCATTCATCTTCATAGCCATTTTTTTAAAAACTGTTGTAGGCAGTAAAATCCCGCGCATACACGTCCCTAGAGGAGCTAGAGCGTCGTATAGTGGAGCAGGAGAAGCGCGCTGCGCAGGCGCACGCCGAGCACAGGCGGGAGCTCGAGCGCGCTGAGCTTGCGCTCGCGCATAAAGAGGACATCATCAGGAGTCTCATAGATAAGGTGGCTGATGTTGAGGAGGTCAGGTCAGTACTGTAGCAGTAACGTCCTTCCATAAACGTTGTTTACATTTAAAAATATTCGGTGCAGTTTTTTTATGTTCACTGTATCTTTGTCTGGCCTGTTGGTCTAGTGGTTAGTGACACTGAGTGCTAAGCCGGAGGTCGTGGTTTTGATCCCCACCCAGGATAAAACTTTGTGTGATGAGCACGATGGTTTATTCAGTGTCTGAGTGTTATTTATCTATAATATAAAATGTATGTATTTAGAAAAATATAAGTATGTTTATCAGTTGTCTGATTTACATAGTACAAGTTTAGTTTATTTTTTAAAAGTTTCGAATCTCGAAAAAAATAGAAAAATATATCCATAGATAAAAACTGTGACGAAAAATACAAGTAGTCAAGATTGTCGCGAAAGTTTAATCTATTTAAATTTTGATATAATAAAAGACAAGTACTAAGTATCTTTAAAATACAATTCCCGCAGTTAGTTTGGGTAAAATATATAAATATTGTTATAATGATGATGTTCCAAAGTCAAATTTAGTAGGTATCACTTACTAATTTTAGAGAATTTGGGGTAAAATATAAAAACATATATAATTATAGCTTTGCATGCTGTAAACGGCCAAACATATTTTAAGGACCTCGTATAAACTGTAACATCTTGTACACTGTGTTTGACGCAAATAAATATTATTTTTATAAATATACTAGCTGACCCGCGCAACTTCGTCTGCGTAAATTTTCCCATTTTTCTTCCTTTTTTTTTTACAACATTTTTCATTGCTGCTCCTCTCCTATTGGTCGTAGCGTGATGTTATAACCTCTAGCCTTCCTCGATAAATGGGCTATCCAACAATAAAATATTTTTTCTATGTGGCCCAGTAGTTCCTGAGATTATCGCGTTCAAACAAACAAACAAACTCTTAGCGGTATGAAAAATAGATGTTGGCCGATTCTCATAGATACCGGATAAGCACAAAAAATTTCATCAAAATCGGTCAAGCCGTTTCGGAGGAGTATGGCAACGAAAACTGTGACACGAGAATTTTATATATTAGACAAGCACTATGTCGTGGAGAACTTGTGACACAAAACGTCCTGACGATTTGTGTCTCAAGTTCTCCGCGATATAGGGCTGGTATCTTTCCAGACTCACAACCTACATTTGTAAGGCTCGCAAAGCTCTGTCAGAGTTGCTACACACTTAATCGAGCCAGCCTTATTCGGCAAGTACTGCCGAACTGAATGTGCCGACCCGCTTATGTGCCTTTCCTAGGTATTACAGCACGAAACACCACTTTGCGATTCACAAATAATTGTCCGAGTCTGGGTCCCCTTTATATGGTTGTAAAGAACCCCGCCGCACAGGGATTAGTGTCTAGACCGAGAATCGTCATTGAAAAAAAAATATTTAACAAAATCCATATTTTTCCCAGGTTAAGTCAAACAAACACCCATCGTCTCCAAGGCATTATCACAGACTCATCTCTGGAACAAACCTCGCCGAACGTTGATCGCAAGGAGACAAAACCGGCAGTCAAACTAGTGCCGGGACATGGTGGTTACTTCCAGGATAAAGAAGGGAAAGGTAGCAAGAAGAGATCTGACAAGTAAGCTTGTCTGGTATGGGCGTACTCAGAATCATTTTTCGAGTTGGGGGGGGGGGGGGGAGATCATAATTTCCGGTTTCGGGTTACGTGGTACTATATTGAGTAAACATCGGCCAAATATGTAGGTATATTTACTTACAAATACCGGTCATAGTATGAGTCATATTTTCTCGATGAATTGGAGAAAGGGTAGGAATCGACTTTTATAATAATTAGTCCTAAGTGCGCAAGTTAGAGGGGTGAGATATTAACATCGGTCAAGTGATTGACTGCTTACTATACAGGGTGTAACAGTTGTGTGGTTAAATTTCAGCAGCGGATAGGGTATGTTATCAGTATTGCACCAACCATGGTGCCCTAGCTGGTTACTTTGTTTAAAATTCAGTAGTGAAAGGCGTATGGCATAAGAATTATACCTCCCCTGGTACAAAACCCGATTGGATTATTATTTTTGAATTAATAACTTTCTTAAATAAAGGAATGAAAAATAATATTTTTTTTCTGATTTTAATAAAAATAGTATCATGGACACATACCAACCCTTGAATATGACCACATCTTTCCGTTACACCTTGTATAACATCGGCAAGTGTCCAAGAGTCGCACTCCGTACAGAATAGCTTTCATTTATGTACCTTTTTGTAAGGTCTATTTGGAAGGCAGGGGGTGTGGGGAGGGGACAAGGTTGAATCGTCACATCTCCCCACCTGGGTACGTCTATGTTGTCTAGGTATTGCTATGTGTTCATAAACATTCCGTCCTTATAAAATTTATAAAATAGTTTTAGGTAAGTTTGGGGTAAGAGAAAGATGAACTCCGCACCGCAAGTACTTTTCGTTTATGAATCCCACCATGATACTGCTTAGTATCATAACCCATTAACCAAAATATATCATTATGACATTTGAAAAAGTTATTAAAGAGGATCGGACTGTCAAGTCGGACAGTCCGATCCTCTAAACCAGGTATAATTTGTGTAAAATTTTGTTGCTAAAGTAGTGTGAATCACACAAATCACACAAAAAAGTTTTTTGAATTATATTTGAGGTATGTGGAGTATGGAGAACTTAAATCCACTGAAAACATCAATTGATGGATCTGTTTCCACTTTTTCTTCCAACCCATTCATCGATTAATTTATTTCTTCTTTTTGTTCCATTTTAATCCATTGATGGATTCTACTTCCACCCTAATGTAAAACTATTTTTCAAACAAATGAAACAGTGGTTAAAACAAATAAATATCAGCAAAAACAAATGAACGTCGGTAAAAACAAAAGAACATTGGATATATAAATAAGAGAATCCTAAAAAAATATTTGAATATAAAATGGATGACATTGGAATATAGGCGTAGATCCATTGCCGTGATGAATAAGAGTGGGACCAAAAGTGGAAACAGATCCATTAGAGGATATGTCCAATGGATTAGGGTGGAATATAGCGAATGATTGTGATGTGTAGGTGCTCTATATAACTTTGGGGGACCGGAGTACATATTTTCTTCTCACCCCCTTGTTCATGATATTAATTATTAGCATCTTAACTATCGAATTCTGTCTTTGTTTTTCATTCTATTTTTAAAATAGAATAGAGCAAGACAAAACAGAGTTAAAATTTTATGACTAAGGAGGTTAGTCTTTAGAAGATCTTTGTCGTTTGCGACGATATACTGCCTTTATGAGTAGTAGTATTTTATTTGTAGTATAATGTAATAAATTGTTTATAAATTGTATTAACTAAAAATAGCATTAATTTTAGGAGATTTTGCTACAATATTTCTTACGTACATATTTATGTTACTTACCACTCCACCGAATAAAGTCGAAATCACTCTCAATTCGACTTATTTTTCTATGTTTGTTATTCGATTATTCAGAGACTGAGAATAATTTCAGATTTTTTGTAATAACCTTAATTAAAATATAAAGAATCTTTATTTAATTTAAAGCGTTTGCACCGAATAAAATCGAAATATTTTTTGGACTTTATTCGATGCAAATAATAACTTTAAAAAAAATGTATTTTTGAACTATTTGTTGTTATTTCAATATCACAACTTTTTTCGGTGGTGAGTCGCAACATTTGCAAGTATTTAAACCAACTTAGTAAAAAGAAAAAATGAAAATTCACATTACAACAATGAACTAAACAAAAGTTTAAACCTCAGACATAGGTAAGGATCCCTAGAACATATTTTGAAGTGATTGATATCAAGCTGGAATTGTCACGTTAGCTTCGTTTTCTACGTGCCATGTAGTACAAGTAAAAGCCATAAACGTTGCATCACAAAAAAAAAATTCTTTATTAAATGTTTATTTGCAGTTGGTAAACTAACCGCAGTCTATGTTGATGTATGGGGACAATAGTTTTCCAACGGCAAAGTTAAGTTTGTCATGTTTAACATCTGTTTCCTTCACTCATCGTATCAACCCATATGATGTCCCACTGCTGGGCACGAATCTCCCCAGTAGACCCTACTTATTATAGATCCTGCAGGAATTTGCCATAATTGCCACGATTGGCGAGCGGGTTGACGATCGCAGTAAGGCTTTACAGTACTCAGAGGACGCTGCTGCTCGTCCTGCGGTGTGAAATCCCTTAGTCGCACTGTCGACACCCACGGGAAGAGATACCCGTAAGTAGCACCACAGTGCCGGCTTAAGAAGTACCACCTCGACATCCGACACCGCACGGTATTTTTTTGACTAACGTGCCACTATATAAAGTGGTATACATAAAGTTCGGCATCTCGTCAAAACGAAGCTGATATCAATCACTTTAAAATATATTCTATGGATCCTCACCTATCATGGATTGTCCCGTTTATTTTTGGTTTTGAAATATTGCTATTGTTAAGCTGCTTAAGTAGTAGCTACTTAATTCGTGGTGAGACCAAAGAGAGTAAGGTCAGTAATTATTATTTATTTTAACTAATATTTTTATTAACAAGTGACATTTAAAAACGACATATTAAAGTATTACTTGTTGCGTGAGGGATGCTATATATATAAGCGGTGTCGCTCAGCCTAGTGTATGTGTTCGGCAAATAAAAGCCCAACGGCTTTTTACCCGCGACGGCCATGGAGACGGTATATGCGTTTGGGGTAAGAGGTGTTTGGGTGTGTCTGCTCTCATTTTTGAGAAATCGAATCGATTTTTTGCGTTGTATAAGACTCACTCTAAGTTTTAATGTTCTAGACCGTCAGGGAGCGCTACAGTACTCATGTTTTTCCAAAACGGTTATTAATTTTTTCTCGGAGATGGCTAGAACGATTTGAAAACGATTTTTTGCTCTGTACTTATAAGTGTAATTCCTGAGCATGTTCTTAGTTAGGTTTTAAAGTTACAGACCGCCTGGAGGCCCTACAGTACACGCATTTATTTCTTCAAAACGATCAAGTTCATCTTTTTCTTATTAAAACGAATTATTTTCTCGAACATTTATCCACATTCTGTTTTACCGCTCGGCCTATGCCGAATGATGGCCGACTTGCTTATGTGTGTAGCAACTCTAAAGTTTAAGGTTTTTTAGAAAAATATAAATATTATTTTGAAAAAATACTTTTATTAGTAAATAATAACATGATATTATGTATAAAAAATGCGATTAATTAATATCAAAAGTGTTGCGATTATAAAAATATTTAGAAATGAAAATAAATGATATGTAGTATGAACTATGTTTTATTTAATTATCATATCAAAGACCGGCATCTATCTGTAGTGACATCGTTATAAAAAGTATTTCTGGTTACTACCAGTTAACAACGAAACTAGGAATGCTGTCAGACCCATATATACTTACAGGCAGACGTTGTTTTGAGACATCGAACTGCTTACCTTAGTTCAGCGGGGTTATTTGCCTTTGAGGCTACTTCAAGCTTCAAGCCGTGGCTTACGACGTCACGTTCAGCTTTTTCGGGGTGTCAGAATAGGATATTACTATGGAAAACAAAACTAAAGTAAAAGCAAAGGCGTCAGCAGCTTTCTGTCCTTCAACGGTTTTATTTTTATTGACAAACTCACACTGCTGCTTACCTTTGTGCTTAACTGACTAAAATCGAAATAAAATATTTTACACTAACTATGTAAACATATGTCAATAAGTGTTCTGAAAAACATGTTCATCTATAATTTAACGTGTTTATTGATTTTTAATCATAAAAAAAATACTGTGTAAATTATTTGACCATATAAAACGTGACGTCACATGCTATCATTTCATACAAATTTGTACAGACCGGATAGTTTTTAACGTTTCTTAAAAACAGGCTGATTTGACTTCAGTCAAATACCCTATTCCAAAAAGAGGAGGGGTTCGTACTGTATTGACATTCAATGACTTAAGACAGTGGTTACTAACATTTTGGATCTTGTACCCTTTTTGAGTACCTACTTAATATGCCATTTTACCCTCAACATCGGCCAAGTGTTTAGTCGGTTGAACGACGGAGAGGCCCCTCTCCTGGGGGCCACTGTGGCGCATTGGGAGTGTATCCGACTGCTACGCAAGAGGTCGTGGGTTCGATCCCCACCCAGGATAAAACTTTGTGTGATGAGCACGATGGTTTATACTGTGTCTGGGTGTTATTTATCTAGAAATATGTATGTATTTAGAAATATATAAGTATGTTTATCAGTTGTCTGGTTTCCATAGTACAAGCTCTGCTTAGTTTGGGATCAGATAGCGTTGTGTAAGTTGTCCCAAGTTATAAGTTATAAGTTATAAATTAATATACTTTACACAACCTTCATCACCCTCAAAGAATAGCTATTTTACCCCTGCGGGGGTAAATACCCGCTGTCGTCTCCTACCCCTCTTCTGTAACACAGCAGGCAAGGTCTAAGTTAAGCTGTCACACTATGGTAGGTACTTAAGCTTTAACTCCAAAAATGTATATGCTGTCATCGTATTATTAATAGTTTTAGGGACTTGTCGCCGATTCATCCATTGTCATAAAACTAGTGAACAATTTAACATATCTAAATGCATCTTTATTTACAATATTTACTAAAAACAACATCCAAACAATAGATTAGCTATGACGGCTATTTTTAAACACTGACTTCAGTTTCTATCAGTCAGTTTGTTAAAGTGAATCATGAGATATACTAGTCTATTATTTTCATTTAAAAATCTTTCTGTAGTTTCTGAAGGTCTTCTAATCAAGATCGGAGCTAAATCCCATGGTTTTCGGGTAAGTCGAAATACTTGAATACTTTAGTACACCAAGCACGGTTGTGATGAATTTATTGTATTCTGTGATATAGAAATGTGCTCAAAGTAAACTGGCTTTTCCCCGCGGTTTGGCCCGAGTTATTTTTGATTTTTATAACCTACGTGATATTCTGATGTATAAAGAACATTACTGTAAAATTTCATTAAAATCCTTTCAGTAGTTTTTGTGTGAAAGTGAAACACAGTCATCCATCCATTCTCACTGACTTTTGGATTTATATTTGTACGATATGGATCTAAGCAATAAAGCCGTCTAAACATATTCGGGGGAGTCATTACTCTTGACTTGTTTTTCAGGTTGGCCATGTACCTAATGCTCATTTGCCACCTTACATAATATAGGTAGGTATATAAAAAGCATCGGAGATACCTACCTATAAATATGCCTAAAAATGTCAGTCTATAGTAATTTTTATAGGCATTTCTTGCCAATTACTTTATAAATATCTAATACTTAATTTTTTTCTAATACTTAAAATGCAATTATTGTATTTATAATGACAGTCTAATTAATTTTTCAAATATTTTTATTTCAGAATGTTTTTATTAACAGGATTTCTTCTTTTGATTAAGTTTGTATTAGCCGATCTGAAATTTGATCCTCATGAAAACTGTGATTTCTATACGAAGGTAAGTAGAATTATTTACTCGCTGCAAACTGTCGTAAACCATCGGAAGGAAACGCATTGTTGCATTACCTCTCACTGGTAATGGATGTGCATTATTACAGTTGATATGTAAAAGCGAACAAAATCTAACAAATAAAATAATTAATTAATCGGTCAGGTGTGGGCCCCTCACACTCACAGGACAGTAGAGTTTTAGGGGAGGTTGAAGGATACATTTAAGCGGCTAAGTGAAATGTACTATGTTTCTTTGAGAATTACGAGTTTTGAACTTTATGGATGGCAGTGTCGCCATGTAAGGTTTTGAGAGACAAGTGAAAAGATCGAAGTTATAGTTATATCCTGCATCTATGAATATAATGATACATTAATATATCTTACGACTACTAAATCTCAGAACCCCCAAATGTTCCCCCCTCCTGGATGATGATCTCAACGACCTCTTGTCTGTCTGCTAGTGAATAATTTGTTTTATCGATTACTAGCTTGCATCCGCACCAATATAACACTGATGTTCGATTTATGACAGTTTGCAGCGAGTAAATATGATTTTAGAGTACTTACCCCCAATATGCTATAATAAATATATATATATATATATATATATATATATCTCTCTTACCTCTTTCTTTTGTGCTGAGAGTATTAACGTAAATTAAGGGACTAAGAATAATTGTAGGCATAATAATTAAATACCTACATCTAAGAAGTAAATCAGGTTATTATTTGAAATACCTACCTTTTTTATGGTGTTGCGAGTCATTAAAACAAAATATTAGGATACAGAAGTTCATACGAATTCTAAGAATTCTATAATTCTATTCTAAGGCTCCGTACAGTGAAATTAGTCTCGAGAAATTTTTGCATATGTAGTGGTGTGTATGTTACTTAGATATTAGAGCGCGTTTCCACTATATCGTTCTGGCCCTTACAAAAATGTTTCAATATCCTAACATTACTATTTAATTTAATACTTATCCCTAGCAACACTCTGATTTTTGTTTTCAATAAAAACAAGTTTTTATTTTAAAGAAAAAGGTTTTGACTTTATTAAAAAAAATATGTCATTCAATTTCACGTCCTTGAGCAAACGACAAGGCGACTACCGTGAAACAATAAAATATCGTGTCGTTCTTTAGATGATAGTAGTTTAGCTATAGGTAAAAAGTTTTGACCATAATAATTACGAAACAAAACAAATAAATAAATCGTCACTTGATAGTGGAAAGTGGAAACACGCACAAAACCAGAATAAACCAGTTTACTCTGTCCGCAGGTGCCACGTGCAGTCTGACGTCAGTCGCTTGATACCGTTAGAACATAAAGCACGCATTTCATTAAAAAATTATAATTATTAGATACGTAGTAGTTTCATTGTGAAATTTTGTATTTGTTGATTGTTGTTATTGTTTGTTATTATTGTTAAAATATTTGTTGAAGTGTTTAATTTCAAGTGTGTAAGTGTTGTAACTTTATATTGATAATTCAAAATGGCTCCAGTGTTAAAACATGGTCGAGGCAAGCCTTTGACTTCTCAAACTAAGGAAGTTTTGTACTGTTTGTACAAATATTTCGAAAATGAGTGTAATAACAACCCGAGCAGTATTATGACCCCCACTCAATTAGTTGCTAAATCAACAGGAATTTCAATAGCATCCGTCAGAAAGGTAGTATCAGAAAGCAAATGTCGTCCTTCAGATCAGGAAGTAACATTTAAATCTCCTAAAAAGAAACCGAATCGTAAACCTACAATAGTAATCGATAACTTTGATCAGCAAGTTATCAGAAGAACAATTCATGACTTCCACATCACAAATAAAGAAGTTCCCACTTTAAAAACTTTGCACTCAAAATTGAAAGAAGATATCGATTATAAAGGTTGTGTCAGCACGTTACGAAAACACGTCATGTCATTAGGTTTTAATTGGAAGCAAACAGAAGATAACCGGAAACTTCTTATGGAAAAACACGAAATTAGATACTTGCGAATTAATTATTTGATGAAAATTGCTGAATATCGTGAACAACGCCGACCAATTGTTTACACCGACGAAACATATATACCTACATACATCACATACCCTCTCGAAATCTTGGTCAGATGGAAGCACTTCAGGTTTGAAGCAACATATATCGAAAGGCAACCGCTTAATCATTGTTCATGCCGGTGGTATCGATGGCTTTATACCAAATGCATTGCTTATGTTTAAAGCCGACCAAAAAAGTGGAGATTACCACAACAATATGAACTATGACAACTATTCAAGGTGGATTCAAACTCAATTAATACCCAACTTACAACCAAATAGTGTTGTTGTTGTTGACAACGCACCATATCATAACTCAATACAAAATCCTGCACCGAATAGTAATTCTAGAAAACAGCAAATGATAGACTGGCTGACATTTCGAAACATTGAGCATTCATCCACGTTGCTTAAGCCTCAATTATATGAACTGATTCTGCAAAACAAGGCGAGATTTATAGAGTACAAGATAGACGAAATATTACGACAGCACGGTCATACTGTGCTGCGTTTACCACCATACCATCCGGAGTTTAATCCTATAGAAAATATATGGGGGATAGTGAAAACATATGTCGCAAAAAAGAATGTCGCAATGAATATGAAGGTTATAATGTCATTAGCTGAAGAAAAAATGAACGCCATAACTGTAGAGGAATGGAGAAAAGTTTGTTTGCATGCTATTGAGGAGGAAAGCAAATATCAGGGTAGAGACGCAGCTTTAGACACAATATCAGAACGAATCATAATTAATTTAAATAATTCATCTGATGAAAGCGAGGATGGGGATGATTGTGATATGCCTGGGGTTGATGAATTATTAGAATAAAACATTTATGGCCGGAGAACACCTAATTCATACACGTCTTCACTGAAGTGAAAACCGGCATTCAATGCTTGTAATGTTTGGAACTGGCTTGTCTGCCTCATACAGTTCCATAGATTACAATGCGGTGGATACACATTTTCACGACCGTATTAGTACGTAGTGCGTATGCGTAGACGTGCACGCATTTGGTGTGCTCCAGCCACAAACGTATATTACCTTTAAAACAATAAAAACTAAAAATAAAATGTTGTTTTTTTTATTTGCTGACCATACACTACTACAAACGCAAAAATTTCTTCAAGCTAATTTACCTGTACTTCACATAAGGTTTTACTCGATCGAGCAAACATGTCGAGTAAAAATCACGGCATAGACTTCTAGTAATCACGAACGGTTATCGGCTCGCTTCAGAATTTACAGTTACATTTTTTTTGTATTTGATTAATTCGAGTTGTGAGTTAGGATTTAAACTATCGAGTAATACCGAATATGAGTACGGAGCTTAAACTTCACTTGAGTATATTTACAGTTAACCTGTCAGAATGTAACATTGTACAATCCACAATGGCCGGCAGCTTACAATCCCGGCATGATGTGTCGATGGGTTTATGATTGTCCTATTTGGCATTCCTGTCTACTACAGTGTCGTGATCTTGGTCTACCTCAGGTTAGTCTTTTATATTCACATACCTCTTATGCATGTATTATACTTACTTACCTACCCAATGATGTTTTAAGTAAATAGATGTAGTTAGGTTACATAAACAATATTCGATCTTTAAATACGGCACACTAATGCACACTTATAATTGCAATGTCACACTATTATAAAAAAAGTCGTAATACTAGGAAAGCATGATTTAATTATCACGAGCGAATAAGAGATAAATGTTATTTCGCTGCTTTCATCTGTTGACGCCCGCGATTCGACACTGACATATAAAAAGAAGTCAATTGTACCTACAGTATTTAAGGTGCCGGTTCTAGAGCGCTTGTAGGTTACAAGCGCTCAGGACTACAACTTTTTACTTAAAACATAATTGTACCTACCTATAAACGTTCCACAAGAAATTATCTAACTTATGGTGAAAACGGCATCAAAATCCATTGCGTGGTTTAGAAACAAATACGCTAAGGCGTATCTACAATGGCGGAAAGCGTCTTCATTTTTCACGATAAGGATTTTTTAATAGATATTTTATGAAACAACTTTATTCGGTTTGCCTCGGAGACAGTGTAACAGTTTGTAACTAGCTTTTTATGCGCCCAATGGGAGTTTCGGTGGATCCAGGATTTCATAATA
The DNA here is from genome assembly GCA_945859575.2 of Herminia tarsipennalis. NCBI lineage: Eukaryota > Metazoa > Arthropoda > Insecta > Lepidoptera > Erebidae > Herminia > Herminia tarsipennalis. The sequence goes on along the minus strand of OX243849.2, from coordinate 16,782,831 downwards.
GGGGGTGGGGGGGGGGGGGGTCACGGGAGGCAAATTGCAGTGCCGCATCTAAGGTGCTTGTTAGGGGTGTAGTGCATTTTTCTTTTTACCTACCCAATATAGTAAAATGATAAAAGTAGTAAAATTACAACGACCCCGTCGTGCCTACTACTATATTGGGTGCCTCAAAAAAAAACCTTCGGGGGGAGGGAGATACAAGACGCAAATGGGCATAGAAATTCAATACCTACAATACAAGAAATGCGGCACTGACATATAACAACCACCTAGCGGGGGTCGTCTGCACGTCCCCCCCTGCATCCATCCGCCTACGCTCTTGGCAATGGTCCTGGTGGTCATTTCTGCGCCCTGTGCATAGGCACCACTGATACCGCCCTAGTTACGGCAATGGTCGAATAGAACGTTAATCCGTCAGTCCTGCGCTTGATCTTTCTTCGATCATGTTGGATTTTCGTCCCGTAGCTTCACACCTAAGGGTGAGTTTGCTCGTGCGTTCGCTGACGCGGAGCGGGGCGGAACGGGCTGTCTATGGATCAATTAGAGTTCTCGAAATCGTATTCAGGGTTATTTCCACCAATGTTATTGGTCAATTCACGGTCCGTTCACTCCACTCCTCTAACCTCCTCCACTGCATCCGGGTCAGCGTCAGTGGAAACGATTCCTATAAGTGAGGGGATAGAGAGTATCTACACTAGACTAGTATCTTTACGTAGGGTCCTAGTCTTTGATGATCGGCCGCTGTAACCGAAAGGTTAGGATGGCATTATTTTTATTACCTGTATTTTCAGACGAGGGGTTGCTACATGGACAAGTTGTTAGTGTCACAGTCAGGAGATCTATATTTCTCTGACGCCCTGACGTACTGCGGTCGTGACATAATCAATTACAAATCTGTTGGAACTAAGATAGTTATAGGTAAGTTATTTAATGTATCTCACAGTGCCGGCACATTAGGGGGTAAATCCGGGGCCCATGGACCCAAGGGGCGCCAAATGTCATGATTAAGGGCCGCTAAATGCTTTGTTAAAGGGTGTGCTATTACTAGTAAGGGTCGCTAAATTTTCTGATGGCGAGGGGCGCCATCATCAAGTTATTGCCCCGCTTCATAAATAATAGTACTTAGATCCAGCACTGCAGGATTAACTGTTTTTAAGCTAATTTGTACAACTCTAGGCGGTAACGTCTATTAAATATATATTTGTTTCAGCATTAATAACACACCCGTTGTCCCCTGGCGGTCGATTTATATGTACATTAAGGGCAGAACTTTGGTCACAACAATTAGCTGTTTCACAGAACCGGACAGTTATAGCCCCACGAAAGAAAATAAAAAAGACTCATAGAAAAAAAGCAAAAAAGAAAAAAGAAAACGCAAGATTGGCCCCTGTACCGCAACAAGATCTAAACTTACCAAAAATTACGCGTATTGAACATGGAAGGGATAAACCAAAAATAATAAAACATAGTAATCGTACAAAAATAGACCATGGCGAGTATATACATGCAAAACTACAGAACGGAAAGTATATAAATACAATATTACAGGAAAATAAGCATAAACGTAAAAAAACAAAGCAAGTAAGACACCAGCATACCAAACACTGTGGGTTACACGTAAAAATATCATCACAGACCGAAACTCATGACTCAACAGAATCAAATAATGAAACAGATGAACAAACCGAATCGAGTACTGGAACGCATAAACAAATAGAAACACAAAATGAAAGGCAAAAACAAACACATCAAGAAAAGCGTAAACAAAAGGAGTTACAAACAAAGTTACATTTTAAAAGGTTTGCTAAAGCTAAGGCTTATGGGAGATGTGAAGAAATAGATCCACTCTATAAAGATCAACAAGCAGAGTCGCTGATTGAAACACAACAGATAGACTTTCCGAATAGAAAACTTGAACTAATAAAATCACAATACGAAACATATAAGCCATCAACGTCACACCATGAACAAGCAGAAAAAGTGGGTTCATTGGATACAGATTATAAAGAAGCAGAATCAACAGATCAAGATCCAGAATTAGCCGAACCAATGTATAGATTGTTAGTAGTTGCAGAGCCTCAGAATGTAGACCTTAACCAAACTGAGGCACGAGAAATAAAGTCTCAGACTGGAACGCAAGAACAAGCAGAGTCCCAGATTAGGGAGACATGGGTTGATGTTTCTGAACCAACAGAATTACTGAAAGATAATATTGATGAATGTGCGACATCACAGCAGGGAATTATTCTAACTAATTCAGGGCATAAACAATCAAAGTCACAATATAAAAAGAAGAAACATAAAAAGTTCCGATATAAAGATAAACAAAAGCAAGACCAAGGAAGTTTGATGTTCAAATGGAATTTAAAAAATGATTTAATGAAGAGAATGCAGCTATACGCAGATCTCACATACGAAGGGCATGTAACAACTACTTCTAAGACAGTTCAGAAAAATGTGACACTAACATCATCGCCAGAAATTAAACGATTACAAGAGAAGCTGAGTAACTTAGTAGCTAAATCTTTTAAGTCTGCGAAACCTAAGCGAGCAGTGATTAATTTTAAATATGTTAAAAAAATAATAAAAGTTGTAGGTTCTGTGAAACGTCGTCGTCGAACTGTCAAGAAAAATACGATAGAAGATATGGATAAACACAATGTTTCCCTTGCAATTAATGTAGTTAGTTAGAAGACTCCTGATGGTATAGGCAACAGAGTTCGCACTTACATATCAGGAACTTTCTATGAAATAATTTTAGCCTTACCTAGTACTTACTTACCTATAGTCGGTGACAAGTCGACATAGTAATTATCGAATTCATTGTTACTACAGAAATGCAGGCAAAAACGAGAACTTATGCAGACTTATTTGCGAGGGTGTGCAGGACGAGGGTTACTTTGATTTTCCACGTCTTAATCTAACCCTATATCGTAATTACCATATTTGACCTGTTACAGACTTGCGATAAAGCATGAGTGTATTTCGTCATTATATCATAAATTGTAGTTTAAGTGACGTTTGAATAAATAATTAATTAGGTACTTGTTTAATTTATTTGCACTCTTCTAAAATGGTTAATTGTGATGGGCGTTTGTCATCATGGGCGATGGGCGGTTATTATTGTTTATCACAGTTAACACCCTGACTGAAAATTTGAGCCGATTAAAATGTAATTTGTCAAATCAATTGTACAAATTATGTAAAAAATCGAACCCGAAATTTGATCCTGGGTACACTTATGGGTTGAGTAGTACCTACTCGCGCTGCGGGAGAAGTGAGGGAGGGTGTGAAATCGTCTTAAGCGTTGCGATTGCCGGCTGGGGAAACCAGCAACTTTACACAACCGGTACAAATTCAACAGTTGCTAGTTGCTGCAATTAGAAACTAAGTCATCGATTGAAGCAACTGAAAATTGTTGTCGAACACCGAAACTCGAAAATCGAATTGCTACTAGTGCCTAGTTCCATTGAGATATATGTAAACAGCTAGTTGCCAGTTGCTACAATAGTTGCTCCATCTAATCGCCAAAATATATTGAATAATTGCATTAATTTCAACTCCGTTGAAATGTAGGTATTGCAATAATTCCATAATGAAGTACAAAATTGCTCGTTAGTACGAGCGATTTTTTATTTTACCCACATTTGTAAATAAAAACAAAACATTTTCTCATTAGGTATCATTATCCTTATCTTTTTTAAAGGTACAGAAAAAATAAATAAAAACGACTAATAAACAATAAATTAAATATTTATTAACAGACTAGACTAGGCTTCTTATTTAATGCAGTAGTTTCCTCGTGTGTTGGCGACTATCCAATCAAGGAAGGCAGTCACGCGGGTGTGGACGCCAGGGTTGTCTTTGGAAGCGCAGGAGCGACCAGTGCTCACAATACCTGCGGCGAAGAGGAGGCCGGTGGTCGAGTCCGTGTACAAGGCGGGACCACCGGAGTCGTCCTGGAAAATATCAAATTAAGTATAATGTCTTCTGTTCCGTTAGAACCGTTTTATGGCTATGTGCGGCAGGGGAACAAACCCATACACTTAACGGATACAAAGCACGCAAGGCACACCCTTACTATGGATGTCACAAAGCTCTGTCGTGTGAGATTGGGAAACCAATCTTTTGCACAGCAGTCGTAGGTTCCTTACATCCACTGCTCCACCGCGGCAGTTTAATGTTGGATAACGGTGTAGTGGTAACAGTGTAGATTTTCGCGTAGATTCGCATGGGAAGTGTTGATGCTCCTACGAATTTTTAATCAGCATCTTTTTACAGCAGCTTTTTAACATGATATAATGTAGATTATAAGGGAGGGATCCCAACACCCACCATCGATCTGTGAATCACCACGATTGAAGTAGCAACCAAATGCCCTTAATACAACAATCGAAATAGATTGACTGACCGCACTCAAAAAGAGAGACCTGCAACAAAGAAAATTAGTGACAGGTACACTTACCAAGTGGAGTGGTAGGCACCTCCGGACCCTTGACTTGCAATATTCCGCTTCCACGAAGTGAAACTTCGACACTACACGAGGCATCCTCAGGACAGTTTGGCACTGACTGAGCACAAACTCAATCGTGGTAATTCACAGATCGAGGGTGGATGGTGGGATCCCTCCCTTATAATCTACTTAAGATGGATTTCCGCCATGTTACACCTGATCCTCAATCGGTTATGATAAAATGTAGTAATAATAGAGCTCAATGGCACTTCCAAAACATGACGAAATCTAAACTTAGTAGAAGTTTCCGTTGGTTGTTCTGATCATCTTTGGATTATTACCGGCCGTTGCAAGTCCTCCAAGCCGGTCTAAGTTGGTGACTGGAAAGTTTACAACTTAGACCGGATTGTAGAGAACTGGTAGGAGGACTGGAGGAACATCCTCACCTGACATGCGTCTTTCCCAGGAGTGTAAGTACACATTTGTCTGGCAGTGACAGAGGGCTCCATGTACTGGCACCGCGTCTGACTGATCACGTCCACGTCGGTCTTTCGAAGGACTTTGGAGACAGGACCACCGATAAACAGAGTACCCCACCCTGAAAAAATAGTGGGAAGTTTGGTCACAAGGTCAGAGATGTTTGATGATCATTTCAAGATTGCCACTGGTCTATCTTATCAATTGAACAAGGCAACATTAGATAGCCTGGGTCCATAATCACGATCTCTAATCTGTATCCACGGCAAGCCCGTGCGAACTGTCAAAATTCTGTTATAGTGGTAAATGGGGAGGTGTGCTCACAAATGCATCAAGGCGCAGGCGGGGCGCGCTCAAAAATGCCAGCTTAGGTGTTAATTTACTATTATGGCTTGTCGTGGACACGGAAAAAAGATCATGATTAAAGATCCTGGTAGCGTTTTTGTAGTTTATAAGTCTACTCGCCGAAGTACAGTACCCTATATAGGTACTCCTGCGTAGAGCGAGGATCGGCACCACTTAGCCGGTGTTAAAGTAAAATTGGATTGCACCAATCGACTAAACTTGTATTATTTTACATTTCAGGGGGAAGTCAGTCCGACTTCCCCCGATAAAAACCTGGGTACATCTTGGAGAAAAGCATGGCCATTTATTCAGCGCTGATGACGTTGCCTTCAGCGGTAGCCAAGGAGTGACCATATATACGATATATTATTATAGTGTGTGTATTATCTAATTATCTATGTAATTATGCCGTGTGGTACCGGCTTAAGAATAGTACTACCCCATCTCTTCCTGTGGGTGTCGTCAAGGAGACTAAGGGATTTCACATCGAAGGACGGGCGGCAGCGTCCTCTGCGTATTTTAAAGCCTTACTGCGATCGAGATTATGGCAATTAATTACCCCTCAACCTATATACCTAAGTAGGATCTACTGCCAGCAGTAGGACATCATATGGGTTGATGTGTAGGTATGTATGTGTGATATTACCAAGTAATGTGACTAATTCTCCAGCGAAGCTTTTATTCGCAAACTTGAAGGGTAGACAAGCAGGGCCGACGCGTTCGTTAAATATGATTGCATCAATTACTTCGACAATTGCAATATCGTAGTCATACTTTGCACTGAAATAGACACAATATTATCAGATAAATTATGGGTAGCAAAATTAATAGGCATAATTAATAGTTCGGAAAAAAACGCTAAAAATCACCAGGGTGGTATAGTGAGAAATCACATGTATTTTTTCGGATCGTGATTGCAAATCCAAATTACTGTTTGGAGACTCACACTCGTGTGAAAATAGTTGGGTTATTTTGTACCAAAAAAATACACATGATCTTGGGTGGGTGTAGTCTAAAACCTCACCAAGTATCACCAAGGGGGAGGGGGTGGTCAAAAATTGGCTAAAAAAACATCACGTGATTTATGTACGTTGTATATAATTGAAAGTAAGCTCATAATTTTGTGGTATTCGATTTTTTGATGTCCTCTAATGTTCTCCATATTCATTCTGATTACTTTAGACAATAGCGCTCTTTACAAGTAAAATTCGGAACGCGGAAACCAGCACGCGTCGCTCCATTCCTCGTTCCGAAACGTACATGTAATTATACGCTGGGTTGACAGTTCGAACTACCAGTTTAAAATCTATGGTTCGAACTCTGGCATGTTGACACAAGCGATTTTTTGATAGTATAGAGCGTGCATCACGTGTGAACGACACGACTAGCGAGAGAGAGAGCCAAGTCCGGAAAATTGGGTACTGACGGACCGTAGTAAAATACTAATATAATAATAATAAGAATATTTTTAGAGTTGCTCTTGAGTAGTAGGTACAAGGGTCCTTATTCACTATCTTTTTTTCGTTTTCGCGTCAAACTCGCTTTTATCTGTCAAAATCTTGTCATAATGGTATTTAAAGAGCTGCGCTTAGAAATACCTAAATCGCGCATGCGCGCGGACATCTTTGAGCGCACCGCCCATGCGCCAATTCGCGCGGGCTTGCCGCGAAAACGAAAAAAAAAACATAGTTAATAAGGACCAAGTTAAGATATACAGATGAATTAAAACCAAAATTGATACTCACTCAGTAAATAATGGATGTATAATATAACGGGCTATTCTGAATCCCTTTGTTGCTGACGATTCGCTTCCTGCAATTTAAGCAATTATTATGGATGGAGATAAACTTTTCTTATTAATATTAGCTGTGCCCGTGATTTCATCGGCTTGACGTCGCAGTGCTGCTAAATCCCTATAGACGTTAGCGTGATGATAAAAGTAGTTAGCCCCAGTGATAGTCCTGTCAAAATCCGTCCAGTAGTTTCGGAGATTAGCCGGAACAAACAAACTAAAATAAATACTACATTTTTGTTTTAAGTACCGAAAGTGAATAATGTATATCTTATACCTTTAAACGAGCAATTCTTGTATATATATACCTATATATATAATCTGAATCTCGGCAATGGCTCCAGCGATTTTCATGAAATTTAGTATGCAGGGGCTTTCGGGGGAGATAAATCGATCTAGCTAGGTTTCATTTTTGGAAAACATCGTTTAAAAAAAATAACGAGCGAAGCTCGGTCATCCAGGTACTATTACATTATTCACACATCAAAAGTGTCTAGGGATCAAGTACATTTTAACTATAAATATATCAGATTAATATTTACCAAATGTAGTTTTCCCAGACCGGTTTCTTACTTTAATTCCTATGTTTATGTTAACAACTTATACTTCGTAAAAAATAAGAAAAAATGGAAGTTTTGGAAATTGTGGGAAAGTAATCTAACTTAATGTCGTCAATTACTTGGCAGAAAACGGCAAGAACGAGGATTTTTTCCACCACTGACACGTACGACATACAACATACTCCAGGATTTTTTTTATTTACAATTAAAAAAAATCTTCACAAATTGCCGTAAAAAATGGCCTGTTTAGACGCCCCTTTAAATTTTGAAGAATGGCTCCCCACGTTTTATCTAACAAGTCAAAAAGTTGTTGTAAGCTATGCACGGCATCCATACTCGGTAGAGCTCTTTATTGGAGCATATCACATGAACAGGCCACGACAGATCGTTGATGCATCGGCAAGAGTACTCCTGATCCAAATGAGATTGATTCTTCCACCAATCCAAATACATCATCATCAGCCTATCGCAGTCCACTGCTGGACATAGGCCTCTCCAATTGCACGCCACTTTGTTCTATCTTCGGCTTCTCGCATCCAGCTCCTGCCAGCCGTTTTGCGTATATCATCACTCCACCTGGCTTGAGGGCGTCCTACACTACGTTTGCCAAGCCGCGGTCTCCACTCAAGAACTCGTTTACCCCAACGGTTGTCGGTTCTTCGGCTAATATGGCCAGCCCACTGCCACTTCAACTTACTAATCCGGTGGGCTATGTCGATAACTTTGGTTCTCTGCCGGATCACCTCATTTCTGATTTTGTCCCTAAGAGAAACTCCGAACATAGCCCGTTCCATAGCCCGCTGAGCGACTTTGAACTTGTGGACCAGCCGTACCGTCAGTGTCCACGTTTCGGCTCCGTATGTCATGACGGGTAGGACGCACTGATTAAAGACTTTAGTCTTTAGACATTGTGGGATCGACGATGAGAAGACTTGACGTAGCTTACCAAACGCTGCCCAACCCAACCGAATTCACCTGTTCACCTCGTCCTCGAAGTTGTTTCTACCTAACTGCAATGACTGCCCGAGGTACACATATTTTTGAACAACTTCGAGAACGGCGCCGTGCACCGCTGTCGGTTCCGGTAGTACATGTTCATTGAACATGACCTTGGTTTTATCCAAGTTCATCCGTAGGCCGATGCGTACAGAAGAGTCAGCCAGGTCATTCAGCATCCGTTGTAGGTCCTGCAGCGTTTCCGCCATGATGACAATGTCATCTGCAAATCGCAAGTGAGAAATGTATTCACCATTGACGTTGATGCCCCGCCCTTTCCAGTGCAGCGTCTTGAACATATCCTCAATTGCATTTGTGAACAGTTTCGGGGAAATAACGTCCCCTTGCCTCACTCCTCGATGCAATGGTATAGGTTTTGTTTGCTGATTCTGTACTTGGACGGACATGGTGGCGGCTTCGTAGAGACATCTCATCACTTCGATATATCGCCAATCTACTTGGCATCGCTGCAGAGACTCCAGAACAGACCAGATTTCAATCGAGTCAAAGGCTTTCTCATAGTCCACGAATGCTAGACACAGGGTCTGATTATACTCCTGGGTCTTTTGTATAATCTACCGCACTGTGTGGATGTGGTCTATGGTGCCATATCCGCTCCGAAATCCAGCCTGTTCCGGTGGTTGGAATTCGTCAAGTCTTCGCGCAAGGCGGTTCGTGATGACTCTTGAAAACAGCTTATAGACGTGGCTTAGAAGAGAAATAGGTCGGTAGTTCTTCAGCCGGGTCTTATCTCCTTTTTTGAAGAACAAGACGACTACACTTCTACTCCACGCCTCCGGAGTTCTCCCTTCAAACAGGACAGCATTAAAAAGCTTTTGGAGGTCCCTCAGTACGGGTTTACGAGTACCTCCAGCTTTTAACAGCTCTGTTGTAACGCCATCCTCTCCAGGGGCTTTTCCATTTTTCAGCTGTTTAAGAGCCAGCACGATTTCGTCAATGTTGACTTCTGGCAGGTCTTCGGTGTAGTGGCGTGTTAGAGTGGCTCTAGGACCCTCATTTTCAGGATCAGGTCGAGATGCATGCGAAGCGTATAACCGGCCATAGAAGCCTTCCACTTCGGAGAGGACTGCCGGCTTCGAAGAAACGACTTCTCCACTTGCTGTGGTCAACTTCGTCAGGTGGCTTCTTCCAAGAGATTGTACGAACACTTTTGACCCCGGTTCTGCTCGATCGCTCTTTTAATCAAAAGAGTGTTGGAGCACCGAAGGTCGTGTCGTATAAGCCTGTTGATCTCTTGGTTTAGAGCGCGCTTTTCCAACGGATGGGTTTTCACGTCGTTCCTTCATTAGCCCTAAAGTCTTTTCCGAAAGCTTTGACTTCTTGCCCTTCCGGTGCATTTCACAAAATCTCGTACCTTCTTCCCTGAGTATCCGAACCACATTTACGAGCTTCTGGTTTACGTCTGTTGTGGTTTCCATGGCAGCAAATCGGTTATCCAGGTTTGACTGGAACGCTTCGGATCCTATCATGGTTTGGAGCAAAGTAGGTCGGAGCCTGGACCTCATCAGACGGGCACGTTCCGCCTTGAAGTCGATATTCAGAGAGCCTCGGACAAGTCGGTGATCACTACCGGTATTAAACCTGTTGATCACGGTGACGTCTCTGAATATATGCTTTTTGTCCGTCATGATGAAGTCGATCTCGTTTTTCGTCATAGTGTCGGGGCTTTGCCACGTTCACTTCCTTTGGGGCCGTTTCTTAAAAAAGGAGTTCATCAAGAAGAGCCCCTTCCGTTCGAGGAAGTTGACTAGCATTTGCCCCCTATGATTTCTGCTTCCAAATCCATGGGATCCTACTACCAATTCGCTGCAATTTTGTACTCCTACTTTAGCGTTGAAGTCCCTCATAACAACGTTGTAGTGGGTCTTAGTGGTGGAGTGGAGGGCCCTCGATATGTCATCGAACATATCCTCCACTTCGTCGTCTGGATGTGCCGAGGTCGGTGCGTACACTTGCACTACCTTGAGGCTATACCTCTCGGTGAGCTTGATAATGAGGTACGCTACCCTGTTCGACACGCTAGACATTTCCACAACGTTGTCAGAAAGGGACTTATTTACCAGAAACCCAACACCACCTTGGGATTTTTGGTCTCCCTCGCGGAAGTACATAAGGTGGCCTGACTCGAGGGTTATGGTGTCCTCTCCCTCTCTTCGGACTTGTACGGAGGATGTAAGGGGGCGCATCACCATCTTTCGCTCCAAGCCAACCTCACCTGCACGCGGTACATCCTGCTGTACAACGAACGAGGCTCTGGCGACCGGCTGGTGGCGGTATAACCATCCCAATTTAAGGCGTAGCTGAAGTAATAGGTCAGTGACGGGCAGCAGCGTCACTGATGCAAGAGCTACGCCCTGCGATCGCCAACCCGCCTGCCCAGCGTGGCGATTATGGGCATTACCCCCAATGCACAAAGCACTAAGGCCACGGCCCCCAGTTCCCGGCAGTCACGCTATTCCTGGACATGGTGGTGTCCACGGTAACGGCGTGGCGGGGGGTGCTAAGAATCTCCGGACTACGAAAGGCCACCACAACCGACTGACCCTGGCGACGTATAACGGATGCACGCTACGGCTAGACTCGCATCTGGCACAACTTGAGGTGGAACTTGGGAAGATTAGGTGGCATATCCTCGGGTTATGTGAAGTCCGAAGATCCAAATACCCGCCCAGATTATTATTGTTCTGCCTCCATATGAATAAACTTCCTGACAACATTTAAACCGTTCTTGACGTCGAGAGGTCCTCAAAACTAGAGTACAGTTGGATCAACGTAACTCGGCCGGACTGAAGTAGGCGACACGAGGTTGCGCAGATGCATTTTTGGAAGAAAATGGTGACAGGAAGCGGGGTGGTGGGGCCGGTAACTAAACCAAGAGAATTAGAGATGTGATTACGCATTACGTTGTCATATCTTAATTAGTATTACTAACTCATGTTTTTTGTGATTATTTTCGTAAAGAAATTGTAACTGTTCTAAATTTAAACTTTTATGAACTCGTTTAAATAGCTTTTCTATATTGTTGAATTAATTTTTTTTTTGTATTTTTGATCGATTAAACATAATTAATCGTTTTCGTAAGTAATTTTAAGGTCGCATCTCTATGACATAACCAAAGTGATATGAACCTAACTTCAATCCGGCCGAGTTACGTTGATCCAACTGTAGGTACGTCTTATATCCGGCCTCATACCGGAACGAATTCATCGCAAAATCAAACACAACGCCAGGCTTCTTCCTCCCAATTTCTGTGTTCGTGAGCCCATTGTAAACGGGCCTTACGATTGCAGGGTGCTATAGGTAGGGAACTCTTAGCGGCCTTCGGGAACTTATACCCACTTTGCGTAAACGATTTCGGATGGTTTGGTCGGTTATCAACTAGTCTGAAGAGCTATGGAACCTCGTAGCCATCATCATGGCGGTCATGGTACGAATCCGTCAACAATCTGAGCCGCTTCGCATACCATGGTTCATATGTAGTAAAATGAACAGAAGTGAAATTAAAATGTTGTTAAGACTTAGATCTGGGCACATTCCATCAAATAAGTTTGCATACATGATGAAAAAAAAAAATCGCCAAACTGCGATTTATGCGGAGTACTAGATGATGAACAACATGTAATGATGGAATGTGCCAAGAATGGAAGAGAAAGAAAGGCTCTGATGGAAACACTGAATTTTAACCAGACTGATGTAGGAATCGCGCAAATGATTCTCTCATTTACAGACCTATATCCGAACATGTAAAAGAACAATGTGTTACAACTTCAGTGTTCCCACAGTGATTTGGCAATTGTAGAGCTCTAAATGGGATTGACATATCTTTACAGATAAAAATCCCTAATTTAAAATAAAAAAAAATAAAAAAAGAGCTATGTAACCTCGTAGCTATCATCATGGCGGTCACGGTACGATTCCGTCGAGCAGTATTTTGTATGTACCGATCCTGTCTGTGAGTGGTGATCCGAGTTCATCCTCTGTTCGTGATACGATAGCATATCCAGAGGCGGCTTACAATGATGTTATAAGTAAAAAGTTGTAGATAGGCTACATAAACAACCTTTGATCTTTAAAAATGGTAAACTAATGCACATAATTAACCTATTTATTGCAGATTTAATTATAACGAGCGAAAAAAAGAAAAATGTAATCCGCTGCATTCATCGGTAGACGCTGGCGATGCGACACTGACATAATCAATTGCCTACATTTTTAGGTGCCGCTTGCTGAGCGCTTGTAACCTAAATAGGTTACAAGTGCTCAGAAAGCCTCGCCCAGAAATTAAAAAGGTGTAGATACACCTTTTTACTTAAAACATCATTGGCGGCTTATGACTCTGTGTAGTGCCTAAAGCGACGATAGCCACAGTAGCAACGACCATACAGCCCGTCGTTGCACAGTAGGTAACTACGTTGCCTGGAACTAGCTTGCAACATTCCGACGGCTCTCTCATCATCTCTTTTCATGTCAAATGATGTCGTCGCTCTATATTGATGCATTATTTCAGTTCTAATGCAGAAATTGTAATATTGGCTTTGAAAAACGCTGTTACATACTTGTATAGGAATCCTTATTGACAGTTTATTTTCTACTTTTTAATTTAATGAATATTCCGTCCTATATGTCCGTGACTTGTATCTTTGTAAAGTCCCTGGTGGTATCAATAAGTCTGCCTCTATAATTTTAAGTCGAATCATAACGGCAGAAATACTTATGAGAACGTCTTAAAGTCTTTTTGGTATTTCAGGGATAAGAAACTAGGTTACCAGTAGTAACGTTATGTTCTCCAACAATCACAACCATGTCGTCGGTTCGAAGATTGTAGACGCAGTGGGCAGCTGTCAGCACAAATTTCTCGGACAAGATGACGCCTCCACACTTGATCTGAGAGATGCGTACATCGGCTAATCCGACCATCATTGGATATTCGTTGACGCCCGTCTCTTGACCGCCCACAATACGGTTCTGGAAGCGTTTATAATTTGTTATTTACAACTTTTTAGATGTACCTAAGTAAAAGAGTTTTTGATCGCGACAATAGCTTGACGTACTGATATTAAAAATAGGAACATAAAGAAAAGAATAACAAATTTTTGTTACTGAAGATTTTTTATAGGGTGGAAATTTGAGCAAGTATTTTTAGGGGCATCCCTAAATAAATGCCTTCTTTGAATTTGTTCAAATGAGAGAAAACTGCATAGCTCGGGCACGAATCCAAGGGAGGGGCAACAAGGGCAATTGCCCAGTCTCGACTGAATCACCTTTTTCATGGGTAATTTAAGAATTTTGACACTGGATCGGAGTGCTTAGGCTGGCAATTGCCCCCCACACTTAAACGGTTGAGTTAAATGTTGCCCCTCCCAAAACAAAGTTCTGGATCCACGCCTGGCTTAGCTTGAACCATCATTGTTTTGACCACCATGGTCTGATTTATACGATAGAAAAACATTGGTTGCAGATCTAATGATAATAAGGGTACGACGAAGAACGGGACAGACACGAAAGCATTTTGTCATATAAATGAGATCAAGTAGTCTAAAATTTAATTTATCCACTGTCTTCTTTTTTTTAGATTTTTAGGAATATATCTCGTAATGTTGCCATTATGAAGCTAGCCTGGGGTATAACTAGGGTAAGATAATAATTATAATGAAGCAAACCTTTCTCGTTTCTCCACATTTGCACTGTGTGGTTGGAGTGGTGGGCTGTGATGACACATCACATCGAAATCTGCCTCCGGGAGTATTGGTATTTGTGATTAAACCTAAAGTGATCATCGAGGAATATATTAAAACTTGGTCTGTTCACCTGGACAAGCCTACGAACTTATTCTGTTTGAGTCAGAGCCTAGTTAATAACCCTCGATTTCTCTTGGTCTTTACTATGAGACCCTGACTTGATGACTTCGGAGAACCGCGACAAGACCAGAAAAAAAGATCTCTTAATCATGATGGTTTTTGAAATTCGGTTCATAATTTTGGCATAATTTGTAAATAACATGCAACATACACACAAAAAATTAAACCAAATTGTGAACTTTTGAATTTGATTTTTAAATTTGAAATGATTCATTATCTTAGGATGCAAAAGAGGACAGACGAAAATTGTGTAATTTTTAAATTTGAATCATTTCAAATTTAAAAATTAAACCAAATTGTGAACTTTTGAATTTGATTTTTAAATTTGAAATGATTCATTATCTTAGGATGCAAAAGAGGACAGACGGAAATTGTAGAACTTTATGTTTAAAAAGTACCCTTAGTGTTTAGATTGAATTCTAATCTATAGATAGGTAGATATTAGCTACTCGTATCTCTTTAGTAGATACTGGTCCTCCCACTGCGCGGCCACGGTAAGTATATATTATAAATTATATTTAATAAAAAGTATTTACTTACCTACAACAATCCTCTGACCAGTAGAGGTGGCAGAGAGAGACCCTCGCCCGCAATATGAGTCCGCTCCCGTAAGCGTAGGGTCTCCACTCTTCGATATCAGCAGTTTATCCACCATACAAGACGTTGACTGAAAATGCCATCAATTACTGTTTTATTGGCGGACAGAGCACGGTGTACAATAAGTTTTTGACATTCTGCAACCACCTCAAAAAAGAGTGTCAGACTAAACCGCGAATGATACTGCCCTACCGCGACAGAATGAACCACGACAAGCCACAACCCCGACACGACGGAACCTCGACAAGACCCAACCTCGAAACGACTAAATATTGAAACGACGAATAGCGAAATAGAAAAGAAGCTTATAAGCAATAGAAAAGAGGCTTGTCCCATTTTACACTCCACCCTATTTTTCATTTCCAAAAAAGGAGTGTAAAATTTTCTACGCCTAACGCCTGATCGGATTTAGTTGAGGTGGGCATTGTTAGAATCACTAAAGGCCGGTCTCAATAATCTACCTATCGATGGATTTGGCTACTAGAGGTAGAATTTTGACATGTTTTGTATGGAGCTTATGTCAAATATATACCTCTAGTAGCCAAATCCATCGATAGTTAAATTATTGAAACCGGCCGTAAATGAGTAGGCAGGGTTCTTTTTTCACGTGTACGTGGCAAGCCAGTGCGAACTGACTGCTGAACGACTGTCAAAATCTTGTCATAATGGTAAATGGAGGAGTAGCGCTTAGAAATGCATAAACGGGCAGATGCGTGGACATTTTGAGCGCACCGCGCATGCGCCAGTAAGGACGGGCTTGCCACGGACACGGAATAAAGATATCATACGTGCGAATTACACTTTAACACCAAAATGAGGGCGATAAAATGATAAATGTGACAATGTAAAGGGCGGGCAAGATTTTGCCTAGAGCGGCTAATTGGCTAGATCAGGCCCTGTGAGTAGGAACGAGTAACATAGCAATATAGGTTATCTTTTTTTGAGCAATATAGATACGTTGTTGCTTAATTAAATGATTAATGCGCTTATATATATATATTTTTTTTAAAGATAACTGGAACGTGGAATTTTGGTCCCACATTACTAGCAATCTTGTTAACCCCTCCAGCTAAGCTCAATGGCTTGTGTTAGGAGTGGGTTCACGTCGGTAGTATACGGGGTAGGATTCGAACCCGCGACCTCACGATTGCGAGACCGATGCCTTAGCCATTACGCTACCGCCGCTATTATTATTGCTCTACACTGAATCATGCAGGGACCTGGCCTTAAAAAGATATGTGTATTAAGAGCATAGAGCATTGACAAATAGACCTGGACCGCGCCATTCCTTTCAATTAAAAAGTAAATATTGACTGCAAGGCGTGAAAGAAAAAACCCGTCTCTTTGAAAAGTATAAGTATATAATCTATGGGTATTGTCCACAAAGTAGCGTTGTATCTTTCTAGACAGGGGTTAATTTTGTGAGGTTATGGCGCAGTCCAGGTCTGTATGTTAATGATTAAGAAGTTAGGTCTATAACTCTCTAACTAGTTTTTAAGGTAACCTTTGATTTAGGGCCCTGATTCAATGAAATGAAATGATCTTTATTTGCTTGAAAGATGGTAGTGTACAAGGTGTTATATCTAATAAAAAGTATCATAAATTTCGTCGGTTAACCCAACATACAAACAGTCCTCAATCAAGCGACAAGACAGCAGACACATAAATAACTCAGCCATAACAATCGGATACCAAGCAGGCAGTTTATAATATCTTAATCAGCAGACAGTCTTATAAAAACTTCTAAAAATATTAAATGATCGATAAATAGAGCATTAAAAAAGTTTTAGTTTTACACACTAGCTGTCCCGCGCAACTTTTTTTGCAACATTTTTGTTCGTAATATTATGGTCGTATTCTATTGGTCGCAGCGTGATGTTATATAGCCTATAGCCTTCCTCGATAATTGGGTGGGTGAAAAAGATTTGAAAAGATAGTTCCTGAGATTAGCGCTTTCAAAAAATAAACAAACTCTTCCGCATTATAATAATAGTAAATATGTGGTAATACCATCTTTTACTACAAGTATAGGGAAAAGTGTAAAAACTATATATTTGTAATTAAATCATAAAAAATATAGTCTTTAAACAATTGCGAGAGTACATAGTTCAGGAATCGCCTGAACTATGTACGGACCCCTCGGTGGATAAGTCCGACTCGCACATGCCCATTTTTTTTCATTCTGAACGGGTCATTATGGGTAGGTAGGTATCAACATAAAGGTATTATTGACACTTAGCGGATTTGTGTTAGTTACAGAAGCAGACGTGTTTTACAAAATTTATTAGCTTTGGCCTCGGCCCCACCCGCGTGGATGTCGGTTATCGCTATAAAAACTATCCTATGTCCTTCCCCGGGAATAAAACTATTTCCATACCAAATCTCATCTAAATCGGTTTAGCTGTTTGAGCGTGAAAGCGTAACAGACAGATTGACAGAGTTACTTTCACATTTATAATATTAGTATGGATATGGATTAATTTGTGTTCTTGTTTTACATACTTGAGGTAAGTTGATCTCAGAACAATCCAGTCGACAGTTATACCCAGCAGGACATTCAGCTATCCACCGACATTGCAGCCCCCCAGTGTAGTTATTTGGATATCGGGGGCTCAATATCGAAACGATAGACGTCGCAGTCAGCTGAAATAATAATAATTGTTAATCTTGGGGCAACTTGCACAAAAATTAGGCAGAGCCAGGAGTATAGCCACCAGGCAACTGATTAATATAATTATAGGGCTTTCGACCGCGGATCCGTTCGCGTTGATGTCGGGTATCGCGATAAAAACTATTCTATATCCTTCCCCGGGACTCAAAGTATCTCCCCACCAAATTTCATATAAATCGGTTTAGCTGTTTGAGCGTGAAAGCGTAACAGACAGGCAGACAGAGTTACTTTCACATTTATAATATTAAGTATGGATCATTTGCCTATACCATCTTGATCAGATGATTAAAACAGTGTCACAAGAGCCTCAGCATTTTCGCTGGTGACTACCTTCTCCACGGACGCTGTATCGCCTGGGGCTCGATTTAGGGGGTGCAACATGCCCAGAACATCGACCCTCTCGACCTAACTGACAGAACCCACAGAAATGACTAGTCAATGCATGCGGCGCCAGATCGGTTGCAGGACCTGACTCGTGTCTTACAGGAGGTACCATACCGGGTTTTGTTTCGAGGTTCCCTCTCTTCACACTGTTTATGTTTGCGGAGAGATTATCACCCCATCTCATCCTAAGGGTGTCGTTCTTACTCCTTCTAAATACATACATAATATAGAAAATTACACCCAGATACAGAATAAACAATGGTGCTCATCACTAAAAGACGTATCCTGGGCGGAAATTGAGTCCACAACCCTTGACACGACCAACAGGTCAGTCAAATGGAAATGTAATAAATGGTGTTGTAAAACCGCTCCCTCCACCTTCGTACGTCCATGGCATGTAATAAAGGTAAGTGTAGTCCCCAGTGGCAGCCAGTGTTAATGTGAACACAATAGTAGCTGGACTAGCGTCGTCTTTCAACTTATCTATGTAGATTATAAAACTGTCCTGAGGATGCCTCGTGTAGAGGCGAAACACGTGTCGAAGTTTCACTTCGTGGAACTTTTTGAGTGCGGTATGTCAATCTATTTCGATTGTTGTATTAAGGGCATTTCCTTACTACTTCAATCGTGGTGATTCACAGATCGAGGGTGGGTGGTGGGATCCCTCCCTTATAATCTACTTAAGATGGATTTCCGCCATGTTACGCCTGATTCAATCGGTTATCTTCAATGTACTTACTTGTTGATAATAATCACAGTTGCTGTTCTGAGCGGTAGCTGCCGTTACAAACCAGAATATTATCGTCCATTTAATACCCATCTGAAAGGAAAATAACAAAATCATGAATTGAAAGAAAAAATCGGGCAACTGCATGTCATGCCACGCACAATGTAGGGTTTCGTAGCTACCCAGCACAATAATGCGGTATAAGAAGTGGGTTTTCTGTTGTTTTTGTTTCATAAATATTTTTTCAATGGAATTTGTACGAAAATTTGATTACTTTCCACTTGATCTGCTGTTACTCAACTTGTAAAGCTTAGTTAGCTGTGATAGTTTTTCCTTTCATTTTATTATATACCTATACTTACTACCTACTAATTGTTTCCATACTTATCTCCAAAAACAACCATTTAGCTGGCAGTTTGGGGGGGGGGGGAGCACTTGACTCTAACAAAAAATTGCACTTTAAGGAGAAGGGAACGATAAATGATGTTTCCAACTTCTAAATGTTTTTTAAAGCCCTATCCAATGACACCCCACACGATGGGTTAATCTATACTTATAATAAATCTGTAGAGAGGTCAATTCTGTACATGAAATATATTTCCAAAATAACTATCAGGGGGTGATTAGGGATCGATACTGATGCCAAAAATGCAATCAGTAAAATTTTTGTCTGTCTGTCTGTCTGTCTGTATAACCGTTATAGAAACAAAAACTACTCGACGGATTTTAACGAAACTTGGTACAATTATTTTTCATACTCCTGAGTAGGTTATAGTATACTTTTCATCACGCTACAATCAATAGGAGCAGAGCAGTGAAGGAAAACGGGAGAAGTTACTCCATTTTTTAAGCTTTCGTCGCGTGTGCAACCGTAATGGTTAAAGCTACACAGAAATCATGTATGACGGAAATGTTTTCCTTAAAATTATATAAAAAATATCTTACGACAGCATATGTCTATCTTTTATGGTTGACTCACAATATCACGTGTAACTCCCGATAGCTTAGTAGTTCGAAGCTTTCTGATTATATTTGTCTACTCTTACGTTTATAACACCCTCAGTCATCCCTAATTAAAAAAGTTAACATAATTAACTATTCCATAAAAAATACTAATAGAAATCGGTATAGAAACACCAAAGTTATACATGAAATACGCTAATAATAAGCCATCGCGCGTGAATACTGAATCATGCTATCTATCTATATCTATACATATAATAAAATTGTAAATTTCACGTGTCTGTACATGGCCGAACATAGTAAAAAAAATTTTGGGAAATGTTCGAAAAGAGTATTTAAACACATTCCTACATTTTTAGAAATGTCTGTCTGTTTGTTTGAACACGCATCACGCAATAACTATTGGACAGATTCGGTTGAAATTTTGTATGTGTAGTCTGGATTAACATATAGGCTATAATTTATCACGCTATTTCCCATAGGAGCTAAGCAATGACGGATAATGTCTGTAGCTATTTATCGTTATAAAACAATAACTACTTGACGGATCTTCATAAAAATTTGCAGTTTTATTGTAAATACTATAGGTCATTACTTGCACTATAAATCATTATGCTATCGTCTATGGGGAGTGAGCAGCAACGTATGTTTTGTCGAACCATTATAGTTTTTCAAATTTTTTTCCACAATAAGACATTATTTACAATTGTAACCCATGGAAACAATAACTTCACACTAAAACTATTAGGAGCTAAACACAACATTTTCAATTTTCTTAAGATCACCTATTTTAACCGTGTTTGCATCAGCTGAGGTGGTCTATTGGCACAAGTAGCGGTATTAAACGAGCGAGGTCGGAGGATCGACTCCCTAATTGCGAGTCTCTTTTTGTGTTGTGTTAAAATTATTTTTATTCTTTTTTTTAAGTATTTTTCTAAATTTATACTTATTTATACAAGCTTTTATTTTCGACTTTAACATGTTTACTTTGTTTAAAAATTTTCATATTTATAATCACTTCCAATAGGCACCTTTATCATTGTTTTGCATGAATAGTGATTATGTTATAAATGTAGAAATGAAAAACAATATTACATTACAAATAAACAGTAATTACTTGATATTTTCTAGAATTTATAAATGTTAATTGCTTAAAAAAAAAATGAAAGATTAAGTCCGCGTTACATCAAAATAAAACACGTGGCGCCATCTGTGATTCGATTTCTTCTGAGTGCCAAAATTGCTTACCTACAAATGTTAATAAACTTTCGCGATTTGTACACATTATGAAAATATATGTATTACGGGTCTTGATCGCGTGAATAATTTAAGGTTAAATACCTTGCTTACCTACGTTTAATATGCATGATAGTTTAATATAAAATCATCAAGTATAAAAATAAACTTATCCAGTTTTGAAAATAGATGGCGTTTAAATACAAATTAAAAAGAATCAGAAAAATTGATTTAAAAAAAAAACTGAAATTCTTACGTAGAGGGATATGAATATATGATGATCTTAATTTGTGACAGGTTGACACACCTATTTTTAAATTCACCAATGTAGACATTATAAAATAATATTTTAATCTTCTAAAGTGAGTGAAAAAAAATATTGAAATAAGTTTAGAAATAGTATTTAAACACATAAAAAGATATCTGAGTATATCTTTTAGAAACGTTTGAATGTTGTTTGTTTGTTTAAACACGCATCACAGTACCGCGGGAATGCAATGTTTGCATTCCCGCGGTACAAACACGGACACAAAGTAGGTGTACTTTAGACTCGGAAAAGATCGCTCGGGCAGGACATAACCTGCGATCATAGGGAATCAGTGAGAGTTTTTTCCATCATACCTTTATTACCTATGTATAAATTATCTTGAAGGAGCGGCTAGGTACCTCCGATTAAAAGGTACGATTTAAAAGTGTCGGAGCCGAAGTTGGAGTCGGAGGTTTAAAATCAATCGGAATTTTCGACCTATCGGAGTCAGAATCGAAGCTCCTTAACTCAAAATTTCGCACGAGTAATTGGGCGGTTTCGAGCTTCATTTAACTCGAAACCACCCCAGTACTCGCGTGGTGGGGGAGGGGGGGAATTTTTCAATATTAATAGTATTTGATGTGATGCAAATCACTTTTTTGTCGAGGTGTGGTCGTGGGAATTTTAATAATTTGTCTTCTAACCGTCTGGCGCCATAAACTTTGTCGCCCTTCATTTTGCTGCACTGGGCATTTGCTTGGCTTGCCCTGCCATATGTTGGGCCCTGATTAAAGCTAGGCCCAAATATCCATAGATGCCACAGAGCATTGTGGAGCATGTTTACAATATGTTTTACACAGAAGTTGAATTGTAATATAAACTACCTTAATATAAACCCAACTTTCACGCGAACGAAGTCGCGGGCACAGCTAGTTGAGAAATAAAATTATAGTAGTTTACGTGTAGAGGAGGTACTCAAAAAATATTTTTTTCATTATTTTATTCTAGCACTTTGTCGGCGTAACTATATCCATCCTAAATTACAACTTTTTAGTACTAAGGGTCTCTGAGCTAACCTGGGGAGAGACAGACAGACAAGACAAAATTATAAAGGGTTCCATTTTGCCATTTTGGCTCCGGAACCCTAAAAAGTAGCTTATGCTAGCGATTTTGCTTATCCCTTGCGTAATAGTTTCCTAACCGATGTCAGAAACTACGCAGGAGATATTATAGTGCACAAGTGTTAGCGCAAACACAAGCGCACTCTCTATTCTCTCACTCTCATAGTCCAATGAGACGGAAATCCGACACGACCTGGGAGAGATTGAGCGCAGGACCGACGACTTAACGAGCTCTTCGAGGTACATATATGTAACATATTTTGAAAATGGTGGCTTGCCTAACCTCGCAGATATCTTGATCTGCTCGGTCGCTACTGGTCAGGTCTTGCCTACGCAACAAAAGAAACCTCTCTGTAAAATTCCAGGTCTCTGTGCCGAAGGTTTTGCGCTGGGAGTTCATGTCTTCATGAGTTAATGAATAAGTCAGGATATTCATTGAAGATTAAAATATTACTTAATAGATAAGTACTTAAAGAGATATGTCCCGAAACCATCCGACCTACATTCATATCTTCGCGCCACAACACTCAGACGACCTCTTCTGACGCATGCGCGGTACACTCAAAGATGTCCACCGCGTATGCGCGTTGATGCATTTCTAAGCGCAGCACTCTATATTCCATTATGACAAGATTTTGACAGTTCGCGCGGGCGAACGCAACAAAAGAACGTGATTAATTACCTACTATGTCTTAGTTACCAAGAAGAGGGCCTAAAATTTATTTCCGTGCGTATCGGCCGATTGCGGTAGCGCGCGTCCGACGACTGCGACATGCGGCTGACGCCCGCGGCCGATGTGACAATATTCGGCCGTTTGTGGTTATATCCTATTAGACTATTGTTGTGAATGCAATTCCTGAGATGAAATATGGCAAATACGAGTTACGGGTCAATGAATGTGAGTGCTTTAAAAGTAGAACTTGCGCATATTTACTAAAATGTCTCTGTTTTATCATTCGGAAACTTATTTTAGAATATAATGGGACTGTGCAATACTTTTTTTTTTCAAAGACTACTTCTGCAGTAAGGTAAAGCCCTGTGGCACGGGGGACTTTACAAACATACATTTCACGTATTTAAAGCAGTGCAGTCGCAGTTCAGTTGCAGTTAAGTTTCGATTAAAACGGTCATTTTTGTATTCTTGTAACTTTGGGTTTGATCTCAAATCTTCACCATTTAATTGTGGTTCGAATTTAAGTTATTTAAGTACTGTATCAACCCATATGATGTATGTCCCACTGCTGGGCACGGGTCTTCCCAGAAGAACCTACTTATGATTACTACGATCCTGGGGGTATCTAATTGCCATCATCGCCAAGCTTGGCGATCGGGTTGGCGATCGCAGTAAGACTTAAAAATGCACATTAAGTGCACAGTTATATATTTAATTTATTTAAATTGTAGATAGCAAAATTATACTAACTATTGATTGAAAAACTACTTGACTTACTTATCTTTCTGTGACCCATAGGTGAGATCCACAGTGCGCCGCCAATCCCATTCGGTCTTGAGCTTCGCGCTTAATTCGATCCAGGAATAAACCGCGAAGAAAAAGATTCAAAAACTATGCTGACTTGTATTTACTTTAACTGCCTATTACCCTATCTTATTTAGATTTATGATGCATGTTTAGAAGTAGCGGGATTTGTTTCATGATTGATCCTTTTAGCAGGTTCGATTCGCTGATTCGCGGCTCTGGCAAGTGAGTTTTAGAAAAGCCTCCAGGTTTCCTGGCTCAACTGTGAACCGTTAAGAAGTCGAGCAATCCATAAGGTAAATACTGTTTCTTTTGTTGTAAGGTTAAATATCTGTTATCACTACAGTTTTAACGAAAAAAAACCGAAAAGAAGCTAATCGGTTCGGCCGGCTGCTCGGTCAGTCGATTAGTTAGCCCATCTCAAATTATAATAATTGTTAAGTCAAGGGCAGAAGTCAAGCAACCGCAATCGAGAAGTGACTTCAAATTGCCCAAATTACAATATTGTGATCGTGAAAAAAAACCATATCTATTTATCACTCACCTTTCACATGTCTTCCACTGGTTCATGAGATACGTACTGATTATCAAGTATCTGTCTGTAGCATATTATCATAATAATTGTTTCATGAACACTTGAACAACCATGCAGGCGTTTTGTATCTATTTACATAACTGCGTCAGTTATATTTTGGGGTGGATCCCACTATTTTCAGACAAGAATAAATAAATAAATATGAATATCATGCATGACCCCAAGTGGCAGAGACTGCACTGTGGCAACCCAACAGAATTGGTAAATATACCCATGTACTTATTACTACCTAACTAGCTCGTACTAATTATTACCTAAAGCGCGCGGCTTCACCCGCGTGGATGTCTTTTATCGCGATAAAAACTATCCTATGTCCTTCCCCGGGACTCAAACTATCTCCATGCCAAATTTCATGTAAATCGGTTAAGCGGTTTAAGCGTCAAAAGGTAACAAGCAGACAGATGGACAGACAGATTGACTTTCATATTTATGATATCGGTATGGATTAAATACATTAAAGACCACAGCAAAGGTAGGTTATATATCTACCCATATATACCTATATCTACCCATATACTCCAATCGTGTTCATCACACAAAGATTTGTGCTGTGTGAGAATCCAACCCACGATCTCTGGCTCAATTAGTATAAAACTCATTTTATAATAAGTAAAACGAAATAATTCCGGTTTAAACAACACTAAAACCAATATAATTTGTAGATCTTACATATTTTTTCAAACATTAGTAGTAAATAAATAACTTACGAGAGGTATGGAACGAAGCATGACAGGAACAATAAGGCAAGATAGATTAACAATGTGCAATTAGAGCAAAAACCAAATTAACCGATATCCTGGAAAAAATAGACCTCCAAAAATGGAGTTGAACCGCCCATATGTTGAGATCTACACAAGAAAAGTGGTCCCCGTTTTTGCATAATTTTTCATTGCTGCTAGTGTGATGTTTTACTCGTTTTTATTAGTATTAAAAACGACCAAAACATCCTCGGACTATCCAACAGTAAAATATTTTTTCAATTCGAACCAGTAGTTCCTAAGATTGTCTCGTTCAAACAAAAAGACTCTTCAGCTTTATAATATAAAGTGTAGATCCAAGAGATGAGAAAATACGTCGAGGACGACAACTAATGCGCTGGGAAGATGAGCTAGCACTTACTGCAGGACCCAAATGGAGGAGATTTGCTCAAGAACAGCAATGGAAACTACTGGAGTAGGCCTTTACCAAAAGACACACTGAGTTGAGAGATACCCTATAGCCGAACCAAACGATACAGCCATAAAGATTAAATCTCTCACCCAGTTTAATGGGCTAAATGAATAAATAAATATAAGTACCTTTATCAGTGATAATAATATGTCAGTCAGATTATTTCTCATCCAAGCATAGTGGAATCCACCCGTACCTATTCGCTGTTGTTTTTCCGTAAGAGGATTATTTTCAAGCACGTCATCCCATCTGGCGTGACCAGAGAAATGACACGCAAAATTTCAAAGAACTCATCATAGTGAGAGCCCGAGGATGAATAAGACAAAGCGTTTATGCAAATAAAGGGTTTCGAACGGAATTGGATGTTTTAGTAGAGGATCCTTCTGTTTGCATAAACGTTAAGCGGAAAGTAAGGTTGAAAAGCATGAACGCCGATCAAATAACAATTTTACTTACTTTGCAAATAAAATTCAATAAACTGTATGGTATATCAAAGACAAAATATGTCGTATTATGTTGGTAGGTACATTCAATATTAATCCACACGGAAGACGTCGTAGGTATCGTAGTAAAGATACATGGGTCAGGTGCTTGACGTAATGACTTTAAAAATATTACTTGGTAGACAAATTAATACATTTTACGTTAATTAGTGCAAAACAAGACAAAGGTATTATTTGGGAATAGAAACAGTCACTATTGTCTTAAAAGTAAACTTATTTACAAGAATATATACTTAAATTTATTAACTCACGTCGTTATCCACAATTTATGTACAAATAATATACACACATCAAAAGTGTCTAGGGATCAACATATATTTTTGCAATAACTTTTCTCCTGATTGATTTTTTTTTTTTATTTCTTTAAGGATTCATCAAATAAAGTGTTTTCGTTTGTCACAGTAACGATAAACCAAGTCACCTTTGCATTAATAAAGAAAATTGCCATTTTCCTAATAAAGGGATTTTTGACATTTGAACCACTAACATTAAAGTTCGAAAAAAAGACTGAAATAACAGTTTTCTTTAAAATTTTATTGGGTAACTTAAACAATTAATAATCCGTGTTTCTACCGCGAACACTAACAACACAAGAACATCGGTTTGGCATACTCAAAATGAGTTCATCCAAATCACGCTGTGGAATGGCCGCCCATGTTCGTTGCAACAACAAAAAAAGGTCTTCTTGCGACTGGATACCCTCCATATTCGGCAGAGCTCTTCTCTGTAGCATATCCCATGCATGCTCAATCGGGTTCAAGTCTGGCGACTGAGCAGGCCAGGGCAGGACATTGATGTTAGCTGCGGCGAGAGTCTGTCTTACAACTCTTGCGGTGTGCGGTCGTGCATTATCATGCATTAACTGAAATAAGGTACCGATTTGCACTTGTAGAGGAACGATGACGTCTGATACAATCGTCTCAGCATAAATTTGAGCGTTGAGGTTGCCTCTGATCCAAATCAACTCAGTTCTTCCGCCGATCCAAATACCCGCCCATACCATGATGGTTCCACCACTATAAGGATGGACTTCCTGGCAGGATTTTAATCGCTGTTGGCGTCCAGGGGTTCTCCAGTGTCGTATACGTCTTGTATCCGGTCTCATACCAAAACGAGACTCATCAGAAAAGCACACGAAACGCCATTGTTCTTCTGCCCAATTTCTGTGTTCAAGAGCCCATTGATATCGAATCCTACGATTGTGCATTGCTATAGGTGGTACCCGTAGCGGTCTTCGGGAATGAAGGTTCACTTCATGCAAGCGGTTTCTGACTGTTTGGTCGCTAATTAAGTTCCCTGAAGAGTGATGAAGCCTCACGGCTAACATCATGGCGGTTATTGTTGGACCTCTTCGAGTTAAGATTTGAATGTATCGGTCTTGTCTCCGTGTGGTGCAGCGATACCGTCCTCCATGGCGCTCAGCCACGGTACCAGTGCTTCGGTAACGTGTCCAAAGTCGACTGATAACACTCTGACTTGTATTCAGAGCTAAAGCCACAGTACGTTGCCGGGAACCAGCTTCTATCATTCCCACGGCTCTGAGCATTTCTTCCCTGCTTAAATGACGTCGCCGCTCCATAATAACGTTGGTTTTAATCAGTAGTAGGGAAACAGTAGCACTAATAATGTCTTCAATGCGTTGTATGTTTTTATAGGGAAAATATTGACAGCTGATTTTCATCTTTTACTCGAATTTGATTCACAGTTCCTGATTCAAATTATGAAATGCACCAAAAAGGATCCATATAAATTTATAAAATCATAAATTTATTACAAAGCCACATCTCAATCTCAAGAAATCCGCATAAAAATGCTTGATCCTTAGACACTTTTGATGTGTGTAATTGTAACTATGAAAAACTTCGCGAGTGAAATTAGTGCACAATGATATTATCAATTCTTTTTTATTTCACTTTCAAAATAAATAACTACATAGTAAAGTGAATTTTACCATACTTTAATGAGAAATCGCGTGGTGACGGAATAAGAATACAAAGTGTCATCACCCCATTTCCTCCTAAGGGATAAGAGGCGACTAAGGGAAATACACCCCAAACATAAACAGTACGAAGAGAGGGAAACTCGAAACAAAGCCTGGTATAGTACCTCCCGTAAGACATAAGTCAGGTCCTGCAACCGATCTGGTGCCGCACGTATTGACTAGTCATTCTAATAATAATAATAATAATAATATTTATTTGCTTTTTAAAACATGGTATAAAAGGTGGTACAATTTGGGTATGTGCAGACATGTTTCAGCTTAGATTACAAAGCATGCAAAAACTTCAGTGTTTCTTATCTAAAAACTCCCTTAAACTGTAGAAACTGTTTTCATTCAACCACTCGTATATTTTTATTTTAAATTCTCTTAGACTCAAAATCTTTAAATTATATGGCAAGTTATTAAATACTCGGACACGGCGCATCTCTTCTCCCATTCTTGAGGGTTCTGTCAGATCTAGGTCGAGAGGGCGACGCAAGTTTTTTGCATGCTAGCGCCATTTAAGTCCCAGGCGAAACATCGTCCGTGGAGAATATAAAATGCTCTTGTGACGCTGTTTTGATCATTTGATTTAGGATGGTATAGGCCAATGATGATGATTGAGAAAAGAAAAATATATTGTTGTAAAAATAGCTGTAGATATTAATATCGGCCTTTTTAGGGTTTTTAAATTTAAGAACAAGCATCTCTGGTCAGTGGTGCTCCACTGACCTGCTGAGCGTCGTTCTTAAGTTTGGTTCTCCTCTCCTCTCCATCTTCTACAGTCTTTATAAAGTCTTGTTACATCTCAATTCCGAATTTCTTTATTTGTTGTATGAAGCTTCTTTTAGGCCTTCCTCGTCTTCTCTTTCCCTCTGAATTTCCTTTTAATATATTTTTGAAATAGTTGTCGTGCCGTATAAAGTGGCTAATCATTTTGCCACTCTCTAGATCTTTGTTTTTTTTAAGAACGGTCCAACTTCGTTTACCATTAGTAGGATTTCTTGGTTAGTTCGTTTATCTGTCGAACTGATGTGCATCGTTCTTCTTCAGCACCTTTATTTCAAAGTCAGTAAAACATCAACAACTTAATTATTGCCCTACTTGGACAATAATTTATATTTTTAGATTTGACCGTGACTTATATAAGCCTATCATAATATCGGCATTGCAGTAGATATGTATTGCAGTTAAATATAACTGACATTATTAATTTATCGAAATGTAGGTTATTTTACCACTGATTATTGAGTACCTACTACAGTGGGAACTGTCATTGCACAGCTTTACGTTTAACATGTACCTAACTATCTAATACTAGCTGCGCCCCGCCGTTTCACCCGCGTAAGTCTAAAAGTAAGCTATGTGTTAAGAGATAATTATATTGTCTCTAGCTGGAAATATGTATGTATATAGCCATTAATAATCACACCAATATTTATTACGATTTCACATTCACATTTAAATATAATATTTTATTAGGATTGATTTGGTGGTAATACAAAAGTTATCTATTATATATATCAGAGGCAATAAAAGTATTTATTTTGATATAGATCAATTTGTTACTAAGAAATATGTATTAGAAATAAATTATCAATTTCTATTGTAATTATGGTTCACTATTTTGACGATAATTGCTTCCATATAAGAGATATACATATGCTGTCGCGGACTTTTTTGTAGGACTATTTATGATAAACGTATCGTATCGTTCATACATTATATATTTGTAACTTCAGCGATATTTGCGGCGCACGCCAAAACATGTCGCCGATTGTAGATTTTTTTCCTACTTACTTGACACTTATCGTTATATTTTATACAATTTACACAATATCTTTATAAATTATAGTCTATGTGTTATTCTGATGTATAAGCTAAATTATTGTTAAGTTTCATTAAAATCCATTCAGTAGTTTTTGCGTAAAAAAGGAACAAACATCCACACATCCACACTCACAAACATTCGGCTTTATAATATTAGTAGGATAATAGACAATACATATATGAGATATGTGCAAAATTCGTAGGACCGAGCATGGACGTACCCAGGATCATTTTACAGGTTTATCTTCAACCTAGTTCAGGCAATAGCTATTTATCAATTGTAATTATCTAGATTTTACTTAACCTTATGAACCATAAAATAATTACACCTTTTTTAATGGATTAAAAATTAAGATTTTTACTATGTATTTACTGTCCAATTGTTTGTATATCTTTGTAAAAGTTTTGAAATAATTTATTTTTATTTTATTTTTATTTTTTTCGGAGGGGAGGGGTGAGAGGTGATACAGTTGACTAAACACCGACCAAATTAAGGTGAAATAATTATACTGTGGTACTGTGTACTTAACTTTTCCGATTTTGGGGGAGGGGGTGGAAGTTTCAACCCCCTAATCCCCTTTCGGGGACGCCCATGGGACTGAGTACTGATGCAGTTATAGTGTAGGTACAATAAACACTTGACACTGAAATTTCTTGAAAAATTGGCAAGATTGCTATCAACTCCAAAAATAGGAAAATAAAAGTACTGCAGTGATGGGTCTACAATTTTCTAAGCTTTTTACTAAGCTAAGCTAAGGATTGTCTATAAATATTAGAAAACAGTAATTTGAAAGACAGCTAATAGTTTATAATCTCGCCCCTAAAATGTTCTTGTCCCAAGCCAAGCTCAATCTACTTAGCCTGTCAGTAAATTCACCATGGCCAAATTAAATGAAATAAGAAAAATTGGTGTATTGTATTATACATAATTACAGCCTTCCAGCACTCACAGTTTCTGAGCGGACGGACGGACATGGCAAAACTATAAGGTTTTGCCATTTTGGCTACGGAACCTTAAACGGATAAAAAAAGGAAACAGCATCTATTACAACCTATCACTTTTTGCTAAAGTTGACTTTTATGATGACTAGTCGATTATTAAGTTGCAAAAGGGCGACTAGTTTTGTTAAATTATCTAATGGTAGTTAGGGAAGTATTACATAATGGATTGCTTCATGTTTCGTTCTGGGATGCACCGGTTTTGGACAGGCCATCTTACAACCACATCGGTGCCACCCGAATAAAGTATTAGGGCTACAAATATAAATAGCCCGATAGTCGGTCTTCCCGAAAAGCCTTACTAGTTGATACCTAAGTACATCTCTAGACTTCGCCGAGCACTACTACTTACTTTCATAATATTACTAATATCTGTATTCTTACCTTATTTACCCATAAAATCGAAGCACATTAATAAGTAACGATTAGCACCTAATAGTTTATTTGCAACACGTGCCACAAACTCATCAAAATTGTCATTAGTTTTTGCAATCACTTTAATAAAGATTTTTAAATTTTAACAAATGTACACATAACTTTTTATTAAACTAATAATTTCAAAATACACGACTAGATACTAAGCAATGATCGTAAATTGGACATGCGTATTTAATACAAGGCATGTGCAAGCTATGGAAGTAAATCTGAATATGATAATACAGACTGACTGCACGACAATTAAATAAAATGTTGTGATAACAAAGACACGAGACAGTGAAGGCTTTAGGACTGATAACGATATTTTCAGTAACGTTCATGAACATTGTAGAGGAAAATGTAGATCTAGATTCTTTGGAATTAGCAATGATACATTTAGATGACCTCTTGTGTAGCGGAAGCGAGAAAGGACGGCAAACACTTGTTAGAAGGTTCACCCTTGTTTGGTAGAACAACGTTTGGTCGAAAATCACTTGTTCGAACAACGTTTAAGATAATAATCACTTTGTATAATATCGATTCACATAATTTTCAGTTCATCGAATATTTATTTGCGATAACAACATTTGCGCTATTGATCAAAAAGTATAATGTTCATTTAATGTAATGTTCAGGTGGTATAACACGTATTTTATCGAATATTCAGTTGATGTAATGTAGACTACACTAATAACGTTCATTTAGAGTACAGATTATGTATGTACCAATTAGTACATAACGTTCATTTAGAGTACAGATTATTTGGCATAATTTGACTACGCAAACTATGAAGATCATAGAATTTCAATTAGAATAATATAGATTGGGTTACTTTCTTCTTTAATTAAATGCGTAGGTTAGGTTAGGTTAGAACTGTGACCTCTTATGCACGAGCCGAGCGAGCGAAGCGAGCGTGCCGCGGCAGCGGCCGGCGAGTGCCAGAAACGAACATGCTCTCATGGGCAAGGATATAAAAACCAAATAATTATCATTAAATCAACTTTTATTTATTACAATTACTAAAAAAAAAACAATTAAATTAATCAGAAAACAAAATTAACATTCGTATAAATAAAATTAGTGCATTTGAAAATTCGGTGACATGACATTATTTCAAACAAATAATTATGTTAACTAAAATTCTACCAATTAATTATTCGGTCAAATGAATAATTATGTAAAACGACTTCATGGCAACTGAAATTCGCTGAAGCGATTTTCGACCAAACGTTGTTCTACCAAACAAGGGTGAACCTTGTTAGAAAGCCTAAGCCTTGTTCCAAGACTCTCGCTTCAAAGAGCATTTAATTCGAAGGTTTTAAAAAGCTTTTATGGCTATAGATAAATTGGAATAGTCCGAAAGAAAATACTCTGAAAAGAGAAAACCCCTGAAGAACTCCTGAGTCCTGACGTACTGGACATATTTTAATGAATTAACTAAGAGGATTCTAAAATTTAATATCTGCCAGGCACAAGTATTTATTGTACTTTAAGTTAACCCTTGAATTACACAAAAATTCACCTGCTTGTTCATAATAAATTATCAGGGGCTCCAAAAGCATTTTAACTAGTAAATGTTTTGTCTTATATTTTACTTTGTAAATGCAATTAAAAATAAAGACAAAACATTTGCTAGTTAAAATGCTGTTGGAACGTCTGATAATGTATTATGAATAAGAGGGTGAGTTTTATGGATGAGGAGGAAGAAGTGTTTCACACGGTATACGCATGTTTGTGAAAATTATTAGAGGTCATTTGGCCGCCATTTTCAGATCTCATTGAGGTGATTCTTAGCTATTTTCGACAAAATCTTCGATTTTATAATTATAAAAGAATGCATTGACTCATCAATACCCATCCTAAACCCATGGATCTGGGATGCTGAAATTTTGATTTAAATCTCGCTCTAAAATTTCAGCGACCGAGAAGGTATTTTGGAAATTGCAGCAAATCGAGATGGTTTTTTGGAAATGGCATTGCAAAGAGAACAAAATGGGGTCAAATTTGTACAGTAAATACGCAGGCGGAAACTGCTAGTTCAAATCATATCATCCCAAATGGGAGCTTCTTCGATGCCACAGTCAGACTTATAATGCCGACTCCAGACTCTCGCGAGGCGCCTCCTAGAGGCTCTCGGTACGAGTCTTGGCGAGTGGAGGCTGCAGGAGTGTTAGACATCCACACTCTCGATTTATTTAGTTGCCCGCTACGTCTGCCACAAGATGGACGTGATTGAAGTGACTGCATTAGCTACTTTATGTGCCTACCAATATTAAAATGTCTAGCGCGCGAGAGTGTGGTTGATTCTCTCGCCTCACCCCCTCGCGTCTTTTGACTCGCGCCCGAAAAACCGACACAAAGCGGAGCGACAGACGAGGGGACACGAACGCACCGTCCGCACTCTCGCACTTATGTTCTCTCGTGTAGCCTCGTGGAGAGTCTGGATAGGGCATTATACTGTTATTTTTGACATCGCGAGTTAAAAAAGTAAGGTCTTCGGATCATTAGTATGAAAGTTACTTATCCCGTATAAAATTTAATAATTGTAGGCTATGTTGTGGTTTATTTGTTATCACGTCACCTTGCTGATAAACAGATGTACGCACACACCATAGCGTATTTTCCAAAGATTTTATTTGCACTTGACCCAAATTGTTGCCCTTGCCAAATTTCAGCTTGGCTGAATGTATTTACCTTAATAATTATTTATGACACATGTTTCATGTAATTTTATAATTTTAAAACAAGTACCATCGGTTGGTATTTTTTTAAAAAACGTTTTCCAAAGTTTTCCTTTGCCGAGATTGCACACCGCCTAGTATTTTTATGGGTTACACACTTACACAAATGTCTTAATGTAAACCTTCTTAAGGATCGCCGATCGTACGTACATACCTACACTGAAGAAGGTAGCCATGGAACGGCGAAAGAAATAAATATTTTTTATTTTCGACTAAACAATAGCAACTTAGTATAAATAATAATACAAGTGTCTCTCTTTCAGTAGTTCTCAATTCGTCTTAATATTTTTTATTTTTTTATGTATGTTACTCAATTACTCGAAGACGTCTGAACCGATTTCGAAAATTATTTTTCGATCGATAAGGTATACTTCAAAGTTGGTCCCATCCCATGGTCACCATGCCGGGTTCTGATGATTGGATCCTGGAGAAATCAAGGGAAATCTTCAAACAGCCCGTATACACTATCAAAGTATATTTTTTACAACTTTTTCAACAACAATAACACCGGCTCCAGACGTTTCCCCCAACGTCGCCGTCGGCACACGACACTTCTAGATTCACGCTCGTCCCAACGTTGGCAACAACGGTATTTTCTAGATCCACACGTTGGACAAGTGGCGTTGGGACCGACGTTGGAGCCGGCGTGAGTAAACAAGCCATCGGAAATTCTAGTATTTTTTAATGAATCAATCTGAAATATTTTCTTTACCCTGGGCAATCAATGTAATCTATACTAATATTATAAAGCGGAAGAGTTTGTTTGTTTGATTGTTTGTTTGTTTGTTTGTTTAAACGCGCTAATCTCAGGATCTACTGGTCCGATTTGAAAAATTCTTTTTTTGTTGGATAGCCCATTTATCGAGGAAGGCTATAGGCTATATAACATCGCGCTACGACTAATAGGAGCGGAGAAGCGACGAGAAATGTTTCAAAAACGGGGAGAAATTACGCATACGAAGTTGCGCGGGACAGCTAGTTTAAAATAAGACAGTTTTTTTTCTTTTTAGCTTGAAGTGATTTTTTTTCATCTAAAAAAGAAAAAAACGTTAACATTTTTTATAACCTCCACAAGGGTCACACCTACACTAGATTAGCCATACCACAAACGAAGTTTGAAGTATGGCTGATAGTGGTCTTAAATGTATTAGATGCTTTTTTTATACTACAAAATGATGAGACGAGCACGTCGTTCGCCTGATGGTAAGCGTCACGCTAGGCCATAATAGTACCAGTGCCACTCAAATTCCTGTTTTGCGAATATCTAAATGTCACAGCACTGCGCTCTTCATTTGTTAATACCCATTTGCCCAGTAATTACACTTACACAGTGTCCTTCAACCGAAACACAGTAATGTTTCAACTATTTCACGGAAAAATAACTGACACTGTTGTTGTACCCATCAAGACGGCCTGTGACTTAGACTTACCACAGGCGATGTAAAATGCGTGCAATGGTGGCTTTGTGGTTCGAACTTGGCAATATGCGATAAAAACTTCTAAACGGGGCATCTAAACGGGCCATTTTTTACGGCAATTTGTGGCGGTAATGCTGTGGCCGGCAACATGGCAGTACTGTCCAATATTGATTTGATGGTAGCCGGACGGCCGCTGAGCGATTGATTTTCCGCAATGTTGCCAATTTTGTTGTTGTTTCAGTCGCTCTCTATTTTATTGTTGCCGAGTTGTGTAGACCGTTTAGCAGACTGAATCATGCGCCATACAATTGCAGACATATTGCCATTATTGGCCGAGCAATTAGTCGCCAATAGTGCCGCCACAAATTGCCGTAAAAAATGGCCCGTTTAGACGCCCCATTAGACATGGCACCAAAAATATATAATAAATTACCTAAATATATCTTGGAAATTAGTGATATAAATTTGTTTAAGAATAATGTAATTAATGTTTTCATACTACACAGTTAAGGCATATGTGTCATATAATAATTTCAGCATATAATATTGTTGAACCTTATTTTTATTATTTATTAATTTAATCTATTGTAATATTGGAAATTTTAGTGTATTAAATTCTGACATTCTTTGATCAATGTAAATCACTTATATACCATATTGTATACCATATCTGGTAGGACATAGTGCACTACACCATGATAATAATACCTATGAGCCACAAATAAAGAAATGAATGAATGAACTTATGGTCGCAGGTTAAAAATCGACTTCAATAAAACACAAGAATACAAAACATATATGTTTATTGCACCACACAGTAGTCAGCGTCGGGCGTGTTTTGAACGATCCAGTCCAGGAGGGAGGTGACCCTAGTATTGATGCCAGGGTACCCTGACGCGCAGAACCTTCCGTAGCTGATGATCCCCACGCTGAACAGGCGACCGCCTGATGTCGGGTCGTAGTAGAGGAGGGGACCGCCAGAGTCATTCTGGAAAACAGGAAAATATCTATCATTATTATTGCGCTAAGCAAAGTGTCCACTGGCAAGTAACTTCCGCAATTTCTTGCAGAAGTCGATTGTCGACTGTTTCCATTGACTGCGATTGAGTTGTTGTTAAAGGGGCATTACGCCAAACGCATATTTATGCCGCCGAGCATTACGCCGAGTGCGCTACGCACACAATTACACCGCTGCCCGCCTCGTTCTCTCTACCACATACTTCACAGTGCGCAGGACAAAATAAAGTCGAATATTCGTTCGTACAAATATTAGATTACAAATGCCATAACTAGGACAATACGAAAATTCTTGTTTTTGCATTTTTCCGTACTTTCAAGGTTTTTTTAAGGGTTATTAATATTAAAACATATCCTAACATTTATTTTTATTTCTTTTCGAATCCTAAAATTTAAGTTTTCTATATCAATTTTGACAGGTCCGAAAACTATTTTGAGTAATCTACCTTCAAAAAGTAAAAAGAAAAAAAAATAGATGTGGGTTTCTCGCTCATGTTGGAGTTACTACAGTTTAAATTTGACTTATATAATCAATGTATCAAGTGTATCCAGCAATTATTTGAATATTTTCCAGCTCAAAAACTTTTAACTTGCACTAAAACTTTAACTTTTTTTGTAAATAAAATATATTTTTCAGGTTACATGTCATTCATGGAACTCGATAAACCACCTCATAATACCAAGTAATAAAAAATGAATATAGAACATTTTTGTAACTATCAAAATTCAAAGTTCTTTATTCACTCAGGATGCATAACAACTCTTGTGATACGTCGGGATTCTACATGTACACGTAATGCCAAGTTCGCAAACAATAGGTAAAGCCGGAGAAAAGAACCTGGCAATAAAAACTCGCGGCCACTCTTTTCAAATTGCCAATTTTACAATGTTAGAATGTTTATAAACTTGATATGGGAGTAAGGTGCTGCCACTAATTCACGATACATCATATTAAAGGAAAAAGAAAAGAATGGCCTTTATTATACATAAAGACGTTCAGAAGAATTAGTAACCCCTAAAAACTACATCTCTTGGCACCAACTTCTAAATGTTTATTTATTTTATATTATTTTTTGCTTTCAGTTACCTTGTATTTATTTTTGAAGTAGGTTTAATATTTTTTGTAGAAATGTTTTTTGCTTAACTTTAATGTGTATTTTTTTATATTGTTTTTGCCGAAATAAATGTGATTTTCTTCCTTTCTTTCAATATCAGCTTGTTACCACAGTTCTTTTCAATATGGTCTAAACGTCAATCATCCATTCAAATCAAGTAAACCTTAAGTACCTGCCTAACAAATATTTATCTAATTTTATAGGCAAATCTTGCCAACCAATGACTGTATTAATACAATAATTGCATTTTTGAAATATTGCAAAATATGAAGTTTAGACCCAGGAGTCGAAACCGAGACTTCCGTATGCCAAACCAGGGCCGGAATCGAACCATCTATCCGGGGCTATGTTACTAAACATCATTTTTTTTTAATTCTTCCCGCAATTTTTCTATTTCTCAAAAGTGCAATTATTGTATTCATTTCCATTTCCTGTTTATTATTTAACTAGAGTAAATATTATGGCTTCAATTCTCATCAATGCAACACTTGTGTTCACAACTTCCAGACGCTATTAATTTACATACGATGTCATACCTATACCTACTTAATGGACTTGAGTGACATACGTCTTATAGAGACCATACACGCTACAGTACACCGAAGAGGTCTACTTGGTTCCTTATTCATTTTTTTTTTGTACTCGCGGCAATGCCGTGCGAACTGTCAAAATCTTGTAATGGTAAATAGAGAGCTACGCTTAGAAATGCATCTTTGAGCGCACCGCGCATACGACAGTTCGCACGGGCTTGCAGCGAAAACGGAAAAAAAAGAAGGTGAATAAGGACCCTAAATAATACACCTAAGGATATACCTGAGCACCTGTGCATATTTATAAGCCTGCACTGTAACAAGCTATCCGCACAAGACCGAAAATCAATTCTTTCAAGTGACACCGTCCGGTGTACCTGTGACCGCTTCAGTAGACCGACGACGTGCGTTTGCAAACCTTCACAGGTAGCTTCGGTAGACCGTAGCGGGTGTGACGTAGCATTGGAAGAGGCACCTATATAAGTAAAGTTGTAACGGACGCCCAACACATTCTATATAACTTAAGTTGCAGTAGCCTAATGGCTAAGGTCCGAGACCGATGGTCTCGGAATCGTGAGGGTTTGAATCCTACCCATAATTCTACCAATGAGAACTCCCTCCTAACACAATCCCACACTGCTAGATTCCTACTTTAGACAAAAAAAACTAACTCCAACTTCCGTACCATTTTGACGCTCAGCCGAAATTCAATGCATCTGAGGTCTAAAGAATCGGTTTATCACCTGACAAGCATCCTTTCCTGGTGTCAAAGTACATATCTGCCTCTCAGTGAGCGTGGATACTTGAGACCGACAGCTGGTCTGGGACATTACACTCACTGCAACCTTCTGAAGCGTGTTTGAGTTGGGACCACCAGGAAACAATGTACCCCAACCTGAAAATAGAGAATATTACGTCAGCTGGACTCTTATCCTCATTTTTTAATATGATAGTCAAAAGGAACTAAGAAATAGAGAAAATTTTAGCATCAGGTTTTAATACTTCCCTTTATTCTAAAAATAGCAGATTAAAAAAAACCCGTCTGGGTTGTAGTGTGACACCATTATGATGATACAGTT
The DNA here is from genome assembly GCA_945859575.2 of Herminia tarsipennalis. Classification (NCBI taxonomy): domain Eukaryota; kingdom Metazoa; phylum Arthropoda; class Insecta; order Lepidoptera; family Erebidae; genus Herminia; species Herminia tarsipennalis. The sequence goes on along the minus strand of OX243849.2, from coordinate 16,743,514 downwards.
TGTACTAGGTATTCATTGTTTTACAATTTCTTTCTTCATATTCTACTAATGGCTTCGGTATTCGCAAAAACATACACGAAGGCGTTATGAAATACTCATTGTTTTGTTGATATTCAATTTATGCGTAAAATAAGAAAAGCTACTCCAGAATCTACCTAGCATCGTAACCATAGCTCCAGCGAGGTTGGTGTTTCTAAACTTGAAGGGTAGGCAGGCGGGTCCAACGTATTCGCTGAACGCAATCGCGTTCGTCACTCTGGCTATCGAGACATCGTAGTCGTAGTTGGATCTGGAAAACACATAGAAATTATAAGCGAGTGGGGGGGATTAAATGTAGAACATCGTATCTGTCAGATATTCGAAAGGGCTCTTGTAGACGTCCGGTTCTTTCACCGAACGCCGGATAGAAGTTTGAAGTCTTTCAAAAATTTATCGCCAGTTCGGTGTCCGGTGCGTTGGGTACGGCCACAATTGGGTAATTGACTACAATAAAAGTAAATTATTTAATTACTAATCTGCTATTTAATACTAGGGCTGAGCCATAACCTTACAAAATTGACCACTCTCTAGAAAGAGACAACGATACTTTGTGGACAACACCAGTCAAAGATACAGGGCTTCACGAGTTTTTTCTCTCTTTCACGTTTTGCAGTCAATATTCACTTTTTAATTGAATGGGATGGCGCGAGCTTATCGTTTTGCCATTTCATAAAAAGAGCCTGATTTGACTTGACAGTCAACATCCCTATTGAGAGCGTGACCTACAGCAACACAGCACAGTCTGGCGAAAAAATCCATCCGGCGTCCGGTAAAAAAAGCGATGAGTTGCATTTTGTAATTTAAAATTGGATTTGTGTTTATTTCGGCGCAACGGTTCTTATCTATATTATTAATATTAATAATAGCTATTAGATACTTATAAATTTGTAGAGACAAAGAAAATATCGTACAACTTACTCAGTAAACCATGGATGAATAATGAAAGCGGATATTCTATACCCTTGTGTGGCTGGCGAATCACCTGGAAATAAAGTCATCATTCACCATTATAATCCTAGATCATTTCGTTCTACGTTGGTACCTACTTATTATTTACTTACTATTTGAGGTTAAATCATTATTCAGCACCAACTTTTCAAATAAATTAGACTTTTTCATTTACTTATTTTTTTTTTTTTTTTATAAAAAATAACTAGCAATGTGGGATTGTGGTCCCACATTACTAGCAAACCTGTTAACCCCTCCAGCTAAGCTCAAAGGCTTGTGTTAGGAGTGGGTTCACGTCGGTAGTATAATGAGCAGGATTCGAACCCGCGACCTCACGATTGCGAGACCGATGCCTTAGCCATTACGCTACCGCTACTTCAAAAAACAAATACTAATCCGACCTTCACCGCCAAATGCCTTTATTCCCTTCATGGTCGGTAAATGTTTTGTAACCTGTTGACGACATTTCATGACTTACCAACAGTGACGTCATGTTCTCCAACGATTGCAGCGTAGTTGGAAGGTGCCTCTCCTACGACGCAGTGGGCAGCTGTGAGCACGTACCAGTTGGAGATTATGATGCCTCCACAAACTATCTGAGAGATCCTGGCGTCTACAAGACCCACCATACTTGGGTATTCATTTACACCTGTCTCTACACCTCCTACGATTCGTGTCTATAAAAGTGAAGGAATTATCAACACATATGTCAGTATGTGCCGCTGTTCAAGGGCTTTACGAGTATACTATTCCTGGGTCCTTATTTACGGTCTTTTTTCCGTTTTCGCGGCAAGCTCGTGTGAACTGGCGCATGCGCGGTGCGCTCAAAGATGTCCGCCGCATATGCGCGTTAATGCATTTCTAAGCGCAGCACTCTATTTACCATTATGCCAAGATTTTGAAAGTTCGCACGGGCTTGTCCGCGAAAACGGAAAAATAAACGTAAATATGGACCCAGATCTGGTGTTTACTTACTAAAGGGACAGATGGATTTACTTTACTTACCTACTAAGGGGCATATTTAAGGTAAGGCAGAAATTAAAACTTTTCTTAAAAAGCATGTTTACAAACATGCTGGATGTCGCTAGCATGTGTAGAATGCTTATTAGAGTCTACAACATACAATTTCAATCCAAACAGATGGTTCTAGACTTATAACAAAAATTACGGTGTAATGGGGGATTCAAAATCAAAAAAGATCATCGAAAAAAGAACTGACATATCTCCACCAACAAAAATTTAGATGAAACTTGAAAGGCACTAGCGTTGACCGCTGCGTTATCTGGGCTATAACTATTTAAAATATAGCAATAACTCACCGCTCTCCTATCACCGCATCTACAGTTACCAGGAGGAGGAGAACTCGACTCAGCAGCAATCTGACACGTGAATCTACCACCAGTACTTTGTATGTTGGTTATTAACGCTGAAAACAAACATTTTAATATTGACACATCTTACATTTTATGAGAAATATTACTTGCCCCGATGCAGGGCCGTTAATTGTTGAGGAGTTCACTATCAGCTCTATTACATTGTGTAATAGTAGTATGACGAGAATAAAGTGCTACATAATAACATATTAAAGTAACTGAATCGTAAACTCTGAAATATTGAATAGGTCTGCTCGTCATTTGTGGTTCATCAGTTCCACTTCACCATTTGATGCTTTTTAAGAGTAAATGTACGAATCACTATGAAATATACCTAAATCACTTTAGGTTTGTCTTTAATATTTGAAGAGTTTCCTCGATTTCTCCAGGATCCCACTATCAGATCGTGATCTGATGAAAATGGGACTAACTTGGAAGTATACCCTTTCAAACACATTAATAATTTTTCAAATCGGTCCAGCCGTCTTTGCGTAATCGGTGAACAAACATACAAAAAAAAGGCGAATTGAGAACTTCCTCCTTTTTGAAGTCGATTGAAAAGAACGTGATTATGGACCTAGATCTACGATTATTTCAAGGCGGTGCAAAAACTTGATGATGGCGCCCCTTCATCTTTTAAACGGGAAGGGGAAGGGAGGGTTGTGCTATTAAAGCGAACCTTGAAGATTGGTGTACTGCAACAACAACAATTTTTAATCATACTAAATTTTGTCGCCCCCTGAAACTGCCGCCCGGAACAACTGCCCTGGTTTGTCCCACCCTCTAGATCCCGGGGTTGTAACCATTCTATTTTCAATCGTCCACTTTTCTCGTAGTGGTAGTGGTTATATGATGATAATGCAGTCCTCTTATTGCGCCTGCGCTTATTGCCGTCTTCAGCATTGACATCTTGAGGCAGTCGTGGGTTACATCATGTTTATAACCCCTGACCCCTAACAAGTATTTAGCAAGCAAGTATAGTTAAGTATTGTCACTAATAAGATAATTCAAAGATCTTACCCATGCTTAGTCTGGTGGATGTAGACAAAACATTGAGTGTTCCACTGCCGCAGTAGGTCTGTGCATCTGTCAGCTGAGTGTTACCAGTGAGGGACACAAGCAGGCGGTCCAGCGAACAAGACTGCGACTGATGACATAGATCAGACAGGCATTTAAAGTGGCTGGTTTATTTTACTGAAGTTTTTAAGAATTCAATGATCTTGCCTCGCATAAGATCTTGGAAGTGAAACACGCATTCTTAGGCAATTGAACTGACAACTGCAGTTGTTTGAGAAAAGCGTATTGCCACCAAAAGGTGAATGGAGTGATAGCTCAAATACTGACAACGATAGTAAATTTAAAGAAGAAATTAATTAGCAATTTATGTTGCTCTAAAAACTAAGTACTTTGCTTTTCATTTAGTCAGTATGTTCTGAACCAGTACCTATACTCTGAAAAACTAAAGGCGAACGAACCGTTATTGGTATAACGGTCCGCCTTTCGTTTTCAGAATAAACTGATATAATCCAGAAAATAATTTAAGTGAGTCTACCTAGACGGATGATGATCTCACCTGAGGCAAGGTTATTTCAGAGCATGTCAGCCGACACCTATACCCTGAGGGACAGTCTGCTATCCAGCGGCATGTGATACCTGGCCTGTAATAATTTGGCCATCCTGGACTGTTGATTGTGTACGTCACGCCTGTTGCAATCTGGAAACACATAGTTGTGTAAAAAGTGTGGAAACACTTAACTGTGTATAAGTCTTGCCTTTATATGTATGCAAATTCATCTTCAGTTTTTCATCGGTGCAGGTGCAATCAACAAGCAAACAAACAAACTCCTTTTATAAAAAGGGTACCAGTCATCAGCATCGTCATCATCTACCAGTAGAATTAAACCAACATTAAATACCGTTACAAAAAGTTCCCGATAACGATTATATGAACGTCAACGAAATAATAGAAATTAAGATCGTACCTACTATAAAAGCGTAGAAAAAGCCCAATACCATAATTTAATAAAACCGCCTAAAGGGAGTTCCACAGGGTTCATTTCCAAGCCCCTTATTGTTTACGTAACTAATTGACTCACTTTGTAAACAATATCATTGAACGATAACAAATTTTTCAACGGTTTCTAGACGTGTATATCACCTGATGTGTAGATAATGACAGCAATACTTATTATATACCTATAGGTATAGTAAAAGAAAATTCCCTATCTAGAAAAGTTTTTAAAGATAGCTATCAGACTTTAGATTGCATAGAAAAATAAGGGCTTTTGTAAAACGGGTACAGACTAAGTTGATGATGAACAGCAAGTATAATAAACACAGAGTGTAAGTAATAAATGCTTTCCAATATGATCATGCACTAGAGAAATGTGGTGGTATAAGATAGGAAATATAAATTCGGTTGTATGAAGTATAAGTATTTTTTTAAGCTATCTATTATATTTAATAGCTAATATATTTATCGCGGGACTTGAGCGCGGCGACCGAATCAAGAAATTCCGTAACGAAAATAAAACCTAACACCCTCCCCCCCACTCCACCATGTAGCTCGCTTAACGTATTTATATATAAAAAAAAATATATTTTTTTAATTAAAAAAAAACTGAAAATTATATTTTTGAATTTTTTTTAATTCTTTTTTTTTTGTAAAAAAATATTTTCTTTTTTTAAATATTATTTTAATTTTTCTTGTTTTTTTAGTTGATAAAAAATGCTATGCAATAGCTTTACCGCGGCAGTTCCCGAGTGTCATACATTTTTTTTATTTAAATCTATGTAGTTTTACTGACCTGTTGATAGAAATCACAATTTGCATCTTGACTATAGGCTAGACGAAAACCTAGTAGGAGTACAGTTGACACAATAAACATTACTAGAAAGTATCCTTTTCTGTGTATTGATTCCTGAAAATTATGACATCGAAAATGAATAGTAGACCTATACGACAAGACAATTCTTAATTTCGGATGTGATTTTTACTTGCTTTTAGGTAATTAATATATAAAAGACTAGACAGGCGCGGATCTAGGGGCATATTGTGTGTTTCATGTCACACCTCAACAACTGTTTTTAAGCCCATACTTGAAAATTCATGAGTCTGGGAGGGCCATTGCCCATGTACCCCCCTTGGATTAGCGCCGAAGACTAGATATTAAAATTAAAGCCTTTGCAGTATACAGTCAGCAACAGAACCCGGAGAACACATGAATTGACAAAATGACTGATTTTTCGAGTTATTGATAACATTGTATTATATGTGTACTTATTCTAAAATCCATATTACATATCTAAACTAATATATCATAATAATGACAATCATTTTTTTTTTGTTTTTAAAGATTTGAGGGATTGAGTCCCACATTGCTAGTTAAGCTCAAAGGCTTGTGTTAGGAGTGAGTACACGTCAGTAGTATTATAAAACTGAAGAGTTTGTTTGTTTGTTACAACATCGCGCTACGACCAATAGGAGCGGAGCAGCAATGAAAAATGTTGCAAAAACGGGGAAAATATACACAGACGAAGTTGCGCGGGTCAGCTAGTATTACATACACAAATATTGCGACTAACATTCATTGTAATTTTGAATGTGTTCAACGAGTTATGTTGCGAACTGAGATTTAACATAATTATAAAAAAATGATTACTATGATACCTAATACATAAAACGGCCTACCTGTTGTCAGCGGTGTGCCTGCGTCCAAAGATACACTGAACACATATTTGACTAACATTGTTAGAATCATTACAATAATTATAATTAAAAACACCTTATCAGATAAGAAGACAGATACCCCTAGATTTAGTGGCTCTGATTGTAGCCATTGATATAGATATGTATGTCGTCATGAAAGATCTTGATAATGTCTATACAAGGTGTAACAGAAAGGTGTGGTCATATTCAAGGGATGGTATGTGCTCATGATACTGAGTGCACATACCTAACTACCTAATTTTAATAAAAACGAAGTACCCTAAAAATATTGATTAGATTTTCATTCGTTTATTTATGAATGAAAAAGTTATTAATTAAAAAAAGTATGACTTAAAAAGTTCTATGCCATAATATTGCAATCGAATTTTGTACGAGGGGAGGTATAATTCTTGCGCCATACGCCTTTCACTACTGAAATTTGACAAAAAGAATTACTATAACTATGTAATAATAATGCAACCAGCTATGGCACCATGGTAGGTGCAATACTGACAACATACCTTATCCGCTGCTGAAATTTGACCACACGTTTCTGTTACACCCTGTATAGGGTGAGATATGTGTTTTGGCGTAATGACTTTTTTCTTAGAAATCTTCTCACAAGTGCCAACACTCAATCAGTATCTAATCTTCATAGTTTCAATGGCATTATAGTTGCAATGGAATTGGCAGAAGGAAAAACTATTCGCCAGCGCATATAACTGTAAGAGACATTACGTAATTTTACTCAATATAAAAGCACTGTAATTAGTTTACTAATCTAAATTATATTAGTTAGCGTTAATGTGTACTCACTGTACTCTAATTGTAATACGTGGAAACGCTGTGGATTGTGCATAGATTTAATTTGTAAGTTAGAATTAGAATTAAGGCTAAATGTACTATTGTTTGTTTCCCTAATAAAATAAAAAAAAAATAAAAAAAAATATATCTAAATATGAATTTGCAGTAAACAATCAGCACAATTGTCAAATATTTACTCAGAACAAAAATAATGTGCCGTCAGAAAAATGTTCAATTATTATCATCTGTTTTTCAATTGGTAACTAAAATTATTAGCAAATTGATGTCATACTTTTATCAAGCATGTTTACAAGATATATCTACAGATTATAATATAATCTATTACGAAAATATGTTTAGGCATGTCAATGGACTCCATAAGTATAAATACACTTAACTAAAATATATAGCTTAATTAGGCCATCTATTACGGGTCTAAGTGATTCCCTTGTGGAACTCCGCAAACTCTTTTGTTGTTTTCATGTACTTTACAATATTCACAACTAGATGGCGTTACTATCAATGCGGCCTGCGCGGTATTTCAAAACGGTCCACCAATGAGTTTAGCCGCGCAAATATTGATTAATTTACCGGCAGCGAGGAGCCCACTGCCAACTTCATTCGGTTCGCTTCTCATTCTATTCTACAACACACCGCAATTATTTATACAAAAATACCTCTTATTTCTTAGTAAAATGTAATTATTTTAACAAAAAATATGCTTCTAATACAATTTGTCTGTTTTCTAAATATTTGATAGGGTCTCTTTTGAGTGAATAAATAGTAGCGATGGAAGTGAATATTGGTTATTGTTTTAAAGTTAAGAGGTAGTAATTATATTTTTTTATAATGCCAAAACGCATTCCGTTCCACGTCGTCTACGCAACAAGTAAGTGATTTTATTTTTTACCAATTAATTAAGTAAAACAATGTTAAATTTATTTTGTCTTTGTACGTATGAAAAGAGATTTATTTTTAAATTTGTTTTTTTTTCTAAACGCCTTACTCAATTACAGTTATATTTTAATGAACCAACACGTAGGTAACTGTAAGTAGGTAGATTGAATTAGAGACGGTCATAAACTTTTCGATTCCATTTAATTTGATGTAGTCTGTGTCTACGACTTTCTGGATATTTTGTTTCGGTTATTAGCTGCTACTGTGCCACCATAGTGCTGGCCTTTGGAACGTTGGCACCCCTTAAGCGGGCAAGATGTATGGAATCCTAGGCTTTGTCCTTAAAAGGGCGCTGTTCGAAGTTTTGTGAATTTGTCGAAGGGACCTTGATTGATAAGACCGGCACTAATGCCGCAGACGTACACCTACACACACGAAAAGTAGACAGACAACATATTTAAATCAATATAACTTCACTATTGCTTACACAAGCTTCGGAATAATTTAAAAAAAAAACAAAATTCATTCATTTTTTATTCACTTAGGATGCAAAACAACAGTTGTGTTATGTCGGGATTCTACATGTAAGTACATGTAATGTCAAGTTCGCAAACATTAAGTAAAGTCGGAGAAAAGAACCTAGCAATACGCGGTCACTCTTTTCAAATTGACATTTTACAATGTTTGAATGTTTCTAAACTTGATATGGGGGTAAGGTTCTGCCACTAATATATTATACAAAATGTTAAAGGACTGATTCAAAATATATTATTAAAAAGTTGAAACATATCTTCTATACATATAATAAAACTGTAAATTTCACGTGTCTGTACATGGCCGAACTTAGTGAAAAAAAATATTAGGAAATGTTCCAAAAGAGTATTCAAACACTTTGCTGCATTTTTAGAAATGTCTGTCTGTCTGTCTGTCTGTCTGTTTGTTTGAACACGCATCACGCAAAAACTACCGTACAGATTCGGTTGAAATTTTGCACGTGCAATCTAATAGATGCAGATTAACATTTAGGCTATAAATTATCACGCTTTTTCCCATAGGAGCTAAGCAGTAAGGGATAATGTCTGTAGCTATTTTTCGTTATAAAACAGTAACTACTAGGCGGATCTTTATGAAAATTTGCAGTTTTATAGTAAATACTATAGGACATTATTTACACTATGAATCATTACGCTAACGTCTATGAGGAACGAGTAGCAACGTATTTTTTGTCGCACCATAATGGTTTATCACAAAAATTTCCACAATTAGACATTATCTATAATTGTAACCCGTGGAATGCATAACTTCACGCTAAAACTAAAAGGAGCTAAACACAACATTTTTAAGTTTCATAAGAACAGTTATTTTGACGTGTTAAGTAGCTAACAGTATAGCCTCGAAGCTATGCTGGCGGACTTTGATGACGAAGTCCCAGGCTCGAATCTGATATCTGAATATGTTCTTTTTGTATTTATTTAAATTGTCTTTATCCTTTTTTAATATTTTTTCTGAATATTTTAGTTATTTTTTCGACCGTAGGTAACTTATTTACTTTGGTTATTACTTTTTATATTAAAAATCAAGTAAATTATGCAATTATTATAGGTATTGCATGCACTGCTGAGAGTAATGAATTAATCGTAGTAGAAATGAAAAACAATATTACATTATAATTAAAAAGTATTCGACATTTTCCAGAAATGATGTGTTCGTCTAAAAAAAAGACATTACACACGTAAAAAAAGTACATGTAGCGCCATCTATGAAATCAAATTGTGAACAACAAAACAACGGCAACATTCTTGAAAGTAGATGGCGTTGTATTCAATAATGTTCTATACTTAGTAAAAGAAGTTTTAAAAAGAAAAACAGCGCTATGATTTTTAGAAATATTTGTCTGTCTGTCCGTTTGTTTGACCACGCATCACACAGGTGCATCGAGGATCATGTTTTGGGGTTATGGTTGGAGATTACGTGTTCATCAATTCAACGATAATGAATGGCTCAACATCGTTCAAGTGTGAGTAGTTCGAGTGACGGGAGGAGGGGGGTCGTTTTTGTCAACCGTACCTTTAGGGATATCTGACATTTTCGCGGGCATGACACACATGACACGCTCTGTGTTTGCTTAGTAAAGTGTTACAGCAGTTTTATTATTAGTATTGCGTTGTAACACTATATGAAATACACCCCATTTTTAGCCAAAATGACAAAACAGAACCCTTATAGTTCCCTTATGGCCGTCAGTCCGCAGCTTAGCTCAGAGACTGTTAGTGCTAGAAGGTTGCAACTTTTGCATGAATAAATTACTAACGCCGATAAAGTGAAAGAACAAAATCTTGAAAATCATTATTTTTTTAAGGGTACCTCTCTTATATGTAAAGTGGGGATGTGATTTTTTTCTCACCTACCTACCCCATCGTGTGTGGTATCATTAGATAGGTCTTTTAAAAAGCGTTTAGGGTTTGTGAAGACTATTTTTAGATTTAAGGATTCCTTTGTGTATAATATTAGGCTTTATAGTGAACATTTTTGTTAGAGTCAAGTGTCCCCCTGCCAGCTAAATGGTTGATGTTGGGTATGTGAAAAAAATCAGGGTAGTAGTATAAATACTAAAATTATAAGGAAAACTATCACAGTTAAGTACTTAGGCTTTACAAGTTTACGATCACATGAGAAGTAACAACATTTTCGTACAAATTTTATTAAAAATTATTAGGTAATAAGTAGGTATAACGTTGAAAGAATGAAACAAAAACAACAGAAAACCCACTTCTTAAGCCGCACACCAAACTAACTATCTAAAAGAATAGAACAGATCGATTTTTATTTAGTAAGTATTTAGTCAACAGGACTGTTTCCAACATATTTACACTGAAGTTATTTCGTTACCTAAACTACCTTAATTTAAACCCGACTTTCACGCGAACGAAGTCGCGGGCACAACTATTATGAATATATATATATATTACGGGTCTTAATCGCGTTTAGGTTAAATACCTTGCTTACCTACGTTTAATATGCATGATAGTTTAAGTATAATTTAATTTAAAGTCATCAAGTATTAAAATAAACTTATCCAGGTTTGAAAATAGATGGCGTTTAAATACAAATTAAACAGAATCAGGTAAATTGATTTAAAAAATAAATCTAAAATTCTTACGATTATGTATTATATATATATTATTTACGGATATGAATTTATAATGTTCTTAATTAACGACAGGTTCATCATCATCATCATCAGCCTATCGCAGTCCACTGCTGGACATAGGCCTCTCTAATTGCACGCCACTTTGTTCTATCCTCGGCTACGACAGTAGTTTAGTATTTAAACTAAACGTTTCTAAAAGATATACTAATTCAGTATATATTTTAGAAACGTTTGAATGTTGTCTGTTTGTTTGAACACGCATCACAGTACCGCGGGAATGCAATGTTTTAAAACCAGGATATTTTTTTAAAAACTTATCTCACACTAGCCCTATTTCGCGCGAGTACTTGGGCGGTTTCGGGCTTCATTTAACCCGAAACCGATAATAGTAATATTTGATGTGATGCAAATCATTTTGGTAAAATACTATTATAATTTGTCTTCTAACCGTCTGGCGCCATAAACTTTGTCGCCCTTCATTTTGCTGCACTGGGCATTTGCTTGGCTTGCCTTGCCATAGGTCGGGCCCTGATTAGAGCTAGGCCCTAATATTCATAGATGCCACAGAGCATTGTGGAGCATGTTTCCAATATGTTTTACACAGAAGTTAAATTGTAACATAAACTACCTTAATATAAACCCAACTTCCACGCGAACGAAGTCGCGGGCACAGCTAGTGATAAAATAAAATCAGCCTTCATAAGTGCTAAAATCATCTAGGTAAATCGGACCAATATCTTCGGAGATAATCGGGTTTAAATAAACAGACTCTTCAGCTTTTTAATGTTAGTATAGATGTGGATCCAGGGAAGAATTTCCCTCGACCTCGGAGGAGAAGGGGGGAGCAAAGAGACACTTTCCTCCAGATGGTAGTTTTGTGTAGGTACCGTTTTTTTTTGTATAGAATTTCTTGGTCCATTTGCCTCTTTTTGTCCATTTTCCAGTGCTGGATCTAGAGCCAAATATTGGCGGTCTCTCAGTCGGCACGTCTATCGTAATCTACCTATTACTATTACTGCTAGCCTTCTAAGGTCTTACTATCATCAGATAGAATGACCATGTTGACCAAAATGAAGTTAAAAGAACGGCCTGACCGATTGACTCTACATTCAAATTTCAATGCAAGCGTTTGGCAAGCCCAGATCAACGCAAAGAGCATGACTTCTTAAGTACTGTAAGGCGCTCTGCTTGTAACGAACTCACCAGAGTCACAAGGATCGAACTGAAACTTAGGGGTTCACGTGCATTGCGATTTTAAAGCCTCGACATGCCGGGGATTACAGATAGGCAGTTGTAAGCGCGGGTCTTAGCTGCACAAGGCCGTTTCCATCACGTTATTACAGTCAATCCGACCCTGGTCCTCGCAGGTTGCTAATAGCGGATCTATGAAAAAGAAACACTTAATTTTCGAACTGTCTACTAAAATCAGTAGGTACCTACTAACAAAGCCATCCGTCCTAACCTTTTGCCCTTGTCAATCGATCGCCTACTATTATTACTTGTAAGTCTTTATACCTAAACATAACGCTGTCAAAGTTAATGTTTCATTCTTTCATTGGTAGCATTATTTCATTAAATATTTACTGCCGATAGTCTCGATCGATGATGGCTGGACGGTTTGTAGAATAAACGTCATCGCTCATTATAGCAGGACCGCTTCGATCGACACAGCAGAAAGATTGATTAATTTTACGTGAACGTTAATGTAAATTTTACAATGACGAGATATAAATAGGTGACTATTTTATCTTCGTATTCTTGGACCTCTAAAACGAGTGCATAATGAATAAAAAGTAATTAAAGAAAAATAAACAGCCTTCAAAAGTTAACTGAATTTATCGAAAAAACTTTTCTGTACACGAAGTTAACTAATTTTTTTTAAGTTGTTGCCAGTACTTGTAGGATTTGTTTGTGTGATACAATTCTGACAAACATGGTAGAACTTTTTGTTGTTCGTCATTATGGATTCTCTTTTTTTAATTTGTGTGTACCTACTGTTGATATGTGCTGGCACCGATCTCAAAAACAGTAAGTTAATTTCGTGTACATAAAAGTGTTATTTCATTTTTTCAACATCAGTCCGTATCGGTCCATTACTGGACATAGGACAGTCCTAATTTCCGCCACAACTTCCTCTGCCTTCCGTATCTAATCCATCCCAGCGATCATCTTTAGGTCGTCGGTACATCTGGCGGGGGGTCGTCCTACCTTTTGTTAGCCTAGTCGCGTTCTCCACTCTAGAGCTAGTTTTTTTTTTAAATAGACGATTCCCGCATTAGGGTATAAGCCTTGTGTCGCGGGGGTACTTTGCAAACATACAAGTCACGGACACAAAGTACACCCAGACTCGGAACAACAATTTGTGGATCACACAAAGTGGTGTGTGAGTATCTATATCGATATCGAATATAAATAAAAAAAATATATAAATAATATATTTAAAAAGTTACTTTATGGCGTATGATTTAAAGTCGTTAATCTTAATTGCAAGTTATGTGTTGTGTCGCTGTGGGTGCTGCTCCATTGAGTGAGGACCATTAGGTTGTTTAAGTATGAATAATGGATTATGAGGTACGAGCTGTTACTGGTTGGATTTGCCTGTGAGTAACTACATCGGTTTTTACTGTATATGTATAGGTTTATTGTACCACCTAAGCAGAAGCCTGCAACCAAGTGTGTCTTTACAAACATAGGTTCTTTCTTTCTTTACACCTGACTCTCACCGACGCCTATGGAGATCCATATGCCGCATATACTTCTTACGCATAGGAGTGTATGCGGTTTAAAATCGAGTTTGTTTTCAAAATCAACTTTTTGTTTCACGTGTTCACGAACTCTTTATGCACCCAATTGTGTTCTCTTGATAAAAGACCTTTTTCAAGACCTCTTGAAAAAGGTTTTTTTATCAAGACCTACCTACATACTCACCACGATATAAACAAAACTTCGTTTTGTGTAAAACGTCATGCTCCCGGAACCCAATGGGGATTCAACTGCGTGTTGATTGATCAGACCGTAAGGACCTTTCCACACGTTTCGGTTTTAATCCAGCGCCGGGCGTACTGGACGCGATGTAGGTAGGTACGATGGTTTTCACATGTTCCGGCGTTCGTCCGGTCCGGTCGTCGCCGTGTGAAAAGGACTTTTGTGTACGTACAACAATAGTTCGATTCCAATTTTGTCCCAGATACTCACTCGAATTTGACCTTGTTCAGAACTAATGTAGTGACATTTAGATCTTTGCCAAACAAAGATTTGAGTGTCATTATAACTGTTCTGGGCTAGCATGACGCTCCATCAGACTCACGAGTCTCACGACCTTTTGGCCTAGCTACTCCCTTTCTCTAAAACGAAATTCATGAATTTTCGTTTTCTTAAATTTATTGACTTTACGGGGTCTAAGAACCCATAGACGATTTTCAGACATGTTTTTTTCGAGTAGGTTGAATTTGATGTTGCTGACGCAGTGAGTCAGCAACATCAATTCAACGAAAACGAAGTTTCGATCAAAAATGATGTGGTGATATTACTATATCGAATGGGAATAAAATAATAATGAAATCGAATGGGCCTCGCTTGTCTCTCGATTAAATGGTATAAAAAAACGATTGATATGATTACTTAGTAGGTACAAAAATGCTGAAATTTACAAATTACTCTTCAATCAAAATAAGCATTCTCGAAGCAACCCTCTTTTGTACGAACTCAAACATTTTCCATTAATTAAAATATCTAACGTTCCACAGCCCTCATGTTGTAGACCTACTTAACAAAATTACAAACGTGTTCACTATTATTTACTGCTAGTTACACTTGACGTAAATTGCGTTTACGGCAGTTTTAGTTTACCTACATATTTATTTGATGATAGTGTTTTGTAGAGTAGCTTTTTATTGAGTAATTTTAACTAACTCTTATCATAAATGTAATTGATGACATGAGCTTACATTTTTAATTTAAAAAAATGTATTTGGTAAGGTTAGTAGGGTATGATTTAACCAAACAATCTGTGTCTAACTTATTTAAATAGCAATTAATTGATTAATTCTTGAGAAGATTATATTAATAGGATATTAATGTTTTTTTAAAGTTATCTAGCAATGTGGGGTTGTGGGTCCCACATTATTAGCAATCCTGTTAACCCCTCTAGTTAAGCTCAGCGGCTTTTGTTAGGAGTGGGTTCACGTCGGTAGTATAATGGGTAGGTCAAATCCTACCCATTATACCCGCGATCTCACCTTTGCGAGTCCGATGCCTTGGCCATTAGGCAGATAAGGTAACTACTAGATTTTGCCTTTGCCTGCCTAGGTTTTGCTGCTTCGAACTCATTTATGTCGGTTATAGCGGTATAAAAATAGTTTATGTCAATCGGATTGACTCAACCCCCAGGTGTCAAGATACCATACATAAAATTGACAGTGGTTTAGGCCTGAAAACGAACTGGGTTAGAGTTACATGTTTAATTACACAGGTTAATTTTTAATATACTAATAACCTCATATTACACCAATTAACCTAAAAAACCATATCGTAATATATTTTTTGAAAAAAAAAACAAATATAAATTAATCCTTCACCACCTAATTTTGTCATACAACCATTTACCACATATCTGCGAGACTCTGGAGTAAAATCGATGTCGGGTTTAGGGTGTAAACCTCACAATAAACAACGATTTTAATCCCGTGAAATAGTCTGTAGGTGGTCATAACTCCAAAATCAATTGGTAGGCGAATAGGCGATTAAGGGTTAATATATTACATATTTTCGAAAACTGATATTACAAAGTTATTTAGTGTTATGTAAAGAAGCCACAAGCGTAAGGTTATTAGTATATTACAAATCACAAGTACTTGTAAAAATCCTATTTATTGCTCTGAAAATAGCAGAAATCAAACTTAGATCTAAATATACCTACCAATTATCTTGTCTTTGGAATTATCGTAGGATTTTTGCTAATTTTTGTCACATGTTCCTAAAAACAATAGTTGCGTCCAAATAATAAGCTTATTTAATACTAATATTATAAAGCTGAAGAGTTTGTTTGTTTGTTTGTTTAAACGCGGTAATCTCAGGAATGGTCCGAATTGAAAAAATATTTTTCTGTTGGGTAGCCCATTTATCGAGGAAGGCTCTAGGCTATATAACATCACGCTACGACCAATAAGAGCGGAGTAGCGATGAAAAATGTTGCAAAAACGGCGGTCAATTTTCGCCGTTTTTGCAACATTTTTCATTGCTGCTGCTCTCTCGCTAGTTTTAATATAAAATAACTTGCACAAGAAAGTGAATGTTCGTATTATCTTCAGGCGAGGACAGCTCGTACCCAGCATGCGAGCTGAACGCGCAGGGGCCGGCGGCGCGCGGCTGGCGCAGCGAGGGCGCTCCCCCTCACGAGCTGCTCCTCCGTCTCTCCCGTGTCACCTCCGTGCACAAGCTGCAGTTGCTGGCTCATCATCAGCTCATACGTAAGTACTCATTGACATGAGGACATTGCTACGGTAATGATGGAAGAACCAGGAAGACTTACCCGCTGATCACAGTCATACTGTTATGAAAATGCTATAGAGAGACTAATGGTGACTCATCCGCTAGTTAGAGACACGCTGATTAATGCGCTGCGATAATGGTATTGGAAGGAGAGAGCAATGGTTACAAAATCTGGTATATTTTGATGTCTTGTTGAAGTACAGAGACGACATGATGCCATAATTTTTAAACTCTTTTTCGTCTCCGTGACAAGCCCATGCGAACTGGCGCATGCGCCGTGCGCTCAAACATGTCCGCCATGCATACACGTTAATGCATTTCTAAGCGCAACTCTCTATTTACCATTATGACAAGATTTTGACAGTTCGCTTGGGCTTGCCGCGGACGCGGAAAAAAAGAACGTGTTTAAGGACCCTGATGTGAATGCTGTCACAAGCGTCAAGCAATCCATAGGTTAATAATGTCAGTCTCAGAGTACGCAGCATTATAGGTTTTATATCCTGAGTCCTGAGTCTTCGAAAATTCTTGCATGACATTTATTTTCATTAAACCCCGTTTTGTTAACAGCTTCATCTGTGGAAGTTCTTGTATCCGGTGGCCTGGTCTCCGAAGGTGCGGCTACTCCTTGCGGCGCGACGTACACCAGCGTGGGTAGAGTCACACTCGCCAAGCCTGCACCTCAAGCTAGGACTAGGGAATTAAGGTAATAATAAAATCTGATTGTTCATTCGTTTATTATGGTAAACGAATGAGCAATCATTTGCACTTTCAAAACCTCCATAGCAAGATTACTGATTTTATCAGGTGATCTCTTATTGTTATCCTTTTTTTTTTTTTTTTTTTTTTTTTTTTTTTTTTTTTTTTTTTTTTTTTTTTTTTTTTTGGCGGTAAAAAATTCCTGACGAACACCTCCACCATCCGGGGAAGACGGTGGAGGTAGTGTGGGGTTTGCACCCACTAAAAAACCCGCCGTGTATCTCCCGCCACCTTCACGAACGGGCCGCCGGAATTTGTTATGCCGTCGGCGGCCCGCCCAGTGGCAATGCCCGGACGCGATGTTGTTGCGTTCCGGGCATTTCACACCTACGCGGCCCCTGGATACACACAGGGTGCCGCGCCTCCACGGAAGGCCGCGGGCGAGGCAGATAACCCCGTTCGCCCGCCCGCAGCCCCACCTAAGGCGGCATCAGGCGCAGATATGCGCGCCGACGCCGCCCGGTTCGCCGACGACGGAGCGGATCCGCCAGGGAGCTCTCTTCCCTAACGCGCTCCGCCGCCTCCTTCTGCGAGATGATGTCCTCGCAGAAGGATGCAAATATCTAAATGCTTATTGTTATCCTAACCTAACCTAATCTTTACTGGCCTGTTGGTCTAGTGGTTAGTGACCACAACAGTCAAGTTGTGTCGGGGTGTGTGGTCCGTGGCTTCGATTCCTACACATGATAAATCTTGGTGCGATGAGCATGATTGTATAATCTGTAACTGGGTGAATACCTCAAAATAATTCATGCTTGAAAAGTTTATCTGAGTCTATGTTTGGGGAGAGAAGAGGTCTCTTTACTTATCGGAATATTTATTATTTCGACAGAGAACACGATAATCATTTGATTACATACTGTATGTACTCATAATTACAGATCTGCAGCTCTGCCCGAACCTACAATAGCACGCTTTGTTAAACTCAGACTATCCGGACCACATCCACCTGCTAAAGAAGACGACCAGGTTAGTGTAATTAAGCGCATTTCCATTTTTAGGTGATAAACTATGTTTAACAGATGGCCAGCCAGCCTTAAAGGAAGGTGACATAAAAACGAGGCGGTATGAGTACAACATGTGCTTTGCTTAGGTTACTATCATTTCTTTGGACCTTCTGTCTTGGGATTTCAGGCTGACCTTGTCCTATGGGCAATAACACAGTTTCGAGCTAGCTAAGTCATTCAGTTGAGCCCAGGGGGTCAAACCACGTATTTAAAGCAGCGCAGTTTTTTTTTTAAATACAACTCCCGCAGTAGGGTACAAGCCCTGTGTCACGGGGAACTTTACAAACATACAAGTCACGGACATAAATTACACCCAGACCCGGAACAACAATTTGTGGAACACACAAAGTGGTGTCCCGTGTGGGAATCGAACCCACGACCTCTTGCGTAGCAGTCGGACTCACTCCCACCGTGGCAGTCAGTATAAGCTTGCGTCAAGTATACGTCTCGAGAGCGCAATAACGACATTCTAGCACGGTGCGCAAGCGTTTTTAAGATCGATCCCAAAGTTACAAGAATACGAAAATGGCCGTTTTAATCGAAACTTAACTGCAACTGAACTGCAACTGCACTGCAGATCGTCGTAGAATATGGCGGTGCTGCATTCACCTTCTTGCTTCAAGCGATTAATTTATCAAATATAGACATGTTATTATAAATATTAAATTACTAGCTGTGCCCCGCGGTGTTATCCGCGGTTTATTGGCCTATGTGTTAATCCAGGGTGTCAGCTAACTCCATACCAAATTTTATTAAAATCGCTCCAGCCGTTTAGACGTGAAGAAGTAACAAACATACACACTCATACATTTACAAACTTTCGCCTTTATAATATTAGTGTGATAAATAATTTTCTTGTCAAAATGACCAGGTAGCATTAATGGCAGTCAACGTCCTGGGGGAGGAAGCTGAAGAGACGGCGACCACACCAACAGCCAGCAAGGAACCTGCGTACTCTCCCTACGATGACCTCGCCTTCATCATGTACGTGGACAACGATATCGCTGATCTGGTTCGGAATTTGGACGAGAAGAAGAAGAATGCTGTTCAAGGTTAGAAACTTTTTACACACACCAGCACACCAAAGAAGGCATTACAGCCATCGGTCTATGCCCTTCAATCTATACTAATATTATAAAGCTAAAGAGTTTGTTTGTTTGAACGCAGTAATCTCAGGAACTACTGATCCGAATTGAATAAATCTTTTACTGTTAGATAGCCCATTTATCGAGGAAGGCTATAGGCTATAATATATGACATCACGCTACGACCAATAGGAGCGGAGCAGCAATGATAAATATTGCAAAAACGAGGAAAATCTACGCATACGAAGTTGCGTGGGACAGCTTGGTCGTAACATATTTGGTAACGTTTGAGCATACCCCTATTATGGTTACCATCAAGAAAGCGTAGGTACAGATTCCTAGATAGATCCGTGGAAGTTATCCGTGTCAATAAAGTTAGCTACCCTATCAACTTGTATTGAACTACATACTGAGTCGAAATAACTATGTACTTGAGACTCTAGGGCCGTGGGGCCCAAGTGCGCGCTAATTATTTAAGGAAATTTCCCGAAGTCTTATCAGAAGGCTGGCCTTTTCTTTGCACAAAGAATTAGCATTGCCATCCAACGTGGCAATTCTGCCAGCCTTCTGGAAACGTTACCTGTGGACATCGATGGGGTGGAATTTTTTGACGCCTAAACGGTTTTGTCCTCCTTTTTTGTTTTATTTTTGTAAATATCTTATATATATATATATATATATATATATATATATATATATATATATATATATATATATATATATATATATATATAATAATAGTTTTAAACGGAAATTGTACATTATAAAGAATAAAACAAGTGTCAAAACTATGTACTTATTACATATTATTATTATTTTCTTTAATACTGAAGTTGCAAACATTTATCGAGATAAAATTCTTTCCAGAGGAGCGTTTCGAATACGCTCGGCGTCTAAAATCAGCTGGAGCAGCACTAGCTTCTGCTGGTATCCGCATCGGCCGCTGGCGTCTGCGCAAGCGGACGGCTGCAGCACGGGACGACTTTGAGCTGGCACGGCGCATGCGCGACAGAATAGCTGATGCGCTCTGTGGGGTCAAAGAGGATCCCGCATTGTGCAGGCTGTTTGAAGAAGATGGGGTAAGTTTGTGGTCTAGATTTCAAAGAAGCAGAGAAAGCAAGTATTTTTTTTAGTAGATATCTAACAGCAGTCCACTGCAATTGATGTTCTTGGTCATTGATGCTCTCATAAGGACTAGTCGTAATAATAACCCACTACTACTTCAAAATAGTGGATAGTAATTTGAACGGATGAAAGTAAAAAAAAGTATCTAACGCATTC
The DNA here is from genome assembly GCA_945859575.2 of Herminia tarsipennalis. Taxonomy (NCBI): domain Eukaryota; kingdom Metazoa; phylum Arthropoda; class Insecta; order Lepidoptera; family Erebidae; genus Herminia; species Herminia tarsipennalis. Next base: position 16,722,974 of record OX243849.2, on the reverse strand, counting down.
ATTCATTCACACACAAAACGGATCACGATATCATTTATTTGCCTCAACTAAGTAAATCCTTAGATATCAATGTTGCGTTCAATTTGGTTACAAACAAAGGACAAAATACTAATAGAGACTCGGCAATAGCACTTTAAAAACTATCAACAATGTACATCATTAAATTAACTATTCATTTTCCCTCTCCAGCCCGACCACCGCAACGACTCATCCATGCCTCAGGAGTACGACTTCTCCCACCACCTGTCTCCGTCCGTGGTAGCTGGCTCCCTCAGCCTGGATATACCATCGCCAGTACCTCCCATTGAAGCCGAACCTGAACAGGAACCTGAATACGTAAATGGAGATGAAGAAGATATGCATAATATGGCACCGGTGAGTATAAAACCAGGAAAAAAAACAAGAGAGAATCATGTGTGAGGTGGTTCGGCTTTCGCACTCTGGTAAAGCGATCGGAAGTCTCGGGTTCGAAAACTGGGTCTGAACGTAAAATGTTTCGTTCAAATTCAATTATTGTATTGATAAGTAATTAGTAATTGGCAAGAAATGCCTTTAAAAATACTATGATATTCGGCCTGCGTCATCATAACTTGTTATAGATGCTCTCTAACGAAGCAATAATAAAAACCATAATAGTTCTTAAGAACATGGTTAGATGGCGCTTGCGAGGGCCCAACTCGTGTGCAACAAGGGAAAATAAATTTAAGTTTAGTGCATAGTTCAGGTACCACATTCTTCAATTATTTGTTAACATTCCTTTTAGACACACTACATCAATTGTGTACAATTTCAGTCACCTGAACAAACTCTGCAAGAAGAAATACCACCGTCATATCCTCATCCGGAGCCAGTACAAGCCGTCCAAACGCAACTTATGGAAGAAGAGAAAGAGAGAGAACGATTAGAAACTCACAAGAAACTGGAAGAAGAAGAATTGAGGAAAGAGACGGATAGTCCGAGAAGGAGTGTCACACCTAATGCTGCTAATGGTAAGATTTTCATTGTTCATTGAGATTATAGATACTTAAATAGTTTTATTTTTATTTGAACCAGTGGTTCAAAGATTATGACGCGATTTCTGGCAAAAAAAGTCCTAAAGTTATGCAGTTAGCATTCTAAAATGACTGATAGTATATTTTTGGTAATTGACACGTTATTAAAAATAACGTGTCAATTACCTTAGACCTTAGGCGGTAGCCTAAGGGCTAAGGCATCGGTCTCACAATCGGAGGTCGCGGGTTCGAATTCAATCCATTATACTACCGACGTGAACCCACTCCTTACACAAGCCTTCGAGCTTAGCTGGAGGGGTTAACAAGATTGCTAGTAATGTGGAACTCAACTCCACATTGCTAATTATCTTTTTGAAAAAAAAAATAGTCTAAATGTCAATTATAATAACCTAAACCAATCGTCTTCTTCTTCAGGTCTACCTCCAGGTTCAGTTGTCCGTCGTAGAAACAAGAGTGCCGGTCCACGATCAACATTTGAAGCATACGAAGAACGTTTACTGCCAGCATTGAGACAGTAAGCAACAATTATTTTTTAAAACAATGTTTGTTTATTCAGAGACTAGCAACAATTTCTCATGATGAGAACATAATAGGTAGGTACATAGATTTATATTTCTTCATCACACAACGTCAACTTAGCCAAATAGATGATGTAAAGGTTCAATGCTAATACGTACAAATATGTCCTTCTGTATATGTCATTCATCTGTTTCGATTAAATAGCAAGTCTATTGACGCCAGGTGACGTGACTTTAGTTTGACGTTTACATTTTATAGTGTCAGTGATGGAGTGACATTTGTGTAATCGAAATGATAAGAGCTGTTGACGAACTTTACCTTGCTCAAAGTATCCGTGTTCGTATGATCGATACCATAATGTTAATTCGAATACTTAGACGCACGGCCACCCTGGCGCTTCGACATATACTATATAGATCCATATATATTTAAAAATAGCTTTAGGTTTTCTGCTCAAACAGGCTGAAGAATCTATACAGCATTTAAGATCACAATGGTACGACTAACGGCCGGTCTCAATAATCTACCTATCGATGGAGAATTTTGACATATTTTGTATTGAGCTTATGTCAAATATATACCTCTATTGTACTAGTATAGTATTATATTATCTATGCCTCTAGTAGCCAAATCTATCGATAGTTAGATTATTGAGACCGGTCGTAAGTAGGTATGCCTTGTAATTCATCCTTCTCCATGAACAGCTTCTAAGGTCATCATAAAATTGTTTTTTTCTCAGTTCACACACCAATGAGTACTTGCGCGAGGGTCGTGAAGAAGAGTGCAGCGGCGGCAGTGCAGCTACATCGCACTCTCGTTCTACCCAACCACATAAACTGAACGAGCGAGAGAGAAAGCATGCTGCGTTACCTATACTTATATTTGGTTATCCTCTTGTAAGTAGATTCAAAATACCTAGTCCGATTGATTACAAATACGATACTTTGAGGACTTACCTCAAAGTAAAGGAATAAAGTAAAGTAGTGAATGACAAAGAATATTATTTGAAATAATAATAATGAAGAAATTATCTGTACAGTAATCTGTAAACGATTTTATCTTATCTGTAAACGCATGGGGCGTTGGGGGATTTGGGGGTCAGTGGCGGATCCAAGGAGGGCGGGAAGGGGCCTCAAGCTCTTCCCAATGGTTACGGACGCAAAAGACACCCAGACTCGGAACAACAATTTGTTGATTACACAAAATGATGTCCTATGTGGGAATTGCACCCACGACTTCTTGCGTAGCAGTCGGACACACTCCCATCGCGCTACAGAGACAGAGGCAGTCCAATAAACAAACAAACTCTTAACTTTTTTAATATTAGAATAGATTTTGTTGGTATGTCAATGCATTTGTTACTTGTAGCAATCCTTTTACTATCCCCTCTGCTGTCTCTTAAGTTTAATTGCACATAGCTATGGAAAAACTTCTAAGAACCTCAGACAGTCTTAAAAGTGGAGCATATGGGATTAAACATTAAACAGATATCACAAACTTCCAGGTGGAAAAGTTCTTCTCAAAGAACTACCTAGACAAAGAAGAAGGTCTGTCCCGCCTCCGCGCTGAACTGTCATCTCCTTCCAACGGCAGTACCAAGACATCTCCGAACAAGACAGCTCGAGCAGCCGCCATCTTGTTACAAAGGGCGCTCAGAGACAAGGTGTTCTCTGTCTACAGTCAGGCTAATGAAGTCGTAAAAGTGCTGTTTAAAGAATTTGTGCCGGACAGGTAAGATGATGTAGGATTTTGTTAGCTATTTTACGTAACAAAAACGATTTTTTAAGTTTAACTTAAGTAATGCCAGTCTTAACGGCTGGCAGGAGCTGGATGCGAGAAGCCGAAGATAGAAAAAAGTGGCGTGCAATTGGAGAGGCCTATGTCCAGCAGTGGACTGCGATAGGCTGATGATGAGATGATGATGAGAATGCCAGTCTTTTTAGAGCTGAAGTAATTTTTATAGGCATTTTTTTACCAATTACTTTACAAATACAATAATTGCATTTTTGAAGGATAGAAAAATTTTAAGTCCTGACCCAGGAATCGAACCCGAGACTGCAATTGCAACTGCAATTATTGTATTTGTAAAGTAATTGGCAAGAAATGCCTTTAAAAAATACTTCAATATTCGGCCTGCGACATCATAATTTGTTAAAATGTTCTCTGTAACGAAGCAATAACAAAAGCGGTGATAGTTCTTTAATTACCGGCTAGAGCATGTGAGAGCCCAACTTGCGAGCATCAAGGGATAGAAAAAATTAAGGTCTAGTGGCGTAGTCCAGATAGGTGGTTCGATTCCGGCCCCGGTTTGGCTACGGAAGTCTCGCGTTCGATTCCTGGGTCTGGAATTCAAATTTTTCTATCCTTCAAAAATCCAATTATTGTACTTTTTAAAGCTTCTGAAGGGTAACATAATCAGCTAAACAGTTTAGAGCTGTTATCCCGACAAATAGGAGCTCAAGTAACTAAATGCTTCAAGTGTGTTAAGAAGACTAAAAACCTACTTAAGTAGGTGGAAAGAGTTCATTTCGATTTTATAATAGAGAAGGTAGACCCCCGGTAATCCTGGCCCCGGCTGATCAGGAACCACTTGTAATCTAACATGCCTATCAAATTACAAGCTACAAAAAAAACGGATTATATGGGTCTGTGGCAGTACTGTATAATCCTTTGATTTGTAATTTGTCGCAATACAAGGTACCTACTCTTTCAAAAAAATCCGGATTCCTATATAATCTGGATTTAGTAGGTATGTGGCAGTGCTGAATGATCCGACAAATTCGATAGTCCGACAACGTTCTGCAAAACGTTTATTGGTTTAGGGCTACATCACATCACACTAATATTATAAAGGCGAAAGTTTGTGAGTATGTGAGTGTGTATGTTTGTTACTTCTTCACGTCTTAACGGCTGAAGCGATTTTAATAAAATTTGGAATGGAGTTAGCTTACACCCTGAATTAACACATAGGCTAATAAACCGCGGGTAACACCGCGGGGCACAGCTAGTTAAGTAAATAAAATGGATGCTTTCGACTCTAGTCAAATTTTGTACGTGATTCGTTTTCCAGAGAATTTCATATTAAGTATACGCCACAGTTTCGATTTTGTAGACCGTATGGCGGTCAGCAGTACATCTTCGGTGTTATAACGCCTCCACTTTCCTGATGTTATAACACCCAACAGAATAAGTAACAAATCGTTCTAAGATCTTGGCATATTGGTGCTACTTATATACTGTGATACAACATTGGCGGATAACTTCCATTTACTTCCAGGGTGTGTGGTGCAGAAGTAGGCCGCTGCATAGAGAAGCTACTGCCCGAGTTACTTCGAGCCTGCGGCGACCCCGCCCCGAGGGTACACTCCACTGCGCAACACACTGTACTCACTGTCGCTGACTGTCCGCAAGTCAGGTGGGTTGGGATGTTCACGGCAATCGCGACAGCGAACTACATGTCTTAACGTAATATGAACAGTTACGTCATAATTTGATATGACCTTAATTGCATTTATTGTTTTTTAACTTTCGCGATTTTTATACATATTAGATATATTTCGGGACTTAATCGCGTGAATTATTTAAAGGTAAGAACTATAATCACCGAATTTTATTTACCCGACGTTTCGATCGAATTGAATCGATCGTGGTCACGGGTCGACTGCATTATTTGCATTTGTTTCAACTGCCTTGAATTTCTCTTGATTTTTTAATAACCATTTTCATAATTTTATATACTGTTGTAGACACAATTCTAAACCAATTAATTATATATAAAAAACAATTTAACCCTCATTTACACCATATACATATTCCTAATTGAAGACAATTCTATCCTTTTATTTGTCAGAGCTCTTCACACCATACCTCAGCAGCTGGTGCGGCCAGTGGCAGCCTCCATGCATCCTCGCCTCGCGCTCTCGCGCCTTCAGATGCTGGAACAACTCATACTTAGCCACGGCATCTCTACTGATAAGAATAGGTAAGATATTAACTAGGTGGGTATCTTTTTTTATTTGAAGACTTTATTTTAAAAGTACCTGGATGACCGAGCTTTGCTCGTTTTTTTTTATAAACGACGTTTTATAGAAATGAAACCTAGCTAGATCGATTTTTCGTCTCCCAAAGTTCCAACACACTAAATTTCATAAAAATCACTGGAGCCGTTGCGAGATTCAGATTAGGTATATATATATGTATGTTATACAAGAATTTCTCGTTTAAAGGTATAAGATAATAAGTTAAGTATTTTTGTAAAGATAACTTCCACAGTAGAGTACAAAATACAAACCCGTCTCCCTTCGTCTAGACAGGTTTGTATTTTATACGACGGATTTGTACTTTATCGAGACGGGTTTGGCTTTACAAACATACAATTAACGGACACAAGGTACACTCAGACTCGGAGCAACAAAGCAGACAGCAGCATTTGCAGATCACACAAATTAGTGTAGCTCACCCATGACCTCTTGCGCCTCTTGTTTGCTAATTTAAATTTGAAAGTATCCGCTGTGACCAAGTATATTTATGCAATTATAAAACCGGGCAAGTGCATGTCGGGTCACCTACAGTACCACGTATACCACGAACTCCCCCCCCTCTCTCCATCCGAATATCGTTTTCTGTTGCTTTTGTTTCATATTTACAACGTTTAAAGCAGGTATAACCTGCTTAATAATAATTTTCAATTGAGAATTTGTAGCACTAACAGTCTCTGAGTTAAGCTGCGAACGGACGAACGGACGGGTGCCGTTTTGCCATTTCGGCTACGGAAGCATTAAAAAAGATTTTTTTCTTTTAAAATAAAATATTCTTTAAGCTCTCACTACCTAATTAAATATTACCTATTTAATAAATAATTCTATAAATAATTTGTCATAAATAAAATAATGAATAAATCACAAACATTCGTCGCAAAAATATTAACGTAAATACTACATCAGTGAAGAAAAAAAGTTATGCACTTTAGGGGACACCCGGACTTGAACCAGGGACCTATCGATCTGCAGTCGATTGCTCTACCACTGAGCTATATCCCCATCTGACGATCAAGTTGAAATTATGTATAGCTATCGAAACGATGACTCATTTGTTTTAGAACATGTCGTTTATATGTGGGTGACAGAACACACACATTTATAGGTATATTATATATGTGTGACATAAATATTAAATAATGTTATATTGCATCATTTGTATCATCAGATTGAATTGCATGATTCAGCGATTAATTTAAAAAACATTGCCTAATCTTCCTCCTAAGTTTTTATATACATATAGATATACGTGTTTCGTCGGCTTCCATTTATGCTTAATTTTAAACTCCCAAAGTAATTAGCAATAGATTCAGAAGAGAGGCTAAGGTCCTTTCACACGTTCCGGATTTAATACGGTCCGGCACCGGCGCCGGGTAATGCAACCGGACCGGACGGACGACAAAATATGTGAAAGTTATCGTCATCGCCATACACTTCGCGGGAACCGGCACCGGACTGGATTGAAACCGGAACGTGTGAAAAGGACCTAAGGGGGATAAAAGGGACCTAAGCCTTGACTAACAGCTGGGCAAGTGGTTATGGGTTTGATTCCCAAACGGTGGTCCCACTTTGTGTGATCCACAAAAAGTTGTTCAGAGTATGATTGCACTCACATAACGAGCGTTACCATGTGAACACCTAGAACAATATGGAAGAAATTGTGCGCGCGTTAACAAAATTCGCGTCACTGTGCGTTAAGCGCTAAGTCATCTGTGTGTTTAGTGTGAGTTTATTTTTATTTTATAAAAAAAACGACTCCCGAAAAAAAGAGCCCCCCGCGACACAGGGCTTGTAACCTACTGCAGTTTACAAGCCCAGTGTGACTTTACAAACATACAAGTCATGGACACAAAGTACACTCAGACTCGTAACAACAATTTGTGTTTGATCACACAAAGTGGTGTTCCGTGTGGAAATCGAATCCACGACCTCATACGTAGCAGTCGAACACACTCCCACCGCGTCACAGAGGCAGTCTACGTTAACGTAAAACATACTCGCACTAGGCACACTGAACATAAGCGCTCGCCACCTAATCTGAACTTAGGCTTACCTACTTATTGTTATGTAAACAGTGTATATGGTACCGGCCTAAGAATAGTGCCACATCATCTCTTCCCGTGGGTGTCGTCAAAGCGACTAAAGGATTTCCTCACCGGAGGACGGACAGCAGAGTCCTGTGCGTACGTAAAGCCTTACTGCGATCACCAATCCGCTCGCCAAGTGTGGCGATTATCGCAATTAGGTACCCCCAGGATCTATAATAAGTAGATTCTACAGTGGGACATCATAAGAGTTGATACGTAAATAGTGTATAAAAAATCCATTGAAAAGTATCTGTCTATGATTCACTGGGGTAACTTATCATTATTACGTCAAATATCTATGCATATCCTTTTTTTATGGCCGTAAAATATGCCTAACGCACAGCTCCAGCACCCAGGGCAGACGCTGGAGGTAGTGTGGGACCTGCCCCTTCGTCTACTACTCGACTCGCTACCTTCGTGGACGGGCTACCGGAATTTGTTATCTCTTCGGTGACGTCTATGCAAATCCTAACCTACTCGTAACTCTCTTTCTCTCTTCCTTCCAGCGGTCTAACAGTCCGCCGTCTAGCTGAATGCGGAGCAGCTGGTGCTCAACACGCGGCCGGCTCCGTCCGCGCAGCAGCTGAACGTATATTGCTAGCAGCATACGCCCGGTCACCCAGGGTGGTGAGAGCACAGCTGCCTCCAGACGATGCGGTCACTAGAAGGAACCTCATCTACAGGCATCTGTTCCAGCAGTTTGATAGGATTGATATGCAGGTTGGTCTTCGCAAGTAAGTTGTAGGTTTAAAAGTTGCACAGGTATGTAGTCAGCTACATAAGTCGCTTCGTAGTAGAATTTTAAATCATCAAAGGTACATCAATGGGACTAATGATGGCGTCTATTTTTTTTATTTTTAAAGTGACTAAGTTACCGCACCAACCTAAATAATTATTCTCATTCGGGTATTCGTACTTATGTAGTTAACTGTACGTAAGTGAGATGAATTCGTGATGAGATAGACTTCTTGGAATACTTATAAATAACACTAATCACACTAATATTATAAAGGCGAAAGTTTGTGAGTATGTAAGTGTGTATGTTTGTTACTTCTTCACGTCTAAACGGCTGGAGCAATTTTAATCAAATGGAGATTGTATGGAGTTAGCTGACACCCTGGATTAACACATAGGCTAATAAACCGCGGGTAACTCCGTGGAGCACTAGTTGCTTATAATTATGAAACCGCAAGATCTGTTAAAAAGTAGTAAATGGTTAAAATACCTGCTAGCTATCTAGTCTTGTCTCACGACTCTAACCGCTTAAGTATTTTGGCGTGATAACGTCTTATAAAACGATGACCAGGGTCCTTATTCACGATCTTTATTTTCGTTTTCGCGGTAAGCCCGCTCGGACTGGCGCATGCACGGTGCGCTTAAAGATGTCCGCCGCGCATGCGCGTTGATGCATTTCTACGCGCGGCTCTCTATTTACCATTATGACAAGATAATAATAGTTCGCACGGGCTTGCCGCGAAAACGAAAAAAGAACTTGAATAAAGACCCGGGTGTACGCACGAAAAAGTGTCCCGTAGCAACGGTCACGTTATTGATTGGTTGCTAAGCAACAGCGAATGACGATTGCAGTGACATGCGATAAAATTGGAATTAACGTTATAGACTGGTTGCTAAGGAACGCGAATGTTTATAGCAAATCAAGCCATTTTCCAACTTATGAAGTAGGTAGGTAGACAAATACATTCATTCCGATAGCCATAACATAGTTTTTTTTATTAGTTAGTACCTGATTCCTACCAATATGGTACTAAATAATAAAAAAAAACTATGTTATTAAAATTTAAAATTTCACTATCGTGAGAGATTAAAATGTATTTTTTACTACAGAAATTGTTAAATCAAGCACCAACAGAAGAACAGCTACTGAATGGAATGGAGCAGTCCATAGCAGATATCTCTCATGAAACAGCCAGCGTGTCCCAATCTACTCGAAGTGGCACAACTGTCAGTGGCGCGAGTACCTCAATGGGCATGACGTCATCTATCGGAGCCACGTCATCATACAGCCTCAAATCTATGACGTCAAACACTAGTGGAGGAACTTTAGCACCTTCAAGTATCAGTGGAAGTTACACCACGTCGAAAACTAAGAGTAGCTTGAAGAAATCCCCCACGAAACGGTATACCCCTAGTAGAACAGCGAAGGACTTTTCTAATTATCCGGGTTATAATAAATTGAGATTGGATAGTGCAGCTAGTCCGAAGCATTCGCCAAGATCTGTTGGTTCTGGAGCTGAGAAAGTAAGTTATTGTTTCTATTAACATGGCCAATCAGAATGTCAGACCCATAACTGTTCGGACTATTATAATTATATCTATTCCGCTCCAGGTGCACTTCCAGGAAACCCAAAGTCAAGCAGAAGACCAAGTGGTGTACCGCCGCACGAACCGTAATAGCGAAAACCGTCACTCCATGATCCATTACGATCACGAACCTTCAAAACCTCAGCTGAAAGAACGTCCAGTAACTGTCTATGAACCCTTACACCTCGACTATCGAGACTCTCCTACTTTAGGATCGCCAAAAACATCCAAGAATGACCTAAGAAGTATGGACTCTTTACCTATGGACTCCCCACAAATGTCCAGGAATGATTTAAGGTGTGACTCCGACTGCAGAAGCTTGGATTCACCGAAGGTGAAGGCTGACTATTTTAGGGAAGGTGTACTGGAATCTCCGAAGTTAGTAGCTGGTTTGAGGAATTTGCATCTTGATGAGCATAGCCAGATGGATGAAAGCGGGTATTATAGTCCAGGTAACTATTGCCTTTAATTTGAACATGAGACCAATGGTTACTGGGAAGTGTTTGACAGAAACATGGTGTTATTTTAGGTAGAAGACATCAAGCTGTTGGGAATGAGGAGAGGCACTACGAAGGCTATGATGTTGGAGGAGTTGATGCTGCTGACAACATACCCGACCCTATAAGTCTGCAGTAAGTCACCAGTTTGTTATATTAGACTAGTTTGTGCCCGCGGCTTCGCCCGCGTGTATTGTTACCAAAATATTTTAATGCCAAAATTTTATACTAATTTTGAACCCCTGTTTTACCCCCTTAGGGGGTGAATTTTCAAATATCCTTTCTTTGTGCTTCTCTACGTTATAAAAGGAACCCCCGTGCAAAATCTCAAGTTTTTAACCCTCATAGTTTAGGCCCTGCGTTGATATGTCAGTCAGTCAGTCAGCTTCTCCTTTTTTGTATATAGACTAGCTTTCGCCCGCGGCTCCGCCCGCGTGGATGTCGGATATCGCGATAAAAACTATCCTATGTCCTTCCCCGGGACTCAAACTATCTTCATACCAACTAAATCGGTTTAGCTGTTTGAGCGTGAAAGCGTAACAGACAGACAGAGTTACTTTCACATTTATAATATTAGTATGGATATTAGATTTCTGTCTAACCTAGGCATTGGCTTTATAGAAACAAAGTTCATACTTATTCTCTCAAGGATAAAGGAGCAGGATTCATACCAACTAGAAGCTTCACTCTTCTCATTGGTCCATACCTACTAGAAGGCTAGTTTTAGATCTGTGTCATGACTGTCATAAAAATGACAGTCATGACACAGATCTAAAATTTAAGACATATTGAACTTACGTTCTTGATGAGTTAATTCTTGAAGAAGCTTAGAGCAGTATTATTGATTTGATGCACCCAAATTTTGAACTACCTATCTAATAATTACGTGTTCGTTGCTATTTTTTGTGAAGTTCCATCTTTCACAAGAGAGAGACCTTCAGTTGTAACACTGTTCTTATCACTAGTACGACGTGCACGTGGTGCGGGCGCCGCGTGCGAGCGGACGCGCTGGAGTCGCACTACTGGCGGCGCTGCGTGCTGCTGGCGCGCTGCCCGCACTGCCGCGTCGCGCTCGAGGCCAGGATGCTACATGCACATCTTCTTGGTACATATACCTAATTTCTGCAACTAGAACCCTAGCATATTCTAAGCAATACGTTCTAGCAAGAGTTACTTCTAAGCTGCTGGCAGACGGTCTGCTGATAGGTCTGCAGCGAACCTATCAGCAAAAGACTTTTAGAGGATGGATGAATGTTTATTGCCCATTCACGCAAAAACTACTTAACGAATTTTGATAATAATTTACAGTATTTACACACGAGTATAGTACCCATAGGCTATAAAATTCAAACATAATCTGGACGAAGCTGTTGAGCCAGCTCTTAGTTAATTAGGATACTTTTTGTATTTGCAGAGGAATGTACGATGAGCGAAGGTATTTGGAAGGCGTGTCACAAGTGTGGTGCGGCACTTCGAGCTGATGACTCCGATTATCACGTCAACTGCATACGTAAGTTCTATTAACAGCTTTAATTTATTCCAAAAAGTGTAAACAATATCCACCAGTGGCGGAGGTTCCTTAGAACACTATTACTTTCGGCCTTTGGATTCTAGTTACATGATATTAAAGGTACAAAGAACGATGTCCAGCTAGACATACTTTTGTATCGGGTTACCTTTGAAAATTTTTAACCCTTCGTCTCTGATATCCGCTATAATATATTGAAGAGTGGTCTCCTGGAAAGCAAGGAGCTTTCGTCCTGCTCTTCTTAACCCTTTTATACAATCAGCCTGAGAATACATTTCAGAACCAACATTTCAGAATGATGTTGTGGATATTGCAATCACCAGATATGTTAGAATTTCAGCAAAAGGAACATCTTAGCTCCTCTCGCTGGAATCCTATTTTGACTCTACAGAAGGAGGGTAAAAATAGGATTTTCGAGGGTATACATCTCCATTTCTTCAGCACGATCTACAGCCTAAACAGCTTTACGGATTTCGTCATGTGAGATGTCGTTGGTACCTTTAACTCAACTGTGGAAGTGACATTGGCTAAACAGTACCTTAAATATTGTAGATTGCATTTTACTGAAAGATTCCCGGTCCAGACAGGAGATTATTTAAAAATCTTTGAATGCAGTTCGAATTATTTTTAAAATCAAAATAATTTTTCAGTTAAATATTTTTCGTCCAATCGGGAATTTCTTTCGTCTTGCAAGAATTAATCAACTCAATATCACTCATTGGTTTCCAGCTATCGGCATGGACGAGTGGAAGTGTCCGTACTGCTTCACCAACGTCCTAGCTCGTGACTTGCCCTGGCAGCGTCACCTGATGCAGTGCCCTCGCAACCCGAGGATCACGCAGTCTTCATAGTACACGGGTGAGGAGGGCAGGCAGGGGGCGTTGTGTCTCAACGCCTTTTTTGATTTATGTACGTGGTAATACTATGTCAAAGTTTGGCATCCCGTGTTGTACAAGACAGTTTTTTAGGCCCTTTTCACACGCTTTGGTTTCATTTCCGGCACCGGGTATCCGGCGGCGAATGTATAGCGATTGTAACGGACTGACGCCGGAGCATGCGGAAGCTACCGTACAACGTGTACACTTTGTGCCGTGGACTAGATTAAAACCGTAACGTGTGAAAAGGACCTTATTAATACCGTTAGTAAGAACGTTTTAACTAGCGAATATTTTGTCTTCTTCTATTCTATTTTCAAATTAAAATGTAAAACAAAGACACCACCAAATAAGGAGATAAGTATGACGGCGCGTGATTACAAATTTATTGCGAAACACGGGGATTTGCTCTGTTTCACCCCCTGGCGTTGGACTATTCAATTAGGTTATTTATCGTCTGAAAGTACCTTTATTTTATCTATTTGTCAGTCAAAAGAAAGCTACGTAACTGTACACCAACAATTTGCCAAAACTACTTGTTATCGTATATTACAATGCAAAACTTTAGCATAATATTACCATTATTAAAAGTTTCTGATTAAATACAAAGAAAGTGATTATAGGGTTTTTATAGGACACCTAGACGTCTTTGCAAAATTATGATATTTTTACGACAAAATAAGTCTTGAGTACCTTACCTTTAGTTACTAAATAAAATTGGAAAAAGTAAGAAACGAAACACGCAAACAAAATTGTGATTTTTTATAAATAGGTATAATTACTTATTTAATTCATAAATAGGTATAAATACCTATTTAATTTTCAAAAATATATATTAACAGCTCCTTGAAGTAGGGACTCATACCTGATATTCTTCTATGAATTCTGTGGGACTTCTCAAATCTACATATAGCTTCTTTGAGAAAGCGAACAAAATATTTTGATCAAATTTAAAACGCTCAATCATGACAAATTTATTTTTTGATGATTTTAAAACAGTTGGAATAAAATTAAATTGGCTCAAAATCGTATCAAATTAGGAAAAATCGCAATTCGAATAAATAAAAAAATACTAAATTATTTATAATAAATCGTATAAGCACTTTCTTAATAATTTACTCTTATCACTTTTATGACTAATAATATTTTTTTTAGTTAGCAACAAATAGATTTAGAAAGTTTCTTTAATTAGTCATGTCTATACAATTTACTGAAACAACTAAGTTGTATGTTGGCGTTGAAATACAAATGAGCCATTTCTATTATCCGTCATCCTCTGCTTAGCAGAAACTCATTTTTTACATGAACCTCAGTAAAATACGTTTGTAGATATAGTGAATTAACATAAATCATCTAACATTTTAAATATATGATTTGGTAGTAAACAATTAAGAGTAAAACTAAATAAATTATTCTACAGTATCCGTCAATTCACTAGTACTTTGGTCACATAGCCAGTGTGACAGTAGTGGAAAAAATGTAAGCGAGGTATCGCGAGATTTTTCTTTAGCATTGCAACTGCATGCGATTCGCTATAGACTATAGAGTTCGCGGTGTTACAGGGGAGCGGGGGGAGATAAAGACGGGGATCACGCGGGATGCAGACCGCGGAAAACTTTCAGTCTTAGGCCCTTTTCACATGTTCCGATTTCAATCCGGTCCGGCGCCGCATACCCTGCGCGAATGTATGGTGACCGGAGGGACGCCGGAACATGTGAAAGTTACCGTACATCGCCATACACTTCGTACCGAATATTATATTGTATCGTATTCACATACATGTGATAGATTTATAGCTATTAATTTGCATATGTTGTTGTATGTTAAGATCAGAGAAGTGAGGTATCAATCTTAGATGTGTGGCTCAATTAGTACAATACATAATCTGTGGTTATTACTTTCTTACTGATATAATGCATTTATACAGATACTAAGCTAACGATGTTAGCTTTAAAAGTGTTACAAATTAAATACAACATAAACAACTGTAGGTAAGTAGTTCTTTATTAGAACAATACTTAGAATGTCAGCATCATATTACACTTAAACTTTTATGCCTATGTGTGGCATAAAAGTTTATTACAGATTAATACCTCAATTCTCTGATCTTTTAACATACAACAAAATATGCAAATTGATTAATATTTCTATGGATATAAATCACATGCATAATTGTGCAAATCAATTTTGTGCAAACTAGTGTTTTGTGAAACCCATTTGTGCGGTATACCGTTTTGCCGTCTTAACTTATGTTTGCTTGTACGGACAATAATGTAAACAAATATGATCGAGCATGTAGCCGGGCCCCCTCCGGCGTCTCTTCCCGTTCCCCAGTACCACCGCAGCCAAGAACTGATATAAGCAGTCACACTACTGTCTCGCTGCTTGTATGACCGTGTCACTAATTTTAAGAGAGCACTGCTTCTTAGTCCGGTTACTACCGTCCAAACGTATGGATTCCGTCTTAGACTGCTCATTTGTTTTTAGTAGAAGTTCTCTCACATACTGATAATTTCAGACCGTTTAGGAGCATAACGTCAAAAGCGCAAAATGACAAACGATCGCAAATTGTCAAAAGAGCAGAATGTCAAAAGCGCACATAGTCAAGAGCGCAGATTGTCAAAAGCGCAGAATGTCAAAAGCGCACATAGTCAAAAGCGCAAAACGTCAAAGGCGCACAATGTCAAAAATCCTACTTAAACGTGCTAATCATTGCATTTGTCTATTTTAGTAACAAACATTGCTGACTTTTCCACTCGGTATCCTCAATGTTATCTCACCCTCAATAATTTTTCTGGTCTTGCATAATTTACTTACACTTAAATATTAAGGCGCTGACAACAGCCAAATAGGCTTATCCTGAACAATTTTTTAGCCAAATCTACGTAGTTTGTGACGGCAGAAAAAATATATGTTAATCTTGAACATATTTCTAAGAACCCTGTTGTATTCAAAACACGAATTTGATTTTTTTTCTCGATAAAAAAAAAATACAAACTAACCTCTTAAAATGATCTTCTAACAAAAATATCTGTATTACTTAACAACGTACGTTGGTAAAATAATTAACAATAACGTATCATGTTATAATACAGAATCTGGTTGTTTTTTATTTTCGACTACTCGACTTATTTTCAAGTAATTAATTGTTTTATGGTTTATAATTAGTTACGAGCGCTGCGTGATCGCGCTTCTCTTTCTTTTATAAGCAATCTGACAGTGATCGCAGAGACGCGCAGCTAGACGGACGTATGTCGCTTTGCCTCGCCATTCATTCACTTCATATTTTGTTTGTTGTTTGAAAAATTATAGACATTGGTAAAGAATATAAGTTTAATAAATATACTATTAATTTATACTATCTAAGTTGTTAATTTAAATATATTTAGTTCTAAGTTTAAAAATATTTGTTACTATAATTGGGAAACAAACAAAAATGTCGGAGGCCAGCAAAAAGCGCTTCTATACCAACAAACAAAAACATCTCATGGAAGTAGTAAAGTAAGTATTATATTTTTCATATTGACAAAATATTGCACGAACAGAAGTGAAATCGTAACCAAACCAAAAAGCTACACTAAGCTGTTTTGTACAACGTATAGCGAAAATTCATCTGCAACTGTGAAGCTCGTTTGGTCTAGCGGTATCTGCGTTGGTTCAAAATATCAAGTATCGAGTTCGAAACCTAGGTTCGCCTGTTCAATTTTTGTATTTATTTTTAATATTTTCTTTTATCTTTTTAGTAAAAAGAGACGTTTGGCGAATAGTTCAGAAGCAGGTGAAACTTCGGAAAGTTTTTCACCAATAAGTTTGTAATAAGTACCTACATACTAATATAGATAATAATTTTATTATTTATATTACATTAACACATTACACAAAAAGAATCGCCACATGGACAAAGAGGATCCCCTTTACATTTTAGAAAGATAGTTACAAACAAGTATAATGATAAACTATCACATTTGCATAGACCTACGACTATCTTAGAACTGGCCTAATAGGAAAATACTCCTAAAATACTTGTAGCTTTATCCATTGTTTCTTGCCCTTTCCATACAAATAGTTGTGTAGGTTTTAGTAGTTTTTACCTATATATGGCGATCTATACATACTGAAGTGTCTGTTCCTAATGTCAAAATAGCAGTTTTTTACTAAATGCTATGAAAGTACGCATAGTACTTAAAACAAAAATACAGTTTTTTTTTATCTGGCTGTCTGTCTGTGTGTTTGTTTCGACAAATCTCCAAAACGGCTGCACGGAGATTGACAGGACTCACTGTCAGACAGCTAATGATGTAAGGAGTAACATAGGCTACGTCCACAGCTAGTCTACAGCTAGTTAGACATAATAGGTAAGATTAGTGCTGAAGAAAGTTTTTCTAAGTTTAAATGTAATAAATATTTTGTACAGATTAGGAAATGTGGCTGTTGCAGTTACATTAGAAAGTGATGTTATAATTCCTCTAGAAAATGTTACCAGGTAAAGATGATGCCCAAGTGATATGAAACTTCCTCATGATCGTTCTTATACTTCTTATGTTATTGTGAGTCATAGTTTTTTTCCATCACTGGTTTGAAGTATCGGCAAAGGTATCTGAGACAGTTGAATCCACCGATAATATTCCTAAACTTGAGATAAATATTATTATTTTGAACAGGTTGTCGAAGATAAAATCTGGCAGTTAGTATTTAGTTACTAACGCATAGGTAAGCTTTAAGTATTATTTTTTTTAGACTGCTACAAGTCACCCTGCACAACAAAAAATCCTTATAAATATTATTATTATTATTATTATTACATCGGACGACGAATAAACTTATCGCATTTATTTTTAAATCTTCAGAATATTTCTCGCCCTTACCCCTAAACCTTTGGGTTGTAATTTAAAACACATTAATTTGGTAGGAGAAAACATAAATGGATTCTTGTCGAAGTTCACTCTTTTGTGTAGGATGTGCAATTTAAAATTTATCATTAAAAGTGATTCCAGTGACGAAAATTATTTACCAGTCAATTATTGTGCTGTAGCAGGTATGTTATCAATATTCGGAGGACTTCAAACTTGGAAGAATTTTCTTCAGCTCTAAATTTACCTTATGTCAAATAAATAATAATATTATTAATAAAAAATAATATATATTATTAACTATCTATGCAAATAAATAAAATTGAAGAGTCTGTTTGTAATATCAAAATAACAGTTTTATGCATATATATTAATTATTATGGATAACATATATCCATAATAATTACTGATAACAAAAATACAGTTTTTTTTGTCTGTCTGTCTGTCTGTTTGTTCCGGCAAATATCCGAGAGCAAATAAATTATAATTATGCGAAAATATTTAAAATGTTGCTAATATATTTTCGAGTTTTATTTTTCTTTCTTTTATATTGTTTTGAGGTTCATAGCAAATAAAGTCTCCTGAAATAATTAAAAATACAAACGTATAAAAAATATTTATAGTTTTTTTTAATCGCCCTGTCTAATTTCTTTCTAGTTCTTCATATAGAACAAAAAATAAAGCGCCATCTATTGGTTTATTGTTTATTATTGACCGCGTCCTTGTGTTGGTAGTTCGCTGTTTTTACCGTCCTTTAACAATGGCACTAGGACATCGGAGAAATAGTGGGCGTGGCTAAAATAGTGAAACATCGAAGTTCAGTAGCTGTTGTCAGCGTCTTAATTGTTACATTGTCTGCATAGAATCGAACGCATCCTGGCATTTCATAGCGACTTAAATTATTTGAGGGTAGTTTTATAAAAAATTGTCACTTTTCTCACAAACGGTACTGTTTTTCTGTCAAATGTGATACGTGTTGACGATAATATTTTGTTGTTGGATAAAACTTTCTATTTTATACTTTGTGTTATGGATGATCAAGAATTTGAGATAGTTATAAATCAGAAAGGTAACTTAGCTCTTCTACGCAACGGTTATAGGTATACAAAAAATGTAACTAACAAGGGTGATACCACTTTATGGAGATGTGTCCGAAGAATTGTATGTAACGCATCTGTCACTACGGACAATAATAATAGTAAAAAACTACTAAGAGAATCTGTTCATACATGTCAATTGGACCATTTAGAAAATGAAGTGCTAAAAGAGAAACAGATTTTAAAGGAAGCGGTATGTAAAAATCTTGGACCTATTCAAAAAATCGTTGAGAAAAGAAATCATGATAACATCGAGAACGAAGGTCAAGACCTTGGAATTTCTTACAGATCTTACAAAGATTCTTTACGTCGTGCCCGCAAAAAATATTTAGGTACAAATATATTAACCCACAGCAATCCAGAATCTATAACCGTACCTGAAGCTTTAGGAAGACAATTTTTAATACATCAAGATGACGAAATATTGCTGTTTGCTACTAAAGTATCATGGAGAATTATGAAGAGGCCCGGAAATTATTACGCTGACGGTACCTTCAGAACTACTCCCAGACCTTATTATCAGCTGTTTACAATCCATTACGATATTGGCTCCAGTGAAGACCAAACAAATATTATTCCTGTTGCCTTTGCTTTGTTAATTAACAAAACTCAGGCAGTATATGAAAGATTGTTTTACATCCTTAAAGATAAACTTCGAGTTCAAATGACGACCTTTAAATCCGATTACGAAACAGGCATTCTGAACGCAGCATCCAAAGTTTTTCCTTCAGCACAAATTTCTGGCTGCTATCATCATTACAGTGATGCAGTGTGGAGGATGTCAAAAAAGTTAAAGCTAAATAAAACGAAAGAAGGCAGAAATATAACAAGGAAATGCGCCATAATTCCTCTTATACCTGCCAACCGGATACACGAAACATGGCAACATATATTACACACTGCACCAGACTCACGAGAAATGAGAAAGTTTAGAGTTTATTTTGAAAATACCTGGTACCCTAAACAATCGGCAAGTACAATAAGCGTTGCTAAAAAACGGCATAGAACAACTAACGCTCTTGAAGGCTGGCACCACCGCCTTAATAAAAGAATTCCAAAAAAACCTAATTTATATTTATTCATTCATAAACTTCGACGAGAAGCAAAATATTGGGATAGAAATATAACTAATGCACTATTTAAATCAGTTCCAAAAAATAAAAGAAAGCAATGTGATATCGATTTTGACAGAAGATACCGATGTTATTTGAATAAACTGGAGCGAAATTTAATTTCAATTCCTATATTTCTAAAAAAAATTATTTTTTTACAACTGACCTTGAAAAAGTAAAACAAATTACATAGTTTTTGTTTTGTTAAAACATTCCATTAAAATAAGAGACATTGTTTAATTATAAATATTGCTGATTATTAAAAGTGAGAACTGAATTACTTAATTTAGGTACATAATTTTATTATTCTGAGCATTTGTTTGTAAAAAAGAATTATTATTCAGAATAAAAAAAATTGCTTTGGTGATTTATATGTTGTTTAAATTAAAAGTAAATATAAGTTTCCAGTTGATCGTTAAAATAAGAGACACTATTTAATTATAAATTTTGCTTTTATTAGAAAATACAACTCGATTTTTAATTACTTAAAGGTTAATTATTCTGAGCATTTGTTTGTAACAAACAATTATTATTCAGAAAGTTGACTATTGCTATGGTGATTTATATGTTGTTTAAATTAAAAGTAAATATATGTTTCCTAAAAATATCAAGTTAGTGTTTAATTTCCTATTGTGGCCAAAAATAAGTACGACATTTAGATTAATAACAATGTCAAGAGTTTAAGTAGGATTTTTGACATTGTGCGCCTTTGACGTTTTGCGCTTTTGACTATGTGCGCTTTTGACATTCTGCGCTTTTGACAATCTGCGCTCTTGACTATGTGCGCTTTTGACATTCTGCTCTTTTGACAATTTGCGATCGTTTGTCATTTTGCGCTTTTGACGTTATGCTCCTAAACGATTTCAGACTAGGTTACCATACTTAATTATAGCAGTTTTAATACCTGGATAGGGACAGAGACAGGAGAAATATAGTAAGAACGCTTTAATGATACTTTGAAATGTCTTAATAGTATTTCTGTCACTAGTATTCGCCTTAAAGTGACAGGGATAGCATGAGATTGATTGTTTGAGTATTCGGGAATGAGAAAAATCTGAGAGAAAGAGAAAAAATTGGAGGAGGAGAAAAAGGGGAAAGAGTGGGAAGTAGTTGAAAGAGACTGAGTTAGAAGTAAACGAGACAAAGACATAGTAATTAAAACACGATTTATGATCTGTACCTTTACAAATTGCGAGGATTTGTTTACAAATGGCCAAAAGCTATAAACCTATTTATCAACTTTCCTTTTAGATAGCCGTAACTGATCTGATATTTGATAGTCATCAGTAAGATCTCGATAAACAAATTATCTGATATTTTTATTAGATATTCATATTATCAGTATGTGGGACAACACACTATCTATAATCTATATTATTAACTGATATTGTGCAATACTCATTATTTTTACTAAATTAATGTTATTATTATTTTAGGAAGAGTTGGAAAATCTTATACTTTAGTTTTTATTGCATTTTGCACCTGTTTGTAACCATAAAACAATAAAACATACATTAAATAATAATGTTTATTAGGTAATGTTTACTAGACATTTCTCACCACTACTCCATCAGTACCTATTTGAGCGGTTACTATAAAGTGGCGCATAAAGGCCGTCTTAAAAAGGTCCAACAACTGAAAAGGCTTCAGTCGATTTCAAATTTCAGACCATTTTATAATGCTCTACGTGATAAGCAACCAAAAACGAATTAGAAACACTATTAGCTAAATGCGTCACACGCAATAATGCCACAATCAGAGTAGCAAATTGCAGATAGCTATCTGTGGCATTAATACATACTAGTTACAAATAAAAGAATTGATCTTACGAATGATTAATAACAAAACAATCATACCTATTTATGTTATCAAATCACAAAAATAGAGGTAGGTACTTAACTACCTACTACTAAGTAGGAACTATATACTTTAGATATTTTATGTTTCATAAATTCTAGAATCATTCATCTAGTTTTATTATAAAAAGCATTATAGTTAGTCAAATGGATTTTGTCGTTTGATATTTTTTAGATTAGGTACAATCGTAGATTTTAATTTATTTTACTTTTAGTAAACGTATCTAAAGTTTAGTATATTATATAGAGTTAGAAATAGCTTAGTAACTATTTAAGTAAGTGGTTCTGTTTCGTAATCTGTCTGTCCTGTTCTTCATTTTGTTTGTAAAATTGTTTTTTGCACATATTTCTATCTCTTCTACTTCTCTCTTCTATCTCATCTAGGTTTAATTGATTTAGGCTCTTTATAGTACCCGAGACGACTTTAAAAAAAAATACTGTCACATGTGAAATAAAAAAAACTAACTAGTAAAAAGTAACTAGTAAGTCTTTGACGACCTTAATCTCCTCGAGCTCTTCTTTTAAAAATATGTACATTAAAATAGCATTGTGACAACGCTCTTCAAATTATCCCTGGCTAAGGCCGGTCTTTCTATTAGTATCTGAGAAGATTTAAACAATAATAAATTGGAATTCTGATTTCCAATTATAAATTTATTCAAAATAACTATCCTTGTTGAAAAGCCAACAAATCCAAATTAACTTACAAATGACAAACGCTATCATAATATAGACATTCCATATTCATTTAAAATTTTTTTTGGTTCTTTTTCCTGCAAACGTAACTTTATTTCCTCAACTATCCTACTACTTTAGAATAATTAGCTTAATATTAGGTTTAGCTTCAATAAACCACATCACCCACTGTGATAATGGATCGAGTTGCAATGATAAAGGTATAACGCGTGGGTTATCAGTTGTTGGTATAGAATATTAAGTAGTTGTAAGAGCCTTAAGGCTTAGTGTATTGGTCAATATTCGTACGTCTGTAGATGATGTTTGATGAGTGACTGTTATAAGTACAGGAATGGATGTTTCTTTCTCATTCGCTTATGTGTTATTCTTCGTCTGTAAGTGCACTTTACACTTCAATGTATTGATGTCCTACGTGAAAATGGATGTACAGTATTTTTTAGACTGTGGAAGAAAGAGGATTATCAATGGTATATTTTAGATTTTCAGCCTCATTGCTATTATTGTCTCTGTCTATAATATTGTTTATTATATCTTTCCGTTGTGTATGGGGATCAGATTGACCGTGGCTTTTTTATTGTTTCTTATATTCCTTCTTATAATTATAATAAAATATACTTAAAGTTATCTAGAATTATTAAAAAAAACGTATGCATATTGATCAATACATTATATAATCTAATTTTAAGTATCACATCCTATTTCCGCTGTGACTGTTTACTGACTTATCTCTCTGTGTATTCAATGATCTAATAAATGATCGTTCGCTGCAATCATGTCGTCCAAGTATACAAAAGTTTTCAGTTAAATTTATTAATACAAAAATACATATTTCATTAATTTACATAATCTTGGAAGCTAATAAATAAAACGAAAAAATTAACCTTTTGTAACATTTTTCAACGTTAATGAAAGAAAAAATATATATTGTATGAATACGAAAACATTTATACTTGATGACATCCCTTCGCTAGTTCCTACGACATAAAATCTTCTGGTATGATTAGTTATTTTCTAAATCCCGATATTCGGCCTTTCTAATGAATTTATGCAAAGTAGATAGGATAATAAGTAAAATATCTCTAGTAAAATAATGATTTTGAAGTAAGTCTAACAGTAACAAAAATTACTTTTTCGAAATGTACACAATTATGACATCCATTACCTCAAGAACATTGTTTTATATGAAAATATTTGCTGATAAAAGTAAACTTATATTTAAATAAATATTGAAGATTAATTAAGTACCTATCTAATTTACAGTAAGTACCTAATTCTATTTCAAGTACAGGGAGTATAAAAATACCTTGTTATGTTGTTTCTAACATTTTTAGATTTTAATGACGAATTTCGTATATTTTTACAAATCCATTTGACTAACTATACTTTTTGTAATAAAACGTATTTCGCCAATAATACCTAAACCTAATGTACATGTGTGTATGTAATATATGAATTAAAAGCCATTAAACAATACCAAAATTAAAATCTACGATATGAACAGTGAATTCAATCATAAATCTGATCATATTATTTGTGAAATTAAAATTTAAAATGTAATTCTAATATGCTTTTAGAATAGAATTCATAATTTCAAAATGCAAATTTAGATAATTTTTACTTTTAAAAACATTGTCATTAAACTGACTTCATATTGACATTAATATGATTACATTGATCTCATTTGTTAATAAAAATAATAATTATAATACAGACACGTTTGGTTAAAAGGTTTGATATAAGATATCTATGGAACAGGCAGTGCGTCGGAGTATTGCAATGATTATTTGTGTTAAGACAATAGATGGATTTTTTCAGTGGTAGATAAATCACTCGAACTATGGTCTTGAAACAAAAATAAAGAATAAAGGCGTACATAAAAAAGATACGCTCCACACCCTAACGTATAAGTTAGTACAGTAAAATATATAAGTCACTTCACAAATTCAATTTTCCAAAGTGTAAAATGCTCGACACTCGGATGCGAATATGAAAATATATTAAATAATCGATGGTGTTTCAGGGTCTCTCAAGTGGCATATACTCTAATCGAATAGAATTAACGTCGTTGCGCGCGCACAACTGCTAATCTCATGTTAACAAATTTCATATTTACAGTGTTGCGCGTGCAATGACATCATTCTATTCGATTGTTTATGCCACTTGTCTAGAGGCCCTGGAGTAGTATCTGGAGTCTCATGAGTGTCTAATAGATTTTTGTATTGGAAAGATTAAGCATCTTTTGTTGTTGCCTACATGTAGGTAGTGTAGATACGTGTCAATCAACAGTGATTGTTGATTGGTAAACACTTTCAAACAACGCGTAAACTTGCCATAGTTACAGAGGCGGATTTGCATTGTTAGCCGCCCTAGGCCCAGACCATGCCAAATGTGCTTTTCTTGCGACGGGGTGACTACCTAAGTACATCGCGCAATGGGGGGAGTTCTCCTAGCGTTCTTTTCACTATTAGCCGCCCCTTGCGCTAGACAAATCCGCCTCTGCATAGTTATTTATTAAAAAAAATCAAAAGATATATCTTAAAATCATTTCACGCACAAAACATTAGATACGAACTTTGCCAATGTTCTTAAAGAAGGTATTTATAAATTAAGTATTATTGTAACTAATTGGACTGATTGTAAAAATTGCGATTCGAATCGATTTTTCTGCTTTCATTTCAGTTTAATGCATACCTAGAATAGTCTGCGATTGTTAAATCGAATGTTTTAAAATCGAGATCAACCGATAGGCAGTATTCTTGATATAATAACCTCAAGAATTGAGTTTTTCGTGTTTAAATTTACAAAAATAATTGAACTGTTGATCTCGATAAAATTCAATATATATTGAACTTTCTGGTGTCACTTTTGAAGAAAACTTTAGATGCTTGAATAGAAGAGTCAATTGATACGGGAATGCATGGTCCTTCGGTCCGATTACCGATAAAAATAACTGATCTCATAATGTGCAATATTTATATTTTAATTGATATTAAGTTTGTTACCAACGCCAAATAAATTTCAACTTATGTTTAAGAGAAAATTGTTAAAGCAGTTCTTTACTTAATCCGTACTAACGTAAAACAGAAGAAAATTACAAATACAGTAATTGCATTTTTGAAAGATAAAAAAAATTGTCCAGACCCAGGAATCGAACCCGAGACTTCCGTAGCCAAACCGGGGCCCAAACTCGCGAGCATCAAGGGATAGAAAAATTTGAGGTCTAGTAACATAGTCCAGATAGGTGGTTCGCTTCTGGCTCCGATTTGGCTACGGAAGTCTCGGGTTCGATTCCTGGGCCTGGACTTCAAATTTTTCTACCTTTAAAAAATGCAATTATTGTATTTGTAAAGTAATTGGCAAGAAATGCCTATAAAGATTACTTTAAGAAGAAAATTATTCAAATTGACTGCATTTAAATTGTATACTTATTACCAATCCTGGTACTATGTAATGCTGAAATAAATACGAACTGCTTTATATGATTTTGTTAAACAAATCTTATTAGTATGAAAATTATGTTTAACTCATTATTCTGTTGTATAATTTGTTATTAGTGTTATATTTTGTTGAAACAATGTATTGACCCCAAATGTGTTAAACAATTATGGGCTTTAATAAGTAAGATAATAAGGGTTGTTATCGCTGGTAATGCGAATGAAATGGAGCGAAAGAAAGAATAAAGGTTTTCTTAACATAATACTTGTTTTATTTAAAATGTAGTAACAAAAAAAAACCCGCCTGCACAAAAAAACATGGAAATAAGATCCCCTATATATTAATTTAACGCACTCGGAGGCACTTTAATAAGTTCATCGAGATTCATTAATGCCTTTGACTGCATGAAATTATTTATGTTATCTTGTTTCTATTTATTTTGTGCAGGCTTTTTCTAAATTTATTTTTTTATTAAATACTTTTGAGTAGTTGTAGTATGTAACAACTAACTTTTATCACAGCTATTGCCAATTATTAAAAATTGAAAAAATAATGGTTGCTAACTAATCTTTTAAGTATTACAGTCATAATCATGTTATACCTTTTTGAAATGCTTACGATGAGCCTTTTAATTTGATATCTATATTGCAGTATTCGAAACAACTCCTTTTTACACCTCTTTATTTTGACATCTCACAGCCGCCATGTGTTTTTTCAAACGTCACTTATCTAAGAACACTTGGGCGGTCAAGACGAATAATTACGACGTTTTAATTGTATAAATCCGTCTAGTGGTTTGTGAGATATTAAGTAATAATGAATATTACATACATACAAGATACGCGCAAAAAACATAACCCTTCCTAACTGTCGGGTAAAAAGTCTCCATGAAACAATTAAATTGCCAAGGACTTGCTCAAAATGTGTAGACAAAAATAAACAGAGCGAACAAACACAAGAGCAGTAGCTGACAATAACTGCGGTATATTGATATAATTTTGTAAATATTTTAATTTAAGATTTAATGGCTAACGGCCTGTCTCGATAATTATCTATCGACGGATTTGCCTACTAGAGCTATGTATTTCACATAAGCTCCATACAAAATATGTCAAAGTTCTACCTCTAGTAGCCAAATCCATTTATTGAGACCGGCCGCAAGTGTGTGATTTCACTACAGGAGTGATTTTTCATACATGAAATGTCTTAGATATCCGAAAGACCAAGTTTGGCCGAACCCAAACTAATGTTATAAATGTGAAAGTAACTTCGTCTGTCTGTTACATTTCACGCTTAAACAGCTGAACCGATTTATATAAAATTTTATATGGCATAGCGATAAGTCCCGAGAAAAGACGATAATCAATGTTGATAAACTTTCGCGATTTGTACACATTATGAAAATATATATATTACGGGTCTTAATCGCGTGAATAATTTAAGGTAAAATATCTTGTTTATTGCCTACCCGTGACCACGGCCGTTGCAATACGGTCGAAACGTCGGGCAATAAACAAGGTATTTTACCTTAAATTATTCACGCGATTAAGACCCGTAATATATATATTTTCAAGACAATTATCGTTTTTATTGCGATATAAATGTAGGTACATCCACATGGACGGCGCCGTGGGCTAAAGCTAAGCGGAAATTTAAACACCTATAACTCTGTCATATAATTTTTATTATATAAAAATATAACAACAATGTCACTTACATCTAACAAAACCTACTACTACGTAGTGGTTTCTGTGACAGCGCCATCTGTATTCGCGCCATTTTCTGACGCGGTTTCTTGAACGTCATCGTCGCCATTTTGTTTTTCTGTCATTTCACTGTTGGACTCCATTGTAACGTCATTAGTGTCTGCTTCGCCATCAGGAACTTCGGATGCTTTTTTGAATTTATTGACATCTGAAATGGTGATAAAGACATTACAATGTAGTCTTAGGTAGGTGTCATGTGGTACCGGCTTAAGAATAGTACCACCCCATCTCTTCCCGTAGGTGTCGTGAAGGCGACTAAGGGATGTCACACCGGAGAACAGGCAGCAGCGTCCGACGAGTACTTGAAAGCCTTACTGTGATCGCTAACTCGCTCACCAAGCGTGGCGATTATGGCAATTACCCCCAGGATTTATAATAAGTAGGTTCTATTGGGAGACCCGTGCCCAGCAGTGGGACATCATATGGGTTACATAATATGTAGTCTTAGACTTCGACAATTTGTGAACTAACTCACTGATTATTAATCAATTTAATGTTCTTTTTTTTTTTTTTTCTTTTTTTTTTTTTTTTTATTAAAAGGTTCACAAACTGGTTATTACACATCACATATGTCTAGTTCTTTTGCTATATAAAAAAAATGGTTTGTGTATAACCTACTAAGAGTGAACACAGCATGCAAAAAAAAAAAGAAAAGAACACAATTTTTTTTTTTTTTTTATACATGCATACATACATATCAACCCATAAGATGGCCCACTGCTGGGCACGGGTCTCCCCAGTAGAACCTACTAGTATGTAGATCCTGGGGGTAATTGCCATAATCGCCACGCTTGGCGAGCGGGTTGGCGATCGCAGTAAGACTTTAAGTACGCAGAGGACGCTGCTGCCCGTCCTCCGGAGTGAAATCCCTTAGTCGCCTTGACGACACCCACGGGAAGAGATGGGGTGGTACTATTCTTAAGCCGGCACCACACGGCAATTTATAATATTTTTTTTTTTAATTAAATTAAATTTAAATTATGGTATTAATCGAAGTTTTGTTGAAAACAAAATTTCTTGAAAACATTGATTGATGCATTGAAAATATCGACGTGGCTTCCAATACTATTATAGACAGAACACATACGATGCATTGGTGAATGAGTGCCAAGGTTAGTCCGGCACCTCGGTAACATAAAAGTTCTTCTATTGTGAAGACGACTACCTGTCCGTGGTACAGAAAAAAATAGTTGGTCTAATAGAAGAGAACAATCAATTTTATTATTGACAATTTTATATAAGAAACAGAGATCCGCAATTGTGCGTCGCCTCTCCAATGTAATCACTTTATAGAAGTTAACCCTAGCTTCATAAGAAGTGAGTTCACGGCAGCGCTGATCCATGAAACATAAATGGTACAAGAAGCATTTCTGTAGCCTTTCCAACCTGTCAATGTGAACTCTATACACAGGATTCCAGACAGGACTACAATACTCTAGTATTCCCCTTACATAACAATTAAAAATAAGTTTTGATCTTTGAAGAGTTTGGTTTGACGTATCACGAAACCCGACATCTGAGCCCCCCTCCTTACGATGTTGTCTATGTGTTCACGAAAATCCAATTTCATGTCCATAATGATTCCTAGGTCTCGTATACTTGAAACCTCAGTAAGTGCAGTGTCATTGATATAGTAAGTTGCAGGTGTAGGGTACTTTTTCCGAGAGAATCTGACTTGGAAACACTTAGTGACATTTAGGAACATAAAATGGCGCTGACACCAAAGACTAACTTTATTTATGTCGTTTTGTAGAGTTTGAGTGTCGTGTGGTGATTTTATCACTCTATACAATTTCAGATCATCCGCAAATAACTGAAAACTGGATTCTAAAGTATCGCACAGGTCATTAACAAACACCAGAAAAAAAAGGGGACCAAGATGGGATCCCTGTGGTACTCCTGAGGGAATATCTCTTGGTTCTGATAAAAATCCTCGTATTTTTACCACTTGGGAACGATTCTGTACATAAGATTTGCACCATCTAAGAAGGTTGCCACAAATGCCTGCATGATCAAGCTTTTGTATTAATAAAGTGTGATTAACCACATCGAATGCCTTAGAAAAGTCAGTGTAAATTGAGTGTACTTCTAATTTTTCTTTTAAGGCTCCAGCAATAAAATTGACGTAGCTCATAAGATTCGACATGGTTGATCGTTTTGGTAAGAATCCATGTTGGTTTGGTGTTATTTGTGGCATTAAGTAAGAGACTAACTTTCTTTGGACTAGCGATTCATAGAGTTTACCAAAGGCTGATAAAATTGAAATAGGCATATAATAAGCAACATTACATTTATCTCCTTTTTTTAATAATGGTGTTATATAGGCTTCTTTCCATTTTGTGGGAAATATGCCTTGGCTTAAGGATTGGTTAATAATTATATGCAGTGGTCGCACCAGCTGTGAAGCGCAAGTTTTGAGAAATACGGGGGGCATCAAGTCTGGTCCTGGCCCCTTATTTGTGTCCAATAAATGAAGAGATGTGAGGATATCTTTTTGAGTGAACGAGAGATTGCTCAAGAAAGAATGTGATTTAGAATCATAAACATTTCCATTGTTATTAAGGAGATTAATATTGTCACCAAAGGTAGAGTGAAAGTACTGGGAAAAAAGTTCGCTAATTTCTTTGCCACCCCTTGCGTATTTATTAAATAAAAACATTTCGTCTGGTATATCACAACTATTAGATTTAGAAGACTTTACAAATTTCCAAAAGTATTTAGGATTGTTTTTCATGTAAAGCTTTCAATTTTCTTTAAAATTAGAAAAGCACTGATGAATCATGTCGTTACAACGATCTCTGAGCATATTATAGGTTATTTTATCTCTTGGATTGCAATACTTTTTAAAGCTGTTATGGTATTTTGCCTTCTCTTTTAGTGCCTTGATCAAAGAGGAACTGTACCAGCAGGGATATTGAGACTGTCTAATTACTCTAAGTGGGGCATTATTTTTTATTATGGGGGTGATAAGATCGTAGAAAATGTCTACAATGCTGTCAATGTCATGGCAAAGTTTAAATTGTTCAGACCAGTTAATTTTTGACAATTCATCTGATATTTTGACGTAGTCTGCTTTAGTAAAATTTAACACTGACGTTTTGTTAATTTTAGGGGGCTTGTATGAATTTATTTTGAACAATACAGTGAGAGCCGGATGGTATGTATCTATTGTTAAAAGGGGATCTATGTTTTCAGACACAGTAAATAGGTTATGACAGTTAGTAAAAACTAAATCTAACATCCCATTCTTGCTGTTGCTTACATTGTTCAATTGATGAAGGTTGTTAAAAGCTAGCATGTCTATCAAAAGGCCTTCTAACTGAGATTTGGCAGGAAGTGGGGACAACGTGCATGTGTCTTCGTCAAAACCCCATTGCAGACATGGTAAATTAAAATCCCCTGCTAAAAGAAAAATATTATTTTTTGCGGATTTGTGTTGAATGATTTGAGTTGTTTTTGTAGCGAAACTTTCTATCTGCACATGGGTAACAGGTGGCGGAATATACACTACGCAGATACATAGGTCCACAATTGTATTATAGAGCTTCAGCTTTATTATACAATTATGTTCTAACCAGAAGTAATTTGTACAGAGTTCCAGCTATAATTTAGAAACTGTAGAATGAGTTTACTAATTTTATAAAAAAAAAAACAATATCCTAATCAAATTAAGATACTTTAAAGGTTCATTACTGCATCGCGGCCGCGCGCGGCTGACGCTGATACAAAAATAGTACTATGAATATTGTCGCATCAGCCGCGCACATCAGCTGCACGCAGTCACACGTGCGCGATTGCGTTGCAACTATTTTCACGAATTTTTTTTAAAGTGTTAAATAAAAAAATATATTTTAAAAATTGTAAAACCCGCCTGCTTAAAAAAAGATTGAAACAAGATGACCTTAAATCCAGATTATTTTTTTTACAGCTACATATTCTGTGCTGAACAAATGTATGGTTATCCACTTACCATACTTGCTATAATCAGCTCCAAGTAATCTCAAATAGTGCACAGTGTCGGGCGTCGCGGTGTATGCACGTAGAGAGTGAACTCCGCGCCATCCCACCAGCGTCAGCTCCAGGTTCGATTCCTCGTCTGACTCTTTGTATTCTAGCACGCAGCTGCCGGTCGCTTTGGGAAATAATTCGTAGGTTAGAATTATATTTAGGAGTATTTTTATATGGTCGAGGTATTATATGATTTATGGCTCGAGGGGTCTAAACCGCAGATGACATTTTTTGTCAGGTTTAGGGCCTAAATTTTAACAACGATTTAACGATTTTACTCCGGTAATATAGTCTGTAGGTGATGGTTCGGCGGTAGCCTAATGGTTAAGGCATCGGTCTCGCAATCGTGAGGTCGCGGGTTCCAATCCTACCCATTATACCACCGACGTGAACCCACTCCTAACACAAGCCTTTGAGCTTAGCTGGAGGGGTTAAGAAGATTGCTAGTAATGTGGGATTCAATCCCACATTGCTAGTTATCTTTTTAAAGAAAAAAATAAATGTATGAGATGATTTCAAAAACAGGTGATAGGTGGTAGGTGGTTAACGGTTAAAATCTATACTGATATTATAGAGCTGAAGAGTTTATTTGTTTGTTTGTTTAAACGCGGTAATCTCAGGAACTACGGTCTAATGGTCCGAATTGAAAAAATATATTTCTGTTGGGTAGCCCATTTATCGAGGATGGCTATAGGCTATATAACATCACGCTACGGCCAATAGGAGCGAAGCATCAATGAAAAATGTTGCAATCAGATTGTAATAAAACTTTAGCAGAATGTTCTGAGAAGGCCGACGAGTAGTGTTCTTGGCTTTAAAAGCCGAGTTCGGGTAGCACTAAATATCTTTTAAAACTGATATAACTAACTTAATTGGTGTAATGTAAAAAAATCACGAGCGGGAGTTTATTAGTATAGTAAAAATCACTCTGTGCAATAATTGTATCTTGGGATAACTCACACAACGTAATAAATATAAGTAAACATATCTCACCAAAATCTTTAACCAATGCTTGCGTATGTTCTGAGAATAGTTTGACGTCAGGTGGCTTGCTAGGGTTGTCGTTCTGTAAAACTAGGACAAGATCTTCTTTTAGTATTCTGAGACGACGCTTCTGTCCTATGAACTGAGTTATGCTTTGTAGACCTTCTTGAGATAACCTGGAAGAAGAAATATATCGTGAAAAGGTGTATTAAATTAGTAGCGAAATTGTTTAGCATAAAAATTACACTATAACAGCCAATTAATTGAAGCGGCGGTAGCCTAATGGCTAAGACATCGATCTCGTAATCGTGAGGGGGTTCGAATCCTACCCATAATACTACCGACGTGAACCCACTCCAAACACAAGCCGTAGAGCTTAGCTGGAGGGGTTAACAGGATTGCTAGTAATGTGGGACCACAAAACCACATTGCTGGTTATCTTTGAAAAAAAAATGATGTAAGTAAAAATGTGTAGATAGGTTACTTAAACAACAATCGATCTTTAAAAACGGCAAACTAATGCACACATAGACAACCTATATATTGCAATATCACACTAATTTAAAAAGTCGTAAAAGTAGGAAAGAATGACTTAATTAAGCATGACTGCCTCTGTGGCGCGGTGGGAGTGTATCCGACTGCTACCATCGTGCTCATCACACAAAGTTTTATCCTGGGTGGGGATCGAACCCACGACGGGTTCGATCCCCACCCAGGATAAAACTTTGTGTGATGAGCACGATGGTTTATTCTGTGTCTGGGTGTTATTTATCTATAATATGTAAGTATTTAGAAATATATAAGTATGTTTATCAGTTGTCTGGTTTCCATAGTACAAGCTCTGCTTAGTTTGGGATAAGATAGCGTTGTGTGAGTTGTCCCAAGATATTATTATTATTATTATCATGAGCGCAAAAGGGAAACAATGGAATCTGCTGCTTTCATCTGTTGCCGCCGGCGATGCTACACTGACATAAAGGTTTGCTAATTAGCTAACTTTTAGGCACCTGTCCCACCAACGACGATGAGCCATGAGTGAGAAGCAATTTATCGCTTAAGAAACGTACAACAGATGTACAATATTGTAGATCCCGTCCGTGTAAACAAAAGAAATGCAGTATAGAGCAAGTACTCGCCGGCTGTGTGAACACTCAGCGATCAACTATTAATATATCTATCTCTATTGTTTACACGGGATCTACATAAGTATGTACGTGTCTTGAGCGATAAATCGCTACTCGCTACTCTTTTTCTCACCGTTGATCGGACAAGTGCCTTATGAGACTTTGATCTAAACATTTTTACTTAAAACATGTTTAGGTTTTAGGTGGCCTATCTTTACAGATATTGATGCGTAGTGGGTTACATACACTGATGCGTAGTGGGTTAATTTCTGATGAGATATCAGAAACTAACCACCTCCACAGGTGGTATATCATACAAGTACGAGAGCAGACACAATAGTGCAGTCTCTATTTCCTAGCTCTCATAGTTCAATGGGACGAAAGTCCGACTCAACCGTGACACTCTTTTCAACCTACCAATGTTCACATGTTTGTTTGTTTATAAACTCTATAGTTTAATTTATTTTAGGATAGACATCCCATCTGCAATTTATCAATCTAGGCAATATCTATCATACATATATATTTAATCCCTGTCCGACCCGTTAATGTGTTGTTAGGTATCATGTTACCGATTTATGTCATTTTTTTTTAATTTAATGACGGATCTTGATAGAAGTCATATATGAGTAAACATGTGGAGGCGGAAAAGATTATTTTCATTGTAAAGAAGCTTTATGCAAAACAATTTTGATAAAAAATCTACACATAAACCAAAACTTTACACATTTAGATGAAAGGGGGTACTTAAGTCGTGAATTTTATTTAATATTCAATAAAAAAATCATTTTAACGAATATATTTTTTTTAGCATTGTTAACAGAATACCTAGACGGGGTGTCTAGGTGTTCTGTTAACAATGGTTTCGGGTTTAATTTACACCCTGTATAATCTTTGTTAGGGTCAAATAACAGATGAGGGTATATATTTCTTATAGCGGATCTTATACCATAAACCTAGTACTATATTAATAGAAGAAGTGGCAAACCTATATTAAAAATACATAGCAAAAATAATGTTAACCAACCTGAAAGGACACACCATATTCTTATTATCACATCTAACAAAAGTTTTAACACCAGTGTTGATGATCTTGATACTATTCTCATTCCTCGCCACCACATCCTTCACTACGGGAGAGACCAGGTATATATTCTTCTTCTTCCCAACATAGCACCTGGTCAGTAAGCAGGCGGGGTCGAAGGGCGCTTGGAGGTCGTAGAAGTCCTTTATTGAGGGATATACGTCTTCGGTTTCACCTGGAAAACGTATTTTTATTTGTATTAAGGTGTATGTTGTTGATTGGTATTCAAATCCATTAATACGAACATAGCCGAAAATGTCATTTACTCACTTTCTCTATTAGTAGGAGTAGAGAGAGAGAGCAGGGAGAGAGTGAGAGAAAGAGAGAGAGAGGAGAAAGAGAGAGAGAGAGAGGAGAAAGAGAGAGAGAGAGAGGAGAAAGGGAGAGAGAGAAAGGGGAGAAGGTATATGATTTTTGGCTGTGGCTCACAGATGTATTTATATATGTGGCTGTACAAGTTGAAACAGAGAGAATAATTTATGTATATTATTACATAATTATTCTGTCTATATCAACTACAAATGTAGTGCTCTAATGGAGTCTATCTATAGATAATTATTATTTAATGTGTATACATAAAAAAAGGCCACAAATAGGTAGATTATCTATTATTATTTTTATTACAGTCATTATCAAGCTTCATCAAGTTAGGTTACATTCACATAATACATTAAAATAAAGTATCAATTATTTCTAATGTTTAGAAATAATTGATACTTTATTTTAATGTATTATGTAAATGAATGAGATTTTTTAAAATTTTATATTTATACTTTTAAATTATTACATAGATGTGAAGGTAGGCGACGTATCAATATACATACGACGTATTTCTCGGGTACAAAACCCAGACAAGCGAGCAAGCACATATAAACCACGGGCGTACCCAGAACCATTTTTCAGAGGTGGTCTAACCCGATTTTTTTTACGGATTTCGGGGTTGGAGGGCGGGGGTGTGGGGGCTTGCCCAAATCCCCACCTGGGTATGTCTACTAACTAACCTTTAAAGAACACAAAAGGATCTTCTCTATAGCCCCCCATTCTCCTCCTCTTCTTAGGCGGCTCTTTGGCCGGGGCACTACTCTCTTCTGCTTCTTGTTTCTTCTCTGTCTCTTCTGCCGGTTTCTCCTCTTTCTCCCATGGAAGGAGCGCTGTCTTCTCGAATACTGCTACGAAGAAACCGCCTGTGTCTTGATGATGGGGCAGGATTCTGATGCTGATGATATAATATATTTATAATATCTTAATATAATATCTTGCGTCAACTTACACAAAGATATCTGATCCCAAACTAAGCAGAGCTTGTACTATGGAAACTAAACAACCGATAAACATACTTATATATTTCTAAATACATACATATTATAGATAAATAATACCCAGACACAGAATAAACCATCGTGCTCATCACACAAAGTTTTATCCTGGGTGGGGATTGAACCCACGACCTTTTGCGTAGCTGTTGGATACACTCCCACCGCGCCACAGAGGCAGTCAAAGTCAATATGCGTAGTAAGTATACAGGATGACTTGTGGCGTGTGGTCAACGTAATTTATACATAACTAGCGGACGCCTTGCGGTTTCACTCACGTAGCTCCCGTTCCCGTGGGAATACAGGGATAAAAAGTAGCCTATGTTACCTGGGGTTAGTGTAGCTTCCAAACAGTGAAAGAATTTGTGAAATCGGTCCAGAAGTTTTTAAATTTATTCGTTACATATAAAAATACATATCTTTCTCCTTTATAATCATAAGCGGGTCAGCTAGTGATATATATATATATATCTATACTAGCTGTCCCGCGCAACTTCGTATGCGTAAATTTTCCCCGTTTTTGAACATTTCTCGTCGCTGCTCCGCTCCTATTAGTCGTAGCGTGATGTTATATAGCCTATAGCCTTCCTCGATAAATGGGCTATCTAACAAAAAAATATTTTTTCAAATCGGACTTGTAGTTCCTGAGATTAGCGCGTTTAAACAAACAAACAAACTCTTCCGCTTTATAATATTAGTATAGATAAGTAATCTCGGGCGGCAAAAGAGGAGTCAAATGTGCCGCCACCAGTGAGGCATATTCACATTACTCCATTATTTTTTAGCTGCTATGTGCGATTCAATGCAGTGCTATACTACTCACCATTTATCTAAGTTATATTTAGACAAGTCCTCAGGTTTGGGCGGGAACATTTGAGGTCGTACAACGGTCTGCCATTTTTCTGGTACGTCTTCATATTTCTCGTAAAACACCATGTCTTTGGATGCTGGGCGCCAGTAGGTCATGCCTAGAATAATAGTAAGAGTAGTCAGTATATATATTAAATTTATATATAGGAGAAAGAAAAGACTAAACTCAACAAGTCATTGGGTAATTGGGTATTTGACTACTATTAAAATAAAATATTTTAAAATAACCAGGTAAAAATATGTCATGAAGTGTTCTAAAAAATATGTTCATTTATTAATTTAATGTGTTACTTAATTTATAATGATATAGAGAAACACTGAAAGTAAATAATTTGACCATAGAAAACGTGACGTCATATGCTAGCATTCCATACAAATTGGTACAGAGCGGCTCGTTTTTGACGTTTCTTAAAAAGAGGCTGATTTGACTTTAGTCAAATACCCTATTATTATGACTTGCTTCAACCCAACTGCTTAAAGGTCATCGCTCGCCGCATCAATCCGGCATCCGACCAGCACCGCCTCCCCTC
Organism: Herminia tarsipennalis; assembly: GCA_945859575.2. Classification (NCBI taxonomy): domain Eukaryota; kingdom Metazoa; phylum Arthropoda; class Insecta; order Lepidoptera; family Erebidae; genus Herminia; species Herminia tarsipennalis. The sequence goes on along the minus strand of OX243849.2, from coordinate 16,685,371 downwards.
GAGCGGTTAGTATTCTATATGGTTTTTTTTTAGAAAAAGACGACTTCCGCAGTAGGGTACAAGCCCTGTGTCGCGGGGGACTTTACAAACATACAAGTCACGGACACAAAGTACACCCAGACTCGGAACAACAATTTGTGGATCGCACAAAGTGGTGTTCTAATAATTCCCAAACATTCGCTATTCATATCATTAAAATACACAAGCCACGAACGATTAAACGACACGACATAGTGGAGACCCGCACTGACGCAAAGACAATGCGGGGTAGGCATTGTCTTCCATACCCATCTATTGTCGGTTATGTCAGCGATGTGGTGTGTTACTAATCTACTGAACTATGTCGTTAGCTCTACAGCGAACATCCTCATTTCGGTTTCTGTCATGCAGAGAAACAGAAGTACTATACCTTTATGAAACTTAAGTCCAGGCAACATATTCTGCACATCGACGAGCCTCACAGCATCCCCACTCTCTTGCAACACACGATGTATCACCGCCTCATTCTCAATGGGATTGAAGGAACAAGTGGAGTATACTAGACGACCGCCGATAGATAACAGCTCGCATCCACGTTTTAAAACACGGTATTGTATGCTGGGGACGATGGAAAAAACATTTGCTAGTAGTGTTATTTATATATTACTAGCGGCCCCCTCTAGCTTCGCACGGGTATAAAATATATGGATGTTATTATACATATAAACCTTCCTCTTCAATCACTCTATCTATTAAAAAAACCGCATCAAAATCCGTTGCGTAGTTTTAAAGATTTAAGCATACATAGGGATATAGGGACAGATAAAGCGACTTTGTTTTATACTATGTAGTGATGAAGATTTATGAGCACTGATTAGCTATTAGTGATCGGCGTATGTAGCCATTTAGGCACCTGTCCCACCAACGACGTTGAGCGAGAAGCGAGTAGCGATTTGTCGCTCAAGAAACGTGCAATAGATGTATATTGTAGATCCCGTCCGTGTAAACAAAAGAGATGCAGTAAAGAGCGAGTACTTGCAGTGGGAACGGTCTACGATCAACTATTAATCTATTTGTTTACACGAAATCTACATAAGTATGTACGTTTCTTGAGCGATAAATCGCTACTCGCTTTCTCGCCGTTGGTGGGACAGGTGCCTTAGGATCAATAACTTCAAATGCTCTGTTAACTTGGACGTACCCCCGGATTTCGGGATTTTTAAATTATTTATTCACTGTACAGACAGCTTCTACTAAAAACATTTCATTTTTAAAACATAATAATTGTCTCACCCATGCAAGTTGTTCCCATTGCCAGTGGACCACTTGAGCCAAATATCGGGGTTCTTTCTTAACGTAGCATCGCCAGAACAAGGTACATCGCACAGGATTCTGTCGAACTTTAACGGCTTCGTTTTGTCAGAATTCTAAATAGAAACAAGAATTAATAAGAAAATGACAAATTTAGAAAAGAAAAAGAAATATGAATCGAAACTAATTTATGTAAATATTAGAATATTATCGGGTCATGACTAAACCACTGGATACATGCATAAGCCACAGGTACTTTCTACCGATCGCCACCATTATTCCAGTATAGTGCATGAGGCGGTTGAGATCAAGAAGTACAAGAATTTCAACCGAGAAGATGGATACCGACTCTCAATACAGAAATCGCACCTCAGTGTAAAGACGTAGTAAGTGTAGTGTGTAGAACAGAACAAATTATTAAGACTATGCTACTATGCGACTATGTCATCAGTCGACGCGTGAACACGATCGCTGTAATTCGATCTAAACGTCGGGTAAATAAAAGGTCCGTACCTTAAATATTTCACATTTGTATAAATATCGCGAAAGTTTAAAACCAATGACTAAGGAAAAGGCCAGCCTTCTGGTCACGAGATGTACTAATAAGATGCAGGGAAATATCTTTGAATAAAAGGCGAGCACTTGGACCCCATGCCCTAGCGTTTCAACCCCAAACGGCGCAAATATGTAATATTCGACTAGATTACTATATTTGCACCGTTTGAGAGTCTCCGCAGATACAGCAGCAGCGCAGGCACAGCTCGCAGTGTTTGGAAGATGGGAAGACGCTAGGGTGTCGACGCAGGTTGCATCCCACACCAAAGGTCTTCCCATCTTCCAAGGTAGCAAAGACATACCGTCCGCCCTCTTGCCATCACTGCGTGCCAAACCATTAGATTCAGCAACAGCTGGCACACCAATGCTGACAAGAGCCTGACAGATGATGTCATTAAGACTAGCGAGTCGTGATATGCGACCTGCGCTCCTGCTGCATGATAGGCCATGATGCCCAAGGCTGCCTACGGCTTCTCCACAGTGGCATCGATGAGGAGAGACACATGTGGCACCTAAACGGAAGCAGGCAGCTATGTGTAAAATATATTTGAAATACGTAATAAGAGTTAAAATGTACAACAAATATTTGACACTGGCAGAAATAAGCTGATCAACTGGCTAGGTTGCGTAAAATTCAAATTAAAAAAATTACATTATTATAAGGTAAGGTAGATTTTTTTAAACGACTCTTCTGCGTGATATGCACAACTTCGCTATACTGACCTGTTCATCAGTGACCTCCAAGGTCGGCATGACAGCGGAGTCGTGGTTAGTTATCAGTATGCAGGGAGAGTTGAGTCTCTTAGCTTGGTGCACCAGCATGTAGCATCTATTGTTATCTACGTCATTCGCCATTACGAAACCTGGGGTAAAATTGACGATGTGTTTTAATAATAATAAGAAATCTTTATTCACTTAGGAAGCAAAATACTACACTTGTGAAAAGTCGATTCTACATGTAATGCCTGTTCGCAAACAATAGGTAAAGCCCGAAAAAAGAACAGGCAATAAAAACTCGAGGCCACTCTTTTCAAATTTCCATAATTACAATGTTTCTTTGTAAACTGTATAGGTAGGTATAAGGTGCTGGCACCATTATATTATACACCATATTAGAAGACTGATGCAAAATAAGAGGTCAAAAATATTAAAGGAAGAGTACACAAGATTGAATACATCAGCCTCAATGGGCACAACATAATAGGAGCATACACTTACGATGTAAAAACTTTATGTGCTTAAATATTGGCCAATTTACTGCTATTTAATGAATAAGTATACATGTTTTGCAAAAGAAAGAAAGGAATGGCCTTAATTTATCACGCAGAATCTTTAATTACAAAAGTAAATCGTTTTCTTAACTAGTACATAAGTAACATTATCAAACGGTGACAACAATATTCACGTAAGAAACATTATTCATACAGTGACAACCATATTCACCTAAGTAAAATACATGCTATACATACTATGCAACAAAATACATTAATAAGGAGCAACGAACTACATCAATTTATTTTTAGCAGTTAAATAATCATCGATTGAGTAGTAAGCTCTTTGTATAAAATGTATCTTGACTACATTCTTAAATTTATTTATTGGTAGACTCGAAATTCTGGCTGGGATTTTATTGAATAATAATAATAATAATAATAAATTTATTATTTATATTTTATTATTATTGAAAAATATAATCTAGTCCCATGAATGAGTTATGAGTTTTATGAAGCCTATGATATTGACCTACTAATTGTGCTATGGGTAGGGGGGGTGTCACTCCGTAGTTTAGGTATATTCGGGCAGCGCGCCCCTCGAAGGGGCATATGACAGTGGGCTGTCTCTCGGCTCGCACGAAAGTCGCGGTCACGTGCGTCGCGCTCGCGCGTACTTATAAATATTTTTTTTCTTTTCGACACCCGCATGTCTTCTAAGCCTAAACGTCAATATAATCTGTATAAAAGATATTGCTGTGATAAGTGAATCAAAAGTATTTTTTTTACAATTCCACTGCGTCATCGAAGTACGTGTAAAAGCAGCGGCGGCAGCCGGTCGTTCTTTTTTAATTACTTAGGTCCTTAAGTACTTAGCAATAATTAAAATAAAAATCCGTAGTTAGTTGCCCAGAAATAATATTAAGAACAGGACAGGATAATGTTTACAAAGGAATATCTACACCTGTGGGAATCGAACAAACTACAATTGGAATTTTTATGTTTATAATGCTAAATGTACGTTTGTAATGCTTTAACTTCTTATTTATCTGAAACTAACAAATTAACTGTGTCAAGTGTCAACCCCGTGCGGACTTCGCAGCTCGGCTTCGTGTATTCCACGTGACCGTTCCTTGTCTACATCACAATAGAAACTAAAGATATTTCTAGATCTAAAGATTTGGCATTAAATGAGTCGAAATTTTTAATTGTGTATGTTTTTTACGGACTACTCAAAAGTTCTTGCTATTATTTATATAGTCCACGGGATTTTTTTTTTCTCCTGGGCACACTATGGTGCTAAAAGTAGGCCAATGAAAGTTGGTCTGGCTATAAAAAAAGACTACAAATAATGGCACCAACCTGTAGGCATTTTGTCCTCATCTGCATGGAGGAATTCAATTAATTGAGCTGTTTTCGAACCTGGAGCCGCGCACATGTCTAACACCTGAAAAAATGAAATTTTCTACTATCCATACTAATATTATAAATGTGAAAGTAACTCTGTCTGTCTGTCTGTTACGCTTTCACGCTCAAACTACTGAACCGATTTAGATGAAATTTGGTATGGAGATAGTTTGAGTCGAGGGAAAGGACATAGGATAGTTTTTTTTGCGATAACCGACATCCACGCGGGCGGAGCCGCGGGCGAAAGCTAGTATTATTATAATTCATACAATAGGGACTTTGTCCCCTTACTGAAAGAGGAGGCACTGTGTTAGTGTTATTGTGAGCGTAACCACTCCAGCCTTGCAAAAGCCTTCAGCAGTTGATTGACTTCTGGGTGTGCCTTGGTTGACAACACTATGATAAAATCAGGAAGCTACGTGGGTTCATATCACTCTGGTACACTAAAAAAAAACAATGAAGTAATGTATGACAATACCTTATGATGAGGCTGCACATCTAACACAACAGGAGGTATCATAGATACAGTCTCCTGTCGCGACACTCCTCCAGCAGCGGTCTCGGCCACCAGGAAGTTGTGTAGTTTGTACAGTGCTTCGTTACGTCTGATGTCTGTGCGAGAGAGACGGAGCTGCCATGCGAAGCCTCCTGGGTACCTGAAATTACATTTTTTTATGTTTTTTTTTTATTTTTATTTTTTTTTTTTTTTTTCTTCTTAAAAAAACGACTCCCGCCTTAGGGTACAAGCCCTGTGTCGCGGGGGACTTTAATACAAGTCACGGACACAAATAACACCCAGACTCGGACCAACAATTTGTGGATCACACAAAGTGGTGTCCCGTGTGGGAATCGAACCCACGACCTCTTGCGTAGCAGTCGGACACACTCCCACCGCGCCACAGAGGCAGTCGATGTTTGTGCATGCATTCACGAAAAAATTACTTGAAGAAATTGTTAGTGGTTTCAATGAATGCTTTTCATTTCAACTCAACAATCTCGATAAATATCTTATATAATGTGGATATTTTTTATGACATCAAGTAGGTACTGCTAATATTTTAGGGATTATTAAACCACACTCACCAAGACAAATTAATAGGCTTAATTTCCTCGCCATCCTCTTTATTATCTGCATGTAACTTGATATTCAATATCTCAGAGAAGTACTGGCTTTGCACAATCTTCATCAGTGCAGCAGCCTCGCACTTAGATCCAGTGATACGGAATGCAGTCGGCAGGTTCTCTTTCAAACTCTTCATAAAGGTGTCCCATTCTGCTTCTGGACATACTTTTTGGGACTGAAAATAAAAACAATTTATTTAAAACCCCTGAAGTATACATTAGGTCGTCGGGGTTACATAGCCTATATAGGCTATAGCCTGACAACTACACAATTCTTGTTAAATTGACGACCTCATTAAGAGATAAAAAAAACTACATGTATCTTACATAATAACAAAATAAACTGGATATTATTCCGACATCTAGTTGATATAGCTTTCAACAAAACTGTTAGGCTCAAACCAGAAGACATAACGACAGCGGTTGAATGGTTTATGGCATCTACATCATGCTGCTTGAAATGCCACTCCAATAAAACAAAATAATGGTATTGATAGGCATATAAAGAAAGCTTAGAAAGCCTTGCTTTCTAAGCTTTCTTTCTCTCTAGCAGCAACATAAATATCCCCAAGCAAAGACACGTTACAGCGGAAGGCAACCAAACATCTTAAACGGTCTACATCTGTCTCGCCGCCTTTACTTATGCCCAAGGGGCAAATGAGCCCGCACAGACTCCGAAAAAGCGAGTCTGTTTTCAAATCGCATCCACACAAATGTCCACCAGATCATGTAAAAGAAGTGCATGCCTTCCTAAACGAGAGTATGTACGAAAAGATACAAAAGATAATACACCCAAATAAGCAAGCGAGGAATAATGGATGCAATTAAAAAAAATGTGAAAATGGTTTCTGATCAAGCTACATTTTTATCCACCCTAATGGAAAGGGGCACAGATAATTATGATTCCTAAGCCAGACAAACAACCGGACCCTACAAAGTCCTATAGGCCCATCAGCCCGTTAGCCATGTCTTCCAAAGTCTATGAAACATTGTTACTAACTCGAATGAAAAAGGCAAATAAATTAATACCTGATCACCAGTTTGGACTTCGCCAAAAGCACACAACTATTAAGCAGGACACAGACTCATAGATGAAATTGTCAAAACATTAGAAAATAAGTTAGTGTACTGTGGAGCAACATTTTTGGATATATCCCAGGCTTTTGACCATGTCTGGCAAAGTCTGTTGTATGGGATTATAATGGCTATGCCTAGCTATTTCTACAAAATTATGAAATCGTTTCTGACTGAATGTCACTTCATAGTTCAGTCTAGGGATGCAATATCTAAACTATGTCCATTATCAGCGGGTGTCCCACAGGGAAGCGAAATCGGCCCTATACTGTACTTGCCACCTTACCCACTAGTGTACACTGCCGACTTACCCACTAGTACAACAATCACACATTTGTGGACTGCCATAACAAGGCTTGGACAGTATCGTCACATGGTTGAATAGATGGCGAATTAAGGCAAATGAGAGTATATCAGTCAATGTGATATTTACACTCAAAAGGAAACTTTGCCCTGCAGGTTTGTTGAGGTTTGCACCTAAACAAACACTCACCTTGGCAGAAACATATATTTACTAAAAGTAAACAACTATGTCTGCAACTTAGGTCTCTCTCTTGTATTTACTGGTTTGTTGGATGCAAATCACAGCTTTCGCTAGAAAACTAAATCCTGTTATACAAGGCTATTCTGAAACCAATCTGGACATACAGCATACAGCTCATTCCAGCATAAAGATTATACAACAGTATCAAAATGATGGCCCTATGGTTTGTTACTAGTGAACAACTCCAGAAAGACCTGAAAATGCCTACAGTCAAGGAGGAAATAGCAAAATACATGAGGTCATATAAAGACAGAATTTTATTGTTTTTAAATACAAACCACCCAAATAACTTGGCACAAAGTCTAATGGACAATCGGCCTTCAAAGCGCAGATCGAAACGCAGAATTCCACAAGGTGCACTTCTATAAAAGACATTTTTGTAACATAGCAATCTGGTCTCATTGGAGAACAGATTGTTATTTATATTGTTGAATGGGCTACTTTTTTGTCTGGACTCCTGAGATTTGACATCTTATAGATGAAGTGTCCTGTGATACTCTCTATTTATTGGCTGACAGCAAATTTGGTCTCCAAGTCAAGTTGTGAATGCTGTGTCTCCTTAGTCTTTTAATTTGCACTTCTCCTGTACATGAAAGATGTTCCGCCAAATTGTTAACATGTGTTGTTATTGATGTTGAGATCCATATGTAAATATTTATTGCTAACAAAGTATGGTATATTATGCATTTTGGATCTGTTGGAGTATTTCTATATTACTAACACGAGCGGTTCTACAGAGCTGAATCCCATATGTCTACCTAGTCTGGCCATAAATACTGTTACAATTAAAAATAAGAAAGATATTACATTTGAATTTGGAATCTGTCATTTTTATACGATTGTTCATTGTATTTTCTAATTTTGGCGCCAATACATTGTACAATATTTTGCTATATTAAAATGGAGTGGGGTGATAAAGAAAACCGAATCGCTGTGATTGCATTACACAAAGTTGGTATGGAGCCGAATGTAATTTTTAAAACTCTCCATACGCTTGGTATTAGTCAAATTATTAAAATATATATATTACGGGTCTTAATCGCGTGAATAATTTAAGGTAAAATACCTTGTTTATTGCCCGACGTTTCGACCATATTGCAACGGCCGTGGTCACGGGAAGACTGTCAAATGTTTGTGTACCGGGCTATTAATAGGTACAATGAGACCTTCTCTGTTTGTGACAGAAAAAGATCTGGCCGTCCACGTAGTGTTCGTACGAAAATGGTGGTCAAAGCAGTAAGGGAAAGAATTCGAAGAAATCCTGTCCGAAAGCAAAAGATTTTATCTCGGGAGATGAAGATAGCACCCAGAACCATGTCACGCATTTTAAAAGATGACTTAGGACTTGCAGCCTATAAGAGACGCACTGGTCATTTTTTAACTGATAATTTAAAAAAAAATAGGGTGGTAAAATCGAAGCAACTACTGAAGCGGTACGCAAAGGGAGGTCACAGAAAAATTTTGTTTACGGATGAGAAAATCTTTACAGTTGAGCAACATTTTAACAAACAAAATGACCGTATTTATGCTCAAAGCTCTAAGGAAGCTTCCCAATTAGTCGACAGAGTGCAACGTGGGCATTATCCGACTTCAGTGATGGTTTGGTGGGGTGTTAGCTATGAAGGAGTGACTGAGCCATATTTTTGTGAAAAAGGTATCAAAACATCGGCACAAGTGTATCAAGATACCATTCTTGAGAAGGTAGTTAAACCCCTTAACAACACCATGTTCAATAACCAAGTATGGTCCTTCCAACAAGACTCAGCGCCGGGTCATAAAGCTCGGTCCACGCAGTCTTGGTTGGAAGTGAACGTTTCGGACTTCATCAGAGCTGAAGACTGGCCGTCGTCTAGTCCCGATCTTAATCCGCTGGATTATGATTTATGGTCAGTTTTAGAGAGTATGGCTTGCTCTAAACGCCATGATAATTTGGAGTCCCTAAAACAATCCATACGATTGGCAGTGAAGAATTTTCCCATGGAAAGAGTGCGTGCTTCTATTGATAACTGGCCTCAACGTTTAAAGGACTGTGTTGCAGCCAATGGAGACCACTTCGAATAAGCTTTTTATATTTTGAATTGTTTTTTATTTATGTATTAAACTAACACACTGTAAAAGTAATAAATATTATTTGCAATAAAAAAAAATGTTTTTTTTTCGTAACAATATTTATGGCTAGACTAGGTATATTGGTTTCAAGATTGTTTTATAGATGGTCATTTTACTTGCAGGGAGATTTTGGCCCAATTAACTGGTATATGTTTCTTAGTCTGGTATCATCATGAAAACTAGCTGTCTGTTACATTTCAGACTTAAACTACTAAACCAATATACATGAAATTTGAAATAGAGATAGTTTGAGTTGGTAAGGATGTATGATAGTTTTTATTACAATAACCAACATCCACACAGTCAGAGATATGGCAAAAGCTAGTGTTAAATATATTAAAAAATCCATTAGTAATAATATCTAAATTGTAAGATTTTTTTTACCTTTCATTTTCATTTAATAGAAATTTTAATAGAGTTTGACTGGAACATGTTAGTGAGCGGACGTGTTAGTGATTTTTTCGGAGTTTTGTCGGAAATTCTAAAGTGTAAATTCGTGATTGGTTGAAACCTATAATTTTGGAATCCTTGTCTCTCTAAGGGAACTTTTACCGAAGAACTCCGCCCAACGGGCGGAGTCCGAGAGGGACAAACATATTTAGCAAAGTGACGTTGTTAAATCGAAGCTGAGATTCGAACCGGCAGCAGCGTAAGTGGGGAGCGAACGCTATACCACCGCGCCACCGACGATAGTTTCGAGCGCGCGAAATAACTGGTCTGGAGCTACGCGTGACGTCGACGCAGTGGAGAAAGTGAAGCGGCAAGCTATAAAGCACCTTAATGCGTAGACATTGGGTGTAAAATACACTGCGCTGTACGGCTGTGAGATGTCAACAACGGACAACGTTACCGTAAGAGATAAGGGACAACGGTCGCGTATAAATGAAGCGGAGGTAGAGGAACAATGGCAATCGCCAATTGGAAATAAACAACAAATGGGACTTTCGGAATGCACAATTAGGGATATTATAAAACAGGAAGTTACAGCGGTTCTTGAACGTTCAATTTTTTTTTTTTTTTTTTTTTTTTCTCTGTAAAGAGTAAAAGTTTTACTCTTTAAAATATTACAATCTAACATTGGAGCTAATAAGTAATTTTATGTTAACTTAAACTGCTAAAATACTTAATCTAAGAATTTATCCATTGATTTTTCTTAGTGTCTGATAAATTGATAACACTTTGTTCTTGTGTTTTAAATGTGAAGCACTGTCACTGTCACTATTTTTCTCACTTAACACTACACTAACTCAAATGGCTTAGTTCTTTTGAGTCTTCGTTTTAAGTCCGTACAATCGAGGAGTTGGATAGCCTCAAGATTGACATGGCTATGAAGTCTTTTGTCATGAGCTTCTGCGAATTTTCGAATCATTTGATCTACGAATTCCACTTGTAGGTCCCGGTGAAGATCGTTATTGCGGATATACCAAGGTGCACTTACAATGTCTCTTAGCACTTTGTTTTGAAAGCGTTGGATTATATTTCTGTTACTCTGTTTGGTACAGCCCCAAAGCTGTACTCCATAAGTCCATATGGGCATAAGGACTTGTTTATATATTAAAAGTTTGTTAGGGATTGACAAATTGGAAGTCCTTCCGATTAGCCAATACATCTGTTTGTAGAGAATATCTAGTTGTTCTCGTTTCTTTTTGACGTGAGCTTTCCAACGTAGTTTCACGTCAAGAGTCATACCGAGATACTTAGCCGTATTAGCATATGGGATAGTCTGGTTATTAATATATATTGGATGGTATTGCGGTTTCCTGTTGGTAAAATCGATATGAATCGATTTTGATTCATTTAGTTTAATGTGCCACTTTTGGGTCCAGTTATACACTTTTCTAACAGCTGTTTGGACATTTTCTACAGCTTCCTTATGAGAATTACCTACAGACATTATGGCCGTGTCGTCAGCGAAGGTTGCAATAGTGTTGTTTTCTAATTCTGGGATATCAGAGGTGTATAATAGGTACAGGACCGGCCCTAGCACACTTCCCTGCGGTACCCCAGCTTTTATTTCCTTAAGTTCGGAGTAGGCATTTTCCTGTCTGATCCTGAACATTCTGTTTGATATATAAGACTCTAATATATCGGCAAACTGTTTGGGCAGCATGACGTTTAGTTTATATATCAACCCTTTGTGCCACACTTTATCAAAAGCTTGCGCAACATCTAAGAAGACAGCAGAGCAAACCTTTTTCTCTTCTAAACTTTTTTCTATAACGTTTACGATTCGGTGTATCTGGTCTATTGTCGAATGTTTCGCCCTGAAGCCGAATTGATGGTCAGGTATTAGGTTCCGTTCCTCAATTAATGGCTTAAGTCTTTTCAGCAAGAGCTTTTCAAATAATTTTGACATAACAGGCAATAAGGAAATAGGCCTGTAGGATGTCGTTTCCTCAGGGGGTTTCCCAGGTTTTACGATCATAATTACTTCTGCTACTTTCCAGATTGAAGGTACATGCTTTAGCCTGAAAGTTGCATTGATGATATTTGTTAGTTTAACTAGAGCTTTCCGGGGCAGGTTTTGAAGGATTATTCCTGTGATAAGGTCATAACCTGGAGCTTTTCTAGTATTAATATTTAACCTTATTTCATTTTCAACTTCCTTCGGTGTTACAAATTTAATTTCTAGTTGGTTGTGCTGAAGATTATGATGGGTTATATCTTCAGTGAGTCCTTCATTGGGTTGAAATATCGATTGTAAATGTTGCGCAAATCTTTTAGCTTTTTGCTCATTGTTGGTGGCCCACTTCCCATTTTCTTCCCTTATTGGAGGGAGTGAAGGAATTGGGCGTTTCAATTTCTTGGTTGCTTTCCAGAGTGAGTAATTGGTATTACGGTCATTGGCCAGAGCATCCAAATATTTTTTTGTCGAGTCATTTTTGAACTCTTGAATTTTTCGTGTCAGTAGTTTCGTGAGATAGTTTAGAGTCTTTTTATCGTTCGGTGATCTTGTCTGTTGCCATTTTTTTCGCTGTTTTCTTTTATCCCTCAATAGGGTTACAATATATCGGGGATATTGATTTTCTTGTAATTTCTTAGCGATTTCGGGTGTGTTTTGCCATGCTGACTGTTGAATATCTGAAGTAAATTTCTCTGTTTCAAAATCAAGTTGTTCAGCATTTCGAATGGGTACTTTAAGATTTATTTTTGATTCTAAATCTATTCGAAAGCTTTCCCAATCTGTTTTGATATTTACAAGGCTAGGGTTGTTTTCTTTTAGCAATATATTTTCACTGAGTGTCAGAATTATAGGTGAGTGATCGGAACTCATATCAAAACCTTCTTTGATACTCACATGGTTGCGTGAGATATTTTTGAAAATAAAAAAATCTACTAGATCTGGTATTTTCTTTGGGTCCGTCGGCCAATATGTTGGTTTTCCTGTAGATAGTACGTCACATTTAGTTTCTGTCATAGCACTTAGTAGTGCTCGACCCTTTGGATTGTTTAATCTAGAGCCCCAATGCGTGTTTTTGGCATTGAAGTCGCCTCCAAGAATAAACCGATTTCCCAGTTTTTGTAGAAAATTAATGTATTGTTCTTTTTTTATAGAATACCTTGGTGGACAATATATTGCTGAAACAGTGATGGTTGCATAGCGTTTGGTTTCGATTTGTATTGAAACAGCTTGTATTTCATGTTCTTCCCATATCATGCTTTGATAATGTGAAATATTTTCTTTTATGATCACGGAGCTGCCTCCCCTTGCACAGTTGTTAGGGTGAATAGCGTGATATATCTTGTAGCCTTTTAGCCTGATAAAAGATTGTTTTGTGAAGTGAGATTCAGAAATCAGACACACGTCGATGTTTTCTCTATCTAAGACAACTTGCAACTCATGCTGATGTTGAAGTAGTCCATTTGAATTCCAGTTCATAATTTTTAGAAAGATATTCATGACCGCTGTTTAGGCATAGCATCTGTAGCGCTATGTTCTATTTTCTTAAGGCGTTCATCAAATAATGACATAAACTTAAGTATTTTGTTTATGTTTTGTTGCAAGTCTGAGTCATTGTTTACACTGTTCGTGGATTTAGACACTGTTTGTGCATATGTTTTATCGGACCTCGTTTTGCTAGACTGGCATGGTTGCAGTGCGACCGTGACCTTCCTTGGTTGCGTAGTGCTTGTGTCAGCATTCTTATTATTACTATTATGCTGTATGATTTTTTTCTTTAAGTTTTTATTTTTAAAACTTTGCAGCTCTTTGGCTACTACACAGCCTCTGTAATTTGCGGGATGTTGTTCACCACAATGTATACACTTAGGTTTGTCTGTTGCCGGTTTTTGGCAGTCTTTTGTAAGGTGCTTGCCGACACACTTAACACACCTCGGCTCTTTCGAGCAATATTTCTGCGTATGCCCGTACGCCTGGCATCGTTTACATTGGGGAATTAATTTTGGGGTTTTTAGGGGCTGGATTTCAACTTTACATCCTAAAATATTTTGAATACTATAGATTTTATTTATATCCTGGTTATTTTTGAATGTAAGTATGAATAAATTCAGAGGCTCTTTATTTTTCCACTTAAGTTTATTAACTGCGGATTCTATTTCATAGCCTTTTTTCTGTAGATCCTCAATAATCCTTTCAGGCTTGCATGTGAAATGTAGTTTTTTAGCAACTACTCTAATGGGCCGATCCTGCTTATTCTCATAAGAATGCCACAAACAGTTATTGGAAGACAGGTGTTTGGTAATCAGCCTGTATGCTTCCTCGTTGTTGGCATTCACTTTAACGCTGTCTCCATGCAGCATTTTTACGGTGAAAGGATCACCTGACAATCCCGCTACAAGAAAGTCGTAAAACTTTTGGTAGTTTTCGATACCGTCCACTATAACGGGGGGAGGCCGGGGACTCTTTTTTATTTTATTTTCTTGGGTGTCCTCACATGTTAGTGAAGATTTCGAAGCGGGTGATGGTGTTGAGTTGAGTTTTCTTTTCTTTCGATTTTTAACTCGCACCCACTCCGTTTCCTTGGCTAGTTCTTCTTCATCAGTGCAATATTCAGCACGTTCTGAAGAAGTATTGGTTACTTCTTTCACGGAAGATTGTTTGAGTTGCTGATTTTCTTGCAACAGTTGCCCAACCTGTTGTTGAATAATGTTCAGTTGGTCTTGCAATTCTTGGACCTGAAGTTTCAGTTCTTCTTTAGCGATTTTTTCTTGTTGGTAATAGTTGTACAATAAACGTTCATTTTCAGATTTGAGCGTAATGTTTAGCTTAGCAGGGGATGTACCACTAGCCATTTTGATTGAAAGTTTTTTATAATTTACCTATCAAATAAATTAAATCATCTAACTAATAACACCGTGATACGCGGAAGTAGGTCATCGCGACGCGCACTACCGACCGTGGGCGCACGGCAGCGAGCGCGGGCGCTGCTGCGTATGCACTTTATCTAGAGCACGAGAGCGTTGCAATCGACACGTTCGCTCTGCTGAGAATCAAAACGATGACTCAACGTTCAATGCAGAATGTAATTCTGGGGGTTTTAAACAACCTGCAAAAGACGGTCAGTGAACTAAAAGAGAAGGTACTTGACTGTTGCAAGGAAAATCAACTACTTAAAGGAAAGTTGTTGCAAACGGAGCGTAATTTAAATAAGTTACAAGAAGTAGAACATTTCTCCCAGTCCCAGCCTGCGGGAACAAGCACCTGGAGTAAGAAATCCTTAAAAGGATCCGATACAAGTGCTACTCGCGCCGCACTTAGTACGCCGTTAGTTACGTCACAGGCTAAGGGCCATATCAGGATGCCAGAGGAAAAAGATATGGGAGGAAAGAAGGAAGTTACAGGAAATATCATACACTTACAATCGGAAAACCTACAATCGTCACAAGTAGAAAGGGTTCAAAGCAAGACAGAATGGCAAACAGTTACCAACAGGAAGAAAGAAAGGAAAATAAATCGGACAACAGTACTAAGAGGAGGAAACCATCAGATTAGTAAACTACAGGCTATTGAGAAGAAAAAATATTTACATGTATGGTCATTACATCCCGATACGTCAACGGATACTATAGTAGATCATGTAGGTAAAATTATCGTTGATAGTAAAAATATCAGTGTCGAGAAAATACCCCACAAGACACAGCGGGACTATTCATCTTTTAAAATTGGAGTACCAGAAAGCCAGTATGAGGGTATCGCTAAATCAGAAGTTTGGCCGGTGAATACGCGTTTTAGCGAATGGCTTTGGTTTCGGAACTCGCATAGAACAATCGAAGGAAAAGGAAACTAATTACACACTGGAGCTTTATTATCAGAACGTTAGAGGACTGCGTACGAAACTAAAAAGTGTCTATAGCAATATACTAGCATCATCGGCTCAATTGTTTGCCTTCACGGAGAGTGGATTAAATGAATCCATACACGACGGAGAAATAGTGCCAGACGGGTATGTGGTGCTTCGATGCGATCGCATGGACGGTCGTAAGCTCGGAGGTGTCTTACTTGCCGCCGCGCTAAGTGATAGACTCGAGCTACGCCGTGTCTTTACCCGAGAACGCTAATTTAGACACTCACTCGTTTGAAATAGTTTGTGCAACTGTGTATCGCGGAAACAGATTCATGTTTTTATGTTGCGTTGCGTATATTCCACCGAGATCAACAGACAGAGAATACATGTATATGTTTCACCTTCTAGAAATGTTATGTGGACGGTATGAAAAAGTAATTTTAGTGGGAGACTTTAATATGTATTCATCTAGTCAGGATATACAATGTTATTATGAGTACTTTGTCACCTACTGTAAATTTCGCCAACACAACAACATTAGGAATTGTAACGATCGTATGCTCGATGTTGTGTTGACAACTTTGTCTAACGATGAGATTATCGTAAGCGAAGAGCGCGAGCCTTTGTCTAGTGTCGACCCCCAGCACCCGCCGCTGTGTGTGAGCGTCTGCCCGGCGCGCGCGCACTCACCTGTGGAGCCTGCCACAGCCGCTGCCGTCCCCACTACACCCCCGCTACAAAACCGTGCACCGCCGACACCGCTGCCCGCGACCTACCCGCGGTGGAGCTTCGCAAAGGCAAATTTTTATTCAATGTATTCGGCGCTGGGGGAAGCGGATTGGAGCCAATTGTACGGTACAAGCAGCGTTGACGCAGCATACGGTATACTTTATAATATATTTTATAGGATAATAGATCATAGCACTCAAAGTAAAATGCCTAAAGCCGGCTATTCACAGTACAATTACCCGGAATGGTATACGGCAGACATAATAGGCGACATAAAAAGAAAGACGTATTGGCATAAAACTTTTAAAATACATAAAAGTAGGGATGCGTATGATAAGTTTTCTTACTATCGATCAATAGTTAAAAATAAAATTAATTGTGCTTATAAGAATTACCAGAAACGTATAGAAATGCAATTTTTAAAAGAACCTAGTACTTTTTGGAGTTTTATTAGTCGGAAATGTTCAAAACGTAGCAAAATGCCCATTATTAGAGATGGTTCGCCCATTATAGAGAGTGAATGTGCCCAAGCGTTTGCCAATTATTTCCAGTCGGTTTATGGAGGTATAACGCCACATTTAAACGCAACGGCCGCAGTCCAGGCGGCACCGGAACGCGGAGCGCGTATTCATGTGGGCCAGTTATCATTAAAAGAGGTAAGCAGTGCCCTAGCGCGCCTAAAGCCTAAACGATCGGTGGGCCCTGACGGTATACCTCCATATATTGTAAAAGACTGTCGAATGGTATTAGCTCGGCCTCTCCTACACTTATTTAATATTTGTTTAAAGGAAGGGGTGTATCCAAGTGGTTGGAAATTGACGCGGGTGATCCCTGTCCCGAAGGGGTCTTCTAGCTCCGATGTAACAGGATACAGGCCTGTTGCGGTATTATCGACATTTGCGAAGGTCTTCGAGTTGGCACTGTGCTCTGTTATAACACCACAGATCAATGTTCAGCTTAGCGATGCACAGCACGGGTTCCGGGCTGGCTACAGCACAAATTCCAATTTAATGTGTTTCATGAATCAAGCTGTCCCGGTGCTCGATTCTGAAGCTGGAGCACAGCTGGATGTAGCCTATCTTGACTTCCAGAAGGCCTTCGATAGTGTCGATAATGACATTTTGCTAAAGAAATTTGCGATGGCCGGATTTACACCGGATTTATTATCTTTTTTTGCCAACTATTTAGGAAACCGGCAGCAGTTTGTCGAGTACGCGGGGTACACTTCAAATCCATATCCCACTCTTACGGGAGTAAGTCAAGGCAGTAATTTAGGCCCTTTAGAGTTCCTCATCATGATCAATGATCTGCCTGATGTGGTTAAGCATGCAAACTGCCTTTTGTTTGCAGATGATTTGAAGTTGTTCCTCCGAGTCGATAACATACGCGACTGCGAACGACTTCAGAAAGACATCAATCATGTTGTAGATTGGAGCATTGAGAATAATTTATTTTTTAATGTTTCAAAATGCAACATGATGTCTTTTACGCGAGCAGTAGAACCATTGCGTTATGAATATAAGTTGGAGGGGAAAGTTATTCCACGGGTCACGATGGTGCGAGACCTCGGTGTCTTATTCTCAGCCGAACTGTCATTTAGACAACATATTGTTAATATATGTAGGAAGGCCTATCAGAACTTAGGGTTTATAATGCGAGAGACAAGAGACTTTCATAACATTAATGCTGTAAAGTCCTTGTATAACGCTTTGGTTCGTAGTAGGTTAGAGACAAGTGCTATCATCTGGAACCCACATGAAACTAAATACAGTTTGATGGTGGAGAGGATGCAAAATAAATTTACTCGATACCTTTACTTAAAACAGTATGGCGTGTATCCCTTCTATCCACTTATGTATCCAACCCTCTTTGTTCTAGGGATGGTTGGATACTATAAGTTGGAAGCAAGGCGAAACTTAGCCTTGGCTAAATATATATTCTTAGTGTTCCGGGGTAAATTGAGAAACCCCACGGTTTTGGAATCGTTAAAGTTGTTTGTACCGAATACAAGACTGCGGCAGGCGCCAAGAACTAAGGTGTTTGAGGTACCTGCATCTCGTACTAATATGCAGAAATTTGCTCCAACCGTCAGGGCTTTAAATATTTTAAATACGATTTCACATCGCGTAGATATTTATGTTTGTTCTTTGGCGGAATTTGAGAAGGTGACACTGGATTATCTTTGTTATTTTTAGAATAGTGATAATTTAGTTTTGAATTGTTTGTTGCTGCATTGCTGTATTGGGTTTAATGTAACCTGTGATAACAATGTGTGCTTGGTAAATAAATAAATAAATAAAATAATAAATAAATTTACATGTCATAGTTTGCTATATATAGCCGTGAAAGTATACAAAAGTGCGGGAATGGGATGAATGGGAGGTTAGTGACGTAAAGAGATTGGGAAAACGGATTCCTGACAAAACTAGACCAATTATGGTGACACTCACTCTTACCTGGAGAAAAATTGAACTGCTAAAAAATAACAAAAACTTCCCTTCTGGAATCTATGTCACCCCAGATTACCCAAAAGAAATCCTGTTGAAAAGGAAAGAACTGATGAAGGAAAAAGAAGAAGAAGAGAAGAAAGGAAATATTGCTTATATAAGATATGACAAACTTATCGTGAAAAGCAAAGAAGACAGAGAAAACAACAGGAAGAGGTTGCCTTCTAAGTCACCATCCGATGAGAAACAAGACAAAAAGATAAGTAAGGTTCACAAAATATTTCGCCCCCGAGCCAACTCAGCATCCAAGGCACAAGAAAATACAGCCGGCCAACCGGAACCGAGAAATATGCAACAACCACAATAGAAATAAAACGATACCTATCCCCAAGCCGACTGGTCATCGTGGGGAGAGCGAAGACCACCACCCTCCAACTCAACTATTAAAAATAGATAATAACTCAACGCGGAGTAGCAACATACTAAAAATCGGCACTTATAACGTACAAACCCTGTCGTCAAATGAAAAAATGATAGAACTCAACCTTGCCTTAGAAAAAATTGAATATGACATCCTTGGTATAGCGGAAGTAAGGAGAATGGGGTATGAGATTGAAGAACACCAACAATTTATATTCTGTTACATTGGTACTACAAAAGGCCTCTATGGAGTAGGGTTTATCATAAAAAAATACCTTAAAAACAACATTGTCAAATTCACTGGGATATCAGAAAGAGTAGCGCTTCTACAACTACAGTTTGAAAGAACACATATCTCTCTGATCCAAGTATATGCACCAACCGAGAAATGCACAGAAGAAGAAATCAATAACTTCTATGAAGACTTAAGAAAAGCTCAGGAATTAGCAGGGAGCACGAAAGTAATCATAGGAGACTTTAATGCAAAAATTGGCCAGCCTAAAAAGCATGAAACCACAGTCATGGGAAAATATGGTTATGGTGAAAGAAATGGTAGAGGGGAGACTCTAATAGAATATGCTCTAGAACATGGAATGATGATAATGAATACCTGTTTTAAAAAGAGAAAGAACCGCAGGTGGACCTGGAAATCACCAGACCAAAAAACAAAGAATGAAATTGACTTTATAATTACAAACAAACCTAAACTGATCTCAAATGTAGAAGTTATAAATCAACTTAACTTCCCATCTGATCACCGACTGGTAAGAGCTAGTCTAAGTTTAAAGTCAATCAAATTATGCAGGAAAAACTACAACAATAGACCAAAATCGATAGAAACAGAAAAAAACATAAAAACATACCAAGAAAACCTACACATAAACATTGAAGAGAATAACTACATAGAAGACAAAACAAAGGTACAGGATTACTATGACACTCTAGAAGACATCATCCAAAAAAGTCTGAAAATGGAAAACGAACCTCGCAACAAAATCAAAGAGATCTTAACCAATGAAACTGAGGACTTAATGAAGAGACGCTCCGAATTACTAGCAAAGAAAAACAAGGACAAAGAAGATAAAAAAGAACTAAGAAACCTATTCAAAACAACTAACAAGGCGATAAAAAAAGACTATAATAACCACAGACAGAAAACCATAGAAAAAAACCTTAGAACATATAGAAGTACGAAGCGCTCGGTTAAAGAACTAACACAACATAATACATGGATAAAAAATCTAAACGACAACCAAAAAGAAACAAAAACCCGAAAAGATGTGCTTAAATGCGCAACAGCTTTCTACTCAAAACTTTATAAAGGACCAATAGAGGACATAGACAGCGAAGATGAAAAGGAAAAAGAAGGAACTATTACTAATCTAACCATAGACCCAATTAACGATAAGGAAACACTACAACATATAAAAAAGCTAAAAAATGATAAAAGTCCAGGACCGGACAACATCAAAAATGAAGCTTTGAAACATGGAGCCCCACTATTGCTTACATTCATCACAACTTTGTTCAACTTAATCCTTGTTACGGAAACTATTCCTCAACAGTGGTATAAATCAGACATTATCCTACTTTATAAAAAGGGTGATCCACTTAATATCTCAAACTATAGACCCATCAGTCTACTTTCAAGCTTGTACAAACTTTTTACTTCAATATTACTTGGTCGGATATCACCACAAATAGATAATTTACAACCAGTCGAACAAGCGGGGTTTAGATCAGGATTCTCCACTATCGATCACATCCAAACTATAGAACAAATAATAGAAAAATACATGGAATTTAAGAGGCCAATCTATATTGCTTTTATTGATTTCGAAAAAGCATTTGATAGTATAACACACAAATCAATATGGAAGGCATTAGAAAAATGTAAAATCAGTCAGAAATATATAAATATAATTAAGAACATTTACTCCAACTGTACAAGCAGAATTAAATTGGAAAGGAAAGGCGAGGAATTCCCAATCGGTAGAGGTGTCAGGCAAGGGGATCCTCTGTCACCAAAGTTGTTTATAGCCCTGCTTGAAAGTATTTTTCGCCACTTAAACTGGAAGGACAAAGGAATTAGAATACAAAACCAATATTTGAGCCACATCAGATTTGCCGATGATATTGCTATCTTCGCTGACTCTGCTACAGAACTAGAAGAAATGATCTGCCTATTTGCACAGGAAAGCATTAAAGTCGGCCTTAATATAAACATAAGCAAAACAAAAATAATGACAAATTCTGTTGCGAAACCTATCATAGTAAACAATCAAAATATAGATTATGTTGATTCATATATATATCTAGGGAAACAAATATCCTTTAAAGAAAACAACAATGAAGAGGAAGTAGAGAGACGAATCAATATAACCTGGAGAAAGTTTTGGGCACAAAAAGAGATCTTAAAAGGACCCTACAATCTAAACCTCAAACAGATAGTACTAGATACTAACCTTTTACCTTGCTTAACATATGGCAGCCAAACCTGGGTGTATACAAACAAAGTCAAAAACAAAATAACAACATGCCAGAGATCAATGGAGAGGAGCATTCTAAAACTAAAAAGGATAGATAAAATCAGAAGCACTGAAATAAGAAGCAAAACTAAAGTCATAGATGCTCTAGACTTTGCTATGAAATCTAAATGGAAATGGGCTGGACATATTGCCAGGTATAAAGATAAGAGGTGGACATTGAGAACAACAACATGGAAGGGGCCAATAGGAAAACGTAGAGTGGGAAAACCAAGGAAAAGATGGTCAGACGATATAAAAGAAATAGCTGGACCAGAATGGATAAATATTGCCAAGGACAGAGATAAATGGAAGAGTTTGGAGGAGGCCTATACCCGAAAGGGATCTGTTAGTATGTAAGATGTACAAAATAAATGTTAAAATGAAAAATAATGTATACTTAACAGAAAATAAAGGCTTTATTATTTTTATTATTATTAGCCGTGAAAGTCTTATTACAAATCATCTTGCCGTCGGAATTACAAAGGTATAATATAAGGTACAATCACCTACCTTATAATATTCCTCAAACGCAGCGTTTTCTCTCACGATATCTTCATAATGTCTTCTGGTATCACCCTCTGGTTTTTCTTGAGGATTTTTCTCCTGAAATAATTATCAAACTTAACTTTTACTAATTCTACAGTCTGTTACACAAAAATCACCACATTTGTTCAGTTTAAGCAAAAGGAAGACTGAAAAAATCAAGGTGAATCAGCACCAAGCATCAACCGTTACCTTTTTTCATAGAATTCGTGTTAAAAACTTTACATTACAAAAAGGTTAGGTTTATATATTTACCTGTTCTTTTCGATCCCTTTTCCGCTGTGCAAACTTGTTGACTTGGTTTCTACGAGATCCGCCTCTTCGACCCATTCTTTTTAAATATGAACCAAGGGAAACTAATCTTATTTGTGTGAAATTAGTAAGCATTCAATTTCAATAGAGCCACAAGCCGGAATGTTGTTGATATTATTTGACGTTTCATTCACGTTGACATAAAATAAAATGTGAGGTTATAATTTAAGATGCGTTCAAAATAACACGTGTGGAATTGTCGGAATAAAATTATCATTATTTAAAAAAATATACTTTATAAACTATAAAGAAAGTCAGTTGGGCAAGCAGCAACAAAAATACCAATATACTTCACGTTTACAATAAAATGTTTCAAAACAAACGTCACAAAGTTCAAAATGGCATGCATTTAACGAATTACAATATCAGCTGATTATAGCTGCGTTCAGTGTTTATGAATGAAATATTGTCAACACGATGTTTAGGTTAGAAGAAGATAACATTATCATTTTCTATGAGTGTGAAGGAAACAAAACAGCAAAGTTATAAATATTTATGGTACCTGCTTTGCGTAAATTACGTACTTTACAGCCAATAAGTTTTTCTTTTTCATATTTCTACGATAGAAGTGAACAGTGTAGCAGTGTTTCGCCGCGTTTTGTAAATAAATTTCTCTAAATTAAAGATAGGTAAGTAGGTACACTAATGAAATATTGCTTTTTTAAGAGCTAAACTTTGTCTTGGATAATTAATAAAGTACTTATATCCAAAGTTATTATCAGGACTACTTTTGAACTAAAACACCGGCTCAAGGTATTTCTTCAAAGAATAGGTCTTATATTTGAAATGTAATTGTAATAGATACCTATTATTTTTTAATGACTACTGAAGACTCTCAGTCTCATATGAGTCTACTTCTATGATTGAAACTAAGTAAATAATTAACATCTTACGCTGACTCCTTCAAGTGCCTCCTATTAAAAAATTACAACAATTTAGAACAGTTGTTCCCAACCAGTGGTCAGCGGAGCACCAGTGGTCCGCAGAAATAACAAAAAGGTCTATGACAATTTCAAAATTTCACATGCACAAGCTCAAAAATCACATTGATTCAACATTTATTATAAGAAAATAAGTATGTTTTCGATTAAAATAATTAAGGAAACAAGTAACATTGATTTTTTGGTTAACATTTATTTTCAGATTAATTTAGTTAGAACTCAAATAATCCCAGCAAATAACATAGAACTAAAAGTGATCCCTGTTTAAGAAAACATTGGGCACTCTTACACTTGCTATTTAGAATTTAACAAGTATTTTTCCTAACCGAAAATAAATTACAATACCTATCTCAAATTATTATCTATCTATTAAATAAATGTCTTACAAATTATATTATCAGTGTATCAAATAATAACTAGTCAAACAGTGAGGATAATAATCATTAAAGAAAACACAAAAATAGCTTCTAATGCTTTGTGCTTAGGTCTAATTTCCAGTTTCAGTTTGTAGATGTTAATTTTATCTCTAAAACAATATTATGCCTTCATCTGTTATCTGGCATGAAACATATGGTAGTGTGCAAAAGTTTATTAAATTACTTTTTTTTTTATTATACTTGAGATGTACAGACTGCCTATTAAATTAACACAGGAATAAATCTATAATAATAATAGCCTTTATTCAGATATTCAAGGTTTAAATTCAAATTCCTTTTATGAATTTTAAAGAATAATAAATGTTTTGTGTTTTCTGTCAAAATGATGGAGTTGCTCGTTTTAAATAATAATAACTTGGGACAACTCACACCACGTCATCTGATCCCAAACTAAGCAGAGCTTGTACTATGGAAACCAGACAACTGATAAACATACTTAAACATTTCTAAATAGATACATATTATAGATAAATAACACCCAGACACAGAATAAATCATCATGCTCATCACACAAAGTTTTATTCTGGGTGGGGATCGAAGCCACGACCTACGTGGCTAGCCTAGTGGTTAGTGACCCTGCTGCTACCCACGGCTTAGCAGCAGGGTCACTAACCACTACAGGAATCTATACTAATATTATTAAGCTCAAGAGTTTGAACGCGTAAATCTCAGGAGCTATTATATCAATTCGTCCAAATTGAAAAATTATTTTACTGTTGAATAGCCCATTTATCGAGGTAGTTTATAGGCTATAAAACATCACGCTGCGACCAACAGGAGCGGAGCAGTAATGAAAAATGTTTCAAAAACGGGGAAAATTTACGCAGGTGAAGTTGCACGGGTCAGCTAGTGTATCATATATATGTTTTACCATGAGGCATACAAATATTATTTTTAAATATATTTACACCTTTACTATAGTTACTTACTTACAATTATTTTTAGTTAATCTAATTATTGGCATTAATATATTTTGAAGCTATATGGTACTGGTGGACATATAAAGCTTTTTATTGTCTTCACAAGATCCTGTTTCAGGCAGACCTAGTTCAAAAGCTGCCTTGATACTATAGGCCCAGCGTTGATGGTCTGCCTCCTTTCCTTATTCACATTCTTTCACTGGGCTAAGTTTTATCAAGGAAGAGGTAATGAGGGGAAGGGAGGAGGAAGATTTTAGGCCCCTGGATCCACCACCGTCTTTCACTAACATAAGCATGAATACTGCTGCTGCTTATGGGGCGCGGTGGGAGGGTGTCCGACTGCTACGCAAGAAGTCGTGGGCTCGATTCCCACACAGGACATCACTTTGTGTGATCCAAATTGTTGTTCTGGGTCTGGGTGTACTTTGTGTCCGTGACTTGTATGTTTGTAAAGTCCCCCGCGATACAGGGCTTGTACCCTACTGCAGGAGTCGTCTTATAAAAAAAGAAGAAAAGAAAATAATGTGTTTTTAATTGATTGTGGTTTAGTAATCTAGCAATGTTAGCAACGTTTTTTTCCTCAAATGATGAATTCACATAACTATGTGAATTCATTATTTGAGGAAAAAACATTCATTGTACCTATCCTTGCCTAGATATTGAATTGCAGACAGCATTGATAGGTAAAGGAGAATGTTTATAATTTTCTTTTTATTAGAGTTCCATAGCTAAAATGGCAAAAATGAAACCCTTATAGTTTCGTCATGTCCGTCTGTCTATCTGTCTGTCCGTCCGTCCGTCCGTCCGTGTGTATGTCACAGCCATTTTACTCAAAGAATAACACTCAAGAAAACTACTCTTGGTGAAATTGGTGAAAAACCATCAACATGTGGAACATGATTCGACAGTTTTTTTTTAAATATTTTAAGGTTTCTAATAAACTTTTTTGATTGAGTTAATATTCCTGCCCCCCCCCCCCCCCTCCCTCAACTTTTGAACCGTGTGACCAAACGCTTAATAAATAATTTAAACTAAAATTATTTCGGATAAGATTGGATATACCATCATTAACTTATTGCCAAAAAACTGCGTTTCTCAACAAAGGTGCCATGAACATACGCTCTTCTGCTGATGCAATTGTAGGACGCCGCGGAGCCCTACACTGAGCATGGTCCGACTTGCCTGGTTTTTACAAAAAAGATAACTAGCAATGGGGGATTGTGGATCCCACATTACTAGCAATCCTGTTAACCCCTCCAGCTAAGCTCAATGGCTTGCGTCAGAAGTGGGTTCACGTCGGTAGTATAATGGGTAGGATTCGAGTCTGATGCCTTAGCCATTAGGCTACCACCGCTTGATATACCTAGGTTTTTTGATAAACTACAGCCAATTGTTTTTATCTCATGATTCAAAAAAGGGATATAAATTTGCTTTAATGTATCTAAGTGTTATATGTGTAGTGCCTGCAATTTCTTCTTTATCTTCTTTACATAGTATAAAATAAAGTCGCGAAGATTTTGTGAACTACGCAACATATTTTAATGCGGCTTTCACTATCATTCAGATAATTTCTTCCGGATGGTTTATATTTATTAGGGTGGAACGAAAAAAAAATCTTAGTTGGGTAGAATTTGTAGTTTTAGCCGTGAACATAGCTAACAATATTTTGAAAAAAAAAAAAAAAAAAAAAAAAATGTTTTGCTCAACATTTAGCGGTGGCCCACTGATTTTTAAAATAAATATATATTTAAACTCTTGGTTTGGATGGAAAAAAAATGTTTTTGTTAAAATTGATAAAAGTTTCTTGATATGGATTTCTGAGCAAAGGTTGTGAGGTCGCGTTCTTTAACTGTGTTCTTGACCTCGCTTGCTCAATGGTTCTTGAGATTATTCACCACTTACAAAATGCTCTTTGGGTCATTGCGTTAGCAAATTTTAGCTTTTTTTAAGTCCCCATCCCTCTTGGAGGGCGGCTCATAACTCAGCTCTTGCTTGCGGTGTTACAGGGGAGTTGGAGGAGACGACAACAGGAATTGTGCGGTGTGCGGTGGGCTGGGACAGATAACATGTCCTGCTGGCCGCACACCGCGCGAACACCGTTATCGTCTCCCCCCGCTCTCCTGTAACACCACAGGCAAGACTGAGTTAAACGGTCACTCTATATTATAGTGATAGTATTCTCAGACGTCTTCAGGACAAGGGTCTCAACTAAACTCTTTTGTTCTGTGGGCCAGTGGCGGAGAGTCCTTAGAAAGCCATTCTTTACGGTATCCCTTTGAGTTCATCATCAGCCTATCGCAGTCCTCTGCTGGACATAGGCCTCTCCAATTGCACGCCACTTTGTTCTATCTTCGGCTTCTCGCATCCAGCTCCTGCCAGCCGTTTTGCGTAAATCATCACTCCACCTGGCCTGAGGGCGTCCTACACTACCTACGTTTGCCGAGCCGAGGTCTCCACTCAAGAACTCGTTTACCCCAACGGTTATCGGTTCTTCGGCTAATATGGCCAGCCCACTGCCACTTCAGTTTTCTAATCCGGTGGTCTATGTCGATAACTTTGGTTCTCTGCCGAATCACCTCATTTCTGATTTTGTCCCTAAGAGAAACTCCGAGCATAGCCCTTTCTAGCCCGCTGAGTGACTTTGAGCTTGTGACTTTGAGTTGTAGTTACTTAATATTATCGGAAGAAAGAACCATGTCCAGCAACATATATTTAAATATCGAGTTACCTCACGAAAAGTTTTACCCTTCGCCTCTGCTGTGGGCTCAACCCCCTCTTGGTCTCCGAAATGAATAATCTTCCCACAAAAAGTGTGTTTACCTTCAGAAGAGCCAAGCCAATTCAAAACAAAATTCGGAACTCCACTAATAATATTACTAAATTTCACTTTTCAGTAAATCATGGCACCACAAAAAGGTTTCCAGTTCGCCATAGACCGTGGCGGTACCTTCACGGACGTGTACGCTCGCTGCCCCAACGGCAAAGTGCGGGTGATGAAGCTGCTCTCGGTAGATCCACAGAACTATCAGGACGCTCCTAGAGAAGCTATCAGAAGGATCTTGCAAGAGGTAAAGAGGAATAGCATGAGTAATAATGAAGAAGAATTTTTAGCTTAATGGGGTTCTTTTAAGATTAGATACCTTAACTACATACTTCGACCGTATTTTAATAGACGATGCATTGAGATGAAACATGTACCATTATTTTAAGTTAGAACTACAATAATATGTCTGCGGAATCCAATTTGGTGCAGTAAGTTTCGCGTGGTACACGTTCAAATATACTGACAGACAAAATACTAAAAATATTTAGGATTTCTTGAATAGATATCTCTTATGAAATAAGCTAGGTACAATTTATTAGATATATGTGTCGATATAGGATTCATAATTCGCGAGAAATTGCGTTATATTGGTGGGTTACAAAGATGTTTTAAGTAAAAAGGTGTAGATAGGTTAATACAAGCGCTCAGAAAGCGGCACCTTAAAATCCATACAATTGACTTGGTTTTTATGTCAGTGTCGCATCGCCGGCGTTAACATATGAAAGCAGCGGATTACATTTTTCTCTTTTTCACTCGTGATAATTAAATCATGCTTTCCTACTTTTACGACTTTTTTATAATAGTGTGACATTATTATTATTTTTTTATTTTTATCGACTCCGTATTAGTGTACAAGCTCTGTGTCGCGGGTTTCACAAACATACAAGTCACGGACACAAATTGTACGTACATTGTAATATAAAGGTTATCTATGTAACCTATCTACACCTTTTTACTGAATTATAATAAATTGGTTATTGCCTGTAGATAAATATTAACTGACAAAGGGAGTCCTTTAAGGTAATTCTTACCATTATAAGCATTTTTTAAATATATTTGCAGGAAACGGAAAACGCCCTAGACAAGGATGGCAAAGTGAACTCATCCCTTATAGAATCCATTCGAATGGGTACTACAGTAGCCACTAACGCGCTTCTGGAGAGGAAGGGAGCCAAGATGGCGCTAATCATCAACAAGGGGTTCAAAGATTTGTTGTATATTGGCAACCAGGCGAGGCCTAATATATTTCACCTGGTAAGAAAGTTTTTGAGTAGAAGAAAACTACACAGATAAGGTGCCGTGTGGTGCCGGCTTAAGAATAGTACCACCCCATCTCTTCCCGTGGGTGTCGTCAAGGCGACTAAGGGATTTCACCCCGGAGGACGGGCAGCAGCGTCCTCTGCGTACTTAAAGCCTTACTGCGATCGCCAACCCGCTCGCCAAGCGTGGCGATTATGGCAATTACCCCCAGGATCTACATACTAGTAGGTTCTACTGGGGAGACCCGTGCCCAGCAGTGGGCCATCATATGGGTTGATATACTATACACAGATAAGGCTTTTTTCTAGATTTTTATTGCCTCGTTCTTTTATTTGGCTTTTCCTAACCGTTGGGCCATCACCTCGCTTGGTCAAAGGATCCTCCCTTTGTGTTGGAGGAACGTATCACCTTACCCTCCACACTATTACGCTTTGTGAACTTGGCATTACATGTAGAATCAGGACTTATTACGTACGGACTTACGTAAAATAATTCCCGCGTTAAGGAATAATCCCTATTCTGTGGTTATTTCTACAAGTATACAAATAAGAGATCACAGTTCTGGATATCACTTCGTGTGATATCCCATGCAGAGATCGAAATCAACTCTAAAATAAACAACACTTTGGTGACTTTCAACACACTTTGTTCACTTCCTCAACGTATCGCAGGCACTCAACTGAATGACCTTTTTTTTTGGGAAATTTGAGAATTTTGACACTGGAGCGGTGTGTTTTGTGGCGTGTACCCACACGCACAAAACACACCGGTTTAGTACACTAGGCACCAGTGGCGGAGGGCCCTTAGAACACCATTACTTTCGGTTTCCCTTAGGTATGTTAGGGTTGTAATTACTTAGTATTATGGGTACAAAAAACCATGTCCAGCAAGATATATTTTTGTATGGGGTTACCTCTAAAAAAAATATACCCTTCGCCTCTGCTATGCACCACAGCCGAAGGGGGGGGCTTCGGCGGTGGTGCCTAGAGTACCCGTGATGAATCAAATTCACATTTGGCCGGTTAAACCAAATGTTGCCTCGCCCCCCTCTCCTCCCACAAAGTTATGAATTCGCGCCTGCCGTACCGTCGTCGATCGCAGTTTTTTCGATTATGCCCTAATTTATTTTCAGGATATAAAACGACCTGGAGTCTTATATTCAGAAGTCATAGAAGTAGACTGTCGTATCATACCAGCTTTAGAAGACAGATGTCAGATGGAAAAAGAACAGCATTGGAAAGAAGTTGTCGGTACCACTGGAGAGAAGATGTTGGTTATAAAGGATCTAGAGGACGATGTTATAAGAAGAGATTTAAGAGGATTGAAGGAGAGAGGAATAGAGAGTGTGGCAGTTGTGCTGGCTCATAGTTATACTTATCACGATCATGAAGTCAGGATTGGAAGGATTGCTGATGAAATTGGTGAGTATGTTATTCCATAAACATAATAATGAAAATGGTGGCTAAATCTTCAAGATAAAGTATTACTTTATAGGTTCATTTCTTTCTACAACGTCGACAAGAAAGGGATAGTAGAAATTTTAAACGTGTTTACGACGCCTGTGACGGCATGGCACGTTGTAATAAACACTTTTTTAAACATTTAATTAGACGTCCATAGATGTTCGTGGCGGTCAATATGTTATCATGTCTTGTCAATTACTCTATGCAATACAATACTGTACTACAAGTACTACATCGTATTTTCCTACATTTCCTTATGATTCAGATATCAGGGTCCTTACTCACTATCTTTATTTCGTTGTCGTGACAAGCCCGTGCGAACTGACGCATGTGTGGTGCGCTCAAAGATGTCCACCGGGATGAAGTACTTGAGAGTGAATTTGTGTCTGCGCATACATTTGCTCCTGCGTAGTTAAGAAGTCTTTATTTTTTCATTAACCGCTGTAGTTTAAATTAACTATGTTTTTCTCGTCCAGGTTTTAAACAGGTGTCTCTCTCACACGCTGTAACGTCGATGGTCCGCATGGTCCCCCGAGGGTTCACAGCATCAGCAGACGCGTACCTCACTCCTCACATCCGGGAGTACGTGAAGGGGTTCGCTGATGGCTTTACTGACGGCCTGAGGGGGGGCAATGTGCTGTTCATGCAGTCTGATGGTGGACTCACTCCTATGAACATGTGAGGATTCAACATTTTTATGGTTTTTGGAATTTGTAAGTCTTGTATATAAATTTTGAGATAATTTTTTTCTTGTGTGAAAACTACTTTGTGATTTTTTATGCTATTTATGAAGGAAAAGTCATCGTCTTTTATTTCTGCAATGAAACTCACAGAGCTGTACAAATTTCTTAGGGACGCGATAGATGGCGTAACGACTTAAACCGTAACATATCTATACTAATATTATAAAGAGGTATACTTTGTGAGGTTGTAGGGGTAATCTCTGGATCTACTGAACCGATTTTGAAAATACTTTAAGTGTTAGATAGCCCATTTATCGAGGAAGGCTATAGTCTAATAACATCACGCTACGATAAATAGGAGCGAAGCATCAATAATAAAAATTGCAAAAACGGGTAAAATTTATGCAAACGGGGTCGCTAGTAATAATAATAATAATAATAATAATAATTGATTGCAAGATACACAGTACACATATAGCACATCTATACTAATATTATAAAGCTGAAGAGTTTGTTTGTTTGAACGCGCCAATCTCAGGAACTACAAGTCCGAATTGAAAAGTTCTTTTTCTGTTGGGTAGCCCATTTATCGAGGAAGGCTATAGGCTATATAACATCACGCTACAATCAATAGTAACGGAACAGCAATAAAAAATGTTACAAAAACGGGGAAAAATTACGTATACGAAGTTGCGCGGGTCAGCTATACAGGATGAAATTGAATTGAGTCGACAAACTTCAATGAGTAAACCTGCGTGTATCCAAGAAATTTTAGGACATATTATTAGAAGAAAATATTAATGTTCTATGATACTTTAAAATACAAAAAAAATACATTAGTATCTAGTAAGTAACTCCATACGGCGCCGTTTTTTGTTTCTGTGAGCATGAATGAATACAGACAGAGTGTTGAGTCATTCAGTCAACACAGTGCCGCTCTCGCGGCGCGCAGGGGACGGCGGGGTGCGGGAGCGGGAGTCCGGTCGTTGCGCCCGCCCGCCGCCGCACCGCAGCGCATGTATTCAACGCACAACCGCGCTCGCGCACCTCATTTTTGTATCAATTTATTTGTCCTCATATTTAAGTACCTCGACTAACAGTTGTACGATTCTTTGTTATCCATTATAATATTTATACAGTCCACTGCCTTATTTTATTACCACATCAGGACGCCGCCCGTGACCCCGCCACAGTGCAACGTTGCCATACCGTGCAAGGGACGCGGTACGCTAACGAGTCGACGAACTATCTGTACCTAACCTACCTATCATGCCGCGAAACAAAACAATGTAAAACCAATTTTTCCTTCATACTTTTCCCGGCTTAGGACTTTTTTCCTCTTTCTTGGGCATGGGTGGAACATGAAGACTACTTACCGAAGTCCAAAAGGTTTCGAGTGGCACTTAGTATTATCTCTAAGGACGGTTGGTTTTGGTGTGGATAATTTTCCCGCCATCTTCGCTGCATTTCCCTTAAATTGTTAGTTTGGCTATACCAAATCACCACATTTAAAATTTGTTGGTTATCAAAAAGTTCACTGTTTCTTCTCGTCCCCACAGGCATCTTCGAAAACTCATCACTTAACAGTACACAACTTCGATAGCTACACAATCGATTACACTTTTAGACACGACCGTCTCCTCAATAAGCTTTCGTCCGACTGGTGAAATTGTTTATTGTAACCGATCGGCACGCGCCCGCGCCGGCTAGGGATGATATTATGCGAGCAAATAAAATTTATCGATATTTCCGTAGATAATGATCATTACTTATTTTATTTACATACTGGTACTTACATATTTACTCGTACTTGTACTTACGAGGACTGAAGTGACTCGCATACTGTGTTGGTATTAATGTATTGTTCTCTTAGTATAATTTGTGTATTCAATTCCTCTTTTTATAAATAAACAAAGTTTGTTAAAAATGTACTCAACAACAACCTTTAATCCTCAGTTTATTAGGATACTGAATAGAGTATGCAAACGTTCTAGAAATTTTAAATCAGTTAATTTCTAAAAATCGAATAATACTTGTAAAAATCAATTCATTACGATTTCGAGTAAAAGTATCGATATCGGTATGCTTCATTCCCGTCTGCGGCACAACCCGCTTTACACGTGCCGGCCCGGCCGGAGGAATCCCCGATCGGGTTTGTCGCCGAGAGTGCATTACACAAAATACCGAGAGTACAGAAGGTCCCCTTCATACGTAGCCACGCACACATACACATCGTTCACTTGGAACAGGGTACTAAAGATCACTTTAGACAACGTTGTTCGGAAGGCGACGCGAGATTTCATGTCCGTGAACGGTGTAAGTGTCCGTTGTTATTGCGCGCGTTGTTTGAAGGTTACCTTCTGCACTTTCTTTATTTTGTGTTTATGACCAATGACCCTTTGAATGAACTACGTGTTTACGAAATTATGATCATATGATTTCTAAAGCGCGTCGTACGATTTTGAAACTTTGATCATTTTATTTATTTGTTTAAGGTCTTTTAGTTTACTAAACCTTAATAGATCTGTCACCATCGTTTTAAACAATAAAATCGTATGTTTTTTTTACAATTTAAATTCGCAATTTGTCAATGCATAATGTAAGTACTAACGGTGCTGAAACTACCCTATCAATTTATCGACTGATTTCAAATTCATCCATTCATATCATTCTGTATACAAGTAAAAAATATTTGTTTGCATGATATATTATGTTGTTATTACTTTATGAGTATGTACTTATGTATTTTTCATCAGGTTTAACGGATCAAGAGCCATACTATCTGGTCCTGCGGGAGGCGTAGTTGGGTATGCCATGACGTCATATCAAAAAGACACAGGCTTGCCAGTCATAGGTAAGTAATATGTCTACATTTATATAAATAAGAGACTGTTCAAGCCTCTAAAATTGCTGAGGCCCTACTGTACTCGAAGGTTTTCTTGTGACTTTGAATCAGGATTATTTTTACTAGGGAATAACAATAACTTTAAAATTATTTCTTCAGCATCAGATAAAATTTAAGTAACTTAAATTAAACGAAGTCGGCTCCCACAGAGATACTTCTTTGCTCTTTGAAATTAAACATAATGATCAAATAAATAAGGCATATTTTAATGTAACAACGTCCTCTTTAGACAGGTGAAATAGGCACTTGTTACCAACGGCAAGAAAACGAGCAATCACTAACTATATAAACTAAAACTCATTCAAACACAGACTAATAAAAAAAAAATCATTTGATTTTCTTGCTCACGAAACAACTAAAAAAACAATAAATCTAGGTATTGTACATACCTATATTTATTGTTTTTTTAAAGATAACTAGCAATGTGGGATTGAGTCTCACATTACAAGCAGACTTGTTAACCTTTCCAACTAAGCTCAATGGCTTGACGTCGGTAGTGTAATGAGTAGGATTCGAACTCGAGGCGTCACGATTGCGAGACCGATGCGACCGCCTTGGCCATTAGACTACCGCCGCCTTAAATAATTTTGACCCGTAACCACGGCCGGTGCAATACGGTCGAAACGTCGGGCCGGGCGATTAAGACCCGTAATAAATATATTTTCATAATAAACAAAAGATATACTTATAATAAAAGTTGATAGCTGACTGTTGACACTGTCGGCGAGAACTCGCCCTATACTGTATCTCATATGTTTATTCGAACGTATTATACGTTTCTTGAGCGACAAAATAGTTGATAGTTGGTCGCCACTCGCTGAGACAAGTGCCATGGGCAGCGTCCGCGTGTTTATCGCGCGTAATAATTCGTGTCACAATAAGGCCGTACTCTGACCAAATAACCTTGAGCATTCGTTCCCTCTTCGCCGCACCGTACCGAATGTGCTCTATTTTTGGAATAAAATATTTATAAAATAAAATTTTGGTCGTTTGAAAAAAATATTTCTAGCATAATGTTTTTTATTAAATGGCCCACCCATTAGTGTAAGTAGCAAATCAAAGAAAATGGTACTTTACGAGGAGATGCATTTTATCAATAATTACTTCTCATTTCTGTGATTTCGTTGTGAGGTGACTAAATAAACATTATTCTCGTTTAACAAAAACAAAATCTACCATTTCGGAGTCAAAATTATGTAGAAAGTTAATGTATTTTTAATAGTTGATATTTATTTTTGGATAAAGAGCAGATAGCTCCACAAAAGTGCACAAAAAACGGCTAGCGCTAGGTTTAGCACGGGGAAGTCTAGAACCAACATTGCGCATTGGAAAATGCCACATGTTTCCGACTTTTGTGTTACTACAGCGTTGAAATAAATCACACAAAGTGCTCACTTGCCTTGCCAGGATTTTGAACCCTCGACCCACCTTCTTAAGTCGTTACCGCTGCCTTATCCTGAAGTAATAACGTAATAATTGTTATTTAGGTTTCGATATGGGCGGCACATCAACCGACGTGTCAAGATACGCGGGCTCTTTGGAGCATGTTCACGAAGCCACTACAGCCGGAGTGACTATACAAGCACCTCAACTAGGTATTGTATATGCGCTTAATAAATTATGTCCTGAACTATAATGTTCTTGTATTAGTGTTCAAAAATAATTTGCATATATCTAAAACTCTTATTAAAGGTTAAAGTAACTACTCTCTCTTTCTCTCTCTCGTTCTCTCTCTCTCTCTCTTTCTCTCTCTTTCATTCTTTTTCCCTTCTTGAGCTATACCTCTCTTTTGCTTTTATACGATTACAATTTATAGACTGTCTGTGAAACAGAAGAATATTAGGTAATTTTTGTAATTCTTAGAGCATTTTTAATGCAAATTTTATACATATTAAATATATGAAAGAAAAAATCGTTTCAGACGGGACTTGAACCCGCGACCGGTTTGCCTTTAAATCGTATTATATGAAGGATAAACTTATTATACTTTGGTTTAACAGATATAAACACAGTAGCAGCGGGAGGTGGTTCTATGCTGATGTTTAGGTCAGGACTGTTGGTGGCTGGTCCCGAATCAGCGGGCGCCGAGCCCGGCCCCGCTTGCTACAGGAAGGGCGGTCCTTTGACGGTCACTGATGCCAACTTGTTGTTAGGTAAGTAATGTAGGACATAAGGTATCCGTAAGGCGAAAAAATCCTGACATCTCCCCAAGGTGGGAACCTTTCATGTTTTCTTTCTATCGTTAGTTTCGTAACTATTTTAACTGACTTAACGGTAGATAAGTTATTGGGATCGGCCGTTAGACAGCTAAGCTAGTTTTATATAAACATATATGAGAGCCAGAGGTCGTGGGTTCGATCCCCACCCAGGAGAAAACTTTGTGTGATGAGCACGATGGTTTATTCTGTGTCTGGGTATAATTTATCTATAATATGTATGTAGTTAGAAATATATAAATATGTTTATCAGTTGTCTGGTTGTCATAATACAAGCTCTGCTTAGTTTGGGATCAGATGACTTTGTGGTAGTTGTCCCAAGATATTATTATATTATTTGTTACTCCATTCCGAATCTGAATTATTACATTGTACGCTACGTTGTACATTTACCACTTTCGCAACCTAACACTTACAAAGCTATAAAATACGTAACTTACATACATTATACATAGCATTAAGTTTAGTTGCGAATAATTTATCAAACGTGTTAATAGTCTACTCATTTTACATAAATGTTAATAAACATTCGCGATTTGTACACATTATAAAATATACTACGGTTCTTAATCGCGTGAATAATTTAAGGTAAAATACCTTGTTTATTGCCCGACGTTTCGACGGTATTGCAACAGTAACGTGGTCACGGGTAGACTGGTTCAGCTCAGCGTCGCCTCCGTAAAGCACGGGTTTCAGAAACTACCCTCGCTTGATTTTTATCACTCACTACTAAATAAACAAGGTTTACCTTAAATTATTCACGCGATTAAGACCCGTAATATATCATTTACGAGTTTCGACTCAAAACATTCTAACAAACATCTCTGTTGGGATCGTACCCCAACAACATCTTCTCCATAGGCCGACTACTCCCAGAGTATTTCCCGAAGATATTCGGTCACAGTGAGAAAGAGCCTCTGGACAGAGAAGCAACAGTCACTGCCTTTAAGAAGATGACTGAAGAAATCAACACGTTCTTGAGACAAGACGGCAGTAAAGAGGTGAGATTTTTTTAAGAATAATGAATTCTGACTGCAAATTAACATCAAGGGAAAACTTTAAGTGAAGGCACTATTAATGAAAATTTCACTGACTTTACTGTTATATTATAGTCAACTCAACTACTACAACAAAACTCTTCACAGAAAAATATCTAGTCGAATATCAAAATTTCCATCCAAATTTTATCACTACTTTTTGAGAAAATCTAGAGCACACACGCGTACAAAATATACGAGACAAATATATTTTTTTTCACACGGGACACCATTGATCCACAAATTGTTGTTTCGAGTTTAGGTGTACTTTGTGCCCATGAATTGAATGTTTGTAAAGTCCTCCGCGACACAGGGCTTGCACCCTAATGCGGGAGTCGTCTTTTATAATAATAATTATAATAGTTGCTTTTATTAAAAAATATTTCTTTATACGGTAAATAAATAAATATTTTTTAATAAAAGCAACTGTTTAACGTTTAAAAGAATAGTGTAGTCGACTTTATGGGTCTTTATATATTTATAATGGGTGCTGATTTAGTTCACAATACTCTAGCGACATCAATAAACCGAGGATTCGTCTAACTAATGGCCTGTCTCAATAATCAACCTATCGATGGATTTGGCTACTAGAGGTAGAATTTTGACATATTTTGTATGGAGCTTATGTCAAATATATACCTTTAGTAGCCAAATCCATCGATAGTTAGATTATTGAGACCGGCCGTTAATCGACATCCAGTGTACACTGGTCAGTGTGTTTATTAATAGCACGCTGGATTGGCTACCCCGTACAAAGTGACTGAATTTCAAATGCCGAATCGAATGACAATCTTGTAAACTTTTTTGACACATAAGTCAAACAGCCTCTGTTGTTATTCTTGTCACACAAGTCTATAGACTTTAATTTGATTTTGTGAAATGAGCGTCCGAAATAATAAATATAAATACGATGTACTATAGAGGTCAGTGAGTATACATAGACACGTTCTGTATCTAAAGTAATTTTATGAAGATGTAAATACCCAAAGTTGGCCCAATTGTATTACAGATGACGATGGAAGAAGTTGCGATGGGATTCTTGAATGTCGCAAATGAAGCTATGTGCAGACCGATCAGGTATTAAGAACTGTATTAAACATATTTATAGCTATAAACCAAAGGCGTACCCAGGATTACTTTGAAATGCCACCCCCTCCCCCTTTAAATAATTATGAGCACGCCTTTGGTTTGGTGCGATTAACTCAAGTGAATGCCACCCCTTCAAAATAATTCTGAGCACGCCTTTGGTTTGGGGCGATTAACCCAAGTGTTAAAGCTTACAATAAAACCGGCCACGGCCGAATGCGAGTTGAATCTCTACGGGGGCAGTCTGGCGTTTAAATGAACTCCTTTTAAATGAATATCGAACAAGTGCGAGTCAGATTTAAAAAAAATTAAACTTAAAAAAAATTCGGGAAGGGGTTTTAACCACTGCCTCCCATCTGGTTACGCCCATGTTTTGAAGGTAGGTCTTTTAAACCTGAAGTTCCGAAAATCTAGTTTAAATTTCTCATCTCTTGTCCACATAATAAAAGACACCTCTTTAAAAATTACATCTTTCTAGGTCCAAGGACTTCTTATTCTCTCTTAAACCAGTCCCTCATTATCTAAAATCATTGTCATTGGAACCCTTTTAACGGACAATCTGTTTCTATCGATTCCTGTTAAAAGCTCTAGCGCTCTAAACCCACATCATCTGACTGAACTTTTAGGAGGAGGTGACTTTAATAACTTGATCAGATTAGCGTGTTGGCTACGTGTTTTCTTGTCTTCAGTATTTCCGACAATAATAATTTCATGGATGCCATACTCTTCGAATTATTTGGGCGAATCAAAAGATATTTTTATCCTACGGAGTTGTCATTTTTGCAAAAATTTTAATTTATTGGGAAACATACAGTTAATTCAGTGGTTATTTCATTGTAGAGCGTTGACTACAGCCCGCGGACATGACGCGTCGCAGCATGCGCTCGCATGCTTCGGTGGTGCGGGCGGGCAGCATGCCTGCAGTGTTGCTCGCCAGCTCGGCATATCTACTGTGCTGATACATAAGTATGCTGGTGAGTACACATGAGATTCCTACATACAACTTATATTTACAGACTTATAGAAAAGCCTTTGATAGCATCAACCACGAAATTCATTAATATACCGAATTGGAAATGGCAGGAGTGTACAGAGATCTTCTTAATTGGTTTAGTTCTTATTTGTTAAAATCGCAGGCAGACAGTAGCTATTAACTGATTTCTAACTATTTGACATTTTATCCCATTGGGAGTGCTTCAAGGTTCCCGGGTCGGGCCACTATGTTTATAATCTTTAACAATGACATTAATGCATGCCTTTTATACTTAAAACTCATTCTCCCTGTACTCTTTTCCAATTATGAAGTCCCTTTTGAAATTTTTGTAATTGTAATTTTGCACGTTTCACTTATATTTAAAAAATAAGTTTTTAAAGTTATCATACTCAAATGGAGATTTAAAAATTTGACATTAGTCACAGAGGACTTCCTAATTGAAATAAAGTAGGTATAGTCGCCGCTCATTCCCCCTAGTCCAAATTAATATTTGCGATATTTTTTATGTGATATGGTAAGAATCTGTATCTAATTAAGATATTTACTGTCTTTAGCATTTAATTACACTATAGAATAGAATATTTATTTCTAATTAAGTGTGGTAACATACAAGATAATTAAATATATATAAATTACGAAGACATGCATTGAAATTATTTTGAAATTATTTTCAATACATGTCTTCGGAACATAAATCTATATAGGCTTATGATATGGTAGTACCTATTTAAATGTGCATGTATGAAAGAGTATTCTACTCTGTTTAAACCAGTAGTTCCTGAGATTATCGCGTTCAAATAAACAAACAAACCAGCTTTATAATATTAGTAAAGATAAATTGGTTTTTTATCGAAGTAAATATATTAGTATTGCCTATCGAAAGTACCCTATTCAAATTATGCAGGCACATTTATATAGGTATCCACCCAGGCCAAGTCGGAGGGGGCGGGGAGTATAAAAAAACACTGTATTTATTTAATAATAAATGTCAAGTATGTCAAACAAAGTTTAACTGATCAAGTGCAACATTTTTTCATTTCTTTGAACATTTACCTCTTCAAAGTTTGAATAGGTACAAGCTAAACGTTAAAGAAAATAAAACGGCAAATACTTTGTCTGTAGGTATCCTTTCGGCATACGGCATGGCTCTGGCCCACATAGTGCAGGAGGTGCAGCAGCCTGCCGCGGCAGTGTACTGCAGCGACAACTATGAGAAGCTGGACGAACAGCTCGACGTGCTGGCGGCAGTCGCACGGGACAAGCTGAGGAAGCAGGTGTGTGTGTGTGTGTGTGTGTGTGTGCGGGCGCGCGCGCGCGTGTGTGTGTGTGTGTGTGTGTGTGTGTCAGGGTTTCCCAAACTTTTAACATAGCGGAACACCCACCAAATATCTTTTATTTTATCCAACCCCAACTTCTTGAAGTGGGTGTGTTGTAATAGCCGCAAGGGGAATACCTGATCTGTGAAAATTTTAATTGTTAAACTAGCACGGTTCATGACATGTATCCCAGGCTGTAGGCTGCTTACAGACGGACAGACTGACAGACTGACAGCGAAGTCTCAGTAATAGGGTTGTACCCTACATTTTTTTTTTTTTTTTTGCGGAACCTCGGTACCTAACTCTTCTACGGAACCCCAGGGTACCATGGCTCAGAACCGCGACAGCAACTCGATTTGGGAAACTCTGCTCTACATTATATTCTAATATTTTTTATACTTTCTTTTTCGTATATTTTTAATTGATGGCAGTATGATAGGCTGATGTTCCAGCTAATTTCTAATACTTTAACTGCACAAATCTATATATATATATATATATATATATATGGAGAAGCTGACCGACTGACATATTAACGTACATAGACTGTAAGGGTTAGAAACTTGAAATTTTGCACAGGGGTTTCTTTTATAACGTAGGGGAGCAGTATTTACACTACATATATATATATACTAATACTAGGGACTTTTGAAAATTCATACCTTAAGGGGGTTAAATAGGAGTGCAAGGTTAGTTTAAAACTTTGCCGTAAAATATTTTGGTAACAATCAACGCGGACGATAGCCGCGGGCAATAGTTATCTAATAGCTATCTTATAAATACACGTATTTTCGTTAATCGTGGCGCTATGAAAATGATGACTGCTCAGTTATTCGCAATTTTCACAATTCTTCGTTCATTCAATTTACTATTGTTTTTTTAGCGTTAGGAATCTTTAATTTGGCATACAATTGCGATAATGACTATAAGAAAATAAATTAGTTTTCTGCAATCAGGCTCTTGCCGGATTAGCAAGCTGAAGCGGCAAGCTGGCCATATTAGCCGAAGAACCGACAACCGTTGGGGTAAACGAGTTATTGAGTGGAAACCGCGTCTCGGCAAACGTAGTGTAGGACGCCCTTAGGCCAGGTGGAGTGATGATTTCGCAAAAACGGCTGGCAGAAATTTGATGCGAGAAGCCGAAGATAGAACAAAGCTATGGCCATGAGAGGCCAATGGCCAGCAGTGGACTGCGATAGGCTGATGATGAATTTATTTTCATTTCTTATACAGATTTTATAAGAGCTCGTGACGACGTACTCTTGTGCGTCATCACGAGCTCTGAATAAATGTTATATTTCACAATTTAAAGTCTGTAAGAATTTATGATCATCAAAACATGTGCTAAAAGTTATGACGATCCTTACTTGTGACACACGCCTCAGTATTCCATTAAATTTTCTATAGTGTATCGTTTTGACATTTTATAAAAAGATACTGATTTGACTCCCCCGATGAATTTGTTGTTTGCTTAGTTTTAGTGATTTACTTTAACCAATTTAAACTTTTTTTTTTAATGAATCCTACAGGGTATCCCAGACAGTCAGATAGTGACAGAGCCGTACCTGCACCTGCGCTACTCCGGCACCGACTGCGCGCTCATGGTGGCGCCACTGTCGCAAGAGACTCGCTCCGCCTGCAGGCACGGGGACTTCTATACTGCCTTTGTTAATAGGTATGTGCTCTACATACAGGTACCCATGTAGGGGGGGGGGGGGGTAAACTGTGGATTCGGGATAGGAGAGAGTTTGACCGCAATCAGGAATTCAGGGTTTTAGACTTGACTGACGTCAGAGTAGGTTTTATTAAAGAAAAGAGAGAAAGAGAGCCTTAACCCAGTGTACGTTACTAGTGTTAATTACGTCTGATTTTTTAAAGACAATTCCTGCACTATATAGAGTATACAAACCCTGTATTGCGGGGTACTTTACAAACATTTTAACAACGACTTTCGCTTTGAATGTGTGAAGGACAGAGAGTACGATAAACCGTCAAATTCTCCGCCTAATCTCCGTTCCATCTAATTATAAGATAAAAATGAAGGAATTGAAACTCCACACATATAATTGTCACATTTAGCACTATAAAATCTCCTCGAAATACATAGTTTAAAACATTATAACAATTTGTCGGTAGATACAAGAACGAGTTCGGTTTCACGCTAGTAGACCGCGATGTGATAGTGGACGACGTTCGCGTGCGCGGTGTGGGTTTGAGTCCTGTGCCCGAACAAGTGGCGCCGCCTAGTGGACAGGGGACTGTACCTAGTGCTGAGAAGGTTAGTGCATTCCATAAACTTAGAGAGGTCTCTGACTCAGTGGCGATCGAGTAGATCAAGATATCTGCGAGGTTAAGCAATGTTACCACTGTCGGTCCATAGATGAGTGACCGTTTTAGAACATTGTTACACTCTCGGAGAGCACGTTAAGCGGACGATTTTATTGTTTTTAAAGTGAAACCTTCTTTAGCGGCGTTGTTCACTTTTTTTGGGTTGGGTAAAAAATGTTAAACTCGCGTCAGGACCCGTGACCTGATCGAAAATTCGTAAGACGGAGGGAGAATAGACCGCTGGCGCGGCATAGAAGAGGAACTAATATATCTTTTAGTCTCTTTAATAGTCTCTTTCTACCGCGCGGCTAAAATGAATGCCTGTTCCTGCTGTACGATAGCGCAATATATGAATATTGTATTTAGTCACATAAATGATAGTACTTTTATACTGATAAATAAAGCAATTGGTGCAAAATGATTCCCTTACCAAAATAATTCAAAAATGCACAACGTTAATGTTCATGTTTTCACTTCTGCCGGCACTCCCGGAGTGCAACCCGTTTTTTTGCAAATTTTATTAATACTTTTTTTAAAAAAGGTAACTAGCAATATGGGATTGTGGGTCCCACATTACTAGCAATCTTGTTAACCCCTCCAGCTAAGCTCAATTGCTTGTGTTAGGAGTGGGTTCACGTCAGTAGTGTAAACTAGCTTCCGTCCGCGGCTTCGCCTGCGTTAAGGGTAGATTACGCGAAACAGGGTTCGGTTCTCTCATGGCGTTCGTAATCTAACATATGTACGAACGAATATTCTACTTTATTTTGACCTGCGCTTCTGTGCACTGTGAAGTAATGGATGAATAATTGTGTGCGGAAGAGCGAGGCCGGCGATCGTGTCGCTGTGTACGTAGCGCTAAATAAATAATTCTCTCAGTGTAATGCCCCCTTAAGATTAAACCGATTTTACTCTTTAAAAAAAATGCTTTCGGGTTTTAATTGGAGCGTCGAGTGTAACGTCTGGTCCTGCTCGAGCACTAGCTCAATATCGCGATCGCGTGCAAAGCCGCCTGGAGTTATATGAGATCGAGGAAGGCCAGTTCGAACCGAACAAAGTTGATACTTGACGGTCAAGTTTTATCAGACGACGAATGTGCTAGCGAGTTTGCCCGATTCCTTTATTTCGCCTATAGTCGCGTTGGATGTTCGGCAGTGAGCGCGGTGACGACACCGACGTTCGGCATGCTCTTGCTCGCTTGCCTCCTGAGCGCTTGTTAGGGATTGGGATATGACACGAATATAATATATTCGTGAGCATATTCGTATCATTATATTATAATGATACGAATATGCTAATATTAGGCCTCGTCCTGGACGCCAGCGGGCTGTGCGGGCGGTGCGGGCGGTGCGAACGGTGCGCGCGGTGTACGTGGTCCGTTCACGACGCCAGCGGCCAGATCGCTCGGATTGTTGCGGCGAAGTGACGTGTCGAGAGTATACGCGATGTCGGTACTGCTACGTGATATTTTCTGTATAATATATAATAAAGATTAGTGATTACTTTGATACACATGGTAATAATATTAAATCAAATTGTTATTATTCTTAAGTGTATCAAAAAACCGATTGAAATACAAAATAAAACTTACTTACCCTCAATATTCAATTTTTCTTTTATTTCCTCCCACAACATTTTAATTATTCGTCTATTTTTATGGTCATAGTGTTTACTATTCCAT
This sequence comes from Herminia tarsipennalis, assembly GCA_945859575.2. Classification (NCBI taxonomy): domain Eukaryota; kingdom Metazoa; phylum Arthropoda; class Insecta; order Lepidoptera; family Erebidae; genus Herminia; species Herminia tarsipennalis. Next base: position 16,640,747 of record OX243849.2, on the reverse strand, counting down.
AATGGTGGCCTTTCTAAAACCTCTGAAATGATTTCCTCAATCAACGACATTCTGAGTAAAATAAGCAGAACGTCACTACGACTATTCCAACGCGCGGTCGCCGCTAAACTACAGCTCGACGCTCGTGCTCCGCCGCCCGCACCGCTGTCGTCGAGAACAGCTTCATACAAATCTATGAACTTTGATCAAGACGCGCGTGCCGTCGCCCGCGCCGCCCGCACCGCCCGCTGGCGTCCAGGACGAGGCCTTACTCATACTCCTTGAAACATAATTGACTATTTAACATATGGATTGATTATATGGGTATGGCTATCTACATAGCCATATTACCCAACCGCCAATAGTGTAATTCTTTGTTATATTTCTTTGGCACGCTCTTGAGCCTAATTCGTCTCAGTTGTAAGAGTTTCACTCTTACATACTGGGTACATCAAAATTTAAAAAAAAAAAACCAAAAATATTTTAGTTCATTAATTTTAAGCAATGAATATGCACTTTTTTTTGTAATATTTACAGACCGTGAAGGTATACTTCGAAGAAGGCTACCAGGACACGACTATATACTTGCTGGAGAAGTTACAACCTGAACAGGTGGTGTCAGGACCTGCCATCATCATGGATAGCCTATGTACCATACTTGTAGAACCTGGTTGGTATTTAGTATTATGAGGTCTAAACGGGGCATTTTTACGGCAATTTGTGGCGGCAATGCTGTGGCCGGCAATATGGCAGTACTCTCCCATATTGATTTGATGGTTGCCGGACGATCGCTGAGCGATTGATTTTCCGTTATTGCCCGGATAATTTTGTTGTTGTTTCAGTCGCTCTCTATATTATTGTTGCCGGGTTGTGTAGCCCGTTTAGCAGAATGAATCATGCACCATAAAATTGCAGGCATATTGCCATTATTGGCTGAGCAATTATTTGCCAATAGTGCCGCTGCAAATTGCCGTAAAAAATGGCCCGTTTAGACGGCTTTATATTAGTAGAGATGTGAACGGACGGAAAGGGCGGTCAGCTTAGGTCATGCAGGGAATTTTGACCCAACAAAAGAACGGCGTAACAAATTGCCTTTACTGTTGTACGCCAATAGTTTCCACATACTAAGTATACAGTCCTAATTAAATGGATTTACTACAGCTTTCATTTTGGAAGATACATTCATCAAAGTAAATATGTACATCCTTTCGTTGCAGTCTGCTGTAATTGGGTAGATGACTACAATAACAATAAATTATTTTACACTATACAGGAAATAGCATTTACAAAAATATTCTGAACTAGCGGACGCCTCTCGGTTTCACCCGCGTAGTTCCCGTTCCCGTGGGAATACAGGGATAAAAAATAGCCTATGTCACCCGGGGATACTGTAGCTTCACAAAGATGAAAGAATTTTTCAAATCCGTTCAGTAGTTTCGGAGCCTATTCAATACAAACAAACAATCAAATCTTTCCTCTTTATAATATTAGTATAGAAGTATAGATATAGAAGACAATTTTACGTTGTCAAGAATTTATAAACATCAAAACAAACATTGAAACTACATGTTTTGACCATATAAAAGAATGACGTCATTGTTTTGTATTTCATATAAATTAGTACGAGGCGCATCGTTTTGACGTTTCATAAAAAGATACTGATTTGACTTGACAGTCATCTACCCAATGAAATGGGTATTGAACCAAGGAATTCAACAAGCCCTTTAAATCGCCCATGTTTTTTTTTCCTATTACGGCGTTTTATTAATATTTCCGCCAATGACCAGTCGAGACTAGGTAGACTCGTAGAGAGGGTTCTGTGGATGTACAAGAAAAATGAAAATGTTTAATTATATAAAATGTTTTGAATGGGAATTGAACAGGAATGTAAAATTTTGAATTTTGAGGACAGTCACAAAAGCAGAAAGCGGTTAGTGGGATTAATTTATAAGTGTATATATATTTATTTAATATAGGTTATTTTTTAGAGTTTTATGTTATTAGTATTAATATAATTACTTAACAAGTAGGTATACAAAAGGGGAAGAAACAAAACATAACAGAGAAGTAAAGTCCGTAGGACGGGGGATAAGGTCCATAGGTAATAAGTCATATAACGAGACGTTTCTTCTCTGGCATTAAAAAAAAATATAATTTGTAATCGCCATGTTTTACTTTCTAGACTGCCGAGCAGAGATAACAAAGTACGGTGATATACGCATTGTGATAGGTTCTGGTCAACCGAAGCGAGTCACCACAGACCTGGACTCTATACAATTGAGCATCTTCAGCCATCGGTTCATGTCTATTGCTGAACAAATGGGCAGGTTGGTTGTTGATATAGTACTTGTAACATGATCGTGTTAGGTTCTGGGAAACCGAAGAGAGTCACAACATAGGTTGTCGTGGTACCATATTGATTTTACCAGATTGGATTATTGTGGCATTTTTATTTCATATTTTTTATTGATAGTTTTGAATTGTAACGTAGGTAAATAAATGAATGGCTAATAATATCGCGAAATTTCAGTAAGTACATGTTCATTTATTTTTTGAACAAGTTGGATTTTATACAGGGGTGCAGTGTTTTAAAAAGCTCTGAAATCGGATATGCCATATTTTAGATACGATTATTCATAAGTTATGATAATAAAACTCACATGTGCTGTATATTCTTTTTAGTTTATGAGAAAAAAAGTGAAGAAGTTGAGTATTTTTAGTTGAGCAAAAACGAAAAAATACCTACCTTTTTTTTCTGTAGCGAAAAGGAAAGCTTACTTAACTTTTGGCAGAGCAGCTTTGCCTAGTTTGGGATCACACGGCGTTGTGTGAGTTGTCCCAAGATATTATTATTCGTTTACACATTGCAGGGTGCTACAACGCACGTCAATTTCAGTGAATATAAAGGAGCGTTTAGACTTCTCGTGCGCGTTGTTCGGCGCTGACGGCGGCCTGGTGTCCAACGCGCCGCACATACCTGTGCATCTGGGGGCCATGCAGGAAACTGTGCAGTACCAGGTCAGTGGCTTGGGGGGGGGGGGGTAGGGATTCAGGTCTTCTCACAGCTCATGCATACAACATTTAAAAAAAAGGTTGTACATAAAATCAATAGGCTTACACACTCGCCCAGTTACGGGCTAACCAACTTTTTATAAGTAGATTCGGCAGACATTTTTGGAATCATAGTGCATTAAATGCATTCATTACACATTCTAATAAGCTGTGAATTTACTCCTACATTCGTTTTAGAACGCTGAACGTTATAAACCTACTTTAGTTATCATTTAAAAAAAAATGTTAGGAATCAAAATTATTTTCTGATACTTTCGCGATTTATTATATATATATAATATTATATATAATACTAGTTTTGAAATAGTTTAGATACATATTAAAAATATTTTTTATGTTATTTTATAAAGAACCTACGAGTCGAAGCGTTGGGGAATAAATTGATTTGATTGGAGTGATTAAGACCCACAATCTATTGCATAAAGATTACTTTTATTCTGTTAATTATTTTAAAAGCTTTTTTAACTGCATTTTTTGACTGAATTTTAAACCGAAGTTGTTCTGGTCACGAAGATTTCTTCGTTTTAAGCAGTGACTTGTACTTGGAGCTTATATTTAAAACATTATTACATGTTATAGATGAAAGTACGTGGCGACTCGTTAAAGCCAGGCGACGTGCTACTAGCGAATCATCCCAAAGCTGGAGGCTCGCATTTACCTGACCTCACTGTCATCACTCCTGTATTTCACAAGTAAGTGTACAATAAATATTTTGCGGTCAATGTGTTAAGGTGGTGATTATGCCTAATAGCCAGATATTATGCATATTGACCATGTAGCGTGGACAATGTGATAATTACCAAAAATACGAAGTTAGAAATCTTACAGACATTTAAATAAAATGGTAAGTGCAAAGGCCAATTGTATCAATTTTTAGAAATATCGCTTTTCACTTTATCTTAGCCATTATTTACAACAGCCAGTTGGAATTGGTCAAAGTAGTAAAGCTTTCATGTTACAAGCTTTTATTTAACTTGCCCCGTGTGTATGTTAATTTGTGTGGGTCAAATCTTTAAAGCTAAATTAGTACCATTTCCTGAGGTTGATTGGGCTCAAATTAGGTACACTAGTGTATCTTTGATAACAATGCAATATTATGGTACCATAGACCTGGTACCCAAGTTTGGGCTCATTTGATTCGTCTTGCCAAGCACTCCGATCCTAGATGATTTCCGAAGTCTGATAATGGAGCTTAAAGGTGAGACGGTGGTACTCACCAGTCATGTATTTTACCTGCGATCCCCCCTCCCCTCCCTCGTCTTGATAAGTACTTCTTTAACATGGTGTATAGTACATATATTAACATGGTGTATAGTATATTAGTCGCAGCACCTTACCCCCATATCAAGTTTATAAACATTCGAACATTGTAAAATTGGCAATTTATAAAGAGTGGCCGCGAGTTTTTATTTTCAGGTTCATTTCTGCGACTTGACCTGTTGATTGCGAACTTGGCATTAGATGTACATGTAGAATCCCGACGTATCACAAGAGTTGTTTTGCATCCTAAGTAATTAAAGAAAAGAAGAAGAATTTTGAATTAGATTTTTTTTTTAATTTTGCTAGACTTGTACAGTGGTCAGGGTCTGATGATGGGGCCGGAAGGTAGTCATTGGTACTCAGTAGTCATGTCAGTTAGTATGATTCAATGTGGTTGAATAAAATATTATAATATAGAAATTAAATAGTTAAAATAATAGTGTGGTAATCAAAAACTACAAAATGTCTCTGATTTCGGTGTGCCTCTTGGCATAGGCCTCCTCCAACAACTTCCACTGTTACCTATCACGGGCAACCCTCCTCCAGTTAGGACCGGCTGTCAGCTTGAGTTCCTTCTCCCATCTAGTAAAAGGTCTTCCTCGATTTCTTTTTTCCATCTCTTGGATACCATTCTGTCATAGCCTTACTCCACTTTTGAATAAAATATTAAATACAAATAAACAAACTCAAAAATATGACCAGGATAAACTAAAAAGTAAAAAAAAGTTTATTTTTTAAAACGATCTTTTATTTAAATGCTCTAAAAGGAAGAAAATATTTTTTTTAATTAAAACAAACCCACAATTTGTTACATTAAATTGATTTTCTTAAAGCTGTGTGTACTATCGATCATTGGCCCTAAGTAGAATCAAATCGGTGTTGGTATCGACCTCGCGACAAACTTTTAACAGTTATATTTAATAATAATAAATAATAATAATATCTTGGGACAATGTTTTTTATATATTTAATAATTTTTCTGTCACGAATTAATGATGATGATGACGATATTGAAGGTGAGGATTATTTATGATGGTTGATTATAATGATGATGTTTGATGACGATGATGATTAACGATCATTGTACTGTCAAGTTTGCATGTCTCAAAATGTTTATCGCTTAGATTTTCTCGCTCCGCTCCTACGTTTGCCGTGTACATATGCTCGCCTTCACAGCCTCGATTTCACAGCCTCGATTTGCTGGTATCATTCGCCGACAGTGATAAGACTTAACATTAACTTCTATGGAAGGTATAATTTATTTTTGTATATCTGTACTAATATTATAACGCTGAAGAGTGTTTTGTTTGAAGTTCTGGTCCGAAATAAAAATCTTTTACTGTTTGATAACCCATTTACCGAAGAAGGTTATGAGCTATATAACATCACGCTACGACCAATAAGAGCGCAGCAGCAATGAAAAATGATTCAAAAATGGGGAAAATTTACGCTGACGAAGTTGCGTGGGTCAGCTAGTCATAAATATTTGTCTTTTTCTACCATGCTAGGTCCAACAACCGGCCAATATTCTTCGTGGCGTCCCGCGGCCACCACGCAGACATCGGCGGCCTCACGCCGGGCTCCATGCCGCCCCACTCCGTGAGCCTGGCGCAGGAGGGGGCGGCTTTCAAGTCCATGCTGCTGGTCGACGGGGGGAACTTCAATGAGAACGAGCTTACTGAAGGTTAGATGACTTGACTGGCGTGCTGGTCTAGTGGTTACTGACCCTGACTACTAAGCAAGAGGTCGTGGGTTCGATTCCTACCCAGGGTAAATGTTTCAGTAATGAGTACGACCGTTTATGTGTCTGGGTGATAATCTATTATTATAGTACGTGCCTATGTATTTAAATATATATATATATATACTAGCTGACCCGCGCAACTTCGTCTGCGTAAATTTTCCCTTTTTTTTTTACAACATTTTTCATTGCTGCTCCGCTCCTATTGGTCGTAGCGTGATGTTATAACCTATAGCCTTCCTCGATAAATGGGCTATCCAACAATAAAATATTTTTTCAATGCGACCCAGTAGTTCCTGAGATTATCGCGTTCAAACAAACAAACAAACTCTTAGGGGGATGAAAAATAGATGTTGTCCGATTCTCAGACCTACCCAATATGCACACAAAATTTCATCAAAATCGGTCAAGCCGTTTTGGAGGAGTATGGCAACGAAAACTGTGACACGAGAATTTTATATATTAGATATATACATTAGTTTATCATTTGTCTGGTTGCCATAGTACAGGAGCTGTCTAGTTTGGTATCAGATGGCGTTGTGTGAGTTGTCCTAAATATTATAATTATATATTATAGGTACAATAATAGGTACCAGCCAAGTGTTGGAGGCGTAATTTACTCCTTACAAAATAACATCATCAAGTTCAAGTCAGATATGCTCATAATAAAAAGTACCTGACATGACCGAGCTTTGCTCGCTATTCTCTTTTTTTTAAAACGACGTTTCCTAAAAATGAAACCTAGGTAGTCCATGAAACCTTCTGCATACTAAAATTCATGAAAATCGTTAAAGCCGGCGAGATTCAGATTATATAGTATACACAGATCAACAAAGTCTAGGGATATTCCGTATTTTGTTGATTATAAAAAACTATAAGTAAGAAAACTACGTATCGTGAGAATCCGAATTTTATATGCTTTAATTTTTAAAATAAAAAAATAATATTATTTTATTAATTATGCTAAATTCTGAAACTTACGTTGTTTTATAAAAACTAAAAATTTGATAAAATTTACTTAATTTAATTATGATGTTATTTTGTAACTCCAACACTTGGCTGGTACCTGTTATTGTTACAATAGTATATTATTATAATATTTGGGACAACTCACACAACGCCATCTAAACCCAAATTAGACAGCTCCTGTACTATGGCAACCAGAATTGTATGCAAGAATTGCTCGTTTAAAGTTATTAGATAGATAGATATACCTATAGAGTTCCTAAAATCTCTCTTATATCTACGAGATTTCACGTAGCCAATTTTTTTTTTTTTCAGAACTTCAGAAACCAGGCAATGAACCCGGCTGTTCTGGCACAAGGAATTTAGCCGACAATCTCTCTGATTTGAAAGCACAGGTAGCTGCCAACCAAAGGGTAAGTTCACGAAACGATCCGATCCGATATGGGTCTTAATCGCGTAAATATTTTATTTTAAGGCTAAATACCTTTGTTTTTGCGATTAAGACCCGTAGCTTATAAAATTCTATAATGTGTATACGATGGTATTGTATCAAAGCGTATTCCAGTTCATTGTTTTTTACTTCTTTCGACGGCCTGGTCTAGTGGTTAGTATTTGGGATGAAGACAAATTCTAGAAATCGAAAATCTGCCTACCCGTTTTTAATTTATAAATGGTGTAATCAACCCGACTATATACACCGTGAATTTGTAGTCGTTTTGGAGCCGAATATGTTGAACTCCAAATCAATAACCTAATTTATTAAAAATATCAGTGTAAGAAATTTTTTTTATGTTTTTTTTAATATAAATTGTAATTTATGTCGTTTGCGGAAAATTAATGAGCACTTGTAGTAACTCTAATCAAATAAAAATAAGGTACCACGATCATAAGATATATGTCATTCATAGTTTTCCACCATCCAAAAGCCCTAAGCGCCGCTTTAAGCAATTTAGGGTTAATTAAAAAAAAATGCCACACATTTTTTTTTTAAATTAACTCGGGGACTGCCGCGGTAAATCTATTGCATAGCATTTTTTAGTAACTTATGCAATTAAAAAAAAAAAAAATTAATTTATAAAAAAAAAAATGTAAAATTTTTAATTTCTTTAAAGAAAAAAAAGAATTTAAAATTTTTTCATTTTTTTTCCATTACATTTCGGAGCAGCTCGTCTCGATCCGTGCGAGCTTCGTACAGTCGTACCATATACATATACGTTAAGCGAACGCTCGGCCAAACTACATGGTAGGCGGAGTGGGGTGTGTTAGGTTTTATTTTCGTTACGGGATTTCTTGATTCGGTCGCCGCTCTCAAAGCCCAAAATAAACTACAAAATCACGGTGTACATACTTTTAACCCCAAGATGTTTTTTATACATATATCTCCTAGAATCAACTTCACTTCTTTCTAATAAAAGAAGTCGTCTAAAACCGTTATGAATATCTTAAAGGTGTCACAAATAAATAAACAACATATTCCAGGGTATACAACTAGTGAGCGAGTTAATAGACGAGTACGGCCTGGACGTAGTACAAGCGTACATGACGCACATACAGAAGAACGCTGAATTAGCTGTTAGAGATATGTTGAAGGTAAGATTCTTAACAAAATATTTGAATATCGATAAGTGAAATTGCTACGTGATAGGTTATAAAAAAAAACTCCTAATCGAATGATGTGCCGACCCGAATGAATGGGGTGGTTCCTCATAGACTAACTAAGCATGCACAACTAGTTTTTTTTTTTAGGAATTATTGTTCAAAAATCGTTTCCATATGCACAACTAAATTCACGGCATCTGTCTAGCAATCGTGAGGTCGTCGGTTCGACCCATTATACTACCGACGACGTGAACCCACTCCTAACACAAGTCATTGAGCTTATATGGTGGGATTAACAGGATTTCTAGTAATGTTAGGACCCACAATTCCACATTCCATATATATATATATATATATTTAAATGATGGAATGTGGAATTGTGGGTCCATCATTTAAATATATGTTTGTAAAGTCCCCCGCGACATACGACTTGTACCCTGCTGCGGTAGTCATCTTTAAATAAAAGTAAAAAAAAAAAAATGTTATGTTGTTGAAGCCGAACATGTGCAGTAATTGCTTCGGGTCGGCTTTGTTGTTCAACAAATACTTCCGTACCGATAGCAACCCTAAAGCCTACCTTACACGATCAATATTATTGCGTCAATATCGATATTGATCAATATACAGGGGAATTTTTAATATACTCATAATAAGCTGGTGGGTTCTTTAGATTACAACCAATAACTTTAGATTATCAGTTTTGAAAAATATAGAGAAATAGCTAGTGCAAACTTCAGTCTCCACAACATTTACATGTAGTTGTTTATGTATGTAACCTTATTGCTAAAAAAATTATGTTTGTATAGAAAATAAACGATATATTTGTAAACGATAGGAAATAGCAAAGAACGCGTTAGAGAAGACGGGGTCAGCAGTATTGAGAGCTACAGAGTATATGGACAACGGCACGCCCATCTCGCTCAGCGTTACTTTAGATAAGGAGCATGGCAGTGCTATCTGTGATTTTACGTGAGTACCTAACGTTATATTTTTATTCATAAAAATGTATTAAATACAAATATCATTAATAATAATAGTAATTATTATTATTATATGTATTGTATTTTAATAAAGATAATAATAATAATACAAATATCACAAAAAGCTACAATTCCTAATGGGGCATTACACTGAGAGAATAATTAGCGCTACGTACACAGCGACACGATCGCCGGCCTCGCTCTTCCGCACACAACCATTACTTCACAGTGCGCAGGAGCGTTCGTACATGTTAGATTACGAACGCCATGACTATGACAATACGAAAATGCTCGTTTTTACATTTTTCCGCAACTTCAAGATTTATTTGCGGGAACATATTAAGACATATCCCTAAATTTCTTTATTTCATCTACTAGAAAAACTCTTTGACTAGTGACACAATTTTTTTCGTGTCCTAATATTTAGGTTTTCTATATACATTTTTGAGACAGCCGAACTCTGTTTCGCGTAATCTACCCTTAATACTTGCCGCATCACTCAATAGTTCCTCACATCATCATCTTTAATATCAACATATTCCATTTATGCTTGGTTAAGGCCCGCATGCGACGTAATTAACCCCGAGATAAAAAAATAATAATAATAATAATATACATCCTGAGGGTGCTGAAGTTGTACAAAGTTAATGCAACTCTGTACCTTCTTGAGGTCGTGTATGGGGCAATGGAGAACGGTCTTTCGTTGTGTCACCGGCGGATTCTGGCAACAGTGAGCCTGTGAGTTACAGGGGACAGTCTGAGCCCATTGTTGTTCTGTCAGGCCCTTAACCCACTCAATACACTACTGGAGGTTTCAGGACTAGGCTATATGCAATACTAACATATATGCAATATTATCATAAAGTATTGGTAAATATTATGTAAAACCTATGTTATTAAGAAAGTAATTTTTATAGGCATTTCTTGCCAATAACTTTACAAATACAATAAATCCATTTTTGAAAGATAGAAAAATATTATGAGTCTGGATTTCAAATTTTTCTATCTTTCAAAAATGCATTTATTGTATATGTTATTATGCTTAATTTGCACTTCTTCAAGTTTTTGTGCGTTTTTGTGGCAGTCCGCGTGTCCGCGGAAGCAACGAGTGATTTTTTTTTTCAAGGTTTCTTCCAATGAAAAGAATCGCTCCTTCCTATGTTCTGAGTTGATTTTCGCTTTCAATCAAAATGTTGAAACACTCATTTCTCTGTTACCGTCACAAAGCCAAACACGAAATTTAACAGATCTAACTTAGAACGAACAGAGTTACATACAAACTTGCAACCCCTATTTTCCCCTCTTATAATAATAATAATAATATCTTGGGACAACTCACACAACGCTATCTGATCCCAAACTAAGCAGAGCTTGTACTATGGAAACCAGACAATTGATAAACATACTTATATATTTCTAAATACATAATATGTTCAGAAAACAAGATTTTACAGATCTAACTTCAAACTGATGGAGTACCACAAAAACTTGCCACCGCTGTTTTCCCCTTTTAAGGGTTGATTTTCAAATAAAGCTGAATCAAAGCCAAGTACGAAATTTCACATATCATGTGTGTTGATAGATCAGTCAGTTACGGCTGCCTTTTTAATATTATACCCATAGCCAAATAAAAGCTTATCAACAGTTGAGTTTTTAAAAGTACAACATTGATACTTCCTACTAATATATTAGTCACTAGTTGTCCCGCGCAACTTCGTATGCATAAATTTTCCCTGTTTTTGCAACATTTCTCGTCGCTGCTACGCTCCTATTAGTCGTAGCGCGATGTTATATATGCCTATAGCCTTCCTCGATAAATGGGATATCCAACAAAAAAAGAATTATTAAAATCGGTCCAGTACTTTTTGAGTTTATTCGTTACATACAAAAATACAAATCTTTCCTCTTTATAATATTAGTGTAGATTCTTATAACAAGTATAAGTTGTGTTACGTGTACCAACATGTAACATAATTTACTGTTACGTTGATCGTACTGTATACAGTATCTTGAAAGTTTCAAGTAAGAACTTATGTTCTTACTTGAGATCGTTTTTTATTACTAGGGGTCGACTTTTCACCTCGTCGACACACAAAGTCAGTTTCCGTTTGTCGACCTGGGAAAACGATATCAACCCGCGATGCTTTCGACCCCTTTGGGAATTCGAGCTCTAAATAATGATTACCGTTAATGCTGTGCAGTGGAACGGGCGTGGAGGTGTGGGGCAACCTGAACGCTCCGCGCGCCATCACGCTGTCCGCGCTCATATACTGCCTCAGGTGTATGGTGGGACATGACGTGCCGCTCAACCAGGTATAGTATATTGTGTAGTGGTACAACCTGACGCCATCACGCTGTCCGCGCTCATATACTGCCTCAGGTGTATGGTGGGACATGACGTGCCGCTCAACCAGGTATAGTATATTGTGTAGTGGTACAACCTGACGCCATCACGCTGTCCGCGCTCATATACTGCCTCAGGTGTATGGTGGGACATGACGTGCCGCTCAACCAGGTATAGTATATTGTGTAGTGGTACAACCTGACGCCATCACGCTGTCCGCGCTCATATACTGCCTCAGGTGTATGGTGGGACATGACGTGCCGCTCAACCAGGTATAGTATATTGTGTAGTGGTACAACCTGACGCCATCACGCTGTCCGCGCTCATATACTGCCTCAGGTGTATGGTGGGACATGACGTGCCGCTCAACCAGGTATAGTATATTGTGTAGTGGTACAACCTGACGCCATCACGCTGTCCGCGCTCATATACTGCCTCAGGTGTATGGTGGGACATGACGTGCCGCTCAACCAGGTATAGTATATTGTGTAGTGGTACAACCTGACGCCATCACGCTGTCCGCGCTCATATACTGCCTCAGGTGTATGGTGGGACATGACGTGCCGCTCAACCAGGTATAGTATATTGTGTAGTGGTACAACCTGACGCCATCACGCTGTCCGCGCTCATATACTGCCTCAGGTGTATGGTGGGACATGACGTGCCGCTCAACCAGGTATAGTATATTGTGTAGTGGTACAACCTGACGCCATCACGCTGTCCGCGCTCATATACTGCCTCAGGTGTATGGTGGGACATGACGTGCCGCTCAACCAGGTATAGTATATTGTGTAGTGGTACAACCTGACGCCATCACGCTGTCCGCGCTCATATACTGCCTCAGGTGTATGGTGGGACATGACGTGCCGCTCAACCAGGTATAGTATATTGTGTAGTGGTACAACCTGACGCCATCACGCTGTCCGCGCTCATATACTGCCTCAGGTGTATGGTGGGACATGACGTGCCGCTCAACCAGGTATAGTATATTGTGTAGTGGTACAACCTGACGCCATCACGCTGTCCGCGCTCATATACTGCCTCAGGTGTATGGTGGGACATGACGTGCCGCTCAACCAGGTATAGTATATTGTGTAGTGGTACAACCTGACGCCATCACGCTGTCTGCGCTCATATACTGCCTCAGGTGTATGGTGGGACATGACGTGCCGCTCAACCAGGTATAGTATATTGTGTAGTGGTACAACCTGACGCCATCACGCTGTCCGCGCTCATATACTGCCTCAGGTGTATGGTGGGACATGACGTGCCGCTCAACCAGGTATAGTATATTGTGTAGTGGTACAACCTGACGCCATCACGCTGTCCGCGCTCATATACTGCCTCAGGTGTATGGTGGGACATGACGTGCCGCTCAACCAGGTATAGTATATTGTGTAGTGGTACAACCTGACGCCATCACGCTGTCCGCGCTCATATACTGCCTCAGGTGTATGGTGGGACATGACGTGCCGCTCAACCAGGTATAGTATATTGTGTAGTGGTACAACCTGACGCCATCACGCTGTCCGCGCTCATATACTGCCTCAGGTGTATGGTGGGACATGACGTGCCGCTCAACCAGGTATAGTATATTGTGTAGTGGTACAACCTGACGCCATCACGCTGTCCGCGCTCATATACTGCCTCAGGTGTATGGTGGGACATGACGTGCCGCTCAACCAGGTATAGTATATTGTGTAGTGGTACAACCTGACGCCATCACGCTGTCCGCGCTCATATACTGCCTCAGGTGTATGGTGGGACATGACGTGCCGCTCAACCAGGTATAGTATATTGTGTAGTGGTACAACCTGACGCCATCACGCTGTCCGCGCTCATATACTGCCTCAGGTGTATGGTGGGACATGACGTGCCGCTCAACCAGGTATAGTATATTGTGTAGTGGTACAACCTGACGCCATCACGCTGTCCGCGCTCATATACTGCCTCAGGTGTATGGTGGGACATGACGTGCCGCTCAACCAGGTATAGTATATTGTGTAGTGGTACAACCTGACGCCATCACGCTGTCCGCGCTCATATACTGCCTCAGGTGTATGGTGGGACATGACGTGCCGCTCAACCAGGTATAGTATATTGTGTAGTGGTATAACCTGACGCCATCACGCTGTCTGCGCTCATATACTGCCTCAGGTGTATGGTGGGACATGACGTGCCGCTCAACCAGGTATAGTATATTGTGTAGTGGTACAACCTGACGCCATCACGCTGTCCGCGCTCATATACTGCCTCAGGTGTATGGTGGGACATGACGTGCCGCTCAACCAGGTATAGTATATTGTGTAGTGGTACAACCTGACGCCATCACGCTGTCCGCGCTCATATACTGCCTCAGGTGTATGGTGGGACATGACGTGCCGCTCAACCAGGTATAGTATATTGTGTAGTGGTACAACCTGACGCCATCACGCTGTCCGCGCTCATATACTGCCTCAGGTGTATGGTGGGACATGACGTGCCGCTCAACCAGGTATAGTATATTGTGTAGTGGTACAACCTGACGCCATCACGCTGTCCGCGCTCATATACTGCCTCAGGTGTATGGTGGGACATGACGTGCCGCTCAACCAGGTATAGTATATTGTGTAGTGGTACAACCTGACGCCATCACGCTGTCCGCGCTCATATACTGCCTCAGGTGTATGGTGGGACATGACGTGCCGCTCAACCAGGTATAGTATATTGTGTAGTGGTACAACCTGACGCCATCACGCTGTCCGCGCTCATATACTGCCTCAGGTGTATGGTGGGACATGACGTGCCGCTCAACCAGGTATAGTATATTGTGTAGTGGTACAACCTGACGCCATCACGCTGTCCGCGCTCATATACTGCCTCAGGTGTATGGTGGGACATGACGTGCCGCTCAACCAGGTATAGTATATTGTGTAGTGGTACAACCTGACGCCATCACGCTGTCCGCGCTCATATACTGCCTCAGGTGTATGGTGGGACATGACGTGCCGCTCAACCAGGTATAGTATATTGTGTAGTGGTACAACCTGACGCCATCACGCTGTCCGCGCTCATATACTGCCTCAGGTGTATGGTGGGACATGACGTGCCGCTCAACCAGGTATAGTATATTGTGTAGTGGTACAACCTGACGCCATCACGCTGTCCGCGCTCATATACTGCCTCAGGTGTATGGTGGGACATGACGTGCCGCTCAACCAGGTATAGTATATTGTGTAGTGGTACAACCTGACGCCATCACGCTGTCCGCGCTCATATACTGCCTCAGGTGTATGGTGGGACATGACGTGCCGCTCAACCAGGTATAGTATATTGTGTAGTGGTACAACCTGACGCCATCACGCTGTCCGCGCTCATATACTGCCTCAGGTGTATGGTGGGACATGACGTGCCGCTCAACCAGGTATAGTATATTGTGTAGTGGTACAACCTGACGCCATCACGCTGTCCGCGCTCATATACTGCCTCAGGTGTATGGTGGGACATGACGTGCCGCTCAACCAGGTATAGTATATTGTGTAGTGGTACAACCTGACGCCATCACGCTGTCCGCGCTCATATACTGCCTCAGGTGTATGGTGGGACATGACGTGCCGCTCAACCAGGTATAGTATATTGTGTAGTGGTACAACCTGACGCCATCACGCGGTTCGCGCTCATATACTGCCTCAGGTGTATGGTGGGACATGACGTGCCGCTCAACCAGGTATAGTATATTGTGTAGTGGTACAACCTGACGCCATCACGCTGTCCGCGCTCATATACTGCCTCAGGTGTATGGTGGGACATGACGTGCCGCTCAACCAGGTATAGTATATTGTGTAGTGGTACAACCTGACGCCATCACGCTGTCCGCGCTCATATACTGCCTTTGGTGTATGGTGGGACATGACGTGCCGCTCAACCAGGTATAGTATATTGTGTAGTGGTACAACCTGACGCCATCACGCTGTCCGCGCTCATATACTGCCTCAGGTGTATGGTGGGACATGACGTGCCGCTCAACCAGGTATAGTATATTGTGTAGTGGTACAACCTGACGCCATCACGCTGTCCGCGCTCATATACTGCCTCAGGTGTATGGTGGGACATGACGTGCCGCTCAACCAGGTATAGTATATTGTGTAGTGGTACAACCTGACGCCATCACGCTGTCCGCGCTCATATACTGCCTCAAGTGTATGGTGGGACATGACGTGCCGCTCAACCAGGTGTGTAATTACTACTAACTCTTAATTATAATGTAATTTATACCAAATCATATGTTAAATATATTGAAAAATAAATCTTTGGAGTTTTTGTATTTTTTTATTTATGCGATTTGCATATATTGTTAGATCAGATTGAAGAATAATAATCCCAAACTAAGCAAAGCTTGGACTATGAAAATCAGATAACTGAAAAACATAGTTATATATTTCATGTGCTCATCACACAAAGTTTTATCCTGGGTGGGGATCGAACCCACGACCTCTTGCGTAGCAGTTGGATACACTCCCACCGCGCCACAGAGGCAGTCCAAATACCCGGATAATTAAAATTATTGCAATATTATAAAAAGTAATTCAGATTATTTTCGTAATCTATTATTGAACCTTTTACTAAATACTGTCTTTTCCTTCCTAGGGTTGTCTGAATCCCGTACAAGTGATAATCCCTCAGGGTTCTATACTAGACCCGTCAGAGGGCGCCGCAGTCGTAGGAGGTAACGTGCTCACTTCACAACGTATTGTAGATGTTGTGTTGAAAGCATTCCAGGTAAAATACACTTATTTAACTCATTTGTAGTTTTGTCACCGTAACTCGGCCGGTTTGAAGTTGGCGACAAGTGGTTGCGCAGATGCATTTTTGGAAGTAAATGGTGACAGGAAGTGGGGGGCGGGGGCGGTAAACCAAGAGAATTAGAGATGTGATTACGTATTACATTATCATAATTAGTATTACTATCTCATGTTTTTTGTGATTATTTTCGTAAAGAAATTGTTTTTCACACTTTCTTTAGTATTTATTGTAAATGTTCTAAATTTAAACTTTTATGAACTCATATAAATAGTGTTTTATATAGTTAAATTAAAATGTTGTTACTACTTTTAATCGATTAAACATTATTAATCGTTTTCGATGAATGCGCGAAAGTGTTATGAACCAACTTCAATCCGGCCGAGTTACGTTGATCCAACTGTAGCTCGATTTAGCCAACAAACTCTTTATTTTAGGTTTATATTTTATTAATAAAGATCTTAGTTAATCCACTCAGATTGCAACTCTTATATGAACAATTTCCCGCCTTTTTCTCCACGCGTGTCATATTTTGGGGGGAAAATATGACAAGCGTGTACTCACATTATAGACTGAGATACGGCTGCAGATTCGCATCGTTCATCGAGTATTGTAATAAAATCATGTTTTTATATACAATCATAAAAGGGGCAATATGTTTTGGCCAGTCTGCCTATCAGATTTTGCCCGCAAGTATTTTTAATGAAATTAATATGAATCGACTTACTGGAAAAAAAAAATCTCACTTGTTATTGCAATGAAATACACTCTACTTTATAGAACTAGACGTAGAGAACTTGAAAAGCGATGGGTGCCTTTGCACATTTGCCCGCAACCCCTTCGCAGCCAGGTGTAAGCAGGTAATATTTTGTTACGTTATTACGTTCATGGCGTATTGTCATCATTTATATATCAAATTAAAGCTATTTATTTCCTGTACATGATAAACTACCTCTGCAAAAGTGCCCGCAGTCGGAGTTGCCAGCGTTTAAAGTTTGTTTAGAGTGAGAAAGACTTATCGCTTTACATCATTCGTTAGACGAGGATGGCAATAGCCTGCTCTGCTGTCGTAACGAAGAATGCAGTAACTGACAAAAACCATTATTTGGTTATTTTCTTGAAATGGCAACGTAAGCCATACGCTATGCAATATTAACAAAAAAAAATGAAAAGCAAATTGGAAACTAAAATGTTATTAACATAAAATGTAGTAATTTGACCAAATTATTTACATTCACATAGATGAATTGCAATTGTAGTAACTATAATAAACTAGCGGCTCGCTTCGGCTTCGCACGGACTTTCTCCAGTCCATAAAATCCGGACCATTTGACTCACACTTGGCATTTCAAAATATAAACGTCGAACGAAAGGTACATCCGCCAGCGGCCATATTCAAGTAAGTCAATACAACAGTCTCTAAGCAATAGTCTCTATTTGCTGATAAGCTGCAGTCAGGAATCTCGGTAAGTATATCATGTAATAGTTTTATCATTAAATTTAAAAGATTGTCAGGGACAAAGGTAAAGTGGACTGGTTGAGAGTGTAATAGTAGTATTAGGTACCGATAATAGTGGGCGCTGTCTAGGGCGAAGTGTCTGTCTAATGGGTGGCGGTACGTTTAGTGATAAGTACCTACTGTAAATGTGAGGGATTAGATAAGAAACCACGATTAGATTTTTCGTGCCTAAATACTTGTCAATACTTCATCAAAACATAAATGGATTAATAAGTAAGATATGTTTTGTGTTTAACTAAATTAAATGAATAAGAATATTGACGTAGTGTGCATTACAGAATGTAATATGCTTCCAGGGGACGAAGAATATTTATGTATACCTAATTTGAGTTTAGCGGCTTCCTTTATGAGGCAGTCTCGACATGGCGGATCATGTATTTTAGTAAAAAATGGTATTAAATACAAAACTGTTCATGAAATGGACAATCTATCAATAGCAAACAAATGTGAATGTTCTATAATTGAATTGATTAGTTATATTGCCTGTGTATATAGGCCTCCTAAATTTGACTCATTATCTCTTGAATGTTTTTATGAAAAAATGCACACTCTCTTGTCTTATGTTTGTAAGAACAAAAACCAGAAAGTTATACTCTGTGGTGACTACAACATAGATTTACTAAAAAAGAATGGACTTTCCTTAGAATTGCAAAATATTATTTGGTCATTCAATTTAAAAGCAGAATTCCAACAAGCTACTCGATATGCCAGTAATACTTGCATTAACAATATTCAACACAACTTGCGGGGGTGCAAAAGTGAATTGATAGAACTCAGTATATCGAATCATTCTGCGCAAACTATACAATGCCCTATTAGTGCTAGCATGGTATTAGAACATTGGTTTATACTTAAAAGGGATTTTTCCTCAGAATATAGATATAAATTTAAAAATTATATTATTCAATTGAGTTTTTCCCAAGTATATGAACAGACTGAAGCAAATGAGGCAACTTTTACATAAACTTATTTAAGCTGCTATATGATCTGTTTTCCAATTCATAGAATTAAAATTGTACCTACAACTAAAACAAAATGGATTTCTAAAGGAATAAAACTAGATAGTAAAAAGAAAAGGGAATTACTCTGGAAATTTCGGAAAAAAATCTACAACATGCAACAAAACACAGCTTAAAACATTTGCTTCTACATTAAAGAAAATAATTAGATTAACCCAAAGGTCACAAAATGATCACTATATCAAAATAAACAAAATAAATTAAAAGCAACTTGGAGAATTATTTATGGCGCTCAAAATAAAAATACTAATTTAAATTTATTACTAATATATACGAGATAAAACATAATGGTGAATTGATAATAAATTCCAAATTAATATGCAATGCTTTTAATGACTATTATGTGGACATTGTGGATAATGGAAGTAACTCTAAACCTAGTAATAATTCACCTGGACATATATTATTTTATGAATTCGATATCATCTATTGACATTTTTAATATAATCATGGAACCAAAGAATACAAAAAGCGCTGGCATCGATGGGATAATAACAGCTATAGTCAAAGACGTAAGTAGTTCTATAGCACCTGTTTTATCTTATTTAATTAATTTGAGCCTTGAAGAAGGTTTATTTCCTCTTGAATTGAAAGAATCAATAATTAAATTTCTGTACAAAAAGGGCGAAAGACAAATCATAGGTAACTATAAGCCGGTAGCAATAGTACTAATATTTGCAAACATATACGAAAAAGTGATTAATAACTGCCTCAATACTTTCTTAGAAAAGGAATCTATATTGATCCCCCAGCAATATGGATTTAGGAAGAATAAAAATATAAACATGGCTACTTATGATTTTTTATGATCCGTGATCCATAATATGGATAGGGAACAGCCAGTAGTTGGTCTATTTATGGACATGACAAAAGCTTTTGATCACGTAAGACACGAAATTTTATTATAAAAACTTGACTCCTATGGAATAAGGGGCAATGCTTATTTAACTGACAGAGAGCAGGTCACGCAATTAACAAGACTATGTACAAGAACAAAAATTGAAAATATGTATCAATCTGATCTAAGAAGAGTCAAATATGGAGTGCCCCAGGACACTGTGTTAGGCCCACTGCTCTTTATTATATTTAATGACTTACCAATAAGTATTAAACATAAAATGACATTATTTGCAGATGAATTTGCACAGTATTATTATCTGACTTGACATTGACATCACTATAATCTACTATTAATAACTCATTGATATCTGTTATCCATTGGCTAACATTAAATAATTTAAAAAAAAAATAAGAGAAGATGAAAATTATTAATTTCAAACAAAGTCCAGTTATTAATGACAATTCTATAGCATTTAATAGTAATTATCAGGGAGTAAGAATCGAAGAATGTTTATATACTAAATTTCTAGGGCTACATTTGGATCAATAAATGAACTGGAAATTACCTATTGAGCATATTTGCAAAAACATCAGCCAGTTTGCGTATGGATTGTACAGACTGAAATTTATTACTAGTAGAGACGCGCTTATGACTGCCTACCATGGATATATCTCTTCGATTCTTCGTTATGGCATTATTTTTTGGGGGAACTCCACTCTTCTGGTATTTAAAGCGCAGAAACGCTGCATAAGAACAATGTTCGGTTTGAAGTCAAGAGAATCATGCAGGCCTTATGATATTCAATATTCTATACTTACGTTACCTTGCATATTCTTAAATGAAAGCGCAATGTTTGTAAAGCAGAATATAAACCTATTTAATAAGAGGGAACGTCAACGACACCTAGGTAAACTATGTGTGGTACTAAGCAAAACCGCGTTAATGTATAGTAGCATATATCAAAGACATAGACAATAAGGTAAAATTTAAAAATGAGCTCATTAATGTACTTTTAAAAAAGTGCTACTACTCGTTGAAAGAATATTTTGATGATAATATTGACATCATTTAATGGTTATGAATTTTATCTACCTAATATAGTTTTATGATATATGTGTACCTAACCATATGCATGAATGTAATTAAATAAATAGTTATATAATCACTTAAATATAATAAAAATTGTTATTCTCAGTCTTCGCGCGGACTTTCTCAAGTCCATAAAATAGCTCCACAGTACTGAGCATGGTCGCGTAGGTATCAAAGCTTAGAAGTCTAATAAAGACGTCTAATTCGTGGTTTCTTATGTAATCCCTCACATTTACAGTAGGTACTTATCACTAAACGTTCCGCCACTCATTAGACAGACACTTCGCCCTAGACAGCGCCCACTATTATCGGTACCTAATACTACTATTACACTCTCAACCAGTCCACTTTACCTTTGTCCCTGACAATCTTTTAAATTTAATGATAAAACTATTATATGATATACTTACCGAGATTCCTGACTGCAGCTTATCAGCAAATAGAGACTATTGCTTAGAGACTGTTGTATTGACTTACTTGAATATGGCCGCCGACGGATGTACCTTTCGTTCGACGTTTATATTTTGAAATGCCAAGTGTGAGTCAAATGGTCCGGATTTTATGGACTGGAGAAAGTCCGTGCGAAGCCGAAGCGAGCCGCTAGTTTATTATAGTTACTACAATTGCAATTCATCTATGTGAATGTTAATAATTTGGTCAAATTACTACATTTTATGTTAATAACATTTTAGTTTCCAATTTGCTTTTCATTTTTTTTTGTTAATATTGCATAGCGTATGGCTTACGTTGCCATTTCAAGAAAATAACCAAATAATGGTTTTTGTCAGTTACTGCATTCTTCGTTACGACAGCAGAGCAGGCTATTGCCATCCTCGTCTAACGAATGATGTAAATCGATAAGTCTTTCTCACTCTAAACAAACTTTAAACGCTGGCAACTCCGACTGCGGGCACTTTTGCATAGGCAGAGGTAGTTTATCATGTACAGGAAATAAATAGCTTTAATTTGATATATAAATGATGACAATACGCCATGAACGTAATAACGTAACAAAATATTACCTGCTTACACCTGGCTGCGAAGGGGTTGCGGGCAAATGTGCAAAGGCACCCATCGCTTTTCAAGTTCTCTATGTCTATTTCTATAAAGTAGAGTGTATTTCATTGCAATAACAAGTGAGATTTTTTTTTTCCCAGTAAGTCGATTCATATTAATTTCATTAAAAATACTTGCGGGCAAAATCTGATAGGCAGACTGGCCAAAACATATTGCCCCTTTTATGATTGTATATAAAAACATGATTTTATTACAATACTCGATGGACGATGCGAATCTGCAGCCGAATCTCAGTCTATTAGGGGTATTTTTTCGTAAACCCATTCTTATCTGATGTTTCCTGTCTATACTGCATATCTGTCTATACTTATAGTCCTAACTACCTAATTGGGTACCATACTCTGTTTTAAAGAATAGTGTATGTTGATTTCCTAATAAAAAGCCACAAAAAGAAATATTTCGGCAAAATAAACACGCTTTCTTGCTATAAAACTGCATTGAAATTTAAACATGTTTTTTTCCCGCGAAAATGCTGTCTGCCATGTTCATAACGTCATATAGGCAGAGACCAAACGGATTGGTGTTAGTCGGCGTCAAATAGTCTCAGCAATGCCATCTATACTGGCTCTATGGCAACGTAATCATTATTTTTATTCCATGAGCACTAGGTGGCGCTACTTTCTATGCGCATTTTTTCCGCCATTATTACAGTACTGACAGATCACAGCGAATTGGTTTACTTGTCACGTGATATACAGATCAAAAATACCAACTTTTAATTTTAATTTAATGAAACAACCATGTTCATTTATGAATTTCATAATTTATTTTTCACTACCGAAAGTACCTACCCTATTTTCGAGTTTAAGGGCTAAGTCATTAACAGACCTAGCCGCTCAGCCCATTCAAAAGAAAAATTGGCCGGAATACCGTAAAATAATCACCTCATTTTTTATGTCCATTTTACGAGTCGCACTTACATAATAGAGACCTCAAATTTAATAACAGTAATTAAATAATCTATACTAATATTATAAAGAGGAAAGATTTGATTGTTTGTTTGTATTGAATAGGCTCTGAAACTACTGGACGGATTTGAAAAATTCTTTCATTTTTGTAAAGCTACACTACCCCCGGGTGACATAGGCTATTTTTTATCCCTGTATTCCCACGGGAACGGGAACTACGTGGGTGATACCGCGAGGCGTCCGCTAGTAACAAATAAAAGGTTAAATATACATTTTATAACATTAATTTTACAGGTGTGTGCCGCTTCACAAGGTTGCATGAACAATTTGACGTTAGGTGAAAAAGACTGGGGATATTACGAAACTGTTGCTGGTGGAAGTGGAGCTGTGAGTATATATCTCTATCTTATTTTAGGCGATTAAGCAACGTTGCTACGGACAGGAATATAGATAGGTGACTTGTGCTGTAGAACAATCTTAAATCATATGTCATGTTTGCTGAATTATACAACCTGTTGTCAATTTCAAGGGTCGTCAGTTATGTAGTTGTACCTAATTATTTTTTTTTTTGAAATATTTGGTACTTTTTTACTAAAATGTCTGGTCCGTATCATGGTTCAATCACCTCCCTGCAAGGATTTGACTGACTATATTTTAGTCACTCGTGTTTCATAATTTAAGAAGAAAGTTTTAAAATGTTGGTTTCTCTAATAAAACCACAAAAATAAATATTTCGGCAAAATAAACACCTTTTCCTGCTATAAAATTACATTAAAATCTAAACATTTTTTATTGCCGCGAAAACGCTGTTGCTATGTTTATAACGTCATATCGGCATAGACCAGATTGGTGTTAGTCGCCAATAAGGCAACGTAATCATTATTTATATTGTGAGACCACTAGATGGCGCCACTTTCTATGCGCATATTTTTCGCTGACAGTTTCAGAGACAGGAGTGACTTCTACCATAGTTTTCTTCTACCATAAACGCATTACAATATTGTTCCACCTCTCAGGGTCCCGGCTGGCACGGTTCAGGAGGCGTGCACACACATATGACGAACACTCGCATTACCGACGTGGAAATAGTGGAGAGAAGATACCCTATGCTCGTTACTAAGTTCTCATTAAGATCTGGCTCCGGTGGCAAAGGTAAGTGCAAAAGTAGGCTCACTAATCCAAATGAAATGAGAACTGTCATAACTGGACACATCATAGTACATTATGATATAAATCCGGTAAGTTGAAAATTTTATTTGTGCCGTGTGGTGCCGGCTTAAGAATAGTACCACCCCATCTCTACCCGTGGGTGTCGTCAAGGCGACTAAGGGATTTCACTCCGGAGGACGGGCAGCAGCGTCCTCTGCGAACTTAAAGCCTTACTGCGATCGCCAACCCGCTCGCCAAGCGTGGCGATTATGGCAATTACCCCCAGGATCTACATACTAGTAGGTTCTACTGGGGAGACCCGTGCCCAGCAGTGGGCCATCTTATGGGTTGATATGTAAGTTGAAAATTACAACCGAGGCGATATTGCTACAAGAAAGCAGAGGCTGTAATTATCAAAGCGCACGTATGTCATACGACGTTTTATAACATATAGCTTTCGCCCGCGGCTCCGCCCGCGTGGATGTTAGTTATCGCGATAAAAACTATCCTATGTCCTTCCCCGGGACTCAAATTACCTCCACTTCAAATTTCATCTAAATCGGTTTAGCTGTTTGAACGTGAAAGCGTAACAGACAGACAGACAGAGTTACTTTCACATTTATAATATTAGTAAGTAATGAGTAATACATATCAACCCATATGATGGCCCACTGCTGGGCACGGGTCTCCCCAGTAGAACCTACTAGTATGTAGATCCTGGGGGTAATTGCCATAATCGCCACGCTTGGCGAGCGGGTTGGCGATCGCAGTAAGGCTTTAAGTACGCAGAGGACGCTGCTGCCCGTCCTCCGGGGTGAAATCCCTTAGTCGCCGTGTGGTGCCGGCTTAAGAATTGTACCACCCCATCTCTTCCCAATGAGTAATAGTAAGTATGTATTTGCGAGGAAATAAATAAAACAAGCGCGCGGGTCAATTTTTACTTATTCACAAATTAGCTTTTTTTTTTGAAGGCAAAGGCACAAAAACAGCCCCTATTACTAATAAAGTAAATATTTTTGTGTTTTTTTACAGATTTGGTTGTAATTTATGGTCAAAATTAAATGTTTATCTATTATGTTTCATCTGCAAGAGTAATTTTATTCATAAAATGTAAACCACTTTTCTGACATAAACACTCTTTGCTAAGATTTAAAAAAGTACCGTTCGTTTTAGACGGAGCATCTTGATAAACCGTGCGTTTCACATTACAATAACGCACAAGTACGTAATGAGATACATTACGATATTGAAATTGGTGAAATAAGAGACCCTTTACGAGCAAATGTGTTATAAACGTCTTTTATAGTTTTTCTTTCTATGCAGGCAATCACGTTTTTATTAATTCACAAAACCCTGGTAACATTTATACGGAACCCCACTTGAAAACCCTGCACTAAAGTAAGAATTTTCTTTCAAAAATTAACTCTTTTAACTCCAGGTCGTTGGTTGGGAGGTGACGGAGTTACCCGCGAGCTAGTGTTCCGTCGCAGCGTGCAGCTCTCCGTACTGACCGAACGGAGAGCGTTCACGCCTTACGGGATGAATGGTATGTACTAGATTTTATACATTGCTGTAACATGGGAGAAGAGAAATAAGGGGAACAGCAATCCTCAAGAACATCTATTGAGAGACAGGTATCATGCATAATTAGACTTGTTGGTCCAGAAAGTTCCACCAGGCGCGGCAGCCATCTGGAGGTCAATTCACGTATTTAAAGCAGTGCAGTTGCAGTTAAGTTTCGATTAAAACGGTCATTTTTGTATTTTTGTAACTTTGGGATCGATTTCAAATACGCTTGCGTCAAGTATGCGTCTCGAGCGCAATAACATTCTAGTACGGTGTGTAAGTGTTTTTAAGATCGATCCCAAAGTTACAAGAATACGAAAATGGTCGTTTTTATCGAAACTTAACTGCAACTGTACTGCTTTAAATACGTGAAATTGACCCCCTGTACGCAACTTTGCAAGTTGCCGTTACTACCAATGATCCGCATTTCCGAATGCAATGGTAGCGACTGCTGCAAGTAGCCAACACTACCGCCATTGTTGCGAATTGACTCACTGTGTGGCGCTCGGGGGGGGGGAGGGGTGCTTATACAGGTGTCCCAAAACTATACCACGTGGAGGGAAAGTACCTTAAATATTGTAAATGGAACATTGTACTGAAAAAATTACTAATTTTGATTTTGAAGGCTCGAAGGACCAATCTGTAAAACGCATTTTTTTTTAAAAGACAGCTCCCGCAGTAGTGTACAAGCTGTGTCGGGGGACTTTGCAAACATACAAGTCACGGACATAAAGTACACCCAGACTCGGAACAACAATTTGTGGATCACACAAAGTGATGTCCCATGTGAGAATCGAACCCACGACCTCTTGCGTAGCAATCGGGCACAATAGAAATAAACCATATAGAATATACTTTTATAAGATAATTACTTTATAGGTGGCGAGCCGGGCGAACGAGGCTTGAACTTACTACAGCGCGTTGACGGCCGACTGATCAATCTTGGTGGGAAAGCTTCAATACATGCCTATCCTGGAGTAAGTGCCATCTACGTTTTTTCCTGGGTGGGGATCGAACCGACGACCACAGCCACCAATGGTTAATTACAAATTTGTAATTAACCATTCGTGGCACGTCTGCCTATAGTTTCGCCAATAACGTATTTTTTTTGGCGAATTATTTAGCAATATGATAATATTTCATTCGATTAAAAACCTAGTGTCAAAATAATTGAAAAGGCCCATACATCACGGACTTTTGTGGACCTTTTTCATTTCAAGAAACTGTAGCACCATATCAAAAAAATTCTAATATTATTTTTCTCTTTCAGGATAAGTACATAATGAATTCACCAAGTGGCGGTGGCTACGGTCTTGCATCAGATGCCAAAACTACAGACGCACAAACACACAAACAACACAGCGAGTTTATTGAAAGGGGTAGCGTGTTCGAGTACCGTAGTGCGCAAGAATCGGTATAGATAAAAGAAAATTTATGGCCAGAGATAACCAAGAAATAGACTAATACAAAAGCGGGGAACTTTGTCATATACTTGGCAGTTTTATAAACACTCGGAGACTGCCGCGGTTAAGCTATTGCATAGCATTTTTTATCAACTTATGCAATTGAAAAAACATTTTTTTTCAATTGCAATTTTATTTTCAAGTAAACCTTTTTAGTGTAATGTCTATTCAGATAAACTTGTCTTCATTGTGCCTCCTACCATTTGCCACATGAGTGATGCTTTAGAAAAAAAATGGTCTTGTAACTTTACAGACAACCATTTTTGTTGTATAAGCTTTTTACGTTATCACGTAAAATGATCGGTTTACGGACGATAATTTCACCACAATGCTTCAGCCTAACAGCAGGCGGAACGTGACACTTCTTCTTGCGTGCACCCGACGTTATCACGTCAAAAAAACGAGGCAATAAAAAGTGTATTTGTATTTATGCATTTATGGCTAGTCTGAGATAGGCCTAAATCAAAGTTGCAATAATATACTTTATAAATATATTGTGTAAGTTAAATCATAATAATATAATTAAGTACAAAGCATTTTTATGCTCATTTTATCAGTTTAAAATTATACAGTAAAAAGTATAACATTGCATTTCTTTTTAAAGGAGGTAAATATATTATGCAGCTAAGCCATACAATTCGGGCCACCTAAGTTTGCGTTTGTGAAGTTGTCTTCAAATGTAGTTCCGCGCAGGGACGTCGTTCCCTGCCCGTCTCCTTCATTCTCTCCGATACCTTAATTCGAGATGTGCGAAGCTTACGCGCTAACATCAGACACGCAAACTTAGCTGGGGACCTACCTGTTTTTTTTTGTTTCTGTATGGTCCAGGCGTCCCTATATATATTTAAAAGATCCCTTGTAAAGAGTTAAAATAATACCAAAATCTTAAAACAATTATATATAGAGCAATACTTTTAGATATTGGCCATGTTGTCATAGTATAAGCTTTAATAAATAATATCACAAGTTTTATATTCACATGTTAAATGTATATTTATTGTTTATTTTTTACAATATACATTGTTTTTTATATATAAATGATCATGTTATTGTTGAATTATAAGTATATACGTTTATTTTTGGCATTTTATTTTATTATAAATAGTGCAGAGTTAATTACATTTATTCACCTAAATTCAGCACCTGACAGATGAAGTATCGCCAATTTACTAAAAAAAATCACTCAATTAATGAATACTTGTTAAGCCTAACATTATGGGCTGAGCAAGTGGTAGAGATGCAGTGAGATCTACTTTGTTTGGGCACTAACCCAACATTGAGTGGTGTGCGTTCTCCCAGCAAAATATTGTCGAATTGAATTATTAAGGGGCGTCTAAACGGGCCATTTTTTACGGCAATAGGTGGCGGCACTATTGGCAACTAATTGCTCGGCCAATAATGGCAATATGTTAACAATTGTATGGCGCATGAGCCAGCCTCCTAAACGGGCTACACAACCCGGCAACAATAAAATAAAGGGCGACTGAAACAACAACAAAATTGGCAGGGCAACATTGCGGAAAATAGATCGCTCAGCGATCGTACGGCAACCATCAAATCAATATTGGTACTGCCATGTTGCCGATTACAGCATTGCCTTCACAAATTGCCGTAAAAAATGGCCCGTTTAGACGCCCGCGCCCCTTTAAAGTAGGTATTTTAGAAAATGAGTTGTCCAGTTCGTGCAAATGTACATACATCATATCAACCCATAAGATGGCCCACTGCTGGGCACGGGTCTCCCCAGTAGAACCTACTAGTATGTAGATCCTGGGGGTAATTGCCATAATCGCCACGCTTGGCGAGCGGGTTGGCGATCGCAGTAAGGCTTTAAGTACCTACGCAGAGGACGCTGCTGCCCGTCCTCCGGGGTAAAATCCCTTAGTCGCCTTGACGACACCCACGGGTAGGGATGGGGCAAATGTGCCCCACAATAATTATAGCTGGACAACAATTTTCTAAAATACTTAAGTCGACATTTTGCTGGGGCAACACACACCATCGGTTGTATCCCATTATTTGTATGGAAATACAATATGGAAATTGTGTCTAATTATATCCTATTATTTATATTACAACTCGCAAATGGTTAGGGCGTTTTCACAATACATATGGTAGAAGTAGAATAGGCGTTTTAATTTTTCTTATAGTATATACCTAGTCCGGCCATAAGTTCTGTTACAAATGAAAATGCATTTTTTTTGTTAAAAATGAAGTTATGTAATATATGTTCACTTTTTTTTTTTTGTGGCCACCTTTGGTTTTTATACAGGTCTATAATCTGTCTGGTAACGTATCTATAGATATACACAATGTTTTCATGGAAAATTTTGCCACTGCTTGCCAGAGATTTTTTTAAGAGACTCAATGTCGCCGTGGCTTCTTTAGAACTGTGAGCGTACCTACACTTTATAATCTTGCTTATTGTAGTGCTCTTAAATCGTGAATTCCATGAATGGAAATAGTGGGATACACTTCATTAAGGCGCCTCATGCAATATTTAAATGATATGAAAAAAAAACAACTGTTATAACAAAACATTTATTTTTCAACTACAGTTTTTATATCCTTACAGATTCCTATAATATACAGGGTAACGAGGGTCAGAATAATTCAGGCCATATACCTAACTGAACCGAACTTTTTGAAAGTAGCTTATTTTTTTTAATAAAAAAATAAAAGTAAAACACACCCTGCATAAAGTCCTAACACACACACATCACGTGTTTGCCAGCACTCGCGTAGCTCTAAGAAATACACGATAGGCGCAAGGCGCATGCTTATATAGATTTGAGCTCCACAAAGCATATATGTGACGGCCGCACGTAAAAACACAACCGTGTGTGATTTTACAATGAATGTGTTAAGTCTTTTTTCGATCTTGCTAAATGCATCTTTTAAAGTTTTTATTTGAAAGATCGATGTTGACCACTTTGTAATTTCGGTAGATGCCTATGACTGAGAAGTAAACGCGTAACAATGAGTATACCTAGTTAGGTAACGGGGTACCATCATTATTTATTACAGAATTTTATAAGCTACGGGTCTTATTCGCGTAAATATTTTATTTTAAGGCTAAATACCATTCTAAAAATAGGATGCGGACAGGCTAAAGGCCGTTGCAATACAGCCGAAACGTCGGGCAATAAACAAAGGTATTTAGCATTAAAATAAAATATTTATGCGATTAGGACCCGTAACTTATAAAATTCTTTAATGTGTACAAATCGCGAAAGTTTACGAACATAAACAACATTAATTATGTTGATAAATAACAATTATTTTCGCTCAGTATAGTCACACGCCACACATTGATGTGCGGAAGTCGAAGAAGCGAATCTTCGGATTCGAATATCGATTAATAATTTTATAAAAAAGATAAGGTACTTTTTTTCCAAAAATTCGTTTCAGTAACATGGTCTGATCACTCTCCAGCAAGGATTCGACACGCAGACATTCTCAGCGAGAATTTCGCGCGAAGCTTGAAATGGTCATTAGACATTTTGGACCATTACAATGATGTTCTAATTTAAAAAAAAACCTAGTTGATTTCGTTGACAGCAACAATGAAAACAAAATATGGTAAAAAGTTCTCTTTAGCATATCTAGATAGATAGATAATAATATATTTTTAACAATAGCAAGCAAGAGATTTAATATTCTTTAATTCTTCACATTCACCTGAAATCAATGATGTTTTAAGTAAAAAGGTGTAGATAGGTTACAAGCGCTCAGAAAGCGGCATCTTAAATACTATACAATTGACTTAGTTTTTATATGTCAGTGTCGCATCGCCGGCGTCAACAGATGAAAGCAGCGGATTACATTTTTCTCTTTTTCACTCGTGTTAATAAATCATGCTATCCTACTTATATATTATTATGACTGTTTATAATAGTGAGATAACATACACGTTTTTACTTAAAACATAATTAGGTATTTGAATGTCTAATCAATCAATAACAATAAATTATTTTACACTTACCAAGTAATAATATGCCTTTAAATAATCTTAAAAATATATATTTGTGCATAATTTAATATGTTTTAGTATTTATAATCATCAAAATAAATACTAAAAGTAAATCATTTGAAACCAGAACATAATGACGTCACAATGTTAAATTGCATACAAATCTCTACAGAACGAATCGTTTTGACATTTTATAAAAAAGATACTGATTTGACTTGACATTCAAATACCCAATTGCCTGAAATCATACTTTTTTTATACAAAAGAGTACGAGTTATTTTTTGTAAAAAAAAACACGTAGGTATCTTTATTTTCAGTAATTTATTACTACATAGGTTTTTCGTCCCCAAATAAATTTCCGTAACTGCCAAAGACTTTGTTTTGTGATTAAGATGACAACACTCTCATTTCTCAAACCATCTTAAGATGTCTACTTTTCCATATTATTAAACTTTTGTCTCATAATTCACATAATCATCTTCTATAAAACAAAAAAAAAAATACGCCGCATATAGAACGAGGTCAACTAATGGAAGTACACCCTCATTTATTAACTAAACTCTCTTTTGTTGTATCTATTTTGTCTTTCCCGCCTAATTTATCACCTTTTTCATCGCGTATCTTAGCCTCATGTATAATAGCGTTCAACACAGCCTTATCATGTTTAAACGCGGCATATTTCATATCTAGCTCCTCTTCAGTAATATTCTTTTTCTTTCTACATCTTTGCAAGAGCCGTCGTGATTTAATAACCTCGGTTCTTAACTGCTGTATTTCATCCGTCCACCAAGATGGCTGCTCATACCTTCTCTGTCTTTTCGATGAGGGCTCTCCCTCACTCTCAGTACCTGTCCAATCGTCTTCTATCCTTTTATTTAAATCATTTTCCATAATGTTCCCACGAGTATGAGTGCAATTATCAGTCTATCGGAGCAGTGGCCTCATACCCCGACAACCCTATATACACCTGGGGGTCGGGCAGACCCCAGGGGTGGTCGCTAAAGGCTGATGAACCCCCCAGCCGCTCGTTTGAGCAAACTTCAGCCGCGCAAGGCTTTAAAAAGCACCTCAACTGAAGAAGTTAGGGTTTTTTATAGAGGTTGTCTCCTCGCGGTCCGGCCGGTTAAGGCAAGACCCCCGGTCTTCCGATTAGGTAAGATTACGGTATGATTGTAGTTCTAGGCTTATTGGCACAAATTCTTGTTTGTGCGTTATAACAGCAAAACGGTATACTGCACAAATGGCTTGCACGAAACGCTAGTTTGAACAAAATTGATTTGCACAACTTTTGTGAAGATGTTACAATATAATTTCACAAACACTTGCATCATCTGATCAGACCCTATGAAGGTCAATCAATTGTCCAAAGAGTTTTTAAGTTGTAAGGTCTTTCATTACAAAATGTTAGGACCAGTGGCCAATACTACAATCTATAGCTACAATGGATTCACATCACTCAATCACTTCACAATTAACTTGTCTATATTAAACTGGAGTGTGTCAGGCATGATCCCCAGTTTCTTTGTTCTCGTAAGCCCAGAGGCCGTGTAGTTTAAGGAGTATGGAGATTGCTCTGTGACCGTGACCACTTCATATGAAGTGTGATAGCGAAGGGTGCTCAGATTTCGTCTTTGTCATCAAAGTGACCATCATACATCAGTCTTGGTGTACAGTTGTCTCAACGTAAGTTGATCGGATTGAAGTTGGCGACAAGTGGTTGCGCAGATGCAATTTTTGGAAGTAAATGGTGACAAGAGGCGGGGGGCGGGGGCGGTAACTAAACCAAGAGAATCAGAGATGCGATTACGCATTACATTGTCATAATTAGTATTACTAACTCATGTTTTTTGTGATTATTTCCGTAAATATTTTTTTTATCAAACTTTTTTAGTATTTATTGCAAGTACTGTAACTGTTCTAAATTTAAACTCTTTACGAACTCGTTTATGTAGTATTTTTTGTATTGTTGAATTGAAATTTTGTAAGTATTTTTAATCGATTAAACATATTTAATCGTTTTCGTTTATGCTATGCGGGAAAGTGTTATGAACCTAACTTCAATCCGGCCGAGTTCCATTGAGATACCTGTAAGTTTTGACAGGTTTACTCATGATGCAAATGTCTTCTATGTAACAGTGACTACATTGTTTGAAAGCCTTACTAAATACAATGCCTCATCTAGCCATTATAATGGGGATGATGACTGTCAAGCCAAAACTGTATCTTTTCATTAAATGTCAAAACAACACAATCTTTAGAAAACTTTATATAATACAATAATATTGTTTTTCGATTTTAAAATTCTATAGATCTATAAAAGATGTTATCTATGTATAATAAGTTTATTTAATAAAATTTTATAAGCTACGGTCTTAATCGCGTGAATATTTTATTTTAAGGCTAAATACCTTGTTTATTGCCCGACGTTTCGACCGTATTGCAACGGCCGTGGTCACGGGTAGTTGATTTATTCAGTAATCTAGGTTAAGTTGATTTAATTGTTTACTCATATTTAACTTTTTTTTAGTTTTCTTTTATTTTGTAGTTTACGTACTGTAAACGTTGGATTATTATTTGGATGCTATGGTCTCTTTTAATTAAAGGAGTACATGTAACCATTTTTTGTGTAAGCTGATTATATGTTAAAGTGGTGTATATTCTTTGTGTATGGTGTAGATCCATAATAATAATAATAAATAAATACTGAGTTGTGACGTCACAACTCAGGATCGTCAAATCATTACTTTTAGTAGGATTTTTTTTTTTTTTACTAAAGTTAAATTGTATAATAATAACACATTTATCCAGATCTTGTAATGACGTACTATTACTGAAAAATTAATTTATTTTCTTTGTAGTCATCATCCCAATTATAATTTAAGACTTTAGTTTGATTGTAAATATCTTTCAGAACCACTTGTCAATCACACACACAGTATATACCCACAGTAGGGTCACTTCACTGAATCACTTCACAATTTAAACTTGTCAATATTAAATTGAAATTCGTCCGTTTGTCAGGCATGATCTCCAGCAGCTGCCAAAGCCTCTCTATTCTCGTAAGCCCAGAAGCCGTGTAGTTCCAGCAGTATGGAGACAGCTGTGTGACCGTGACCACTTCGTATGAGATCCTGTAGTGTGATCCTTGAGGGGTGCTCCGGACGTATCATGTCAAAGATCTCGTCTTTGACATCATCAAAGTTGACCGGTTCAGCGCCGTGAGCTATCATCTGGTCTTGGATGGCCTGTAAGGAGAAGATTATTAAGTTATTCATTGAGCTATTACTATTGGATATAAGAGTTGATTCAGTAGTCTGCAGTATCTCTTCCAAACATTCCATTTTTATTTTCGTTTTCATGGGTGTACCCAGAAATATATTCCAAAATATAATTGGGTAGCTGACTACAATAACAATAAATTATTTTACACTATACAGGAAATAGCATTTGCAAAAATATTCTGGAAAACAATGTTTCTCTACAATTTTACGTTGTCATGAATTTATAAACATCAAAACAAAGATTGAAACTACATGATTTGACCATACAAAAGAATGACGTCATTGTTTTGTATTTCATGTAAATTAGTACGAGGCGCATCGTTTTGACGTTTCTTAAAAAGATACTGATTTGACTTGACAGTCAACTACCCTATTCTTGGGTTAGTCTCTAACCTTCGACTGGCCTGCTGGTCTAGTGGTTAGTGACCATGACTGCTAAGCCAGAGGCTGTGGGTTCGATCCCTACCCAGGATAAAACTTAGTGTGATACGCATGATGGATTATTATGTCTTTTTTTTTAAATAAGAAAACTAGCAATTCTGGGTGTCATTTTTATACCTTGAGTCACATTATTGCAATTTTCGTAGAGATCTCGTATTTTTTTGATAATAAAATACAGCCTTTGTTACTCTCCGATAATGTAGCTTTTTAACGGCAAAAGAATTTTTGAAATTGGTCCAGTAGTTTTTAAGTTTAATTGTTACATACAAAAATACAAATCTTTTCTCTTTATAATATTAGTGTAGATATGTATTTAGAAATATATAAGTATGTGTATCAGTTGTCTAGGTGCTATTGGCTCTGCCTAGTTTGGGATAGAATACATGCCATTGTGTAAGTTGCCACAAGATACTAACCAAGTGAGTCGTTCACACGACGCGCGACAGAAGAAGTACAAAGGTCCTTTCTCCTATTTAAGTCTTTAGGATTTTAGGTTTGAATCCCCATAGATAGTTTGTTCTCCATGTGCCAGGTATATATCGTCCTGCAGTCTACCCTAGTCAGGCAATAAAAATATATTTAACCTTAAAATATTCAAGACATTACTCTTTGTCTCATTACTCCTTGTCTATACTAATAATATAATAATATTTTCGGACAACTCACACTAAGCTATCTGATCCCAAACTAAGCAGAGCTTGTACTATGTAAACCAAAACCCGATAAACATACTTATATATTTCTAAATAAATACATATTATAGATAAATAATGCCCAGACACAGAATAAACCATCGTGCTCATCACACAATGTTTTATCCTGGGTGCGGATCGAACCCACGACCTCTTGCGTTGCAGTCGGGTACACTCCCACCGCGCTACAAAGGCAGTCAAAGTAATATTATAAAGAGGAAAGATTTGATTGTTTGTTTGTATTGAACAGGCTCAGAAACTACTGGACGGATTTGAAAAATTCTTTCATTGTTGTGAAGCTACACTAACCCCGGGTGACATAGGCTATTTTTATCCATGTATTCCCACGGGAACAGGAATTACGTAGGTGAAATCGCGAGGCGTCCGCTAGTACTCTATAAACTTGTATAACACACATACCTTGAAGAAATAATTCAAGGTGAATGCATCTAGATACCCAACAGAGTTGATATCGAGCACTCTGAACAAGTAAGCGAGTGCTGCGGGTTGCTTCCTGTTCTCTAATGCTAGAACTAGGTCGAGATACGTCTTGTAGTCCATCTCTCCGTCATACGTGAGGCATTGTTGGAAGACTCGTTGAAGGAATGCGCGGGTTAATGTGCCTGAACCGTAGCTGTGGAGGAAAATTATCAATATAAGTTGATGCAAACATCTTAAAAATTAAAATATTAGGAACATTTTAATTAATACATAGGTAGTGTAATTTTTTAGGGGGTTCAGTCCTGATGTCAAAGGGAGAGAGGGGCTTAAATGTAACCCCCTGGGTATATAAAGCTATATGTTATACAAATCCAGGTTGATTTTATAAAACACTAGCTTACACTAGGCTGCTTATGTCAATTTAGATAACTTTGTCACTAAGGTATTTTTAGCAAGAGAGCAGCGATGGCGAACAACAATGTGAATAGTTCATTTATATTGATAATAGCTGACCGCTCCTATTGGTCGTAGCGTGATGTTATATAGCCTATAGCCTTCCTCGATAAATGGGCTATCCAACAGTAAAATATTTTTTTCAATTCGGACCAGTAGTTCCTGAGATTATCGATGCTGCTATGTAGTTACATTATTTTTGAGGTGACGATAAAGCCCATTTTTTATTTTGGATTTTAATAAACTGGTCGCTTGGACCTTTAAGTCGCATCTCATTTTATTTTACAAAATACTGCATTTGCACTCGTAGAGTATATTTCTTCGGTAATTTAACACGTTAAACGCGCAGCTGTAAAAATAGCAACTTGTTAGTTTGCCGCCATTTTTACAACTCCCCGATTTAGACACATT
Source organism: Herminia tarsipennalis (assembly GCA_945859575.2). NCBI lineage: Eukaryota > Metazoa > Arthropoda > Insecta > Lepidoptera > Erebidae > Herminia > Herminia tarsipennalis. Next base: position 16,603,704 of record OX243849.2, on the reverse strand, counting down.
GAACCAAGACTTCAGTTTGTTTGTTTTGATTGAAAAGTGTTAACACGAGCATAGCCGGATGTTGGATTTCATTCTGGGGAGGGCACGAAAGTCAAAAGGCAGTGCCGCATCTTACATGCTTACGACGGGAAGGGGTGGTGCATTTAGGCCGCCACCGAAGTGTGAGTTGAGCGAGTGACAGGGAGGTGCCCTAAAAACATACGGTGGGGGGCAGGCACAAGAGGCAAACGGGCAAAAACATTCCCATCCATCCCCCCCCCCCCTGGATCCGTCTATGAACGATAGATGTGAAATCAATGTCCTGACAATAAACAATGACTTTACATATTATATACCTACATGGTACCTATTTAGGTTACACTAGCTGTTGTCTGCTATTTGGTTTGATTATATAGATCCCTAACTTTTAGAAACACAAACTTGAATCTATTCCTAGTCTAACCTGGGATTAAAATAGTCTAAATGCTATATATAAATTTCATCTAGATCTGTTTTACAAACATCTATTCAAGCAAACTTTCGCATTTAAGTAATATTTAGTTATTTACCCAGCAAGTTCGTTAATACTCAGCATGCCATTGTGGTCTCTATCCAGGTTGAGATACTGTCCATACACGCGCAGGGCTGACGCGGCACTGAACCAGTTCTGTTCCTGAAGTTCCATCGGGAGATCTTCTTCACGAAGCTGGAAACACAATGAAAATATATATTTTTTCACTATTGAGGTAATAATAATAATATCTTGGGACGACTCACAACTTCATCTGATCCCAAACTAAGCAGAGCTCGTACTATGGCAACCAAACAAATGATAAACATACTTATATATTTCTAAATACATACATATTATAGATAAATAACACTCAGACACAGAATAAACCATCGTGCTCATCACACAAAGTTTTATCCTGGGTGAGGATCGAATTCACGACCTCTTGCGTAGCAGTCGGATACACTCCCACCGCATCCTAAGTATCTCTGAAGAAATACGTTAGTTGATTAACTTGAATTAAAGTGAATTCACGACCCACAATAATGGCGTGCACCCGTAACAGTGGTTGAAGCCTAACTAGCCTAAGCATTCTAGACAATTTGGTAGATGACTACAATAACAATAAATTATTTTACACTATACAGGAAATAACATTTGCAAAAATATTCTGGAAAACAATCTTTCTCTACAATTTTACGTTGTCATGAATTTATAAACATCAAAACAAAAATTGAAACTACATTATTTGACCATACAAAAGAATGACGTCATTGTTTTGTATCTCATGTAAATTAGTATGAGGCGCATCGTTTTGACGTTTCTTAAAAAGATACTGATTTGACTTGACAGTCATCTTGCGTTTATCTTTCTAAAATAGAGTGTGGTAAAAGTAAAATGCGTCATTTGTAGACGTAAAACGTCGTTGGTGATAGCATGAAAAGAAAACCTCTTGAATTCCATAGCCTCCTCTCTTCTGATGATATCTTAACACTCTTATGAATACTCACCTCTAATAAGTCATCAAGGAAAGAGCAGGACAGAACATCACGTATTCTTACTCTACCCACACGCAGCGGATCCAAAAAGAACAAGAACTTCCTAGCAGCTGTGCACACGTAGAACGAACTGAAGGAAGAGTCCAACCCATCGAGAGCCGCTAGAGATGGCACTAGCTCTGCTATATAGCTTTCTAGATCCTGGAAATTTACATGATATCAATATTACATGGTAAAAATCTTTACTAATATTATAAAGCTGAAGAGTTTGTTTGTTTAATCTCAGAAACTACTGGTCGAAATTGAAAAATTCTTTCACTGTTGGATAGCCCATTTATCGAGGAAGGCTGTAGGCTATATAACATCATGCTACGACCAATAGGTGCAGAGCAGCAATGAAAAATGTTGCAAAAATAGGGAAAATTTACGCAGACGAAGTTGTACGCTGTCATACTAAACTATGCAACGGATTTTGAAGCGGTTCCACTATTTTATTTTGTCACTATTGAATTTTGTCCTTCCTAATCTGGCAGGGAGAAAAAATTAACTAATGATAATAAAAATAAAATAATGCGAGTGGTACTAGCACATCGAAGGTTGGTGCGTGAGTATCACTTGCACTTGGTCGATTTTTGTTATTATTAATGATTTTATTTGTCCGGGCCTACCCGCCAAGTTCGTCACTGAGTATAATATATGCATATTAAGTGTAAACAAAGGATAAGTCTTTCGTAATGTACTAGTGTGCCACAAGTAGGTAAATAATATGAAAGACAACATTCATAATTCAGGGTAGGAATCAATCTCAGAAACATAATACATTACACACACATGAACCATCAAAACATTACACTCCATTGTTGCTGCAAATATGCTATAAGACAAGTCTTTGAACAGCAATGTACGATTTCCACCAAGCGGGCGACGCAAGAGCGCAGCGCAGACCGCGTTCGCCCGACGGCCACTGCTCGCGTAACCGTCTCATGCTCTCGGCGACTAGAATATAACACACGAACGCGCGCAGCGACAGCCAAACGGACCGTCCGTGTGCGCGAGGAGCCGTCCGTGTGCGCGAGGAGCCTTCCGTGTGCACGAGGAGCCGACAACGTGCGCGAGGACCGTCCATGTGCGCGAGGAGCCGTCCACGAGCGCGAGGACCGTCCACGTGCGCAAGGAGCCGTCCACGTGCGCGAGGAAATATGAAACTTATGGCCAACTTTAGAAATTTGACTTTCCTCTGGCATAGTGTAAAATGCTGCGCTCGTGCGTCGTCTGTTTGGTGGAAATCGTACATTAGCCCCCATTGCTTTGTTTTGTATTTGCTCTGGTAGAAATAATTATATAGAAAATACCATTTATTTCAGGCTTCAATTGCCCATAGAAATACATACCTACAGATTTACCAAAAATACAATATTTTCATAAAGTATTAGTAAATATTACTTAAAAACTATGTCAGTAGGCTTCACTTGCACTAAGTCTTTGTGTGTTCTTGTGGCATTTGTACGCGGAAGCGACGAAAAACCACACCCTGCGGCCAGAAGTCCTCCTCCAAGACAAGATGCAAAAAGCAATCTGAAACTTGCACTAAGCTAGTTTACCCTAAACTCAGAAAATGAAACAACACTTACATGTTCAGTAAGGTATCCTTGTCCCGTGACGTCATACAGAGACAATCCAATCCTGGTCTGTTGCAACCAAACTCGCCTCATGACATAGTTGAACAGTGAGACAGCTCGTACCCGGCCCACTCCACCCTCAGCAGCTTGTAGCCGACCAAATACTTCTGCTGTGAAGTACGGTCTGGGAAATAATATATGGTCATTAAAAACCTTTTAACTAACAACAATCTAACAATTATCTTCACAATAGCTGAAGAAATTCTCATCAAACAAAGTTTAAGCCATCTGGCAAAATTTGCTTTCTATTAAAAATAAACTGCATCCTATAGGTATTTTCTTGTACGAGTGAACCTGGGTTTCTCCCCAAACCTGTGCAAAAATAGCAATGTTTTGAGGGTAATGAAGATACTACCTTCATTACCCTCAAAGAATTGCTATTTGAGTTGACTGTTGAAAAAGTTCACTTTATATTGCTTATTAGCTGTCCAACGCAACTTCGTCTGCATAAATTTCCCCATTTTTGCAACATTTATCATTGCTGCTTCGCTTCTATTGCTCGTAGCGTGATGTTATATAGCCATTCTCGATAAATGGGCTATCCAACAGTGAAAGAATTTTTCAATTCGGATCAGTAGTGTTGAGATTACCGCATTCAAACAAACAAACTCTTCAGCTTTATAATATTAGTATAGATTAACAGACAATGCTGCATTACTATAATTTTAAAACTAACTTATACTTAGATGCAGCCTCTTCTCTCAATTTCCTGAACTGGAAATAGTCAATAACCAGATCATCATTACTCCCAGCATTTATATTCGGGTTTGTTTTCTCCAACAAACTCCAGAGGTGCTTCAATTCACTATTATCTAGCAGTTCTTTGCTCTTCTTCTGTAAGAACTGAGCTCTAGTTTCTTCTCTCAACTTCTGTGCTAGAACATCATCAGGTCTTGGCAATTTGAAGTAGAATTTTGGTATTTTCTTGTATGAGTGGTCATCACCAGCTAGTTTTGGTTTGTATAGCTGTTTAAATGTTTCCACTTCTATTTTCTCACTTTCTTCTTTTGTTACAGTTGTACCTGTATCTGTAAGTAAAAAATGTTGTTTATAGTCTTGGTTACAGTTCCTTTTTATTATGTTGTCTGTAATACAACATGCAGATACTCAGTGTAGTCAGATATGTTTTTTTTTATTATTTTAGTGATCTAAAATCATCTTTGCATTACTGGCTTACTAATGAAACTGGTTTGGCGCACTTTAAGGTCAACAATGGACATAAAAACATAATTTTATGTATTTTTTATTATGATTGTGACATTTAAAAGCAAAGGGTGCACTAAAAATACCAATTTTTTTTCTTTAAAAATCAAGAAATTATAGGTTTCTATTACAAGCTGACAATAAAAAATCAATTTGTTGTTGGAAATTGGAAAGTTTTGCAACAATTTTTTTTTAACCGCTGTGTCATTAAGCTTTTCGATATTGTTGGATTATAATGAAACATGTCAATTTAAGCAACAATAGAATTGTGTAGATAACTACAATAAATATAAATAAATTGTTTTTCACTAATCAGGCAGTAAGTCTTATAGAGCTCTGAATTCCACAATTAAATTACTTAATTGAAACAAATAATAAGCAAATAATTTATGGACTCTCAATTATTACATTATAAACAATTATTCTTTATACTGATATGATGTTATAACTAAGAGTCTCATTTCAATATTTTTTAAAAAGACACTGACTTGACTTGACTGTTCAAATTTCAAGAATGTATTATAGGCTTCAATATGAAGGGCACAAACTATGATGACTAGGTATCCTGTTCTGATTTTTTGGGATAAATCTATTAGAAATAGCATTAATTGTCACTTAGTTGTTTGAGTTTCAGTTAAACCCATTCTAAACAGAATTCAACAGCTACGTTTTAATGCTATTAATTATAAAAACTAGACTATTTACCGTCTAGTTTCTTGATGTATTTTCTAAGTCGGTGTTTTAACATGTTGTTTATTTGCACTTGCTGTTCGTCTAGCGGTTTTGTTTCTGTCGTGGTGTTGTTATTGGCTGTATCTTCATTATTGTCTTCTTTTTCACCCTCCGACATTATCTAATACAGGCGATTTTTCGACAATGACGAGAATCAATATTCAATTTCCGACACCGAAAGCCCGTTTTGACAGCGTCAAATTGACATTGACACAAATAAGACAAAAAGTAAATATTATTTCTGAACAAACTCAAAAAAGAAAAATATCTCTGACTTTTGATTTCGATAATTTTCTACAAGTTAGAGTCAGTTATGACGGTGTTAAAAATAATTAAATTATGCGTGTAATTGGTTACTACATTGTTACAGCTATTTGTCACTAGATGTCGCTTTCAATTTAGTTCTTGTCCATACTCCCTAGAGGCGCTGTTTTAAGTTAAGCTAAAAGATGAGCACTCGTTGATGTCTTTTCTATTACGAAACTAAAATAACAACTTTATATAATATTTTATAAATCTTTAGTGAACGAAAATGTTATTTTACCGTCTAGTGTAAAATATAGCGATCCATTTATATGAGCTATAGTATTACCAATTTCATAATTAAATTGTGCAGCCTTCGAATGTATTAAATAATCTAATGTAAGTTGGTAACTAGTCGTAGATTGTTTGCGGGGTTTGCCTTTTACAACATCGAATAGATACGATGGCCACATTTAGATACAAATTTATAGGTAGGTACTATCTATAACTACCTATCTAGATAGGTTTTTATGAGGCAATACTAATATTCTATAGAACTATAAGTTTTCTGAAATAAACTATCTATTTTACTATTGTATACGTATGAGTATTAGGTATCACATATATTATTTGTCTCATATCGTATGCTTGCCGAATTATTGATAAAACACAAAATACCTTAAACATCGTTCATTGGCTCATTGATTATTATTTGTAGGCTTATGTTACTGACTAGGTTTTTTTTAAAGACTTCTCCCGCAGTGTGGTACAAGCCCTGTGTCACGGGGGACTTTACAAACATACAAGTCACGGACACAAAGTACACCCAGACTCGGAAAAACCATTTCTGGATCACACAAAGTGGTGTCCCGTGTGGGAATCGAACCCATGACCTCTTGCGTAGCAGTCGGACACACTCCCACCGCAACACAGTGGCAGTCAAATATCTGCATAGGCACCTAGCAGTGGCGGAGGGCCCCATTACTTTCGGTTTCCCTTTGGATTGTAGTTACTTAGTATTATAGGTACAAAGAACCGTGTCCAACAAGATATATTTTTGTATCGGGTTACCTCAGAAAAAAATAAACCCTCCGTCTCTAGTACCTAGTACTTACTAATCTTAAAAGCAAAGTTTTAAGATGAGTAGGTACTAATTTAGGTATATTAAAGGTACCTAGAGCCTGCTTAAAAACCTCAAGGAACTCAGGACCCCATATCTATACTAATAATATAAAGCTGAAGAGTTTGTTTGTTTGAACGCAGTAATTTCAGGAACTACTGATTTGAATTAAAAAATTCTTTCTCTATTGGATAGCCCATTTATCGAGGAATTCTGTAGGCTATATAATATTACGCTACGACCAATAGGACCGGAGCAGCAATGAAACATGTTGCAAAAACGGGGAAAATTTACGCATACGAAGTTGCGCGGGAAAACTAGTCTATAATAAAGCCGGAATGGATGTGAAATGTATAATATCAAAGCTGCTTAGCATCCATTAAATGTTTTATCTTTGCAATTAAACATTTTACATCCATTTCGGCTTCGGTTTCGGCTGTCCCACCACCGGCGATGAGCGAGAAAGCGATTTATCGCTCAAGAAACGTACAATAGATGTATATTGAACAGTTAGCGATCAACTATTAATATCTTTAGGTATCTCTTTTGTTTACACGGGGTCTACATAAGTACGTAGGTTTCTTGAGCGATAAAATCATAAAATCAGCTTTCTCGCCGTTTGTGAGACAGGTGTCTGAGGGCTCCCAGTCAAAATTGTGATCTGTCTATAATCTAAAAAATCAAAATTTAATCGTACATTCATCATCATTATACTCATACTGAGTAAACAACTTTTTTGAGGGGCTCCCACTACCCAGCCAGGGCCTAGCCCCACAAAAAGGTAAAACCGTCTCCCCTCCTGCCTCTGTCAACTAAAGGCTCATGGTACAACGCGCGCCCAATCATAACATAATCAATATTGTCACAATGACCACAGATTGTGGTAAATTTTCTAATTCATCTAACGTTACACCCAGTCGTGATGTTCTAGTGAAACTTATACCAATGTTACATGGACATATAATTAAAGGAAGCGATATAGACGGTTTGTATCGTAAATAATTATAATTACTTTGTGAAACTTGTCGATAGGATAGGTAGATTGTTTTGTTCCGCAAAGTAATTATGTTTTAATATTAGTTACTTTATTTTGGTACTTCTATTTCGTTTACTGTATTTAACATCTGTGTGTGAACACGCCAAATAATCTACAACCTTACATGTACATACTTTTTTTTATTTTGCTTTTTAGTGCTCATCTCTGAATTATCAAATAAGTAGGTTTTTTAAATCTTTGTCAAAAGTGAATGAGGTACTTAAGAGGGGATCTAACAATAACATTTTAAACCATTTTGGGGAAAGGGAGTTTGTCCCACATCCCTTCTGTGTCCCAAAATATATATATACAGGGTGTAACAGAAAGGTGTGGTCATATTCAAGGGTTGATATATGCCCATGATACTGAGTGCACATACCTAATTTTATCAAAATCGGATTCGTTTATTTATGAATGAAAACGTTATTAATTAAAAAAGTATGACTTAAAAAGTTCTATGCCATAATAATACAATCGAATTTTGTACCAGGGGAGGTATAATTCTTATGTCATACGCCTTTCACTACTGAATTTTGACAAAAAGAATATGCTATAACTATGTAATAATAATGCATGGCACCATGGTTGCTGCAATACTGATAACTGCACACCTTTCTGTTTGTACATAGGAAGACTTAGAGGCATACTTAATGCAATCCACGTGAATATTTAATTCACCTTCAATCGAAACACTAATAAGGAGAAGTACCTTACCTTTAGCATTGATAGGTCCTACTCCAGAGTCAAATAATTCTCAGGCTTAGTCACTTTTAGTTGAGCTTTACTTCTTTGTAATCAACTATGGGGACACAGAACGCGGTGGTTTATGAAAAACACTCTCTACCAATCACAGTTTCACTCTGTAGCGTGATATTACGTTGGCATCGAATTGAAAGAAAGTCACTTTGCGTACCTACTGTTCTACATTTTGCATCCGAGTCTTTAACTAACTGAATATTATAAATATCTGTTTAAGACTCAAGGTAATGGTTGTTATTAGGAATGTTTTGTATTACTGAACTGAGGAATGATGAATCTGTATTAATATTAAAAAGCTGAAGAGTTTGTTTGTTTGTTTGAACGCAATTATCTCAGGTACTACTGGTTTGAATTGGAAAATCTTTTGCTGTTGGATAGCCCATTAATCAAGGAAGGCTATAGACTATATAACATTACACTGTGATTAATAGGAGCGGAGCAGCGTGCAAAATTGTTGCAAAAATAGAAAAAAATTATGCCGACGAAGTTGCGTGAGTCAGCTAGTAACGTAGTACCCTACACATTTTAACCATGAATTATTTATTGCACCGATCTTAAATTAGGATATAGAGCAGGCAACAAATTCCGGCGGCCCGTTTGCGAAGATGGCTAGCGATACACGGCCGATTTTAAGTGGGTGCAAAGCCCACATTACCGCCATCGTCTTCCTCGGACAGTGGGTTCGTCAGGATCTTTTCCCTAGACATCAAAAAAAAAAAAGATAAAGGGCAGGAAGATGATAATGGTTAAGTCCTGATTATAATGTTCTAATATTATTAGATACATATAGACTTTACGTATAGGTTAAAACTACATGTAAAAGTTGATGTATAGCTTGTCTGGCAGGGCTTTTTTTTGCGTTAGTGTAAATGTGTGAGTTTATCACGCGATAGCTCGTATGTGACATAACATAGGGAATGCTGGAATATCGTATAAATAGCTTTGGTACAGAAAATGGAGTTTGGAACTCCCGTTTCATTTCTTAAGGACCCGATTACTCTGCCAGCGGTCTGGAGATCTGCGGTCAGAGTTGTGAACAGACAGAACATGCGTTCACTTTGACTGTCGCGGTCTGTGTTATGTATATTAAACCAACCCATAGATTACAGTGACTGCGGAAAACAAAACTCTGACCACAGAACTTTAAGCTGATGGCCACTACTGATTTAAAAAAAATCCTAAAGCGCCAAGGACACTTCCTGGTTGCCTTAGGATTTTTTTTCTTTTAAATCTGTCCTGGAGGACACCTTCGTCATAATTATGTTTTGTACGTACTTACCAAACGCTTAGATTTTTAAGCTGTGCGTTGATATATAAGTCCCTTTACTCAATCACGATTTTCTCTACATCAGGGTCCTTATTCATGTTCTTTTTATCCATATGTGCGACAAGCCCCTGCCAAGTGGCGCATGCACGGTTCGCTTAATGATGTCCGCCACGCTTGCGCGTTGATGTATTTCTAAATGTAGCTCTCTATTTACAATTATGATAAGATTTTGACAGTTCGCACGGGCTTGCCGCAAAACGGAAAAAAAAATTGTAAGGATCCTGGCCTTGGGTACATGACACTACTACGGTACGTAATATGCAATTGAATTGATTGATCTCCTAACCGATTCGGTTACTGCCCCAACAAGCAAAGTAGTCCTATAAGGAAAAATTATAAGCATATTTGTCTTAATAACATTCTTATAATTGCATTATAGGAGACTTTTTTTACTTATACATTTATTAACATTTATACAGTTATTTTTGTACTAATTTTAAATTAGCTTAACAATTAATGTACCTAAACTTAAAGAGGACGCTGACTCCTGTAACACAGTTTGAACTAGCTCAGGAACCAAGGAACCATATATTTAAAAGAGCTGTTATAACATACTCAAGAGCATTCGTTTTTGTTATCAGTCTTATAGTTTGCTACAAGACTGACTTATAATTTTAAAGCATACTTGAAGTTGCTTTTAAGTAGTCTTAAAAGCTTTCTTTTGCTTGTTGGGGCGGCATCTCACCATAGACTAGCCCTACAACTACGCAGAAGATATTATAGTTCACAAGTGCATGCGCAGTTTAATGTTCACTCTCATTCCCTTACACTCATAATTTGACACGACCAGACCGGGATTTGGCGAAGGATAAACGGGGCTTAACGTGCTCTCTGATTCAGAGACGTTTTTCGTAGGTACACAGGCCTTTTTTCGAATACTGTCACCTAACTACGTCAGTGCATAATTGCATGTTCATAACTATATTAACGCAATTGTGCGCAACAGCAAAAACATTCACAATACTGTCAAACCTAATTCGTGTAAGAATGTTTGTTAGCTGTCTTGGTAGTCAGGCAAACATAGTACTTACATCACAACATTGTACTGTTTTTCATGAATAATCTTCATAATTTCTTGTCTGTCAGTTATTCAACTTGCATGTAACTCATATATAACGATTATGTAAGTACAGTGCATTTAGTTGTACTTTTAATTAGTCGTGAGTATTGACTATGTGAGTACGGGTTTTCGTGGATTACCTAGTGATTTTTTTAACCAACAAAAAAATAATGTAGCTAACACATACATGGAGTCTACTCCAACGAAAAACGATCCAATAGGCCTGCTCTCTTTCTTTAAAATAATTCATGTTCAAATTCATGAATTTTAACATGAATTATTTTATTAATTCTATTCTAATGATTTTTGGATAAGCACAAGAAGTTCGAACTGGAACGAATTGATTAGATAGTTGTTCCTGGCTCTGTAAGTCTGTACCACCACCTAATTTTTTCAAAAAATCGTTTTCATTGAATTAGAGTAGGCCTCCAGGAACCTAAAAATGATGTAAAATCTGAAGCTGGTAACATCAATGAAGTATATGCGTTCAAAATAAAGTCTAATCTTTTTGTGCTGGTACCTATTTATATGAAAATATAACCTCACTAGATTTAGGAAATTTAAAACTACGTTTATAATGTCTAATGTGTGAATCTGGAAAATTGTCTGTATTAACTTTGGGCCAATGAACTCATATTCATATTTATTTATTCAAAAACAATTTTTACATTGTATGCGAATGTTATGTGTATATAAATTTTAAATTACAATCAATAAAAGCATTTTAAAATAAGAATAAAATAAATTAAAAATAAATTGATTAATATTTTTTGGATGCATCTCATTTTAATATATGGGTTAAGCATGGTTACAACAAGAAAAGCCTGAGTTTTGTTTGTAAATCGGTTTTATAAAGTGATGTTTTTATTTAACTAACTAGAGCTTTGTTCAGCCTTTGGGACCAATATTGGAGTCAAAATTTGTAGCTAGATTTAGCTGCTACCCATCAGGCTATCGTTTACTTCTTTACCACTTTATTTGTATACACAATGTATATGTTATACATTATGGTCACCCTACAAGTTACAAAATGAAGTACAAGCCGTGACGCACCGCTGTTTCATTGAATTATATGAAATTAGAAAGCAAATTATGTACGAGTTTGTTTATGTACAGGTGCTATATTGTGTAAGTTAGAGATGCATTATCATTCAACATAATTATAGAGCACCATTATTGATACAGTTTTGATTAAATAGGGGTTTTAAAAAGTCAAATTTACGATCACTAACTCAAAACTGTTGTACGACACAAAAATAAATGTGCAAATTGTTAACGCATTCACGTTTTCAAAGCAGTATCTGTTCTTGAGTGGAGACCGCGTCTTGGCAAACGTAGTGTAGGACGCCCTTAGGCCAGGCGGAGTGATGATTTACGCAAAACGGCTGCAGCTGAGGATAAAACAAAGTGGCATGCAATTGGAGAGGCCTTTGTCCAGCAGTGGATCTGTTTTTGAGACCCAACAAAGATTTGACATCACCGCGATAGTCTCGAATCTCCACGTAATCTTCCACGCAATCGTCTGTCATCTGGAGCAACTGTTGACAAAATTGTAACAACCTGTTATTCATAAATAAATGCATACAAATGCCCACTGTTGTTCTTAGAGTTATTGGATCGCACAAACATTCGTACTTAACAAACTAGACGGCTTTATTGTTCTAAATATATTTTGGTTTTGTTGTAGCCTTGAGACAATAAAAGACCTGTAAAATAGTTTTCAATGTTGTTCATAAAAGTATTTACATAAGTTAAACGCAGAGATTGTGTGAATGATAAACAGCTCTGTTGGGCGCCATTTTTGCAATCAAAATTTCAGTGCCAAGTCTGCTCAACCCACCTTAAAATGTCACTAAAAATATGCTAATTTCCGAAAATGTTTTTTTATTTTTTTAAAAGACTACTCCCACAGTAGCGTACAGGCCTGTGTCACGGGGGACTTTACAAACATATAATTTATAGACACAAAGTACACCCACACTCGGAACAACAATTTGTGGATCACACAACATGGTGTCCCGTGTGGGAATCGAACTCACGACCTCTTGCGTAGCAGTTGGACCCACTCCTACCGTGCCACAGAGGCAGTCAAAAACTTGTTTATACGTTTGTTACCTTTAACTGACTAAATTGTATGAAAATATGAATTTTGGCAAAGAACAACGATGGTGCCCTGAAGATAATTTTTATAGTCACAACCGCCTCAGGTGAAATCTATTAGTATATTAAATACAAAAGATAAACCTGTTTATTGTAGTCTCGTCGTTATTTTTTATGGAACAAGTTCAAACATGTCGTGTTAACGAGTGCGGTTTTTACTGAGTTATCGGAAAAACTGCCATAATTGGCGGTTTTAATGGCGATTACTGTTATTCAAAATGTTACTTTCGGTCAATAGGGCAGGTTATTTGTATTTATATGGTGGAAAAATAATAGTTCGTCTCATAGTAACCATCGTCGATTTACAAGGTTATTCTTGATATAGTGCAAACCTGAAAGTAGTTTGCTCAGAATCAGTAATGTGTTATTCAATGGGGTAGTTTGAATGCGCTTATTACACTACACTAAATCAGGGACCCTAAATCCTTAATAACTCTTCTTTACAGTAGGGTAAAAAGAGAAGTGTAATAAGAGTTAGAGCCCTAATTCTCTAACAATTTTTTAAGGGCACCTCGATTTAGGGCTCTGATTCAGGGTAGTGTATTATATCATGTTATATTGTTCAATTAAAAAATTAATCAATCATTTTAACAGTCCAATCTGATCATAATGTTATGTAAAATGTAATCATCACTTATTTTTAAATAATAACCATGGATTACATACTATAGGAATACAATGAGCACGATAGCGCGAAGAACATAAGACAATTTGAATGGCTTAAAACTCTGCAAGTTTTCCATATTTTTATTTTCTTTTTTTATATGATTTCTTGAAGTAAAAGTCTTGTTGAGGTGTCTGAGCTTTGCAATATACCAAAAATAACCTTGTATAATAAGTTTTGTATAATTTTGTTTTGGAACATAGTGCAACTTTTGGAACCTCTTATTGTATACAAATAAATATGTTTCACACCGGTTTTTTCCCCTTTTGTTTTTATTGTGTCAAAAACACAACACTAACCAACTAACATTTTCATATCCAATACTAGCTTATGCTCGCGGCTCCGCCCTCATCAGAAAGACACGCTAATGCTCAGGTCCTAAGGAAAGTAGCCTGATGATATATAGCCTATAACTTAATCGGGATATAGGAGATTATGCTTCCAAAATTTGAATTGAATCTGCTCAATAGTTTTTGCGTCAACCTCTAACAAACAAACAAACAGTCACGAAAAAAACTAAGCACCGTTTTGGATTCAGAAACCTTTAATTAGTCGACCTAGGTTAGTTTTTTTAAATATCTTCAATGTACAGACACAGCTACTTTACAATTTTATGATAGTATTTAAAGTATAGTTACTTTACAATTTTAAAGTAAACAATGCGCGTTAATTCTCTTATAATAAATAGTTATAATCATGCAACGCAAAAGTTTCAATGTTAGTATTAGCTACTTTTGTAGTAAAATACACGAAAGTGTATTTTGCTAAAAATAATATATCGAAGAAAGAAACATCATTTATTTCGTTATATAGAAATATATAACGAAATAAATGATGTTTCTTTCTTCGATATATTATTTTAAAAGGTAGAGCTGGTAGAGTTATCCGATTGTTTTTTTAATCCGTATTCGTTTCCTACTTACTTATAATGCTATTTTTATAGGTAGGTATAAATACCTACATAGGATATACCTAGCACAATACGATGCTTAATAAAGAGAGTCATAATTAGAATACGAAAATTGTTTTAGTATTGTTTCATTTCCTAAAGAAAACAAGTACCTATCTAAGCTTAGATTTGTGCTTATTTTCTTTACTATTAATTGATTATTATAAAAACTAGACTGTGAAAAAACTAGGCGCGGTGGGAGTGTGTCCGACTGCTACGCAAGAGGTCGTGGGTTCGATTCCCACACGGGACACCACTTTGTGTGATCCACAAATTGTTGTTCCGAGTCTGGGTGTACTTGTATGTTTGTAAAGTCCCCCGCGACACAGGGCTTGTACCATACTGCGAGAGTTGCTTTTTAAGAAAAAAAATTAACTAAAAAAATACATAGCCTCTGTTTCATAGTTGAGACGAATTAACGGCACCTCATATGATGAGTGCGTCAAGCTGTTGGATTGTAGAGCTTGCCAAGACATTGACAATATCTACGTACACTCCAAAACGATCAGGTAAAAAGCGATTTAAACTTTACATAACGCAAGAAATATATTTTATAGAATATATAGGTATAACAGTTAATACAATGACTACTTAAGAAAATTGACTAAAAAGCACCTGTCATGTCTATGGCCAAAGCCAGCGTTAATATTTATTATTCGTGTATTTGATGCCTTTGTCTTTACTCTATAGAACGAACAGACAACAATAATTCTTCTCATTGACTGATTGAGGGCACATACTTGCGTAATTGCGCAAGGACAGTCATGCTCAACCACACAACCCTGTTAAAAAACCAAAGAACTATAGATTCACTTTTATTATGAAAACACTTCGTTAACCCTTCTTAATTGATGTTGAAATTATTGTTACATTTGAGGCTTTTTTCAAGATGAAAGTATATCATGGTATAACACTCATCATGGCAAATATTATGTAATTTTATTTATCCAATACCAATTTATTGGTATGACAAAAGGCGAGGTAACGAAACGCAGCGTAAACCGGACCATCCGTTGGGCGCGCGGGCCTGCGCGGGCGCAGACTTGCCCGGCAAGTTTCCGCTCTCAACCCGCCAGTTATGCGTAAGACGTCGTAGGGCGCGGACGTCTCGTCCCCCTGTATATTACAAAATCATATCGCCGTGCGTTCGGAAACAGTGTTACACAATTGTGCCCAACGTTTTTTGGCGTGTATCTGTAAAAAGTTTTTATTGATAAAGCGCAGTGCCTCATTCAAATGCTTGGATAAATGCGCGTTAGCCGTAACGCAGATTTTGTAAAGGTAAGCGATTGTAATGCGGCCAAGTTGAGAAGGGATCTATTACTATAAGCTATTTTAGTGGCTCAAGTTCTTTTCGAAAGGGTTAGGCGAGTTTTGCAAGGCGGATCACATTCTGCGACTCGGGACCATTTGTCAACAATTATTGTGCAACGTGAATTTGAATTTTGTTAGAATTGAGTCCCTTGTTTTGTAATTCAATTATGTTTTGAATAGTCAATCTCTCCGGCCTTGTGAGCCGGAATGTGGCTATTTCGCTGAAGAAAATGTGAACGTTGAAAACAGTAAGTGGAATGAATGCAGCGATTGATTGCTGTGGTGTTCTTTACAACAGGCGTTTATATTCGAAGTGATCTTGATCCGACCGCAGCATAGTTGTGCTTCAAGTGTAATAGCTCTCAAATACTCGCGATTTTTAATCCTGTAATAGGTAGGAAATGCCTCACTAAGCTTGGCTCTTTACCACTATTATTATGGGATTTTCCTTTAATCTTCTAAGTGTTCCATGGTACTAGCAGATAGTAATGTCCCTAGCCTGGTAATTCTTCTCAATTAGTAATTACTTTAAACGTCTTGAAAACGAATGGGCTGGCAATACATGATTACTCTTAACTTACAAGTTTCTGATTAAACAAATTGCTGTTAAGATAGCCTAATCAGTTATAATTATGTAAAGCGGTTTCATGCATCAAGTACTAGGCTCACAGGAAAGCCAGGAGATCGTAGGACGTATAAATATTTTTTAAAGAATACACGACAGGGGAATGCCCGGTGTGGTCTGGTTGATTTACGTAACTGGCTTTCCTTGCGATTTATGTCTGTGTTCAAAGATAAGATCGATAGTAAACTTAATAATAAAAATAAACGCTATTATTTATATAACAACTAGCTGTGCCCCGCGGTGTTACCCGCGGTTTATTAGCCTATGTGTTAATCTAGGGTGTCGGCTAACTCCATACCAAATTTTACTAAAATTGCTCCAGCCGTTTAACATATACACTCACACACTTTCGCTTTTATAATAATAGTGTGATTATTCTTGTTAGAAGTTAAATTATTAGAATTACAATTTGAAGTAGGTGCAATCGACAACACATAAGTTGTTAACAATAACATTAATTTACTGACGGCAATCCTACATCCCTTATTAAATTTGAGATTATCCTAGCAAAATATTAATTTCAGTTATTTTTAATTCCTTGACATTTCGACAACATTTGCAATTCACTTTCAAATTTATAAAGTTGTGAATACCTATCTCTATTAAATAATGCATGTATTAATTGTCTATATTTAACATAGATAATGAAACTATGAAATATTTTGGTCAAAATACGTTACGTAGGTTATGTATACGATAGTATCTCTAATACCTACCAACCTGAATTAACTAGAATTAAGAGATTATTATTACGTGTTCTCCACGCAACATGCATTGTATTATGTATGGTCAATTAAACAAGATTAGTGCCACAACATGCGTGATTGAAGGACAATTTGCTAAAGAACTACTTCCACTAAGTTATTGGCAGAATAAGTGGGTAATTTACCCAAAAGATGGCAAAATCGTGGTGGAACGGAAGCATAAATAGCAGAATTCGTGCTTGTATAATTTTGAGCATTGCATGACTCTAGAATTCTTAATATTCAATTTAAGTCAAGGCCATACTTAGTGTAGATTATATAAATAGTTGACAAGTATGAGCAAACATTTGTGCATTCACTATTTCCTGATATAAATATGAAAGTAGGTATGAATAGACTCTTTTTAGGGTTCCGTAGCTAAAAGGGCAATAACGGAACCCTTACAGTTTTGTAATGTCCGTCCGTCTATGCATCCGTAATGTCACAAGCATTTCAATCAAAAACTACACAATGTTTATGAAATTTAGAGTACCTATAGGTGTCTTGTATATTGCTACTTAGTTCGATAATTAAATACCAAAAATAAATATTCCTAGGGGGTATATATATGTAACCAAACCATACATGTAACCGAAGCTGAAAAACAATATTTTCGGCAAGCATCTACGTGTGATACATCATTCGACTTTTTTTTATTTTAAGGGTCTTTCTTTATTTTAAGTTTTCTTTAAAACTTTAGTCTAAAAATTGTGTCCCACCTTTATCTTGTAGACCGTATAGCTAAAAATATGAAAAAAAAAAAACAAAGGTAACGCTTAACAAATACTTTCAACTATGATTAATTTCAACATGATCGGATATACAGTCTTTGAGTTAATCGCGAAAAACTACGCTTCTCAATAAAAGGACTTCAGTGCCAGAAGATACCTACGCTATTTTACTGGTGCAATTTTTCAGATCGTACTTTTTCATATGTACTTAGTGCATTTTTTTGTAGTAACAGCTGCGGAACTCTATACTGAGCATGGTCCGACATGCTTTTGCCCGGTTCTTTTAGTCTTGTTACTGATTTACTAGGTTCACATTATAGTCCCAACTCACGGAATGACTCAAATCACAGATCACACACAAATGTACCATTCAGAAAATTTATTAAGGTGCATAGTATGCTACTGAACTGTGAAAACTTTCACGATCACGATTCATAAGATCGAGCCTCTAAAAATAGTTTGATAGACAGACATGTTAGTTGTCGGCACCATAAGGGGGCAAACCTTAAAAAAAAATTATAAACCCGAACTACTGACGAACACCCACCGTCCGGGGAAGACGGTGGAGGTAGTGTGGTAAAAACCATTGTGTATCACTCACCACCTCGCTACCTTTATCATAAAGTAAGACCTTACCTAACCTAGATCCGTTCCATGGAATCAACCAATAGAGTTCATCAGAACGATATACAGAGGTCATTATTGCTCGATTGCATCAACCAGAATTTCTAGTTCTTGGAAAAGGCTAAGCAGGTAGTTAAGATCCCGACACCAACTTAATTATTTAGAAAAATAAATGCATCTAAATACTTGAAACTTTGTGTAGTTAATTAATAGAACGAAGGATATCCAGTGTCGATTATTTATGGAAGAGGAATTGTTTATTAAATCATTTATTTTCCGTCGAAACGATTATACTTGAAATTGGTTTGAAAGTATAGGTAGTAAGATTGTTCAAGCCACACCTTGATTGGAATTTAATTGTGAATAAATTGTCATTCAAATTGAATGTTTACTAAGAATTTTGTTTCCAATTTCTTATAATATTTACACAGTGGCTATATTATTTTTCCCTATGCTTATATGTACGTGTACCTATTTAAAGTCAACTTTTAAGACTTCAATATTATCCATTAATAATTTTAATATTTAAAATATAAAAACTGTAAATACGTAGGTATAAATTAGTAGATACAACCTTGGCTAAATTACCTACTACCTAATAGTAGTATAGGTATAGATACCTATACTACTATTAGGTAGTAGGTAATTTATAATTTAGAATATTGATCAAATTGTTATACTTTATCAGAATTAGGTAGGTAGGTATTCAATTCAGAGAATTTTGAAGAGCCGAATCGGGTATGTAATTCAGCTTAATAATTTGGTTCTCGTGTTCCAAGAAATAGGTTGTATATGCCAGGGTAAAACTGTTACGACTTGCAAGAAAAAAATCGTTTTATTTTATTTATTAGGTTCACCAACAATTATTTACACTAACAATACATTAAAAACAAAGGTGAAATACAACAAAGAGTGTAACAATCACTTATAGGTAAACACCACATGCGCTGATAAAAGAGTAACAATTAAAGACTAACTCTACCGTACACACCAACATTGTAAAAACTATAGTTTTAAAATTAAAGAAAAAAATACATTTGAATTTAAAACAAAAAAGAAAAATACTGCAAGGCTAACTATATATCTCTAGCAAACAATTCAGAAATCTAGATTTAAGTTTCGCGAGTGAATCGAAGTGGAGGTCTATTTTGTCACTGGTTTTGAACACTAGACTTCAAATTAGACGAAAAAAATGTTTAAATTTGGAAGACTTAGTCAATGAAAACAAGAGAATGGAGTTGCCAAAATGGCGGCAAGCTGATGTACTAACATTTATACAGTACCGCGCTGTGTAAACATACTTTAAATACGTATAAAACCAACAAAACAGAGTCAGCAGCTGTGCAGTTGTGCAGATAAAATGGATTTTTGGCTGGTGGTTCTACAAGGGTACAAAAAGTGCTTGACACTGGGAGAAATTTGCTCGCAACTCTAGACAGCCGTTCTCAAATATCAGAGGAAAAAGAATCAGCGATTGACACCTGGTAAATATACAAGGGATGTCCATCGCTGATTCTTCTTGATAACTAGATCCTTAGCAATAGCTGAGGTGCAGTTTCGAGTATTTTAATAAGCAACTTTATTATTGCCACTAGTATAACATTTTAGCCATTTCATTCAAATGTGTTTGCTCCACTGCTGCTGGTGGATGCTCACATGCTCATCCAAACTCGAGTCCATAGCAAAGACAAACTGATTGCCATTGTGACTCTTGGGGCACATTCGCGCAAATGTCTTCGCCAACCCCCAGGCTATTTTGAGTTATCGTTGGGAAAATATTTCTATGAAATATCGTGTGAAATAAAATAAATGTATGTTTACGATTGCATGTTTTCCTGTGGACGTTAAATCATTCAAACGTCAGAAGTGCCGACCTCGACGCATCCTGTACAGTTTCTAGGTTATACTTAGAATTTATGCACACTTACAACTGTTTAACATTGCTCACTTACGACGTTTTTAAACGTATGTTGCACTTACAACGTTTTACTTTTAACATTGTGTATATCCGTTTTATAATTTTAAGGTTGATGTTTTGAAATACCTATGTAAGTGAATTTCGTAAATACATACCTTGTTTATTGTTTCTAGTATTGTTGGAAAACAATGATTATGTTTGTGTTGATAGTTCCTGCATAATTTAAAGCCTAACCGACTGACAGATCGAACAAAGTTCAACGCACAGCGGAAAATGCTGCGTCTAGAAGCATGACATTTTGCTAAAAAGCCCTTTAATGATGTTAGTGAGCACTAAGGATGAATTTTTCAAACGGCAAGAAATTATTTAAAATTACAATTATTTAATATAAACAAAAGTTCACGCATTTTATAAAAAAATTGTTCTCCTGACCGGTTTCTGTCAAGGTGTCCATTTCCGTCAGAAGACCAGATAATTGCGCAGGAGATAATACTTTAGTGCATAAGTGTATCCGCAGCCACAAGTGCACTCTCTCTCACAAGGAACTTATGTCCAAAACGGTCGTGTTGGAAAGAGATTAGGCATGAATGGATGTGACATTTTTTACATTCTCACACTTAAATCTCTCTCGCACAGTGCGGTTTCAGAGGCATTTTGGTCCCGCGAACGCTCCGGTTGTGGAATGAATTCCCAATCGAAGTTTTCCCTAAACACTGGGGTTCTTGAAGAGAAGAGTGAATAGATTTTTAAAGGGTCGGCAATGCGCCCGTGACATCCCTAATGTTGCAGGTGTCCATAGGCTACAGTACCATCAGGCGGGCTGTATGCTTATTTGCCACCGTTATGGCAAAAAAACCGGGCAAGTGCATGTCGGGCTACGCAGAATGTAGGGTTCTGTAGTCCCTATCCGAATAATGCGGCTTAAGAAGTGGGTTTTACGTTGTTTTTGTTTCATACTAATGACAACGTTATAAAGTATTTATCAATGAAATCTGTACGAAAATTTTGTTACTTTCACTCGGTCTGCTGTCGTGAAGTTGTAAAGCCTACTTAGCTGTAATAGTTTTCCTTTTTATTTCACTATATATACTAATACCGTGATTTTTTTCACATACCCAACATCAACCATTTAGCTGGCAGGAGGAGGGGGACACTCACACTTTACTCCAACAAAAAATTGAACTTTAAAGCTTAATATTTCACAAACGTATCCCTAAATCTAAAATCCGGGCAAGTGCATCGGGCCACGCACAATGTAGGGTTCCGTAGCCCCCCCCCCCCATCCGAATAATGCGGCTTAAGAAGTGGATTTTGACACGCACTTGCCCGGTTTTATTAATATGGATTTACATTGCAGCGCGGCCACAACACTTACCGGCAAATTTGAAGGCATCCAAATGGAAACATTGCTTAACCACGCTGATATCTCGACCAGCTCCGTCTCCACTGAACCTTGAACCCCTTCTTAAGATATAAACCGAAATAAACGCATGCAGACCCGGGAGTAACTGCTCGTGTTGTTTATAAGTGGGTGTTGTTTTGAGAGAACTTGTGTTGTTAAATTTGTTTATTGTGGTAGCTTAACATAAACCGATGTAGGTCGCAGGTAAACACACTTTGTTGACGATAAAATTTAAATTCGATATTTAGCTCTATGTTCACTTACTAACACAAGACGGTGAATTTAAACAATATACTTAGTTATTTATAGATTTTTTTAAGCTACGGGTCTTAATCGCGCAAATATTTGATTTTATTGCCCGACGTTTCGACCGTATTGCAGTCTACCCGTGACCACGGTCGTTGCAATACGGTCGAAACGTCGGGCAATAAACAAAGTTATTTAGCCTTAAAATAAAATAGTTTACGCGATTAAGACCCGTAGCTTATAAAATTCTATAATGTGTACAAATCGTGAAAGTTAACGAACATGTATTACTTAGTTATTGTCAAGTCTATATACGAATGCTGTTTTTAAAGGCCTTAAAAGGCATATCTAGAAGATTTCAATCCGTTTTAGGGTTCTGTTACTCAAAAGGAAAAAACGGAACCCTTATAGGTCCTTCCGTCAGTCTGTCTATCAAGAGCCTTTATCTCGGGAATGCGTCCTCTACGCATTCCGTAGAAAGAATATCGAGTAGAAATTAAAACCATATACTCAGGTCTATAGTCCCTTGAGGCTGTGTAAAACTCAAACTTCTAAGTTAACGTAAATAAAAGATACGGCCGTTTGTGCAGCAAAAACGTAGATTTCGACACTCTACAAATTATGAAACTATGAAATTTGGCAAGTAATACCGTCTTATACTACTAGTATGGGAAAATCTAAAACTATACATTTGTAATAAGTATTTTAAAAACTGCGAGACTCGATTCCTGAACTATTTATAATATTATTACAATAATTGCATTTTTGAAGGCGTTTTGAATTTATAATATGTACCTTCCTAGAAATTTATGTGGAACCCACGGTGGGCGATTTTATGGTGTGTATTTAATTATATTAACCATGATAGCGATAAATTTCGAAATATGTATCAAATTATATTATTAATAGTTGCTTCTGTAGTCTTATTATTTAAGTGAATATTAGGAAAAGATAAAGATGAAGGTCCCTCCTTTATATTTCTTTAGCCGCCACTCACCCTCAATCTGTCAATAGGGTATTTGACTAAAGTCAAATCAGCCTCTTTTTAAGAAACGTCAAAAACGATCCGCTCCGTACAAATACGTATGGAATGCTAGCATATGACGTCACGTATTCTATGGTCAAATCATTTACTTTTAGTGTTAATCTTAATGATTAAAAATTAATAAACACGTTAAACTAATAAATGAACATATTTTTTCAGACCACTTTATGACATATTTTGACATGGTTAAAGTAAAACATTTTATTTTGATAGTAGTCAAATACCCATTCCAACGATTCAACTGTTAAGAGAATTAAGCAAGTGGTGAGTTCTCTCCTTAAAAATAATTATAAAAAGATTTCCGCCATGTGACTACCGATTCAACCAATAAAATATTATGAAAAGGAGTATTTTTAATCTACAGGATTTACCAAAAATCTTACTCACTACCTAATTCTGCGAATAAATACGCGGTATGCAAATGACGAAGTCAATAAAAGATACATAATTATGTGTCTATATAAAGTTATGCATTTATTACATCAGTCAATGACATTACGTTACTAGTTTCAATATAATCCTTATTTTCATTTATAAAAAATAATAATCTGCTTAATCTACATTTTAATATATATAAATAAAAATCACACATTACATATAAGGGAGGTACCATAAAAATATTTTTTTTTATTTTAATTCTCTTGTCGGCATTAATAATATTTGTAGGTATCTATGCAAAATTGTAACAGCCTTCTAGCACTAACAGTATCTGAGCTAAGCTGCGAACGGACGGACATGGCGAAACTATAAGGGTTCCGTTTTGCCAATTTGGTTACGGAACCCTAAAAAAGCGTATAAATCCGTTATTTAATTAATACCTCAATCGGTCCGCTGCTGTAAATGCATAGTCCTTCAACCATCTAGTTATCACAGTGATTTCTTAGCCATCGGTTTATCTGGCTGGGGATCGTCTTACCCAAGGCCGCCTTTACCCGGGGATGCAAGGGGTGCGTGGCACCCGGGCGCAGGGGTCTTGGAGGGCGCCAACACCGTGGCGGATCAAGGATTGTTGGTTGAATGAGTGAATGGTAAATGGTTTGGCTTGAGCCCCCTGGATCCGCTACTGGTCTTACCTTAGGTTTCTGAGCCGCGATCTCCACTCTAGGACTCGTTTGACCTATGAGCCAGCCCATATCATATGCAAATGTAACACCATCAAAACAAATCGATTTTGTAAAATAATAGATTATGCAAATCCCCGTAACATAACGAGTTTTGTACAACAACAAAAATATTTGATAACAATTTACTTATTTTATTATGTAAAAAGTCGTAAAATTCCGGTTATTTTTTCATCGATACGGGTCAATGAACGTTAACACATCATTGCTATGTATTATTGAAAAATCGGAACTTAGGTGAATGGTAATACTTATTTGTATTGTTAAAAACGGCTTTATATAGTTAAATGATATTATATACTCAGTTTATTGAGTAATTAATATAGTCATACAACAAACCTAGTTGTAAAGTAGTTGACTGCCTCTGTGGCGCGGTTCGATTCCCACACGGGACACCACTTTGTGTGATCCACAAAATGTTGTTCTGAGTCTGAGTGTACTTTGTGTCCGTGACTTGTATGTTTGTAAAGTCTCCCGCGACACAGGGCATGTAACATACTGCGGGAGTCGTCTTTTAAAAAAAAAAAAAAAATTGCATTTAGTAAATACAAGAGAGGTAAAGGTATGTTCATTTGAAATTGTATTATACCATAATATTGTATTTTTTTATTGTACCCATGAGTAGGAAATGTTACCCTAAGACTTGGGAACATTTCCTATTCGTAGGTCTGATTTGCGGAATTCACGACTCTCAAATGATGTTAAAAGTAAAAATGTGTAGATAGGTTACATAAACAACATTCTATTTTTAAAACGGCAAACTAATGCACACATAGATAGCCTATATAGTGTAATGCCAAACTATTATAAAAAGTCGTAAAAGTAGGAAAGCATGATTCAATTATCACGAGCGAAAAAGAGAAAGACGGGATCCACTGCATTCATCTGTTGACACCGGAGATGCGACACTGACATATAAAAACTTTGTCAATTGTCGAAATTTTATGGTGCCGCTTGCTGAGCGCTTGTAACCTATCTACACCTTTTTACTTAAAACATCCATTATATGTTACCCCAAACTTAAGAAATGTTTAAAATCTTACTGGTAAAGTAGGAAATACTCCAATGTTTTATACTCCTAAATCTTTTTAAATTAATAAAAACCTTTAAAAATCTTACAGAATGTTACCCTAAGAAAAAATTGAGAATTTAGTATTTTTATACTGTAATATACATTTGTCAATTTGAATAAGGACTCTAGGGTAACTCGTACAAATGTCAGGTTTAGTAAAAACATTTGTTTTTTTACAAATTTGTATGTTGACCTTAATTATTTGATTACTAAAAAATGACATAATGCAATATATAACCTTGAAGATAAATAGAAAAACCTCGTCCATTCAAGATTACACAATTTTAACGCCATTTTTATGATTACATTTGTGGTTGTTCCGCTATGACTCCGTGTTTAATAAATACTACTTTATCTCTTCGGTTTCGCTCGTGTTAAGTTAGTTCATCCTGTTCGAGTTCAAGTTCCCTGAAATTCCTTGTTATCCCTTGTCTACTTCATATAATAAATCTCTCTGAAAATATTATCTTTTTTGGTACAGTAGCGTGACTAGTGCCTGAATAGGCATCTTAAGACTAATGGTATAAACCTATAAACGCTAATCGAATAGAATGATGTAGTTCCTGTTTTTTTATATATTGCTGACTGGCCTGTTGGTCTAGTGGTTAGTGACCCTGACCGCTAAGCCGGAGGTCGTGAGTTCGATCCGATCGAGGATAAAACTTTGTGTGATGAGCACGATGATTTATTCTGTGTCTGGGTGTAATTTATCAAAAAAATGTATGTATTTGGAAAAATATAAGTATGTTAATTAGTTGTCTGGTTTCCATAGTACAAGCTCTGCTTAGTTAGTACTATCATGACGGTTGGGGGGTTGCATTTTGGTACACAAGGCACCACCGCCGAAAGGCAATTGGCAAATAAAATATACTAGTAAAGTGTCAAAATTGGGGGGGGGGGGGGGCAACGATCTCGTGATTGCGAGTCCAATGTCTTAGCCATTTGATTTATGACAATAATTTTGAAATGTTTGCTGAAAAAAGACATTACGCTACTTTTTGGGAAGAATACTTACTGGTAAAATATTCTTAGCACATTCTCAACAATGTTTGTAGAGTCAAGTCTCTAAAATCAAAATATTTATGACATTTCGCATATATTCATGATTGTACTATGCCACGTGAATTGTTATAAAACAATTATAGGGTAGAAACACCAGTTAAGGCCACCAGGATAATTGACTACGTTCATTTCCATCTTATTTTGATACACAAAAAGTATGGAATCACTGATATTGTTGTATGCCCTATAAAATAATGATGAATTTTTTTATCGATATTTAATTCCCGATGTTTGAATTAAATTGCATCGGCTCGGGTGTCATATGCACCGCATTCCGTAACAAAATAATTATCGTACAGGTTTTTAGTAAAAATACTCAAACAAGCAAAGGCTTTTAATTTCTAATGCTGTTTAAATGATCGAATAGAGATAAAAACATTTTTTAAAATATTTATGAACTAAACATGGTTTCACGTGGCCAAAACTGGTGCTAGTGCCTTATACGTCGTGTATGTTTTCACGGGGAATTAGTCTATAATGTGTAATTTTATGGTATTTAAAACTGTCTGTATGTTTGTGAGTCATTCACAAAAAATGATATTTAACCGCAGATCCGGGTGGAATGAACAATTGTTTATGGTTTTATGTTATCAGACTAACAGACATGCTTTTTATACATGCATATTATGTCTTTTATTGCTGTAAAAATTATACAATGAATGTAACAGATTGTTTCATTCAGTTATTGAAAAGCGTCACTTTTGAAACTATGCGGTTCTTATTTTGAATGCATGAGTGGTGCAACGGTCAGTCCAACGATATTGCACCGAGGTAAAATGGGTTCGATTCCCGCTCGGGAAGTCGGTACAGTGGACACCCCCGTGCGTGATCTACAAATTGTTTGTAAAGTCCTCCACCACAAAGGATGATTGCATATTACTTTTTTGAAAAAAAAAACGAATGTCAGACCAAGACATCTTGAGACATCCAAACGGAAATTCGGGCCGCGGACGCCGCCAATCTGCTATGTTCACTAATTGTTCTTCTCTAAGTGTCTGCTTAGAGTCCGTCTTCAAATTTTTTATTTTTATTTTTTTTATTTATCTATGACTTTTATTTTATTTTTATTTTATAATACATATATAATATGGATTATTTCCAATTGAATTGAAATAATATTAATTTTACACAAACGTATCTTACCGCTTGACACCGATAGCTACGAATTCTTTGACGTCTTAACTGGTTTATCCATTTTTATCTTTTATTTTTATTTAAGTACTTTGGTGTAAATAGCGTTTATTTATAGGTAATATATTTTTATAATACATGTAATTAATATTTATAAATAAATCATATTGAATTAAGCACAGGTTCTAAGTCCAAGCGTAGACTTAATATAAGTACATATTATTATTTAAATAGGTACTGGACGCCAACTGGTGTATTTACCTACTTATTGCTAGTAAAACTTATATTATACATTTTTCAATTTTATAATTAGTAATAATATTTTTTTAATTTATAGTTTTAATATAAACTATTTTAGTTTAGAACAGGTATGCTAATTTTGAGTTAAAGCCATCACTTAGCCTAGTATCTCAGGGCTGGAAAATTGAATATCATCGTTATTATATCGCTAATTTGGAGTATAACTATACGGTGTATCTGATGTTAAGCGATTATCATGTATGGATAAATTGATATTATAAAACATACACAAAATACTCGGACTACAGAAGGTAACAGTCAAACAACGCTTGCTCGAACTACGCACAAATAGAATGGGCTAGTTTCCAACTAGTCAAAACAACAACTCTATAAGAAATGTCAAAACGCAGATTTTGTATGGAGATTTCATACAAATACCGGACTATGACGTCACTATTTTTCTAGTCAAATTTTTGTGCAACATTTTTCATTGCTACTCCGCTCCTATCGGTCGTAGCGTGATGTTATATAGCCTATAGTCTTCCTCGATAAACGGGCTATCCAACACTAAAATGATTTTTCAATTAAACCAGTACTTTCTGAGATTATCGCGTTCAAACACACAATCCTTTCAACTTTATAATATTAGTAGTAGAGTATATGATTAGTGATAAAAAAAAATACTAATTATAGTTTTGGATTTTTTCGTTTACCTAGGAAACAGGTGTATTGAAGAAGTCCCTCATGGACATGTAATCTTAGAACACCTTCTATACAATATCTGAAGTGGTCTGTAATTCCGAGTCTGTGAAATATGTTTATGTGTGCTAAAGCGTGCTGTGTATGAAGGTTGCCTTCTGTCCATTCCATCTCTTCCCCAAAAAAATTGAGAGACTCATTTATGCAAACATATGATATCAACAGATGGGATACGGGTGCCTTTTTTAATGTATTAATGAAGCCACCAGGTGAAGCTGAATCAATGAATTTTCTTACATTGTAATTTTAAATTAAATAGATTACCTGTTGTGATACATCTGATCAGGGCACGATGAGGCTTGCATATCCAGCAGGACAAAAGCCTCCAAACAAAATATAGATTAAAAAAAAAAAACTGTTCCCGAGGGTGTCAAGGCGACTAAGGGATGTCACACCAGAGGACGGACAGCAACAGTCCTCTACGTACTTAAAGCCTTACTGCGATCGCCAACCCGCTTGCCAGGCGTGGCGATTATGGCAATCAACCCCTGGATCTACAATAAACAGGTTTTACTGGGGAGACCCGTGCCCAATAGTGGGACATCATATGGGTTGATATGTATGAACGAGTTGGGGTCCGAAAATACCGTACAGCTTAGATAAAATGTTGTACGGGAGAAGCTTGAAGAATTTTGATGATTGTTTTTGAAATAATAAAAAAGTACTACCTAGATAAAATTTAACAATGACTTTGACTTTTAGAAACGATTCCGACACGATTATAAAACGACTTTATGAAAAAAAAAATATATTACGGGTCTTAATCGCGTGAATAATTTAAGGTAAAATACCTTGTTTATTGCCCGACGTTTTGACCGTATTGCAACGGCCGTGATCATGGGCCAATCTACCAATAACACAAGGTATTTTACCTTAAATTATTCACGCGATTAAGACCCGTAATATATATATTTTCATAATGTATACAGTGATGATTTACGCAAAACGGCTGGCAGGAGCTGGATGCGAGAAGCCGAAGATAGAACAAAGTGGCGTGCAATTGGAGAGGCCTATGTCCAGCAGTGGACTACGGTAGGCTGATGATGATACAAATGATGATGAATGTATACAAATCGCGAAAGTTTATCAACATTTACAAAACAAGTGGGTCCGTATTCAGTATGTTTTCTTTTGTTTTTGCGGCAAGCCCGCGCTTTTAACTGTCAAAACCTTGTTATAATGTAGAGAGCTGCGCTTAGAAATACATCGCGCATGCGGGCGGGTATCTTTGAGCGCACCGCACATGCGCCCGTTCGCGCGGGCTTGCCGCTAAAACGAAAAAAGACATAGGGAATAAGGACCTTGATATAATACACATAGGCCCAGAACTCCAGAACTTCTTACACAATATAGAGTTGGAGCGTTATTATTGGACGTGAACGAATACAGGGTGCAGGAGTGGTGCCGTATCGCGGCTTTTGATTCGGCTCTAACTCTTTTCACATAAAACAGGTTATTTTAAACCTACTTCAGGGAATACCTAATATCGATTGTAATTAATTAGACTCTCCTACAAATTGTACCATAAAATTTGATTGCAGGAGGCAATTGTTTTCGATTATACGAATGTGTATGTGTATTAATATTACAGCCCCAACTGTTTGACAGTTTTGTGAGGTATCGTAAGATACGCCTCGACTTTAAGTAGGTATGACATTGCCTTAATAATTTAGTCAATTCGAAGTTCATACTTCTACAACTGTTATATAAACTCTATAGTTTATGTCATCATAAACTATAGAGTTTTATCAACTACGTCATTTTGAGCTGATTTATGTGGAAGGTAGCATGAATCTGGAGAACTTATAGGTTAAATTTTACCCGATTCAAACCACTAGAGCGAAGCCGAGTACAAAAGCTAGACAAAATATAAACATAGTCATATTAGTATGTCTTGAACGTACTCTTTTTATTGAACAAAGATGGGACAACAAGCAATTTATTCAGACTTCGTTCTGTACCTAGAAAGACATTATAATTTATTTTTCCATTTAACCTGTATAACGTTTGGTGTTAATGCAAATAGGGCTCGCCTTCTTTATTTGTGTTTCTTACAGGCAGACAGAGTTGAATAGCTAAGTAGGTACTATGAGAACTCGAATGAAATGTAGATGCATGTTATCTGACACGGGAAAATACGCAACAAATCTATAATTGGTCAATATTTTGCGTCTTATAAATCGATGACCGGCTGCACTCACGAAAAAGTGTCACATTATTGACTGGTTGCTAAACAACGCGAATGGTGGTATGTCATTAATGTTTTCTTAAAAAGTGTCACATTATTGACTGGTTGCTAAACAACGCGAATGGTGGTATGTCATTAATGTTTTCTTAAAAAGTGTCACGTTATTGACTGGTTGCTAAGCAACGCGAATGGTGGTATGTCATTAATGTTTTCTTAAAAAGTGTCACGTTATTGATTGGTTGCTAAGCAACCAGTCAATAATTTGTTATCACTTGAAATTAGCAACCGTAAACCGACTTTACAGACAACCATTTTTTTTTTACGAAATGAAGAGACGAGTATGTCGTGCGCCTGATGGTAAGCGTCACACTAGCTTTTAACAGTATGATATTCAGTACCACTCAAATCCCTGTTTGGCTAATATCTGAATGTTACCGCACTCCGCTCCACATTTGAGACAGTAGTTCGCAAATCTCATTTGCCCAGTAATTACACTTACTACAGTGCCCTTCAACCGAAACACAGTGATGTGTTAACATTACTGTTGTGGTACCGACCAAGACGTCCTCTTAGAGCAACCACTCGTAAATAATAATTTTCGAATTTATCGGGCAGTACTGATCCGAATTAGCTGTCCCGCGCATCTTCGTCAGCGTAAATTTTACCCGTTTTTGTAACATCTTTAATTGCTGCTCTTCTCCTATTGGTCGTAGCGTGTTATATAGCTTATTATAGTCTTCCTCGATAAATAGGCTATCCAACAGTAAAATATCCCGCTTCCCTTGGAGCTAGAGAGCTGAAAATTTACAGACAGATAATATAAAAGTAACAAGCTAAATTATACAAGACCCTTTATCTCGGGAACGCGGGGAGGCGTGGAGGTATCGAGTTGAAATTAAAACCATGTACTCAGGTCTTCAGTCCCTTAGAGCTATGAAAAAATCAAACTTCTAAGTAAACGTAAAAAAAGATACGGCCGCTTCTATCGCATAAGACGTACATTTCAACTATATCAAGGAATCAAAATTTATAGAGTAAGTATATTATCCTACAACTATCAAATTTTGTCATATACTACAAGTATAGAGAAAAGTCTGAAAACTGCACATTTGAAATTAAATAATAAAAAATATAGTCTTTAAAAAACTGCGTGACTCGATTCCTGAACTATTAATAATATGTACCTATCAATTTCTACGGAACCCTCGGTGGGCGAGTTCGAGGAGCACTTGTCCGGTTTTCGTATAATTTTGATGTTTCAGTATCACTCTCATAACTGAGATAAACCTAACAATATATCTCATGCGAAAATCCACCAAGCCATTTAGACTCTAGCATGAGTATGTCAAAGAAATACGCTAGCTTGCGCAGTCGGATAACAGCTTACTCACTGACAAGAAATCTCGAAAGCTACCCAATAAAATTATTGAAATTTGACTTGTTAGGTAAGAATCAATATTAGCAAACTCGCGGGCAGAGCCCCAAGAAACGACTAGTGAAATAAACCCATGATCATCTCTATGTAAATGTTTATTGAAATAATCATAGCTATGCAGTTAAGAATAATAGTGCTTGTATGTAATTGAGATCGAGTTTGAATCGAGTTCTCGTGGGTACTCGATTAATTTTCTTAGCAATTTTAAATCGATCTTATTATAGTCTAAAGTACTATCAGGGGATAATTTTATGAGAGCGTAATAAGATAATGCAGTTAAGATAGGGTTAAACAGGGCTATTTTAAAAATACTTTTACAATGTGTCTCGCGGGCAGGTGATTGGCCATTATATTCTGATTATTTATGTAAAATGCTCACATAAAGCCTAGAAATAGAATGGTCTATATTTTATAAAAAAAGTTATCGGGTTTTTAAGAAGCTCACGAGTTCTCCGCTCTTTTATTTTTTGGTATAACTCAAAAAAAAAAAAATTTTGTTTCTATTTTGTTTGTTGTTATTTAAAAATAACAATATTTTTTTGTTTATTTTAATAATTAGTACCTGGATAACCAAGTTTGGCTCGGTATATTTTTTAAACGACATTTTTTAGAAATGAAACCCATCGATCGATTTATCGCCCCCGAAACCCCCTGCATACTAAATTTCATGAAAATCGTTAGAGCAGTTGCCGAGATCCATTCATTTATGTTTTATAGACCAGATGATTCGTTTCAAATATATAGTGAATTTAATTAAAAAAATACTTTTTTTTCATTTTTTTTTTAAATAAAAGTAGGTACATGTTATGCGTGTCTCTCTAACATTTTTCTTTTTGATCTACATACATCATTGGTCGTATCGTCCGTGATAGGTCGCCATAGCAATTTATGAACTCATTTTCTAGCGAGATTAAAATTAATATGTATTCGACGAGGGAAAATGGTGCAGACAAGATGGCGCGGGTATTCATATGCTGCAGCTGACTGCGTTGTAATGTAGGATGTTTAGTTGTCTACTGTCTCGTCTTTGTCTTCCTGAGGTCTTCCCCATCTTACCTTGATTATAAAAGTATTGAAAGGCACTTTGGGCACATTAAATTTGCAAACTAATCTATATCACGTGAATATCACATCACACTAATATTATAAAGGCGAAAGTTTGTGAGTATGTGAGTGTGTATGTTTGTTGCTTTTTCACGTCTAAATGGCTGGAGCGATTTCGAAATAATCGAATGAAATTTGGTATGGAGTTAGCTGACACTCTGGATTAACACATAGGCTAATAAACCGCGGGTAACACCGCGGGGCACTGCTAGTATAATAATATATTTAAGTCTACCCGTGACCAAGGCTGCTGCAACACAGTCGAAACGTCGGGCAATAATAAGGTACCTTAGAATATTCATGCGATTAAGACCCGTAATATCCATACTAATATTATAAATGTGAAAGTAACTCTGTCTGTCTGTCTGTCTGTCTGTTACGCTTTCACGCTCAAACCGCTGAACCGATTTAGATGAAATTTGGTATGGAGATAGTTTGAGTCTCGGGGAAGGACATAGGATAGTTTTTATCGCGATAACCGACATCCACGCGGGCGGAGCCGCGGGCGAAAGCTAGTAATTTTATATTTACGAACTAATGTCTCAAATAAGGGGCTAGGTACGGTGACATTCAGATCTTTGCCAAACAAGGATTTGGTTGGCACTGATACTGTTATGGGCTAGCGTGAGGTTTACCATCAGCCGCACGACCTACTCGTCTCTTTATTACGTTTTATAAAAAAACCTCAAGTCACGATTGTTATTCTACTTGTCTGTTACCATGGGCGTACCCAGTGGGGGGGGGGGGGGAGTAGGAGACTTGGGGTCTCCCTTCATAAAATCTTAGTAGTAGACCTTGAGCACACCTTACTGTCCGTTCGATGGCCTCCCGAACATCCTCTGGCGTTATTGAATCGTCCAGGCCAGAAATGCGCATCTCCGCGCACTTCATGGGCCTGGCGATTCTCACGCCATCTAGCCCCTCCGATAGCCCCCGTAGGGTCTCCGCCACTAAATCCGCCAATTTGGAGCCCTCCACTCCGGGAACCTCCAGAAGGCGACACCTTACTGTCCAAGCCAACGTACTTTATTCCTTTAGGTTACAAAGGTTACACAATACAATTCTTATGAACTTATGAATAGAATGATTCTATATTGAATGCCTTTTCTACAGGTAAAGCTAGTGAGAAAAAAACTTGGCAATAAATACTCATGGCCGCTCTTTCATAGCAAGCATTATCGCGTTTTTTCATTAACGACTGGCCTGTTGGTCTAGTGGTTAGTGACCCTGACTGCTTAGCCGGAGATCGTAGGTTCGATCCTCACCCTGGATAAAACTTAGTGTGATGAGCACGATCGTTTATTCGTGTCTGGGTGTAATTTATCTATAATATGTATGATACGGGAATTAACGCGCATTGTTTACCTTAAAATTGCTTGACGTTTCGGCCAGGTTGCTAGTATGTTAGTTTAATATGTATGTATTTAGAAATATATAAGTAAGTAAGTTTATCAGTTGTCTGGTTGCCATAGTACAAGCTCTGCCTAGTTTGGAATCAGATGGCGTTGTGTAAGTTGTCCCAAGATATTATATTATCACTCATCATGTAACTGGAAAGTCAATGATGAATATGAAACAATTTATGATAAATTTATTACATCTAATAACAGTTTAAAATCCATTGACTTTTAAAATTCAACAAAATACTTTAAAAAACATCAAGAATGGATACTTAGGCCTCGTCTATTTTTCAAAGACGTCTATTAGCGGGCAAAATGCGTCTGGTATATGCCCGAGGCGGGACGACATTCCGTTGCGCGCAGATGACGCGCATGCGTTCTGTAAACTGCGCGCGAGCACCTCTCGCTACTTTTTGCGCTTTAAACAGATAGTTTTATTTGTTTTCCGTTTGAAATGATATGTGTGTTGATAAATTGATTTTACGGTTGTTTAGCAAGATAAGTAGATATATGTTTAGATATTTTCTATAGCATTTGAAGTGTAGTTATTGATTGTGATAGAGACGAATGTTGGATGTAGAGATTTATTAGAATATAGAGAGGAAAAATCAGTAGGAATTTCTTTTTGATAGGTAACAATTTGTGAACTATTTTCTAAATATACATAGAAGAACTTTCACATAATCTGTGTTGATATACTTTCATATAAGTAGGTACCTACACCTATTACTACCTAGGTACTTTTTAGATATATTTCGGGATTTAATCGCGTGAATTATTTAAAAGTACGAACCTTTAATTACCCGACGTTTTGATCGAATTGCACCGATCGTGCTCGTCACACAAAGTTTTATCCTGGATGGGGATCGAACCCACGACCTCCGGCTTAGCAGTCAGGGTCACTAACCACTAGACCAACGAGTACTAAAAATAATCGTGATTATAATCTGTGATCAAATAAAATTGGAAGGAATGACTTGTATAAATAAATAAATGACACTACACTGCAAGGATTGCATATCCTATAATTCAACATACAAAACAAACAAAAAGTATTACACTTGCGTGATTGCGTGGTCCGCTGTACACTTTATTTTGCACTGATTTGTATCTCCACTCCGATCGCATTACGAGTTAATTAAAAAGTCCATTTATTCCGCTATAATTACAATTCCAAGAAGTACTCTTAGATTAAATGGTCAGGGTGAATATGATAATGAATAGCTACGAGTAGTGGAAACCAATCCTGACAGTTCACATTAAAAAAAAAAAACTTATAGCTGATTACGATCATAGTGGTCAACTTCCATTGACGTTTAGACCTGGACCGCAACATCCCTTTCAATTAAATTGTAAATATTGACTGCAAGCGTGAAAGAGAGAGAAAACTCGTGCGGCCCTGTCTCTTTGACAGGTATTGTCCACAAAGTAACGTTGTCTCTTTCTAGAGAGTGGTCAATTTTGTGAGGTTATGGCGCAGTCCAGGTCTATACGTCAATGGTCAACTTCGCAGGCATAGATAAATGTTCTACGGTATTTTTTTTGATGATATCTCTATATCTCTTTAAAAAGAAACAAAACTGCGCAGTAGCCTTCAAGAAGATCACAGTGAAGTTTTATATTTAACTATACCGTGGGAAAGCTATTGGTAGGGAGGGGAATAAAGATGTCCCCCTGATTTCCGTTCGCTTGGAGAGTCTGCTTTTGTACTTACGAGTAGTAAATATTGACACATAAATAGACCACCCGATTAAGTACATCGGCAACCTGGTACTGACTGACTCGGAATTGTCTGTCCTCTTACCAAGACCTAGGGTAAGATCTAAGACCACCTGTACAGAAATAGTACACAGAGACATGAAAGCATGCAATGTTTCTGATGACGAAGGCAGGGGAAGTGGAAGAAGAACATGGGCTGACCCCACCACCGTGTGAGATAAATAGTTGGGAAGAGAAAGTTAATGGACTTGAACAGTTAGCACAGAAAGGATATTCCAAATTGAAAATAGTCAATATTTCAATATAGTCCATCGTTTTTACATTCCTTGCGAGTAAAAGCGAACGTTGTCCCAATTTTATGTGTAGGTAGGTACAGTTAAACTGTTTAAAGTTACACCTTTTACAAAACTGACTTTGACTGCCTCTGTGGCGCGGTGGGTCGTGGGTTTAATCCCCACTCAGGATAAAACTTTGTGTGTTGAGCACGATGGTTTATTCTGTGTCTAGGTGTAATTTGTCTACAATATGTATGTATCTATACTAATATTATAAAGCGGAAGAGTTTGTTTGTTTGTTTGTTTAAACGCGCTAATCTCAGGAACTACTGGTCCGATTTTAAAAATTATTTTGTTGTTGGATAGCCCATTTATCGAGGAAGGCTATAGGCTATATAACACGCGCTACGACTAATAGGAGCGGAGCAGCGACGAGAAATGTTGCAAAAACGGGGAAAATTTACGCATACGAAGTTGCGCGGGACAGCTAGTTTAGAAATATATAAGTATGTTTATCAGTTGTCTGGTTGCTTTAATACAAGCTCTGCTTAGTTTGGGATCAGATAACGTTGTGTGAATTGTCCCAAGATATTATTATTATAAAACAATAGTCAAGATCCACATATCTGCGTTATGCGTACTCTCATA
Source organism: Herminia tarsipennalis (assembly GCA_945859575.2). NCBI lineage: Eukaryota > Metazoa > Arthropoda > Insecta > Lepidoptera > Erebidae > Herminia > Herminia tarsipennalis. The sequence goes on along the minus strand of OX243849.2, from coordinate 16,566,482 downwards.
ATGTTTATGGAGCGCACTCGTAAGTGATCGTGACTCGGCACTTCACTTTCTCTACAGTCGCAGCTGTCATGAAGTGAGAAATGGGGCCTCATTTACATTCAGGTAATTGTCCGTTATCATTTTACAAATTTTTATGTCACCGAAGACTAATATTTGGCATTGGGACCACGGCAGCGCAATATGATCAAAAATAAATTCGAAGAATAAAAATATGTGGCACTCGGGGATTGCCGCGGTCAAGCTATTGCATAGCATTTTTTATCAACTTATGCAATTATAATTATTTATTTATTTATGCAGATTTTTTTTTTTCTTTTATAAAAAGATAACTAGCAATGTGGGATTGAGTCCCACATTATCGAGGCCGAGCTACATGGTAGGCGGAGTGGGGGGCGTTAGGTTTTATTTTCGTTACGGAATTTCTTGATTCGGTCGCCGCGCTCAAAGCCCGCGATAAAAGCTATGCAATACCTTAATAATATATTTAATCTTAAAGTACACAATGTAAGGTTAAATATCTTTTTATCATCATTTCAGCCGTACCTACACATGTACGACTGAAGAGTCGTCTCCGTCTGAACAGCTAGACAAGGTACAATATTTCAAATTTGGAAAACACTAAATCCAAAATTCAATAGGCACCTTTTGCGACTTAATTCTAAGACATCTAGTCTCTTTGTCATTGTCATATGAAAAGAATAGTACTGACACAAATACTTGTAGAGTTGTTATCATATGTAAAGCTTTGTGTTTACAGTGTGAAAATATAAAAAAATAGTGCAAAGACCGAGCATTTGTACACTTAAAGTGTAGAATAAGTACTAGACAGTAGCAGAAATTTCCTGGAAAATTGACTACATTGTCATCAACTCACAAATTAGAAGAAGATAAAACATAATTTAACCTTTACGCCGGCTTTACATTGCCCTCAACGTTGGTCCCAACGCCACACGCCCCACGTGTGGTACTAGAAAATAACATTGGTGCTAACATTGGGACGAGCATTATTCTAGATCCACATTCCTAAAAAAAAAATACATGTGGAGAAGAGTTTGTTTGTTTGAACGCAATAATCTTAGGAACTACCAGTTCGAATTGAAAAAATCTTTTACTATTGGATAGCCCATTTATCGGGGAAGGCTATAGGCTATATAACATCACACTACGACTAATAGGAACGGAGCAGCAATAAAAATTGTTGCAAGAATGGGGAAAATTGACGCAGACTAAGTTGCGCAGGTCATCTAGTCGTCATAATATAAACGTTGATCGTTGTAGACTGATAATGACTATTAATAAATGTAATAATTCGTAGAGCCAGTTAAGTAATACGAAGTAATAAAGTATATTACAGACATACTACTCTTAAAGATACATTCATATTTTTCACCCGACTGTAAGGAAGGGTTATATTTTTCGCGCGATTCTTGTATGTAGGTATGTACTCGTATGTATGTAATATTCTTTATTACCTATTATCTTTCAAACCGCAAGACGGATTTAAACAATTAAGACGTCGGTAGACAAATCTAACTTGGGCGGTCAATAGAAATCATGACCGCTCAAGTGTTCTTAGCTATGTGACGTTAAACTGTGAGATGTCAAAAACAAGAAGTGAAAAAAAAAGTTTTTTCGAATACCGCCATATGAGTATCAAATTAAAGGGCTAATTGTAAGATTTCAAAAAGGCATAACATGAAAAAGTCAATTAGTAACCAGTCTTTTTTCAATTTTCAATTGTTAGTAATAGCTGTGATAAATGTTAATCGTTACATCAGTTACATCCTACTAATTTTTTTATGCCACGACGATCGCAAACGGGTATACGACCCGCCTGTTGGTAAGCGGTTACCGTTGTTTATGGAGGACTGCAACATTAGGGGTGCCATGGGCGCGTTGCCAACCTTTTAAAAATCTATTGACTCCTCCTATGAAGAACCCCACACTTTAGTACTTATTTACTTGACTGCCTCTGTGGCGCGGTGGTGCATGTCCGACTGCTACGCAAGAGGTTGTGTGTTCGATCCCCACCCAGTATAAAACTTTGTGTGATGAGCATGATGGTTTATTCTGTGTCTGGATGTTATATAACTATAAATAATATGTATGTATTTGAAATATATAAGTATGTTTATCAGTTGTCTGGTTTCCATAGTACAAGCTCTACTTAGTTTGGGATCATATAGCGTTGTGTGAGTTGTCCCAAGACATTAATTATAGTGTACTTTAAGGAAACTTTAGCAGGGAGCTCATTTCTCTGCTGAAGGATTTGCGAAAGGAAGTGCCTTTTAAACCGCACGGTGGGAATGCATAGTGATATTTATTAGATACTAGCAGACCCGAGCAACTTCGTCTGCTTAAATTTTCCCCATTTTTGCAACATTTTTCATTAGTCGTAGCGTGATCTGATTAAATTGCCTTTCTCCAACAGTAAAATAATTTTTCAATTCGGACCAGTCGTACCTGAGATTATCGCGTTCAAACAAACAAACAAACTCTTCAGTTTTATAATATTAGTATAGATGACAAACTGACAGCCCTGATTCGTCACATCATCTGGGCAAATTAAGTAGGTAGTTGATAGATTAGTAAAGCAATCAGTCGATCAATCAATCAAAACGCTATCTCTTATTATATGTTGCGGTGAAAACAGTAATAAGAGTTACTTACGATCTGGAGAGGGTTCCTTTCGATAAATTATATATCTAGGGGCTCAGTTATAAATTTGTCGTAATTATCTTTAATTCTTCCCTGGCTAAGTAAGGCATCGGACTCGCAATTGTGAGGTTGCGGGTTCGAATCCAACACATTATACTATCGACTTGAACCCCCTCCTAACACAAGCCATTGAGTTTAGCTGGAAGAGTTAAAAAGATTGCAATATACAGGGTGATTTTAATATATTAGTGACTGCTCTTGGCTTCTTTACATTACACCAAAATACCTTCGTAATATAACTTTTGAAAAAAAAAAAAAAAAAAATCCCTGTTTTTGCAACATTTCTCATTGCTGCTTCGCTCTTATTGGTCGTAACGTGATGTTATATAGCCTATAACCTTCCTCGATAAATAGGCTATCCAACAGTAAAAGATTTTTTCAATTCGGATTAGTAATTCCTGAGATTAGCGCGTTCAAAAGAAACAAACTCTTTAGCTTCATAATATTAGTATAGATGTGGAAACCCACAATCCCACATTGCTAGGTATTATAAAAACAAAAAAAAACTTGCTCTACGAATATAAAACTACAGAACTCGTCTGCCTGTAGCAAGGGCACTGTAATACCTCTATATATTATATTTTTATGTCATACTAAACTCCACGGATAGTTACTGCCTATCGTTGGGAGATAACGGCCGCTTAATAGCCTCTGACGATACAGTTAACGATTATGGTACTTTGGTGACAAAGGCCACACAAACGGATTGGATAAGCGACTGTATTTAAACTTAGTTTGAACCAGTTACCCCCATATTCATGACTAGCTTATGCCCGCGGCTTTGCGTGGATGTCAGATTGTTACCAATATGTTTTAACGTCAAAGTTTCATGCTAAGTTTGTACCCCCGTTTTACTCCCTTAGGGGGTGAATTTTTAGAAAACCTTTCTTAGTGCTTCCCTACGTTCAAAAGGAACCTATTTGCAAAATTTCAAGTTTATTACCCTTATAGTTTAGGCCCTGTGTTGATATGTCAGTCAGTGATTGCCTCGGTGGCGCGGTGGGAGTGTGTCCGACTGCAACGCAAGAGGTCGTGGGTTCGAGTCTGAGTGTACTTTGTGTCCGTGACTTGTATGTTTGTAAAGACCCCGTGACACAGGGTTTGTATTCTACTGCGGGAGCTGTCTTTAAAAAGAAAAAAAAAGAAAACAAAACGGAATGCATGAACGCATTTTTCCCTAGTAAAAGCACTGAAAAGTGCTTGCAGTGTATATCGTACAACATACACAACAGTGTATATTGTACGATATACACTGCAAGCACTTTTCAGTGCTATTCAGCACTTCGCCAAATCGGCCCACGCGTTTGGACTATAAAGGAACATGCATACATAGACGGTAATAAACACATGACGTTCCTTTGTGTCGCGCAGTCGGGTAAAAATAACAAGAAAACTCGTCAATCAAGTGCCTCATAAAGGGCAGCAGTTTCCACTACTAAACACTCATATACACATAAAAATATACCTTAACGATCCGGTTAGCGGTTACCGAATCATCTTAAGTTACAATATGTCGTAATAGGGATGTAATAAAAACCAAATTAATAAAATAAATCGGTCAACATGGTTGGTTTCCGTCTCACTGTGGTTGGAACGCTTGTATATTGTAATTGTCGTTAAAATGCGTGGTGTCACAAAGCACAGAGAGAACAGAAGTATAGCTTGTGTATGTTACTTTAATTTACGTTCAGTGGTCGTATCAAGGCTGGCTGTAAACTCTGGTTTATGCAAAAATAAAACCAGTAGTCGCATAGTGGTTCAAAATAGAAATATTAGAAACTAGTTGATAAATGGACTATATAACAGTAAAATATTTTTTTAAATTCGGATCAGTACTTCCTGAGATTATCGCGTTCAAAAGTGCATACTATTGTTATAAAATTTTACTGTTTAATATACAGTCACGTTCAGGTCTGGTGATTAGTGACCCTGACTGCTAAGCGGGAGGTCGTGGGTTCGATTCCTACGCAGGATAAAAGCTTTCTGTGATGAGAACGATGGTTTATTCTGTGTCCGGGTGTAATTTATCTTTAATACGTATGTATTTAGAAATTTAAAAGTATGTGTATCAGTTGTCTGGTTACCATAGTACAGGCTCTGCCTAGTTTGGGATCAGATTGCGTTGTGTGAGTTGTCCCAAGATACTATTATTATATTATATACTAGCTGACCCGCACAACGTGCAAGCATATGTCAATACATATATTTGACATTTTTTTTTGCACGTATACCTAATTATCACGTGTATACGTTAATTGGCATGCTTGTATATGTAATAGTAATAGTGCCACCTCATCTCTTCCCGTGGTTGTCGTCAAGGCGACTAAGGGATTTAGCCTTACTGCAATCGTCAACATGCTCGCCAAGCGTAGCGATTATGGCAATTACTATCTATAATAAGTTAGATCTATTAAGGAGACTCGTGCCCAGCAGTGGGACATCATAACAAGGGTTGATCTGAAGATGCTACTCTTTTGTTTAACTGGCGTATTAATAAGTCTCTTCGCCTTTCTCTTTACAGCTCTCATTGTAAATCTTGACTTCTGTAGTTCCTATACTTTGTAGCGGTGTGTTGTAAAATATGATTTGATGATTATCACATAGTTTTGAAGTAATTGCTCTTGTTTTGATGAAATTACAGTTATTAATTGGCTTGTTACTTCCGTGCGTTACCGCCTCAAATATTTTGATAAGTAGGCCAATCATTATTTATCCCACGCTTTATTGGATATTTATGTTTAAATGGAATGCAATTTCACGTTTTTATTTTTGTTTTGGTTTATACTTATAATCATTGAGATTTACAGGGAACAAAGTACAAGTATTTCGTATCATGCTAGTGGCGAATTGACTACCCAGGATTGTGTACTTTGTAATATGGGGGCGATTAGTGTCCTATCGCCAGAGGCTAACCCTCTTACTCATAATAAATTAGCAGACGTTTAAAGAGCATTTTAACTAGCAAATGTTTTGTCTAGTTCTATTCAATTTTGAAAGTGGAATTATAAACGAAAACGAAACATTCGCTAGCTAAAATGTTCTTAAAACTTCTGATAATTTATTATGAATCAGGGGGTTTGCACTAATATAATAAAGGACATATATATTAAAAATAGGTTTTATGGAAGTCGCTCTCAGGAAAAAATCTATACTAATATTATAAAGCTGAAGAGTTTGTTTATTTGTTTGATCACGATAATCTCAGGAACTACTGGTTCGAATTGAAAAACCTTTTAATATTGGAAAGTCCATTTATCGAAGAGGTAGCCTAGAGGCTATATAACATTACGCTATGACCAATAAGGACGGAGCATAAATTAAAAATATTGCAATAACGGGGAAAATTGACGCAGACGAAGTTGCGCGGGTCAGCTAGAATTTGATATTTGTTAAAGTGTTTCATCACAATTTAATTCGTTTGAGGACGAGGTAGAATTCGTAACATTTGTCGTATTTAAATGCTCACGTTACTACAACAGTAACAAAAACCTACGGACTCGTCACCCAATGCCGAAACAATACAGAAAAAAACCTATTGTTACTTCATCTATTGTCATTTTTCTAAGCAATTTCTTAGCACGTGCCTATCGCAAACCATCTGTCTGAACTTAATTCAATCCATTACATCTCTTAATACAAATGATTATAGTTCATAATTCTGTGTAATAAACGCCAGATGTACAGGATCAGCTGTTTAGTTTGTTTGATAGGAAATTAAATGTTAAATGTATATATCAATAGGTGTTAGTTTTGAATGTAGTTTATGTTAGGGTTGTTACGGTAAGTTACAGTGTTCTATAGACATCTGCTTTGGCATTTATTGTCCAGGTGGTGATATTAAACACACAGTAAGTAGTACCTCATGTTTAAGCTCGTGTTATGAATGTTAAGATACAGGTAAAGAAGTTAAATTGTTGATAGGGTTGATAACGCGTATGGTGCCTAAAATACATTTAAACAATACTATTGTAGGCTTGCTTTTATTTGATGTAATGTTAACCAGAGTCCTTCTTCTCCTTTGAGTTTATGGCAATCTAGCCATAAACTCAGATATCAAAGTCATCTTAGCCATAGACTACTGTAACTTCTTGCCTTCAAGCGAATTGCACGCACTTTTGCTACCTTGTAATTGTAAAAAATAAACATTTATTTGACGGCCGGCCGTGACTCCACAACGTGCGTGAGGAATGTCTAGCGGCGGGTTTGATCACTTAATCAAATCTTTTTGGGTTCTATAGGCAGATAATAAAACCCTCTAGTTCGTTGTTTTATTAGTTTTGCTGGTTTAATTAAGTTTGACAAAGGAAAGGGGGTGTTTGTTAACAAACTCCAAAAAACAGGAAGAGGTTCTCAATACGTCTTTAATGTCTCAAACTTAGTTTTACATGACAATTTGTTTTTAAAGTCTCAAACTAAGTTTTACATGACAATTTGTCTTTAAAGTCTCAAACTAAGTTTTACATGACAATTTGTCTTTAAAGTCTCAAACTTAGTTTTACATGACAATTTGTCTTTAATGTCTCAAACTTAGTTTTACATGACAATTTGTCTATAAAGTCTCAAACTTAGTTTTACATGACAATTTGTCTTTAATGTCTCAAACTTAGTTTTACATGACAATTTGTCTTTAATGTCTCAAACTTAGTTTTACATGGCAATTTGTCTATAAAGTCTCAAACTTAGTTTTACATGACAATTTGTCTTTAATGTCTCAAACTTAGTTTTACATGACAATTTGTCTATAAAGTCTCAAACTTAGTTTTACATGACAATTTGTCTTTAATGTCTCAAACTTAGTTTTACATGACAATTTGTCTATAAAGTCTCAAACTTAGTTTTACATGACAATTTGTCTTTAATGTCTCAAACTTACTTTTCCGGGAGACGAGGTGTCATTTAGGTTTATCTAGGCTGAACCAGCTGGGTTTAGATGTAAATAAAGATACCTACAAAACAAAAAATATATGCTGTACACGTTGAATCTTCGACATTCGCGGATTCACACTGTATAATGCAAAACATTATATCAATAGAGGGAATGACAATTTGGTAATGTGTGCTCATTAGGCTTCTGACATGTACAGCAAAAGTAATTAACTTCATCAAAGGAAACAAAGAACCATCCCGTTTGAACCAATTTTCTGAAAAAATAAAACGATTACGGTACTATCATGGTATCATGAGTCACCATAAGGTACGAGCCAAAAATACATTAAAACCTATAATGAGACAATTATTTAGTCAACCGTAGCTCCCTCTGCATGCACGTGCCAAGGGTACTGGCGACCCTGTCTTTACGGTGCTTACATCTGCGCGGGCGCACGCCCTGCACGTGACGGTAACGTTCATATTGGTCCTTCGAGCCACCAGTTTTAGGAAGGTTCGATTTTGGAATAACGATGCACGATGTAATAAGAGGCTTGGAATTGTATGTATAGCCACCATTTTATCTGTTAGCGTGCTATAATATAACGCGGTCGGAGCCGATTATATGTTTTGTTTTCTTCTTTCACCAACAAAAATGTTTAATCCGCATCTAATAGTTAGTGACAATTTAACTGGATTTTAAAATTACGCAGAATTTTCAGTCAGTCCTTTCTCAAGCTTTAATAAATTTCATTTTATTTGAAGTGACAACGTCTTTATAAATCGATGACCGGCTGCAATCACGAAAAAATGTGACGTCACAGCTTACGTTAAGCTCACGTCACAGGCACGGTTGTTTATTACAATGTCATAAAAGTTTTGGCGATTGCAGCGCCATGCGACACAATTGAATATTAAAAAAAATAATCTTATGACGTTATCACGTAAAATTATCGGCCGTAAACTGACTTTACAGAAAGGATTTTTTTTTGACTCAACAGTTATTTATGGCTGTTCTCCGTTCCACTGCCTAAATTCTTCCTTTTTATTAATCATACGGAACCGAAGTGTATTAATAACAATAGTATATTGTAAATTCGTGCAAACGATGCCACGCTCTATTTGCAGATTGGTTTGGAGTTGTTTGTATTCCTGTACGTGTTACATTTGTGTAATATCTATATAGATGATGAATGTGTGAATGTGTGTAGTCGATAATTATGAAACATTGGACGAACAAACGATGCACCGATGGACGCTAGAGCTAACGAATCCTTTGGCCACCGCGCCTTTATAAAGATGGGATGACCCCCAGCCAGATGGATCGATGACCTAAAGAAGGCTAGGATGGACTGGGATAGCGAAGAACCAGGTGCTGTGGCGAAAATTAGGAGAGGTATTTGTCCAGCAGTGGACCGACACAGGCTGATAATGTCGGCACAAGTATGTGGAAAATGTTACTGGGGACATTATTGTCATTATTTACACAGCACCTCGTTTAATATTAGCTATTGAGGAAATTTTAATAGTCGTAATTATAGTGTGATTAAGTTTGCCAGTACAGTTATTTATCGGTGACACAAAATACAGAGAGTTCATCTATACTTATTTCACGGACAGGAATCTCAGACGCACGTTGGACGCATTTCGGGTTCGCAGTTGTGAAAATGGCGGTAAACTGACATGTCACTATTTTGATAGCTCCGCGTTTAACGTATAAAATATTCTTGAAATACTTGATAATTGGATATAGGGGCGTCTAAACGGGCCATTTTTTCCGGCAATTGGTGGCGGCACTAATTGATCGGCCAATAATGGCAATATGTCTACAATTGTATGGCGCATGATCCAGTCTCCTAAACTGGCTACACAACCCGGCAACAATAAAATAGAGGGCGACAGAAACAACAACAAAATTGGCCTGATAACATTGCGGAAAATAGATCGCTCAGCGATCGTCCGGCAACCATCAAATCAATATTGGAGAGTGCTGCCATGTTGCCGGCCACAGCATTGCCGCCACAAATTGCCCGTTTAGACGCCCCTTAAAAACAAGACTTTGTGATTTAAAGAAGAAAACTAGAAAGAAAATAAACTTGAAACTAGCGTATGCCATAAATGGCCATAATCCCTACTAAGGGAAGAGAAAATAAAAAAAAAAAACGTGCCTGCGTCGAGCGCACTCTACTCTCTCTATTTTGTCAGCTCAGCTCTGACGACGAGTTTTACGATGACACGGCTGTAATGTGTTGCCTTTGCCTAAATTACAAGTGTAATGTACCGTACTTACCACGAATTTCCGTTGCCTCTATGATTTCGTAATTTAAGAAAAAAACAATAGCAGCGGAAAACAGGCAGACAATGGTGTCAAAGTCAGAGGTCCGATAAACAAAATAAGATTTTACGCAACGAGCGAAAAAATATACAATTTGATTGAAAGCCAGTGTTCGTAACGTCACGTAGGTAAATTGTAAGGTAAATAGGGTTCAAGCTTTTTTGTCTTTACGAAACCGCTGGATAAAGTCAGTGATGCATCTAACAAACAATTTGCTGCAAACTTTTTGCCTAGTTACAGACTGCTATAAACAAAGTGTAGCACTTAACAACTAAACGAAAGAAATTATATGGTAGGTAGTGTTGACGAATGTGTATTAGGTATATAATATATATATATATATAATGGTTATTTCGATGTTGCGTTGTTCTTATTATATCAATATACTTTTCCAATTTTACGTTTGTTTAAAATTGAAAGTATCTTCGTGCGTTGTTTTTTGTTGTACATATATCTACTTAATCGTTGCTCAGTGCTAACATATTGCTCTAAAATTAAGTTATCGTTGATTTTCAGTATAACTGTACATAATTATTTATGTATATTAGCAAACGATCAGCCACAAACAATCAGCCCAATACAAATCCCTAAGACTTATCGCTTTAGTAGCAAATGCGTGAATAGCGCGATTCGTGAGTGGTCCGTGGTTTGCCATGTTCAAGTTACCATCTTACAGCTGCGTTCGAATAAACCTTATGCGTATTCAAATAAGAGCCACTTTCGCTTGGAAGATTAAGCGGTAAGTTCGTTGAACCGGAATACGGCTAAGTAAATAAATAGGTGGTCGTACTTCTTAGATGCAGGTGTGAAAAAAAAAAACTATTACGGTACCTCGGAGTTAGATAATTTAGGTACTAGTGTTAACTGTTAGCAAATCGCGATTATTTTATATACGTCCAATGTATGTAGATCTCTTCCTGCATAGATGTAATTGCTAATGGTAGGTCAATGTTATCATTATCTTCATTACGAGTGTAAAATGAAGTCGTCTTACGATTGTCCGGTTGTGTGTCTAGTTCATTTAAATTACGTAACATATTTTGATATGGTTTTTTGAAATTTTAGTTCGATGAAGAAAGTGGAAATTTTAATATTAAAACACGACTGCCCTGATGGTTACAGTACCTAAAAAAAAAAAAAACAAAATTCTTTATTCAATTAAAATGCAAAACGGGTCGTCGTCGAAACGGTCGGTATTCTACATGTACCTACATGTAGTGCCAAGTTCGCAAACATTACCAATTGTTTGCGAACTTAGCACTACATGTAGGTACTTGTAAAATAATAGATAGCCAGAGAAAAGAACATGGCAATAGAAACTCTCGGCCACACTTTTCAAATTGCCAATTTTACAATGTTTGAATGTTTATAAACTTGATATGGGGTAAGGTGCTGCCACTAATATACTACGTTGTACCACCCGACTCCCTCCTTAAATGATTTTGTGCACGGCCATGATTTAAAGTAGCTTCTAAATTTGTTGTTAATTACATTTTTACTTAAAAACCTATATTAGTAGCTATCACTAAATTGCATTTATAATAATCTATACTTACTTATATTATAGAGCTGAAGAGTTTGTTTGTTTGAAAGCGATAATCTCAAAAACTACTAGTCCGAATTAAAAAAATATTTCACTGTTGGATAGTCCATTTATCGAAGAAGGCTATATAACATCATGCTACGACTAATAGAAGTTTAATGTTGCAAAAACGGGGAAAATTTACGCAGACGAAGTTGCCCGGGTCAGCTAGTAAATATTATAAAGCTGAAGAGTTTGTTCAGGAACTACTAATCCGAATTGAATAAATCTTTTACTGTTGGATGGCCCATTTATCGACTAAGGCCATAGGCTATATAACATCACGCTACGACCAATAGGAGCGGAGCAGCAATTGAAAAGAAAAATGTTGCAAAAACGGGGAAAACTTATGCAGACGAAGTTTCACGGGTCAGCTAGTTCATAATACTAATTATAAACTAGCTGACCCGAAAATAGACTATCCCGAAAATTGTCTGTGCCACGAGAAAACCCACCCAAAGCCGTTAACATAAAGTAGTTACTTATATTACATACTTACCTATAGAAAATGATGAGGTCGTGCACATATTGACCTTCTTACTTATACAATCATTCAATACAGCTACGGTATAGCAGTTTTTATTACCATAGAATGTATTCAGTATATACTGTTATAAATTTAAACGATTCCTCTTTGTGGCCTCGTAATAGTTGCTTGACCGAGTGATGCAGGTGTTTTTGTGGAATAAAAGGTTGGGAAATATAATGGAGAAAGTTGGGGGAAAGACATTTTTAGCATCTTTTAATAGCTAGAGTCTGAAAATTGCGAATAAACGTGGAATAGGTCCTCGTAAAAAGTCCTATCTTCGAAACATTCGCGAGTAGACCGATGTCAAGAGCACTGCGGAGCTGTTTCACCTAGCCAGGGACAAGGAAAGTTTGTCAAGGCTGATGTCCAACCTCCAATAATTGGGGAGGAACCAGAAGAAAAAGAATTAGCTTGTGTTCATAGACTTTATTGAATAGCCAGGCGGTGTATTAGGAGACGAGAGACTGCTGCTTTACAAGAGATTGTTGGGTCGATTCCCTTATGAGACAAGGATTTGTGAGATCCATAAATGTTGGTGTCGAATTTAGTAGGCTTGTGTTGATTTATTATATGTTTGTAAAATTGAAATGCTGCGCATACTATGGATAATAAACTGAACCGACAAGTCGATTTTGAACCAGCTCAAAATCCATACCAGGCTATCTGCCACATGCCATCAACGAGTCCTGAGCTACTTTGGTCATATCGCACGTAGATACTCAGATAACCTGGACAAGAAGTTGTAGTTGGCATACTAGAGGAGTCAAGACCAGGTGGGCGAGCATCTATCCGCTGGTCCGATTAATGATAACAGAACTTAATATTACCAAAGCTCTGAGACAAGCTGACAATCGAGTAGCATGGAATGGAAGCAGTTCATCCGTAAATGCGTTCCAGGACAGGCACGACCCTTAGCAATGAGGAAACGATAAAGAAAAAAAGAAAATTGAAATGGTCGGGGGCCGGTCTAGGATTTGCGTAGCCAAAGTGATGACATGTGGAGTAAAAGCATCAAAGACTAGCGACGATGTAAGAGCAATCGCTAGTCGTCTTTGCCACCGACAGACCTTAGACCGTGTCGAGTGGAAATCTATTGGAGGCAGGAGGCATCTGCCAAACGTATGTGGGCAAAACAGTTCTGAAGAAGAAGTGACACGGTATGAGACTATAGAAGTTTTGTTTTAAAATGCATAGTAAAAGAAAAGGTGACCTGTTGACAATAATAAATAAATTAATAATTGAAACAAAGGTATAGGTACATCTTTTTTAAGCATACTTTGGAAAGGTATGCTTAAAAACTGTGCGGTACATTTTTTGAATCGCTTTTTTTATCTACTCCGCAACACTTTTGTGCAATGTTTGGTTTAACCGTTACATCACTATTACAAACCTAAAATCTAAATCGAGTATAACTTCACGTACGGTAAGTAGGTATAATACCTAACATAATATATACAATCTATGACCCCGTAATATGTCGATACTTAACTCATCTCCAAATGTCAATCGCGTTGTAATTTGATACAATATCATTGTTTTATATAAGCTACGATAGAGACAGTGTATGATATTTATTACTTTCCGCGATTTTGCCTGCGTATATTTCGAGCAATTTCTCGTCAGCTCTACAGGCCTCAGCGACGTAAAATGGATTTAAATACAATTCAGAACTGTGGTTTAACTTGTACGGTTACGGACAGTAAGATTGATTTACAAGAAGTGTGATAATAATATCTATAGTACAACTCACACAAAGCTATCTGATCCCAAACTAAGCATAGCTTGTACTATGGAAACCAGACAACCGATAAACATACTTATATATTTTTAAATTCATACTTAATATAGATAAATAACACAGAATAAACCATCGTGCTGATCACACAAAGTTTTATTCTGGGTGGGTATCGAACCCACGACCTCTTGCGTAGCAGTCGGATACAGTCCCACCGCGCCACAGACTGCAATGACATTGCGGTGCATTATAGCTACGGGAAGCAATGAGAATGTAATTTTAATAAGTATCACTAATTGTGCCGGCGCTAATATTTAATTATAGTTGAATGACTTAGACACCAGCCTTTTAATCTCCTTGACAGACACAGAACTCCTCTCTGAGAGACGGTACGGACTGCAATCCACCACGCCTGCTATTTCATTATGTTATTGACAGATCGTTTTTCGATTCTTGCCTCAGTGAGTACGATAACTGTCATACACCATCAGCCGCTGTGTTGTGTGCAATATTGTTTTTAAAATTTAAACTCAAACTACTGCTAAAAGAATTTGAAGATCAAAATTCGGCCAGGAGAGCACTTTGATGTGTACAGTGCAAGTTTCTTCACGATAGGTAAGAATAGTTTCAATAGATTAAAATTTTACAATTTCTGTTATAATACCCAGTTGCAAGAGACTTTACGTAACTAGTCATCTTAGACATCTCTGTGAGAAGTTTAAAACAATATAATGTTTATTTGATACTTAAAATTCTTAAGAACCTAATTCTCACGTTCAATTTAATCATTTACAAACATTTGAGTATTTGACATTGTCTCTTGATTTAATAATGTTCATAAAGTTTTGGAGTTGATGGTAATTTTGCCACAAAGACGCAGTTTCATCTGGTGTATAAATGTTTTGGTATTTTCTTGTGTATTTATCTTGGGCAGGGCTGTGACTGAATTGACAGCATTGACGGTTTAGTTTATCGCTATTTTTATAAGGGTTTTTTCGTTGTTAATTTTATCATTGGGTAAATTTTCACATTTTTCTTGAAAAGGAAACATACATTTTTTTTAAACGACTCCCGCAGTAGTAGCACTTTACAAACATATAAGTCACGGACACAAATTACGCCCAGACACGGAACAACAATTTGTGGATCACACAAAGTGGTGTCCCGTGTGGGAATCGAACCCACGACCTCTTGCGTAGCAGTCGGATACACTCCCACCGCGCCACCGAGGCAGTCGACATTATATACACATTGTACCTATGTATGTATATAATGTACTTTTTTCTGCCAATAGATCAGTACAGTTCGTATTCTTCATATTACGGCCCATGGCCTATCAGAAAAAAGGCACTTGCATTAGTCATTATTATGATGAATAAAATGAGAGGCTTTAAAAACCTGTCCAAAAACTCGTAAATGGTTTCATTGTTGCTATTCATTGTTCCTATAGAAGCTACCATCACGAAGTCAGTCTTCCACTATAGTGACAAAAAAGAATTCCTTAACTCATTGCACCCATTCTTGTCACAAGCTCACTACAATAATTAAACTTTACAATTTATGATAACATTTTTACTGTGGCAACTCTTGGAATTCAAGAAATTAAAAAATAAAACCGACTCACACGATCACGAAGAATGTTGCTAACGTAAAAATGTTCTCAGTGTTGATTTTATACCGATTACAAAATATTACCGGCGGGGTTACAAGACCAGCAGTGATAATAAAGTGAGGTAAAATACGACTGGAGTGGGGCACTTATTGTTGGTCATTTGTGTCCGGTACAGGGTTATGACGTCACTCCGACGGTATTAACCTAAAGCTTGATTTCGTTGGCGCCCACATGGAAATTCAAATGTGAATTTTATAGTACTAACTTTAAGACGTTGCATGATGTTACAAAATTCCTATTATAATTATAAAATATGGGAATTCAATCAAACAATGTTTACGCATTCATATTGGTTCGACGTTTCACTGGCCGTGGTGACAAGCGGATTCCGCAAGCTTGTCCCAACATCAAGCAATCGAAAGATAAATTGGGTATCTAAACCTAATGCAAGAATGCGTTTAACTGTGTGTACAGATATGCTTATTTCCTGCCTCATTAATTATTTTATGACGGCTGTTATGTTTTTGCGAGTGAGTAAGCTCATACAAGATAATCCATTCTATTATTATAAAGTTAAAGTGTTTGTTTGTTTGAACGCGATAATCTTAGGAACCACGGGTTCGAATTGAGAAATTCTTTTACTGTTGGATAGCCCATTTATCGAAGAAGGTTATAAGCTATTGAACATCACGCTATGATCAATAGGAGCAGAGCAGCCATAAAACATGTCGCAAAAACGGGGTAAACGCATACGAAGTTGCGCGGGTCTGCTAGTATATAGGTAAATGAGGCCACACTATCTAATACTAAAATATCACTATCTATTTTAAAAGAAAGAAAAATTTTTTGCCTCTGTGGCGCGGTGGGAGTGTATCCGACTGCTACCACGACTGGTCGTGGGTTCGATCCCCACCCAGAATAAAACTTTGTGTGATTAGCACGCTGGTTCCCGGCAACGTACTGTGGCTTTAGCTCTGAATACAAGTCAGAGTGTTATCAGTCGACTTTGGACACGTTACCGAAGCACTGGTACCGTGGCTGAGCGCCATGGAGGACGGTATCGCTGCACCACACGGAGACAAGACCGATACATTCAAATCTTAACTCGAAGAGGTCCAACAATAACCGCCATGATGTTAGCCGTGAGGCTTCATCACTCTTCAGGGAACTTAATTAGCGACCAAACAGTCAGAAACCGCTTGCATGAAGTGAACCTTCATTCCCGAAGACCGCTACGGGTACCACCTATAGCAATGCACAATCGTAGGATTCGATATCAATGGGCTCTTGAACACAGAAATTGGGCAGAAGAACAATGGCGTTTCGTGTGCTTTTCTGATGAGTCTCGTTTTGGTATGAGACCGGATACAAGACGTATACGACACTGGAGAACCCCTGGACGCCAACAGCGATTAAAATCCTGCCAGGAAGTCCATCCTTATAGTGGTGGAACCATCATGGTATGGGCGGGTATTTGGATCGGCGGAAGAACTGAGTTGATTTGGATCAGAGGCAACCTCAACGCTCAAATTTATGCTGAGACGATTGTATCAGACGTCATCGTTCCTCTACAAGTGCAAATCGGTCCCTTATTTCAGTTAATGCATGATAATGCACGACCGCACACCGCAAGAGTTGTAAGACAGACTCTCGCCGCAGCTAACATCAATGTCCTGCCCTGGCCTGCTCAGTCGCCAGACTTGAACCCGATTGAGCATGCATGGGATATGCTACAGAGAAGAGCTCTGCCGAATATGGAGGGTATCCAGTCGCAAGAAGACCTTTTTTTGTTGTTGCAACGAACATGGGCGGCCATTCCACAGCGTGATTTGGATGAACACATTTTGAGTATGCCAAACCGATGTTCTTGTGTTGTTAGTGTTCGCGGTAGAAACACGGATTATTAATTGTTTAAGTTACCCAATAAAATTTTAAAGAAAACTGTTATTTCAGTCTTTTTTTCGAACTTTAATGTTAGTGGTTCAAATGTCAAAAATCCCTTTATTAGGAAAATGGCAAATTTCTTTATTAATGCAAAGGTGACTTGGTTTATCGTTACTGTGACAAACGAAAACACTTTATTTGATGAATCCTTAAAGAAATAAAAAAAAAAAAATCAATCAGGAGAAAAGTTATTGCAAAAATATATGTTGATCCCTAGACACTTTTGATGTGTGTATATAAGTATGTTTATCAGTTGTCTGGTTTCCATAGTACAAGCTCTGCTTAGTTTGGGATCAGATAGCGTTGTGTGAGTTGTCCAAGATATTATTATTATTATTACTAAATTTATCTTTTTCTAAGACGTCTAAAGGAAGTTGGTTTATAATTTGGTACTTATGTTCTAATGCCTTCCTAATGTCCCTGACTCAGTAACAAACGAACAGATCGGGATATCTGTGAGGTTAACAAATATTATCAATATCGGTCCATGGATGGGTGACCGTTTTCGAACAATAATGTATATTTTATATATTATATTTTAGAATTAATCATTCGTTACAAGTACTTTGGCCAATATTTAAGCCCATATAGTTTTTACCATGTTGTAAGTAGATGCTCCTACTATATTGTACCCACTAAGGCTGATTTTGGTTTATCTCATGTTTCAACTTTTTGGTAATACAATTTGCATCAGTCCTTTAACATGGTGTATAGTATATTAGTCGCAGCACCTTACCCCCATATCAAGGTTATAATCATTGTAAAATTGGCAATTTGAAAAGAGTGGCCGCGAGTTTTTATTGCCATATTCTTTTCACCGGCTTTACCTATTGTTTGCGAACTTGGCATTACATGTACATGTAGAATCCCGACGTATCACAAGAGTTGTTTTGCATCCTAAGTGAATAAAGAATTTTGAACTTTTGATACACCCCGCCGTGCTTCGGAGAGCACGTGAAGCTGTCGATCCTGCGCCCAATCTCTCTTTGCCATGCCATATTGCCGGCCACAGCATGCCGCCACAAATTGCCGTAAAAAATGGCCCGTTTAGACGCACCTTAAAGATTTCTTTAATACTTGACGGCTATTTGTAGGTTAACATGAGATTAATTCTAGTTCAAGTGAACCTGAAGTGTCTTGTTATTTCTACATTGTGTTGAAATTAATTATGCTATGTTTTAATCTTATATACCTACAGAGTCACAGTTGTACAAACACTTAGCACTTGCATCATTGTTACGTATTGTAATCAGGTACCTAGTTAATTAGTCTGACTCTGTGTTAATTAGACTTGTTTGTATATGTATTTTTATATACCTACGTCTGCAGATTTAACCGTCACGTGGCATAAAAAGAAGAAAATCTATTCGAAATCTAATGGATTATCACCAAATAAGCTAAATTCATCTAAAGTAAATTTTTAGAAAATAATTCCAGTTCAATTCATTATAGATAGGTACAAAAATACATTTAAAGTTATAATATCTAACCCTGTTTTTCCATCTGGTGTGTTTTTAACACCAGATGGAAAAACAGGGTTAGATATATAATTATCTCTTATTTTTGAACGGTCTGGCCTATTGGTCTAGTGGTTAGTGACCCTGACTGCTAAACCAGAAGTCGCAGGTTCGATTCTCACACGAACCACTTTTGAGTGATCCAAAAATTGTTGTTTCGAGTCTAGATACTTTGTGTCCTGACTTGTACTTATGTTTGTAAAGTCCCTCGCGACACAGTGCTTGTTTGTTTGAAAGCTGTTATTAAAAAAAAACAAAATAGCCAATTTTTGAGCTCATTTTTTTCGCAGCTTTTGCCCGCGGCTCCGCCCGCATTGATGCCGGTTATCGTGATAAAAACTATCCTATGTCCTTCCCCGGGACTCAAACAATCTTCATACCAAATTTCATCTAAATTGGTTCAGCTGTTTCAGCATGAAAGCGTAACAGACAGACAGACAGGCAGAGTTACTTTCACATTTATAATATCAGTATGGATATAATTTTACTAAGACTTGTCTTATCGACTTTTCACGTATTTTCACACATAATTGCACAACTGTGAAAATGATGACAGTTCAGTTTGCCGCCATTTACACACTTAAGAATTTTTGTGTCGTCTTCTTCTTTGAATTTATGGCAATCTAGCCGTCTTAACGGCTAATTTCTCCCAGAGTCAAGTATTTATTGTACACTTTATTTGCACAAAGTCTAGTTCTTATAAAAATGTCGTATTTCATTCATTTTTAGGGTTCCGTAGCCAAAATGGCAAAAACGGAACCCTTATAGTTTCGTCATCTCCGTCTGTTTGTCTGTCTAACCGCTACTTAGTTTGATAGCCTAATAATAATAATAAATATTTTTAGGGAGGCACTCCATACAATGTAACAGAAACTGTCAATTTTTTTTCAGCAAATATCAACGTATGGCACATCATTCGACAAGTCTCTTAAAAACATTTTAAAGTTTTTTGATTTAGTCAAATTTTTGGAAATAATCGCTCCGAAAGTTGCATAAATCGTGTCCCCCACTTAACTTCTGAACCGTGTAACCAAAAAATATGGAAAAAACACAGATTGCCCTTAATAAATACTTTAAACTAAAATTATTTCGGATAGGATCGGATATACCGTCATTGAGTTATTTTCAAAAAACTGCGTTTCTCAACAAAATGGCGGAACTGCCATGAACATACGCTCTTCTGCTGATGCAATTGTTCAAGCCTGCGGAACCCTACACTGAGCATGGTCCGACATGCTCTTGCCCGGTTTTTACAAGTTATACTCATTAAACTCGGAGTTGTAAAAATAATAGCAGGTCTGTTAGCCGCCATTTTTACAACTCTAAGAATTTTTGTTTATTTTCGTTTGTTGTGTTTACTTTTGTTTTATTATACAGTATTTTGCGATCTGTCACTGTCAGTACCTAGGTACTAATCGTATATCCCTAGAAACGACATAATTACGGTACCAAACAATTCCAAATAAGGATACAATCGGACTTCAACGCTTTATCGATCGTTCCGATCTCTCGTAGGACAATTCGATGTCCTAACATAACCTGAATGTATTTACTTAAACAATGTTAGTGGCTTTAACCTATTTTGGGCTGTACTTAAGCTCTATGGTCAACTCGTTACCATAAATTTAAACAAGGACTCGAAGATACTTATCCATTTGTGAATTTATAAGCTTTGAATTTGGCTACAGAGACTCTGTATGTCCGTTCCTGATATGCAGTCCAGTCCAGTAGTTAGGTACCTACTGAAATTCTACAAAACAATTTTATTGTGAACTAGCTGTTCCGCGCAACTTCGTCAGCGAAAATTTTCCCCGTTTTTGCAACATTTCTCATTGCTGCTCCGCTCCTATTGGTCGTAGCGATGATATTTTATAGCTTATAGCCTTTCTCGATAAATGAGCTATCCAACAGTGAAAGAATTTTCATTACAATTCGGATCAGTAGAACCTGAGATTACCGCGTTCAAACAAACAAACTCTTCGGCTTTATAATATTATAGTATATATTTGTTTTTCGATAAGCACAAGAGGTTTGGCTACAGACATAATTTTTGTGAAGGAATGGATTGAAAACCATTGGCAGCGTTGCTAAGCCTGGTTTTTATTAGTAACTTCTTTATTTCATTTTTGGTCTGAAATTCGTTTTATATAGATAAGGCTCTTTGTAATATGTTTCTGCTCATTAGGTGTAAGAACTTCATCTTTTGAATATTCTACTATTTGACACGCGCAACTCCGTTTGCGTCATTTTTCCGGTTTTGTCAACATTTTTCATTGATGCACCGTTTCTATTGGTAGTAGCGTAATGTTATATAGCCTATAAACCTTCCTCGATTAGTGGGTTATCTATCACTAAAAGATTTTTTCAATTCGAACCAGTAAGAAGTTCCTGAGATTATCGCGTTCAAACAAACAGTTAAACTTTTCAGCTTTGTATTACTATTAGTAGGTATAATAATAACAATAATATCTTGGGACAGCTCACACGACGTCATCTGATTCCAAACTAAGCAGAGCTTGTACTATGGTAACCAGACAACTGCTAAACATACTTATTATATTTCTAAATACATACAAATTATAGATAAATAACACCCAGACACAGAATAAACCATCGTGCTCATCACACAAAGTTTTATCCTGGGTGGGAATCGAACCCACGACCTCTTGCGTAGCATTCTTATTTTATTTCTCTTTTGGGGGTACATTACGTGGCATGCGGGCCTGAACCAAGCATGACGCGTTAAATGTTGAAGGTTCCTCAAAATCATCATCTATAAGTAAATAATACGTAAGTATGTCTTGTCATCTAGATATCTTTGACTATTATTTTCTAATTGGTGTTTTTGTTCTGTTTCAGGTAATATCCAGAATTGTGAACTTCAAAAGAGATCGAATAACAGCAGCTCTAAAAGGCAGCTCATATTTAACTAGCGGACACCCGACTTCGTACGCGTGGATCCCGTTCCCGCGGGATGATGTATTATACATATAAACCTTCCTCTTGAATCACTCTATCTATTGCTGAAAACTGCATTAAAATCCGTTACGTAGTTCAAAAGATCTAATTAATTAATACTATGTGAAGATATGGTAAGAAGCATTCAATCTGCCTTGGTCCCTATTCACTATCTTTATTTCGTTGTCGTGACAAGCTCGCGCGAACTGGCATATGCGCGGTGCGCTCAAAGATGTCCACCGCGCATGCGCGTTGATGCATTTCTAAGCGCAGCAATCTCAGGAACTACTAATCCGAATTGAAAAATTCTTTCACTGTTAGATAGCCCAATTATCGGGGAAGGCTATAAGCTAGACGAAGTTGCGCGGGACAGCTAGTACTTTATATATAACTAGATGTCCCGCGCAACTTCGTCTGCGTTTTTACCCGTTTTTGCGACATTTCTCATTGATGTTCCGCTCCTATTGGTCGTAGCGTGATGTTATATAGACTATAGCCTTCCTCGATAAATGGGCTATCCAACAGTGAAATAATTTTTCAATTCGGATCTGTAGTTCCTAAGATTACCGCGTTCATACAAACAAACACTCTTCAGCTTTACAATATTAGTATAGATATCCTCTGTAAAGTTCAGCCTCACGACTGAAGTCCTAAGAAGACATTATCAACGTTATCATACAGGTACCTATAACATCTTCTATCAATTACTCCAACAATCAGAGTGAGTGACACCGCAAGACAACACAGTTTCCACGTTGTTAAGCAACAACTGCGCTACGAAACTTACACCGTCACTTATAGCGTTATACCATTAAAATTTACTAGTACGGAACTTGGATATATCAAGTCACAAGTGGTGATAAATAGGATTACAGGTCCATATATTATCTTAAAATATTAATCTCTTACAGGAGATTAATGCATGTATTCATATCAACCCATATGATGTTACTCCCCAGTGAGAGAGAGAGAGGAGGGCCATCATATGGGTTGATATGTATGTATGTATGTATGATGTTACTCTGCTGGGCACAGGTCTCCCCAGTAGAAAATACTTATTATAAATCCTGGGGGTATTTGCCATAATCGCCACGCTTGGTGAATCATATATCATCTTCATTACAACATAACAGAGAACGACTTTTGTTTTATGAATTTTTACAGACTACTTATTTATACTTGGTAAATACAATAATTGCATTTTTGAAAGATAGAAAAATTTGAAGTCCAGACCCAGGAATCGAACCCGAGACTTCCGTAGCCAAACCGGGGCCAGATTTTTTTTTTCTATCTTTAAAAAATGCAATTATTGTATTTGTGAAGTAATTGGCAAAAAAATAATTCTAAACTTGGTAAAAATCAAGACGTTTACGGCCTAATACATTTAAAAAATCAATAAACCCGCATGACCAATGACGTATAGACCTGAACTTAACCTCACAAAATTGGGTAGTTGACTACAATAAAAGTAAATTATTTTATACTAATCAGGTGATAGTAGATCATAAATTGCTTTGAAAATAAGTGTTCTTTTACAATTTAACATGTCATAGGTTGCTATTCCATACACATTTCTATACAGCTTGTCGTTTTGACATTTCATAAAAAAAGACTGATTTGATTTGACAGTCAACATCGCTATTGACACTCTCTAGAAAGAGACAACGCTACTTTGTGGACAATACCTGTGAACGAGACAGGGCTGCATGGGTTTTTTCTTTCTTTGCAGTCACTATTTACATTTTAATTGAAAGGGATACTATACTATACGTCAATGGTTTGTTGACTTTATTTTTTTCTCTATCACAGTATGGCGTCTGGCTGTCGCCATTTTGAATTTTGATTGCTATCATGTCTTTACTAACACTCGCAGGATTAATACGAATCAATTGTCGTATGAATCAACAAAATCGTTCCACGCGTTTAGTCTATAGTCTATATAGTGCCACAAAGGAAAACACATACATACAAACATCTCAAGGACAGAACCCTCCGCAGTCGGGTAATGATCATAAAAAAAAACTGTTGACTTCAAAAACTCTAAAAATATGTTAAAGCTTGTGTTAAAACCAATTATTTCATGCATAATGCTTCAAAAGCTTTACTTAAGCAAATCTTGATGTAAGCCTAAGGGCGCATTCACACGGGATACGTCTTTGACGATTCGTTATAAAACACGATACGCCTTGACGGATAGATGTTCACATTGAATACGGAATCGTGTTTTCTTCGCGATTCGTCAAAATATCCGAATTGATGTTCACATTTGTTTCGTGATTGAGTTCAGTTGTGAGTAACTACCAAACACAATGGACGTGAATACTTTAATTTTGTACTGGTATTATCGTCGATCTAAAAACAGAAAAACAAGAAGAATACACTGGGTGCATCCAATTTTAAGGCAAAGACAAAGTGTTGGGGCTTTTCATACTTTGATGAGCTCGTTACGAGAAGATGATACCAAATTTTACACTTATTTTAGAATGTCTAAAGATACCTTTGACTACCTTCTCCAAAAGTTGGATACGGATTTGAGAAAACAGGATACATGTATGAGAAAGGCCATTAGCCCTGAAGAGAAGTTGGCGATAACTATAAGGCAAGAAAAACTAATTATATTATTTATTATTCTTATTTATTGATTATATTTATGATAATTTAGAACATGTTTTTAGAAATTTGACAGATCCAGATAATCACTTAATTGACTTAGAGATTGTACTGTGGATACTGCCGGTGATGCACTTGGATCATCACTTGAGATAGACACACGCTGCAATAGCGATGTTCCAGGTTGTAGAGGGGTGGGCGTTTCTGCAGACGCTTCTGTATTTACTATCGATGAACTTTCAGGAAGAGGCCGAGTATTATTATTATTAGACGTTCCTCCCGGTGATTGTTCTTGAGGCCTAGTATAATAACCACCACTATTATAGTTGTGATGATGTGAATTGTAATTTTGAAGCCAATTCGAATAGTTTCGTCCAGTTTTAATACTCTGTATTAGGTTAATGACCCCAGATTGGAATTCCAGTATTTGATCATCATCAAAATGCCGAAGGGATGGCAGAACACCCTTAAAAAAATTCAAGTTGCGGTCATCACTTCCAATTGTGTTTAATTGATGATCAACAAGTTTCATCATTTTATCATCCAATTCGCTACCACTATCCACTCTTTTCTTTTTTGATGATGATTCTAAGCGTTTTTCTTTCTGATTTTCTTGTTGATCTTCATTTTCTCTTTGGGCTTCATCTCTTGTATTTGGATTATTGTCATATGTTTCACCTGGCTTAATAATTGGCTTCAAAAAGCTCAACTCTTGATTATATTTGTAGGGCTTAGATTTTGTACCAGACCCAGATTTTTTTGTTTCTTTGTTTTCATCTAATGATTTCCTCCAAGTGTCTCTCAATTGTGTCCACCTTTTCATTACTGAACTTCCTGAAACAATTAGTCATAAAATTGTATGAACGGTTTTATACGTTTTATAACGGTTTTTGCTTTCATAAAAAGAGGATGCTTAGTAAGCTGAATTTGTATAATTGAAGAAGCGCATGAAGAAGTTGTATTTTCATTTAGACTAAGCTATCCCACTAGGCAGCCAGTCAAACATATGAAATCGTTTGGGTGCCTAGTGGGAACGCTTATTCTGAACGAAAATACGACTTCTTCATCCAACTAATTTGGTTTTTGTGAAATATTTTTTTAGGTATTTGGCGTCAGGACTTTCCTATGAAGATCTTCATTTTAGTTATCGAATTGGCAAATCAACCATTTCCACCATCGTAGTAGAAGTGACGCAAAGTATATGGAATAATTTATATGAAGAGTTTATGCCACTTCCTAATAAGGAAGAAGAGTGGTTAAAGATAGCAAGCGGATTTAATGAAAAGGCCAATTTCCCTCACTGCCTTGGAGCAGTTGACGGGAAGCATATTCGGCTTCGAAAGCCATCAAATAGTGGTTCAGTATATATGAACTACAAAGATTTCTTTTCAATAGTGTTATTAGCAGTCGTAGATTCAGATTATCGATTCGTGTACGTCAGTGTAGGTTCCTATGGAAAAGAATGCGACTCATCAATATTTAAAGAGTCAAGTTTTTGGAAAATGTTGACAGAAGGCCGTTTGAATATACCCGAACCAAGGCCTTTATTTACAGAATCAGAAGTTCAAGTTCCTTACGTAATTATTGGCGACGAGGGATTTGGTTTACACACACATTTATTAAGACCTTTTGGTGGAACGCATCTTGACAGAGGTAAACGAATATTTAATTATCGTTTAACCAGAGCGAGAAGATACGTTGAATGTGCGTTTGGCATTCTAGCAAATAAGTGGAGAATTTTACATAGACCCATAGACCTTAAACGAGAAACAGCTATTTCAGTAGTGAAAGCTTGTACTGTTCTCCACAATTTGATTATAAAAAAGGAGGGAATTGAATTTGAAAAAGAATTTAATTTTGAAAATTTACTACCCCAGGAAGTATCACCGAGTGTCGGATCTGGCAATTCAATGAGAAATGAATTTATGACCTACTTTCTATCAGAAACTGGATCAGTGCCATGGCAAGACCACAAAATATAGGCAGTATAGATTTGTATTTAAAATTTTCTCAATAAAAACTTACCAAACAACTGTCGGTCCTTTTGATCCATTTCTTCAAAATCTTCTTTCAAAATTATACATATTTCCCGCCATGCTGCTGTTCTAGCGGTTTTGTCCTTATAAACTTCCAAAAATTTATTCCATAAAACTGGCCTGTCTTTGATTGCAGCAATCAAAACCTCGCGATTTATTTGTTGGTCATACAATTTTTCTTTTTCTTTTTTCGACATGATTTTATTGAAGCGCAGCGCTACACGTCTTAACAAGTCAAAGGAATGTACTGAATTGAGCGGGCGCGCGGGCGGGGTAGGCGGGCGCGCGGGCGGGGCAGGTAGGCGCGCGGGGCGCGAGCGCAACAGCGGATCCGCCATAAAGCATTCACGATTAGAGATTTTCAAAAGCCGATACGTGATTTTTAACGAATCATTATTTTTAAAAAAACGTATCCGTATACGTCTTTTTTCACGATTCGTGAAGCGTGTGAACATGGGTATATAAGAAGCATTGCTCCCGTCAAAAAAAATAACGAATCGTGAAAAAAAACGATTCGTGAAAAATCACGATTCGTCTTCGTGTGAATGAGCTCTAAGTATGCTGAAACCTTTATATTTTAACCAGAGTGTGAGAGAAAAGAAAGTGCACTTTGTGTCTGTCCATTCGGCCGGTGCTGAGTTCATTACATCCCCACCTCGGTGTTGAGATCAAAATCTTAGGTATATGCATCAGCTTTACCTAAGCTGAGCTTTAGCTTAAGTCTATCTCAGCTCTTACCTTGTTGCTTACTAGGGTGCGCGTGGTCGCTGCGCATCCAGGGGGAGGGGGGCACCGGGGTACGTGCCAGACGGTTTTTTGTGTACTGAATTTCTTGAATAGTACCTATAGAAGTGTTCCCTCCCAGAATGTTTTTTTTAATCTATTTGCGTCTTGTGCCCCACCTTCCCATGGTGTTCCGCCGTTACCGAATATGGTTAGGAGAACAATAATATGTCATCAGTAGGACAAAACCAAAATGGATCACGAATCAGCTTTTTTCTGTGCCGAAAGAAAGTGTTAAAATTATTTATCACTGGACTAAAGGCCATAAACGTAATGTCACCATACAATTCACAAGTTATTTTAAGTTCCGTACATCCGAAAGCTTACGGTACCATCTATAAATATATCTAAATATTGAACACGAACTAATACGTGAGGTAAATGTAGCATCTTCAGTCTAAACAGTTAAGTAAATAATGTCCAAATTTTTGTTCACGATTGAGTAATATTTAACGGCATTTTATATTGACGACACGATAACAAAAATGCGTGGTACGATTATCTGAAGACGTAAGTTCTTTGAGAGGTAGGATTCAGCCTATGGCAAGGTCTTAGAGATTGCAAATCGCATCAATTAACCCAGAAATGCTTAGTTTTTGTTAATGTTAGAGCTCTGCATGCATTCGGTAATGTTACACGGTTCCATCTTTTAAAATAGTGGAAAAGAAGAGACTGATTTTGAAAATGAACTTCAATATGAAAATATATATATTACGGGTCTTTGCAATACTGTCGAAACGTCGGGCAATAAACAAGGTAATTTACCTTAAATTATTCACGCGATTAAGACCCGTAATAGATATATATTTTAAAATATTCACGCGATTAAGACGCGTAATATATATATTTTCATAATGTGTGTGTGTGTGTGTGTCGCGAAAGTCTTTCAACATTTATAACGAACTTCAAGTTCAAACGCATCCCGTCCCTAGTATAGAGGCCAGTCTTTCAGACAGACTTATCAATATGAGAGAACATCAAACAATATGGTTATTTAGTTGCTATTTAGTAAGGTTAAACTTTTAATCGTTATATGCAAACCAGCAATTTGTTTAAATAACAACGGATCTTTAGAGAGGAGGTGAACTGACTCTAATTTACCAGAAAAGAATTTGAGTTATACAGTGAAAGTAAAGGCCGAATAATCTCTCAGTTTTAAGAAGCTATTACTCTCGTACTGTATCTGTCACTTTGAGTAGCGACAGTTCATTTTGATAAGATAAATCTTGCCCTCAACTGACTCAACTTCTTTTCCAAACCAAAATTCGGAATAAATCAGTGCCTGAAAAAAGTGTGCAGTGTAAAAGAATTTAGGTATAAGATACCTAAATTCTTTTGAGGCACTGGCGCACTGGCGCAAAACTTCCAATTAACATTTGTCAATCCCAATCTCGATAACAATCAAAGCATCAGTAAAAACTGTTCTAATTCTTCAAACAATCAGGAAATATGGTTATTACGTAGAGCGATGAGCTAACACGATTACTTTCGTCTTCGTTGGAGGCAAAAACCATCGAACAATGGGTGTTTCGATCGTGAGACTAAGGGCTTTTTCACATGAACGTTTTGTAATCGTGATTACAGAGAATCGGCATTAATTAGTCCGATGAATGTGTTCACAGGTTTATGTAAATAATTCTTTACGTTTGTTTGTGTGTCGAATTTCCGTGCGGAAAACACTTTGTACTCGAGATGTTGACCTTTTATTAGACATCTGTAATAACAATAATCTATACTTATATTATAAAGCGGAAGAGTTTGTTTGTTTGTTTGTTTAAACGCGCTAATCTCAGGAACTACTGGTCCGATTTGAAAAATTCTTTTTTTGTTGGATAGCCCATTTATCGAGGAAGGCTATCGGCTATATAACATCGCGCTACGACTAATCGGAGCGGAGTAGCGACGAGAAATGTTGCAAAAACGGGGGAAATTTACGCATACGAAGTTGCGCGGGACAGCTAGTCAGTAATACGAACGAACGAATATATGCAGGAACTGACGATAGATACATTTTTAGAACGGGCTTTATCATCAGCATGTATGCCACTGCTGGACATAAGCATCTCCAAATATACGCCACGTCACTCGGTCTTTCGTCTTCGGCATCCAACTCCATCGGTCAAGGTCGCTGGCTTTCTTTACGCCGTCAGTAATCTAACGTTTGCGGTTCCAATCAGAACTCGCTTGCCCCAGCCTAGCGGCCATCCGTTATTCCGTATCGGTCCACTGCTGGATATAGGCATCTCCTAATTTTCGCCACAACATCCTGTTCTCTGCCTTCCGCATCCAGTCCATTCCAGCGACCTTCTTCAGGTCGTCGGTCCATCTGGCTGGGGGTTGCCCTACATTACGTTAACCAAGTCGCGGTCTCCACTCTAGGAATGACTCGTTTGCTAGAGTTGCCATCTGTTCTTCGGCAGATATGGCCAACGTATTGCCACTTCAGCGTGCTTAACCTGCATCAATTAACGACGTTTTCTAAAAATTAAACCTAGCTAGAACCACATAATAAGTAATAGTAATACAGCTAGAACGTTTACAAACCCCCTGCATATTAAATTTCATGATCATTTCTATCATTGCTGGAGCCTTTGCCTAGATTCAAATTATATATCTAATATATAAAATTCTCGTGTCACAGTTTTCGTTGCCATACTCCTCCGAAACGGCTTGACCGATTTTGATGAAATTTTTTGTGCTTATCCGGTATCTATGAGAATCGGCCAACATCTATTTTTCATACCCCTAAGAGTTTGTTTGTTTGAATGCGATAATCTCAGGAACTACTGGGCTGCACTGAAAAAATATTTTATTGTTGGATAGCCCATTTATATAGGTTATAACATCACGCTACGACCAATAGGAGCGGAGCAGCAATGAAAAATGTTGTAAAAAAAAAAGGAAGAAAAAGAAAAAAGGGAAAATTTAGACGCAGACGAAGTTGCGCGGGTCAGCTAGTATATATATATATATATATATATATATATATATATATATATATATATATATATATATATGTATATGTTTGTATATATATATATATATAAATAATACAATAATAAAATAATACAATACAATATAAATATAAATAATAAAAATAATACAAGAATTGCTCGTTAAAGGTTTAAGAAAAACTGCACCCAGACATAACACAAACATCACTCTCAGCTTATCACACAAGGATTTGTCTTGGGTAATAAGCTAAGAGTGATGTCAGCAGGCCATTTTACGATGTGACCAGTGCATTGAAATTCTGTCATGCTTAACCTTCGAGCTATGTTGACAACTGTGTCACATGACCTCTTTGGGAATTTTATCCTTCAAAGACACCTCAAGCATCAGTCTCATATTTGTTTCTCTATTGACAGTAAACAATTCTAATAACGGGCAAGTTTTTACAAAACAAATGCACAGATCGGTTGACGGTGAATAATGATTGCATTAACAAAAATAAATGAACAAAATTAACCTACAATTGTAACCTTTTTAAACAATATAGAATCTCGTCATATTATAAAAGAAACGGTATTATTTAACTAGAGTGTCCTACTTTACGTTGCGGATTAGCTATTACGTTACTTAATCCATATTTATAAAATACGAAAGTAGGTTTTGTTTATATTATGTTTTTTTAACACTAGTTTTGTTTTAGTTCTAAATAGTTGTTTGCGTTATTATGGTCTCATAACCACTTGGTCAACTGCTTAGGTGAACCGCCGGACGCACGGCTACCAGGCGGACCGGAACGGACGGACGCCCGCCGGAACGTGTAAAAGATACCGTACATCACCATCGGCGGTAGCGTAATGGCTAAGGCATCGGTCTCGCAATCGTAAGGTCGCGGGTTCGAATCCTACCCAGTATACTACCGACGTGAACCCACTCCTAACACAAGCCATTGAGCTTAGCTGGAGAGGTTAACAGGATTGCTAGTAATGTGGGACCAAAATCCCACATTGCTAGTATCTTTAAAAAAAAAAAAAAAACTTCGCGAATGCCTGCTAACGCCAGATCCGGAGATGCCTACCACTCGAATGGGGGGTAGTAGCTGTCACTAATTCCTGTAGAATATTAGGTACCTACTGTTATCCTTTTTTTAACTGTTCGATTGCTATATCTCATTTTTAATATTACTGGTAGGTACTTATGATTTTCCATATCGAAATAAATCTATACTAATATTATAAAGCGGAAGAGTTTGTTTGTTTAAACGCGCTAATCTCAGGAACTACTGATCCAATTTGAAAAATTATTTTTTTGTTGGATAGCCCATTTATCGAGGAAGGCTATAGACTATATAACATCACGCTACAATCAATAGGAGCTGAGCAGCAATGAGAAATGTTGCAAAAACGGGGAAAATTTACGCAGACGAAGTTGCGCGGAACAGCTAGTATTTAAATATAGAAACAGATGAACATAGAGAAATAATATTTATACCCCTCAGATGTGATCTCTCTTTTAATTAGTGTAATGGTACATATATCAGCAATACTACACGGAAGTTTTGCACCATTTCATATGACACGTGAATTAACAAACAATTCATCCGCGTTATTATACGCGCGTGTGAACTGAGCTTATTGTGACGTAAGCATTTCACGGTGACGTACTTGCCTTAATGACGTCATAGGGGTATATGGCTGTTTGTTTTCAATTGGGATCCTTAAAAAAACATTCCTTTCTATACCTTTGTAATATAAGCGTACGATATTTTTATTTTATTTATTTATATTTTACAATTTTAGGAAACTTACAGCTATATAAATAAATATAAAATACAGTAGAATATTTGTGCAGCATGATAAAGGCCAATTATGAGTTTCCACTATTATTATTATTTTTTCCTATATTTGTACTCATTATGAAATGTATAAATCACTGAGTAGGTACATTATATATATGAGAATAAATATGATGTAAATAGATTAGTGATATTATGAAAAGTAATAGTCGCATAAGGCTTTCCTCATTCTATTTATGCTAGTGTAAAACAATTCTTTGATTGTAAAGATTTTTTTTTTTTTTTTTTTTTAAAGACAACTCCCGCAGTAGGGTACAAGCCCTGTGTCACGGGGGACTTTACAAACATACAAGTCACGGACACAAATTACACCCAGACCCGGAACAACAATTTGTGGATCACACAAAGTGGAGTCCCGTGTGGGAATCGAACCCACGACCTCTTGCGTAGCAGTCGGACACACTCCCACCGCGCTACAGAGGCAGTCGATGATGTTCACATTGGCGCGTTTATAGTGACATTCAACGGACACGAACATGAGCGCGTGCGTGTGAATGTACTGCTCGGCTGTTTGTGGACGGCTTGTTTGTACCGCCGCCTCTTGCCCGCCCGGTTTTAAGTGGCTGCCGTGCTACGTGCCGTGTGTCTACGCACCATTATAATCTTCCTACCGATCTCTGTCACAGCGACTAATCTCATGCCATTCCATTACTCTTAAAATCTGATGAGACGTAAATCTATACAAATACCAGCGGCCCGTCCCGGCTTCGCACGGGTGGACATGGGATCCCTCATTTTTTTAGTAGTTGCGACTATAATTAAAGATCTAAGCTATCCTATCTCTCAAGTTGGACCAAACTGCATATTGCGTGCAAGTTTGAACGAAATCTGTTAAGCGGTTTAGGAGTCCATCGCGGACAAACATCGTGACTGGAGATTTATATATATTAAGAAGAGATTAAAAGTTTGAACGCGATAATCTTAGGAACTTCTTTTCCGAATTGAAAAAATATTTTACTGTTGGGTAGCCCATTTATCGATGAAGGCTATAGGCTATATAATATTACGCTACCACCAATAAGAGCGGAGCAGCAATGAAAAATGTTATAAAATTTATTTTATAGTTATAGCATATTCTTTTTGTCAAATTATAGTAGTGAAATTTTGTATGGCATGAGTATTATACCTCCCCTAGTGTAAAATTCTATTGGATTAATTATGGCATAGAACTTTTTAAAACATATTTTTTTAAATTAATTACTATTTCATTCATAAACAAACAAATGAAAAAACAATAAATAAAATTTTAGGGTATTCCGATTTTGATAAAATGATGTATGTGCACTTAGTATCATGGGTACACACCAACCCTTGAATATGGCCACACCTTTCTGTTGACACCTTGTATATATTTGGATCATTGCCTAATTACCGGTAATATTGGCCGTTCCCGATGTTAGTTACGAGAATATTAAAATATTTCTACAACATTTTTTTCAACAATACGACACAAATCGCATTGTTTCGACGCATGTTTTTTTTGCATAAATGATGTCACTTTCTTGTGACAACATCTCTTTATGGCAGATTTTATTGGAAATATCTTGAATGAACATAAGTCTTTGAATAATCTCCCGCCATTATCGTCTTATTGATTTGTTTTGAGAACAACATCTAAATTGAAAATTTTGATTAATAAATATAAATGACAAAAGAGATTCTTATAAGTTCATTGTCAAGTTCATGGTCAAAACTATCCTATGTCCTTCCCCGGGACTCAAACTACGGGCCAAATTTCATCTAAATCGGAGCAGCTGTTTGAGGGTAACAGACAGACAGACAAAGTTACTTTCACATTTATAATATTAATATGGATTATGTTTAAAAGTATGTTTATCAGTTGTCTGGTTGTCATATTACAGGCTCTGCCTATTTTGGGATTAGTTGACGTTGTGTGAGTTGTCCCAAGACATATTATATATTATTTATTTAATAATTAAACATATTAGTTATATTTCGGGACTTAATCGCGTGAATTATTTGACCACGATCGGTGCAATTCGATCGAAACGTCGGGTAAATAAAAGGTTCGTACCTTTAAATAATTCACGCGATTAAGTCCCGAAATATAACTAATATGTATAAAAATCGCGAAAGTTTAAAAACAATAATTAAACATAGTTTGTAAAAAAAGCCAACCAAGCAAAGGCAACTCAATTTTTTATCAACGAGTCCCTAACTACAGAACGGTTGGAATGTCTTTTATTTGCGCATGCGCATCTATCAGCAACATTGTAGCGATGTAGTGCTAAGTGTGAGCACGTTATGTTTTCAGGATGCTTGATGTAGTCACGAGTGGGTGAAATGTACCTACTTTGGTAGGGTACCCATCTTTCATAGATTTTGTGGAGAGTCCTAATTTAAACTCATCCAAATTCACAAGAAAATAGTTATGTAACTCAAACATTGAAGTGTTTGTGTAAAAACTGATGTCAAAACGTTTTTTTTAAGTTTGAAAGCATAGAGAGATGAAGCATATATCAAAGCTGAGAGCCCGTACTTTCTTCTTCTTCTATTCAACGTAAAACGGTAATATAATCAAATTTCATTAAATAGATAATAATATCCAGAGCTTATGACATTAATTCAATCCATTGTAAATAGGCTAGTTTACAACTAGTCAAAACAATAATAATATGGAGATCTCATACAAACTTCGGACTACCTGAACTGCGCCATAACCTTACAAAGTTTACGTTTGTCTAGAAAGAGACAACGCTACTTTGTAGACAATACCTGTCAAAGAAACAGGGCCGCACGAGATTTTTTCTCTCTTTCACGCTTTGCAGTGAATATTTCCTTTTTAATTAAACGGGATGGCGCGGTCGAGGTCTAAATGACAATGCTATTTTGCCTAGTCAAATCACTACATTTTATGATATGATTAATGATAAAAAAATCCTATTTGAGACAAAATACAAGCGGGACTTAATCGTTGTCAGTTTCAAATTTAGTTTTATTTACTATTTAGTCTTTTGGATTTTTAGTTGACTAAGGAAACTGGTCAGAAATCATTTTACGTTATGTAGTAACTTCTCTAGAAAACCGGTGTCCATAAACTGTGGAATCCGCTTACTAGGGATTGGCAACATGTTTGTTGCTCGTCCATATTTGCATTTCAGGAAATAATCCTCTAAAATCCAAACAAATGGCTCCACTACTTACCAACAAGGAAGTCTCCGTAACCCGATAGGTGTAAAGATCTGGAGCGATCATTCCATCACGTTCACTCTTATCATATACACAATAAGGCTCAATTTTGCATAATAGAAACTAGTTTAGATTCTATAAGGTTACTAATACCAAGTTATTGTAATCGTTTGCTTAGATCTTAAGTGTGGGTGTTAAGTGTGGTTTTGGTTTGGCTAGATGGTGTTGTGTAGTTGGTAGTTAAGGCACGCGCTAAGGCCCTAAAAGTCTTTAAGACACGTTTCGATTATTCCTTTGATTTGGTGGCACGATCTGAAGGGTATCATCAATTTTGATGCAATCAGGACTGAACTTACTTTGTACTATTGTATATAACTGATCACCCCAATTGATTGGGAGATAGGCATCCACCAGGGATGTTACGGAGCTTCGACTCCCACTCCGTAAGGTCGAAACTTCCAATTGATTTCCTCCGACTTCGACTTCGGCTCCGACACTTTTAAATCGGACGTTTTAATCGGAGGTACCATTATGCTAATTTATACTTAACTAGCTAGTTATGCCCGCGGCTTCGCCCGCGTGGATGCCAGATTGTTGCCAAAATATTGTAACGGCAAAGTTTTATACTAACTTTGCACCCCCATTT
Source organism: Herminia tarsipennalis (assembly GCA_945859575.2). Classification (NCBI taxonomy): domain Eukaryota; kingdom Metazoa; phylum Arthropoda; class Insecta; order Lepidoptera; family Erebidae; genus Herminia; species Herminia tarsipennalis. Next base: position 16,530,657 of record OX243849.2, on the reverse strand, counting down.
TACCCCCTTAGGGGGCAAATTTTTAAAAATCCTTTCTTAAAATTTCAGGTTTCAAACTCTACTTTTGGCCCTGCGTTGATATGTCAGTTAGTCAGTCAATTACTCCTTTTATATTTATTCTGGATAACAAATACGTAGGTATGTGCTATTCCGGACTATAATCTATCTCTGTTGCAAGTTTTATTCAGATCTGTGCAGCCGTTTTGGCGCGATTATTGAATGAAAAACATCGATCCAGATAAACTTTCGCATTTATAATATTAATATAGATTGGATTGGTCACCATGGCGGCCCCAGGAGTGTTGTTTGGGAGGGGTTGGATTGTCGTTTGGGGGAAAATAGGCAAAAATCAGATAGGGCTGTTGTTTCTTACTCACACGAATGGAATGGTTGAATGATTTTTGGCTCTTGATGCCTAGCTCCACCCTGGATCCGCTATTGATTATACAGGAACTCTCTTCTATGTAATACTTCACTGACTAGTCGGCCAACTAATCGACCATTTTACAACCGAGCAACCACCTCGTCGGCGTATTTGTAAGGATATAATGTTTGAGAATTCCGTATTATTTCGGGTGTCTTTAAATTTATTAAAGTGAGGTACACATTAACTTCTTTAAATAATTATACGGTCTATTGTCAAAAATCCTTCACTCAAATGTCATCTATATTCATTAAGATTCCTATCATTTTGTACGAAGTTATGCGCATGAGTGCGTAACAGCGCATTGGTGTCGAGTTGCACTCTGTAGTGGCATTCAGTTCATGGTTGAAAAGATACGAATATTTGGCATTCTTTTGTAACTAGGTCAGCTGAAATTGTAACCTCTTTGTAAGAAGCTGTTGGAGTTCATAATATGTCTTGGGGGAACTGTGGTCCTGTGCCTAGCTACGAAATCCTTCAAGTTTTCATCTCTATGCACAAAATACTAACATTTAAACTTTCGCGTTGCATGATTATAACTATTTATTATACAGAAATTAACGAAACGTCAAGCAATTTTAAGGTAAACAATGCGCGTTAGTCCCGTATAATAAATAGTTTTAATCTATGCACAAAATTTAAACAGTTTTTTTAAGTTGAAGCAAAATGGGATAAATATTTGGGGTATTTTTTTGAGAAGTTGTTGTCTTGTAATCGTCATCTGGTGGAAATAAATATAATATAATATATATATATATAATTGCAACAGAGAGCATTATAAATCTGGCCGATTTAAACAGCAACCGATCGTGGTCACGGGTCGACTCTGACCACGATCGGTGCAATTCCATCTAAACGTCGGGTAAATAAAAAGTTCGTACCTTTAAATAATTCACGCGATTAAGTCCCGAAATATATCTAATATGTATAAAAATCGAAAAGTTTAAAAACTATAATAATTGTCCTTTAAAATAAAGGAACTTTGGTAAGTACTTACAATAATTAAAACTTATAATTATGTTGTCACACTTTGAAGCATGCAGTTCTTCAAAAGGTGTCACTAGCATCCAAATCATATGATAAACTGCTTACCATTAAGCGTGTGACTGTGTGTATGACTTTAGATCTAGAATAGAAAAAGCCTCTGAAATCCTCGTCCCTGAACAAAGCCACATGAACGAGTTACACAGTCAATCACGATATTACATATTTATTCCAATGAATGAAAATCCGTACCATAATTCATAGTGGCAGAACATTAATTACCTTATCAATAAATCAATCCATCAATAGATGATAGATTGATAACGGAACATCAATGAGTCTTGATTTGAATGGAATGATTGAATCAATTTCAATTAACACTACAATTTTCTACAACAGATTTTTTTAACTTTTATTCAAAGAAAATAGGCTGTTTTCTACTTTTTTTTTTAATTTAAATTCCTTAAAATACTTGTATTTTAAAGAATTAAATTTAAAAAAAAACTTCTATAGAAAACCGGTGTCCATAAACTGTGGAATTGGCCACATGCTTGTTACTCGTAAATATTTTCATTTCAGGAAATAATCCTCTAAAATCCAAACAAATGGCTCCTCTACTTTCCAACAAGGTCAGTACCACTGGGAACCTGTGACCAAACGTAAAGTTACGGAAATCAATGCTATTTTTCACTCGGAACTCACATTTGTGTTTCTCACAAAGTTCTGTCACATGTAGGAATTGAACCCACTAACTCTTGCACAGTGGACGTACGCATTTCCACTGTGCCCATGAAAAGGTACATCTACGGTACATATTTGACCGATGTTGACTCAATTGTACTACCTAACCCCCATTTCGAACCCTCCTCTTGTCAATGTTATAAAAGTTGATAAGTTCCAAGATGACTAAACATTTCTTCATCAAAATGAATGTCTTACAGTTTTGAAATTAAAAACATCCATTCAAACCTACCAATCCGTTCCAAAATTACGACCCCATAGACAGACAGCCGCCAAAACTATAACACTATCTCTTTTTAACACCTATTACCAAAAAGAGAAAGACAGCCACACCAGCCTCTGAAGCAACATCAACAGTTTCTATAAACTATCATGAAGTAATTCGACTTACAATTTGATGCCAAAAGTGTCCATTAGCACAACATTGTGTTCCAAATACTGGCACTGCAAACGCATACCTACCACCGTGGGTAAAAACACTTGTAAACAATTCAACTGAGTTGACAAAGCCAAAAACATAGCTGCACAACCTTTAGATTGGTATCAGACAGTGGTAGCAAAACCTTCAAGGCTTTTCAATACTATTATTGCCGTGTGAACTAACTATTACGCATAATTGTTTATTGTTCCATTTGTTTAAACAATCGGACAGTTGGGAAATAGGAAACTTAAAGTGATTTAGATGGATTTTTGAATCATATGTTAGGGACGTGTTTTAATTATTACTGTTTGACTTTGAATAATGTAAGTCGAAGAAATATTCAATAATTAAAACGGTTGTAGTAGGAAAAAGATTCTAACAAGACAGATTGTTGGTCTATCGTCTGAATGTTAGTTTAAAGCCTATTAAAACGCGTATCAAATACCCGCGGATGAAGGACCACTAACAGTTAAAATGATCAACAAATAAAAAAACATGGGGTATCCGTGGAAGAAAATGTGGCACTCGGGGACTGCCGCGGTAAAGCTATTGTATAGCATTTTTTTATCAACAAATTGCATAACAATTTAAAAAAAAAATCGTACCATACACATATACGCTAAGCGAACGCTCGGCCGAGCTACATGGTAGGCGGAGTGGGGGGTGTTAGGTTTTATTTTCGTTACGGAATTTATTGATTCGGTCGCCGCGTTCAAAGCCCGCGATAAACGCTATACAATAGCTCAAAAATTCATGCGGACCTGTCTCTTTGACGGGTATTATCCACAAAGTAGTGTTGTCTCTTTCTAGAGATGTCAATTTTGTGAGGTTATGACGCAGTCCAGGTCTATACATCAATGAAGCGCAGACACAAATGGACTCGCTATTCCTATACTCTCGAAAATCCGACACGAACGGAGTGAGATTGGGCGCAGGACTGACGGCCTAACGTGCTCTCCGAGGCACGTAGTGATGTGTTTGAAATTGGTCACCCGTCTATGGACCGTCAGTGGTAACGTTGCAGATATGTAACCTCACAGATATCTCATTCTGCTCGGTCACCGCTGAGTCAAGGACCTCTCTACCTAACCTAACATTATTTATTAAAAGGAAGGTCATTACCCTTACCTTCAAGTAAACGTAGAAAATTTCATAACAGACCATAAAAACATCGAGTTAGGCGCAATTTTTGCGTAAGTTTATAACGAATGGTTACTTGTGGTATTGTGTAGCACAATGGTGAAGCATGTAGCCCTTATGATGTGTTGCCTCTTTAAGAAGGCAGTTTCTGAACTGGCCTTAATCGTTGTTTATGGATAAGGCATAGGAAATAGGCGATTTTAATATATATATTTTTTATTTGTATCAAAAAAATCACATTATTTGATTTTAATATATATACGAGTATTTTTTATTTGCATCAAATCATTGTGCACGAAAATACCTGCATTAGTTAAAAAATAACTGTATCGCAAAAAAAAAAAATTGGCATTTACTAACATGTTGTGTCTATTATGTGTTCGTGGATGTGTGTGTGTGTGTGTGTGTGTGTGTTTAGGTATGTTGTATTATTAAATAATATATTACTATTATAAAGAGGTTATTTTGGATATTGATTGATCGAAGACAGAAGGTCATAGGAGGATGATATATATTTTATATTATGGACTAACTAAAAATCGTAGATTTTGGTTTTATAGTTCCGAAGATAATAATATTTTGGGACAAGTCCCATACTAGGCAGAGCCTGTACTATAGCAACCAGGCAACTGAGAAACATACTTATATATTTCTAAATACTTACATATTTATTATAGACTTACATTTTTCATTGCTGCTCCGTTCCTATTGGTCGTAGCGTGATGTTATATAGCCTTCCTAGATAAATTGACTATCCAACAGTAAAAGATTTTTCAATTCGGATAAGTAGTTCCAGAGATTAACGCCTTCAAACAAACGAACTCACCAATCATCGTGCTCATCACACAAAGTTTTACCTTGGGTGGGGATCGAACCCGCGACCTCCGGCTTAGGGATTAGGTTCTCGAACCACTAGCCCAACAGGCCAGTCAAAGATAACTCTGACAATATACTTTATGCGGATAAAAATCGGTTGTCTGTAAAGTCGGTTTACTGACGATAGTTGAACGTGACAACGTCATAAGAAAATACTGATGGAATGGTTTCCTGCCGAACGCAGAGGCCGATTGTGCCTCTTTGTCGCTCGTTCCGCGCTCTCGCTTGCACTTCAATGGAACGCCTCAGAGCGAGGTAACGCCTCATAAGTCATGTTTTTTCGTGCGTTCAGCCGGCTCCTTCGAATTATAAGACGTTGTTACTTCAAACACATTATCATATTATTATTCTAATACAAACCATAAAGGCCTCTTCCAGCTAAAACTAATAAAGTAATCCATAGAAGTCAGACAATAGTCGCTTCTTACTTATAACTTGTCCATTGCCATGGATATGTGCCAGTTGACCTCCGCTCACCATATTGGTAAGGATGACACTATAGCGTATGAATTATAATGCCAATTAGTGGATCACTTGATTTTTTTGTGTCACTCATGTTGTGAACAAGCAATACGCCTGATGAAACAATAAGTAAAATAAATGTCTTGTGACAATTAACGAATGGTCATCTGATTGCTAAATGGACAGCGTTTGTTATACAAGGTTACTTTTGGTATAGTGTAAAGCTCAAGCACCCCAACAAAATTTTTACCTTAAGAAATTATATAAAAAAAGCTAATGTAAATATTGAAAACTTGCAGAGTTATGAATCATCCAAGTTGTCTTTTGTTCTTTGCGCTATCGTTCTCATTGCGTCGCGTAGTACATAATCCATGGTTATTATTGAAAATACCCAAGTGATGATTACATTTCACATCACATTGTGAATAAGATTTAAATTCTTAGAATGATTAATAAATTAATTAAAAATTATAATATGGTCCAAAAACTACCCCATTGGATTGTGTTACTGATTCTGAGCAAACTACTTTCAGGTTTGCACTATAATAAAAATTAAATTGTATAGCAACCAGCGTATTGGTATATCAGAGATGTCATATAACTACACATAATAAGCGGCGGTAGCCTAATTGCTAAGACATCGGACTCGCAATCGTGAGGTCGCGAGTTCGAATCCTACCCATTAAACTATCGACGTAAATCCACTCCTAACACAAGCCATTGAGCTTAGTTAGAGGGGTTAACAGGATTACTAGTAATGTGGGATCTTACTTAGAAAAAAAAACTAAATATGTCATTATTCTTATATACTCTCCAGCTTAAATTTATCAGGGATACATTAGGATTTCAAAGAACTAGGCTACGGTTCTCTCCGGACTTTCGATTCTCGGCTTCTCGTTAGTTCAAGACGTCAACTCTAGGTAGATCAGCACCACGCTATGAGATCACAGTTACACATAAGTAACAAAAATTGTGAGCCAAATTTCACATTGAATAATACTGGCACAGTCGCTTGTAGCATTATGATGCATGATGATGTCGATGATTCTACCATACAAACGCGCATAAGTGATTACTCCTCCGTGGTAAGTCTAAGCTTAAAATTGATATCAATTAGTTTATATTATAAAATAAATCAATATTTTGAAAGTTATTAACTTTAAAATATTGGAATTTTGACAAAATTGTTGTTAAAATGCCTAAATAATTTATAACTTTTAAAATATAAATTTATTTTCAATTAGGTATTAATTTTATTTTTATTAATTTTAGGCTTTTCTTACGACCTTATACAGAGGAGTAATCACATAAGCGCGTTTGTATGGTAGAAACATTGACTAGGGCTACCTTAAAACATTATTCCGATTGCAAAAACTATAGTACATAATTCAGTATGGGATTAAAGCTAAATATCTGAGCTCCTTAGCCTATACTTTTAAAACTAACATTGCAAACCAATCCAAGTCGTACGACTCCATAACTACATATAAACAAAACTGAACAGATTTGCTTCTCAGGTATTCCCCAAACACGTTTAAAAAAAGAATACCCTTAATTTACAATGCACTATACTTAAAATCTAGATACTCGTATTTTCCTCGTTCACTCAGCCGGTATTTTTTTTTACCTTACACAAGGCTTTGAGTTTCAAAGTTTTTTGACGTTGCACCTCAAGGTTATACGCTTCAATAGAAGTACCGTTAGCAAAGCAAGTTGAGGTAAAATTTCGTAGAATATTTTTGGAGGTTATTTTTATGTGAAAAACGTGTTTTATACGGGGTTTTTTTTCACAATTGGTGTGTGTCGAGTTATTTGCGGGAGATAGTTTGTTGTGTGTGTTGCTTCGAAAGGTATGTTTGTATTAATTCTCTAGAATGAAAACATGAAATTTATTAACACAATAATTGCATTTTTAAAAGATTTAAAGTCCAGACCTAGGAATCCAACCCGGTTTGGCATACGTAAGTCCCTGGTTCGATTCCTGGGTCTTCAAATGTTTCTGTTTTTCTATCTCTTAATGCAATTATTGTATTAATAAAGTCATTGGCAAGAAATACCTATAAAAATTACTATAATGAAATTTATTATTTTTATTTTCTTTCGCTTCGTTTAGTCTGTGGTGCAGAAGACAATGATGTATATTGACTTCTGTACCAGAAGGACTTTGATTTTCAAAGATTTTTAAGATACGAGTCTTTATGACATCTCTGATACTGCTACTACTCGTATTTTTGTAATTCAATTTTTTACTTGATCGACTAAGAAATTCCAATTTTTTAAAACAATAAAATTGAAATAGTGATGATATTGTGATAAACATCAGCAGTGTCCTAGGTTAGGTTTTAAATTAGCTGATAGCGTATCATGAAAACAGGTTTTAGCTTGCAAATTAATCCTTACTTAAAAATCATGTCCCTCCAACCCGGAACTTATATGAATCGTACATCCTTTACAAGCTCATAATAACTATTATTAAACTGTTATTTACAGCAAATGTACAGCTTAGTTCTTATTAATGTTGATTGATGTCACATTAAGTACCTACCTATTATACAATATGGTCAACTCATTATTTTTTTCAAATTAGGCTGTTTGTACAAGTCCTATTTTGACTGCTGATTGTTTGGAATATGGAATGACACCAGGACCTGATCTCGAAATTAAAGGGTAATGTCAGTGCGGGGCTGCATTTGGTTGGAGATACAAGGTTGTAGCCTCTGAAGTCATGTTACTGCTCATGTAGTGAAGTCATATCTTCCGTTCTTGCAGTGGCTTCTGAATAGTTATTTTGGGATAATTAAGAAGAATGTTAGGATACAAAGACTGAACAAGTCTTAAGTCCTGTTTGAAGAAGTGCCTCCTCGCTAGTGCATTGTGGAGTGACTTCTAATACGCTCTCCTGTGATTTCGCGTAAGAGTTTTTTGATCGAAGTTAATTCTAAATGACGGAATTAATATTTTTGATGGTTTACCTTCTTGTTCATCAATGTTGATGACATAACAGTAGATTCATCAATCCTGGAGAGATTAAGCCAAGCGAATCAATGATCAGATTTCTTCTATATTCTTTCTTAATAGTTTTTCTAAAGACTATCAGCATTAATATCGTGGTCTAGCTTCTAGTCAACGTTCGTTACCATAAAGCTCTTTGTATGCAACCCGCCTTAATCCGCTATAATACCCGTCCCACATTTCAGGAAAACTAATTATAGGATCAGATTTCTTACAACATTAGATGCTTAATATTAGTATTTGTGAGGCTTCCAGACTAATTAATATATGCCGAAAATTATAGGCTTCTCAATATGGTAATGAGAACAAAATATTATATTATGTATAGCTATGTAATATTTAGATGTATTCTTTATAAAAAACTTTCGTGTGAAATAAGTCATAAAAACTGAGATAAAAAATATTCAATGTCAAGCTTAGGTGTGGTACACACAAGTGCTTCGTAGTATTGACCACGTAATTTTATATATTCAAATACTAGCTGTCCCACGCAACTTCGTCTGCGTAAATTGTTCCCGTTTTGCAACATTTCTTATTGCAGCTACGATCCTATTGGTTGTAGCGTGATGTTATATAGCCTATAGCCTTCACCGATAAATGGGCTATCCAACAGGGAAATATTTTTTCAATTTGGATCTATAGTTCTTAAGATTACCGCGTTCAAACAAACAAACTCTTCATCTTTATAAAATTAGTATAGATTAATTTTATTACACTTATTAATGATTACCTTTTTCCTGTGTCTTGGCCCGAGTTATGTTTGATTTTATAGCCTTGTGATATTTTGATGTGTAGACAACATTACTGTAAAGTTTTATCAAAATCTGCTCAGAAGTTTTTGCCTTAAAGAGCATCAAACATCCATCGATTCATTCTTACAAACTTTCGGATTAATAATATTAGTAGGATGTAGGTTTATAAGAAAACGTCGTCGCTCCAGCGCATATGATATTATTGTTGTCGTAAATCAGTCATGTTAAAGTGTGCCTAAATAAATCAGATATACCTACTTAAATACAGGCTCACTAGATTACTCGGAAACAGATTGAAAATCTTCAAATAGATACAGATTTAAAAAAAAATGCAAAAAATCTGATACCTATATCTGCCCCCATAGACAAATGGCATTCTATTCGATTAGAGTTTACGCTAATCGAATAGAATGACGTCGTTGCGCGCGCAACACTGAATTGTTAATACCTATGCAGTTGTGCGCGCACAACGACGACGTTATTATGACGTCATTCTATTCGAATAGCTGAACCTTTAATCGAATAGAATGCCATTTGTCTAGGCGCCCAGGACCTGGTAAAACAGCTATATTTTTTACATGTTACAATTTCGACATACTTAACTCTCTACCACTGTTGTGTCTACACATATTCAACGTGTTTCTCAATTTGTAAACAGATTCGTTGTCAATGATCTACGCTCGAATTAACTTCTTAAAATAAGTTTTTTTCTTTTGTGAGATAATATAAAAAATACCAAAACAGCTAAATGCGTCACAGAGGGTTCATTAACTTGACCATATTTCTTCAGAGCACTCTTCATTACATCACATCAAAAAAGATTTGCCAAAAGATAAGTAACTCGAGGCGCGGTGATGACGTGACGCGGGTGTGTAACCTGCCTTATCAACTCCTGCGCAAGTGTGACTCATAGTGAACTAATTTGTAAAGATTTTATCGTTTTTGCTTGATATGAGTATTTTTGTAGGTGACAAAAAATTACAAGATTTGGCCGCCTGTCATATTATTATAATGTACTTATTAATAGTATTTTTTTGATACATAGATGACCATTTATTTATTTATTTATTGTTATTATAATTTGTTCTTGATTGCGGATGTACGATGAGGATGTTTGTAAATAAAATAAATCTGTCCTGGCAAGGTTAAGCAATTTTATAGGGGTTGTAGTTTTGTATGGGTTACCAATTTCATAAAATCTAGTCTTTGCCTCTGATGCCTATGTCAAAATTGTGCAAATCTTCCATTTTATTTTATTAGATATCTAATAGGATTGATGTTGTAATGGTACTAGGAAATAATAAAAGCTTGGATGTAAATTCAATTCATGAAAATATTCTTCTGTACATGTATGTTCTCCTGGTACTTTTTAAATGACACTCATTTGAATAATAAATAATACAAACTACCAACCAGGTGTCACGAAAAAGGTGCTCCAATAAAACACGTACACGAATCTAATTCCCACGCATAAAAAGAGGTTCTTCATTACACCATTGTTTATGACAGGTCCTTTACCATCACACGTGTTCTTTTCGAGTATTGAAGGCTTTATGACGTCATCAGAAGGTCCCTGACCTCATTGTCCTATTTATGTAATACGCTTTTTGTATAAATTAAAGTGTCAATCAAATAGTTTTAGTTTTTTGGTACTAGGCGGTCATGAATTAAAGGAGATTTGTTTAATCGAGGTATTATGAAGACACGTGTTTTTAGACGATGTGTGTGTTCGTGTAGGGTTGGTACTTGATACGACGCGGGCATTTTTTTAACCGCATTATTTTACTCCGCATCGGTAAGCATATTGATTTCATTCGAGAAGATAATGCATTGAAATGTTAGAAATATCTCTAAATCAAAATGCCTACTCAGTAGCGAACTTGATTCGGTAAACATAGTACCGAGTAATAACGCAAAAGTAACATCATATCAATCTACTCTGCATTATAAATTAAGGCCATTATTTTCTTTCTTTTGCAAGACATTTATACTCATTCATTAATGAGCAGTACTTTGGCCAATATTTATGCACATATATTTTTTACATTGTAAGTGGATGATCCTACTATGTTGTACCTATTAAAGTTGATATATTTAATCTCATGTTTTCTTCTTTCAATATTTTTTATGTCCTGTCCTTGCATCGGTTCTCTATTAATAAAGCTGAAGAGTTTGTTTGAACGCGGTAACCTCAGGAACTACTGATCCGAATTGAAAAATTCTTTCACTGTTGGATAGCCCATTTATGGAGGAAGGCTATAGGCTATATGACATCACTCTACGACTAATAGGAGCGAAGCAGCTATGAGAAATGTTGCACAAACGGAAAAAAATTAAGTTGCGCGGACAGCTAGACGGCCTATTTAATAAAACGGTGGCAACACCTTACCTACATATACAGTTTATAAACAAAGAAATTTTGTAAACATTGGCAATCTGAAAAGAGTGGCCGCGAGTTTTTATTGCCTTGTTCTTTTCTCCGGCTTTACCTATTGTTTACGAAGATAACATGTACAATAATATACATGTAGAATCAATTTTTCATAAGTGTAGTATTTAGCTTCCTAAGTGAATAAAGAAGAATACTGTAACGATACTTGTTGTCTTAAAACAACACTAGGAAACGTTTGAATATTCGATAAAAGTTTAGCAGAAGTCCTCAGCATTATTGTATAGCGAATAACTCACTCTATAACATTCAAAATAAAAACATTACAGCTATGTGAACGAACTTCAACATATAAATAGTATGTCCAAATTGAGAAGCTTGTTTGGAAAGAATTCACTCAGGCCACGACCGTGGAATTACGTCACGATTTTCGTTAAACACTGAGAAGGCTTTGAAACTATGGCAGATTTTTTTCGCTAGACGCTTTTTCTTCCAGTCGCTTAAGTTCTTCATGTATCTCTAAAACAAAAATAAGCTTTAGCTGACATGCTTTTGGAGTCAATTGAACACAAAAATGTACTTTTCTGGTTCAAAGTAAGTTTCGAAGATGAAATGAAAAAGATTAACTTTTTCATAAACCTGGCAAGCTTCTAAGCCACGCACAATGTTGGTTTCCGTAGTTGCCCATCACAATAATGTGGACTAAAAATTGGTTTTGTGTTGTTTTTTTTTCATACTTAATTACTACTTTATATATAATACATTTAAAACACATAAGTAATATTTTCAATGGAATTTGTTAGAAAATTATTGTTACTTCTCACTTGGTCGGCTATTACTCGTATACTTGTAAAGCCTATTTAGCTGAGATAGTTTTCCTTTTAATTGCGTTATATATAGGTTATCTGACTTTTTTCACATGTCCAAAAACAACCATTTAGCTGGCCAGGGGGGGGGGGGACACTAGACTCTAAGAAAAATCAGCACTTACTACACCACACGATGGGGTAGTTGAGAAAATAAATAACATCCCAACTTTACGTGTAAGGAAAAAATCCGAAAAATATTTTTTCAAAATTTTGTTTCACCTCTTTGTCGGCGTAACAAATACGCATTTCCGTGCAAAATTACAGGTCTTAGCTAACCTGAGAAAAAACAGATGTACAGACGGACGAACGGATATAGCGAAACTATAAGGGTTCCTTGTTTACAACGGAACCCTAAAAAATAATAAAACATAAATAAAACACTAACTCTAGAAAATGGTTTTTTCACTGAATTCCAAAGACATCGTTACAAAATACCAAGAATACAAAAACAAAGATGAAAATACGAACAATACATTTTTAGAGCACGTTGCGATATATTTATCATCATGCTTTATTAAAGCCACGTTTTTTTTAAATCGGTTCAGTAGATCCAGAGACTACTCCCTACAACCTCACAAACTTTATCTCTTTATAATATTAGGATAAAAGTATAGATATATCGGGACATAATCGCGAGAAGTATTTAAAGGTACGAACCTTTTTAAATTACCCGACGCACGGGGCGAACCGCTCCTAACGAAGACATCGCTAACCTTTCTCAGAAGACGTGACCACGATCGGTGCAATTCGACCGAAACGTCGGGTAAATAAAGGGTTGGTACCTTTAAATAATGCACGCTATTATGTCCCGATACATATTGAATAGCTGGGAAGATGTTTGGAGTTAAGTGGCATAATATACGAAACATCCATTTATTGGCATAATATAGTAAATCTTCTTTGATTTACAACTTCTTGCTGTAACGAAGATATATCTTCTTCGATTTATGTCCAAAGTAACAGGGAAATTAATGATTTAAGATTATATTCCCACCATTCTTAACGGTTATAGGCATAAATTAAATCTAGGAACACAATAGAAAGACCTGCCATGTTGTCCTACGTCAATTACTAGATGTATTATGTTTTGATTGCGAATTGTATTATCCTGGCCTATGATAATATATGATAATGTATCTTAATAGATATGACAATAAGACACTCGATTTTACCGCTGCTTGGCGCGAATAATCGTTTTTGTATAGGCATGGGAGGATCCAGGATTTCATTCTAAGGGGGGGGGGGATCTAATACGCTTACGACGGGGTGCAGAGGGGGTGCATGTTTCGGCGTCCCCTCCCCATCATTGAAACGGATGGCGAATTGAAACGCGTGCTCCAGGTTTATACAGACCTGGAGCACGCGTTTCAATTAAGAAGTAAATATTGACTGCAAAGCGTGAAAGAGAGTAAAAACTAGTGCAGCCCTGTCTCTTTGCCAGGTATTGTCCACAAAGTAGAATTGTCTCTTTCTAAAGTGTGGTTCATTATGTGAGGTTATGGCGCGATCCAGGTTTAAACGTCAATGGTTTCAAAACGCAAAACGGGAGTGGGGGGCGTAAACCTCCACTCCCGTTTTGCGTGCAACTGTCTGGTCTAGTGTCCCAAAAAATTGGTTCTGGGAGAAGTGGGTACAGTGGGTTTCTGGGAAATGGAAAAAGAAATTCGATACAACAAAACAACCTTCTAGAGGGGCATGTGGCCCCGTCCCCATCCCTCCTGGATCTGTATTTTCTAATTTTTTAACTGTACTTCAACTTCTTACATAGGATAAAATTATAGTACAAATACGATAATACTACCTACGATATATCGTGTATCGTTAGTACGGTACATATCTATTTATTTATTTATTTTTCACAGGAAAGCTTACGGTCTAAAATTCAACTATCCTAGTTACAAATAGATATAAGTAAATTGCCATTTACAAGCTTTCACACATTACAACTAAATAAACTACCTACTTGTGTTAAAATGAGCATAAAAATATTGAAATATTGTTAAAAAACTACTTACAACTTTAAAAATTAACATAAATATTAAAAAAAATATAAATATTTAATAAATGAACACAAAAATTAACATAAGTCTATCTTAAAAAAAAAAAAAAAAAAAAAAAAATAATAATACATAGGTTAACGCTTAATCACTATCAATTATTATATGGTGCTTCGATCAATAACAAAGAATTCTTTACTCAAAATGCGGCTTACAGCTATTTATCTGTTAATATCGTAATAAACATACCGTTTATCTTTATAACATCTTCCATTATAAATACACCAAGTAATTATTTTATAATTGATAAATAGCTTTTTCTATTTTATGTAAGTATTGTCCAAAATAATTCAATATTTTATTTTTAAAAATCTAGTCTTTTCAAGTTGCTAACTAGCGTTAAATTGTCTTTTAAAAACCTTTTCATTTTACCTAATTTTATTTTCCTTTCTGATATAATTTTTGAATTGATTTCGATAGTCATGATAACATGGAATATCGGAATATTTACGTTCCTAACCATTTACGTGTCATTGTTCGTAACAATGTGGACCAAGACTCCGCAACCGTAAACAATGTCTATGAGTGCGTTGCTCGAGCACGCGTTGTATGAACTAGGGTTGGTTTTATCGGAACCGAAGTTGGTATTTGGTATACTCCCTGCGCAACTTCGTTTGCGCCAATTTTCCCCTTTTTCGCAACATTTTTTATAAATCGCGTGAATAATTTAAGGTAATATACCTTGTTTATTTCGACCGTACTGCAACGGCCGTGGTCACGGGTGTATAGATTTAGTTTAATTAATTATTTATTTATTATCGGCCATTCCTTATCAAGGTTCAACACTACATGGTAAAAAACTCAAAACAACCATTGTATGGCAATACTAATTTATAATAAAGTACCAAATGAGCTATAACCTCTTTCTTTTGTTTTGTTTAAAAAAAACTATTTAACCTATTATTACATAAATGTTACTATAATATAAATGAATACCTAAATGATAGAACTGTTTAAATTTATTACGTGCCTACGGTTTTGTTATTTGTTATTTTGTTTATACTTCATAAAAAATATTTGTACACCACATCTGGTAGAATATAAGCACTAAAACTTTGTAAACACCATAACTGTACTATATTCTGAGAAATAAAGTATTCTATTCGGAAGTTCCGATCTTTCGAAGTAGTATGAACCTTGCCTGTAGCACGAAATACTCTCGGTATTTCGTGCTACAGGCATTTTGCAGAAATAGATAGAAATAATATTCTACACGTAAGGTATAATAACATCCCGATTCCCAAGATGATAGAACATTTCCTTGAGAAAACACTCGGTGTCTGTATCCCGTTATTCGCTTTATTGTTAAAGAAGAATAGATAGTAAAAATATTAAATAAAATAAAGAATCCATATTTATTAGCTTTTGACTGGAAGCAAAGACTATTTTTATGGCTCCTCCTGGGTATGCCATTGCTAGGATCATAGGCGGTATCAGGAGAGGGGGGAAAGGTATTGGATGTTCAGAAGATGTGAGGTTGGAAATTACATAAAAACTGAAATTAAAAAAAAACAAAGGTATAAATATTTACGCGATTAAGACCCTTAGCTTATAAAATTCTATAAGATAAATATTGCTAAATCTTTATTAATAAAACAATTTTTAAGTCTAGAACATACTTTACAACAAATTGAGTAAGCCATTATTTTTAGAACTGTAAATAATAAAAAAAGCTACTTCAATAATCCCTTTAGTTCGTATTAGATAACTTCAAGCCTTATCTGATTTAAAATTAATTACTTTTAAACAACACAAAAACTCTATTGTTACATCAGGAATATTAAAAAAAAATAATAGAGCAATCGGTACCAAAAACTTGATGAAGCAAAACGACCAACTTCTTTTTGCCGCTCAAAAACTCGTTGATCTACTTATTAAATCATTATTATGAAGGGTTACGGTTCAATACTTGGTTGAAATTCAATTTGACTGCTGTAAATATAAATTGGTATAATTCATAAACTCGTATTTGTCATGCCACTGTGCCGTAATAGATATTAAACTTTATGGTGATTGTTATAAAGTTGGTATTTGTATTTGAGTGAAGTTATTTATTGTAAGAAGAACAGGTGCTTGCCAGCGTTCATCGAATTTTGATTAGTGGGGACATCGACTTTTTGAGGTCTACGCTTTAAATGGAGGCTTTTCATCGATAAAACAACATTTTTATAATCATTATGAATAAAAAAAGTGTGAAAATATGGTAAAAACTAACAATATTTTGATATTTTTAACACGGTAGGCTCTATTGCGAAGATATAAATGTAACCCGAACTGATAATTCCTATACAAAGATATCGAAATTCCTATATTTAGATTTTTTTTTTTTTTAAACCAGGCCAGTATTGGAGCCAACGTTTTTGGGTTTGAGCTAGACTAACAAAACGGATTATTGTTTTTTAGATTTCCGTACCTCAAAAAAAAGTAGTTACCGTAGGTACTCGTATATCTCGGGAACGCGTGGCGCTATCGAGTTAAAATTAAAAGCATATATTCAGGTCTCTAGTCGAACCGACGAACCCCCCCCCCCCCCACACAAAAAGGGTCATGTATGACAGACAGACGACGGACGGACGGACGGACAACAAAGTGATCCTAATAAGAAATCCTAAATAACTCTAAAACAGTTAAATAATATAAAGATTATATTTATATAAAGATAACCCTGGATAATAAAAATTGTTTCTTCATCTCTTACAAACCATAGACCATAGATGTTATATTCCATCCCGTTGGCTATTATCTTCGTGTGAACATCATTTATATACATTTGTCCTGCTAGTTACCGATGGGAAACACCTTTATATGGAGATTTCAAAGAAAATTGTACGTTTGCCCACAACGGATATTTTGCAATAATTGAGACTATAGGAAAATTGTTAGGTTAGAAGAAAAATGGAGGGAACGATTGCCGTTTAAAAAAAGTTTAATGAAGACATTGTTATGATGTTTGAAAAGGAAAGTGGTCTACACAATTATCTGTTTAAAAAAAGACAACTCTCGCACTGGGGTGTGAGTTTACAAACATACAAATCACTGATACGATGTCCACCCAGACACAAAATGGTGTCCCTAGTTGGAATTGACTCAAAACCTCTTAAAAATGTTGATAAACTTTCACGATTTGTACACATTATGAATACATATCTATATAATAAAGTTAACTAGCAATGTGGGAGTGAGTCCCACATTACTAGCAATCTTGTTAACCCCTTCAGCTAAGCTCAAACGCTTGTGTTAGGAGTGGGTTCACGTCGGTAGTTTATTGGGTATGATTCGAAGCCGCGAGCTCACGATTGCGAGACCGATGCCTTAGCCATTAGGCTACCGCCCGCTTAAAATATAGATAAGATAAAAAATATAGGGTAGACTAGTTACTAGTCTACCCTATATTTTTTATCTTACTACTGTAGTAGAGTCCGGTGACCACGGCCGTTGCAATACGGTCGAAACGTCGGGCAATAAACAAGGTATTTAACCTTAATTTATTCACGCGATTAAGACCCGTAATATACATTTTTATAACCACTTGTTTAGTTGTACCCTACTGCAAACAGTTGGTAAAATATGCAGTACCTTATCGTATACAGAGAGTATCACACATAAAATCCAATGACTACAACTTCACAACTAAAACTTATAGTTAAATAAACTACCTACCACACAATGAAGTCAAAATACTTCACATTGAACCTTCTTGTATAACCTTGCTTTTTATTTTGTATAGTGTTAGTGTATTAGATAAGTTAGTTGTAAATAAGTAATTCGTTAGTTTTAGTATTGTTTTAATTTATTTTTAATATAGTTTGTTATAATTATATGTATTATATTTGTATTTGAGAAATAAATTGTCAGATTGACATCACAAAAATACGATAAGAAGAGATATACAACTATCTATCTCATTCTCTTTCCTCATCACATTTTTTCTATTTCAATTCTATAACATTAATTTGAAAGTAGAATGTTACATTTTACCTATTAATCTACACTAATATTATACAGCTGAAGAGTTTGTTTGTTTGAACGCGATAATCTCAAGAACTACTGATCCTAATTGAAAAATTATTTTACTGTTGGATAACCCATTTATCGAGGAAGGCTATAGGCTATATAACATCACGGTACGACCAATAGGAGCGGAGCAGCAATGAAAAATGTTGCATAAACGGGAAAATTAACGCATACGAATTTGCGCGGGTCAGCTAGTAAGAAATATATGTATACAGTTATTAGTATAACATGATGTAAAAGCTCCATTTCAAAGATTCCTCTCCGCTCATTAAACATTACATTTCATATGACATCACTTTTATTAATTACATACAAGTAAATCTCGCAACAAATTGATTACTTATACGATTTGTTCTCATTCCTTTTTAATGGATCTAATCAGTACTGTATACCTCGTGACGTAATATACTGACCACTTTATACTTATGTAATATGGTTCGTTAGTAGTCTGCGGTAACAGGTCTAAGGTCAAACATTTGTGAGTGTTTGCCATAGATCTATATCGAAGAGAGTAGGAAACAAACACTGTTTGCAACTTATTGCAACAACGTTGTTCATGTGATGAGCACAACCATTGTACCGAATAAAAACTTGTTTACAAAAAATATAACCGACTTCAAAATTAAATATAAGGTAACTAAAAAGGATAAAATTATGAAGAACAACAAAAAATAAATAAACATTTTGAAGTTGGTGCCAATTAAAACATAATAACTACTATTTCATGGCACCAACTTCAAAATGTTTATTTTTTGTAAAAAAGTTTTAATTCTCAATTTTTCAGTGGTCGGTTTGTAATTCACCTAAGTTACAATAGTCTAATGTCAACTGCTAAAATTATTTAACAAATTATTGTTTTTTCCGATACGGGGCCATTAATTGTCAATGAGTTCACATGATACCTCATGATTATGGAAATATATCTAAATCACTATAGGTGTGCCTTTAATATTTGAAAGATTCACTCTATTTTTCCAGCATCCCATAATCAGATCCTGATCTATTGACAATGGGACCGACTTGGAAGTGTATACTTCCAAGTTGGTCCCATTGTGATTAGATACAAACACAAAACTATTTTTTTAAATCGGTGCAGCCGTCTTCGCGATATCGGGTAACAAACACTCAAAAAAAACACATACAGTCGAATTGAGAAGCCTCTCCTTTATTGAAGTCGGTGGAAAAGTTACTTTTAAAAATAGAGAGACAGTAGTTTTTCATCAATCATCCTTCATCAATCATCGATCATCCTTCCTCTAGAATCTCCCCATGGAACCTACGGGGAGATTCTGTTCCTATTCACATTTGGACTCACTATTACCTTACTAATAGTTGTTTTTTCTTGTTACAGGTGGCGGGATCAACATCAATGGCCTGACAAAATGTTCAGAACGGCGTCAGTCGAGGGCTCCGGGCCGAGGACGCCGCCCGCCTACGCCCCCCACCCACCATACGTCCCACCCCGATTCTTTCCTCCTCGAATCCGTCCACCCCCACCCCAGTACTGCTTTGACGCCGCCAGATTCGCCTGCGACGCCTCCAAACCCCGATACCTTGACGTAGAACGGGAACGTCTAGTCACCAGATGGCTAGCTGAAGCCAACGAAGCCTTAGTCCGGAGAGACAGGCCCCCAAGATACAAGCCAAGAAGCAGCGAACGAAGGCCAGATTATCTGGAGCGGAGACCAAACGCGCCAGAATGGGCCGACAATTTCCTTCTAGGGAGAAGAAATGGGTCTGTGGAACCCGAAGACGATTCTAGTGAAGTGATGACTTTAAAAGAGTTTGTGGATAAGTTTTCTTTGCCTCGTGTCGTGAAATTTGAGGGGGAGGATAGGCCAGTGCTTCTATATAGGGTTCTGGAGGCGCATAGGAGAGTGGAGGCTGTGCCGTTGTCTGGAAAGAAAGGCAAGCTGGTTGGAAAGCCGCTGTATATTCCGGATTCTTATGATGGTGAGTCTTTGTTTTATTATGTAGTATGGCCATGCATTTTTAGGTCAAACACCTGTATAATATAAGAATGTCAAGAACATTCATTGATTTAGGATGTTGATCAATTAATTGATTGAACTTCGTATCGAACTATAGTTATAAAAATAATACTAGTGCAAATTAACTTGTCAAAACAGCAACATACGAGTACGTATTTTAATAAATCGATGATGATAATAAATTTACAACCTGATAGATTAAGGACGTATTTGAAAATGAAAATTACTCGAATGTCAATTAGAATTTAAGTTATCTAGATAGTTTTTACTACGGCCGGCATCGTTAACCACGTTATGAAACCATGAAACAAAAAATACAACAAGTGAAAAGAGAAATGAAGCGAGCGCAAAAAATACAAAATTATTTATTTTTAAAGGTAAACAAAGAAACTACTACTTTTACTAATTTTTTCTCGATCACTATTCGTCATCATCAGGAGCCACCATCAGTTTACTGGTCATAGGCCTCTCCTATTTTACGCCATGACACCCGATCCGGCCTCTGCATCACAGCGATCATTTTCATTTGTTCGTCGGGTCGCTGGGTTGGACGATTGGGGTTGTCCTAATTTACGTTTATGGAGTCTCGTCGTCTACTCCAGGTCTCGTTTGCGTCCATGGGTAAAACTACCTGTGTCCCACTGCTTGGCAAAAGTCTCCTATATATACTTCCAAATTTTCCTCTTTGGTCCTCTAGTATTAAATAAAAAGTGAAGAAAATCTCCCAAGGACTTTTCTGCGCGCTGGGGCCAGCCGCTAGCATGAAATAAAAACGCAAAATGTGATAAAAATCTAACAAATTATATCACATTACCTTGCGTGGGCGCCTCAAAATAGTCAGACAAGATGTAATGATGCAATTTGGAATGCAATCAATACCAGTAACCTGATTGATGAAAGTCTAAATCTAAAGGCTAATCAACGAACTGGATTTTAACAATGGATATAATTGACAATGGCCTATGTTTTACCAACAGTTTGGTTGGTGAGTGGCTGGTGTAAGATGACGTAATGATCGTAATACCAGGAGAACATATCTCTTAGGAGGTTATAGACGAAATTAATGGACTGAAGAATACAACCGCGCTCGAGCAACGCGCATATAGATTTGATTCACGGACGCAGAATTTCAGGTCCCCGTTCCGAAGATGTTCCTAGATTCCGTGTTCGAGAACGATGTCTTAGTGTGTTTCCATCTGAGCTTTCAGTCTTTGGTAGTATTTTTTCTAGGCATTCCTAAATGCTCCCACACAATACCGGGCCGCCTGCGGATATAAACCTATCAGTTAATCGCAACAAACCACAGACCAACAATTTTCTATCAAAGGTTTTGGACTGACGCCGCGTGTGCGCTCGCGACACGCTGAGATCTGAGTCGTTAGGTATAGACCGGGCAGTCGGCAACATTCGAACACACTAGCAAGTAGCCAGCCGGCAACCGTTCAAGACCTTACAAGCCAAAGCCGCCGCGTGATCTTACAGTCTGAAACTGCTGGCTGTTAGTGAGTAGTCCCAGAGTCGGTTTTCAATCATAGTCAACAGGCAATACTCGCTTTAGTGTGTGGACTATACAGACCCAGGACGACTAGCGGCCCGATAGAAAGAGACAGACTGCAGGTGGACTGGTAATATGTGGGAGTCTTCAATGCGGCTAAAGGAAGCGACGTCCTAAAATTACTTTAGGTATTTGATTATTTTATCTCGTGATGATCGTTGTGTCTTACTCTCTAATGATAAACAATGTAGATGAATTATTACGTTATCTAAAAAAACCTGTATAATAAATCGAATCAATTTCCTCTTCGAAAAGATATATATTATTCAAGTAATTAATTGAAATCGAATCTTCAAATATGCGGAAACGTATCATTTTAATTAAATGGATCATTTGTATGTGATCATTCAAGGTCAAATTGTTCATATTTGTATCAATTGATTGGTTTCTGATTACTATTTGAATATGTCATTTTTGTGCAAATATTACATACCCACTCCGTAACCGCGTGGTGACGGAGTAAGAATACAAAGTGTCATCACCCCATCTCATTCTAAGGGTGTCATAAGAGGCGACTAAGGGACATACACCGCAAACATAAACTCGAAACAAAACCCGGTATGGTACCGGGTTTACCCGTAAGACACGAGTCAGGTCTTCCAACCGATCTGATGCCGCACGTATTGACTTGTCACTGGGGATTCTGTCAGGTCGAGAGGGTGACGCAAGTTCTGGGCATGCTTGCGGCATCTAAATCGCGTCCCAGGCGATACAGCGTCCGTGGAGAAGGTAGTCACCAGTGAAAATGCTGAGGCTCTTGTGACGCTGCTTTGATCGTCTGATCAGGATGGTATAGGCCAATTACGATATGTACACATTTTGGAATGAAGACTGACGAGAAAGAAAGAAAGAAAATAATTTTATTGGACCACGATACAAAAAAAATAAAACATTACAAAATAAGTAGGTAGGTAGATTGGCGCGGAACAAATAAGGACCTACGTCAGCTATTGTTGTAGTATGTGGACCACAACGCTGATATTCTTGTAGGCCTTTACGAGAGTCTACCCGTGACTACGGCCGTTTATATGCTTTTAATTGGAATATTAATGTTAAGCTTTGATTATATAATGTCTAGATGGAGCATTCCCTCAGTAAACCTATAAAAAAATAAGCTACTATTTTTGACGTTTGACACTCGTTGAAAATGGCGCGCTAGAATAACTATGGCTAGAGTTGTAAAAATGGCGCAAACTGACATGTCGCTATTTTTACAGCTCCGCGTTTAAAGTGTAAAACAGTGTAAAATGTCCTTGAAATACGTGATAACTGCACAAGAACGTGACTTTGTGATTGAAAGAAGAAAACTAGCAAGAAATTATACTTGAAACTGGCGTATGCACATAATGTGTGAGCCATAATCTCTACCGATTAATATTGGAGGGAAGAGGAAAAAAAAACTATGGCTAGAACATCTGCTTACCTCTCAAAAAGTACGTCCATTTGACCATACTTTTTGACAGTTCTTTGCTTCAATTTTAGATGCCGCATTAGGAATCTAGACATTATATAATCAAAGGTTTTTAGTATTATTTCACGCAGCATAGTATGTAGTCGAAATTCCTTCGCACATACATAAGTTAGTACCAAGTCGTCTTGTTTGCTGGCACGGGAGCAACGTCCCATTAGAGTACCGTATAGGGCAGGTCACGCCCTTAGAGATGTGCATACTCAACCTATCTGATCTATCGTTATTACTTATCTGTGCTTCTACTTTTGTATTGGAACCTGGCTGAATACGTGTGGAAGGTTCAGTCATGTGGCTGAAAACGTGATGTCGACATAGAGCTATCTATACCAATATTATAAAGCTGAAGAGTTTGTTTGTTTGAACGTGATAATCTTAGGAACTACTGGTCTGATATGAAAAATTATTTTATTGTTGGATAGCCGATTTATCGAGAAATGCTGTAGGATATATAAAATTGCGGTATGACCAATAGGAGCGGAGTAGCAATGAAAAATGTTGCAAAAACGCGGAAAATTTACGCAGACGAAGTTGCGTGGGTCAACTAGCTGTAGGTAGAATACGATAGACAGCTTGATAATTGTTTCTTGATTAAAAAGAGAAAAAAAACCGGTACCTTACCTATCTCTTTTTACTTACGCATATTAATATTGACTACAAAGCGTGAAAGAGAGAAAAAACTCGTGCGGCCCTGTTTCTTTGACAGGTATGGTATACCTGAGAGAGTGGTTGATTTTGTGAGGTTATGGCGCAGTCCAGCAGGTCTATACGTCAATGGCTAATTCAAATTCAGAGATAAAAAAAAGAATTTGTTTTATATTTTTTTTAATGGCAATCTGATCAAATCTATTCTTTGAAAACGTTTAGGTTATCCTAACTCTATGAAATAAGACTAATAACCCTTATATTATATAATGTCTAGATTCCTAATCCGGCATCGGAAAGTTCTTTGTAAAACGTTTTTTCAATTTAAATGGCTATATATATTTTCTCGCCGTTTTACATGGCCTATCAGCATACCTAACTGTCAATTTATCTGAGCAACACTCAATAAGTCATCAAGATGAATTTAATAGAGTTGTTTTGCATTTTGTACATAATTATGATTACGTTTTGGTCTTATTTAATAAGCCTGACTAAGTCTGATTCTATTTTATTGTTTAACATAAAAAAATAACCGATTTCACAAAGTAACTAAAATATGGTTGTTTAAAGCAAATCTTCGTTCGAAATTTCAAAATTTCGATTCCATTTTCAAAACAAATTCCAGAGTCACACGTTTATTCAAAGCGAGCATCCTCAAGTAGCCTTAATTGCTACCGTTGAGGCCTATTCACTAAGGCC
This sequence comes from Herminia tarsipennalis, assembly GCA_945859575.2. Classification (NCBI taxonomy): domain Eukaryota; kingdom Metazoa; phylum Arthropoda; class Insecta; order Lepidoptera; family Erebidae; genus Herminia; species Herminia tarsipennalis. Next base: position 16,506,158 of record OX243849.2, on the reverse strand, counting down.
TTGGACCTTCCGCGTGGGAGACCAGGCCTATTAACTGTAGACCATATTTAGACTCATATGGACAAGGTTATGGCCTTACTATGTGCTTTGAATGGCCGACGCGAGCTAGTGGGATTGACTTGATGTATTGAGATTCTTGTGGGCGTATTTGTTCTTAGGATAAAGTATTAATGATATTACTTTGATTAGTTTTTAGTTGTTTAAAATGTGAGCATTGATTTTGGTGATTATGATAAAGTTTAAGTACCAACACGCAGCAGAAGAATCGTTTTATTGTCGCTGTTATTTTTTTTTTGGGTTGGTAAGAGAGATATAGTTAACAAATAAAATAATAATTTTAGTTTAAAGTATTAAAAGCAGTACCTTTATGATTTTTTTAACTAGTTTTTGGTCACACTGTTAAAAAAATAAGGGGGCGGAGGATACAATTTATGCAACTTTCAGAGCAATTATTTCCAAAAATATTCACTTAATCAAAAAAGTTTATTAGAAACCTCAAAATGTTCTTAAAATACCTGTCCCGTTTATCAAATAATATTCCACACGTTGATGTTTGCTAAATTTTAAATTTTTACAGCATTTTTTTAGCTATCAAACTTAGTAACAGATACTACAAGACACCTTTTAACCAAATTGAATTAATATTAACTGTGTAATCTTTGAGTAAAACGTCTGTGACATACGGACGGAAAAACAGACAAACAGACGAAACTATAAGTTTTTGCCATTTTGGCTACGGAACCCTAAAAAGACTCATGGAATTTTTTATTAAAAGTATTGTCTAGATTAATTTACTAGTCAGACATCTAAAAGTAACACCATTCATCACACTAATATTATAAAGGCGAAAGTTTGTGAGTATGTGAGTGTGTATGTTTGTTACTTCTTCACGGCTAAACGGCTGGAGCGATTTTAATAAAATTTGGTATGGAGTTCGCTGACACCCTGGATTAACACATAGGCTAATAAACCGCGGGTAACACCGCGGGGCACAGCTAGTGTACCATAAACCACACTAGATCTGGTGTAAGGAATGCTCTATCTAAACCAGGGATTCCCAAAGGGTCGACCAACGAAAACTAATTTTGGGGGTCGACGAGGTCAAAAAATCGACCTCTTTTAATTAACACATTTTTTTATTTGAAATTTTCAAGATACTGTTTATGTATTTTGTTTTTGTTTTTTGGTTGTTTTGGTTGTGAGCTTCTGTCTGAGGTAGTAGTTAATTTTGGATAAGAGATCTCTTCCCCAAAAAAGTTTGGGAATCCCTGATCAAAACAATGATCCCTGAATTACACAAATAACTTTGGTCATCAAGTTCGGGTCATATTTATTTCCATAGCACACTTTAACATTATCATTACAAAACCATTCTGACACGATTTAAATACGATTGAAATAATGGACCATAGTCTGACTAGATCAGCACCTTCCTGAAGCAAAAGCGTGAAAGAATAACGACCATTTATAGCCAATCAAATGAGATTATCATGTCTACAGTTTAGATAAGGATCTAAATGACTTCACTTAGGCGCTATTCAGTTTGCACGACGTTTGAACTTAGGGCTAACGTATATGGACGACTCAGAAATTTCCAAGTTTTTATTATAAGCTACTAGCTGTCCCGCGCAACTTTGTATGCGTAATTTTTCCCCGTTTTTGCAACATTTCTCGTCGCTGTTCCGCTCCTATTAGTCGTAGCGCGATGTTTTATAGCCTATAGCCTTCCTCGATAAATGGGCTATCCAACAAAAAAATATTTTTTTAAATCGGACCAGTAGTTTCTGAGATTAGCGCGTTTAAACAAACAAATAAACAAACAAACAAACAAACTCTTCCGCTTTATAATATTAGTATAGATTGCATAGCTTCTATCGCGGGCGTTGAGCGTGGAGACCGAATCCAGAAATTCCGTAACGAAAATAACCTAACACCCCCCACTCCGACCGGCACAGCGGTGATACTTTTTATAATTTTTTTATTATTTTACTTAAATATTTTTTTTTTAATATTTTTTTTATTAAAAAAAAATTAAAATACATAATTTTTTTTGTTGTTTTTTTAGTTGATAAAAAATGCTATGCAATAGCTTTACCGCGGCAATCCCCGAGTGCCACAGTTTTTTTTTTGTTATACAACAATCTGTCGCCACTATAGGGACATTAAGTTGCAATTTTGACTGGGCTAATATGGGTCTTGTTCAGGAACGTGACTGATGGTCTCGTCCTGAATAGTTCCTATGCGCTTTTATTGTGCGAATAAATTTCCAAGAAAAAACTTGACTTCCAGAACATGACCCTGAATACGTGCCAACTCAGAACTGTTACTAAGTTTTCGTTGAGGCCTTTTTTTCAAGTAGTTTTCGAACGCGACAGCTAAAAAAAAAAAACTTTAGTTAATTACTTTTTAAAGAAAAAGTTAAGTACCTACTGAGAGTAAGTTCAGCCCTTGAACGGGATATATATTCTACTACTGCTACTAACGGGATATATATACACTATACTATTCTTGTTTTTTGTTTGTATAATTGTGAGAAATTTAAAGCCTCTGTAGCTAAAGACAAATGTCGTCTTATAGCTGGGGCTTTCGCGTGCAGCTAACACCTCCTTTTGCTAAGTAATTAGATTAAAAAACATTAAAAACTGGTGCTGTCATGACTTTAAAATAACAGCAAGAACTGTTATTATAACGAAATTAATATTATTATGACGACTCATTGAATTTTATGAACACAGCTGGTTGTCGCAAGTCATTAATAGTTGTCGTGAGTGGCTTGTGTACGTTATACCTTACAGTTTTAACTGCACATCTTGAGTATTGAACCTGCGACCTCGATGGCGCTATTGGCGACCAACCGTTAGATACAGTCAACTGCTTAAGACTTTTAAATCAATAATGTTGAGGTGACATTTTCTATATAAGGTCACCTGAGGGAAATGCGTCAATGGGGTAATTGCAGCCTTTTGAAATTTCTCACATAATAACCGAAATGCAACAACTTTAGCCATCTAGTAGTAACACTATGAACTAAATTCATAACTTAAAATAGGAACAGAGGGCGTAGGACATCGGAAATTTGACATATCATCCATATTGAAAATCACGTGTTTGTGCGCAAAAGGAGCAACGAGAGGTGAGTGCTTACAATCCACGAAAATCGATGGTTTTTTATTGATTTTTAATAAGATTTTATATTTCACATACGCAATACATGATTACTCGTCTATACACATAGTTATTTTGATTGTGAACATTCTAATTGTTGAGATATGAAGATCTGCAAATTTGAGGTTATGATTGAAATCTTGAGATAAATGCGTCTGTAATTATGAGGTAAATGCGTCAGTGTGATGCATTTACCCCGATGCCAGGGGAGCTCAACCCTTTTGTTCTGTTAGTAACAGACGGTGCAGTGCAGATGCTGCCATTTCTTTCATTTGTACTTTGATTTCATTTCTTTCGTCTTATGTTTCAAATACTTTAGGATATTTGTATTTTGATTTCAGATGCACAATATTAAAATTAACGATTGCAATGGTGATACTAACCTACATGGATATAGACAAATTTTTAACGAAAACTGATTTTCAAAATTACATTAATCAGAAGCTTACGTGGCCATGGCATAAAACCCACTTTGTTCGATCCAATATTTGTTTTGGATGTGGTGAAACCCAAAATGTGGAAACTGGCAACAGTCCTCGTCATTTCATTTTAACTATGAATGTACCAGTTGTGAAGTTTCTATTAAAGAGCTTGCCTTTTTGGTGTCAATATTGTGACACTTACTCTATTTATGACCATTATCCGAGCGATGAATGCTTATTTTGTCACGAAAATTAATAAGTAAGCTTACTTTTATTTTTAATACGTTAGTAGCAACATGATATTATTAATAGCAATATTATATCCACAACATGTGAGTTTGTGGTAAAAAAGAAGTTTTTAATAAGTTTATATATCATGTCTCGATTCATTTATTTATTTTTACAAAAAAAAAAATATGATGCTTTATTATCTGTTTCAATCGTGTAATCAGTGGCACAGTTTCTTGGCCATCCAGTTCAATATTTAAACTAATGGGTAAAGCTACATATTCTATAAGTATAATTAATTGTATAACATTCTAGTGTTTAAATGTTAAATAAGTACTGACTCATACTTTTTTTTCAGTTATCTATGCCTTTGTCAACATGCCGCGCAAATACATAAAAAAAAAGAATTCCACGTACACTTTGGATACTTTAAAAAAGGCAGTCAATGATGTTAAAAATGGGATACTTAACGCATACCAAGCTTCGAAACAGTATGAAATACCAAGAATGACCATAGTAGACCGCGTTAAACTTCGAAGAGGCGTTGTTAAAGATACGAAAGGTAGACCGACAAGGATTGATTTCATAAACGAAAAAAGACTGGCTGATAGTCTTCGAACTATGGAAAAGTATGGTTTCGGACTGTCTTCAAAAGAAATGACTGCAGTAGTAACAAAATTTATCAAACATAATAAAATAAAAACGGACTTTAAGAACGATACCCCCGGTTATGATTGGTTTGCTGGTTTCCTTAAAAGACACAACTTATCTTTAAAAAAACCTCAAGCGGTTGAGTTATCACGAAAAGCAGCTTGTGATCCGTTCATAATTAAAGATTACTTCGATACTCTCGAAAACTGCATCAACGATCTGGGCCTTAATTACAGCCCGGAAAAAATCTGGAATCTGGATGAATCTAGCTTTAGCAAGGATCCAGAAAAAACAAAAGTAGTAGGTGCACGAGGATTTGCTAGCACTAGAACAATAGCTTCTGGTGGTAAAGATAATGTCACAGTTTTGTTTGCTGCAAATGCACTTGGTGAAAAATTGGCGCCGTTAATTATATTTCGCGGGAAAAACGTCTGGGATCAGTGGATGTCCGACAAAGCTTTTGAAGGTACATCATATGCCGCAAGCAAAAATGGGTGGATCGAGTCCAAAGTGTTCGAAAACTATATGTTGCGAACAGTATTACCCCACTTAAGTAAAGGATCTCCAAGTTTGTTGATATACGATGGACACTCTACTCATAAATGTTGATAAACTTTCGCGATTTGTACACATTATTAAAATATATATATTACGGGTCTTAATCGCGTGAATAATTTAAGGTAAAATACCTTGTTTATTGCCCGACGTTTCGACCGTATTGCAACGGCCGTGGTCACGGGAAGACAATAAACAAGGTATTTTACCTTAAATTATTCACGCGATTAAGACCCGTAATATATATATTTTAATAAACTCTACTCATATTCAGTTAAACATTTTAGAAAATGCAGCAAAAATGGGTGTGACAATCATAAAGCTTCCATCCCACGCTAGCCACCTGTTGCAGCCTTTGGACTTGGCTGTTTTTAAGTCCATGAAAGACAGATGGGATGCAAAAATTTTATGGTGGCAGCGTCAAAACGTAGGAGTAAAACTTCAAAAGAATCATTTCAGCGAAATCTTGGGAGAAGTCTGGCAAGAACTGGACCCAAAAATTATTAAAAACGGTTTTAAGAAGGGGGGTATATACCCTTTAAACAAAAATGCAATTCCTGATGAGAAGTTCGACGCAGATTCGCTTCAAAGGTTTCTTACAGCCACAAATCAAGCCACAGCCAAAAGTGAAGTCACAGCCAAAATTCAAGAAGCACAAAAAAAAGTAGCGACTTTATCAAATTTATGCTTAAAAATGTTAAATAATATAGATACAAAGTCACCTACGCAGATAAAAAGAAAAGATCAGACACAGAAGATTAAAGCACTACTTTTCAAACCGTCAGAAATCATTATACAAGGTACAGGGGCAGGGCCTTCAGGTCTCCAAGTAATCGAAAATAAAAAAATTGAATACAAAGACAGTTTTGAAAGTTTGTTGCTTGAAACTATAAAAAAGTCGGAAAATGTAATAAAAGTAAAGAAACGAAAAGCAGCAAAAGGGTGCGATGTCATTACACACGAAAACTTCTTAGAAAAATTGCGAACTGAAGAAAAAGAAAAGAGAAAAAAAGAAGAAGAAAAGGAAAAGAAAAACTCAGAGAAAAAAAACAAAAAATCTACCAAGAAAGATATCAAGTTGTCTTCTAAAGCAAAAAAAAATTCTAAAGCAAAGAAACGTAATAAAGCAAAGAAAATAGAGGATTCGTCCGAAGAAAGCAGTAATGATGATGATCTAATACTCAGCGACGATTCAAATTTAGATTGGAATACATATCGTGAATATTTAAATGAGGATGAGCAAGAATATCCAGATGAACCAATGGATGACCAAGAGATAGGTGCTTTTGAAGAATATATGCCAATTCAAAGTAACGACACACCTGATAAGATAAAATATAATATTTTGGATGACGAATACGAAGGCAATGTGAATCGCCGATATCCAAAAGTTGACGATTGGTTATTGGTCAAATTTGCAACAAAAAGAAATGTAAAGCACTTCCTGGGGAACGTAATCTCCATGATAGGTGAAAACCCTAATGTCAAGTTTATGCGAATGATTAAAAATAGTAAAATACAATCTTTTCATTATCCAAATGTAGAAGATATTTCAGAAGTTAAGCATGATTCCGACATTGTAATATTTTTAGAAAAACCCTTAATAACACGAAGAGGACATGTTATTTTCAAGGAAAACTTTAAATCGTATAATATTCAATAACGTAAAAATACCACGCTTTATTATTATAGAATTTGATCTCTTTTTTTGTCGCCTTAGTATTAATAATTGACCTTTCATTTCTAAAAGGACTTGGTCTTTTAAAAGTGCCTAACTAACTGTGATTTTTTCAATAAGTAAGAATTGTTGTATTTGTGTACACAAGAGATCTCCTTAGTCTTTTAAGAAATAAATACGTTTTATAGTGCCTACCTAATTGTACTGTGATTTTTTATTAAGTAAGAATTGTTGTATTTGTGTAGGTACACAAGAGATCTCCTTAATATATTTTTTTTTTAAACAAGTTGATATTTTTAAATCATGTTAAATAATATCTCATTTTCTTTTTATTAGTTTGATTACGCTGAATAAGCAATTTTTAGTTTTAAATAAATGTGCCATAAATAATGTGCCATTAGAAGTTTAATAATTGTTATTTTATTTTATTATTTTTATCTTACTCAATTTTGATACTTTTTGATTTTGATCTCATGCACAATTTAAGTCTATTTGTTTTATTTTATTTAGATAGTAAGAATAATTGAATTGTTAAAAGACTGTTAAAAAATTGATCACATTTCATGTGTTCATTTACTTACTTAATATGTAAAACTACTTTTTAATGTAAGCAATTTAAATGATTGTTTAATTTTAACGTTAAAATTAGACCGCACAAAATATGCCTTTTTGTAGTACATATTTTTGATAAATATACTTGTTCATTTATATATTGCTTGTTTTCGTTCAATTTGAATATATGTATTTATATTTACTGCCCTTCTTAAGAAAATGTTTAGAACATCTGGATTAGTCGTTGGGTAAAAGCGTCCTTGAGAAATGTAACGCATTTTCCCCATGTGAATTGAAATGCCTCCGAGAACCTCATATTGTGCTTGATTTTAATATAAAAGTATGTGTAAATACAGAATTTAAAAAAAGAGCTACTAATGATGGTTTCAACCTCAAAAACTATGTGGTTTTGAGATTAATTCATTGTAGACGCATTTTCCCAAAATGGGTAAATGCGTCCAAAAAACTTCATTTTAAAAAAACATTTTATAACTTTTTTATGCGTTACTCCTGAAGGAAGCTACTTAATAAATCTTTAACACAAGTAACCTAATAAATTACATGTTTGATGAGATTTTAAAAAATGTCTAAAATTATTTTTTTATGAGCCATCAAAATGGACGAAAGAAAAATGTGACGCATTTCCCTCAGGTGACCTTATTGTGATTTAAAAAGAACCGACAACCGTTGGGGTAAACGAGTTCTTGAGTGGAGACCGCGTCTCGGCAAACGTAGTGTAGGACGCCCTCAGGCCAGGTGGAGTGATGATTTGCGCATAACGGCTGGCAGAAGCTGGATGCGAGAAGCCGAAGATAGAACAAAGTGGCGTGCAATTGGAGAGGCATATGTCCAGCAGTGGACTGCGATAGGCTAATGATGATGATGATGTTATAATATACCGCAATTATTTATATATGCGGCCGTGATTTGATTATTTATAAATTTCAAACGATTTATGTTATACATTTTAATTAGTATCATAAAATAGTTTTTGTTTTATTTGGTACCAACTTCAAAATGTGTGAAAAGTATACAGGGTGATTTTAATTAATATACTTAATAAAAATCAATCTTTAATCACCTGTGTTTGGAGATATGACCTTAATCATCTACAGACTATTTTACTGGAGTAAAATCATTGTTTATTGTGAGGTTTAGGCCCTCAACCTGACAAAGAGACATCGATTTTACTTCAGGGTCTCAGATGCGTTGTAAATGGTTGTGTGACAAAAGTAGTTGGTAGGTGGTCAAGGGATAACTTGTAATTTGTTTTTCCAAAACTAATATTACTAAGTTATTTAGTGTTATGTAAAGAAGCCAAGAGCGTGAAGTCATGTTATGGTATTTATGCTTTTTGGTTACCTTTAGGTCTTTTTCACATGTTCCGGTTTCAATCAGACGCGATGTGCATGCCGATGTACGGTTGTTTTCACACGGTCCGGCGTCCTTCCGATCCGGACGCCATACATTCGCGGTGTTAAAAGGACTATTAGGGTTGGGTGAATTTTTTTTTTTTAGCAAACATCAACGTGTTACATCATTCGATAGGTCTTTTAAAAATATTTTTTTAATTAAGTTAGTAGTTTTTGTAAATAATCGCTACGAAAGTTGCGTAATTGTGTCCCCCCTGTCTTATCTTTCGAACCGTGTGTCACACGCGTGTGACCAAAATATATAAAAAAAAACACAAAAGTAATTTGAAACTAAAATATTTTGGACATGATCGGTTATATCGTCATTGAGTTATGACCTAAAAACTGCTTACTCAACAAAAGGGCGTAAGTACGCTCTTCTGCTGATGCAATTATTCAAAGCTGCAGGACCTGAACCCTGAGCATGGTCCGACATGCCCAGTTTTTTTATTTCATCATAACTGCATTATTTGTCTCTATAGACTATGGGTACATGTGTTTGAATGAATAATTAAAATGATTGATTAATCATAGCATAGGTTATAATAATACGAGCGTAAATAATTCTAAGCATGCGTATGTGAGGCCGTATAACAATTGTTTGTGAAACAATCGCAACGCATGCGAAATTGCATCTACTTAGATATAATGCAAACGTTGCAGTTAAAGTATTATTTAACACATTTTGAGTAACGGCAATCTTGAACCTTAAACAGGTACAAATATAGCTTAAGCAGGTAAGAATATCAAAAGGACTTATGGAAGGCAATTTGTGAGGATGTACGGATGGATGTTTGTTGCGCAAAAACTATGAACGGAGTTTAATGAAACTATATTTGTTTTGGTTTTTAATGAGCTGGTCGTTTGGACCTTTAAGTCAAGTCTTATCTTATTTTACAAATTTCTGCATATGTAATCGCATAGTATATTTCTTAGGTAATTTTACACGATAAACGCAGAGCTTTAAAAATAGCGACATATTAGTTTGCCGCCATTTTTACGACTCTAATGAAATTATACATTAATGTAGTTTACCCATTGACGTATAGACCTGGACCGCGACATCCCTTTCAATTATAAAGTAAATATTGACTGCAAAGCGTGAAAGAGAGAAAAAATCGTGCGGCCCTGTCTCTTTGACAGGTATTGTCCACAAAGCAGCGTTGCCTCTTTCTATAGCTATGCGGTTATGGCGCAGTCCAGGTCTATACGTCAATGAGCTTACTATAGGCAATTAAAGTCAAACATTACATGGTCGAAGCTTCAGACAAAACCTCTGCCTAGTTTAGATCAGATGGCGTTATGTAAGTTGCCGCATGCCAGCCATTTTATTGAAAAACTACTAAAGTTACAACTTACCAAATTCAATTCATGACCGTAACGTTAACATTTTTTTACTAATTTATCGTATCATTGTCTTTGTGTAGAAAATTTGAATCAGTCGGCGAGGTTTTACTTTAAATAAAAAATAAAAAACATGAACTTTATGACACTTGGCACTGCATACTAAGTTGTGGTTTTAAAATTAATATTCTGATTGCATTTACACCTCACAAAGAAATAAATATTATTTATTGTTTTCTACTCATGGTTAGAACATTGTGAAGTCGAATGTCAACAAATGCAAGGGTTATTTGTTTCATAATGCATAAAACAAAAAACAAAAATAACAACAAACAATAAGTATTAAATATTTTTTTCACTTGCAATCATTAAATTATATCAAAAAAAACCTTTATACAAAAAAATATTACCGACTTCTAAAATAAATACAAAGTAACTAAAAGCAATAAATAATATACCTAGAATAACAAAAACAAATTAAACATTTTAAAGTTGGTGCCATGAAATAGTAGTCTTTATGTTTTATTCGGCACCAACTTCAAAATGTTTAATTTGTTTTGTTTAACTTCTTGAAAGTGTTTCAAAATTTATAAAAATACATCTTTGAATACTAACAGTAAAGTTAAATAAAAATGATTCGTTGCTTGTAAAATTTGGTAACATTTACGATTGAAATAATTGACATGATATTTACATTTGAATTTGTGCCAAATTAATTATAATTTAATAATAATAATAACTTGGGACAACTCACACATCGCCATCTGATCCCAAACTAAGCATAGCCTGTACTATGGTAACCAGACAACTGATAAACATACTTAAATATTTCTAAATACATACAAATAAATTACCCAGACACAGAATAAACCATCATGCTCATCACACAAAGTTTAATCCTGGGTGGGATCGAAGCCACGACCTATGGCTTAGCAGTCAGAGTCACTAACCACTAGACCAACAGAGCAGTTCGACCGAACAGACCTTTTCAATGATTCGTGATGTTATTCAAGCAAGTCGTCGGTCGAAACACGAAAAGGCGTAACTGTCTTTTACAAAATTTTACAGGAGAGCCATTTTTATGAAATTGTACTCTTATGTATTGTCATAACTTTATGTCTAATACGTTTATGTGTTTGGTACGATACTTATTTAAAGAAGTAGCTAACACTGTTTATTTATTTAATTATAGTTTTTGTGTACTATAGTTCATTATAGAGATATAATTTTTTTTTTGAAAAACGTTTCACTTACGCCCCTTCGCGATGTACCACCAATATTAGTAATTTCCTATACGCCCAAGTATTATTACTTTAAATAAAATAAAAATCAGTATTTATTAAGATTAAAATTTATTTAAAGATATTTAAACCTGAAAATAACAAATAAGAACTAGTTATATAGTAACTAATATTAATACAGAAATCAAACATAGGATTTTTTTACAATATTCCAGTTATATTGTTTATTACCTATTTAGTCGTGGCGAAGGTTTTGCTAGTAAGAAACATGTTCTCGGTTCCTTATTATCGGTGTATCTCCGCTACACATTTTCATTAAGTATTCATATTTCTCTTTGGATATTTTATTAAAATATTGGTTTAATTGTTCGATGTTTGTCCTCAGCCATTGCGTATTTGCTCGCTTATGTGATATGGATCTGTATTGCGTTTCCAAGTGGCTCGTTTTAAAAAAACTTTTCCCAAATTCCATAAGTATTCATATTTCTCTTTGGATATTTTATTAAAATATTGGTTTAATTGTTCGATGTTTGTCCTCAGCCATTGCGTATTTGCTCGCTTATGTGATAGGGATCTGTATTGCGTTTCCAAGTGGCTCGTTTTAAAAAAAACTTTTCCCAAATTCCATAACGTCTGTCCACTTAAATGGGTCACCACTCTGTTCCTATTTTACTTCTACTGATCTTTCTCCTTCTCTGGGGGCGCCGTCTACTACAAAGTCTTCGAGGGCTAAATTATCCTCTAATTGTTTTTAATTGTCTTAAAATACTGGGTGCGTGCATCAGATAACGTTATGGTTGCACCAGAATCGTAGAAAATATTCTCTGCATTATGGATATCAAAAGCAGATAACGAATGATTCAACAGATTTGTATATCTTAAAGCATGATCAGCATATGATTGCACATTAAGCAGCGACTTAAAATGAGCATCACACAATAAACAGGCACATTCAAAGCAGGTAGTCAAAATAGGATTAGTGCAGTCGGACAATTCACAAGTCTGGTCTATATTATTATGGTTACTTTCAAATAAAGCAGGGTTTGTTAGGGTAGCTTCATAGGTTTGATGTTTTTTATAGGTAGAGCAATTGTTGACAAAATGGTCATAGCAAAGAAGACACGAACAACGCGGGCAAGCACTAAACACCTCGTCCGTACAAAATAAAAAAATTACAGCATTTCTGATATTCATTAATTGTAGCTGTATACATTTTATTACCATATAAAATTGTTTCATAGCGTTAGTGCTCATTTTCTAGTAGGTAAATAGTTTTATTAGAAAATAATGATTAGAACTTCATCTTCGTAATGTTTAGTGCACAAGAACGAAGCACATTTAATACAAGTGGTCAAAATAGGATTATGACAATTACCGTACTCGCAGCAATTTTTTGCATCCTTCATACGTTTTTTAAAGGCATGAAACGAAAGTACTTAGTTCATCTTCAGACGAAGAGGATTCTAATTCTCCTTTATCACTTATTGTACCATACCACCAGTACCAACTAATCTTCTGACCTTTTCGAACGGGCAATAATTCTCGTGTATTGACAACATTTTGAGTTCCGTCTTTCCATAGCACCAACACATCCATTATTTACGAAATTGGCCCTCCAGTAAATAACGCAGAAACAGCAGGATTGCAGTATCTAAAGATAACAATAATGATTACAAAAATATCATATTTATTCATACAGACTGATTAAACACAACCTCTAAGTAGTTATACTATCACTACAACCATAGTTTTTATTTAGTCTAATAATAAAATAATCTAGTAATAAAAAAGTTAAGTTTTGAAAAAATGCTAACGTAAATTTGCAGTTTTAGGTAAATTCCCATAAAATAAAAAAAACACTTTACTTTACCTTGTAACTTGTATAAAGCACGCACGTAATTATCACTTTAATCGGGTATTTATTCACATTTAACAAAAGAAATTAGTTATTTTTAACTCTCGTGAATAAAATTTGCAGTTTAGTATTTGCACAGTGATGAATGACAAAAACAAGTTTCGATTTGTCTTTTTTTCACTCGCATCAAATTACATACGCCTCTTCGTGAAGAAAAAATAAAACGCATGATATGGCGTAACTACCGCTATGTCTCTTCGTGATTTTTTAAATTATAAGGAGTAGTAGATAGGGCTCTTCGCAACGGACTATAAGTCCGCTTCCACTGTAGTTTTGGATACGTCTTTTCGTGGCATACTAAAACTTGACATATAGATTTCGATGGTGCTAATATCTCAAAATCCAAAATTTTGTTGGATACGCCCTTTCGTGATTTGACCGACGAAGTCTTGAAGAAAACGTTATTTCCACTGACGGCAGATCAAAAGTACTCTTAGTAATCAGTAGCAGAACAATCTTTTCTCATTAAGCACGTCCCTAGCGCTACGTGAGGGACTAGCTAACGTATGGCGCGCGGTTTTCTTGGAAATTTAGGGTTGGCGCGGACAGAACTAAAACAAAAAGTGACTTCGAAAAGACCTTTAAACAGTGTGTTGCGTCTTGCTTGCTTTATAGGGGTGGAAGTGGGATGCAACTTGCTTGTTTTATGATACTTAGTAAAGAGTTTTTACCCTAAGTTTGATTTTATTTTTTAGATTAAAAAGTTGGCTTTCATTTATTATTTTGGCTTGAGTTATGTCAAATTTGTTTTTGTAGAGAGTGCATATACAAATATAATATGCATACTCGTGAGTATACATATTATATTTTTATCCTTTATTTTGCCTTTATAAGTACTTGAAATACATGGTTTTAATCTAAACTATATGATTCTACAAATGTTTAAAATTGAAATCCATGTAAGTAAAACTTAATCGCGTGAATTATTTAAAGGTAAATAATTCACGCGATTAAGTCCCAAAATATATCTAATATGTATAAAAGTCGCGAAAGTTTAAAAACAAGTAAAATTAGATTTAATCAAATACAAAAATCAATCAGATGTGGTTCAAGAGTGAGTCGTACTATTTAGAAAAATTATATTTTCTACAATGCAATTAAAATGTTTAAACATTAAATAAAAATAATAACAAAAGGTAGACAACCCTAAGAACAATGACATTCCCTAACCTATCTCAGACAATCTCAATCACGCGTATACCAACACCCTGAATAGCAAAATTTATAAAAAAAAACCAAAGCAATTTCTACTTTAACCCTTTGCAATAAGCATTACATGAACTATTCGTCTAACTTTGTCGAAGTTGCTCTCAGCAATTTTAATTTCACACCTATGAAATAGAATTTTAAACCTTATGTCTTTGAAAATAAGATACATTTATATTTATTCAGGTGAAAATAAGATTGTAGACTTGAAGTCGTCACGTCCAAGCGTCCAGGAGACATTGGCCAGGGTTTTGTTTTCGTTGAAATGATAAAAAAGTAAAGCTCGTGATGCCGGCTTCAAATGTTGGCCCCAACGTCGTCAGTCCCAATCCTACTCGTCCAACCTATGGATCTAGAAAATAGTATTGGCGCCAAAGTTGGAACGAGCGTTATTCTAGATCTACACGTTGGATGAGTGGCATTGGGACCGAACGTTGGGGCCAACGTTCGGAGCCGGTGCTATAATACATATGATAGTATTTGCAGGTTCCGTTAGGAGTTATGTCTATTTATTAGTTTTCTTCAACATATTTAATAAAGAAATCATGGATAAATGTTTTTTTTTTAATGAAGACTTCCGCAGTACGGTACAAGTCCTGTGACGCGGGGGACTTTATAAACATACAAGTCACGGACACAAAGTACACTCAGACTCAGAACAGCAATTGGTGGATCACACAAAGTGGTGTCCCGTGTGGGAATCAAACCCACGACCTCTTTCGTAGCAGTCGGACATGACGGACGGACGGCGCCACAGATTCTGTGGTCGAACTAATGCCGATAAATTATTTATTTGAATAGGTTAGATTCGATACTTGTAAGATTTATATTTTTCAAGTGACATTATTGCGGGCTTACATTGAGTCAAGTTCGTATGCATTTAACGAGTACCTAATAAAATAACAAAGCAATAAATAAAAAACGTCACACATTTTAATATATTATAATCAATTTTTTTTAATAATAGTAAGTATCTACAAAGATACATTTCTATTGTCTGTTATTGTACCTATATTTTACATATATGTATTTATTCGTAGGTATTTAATTTGAAAAATAATAATAAAACTAAAGAATTGATAGTCTAAAAAGAAAAAAAAACAATCACGGCAAAATATCACGTAAGGAGGCCGAAAGAAATAAGACAATGACAATGCAAGCAGGTGAATGAATACTCCTACTCCGATTGCAGTAACAGATAGACGTAGCCGTCTAGCCGAGTTACCTTATCCTCTTTAAAAAAAAAACATTCGAAATTTAAATTTTAAAACCATTTTGCACCGGCAACTATGCAGGTTTGAATCGAGTCGTATAATCTCTGGAGCACAGATAAAAAAGTTCTTTCTTGTTCATGGCATCTTTTGCCGCCAACGATATTCCCGCCAATATCGCTCTCGGATTTTTTATTTTACATTTTATAGTTCGATAAAAATTTAATAAGAGGCGTTGTTTCGATAAATTGTTGTCTAGAATGATATAGGGCATAGCGATAATGTCATTATTGGAATAATAATTAAATAACGTACTGCTAGTAGTACGAACATTTTTATATCCAACAAAATTTACTTTGAAATGTTACTTATCTTACCGACCGCTCTATATTATGTCAAAGCCAAAATAGATGTGAACTAATGTTTAATAACAAAGTTGTTTACCAATCATTCAATTTTTAGTAGGTACTTTTGGCAATGGTTGCTAAGCAACTATGTTATTGAACTTTTCACATCCATTTTGGCTGTATAGGCTCACCATCACCATACACAAGCATACTAGATTACAGTAACTACTGATGAGCTTTACCATAAGACCTGGCAATATTTTCGTTTACACGTATGAAATTCATTTAAATAATTTGTCAGTAAGTCTATCAAAAATGTCAGTAAGTCTAAATGAAAGTCTTTAAAATGTTACATTCGCATGATGATTGAACCTACACCATATCCTACACATTGACGTATAGACCTGGACCTGCCATCCCCTTTAATTTTTTTTTTTTTACAATCAAATAATATTTTATTTCTCTTTTTTTGTAAAATAATTTATAATTGCATTTTAACTATTAAATACTATATTTAAACTATAAATTAAGACTAAATAAAACTAAAATATATCCAAAAAATTGGGACCCCTGGGCATGGTTCCACAAATACTGGCGGCATTTCCTCGCTGTATAGCAATGCTGATGTGTTGTGCGAGGAAACTGCCAGCTCTACGTTCACCAGTGAAGTCGACCATTTTTTTGGAAAGTTCTTTAAATAAATGTTGTGCACTTAGACCCCAATTAAAAATTAAATATTTACTGCAAAGCGTGAAAGAGAGAAAAAACGTCGTGCGGCCCTGTCTCTTTGACAGGTATTGTCCTCAAAGTAGCGTTGTCTCTTTCTAGAGAGCGGTCAATTTTGTGAGGTTATGGCGCAGTCCTGGTCTATACATCAATGGTAACCACATTAATAATTATAATAATATCTTAGAACAACTCACACAACGCTATCTGATCCCAAACTAAGCAGAACTTGTACTATGGAAACCAGACAACTGATAAACATACCTATATATTTCGAAATACATACATATTATAGATAAATAACACCCAGACACAGAATAAACCATCGTGTCCATAACACAAAGTTTTATCCTGGGTGGGGATCGAACCTACGACCTCTTGCGTAGCAGTCGGAAACACTCCCACCGCGCCACAGAGACAGTGCAGCAGCATTGGCGTAAAGAACAGGACTGCGCATAACCTCAAAAAAATGAGCACCCTCTAGAAAGAGACAACGCTACTTTGTGGACAATACCTGTCAAAGACACAGGGCCGCACAAGATTTTTCCCTCTTACACGCTTTGCAGTCAATATTTTCCTTTTAATTGTTAGGTATGGCACGGTCCAGGTCTATACGTCAATGAGGTAGCCCATGGTTAGCCAGTCCAGCTAACTAGTGCTAATAGAGGTTAGTGATCCATGCCTATTAAGGCCAAAGTCTTAGGACGCAAGAAACATAAAAAAAACATAATTGTCTATGTTTAAACCATGTTTCCTAGGCAAACAGACGTTTCCTGTAGAACATTGGCACATTTCCTGTAAATCTATGGCGTTTCTAATGGTTGTTTTACACGGTATCATTATTTCGACAGGGAAATTCAAGGGCGACAAAATTATCTTTCGATTTATCTTTTTAAGCAATACGTAATCGAAATCTGTGGAATCAAAAGGTAAAATATGTTTTATTGTTTGTAATCGTATTGTTTCACTAATATAGTAAGACTACCTGTCCTGCGTAACTTCGTCGGCGTCAATTTTCCCCGTTTTTGCAACATTTTTCATTGATGCTCCGCTTCTATTGGTCATAGCGTGATGTTATATAGCCTATAGCCTTCCTCGATAAATGGGCTATTCAACACTGAAAACATTTTTTCTATTCGAAACTGTAGTCCCGGAGATAATCGCGTTCAATCAAACAAACTACACACCTTTGTAATATTATAGTATATTGTGAAGATATGAACATTTCTATAGGATGTTTATTGCTTAATCATGCTTCATCTGTATAAATTTTGATAAAATTTTGATCATAAATACTAGAGAGCTAAGGAAACTCTAATTACATATAATTAGAGTTTCAAATTATATGTAATTAGAGAAAATGGTAATAAAAACAGGATTCTCTTAGAATTCGAACTATTGTTTTCTAAATAAATTATCAAGATATCTTATTAATTGATTTATATTTGTTTTTAAACTAAAACATACTTATTAGAATATGATTAGGTCTTAACCGCGCAAAATTTTAAATGTTATAAAATTATACAAATTTATAATTAAGATGTAACTAATTAATTTTTAAATTTAGTAACTATGTCATTATATATTATTAAAAATAGTAAGAAATAAAATAATATAGTTTTAATTTAACCATAAACAACTTCTATATACCTACGGTAAACTATCTCACGCCATCTCTATCTCCGTATTACTATCAGTGAATGACAGACATTAAGGGCTTATGATAAAGCTGTGTGTCCATTGTGCATGCCCACTAACGCAGTAATAAGGCAAATAACCGCGCGGCCTACAGTTACGCCCGTTATTACACTTCAGTATTACGTGTGGGGCCATTAGAACAGCGTATTAATTGAAGCTGTACGTAGCTGCACTAAAGTACAAGTGTAGTAGGTACCTAGTAACTTTTGGGAAAATTAGTAGCTCAGTTTAAGAATTGGATCTGTACGGCATTACAGGTCTTAGCTTACATCAGACACAGCACGGGCGTACCCAGTATATTTCTTCTTGGGGGGTTAGGTTGTACAATTTACTAAACACCGGCCAAATGTGCATTATGTATAGGTATACCTTTTTGCAATTTTAGGGGTAACCCCAACCCCCCCACCTACCCTTCGTGCGTTCATTAGCCACAGATATTGAGGTCTTAATTTGAGACTGCCTCGTGTACGACTGCTGTGTAAGAGGTCGTGGGTTCGATTTTCACACGAAACACCCAGAAATTGTTGTTTCAAGTCTGGGTGTACTGTGTCCGTTAATTATATGTTTGTAAAAGTCACTCGTGGCTCAGCTCACTGTACTGCGTGTGTTGTCTGTTATTCAGCAGTTTCACTAGAACGCAAGGAAAATATGACATGATCACCACTTAAGAGTTCATATTATAGTTCAAAATTGTGTTACTTAATGCATACTTTCTTCTCTAACTCTTATAGTCTCACATGACACCTGAGAGTGACTAATGGCAAGCAATATAATAATCTCTATGGCACTAGAATGATACTAAACTTTTGCCAACACGCACTAGAAACTACTAACTTTTATGACCAGATCTTCTTGATCCTACATGAAACCTATATCAACATTAATGTCAAGTACGCAATTTAAGAAAGACAATAAAATAATAAAATTATGTCAGACCTCATTAAATGATTCTTCACGCTTTATTATCACGTCCAAATTTCATTAGTAACAATGCATAGGAGTTGTAAAAATGTTGGCGAACTGACCGGCCATTATTTTTACAGCTCCGAGTTTAACTTATAAAAAATGATTAACCTTTATGCATGTAATAAGCGCATAAATACTTGACACTGGCAGAAATTAGCCGCTAAAACAGCTAGATTGCCATAAACTCAAAGAAGAAGAAGAACAACAATGCATAACAGTTACCTTAGGTCAAAACCCGCCATTTTCAAAGCCACGCATTAAGACGCGTGTACACATAATGATTGTTATATTACTTATAGTGTACAGTTAGTCTAATAATGGTATGATGTAACTAAATGTTTCCCGCGTAAACTTTTCATTTTTGAACGATTTAAAAAAAGAAAGTGTTCTTTTTCATCTTTGGCATCATTAAGGGCAATTACCGTTTAAAGTATTGTTACCTTTGTACCTAGACCGTGACATCCATTTCAATTAAAAAGTAAATATTGACTTCAAAGCGTGAAAATGAGACAAACCTAGTGCGCCACTGACTCATTTTTTTTTATTTTTTTTTAAAGATAACTACCAATGTGGGATTGAGTCCTACATTACTAGCAATCTTGTTAACTCCTCCAGCTAAGCTCAAAGGCTTGTGTTAGGAGCGAGTTCACGTCGGTAGTATAATGGGTAGGATTCGAAACCGCGACCTCATGACTGCGAGACCGATGCCTTAGCCATTAGGCTGTCGCCCTGTCTCATTGACAGGTATTATCCACAAAGTAGCTCTGTCTCTTTCTAGAGAGTGGTCAATTTTGTGAGGTTATAGCACAGTCCAGGTACACGATTAATTAATAAGATACCTACCAAATAACTCTGATTGAAAATAATAAAAACTTAAAAACACTTATGCTCTTTAGTCTATAGTAAGTTTATGTAATAAGGACATAACTATAGTAACAAATTATCACGAAGCATTGTTGTGATGTCGTAACGGTGGGGCGCCTGTCCCATAGACGCCCATTGTCTGTGGTTTCGCAACCTTGCTGCCACCACATAATTAACCTGCTGATTTTTGGGTTCCGTCGACCAAACAATTGTCACGATTTTATTTGTTTTAATTAGAAATATAAAAATAGTGTCCACTGATGCCTGAAATAAATGGTTTATTATAAGTAGGGATGTTACAAAGGTAGTTTTATCGGAACCGAAGTCGGAGTCGGAGTTTTAAAATTTGGTTTGTCGGAGTCAGAATCTGAGTTGGAGGTGGTGGAAGACAAACATGTTGAAACGAAGCTTAAGAAAATAAGATAAAATAGCACAAAAATAACATTATTCAGTCAATTCAATGTGGGGAGCAACAATTCGCTCAAGTGGGACTCGAACCAGCGAATCCGTGACAATTTTTCTTTCATACCTTTAACATGTATAAATTAACTTGAAGGAGCGCTGCGCGCTAGGTACCTCCGATTAAAACTTAAAAGTGTCGGAGCCGAAGTCGGAGTCGGAGGTGTAAAATCAATCGGAAGTCGGAGTCACAGTCGAAGCTCCTTAACATCCCTGATTATAAGGTATCTCTCTAAAAAAATACGTCCTCGCCCGTTTCTTTAGAATTTCTCGTTACCTACTGGTCATGTGTTTTCACACGGACTTAACAAACATACAAATCACGGACTCAAAGTAAACACCCAATCTCAGGACGACAGTTTACGGATCACACAAAAGGTGTCCAGTGTGGTAATCGATCCACGTAGCAGTCGTAAGAACTCCTACAGTCAATTATTTTTATCATTTTGTTCTCAACTATCTTCCGTTATCGCGATGAAAACTGCTCTATGGACTTTTTGTTTCTCGGGATTCAAACTATCATTACACCAAATTTCATTTAATTTTCTAGATTATTTAATCTAGAAGATTAAATGAAATTTGGTTATATTTTCATTTTCATTTGAAAATGAATGAAAATAGCTGGGCTAGAAAACTACACTTTTCTAGCCCAGCTATTTAACCATGAAAACGTAACAGACAGAGTTACTTTCACATTCATAATATTAGTTTGGATTATTTATATTTCAATCTTATGGTAAAGTTAAAATTCTGTAAAGATAGACTAAAAAATACATACGGAACCTAAATCTTTAAATAACTAACCACTTAAAAAACGTGCTACTAATTTTCATGTTCATGTCAACGGTCAACAAACACAAAAGACTTTGTTACTTGATTGCGTTGGTTTTAGAACGGAGAAAGTGTTACTTTAAAAGTAAAAATGGAGTTGTGAAAATGGCGGCAATCTGGACTGTCATTATTTTCACAGCTCCGCGTTTAATTTGTGAAAATATATGAAATACGTGTAAAGTCGGGTCCTACAGAAGGCAGTCTTTGTACTTGTGCAAATAGTTGACACTGGCACAAATTGGATGAAAAATCGGCTAGATTGCTATCAATTAAAAATAATAAGTAAATAAAAAAGTTCATTTCAAATACTTACTTAAATAATTAAGTACCTGTTAATTTAAAATAACCGTTATTATAAAAAAAACATAATTAATAAAATTTAAAATACGGGTAACTTCGGGTTCTACAGGAGACAGAGTCTTTGTGCAAATAAATACTTTGCACAAATTGGCAGAAAAATTGACTAGATAGCCATCAATTAAAAATTAAAAATCTCACGACAGGCGTAAAATGAATCAAATAAAATTTTAAAACCCTCCCCACTAACAGGAGGTAGGTAAGTAACCGAATAACATCCGTTGGGGTTTGTCATTTACTGCCTTGAATTGAACTCAAATATTTTTGCACATGTGACAGAAGAGCGAATGGCAGACCACCTGACCACCGTCTCTGTGGCCGTCACGCGGGTATAAAATGCATGAAATAACTACGTATAAAATCTGAAGTATACGAAAATACTACCAATTAGGTATTAGTAGTATAATCGCTAGATACCTTCAACTCAAAAATAAGAGAAAGAAGTCTATGTTAGATAGTATAGAGGTTACGGTTATGGTTTCAATTTGGCATGCTGTAGGTACTAGGAATCTAGACAATTTACTTACCCACAGATTCTTGTGTTTTAGTCCTCCAAGATAAGTGGCAAAAACGCTAATCGAATAGAAACACAAATCGTAGTTGCGCGTGCAAAACTGTGAATAATATATTTTTTTGTTTTCAGCTTAATTTTCCTATTCGTGGTTTTGCAATCGCAACGTGCACGATTGACTGATCTGTGGTGGTAGGACCGCACATAGGACATAAAACCTCATTGGGTAGGATCATTGACATATAGACCTGGACCGCGCCATCCCTTTCAAATAAAGTGAAAGAAAGAAAAAACTCGAGCGGCCCTGTCTCTGTGACAGGTATTGTCCACAAAGTAGCGTTATCTCTTTTTAGAGAGTGGTCAATTTTGTGAAGTTATGGCGAAGTCCTGTTCTATACATCTATGGGTAGGACAGAATAGATTTGAATTGTGTATTTAAAAATTAGATTGAGTGGCCATCATCATAAGATTTCATGATCGTAATTCGTTTAGAAGAGTACTTAATATTGCAAGTAGTTTCTACTTATCGTAGGAACACATGAAGGTTGTAAGAAGCACACATTAGAGTTGTAAACGTGCTAACGGTGCCCGCAGTCCGTGACGACCTCAGCGCGATTTCACTCGGCCTCACTGCATCATTATCTTTGCCTAATTAATTATTAAACAGAGCTTGTACTATGGAAACCAGACAACTGATAAACATACTTATATATTTCTAAATACATACATATTATAGATAAATAACACCCAGACACAGAATAAACCATCGTGCTCATCACACAAAGTTTTATCCTGGGTGGGGATCGAACCCACGACCTCTTGCGTAGCAGTCGGATACACTCCCACCGCGCCACAGAGGCAGTCAAAATTAAAGTTTAAAGTATTTATTAAGCGCTACCTATGGGATTTTTTTCATATTTTTTGGTCACACGATTCAAAAGTTAAGGACGACACAATTTATGCAACTTTCGGAGCGATTATTTCCAAATATTTAATCAATCAAAAAGGTTTATTAGAAACCTTAAAATCTTTTTAAAATACCTGTCGAATGAAATGCTACACGATGTTAACCGAAAAAAAAATCTGCTTCTGTTACATGTATGGAGTGTCCCCCCTATTTTTTTTAAATTCTTTAGCTATAAACTAAGTAGTGGCAACTATAAGACACCTTTTCGCCAAATTTTATCAATATTCATTGAGAAGTCTCTGAGTAAAACCTATGACACGACGAACAGACAGACACAGATAGACAGACGGACATGACGAAGCTATAAGGCTAGCTATATAAAAAACAACGTGAATACCCTGTAGGACCCTGGTTCAAAATTCGATTGAATTACTATGGCATAGAACTTTTTAAGTCATACTTTTTTAAATTTAAAACTTATTCATTGATAAAAATTTTAGGGTACTCCGATTTTGACAAAATTAGGTGTGTGCTAGTATCATGGGCTCATACGTGTACTAACCCTTGAATATGACCACACCTTTCTGTTAAAAGTTGTATAAGACCTGCGACCTAAATGTACTCTACCTGGACCTAAATGTGACCTAAATGTGACCTAAATGTACTATACCTGCGACCTAAATAATGTTGTATAAGACCTGCGACCTAAATGTTTCAGATACATATCAAATTCGACGTACCTGTTGGTCTAGTGGTTAGTGACCCTGACTGCTAAGTCAGAGGTCGTGGGTCCGATTCCCACCTAAGATAAAATTTCTGTGATGAACACAATAGTTTATTCTGTGCCTGGGTATAATTTCTCTATAATATGTATGTATTTAGAATTATATAAGTTTGTATATCAGGTGTCTGGTTGCCATAGTGCAGGCTCTGCCTAGTTTGGGATCAGATAGCGGTGTGTGAGTTGTCCTAACATTGAATTATATTATTATTATACCATTAGATAAGATTTTGACAGTTCCGCATGGGCTAGTTAGTTAGTGTAGATCGTTTGGGGTCGGGCGGTGCATGAGTTGTGTGAGTCGTCTTGAGATTATTAAAAACAAGACTATCATCAACAGCTCAATGACCATTTAATCCATTATACCATCCATATAACCAGCCAATTACTCAAACCAATTAAGCGTTCTATTAAGATCACTTCACACCATCTTTCACGCTGCTTATTTACAATACAATGAAAAACAATTAGATCTCATTATCTCTACGCATATGCACTAACTAAGAGCCGTCTATTAATGGTGCATCCACATCTAAGCTTTCTTTTGTAGAGTAATGTTTTACATCTAAAGATGAGTGAGTTCATCCAGTCGCTTTCGAACCGAGGAACTCGTAACCAAGAATATAAATTCAAAATCAATTGCTGCCTTGCAAAATTTCGTAAATACTGAAAAACAACATAGGTTACACCCTTTGATTATAATAATGTCTAGATTCCTAATCCGGTATCTAAAATTGAAGCAAAGAACTGTCAAAAAGTACGGTCAAATGGACGTACTCATTGACAGGTAAAAAGCCGCCATCCAATGTTTTGACTGCCTCTATGGCGCAGTAGGAGTGTATCCGACTGCTACGCAAGAGGTCGTGGGTTCGATCCCCACCCAGTATAAAACTTTGTGTAATGAGCTCGAGTGACCTGTGTCTGGGTGTTATCTATCTATAATATGTATGTATTTAGAAATATATAAGTATGTTTATCAGTTGGCTGGTTTCTACAGTACAAGCTCTGCTTAGTTTGGGATCAGATAGCGTTGTGTGAGTTGTCCCAAGATATTATTAAGATATATTATTTTAGCCATAGTTGTTCTCATCAACGAGTGTCAAACGTCAAAGAAGGAATGCTTCATTTTTTTGATTTGCTTATTGAGAGAATGCTCTATCTAGACAGTACACCGCAGGATAGATTCGTTGTGGCATCTGAATAGATTCTTTCTACTTTGTGTTATTATGTAACAAGAAAGTCTTAATAATAGAAGTTTAGATTTTATATGGATGCACCTTAAAAGCAGAGCAGTACAGACGATTATAAGGAACACTTTCCATTTCGCGATGCGCATACGCCGCGGTACGCGACGCATGAGCGAGCATTTACCGTCATTAGTTAGTGGTAATTACTACTTATTATGTTTGTTTTATTTACTAGTAATTTACCGGCATTACTATATCAATATTTACTAGTAATTAGTGTTTTTTTTTTTTCAATAAAAATTGAATAGCAACGTCGGTAGAAAAAAGGAAATTATTATAAAAACTAAAATTAATATGAGAAAGTTATTATAAATAAACTTTTTTCTTGAGATTTTTTCCGTCATGAATTTATTATGTACTAGCTTTCGCCCGCGTGGATGTCGGTTATCGCGATAAAAACTATCCTATATCCTTCCCCGGCACTCAAACTCCATACCAAATTTCATTTAAATCGGTTTAGCTGTTTGAGCGTGAAATCGTAACAGACAGACAGAGTTACTTTTACATTTATATCCAGGTAAGTAGCTCCGATTAAAACGTCAGATTAATGTCGGAGCCGAAGTCGGAGTCGGAGGTGTAAAATCAATCGGAAGTTCCGACCTTTCGGAGTCGGAGTCGAAGCTCCGTAACATCCCTGGTACAAAGAACTATGTCCAGCAAGATATATTAAGGGGAGTCCATGGCTACGGAGGAAACAGGTTGTGGCAGTGGGCCGGTCTAAAAAAAATTTGATTTCGTTCGCATAGAAAGCCGAACTATTGTTATTGTATGATGATTAATAAACAATGAAGCGTTAAGCAAAGGATTTAATAAATATTCAAGCAATTATTGAATAACTAGCTGTCCCGCGCAACTTCGTATGCGTAAATTTTCTCCGTTTTTGCAACATTTCACGTCGCTACTCCGCTCCTATTAGTCGTAACGCGATGTTATATAGCCTATAGCCTTACTCGATAAATGGGCTATCCAACAAAAAAGATTTTTTCAAATCAGACGAGTAGTTCCTGAGATTAGCGCGTTTAAACAAACAAACAAACAAAGCAAACAAACAAACAAACTCTTCCGCTTTATAATATTAGTATAGATTATTCAATATTTTTGCATCAGATTACCTCTAAAAAATGTTAACCCTACGCCTCTGATACACTCTAAAAACATAACCTTCTTGCGCAGTCAGGTAAAAATAGCCATCCATCGAAAATCTCATAAATCTATACCTACTAATATTATAAAGCAGAAGAGTTTGTTTGTTTTTTTGTTTGTTTAAACGCGCTAATCTCAGGAACTACTGGTCCGATTTTAAAAAATCTTTTTTTGTTGGATAGCCCATTTATCGAGGAAGGCTATAAGCTATATAACATCACGCTATGACTAATAGGAGCGGAGTAGCGACGAGAAATGTTGCAAAAACGGGGAAATAATACGCATACGAAGTTGCGCGGGACAGCTAGTTATTTAATAAGTAGGTACATCTGATCATTAACATCAAAAGGTAAACAACATTAAGGCATTAAGTACCGACTTGAACTTTCACAAACGGGTATTTTTGACCAACAACTGCTGTTATACGAAACAACAATGACTCAATCACAGGTTAAGCTGAAGTTTAATGAACAAACAGGTCCACAGGTCAGCGAAGGGTTTTGTCATATTTGCAACATCATTTTGTAAAGCTATCGGCTTGTAATCAACCTTACAATGCTCTAGTTTCAATAAATAAAAAAAAACCGTTGTTCTGTTCGGACATCAAACAAAAAATACTAAATTTAAAAGTAGATGGAACTTTTTTCGAAATCACATTTCTTAAATACTGAGTACTGGTCTCCTAACTGATATCAGTACGGCGGCCAATCACATCAGAGACAAGCCAACTGCGCAGGAGGTATTATGGTACACGGGTGTATGCGCAAACACAAGTGCACTCTCTATTCCCTCACTCTCATGGGACGGAAATCCGGCATGACCAAAAAGAGATTGGGCGCAGGACCGACAGCTTAACGTGCTCTCCGAGACACGGAAGGGTGTGACATTATTCGAAAATGGCCACCCATCTCGGGACCGACAGTGGTAACGTTGCTTAACCTTGCAGCTAATAAGGGGTCCTTATTCACGGTCTTTATTCCGTGTCCACGGCAAGCCCATGCGCAACTGTTAAAATCTTATCTAATGGTATAATAATAATATAATAATATCTTGGGACCCAACGTCATTTAATCCCAAACTAAGCAGAGCTTGTACTATGGCAGCCAGACAACTGATAAACATACTTATATATTTCTAAATACATACATATCTATACTAATATTATAAAGCGGAAGAGTTTGTTTGTTTGTTTGTTTAAACGCGCTAATCTCAGGAACTACTGGTCCGATTAAAAAAAAATCTTTTTTGTTGGATAGCCCATTTATCGAGGAAGGCTATAGGCTATATAACATCTCGCTACGACTAATAAGAGCGGAGTAGCGACGAGAAATGTTGCAAAAACGGGGAAAATTTACGCATACGAAGTTGCGCGGGACAGCTAGTTACAGATAAATTAAACCCAGACACAGAATAAACCATCGTGCTTATTACACAACATTTTATAGATCGAAGCCACAACCTTATACGCGTTAAGGCATTTCTAAGCGCAGCTCTCCATTATGACAAGATTTTGACACTTCCACTTGCCGTAGACATGGAATAATTATCGTGAAAAAGGACCCTGTTCGGTTGTCACTGAGTCAGGGACCCTTCTGAGTACTAGTACGTGGTACAGAAATAACAAAAACTTGATAAGGTGAAAAAAGGTGCTGCTCCGCTCCTTTTGGTCGCAGCGTCAAGTTATATCGCCTATAGTCTTCCTCGATAAATGAGCTATCCAACAGTGAAAGAATTTTTCAATTCGGATCAGTAGTTCCTGAGATTATTGCATTCAAAGAAACAGACCAACAAACAATAAATAAAATCAAGGTTAAAGCGTCCCTCCAAACTTTTTATTTCAGTCTACAGGTTAATGTTCTCATCTCTAACAATCCTAGTCCTACCTGATGCCTGTACGTCTTCACAGACCATGTCATGAAGATTTAAATACATCACAAACTTAATAGTCCCGCCATTTCACTAGTAATAAAATAGGACTAGTCCGTCTGGACAATGTTAATGACTTTTAGGATCCCATTATGTTCTAAGCTTTACTAAGGTGGTTACACACTTGATACCCAACATTCTTACGATAAAGAAGTTAACATTCATATGTTGTTCGTTGCTCGAACAACGCACACATGATATAACACGACGGAATTTCGGAACGCCTTCCGAACAACATGGATTGAATTGGCTTGTAATTCCGTGTCGGTTAATGATGTTTATGTGTATTCTCGAGCAAGGTTTGAAGGGTTGAAAGACTTTATGTACTCTCGGTATTTTGTACTTGATATTTTTGATTCTAAGGAGACTATTCGTATAAGCGTTCGCACTAAGCCTGAGGCGAATTACATCAAAAACTCACATCAAATACAAACTAAGCTTGAAGCGGCATACGTACTTGCTTAGAATAACTATGCTGATCGAAGAATCAGCGAGATTAGCCAACATTACCACTATCAGGTCTGTAGTGTAATTTCTGAAATAAGTCACATTATTAAATGTTCGTAAACTTTCGCGATTTGTACACATTATAGAATTTTTACGCGATTAAGACCCGTAGCTATAAGCTACGGGTCTTAATCGCGTAATCGACACCGCGTAAATATTTTATTTTAAGGCTAGATCCTTTCGACCGTATTGCAACGGCCGTGGTCAACAGTCTACCCGTGACCACGGGCGTTGCAATACGGTCGAAACATCGGGGTTATAAAATTCTATAAAGTCACATTAATTCAAAAATTGGTGCTATGCTTTCAAATATCCGTTACACAGATAGCTCACATAAATGCCCAAGGCTACCAATTTTACGGGCAATTCCGAATCCCAATTCGCTTAATGTCTATCTCAACTAATCTCGAATCGTGTGTACTATGGTCTTTATAGAGTTCTAGTTTAACCTGTTGTGGTACAACAGCCTTTGTCAGTCTAAGTGTCCAAGAAAATAACATTAAAGGAAATGGACCTATTCTCTAAAGTTAAATTTCCGCGCTTGTTACGAGTTGGACCTTGTTACGATGTGGATCGTATGTTGTGGGGTGCATATTGTGTCGCTGTACAATTAAATGTAATAACCTGCCTCTGTGGCGCGGTAGGAGTGTGTCCGATTGCTATGCAAGAGGTCGTGGGTTCGATTCCCACACGGGACACCACTTTGTGTGATCCACAAATTGTTGTCCCGGGTCTGGGTGTACATTGTGTTCGTGACTTGTATGTTTGTAAAGTACCCTGTGACACAGGACTTGTGAGTACAAGCCCTGTGTCACGGGGGACTTTAGGCGACTCCCGCAGTAGAGTTAAAGCGCGTTAGAGACTGCCGCGGTAAAGCTATTGCATAGCATTTTTTATCAACGTATGCAATTATAATTATTTATTTATTTTTTATTTATGCCATTTTTTTTTCATTACATTTCGGAGCAGCTCGTCTCGATCCGTGCGAGCTTCGTACAGTTGTACCATATATACGTATACATTAAGCGAACGCTCGGCCGAGCTACAAGCTCTGCTTAGTTTGGGATCAGATAGCGTTGTGTGAGTTGTCCCAAGATATTATTAAGATATATTATTTTAGCCATAGTTGTTCTCATCAACGAGTGTCAAACGTCAAAGAAGGAATGCTTCATTTTTTTGATTTGCTTATTGAGAGAATGCTCTATCTAGACAGTACACCGCAGGATAGATTCGTTGTGGCATCTGAATAGATTCTTTCTACTTTGTGTTATTATGTAACAAGAAAGTCTTAATAATAGAAGTTTAGATTTTATATGGATGCACCTTAAAAGCAGAGCAGTACAGACGATTATAAGGAACACTTTCCATTTCGCGATGCGCATACGCCGCGGTACGCGACGCATGAGCGAGCATTTACCGTCATTAGTTAGTGGTAATTACTACTTATTATGTTTGTTTTATTTACTAGTAATTTACCGGCATTACTATATCAATATTTACTAGTAATTAGTGTTTTTTTTTTTTTCAATAAAAATTGAATAGCAACGTCGGTAGAAAAAAGGAAATTATTATAAAAACTAAAATTAATATGAGAAAGTTATTATAAATAAACTTTTTTCTTGAGATTTTTTCCGTCATGAATTTATTATGTACTAGCTTTCGCCCGC
This sequence comes from Herminia tarsipennalis, assembly GCA_945859575.2. Taxonomy (NCBI): domain Eukaryota; kingdom Metazoa; phylum Arthropoda; class Insecta; order Lepidoptera; family Erebidae; genus Herminia; species Herminia tarsipennalis. The sequence goes on along the minus strand of OX243849.2, from coordinate 16,475,641 downwards.
GTGGATGTCGGTTATCGCGATAAAAACTATCCTATATCCTTCCCCGGCACTCAAACTCCATACCAAATTTCATTTAAATCGGTTTAGCTGTTTGAGCGTGAAATCGTAACAGACAGACAGAGTTACTTTTACATTTATATCCAGGTAAGTAGCTCCGATTAAAACGTCAGATTAATGTCGGAGCCGAAGTCGGAGTCGGAGGTGTAAAATCAATCGGAAGTTCCGACCTTTCGGAGTCGGAGTCGAAGCTCCGTAACATCCCTGGTACAAAGAACTATGTCCAGCAAGATATATTTAGGGGAGTCCATGGCTACGGAGGAAACAGGTTGTGGCAGTGGGCCGGTCTAAAAAAAATTTGATTTCGTTCGCATAGAAAGCCGAACTATTGTTATTGTATGATGATTAATAAACAATGAAGCGTTAAGCAAAGGATTTAATAAATATTCAAGCAATTATTGAATAACTAGCTGTCCCGCGCAACTTCGTATGCGTAAATTTTCTCCGTTTTTGCAACATTTCACGTCGCTACTCCGCTCCTATTAGTCGTAACGCGATGTTATATAGCCTATAGCCTTACTCGATAAATGGGCTATCCAACAAAAAAGATTTTTTCAAATCAGACGAGTAGTTCCTGAGATTAGCGCGTTTAAACAAACAAACAAACAAAGCAAACAAACAAACAAACTCTTCCGCTTTATAATATTAGTATAGATTATTCAATATTTTTGCATCAGATTACCTCTAAAAAATGTTAACCCTACGCCTCTGATACACTCTAAAAACATAACCTTCTTGCGCAGTCAGGTAAAAATAGCCATCCATCGAAAATCTCATAAATCTATACCTACTAATATTATAAAGCAGAAGAGTTTGTTTGTTTTTTTGTTTGTTTAAACGCGCTAATCTCAGGAACTACTGGTCCGATTTTAAAAAATCTTTTTTTGTTGGATAGCCCATTTATCGAGGAAGGCTATAAGCTATATAACATCACGCTATGACTAATAGGAGCGGAGTAGCGACGAGAAATGTTGCAAAAACGGGGAAATAATACGCATACGAAGTTGCGCGGGACAGCTAGTTATTTAATAAGTAGGTACATCTGATCATTAACATCAAAAGGTAAACAACATTAAGGCATTAAGTACCGACTTGAACTTTCACAAACGGGTATTTTTGACCAACAACTGCTGTTATACGAAACAACAATGACTCAATCACAGGTTAAGCTGAAGTTTAATGAACAAACAGGTCCACAGGTCAGCGAAGGGTTTTGTCATATTTGCAACATCATTTTGTAAAGCTATCGGCTTGTAATCAACCTTACAATGCTCTAGTTTCAATAAATAAAAAAAAACCGTTGTTCTGTTCGGACATCAAACAAAAAATACTAAATTTAAAAGTAGATGGAACTTTTTTCGAAATCACATTTCTTAAATACTGAGTACTGGTCTCCTAACTGATATCAGTACGGCGGCCAATCACATCAGAGACAAGCCAACTGCGCAGGAGGTATTATGGTACACGGGTGTATGCGCAAACACAAGTGCACTCTCTATTCCCTCACTCTCATGGGACGGAAATCCGGCATGACCAAAAAGAGATTGGGCGCAGGACCGACAGCTTAACGTGCTCTCCGAGACACGGAAGGGTGTGACATTATTCGAAAATGGCCACCCATCTCGGGACCGACAGTGGTAACGTTGCTTAACCTTGCAGCTAATAAGGGGTCCTTATTCACGGTCTTTATTCCGTGTCCACGGCAAGCCCATGCGCAACTGTTAAAATCTTATCTAATGGTATAATAATAATATAATAATATCTTGGGACCCAACGTCATTTAATCCCAAACTAAGCAGAGCTTGTACTATGGCAGCCAGACAACTGATAAACATACTTATATATTTCTAAATACATACATATCTATACTAATATTATAAAGCGGAAGAGTTTGTTTGTTTGTTTGTTTAAACGCGCTAATCTCAGGAACTACTGGTCCGATTAAAAAAAAATCTTTTTTGTTGGATAGCCCATTTATCGAGGAAGGCTATAGGCTATATAACATCTCGCTACGACTAATAAGAGCGGAGTAGCGACGAGAAATGTTGCAAAAACGGGGAAAATTTACGCATACGAAGTTGCGCGGGACAGCTAGTTACAGATAAATTAAACCCAGACACAGAATAAACCATCGTGCTTATTACACAACATTTTATAGATCGAAGCCACAACCTTATACGCGTTAAGGCATTTCTAAGCGCAGCTCTCCATTATGACAAGATTTTGACACTTCCACTTGCCGTAGACATGGAATAATTATCGTGAAAAAGGACCCTGTTCGGTTGTCACTGAGTCAGGGACCCTTCTGAGTACTAGTACGTGGTACAGAAATAACAAAAACTTGATAAGGTGAAAAAAGGTGCTGCTCCGCTCCTTTTGGTCGCAGCGTCAAGTTATATCGCCTATAGTCTTCCTCGATAAATGAGCTATCCAACAGTGAAAGAATTTTTCAATTCGGATCAGTAGTTCCTGAGATTATTGCATTCAAAGAAACAGACCAACAAACAATAAATAAAATCAAGGTTAAAGCGACCCTCCAAACTTTTTATTTCAGTCTACAGGTTAATGTTCTCATCTCTAACAATCCTAGTCCTACCTGATGCCTGTACGTCTTCACAGACCATGTCATGAAGATTTAAATACATCACAAACTTAATAGTCCCGCCATTTCACTAGTAATAAAATAGGACTAGTCCGTCTGGACAATGTTAATGACTTTTAGGATCCCATTATGTTCTAAGCTTTACTAAGGTGGTTACACACTTGATACCCAACATTCTTACGATAAAGAAGTTAACATTCATATGTTGTTCGTTGCTCGAACAACGCACACATGATATAACACGACGGAATTTCGGAACGCCTTCCGAACAACATGGATTGAATTGGCTTGTAATTCCGTGTCGGTTAATGATGTTTATGTGTATTCTCGAGCAAGGTTTGAAGGGTTGAAAGACTTTATGTACTCTCGGTATTTTGTACTTGATATTTTTGATTCTAAGGAGACTATTCGTATAAGCGTTCGCACTAAGCCTGAGGCGAATTACATCAAAAACTCACATCAAATACAAACTAAGCTTGAAGCGGCATACGTACTTGCTTAGAATAACTATGCTGATCGAAGAATCAGCGAGATTAGCCAACATTACCACTATCAGGTCTGTAGTGTAATTTCTGAAATAAGTCACATTATTAAATGTTCGTAAACTTTCGCGATTTGTACACATTATAGAATTTTTACGCGATTAAGACCCGTAGCTATAAGCTACGGGTCTTAATCGCGTAATCGACACCGCGTAAATATTTTATTTTAAGGCTAGATCCTTTCGACCGTATTGCAACGGCCGTGGTCAACAGTCTACCCGTGACCACGGGCGTTGCAATACGGTCGAAACATCGGGGTTATAAAATTCTATAAAGTCACATTAATTCAAAAATTGGTGCTATGCTTTCAAATATCCGTTACACAGATAGCTCACATAAATGCCCAAGGCTACCAATTTTACGGGCAATTCCGAATCCCAATTCGCTTAATGTCTATCTCAACTAATCTCGAATCGTGTGTACTACGGTCTTTATAGAGTTCTAGTTTAACCTGTTGTGGTACAACAGCCTTTGTCAGTCTAAGTGTCCAAGAAAATAACATTAAAGGAAATGGGACCTATTCTCTAAAGTTAAATTTCCGCGCTTGCTACGAGTTGGACCTTGTTACGATGTAGAATCGTATGTTGTGGGGTGCGTAATGTGTCGCTGTACAATTAAATGTAATAACCTGACAGCCTCTGTGGCGCGGTGGGAGTGTGTCCGACTGCTACGCAAGAGGTCGTGGGTTCGATTCCCACACGGGACACCACTTTGTGTGATCCACAAATTGTTGTTCCGGGTCTGGGAGTACTTTGTGTTCGTGACTTGTATGTTTGTAAAGTACCCTGTGACACAGGACTTGTGAGTACAAGCCCTGTGTCACGGGGGACTTTAGGCGACTCCCGCAGTAGAGTTAAAGCGCGTTAGAGACTGCCGCGTCAAAGCTATTGCATAGCATTTTTTATCAACGTTTGCAATTATAATTATTTATTTATTTTTTATTTATGACATTTTTTTTTCATTACATTTCGGAGCAGCGTCTCGATCTGTCGCGGCCGATCGCGAGTCGCGCGCGGCTTACGACAAGCGACTGACGCGCGCGGCCGATGCGACAATAGTCGTCGGCCGCGCGCGTCTGTGGCAGACCTCGGAAACGGCGGCGCCGTACATTCTCATACTCTGAGTATTGTCGCATCGGCCGCGCGCGTAAGTCGCTTGTCGTAAGCCGCGCGCGACTCGGGATCGGCCGCGATGCACGGAAATGACCCTTAAGGTGGTCTACGGCTTATGTTCTTGGGTTAAATTACGGTCTAAAGAAATTTGCCCATTGTTTTAAAGCGTCCTTTAATAAAAAGAAACAACAATATAAGGTAAAATAATTGTTTTAAAAAAGCTGTTCTACCGTGAAGATCTTTAGATCTTGTTGAGATCTCAAGGAATTATATGAAACCAGTTAAACCACGAATTTCATCGTAATATTCAACTGTAATACTTGTTTGTTTAAATTTGTGAATACAGACGTACTTAGTTGTTTACGTACTGCCATTTTTTGGGGAGGATTGTGGGCTTTTGAATGTAAAAGGTAATGAATATCTATCTATAGTAGTACTATCAGTTAGAAGTGGATCTATTTCACAATAATCCATGTGGTGTGCATCACGATACTTACTCGTAGTGCACTTTGATCACCACCACCTTAGGTCCTTATTTACTATCTTATATTTCGTTTTTGCGTCAAGCCCGCGTTTGTAACTGTCAAAATCTTGTTATAATGGTTTATAGAGAGCTGCGCTTAGAAATGCATCGCGCATGTGAGCGGACATCTTTAAGCGCACAGCGCATGCGCCATTTCACGCAGGCTTGCCGCGAAAACGAAAAAAAACATAGTGAATAAGGACCCAGGTGGGGTCAGGCAGGTGTTTTAAAGATACGACGATAGTTATCGATTTAGATTTTATATATTTTATCAGGGAAAAGAGATCAAAATGGTCTTAAGGGTAAGTTAACGGTCATGCACGACGAAGTCCCAGGATCGAGACTCGAGACTGATATAATACGAAAAGCATACTAACCAGGTAGGACTCATTTTCTTTCTTGAGGGGGGGGAGACACTTGAGTCCTTTTTCCTTTACATCCACCCCCCCCCCTCACCCATAAATCTTCAAAGCAGTGTCTGTTGTATGTCGTAAAACGATCTTCAGTCGTGTAGCCCAACCAGGCACAGGGTCAACCCATTATTAGGATTTACTAACTGATTTAAACACGTTCTCATGACATGGCGTTAATTGTCCTTTTGATTTATAGACCACGATTGCTATTAAATATATATATTTATAGTTCACCGCTTTGCTCATAGGAAGTAAAATTAAAATTGCATTTGTTTTATAGTTAACATAAATAATAGTTTTATTATTAAATAGGAATAAGTTTCGAAGCTGTCAAGTCTCGTGTTATGAGAGAGTTTAAGAAGAGAGAGAGAGATAGTTTTTGAAGAGTTGAGAGTTCAGTTAGGACGCAAGTTATGGGGTTTGCTGTTAAGAGATTAAAACACAAAATATATTAATTAACTAAAATTAAATAGCCTTATCTTTCAAACAATAAAATAACACGTGCTATTGAAAAATCCAAGTCTCTTGTCTGTGTTACAAGCATACAAGAGAGACTAAAAGAAAATATTTCATCATTGATCAATCATAATTAAAATACATATATTTTGTTTTAATTATGATAGATTAATGATAAAATATATTACATTTTTTATATTACATTGTTTTTAATTACATCAATCAATATAAATCCATAAATATTTTTTTTACATTATAATTATAAATTACCTACTAGCTGTCCCGCGCAACTTCGTTTGCGTAAATTTTCCCCGTTTTTGCTATATTTCTCATTGCTGCTCCGCTCCTATTGGTCGTAGCGTGATGTTATATAACCTATAGCCTTCTTCGAAAACCAATAAATAAGGTTTTTTTTAATTCGGACCACTTCCTGAGATTACCGCGTTCAAACAAACAAACTCTTCAGCTTTATAATAATAGTATAGATTATTTAAAATATTATAATATTTCATTATTTCAAAAATGAGTAATTTAATTTGTAAAAATAATAATAAATGTATCATATAAGAAACCCTCTTGAAGGTGAAGGCCTCCTCCAGACTTATCTTACCATCTCTGTCTTTAACATTTGCCATCCACATCTTTTCTAGTAGTTTTGTAATAATAATAATAATCTTGGGACAACTCACACCACGCTATCTGATCCCAAACTAAGCAGAGCTTGTACTATGGAAACCAGACAACTGATAAACATACTTATATATTTCTAAATACATATCTACATATTATAGATAAATAACACCCAGACACAGAATAAACCATCGTGCTCATCACACAAAGTTTTATCCTGGGTGGGGATCGAACCCACGACCTCTTACGTACACTCCCACCGCGCCATCATCCTCCCATCGGTAGTTGGGTCTACCTCTTTTCCTGATGCCTGCAAGGCCCGACCACGCAATCAATCGATTCGTCAATCGATCCTAACTCATTTGAGCGATGTGAACTGACTAACTGGCATATCTACCTGTATCTAATTTTTATTTACTGGCATGCATGCCACTGTTCTGTATTACTGGCATATGTATCTTCGTCCTAAGTTTCCTACATCTGAGCCGTAGTTCGCAATAAATATGCTTGTATCCAAGTTAATATATCGGTGGGCACTACTATGGTAGCTCACTTGTGTTATCACATCGAGTTAGTTTACCGACGGGACCGTTATTCGAAACTCGCGAAGTAGGACAGTGGGAGCTATGAAACTGTGGATATGACGAAGTGTTGTCTATCTCTGCAATGAACTGCGATGTCGAGAAAACGTCTGATATTGTACAGGGTGTAACAGAAACGTGTGGTCAAATTTCAGCAGAGGATTGGGTATGTTATCTGTATTGCACTTACCATGGTGCATTACAATAACAATGCAACCAAAGAGTATGTTATACTATGATATTACATAGTTATAGCATATTTTTTTGTCAAAATTCAGTAGTGAAAGGCGTATGGCATAAGAATTATACCTTCCCTGGTACAAAATTCGGTTGGATTATTATGGCACAGAACTTTTTAAGTCATACTTTTTTAAATTAATTACTGTTTTACTCATAAAAAAATGAATGAAAAAAAAAATTTAGGGTAAACTCCGGTTTTGATAAAATTAAGTATGTGCACTCAGTATCATGGGCACATACCAACCCTTGAATACCACACCTTTCTGTTACACTTTGTATATAGTATCACACAACATAAAGTCAGCCACATTAAAATTAATGTGACTGATATTCTGTTGTGTGGTGAACGTAAAATACCTGTATATCTATCTCTATTTGTCTAATTTTTAATATTATTAAACCAGGTTTTATGTGAAATAAAACACTCCCAAACAGATTTATGTAGAAAATGCTTTGATTTTCATTCTATTTTCAAAATATAATAGAAGGATACTAAACCTTTCGATATATAAATATTTATTAGAATATTATCAGGATCATATCAATCTTTTATTTACCCGACACGTTTCGATCGAATTGCACCTATCGTGGTCACGGGTCGACTAATCAACTTATTATAAATTAGCTAACCCGCGCAACTACGTTTGCGTTACTTTCTCCCATTTTCACATCATTTTTCAGTGTTGTTATATAGCCTATGACGCTCACAATAACGTGGCTTTCTATTGGTAAAATAATTTTTATAAAATCGTTTCAGTCGATCTTGAAATTACCCTCTCACAAACTTTACCCCTTTAAAATATTACTAAAAAATAATATTATGCTGAAAATAGAGTAGCTACTTCCCCCTACAACGTACTAAACACTACCTACTAGGTTCGAAAGTTCGAATGCCGTATCCACCCGAGCACACCAATCTTCTAACATCGTTGGTCCCATCTCACATCGGGCACAGATCTTAAACAGGTTTTCTCCGATGCCACTCCATTATTTGATTATACGTTACGTTACGCAACTGTACTAAACTATCCTATACCGAATTACGCTCACGTCGTAGTTAGGAAAACTTATTTGCTTAGTACCTACCTACATTATGTACTTACATGTTCTCAGGTTATAATGGCATATCTAATATGCCATATTATATGCCACTTTTGTGGCAATAAAAATAATATTCTATCGCTAGGGCTACACGCAAACTGTTAATCATTCTGTTACACCTGGAATCGTTCCAATGTGGACACAAATTTGGGATTTAAGGGGGCATTACGCCGGTCGACTAATTCATTTATTTAAAAAAAAAAGTGGCGGTAGTCTAATGGCTTAGACATCGGTCTCGAAATCGTGTTGTCGCGAGTTCGAATCTTAGTTGGGGGGGTTAACAAGATTGCTAGTAATGTGGCACCCAATCCCACATTGCAAGTTATGAACTTTCGCGATTTGTACACATTAAGAAATTATAACTAATTTAAGGTAATATTATTCACGCGATTAAGACCCGTAGTACTTATATATAATTTCATAATTGCTAGTTATCTCTTAAAAACAAAAGAAAAAACATTTAGCGCTACCCTCATAACGGCACAGGACAAAATAAAGTCGAATATTCGTTCGTGCATAATATGTTAGATTACAAACGAAAATCCTTGTTTTTGCATTTTTCCGTAACTTCAAGATTATTTTACGGGTTATCATTAGAACATAATACTTAAATTTCTATTTATTATCTACCAGATGAACTCTTTGGCTTGTAACACAATTTTTTGACACCTAATATTTAAGTTTTCTGTATAATTTTTTGACAGATCCAAACCCTGCTTCACGTAATCTATCCTTAAAGTCTTTTACTGAATAAAAATCGGGAAAATAAACCCTCTCAACGGTTTTACTTTCCTGATTTATTGCCAGTAAATGCCATTCCTAGTAAGGGACTAGCCTATTCTCTCAAATCTAGTCATAGAAAGAATCTATACTTACATTATAAAGCTAAAGAATTTGTTTGTTTGAACGCAGTAATCTCAGGAACTACTGATCCGAATTGAAAAATTCTTTTACTGTTGGATAGTACTGTACTGAATTGAAAAAATATAATACTGTTGGATAGCCCATTTATCGAGCAAGGCTATAGGCTATATAACATTACGCTATGACCAAAAGGAGCGGAGCAGCCATGAGAAATGTTGCAAAAACGGGGAAAAATTACGGCTTCTCGCATCCAGCTCCTGCCAGCCGTTTTGCGTAAATCAACATTCCACCTGGCCTGAGGTAAGACATAATTGGTTTCAAACAAGACTTCAGCTATGAGCTTTCCCACTACCAGGAACCAAAGCTTGGCCCACAACATATTCAGCTATCATACCAATCCTACTTGTGAACTTATGAAGCAACGCTTGACATCTGAACCACATTCTATTACAAAACAACATCAGTGGAAAGCGCTGTCACCATTCTATGCTAATGAATTATGAGGTAGGTATCTCATTGTTTTGTCCTGGGCATTAGTCACAGAATTTATAATAATTATAACACGTTAACAGATTTGCGCAGGAGTTTGCAGGCTTGAAAATGTTGGCGAATTGAGCTAAATCTTCAAGATGTACGACTAGGAGGAAAATTCCTAGATTGCATGATGACGTTCCCGAAAAATTATCCTGGGTACGCCATACAGGATAATTTTGTGGAGGTAATTTCGTAATTCTAAGTGGAAAAGTAAGAAAGGAATAAATACTACTTATAGTAGTAGGTACTAATAAGTACTACCTTTGTAATTTCGAAGGGTTCTATCTCCAAATCGGGTGTGTAATGTTTGATATAATAACAAATGCTCTAATTTTACTTGAAATAACGTTCATATGTTATAATTTTCATATGCTATAATATCAAATAACCTAATTTCATATGATATAATTTTCAAAATGCATAATATTCTTTTAATATAACTTTCATTTAACCTAATGTTCTTTTGACCTAATTTTCTGGTCGAGGTCGGACTTGGTCGACGGAGCCCCGCTTCGCGGGGCTCCTACTTCTGGTTGGTTTAAAAAAAAACCACGAAGGGGATGGCGGGGTCCTAGACCCCGCCATCCCCTTCTAACCTAACCTATCCGAGTCGGGGTGCCCTAAAGTCCAGATTGCATCCAGATCCTCCTGGTAACAATAGTTGGGTGATGTATAGGGTATAAAGGGAAGAACAAAAACTTAATACAATAGCTATATTAGTTATTTAATCTTAACACATCAATTATAAATATAACATTATGTCAAATGTGCATTATAAAAAGTGTTCATTATATCAAAAGAAATTAGATAAAATGAAATTATATCTACAGTTCAATATGACAACTGATCGTTATATTAAATAAAATTATATTAAGTGATATTATGTCAAGTGAACGTTAGATTTTTTGTTATTATATCAACCGTTACACACCCCTCCAAATCACCTCACAGTCTGGTATAGGCGTACGCAGGGGGGTGGGGGAAGACGCCTATGCAAGATTTTCAGGAGTTCTCGACTCTGTAGCGAGCGATTAGACCGAAAGGTCGTTGAGACTAAAGGTTCATTTCCGTGCATCGCGGCCGATCGCGAGCCGCGCGCGGCTTACGACAAGCGTCTGACGCGCGCGGCCGATGCGACAATACTCAGAGTATGAGAATGTATGGCGCCGTTTCCGAGGTCTGCGACAAACGCGCGCGGCCGACGACTGACGTAGGCTGCGCGCGCACTTTAACTATTGTCGTACCGGTCGCGCGCGTCAGCCTATTGTCGTAAGCCGCGCGCGGCTCACCATCGGCCGCGATGCATGGAAATGAACCTTAAGCAAGAAGCGGCGGTAGCCTAATGGCTAAGGCATCGGTCTCGCAATCCTACCCATTATACTACCGACGTGAACCCACTCCTAACACAAGCCTTTGAGCTTATCTGGAGGGGTTAACAAGATTGCTAGTAATGTGGGACTCAAGCCCACATTGCTAGTTATCTTTTTATAAAAAAAAAAAAATGTTTACCACTGTAAGGCATGGAGTACCGATTTTCTATGGTACATCCTTCCATATCCCGAAGAGCACGTTAAGCCGGTATTGCTTCTAATCTCTCTCTGATCGTGATGGATTTCTGTCCTATTGAACTAGGAGAGTAGGAGTGATTAGAGAGTGTACAGTACGATCAACGTATCTTGACCGGATTGAAGTTAGGTTTTTATCACTTTCGCGCATGTCATAGAGATGCGACCCTAAAATTACTTACGAAAACGATTAATCGATTAAAAATACTAACAACATTTTAATTCTACAATATAAAAACACTATTTAAATGAGTTCATAAAAGTTTAAATTTAGAACAGTTACAGTAAATAATAAATAAACTTTGAAAAACAATTTCTTTATCAAACGAATCACAAAAAAACATGAATTAGTAATAGATACTAATATTATGACAATGTAATGCGTAATCGCATCTCTAATCCTCTTGGTTTAGTTACCGCCCCCGCCCCCCGCTTCCTGTCACCATTTACTTCCAAAAAATGCATCTGCGCAACCACTTGTCGCCTACTTCAGTCCGGCCTAGTTACGTTGATCCAACTGTACTTTATGTTTGCGCACTAGGTCCTCAAAAGATTTGCCTCCATGACTGAAACCAGTTTGAGGAACATTATTTATCAATTTTAGGGTTCCGTAGCCAAAATTGTAAAACGGAACCGTTATCGTTATAGTTTCGCCATGTTCGTCCGTCTGTCCGTAGCTTAGGTCAGAGACTGTTAGAGCTAGAAGGCTGTAATTTTGCATGGATACACATATTACTTACGCCGACAAAGTGAAAGAATAAAATCTTAAAAAACATTTTTTTCTCACCTACCCCATCGTGTGGGGTATAATTAGAGAGCTTTTTTTAAAACAACGTTTAGGAGTTGTTAAAACCATTTTTCGATTTAGGGACCCGTTTGTGAAATATTAACACTTTAAAATGCAATTTTTTAAAGAGTCTAGTGCCCTGCGCTTCGCCAGCTAGGTTGATGTTAGGTATGTAACAAAATTTTCGTACAAATTGAATTGGTTTTTTTTACGTTATTATAAAACAACAGAAAACCCACTTTTTATCCGCAATATTTCAGCTACGGACGGACTACGGAACCCTACTATGTGCGGGGTCTGACGCCCTTGCCCGGTTTTCTACGCTGAGTCTGATCCCATCAATCAAATACCATAAAATCCCCATACATCTCAAATTATGCGGTACGGTATAACACCATAACTAATCATACAGCCTTGGATTAGCCACAGAATATTTACATGTTAATTTATGCTTATTACATGGTTCTTTGTTATAACAATGTTTTTTTATAAAGTTGAATGAATCTGTTGGCATTTTTTAATGCGAATAATCTGCGATTTTATTGTAACCAAAACAGACTGGCAATTAACGTTCAGCCGTAACCTTTGGGTCACAAAGGTTTCTTTAATGGAAAGTCCGCCCAATGTACCTACATCTACGAGTAAGTTATACAATGTATGCTTGTTCTTATATGTTTAGTGTACAATAAAGAGTATTATTATTAACATGGAGTTTTTAAAAACTCCCCAGAAGGGATGAAATAGGGAAAGAAAATATGTGTTTGTAAATTTGACACTTTTTGAAGCTAAGATTTTGGGTTACCGAGATCATAAGGCATTTTAGTCGTGGCGTATCCAGAATTTTGGTTTTGATTTGGTAGCTTGATCTCATTCTGGGACTTAGGGTAGGTTTTTAAGGTGTACTATATAATACTCGTTTATTTTAGAGGGTTTGAGCCCCTTAAATCTCTTCCTGCTTGGATCAGCCACTCTGGCTCCTATACCAGCCAGTTTACTTACTCATACAAAAAAAAAACAATATTAAAAAACCCACCTGCAAAAAGACGACTGTTTTGAAGGCGGGTTTTTTAAGTTTTATATTAGTTTTTTATTTAAAAAAACCCGCGTATTAATGTGTTATCAGTTTTTAAAATGATTTATTTTGATACCCCACTCGGTAATGAATGTTTATTTTTTTTTTAATTATAAGTACCTATATTTCGGTATACTAGCGCCAAAAAATAACGACATTTGATTTTTAAAATTTTTATAGTACCCAGTGTCACTCTCATAACTAAGACGAATCTAACGGCACCTCTCAAGGCTTTAGACTATAAGGCATGCCAAAGAAATATACATACATACAAAACATACATACATTCGAAAAACTTAACCCTCCTCGTTGCGCAGTCGGATAAAAATTAAGATAAAGCAGTTAATTTAGCATGAAAGCGTCGAAGAAAACAATTCAATGTTTGTTGTTTTTTTGCGGTTGCAGCATTTCACTTGGTGTTACAATTTGTAAACAAATTTATTTACTTGCCTGTTGAATAAGAGCGGCCGTGAGATTTTCCCGCCTTTTTCTTTTCACATAGGAAGTTCTGCATTGTATTGTGAAACTGAACAAATGTTTTTTTTTTTCTAATCGCCTATTATTATGTAATAATCATAACATCCCATATGATGTGAACCCACAACTGGGCACGAATCTCCCTAATAGAACCTATTATTGTAGACCCTGGGGGTAATTGCCATAATCGCCACGCTTGGCGAGCGGGTTGGCGATCGCAGTAAGGCTTTAAAGTATGCAGAGGACGCTGCTGCCCGTTCTCCGGTGTGACATCCCTTAGTCACCTTGACGACATCCACGGGAAGAGATGTTGTGGTACTATTCTTAAGCCGTTACCACACGACCAAAGTTATTATGTAATAAGTTACATTATTAAATAGGAAGTATAAAACGGTTTTTAATTTAACGTCGGGTAAATAAAAGGTCTGTGCCTTTCAATATTTCATGCTATTAAATCCCGATATACATTCGAAAAATATAAAAACCAAACAAAATTGTCATGTTTTGTATGGAGTTTAAGTCAAACATATATCTCTAAAGATTCTGCGTGACGAATAAAAGCCATTATTTTCTTTCTTTTGATATCAGAATTATTATTTTATATTTAACAATTCCTTACAGTTCCGCAGCACATATAATTTTTAGCCTTGGTGTAAGTAGATGCTTCTACTATGTTGTACCCACTAAGGCTGATTTTATTTTATCTCATGTTCTAACTTTTTAAAAATATAATTTGCTTCAGTCCTTTTACATTGTGTATAGTATATTAGTGGCAGCACCTTACCCCCATATCAAGTTTATATACATTCAAACGTTGTAAAATTGTAAAACAATTGTAAAACTATTTGAAAAGAGGCCGCGAGTTTTTATTGCCATGTTCTTTTCTCCAACTTTACCTATTGTTTGCGAACTTGGCATTACAGTACATGTAGAATCCCGACGTATCACAAGTGTTGTTTTGCATCCTAAGTGGATAGGTATATCATTTTGTATTGAATTGAATTAACAGTATGTAGTCACTGGTGAGACACTGGACATTTTTGACGTTGAGATTTACGCAGCTAGAAAAACAATATCGTAGTTTACCATCCTAAAAATATCAATAATTACTTTATGTTATAGGTTTTGTAATAAAAACCTAAACAATAAGTACCCAATGTAAACACTAAACGACCTAAAGTTTCGTCTTAGTAAAAAACAATAGCTAATGCAAATATACTAAGCATAAGTCCCCTGAAACATCAACAGTTAACCCTGCCATTTCTATGTACGCATTTCCATATAAAAGCTTGTTTTCTGACGACACATGAATGTCCAGACTTAAGCCCACTGCCCATTACTGGACAATGAGTCGACTTGTAAATTCATAGTGAAGTATTCAATGTTTCGGTATTGTTGGTCTAGTGTACCGTACGCGAGCATTGTACGGTTAGGCGTGGAATAAATTCATTAGACGGCAGTTTACCTCCATGGCACTGCTGGTGTCCTGGTACTTGGTTCGTTAAATGGTAAAATAATTGTTTATGACTCAGGGGCGGGTGGGTTAAGCTTCATAACCACTGCCATTACATTAGATGGGTGATCCTTTTCTTGAAAACTATCTCCTATCCATGCCTCGGAGAGGATGTTAAGCCGTCGGATCTGCGTGTAATCTCTCTGAAAAAAAAAAGTGTGGCAATCGGGGGCTGCCGCGGTGTAAGCTATTGCATAATTATAGCACTTTTTATCAACTTATGCAATTTTTTTTTTTTCATTTTTCTTCAAATCTTTCTGACGCTGATAATATGCCCTTTGACGTTCACAATTTATTTTTCGTTTTAGCTCTTTAAGTTTTTCTTCTCTATAAAATGAAAATAGCTAGGTATAAATAATAAGTATAAATAATTATGTATATATAGTGTAATTACACACCAAAAAAATTATTCAGCTCGTCTCGATCCGTGCGAGCTTCGTACAGTCGTATCTTAAACATATACGTTATGCGTTACGCTCGGCAGAGCTACATGGTAGGCGGAGTGGTGTGTGTTAGCTTTTATTTTCGTTACGGAATTTCTTGATTCGGTCGCCGCGCTCAAAGCCCGTGATAAAAGCTATGCAATAGCTTAAAAGAACGTGATTAAGGACCCTGTTTATGCTAGGTAGTCATGAACATAAATTAGTTGGCAAACCTACCAAAACTGCCAAACATAATTTAATTAATCTCCATGTTAAAAACTATCAGTTGAAACTAAATTTATTTGGTTATCAAAAGGTTTTGAAAAAAAAATAGCCAAGAACACTTTTCAATCAATAAACTTTGATACAAAATTTGTCTCTATAAATACAATAATTGCATTTGAAGGAAAAATTTTAAGTCAGACCCAGGAATCGAACCCGAGCCATCTAACCTGAACTATGTCACTAAACCTAAAATTTCTCTTCCCTTGTTGCATACGAGTTGGGCCCTCGTAATTTTGGCCAATTATTGTATTTATAAAGTAATTGGCAAGAAATGCCTATTAAAATTACTATAAAATTTGTCTCATCTGGGTATCAGTTGGGTGAAAGCCGATGGTCAGCGTTTCTTAACCTATTTCATTTGTTTTCGTCGATTAATAATAAGCAAACTAATGACCCCCACACCCCCTTTAGTGTTTACGTAATATTTAAATAGTCCCACAGATAAACTCAATCTGATAGTCATATTATGACTACCTTACCGACAGATATGAAATGAATTGTGTAGATACATTGCTTTTTCCTTATGTAAGTACATAGATACGTGTTTAATTAATGTTATGTATTTCATTTGTTACAGGTATGTCAACAAAACAACATGCTCGCTACATATAGGTATAGTTGCGTATATTATTATGTAAACATAGTTGATAATGGTTATATTCATGTGTGGACAATGAGTTTGGCATTGAATCGAATCATTTTGGCGATATTACCTGTCACAGTCTTATTCAAATTGTTTTTTTAGGGCTCGGGGTTTCTAAAAAGGCTCTGTGAGGGTTCTATAAATAGTAAACAACAATGTTATACTTCCCATTAAACATTTTTTTTTTTCTAAAAAAAAATTCAAAAAATTGTCAATGAAGTGATATTGTTTCTAAGAAGACACTTGAACTTTCGCGTTGCATAATAAATAGTATAATAAATAGTTATAAGACACTTGAAATCAGGTTTTTTTTATACCACGGCGCCACGGTGGCAAACTGACATACGGCCCACATATTTAGGGGGTCACGATCGCGTCGCCAACCCTTTAAAAATCAATTTAGTCACCTCTTGAAGAACTTCACATTATAGTGTATCTACAATAGGTTTTGGTTATAATACCAGATTAATATCTAATTTCCCAAAAGGGTTTCATTTATGAAAACGTTTGAGAATAGCTGACTTAAGAAAAAATCGATAGTGCTAACAAAATGAAGGCACATATTTCAAAATGGCAGCTTTATAAGTGACGTCAGTAATGTAAATATTGGAACGGATTGTAGTATTGTGCTAAAACTTATTAATATATTAGATTTGTGTGAGCGTCTTCAATTCAATGAATTGTTAGAGAATATTCAGCGGGATTTCACGTTACACATTAGTTATGAACACAAGCATCAGTTTGTAGTATGTTTGTGTGTTAATATATACGTGTTATTTGAATATCTTAACCTCAATAGTCATAAAGCTGATCTCCTATCCGGCTGCGGTGGAATCATTAATAAATAATGTAATAATGTAGGTACCTTTTGATAGAATTCTGTATTTTATTTTTGAATGTGTTGTGTTTTTGTAAGTGAGTACATTTTAGAGTTATGAAAATGTTGTTACATTTCTAAGCGCAGCTCTCTACCGCGCATGTGCCGTGGACATATTTGAGCGCACCGCGCGTGCACCAGTTCGCACGGCCTTTTCACGACAACGAAATAAAGATAGTGAATATGGACCAAGGTGTAAAAATTTAAATACCTACGTATCAAATTGAGATCGAATTTGCTAGCCCAAACCTAAGCCTTGCGATGAATAGGTATGGCTTGATAAAACATCATTCAGCTTGTCATGGTGTCCATTTTATTTTTTACATATTGAGAATTTGTCAGGGCAACAATAAATAGGCATTCTGATGATGACGGCCTCTATTGGAAGATGAACTTGAAAATGCCAAAATGAATCGTTTGTCAGTGGGCTAGGTTAAGAAAAAAAAATGAAAAGAAAAGTCGGTTTAAGGATGATAATTTGACGTGATAACGTCAAATTATCTATAAACACCTCTTTTTACACATATTAGATATATTTCGGGACTTAATCGCGTGAATTATTTAAAGGTAACGAACCTTTAAATAATTCACGAGATTAAGTCCCGAAATATATCTAAAATTATTATTTTATTTTATTTGTAATTTCCAATTATATCGCAAGTCTCTCATCTCTGCAATCGCCAAAACATTGATAACAACCATGCCTGTGACGGCTTTAAAGGACCCGGGCGCATGCGCACGCAAGACGGCCACAATACTTCAGCCTATCAGCAGGCGGAACGTGAAACTTTTTTATGAGTGCAACCGGTCATCACGTTATCACGTCAAAAACAGTAATTCACGTAAAAATAGATTATATTTATTGCTATTACATCACATACTCAGTAGCCAATGCATTTTTCACTATTAGGAAATAAGGAAACCAAAGAGGTACCTACAACACGCGTTATTATCTATACATCTATTTCCTTCAATTTATTGACTGACAAAACCAATTTATTATTGCAACTTGATATTGGAAATACAACCTTAATGCTATAGCGATAAAGACTGAAATATCAAAGCCTAAAACAAAGCTAAATTTTAGTTACGCTCGCTATTAGAAATCAGACTGGATTGCTCCCACATTATAATCATAAATTTTCAAGAAATAAAGTGTGTTATTACATTGTGTTACGGCACATAATAGCATGATTATTGCACATAAGGTGTTACGTGTGTAGGCATGAAATGATCGATTAATTTCTTGCCAATTTATGTACTCCTGGTAGTTTTTGTACATTTACCTATTAATAAACCTATATCAGTTTTTTTTATCTGGTAAGAAAAACATGAATTTTAAAGAACTATATTAGAGTTCCATACATAAATTAGGGTTCAATACTTTACCCTTTTATTAAATCAGTATGGCCCACTTTTGTACCATAAGACGCCATTCATTTATAATGTTAGACGATTTTGGCCCAGTTTTGACCCCCTATGTAAGGAAAAATAAGAATCGGCCGGACGCCCCCCCCCCCCTCTGTTCAATATTTATTATGTAAGAATCTAAAGGAAAAATGAATATACTACAGGCTTGTTTAATTTTTTTATTTTTCAAAGAAATAATTTTAGAAACGTTTTTAAAATATTTAGGGTATGTTCCGATATGCACTAGAACACTTAGAGCAAGGTGTGACGTCAATTTAGTGTAGCTGTTCCTTTATAGGTAGTTATACTGGTTACTGTGTAAAACGGAACGCAGACCAATATACTGTCATAAACGTTTATAAATTTTATATGTACAATGTCTAAGACCAATAATTTTTTTTTTATAATTTTTGAAAAAATTAAAAATTTAATTTGAATATTCAAGATAATTATTAATTAAATTAATTGCTTATTGTCTGAATCAATGTAATTTAAATTTCTGGACGCTGTTGGTCACGTGATCAAAGTACTGAGAGTACCTCTAAAACACCAGTGTTCACAGTACAAAAATGGCGACGATTTATGACGTCACATAGTTCGCAAGAACATTGAAGCAGGATACTGTCAATCATAACGGAACGAATTTATCTCCAGTAAAAGCACTGAACAGTGCTCGCAGTGTGTATCGGAACATACCCATAATCAACTTTGGTTTTATATTAAAAATTTGCATCTCCATACATGAGCAGATTTGGGCATTTCGCGCTCTTTTTACCCGACTGTAAAGAAGGGTTCTGTTTTTCGCGCGTATCTTGTATGTATGTATGTAATATTCTTTATTATCTGATATCTCACAATCCACTGAATGGATTTAAACAATTAGGATGTCGTCAGATTCGTCTTGATCGCCCAAGTGTTCATAGATATGTGACGTTTGAAAAAAAATAAACATGGCGGCTAACTTTTTTTTCACACTTCTTTATTTTGACATCTCACAAGTCAAAATAAAGAGGTGTGAAAAAAAAGTTGTTTTGAATACTGCAATATGGGTAACAAATTGAACTGAAAGTCGATCTAGAGCTAAATAAATCATAAATAAGTATCTCTAGCGTCATCTTAAAAAAAAAATAACGTAGATCGCTCGATTCGCTCCTGGCTTTTTTTTATCAGAAAGTCAATGGCAGGTGAAAACGATAAAAGTCAATTAATTTAATTTACATATTATGTACCTATAAATTTACATATTATTACGCCGTAGTAGCACAAAACATAGACATTGCAGACAGTAACTTTCATATGACGTGACGCGGTCGAGTAACGCACACATTCACAGTTCAATCAATCAATCAACGATCAGTATCGGTCCACTGCTGGACATAGGCCTTTTAATTTTTTTTTTAATTTATTTATTTATTTAAGGTTTACCATCAGATGTTACAGTTAATACGTAAAAAGAAAAAAAAAACTAAGTAGTAGTACTAAGTAACTAGTAAGTGTTTAGGTATACTTCTATTTTTGAATGCAATAATTTAAAAAATGAAACATGGTTCCACTAAAGGCCTTCTGTGACCAGATACCTATAATTTAGGATTAGGTTTGTCGAGAGAGATGTTTACATTCCGGATGAGTGTGAACTGACCATCTGTGTGGAGGTTAGTAGGCCACAAGTAGTTTACGCCACAATACCCGGTCCTTCGCCTTTCGCATTCATCCAATTCATCCCAGCAACCTTCTTTAGGCCGTCGAGGGTCGCATTTTGCTGGGGGTCGTCTTACCTAACTTTTACTAAATCGCTATCTCCACTCTAGGACTCGTTTGCTCCAACGGCATCTGTCACGGAATCTCGAAACACCTTTGAAACAAAGTGGTCTGTCGAAGTGAGCGATGTATATATATTATACTAGCTTTCGCCCGCGGCTCTACCCGCGTGGATGTCGGTTGTCGCGATAAAAACTATCCTATGTCCTTCTCCGGGACTCAAACTATCTCCATACCAAATTTCATCTAAATCGGTTTAGCTGTTTGAGCGTGAAAGCGTAACAGACAGACAGACAGAGTTACTTTCACATTTATAATATTAGTAAGTATGGAATAGTATGGAATTAAATGTAGGTGCCTTACCATGTTCTGTACCTGTGTTATGCAAATAAATGAATCTGATTCTGAGTCTATGTGTGCATTTCTCGAGCGTGTTTATGTTACCTTCTGTATTCGCGATGTTTTGTGGTAGTATTAATGTCAAAATTTGTTTAAGCAGTCTCTTTTTATTATGATAAACGAGTTCAAAACTGCCTTTTAATTAAATACTAACTTGTTAAATTAAATACTGATTAGCTACTTACAGTATTAATATTATAAATACGAGCTGTGTCTTTTCATTTTTTCTTCTGTGTATTTGTTACTATTTCTGTGTTGACTGGCTTGTTGGTTTAGTGCAGGGATTCTCAAAGTGGTTGAGCTCTGACGACCTCTTGGAAGCCGATATCGACCACTTCCTTCTTCTCTTCTGTATTCTGTTTCTGGGTGAATTATTGTTATAGTATTTCACATAGAACAGTCACTGCCTAATTTGGAATAAGATGGTTGTTAGTGATTTGTACCTAGCCATAGTTAAGATATATTCTAGTTGACAGCTGCTCATAATAACTGGATTAGATAATCTAGCATAAGGCTATTAAACGACAAACCATGCAATTTAAAAAACAAATGATTTTAATTATTATATACTAGCTGTCCCGCACAACTTCGTATGCGTAAATTTTCCCCGTTTTTGCAACATTTCTCGTCGCTGCTCCGCTCCTATTAGTTGTAGCGCGATGTTATATAGCCTATAGCCTTCCTCGATAAATTGGCTATTCAACAAAAAAAGAATTATTAAATTTGGTCCAGTACTTTTTGAGTTTATTAGGTACATACAAAAATACAAAAAAATAAATCTTTCCTCTTTATAATATTAGTGTAGATTAGGTCTGAAAGAAATTGGTCTGACGACCAGAATACGTATCTTAACGTTCCCAATGCAGGGACACGGCGGTTTTCCAAAGCGATTACAATTTTTGCCATTCAACAAAATGTGACCTCGAAACTTCGCATAGTCTTCCACATTATACACATTCATCGATCATATCAAAAACGTCAAAACGAACTCGCAAATGAATTCACGGATTACTATGGAAATGACATTATATTTGATACAGTGCAAACATTTGTACAATATACAAATGTTTACACGCATATTATAAGGGACCGTGGTTCATTTAAAATGTTGCCCTTTTTTGTTATAGACAACTTCAGCAGTGGGGTATGTATCGCGGGATTTAACAAACATTTAATTCACGGACACAAAGTACACCAAGACACTTGGATCACACTAGTGGTGTCCCGTGTGGGAATCGGAACCACGACCTTGCGCAGAGTCATACATAATCCCACCGCGCCTCCGAAGCAGTCCTCCAATGGCAACTGAAATTTTAATAAATATTAAAGCCCGTTTATTGAAATTACAAACATAATATTGTTACACATAACCTATCAATAACCAGTTTTGCGTGACAAACCATTCCATTATCATAATATTCCAATAAAAAAACATTTAGTGAACAATTTATCACAAATTACCGTAAAATGGTGATAGACTTTGTTCTTTGATGGCGAGATTTTTCCAAAAGTGTGACGTCACACCTTGGTGGGTAGCGTGACGGTCTCGCTCTGTTTACAACGACTTTGAGACAAAGTCACTGCTTTGATACTTGAGTGCGTGCTATGGAAGGCTAAGAAAGATATTCAATAGACTGCCTCTGTGGCGCGGTGGGAGTATGTTCGACTGCTACGCAAGAGGTCGTGGGTTCGATTCCCACACGGGACACCACTTTGTGTGATCTACAAATTGTTGTTCCGAGTCTGGGTATACTTTGTGTCCGTGACGTGTATGTTTGTAAAGTCCCCCGCGACACAGGGCTTGTAACCTAATGCGGGAGTCGTCTTTAAAAAAAAACTAAATAAAGTGGCAAACAGGCGTAAGACAGAGTGTAAAGAAACGCTAAAGTAGAGGCGTGTGAGAGGGTTGCAATAAGTATATTTTATTACATTACTTTATTGGGGCGTCTAAACGGGCCATTTTTTACGGCAATTTGTAGTGACAATGGTGTGGCCGGCAACATGGCAATACTATACTAAACAATATTGATTCGATGGTTGCCGGACGATCGCTGAGCGATCTATTTTCCGCAATGTTGCCTTGCCAATTTTGTTGTTGTTTCAGTCGCCCTCTATTTTATTGTTGTCGGGTTGTGTAGCCCGTTTATGAGACTGGATCATGCGCCATACAATTGTAGACATATTGCCATTATTGGCCGAGCAATTAGTTGCCAATAGTGCCGCCACAAATTGTTGTAAAAAATGGCCCGCTTAGACGCCCCTTATGGATTTATTCGAAGTTGCTGTATAATATCTATGTGGGTTCAATATTCTGGAGGATTATTTTTCCTTTATAGATTACTCTGGAGATGGCAATTCAATACTTTAACTTGTTGATTCTTAGCATTCTCTACTGTTATCAAATACAAATCCTTATATTTGCTTGAAATAAGGGTATACAAGAGTTCTTAAATATAGCAATGTCCATTTAACCTTAAACTACCTGAGTAGGTGTGCAAATTAGAATAAACTTATACAATTAGGAATTAAATGTATAAAATACATTATTGAAATTTGAATCAATTAATATTGTCAGTAAACAGTCCATATTATCTCACATCTCAATTAATTATCACATACAAATGAAATTCAATTAAATTCAATCATCCACTTACATATTTTTTCCAATAATAAAATTTTTAAACCGCTCATAAGTGCCAGGGCAAAATGGCCGTTTTGATAGGCCTGTCACGGGGACATCTGTCATTAGACGTCTGACGTCAGCCCGGGAAGGAAAATGACGATTTATCTTTAGAATGATGTATTGAGGATATTTTTAAATGTACATTTTTTTTTAAACATGGTAGTTGTAGGAGCTATATCTAACACTAGTCATTGTCTATGCCGTGTGTTTCTAAGGTCATTCATTCACCATTGGCTTTATAAAAAAAGATTTAATTTATTTTTAACGAAAACCTATATATTTTGGATTCCTTTAAATATATGTAATAAGTTGAAAACGGCTCGACTGATTTGGCTCATTCAGTTTTTGTTAAGTGCAAAGATAACACAACAATGAAAGAAATATATAGGCAATATCAAAAATTTCGATAGTATGTCCATTTCGATGGTATTTTTGTGCCTACACCTACCCCGCACAAAGTGACCGCAATTTCAAATGCGAATCGAATGACCGTCCTGTCAACTTTTTTGACACTAATGACAAATGGGCGTTGTTTTTTTTAAGGCAATCTAGCTTATTTAAATGCTGAGTTTTGCCATGCCGTGTGGTGCCGGCTTAAGAATAGTACCACCCCATCTCTACCCGTGGGTGTCGTCAAGGCGACTAAGGGATTTCACCCCGGAGGACGGGAAGCAGCGTCCTCAGCGTACTTAAAGCCTTACTGCGATCGCCAACCCGCTCGCCAAGCGTGGCGATTATGGCAATTACCCCCAGGATCTACATACTAGTAGGTTCTACTGGGGAGACCCGTGCCCAGCAGTGGGCCATCTAATGGGTTGATATGTATGTATGTATGTATGATTTTTACCAGGGTCAAGTATTTATTGATACAACACTTTAACTACATGTATTTCAAGTATTTTTACATGTTAACGCGAAGCTGTAAAAATAACTGTCAGTCTGCCGCCATTTTACAACTCAATGGGCGTTGTTGATATCCTTATTACACAAGTAGGTATAGATAGTACGGGTTCCCTAGAACAAATTTTAAAATGATACATATCAAGCTGGAATTGCCATGGCAGCTTCGTTTTGACTAGACGCCCAACTTTATGTATACGACAACTTTATATAGTGGTACGTTAGTGAAAAAAAACAGATGATAAATATGACAAACTTAACTTTGCCGTTGGAAAACTGTTATCCCCATACATTTACATAGGCCGCGATTAATTTACCAACCGCAAACAAATTTGTAATAAAAAATATTTTTTTGTGATGCAATGATTATGGCTTTTACTACAAGCTACATGGTACTTAGCACAAGTAAAAGCCATAATCGTTGCATTATAAAAGTCATTTTTTAATAACAATTTTATTTGCGGTTGGTAAACTAACTACGGCAAAGTTAAGTTTGTCATATTTAACACCTGTTTTTTTCACTAACGTACAAAATAAAGTTGTCGTATACATAAAGTTGGGCGTCTCGTCGAAACGAAGCTACAATGCCAATTCCAGCTTGATATGTATCTTTTTAAAATTTGTTCTAGGGAACCCGTACTAAGACTTCCATTTGATTTTGTCAAATGATTGTCCAAATATCAAGCGTTCCATTTGAGTCTTGTTGTTTCCGGCGGTAGCTTGTATTTTTTTTCTAGTACCTACTACAGTAGTTAGTGTAATGCGCTTGTGCGCCCATGCGAAGTTAAAAAACAAAGCGTGCTTCGTCTTCTATTTGTAACGGTATCAAAAATATTGTTAGGCGCTCAAATTCTTAATTCCCTCAACAAAAACTAACCACTTCATCAGCTGTTTACTTTACAATTAACCATACAATAGACGGGAAATTAAAAGCAAAAATGTGTCAAGTACGAGTAGGGTTCGCCTAACAAAAGTTCCGTACGTTAGTCATATAAACCACTACACCTTTTTACATCAAAAATATCTTATCTATTATGGTGCCTTAAAGCAAACCTGTTAAAAGTAGAACAGATGAACAGACAGAAAGACGCATAAAATGATGTTCTCACGGCGACCAATCTTAATGGCGACTATAGCGAACTGACTGCTAAGCCAGAGGTCGTGGGTTCGCTTCCCAAACGGGACACAACTTTGTGTGATCCACAAATCGTTGTTCCTAGTCTAGGTGTACTTTGTGTCCGTGTTTTGTATGTTTGTAAAATCCCTTGCGACTCAGAGCTTGTATTTTATTGCGAGAGTTATCTTTAAAAAAGTGAAGCTCAATAAGTGTGTGTATTATCCACCTGCTTTGCGGCAGGCGCATAGCCAGAACTTTGTTTAGGGGGGGGGGGGGGGGTGGCAACATTTAATTCAACTGGGCAATGTGAGTTGCTCGCATGACAAGGGGAGATGCATGTGGTAATCTTGATCTTTACTGATCTCTCTATCTGTTTGTATATTATTTTTGGCATCATTTGTGTACGGAACCCTAAAAAGCAACGTTGTCCAGTCCCGATCAGAGATTGTTGATACGGCTGGGCATCGAACCCGCACCGCTACGTCTCCATCGAGATAGTGAACACAATTGAATCAAACGCTGATTTTTATCTAATGTTGTAGAGTTCGTGGCTCCAGATAGTTATGAGAGCCTGGTACAAGCAAGTGTTTGTTCATCAATTTGTTAGAACATGTTCTGTCCTAATCTATCATCTTTTGTCTAAATTACTAGATTGATTTTGATGAAATTTAGTATGCAAATAGCTTACATGATTGGAAGTCTATTTTACTCGTTTACTTTCCTGTTTTTAGACTTACA
The DNA here is from genome assembly GCA_945859575.2 of Herminia tarsipennalis. Taxonomy (NCBI): domain Eukaryota; kingdom Metazoa; phylum Arthropoda; class Insecta; order Lepidoptera; family Erebidae; genus Herminia; species Herminia tarsipennalis. Next base: position 16,449,340 of record OX243849.2, on the reverse strand, counting down.
CTTTTTGATAAGGTATTATAGATTTATACTTCCAATAGCTTTTATTTATACCCAACCAAATCGTCGGCAGAACATCAATAATTTTATCAAAAGACCTGCTACCTGCGGCTACGATAGAGTGGAATAAAAACATATTTTTGTAATTGAAAATGTAAAATAACCTAAACTACTCCTTAAAACATCAGCTATCTGCCAGTAAAATCTACATTAAAATCAGTCCACATGTTTTGGAGACTAGTTAGCATAGACATAGAAACTTAGTATTATTTTGTAACTTATGTACCTACTCTATGGCAGAGCTGTGTTAGAAGTGCTCTAAGGTGTAAAAGTCACATGAGAAAAATCTGTAGAAGCTATAGCTTCATAAATTTCGAGGTTCGATTCACACGGGACACCACTTTGTGTGATCCACAAATTGTTGTTCCGAGTCTAGGTGTACTTTGTGTCCGTGACTCGTATGTTTGTAAAGTCCCCCGCGACACAGGGCTTGTAACCTACTGCGGGAGTCGAATTAAAAAAAAAAATCAATGCGTTCGCCATTTAGGCGTTTGTCAAGAGTTCAACTGACGTTGCGTGTCACTTTGTATGTCGCCTCAATTTCCATTTAAATACCACTCAATGAACGCCATCGCCAGCTGGGAGACCGCCTATATTTTTCAATCTCTTCTATAAAATTATAAAATTAATAACATAGCCCTGGTTCATAATTATCTTGTAAATCCATCAAACCTTTATTGATTACGTTTTTACGCAATCTTAGATAGATCTTGGATGTCTCTATATTGAAACAACAATATTTAGTTAACGGGTTCTTCAACCGTTACTGGTTTTACTTGTTTCATCGTCAACATTCAACAAAAACTTTGAACAAAACTTGCGGTCGGTTTACAAGAAATTCTACTAAAGTCTATTTCAATCATGAAATTCTTTTGACATTTTGAGAATACGCTTGCACGTTTTACTTGAATTTGATAAAATAAACAATCATAATTTGTGACAGCAATGCAATATTTGAAGATGTAATAGAGTCAATTCAAAATATGATAGGCACAATTTAGTCAAAATTACAATTAACGTGATAACGTCTTAAAATCGATGACCGGCTGAACTCACGAAAAAATGTGACGTCATCGCTCACATAGGTACCACTCACGTTCCGCTTGCTGATAGGCTGAAGTATTGTGACCGTGGTGTGTGGCAGTGGACTGTGGCTGACTAAAGCTGTCACAGGCATAGTTGTTTATTACAATGCGGCCGTTGCAATACGGTCGAAACGTCGGGCAATAAACAAGGTGACGTAATAGGTAGGCGTTAATAATTTAAGGTATAAAAACTTTTTAATAATACAAGGTAACTAAAAAGCAATAAATAATATACCTAAAACAACAAAAACAAATTAAACATTTTGAAGTTGGTGCCATGAAATAGTAGTCTTTATGTTTTATTCGGCACCAACTTCAAAATGTTTAATTTGTTTTTGTTGTTTTAGGTATATTATTTATTGCTTTTTAGTTACCTTGTATTTATTTTAGAAGTCGGTGATATTTTTTGTTAAAAAGTTTTTATTTCTCACTTTTTAGTGGGTTGGTTTGTAATTTACTTAAGTTACAATAGACTTAAGTCAACAGCTGAAATCCTTTTACAAAATATTGCTTACCCCGATGCAGGGCCGTTAATTGTTGAGGAGTTCACTATCAGCTCTATTACATTGTGGAATAGTAATATAACGAGAATAAAGTGCTACTCAATACCATATTAAATTATCTGAATCGCAAACTGTGAAATATTGAATAGGTCTGCTCCTCATTTGTGGTCTTCATGATCAGTTCCACTTCACCAATTGGTATTTTTTAAGAGTAAATGCACGAATCACTATGAATAATACCTAAATCACTGTAGGTGTGCCTTTAATATTTTAAGAGTTCCCTCGATTTCTCCAAGATCCCATCATCTGATCGTGATCTGATGACAATGGGACCAACTTAGAAGTGTACCCTTTCAAACACAAAAACAATTTTTCAAATCGGTCCAGCCGTCTTTGCGTAATCGGTGAACAAACATACAAAAAAAAAAAAAAAACGTACAGACGAATTGAGAACCTCCTCCTTTTTGAAGTCGGTTGAAAATACCTTAAATTATTCACGCGATTAAGGCCTGCAGTATATATAATTTTATAAAGTATCATCAATGTTTTGGTAATTGCAGCGACAATTTAATGCCTAAATAGATATTCATCTATAACTTTTAAACTTACGCGTTGCATTATAAATACAATTTGACACGGGAATAAACGCGTTTAATCTAGGTAAAGTTATTTACCTTATGCTTGACGTTTCGATCGGGTTACACCGACCGTGGTCACAAGCTGTCAGCTTGTGACCACGGTCGGTGTAACCGACGTGTCTGTGTATCGGGTTACACCGACCGTGGTCACAAGCTGTCAGCTTGTGACCACGGTCGGTGTAACCCGATCGAAACGTCAAGCATAAGGTAAATAACATTACCTAGATTAAACGCGTTTATTCCCGTGTCAAATTGTAGATATTCATCTAATTGGGCATTAAATGACATCTATATGCAGTCAGAGCATAGACAAATCGAAAGATCTTTCTTAAATAAACCACTTATTTATTCGGATAGTACAATAATACCTCAACGTGTCTAAAGTGTTTTATGTTACAGCTAATTAATTTGTACATAGAATTAAATAATTGTCAATTAGTGCACTCGAGACACGATATTTCAAAAATCTCACGGCATTTTCATGTTGAAGCTGGTTTTAAATGCTTTTTGCTGCAAGAATCTTTATTGTTATATAGCAATAAGTGAATTATAAAATATCTAACTGTTGCTCGCGATTTCGTTCGCGTGGAAATTTTGAAAAACTGATCTATCCCACGGGAACTGTACATATTTCCTTGATAAAAAATAGCTTACGTGTCATCTGGATTATATTATATCTCTTTGCCAAATTTCATCAAGATCCATTGAGCCGTTCTTGCGTAATTGGATAGTTGACTACTAGAAAAAAACATATACAAATTAGGCAATAATAGGTATTAAAATGCTTTTATTTTACAATTTACCATTTTTTTTTAAGTTAAAAGCATGAAAATGAATACTAAAATTAATGATTTGACTATAGGAACTTATGATGTCACAGGTCGTTATTCCATACATATTTTTATAGAGCTTGCCGTTTTGACATTTCATAAAAAGAGACTGAATTGACTTGACAGTCAACATCGCCATTGAGCAACAAACATCTTGATTGATCTCAAAGTTACAAGAATAAGAAAAGGGCCGTATTATCGAAACTTAACTACACTGCTTTAAATAGGTACGTGAATTGCATGACAAACATCGTATAGAAAGTAATTATTAAAAATATATTTATTATAATGCTAAGGGTCTAATGTTTATAGTTCAATGTTGAAGTTCCATTTAAACTAAAACAAATTCAATAAACTATTCCCTGTACCTACCGGTTATATCAGTATCGATACGGATGACAGTCCGATTTCTTTTGAAAACCGTTAAAACTAACGTGGCTTATCCACGGAAACAGTCCGGTTTTATCTATAGTTTATATTTCCATGGGATACGGGAACGTGTTTAGAACAGTTAACGATAGGACGCGTTTTTATAATGCGGACTGATTGTCGCTCACTCTCCGCCGCACACTATACGTCATAACTTCATAAGATACAGCTTGAAACCTGCCAGTGCCTGCGATGTAGTTAGGTGTAAGAAACTTGTTTGATGCCGAGAACATTTTTTTTAATAAAGCCAACTTTCACACTAATAGATATGTCACCATGCCCTGTGTCGCGGGGGACTTTACAATTATCATTTTCATTGAAATTATTATCTAGAGAATAAAAGCCAATGAATAAGTTTAAATATTTATGTAGGTACTTACAATCGCATCTAATTAGTGTAATGTTAATAGACTACCTACAAGATCTTCAAACTATACATAGCAAGTACGTACAAAATCTATTATTATAGGCAATAATTATTTCATAAGGAAGGGCTATAAAATAAGATTAGTTAATTATAAGAATGCTCCGCGAAATTGAGTCAATAAGTTACCGTTCATGTAACGGGCATACAATTGATTAGTTTGCGGCAAATTGTTTGTACTGTGAGAACTGCCCTAACTAGCGTAGCATATTTATTAGTAAAGTTGCGTAATAAAAAGCAACCTAATAAGGAAATATAAAACAAGACTAATAACTAAATATATATTAGTAATATTAGCCTTACCTAATGAGCAAAATGTTTAAACTTTTACTAGAATTCCATTCCGCTTAAAATATTTTTTCCGCACAGGAAATTACAATTCATTATCATTAGTCTTAAAACATTAGTCAACATTACTACTATCGGCCATTTTAAAAACCAATTTTAGCCTATCTCTGCTTAATAAAAGTAGATCAAAACAAAGTCGAGGCACTAGGCTCGCATAAGCGCGAACTAGTTAGATAAAACACTATCGCAGCACATCCGGGTGTTTTCACCAGCTGAGGTAACAATTACCTATCACGTGTGAACGTCCCACTGCCTGCACTTATATGCTTTCCTGGTAATAGTGAACACTTTCTATGGTGGGTGTTGACTTTCCCCTTGATAATGACGTCACGATTAATTGATAATGGGGTGAAAACGGGGAAATGAGAAAACAGATGCTGTTATCTTTTCTAAGTTATCAATCAAAGTTTGTCAATATATACCTAAGCCTGTGTAACGTCTGCTCAAGTCAAAATAATATGCCAAAACGTATAAATTGAATTACAAAAAAAACCGGGCAAGAGCATATCGGACCATGCTCAGGGTAGGATTCCGCGGCAGAAGAGCGTAATGTTCATGATACTAAAGCCCCTTTTATTGAGAAACACAGTTTTTCAGCAATAACTCAATGACGGTATATCCGATCATATCCGAAATAATGTTAGTTTATAGTAGGGTACTTATTAAGCGCTACCTCAGTGTTTTTTTTTCATATTTTTTGGTCACTGGTCACTTACTTAAAAAAGAAACCTTAAAAAGTTGTTAAAAGACCTGTCGAATTATGTGCCAGACGTTGATGATTGCTAAAAAAAATATCTGCTTCTGTTACATGTATGGAGTGCCCCCCTAAAATATTTATTTTTATTATTTAGCTATAAAACAAAGTAGCTGCTTCTACAAGACACCTTTTCACCAAATTTCATCAATATTTATTGAGTAGTCTTTGAGTAAAATGCCTGTGACATACGGACGGACAGACAGACAGACGGACGTGACGAAACTATAAGTGTTCCCTTCTCGTCATTTTGGCTACGGTACCCTAAAAACCATAGAATATAATAACTCATTTGCTCAATGCTTAACAAATAATAAAGTAACGTCAATCATAACAGTTCAATAAATAATAGGTAATAAGTAACATGTCCACCATAACAAGCAATTTCGTTTCAATTGATTGCCATAATTACCAACAGGATATTAGGGCAAGATTGACTTGATAACCGGTAAGGTAACAGTAGCAGTAATCATTATCAGTCCATTGCTGGCATAGACCTCCTTCAATTTGCACTATAACATCTACTAGTTAGTCCTCCATCAAATTCTTTGTCGTCGGTCCATCTCGCTGAAGGTTTGGAGTCCCGGCCTCCACTCGAAGACAGAAATAAAATCTACTATGCTTCGCAACACTACTAGCATAAATAACCCGATACATCTGATGAAAATATGCGACCGATTTTTGGCATGAATTAGTAATTTTCCTTCTAAACGGATTGATGTATCTTGGTGTTTTTATGGACTTTGAAGTCTCTTGAATCCCAGTAGATGGCGCAGTTGTCAGAACGTCTTCTGCTAAGACCGCTAGTAGATATTTTTTTTAAAGACGACTCCCGCATTAGGGTACAAGACCTGTGTCGCGGGGGACTTTACAAACATTCAATTCACAGACAGAAAGTACACCCAGACTCGGAACAACAATTTTTGGATCATACAAAGTGGTGTCCCGTGTGGGAATCGAACCCATAACCTCATGCGTAGCAGTCGGACATACTCCCACTGCGCCACAGAGGCCGCCAGATACCTATTAGTAGAGATGTTTTACGAATTATTTCAAGCCACATCAAAATCAGTACACATTTTGGAGATTAGCATCAAACCTTTTATTTACCTACAACTTTGTATCACAAAGATAAAATTGTGAAAGTGTATTCCAAACACGTATTACTTAGCTGTTTACGCTTCATGTTATCTCTCATGTACAATGGAAGGAAAGCAAACTGATCTCTTATATGGGAAACGGCTTATTAACATAGAGAAAACTACTGATAACAGTTCAAAAGTAGATTAACTACATACATAAATTAATAGAATAGGGCAATGTTACAAATCGTTTACGTAGATTAAGGCATTGTTCTGTTTTGCCGAAAGTTCATCTTAGGTTTGTCATTTGGTCATATTACTACCAGGACGCCAATTCACGTATTTAAAGCAGTGCTTTTATTAGATTAAAACGACCATCTTCGTATTCTTGTAAATTTGGGATCGATCTCAAAAACGCTTGCGCACCGTACTAGAATGTCGTTACTGCGCTCTCGAGACGCATACTTGACGCAAGCGTATTTGAGATCGATCCCAAAGTTACAAGAATACAAAAATGGCTGTTTTAATAGAAACTTAACTGCAACTGAACTGCAACGGCACAGCTTTAAATACATGAATCGACCCCTGACCCGCGCAACTTCGTCTGCGTCAATTTTCCCCGTTTTTGCAACATTTTTCATTGCTGCTCCGCTCTTATTGTTCGTATCGTGATGTTATAAAACCTATAGCCTTCCTCTATAAATAAGCTTTCCAACAGTAAAATATTTTTCAAATATAAATAGCTCCTGAGATTATCGTGATCAACCAAACAAACAAATTCTTCAGCTTTATAATATTAGTATAGATTTCAAGTTTGAACACCCAAATCCCCCCTTCATATCTCCCTAGGTAGATACACATAGGTCAAAGTTAGTGTAACATCACATATTCAGGCAGTGCACCAATTAAGACGCTTCTCTTGAGATACCTAGCTATGCAATTTATTTTAAAAGCTTGCATGGTCTAAAACCTCATATTGAAATCATGTAGGTAAACAAACTTTTAATTTATTGCGTTCACAATTTATATTGTGTGAACGAGCCTTCATTTGTTACATTAATGACTAAAAAGATAGGCAGAGTAGTATAAAATAAATAAAATAAAAAAGCCTTTTATTTCTTGCAAAATAATACATACTAAAAAATCTTATAAGCTAATTCTATTATTTAACTAAGCGAAGCTAGATCTATTTAAATATTTTTGTATAATACACTTACTCAATATGCATATATACACATGCATGGTATATGCATGTGTATATATGCATATTGAGTAATTGTTGTACATGTTTATATTGTATATACTAGCGGACGCCTCGCGATTTCACCCGCGTAGTTTCCGTGGGAATACAGAGATAAAAATAGCCATTGTCACCCGGGGTTAGTGCAGCTTCACAACGATGAAAGAAATTTTCAAATCCGTTCAGTAGTTTCGGAGCTTATTCAATACAAACAAACAAACAATTAAATCTTTCCTCTTTATAATATTAGTATATATATAGGCAGAGTAGTAAAAAGTCTAAAAGATAAACAGAGTACCTAGTAATCATTCCTCGTATTCAAGTACAAAGAGCAACCATTTTAAAACAGCGTTGGTGTCTAGTAATAAAACTACGAGTATATACTATTATCCATCATTTACTTCAAAAAAGAAAGTTATTACTAAAAATTGTTGAACGTGGGATCCCATAACACTTATACTTACCTAAAATGGTGGTATCATCCATCCTATGTGGTTGCACACCCATCAGTTAGCGACGTGTGGTCACACTGTGGTCAGAATTTTCTTTTTTTCCGTCATTATTTAGATCATTCATCATTTTTATTTTTTGCGACCTGTTTTTAATGGTGTAAGCTGAAAGTATTTATTTAAAAAAGAAGACTCCCGCAGTAGGGTTTAAGCCCTGTATCGCGGGGGGCTTTACAAATATACAAGTCACGGACACAAAGTACAACCAGATTCGAAACAACAATTTGTGGATCACACAAAGTGGTGTCCCATATGGGAATCGACCTCGTGCGTAGTAGTAGGACATACTCCCACCGCGCCACAGAGGCAATCTAGTAGGAATGTCTAATCGATCATTTTTGCATAATATATTCAATTCAAAATTCTTTATTTACTTACGATGCAAAACAACACTTGTGATACGTCGGGATTCTACATGTACGAGTACATGTAATGCCAAGCAATAAGTAAAGCCGGAGAAAAGAACTTAGGTCCTTTCAGATCCCGTTTCTAAGTAAATCTATACTAATATTATAAAGCTGAAGAGTTTGTTCGTTTAGTTAAACGCAATATTCTCAGGAACTTGATTCGAATTAAAAAAATCTTTTAGTATGTATGGATAGCCCATTTATCGAGGAAGGCTATGGGCTATTTAACATCACGCTATGACCAACAGGAGCGGAGCAACTCTGAAAAATGTTACAAAAAACGGAAAAATTGAAGCAGACGAAGTTGAGCGGGTCAGTCAGTTAAAAAATATGATTCGGACACTAAGTATAAATAAATTAACAATGGTTATACTTACGAGTAGTACTTTGATTATGATAAATATTTTAGAAAGTGCATATTTAGTAATAGTGAGCAATGATAACAATAAATAATAAAAGTATATCATTTTAATTATAAAACTCAGCACCACAGTTGTGAAAGAATAAACGATCAATCATGGTGAATAGTAAGTACTAAATAATAGTGTAGGAGCCAGTTGCATTTATTTGGGTTCCGTAGCCAAAATGGCAAAACGGAACCCTTATAGTTTCGTCACGTCCGTCTGTCTGTCTGTCTGTCCGTCCGTATGTCACAGGCATTTTACTCAAAGACTTCTCAATGAATATTTATGAAATTTGGTGGAAAGGTGTGTTGTAGTAGCCGCTACTTAGTTTGATAGCTGAATAACCTGGCGTGGACACGGCGAACTGGAAACCCGCCTCAAAACTTGGCGAATAAATTACGTAATTTATCGAAATATTGTTTGGTCTACAATATTTCGATAAATTACGTAACTTAAAATTTTTGTTTTTAATATGCAATTATAATTTTATATCATTGTTTTTAAACTTTCGCGATTTTCATACATATTAGATATATTTCGGGACTTAATTGCGTGAATTATTTAAAGGTAAGAAACTTTTATTTACCTGAATAATTAAGTCCCGAAATAGGTATATCTAATTTTATATTAGTTAAAAAAATTACAAATTTAAAAATTCTTTAATTAATTAATTATTGTGTTCATTCGTTCTTGTTCTTCGATAATTTATTGTCATTACGGGAAATGCAATAAATAAAACAAAAAGAAAATTCTAATCTATGTCATAATTCATAATAATGAAATTGTATATGGCAACACGGGCAATGGAATATGTTAAATGAATAATGTGTTTAACCACATTTTTCTCTAACACGATGTATTAAAATGAATCGAACTTGTTATTTATTCAGCCGCCTCCTAAACTATAAATATCATTGGCCAGTGAACCACAGCGTTAGATATTCAAAACACACAGTGAAAGGAAGTTGGTTCAAGGCAGATAAGTCAAGTTTGCACTATCTCGTACATACCGATTAACTGTTTGGGTAACATAAATATAGGTAAATGCATTCATTGCAAGCAGCTTTAAGCATACTGTACCTATTATGAAAATATATATATTACGGGTCTTAATCGCGTGAATAAATTAAGGTAAAATACCTTGTTTATTGCGACGACGTACCCGTGACCACGGCCATTGCAATACGGTCGATACGCCGGGCAATAAACAAGGTATTTTATATTTTCATAATGTGTACAAATCGCGAAAGTTTATCAACATACTGTACCTATTTTCAAAGCATATAAAAAGAAGCCAAAGCATTCGCTAGTCATTTAAAATAACTATTTATTATACGGGAATTAACACGCATTGTTTACCTTAATAATTGCTTGACGTTTCGACCAGGTTATACCGGCCGTGCCACCACCATTAACAATGTGTGTTTAATTCCCGTATAATAAATAGTTATAATCATGCAACGCGAAAGTTTAAATGTTCATATAAAATAGTTTTATTAAAGTAACTAGTACCTGTTATAAATGACGAGGTAAACATTTCAGCAGCAAAATTATTAATTTTATTAGTACGTGGACGAAGCCACGGTTCTCAACAAATTTTTAAACAGAAATAAGTAACATTGGACCAATACATACCAACACATACGAAACTCAAGTACTAGGACGGTATAAGCACTTAGAATACGCGTTACACCATTTATAACAATTAACTCGAGTGTCTCAAGAGCTGGAAGCCTGGTACACTAACCTCGCTAATTACCATGGTCGCAGAGGTCACTAGGAGAATGTATGCTATGCTGAAAGGGCTTCATTAATTAAACTTTCTACATATATCTAATTGGGACTGGGTCGGTAAATGTCGATATTTATTAGTGAACACGTATATAACCGACTTTTTGTAGGACGAATTTATCGGTACGTTAAAAAGGCTGATCTGTATTTGTTTGTTTTAATTCATAATGCACTTATTACAATGCACTAAATCAGGGACCGTAACCATTAAAAAGAGAGGTTTAATAAGAGGACCTAATTCTCTAACAAATTTTCAAGGCCACCTGGATTCAGGGCCCTGATTAAGGGTAATGTAATAGCCGTTTAAGTTCCATTCTTTCTGATAAAAAAAAACCGATTGTGTGTTGTTTGCTGTACTCAAGTAAATTTCAATTGACAAGTCCTCGAGCCAAGTGAAATTACTGGGCAAATGAGACTAGTTTACGTACTAATGTCTCAAACATACACAGGGCTTGTAACCTACTGTGGAGATCTTTTTTTAATGAAAAAAAAGAGGAGCGCAGTACGGTAACAGTCAGATTTGAATCGTGAATTTGAATCGTTTTCCCTTCAATATAACTAACCTAACCCCCTGCTGTATAGGGCTGGGTCCAGGTGCACTTCACTTAATAACAATCGTCCAATAATGTTTTTTCCAATATAGTTCACTTATATGCAAATCATTAATCTATCTCACAGTTTAGAGTTCACATGCGTGCGTGGCTTTCATGGTCCACTCCAAACACACGCCACACACAAAAGTACACAAAACTTAACTATAAATCCAAATGCCAGGGGTGATGGGTTTTCCCAACCGTCACACAACTGCCAGGCTTTTCAATAAATCTCTTAGAAATCAATTACAATTAAAAATCAAGTGCGCTCGCCAATAAAGAAACCAAAAGCACATTGCCCAAGTTGACAAGTTCATAAGACATATTTCACATATTAACAGGTGCGTTCTGAAACATGCAAATTCGATATAATCTCTTGGGAAATAATAATAATCTCTTGGGACAACTCACACAAAGCTATCTGATCCCAAACTAAGCAGAGCTTGTACTATGGAAACCAGACAACTGATAAACATACTTATATATTTCTAAATACATACTTAATATAGATAAATAACACCCAGACACAGAATAAACCATCGTGCTCATCACACAAAGTTTTATCCTGGGTGGGGATCGAACCCACGACCTCTTGCGTAGCAGTCGGATACACTCCCACCGCGCCACAGAGGCAGTCAAATCGATTAGCACAAGTCGATTATTATAGCGAACAACACAAAATCTCATCATAAAACCAGCTAAAATTCAAAAGATGACTTTCACACTATAGCCGACTTGTATATTTGTCAGATATTGATCTTTGAACAATGGTGCGATGCGTGGGCGCATTGCAATACTCTCTTATAATATTTTGATGTTGTGTAAGCAGGATGTAAATCGATTCGGGTGTTTGATAGTACATAATGTTTTACATCTGTTCTACTTCCTATGTTTCGTTAACATTCGTAACTAATACTACCTGGGTGATTTTTGCGGCGAGCTTTTCTCGATGTTTTAAAGCCTGTTGGATAGCTCATTTATCGAGGAAGGCTATAGACTATATAACATCACGCTACGACCAATAGGAGCAGAGCAGCAAGGAAAATGTTACAAAAACGGGTCTTTTTCATTGATGCTTCGCTCCTATTGATCATAGCGTAATGTTATCCTCGATAAATGGGCTATCCAACACTAAAATATTTTTTCAATTCGAACCAGTAGTTCCTGAGATTATTGCGTTCAAACAAACTCTTCAGCTTTATAATATTAGTATAGATTGAAGTAGTACGAGATGGCGTTAAATCGCAACTAATATATAAATAATACATAAATGTGAAAAAAAACTCTGTCTGTTTGTTACGTCTTCACGCTTAAACCACTAAACCCATTTAGATACAATTTGGAAGATAGTTTGAGTCCCGGGAAAGTACATAGGATGGTGTAAACACCGTCCTATGTTCGATTATATTATTATGGGCTAAAGTGTATAATAATATCATCAAACTTAAAAAAAATCTTATCTGGGATTTGAACCCACTATAGTTCGGCGTAGTTAACACTAAGCTATAGCTGCTCCAAAGCTCTCTACTAATACTCTACTACTCTTGAATCTTTTCATCTCAAAGTGAATGTCCAACACAATAACTAGGAGTACATAAGTATTGCGCAGTATTTTGCAATCAGAGCGCACGCGCGTATGATCGGACGATTCGACGCGCCTATTTAAATGATGGGTACAAGCAGTGTTATAGCATTAAACACAGAAAGTACCTACAAACTCAAACTGAAATATCTTTAAAACCAAATTAATGATTATTTGAAAACGTCAAATTGAAACATACTAAAAAAATATATAAAATTATGATTTGTTTAAAAAAAAATGAAAAAACAGGGTTAGGCGGCATTTTCAAGGGAAGAAGAAGAAGCTGCAAAGAAGCTCACAGACAACTCTTTTAAAATTATCAAGTTTTTCTTTACAAAATCCATTAATATTATAAATCCGAAAGTTTACGAGGTTGCTCTATAGATGAATGTTTGTTTTTCTTAGAAGTTGTCTCTATAAGATTAAAGCAGTGCCGGGCCGAGGCCAGATATTTAGGTAGCAGTGAGATCAAATTTTGGCAGACCAATATTGGTCAAATGTGAGTAGCACATACGAAGGGGGGAGGGTGCAAATAGGTGCAAATCATTTCACTTGACATATCAATTTAGCGCGCCTTCCGTATCTAATTATCTATACTAATACTAATATTATAAAGCGGAAGAGTTTGTTTGCTTTGTTTGTTTGTTTAAACGTGCTAATCTCAGGAACTACATATCAACCCATATGATGGCCCACTGCTGGGCACGGGTCTCCCCAGTAGAACCTACTGGTATGTAGATCCTGGGGGTAATTGCCATAATCGCCACGCTTGGCGAGCGGGTTGGCGATCGCAGTAAGGCTTTAGTTACGCAGAGGATGCTGCTGCCCGTCCTCCGGAGTGAAATCCCTTAGTCGCCTTGACGACACCCACGGGAAGAGATGGGGTGGTACTATTCTTAAGCCGGCACCACACGGCCATCTCAGGAACTACTGGTCCTATTTGAAAAAATATTTTTTTGTTGGATAGCCCATTTATCGAGGAATGCTATAGGCTATATAACATCGCGCTACAACTAATAGGAGCGGAGCAGCGACGAGAAATGTTGCAAAAACGGGGAAAATTTACGCAGACGAAGTTGCGCGGGACAGCTAGTTTTATTATAATATATTAGATGTAGAGTTTTAAAAAGGTAGGTATAGTACTGATAGACTCTAATCCAAGGTACCTATTATAGAAAATAATACATAACAATTGGTCAATAACCATCCCAACAAATTAATAATAATAATTCTCTTAGTAAGCAAAATACTACACTTGTGAATAGGCGATTCTACATTTACATGTAATCCCTATTCGCAAACAATAGGTAAAACCGGAGAAAAGAACAAGCAATAAAAACTCGCGGCCACTCTTTTCAAATTGCCAATGTTTACAATGTTTCTTTGTTTATAAACTGTTTATGAAGGTTCTTACCTACATAAACAGTTGAGATGCTGCCAACATTATATTATACACCATAATAGAGGACTGATGCAAAAACAAGAGGTCAAAAATATTAAAAGAAGATATATATATTACGGGTCTTAATCGCGTGAATAATTGAAGGTAAAATACCTTGTTTCTTACAAAGTGGATTGCAGCTGTGGCAGTTCCTACATCGGACAAACCAAGCGAACCATAGCGGAAAGGGTTAAGGAACATATCGCGGCTGTGAAAAACCGACAGACAAACAAGTCAGCAATAGCGGAACACTTGCTGGATGCGGGAACCAATCACTGGATTGAACTGCACAAACCACAGGTCCTCTCCACCGACCGTCACTATTACTCCAGGATGGCGAGGGAAGCGGTTGAAATCAAAAAACATGTCAATTTCAACCGAGAAGACGGATACCGTTTGTCAACATCGTGGAATCCCGTGATCGGCAAGTGTATACACCGCCGAACAAACATTACACGCCAGTGTGCAGATGTCCTTAGTGTTGTGTGTCGAAGTACCGACGGTTCCGTAATAGTAAGTGATAAAAATCAAGCGAGGGTAGTTTCCGAAACCCGCGCTTCACGGAGGCGACGCTGAGCTCAACTAGTCTTCCCGTGACCACGGCCGTTGCAATACGGTCGAAACGTCGGGCAATAAACAAGGTATTTTACCTTAAATTATTCACGCGATTAAGACCCGTAATATATATATTTTAATAATGTGTACAAATCGCGAAAGTTTATCAACATTTATTAAAAGAAGAGTACACGAGATTGGATATATCAGCCTCAATGGTCACAACATAATATACCTACCCACTTACAATGTAAAAAAATTATATGCTTATATATTGGCCAATTTACTGCTACTTAATGAATAAGTATAATGGTATAAATGTTGATAAACTTTCGCCGTTCGACCGTATTGCAATACGGTCGAAACGTCGGGCAATAAACAAGTTATTTTACCTTAAATTATTCACGCGATTAATACCCGTAATATATAAAGTTTCATAAAGTATAATGGTATCAAATGTATGGTATATGAAACCATTTAAAAATACTAATTTATTTACATATTTAATTAAATATAAATGTAAGCAAAATCACCAATAAAATAAGATGTCATTAAAAAAGTTATAGCACTTCAACCCAAACTCTATCAAAACAATCACGTAGACTTCATTGAAAATATCAATTAAGTAACTAAATTGAATTCTAAACGATGTTACGGACCTTTGACTCCGACTCCGAAAGGTCGAAACTTCCGATTGATTTTACACCTTCGACTCCGACTTCAGCTCCGATACTTTTAAATTGGAGTTACCTATTGTGCGACGGCCGCTCTTTTAAGCTAATTTATATTACCAGTAACTAAAGTATGAAGGAATAAATAGACACGGAGATAAGTCTTAAGATAATAAAAAAATATAAAAATATTATTCATGGTAAATATGCACATATTTACCATGAATAATTGAATAATATTTTTTTTTATACAACATATTTGTCTTCGGCCATCACCTTCGACTCCGATTCCGACTCCGACAAACCAAATTTAAAAACTCCGATTCCGATAAAACCGCCTTCATAACATCCCTATTCTAAACGGATAATGTATGAAACAGTTAGTAACAGTAGGTATTGAGAGATGAGGATAGATATTTAAAAACTTAATTAAAAGTAGGTAAATTGTTAAATTGCCAATTATAGTCCACTTAGTTAGATAACTAAATCAACGCCTTCTCTGACGCAATTATCGTTTAAATAAGGTATAAGACTTGAGTCTAAATATAGACCAATGAAAAGGTTCATTTTCTTCATGTAGCAAAAATGCGTTGATTTGAGTTGATTGTGAGTTAAATAACGCATTGGCTAGGAAAAGATATGTATGTTTTTGTACAAAAAACTATTCAAACAAATTGACCCAGCCTTGCACTATTGTGCTTTCATATTCTGAAATGTACAGATAAAAATCACAATTTTAACGTATAAAAGTTAGAGTTTGTTTGTTTGAAGGCGGTAATCTCAGGAACTACTGATCCGAATTGAAAAATTGTTTCACTGTTGGATAGCCCATTTATCGAGGAAGGCTATAGGCTATATAACATTACGCTACAACCAATAGGAGCCGAGCAGCAATGGGAAATGTTACAAAACGGGGAAAATTTACGCAGACAAAGTAGCGCAGGACAGCTAGTTTATCTATATAGGTACAGAAAAACTAGCTTGAGGCAAGACTGAACTGATTCTGTATCTTTTTTTGACGGGAAGAGATGAGATGGCACTATTCTTAGGAGTAGTGGCACCCCATAGTCAAGGCGACTAAGGGATTTCACACCGGAGGACGGGCAGCGGCATCCTCGGCGTACTTTAAAGCCTTACTGCGATCGCCTGCCCGCTCGCCAAGCGTGGCGATTATGGCAATTATGCCCAGGATTAATGTTTTTAAATTTTCGCGATTTTTATATGTATAAAAATCGCGAAAGTTTCCAATCCATACTTCCATACTAATATTATAAAGAGGAAAGATTTGTATTTTTGTATGTAACGAATAAACTCAAAAAGTACTAGACCGATTTTAATAATTCTTTTGTTTTTGTTCTATAGCCCATTTATCGAGGAAAGCTATAGGCTATATAACATCGCGCTACGACTAATAGGAGCGGAGCAGCGACGAGAAATGTTGCAAAAACGGGGAAAATTTACGCATACGAAGTTGCGCGGGACAGCTAGTTAGATATATAAATAAAAGGTTCGTACCTTTTACGCGATTAAGTCCCGAAATATATCTAATACGCCCAGGATCTTATAATAAATAAGTTCTACTGGGAGACCCGTGCCCAGCAGTGGGACATCATGTGGGTTGATATGTTTCTCTCGATATTTTATACTTTTACTTTTTTATACTACCGTGCATTATTTCACTGTTTCCAAAGAGTATAATTTGCCTCCCTCATGCATTATATTCCACAATTCGCAACAGGTTATTTGACAAAGTGTTCATTTTCCAACGATTGTGCAACGCTATGATTGCTTATTACATGATTAAAACACGACTGCGACTAATCGGTAATGAGACTAATCGTTGCGATTGTTTAGTCGTTTGTCTTGTTGCAAATTGTTTTTAATATGAATGACCTGATTGTACTTTATTAATATACAAGTACTTGTATACTTACATATCGTAAATGAGGCTTACTTTGAAATTACATTATGTCCATGACTTTATAATAATAATAATAATATCTTGGGACAACTCACACAGCGTCATCTGATTCCAAACTAAGCAGAGCTCGCACTATGGTAACCAAACAATCAATAACACCCAGACACAGAATAAACCATCGTACTCATCACACAAAGTTTTATCCTGGGTGGGGATCGAACCCACGACCTCTTGCGTAGCAGTCGTATACACTCCCACCGCGCCACAGAGGCAGTCATGGGTAAAGGCATTACATGTATTCATTATTTTTCTGCTACCATTATTTTATATTATACGTATAACAAAGTTTATTTTAAAGACTACTGCCGCATGAGGGTACAAGCCCTGTGTCGCGGCGGACTTTACAACATACAAGTCACGGACACAAAGTACACCCAGGCTCGAAACAACAATTTGTGGATCACACAAAGTGGTGTCCCGTGTGGGAATCGAACCCACGACCTCTTGCGTAACAGTCGGACATATTCCCACCGCGCCACAGAGGCAGTAAACAGCAGTTACAGTGTGTTTATTATTGTGTAATTATTAAATAGATATAAATAAATAAATACACACATACTTGTATATGTCACACACGGTTCAGTAGGTGCAAATAAGTAGGCAAGTAAGTGTGTAATTATGACTCATTTTACAAATGTTTAGTAGACTTTGTTTACATAAAATACGAAGAATTTATGTTATTCATGTAGGTACGAGTATTGAGTATGAAATTGAATGAGACATTAACAGTCGAATACTCAAGGATAACTTAGTGTTGACTGCCTCTGTAGCGCGGTGGGAATGTATCCGACTGCTACTCAAGAGGTCGTGGTTTCGATCCCCACCCAGGATAAAACTTTGTGTGATGAGCACGGTGGTTTATTCTGTGTCTGGGTGTTATTTATCTATAATACCATACATATTATAGATAAATAACACTCAGACACAGAATAAACCACCGTTATTAGTCGTATTATTAGAAATATATAAGTATATTTATCAGTTGTCTGGTTGCCATAGTACAAGCCCTGCTTAGTTTGGGATCAGATAGCGTTGTGTGAGTTGTCCCAAGATATTATTATTATTATTATATTATTAGTGTTGAGACGCTGTTAACTCATGATGTCACTATCACTTATAGGTGAATAGTGTCAAGAGAAAAACTAGAACACGGTTATAGGAACCGTATCAACTTGAGCCGTTCAGTATTGTTTGTACTGAAACTGAAACTCCAGGAGTTTCAGTTACAACTAACTTGTTGTAACTGAAACTCCCTACTTCAACGAACAGTTGACGGCGAGGCGATAGGGTGCGTACAGATCTGGCGAATACGCAGCAAATGAATCCTGTTATACTTAAAAAATTGTGCCGGTCGATGATTCGATCGAAACGTCGGGTAAATAAAAGGTTTGTTTCGTACCTTTACGTTACTTAAATATTTATTTAAGTAACTTATATTATAATATATTTTTAACCTTTTAAAATCCTTTATTTTGATACCCCACTCAATAAGTTCTGATGTTTTTTTTAATACATAACATATATTGGCGCCAAAATTCTGCCATTTTTAAAGTACCCAGTATCAATCTCACAACTAAGACGAATCTAACGACACCTCTAAAGCTAAAATCCATCAAGTCGTTTAGGCTCTAGGGCGTGCCAAAGAATTATACATACATACAAACGAAAAACATAACCCTCCTTCTTGCACAGTCAGGTAAAAATATAGACCCGCGATAGAGAGTAACTAGGTATTGCACTAAAATGTCATTGAAATCACAACAATTTTTGTTATCACAATATTATGTAAATAATCCTACGCAAACATTAAATATTTTTATTTACACTCACATCGTGTTTATTGGCCGTAATGCCGTGTAAATGTTTACATAATGAATGATAAGTAGTAACATAAATATTGACTAGAGATGTCATTGATGTCGTAAAAATTAAAAATACTGTAAGTACAGTTGGATCAATGTAACTCGTATTGAAGTTGGCGACAAGTGGTTGCGCAGATGCATTTTTTGGAAGTAAATAGTGACTGGAAGGGGGGGGGGCAATACAAGGTTATTTTTGGTATAGTACAAAGCTCAGATACCCCAACAAGATTTTTAGTTCATAAAATCACATAAGAAAATAAACTGAAAATATTTAAAACTTGCAGAGTTATACTATATAGGTATAAGCCATTCAAGTGTGTGTGTTCTTCGCGCTATATAGATATAGAAAAATAAATGATGATCACATTTCACATCACACTGTGAACAGGATTTGGACTGTTAGAATGATTAATGAATTAATTAATGATTGATTAATTAATTAATTATGGATTAATTATTTATTTATTGAATAATTAATTAATTATTGATTAATTAATTATTTGAAAAATATAAAATTGCCCAAACACCAATGGATTGCGTTACTGATTTTGACCAACTGCTGTCAGGTTTGCACTATATCAAGAATAACGTTGTATATAATATCAACGGCCACGTCTCCAACGATTTTCGAGCAAAGCTCGGTCATCCAGGTACTAAATCTATAATTAAACAAACCTTCAAGGTCTATAATTTTTACTTTTTTATCAACAACTAAACTAATATCCCAATTTCTAAGAAAGTGAACGTTGGAATACAGTTTTAAATCCGTCAGTCTGTGCGGACGTAGAATACTAATATGTATTTTGACGGGAAAGCGGATACGATTACGAAGTCTAACCTTTATTTTATTTGTGAGGTTAATTCTTTATTTTTGTATTCCATTTTTTTTTCACGTTGTGTTTGTTACTTGTACCCTAGTGTATTGGCTTTACAAAAGAGAAAATAATTACAATAATAATATATTATTAATAATAATGCATTTAATTCAGATATAAAATCCATAATTAAAAATTGATAACAATAATAAACAATAGACAATAATAAAATGATTAAAGCGTCTTCCAGACGGTTGGAAACCAACGCACAAACCAAGGTGACCTTGTTGTTCTTGAAAAAAAAAAATTAAAAAAAAAATCTCTCTTTTACGCTCTGTAGTCAATATCTTCTTTTTAATTAAAAGCAATGGCGCAGTCCTGGTCTATACGTCAATGATTAAAGTAAACATTTCAGTATTCGTTCAAAAGTAGACCAATAACTTATTGCGTAGTTAATCGTTCAGAAACAGTCCATTACATTCGTCAAGTAAACAAAACAGCTATCAAACTCGAGTACATCGTTACGTGATGTAAGACATACTTACATATACAGACGCACCCATCAATGCTGGGCACGTTGTCAGATGAAAACAATAGGTTTATGCTTCGCTGGACCGCGTATGATATGTACAAAGATTTATGAGTGTGCAGAAGCGACAGCCTAGAGTATTGTGCCTATTCTTGTATGTGAATATCAATTACTAGTCTCAGATTTATATTCGAGTAGATCAGGAGATTAGCGAAGATAAAGGACTATTATCTAGTTTCAAAAATATTACTCCTCCGGGGTCCTTATTCCCTATCTTTTTTTCGTTTTCGCGTCATACCCGCGGTTCTAATTGTCAAAATCTTGTCATAATGGTACATAGAGCGCGCTTAGAAATGCATCGCGCATGCGCGCGGACATCTTTGAGCCCACCGCGCATGCGCCCATTTGCGAAAAAAAACGAATGCTAAGCTGTAGTTTTTCCGTCTAATCTCTCTCTCTGCTCGTGTCGGATTTTCTTCCCATTATACTGTGAGACCAATTAGCTCGCACTATATTGACTCTAATTTTTTGAGGCCATTAATTATGTTTAAAAAGTGCCAACATACAATACCTTAGCACTTTTTAAAATTCATCTAAGATCGGCATATTCATCTGCGGTCTCATATATATATATTAATCGTTAAAGAAAAAAATGATAATCAAACACTGTTTTCCGATTCTAACGCAATCGCTGTATGTTGAAAATAGTGTTAGTAGGTACTTTGTTTAGTGAAGTTTAGTTAAGTAGAACAGTATAAGTTCATCCGTTTTAGGTAATAATACTAACTACACGTTTAAATAAGTTCTGCCACAGTATCCCTATTTGTGTCTTTATTAATACAAAGATCTCATAGATTAAAATGTAGCACTGAATCTAACTGTCCCCTCTATTCTCAAGTAAACTTAATCTATAACAACCAACATTATGGATCAATAGGTCTTGATAAATGATCTGTAGTATATAATGCAACATTATAATATAAACTGTATGGTTCACGACACACTATGTTGCGTACGCGCTTTGTCTTTAATGATCAACTATTTGTTTTGTATTTGTTATACGCACTTAGTCTGTTAAGTAGCAAATGTAGCAACTAGTCGTATTTTAGGTACAAAATCTTCTTGTATACCTGTATTAATAGGTATGCAAGAAATATATACAGTACTAACCCTATCTGTCGAAAATTGTTGAGATGATTGATTGATTTTTAAAAGTCATTTTTTTGCTTATTAACCACATGGTACACAAATAAATCTTATTCTAAATGTCTACACACTATAAATTACAATGGTTCATATGTTACTTTACCTTTACGAACATGCAACGACGTTTTTCTAATTTCTATAATGTGTACAAATCGCGAAAGTTTACGAACATATAATGTATACTTTGTTTTTTTATGTTGGTGTACAATAAAGTATATATTATTATTATTATTAGTATCCCTGTGTATGAAAAAATAATGTCCCATAAATTAGAAAACAGTGGATTTTCTGTAAAAATAATTAAAAATTAATTTACCTATTTGCAACTTAGATTGAATAAGGAAGATAATTTTAAAATTATTTTTATTTCCATAATTTTGATTCATTATTGTAACTCTTTTGGTTTGTCTTCAATGGGTGACCTATTTAAACAAATAAATCAATTCTAAATGAGCACAGCATTTAACGAGCAATAATTACTACCTACTCTTAAATAGTTCTAATTACCTATATTTACACAAACAGTGCTAAAACAAAAGTGAACAATTAGAGCCGTGCATAAGTGCATTCATCGCATGCATAGTGCTAATTGGCATTACTTATGTACTTTGTATGCAAGGGTGACCTCATAGACCATATTTATATTGTAATTAGTGTTGTAAGAAGATTTCTTAGCAAATTATGGGTACCTACTGATGTACAGGAATGTAGTTTATACATTAAAATAACAAACTTATTAGATACTAGATTGCGACAAAAACTATATTCTTTTCTTCATACGGAAGTCTCGGGTTCGATTCCTGGGCCAGGACTTAAAATTTTTCTATCTTTCAAAAGTGTATGAGAACAGCTTTAGATGTTTTTGTAATTTTGTATTTCTTTTTTTTTGTCTACAGACGCCCATTCTTGAGCCAAGGCTCCCCCCACCCGTTATCGTTTTTTTTGTTTTTGTATGACAGTTTTCAATTTAAGTTGACAGGAAGTCCAAAAAGTTCACCGGGTCAACTAGTAGGCTTCAAAATATGGGCAAAACAGCGTAGACAAGCCAGTTTATCACTAAGTAAGATAAAAAAATCCCTATAAGGATTTTTACCTATTTCTTAACGTCTTAACTTCTACAAATATTCAAAACAGTCTCGAAACGCGACACAAATATGACAACAATAAATACAGTATTACGAAACAGTACGCCTACGAAGCAACAGCAACAAGCAACAACCTCGCCAGGTCAACTTAGTGATAATAATTTGCATGCAGTCGAACCGGGAAGCTTACTTATCAAGGTATTGCAAGTACATCAAGGCTTTCTCTGAAATAACACCATTGGAAATTTAACTCTATGGCTTTGTTTTCATGGTTGAGATTTAAGTGGTTGTTGTGTAAGATTTTGTACACATAATTCTCGCAAAATAGAACGAAATGCTTGGACGATTATGCGCTGGACGAGTTATATCAAGTCGAGATAGAGAGCTACCCTTTTTGATGATATAACTGAGCTCTCGTGCGCATAATGAGGATTATAAATACTGTATTATCTTTAAAGTTAAATAGATTATTAATAACAACCTTTTAAATGCTCTGTCAGTGGAAGAGATAGTGTTGCACTACTTTTGACGTGATAACGTCTTGTAAATTGATGACCGGCTTTCTGGGATTATTCTTTACCAAGATTTCTGGTCGCTGCTGATCACGTCATCAAAGTACTGAGAACACCTTACCACGAAAACACTAGCTAGTACAAAGCCCTGACTGCCTCTGTGGCGCGGTGGGAGTGTATCCGACTGCTACGCAAGAGGTCATGGGTTCGATCCCCACCCAGGATAAAACTTTGTGTGATGAGCACGATGGTTTATTCTGTGTCTGGGTGTAATTTATCTATAATATGTATGTATTTAGAAATATATAAGTATGTTTATCAGTTGTCTGGTTGCCATAGTACAAGCTCTGCTTAGTTTGGGATCAGATGACGTTGTGTGAGTTGTCCCAAGATATTATTATTATTATTATTATAATTGGCGACGATTTATGGCGTCATATATTTCCCGAGGATACTGCGGCAGTATATTGTTAGTAAGAAACACATAACGGAACGAATTTCTCCTCAGTAAAAGCACTGTACAGCGTATATCGGAACATACACCAAGTTATTAAACAAAATTCTATGAAACTAAACGCATGTCATGCAACCCTGGTATATTTT
Organism: Herminia tarsipennalis; assembly: GCA_945859575.2. NCBI lineage: Eukaryota > Metazoa > Arthropoda > Insecta > Lepidoptera > Erebidae > Herminia > Herminia tarsipennalis. Next base: position 16,425,404 of record OX243849.2, on the reverse strand, counting down.
CAATAACTTTGGTATCTAGTTATGTTTTAGGTCGCAGAACGAGCTCCCATCTACACACATACCAAAGAAGAACTATTACTACGTACCCAGAACATGCATAACTACGCATGTTATGGGTCTATTGGAGTATAATGTGTTACCCACTAACTAGTTACCCAGCAGTCTAATGACACATTAGACTCCAATAGGCGATGAACTGGCTAATTAATTTACGTAATGTTGATGCATTCCATGCTAAGATTGGTTTTCTAGCATTTGAAAATATAATCCTTTACCTGGAGCCCTACTCATATTCAATGAAAACGAAGTTTCGATTAAAAATGAGGTTGTGATATAGACGATTTTTAGACACGAGTGGATTGCATTGATGTTTCTGACTCTGTATACAGAGTCATAAACATCAATTCAATCCACTCGTGTCTAAAAATCGTCTATGGGTTCGGATGTCTTGTGCTTAGATAAAAATTAATTAGAATTCTCCCCGTCAACTCAAGAAATTTAAGAAAACGAAAATTCATGAACTTCGTTTTAGAGAAAGAGAGCAGGCCTAATGTACTTCATGGCAATATTTAAAAAATGACATCATTTCTGTTTTTTTCTGCAGTAGCATAGCGTAGTATACCAAAGAGACTAGGATCTCAGACAATGTCCCAATCGCAAGGCATTTTCGTATAAAATTAGCTTCTCTATCGACAATCGTATTGCCTCCTACACACTGCATAAATGTAAACAGTCGGACCGACAGGCATATTGAGCAATATTCGGTTGCTATTGACATTAGAGACTCATGACAACGTATGGGCGCCTAGTATGCATTAGCACGTTAAGATTATTTTCGAGCGTCTTACGACAACACAAATGTTTAAAAAAAATACTCACTCTATATTTTGAGATACGTATATTTTAAAGGTAAATCTAAATACTCAAGTATATTTGGTTTCCACAATCTATATTTTGATGTCAAAAAAATAGTATAAGACCAACTGTGGACCCTATTGAGCTCAGGCACTGCAAAATTTTAACAGTAAAAAATACAGTTTAGGTATAAACAGAACGCAGCAAAGTCGTGAGAAACAACTCACCAATTATAGGGTAATTATACATTAATGCGTTTGTATAATTATCTAATAATAATTAATTAAAGGAAGTTTAGGGATTAATTTCAAATCCTAAGCTTATTATTGTGAAACCCGAGTTTCTAATTTATTTCGTACTAGCTGACCCGCGCAACTTTGTATGCGTTAATTTTCCCCGCTTTTGCAACTGTTTTTTAAATTTTTCTCTTGATGGTTCTTACGGAGAGAAAAATAAAAAAAATACTGCTTCAAGGAATATTCTAAAAAAATAATTAGCAAAATAGGTTGAGCTGCTCTCGAGATTTGCGCTTAGCAACACATTCAGCGATTCATTTTTATGTTATAGATTATGTATTTTCATTTTCATTCGCTTTTACAGTCACGCTTAAAATTTCCATCTGTATGTTTTCAAAGTAAATATGTAGAAATGTACCGTCGACGGATACGAACGTACGTACACATTCCCACTTCTGTTGATCAACATTGAGTATATTGACAAAAGAGTACTTTAAGTAACTAGAAATGCCATTGACATTGACCACGGTGAAGAATCAGTCATTTAGACGACATATTGCTGACTATAATACTTTTCTCTGCCATCCATACATGTTATATAAAGGCTGATTTTTAAAATACAATTAACCTCCCGATTTTACACAGATGACTATAAAAATAGTGACGTCTATCGCAAGACTTGTTGTCATTACAACCGCTCGAATAAGACTGCCGAATTAGACTCACTGCCCCACTACCGGCACTTCAAATGTAAAAAAGAATAGACTTGCTTTTTAATTAAAACAGATCAACAGGTCAACGGAAATCAATAAGCGTTTTAATAATTCTCCGACAAATATATAAACAAATAACCTTAACAACCTACAGACTATTTTATTGGAGTAAAGTCATTGTTTATTGTGATGTTTAGGTCCAAAATCTGACAAAAAAACATCGATTTTACTCCGTGGACAGATGTGAGATAGATAGTGGTGTGACAAAAGTAGGTAGTAGGTAGTGAAGTTATTTTAGTTCTTTTCATTACCAAGTGTTTTTCATGACCAATTTGGTTTCATGTAAAGAAGCCTATTAAAATTGTATATTAAAAATCACCCTGTATGTACCTATTTAAACTACGAAAACGGATTATAATGCGTTTCGCCTGCGTCAATTTCCCCCGTTTTTACAACATTTTTCATTGATGCTCCGCTCCTTTTGGTCGAATCGTGATGTTTTTACATATAGCGATGAATCCATCTGACTGACGAAAGGGTATTTCTTTACTCTACTAATGTGACGTAATATCAAAAAATCAGTCTTTATAAAATACTTGGAGGAGAGTGCCTAAATCACTCTCCTCCCGGTCTATTCGAGGTCAGTGTAACTATAAAGACCACCGTCTCATTACTTTGTGGCGATAGTTTGTCTCAACGAATATAATTAATTATGCCTCTATAAAAGCAGGTTAATTATGTGCTCTACTTGGTGTTGTTCAAATCGGGCATTTTATAAACGGTCACCCATCTATGGCTTGAATAGACCACCTTTTATGGAGTTTCCTTTGACCTACGGTATTTCTATGCCTTTTCGTTTATACTTGATGATGTTATAATGTTCTTATTTAAACGAAACTATTTTTGTCAACAAAATCAGCTTAACCACTTGGAAGAGAGGACAATTCGATCATATAGAAAATATTTTTTGTGATTTTCTTTTCATTTTTGTTGGTTACATGGTTTAAAAGATAAAGGGACGATCGGGCGGAGAGTTTATGCAATTTCAGAACGAATATTTCCAAAAATATTCATTCACTTTCTTTAGTAACCTTAGAATGGTTTGCCCCACTTTGAAATTTGCTGAAAAATATATCAGCTTCCGTTATTGTATGGAGTGCCCTCCCTAAAAATATTTATTTTTATTATTTAACTATCAAACTAAGTAGCGGCTAATACAAGAAACCTATACAGTAATACCCCGCTTTACACGAGGGATACGTTCCGGAAAAAATCGCATTAACTGAAATTCGCGTATATCGAGGTTTATGATTAAACATAGTCAAAATTTAGTACAAAAAAATACGAATCATTTTAATCAATCACTTTAATTCTAAGAACACTTTATGCAATACATACTATTCATTATTTTTTACAGAAAAATACATCTATTTTCATTTTTGGGTAGTGTTTTTTTTACGTTCTTGTAAAATACGTTCATAACACCCAACACTGTTTTTAATTGTTTGACACACGGTCAAGACACGGTCGTTATTATTGTCTATACTCTGCAATATGTCCAAACTTATATATATACAATATGTTAATAAAATCGCGTTATAGTGGAACCGCGCATAACGGGGTCGCGGGGTATTACTGTACTCCTAATTTCATCAATATTCATTGTGTAGTTTTTGAGTAAAATGCCGGTGACATACGGACAGACAGACGGTTCCATTTTTGCCATTTTGGCTACGGAACCCCAAAAATCCTAGATTCAGATGTCCGGGAATGAATTTAGATACAAATCTATTGCCTGCCTATATGTCACAAATACCAAAGCACTATGAATACCGCTGCCCATTTCTGCGCTCCTAGTACTCCATTAAATTTACATAAACATAAACCACCCTTATCAGTAGGGCATTCTTGAAATACCTCCGTCCAGTGAGGTTCAATGACCTCATTTGGCGTAGATTGCAGAAAGCCAGATAGTGCGCACGCGCCTATCTAGCGACATGACGCCGAGAATTCAGCTGATTTAAACGTTTGATAAAAGGAATTGGTTTATTGGGATATAATCGTATTTCGAGATTTTGTAGGAAATTATTATCGCTGCAAAACGATATCATAACTTTATAACCATTGCAATAATGAGGTTTCAGTACATCAGAGTTGGAATTTTAAAAATGGCGCCAAACTGAGCTGTCTTCATTTTCATAGGCCCATAATAACGTGTGAAAGAACCGAGTCTCCGTTGTTAATGTATAGGTACGATAACGAAACTAAGGGTAAAATTCGTTCGTTTCCGAACACTCCTCAAATTTCGGTAACGGTTTGCGTAGTAGGTTTATGTGTTTAATGCCACTTCCCTAGTCCTATATGCAATTCCAATAGCAGAACAAAATCATAACATTTTTTGAAGTAAAAACTTCTTATGGGTAAAAAATTTTAAACTCGCGTCAGGATCATGTGTCCCTGTTCGAAAATTCGAAGATCACGTGAGCCTGCTACAATATCATTAGAATTCGAAGGTAAATTTCGTTACCATCTACATTTTTATAGCTCAGGTGGGAAATCGGGCGATCCAGAAACCAGAAGAGTTTCGATTCAAGTCCGAGTAACGACTATTTTTTTTTTCCATTTTTTATTTTAATTTTAGATTTTCAAATGAAAATTTACAATTTTATGATATACATTAAGCTAGATTACCCTACGAACTAATTATTACATTTTTAACAACTTACCTCATTTCATATTTTTTTATATAATGTAAGATCGAAAAATATTATTCAAATTTCATCAGTATGTAATTGTTTCTGAGAGATAAACATTTTAATTGTCATGTCGTTGTCATTTTAAATTGTCATGTTTGTGTACGATAGCGCAATAGATGAATATTGTATTTAACCACATAAATGATAGTACTTTTAAATTTAAGAAAAAAAAACCCTAACCATTCCAAAGTATTAAAAAATGCACAACGTTAATGTTTAAGTTTTCACTTCTGCCGGCACTCCCGGAGTGCAACACGTTTTTTTAAATATCTGTAGTGGATCTTTGTCTTAATTTATATTTAAACGAATCATTAAAGACATTGCGGAGTTATAGCCACTTCTGATTTCAAATAAGTACCTATGTGATAACAGTTTTCAAAAGTGCCAGTCTTTTTTTTAAGTAGGTATATGTAATGTATTCTTGTTGTTAATATTTACAGCTCATCTGACATTCGCCATTGCAGAACTAGTGATGAGCACTGCAACCGTGCAATCTAAACGTCATTTAGTGCAGTCTAAACAATGTCTGTCAAAAGATGCTTTGTTTATTTGTTAAAGTGTGTTTAAACATGATGTTATGATTGTTTAACATTAATTCTTTGTTTATAGCCGATACTTTTACTGACTTTCTACTGCTAAATACTACTGCTGCTTAATATTCCTTCTATAAATAAAGTACTCGCTATTTCATAACTTTTCATAAAAACAATGTATGTGACCATCAGCTAATGATGTCTATTTTAATAAAAAAAAACCACGAAAGCTGAGAAAATGGCGGCAAACAGCTGTCTTCCTTTTCGCAGCTCTGATCAGCGTTTGAAATGTGTGTAAAATCTCTATAACAGTGTCCTTGTGCAGTTAAAGAATTAGAACAAAACTTGACTGTTTTAAAAATTACCTAATATTTTTTTTTCCTCGTACCTCCGTCCGTTTATTTGGGAGAATTATGGCTCGCACATTCAGTGCATCCGCCAGTTCTAAGTTCATTTTCTTTTCTAGTTTTCTCCTTTAAATTACAAAGTCTCGTTCTTATCCAGTTAAACACGTTTTTCTAATATATTTTACACATTAAATGTGGAACTGTGAAATGAATGACATGTCAGTTTGCCATCATTTTCGAAACTCCTAAAAAAACTCTAACCAATCTAATGTCTAATTAAAAAAAAAGAACATCACTTCACTTCCTACATCAAACGCATTGTCGTAAAGACCTAGACTGCGCCATAACCTCACAATATTGGCTACTCCCTAGAAAGAGACAACGTGTGGACAATACCTAACAAAAAGACAGGGCCGCACGAGTTTTCTCTCTTTCACGCTTTGCAGTCAATAATTTACTTTTTATTTGAAAGGGATGGTGTGGTCCAGGTCTATACGTCAACGATCAAACCTATCACTCTAAAAAAACAAAAGCTAGTCAAAGACAATACATTTCACGTAAATCCAACTAACTAAAGGGCGAGGGCAACCCGTCGTCCTTGGCCGAAGGACGCGTTGTCCGTGCCTGCTTTTTACTTTTTTTAACCCATAAAAATCAGCCATAATACGACGACCATGGCGACTGAACCTTCACAGATAATGAAAAGCATAGAGAGTACGACCATAAAATATAATGTTATTTTTACGATTTGTAAATTATGTTGTAAAATGAAAGTGTAATGGTTATAACATTTTTGTGTTTTTTATATTTTCAAATCAAAGGTTTTTACGGGGTTTTTATTGAGTTTTGATTTTGCCGAAGTTGTTATTATACAAATGAAAGTCAAGAAAAATTTTTGAAAATGTAGTAAGGTATTACTTAACTCTTTATAAAATTCTAAATAGTTTATGTTATGTTGATAAAATTTTAAAATAAGCGAAATAAGCCTAAGTATCAGAAAATCAAAGTTCTTCAATTATACATACTATGTGACTAAAAGTACCTTATTATGTATTAACAACTGCCTCTGTGGCGTGGTGGGAGTGTGTCCGACGCAAGAGCTTGTTGGTTCGATTCTCACACCATACCACTTTGTGGAATCCTGTAAGGCTTGTAACCTACTGCGGGAGTCGTCTTTAAAAAAATAAAAAAACTATATAACTTATCTAATAAAAACTTATGTTATCTTACTAAAAAGGCTACTTTTGTAAATAAGGCCGAACCAATTTAGACGTCGAAGAATTTCTCCCCATCGACGTCAAGCGGTATAGTGCCCAGAAGGCTTGCAGCATTGCCATGTTGTAAGGCATTGCTTATTTCTCTGTGCGAAGAAAAGGCGAGCCTTCTGGTCACGAGACGCACTTATAAGCCGCTGCGAAATTTCTTTGAATAGAAGGCAAGCGATCAGACTCTATGGCTCTAGCGTTTCGACTCCAAACGGCACGAAACAACATGCAACTTCCGTCAATTTGCACTTGGTGACGTCATTGTCACAACTCTGGAATCCACGGCGCATTATAGCCACAGATTTCTGCATTAGGCTCTCATTTGGATCGTTCCTAACCTGGCACCGCTGAGATTCAATACAATAGCTATTTAATCCACACCAACTTAAATAACAATTAATTGCATACTTGTAATGCCTCCCTTAACTCTATGTGCGTAAAAAAGAAATTTTTGACCGCCTCGGTGGCGTGGCGTGCATAGGTTGCTGCTGTGCGACACGTCGTGGGTTTGATTTCCACACTGGACACCACTTTGTGATCCACAATGGGCTAGTTTTCAACTAATCTTTACAACAGCTGTTTAAGAAATGTCATAACTCAGATTTTTTTATGGAGATTTGCGATAAATCGCTACTCGCTACTCTTTTTCTCGCCGTTGGTCGGACATGTGCCTAAGGGGGTAAGTGTTCACCTCTATATCATCAGTAGTCTACATAAGTGAGAGTGGTTTTGACGTGGGGCGTTTTTGTGCGTCGGTCAGCTAACAACCGCTTTATATGAGCATGCGCCATCGGCGACCTGTCGCGTTCCCATGTTGACTACGAGACAAATTGATTCCCCACTTCTCTTTCCACCCCCCGTAGTCCTGCATAACTGTCTACAAGGACGTTTTTTTTGGGCCTCAGATGCTTGAGTGATTAAAGAGAGAGGAGGTAGGGATAATTCGGTATATGAGTACTTTGTAATCTATGGCAATCAGATAGACGAGACATAGACGTAGGTACCTATACTAAAGCCGAAATGGACGTGAAATGTTAACCGACTTCAGAAAGAAGGAGGTTTTATGTTCATCTGTACGTATTTTTTTAATAACAATGTTTTTTTTTTATAAAAAAAGGTAACTAACAATGTGGCAATGGTAGCAATCCTGTTAACCCCTTCAGCTAAGCTCAAAGGCTTGTGTTAGGAGTGGGTTCACGTCGGTAGTGTAATGGGTAGGATTCGATCCCGCGACCTCACGTTTGCGAGACCGATGCCTTATCCATTAGGCTACCGCCGCTTCATCTTTAATAGGTACTTTTGTCAATGATTGCTAAGCAACTATGTTGTTAATGTTTATAAACTTTCGTGATTTGTACACATTATGAAATGATATATAGGTATAGGTACTACATGTGTCTTAATCGCGTGAATAATTTTTAGGTAAAGTACCTAGTTTATTGCCCGACGTTTTGACCGTATTGCATTGCCGTGGTCACTGGTAGACTTGGTACGACGGAGTCTACTAAATATTGACTGCAAAGCGTGAAAGAGAGAAAAAACTCGTGCGGCTTTTGACAGGTATTGTCAACAAAGTAGTGTTGTCAATTTTGTGAAGTTATGGCGCAGTCCTGGTCTCTATATCAATGTATCGATCAGCTACTCAATATAAATCAAATGAAATCGCTGTGCATTTTCGTTATTACATCTCATTATGACAGACATTAATCAACAACCTTGATTATTCTTTATTTTTCATTCGAAAGTTAATAAAAAAAAGTTTTAAATACTAGACTGAATGACCCTGATGCCTTTGCCTTTCGCCGGTAAAAAAAAGTAAGTGAAAATGTCAAACGGAGTCATTAACTTGCGGGTAACCCTTGTAACTGCTGACGTAATTAAAGGTTGTCCGAACTATTAACTCTTTGCGTGCCTACTTTTATAGGCTATACGTTATTTAATTGGGACAACTTCACAGGACTTTTACTTGGGGAAATAAATAATTAAATTTATTTTAATCAGCTTATTTTTTTATATTTTTTACCTTAGGCTTGCCATTTTAAGACTGAAAAACCTACTTGCCTGTCATTTTATTACGAGAAAACAACTAATTCAAAACAAAAGTCACCTACCACATACCAGGACATCATAACTACCGAGGTAGTATGACTAAGTACCTACTCACAGCTAATGGCCGGTCTCAATAATCTATCTATCAATGGATTTGGCTACTAGAGGTCGATTGATTTTTAACGTATTTTGTATGTAGCTTATTTCAAATATATATAGCTCTAGTAGCCTAAATCCATCAATAGATAGTCCCCTACATAATTTTTACATACCAGGAGATCATAACTGCGGAGTAGTACGACAAAGTTCTTACTGTCCACTTTTGTTTCAGGTTGGTTCTCAGCTTGTGGATGTCGGGGCGGAGCGCTGGCGGCGGCGCGGGGCTCCATCGCGGCGCTGCTGAGGGCGCGGGCCTTCGCCCTCGTATCACCTCGCGCTATATCTGCTTATAGAGCGCGGCCAGCTTCCGGTTAGTATATTACATTCAAGACAATTTTAATACCCGATTAAAAAGTGGGTTTTTATAAGCCTAAAGCCTTGTCTGTCTATTGCAGCTCAAAAAGAAGAAATTACACTGTGTCTGGGAGGTGATTTCCTTTCAGCGGTTTCTTAATTTTGGTCTAAGCTATACCACAACAGTGTCAGTTAATCTTCCGTGAAATAGTGATGTTACCGCATATCTGTGTTTCGGTTGATGGTAATTGTGTAATTACTGGACGAATGAGATTTACGAAGTAATGTCACAAATGTGAGGTGACATTCAGGTCTCTGCCAAACAAGGATTTGGGTGTCACTGGCTCACGACTGCTCGTCTCCTCATTTCGTAGTATAAAAAAAAAGTGTCGCACTTTTCTTAATTTGCAGACTTTCGGTTGATACCAAACCCTGGGACCAAGAAAGCTGAAATTTTGAAATATAGACAAATGATATAAAAAGGATTTTAGGAAACTCAAGCTTTAAGAGGATCACACCGGCTATATCTACTCTTTACTTAAAATATATAAACTAATGTAAAGTTATGGTCCCACAGAAAGCGGGCGAGTAGGCGCACAGTACGAGCGCGCGGCTGCCCGGCCCGGTACGCCGCTTCGTTTAGCTGGCGTCTTCGCCGACGGCAGCAAAGCAAAGGCACCTAAATACGCTCAGCTTATTGATCCGCAGGGGAACGTAAGTACAAAATCCTTATTTATATTCTATAGGGATAGATATTACTAGTTTTTAGATCTTAAAAATTGTCATTAGCCGGGTTCACACCGGGTGATCCATTTTAGAGGGCGATACCGCGATCAGCGCTCCAGGATCGTGGCGCGTCGATCGCGGATCGTACTAGGACGATCTAGTTTGTTAAAACTTGCGATTCTGATATGCGCTCCAAAGGCGATCCGCAATTGTCACTTTAGTGTAAGTCCTCATTCGCACGAGCGATTTTTTAACGCGTGCAAAAAAACAAACAAACAAATTAATGCATTCCCAAGTACAATTTGTACAGACCGTCAACACAAACCTGACTGTATGAGTGATTTCGAGAGCTAGATTAAAACTGAATACAACTCATATATGAAACGTAAATATTGTTGAGAAAAAAACCATTATAGGATGAAACGTCATCGGATGAAGCCGGAACGACCCGTTTTACTGGAATGTGTATCTTCGCCAATAATGGTACTAAACAAAAATGTCGGAAGCTCAAAAGATCCAATATACAACCCGTGGTCACATATTTATACAGATTTATGCCCCAATTGAATTTGTGACAAAATATAATTAGCACACAATAGGTAATAGACAACAGTGAGGTTCTAAAGCTGTCTCTAGGACGGACAGACGGACAGCCACTACGATTTTATAGTCCTCAGACGTAATGAGGTGGCTGGGGTGAGGTATAAGCGGTAGCGGGCGAGTCGGTGCTTCATATAACTTGAGTTTTGCCCCCGCGATTTGTTTAATTAAACGTTATTTATATTTAAAAAGAATTAACATAGAGTTTGCATTCTAGTTTTATACATTTCGACGACTAAACTTTTTTAACATCTGTTAAAAATAGCATAAACCGGGCTATATGCTAACCATATACCTAATTGGGTTTCCCTTTGGAAGTATTTTGTCAATTTTTTTTGATAAATGTATGTAATGGTAACTAAAAAAACGATAACTGACTGTCAGATGGTTCTGACAGTTAGTTAACGTTACTTTCTGACTCATGTTATCCTCACCGTAAATGCCATTTACATATTTAAAGTACTTTAGATGAACCCGCAAGAGTAACTGTGTTTTAATTTAATTGTTTGTTTAAATTTATAAAATGATATTGATTCTGTATGTTTTTCCTTTATTTCAAATTGTTTTTAATTTGGTTAGTATGAGATAGATAAAATTACACAGTACTTATTTTAAAGAAAGAAAAATGCTTAAAAAAAAACTAAAAGCAGCCCCTTTTATTTATTATTTACTTGAAAAAAAAAAAACAAAATTTGTAAAACATCTTACAAATTGTGCCATAGTTCGTAGCCATGGATAGCAACAACTACTTTATAACTACTAATATCGATTAATCAAGTCCATCACGGAGGGCACGTCCCTATACAATGCAAAAAGGAGAACTCCTTACTTTAAGGACCATAGACAAGTTTACGATGAATACCGTCCGATTGGCTACACTTTGAATTTTATTATAATTAACTCTACATTTAATAGACCTCTGAGTTCAAAAACCGACGATTTTCCTTGTATATTTTGCAGTACTGCCTGCAGGAGGTCACCTAGGGCAATTTTTGAGGAGGAGGGTAGGTTCAAAGCTTACAATAATACCGGCCAAGTGGTTGTTAAAACATTGTGGGGGTAGAGAGATTAAGTAACTCCTTCTTTAACTACATTTTCACCGATTTCTTATAGAGAGAATGATAATATCGGCCAAGTGGAAGTCAGATTTCGCACATGAGAACTTTAAATCTTTACTTTTTCTATAAAGTTTTAACATTTCAGAGCGGGATTTAACCTAAATGCCCCACGGTAATGATAATAATAATAAAAAAATCTTTATTCACTTAGGAAACAAAATAATACACTTGTGAAAAGTCGATTCTACATTTATCATTCGTCGATTACACTCGGGTTATAAACTGTTTATAAGTGTAAGGTGTTGCCACCATTATATTATACATCATATTAGAGGACTGATGCAAATGGTATGTCCATTACTGCCTATCAGTTTAGAAAACGTCAGCTTTTGAAATCCACCACATAAAACTATATCAAACAGTATTTTGTCCAAAATTAAAACTTATAATACCGCCTTATTACAAAGAAAAGACCAAATCAAAGTTTAAACCAAGACTTTCAAGTCCAGGATATAGTACAGTGCTATTGGTCTTATTACAAAACTTAGATAATCCGTGGACCAGCTGATACCAAAGGATCTAGCAATCAGCCACAGATTATAATCAATTTAGTTCATTCATTGTTCTTATCATTCAAATATAACGTTCCGTTTTATACCAATATAATTTGAAAGTAAAGTTTTCATTGAGAATAAAATATTTAGACGTTCTATGTAGCTAAATTATTCGCCAGCACTACGTAATTTTCAAAATATTAACCTGACATAAAAGCCCTCGGCCTGCAATTTACGAAAAATCAAATAAATTCTGTCAGGATCGGAACGTTACACAAGTAGTTGTCATTAGTACTAAAAATGTAAACAAATGATGATAACCTAAATTTAACTAACTCAGACATTATTAGGGATGTTAGAAGTTTAATCTGAGTAACTATAGCGCCCAAACACTTAGAGGAACTTGGATGCGAGTTTTTATTACAAAGCTAGTTTCATTGGAACAGGTCTTAGCATGGAAGGATACTTACTCAATAAGATAATCCATTTTTGATATACTTACTGTTTTCTTTGTTGCACTCGTTGTTCTGAATGTATTGGGAGAAAGTATGCCTAGATTCAACATAGGTACTGAAGCTTCGGCTGAAGCACAACAAACAATTGAAACAAATTTTATGAATATATTTATTATTTAATATCAGTGAGCTTGCTATGAAATGAAAATCTCAATTATCTACATAGAATCATTATTTATTAGATACCATTTATTCTCCCTAAGAACAGAGTTCATTTTCATGAGAATCATAAATATAATTATCTAAACTGTTAGGTAGCACTTAATAGTTATTCCATTTGACAACAAAATGGATGTTTACAATTTCAATAACCTGTAACCATTCTGTATTCCCTGTTCAAACTATGTTTGAAAAGGAATATTGAGTTGATATCCCTTAATTCTATTTAGATAGACTAGCTTTCCCGCACAACTTAGTCTGCATAAATCTTCCCTGTTTTTGCAACATTTCTCAATGCTGCTCCATTCCTATTGGTTGCAGTGTGATATTTATTATATAGCCTATAGCCTTCCTCGACAAATGGGCTATCCAACAGTAAAAAGTTCAAAAGAATTACCCCGTTCAAACAAACTTTTCAGCTTTATAATATTAGTATTTTACAATAAATTTTAAATTGTATGCATTTTTTGTATAATATATAAACAGTGATCAATAATATATTTATATAATAAAATTGATAATTCTATATTTAGATCCACCTTATAGTTCACTAGTAAGTTTTAGGTACATTATACATAGAATCATTATTTATTAGATACCATTTATTCTCCCCAAGAACATAGTTCATCTATCAGAGAATCTTAAATATAATTATCTAAACTGTTAAGTAGTGCATAATAGTTATTACATCACAATTTCAATAAACTGTAACTAATCTGTACTCTCTGTTTAGTGTTTAAACTATGTTTAAAGGAACATTGTAGCAATGTATTAACTAGCTGAGCTCTTATAAACATAATATTCAGTTCTTGGTACCTACCAATAACCTAAGTTTACATCTGTTCCTAGTGATAGGTATACCCATGGTTACACTTTACCAACTAAATTTTAAATTGATCAATGTTTATTTAGTTCCACTATAATATGTATAGTTCAGTAGTAAGTTTTAGGTAAGAAATTTTGTCATAATGATGTTTCTATTACTTTGTTTTGTGCATTTTGAGTAAATTCAACATTGGTTTTTGCCGCACTACTCCAGACCACCTATCAGACATTCCAAATGTGATTTTCCAACTTCAATATAAATAATGTGACATATTATAAGTGGAATGCATCAGATTGTTTTACATAGAGCACTAGTTAATGATACTATTGTCGAACAAAATTAATCTGTGTTGATCTTCAACTTTCCACACTGCATAGGTACACTTCACGTCGAGTCTGGTTGACCCAAACATTGCACAGACCACTTTAATTTTAGGACATCTCTGAGTTCTGTATATTAAATCTTCTCTCTCAATTCCAAGCTGTGATAAATGTTTTGAAAAACAATATTATTAAATCTTTGGTCACACATCGCATTTCACTCGATTTTTGCGTTTATTTTGTTGCCACACCATATTTAGTTAGTTAATAATTTAAAGTCACTAAACACGCATTATTCGTCATTAATAATTGAAACTAAAATAGGTACGCAAAATTGTAAATAAAATAACCTTAAAATGTCAAAATTTTTGACATTTTAAGGTTATTACCATAGTTAAACTAGGGTGATCGAAAGACTAATCTATAGACCAAAGAAGATCATCGATTAAGCGATGAACCTCGTTTTGTAATAAGGATTTTCGGTTTAAACTAGGATTTTCGTCAAACCAGGTTTAGTCCAGCTTTTGGAATAAGGCGGATATAGTTGTAACACCATTGATGTTAAAGGATGCTCTTGACAAACTAACCTCTATATATTAGTACTAGCTGTCCCGCGCAACTTCGTCTGCGTAAATTTTCCCCGTTTTTGCAACATTTCTCATTGCTGCTCCGCTCCTATTGTCCGTAGCGTGATGTTATATAACCTTTAGCCTTCCTCGATAAGTAGGCTATCCAACAGTGGGAGATTTTTTTAATTCGGATCAGTAGTTCCTGAGATTACCGCGTTCAAACAAACAAACTCTTCAGCTTTATAATATTAGTATAGATGCTAGACTGACTAAATGGCGACCGCATACAACGTGACAGCAATTTCAAATTCAGGATAGAAATACCGTCCAGTTTGTTCAGGGGACGGTATTTTGACATTTATGACAAATGGCTGTTGTTGTTATCTTTGTTACACTAGTTTAGTATTGTGCGTTCTTGAATATTGTGTCCCTTGAGTTGACACGACATTGCGCAGGACATAGACAATACTAGCTGTTCCGGCGAATTTCGTACCGCCTCTTTTCTTGTGTATCGGGTTCAATTGTGAATCTACCATTCTAGAATCCACTGGAACACACACAAAAAAAAACATTCAAATCGGTCCAGCCGTTACAGTAAAATTATATATATAAAGAAGATGTATACCAGCTTCAGACATTATGCCTTTATTCCATTATATTGTTTGAATCTGAATAATCTATTCTAATATTATAAAGCTGAAGAGTCTTTGTTTGTACGCGGTAATCTCAGGAACTACTGATCCGAATTGAAAAATTATTTCATTGTTGAATAGCTCATTTATCGAAGAAGTCTATAGGCTATATAAAATCACGCTACAACCAATAGGAGCGGAGCAGCAATGGGAAATGTTGCAAAAACGGGAAAATTTACGCAGCTAGTTAAACAATAAAGATCAACTGGGGGAGTTGTGTATACTTAGTTTTAATCAAACGAGTTTTTGTTAAATTAAAATTAAGCAGATTATTTTTCTGATATTAAACTAAAATACTACGAACAGGATTGCTTAATGTGAAGTTATCAGCAAATTTTAAACATCTGTAACAGCTAAACCAAACAAGATTTATCAACATAGAAGAAAATGCATTTTTTCGCCTACTTTTAAATTACGTGTACAGCATGATTCTACTCCCATATATTTAGAGTTTTTCATAATTTTTATTTAATGAGCTTTAGAGTAAATCTTAAGTGAACGATTGGCAACATTCCATCCAGTACTACCTACCAACTTTTAGGGCAGGGGGGGGACATTTGATAAAGAACGGACAACGAACTGACGACCTCTGGCTTAGCAGTCAGGATCACTAACTACTAGACCAACAAGCAATAAAAAAAAGATTTATGTCAAAAGCTGGATTCTCTTTGTGTGTAACTTTAAAATCAATAATACTAAATAAACAACGTTTTACGACTCGCGTCCTCTCTACCAGGCTTGCAGAATTGTGCAGGAGAGCGAACAAATAGGCAGTTAAACAAATCTCTAAGTCTTAAAATTAGTATTTGTATTCTTGATTATATGCTTTCCTGGTCATTTATTTAAATGGTATATGGGTTGGAGGCTTATTAATAGGGAGGCTCAATATTTTAAGTGAGAAAGTACTAATTTTAAATAACTATTGTTTTAATTTGTAGATTTGAAATGTAAATGAGCTTAATAGACGTTTTTAATAAATTAATAACTAGCTTTTACCCTCGGCCGCGTTTAGTTTAATTATTATAGCTAACTAGATGACCCACGCAACTTCGTATGCGTAAATGTTTCCCGTTTTTGCAACATTTTTCATTCCTGCTCCGTTCCTATTGGTCGTAGCGTGATTTTATATAGCCTATAGCCTTTTTTGATAAATTACCTAATCAAAAATAAAATAATTTTCCAATTCGGACCTTTAGTTCCTGAGATTATCGCGTTCAAACAAACAAACAAACTCTTCAGCTGTAGTATAGATGTGTTATTTTGATGTATAAGCTATACTTACGGTAAAGTTTCATCAGTAGTTTTTGCTTGAAAGAGCAACAAATATCTAACCATTCTTAAAAATATATTAATAGGAATACAGTTGAGTATTTCTACTTACAATAATTTTAAACAATCTAAATATTTTTTCTTAGAAACTTCCAGAAAAATCTATATAAAGAACTAGGCCATGTATAATCTTCATAATACAAATTTTCCTTTTAAGGACTGGTACAGTAATCTGCATATATTATTACGAAAATTATATAGTCCACCTGAAATGACTATTCCCTTATTGTATTCAACGTGAAATTATACTGTGATCGCGAACACTATAAGATTATACATTAAAAAAAAGAAAAACCTTCTTTACACTCGAAAGAACATTAAATTCTTTGTCTATTTTTGTTCGACAACCCGTAGTAACACGCCACAGGATCTTGACAGTAAGGATCTGACATTAACTAGACATTCACAAGCGAAAAACAACCTTATAGTCTTAAAAATACAGTCCATATGTGGAGTTGGACTTCTAAATGGAATGCATAGACCTAAACAATTTTATTACAATAACTTCTTCAAGCAAATTTGAGCTTTGGTGAGTGGTGTTAAGGTTCAATAGAAAAGCAAAGTTAGGTTGGTAAGTTGGTTCGTCGCGGGGCAGTGTCCTCGATGAACCGTGTTGCTAGGACGCCGGTAAGGGCTGTCACGACTTGGAAATGAAACTTTTGTTGTTTATTTTTTATTGGGGAACTAAAATTATTGTTTGACGTCCACAACAGAGGCTCTCGCTTTAGATATTACGTGAAATATAAGCTTTTGTGACAGTAGGATAAGTTTATAGGCAGTTGGTTTATGCTGAATTAAGCCTTATGTTAAGGACCATTATATGGTTTGCAGTGAGTTATTTATGTGCAAATAATTTGTGCTTGTGGTGTTTAAACATAAATTACTGTATTTAAATAATGTCTCCTAATTAATTTGGGTTTACATACATACTATCAACCCTTATGATGTCCTACAAATGGACACTGGTCTCCAGTATACCCTACTTATTATAGATCCTGTTGGTAAATGCCATAATCACCACGCTTGACGAGTGAGTTGGCGATCGCAGTAAGGCTTTAAAAATACACAGAGGACGCTGCTGCCCGCCCTCCGGTGTGAAATCTCTCAGTCACCTTGACGACACCCCCGGGAAGAGATGGAGGTAGAGATTACCGTGTCTTACAGGGTAATTAGTTAGATGACATTATGTGGTAGTTTCAATTCTAATTTTTTTTTTTAATACACAAAACACAAATTGAATAAAACATCATTTTTATATGTATAGGTATCTAATAGTTTGTTAGCTAATGATTACTGTAATAAAATTTAATCATAGACGCTTAATTAAATTAGAATGGCAACCCTAGAGTCGCTTAGGCGAAAAATGACGCTTACAGCACCGCTTTTGTTTATGCGTATAATGAGAAGTTTAATTATGTAAGGGACGGACGGACAGACGAGTCGTGAGCCTTGCCCTTTATTTATAGATAGACTACAGGCTCTTAACCATAAAACTACCTTCACTTTGATCGATTTTGCTGTTTATGGGACTTGTAAAATTTTCTCTTAAATTTATTCGAAAAATATCATGGTTTTTGGGGTAATTTTGAGGATTTAATTATAGCTCTCTGATAGTTAATTCACTTTTATTGTTTTATATATTTTTTTTTAATATTTAGACTTCATTAATTAAAACTAAAACCGAAAAGTATATTAAACTAAAATAAATCTATATATTGAAGCCCCTGGGCATGGTTCCATAGATGCTGGCAGCATATCCTCGCTATATAGCAATGCTGATGCGTTGTGGGAGGAAGCTGCCAGCACTACCGTCACCAGTGGAGCCAACCAAATTTTGGATTTCTTTGAAGACTTTGTTCGCACTGGGACCCCACCGGCATTTTTTTATAATTTTTGAAAGACTGATCTAATTATTATAGTCAAGACCCTTATCTCGATTATAATAATTAGATGGGCAGAGTCTTTCTAAAATTATAAAAAAAAATCATTGGCTTAAAGTAATACAAAAATATTAAAAACTAGCTGTCCCGCGCAACTTCGTCTGCGTAAATTTTCCCCGTTTTTGCAACATTTCTCATCAATAGTGAAAGAATTTTTCAATTGGGATCAGAAGTTTTTTTTTTTTTTTTTTTCATTTATGGTTCACTAAACTGGATATAACACTAGGCAATGCATGATAATTCTTGCTAACTAACATATTTCTGTGTATACCCTTCTCGAAGTGAACACCGCATTCTATATAAAAAAATCCTTAAAAGGTTTTAAGGAGGTAAACAAACTCTTCAGCTTTATAATATTAGTATAGATATATAGATTTACTGACACCGGTAGTAGCAAATATCCTGGTGTAAGTAAATACTTTCGTATGTATATTAAATGTTATCTGCAATACTGATTTATTATCATTTTGATGAAAAACTACACAAGCCACTAAGTTTAGCTGGAGGGGTTAACAGGATCGCTAGTAATGTGGGACCACAATCTCACATTGCTATTTATCCTATTAAAATAATAATAATAATAATAGATAGTTATTGCTGGTAAGAAAATTTAATATAATTATTAGTTTTATGTCTAAATAGAAATTTCAGAAGCTCGAAAATATTCGACAACGACATTTCTCGGTCATGCAATTCCATAACGGTGGCGCGTTGATGTCTAATATATGAAACATATTGAATTTTGTTTGTCTGTTCATTTTTGTTTCAAATCTAAATTACATAAGAGATACTTAACAGAGATAGTTTAAATCAACTTCGTATGCATCAATTTTCCCCATTGTTGCTGCTCTGCTCCTATTGGTCGTAGCGTGATGTTATATTGCCCATAGCCTTACTCGATTAGCTATCCAACAGTATACTTTATTCGAACCAGTAGTTACTGAGATTAAAAAGTTTTAATTTTATCATGTGCGATAATATTTATTAAAATTATACATGTATGCAAACAGAATCACACCCGGATAGTTGCCCCAGTGGGATAGTTGCCCCAGTTTTGTATTAATGAGATGTTCTATTGAATATTTTTACTACAGACTGCAGATTCAGTTATTTTTTTGTTCCTTTGCATTCATTACAGTTTAAATTACACTGTTTATTACGTTTTAAAATTAAAAAGTTTTTATTTATTTCAGAGATTAAAAAGTTTTAATTTTATTATGTGCGAAAACATTTATTAAAATTATACATGTATGCAAACAGAGTCACACCCGGATAGTTGCCCCAGTGGGATAGTTGCCCCAGTTTTGTATTAATGAGTAATTTCTGTTAAATATTTTTATTACTGACAATTTTATGTTGCTTTTCATGTATTACAGTTTAAATTACACTGTTTATTACGCGAATAAAAAGGCAAGTATCCATATCAAAAAGGATAGAACGCCTTATTTACTCAGGTGGATAGTCGCCTTAAGGTTTTGTGCTCCTTGGTCTGTCAACCGTATTTGTTATGACAAACAAAGACATAATTATTATTTAGGTGTTTTTCCAACCTATTGTGACTATAACTTGTTACCCAAATGCCCAGAAGGATGGGTAATGTTTTTCGTGCGCATGTATAATGTTTAAGTTAGTAAGTCACCTAAACTAATAGGCTATTTTTGTTGTTTGAAATTTTTAGAAAGTTGATAAAAATTTCAATTAGCATTTGTTTCTCTTTAAAAAAACACTGTGAAGAGTATATCCCTGCAGGAGGCAAGTATCCCCGCAACCGATTTCATAGTTAGGTAACTATCCGCCACAGTAACCTATACATTTTTGAGAAGATGACTATGAAATTATGATACGCATAGAAAGGGCACGGCAGTAGCGTAATGGCTAAGGCATCGGTCTCGCAATCGTGAGGCCGCGGGTTCGAATCCTACCCATTAATCTACCGACGTGAACGCACTCCTAACAAGTCTTTGAGCTTAGTTGGAGGGGTTAACAAGATTACTAGTAATGTGGCACCCAATCTCACATTGCTAGTTATCTTTAAAAAAATATCCTTAATTGTGTGCTTAGTGTTTTCATATTTTTTAATTGTAGAGTTATTTTAAAAGTGGGCTATTACCCTAATCATAATTCATTATAGATTTTTTTTTTATTATTATTTTGACTGGCCTGTTGGTCAAGTGGTTAGTGACCCTGACTACTAAGCTGGAGGTCGTGGGTTCGATCCCCACCCAGGATAAAACTTTGCGTCGATGAGCACGATGGTTTATTCTGTGTCTGGGTGTTATTCATCTATAATATGTATGTATTTAGAAACATATAAGTATGTATATCAGTTGTCTGGTTTCCATAGTACAAAATGGCGTTGTGTGGATTGTCCCAAAATATTATATTATTTAAATTTTAAAATATTTTGTAATTACATGGTAACCATTTAATTTTAAATTATATGGTAACCATAAATAAATATAGCTGTTGGATGTTTTTAAGTTTCTTTTTACGAATTTAAAACCAATTTCAAAACTAAAAATACAAGTAAATTTATTTTTATTAATTAAAATGCCCTCAGTTATCTTCAAGTATTAATGAAACCCTCCATTAGCGGCTCCCAACTATCATTAATCTAAGCCCCCTAGGGCCTCGCGAACAGGTAATCAACATACAGATAATTTCTCAAAAATGTCTAAACGCCCTGTTATTACATAGTGCCCGTTATTTGCGCATTAACTTATAGTGTTAAAGACTAAAGGCCAAAGACTAAACGGCCATTAGAATGATTAATTTGATAGTGTAGTGTCGTATATGCAATCTGATTGGGAATTATAGGGCTGTGTTTTGCAAAGATAGTCTATGATCTTGTCATTTACAGTGTTACCTAAGAAGGATTGGCTAAAATCCTACTAATTGTAGGCGGATCCAGGGGGGGGGGGGCTGTACCTTCCTCCGCCTCAGACGGTTGTTGTGTGGAATTTCTTTTCCCATTTGTGTTTTATGCCTCTCCCAGAACGAGTTTTTGGGATACCCACCCACTCCTCCGTCGCGCCGTGTCAGGCAATATTAAACATGTTAGCATGCCATTTGCCTCTCGTGCAATCCCCCCCCCCCCCTCTCAGATTAAAAACCTGGATCCGCCCATGCTACTTATCTATACTAATATAATAAATGCGAAAGTTTGGATGTACGGATGTTTGTTATTCAATCACGACACAACGGGTAAACGGATCTAGATAAAATTTGGATCACACACAAATTATAGTCGGGAATAGCACATATGCTACTTCTTATCCCGGAAAAATGTTCCAGTGGGATGAATGGTTTTTTAAGTCTAGTATTTTAGAGTCTAAGTTCTAGAGTTTTAGAGTATTTTAGCTAGTATTTTAAGTCCGAAAGTTTGTGAGAATGCATGGATGTTTGTTGCTCTTGCACACAAATAATACTAAACGGATATTGATGAAACTTTACATGATTATTCATCAGAATAGGACATCTTTACTAATATTATTAAGAGGTTTGGTAATTTGTATGCAGTAATCTCTGGATCTACTAAACCGATTTTGAAAATTCTTTTACCAATACATAGCTACGTTATTTGTGAGTATCTTAGGCTATCACTTTCTGTATGCTAAACGGCAATTTTACAGGTAAATACCTAACATGTAATTCATTAGAATGAATAACATGATGTACAATTCCCATGGGAAGAACGCTATATGTAATAAGTTACTGAGAAAGACAACTGTAGTGTCGAACATTACTCATTCGCATATTAAGTACATTACGCTATGGTTTCGGTTCTTAATATTGTAGTTGACTATAAACTACAATAATGATAAATATTTTTATTCAATTAAATTCAATTCAATTTTTATTTGCTAAACATGGGTACATATTGTGTTAGTAGTTACATTAGGTGCTGTTCAATCCATATTTTAATAAAACAATATCTTATAATGTAATAAAAAAAAAGTATTACAATATCATTATTTAGTGAAGATGAGTAGTATTAAGCATTATAGTAAGTCAGTTAAGTTTTATCATATAGTGAGTAGTAGCATTTATTCACTAGAAGAACATTTAGTTCCTTTTTTTATTAAATTTTTAAAATTTATTTGGACTCCTAGAAAACCTGTATCGACCTTTGGGAATCACTTCCTAAAAGGGTCAATATCGATTTTCCAGGAGTCAGCAAACGAAAACAAATTTCGGGAGTGGACGAGGTCCAAAAATTACCCCCTTATTAATTAACACATAACATAGTTTGTTGACTTAAATTTTTTCTCTGACAATATGGCGTCTCGCGGTCGCCGTTATGAATTTTGTTGTTGTGACACTTGCAAGATTAATACAAATGGATTGACTTGTGAATCATTAAAATCGGCTAACGAATTTGGTCTATATAGTGCCACAAAGGAACACGCATACATACACACATTACCTCCTTTGCGTCGCGCAGTCGGGTAAAAAAGGATTGAATTTTTATAAAAATCTGTTACTTCAAAAATACAAAATAAATAGCTAGTTCAAACACTTGCAAACACTTAGGTAGGTACATCTGAATCAGCTGCAGACCTCAATGTTGGTGTAAATTGTCTATGAAACAGTGAATAGGTACCATAATTTACGACTTTCCCATAGTTTTGACACACAATAACGTACTTTCGTTTTGTAATCACGATTTTTCTCAGCAAATAATATGTTTGGAGGTAATGATTTTGAAACTTTTAGATGCGTTTCTCTTATATGATATTCTGTTTGTTTTTATTAAGGGACACCACACAAACTAGTAAGGAATACTTGGGGGAAAGGGAGGGATGTATGGCCGTGTCCCCTCCTCTTATACAGGCGAGGACATTATACTTACTTTGAGGGGGGGGGGACGTTACATTCAGGTAATTTTATGTGAATTATCATGACATGAAGTCACACGCAAGAAAATAATGAGTGAACCTGTGAATTACGCCAAATTTGGTAGAAGTTTAGAATAGATTGGAATAGAATGTTTATCCATACTAATATTATTAATATGAAAGTAACTCTGTCTGTCTGTCTGTTACGCTTTCACGCTCAAACAGCTTAACCGATTTAGATAAAATTTAGTATGGAGATAGTTTGAGTCCCAGGGAAGGACATAGGATAGTTTTTATCGCGATAACCGACATCCACGCGGGCGGAGCCGTGGGCGAAAGTTAGTTTGTCATAAAGTATGAATATAAGATAATTATAATGAATTGCCAAAACCTTATTTATATACACTTTGTCATAATTTGACGTGACAAAAGTTAACAAGAGTAGGTAAATGGTTATTAGAACACTGCTTCTATTCAATTAATGAGTACCTGGAAATGAATGTTTCAAATTAATTAACTAACTGTATGTGACGACAAATAGAATTTTAGCTGTATTATTATTTTAGGTATTAGTATTATTATTATCAAGACATTAAATATTACAAACAATATTTTTTTTCTTTTTTATTAATTTAGTATAATTTAATGTGACATCTTATCAATTTTTGTATTTAATTATTTTATCAAATGTCAATTTAATTTTGTGTTATTGTTATTTTATTAATATTTGTACATCTAACAGTAAGACATAAGGCACAGAATGTAATTGTATAAAAAACCACAAACATGTAATTTTACCTATGTCTAACAAATAAGAATTCTAATTCTTATTCTAATTCTTAAATATTTATTCTTACATATTTTTTTGATGTGATTACGTCTTATAAATCGATGACCGGCTGCACTCACTAAATGGTGTGACGTCACCGCTCACGTTACGTCCCGCTCTCGTCCGTTCTCCGCCTGCTGATAGGCTTATGTATTGTGGCCGTCGGGCGCATGCGCTCGGGTCCACTAAAGCTGTCATCAATGTTTTGGCGATTGCAGCGACATGTAATACAATTGGACATTTTAAAAAAAAATGTATAAATAACATTAAAAAGGTTCATGTTTTCTTATGATTTTATCACGTAAAATTATCGTCCGTTAAAATTATCGTCCGTAAACCGACTTTACAGACAACCATTTTTTTGTTTTGATTTTAATTTAGCTAGGAATTTAGTTATCAAAGCTAGTACTAAAATATTTTATTCAATCCAAAGATAATAATTATTCTACAAACACAATAATTTATAAAAAAAAATATTACTATTGTCCGTTCACTATCAAATGGCAAGCAGCCTAAAAGTTGGTAGTACTAGATTTGATGTTGCCAATCGCGTAAATTTACGAATATATAAAAGTAATTAGGTAATTTTTGTAATATTTTGTAAGTATTGTAGTGAAATGAAAGGGTAGGTTTAAGATAGGACTACATATATTTACAAGAACTTAAAGACTACTTAAAATTAAAGATAATTTAGAACCGATGCTGGCGGAGATGCAGTGCTGGTAGGTAGAGGTACGGCGTCCAGGTGGAGATGTGGCGCTGGTAGGTCAAGATGCGGCACTCGTAGGTAGAGGCGCGGCACCGGTAGGTAGAGGCGCGGCGCTGGTAGGTAGTAGTGGCGCGACGTCGGCAGGTAGAGGTGCGACGCGTCGTAGAGGTGCGGCCCGGTATATAAGAGAGGCGGCCCGGTAGGTAGAGAGGCGACGCCGCCGGTAAGTAGAGAGGCGACGCCGGTAGGAATGGTCTCTTTCTCTTAATTTCCCACTCCTTCTCTTTTAGAGAGCTCGTTCTTCACTCCTTCTCTTTTAGAGAGCTGGTTCTTCACTGCCTCTTCTTCGGTTTTGTATTCATAAAGAAAACTCTCTAGAAGCAATTTAAAATTTTAAAGCTTAACTTATTTAGATTTAGAATTGAAAATTTGATTTAGAAAAGAATTTAGAATTTACGCACAGCCAGTTTCACAATGTAGTCCATACTTTACGAATAACTCTATGTTTATCTTGTTGTCATAGCAACCATAGAAAATATTTGTCGACATGACAGATTTGATGTATCAAAAATAATGTTTATATAATAATAAGAGATATGTTATAAATAGCGAAATACAACAATGGGAAATATACGGAAATGCTACGAAATAACCCTACAAGGACATATATAATATACGAGGTAAGAATTATCACTACAGTATGTTTTAGTGTATGGAGTTTTTTAAGTTTTAATATTATGTCTGATTTTTACATTTTTATGCTTTAATAGCAAAACATAGGAAACTAATAGTATTTAAGATCTTTTATAACAAACCTATGTTTAATAAATAAATAATTCTGATTGTTAGGTATACACCCTCAATTGATTTTAATTGTATAATTATTCTGATTTAGACAGTATATTGGAAACATTTAGTTTCCCCATAACAAAAGGCTAAAGTCTGAAGATGGTATACATTTTTTATCTATCCTGCTTACGCGCAGTGGCGCCAACATTGACAAGTAAAGAGACACTTATTGATGAACGCACTACAATGTTGCAATATTAAAAATGTTCGAAATATGAAACAAGATGTTTGAGCACACTATTCATCTGTTTCAATTACTATTAAAGGAAATATGTACTTTGTGACGTTATTATTACGGTGCATTTTACAATAGCTACGTATTTTAATACATTGGTATTCTATCACAGTTTTTATTGTCACGTTTGATTACAACGCGTCGACTCGCAGTGGCGGTTTGATTTCCGAATGCATCGAACGAACCAACTGTACTAATTTAAATTTACAATTTAGAACTATAAAACATTCAAATTTAAATTTTAATACAAAGGAATAAGATCTATAAAAAAAATACACGAACGCAAATAATTTGCGCATTTGAATCGTGTTCGACATAGTTATTCTTGCAGTTTGCTAAACTATTCTCAAGCGATTTAAGGCTCAATGTCAAGGGAATACGTATTATTACTGTGTTTCTCTAATGCATATTTATGTTGGTTAATAGCCAATGCTGCCAATGCCATTGTGTCGCTCAACTTTGAACCGTAAAAGGAAGGCAGACACATACATAAGACCTGTGTCACATTGTGCACCCGTTATAAAGGAAACTATTAAGTTTTTGTTTAAACATTCCAAAATGAATCTTATTGTAACGGCTATAAAATTCAAATTTAAATGAGAAAATTAAAAAAAATGAACTATTAACCTAGTTGATTGTTTCATTTCCTTTCGATAAGAGAATTAAAAACATAAAATACCTAATGGTTCAATACCACCCATTGTGAGGTCTCAAGATCGCGGTCGAAGTCAGTTGTGGTCAGGGAATCCTCATGAGACTATAGAACCCATAATGACCTTTTTGGCTCTTTTTGATTAGTAGATTTTGTAGTCAATATGACTCCAATCAGACGCGGATCCATCACTTTGTTCAAGGGAGGGGGGGGGGGGGGTAACGTGTGACCCAACCGGCCATGTGCAAGTCGCTCGTGTGGGGTGCTTTTGATTCAACACCGGTGCACCAAACACCACAAACGAGGGGGGGGGGCAATTGCCGGTCGAAATTCCCAAAAAAAGTCTTTCAGTTGAGTCTGCAGGGCCAATTGCCCCTGTTGCTGTCCCTTTGTTTCCGCGCCTGACGCCAATATTTTCCAACTATACGCGAGATTATTAAATTGTACTGATCACAACTCTGACTATAATATGTACAAGGATTTATACGACAAAAAAGGTTATACCTCAATTTATGGCTTAAATCGTTTTTTACTTAATTCCAAAGACAATAAAAATTCCTTGACTTATGTCATATCTACGCTGATTATACCATTTTTGGTATTTAGAAAGATAAATAAACAATTTAAAAGCACCATGCCTCCGAACGAAAATAGACAATGTAAAGAATCATCTGCAAAAGATAGGAACATCTACAGTATGAAGATCAAACCATTAAACCTTCCACCATATAATTGGTTGAAAACTGCCAAAGTTTTCAATAAAAACTTTCAGGAAGTCCCCTACGAATGGTTAGAATATAATGCTGATATAATCGTTGCATTGTTTACAGCTAGAGACGTAGACCATAACAACCTAATTACATCATTTTATGAGACATATGAAAACGCAAAATTAGTCAATCTGCCCATAGAAGTGATATACATACCAATGGATGAAACAAAAGAAGATTTTGAAAAGTCTTTTGAATCACAAGCAAACTGGTTCACTCTAAAATTTGAAGATGAACTCATTATTTTACTCAAATACATGTACGGCGTAACTTCTCTGCCACACTTCTTAGTTCTAAGAGTTGATGGGACTATCATCAGTTCCTTTGGTCTTCAAGACTTTGAAGAATATGGAAAGAACGTTCTCATTACTTGGCTGTCGTCTTCTTCAAGTAATAAAACACACAGAAGATTGAGTAAGGAGAATATGTATGGGGTGAGCTGGAAGTACGTTTCCAGTAGTAGTACTAAGACTGAGTATCCTAGGAAGTTTAGTACCGCGGTCTCACCAGGAACAGCAACACAACGAAAAAGAAGTTCTGACCCTAAATCCCCCAGACCATCTGTAAGTTTGGCTCATGAAGCGCCAGATTCTCATCGTAGGGCAAGAACTAGTTTGGAAACACAAAAAAGGTCTAGTACGGATACTTCCATTTTTCCGAATTAATGTAACGAAGAACTTTTTTTCAACGAAAAATTTGGAATATCCTGCATAGTTATGAAAGCCTGGTAGTTTGAAGCCATTATGTTAAAAGATGACCCATGTTTTTATACTTTTATTTTGTGTACAAATTTTTGCTTGCCATTTTGATGTATAGAAGTTAGACTAGCCTCATTTTCTATAATTTTCTTATTCGATAAACGGGAATCGAAGATTTTGTTGCCTTGTTGCAAACCGACCGGAGTGTTCTGTCGAGCTACATAAAGCATGAATTTAGTTTGCCTAGTTCTCGCAATTTGCATCTAACATGTTATTAGTAGTTAACTGTTATTACTTATTTAATGTTTCTTTAGTACCTAATAAACTATGATTGAATTGACGGTGTTTCTGTCATAAAAATTCCATGTTTTACAATGTGTGAAGTGACTAAACTTAAATATCGTATCGTAAAATAAAATCAATGATGATTTGAAAACGTCAACAATTTTACAAGCTAATGTGAATGATGAAAGATGAATAATGAATACAAAAGTTGATTTTATCTTTAAAACGGTTAATAGTACCACGGGTAGAATTCTTATTTCCATAGTACCAAAAGACTGCTTGCCTGCTTGGTACCAGTACCAGTAGTACTACCACTGGCAACAAAGGAGCTGAATCGATTGTGTGTCGACATTATTTAAGAACCATTACACAAAAATCAACCTTGGATTTGGAACCGCATTCCGCAGACATTCTTTGTCGAGGGTTAATTGGCTCCTCCTATATTGAATTATTTTCTTTTCTATTATGAAAATAGAATGAAAAATAAAGACAAAACATTCAATAGTCATCATGCTATCTATTAAGGATCAACAATGTAACCTTACGAAAATATTTACGGATAAATCTGAAAGTTTGAAAATATAGTATATAATATATAATATATATTTCACGCAAAAACTACTAAACAGATTTTGATGAAATTTTACAGTAGGTCATGTAGTTAATACGTCAAAATTTCTTTAAAAAGTTATAAAGCTTAAATGTGTGCTACATTTAAGCTTTATAACTTTTTAAAGAAAAATGATCCGTATTCAATTGAAACAATACAATAACTTTTTTAAGAAAAATACCAAACACATCCCCGAATGCAAATACCACTGACTCACTCCTATGGTTTAGTCTATATCTCGGGTGTTATATAAGCTAGGACAACGTTCTATAATACAGTATCACTTTCCCAGAAACATATGCAATCGAATAGTGAATACCACATCAAAATCGGTTTAGTAGTTTTTGAGAAAATCGTGAACATACGGATATCAAACAAAAACCATATTTTTTGAATGCGGTTAAAAATAAAACAAGGGAATGATCAAGCACACCGATAAGTGGAAATTTTAGTGACTCACTCCTATGTTTTAGTCTATAACTCCGGTGTTTCCTAACTTAGGACAATGCTTTATACACTAAAACCTTCCCAGAAAAATATGCTGTTGAATAGCGAAAACCTCATCTAAATAGGATCAAAAACTTTTGAGAAAATTGCGAACATACATACATATGCGTCAAACAGAGAGCCTTCTTTTTGCAGTTCGTTAAAAAATCAAACCTAACCTTAACCCTTATTCATAATTTGTTTTTTACCGTCGTTCGCAGTTTTCCCATATGTAGGCATTTCGGTCTTGTTGTTGCAAATCCCATCTCAAAGGTATCCGAACCAATTAATCAAACCGTGTCGTGTCTGATTAACATTGATTAATCCACACAATGTTTGTTCACCATGGCAGGCGAGGCTAATGAGACAGGTGCTTCTGATTAAGTCATGTCAATGTATTCTTAACGTGAGCTTCTATAATGACAGGAATAATGTAAAAGGTAGTTTGAAAGCTGACGTAGTACTAGGAAGGCATAAAATCCTACTGAATGCTTTTATTCGTTCAGGTTCAGTATGTCCAATTCCCATAATGTCCAATGGTTTCAATATGTCCAATTACCAGAATGTCCAATTCCCAAAATGTCCAATCATTTAAAAAAATGCGGTTAAAGTGTGCCTTAACCGTTTTAATGTGTTCCATCCTTGTCAAGGGGAGTGCTAACCGTCTCTCCTTTCAATAGACACGAAATACTGCCTAAATATTTTGCTTATATACTCATATCTTATATAAACTTTAATAGTGCGATGTAGAAATTTCAATTATATCTACAATTTGAATTTTATCTGTGGTATATTTTTATAAGTATAATACAAAAAAAAGCGTATGGATATTAGGGTGTTTATTTAAATCGTTTTTTTTCTGAATTAAAGGGGTCAAATTTTAGGTTTTTACTATGAAGATCACGGTTAGTTTAACAGCGCCATCTATTGGCATTTAGTTGGAACTAATTCGTTTTCATACAAAACTTATTCAATTTGAATAAACGACTCTAGATCGAGAGTATTCATAGATTTAGTATATATATTTATTTTTTTCGCGCATGTGATGTATATTTAAGGATGCTGCTGCTGTGTTAAAGAATAGAAAATGTACCTACAAGATAGAGTCACGTGTGAAATTTACTTTATTTTTGAGTTTGTTGCGTAACTAGCATATTTGACTTGTTTAATATCTAATAATAATAATATCTTAATGATATCTTGGGTCAACTCACACAACGCTATCTGATCCCAAACTAAGAAACCAGACAACTGTTAAGCATACCTACTTATATATTTCTAAATACTTAAATATTATAAATAAATAACACTCAGACACACAATAAACCATCATGCTCATCACATAAAGTTTTATCCTCGATGAGGAACAAAGCCACGACCTCCGGCTTATTAGTCAGGGTAACCACAGATAATATAATACTAGGGTAACTAACCACTAGACCAACTTGGCCACGGTGATCAAAAGAAGAATTATTCTTAAATCAAAGTAAAAGAAAATTGAAATAGATTAGGTACATTTTCAAAGCATTGAATCCAATGTTGTTCAAGCAAAAGAACAGTATTTATTTCATATTTTAATTCTATAATAATTTTATTTTTCTCTAGTTTTGTCACCTAGTTACCTAGTACTAGGTTCCTACTTTGTTTTCTTATAGAAGCAGGAAAATATTTTTTGTTTAGGTAGGTACTTTCATAAAGTAACATTTAAAAAACTTTGTAACCAACTAAGGCCATGATCAACAAATTTATTCAGCCACTTTATAATAATATTGAACTGTGTTTATTAAAAGAATATAGAATTGTGAAAATGGCGGAAAACTGACTGATCTCCTATCGAATTCAAACTCGTTTCTCAGAAAAATAAACTGAAGGGTACCTACGCCTACGCGTGTTAGCAATTAGATATACCTTCCAACCAATCTTGTAGCGAATCCCGGAGAGGGGAAGGCAAGAGGCTTAAAGCCTCCCCCCCCAGCCAGAGAGCATCTGAGCTTATGAGTGACAAATCATAAAGTGAACTAAACCCCATACTCGAGAGGTTCAGGTAATATGGAACATACACCATCTATAGTAAAACAAGGTCATTCGATTTGTGTGCAACGGCTCTACCTGATTCAAGCCAAACAACGACAATCCTAGATGCTTAATAAAATAGAATCTTTTTCATCCAATATACTTTATACTTAGGTACTTTAATAATAATGTATTAAACTGTAAGTAATCCTGATCATCCGATAACAAATAACAGATTAATACAAGGTGTCGTTGTATGTGTCAAAACAAGTGACAGTACAAAAAGAACAGGTTAACGTTGTGACATGTTATAATTTAGAGATCCGCGTGCTATACATCTTACACATTTCACATTTGAAGATGACATACTTAAGGATGAGGTCCTATCAATTTTACCTGTATGCCCATTAAATATGATGTATAGGGGAGGGGGGGGGGGGGTTAATACTGGGTCCGTACTTTCCGCAGAATGCCATTGGGCTAGGCGTGCACAAGGCTGACTGTGGCCAGTCGAGCAGTATACGGTGTACAGGGGGAGATCTAGGATTTAATTCTATCAACATGTTTACTACTGGGGGTTTCCCAAGTGTAAGTTGCCCGCAAATGGGAAAAGAAATTTGGTACACAAAACAACCGCCTATGTCGGCGTATGATGGTAGGGAGGTTAGATGGTACAATTAGGTACTTGAATGTCAAATCAATCAATAACAATAATTGATTTTGCTCTTACCAAGTAATAATAAGCATTTTCTGTACCTTTAACAACTGTATTACCCATATTATGCAATAAAGAGTTTGAATTGAATTGAATTGAATAATATGCCTTTAAATGATCTTAAAAATATATATTTGTGCATAATTTAATATGTTTTAGTATTTATAATCATTAAAATAAATACTAAAAATAAATCATTTGAAACCAGAACATAATGACGTCACAATGTTAAATTGCATACAAATCTCTACAGAACGAATCGTTTTGACATTTTATAAAAAAAATACTGATTTGACTTGACATTCAAATACCCAATTGACCAAATATGTAGTGCCTTTTTGCAATTTCGGGAAAGGTTTCAACTCTTGTTGATGATGATGGTAAGAATGACGCTTACCATCAGGCGCACGCCTGCTCGTCTCTTCATTGCGTTGTAAAAAAATCCGTAGAACGAATACTGCTTTTCTAATATTTACCTCCTTTAAGTGCTGTTGCAGCTGAAATCTATCAAAGAGTACCATTAAACGCAAATTTCTAAACAAAATTACTATCCAGTTCGCATTTTTTATAATGTTTTATGGAACTACGGAACCCAATCCGTTATGCATAGACAAAATAGTTTTTTTAACAAACACAATGGACGTCGCCCGCAACTCACATTCAGTCGTATCGATTAGGTAATAAACCTGTTAAAATCTAGATAGACATAAAATTGCACCATTGTTTGATGAAGCCTAGTTTTTTATTTAGGTTGTTATTAAACTAGTTGCGATACCTAGTATTCTTATGCCATCATAAAGTTACCAGGTAATGATTTAAGTCTAGATAATGCAGACACTATCATCATGAAACGATTTATTATACATGTTTTAAAGTTTAGGATACTTATGGCGACATCTAGTATTGAGTAGAAGTAATTAAATGAACACAGTTGCATTACATTTTGTTTTTAGTTTGATTTGATAACCAAAATGTAACCGGCATTGTTTATTATTCTATAAATTATATTATTAGTCTTACTTTTACTATCTATATCAAAGTAGGCAGGCTGGCATGTAGATATTTTTAATTTATGCTATTACGCGGTAGATGGCGTAAAACTTTTTAAAGGTAGCATTACTTTACAGTAAACAATCTTAAATAATAATAGTAATTCTTTATTGACATCAATTAAGGTACATTATGATAGGATTCTTTATGTTGTAGGAAACAATTTCCTCCCCTTTTATAAATTGAATCAAACATTTTATATCTAAATAGGTAGTAACAAACTAAAAAATAAAATAGAAATAAAAAATATAAATAAAAAAAACCCGCCCGCACAAACAAGTCATTAATGCCTATTAATGACTCTCGATGAACTTATTAAAGTGCCTCCGACTGCATGAAATTATATAATTATGTAGGGCATCTTGTTTCCATCTTTTTTGTGCAGGCAAGTTTTATTATTTTTTAAATTTATTTATTTATTTAAACTTTTGAGTAGTTGTAGGATGTAACAACTAACTTTTGTCACCGTTAATATCAAGTATTGAATGAAAATTGGCAAAAGAATGCTGGCTAACTTTTTTAGTACTACAGTCGTAATACTCCGTTCTAGTTCTTATGGTAAAACTAAATAAGGCTATTAAGGAGGTACCTTACAGAAAACCAGAGGCGTAGATGTACCCTGTATTAAAATTCGTTTGGGACCAGGTGCCCAAAATGCCAATGGACGAATGTCTACGAATCATAAAACAGGGGAAATCTTTTTAATAAAAAACCGCATCTATAAATTCAACATTCCGGTGCTATGGTGCCACACACGTCCAACTTATAACACCTTCTGTTTGCGTGTCGTAAAAATCCAAGTGATCAAAAACAAGCAGGCAAACGTCCTTTTGATTGCATAAGTATATTCCTGAGGCCGGTCGCCACCTCGGTATGTGGAAAAGCATATACAATATCGTTTTGCGTGACACAGAATACATTAAAATGAATGGCGAAGAATAAAAGAACATTATGGTGGTCGGTTTACACCGAACGATGTTGCCAGACTGAAATAATGTTGCATTGTTATTCGTGTTGGACTTGCATCCGAACAGTGTTGCCAGTAATATTATTAAATTACTGCAACGCAAAACGTTTACTTGTACATCTTGAAAAGGTAAATAATTAGCTATTTGTATGCGAACCTACTGTTGTTGTGGTATTGTGTATAAATCAGTACCTACGCAAATATTGGAACTCGAAGCCGACAGGTTTAACGATTATTCTATCATTAAACGTGTCGACTTCGTATCGCTTCCTTGTCGGTTCGTTTAAACACGACAAGACACAGTGTAGAATAATAATGATGGATCTTTACTGACAATAATACATACCGTGGTTAAGACACCTCACGACGGTCTATTCACTTTCTTTGTGAATGCTATGAAAGCAGTAAATCTATTTAAAGATAACGTCTTTGTCGGCTTTAAGGTCTCTGACGTAGTGTCTCGGATAGGCCACACAATTTATATTATAATTAGATCTAAGTTCATTCAACTAGTGGTAATTGAAAAAAATATTAGGTACCTACACTACTTTTCTAAAGGTATGACCAGCATAGGCTGGTAGGTATGCAGAATAATTATTTATCATTGTATTGCCGCTATCCATTATTTATTCTTATATAGGTTGCCATTGCCATTATTAATTGTTTTGTCATTCCTCTAAGACTTTATGAAATTATTTCTTTTTGTGATGTATAAAGCATTTCTATGCTAATTTATACTATTAAATGTATAATGAACAATGTAAACCAAAATTATATCTTAACAATTAAAATAACTCAAACCTATTAGCTTTCGTTCATAATAGTATTCAGTGTAATGTACCAGGCCTTCATATCGTTACAGGAGCTCTTCGTGCCTATCAACACTAAAGGGGAACTATACGAGGTATGCCCGGAGGAGCTGTCGCCAGCGGAGTGGGAGCCGGCGGTGGAGGGGCGCGGAGGAACTCCTCCGCCAGAGGTCGCTGCTCGCGCGCATCGACTTCCACATCTGCTTAGTATATGGCGGCTGCCGACGCGCGTGAGGCTGCTCGCCGGCACTGTGCCCATCGAAATGGCACATGATGTAGGAGGTGAGTTTACCATTTTAGTCACCATATAATAAAATTATCTGATTATGACGTATCTATCATAAGTAAAATACTTATGATTCAAGCCTTTCTCATAATGTCTTTTATCAATTACAGATGATCTCCTGCTGCGGGCAGCAGTAACAGAACCTGTGCTTGTGATGTGCACGCTCCCAGAGTACGGATCCATGCCGTCCAGCCCTAGCAAGCAGGTGGACCCTCGCTACCACGCCAAGGAGACACTGCAGCTCCTTCCACTCAACAGCGCCATCAAAGTGCGACGTACACAACTTGGCTTCGAAAACGAGAAGCGAATGTTCCTTTCCGCGCGCCTCCAAAAAGCTCTAACTTTCTGTCAACTCAATGTTGACAACTGGATCAGGCAGATCTCCTACGCCAATTCTACTGTAATCGGGAAAGCAAAAACCGCCGAAGATCTCATCAAAGAAGACCACGAACCAGTCAAGTTTGAAAAAGAACGTAAGTTCACATTGCAAGGTTTGAAAATTGATACTTCAAGATTATTTGGTAAAAGCGAGAAAGTACTCAAAGAAATACCAGACGAGACAGAAGGATCTATTATATTTTTAAGTAAAAACGAACTCGAGCACATGAACTACGATGTGTACAGTGATGACGAAAGCAAAGAAGAAAAGACAGAGGAAAAGATAGAACAGTTCTCTAGTGAAAAAATGCTTGTCTTTAGAGAAGATTCTGGGCATAAAAAGAACAAATGGTTTAAGAATTTGAAACTCTTAAAGAGCACGGAAAAGCTTACAGATGAAAAGATAACGGCTCTTGAAAATGGTGAGAAGTTAAGAGATTTTAAAGATCCTTTCGACCCTCAGGCTGAAAAGCACAGTTCCATAGAACGGTACCAAGATATGGCAAAATTAATTGAAGATAGATTTGGTGGTTCCAGAAAGAATGATGGAACGACTGAAAATTGTCATTCTTATAAAAGTCTAACAACTTCGTCATCAGATATGGGTACG
Organism: Herminia tarsipennalis; assembly: GCA_945859575.2. Lineage (NCBI taxonomy): Eukaryota > Metazoa > Arthropoda > Insecta > Lepidoptera > Erebidae > Herminia > Herminia tarsipennalis. The sequence continues at coordinate 16,389,120 of OX243849.2, read as the reverse complement.
AGTCAATGTAGTTCAAGTCATAAGAAACCAGTGTTAACAAAATCTGTTTCAGTTCAGACCGGGATGATGCCTGACAATTCTTATACGGAAGATGACAATGGTATCAATATGAAACACGGTCGGAAGAACTTGAGTGTAGACCAGATCAACTATTGTGGTTCTATGGAGAGCGACACTAGTTCTGGACGAAAACTAAAAAGTCTAGATGAGAACATGCTGAAAAAATCCTTAGCCACTAAGTCATCCACAAACCTTGAAAGGAGGCAGAGGATACAACCAGACTTAATACCAGAAAAAGCTATGGTCAAGTCCGAATCGTACAATCAGATACAGAGTTGTGAAGAAATCAACATGTTTGGCGTTGGATCTTTGTACAATGATAGCGATTTCGAAATAAACTACAAACAGCATTCATTTATCACAGAAAAGCTGTGCTCAGAATTTCACGTGAAGACGAAGAGAGTTTTGAGTAAATCAACATCAAATTTACTTCATCCTAAGAAGAGTAGCGATAAAAAAGAAGGCAGCAATAGTAATAGTATGCCAACTAAGACTGAAAGGTCGACTGATAATGAAAAAATGATTAACTTTAGAAAGAAAATTGACAAACCTAGAGCTCCAACTCCGAAATCGGAAATCGAAGAAGACATCACAACTATAGACATTTCTGAAGAAGAGCCACAAAGGCAAGTTAAAATTCGAAGATCTATATCATCAATACAGAAAAGAAAGCTACCAGTAATAGAAGATTTGCCTTACGGACAAGTGGCAGATGCCGTTCATCTAGAAGAAGAAAAAGTAGAATCAGATGCAAGCTCTGATAATATTTACGCAGAAATTTGTACTCCTAATGGCAATAAAGCATGTGATGATGAAAGTTACGATAATAACATCGATGTGCTCGCTAACGATCCAGTGATATGCAATGTAAAGAAAGAAGTTATAATTAGAAACGACGAAAGAGCGAGACAGATGATAGAAAATCAAGAGAACCCATTCAGGCATATAGAAGTCGTAGTCATCGAAAAGACAACAGACTTCGATTTAGACAACTCAAGTATAACATCCAGTGAAGTTGATGATATGAGTAGTAAAAATGACGTCTCAATTATAGATTCTTGGGAAAGAGACAAAGACAATTCAGACAAAAAAATCCACGCAATCAGATTAGAAATAACTAGTAACATTGACGATTATCCGAACGAAAACGATAATAATTTAGAAAAATCTAAAATATGTTTAAGTAAAGATAATTCGTTAAGTTTTAGTAACAGCATACAATTGAATGGTACATATCCCAACGAAGCCATCTATGATACTTTAAAATAGTTTTAGCCTAGTATAGTTACACTGGCGGCCACAAAAAGTGTTTTGTAGTCATATTTTTGATGTACCAATAAAAATATAGCCTACAGCTCCGCTTGTAAGTCACTTTCGATGTGATGTCGAGTTTTTTTTAGTATAGACTGCTTCAGTGTATAAATGCTTTACAATATCCTAACTTAAGTCATAATGAAACAATTAAGTTTGTGATGATAACCAGTGAAAATGTGGCATATTAAATCTGGCATAAATCGAATTCTGTTTATTAAATAAGTACTTATTTAGACAATAGATGTTCGCTTGCTCTACCAGATGTTATTACAGTTTGTGCCAGAGTTAGAAACTTAGATATTATTGTCAAAAAATATTCAGCACTTAAAATTGTACTTTAAAGATATACACTAGAAGGTAAAAGTTCCAAGGTAGTTTCTACTGACAGCACCGGTCTATCAAAGGGGTCATCTTTGCTGTAGCAAAAGGGCTATGCTATCTAAGAGATAGTCATTTTAATATTTTCAAAAAAAGTTGGTACTCTACTGCGGCTACTGCCTAAGGGATACTAAGACCAGCTCAGTCTATTGAAATAAAAATTAAGGGAGAAGAGAGAAATTATGTTCGTAATCAGGATTGTTTTAAATATAACGAATTCATTAAGCAGAGGAAACAGACCGAAGTGGCTTAAGTTTCTGTCCTCGAGCGTTGCCACTTTACACCAATCGAAACGTTCACATCTTTTCTCAGCTCTGCTGGTTTTTGTTTCAATGGGAACTCACCCTTACATTTGCCTCCATAAACCCCATTATGGGAAATTTATACTTATTATAAACTTATCATTGCTCTCTTTACAATATTCAAAAACTAAGAAAAAATTCCTGACACAATTTGGGTGATAAAAATGTTGTAAAAATAGATATAATTATATTTTAAATAAGGTGTACTTATTATTGACACGAAGTGTACCGAATAAAATAATAGTAAAGCACTATTTTATTTTACACGTAGGCACCTACTAATTTTGTCATCGTTATATTGTAAAAAAAGTATTTAGGTAATAGTTTATATGCGATAGATTTTTTAATGACAACTGGTAATTTTTTGCATTGGCTCCACACGTAGGCCACTCCCTCAACGTGTGGATCTAAAATCACGCTCGTTATATAAATGTATGGAGAAAAAATCGCCTTAGGTCGCGGGTTTAAGCCACGCCTGAGACGTTTTTTTCCTCCAAACATTTAAACATGTATAAATTGAATTTTCCATAATTAATTGTATATTTTTCTGTTATATATTATTTGGTTGCAGCTCATAATTTTAGACGACAGTTACGTATTTTACGTAAGTAGTTAACTATTTACGTATTTTATTTTGTAATACCCACGTGTTTTTCTACATTTCCGATTATTATGTAAGCTTATCTTTCCACTTGCGTAGTAAGTAGGTGATTTATCTAAATACATATAGTATTATCGCGATAAAAAGGATTAATTTCCGTAAATTCTATATTTACGTTTGTGAATATGAGACATAAAAGTAGGTATTGGAACTATTTTTGTATCTCTGCTAATATCTAAGCATTAATCCCTTTATTTAAAATATTTTTTTATGAATATTATAATGACTATGTACCGCCTAATAGTACCTACCTAGATACATTACATAAAAAAATCTATCGCATATGTAGAGTTGGCTAAGAAACTGGTTTACCATGTTTAACAAATCTTAGTAAAATTAATCGTAGACTGGAGTAGATACCTACAATTGCTTTAGTTTTGAAGTTGCAAGTGGAAAACCAATTTCTGGATCAACGTTATATTATAAATTCCAAAAAAATAATATACCTACCTAATTGCAAAAATTACTGTAGACTGTTTTCACACAAAATTGATCACAATTGGTGCTATATAGGGTGCTCAATTAGACTAGATGTATAGCCAATTCACCACTACTAGGCAGGAATGGTAATGTAAACATAGGATATAAAATTTAATTAATCTTATACTGTCAGTATAAGATTAATTTTAAATCATTTCATGCTCATATAAGATTCTGTTTCCTTGGCACAATAAATTAGACGAACGAATTCCTAAATTATTTTTTTGTGTATATATTTGGATTTTTTATTATTATCACCAGTTCATAATTTATTTAATATTTTTCGGGGCATGGCATAAATACATTAACTACATGTATCTATGCCATTAAAATAACCCTGACTAGTAGATGTGAAATGGCATAATTAAGGTATAAATACCACATACATGACATAATTGTAAAAAGTGTTTGTATTATATAGTTTTAACTTTGTATTATAATATGCGAATGAGCTCTCGAAGAAAATGTAAAATTGTAATGTTTTACGATAATATACAAATTATTGAAATAAATATTTATTTAATTTTTATGAAAGCCACCCCATTCAAAAGTAAATATTAAGTAGTATCTAATAAATAAACCTGTTTAAAGGCAGGCGCAGTCGCAGCCGGAAATTTTGGAGGGGGTCACTAATATTAACACAATATGTCGAGTAAATTAGACATTATACAACAAATGGAAGTCTTTTATTTTTATTGGCAAATCGGTTGATAATATTTGAGACGTCTGGGGCTATCTCTGAATGAATAGGTATATAGAAGAGCTAAATCTGTCAGCCCCTCCTCTAACATTTTTGATCTCGACCAAATTTTTACACGCCTTAGCGTAGAAAATGATCTCTCTGATGTCGCACCGCTTATAGGAAGAGTTGCCACAGTTTTCAGCACAAGTCTAGAAAGTTACAAAGATACGAAACCCAATATAAATTTGGATAGAGATCGTCGTCTCAAACTTAAAACTTACACACTTAGGAAACTTTGAATCAGTATTTTCTTTGAGTTCCCGTTTCCACTTTGAAATCCATAGCCGATACTCTGTTACGGCAGTGGCAGCAGGAACACTCAAGAAATGGGAATAATATTCTGGACATCGTAGTTCATAAAAGCACCGTTAGATGTCAGGAAACCATAAAATGCATCGCGGCTAGGGGGCAAAAAAATGTTTTTATTTCGTACATTTTCACATTTTAGACATTTTTCAATTTGACGTATACGATTTGGGAGGGGGGGGGAGTCATGTCCCCTGTGCCACTACCCTTCGGACCGCGCCTGGTTAAAGATCAAACAAACGGTCCGATAAAATCATCAAGAACAGATCGGTTTGAAAATAAAATCGGTCCTTACAAAGTCGATAGTGTGCCCTTATTAGGTACAGTCAGCTACTTATGTTGCTTAGACTTACGTAGTTGACTGTACAATTAGGTGAAGACATGAAATAAAAATCCAATTAATATGACAAATATACTGTATTTAATCAAATAAATTACATTTAAAATTAAAAATAGTACCGACAAATAATTTCGTTAGTGTGGCGCGGACAATATAAAACAAATCTATTTTACACTTATTTAAAATTCAACTAAAAATGATAAAAATCATAAACATGCAACTTTGATGGCCAAAGTCGCTAATTGTGCGTCATTCAACACTTGGTCTCAAATAAAATGTATAGGAATGAATTTTCAACAATATAATCTAAATGCTTTCGATTCACCTCACCATCTTAATATTAAATTCAATATTTTTATAATATACAAGAATATACGTACAATCATGTTTATCTTTCACGATGAGATTATATGTTTTTACCTGCGCTTAAATTACTAAACACAAAACAATGCAACTTCGAAAGCTACAAATAGAGATGCGCGCAGTTGCTGTACACAGTAGAAGCTTTTAAATAAAAACTTCTACTCCGGACATTGTTATAAAAAATTGTAATTGTCTACGGTTTTCATGGCTTGCAAAGTTTCAATAAAAACGGTCTTAATATAATAATAGATACATTTCATTACGAAATATACTATACTATTGTTATATATAATAAGACTAAATATAATTATATCTATGCATTATTTAAATACTCATAACTTGAAGTACCAGGCAAGTAGGGTTGTTAAGGAGATGTTTTTATTTTTAAGAATACTTAAATAAATGACAGAGGAAACACTGCAAGCCACAATAAGGTTCAGTCAGGGTGGGGATCACATGGGATACCTAGGCCAGTCTTATAGACTGGATGATCTGAAAAACTGCTGAGCCGCAGACTACGAAGATAAAGAGGGCAAGCAACCATGGTGCTACGGGATATTGGTCATCCTTTTCCTGTAACAATGAAATAATATTATAAAAAACTATAGACAGAAATCTCTTAGTAGTAAATGTATTGCAACGCCATCTATCGGGCAACCTTTATTAAACAATAGATGCTGTTAAATATTTGTGAAAAAAGTAATAGTTATTTGGTAATCAATCTGTAATAAAAAATAAAAAAAATATGATGAATTTTAATTTTAAAAAAACATATTTATTTGTTCATGATCATTCAAGAATGAGTGCCATGCGCCATTTTATGGTTAAATCATACCTAGTCTGGCCATAAATACTGTTACAATTAAAAATAAGAAAGATATTACATTTGAATTTGGAATCTGTCATTTTTATACGATTGTTCATTGTATTTTCTAATTTTGGCGCCAATACATTGTACAATATTTTGCTATATTAAAATGGAGTGGGGTGATAAAGAAAACCGAATCGCTGTGATTGCATTACACAAAGTTGGTATGGAGCCGAATGTAATTTTTAAAACTCTCCATACGCTTGGTATTAGTCAAATGTTTGTGTACCGGGCTATTAATAGATACAATGAGACCTTCTCTGTTTGTGACAGAAAAAGATCTGGCCGTCCACGTAGTGTTCGTACGAAAATGGTGGTCAAAGCAGTAAGGGAAAGAATTCGAAGAAATCCTGTCCGAAAGCAAAAGATTTTATCTCGGGAGATGAAGATAGCACCCAGAACCATGTCACGCATTTTAAAAGATGACTTAGGACTTGCAGCCTATAAGAGACGCACTGGTCATTTTTTAACTGATAATTTAAAAAAGAATAGGGTGGTAAAATCGAAGCAACTACTGAAGCGGTACGCAAAGGGAGGTCACAGAAAAATTTTGTTTACGGATGAGAAAATCTTTACAGTTGAGCAACATTTTAACAAACAAAATGACCGTATTTATGCTCAAAGCTCTAAGGAAGCTTCCCAATTAGTCGACAGAGTGCAACGTGGGCATTATCCGACTTCAGTGATGGTTTGGTGGGGTGTTAGCTATGAAGGAGTGACTGAGCCATATTTTTGTGAAAAAGGTATCAAAACATCGGCACAAGTGTATCAAGATACCATTCTTGAGAAGGTAGTTAAACCCCTTAACAACACCATGTTCAATAACCAAGTATGGTCCTTCCAACAAGACTCAGCGCCGGGTCATAAAGCTCGGTCCACGCAGTCTTGGTTGGAAGTGAACGTTTCGGACTTCATCAGAGCTGAAGACTGGCCGTCGTCTAGTCCCGATCTTAATCCGCTGGATTATGATTTATGGTCAGTTTTAGAGAGTATGGCTTGCTCTAAACGCCATGATAATTTGGAGTCCCTAAAACAATCCATACGATTGGCAGTGAAGAATTTTCCCATGGAAAGAGTGCGTGCTTCTATTGATAACTGGCCTCAACGTTTAAAGGACTGTGTTGCAGCCAATGGAGACCACTTCGAATAAGCTTTTTATATTTTGAATTGTTTTTTATTTATGTATTAAACTAACACACTGTAAAAGTAATAAATATTATTTGCAATAAAAAAAAAAATGTTTTTTCTTCGTAACAATATTTATGGCTAGACTAGGTATACATAATTATAGCACATTATGGTATTTATTATTATTATTTATATTCTATGGAACCTGACAATAATCAATTGCATTGTTTAAAAACTAAAACGTAGTGACTTAGAAAGTGTATTTCGGTCAAAATACTCATTTGCTAATAAATAATTAAATAGATAAATAATTAGTCAATTATCTTGTAACGACATAACTGATGATGAGGGCATTCATTAACAAATTCTTTTCGTAAAGTCTAGCAGTATATTATTAGCGTCCATTTCTAATTTAAAAATATTTTCATACCAAAAGCATTTCTAATCAATTTTATGGATGAATAATGAAACACTATGCATAATTTGCACCTAATAGAAATGTTTATATAACAATTTTAAAGTGATTATAATGAAATATATAATATGTCGGCATTTTATTCATCCTTGGAAATACGCATAGAATACAGATATATTCCCTAAAAAAAAATAGTATTAAAATGCCAAAATGCAATGAACATTGCAACCAGTTGTGAAAAAAATATTATTAAATATTATAAAAGTAATTTTAATATAATATCTTGGGACAGCTCACATAACGCCATCTAATCCTAAACTAAGCAGAGCCTGTACTATTACACCCAGACACTGAATAAACCATCATGCTCATAACACCAAGATTTATCCTCAGTGGGGATTGACCCAACGAGCTTTGGGTTAGCAGTCAGGGTCGTCACTAACCACTAGACCAAAAAAAACAACTTTTAATAAAAACTACTAATTTTAAAGAAATTATAATTATGTACATATTTTTATTTCAGTCCTACAATGTAACATAGTGCATTATAAGTGCCTACTAAAACGATTATATAAATATTTCGAGATAACCCCATAACAATGTTGTAGGTATGTATTAAAGGCTGATAAAGTTTAAAAAACAAATGCGCAGTAACCACGTGGCCGAGATAAGAAATAAAAATATAAACATCTTTTACGTCAATAGGTCGTAACTTTCACTTTTAGAGGTAACTGTTTCAGTTTTTAAGACTGACTGAAGCAATAAAATATTACGATTTTTATCTTACATAATAGATTAACTTCTGGTTTATTGCGCAGTTTTAAAACTGGATTCGTCGTATTCATAATAATAACTTCAATATCCCTTTATTCTTATTACGTTAATTTTGCCTTTAGTTTCTCATTTTCAAAATTGAATAAGAAAAGACAAAACATTTTTTTTTAATTTTTTTTTTTTAATTAAACAATAACTTCTTTTATTAAGGTGGTAAGACTATAAAACGCAAAAATCTTGAAAGTTTAGATAATAGGTATGTTTTATAGGGATACCCATTGTGTTACTCATGGAAACTGCATGGGGAACAGCAAGTTTTAAGTTAAAACAGATTCTTTATTTAAAAACAGGACTAAGCAAAAAATAACAAAATTGTAAGTTATTAGTGACATAATTTAGTCATAAAATAATTAATAACTAGTCTTATGTGTCTACTGCAGGAACATGGAGCCTCTCTCTGAGAGTCGTTACAAGCATTACACACCATGCAGGCCCATTGTGGATAATAGTTTAGTTTATCTTTCATAGAAACAAAAAAAATTAAGATGGTTATCAATTCATGCTTGGATTTTAAACCATAACATTCAGACTTTTTATCAACAGTACACATACTTGTATTTTTCTGCATTCCTCATAGTTAACTTATCAAGTTATATAACAAGTTGCATTCAATTTTTACTATATAACTTTTACATGAATACAATCATATTAAAATAACAAATAATGTGATAGTAACTCTGTTCATCTGTCTGCCTTTTTTATTTGATGGCAATCTCTCCAATCTCTCTTGTACACTTTAACAACACAACTACTCGGTCTTATGGAATTTGCAAGTAATTCATGTTTTTGCATGTTGAATTGTCAATCTTATCCCTATATTCTAACTACCTGTACATCTGCCTGTGCAAGGGCACTACTACTTTTTGTTGAACAATCAATATTCAAGTGCAAGAACAAAGAAAAAAAAGTACGATACTGACGGTTAAAACTGTTTACAGGCCAAAATTATGGATGTTAGAGAAGAACTGATTTGTTCTATAATTAAAGTATAATTATTGAACAGTCAATTATGAATTTGATGAATAGGAGAAACTAACTAATAACTGAGGCTATAGGCAATTTACTTACATTACATGAAGCTAAATTATATCATGTAAATAAGGATATATATATAAGGGAAAACAGAGTGAACAAGCACAGATTATTCAACAGTTTCAAATTTTCTACAGGTATCCAACTTCAAAAGAACACAAATTTTTACTTAATAAGGAACACAGACATATTCCTTTAATATAATTCAAAATATGGACAATAAACTAGTCAAATTATAATTTGAGAATCATTCAGTTTAAAATAACCTAAAGAATCTACTTTATCAATTGACATGGATGTGTGAATCACAGAATGCATTAAGCCCTTTATTATTTTTAACTTTATTTAATAAGTTTTTATTTAATTAAACATATAAACAGTTTAATTCAATTAGTTAACTGATAAAATAAATAATCAAAGTCTCGGGTTTGATTCCTGAGTCTGGATTTCAAATTTTTCTATCTTTCAAAAATGCAATTATTGTATAAATAATCATAATCTTATTTTATCAGAAGAATACATACCTTGGTGGATTTGGGCACATTGCCTCTCATTGTGATGTTTTTGCTAGCGATCTCATTGGCGATGCGCATTCTCTGTTTAGGTGCCATTGTGATTAGCAGGTATATTTGTCCTGGAAAAAATGTATCAAGTAATTAACAATACGAAAACAATATGGTACCTTGTCAAACTAACCAATGCGTCAATGTAAGTAACCACAAAATACATGATTTATCCAACATTTCTCAACTTTATGATTATCGCAAATGTGCCAGCATGAGAAAATGATGGCGTTGCAAAATTGAAAAGTATTAGACAGACGAAGAAACACTAGATATAATACTGAACATAAGTATGAAGAGAACAAAATTATCAATACACTATCAATTTTTTTTAATGCAAACAGCAATTACTATGATTTGAAGTTGGAATTAAAAAACCCAGATTAATGTTAATACTAGATAACATAATCTAACTTGTTTAAGTACTTGAAACTAAAAAGTTTAGTTTTACCAAATTCCAATTTGAAAATAACGATAAAAACTTATTAATTGAAAAGAAAGTTATTTAAAATGCTAGTTCCTTTTGGGACTGTTTATAAATTAATAGTTTTCACTAGTAGGTAGTTTGTTACAAGTTAATGAAACATATGGCAACTTTCACTTATTACAATTAGTTATTTTTCTAATTAAAATAGTAATACTTTCTTGAAACAATGATGTATATATTCTAAGACATTCAATAAATTAAAAAAAAAAACTAGTTTGAAAACAACACCAATAATAGCCAATCTAGAAATATGGAATAAATAAGTTTTACGCAAAAAGGTTTAAAATTAAAATGCAATACCTGTTTTATTTTAAAAATATGCCTTGCCTGATACCAATAAGCCACTGAGTTTTATTTAAATGTGGTCCAACAGGTTTCTTCGAATATCACGACAATATGCGTCACAAATTTACAGTTGAGTACACAGAGCTGTCTAGTTAAATAAATAACAGTATTTGGCTGTAAGAAGACACGTCTTGACCTCGTCACTTTTAAAAATGTATTGAAAAACTGATATCTATCAACTTTCCACGTTGTATACGTGTCACGAATTATCGTTATCAACCAATAACAATCCCACAGCGTAATGATAATTGCATAATTAAAACGATTATAAGAAGGCCAAAACTTAATCTCAGTAATTTATGAAAGTTTAATAATTGTTATTTACGCCGTAAGTCCTTAAACTACTCGAATATAATGGAAATTACGCGAAAACAGTGAATAGTGTTGACACAGATGGAATCTAAAATAATGGGACAACAAACCTGTTTCTGAATTGATATATGAATGCGGAATGCGCAATTTATGAAGTAATGAGTTTTATTCGCGGTATTTATGGGAATTTCACACTAAATCAGCCGTTGTTATCGGAAAAAATGTTATTACATATTCGTAATGAAAGTGGGTGCACTGTAAACAGGCCGATTGGTGTTAAGACATAAATTGAGGTCTAGGCACGAAAAAATATTGAAGTACTCACGCACAATAGCTTCACTGATTTAATAGATAATTTTAAATAATAAAATATTATTCTACTCACAGTTATATCCTAAAATTAAGGGCTGTTAGAGCCAAACGCGCAAGTTTGCTTGACACGTATGTAAAAAGTGAAATGACAGAAGTGTCAAACGCGTCATTTGAAAGCTGTTGTGTTGCGCATGTACCAGACACGCGTCAGTAAATGTTGCAAAAAACTAAATTAATTAAATAATATATTTCAAATTTCTAAATAATATTTTTTCTTTTTTATCAATAGCGCTTTTTCCTTATGTAAATAATAATAAATTACCCTCCCTGTGTAAAGATTTGATATTAGTCCAAATTTAAGAAATTAGTAGCGACACCTAGCGGTGAGTAGTCGTATTTCTATATCAGTAATGACCATATGGCGCTATGAAACTATTGCAATTAAAGCTAGATGTCGCTGGGTAGTTGTGTTTATAATCGCTAGATAGCAGATTACGACCAATTACGGCAATCTGAAATTTCTATGATTTATATTACGGAACAGTGCTAAATGTATTAAAATTGCACACTAGTGCAAGCAATGAAGCGACAACATATTTCTTTCTGTGTTATTGGAGTAGAGGGATGCAATATCAACCAATGATATACTTATGTGTTAAAACAAGTACCTTATCTCCATACTTTTAGTGAAGCTATTCCCAACCAGTATAAATACCTTTTCAAAATATGTATTTCATTTGTAAGCACATCGCTAGAAAGAGATCACAGGCTTTTGCAATGACCCTTGTGAAAAGTAACTAGAAAGAGATAGCCGATTGAAGGATCCTTAGGACATCACTATCATGTGTCAACGAGCTGACCAATCACGATCAACTGTTATCCTTTAAGGGTGATCCTTGCGCTCTGATTGGTTGATTTAGACAACGCCTTCGAGAGGAACGCCTACTAATAGAATCCATTTGAATTTAAATGTCGAAGGGAGAACGTCAATAAATTGTTGTAGAATTGTTGATTCTTTTGTCATTCCATTTTTGAAAAATAGAACTCCATACAGATTTAATAAAAAGTAGGTACCTACTACTAACTTGTTTATTTTATCGTTTTTGTAATAGACAAAAATTAAATCTAATAGACTAGGATCCCAGGAACAATTTTGAAAATGTTTTTTTCTGTCTGATCTTTCGTTAGTAGTAGCTTCGTCTTGCCGAGACTCCTAATTTGATGTCTACGATAATTTATATGTGTTTCTACCTAGTCAGCGCGGATCAAGATAGAGCGAAACCTTTTTCAGCGCCCTATGGTCGACGTTTTTACATAACGCCTCTCAGAAGAAGCCATCGTAATTTTATTTTCTGATAGATATGTTTCTTGCATTTGACTTCTTGGCTCCCCTTACCACGTAGCGCCTAGAGCGAGCGGGCGGCCCTATAACCCAGTCGTAGTACCTACCTACGTTATGTAAATAACACAGAAGCAACTAGCAGCATTTTTTTGTATTCTTTATTTACCTAGTTATACCTAACTATTTTAAGTTAGACCTATTCTAAGTTAGACCTAATATTTGCACAATTAAATCACTCTCTCACGAAAATTTAGCCAGATAGCAAATCATTTCCAAAAATGTTACCGGGATCATAGCCTATTTACCTGAGACACTAAAAAGATAAGATCTCATTTTATGTCTTTGTCTATTACAAAATATATGAGGAGGATAGATGAGGATGATGGGATGAACATGTCTGTGAAGCGTAGGTTTCCTACCTACTTACCTACTGACTCTTGATCGATATAAGAACACACACCAAATAGCCATACCTATATACCTACTTTTATTTTATGAAACCCCAAGTTAATGACCCCTTCCCCGGGGGGGGTTGCAATGAATTTGACAAAAAACCTACTCAAGTTCCTAGTTCACATTTCATCTGGTTAACCAAATGAAATTAGACCTACATATATTCTGGACACATTGGAATTATACAACGTGTTTCCTTATTGTCTCAATAAATAAGTACCTACCTAGGTATTTTGGGTAATGTAGGCATAGGTACCTACCTGACTACTTTTAAATGCCTATTTTTTTATTATTCTTTGGTATAAAGAACATAGTTCTTTACAATTTATTACGATCTAGCCTATAAAGGCTAATAAACAATTTTACTCTAACTTAATATTAGACGTTTACACTAATTTTATAACTGAGAATAATGTCTGTTTCACTTTCGTAGAGTCTGATAACATGATAACACTTTGTTCTTGTGTAAATTTAAAGCACTGTCACTTTTATTTGTTCACTATAACTACACTAACTCAAATGCCTAAATAGGGAAATCATAATGAAATGCCCACACCTATAGGTAGGTAGGTGTTTAAGTATCTACCTATCTAGGTAGGTACTAGGTAGATGATACTCTACTAACTAGCGGGGATCTAGCATAGTGGGCACGGTGCCAGACGCGGATGACCAGTGTTGGGACAAATTGCCTCACCTAGAACATGATTCTGGATCCGCGCCTGCACGTTGGGCATGACCACAACCCCAAATGGGTTGATTGGCTAATGCTACTTGAATTATGTCCAAATGTTTGAGGTACTTACCTATTTAAGTACAATACCTAATTAACAGAAATCATGTATGAATTGGTACCTACGCATTAAATAGATAGGTATCTACGTTCAGGTGCAATACATTAAAAAAGAATAAAAGATTTATAAAAAGCAACATTTTCGGCTTTCGGCTATTGTGCCCACAACCTTTCGGCTTTTGACTACCTTGCCAAACAACTTTATTTGTTGACCAGATCCGCGCCTATATACCTACTTATCTATTTATCAGACACTAGCTGTCCCGCGCATCCTTGTATGCGTACATTTTCCCTTTTTTCCATTGTTAATTTTCCATGATTGCTCCGCTCCTATTAGTCGTAGCGTGATGTTATATCGCCTATAGCCTTCCTCGATAAATGGGCTACCCAACAGAAAAATATTTTTTTTAATTCGTACCCGTAGTTCCTGAGATTGCCGTGTTCAAACAAACAAACAAATAAACAAACAAACTCTTCAGCTTTATAATATTAGTATAGATTAAGAAATTATATACCTAGATCACTAAGGTATCAAAGAAAAAAAATATTCCGAATTTCACCTTACAAGACGACACTTCATTTCACATCGTAGCTAAATACCTACATCAGGTAGGTAGGGTACTAATTAGGCTGTTATAAGACACCCTACTCATAATTAATTAATTAATGCTGCCTACCTACTTCATTAAGGACTTAATGATACGAGTGACGATGCTTATACTTAAGTGTAGCTATAGGTAGGTACATCTAGTGGTTAATGACCCTGACTGCTAAGCCGGAGGTCGTGGGTTCGATCACCACCCAGGATAAGACTTTGTGTGATGAGCACGGTGGTTTATTCTGTGTCTGGGTGTAGGTAATTTTTCTATGACCAGCTGTCCCGCGCAACTTCGGTTTTGCAACATTTGTCATTGCTGCTCCGCGCCTACTGGTCGTAGCCCGTAGCGTGATATTATAAGTAGCTATACTTAGGTATCCTATAGCCTTCCTTAATAGGTAGATTGGCTATCCAACAGTAAAATATTTTTTCAATTCGAATCAGTAGTTAACAAACAAACAAACTCTTCAGCTTTATAATACCTATTAGTAGGTAGGTACTTATAGATATATGTATGTATATCGAAATATATAAGTAGGTATGTTTATCAGTTGTCTGGTTGCCATAGTAGGTACAAGCTATGCTTAGTTTGGGATCAGATAGCGTTGTGTGAGTTGTTCCAAGATATTATTATAATTCCCATTATTTATTTGTTTAGCTTATTTTTTTACATTTTTAAATACATAACAAAACATATAAATTTAAAAATATAAAAAAATAGTGTCCCACCGGCTACGGGTATAGGGACCAAGCTACCGGGTGGTTAGGGCTCCAGGGAAAGGAACCTGCCTTTTTCTTTTATTATTATTATTATTATTTAAACGTTCAAATAACTCATAACTTATATAGCTTAAGTTTTAGGTAATCTACCTAACCTAACCTAAAAACTTAAGCTAACAAAGATTTCAAGTTAAACTTTCTCTCCTTGTTATCTTAGGATTGGGAAAAAAATATTATTTGCAATGTCTGGCGCCGGGCGTCGCTCTCTCGCTGCTAATCCTTGCCGAAGTCCCGACTTGTACACTGAAGATTGTAGACGATCAAAAACAATGCTGGTTAATCCATTACGTCTACGTATTATTTTAGCAAGTAGGTTGGTATTTACCTTCGTAACAGTACCTACATGGGCGCCTTAAATATTTATTTTAGAGGTGTGCAACAATTTTTCAGTGCTAAATTATTTGGTTTAGTGTAGGGTAGAGCGGGGCTAAAAGTCCAGCGGGTAAGAAGTCCCGATGTATATATCACAGTAGTAAAGTGCACTAGAAACAAACGGCCTGTACGATCGAGTGGCGGGGTGAGGGGCGTGCCTGATGACGCGAGTCACCAGTCAGCACGGAACAAGGATACGAGTCACAGCCTTATCGAAAATTTTCGCGACTAAAAGTTACAAAATTATTTCCTTTAATTTTGTTTATAACTTCACATCACATTTAAATAAAAGAATAAGGTAAGCTTATGTTACAAACAATTTATATTCATAATTATGTAATGCTAGTAAAATTAACCTATGGTGAACCGTTTTTATTTTATAATCTTGTAAATCAATAGATGTAGGTACGGGGCAAAAAGTACATTGATGGGACTTCTTGCCCCGTGATAGGACTTGTGACATGACAATTGTTGTATTTCATGTAATAGTGTATTTTTATACTAAGCCCCGAATAATGTTACAGACCATCCCAGTGTTACTGATAACACCGAGAATACAACACCACTTTTTAATAAGCCTGAGATACATCAGTCAGTACAAACACAATGACCAAGAGCAATATCTCCTCAAACTTCTACATCAAAAGTGGTATTTTCTTTTGAGGTTGTTCAACCTGTGCCAAAAACTGCACCTTGTAAAACCTTGAACACCAGGAAACGTCGTAGAACTGCTATTTTAACAAAAAAAATTTTTTTTTTTAAAAATGAGTAGGAGAAAGAACAAGAGAAAAGAACAACAAGAAAAGCTAAATTATCTGAAGTAAATAAGAAAAAAATGACATTAAAAAAGAAAATTCTTAAAGAGAAAAATCTTTCGTCTTCCTCTGATGAAGAATATTTTCGCATAATATGTTATAATTGATATTATGTTTAAAATAATTGATATTTTGGTTTTAAATATTTGATATTTTGTTTAAAATAACTGATATTTTGTTAAAAATAATAACTATTTTGTTTAAAGTTAATATTTTATAATTTTTGTAAGTATTAAAAGATGCTGATTGTAAAATTATGATTTTTACTAACCATATTGATTATAAATATCTAATTATTGGGTCATTTGAATGGGTATTCTCTCGTTTGCCATAAATTAATTTGCACTAATATTGTTTGCCATAATCGTCCCCGATCATAATATTTACTTGCACTATTATCATTTATACTAATAACGTTTGCCTTAACAACTCAACAGTAATAACTTTTATTTGCCATAAAATGACTTTCCATAGCAACATATATCATAATAATTAGTTTCCATAAGTAACACGTCTCATAATCGACTCTTGACATAATCAAAATTTGATATAATTATGAAAATAATACATAATATTGTTAGGTCGAAATTAATTATCTTTAACACCCCGACTCAGAGCAATCCGACTCGGATAGGTTAGGTTAGAAGACTAAGGCGGGAGCGAAGCGAAGCGGAGCTCCCGCCTTAGTCTTCGTGTTAGGTTTTTTTTTTAAACCACCCAAAAGTAGGAGCCCCGCGAAGCGGGGCTCCGTCGAGTTTAGTAAGTAGGCGCCATATGAGGTTTAGTTTCAGGTTTAATTGTAAATAAAAAATCTGTGTCGTATAATCATTTATTAATTGACCACTAATGTTAATAACTGACGACTAATGGATTGTCTATTTATGTCAGACTTATTTTGTTTTACCCTCATTATATAACTTTAACTGTGAATATGTTAATAGCAAAAAATATATTAACTTACTCATTAACATAAAAATTGCAGGCGCTTATACTATATTATCTTTATTTATATTATGGTAAATAAAAGTTATGGAAAATGGTATTATTGAAAACGAAAATTATAGCAAATACATTTATGGATTTAAATTATTATGACACTTGATCGATTATGACCAATGGAATTAGTGAAAGTCATTTTATGTCATTTCACGATTATGGCAACTGAAGCGTTATTTCTAATGAAATTATGGCAAATACCGGTATGGCATGTGAAATTATGGCATTTTAAATTATGACAAACATTAGTAAACCATTTGAATGAATGGACTTTTTGCCCCAAGCCTGGGACTTCTTACCCCGCTAGAGGGGCAAAAAGTACAAAACGTAATTTTACATTTGACGCTAAATATTTCCCAAACAAATGAAACGGTCACTGCCAAATTGTTTCAGTGTTAAGCTGAATTGTATAGAAACTCGCATAATCCTTTTGGTTGACAATAAATGCTTCATTTTAAGATTTATGGGTCTTAGAATAGAAATTGGGACTATTAGCCCCGCCCTACCCTACCTAATCTATACTAATATTATGAAGCTGAAGAGTTTGTTTGTATGATCGCAATAATCTCAGGAGCTATCGGTCCGAATTGAAAAAATATTTTACTGTTGGTTTTATCGAGGAAGATTATAGGATAAATAACATCACGCTACGACCAATAAGAGCGGAGCAGCAAGGAAAATTTACGCATACGGAGTTGCGCGGGTGCTGACCCGCGCAACTCCGTATGCGTAATTTTTTTTTTTTTTACACTAGCTGTAGTGTATTTATGTATAATCCTATACCTAGGTATAGGATTATACATAGATACATGTACTAGGTACACCGAAAAAAAAACTATAAAAAATATTAAAAACTACTGTAAACTGTTTTTGTAGTTGTTATCTATCCTTAAGCTAAGCTTAGCTTAGCTTATGTTAAACATTACAAAAACTTTTTTATTTATTAAACATTTTGAAGTTGGTGCCATGACAGAGTAGTCTTTATGTTTTATTCGGCACCAACTTCAAAATGGTTATTTGAAACATAGATACCAAAGAAAAGAAAGAGATAGAAAAGTACAGCCGCTACAGCCAAAGTACGCTCTATAGATCTCAGTCTTAGACGAGGCCTATATCAAAAATTACTAACTTGTACCGACACCGACTTCAAAAAAGTTGGTTCTCTCTATGTACCTACTACCTACCTATGTTAGTGATTATCTCAAAAACTACTGTTGCTGACTCATTTTCCGAGCTAAGTCGCTAAACATAGACGTATCTATGGAGGGGGGCACGTTGACAAACGCCCTCCAGCCGTTTGCGTTGAGTACCGAATTTCTTATATTCCCCATTTCTCTCTTGTGCTCAGGACGAATTTATTTGGGACACCCACCCCCCGTCGTGCGTGCAACTCAGGCCACTTGGTCGGTGTTGAAGATATTAAATAACCCACCCCCCTTCCAGTAAGCATGTTAGATCTAGATCCGGCACTGCCATTATTTACCTCTTGTGCACCATCCAGAATGAAATCCTCAATCCGCCCATGTCAATAAACTTGATTATTGTCTATTGTATAGTTGACTACAATAAAAGTAAATCTAATATATAAAATTCTCGTGTCACAGTTTTCGTTGCCATACTCCTCCGAAACGGCTTGACCGATTTTGATGAAATTTTGTGTGCATATTGGGTAGGTCTGAGAATCGGACAACATCTATTTTTCATCCCCCTAAGAGTTTGTTTGTTTGTTTGAACGCGATAATCTCAGAAACTACGGGTCCAAATTGAAAAAAATATTTAACTTTTAGATAGCCCATTTATCGAGGAATGCTATAGGCTATAAAACATCGCGCTACAACTAATGGGAGCGGAGCAGCAAGTAAAAATGTTTGCAAAAATGGGGAAAATATACGCAGACGAAGTTGCGCGGGTCAGCTAGTTATTTTATATTAATGAGGTAATAGTTGATCTTAAAATGCTCTGAAAATGAGTGTGATTTCACAATATAACATGTTTTTGAATTTAAAAGCATGAAAACGAATATTAAAAGTTCCTAATGATTTGACGATAGGAACTTATGACGTCATAGGTTCCTATTCCATACACATTTCTATTCATCTTCTGGATTCGTCGGATGCTCTTTTCTAGTTCAATCTGTTTCTTTCTGGAATGCCCTGCCCCCCGAAATTAGGATGGCACCCAATCGCCTTAATTTTAAATGGAAGGTACGCACTTTGCTGCTTGATGGATCAGCTGAATCATCACAATATTAGTAACTTAAATATTTGTCTGTATCTATGTATTTAATTATGTTTAAATAGATATAAATGTATGTATATATATGTGTATGTATGTATATATGTATGTATGTTTTTTTTGCAAGTATGTATATTCTTGTATGGTTATATTGTATTTCCGTATTTATTTAATATTCTCTATCTAGTATGTCATGTGTGTTATGTAAGATTAATATAAAGTCCTTCAATAACAATTAGGTTACTGAACCTACACATTCCATTTCTACATCACCCCAAGGTAGACTGGCAGAGAATGCTTTTAGCATTAAGTCCATCTTTGTACAACTTTGTGCATAAAGTTTAAAATAAATAAATAAAAAGAGACTGATTTAACTTGACAGTCAACATCACCATTGGCAAGAATTGCCTACAAAAATACTAACGCCCGATCTCAATAATCTAACTATCGATGGATTTGGCTACTAGAGGTAGGTATATTTGACATAAGCTCCATACAAAATATGTCAAAATTCTACCTCTAGTAGCCTAATCCATCGATAGGTAGATTATTGAGACCGGCTGTAAAAGATGTTACAAAACATTCAAAGTTCGACTTTTTTCAACAATTATAAAAAGCTAGTCGGTTCTTTTCAACTCCAAGGCTTATTTTAAACCGATTTTTCGCAAGTTTTGCTAAATCCTGATGGTAGACAACAAACAAAATGGCGAGACAAAGGAACAGAACAATGTCACATAGTTTATTCTACGACAATGAAATAGTTTTCGCTTTCAAAATGGTGAATGCTTACAATGATTTTATTGTGAACAGATCTTAGATTTTGTGATAAGGTTAAAAGATTTTTTATTTAAAACGATATAGCTTGTAAAAGTTGTAAATGGCATCGAATGTGTACCTAATGTGTGTATACACGCGTGTAAAACACACAGGTGACACAAGACACAAACAAATTATGAATTAGGTACTAGCTGTCCCGTGCAACTTCGTTTGCGTAAATTTTCCCCGTTTTTGCAACATTTCTCATTTATTTATTTTATTTATTTGCATAAATGTGGTACATATTACAGATCTTTAAAATACATATTATTGAATCAGCACACTTGCCAATAATGGCATGCAAATTACATCATTGTTATAGGCAAAATTTATCAAAATTACAAAGAAATATATTTAAAAAGTGAAATACTTAGTATTAAAAAAAAAAAATCAATGCACACCAATGTAATAAAATCCGGTCACTTAAATTTCACATGTCTCCTTTCTAAACTATAAAATTTACATGGGTATTTATTTAAATATTCTTCAACCGAGTAAAAACATTCGTTTACATTCATTACTGCTCTGCTCCTATTGGTCGTAGCGTGATGTTATAAAAGATCACTAGTGTCATATTTTGATAAGAATGTGGTATTGACTTAGTTGAATCACTCTTTCATAGTAAATTTGATTAAAATAAATACAGCTTACCTGGTTTATATTTATTATATCCAAAATAAATATAAACCAGGTTGGTAGCGGTCTCGCAATCGTGAGGTCGCGGCTTCGAATCCTACCCATTATACTACCGACGTGAACCCACTCCTAACACAAGCCTTTGAGCTTAGCTAGAGGGGTTATCAAGATTGCTAGTAATGTGAGACTCAATCCCACATTGCTAGATATCTCTTTAAAAAAAATCACGCTTATAAAATACCTGTATATTGCAACAGAGGTGCCAAAATTTAGATTTTTTTAAAGAAAATGTTGGTAATGGTTTTATTCACGTAAATTTTTGTGCCAGTAGATACAGTTAGAACATCGGTAAGACACTGTCAACAACTGATGATGACAAGGACTGTTTCCAGAGCCGATAATCGCTATACCCATTCTTATCTTGACTGCCTCTGTGGCGCGGTGGGAGTGTATCCGACTGCTACACAAGAGGTCGTGGGTTCGATCCCCACCCAGGATTAAACTGTGTGTGATGAGTAGGTACGATGGTTTATTTTGTGTCTGCGTGTTATTCATCTATAATATGTATATTTAGAAATATTTAAGTATGTTTATCAGTTGTCTGCTTTCTATAGTACAAGCTCTGCTTAGTTTGCGATCAGATAGCGTTATGTGAGTTGTGCCAAGATATTATTATTATTATACACTGCGCAATCTTGCACACCCCTACTTTAAGTTTTAGTGCGAATAAGAAAGTACAACGTAGTTATAATGGCAAATTATTACTACGTAGGTAAATAAGATTTTCAAGAAGATAAGTTCATTTTGATGGACTGATTACGCATCTGCCCATCAAAATAGCACAAATAGCAAAAAAATAACCATATTTTCCACATTGAATATTAACAAAAGGTACCATAAAATTGGATTTTGGTTAATAAAAGATACCCGTGAGGTTGTGTGGTCGCCGGTGTTGCCAGCTCCTTGCATTACGTCAAACTCGTCAAAAGACAAATCAGCCGGAACGAACGTTGCCGTCGCCCGATTAAAAAATAAAATTAAAAATTCGAATTTACTTTGCAACATTGTGTTCCAATTTTAAACTTCTTAAAAAGGAAATTGTTTTTTTTTTCGATTATGTTAAGTAGGAAAGACTTAGTAAGTAGGTCTGTAAATTAAAATAAAATTTAACCTTAGTACAGTACGATCAACGTAACTAGGCCGGACTGAAGTAGGCGACAAGTGGTTGCGCAGATGCATTTTTTGGAAGTAAATGGTGACAGGAAGCGGGGGGCGGGGGCAGTAACTAAGCTAAGAGGATTAGAGATGCGATTACGCATTACATTGTCATAATTAGTATTACTAATTCATGTTTTTTTGTGATTATTTTGGTAAAGAAATTGTTTTTCAAAGTTTCTTTATTATTTACTGTAACTGTTTTAAATTTAAACTTTTATGAACTCATTTAAATAGTGTTTTTATATTGTTGAATTAAAATGTTGTTAGTATTTTTAATCGATTAATCGTTTTCGTTAGTAATTTTAGGGTTGATTCTCTATGACATGCGCGAGAGTGATAAAAACCTAACTTCAATCCGGTCAAGTTACGTTGATCGTACTGTACAGTAGGTAGGATACTTATTTTTTTAACGTTTTTTTAAAAGATACATACTTACTCACCTATTTTTTAAAATTAGGTAGGTATTTACAGCGTTCAAAATACTAACAGGACTAGTTGATGGTGGTCCTAGACTTAAAATTCTTCTCATGTTTTTTTTCATATTGTCTGCATTTTAAACTTAAATTGTAATATTTCGACCACTATTTAAATTAGGTAGTTAAGTAATTTGTATTAATTATTTCGATCTTTAAAAAACGCTTTATTACTCCAACCCTCAAATGCCACATCGGTACTTGCAGACGAAAAAAATGGATACGTTTGGCGCCGTTTACGCCCTTTCGCACAACAAGTACCCAAAGAGATTAAATACTTATTATAAAAACTTATTTGTTCAAGTATTTAGTAAAATAGTTAATATAGTGTAAGCGTGTTCATTTTGGTATTATTTTCTATGATTTGTGAGTTATTGACAGTTTGGAGATAAACATTGGTTAGACGGCGCCAGCACAGAATAATTGTTTTGGGTCTAATGACGCCTTTGCGAATTTGTTAATATATAGGTAGGGAATTCGTTTCTGATAAAATTGGAAGCAGTGCCTATATTGATACTTGTATGGTCGATATATCTTTCACGGCTCTGCCTGTGTGCTTATAAGTTTCATATTTCTGAAAAGACAAATACCTACTAGTAGAGTTGATATATAAAGTATATATAAAAATAAATTAGTCATTACTCCGACCATAGATAAGTACCTTATATCATCATATTATTGTATTTTATCCACTTATTGCTATTGTTTGATAAAACGATCATGGAAATTGAAAAAAATCATCACATAAATGAGGAGGTTTGATGAAAATATTTCATAACTTCTACAGTAGGTAGTGGATTTTGCTTACGGTTGTTATAAACTTTATAACAAACGCTGTTTTCCGGGTTTTCCACTGGTGTAGGGTTTATTTACTGTTTTTAAACACTAATAAGCTGTGATATTTTTTTTTATTTATCCTTCTAATATACAAAAAACATAAAAAACATATTAATTTTAAGAGATAGGCTCTACTAGAATTCTATTTAAATTGAATCCACATAAATACTCTTGATATATCTAAACGAAACCGCAGTCAGTCACTATATTCATCGTACGAACCTCATCTAAACTGGTACGGACAACCAGGAGAGCATCGGTAGGTAGGAGGTAGTTGTAACCCGATACAGACCAACCTCCCCTCTCCCTCTAACCGCCCGCGTCCCCCTCGCACCCGCGAACGTATGCCACCACTCGCTCAATACTGGATAGATACCGAATGGTGGTATGTATTAAAGAGGCAAGCAATGATTTTCAACAATCGTGTCATGGGTAGATAGCATTTTAAAATTTCAGTATTGTATAAATAGTTTACACAACATTATAACTGCGAAAGTTTTTATTTTTAAGACGACTTCCGCATTAGGGTGCAAACCCTGTGTCGCGAGGTACTTTACAAACATACAAGTCACGGACACAAAGTACACCCAGACTCGGAACAACAATTTGTTGACCACCTAAAGTGGTCCCCGTGCGGGAATCGTATCCACGACCTCTTGCAAAAAAAAATGTGGACCAGTGGAAATGTTTGCCTTCATTCTTCCACCTCTTCAGGACCGGTACAAGCTAAAATCTGACTAGCTTTTCCCTGTCACTTTGCTCACGATATGATTGCTATTCTGTTACTTAAACTACATTACCTACCTACTAAAAACATCAAAATCCGTTCAGTAGTGTTTACGTGAAAAGGCAATAAACAACAGCCATCCATCCTCACAAATTTGAATTAATCGTATTATTAAGTTTAAAGTCTAAATAAATAACAAAAAAACATTCACACGCAAAAAAAAACATTTAAAATATTTCTTACAAAAAAAAAAAGAAAACAATAGACAATCTATTTCGAATTTAAAAAAATAGACCGGCTTCCTGTTTAACATTCAAAAAAAGAACATCGATGTTTCCCTCGAACATAACACTGTGAAAGGTGCAGATCCCGTCGGGCCTAACAATCACTTACGCAATTGTTTAAACAAAGCCCAGTAATAAAATATCACATTACACCCGAATTGTGCTCGCATCGTTCTAACTCAGCCAATATGGTGAATACTATTATATCATAGGGGTACATTGTACCCCGTGTTATTTTTTTGATGCGCTTTTCCCGTAATGACATTGGAGGGTTGGGACGGTCAATTATTTTAACTGAATATTTAATGAACTGATGAGTTTTATAAATTGTTATTATTAGGGATGGCATGGAGGAAATATTTTAAATTTAGTAAGTTGATTTTTTATTATGCAAGATTTTTTTTGGTGGATAGTAGGTATATGTAGATACGTAGACAGTATAAATTTAAAGCGTTTTAGTGATAATGGCGTGAAATAGGTACATACTGAAATATTTATTTGGTACCGCGCAACTTCGTCTGCGTAAATTTTTCCCGTTTTTGCAACTTTTTTAATTGCTGCTCCCGTCTTATTGGTCGTAGCGTGATGTTATATAGCCTACAACCTTCCTCGATAAATAGGCTATCAAACAGTGAAATAATTTTTCAATTGGGACCAGTAGTTCCTGGATAGAGGATATAGGCTATATAACATCACGCTACGACCCATAGGAGCGGAGCAGCAATGAGAAAAGTTGCAAAAACGGGGAAAATTTATGCATACGAAGTTGCGCGGTAGGTATAGCTAGTATATAATCTGAATCTCGACAACGGCCCCAACGATTTTCATGAAATTTAGTATGCAGGGGGATTCGGGAGCGATAAATCGATCTAGCTAGGTTTCATTTTTTATAAAACGTTTTAATAAAAATACTGAGCAAAGCTCGGTCATCCAGGTACTAAGACGTTGTCACGTCAAAATGTAAAACATAGCTTATCCAATACTAGCTACCTGCCCTTGGCACACGTGTGTGACGTGTGTCATATCGTAGTTTTTTATAAGTTGAGTTTCGTAGGGATCTCTAATTTATTGACGGTAAAATATAGCCTATGTTACTCCCTGATAATGTAGCTTTCTAAGGGTAAAATAATTTTTGAAATCGGTCCAGTAGTTTTTAAGTTTATTCGTACAAAAATACAAATCTTTCCTTTTCCTCTTTTTAATATAGTGTAGATATGTAGATAAGTACCTACCTATACCTATATTGGGGTACGATCCCAACAGATATGTTTGTTAGAATGTTTTGAGTCGAAACTCGTAATTAGTTATTGTTTATGTAAAATGAGTAGACGATTAGAGCGTTTGATATATAATTTATTCTCTACTAAACTTAATGCTATGTACAATGTATGTATGTTATATATTTTATTTCTACGTACAGTACGATCAACGTATCTTGACCAGATTGAAGTTAGGTTTTTATCACTTTCGCGCATGTCATAGAGATGCGACCCTAAAATCACTTACGAAAACGATTAATCGATTAAAAATACTAACAACATTTTAATTCAAAAATATAAAAACACTATTTAAATGAGTTCATAAAAGTTTAAATTTAGAACAGTTACAGTAAATAATAAAGAAACTTTGAAAAACAATTTCTTTACCAAACTAATCACAAAAAAACATGAATTAGTAATACTAATTCTGACAATATAATGCGTAATCGCATCTCTAATTCTCTTGGTTTAGTTACCGCCCCCGCCCCCCGCTTCCTGTCACCATTTACTTCCAAAAAATGAATCTGCGCAACCACTTGTCGCCTACTTCAGTCCGGCCTAGTTACGTTGATCGTACTGTAAGTGTTAGGTTGCGGTGAAAGAGGTCAATGTACAGCGTAGCTCGTACAACCTACTTACTGAGGAACATAGGGGAACCTTAAGTACTTACTTAAAGTTCAGAAAACTCTCTAAATAAAATGTACCTACGAGTAATTTATATAGTACCAAGGTACTTTCACTTAAAAAACCGAGCAAGAGCATCGTCGGACCATGCTTAGTGTAAGATTCCGCAGCCCTTATTGTTATCTATAGGTACTATACTAATATTATAAAGCTGAAGAGTTTGTTTGTTTGTTTGAAAGCGGTAATCTCAGGAAGTATTGGTCCGAATTGAAAAATTCTTTCACTGATGGATAGCCCGTTTATCTAGACGAAAAGATGCACTACGTACTTATGAAAAAATCCGGTTTGAATAATTGCACCAGCAGAAGAGCGTATGTGACACTTACGGCCTTTTGTTGAGAAACGCCAATTTTCGGCAATAACTCAATGACGGAGTATCCGATCATGTTGAAAATAATTTTAGATTAAAGAATTTATTACATTTTATTTAATTAATTGAAATTAAATTAATTTAACTAGCTTGTTCGTCTAGTGGTTAGTGACCCTGACTGCTAAGCTGGAGGTCGTGGATTCGATCCCCACCCAGGATAAAACTTTGTGTGATGAGCACGATGGTTTATTCTGTCTCTGGGTGTAACATCTATAATATGTATGTATTTAGAAATATATAAGTATGTTTATCAGTTGTCTGGTTGCCATATTACAAGCTCTGCTTAGTTTGGGATCAGATGACGTTGTATGAGTTGTCCCAAGATGTTATTATAATTAAGCGGTACCTTAGTATTTTTGGTCACACGGTTCAATGAAAAGGGTAGGGATCAGTTTATGCAACTTTTGGAGCGTTGCACAAATTTCATAAATATTTATTGTATATTATAGTGCGGTACCGGCTTAAGAATAGTACCACCCCATCACTTCCCGTGGGTGTCGTCAATGCGACTAAGGGATTTACCACCGGTAGGCGGGCAGCAGCCTCCTCTGTGTATTTTAAAGCCTTACTGCGATCGCCAACGATTATGGCAATTACCCCCAGGGTATTGGGGAGACCCGTGCCCAGCAGTGGGACATCATATGGGTTGATATGTATAGTCTTTGAATTATCATACGGACGGACAAACAGACCAACATGATGAAACTGTTAATAAACCGATAATGGTTCCGTTTTTGCTATTTTGGGTACGGAACCCTAAATAAGTGACTAAATACAAAAATAAACAGCTTTGAAGTTCTCGTGACTAATCTAAGGATTTGTTATCTTACTAAACCTTTTTGGTGACAATTTATTGTATAGGGATTGCGCAAGTAAATCTACTCATCACTCATGCCAAAATTTAACAAACAAAAGTGAAAATAAAAGAAAACTAAATGGACATTCAAATACAGATTTAATGTTGCAGAAATTAGAAAAAAAAACTTTTAAAAGGCAGACAAGCGAAAGGATGACGCAAGTCGCAGAGTTTTGGCGCCAAATGACAATAGCCCGCCATCATGGAATTTGAATGCGTTTAGTGAGTGCTTGAGTGCAATTATTGTATATTTGTGGCTGAATAGACGCTGTCTGTGCCTGTATCGGGTGTCGTAAAAGTGCTTGAGTTTCACTTTCCTTTGGAGAATGGAATAAAAAGTGTATTGTCATTAAATGATATGGATGTAATGTGGACTTGGAAGGGCAATGGAGTAGTCAGATTAACTTACACTACACAGTTTGTATAAAGCATAACTATTTGAGGCTCACTATACTATTCTATCACCGGACCGGTCCAACACAGAGATAGTTACACGTTAGGTAGGTACTTGACGGAATTTGACTAGTTGTCCCACGAACCATATCAGTGGCGGATCCACAGGGGTTAGCTAGGGGGCTCAAGGCCCCATAAGATCTTTTGAGTTCTTGCGTGACAAATCATTAAGTACTGGAGCTCTCTAGTATACTTAATGATTTGATAAGGAATATGAAACATACGTCATTTGTTGTTGGAGACCTACAAAACGGTATTACTGTCACCCTTCACACTCCTGGATCCGCCGCTGAACCTTACAAGAGACGGTAGCCTAATGATTAAGGCATCCAACTCGCAACCGTTAGGTCGCGGATTTTGTTCCGTTAATGATTTGTTTGTATTTCACTCCAATCTACAGTACGATCAACGTAACTTGACCGGATTGAAGTTAGGTTTTAATCACTTTCGCGCATGTCATAGAGATGCGACCCTAAAATTACTAACGAAAACGATTAATTATGTTTAATTGATAAAAAATACTAACAAAGTTTTTAATTCAAAAATATAAAAACACTGTTTAAATGAGTTCATAAAAGCTTAAATTTAGAACAGTTACAGTAAATACTAAAGAAACTTTGAAAAACAATTTCTTTACGAAAATAATCACAAAAAAACATGAGTTAGTAATACTAATTATGACAATGTGATGCGTAATCGCATCTCTAATTCTCTTGGTTTAGTTACCGCCCCCGCCCCCCGCTTCCTGTCACCATTTACTTCCAAAAAATGCATCTGCGCAACCACTTGTCGCCTACTTCAGTCCGGCCTAGTTACGTTGATCGTACTTTAAATCTGGCCTTGATTTAATCTTGGCCTATACAACATCCCATCTTTGGCAAAATGTGGTGTGTAAAAGGTGGCCAACTTTGTTTCGCCCTGAGCGACTAAATGGCTAGATCGAGCCCTGTAAGTACGGATGTGAACCCGTTCCAAACACAAGCAATTTAGTTTAGGAGGGGTTAATAAGATTCGAGATCGCTCACAGATATGTACCTAATCTCAGTCGACTTTGTTCCAAAGATATTCCAAAACTCCATTAGCAAGAAGCTTCTGTAGGTACTCTCGGTGTTTATTAGCCGCACTCTTTAAATACCTAAAGGAATAGAAAAGCAAGCTCATAAGTAAACAATTCCCAAGCCGTTGGCGCCACCGATGTGACGCCATTGCGGAATGCGTTTAGTTAGTGCACTCACAGCAATTATTGTATATTCACGGGCAAATGGTTTGCTCGCGTGTATCCGATGACAATTGTAAAAAATAAAAGTATCAGATACACTTTTACTTGTTATTTTGGATGTAATTGTGTGTTAAGATGGTTGGAGAGTAATTATAGGATTGGAAGATTAGTATTGCATAGAGTGTTTTTTTTTTAAAAGACCTACAGTTTGGCATTTTATGAGTTACTATCAATACCGTCAATTTTCCCCGTTCTTGCAACATTTTTCATTGTTGCACCGCTCCTATTTGTCATAACGTGATATTATAGGTATAGCTTATAACCTTCCTCGATAAATGGGCTATCCAACAGTATAATATTTTTTCAATTCGAACAAGTAGTTCTTGAGATTATCGCGTTCAAACAAACAAACTCTTCATCTTTATAATATTAGTACTTATAAATGAATTTGGGTTTTGAGTTAGCAAGACCCAATTGAGTACTCCAGTAATTTGGTATGGGGAGAGGTCCTTAGCAACCCCGCTAAGAAACCGAAAATGTTGTTCTGGCGGAGTGGTCTCACTAAGGGTAGGTTTTATGGAAAACATATTGGAGGGCTCTGACACTTTTTAGAGGAAGGAAAAGAGAGAGGAACTCCTAGTAGTAGGTATCTCCCCTTTGGATGTATGTTATGTCGGTACTCGAAGTAAGTCCATAAGCTATGTTTAACTCTAAAGCGACTGAAAATTAACCAATTATTTGCTGTTGAATAACTAAATAGCAGATAGCGACACAACTGATAATCTGTAGGTCTGTCGTTTGCGCTGAAAACTGGTGGAGAATGGGGGATTACGGCCATGGTTCTCTCTCAGACCGGAAGAGCCTATGTCGCTGCAGTTGCCAAAAAAATACTACATGAATAGACACCGTTGAGATAAAAAAAAACTGTTCTTCTTTGAATTTATGGTAATCTAGCCGTTTTAACGGCAAATTTCTGCCATTATGAAGTATTTATTTACACGTTAGTTGCACAAAGTCTCGTTGTTATCCAATTAACACGTATTCAATTATTTTTTTACAAGTTAAACTCGGAGCTGTAAAAATAATGGCAGGTCAGTTTACCGCCATTTTTACAATTAAAAAAAAGTTATCAGCGAGATCACCTACCTAATGTGTTCTGAAAATGGTGGCAATACTCAACTATCATAATTTTCATCAGCTCCGCAATTAACGTGGGAAAATACATTTAATATCAACGTAGGTATATGTGCAAAACCCGACCGATTCTTTGTACGTTTTGTTGTACACTTAAAAGTAATTAGAAATTATTACACACACTTGCAAAAACATTTGGAAAATCAATTTAGTAATGAGAAGAACCCTCAGTTCTGTCAAGATCAGCCCCTGTGTTGAAATACTATATTTTTTTTTTCGTGTTATTATAGACCTTTATTATCATAAATAATACAATATATTTATAAACTACTCTAAATTGGGTAGTTGACTACAATAAAAGTAAATTATTATATACTAATCAGGTAATAGTAGATCCTAAAATGCTCTAAAAATAAATGTCCTTTTACATTTTAACATATTTTTGAATTTAAAAGCATGAAAATGAATATTAAAAGTAATGATTTGACTATAGGAACTTATGACGTCATAGGTTCCTATTCCATACACATTTCTATAGAGTTCGTAGTTTTGACATTTCATAAAAAGAGACTGATTTGACTGGACAGTCAACATCCCTATTATAAATATATTATTATTAATATTTACACTATGTACAAATAGGGTAGATGACTGTCAAGTCAAATCAGTATCTTTTTATGAAACGTCAAAACGATGCGCCTCGTACGTAATTTATATGAAATACAAAACAATGACGTCATTCTTTTGTATGGTCAAATCATGTAGTTTCAATGTTTGTTTTGATGTTTATAAATTCATGACAGCGTAAAAATGTAGAGAAACATTGTGTTTCAGAATGTTTTTGCAAATGCTATTTCCTTTATAGTGTAAAATAATTTATTGTTATTGTAGTCATTTACCCAATTACTACATATAAAAAGTGCATTTAAAATAATAGATATTTTGAAATTCAGAGTCAGAAATTGAACCGGATAGTTCCAATCGTTTAACCGGAGCGCGAAAGTATGTTATTTAACCTCAAATTAATCTTTCCTTTTTGCTAGCAGGTTGAGCCCTCGTAATTACTAAAGCTTTTTAATCACCGTTTGGAAATACATAAAGGCAGTATCGTTAATCTCCAATATTAAGTATTTGATTTCCCAAAATGTGTAAGCCGTCATCGGGGCATTGTTCTGTCTTTAATCTGTTTGCCTTCGTGTTTGCAGTCGCCGTTCGAGTCCGGCTCGGTCAATATTATACCGATCGACTTAGCTTTGTGTCTTTCGGCCGAGTGTTACCGGTTTTTGGGCACTTAAAATGACGCTGTTGCTATGCTATATATAATTTTGTAGGTAAGTTTTTTTTCACGCATCGAAATTTGGTATCAGCGGATACGCTGAATTAATTTTCAGTATCTAACCGGCGCAGTGTATAGCCTGTAATTAAGTTAAAATTATTTTAAACATAACAGGCAAAGTATGGATTACGAGTAAGTAGATATTTGGCTTAAAATTTTAGGCGACCCAAGAAAAGATGAATGATCTATGTAAAAGAAAACATGGCGATTTAGCATAGAGATGACGATTGATAGAAGTACATGGAGATAAATTACAACTTGCGCCAATTCCAAATAATTGGTGGTAGAACTAAAGATGTGTAGAAAAAGTGGAGCCGACTGGATGACGAAAGCGAGAGATAGGAATATATGGAGGGGTTTACGGGAGGCCTACGCCGCTGAGGCGACAGCTACCACAAATTAATTGTAAAATATACCTAATGAAACGTTGTATGTACACTGTAACAAGGTAGTTTGAATATAAGCTTTATTATTTTATTTTATAAAGAACTTCCTGTCCGGTGATGATATTATTCGGTTATTCAAGGCTTATAATTGAAATAATATCATCATCAGCCTGTATCGATCCACTGCACGATGATATGCCACAAGCCCGGTCCTTCGCCATAACTCCGGCTCCATTCTTGCTACCTTCTTAAAGTCTTCGGTCCATCTGGCTGGCGGTTGTTTGCCGAGTCACGTTCTGCACGTACTCATTTGTTTCTACGCTCATCTAACTCTACTCTCCTACGGCAGATCTAACCAGTAGATCTACTCTCTTTCTTTAACACGATAATCCTAAACATTTGTATTCTTAAAATTTTACGTTTATTGCCGGCTGCCTCTGTGGCGCGGTGGAAGTGTGTCTGCCTGCTATGCAAGAGGTCGATTCCCACACGGGACCACTTTGTGTGATTCACACAAAGTCTTGGTGAGTGTGTCTTGGTCCGGCGCTCCGTGTGGCATACTATAGATTTTTATATGCAGGACACCGCAGTGTGCCGTACCGCTCTGTGTACTTCAGCTCTTAGATCTATGTCAAACCAACAAGTAACTTTAGTTTTATGTTGGATGACATTTGAAGGCACCGTGGGAAATCTACTCAAATCGAGGTACATTTCGCTAATAAGCGCAATTTTAGCGCTCTCCGAAAGCCGAAAATGATGTGGAGTGCGTGTACGGTATGTTGTGTTTGTCTGTGTCCAAACCGATGTGTTTGTACAAACGCGCTGTTGTCTCGAGAGGTAGTGAACCGTGCGACGTGTAATCATTAATTGTTGTGATTACCTAATAGCTTCATAAGGCAATTATCAAATGCTAGACGACTCAATACATCGAAATTGAACAATGGCGTTTGTGCATCGGACATGAAGGATTAAAATATAGGTTTTATCAAAGAAAAGCTTCCATAAACTGGAGAGTTCTGCGAGACAATGCAGCCTTCTTCTACGGACTTATGCGGTCCTGGTACTTCTTCAGTATTACGTATTGCATAAACGTTTGGATGCGAGATTATATCCTTCGATGTTATGTAGTCCTGGTACTTTGGGTACCATTTTTCTACCAAACTTGTGAGTTTATATTTTGAGTTGATGGCAATATCCTCAACAATAAGTTATTTTCTGCCAGTGTAAGGCATTATTTTATTGTCATTATATTATTTTTATTGTACACTTTAATTGCACTACACATTTTTACAGCTAGAATCTAGCTGTGAAAATGATGACAGCTCAGTTTGCCACCGTTTTCACAACTTCTGAGTCTATTCTTTCCTACAAAAGTACCCTATTATTTCCTGTTTTTTTTTTAAGTAAACAAAAACAAAAAGTTCATTTTTTAATCGTTTTATTTACAGAGGGGAGGTGCTTCCTTAAAGGTTTCATGTTGGTGTACATTTACTTTTTGTTTATAAACCTACCCTACCTACCCCATGGGAAGGGTTGTGAATCCACATAAATGCCCGCCTTTTGTTTTTCGTGGGTAAACAAAGCGGTAAGTTTAAAAAAAGTTATTTTTAAAACAAGGTTCTATGCTCAGTTCTTTTGTTTTAAAGATAGATGTTGATAAGCTTTTCAATTTGTTTTGTAAATGTTTTTCAACTTTTCAATTTGTTTTGTATTGCTGTTTGTGTAATTAATTAACCGACTTTTAATGAAAATCAAGGGAAGTGTTAATGTTTTGAAATCAAAAGGAAAAAAATGATTAAGCACGTTAACGGTTAAGATAAAGGAAATTAAATCTGTTTTCTGTTGTAGTTTTAAACAGGAGTAAATTATGCCATATACTAAATAATAATCTAGAATAACGTTTTATACAGGGTGCCAATTTAGTCAGTCGAATGCATGCAGGGGAGTGACGACGACC
This sequence comes from Herminia tarsipennalis, assembly GCA_945859575.2. Classification (NCBI taxonomy): domain Eukaryota; kingdom Metazoa; phylum Arthropoda; class Insecta; order Lepidoptera; family Erebidae; genus Herminia; species Herminia tarsipennalis. The sequence goes on along the minus strand of OX243849.2, from coordinate 16,354,852 downwards.
ATTTTTGAATTCTAGTAGCTTTGGGATCCGTTTCAAATACGCTCGCGCAACTGACATTGTGCTCTCGAGACACATACTTGACGCAAGCGTATTTGAGATCGATCCGAAAGTTACAAGAATACGAAAATGGCTAAATGGCTCTTTTAATCGAAACTTAACTGCAACTGCACTGCTTTAAATACGTGAACTGGCCCGCTGATTGTAAAGTATAATGTTCTATAACGGTTTACTAGAGCGCCTCTTCTCTAGCAGATTCACATGCAGAACATAGCAAATAGGTACGTTGGTATATCTCAAGTTACACTGGTGTAATTTGATATTTAGTTGTACAGGTAACTATGCAGGGTAGGTAGATAGGTAGGTTTTAATTACGTATGCGAGTGATTTCTCGTTGTGTTCTACATCTCTTAGTGTGTGAGGTTTTAAAACTATGTACGATTTAAAACTTCATTTTTTTTAATTTATCTCCTGCACTAGTGTACCTACAAGCCCTGTGTCGCGGGGGACTTCACAAACATGTAAATCACGGACACAAAGTATACGAAGACTCGGAACAATCATTAAATTTGTGGATCACACAAAGTGGAGTCCCGTGTGAGAATCGAACCCACGACCTCTGGGTAAGCAGTCAGAATCACTAATCACTAGACCAACTGGTCAGTTTTTATACATAAATTTTATGTTCATTCATGTCAATTTTCCCCGTTTTTGCAACATTTTTGATTGAGGCACTGCTCCTATTGGTCGTAGCGTGACATTATATTGTGATAAAAAAAATATATATAAAAGACGAATCCCGCATTAGGTTCCAAACCCTGTGTCGCGGGGGACTTAACAAACATACAAGTCACGGACACAAAGTACATCCAGACTCGGAACTACAATTCACACAAAGTGGTGTCCCGTGTGGGAATCGAACCTACGACCTTTTGCGTAGCAGTCGGACACACTAGCCTTTTCATGTTAAAGCCATCCTCGATAAATGGGCTATCTTACACTAAAATAATTTTTCATTTCGACCCAGTAGTTCCAGAGATTATCGCGTTCAACCAAACAAACAAAAAACCCAACTGAAAAATTATATAGCCTATATTTATGTCACTTCCTCATTTAAGATGAATCCAACGACACCTACCACGTGAGTCAAAAATCCGATGATTTAGAAACTGCTAAGCCGATTTTGATAAGGCTTATCTAAGAAATCTGCTGGTTTCTAAATCTGCTTTATAGTTTTCTTTTTTTTTTTTTAAAGATATATATCAATGTGGTATTGAGTCCCACATTACTAGCAATCTTGTTAACCCCTCCAGCTAAGCTCAAGGGCTTGTGTTAGGAGTGGGTTCACGTCGTTAGTATAATGGGTAGGATTCGACCCCGCGACCTCACGATTGCGAGATCGATGCCTTAGCCATTAGGCTACCGCCGCTTCAATAGTTATAACAACCTTTTTCGTGTCGGAGGAAAAGAAATAGGTACCTATATTTTTTGCGCAATTTAAAAACAGCATTTAAAAACTCATTAGGTACTTACTGAGTTAATTTATTTTTCTTTACCTTTTACAAATATTGTGTGCTCGTAAATACCTGCGCTTGCGCACTGCCAATTATCCAGTGAATTGACAAATATTTGAGTTACATTCATTATACATAGTAGGTATACCTAATAAGTCTGAAGAATTGGCGAGGTTAAACCATCTTACTTTTAATAACTTTATATACTTGGATGGGTGATCGATTTCCATTTTTGGGGTTCCGTACTTAAAAAGGAAATAATGGATCTTTATAGGATCATTTTGCTGTCCGTCCATCGGTCTGTCTGCCAAGACACTTTATTTTGGAAACATGTGGAGGTATCGATTTGAAATTAAAACCACATACTCAGGTCTACAGTCTTCTAAGTTCAAATAACTAAAAAAAACTTCAACGTTAACGTAAAAAAAGATACGGCCGTTTATTTAAAAACTGCGAGACTCGATTCCTGAACTATTTATAAAAAAATTTGTAGGTACCTACACTATAAATTTGTACGGAACCCTCGGTGGACAAGACCTTGCACTTGTCCGGTTTTTTTAAGGAACAGTATCTTTGCTTAATTTTCACCCGACTATATCGAAAGATGGGTAATGATTTTCGAGCATATGTATGTATGTATGTTCATTTTTTGGCACGCTCTACATCCATAACAATTTTACCGATTTAGAGTATGTTCCGAAATACACTGCGAGAACTGTTCAGTGCTTTTACTGAGGAGATATTCGTTCCGTTATGACGTACAGTATCCTCGGGAAGTACGTGACGTCATAAATTGTCGTCATTGTTGTACTGTGAGCAGTATTTGTCTTTTTTTATTCTCTGCTTGTATCACATGTCGCTGCAATCGCCAAAACATTGATGGTATTGTAATAAAGAACCACGCATGTGACAGCTTTAGTGGACCCGGGCGCAATACTTCAGTCTATCAGCAGACGGAACGTGAGCATTGGCGTCACCGGAACGTGAGCGGTGACATCACACTTTTTCGTGAGTGCAGCCGATCATTACTTTATTAGACGTTATCACGTCAAAAAATCATTTAAATGTATTCTCAAGTATAAGGTTTTTCAAAATATTATTTGAATAATATCTTCAATGTTACCTACTATGAGACACCACTACTTTACAATTTTCTAATCATAGAAAAAGAAGACGATCTTTAAAACTACTGAATGGTTTTAATAAATATTAACCTATATACCGGGGAACCGGGATCCTATAATAGCAATCACTGCTCCAATATTAGATTATGTAGACTAGCTCCGTCAAAACATTCTCCCTTAACAAAATCCTATGATCTCTATAATATAACGACATAATTTTCACCATAATTATGGGATTTTCCCATATAATGGCTGAGGTCGCGTGGCACTTCACATCTCTTTTGTAGTCAACAATAAATAATCTACCACTTAATAATGGCTACCCTTTTCAATCATTGCCATTTAAAAGTCAACCTTAACTTTTCGAAATAAGGTCTAAAATTTAGTATCAGAAAAACTATTTTCCTTTTCTACCCTTCAACCAAGCATTTATTCAAATATCAACTTTAAGTCTTAGGCTTATAGTTGTAAATATTATTCACTGAAGTTTGTTCGAAATTTCAAATATGGAACATCTCTAGACGTCATGCAGTCTTTCGCGCCAAATCACCTGTCAAGGATTTAATGAAGGGGTCACGTGACTATGCCTGTGGGAATATAGCAAGGATTGAAACTCACCTCTTTAGGATTTCTGTTGTCCTGGTAGCTGTGTTTAGGTAAAGTTAGATTATGTTATCATCTCGATAAACTTTTATTCAATTTAGAAGCGGCGTGGGGTGATAGCCTGTATCGGATTAGCATTCCATAGATGAAAATGGATATCCATAGATAAATTTATTACCGTTTTCGTAAGTAGTCGGGCCTCACTGTTTCTTGGAGAGCATCTTCAGAGAGCCGTCGCTCGTGCCCCTGATTTGTCTCCGGTCTTGTCTCGGACTATGAGAGTGAGGAATAAAAGTGTACACTTGTGCCTTACACAATCTTGTGCACCTTTATTATTTATTATAACTAGGAATGTAGGATTAGGTACTAGCAATCTTGTAAACCGTTGTTGTCCAGCAAAGCAGGAGTGGGTTCCTGTCGGTAGTTTAATTGGTAGGATTCGTGTCCGATGCCTTAGCCATTAGGCTACCGCCGCTTATCTTCTGCGTAGTTGCATAGTATCTGATGAGGCAGGCCGCCGAGCCGTTACTGGAACTGATATATTAATGTGGATGTCTTGAAAAATTAAATTGTTAAAAAAACGTTAAACAATTGCTCTACTTAAGTAATCCACAACATCAAAACATTCGTATTCTTATTTGACATCAATACTTAATATAAATAACACCAAATCAGTCGCTAAAATTACAATCGTAGTCGCAATATTATTTACTTGGAATACAGAATAAGATGCGATTCAAGTCCCAATAGGCCAACAAAGATGTTTTTGAATTTATGTTCTTGTTTTTATTAATAAAAACAATATAGTTGGCGTCAATATTGAAGGTATAACCATAAACAACGCGTTAACTTAAACGGTTGTAACAATGTTGTTGAAATAAACACGAAGTTTATGTTGTGGACGCGCCCACGCGATTGAGACGTCTATGACGCGAGTTACTTACAATGTAAGTGCAATATGTAATGAATTATTTACTTTAAATAATTTATGTGTACTGGATTTGATGGAATAATAATATTAAACCGCTATTTTATTCTGCTTATAAGGTAAATAGCACTTATGGGCGCCTATCTTCAACACCAAAAGCTATTATTGGTTATTTCCTTACCCTATGCATAAAAACCTAATTTTTAGAAATCATAAGCTTGTCGACGTCAACAGTTCTATTAGACTTTTACTTAAGACAACTTTTAGAATAGGTACTGAAACGTAGTTGAAACAAGTTTCCAGTTTATCTCTCATTTGAGGTAATACCTCTTTTCAGACGGGGCTATTTTTTTTTTCAGCTATTTTTATACACCTCTTGGAAGTACATGTATGGAGTTGTAAAAATATCGGCAAACTGACATATTGTCGCTATTTTTCCAACAAAACAGTGTAAAATAAACATATACTTGAAAAACGTGATAAATGGACAAGAACGAGACTTTGTGATTCAAAGAAGAAAACAAGAAAGAAAATAAAATTGAAACTGGCGTTTGCATAGAATGTGCGAGCCATAATCCCTACCGAATAATATTGGAGGGAAGAGGAAGAAAAAAACTCTTTGGAAAACAAAAAAATACAGTACAATATTGGTATGTTCGGAAAAAAGTACCAGGCTCACATAAACTCTAACGAATATACTAAATACAATTTCCTTTCATTTCGTGCTTTTTCGCCAGACAGCCAGATGTACGGTAACTTGATATACAGAGTGTTTTTTTATTTGACGGTAGAAGCTTTCCGCTCCCGGCCGGGGATGAAAGAGGCTTTTGAAAGGTTGGTACGCTTGGTTTTTTTTGTTGACACAAGCGATCACTTAGTCGTTTTGTTTTAATAGACAACGGACGGCTTTACACAAGGCGTAAATTGAAGTTAGAGAATGGACAATAATATTAATAATGTAGATATTTAGTGCAGAATATTTTAATTGAAGAATGCAGTCTATACAAAGTAAGGGTAAATTTAATTAAGGACTCATACATTTTTTTAGGCCTTTAATAGGCCGTGCGGTACCGGCTTTGGTCAAGGCGACTAAGGGATTTCACACCGGAGGACGGGCAGCAGCGTCCTCTGCGTACTTAAAGCCTTACTGCGACAACCCGCTCGCCAAGCGTGGCGATTATGGCAATTACCCCCAGGATCTACATATAATAAGTAGGTAGGTTCTATTGGGGAGACCCGTTTAATCTTGATCTCGGATCAATTAAAATATACATATCAACCATGTTGGTTGATATGTATATTTTAATTGATCCGAGATCACGATTAAAACTTAAGAGAAATAGACGCTTAGGTACTTAATTTGTTATAATGTGTCACTCCCTCATATGGCATTGGTTTCCGGATCTAGTCTAGGCAGTAGGCTGTGTTCTGTAATCCTAAGAGATTTTGTTTGTAATGGACATAAAAGCTGATTCAGATTTAAAATGTAATATGTAGTTAATTTTTTCAGATAAATACAGTTGACCCTAGTTCGGAGACCAGAGTATTTCACATTTGCTTTATGTCAAAAAACTGTTATTGTTATAATTACAGATACTTGACATGAAATATTAAGTATCTTGAAGATACTTGGATAGTGTGATAGAAATATGGATATAAGAAAGTGTTTGACAGCGCGGAGTGTTAATTACAGGGCAAGGTAATACCATTAATGGGAAATGAAACACAATTTCCTACAAAATACTAAGTAAATATCAAATCTTAATAAAACGTATAATTTCCTAGATTTACGATGAATGCACACTATAAATATACTAAGTAGTTAATTTTGGTGTGATTTTAGAACCGTGGAGTCATTAACGAGTCGAGTTTAAGAGAAAGTATCAATATCATAGCTTAATATGCTTGTAATGTGTAATTATATGCGACAGTTAAACTCAGTAATTGATTGGCCATTGAACACAAACCGGCTGCAGTGTTCTTCATATCAATGTACACAAATTAATATTAATTGCGATTAGATTAATTGTGTAAAACTATTTATTGGTTATTTCTTCAGAAGCACGTCTCTTGTTTCATTTCCGTATTAAAATTATGAATATACTTACTTACTTTCATCTACTTGTTTAGTTTTCAAGTAAGTAGGTAGGTGCAGTGAGCAACATAAGTCGCTTAACAAAAGCAATAACTACAAATCACCAAAGCTGAAAAATAAGATGAATAAACCAAGGTGTCTGGCTGGTTAAATTAATATTTGCAAATATTAAGTAACTTATAAGTAGCTAACTGTATTTTTCAAATGGTGAACGCGAATAAGTTTGTAAAACTGTTTCATTCTACTTTTGACTATCTATGGAAAGATATGAACCAAAATAATGTCACGTGTTAAAATAATCGTCAAAATAAAATTAGGGACTGGATATAGCCAATGATCCGATGCATCTTGACAATGAATGATTGGCGATGAGATCTTGATGATTTATTTCAATATAACAACCCGGAAATCTCTCTGGGTACTCAGAAACCTACTCTGCCCTATTTTCAAACATTTCATGGGAACTCTTGTTACTTGGATGTGGATTGTGGCTATTGTGAGATTGTTCAGTTCAGTGTTCAGATCCCGTGACTGTCCGTTAGCCTGCGCTCCATGCTCTATCTCCCACTGAAGCTGTAAGTCGAGTAATTTTAAAACAAGTCCGTCTGGGTAACAACAAGTGTTCGTGTACCTTGATGCAAGTGGATCTGTTGTTGCAATGGACAATTTTATTTTAATTAATGTGATACTTAATATCCATCTACTAGATTGACTGACATTAGTCATCCGTCTGTAAGCCTAATAGCGGTAACGCTACTTAACCTTACTGATTTTCTAAGCAAAGTCACAAAGGACCTTAAATATATCCACTGATTAAATGTCAAACTATACTTAAAGGTAGTTTGACATTTAGTCAGGTATGTACACTACACTAATATTATAAAAGCGAAAGTTTGTGAGTGTGTTAGTGTGTATATTTGTTACTTCTTCAGGTCTAAACGGCTAGAGCGATTTTAATCAAATTTAGTATGGAGTTAGCTGACACCCTGGATTAACACATAGGCTAATAAACCGTGGGTAACACCGTAGGGCACAGCTATTTGGTAATAAATCATTCTGAGTAACGCCCTATGTCTACATCATCAATACTACACTTAAATATAAATTAAATTCAAGCGTCTGCTCTTTTGTCACACACACTAACTGACTTTTTACTACAACGAGTTGTATAGTTGTTAGGCCATTTGTTCCCGTCCTTCTCAGTAACAGTTAGGCAGTACATTAATAAAACCGTCACTGGAAAGTTACAGGTTCAACTAATCAGCAAAAGCAATTTTTAAAACTTTTAAGTACCTAGTTTATTTAAAAAAAACTGAAAACTACGTGAACGAAGTCGCAGGGTACAGCTAGTGGTAAATAAGTTCTAAGTTTCACGAGAGGGCCGAGCGGCCAACCGCAAAGGCGTTGTCTCGCGGAAACCGCAGCTTGCCGTCACACGCTCACTGCCCAGCGCCTGTCCGCGGACACTAAATACATAGCTACAGAAAGCCGGCTCCCTACTATGGGCAAGAACAGGCCCACGCACACATAGACTAGCACGTACGTAGATCTCAATCGAGACTGCGTATATTTGAGATCTTCCGCACGTGGGCGCAAATGTATGCGTGGATTTGTTGTTGACCTGTGAGCCGGCCTACTATGCCTAAGTATTTTGTGCCACAGCGCTCATTCACACACCACTGTGTTCACTGTATTTGTGATCAAGGAAAATAGGTTTTGTTTTGTTTTACAACGCCCTTCCTGTTCATCCTTCGTGGTTGGCTTCTGCTGACAGTTCTGTGTTGGTTTCGGGCGAGTTTCTTTCCACTTTCTATTTAAAAATATTTCTTAGTAGATATACCTACAGGAACACCGCACTGTAAGATTTATACGGAATCCAGGGCCATTCAATGAATCTTATAAAAAAAATTGAAATGTGTTTTATCAGTGAATAAAGGAATGTTAAAAAAGATAACATGCGCGATCTCCATTGTTTTTTCTACACATGTATATAATTTTTTTTGTCCTGACTGACGGACTGACAGACTGAAGGATCAACGCACAGACTAAACCGTTGATCGCAGCCATGTAAAATTTTTAGGACGTATTCGCACGAGCGGGAGGTTATTAGTCGTAATATACATATTTATGTATATCTTATTATCTCTTTAAAGGAAAAGGAGAGGAGGTAGGTCGGGTGACCGCACAGTAAGATCAGCGTAAATAATGTCAATATATGATTTTTAATATTACGTTCTAAATATCCCACCGAAATAAACCGTCTTTACTACCTACAAAAATACAAAACAGATGGACCAAAATCTTTACATAATCATAAATACTTGGAGCGTGCCAGTAATAATGCGTTCCGCAATTACGCGCCACTGCCATCTACTGCCACGCGCCGGCAAATGGAATTAATTATTCCAATTTTGAAACCCCTGTATTCGCTACTAACAAGATAATTTGACGTGAGCTCCTTGTGTACCTGTGAGCCTGGTAGTTTATTTTTCGGTTTGAGTTTTAATCACGGAAACATTAGGCAATACATAGTTATAAATACATTTTCAGATTGCGGCACCGGTTGTCGTCGTCGCAAATGTCTTGCGGCAATAAAAGCTTACAAAACAATTTACCTGAAGTAGATACTTCAGGTAAATTGTTTCTAAGCTTATTGCCGTATATTTCTAGTAAGTAGATACTTACTAGAAATATACTGAGCTCTACCTACCTACTAATCTTGTAAAAAAAGTTAAGGGGCGTCTAAACGGGCCATTTTTTACGTGAATTTGTGGCGGCAATGCATGGCAGTACTCTCCAATATTGATTTGATGGTTGCCGGACGATCACTGAGCGATCTATTTTCCACAATGTTGCTCGGCCAATTTTGTTGTTGTTTCAGTCGCCCTCTATTTGATTGTTGCCGGGCTGTGTAGCCCGTTTAGGAGACTGGATCATGCGCCATACAATTGTAGACATATTGCCATTATTGGCCGAGCAATTAGTTGCCAATAGTGCCGCCACAGATTGCCGTAAAAAATGGCAAGTTCAGACGCTCCTTTATAATTATGTAAAAAAAAAACAAGTTAGATTACTTTCATTTTTCTCAAAAGAAAATGGTTGTCTTTTAAGTTGGTTTACGGACGATAATTTTACATGATAATGTCATAAGAAAACATTGATGACATATCGCCATTCGCGTTGCTTAGCAACCAATCAATATCGTTAGTTCGAATTGTATCGCATGTCATGTCACTGCAATCACCATTCGCTGTTGCTTAGCAACCAATCAATAACGTGACTTGTTTTAGACACTTTTTCGTGAGTGCAGCCGGTCATCGATTTATAAGACATTATCAGGTCAAAAGAGTTAACTCTGTTTCGCAAGGTGCATCTGTGTCTGTATTATTCTTCAATAAATATCAGCTCGTTCATCAATGAACTTTTTTTAGTGGAAAGCGGGTTTATCAGTTCAGCCGTTTTGAAGTCAATTAATTTTTCATGCTCCGAGTTGAGGACATTTTTTAATGTGCATTACACACACACACATATTCACCTATTCATTAGAATTTCTTAGAATACTTTGATGATAAATAGAAGCCAAAATAACATAAAACTAGTAGAAGTCGTTGCCCTACATAATGAATCAAGCCACATCCCACCCTCGAGTGATGACCAAATAGAGGGCATCTTCCAAATTTGTTTGTTTCCACTGCCCCTTTTAATAGAACAAACATTTTAATGGCCCAGCCGACGCCATTTTCTGGTGATCGATATGACGAAAATGTTGCCATTAATCTATTTTTGACACACTTTTCTTTGGTATTTTAAGTGGTTACTTAGACTTAAATTATGAAAAAACACTTATTTACAATATATGTTACATTTTTTTTCAATAATTTTTATATTCTTCTCCTATTTTATACCCATGTCACACACACCCATATTTCAAACGAATCCAATATTTCTGGCGCAGTCGAGTAAAAATGCGGTTAAAGTTTTTTTCTCAACCTGTCAAAACTTGCCAAAGTATCGCGACAATAGGTCTTACAAGGGATTTAAATACTTAATTAGATTATTTTTTAATGATAAATGAGTAATGTTGTCTAACTCATAGAACAAACTACAAAGAACAAAAACGAAGATTTGTTTTGCAAATTGTATCCTGCCTCTTACATTTGCCCCTTCGCAAAATGTTTGCAGATTTGCCCCAAAGTACCAGGACGTCATATCACGTAGGCGATGTGCAAACAGTAGGCGCCAGTGAGACGCACAACCACCTGCCTGCACCCTCTGTAGAGCATTGTGTACTTATCTAAGAGCACATCTTGCGATTTGCTTAGGGGCTGGGCATTTAACGAGTTTAAAATGAGATGTGTTTAGCGAATGAGATAAAGGTGTGGTTAAAATTAAAGACAGGTTTTAATTATGTTTTTTTTTTTACTTTTTCAAATATGACTGAGTCAATATCGTGTAGGTATGTAACCTATATATTAAGTAGCTTTTTAAAATTATAATGTTTGATATCATAAAGTTGGTAAAGTAGAAAGCTACGCACTTAAAATTTGTGGAGCCTTAGGCTATAGAAAATGACAAATGTCTCCTTTGAAACTTACCCAGTATTTAGTAAAAAATACCTTTCTGCAATATTTAATGTAGAATGCAGTTTACGCATTACAAAAGTGTAAGAATTTACCTCTTAGCGATTTACCTACCTAAATAGCAAGCAAGGCAAGAAGTTTGTTAAGAAGAACCCGTATGCAAATGTCTTGCAAAATACCAGGAGTGCATAGACCCAAAGAGTAATTTTGTTCAGCACCAACTCTGCGCATGTGCGAATAGTGAGCGAATACACCCGACTTCACGAAGCGAGCACAATATCGTGAAACGTGTTAAATTAGAAGGGAAAATGTTTACGTATGTATTAAAACATCTTTTAATTTATTGTTGTCTATTTCGAAGAAATAATGTTCAAAAATAAATAAAATAAAAATAAAATATATTTTACACTATTTAAGAATACTAAAAGTGGGTGGCAGTGTCAGTCAATATGAACAAAACAAAGAAGAGAAAAATGCGAAAATTCTGCGAACTACCAGGAGTCCAGCGCTGCGAAGCGTTGTTTGCTAAACACTTGAATGTGTGTGCTTAGTGGCGCGCTTCCGTCCTGTGCTCCGGTCTAGGGGACCAATGATAGTTGACTCCTGTACTTAGCAATTAAATTGTAGTTTATTTTTGAGTGTCTAAGACTTCTTAGTAAATATATATAAAGACTTATTATAAGTCATGTGCCTCATTAACATTAAACAGATATTGATTCTAAATAAAAAGGAACAACAATATTCCTAATAAAATTAAAATTAGACGCTTATTAATGATAATAAAATTATGCGTACTTATTTAAACATTTTTAATGAAAAAAATATAATTAAATTAATTGTATTTATAAATATATTATCATATTTATTATATGTTTGTTTTTAATCTGTGTAAAAATATTACTCATTGTATTTAAATAATTTAAGTAGACTCTCTGGGAAAAAAAATATGTAACCAATAAAAAAATTGATGTAAAAAATACTTACAAGCAGTTTAGAAGTTGTAAGTTACAATCAAACAAATAGTTTTGTACACAATTGTGACCTATCGACCTTTGACTTTACAAAAGGACTAACAAGAAGGGTTAACATATAATTTTATTAAGTTTCTTAAAGTTTGTACTCGTTTTATAACCGTAAAAAATAATTTAACCCTTAACCTGTATAATAATATTTTCCGAAAAGCACCTATTATTGTATTTTTTTAAGAAAAAAAGTCTTACTCTTTGGATTATAAGAAATTCTCAAGAAATTATTGTGAATATTGTCAATTAAATCATGACCTTTGACATGTTGAAATACTTTTTTAAAAGGGTTAACAATAACGTTATTATGTCTATTATTTTTGAGGTCGTGGATTGCTCATTTCTTAAATAGGGGTACACTAAGACATTTTTTTCAAAAATCAACCGTTTTCACTACAAAAGACTTATCGAAAACGTACATAACAATGCTTGTACCTACTATTCTCTTTCAAAGTTGATTTTGATGTAAAATTGACAAAAGGTCACATTAAGTATCGTGAACTTTGACTTTATGAGAAACTTTTACGAAAGGGTTAACGATTAATTGTATCAAAAAATAAGGTTATTCAGATACAAATTTATTATGTGATTTTTTATTTTCAAATCTATATTATTAATATAAAGAAGTAAAATTTGTGAGTTTGTGACTTTGTAGTGATAATCTCTGTATATACTAAACCGATTTTGAAAATTATTTTACCAATGGAAAGTCACGTTATTTGTCATAGGCTATATAACACTAGCTGTCCCGCGTAACTTCGTCTGCGTAAATTTTCCCCGTTTTTGCAACATTTCTCATTGCTGCTCCGTTCCTATGGGTCGTAGCGTGAAGTAATATAGCCTATAGCCTTCCTCGGTAAATGGGCTATCCAACAGTGAAATATATTTTCATTTGGAGTAGTAGTTCCTGAGATTACCGCGTTCAAACAAACAAACTCTTCAGCTTTATAATATTAGTATAGATTACGCTATGTACAATAGGAGCGGAGCATCAAATAAAAATGCTGCCAAAACAGGGGAACATTACGCAAACGAAGTGCGGATCAGCTAGTCGTTAATATTACTCAAAAATTGTACTTTTCTGTAGTAGATGTCAAAAAGCTAGAAATATGTAAATTGAAGGCATATTGAGCTTTCCTGTGTCATATCTACTACAGTTAAGCTGTGAAAATTATGAAAAAATGAAGGCGAATTTTAAAATCATAATGAAAATTGCTTTAAAACGCCGTTGTAAGGTTTTAAAAAATAGACTTAATCAAAAATTGCCATCAATTAAAAAGTAATTATTTTCACAGTTTTGATCAAATAAAACTTGTTTCATTTGACAGGATTTTGTTGTGAAAATACCAAACAGATAGATTGTAAGATAGCTTGTAATTGAGAGCTAATTTTTACACGATTTTGATACTATTGAAACAGTAAAACTTGGGCCCCTGTGGTGCCATTACTACCACGCTCTTTCTAAGAGATATTATGTTAGAAGTTTATTGATAACCAACTGATATTCGTGAGATACAGCATGTGTGGTTAGACCGCACTAAAAATATTATTTTATTAGCTACAACGCGTTGACTTGCGGCTTCGTGAATATGAACCTGATACTGTCAATGTTTTCGATGATTTACTGTCACGGTTTTATTATTTATGTACTAGGGCGTCATGAAGCGTGAAGAAGTGTCACTAGAATTTGTAAATGGACGAATATTACAAATTATTTTCTTTACTTTGTGACAGAATTATTGTAAAATTACGAACATCTAATTCGACACCTGGTTGTTGAGTGAAATTACAAATTTAAATATACATAATTCAATTTGTGAAGGTATTTTTTGAATTCTTTGACACTTAAACGGCTTTGTATCATCTTTTTTTATTTTCTTTTTGTAAATATATTGTATAGACTATTTTTATAGACATAATTTAGTTAGTTTTCGTAATTTGTTAAAGTTAGCTTAGTTTATTTGGATGATTTTTAACTTTGGCTAGTATTCCAAAGTTTGTGGTCACATTATTAGTCACATCAGAAGACCTACTATAATTCAATAAAAATGTTACATCCATTTGTTCCAGAAACTCGTCTATGGGCTCGATCTTCTTGTACTTATCCAAAAAATAATCTGAATAGTCGCCGTAAACTTACGAAATTTAAGTAAACGAAAATTCCTGAATTTCTTTTTAAAGAAAGACAGTAGGCCTCTGGTTATAATTTTACAACAATGAATGGTCTTATTGCTATACCATTTGTATATCAATGTGCTTTACCTATATTTTTATTTGAAATGTCATTGTGGATTGTCTGTTTGTGTATTAGCAACTGCTAATGCACAAATAGACATTAAATAAGCTTGAAAATTGTTAGCATCCAAATTATTATCTCGTCTTACATTTAAAATTGCACTGTCCCAGTCAAAAAGTTAAATTGACATTTCTTACTCATTTATGTCATTATCGAATAAAATAATAAAAATTAACCCGTTGACAGCACCTCTCACTAGATTTTTGACAATACAATTAACAAGTTACAATTATTCAAAATTAAACATTCATCACATTCTCAAAACATTTTAAGCCTGACAGATGGACAGGAAAACATTTTTCAGTGTTAAAAAAGCAAGACAAATCCCAGTACATTACGTTTGGCAGTACCAGGAGAGTATAGGAAGGCGGGACATTGTTGACAGGTGATTGACATCTCACTCGGGTTGGACCGCCATGTTTATCTCATTGCTTTCTACAAACTTATGTTGTCCTAGTACCGAAAATCATTCATGCTCTATAATACAGCCAATAAGGATGGATTTACAATGTTTTGTTATTTTTAGTAGGTTTTAATAAGTTTGCAAGACATTACTAATGTAATGAATGACTAACGAGACAAGACTAAACTAAATAGTGGCTAGAAATGGGCCAGCTGTGTCCGGTGGATTGCTTTAATTTTAATTCTAAATGGGTACTAATTGAAAATTGTCCACATGCGTGAAGATGTAAGATATTGGGGACGCGGTGAGGTTTTATCAATTTAAAAATTTGGTACGAAAATATCGTCTTACTAGCTGTTGCCCGCGACTTCGAGCTCGTTTAAATAAAAAAAAAGAGATGAATCCCACGGGAACAGTACATTTTCAGAGATAAAAAGGTAGCCTATGTGCTATACCAAACTATAATCTATCTCTGTACCAAATTTCGTTCAGATTCGTTAAGTAGTTCGCACATGATTGAATAAACAGACATAGCTACACATTACATCTAATGTTTCCCATTTAGTAAGTATGAGATATTCAGTAAATGGATAGTATAGATACTATCCAGCTTTCTTTTAAAATCTATGTGAAAAAAGATTATTTCAGTACTAAATAAGCATTATGTAATGGAGGCACTAACCTCCGTTACCAACATAATGCATATTTAGTACCAGATAGACTAAACGTGGAAGAAACATCACATATTATGCCTAAGAATAATTTTATTATGCATACCTCATTATGAGCTGAAGTAGAATATTTTTGGAACTACTTATAGTAAAATAAAATTAATCATCGCGGGATAAAATCTCGTGTTAAAATTGGTAACGAAAGTGAAAAGTTTATTATTTCCCATAAATTCAATTCAAATTGTTTGATTTGTTCGCCATTGCAAGTGCCTTTACAATATATTTTTTTAACTGTTTCGCAAAAGGAAAGGTCAATACAACACTCATAAAAACTAACGACTACAAAATCCCAAAGGGTCATTCATTGAAAGGGTTGACAAAAGCGTTTAATTTCTGACATTTGTCAAATAATATTGACCCTTCCTACATTCGAATGTCAATATTTCAAACGAAAAGGTGACAGGTAATAAAAAGTAATATTTTTTTCATCCGTTCGTAATTTAAAACCGCAGAAGTGCACATGCGCGGTAGAATTATAAGTAAAATAACAAAAAGGATAGATTTTTTTAACAATATTCCCTGATTTCACGCGAAAATATCGTGTTTCGTCTATTTCGGGGTGCGTTTGTTAATTTTCGAAGTTTTCGGTCGCCGATTTCGATTTCGGACATGTGTTTCTGACGGAGGTACCTACATACCGAAAGAATTATTTTCGGAAAACAAAAGGAAACGTCAATCTTGTTATATTTTTAAGCGTAACAGATATTTTGAGGACGATTTTTTGTTAAATAGGCGATGGTAAGATGCAGCTTTCGATAACTCATTTAGAGAAGTTATGGTTATTTGTACTAATATTTAACTAAAAATGATACTAAGGGAGTCCTAATTAGTTTTTACTTACCATTTTAAAGTTGCATTTTGAGACTGTTTGTACTACCTACGATAACACGAACGTTAAAAAAAACTTAAAAAAAAGGGTTAACTGGGAGCAATGTGCTTTTTACTTACCATTTAAAAGTTGCTTTTTAAGACTGTTTGTACTACGATAACATGAAACTTAAAAAAAAAAACTTAAAAATAACTTTTTTTTAAGTTAACTGGGAGCAATGTGGGGTTGTTAGTCCCACATTACTAGCAATCCTGTTAACCCCTCCAACTAAGCTCAATGGCTTGTGGATTTAAGGATTCGAACCCGTGACCTCACGATTACGAGTCCGGTTAGGCCTTAGGTTTTTTTGAGGATTTTGGTTGTATGTCCTCGAACTCATCATAAGATCTTTACAAAATTTAAATGCGTCCATTTTCGGAATAAACGACCTTCGAACAAAAAAGAACTTTACAAATCCTTCCATATATGACTTAGTTATGCCCGAACATACATTAAAAAATACACAAACATCCGAATTCAGAAACTCCTCTTTTTTTGTAGTCGGCTAAGAAGCAACTTCTGAGAAAATCGCGCACATACATATCGGGTGAAACAGAGAACTAACTTTTATGAACAAAGAAGAGTCGGAGAAGTTACTCAGATGAGGCAAACTAAAGACAGAAATACCTTTTTCTTCTCAATGAAATGCCTTCAAGAAAAAAAATCAAGTAGGTACGTCACCTAATGCAAATTTCGATGACTCAGTCTTATTTTATAGACTACTAGCTGTCCCGCGCAACTTCGTATGCGTAAATTTTCCCCGTTTTTGCAACATTTCTCGTCGCTGCTCCGCTCCTATTAGTCGTAGCGCAAATCCTCGATAAATGGGCTATCCAACAAAAAAAGATTTTTTCACATCGAACCAGTAGTTCCTGAGATTAGCGCGTTTAAACAAACAAACAAACAAACTTCCGCTTTATAATATTATATTATATATTATATAGACTATATATCTGGTCTTTAATAAGGTAGGACGACGTTTTATACACTAATACCTTGCCTGAAAAATATGCAGTGGAATAGCGAGAACCCCATCCAAATCGGACCACCAGCTTTTAAGAAAATTGCGAACATACATACATACCTACGGGTCAAACAGAGAACCTCAATTTATTGAAGGCGGTTAAAGAATTGAAGCGGCTTGAAGAGGACTATGTGTCATAAGACAAGCTGATTACTAATCCAGTGTTGTTTTACTTTATAAATAACTTTTTTTGTATTAAATCTATACTAAATTTTAAAACTGAAAAGTTTGTTTGCACTAGGTACTACTTATTCGAATTGAAAAAATCTTATACTGTTAGATAGCCCATTTATCGCGAAAGGCTATAGGCTATATAACATTACGCTACGACTAATAGGAGCGGAGCAGCAATGAAAAACGTTGCATAAACGGGGAAAATTGACGCCAACAAAGTTGCGCGGGTCAGCTAGTTCTATAAATTATGTTTAGTTTTCAGTAATAAAGGCTTAATAATAACTTGCACATCTTACGTCGGGTCTCAATAATCTATCTATTGATGGATTTGTCTACTAGAGGTATATATTTGACGTAAGCTTAATACAAAATATGTCAAAACTCTACCTCTAGTAGCCAAATCCACTGTTAGATTGATTATTGAAACCGGCCGTTAGACAAAATCAGTATCTACCCTTACTCTAGTATAAACAGGACCTAACTACCGTCTTAACCCTTCCACACAAATTTTGACTTGACGTGTCGTTCGGTGTACTGTTACATAAATATTAGTGCTGTCACTTAAAGGGTTGCCCTGCTATCTTAGTGACAGACAGATAAACAAGTTTGATGAGTATACTCGTATGGTGCATGAGTTTTGTAACTTGGCTAGTAGCAATTTTGGTAAGGACTTGGTTATTCTAATACTAGCTGACCCGCGCAACTTCGTCTGCGTAAATTTTCCCCGTTTTTGCAACATTTTTTATTGCTGCTCCGCTCCTATTAATTAAAGCGTGATGTTATATAGCGTATAGCCTTCCTCGATAAATGGGCTATCTAACAGTATATTTTTTTTAATTCGAACAAGTAGTTCCTGATATTACCGCGTTCAAACAAATAAACTCTTCAGCATTATAATATTAGTAAATATTACAAAATTTTGATTGGCTATTGTACTCGTACCTATGATGTATTTTATGTTATTCTGTATTTTTTGATTTTATATTCTGTTTCTTTTTTATTTTTATTATTTTTTTTCTTTTACGTTGATGTGTCGAAGGGACGGGCTGAAAATCAGCGTTGTTCATGCAATCTCGCTTATAACAGCATTTGCTGAGCTCGTTCCTTTTGCCACAACACGATGTAAGTAATTATTAGTTTAAATTAAGAAAATATTTGTAAATGTGTGTTGGATGGTAATAAAAAAAATCTATTCTATTCTATTCAAAAACTTTTTAACAAAAAATAGTATATGTGTACCTATGCCATGAAATAGTAGTCGTTATGTTTTATTCGGCACCAACTTCAAAATGTTTAATTTGTTTTTGTTATTCTAGGTATATTATTTTTTGCTTTTTAGTTGCTTTGTATTTATTTTTGAAGTCGGTAATATTTTTTGTTAAAAAGTTTTTATTTCTCACTTTTTAGTGGGTTGGTTTATAATTCACATAAGTTACAATAGGCTTATGTCGTCTGCTCAAATCCGATCCGTTAGTTGTTGAGGAGTTCACTATCAGCTTTATTACATTGTATAATAGTAGTATAACGAGATTAAAGTGCTACTCAATACCATATTAAAGTACTATTGAATCGCAAACTGTGAAATAATGAATAGGTCTGCTCGTAATTTTTGGTCTTCATCATCAGTTCCACTTCACCAATTGGTGTTTTTTTAAGAGTAAATGCACGAATCACTATGAAATATACCTAAATCACTGTAGGTGTGCTTTTAATATTTTAAGAGTTCCCTCGATTTCTCCAGGATCCCATCATCAGATCGTGATCTGATGGCATTGGGACCAACTTGGAAGTATACCCTTTCAAACACAAAAACAATTTTTCAAATCGGTCCAGCCGTCTTTGCGTAATCGGTGAACAAACATACAAAAAAAAAAAAAAAAAACATACAGACGAATTGAGAACCTCCTCCTTTTTGAAGTCGGTTGAAAATAGCATCCCACTCCGGCTTCGCACAGGGTGTAACAGAAAGGTGTGGTCATATTCAAGGGTTGGTATGTGCCCACGATACTGAGTGCACATACCTAATTTTATCAAAATCGGAGTACCCTAAAAAAATATTTATCATTTTTTCATTCGTTTATTTATGAATGAAAAAGTTATTAATTAAAAAAAGTATGACTTAGAAAGTTCTATGCCATAATAATCCAATCGAATTTTGTACCAGGGGAGTTATAATTCTTATGCTACACGCCTTTCACTACTGAATTTTGACAAAAAGAAAATGCTATAACTTTGTAATAATAATGCAACCAGGTACGGCACCATGGTAGGTGCAATACTGATAACATAGCCTATACGCTGCTGAAATTTGACCACACCTTTCTGTTACACCCTGTATATAATCGCAGTTTTCGTAAGTATCTCTAATTTTTCTGAGAATTAAATATAGCCTATTACTATTACATCCTGATACCGCAGCTTTTTATTAATGTAAGAATTTTTGAAATCGGTCCAGTAGGTTTTGAGTTTATTCGTTACATTACCTGACTTAGCTTCCAATATTGACCCACACAAACTAACATACAAACTAAATATCTAAATAACCGGGCAAGTTAAAAAACCGGCCAAGTGCATGACAGACAATGTATGGTTCCGTAGTTCTCCATCCGAATAATGCGGCTTAAGAAGTGGGTTTTCTGTTGTTTTGGTTTCATACGTTATTTAAGTATTTTTCAATTGAATCTGTACGAAAATTTTATTACTTCTCATTTGGTCTGCTGTTACTCTTTAAGTTGTAAAGTTTACTTAGCTGTGATAGTTTTCCTATGAATTTCACTATATATACAACTACCGCGATTTTTTTCACATACCCAACATCAACCATTTCGCTGGCAGGGGGAGGGGGGATACTTGTCTCTAACAAAAAAATGCAGCTTAATTTTTTACAAACGGATCCCTAATTCGAAATTTGGTCTTTAAAATCCCTAAGTTTTTTAAAAGATATATCTATCTAATGGATATCCCACACGATGATGTAGGTGGCAAAAAAATCACATCCCTACTTAACATATAGACCTCCTCCATATGTAAAGTAGGGTTTTCCTAAGACTCTAAAAAAATATATTTCAAAATTCGATTCTTTCACCTTGTCTAATAATAAGTAATATGTGTAACCATGCAAAATTGCAGCCTCCTAGCACTAACAGTCTCTGAGCTAAGCTACGGACGGACGGACGGACACGGGCTTGAAGAAACAATAAAGGTTTCGCTATGCCATTTTGGCTACGGAACCCTAAAAAGAGAGAGAGAGCTTGTGTGAATAACTATTGTTGTTAAACTCTCAGAGTAGCAAAATGCTTCAAAATCCCGAGACGAGCCTCTCGTCATGAAAATTGGTTACAAAAGTGAGGTTCAATTTTTAAGCCTATTCAAGAACTATAAAGTAAATGTCCTTCAACTATCTAAAAAACACACGATCACCCATCTCTATCCCCACCTTGGCACACGACACATACTAACAGTTATCAACAAACAAGCGTTATCGTTCAATCGTTCGGTACCCATCACCCGCTGGATCACACACGATACAAAAAGTGCCTCTTACAAATAAAGTACCAAGTGTCCTTATTACTAGTGTTATAGATAAGGGTGTTAGTGACAATCGGTTTTGTGTGTTATATTTACATAGGTACTACGGCTCCCGCTAATTCATTTATGATGTAAGACGATTTAGGATTGAAGGGGGTCAGTAGCAGATCCACGAGGTGGGTTGAAGACACACCTCTTCACCCCCCCCCCCCCCCAGAAGTATCTCATTCTACCATTCATGTTTGATTTTGTTCAACTCTCCCTTCCCTTCTGGTCAAGAAAACACCAGTAAAAAAAACGTACCGATTAGATTACTTACGATCACCCATCTCTATCCCCACCTTGGCACACGACACATACTAACAGTTATCAACAAACAAGCGTTATCGTTCAATCGTTCGGTACCCATCACCCGCTGGATCACACACGATACAAAAAGTGCCTCTTACAAATAAAGTACCAAGTGTCCTTTTTACTAGTGTTATGGATAAGGGCGTAAAAGTGACTATCGGTTTGATATGTTTTATTTAAAGAATTTAATAATAACACAGCCAAGCTATGGTAATTTGTACTTTAAGCTAGTCGGCTTAACTATTGTTTTAATTTATGACTAATAATGACTTAGGTAGGTATCATAGTATAATTTAACATATTGCTCTTGAAAAAAATAGTTTCATTATGAGTTCTGTGGTGTGTCGCAAACCAAATGCCGGCATAATATTATGCTGAACGAGTGCCCTATTTACGTGACGGCAGCGAAGCCAAAAAATGGAGATTATGTCGACATTATTGCACGAGAGTCCTAAATGTTTTTACTGCTCTGTACCTACTTTCCTAATGTTTTTGTTTTACTGAATACTTAATGTTGTACTCACAAGCGTTTAACTTGTTTAGTTACTGAATTCATTACTTTTTCAGATTTTGTCCTAAGCATAAAATCTTTGATAACGAATGATTTAAGTAGCAATAAATAACTCTGAATGTGGCAGTTAGATTTGTGCGGGCATTGTAATGTAAGATTAACTTATTTTACGCGGATTTGTAATGTTCAAATTATTAAATAGTACTATATTTATTTAGAGATACTTGCCAAATTAAATAAGTAATCATATGTAATGGGCATAGTATTTGCAGTATTTGTCTGGCTGATTAGCGTATCTTTATTAGTTTCATATTTGTCACTTACCGACTTTGCACCACCACCGTGTTCGTGACTCTAGATAAAATAAAAAAGAAAAATTAAAAAGTAAACTTAAGGCCGCGCCATACTGTCTGCTATCGGGTTTCCCCGATATTAAGTTACGTTCGAACGATGGGTTTTATAAAAAATATATAATTTTCTTTATTGAAATATCTTGTTAGTGGCTGCAGTTAATGGTTTGTTTCACTATAAAAATATCATTTAATATTTACGACGTTTTTAAGACATTTCGTGTTAAGTTTGTAATGAATGTTACACTGCTTTTGACAAGCTGAGGCGTTTCCGAAAGTTTTTCGTTCGTTAGCTACTTGGAATTCCCTTACACCCTTATTCATAATGGTATGAAATATTTTGTCTTCTTCTTTTATATTTTTAAAAAATAAAGACAAAACGTTCGCTAGTCAAAATACTATTATTCGTTAGGTATTATGGAATAAGGAAAGACGTGTCTAATCCATCTAGTTTATGTACCTCTTTCTATTACAACTCCCGGAATAGAGTACAAGTTGGTAGCATTTTACAAACACTGCCGATGATAGTTAAATTTTGAGTTAGATAACTGAATCTAATAATATAACTCAAAATTTAACTATCATCGGCAGTCGACCACTTCACCAATTAGGCAGAAAAGATAGTCTTATCGTGTTAACAGTCTAATGTGTAATTGACAGTCTATAATATCAAAAACTTTTGATTCTAGAAAAAGGTGACAAATAATAAATACAATACAATAATTTAACAATACAACCAAATAGCCATTTTGCCACGGAAGAATTTATAAAATACCTTACTGCATTTGTAAATTGATTATATATGTAAAACCAACAATAAATTCTTTAAAGTACCAAGCGAGCATAAGTTCGTAGAAGTGTTTCCTCTAATCTGAGTCAGCGTTGTTGTGTCGACGCGAATGGCGCCTACGTGCCGTCGCCGTATCAACTATCGCTTCGTATTTATCGTGCCCTGGTACTATATTATTAGTTTCAATTATTTAATAATTATTGAATATGTAATTATTTATTGATAATGATTAATAATTTATTTATTGGATGAGTCATTCGTACAGTCATAGATTGACTGTTCTTGTCAGTTGTCCGTACATTTATATTTATTACTAGCTGTAGCCCGCGTCTTCATTCGCGTGAAAATTATGAAAAACAAATCTACCACATGGGAACATATTTTCGGGATGAAAAGTAGCCTTTAAGTTATTCCAGACTATTACCTATCAAATCTATTCGGCCATTTTGTGAATAACAAACATCCGTCCAATCTTTCGCATTTATAATTATTTGTATATTTATATAATTTAAAGACCTTTTTATTGCGTCTGATGTATTTTGTCAGATATGGCCAAATTGATAACAAGGTACATAAAGAAACCTTTATAAAAACGCGCTGGATCAACGAACACAGACGTTGCTCACGCACACAGAATCTCAGACCAGTCTGTTCCGATGGCGGGCGTTGCTCGAGAGCAAAGTACCTACTTAAAAGGTCTTTCCTTTGGCGCTCTCAGCATGTTGTGCGTCACACTACCTCCGTACATAATTGACCCAGCTGGATTTCGTGTGTACCTAATGACTAGGAGTAAAAGAGTAAAACTATTACTCGTACTAGGAGTCCTTCTTTTTTATTCTATCTACTCACGCCTTGAGTAGATAGACTAGCAAAAAAAAATTCAAAATTCTATATTCACTTAGGCTTAACAGACTGATAGTTACACTTTCTTACTAAAAATGACTTTTGGCGACCTCTGTGGCGCGGTGGGAGTGTGTTTGACTGCTACGCAAGAGTCATGGATCACACAAAGTGGTGTCCCGTGTGGGAATCGAACTCCCACACGGGACACCACTTTGTGTGATCCACAAATTGTTGTTTGGAGTCTGGGTGTACTTTGTGTCCGTGATTAGAATGTTTGTAAAGTACCCCGCGACACGGAGCTTGTAACCTAATGCGGGTGTCATCTTAAAAAAAAACTAAAAACATAACCCAAGACAAATCTAGTTCAGTCTGATAACCTGAGATACGTAGTGTGGTTACATATTACCCAGCTTTAAAAAAATGGTTCATATGACTATAGATTTTGGTGGTCGACTGCATAATTTAATCGGATAATTATCCCTTTAAATTGCTCTGGTGTCTTAATCAGGACAACTGTCCTGATTGAGACTGTCCAGAGCTAGGCACCTGTCCCACCAATGACGATGAGCGGGAAGCGAGTAGCGATTTATCGCTCAAGAAATGTACAGCAGATGTATTTTGTAGATCCCGTCCGTGTAAACAAAAGAAATGCAATATAGAGCGAGTACTCGACGGCAGTGTGAACACTCAGCGATCAACTATTAGTATCTGTATCTCTTTTGTTTACACGGGATCTACATCAGTATGTACGTTTCTTGAGCGATAAATCGCTACTCGCTACTCTCTTTCTCGCCGTTTGTCGGACAGGTGCCCAATAAAACATAGGAGTAAGTCAATATTTAAAAATCGGGCAAGAACATGTCAGACCATGCTCAGTGTAGGGTTCCGTATCATAGCTGAACGCTACAAGGCATATAACCTCATTGTTCATTAAAAAAACACATTTTACGTCATAACTACGTATATAATAAACACAAAAAGTAAATAAAGCAATTTTTATATACAACATTCTTTTATGTAATTCAATACTTCCAGTATTTCCTAGAATATAATATTATGTATCGTATCACATGCTTTTATGTGCCGCCCTGTCGATAGTTTTGCAATAGAATATATACATTTATATACTTACAATAATCACGATTATGTAGGTACATTTGTTTAAATATCACCCTTGACATTGGCCGTTTGGTTACGCAAATTGAAAGTATAGATTAAAATGATTACAGAAGGTACAAAAATATATACTTTTTTTTAAAAGATTACTAGTACCTAATGCCGAATTGTGGCCAATGTTACTAGCAATCCTATTAACCACTCCAGGAGGCCAATTCTCGTATTTAAAACAGTGCAGTTGCAGTTAAGTTTCGATTAAAACGGCCATTTTCGTATTCTTGAAACTTTGGGATCGATCTCAAAATCGCTTGCGCACCGTACTAGAATGTCGTTATTGCGCTCTCGAGACGCATACTTGACGCAAACGTATTTGAGTTTGATCCAAAAGTTACAAGAATACAAAAATGGCCATTTTAATCGAAACTTAACTGCAATTGCATTGCTTTAAAGACGGATCGGTAGTATAATAGGCTAGATTCAAACCCACGATGTCATGCTTACGCTTATTATTTAGGTTTAGTGGAAGTGTGTACGACTGCTCAAGAGATTCTGGGTTTGATTCCCAAACAGGAGAGTACCTATTTTGTGTTATCTACAAACTCATGTGCCTATTAATTATATGTTTGTAAAGTCCCCCACGACACAATACTTGAAAGATCGGGAGGTCTTTTCAAAAAAATTGTTCTTAACTGCTGCTGCTGTTAGTCTAAAAATCGAAACAGCTTAAGTCACAATAAGTTACCTTAAATTTTATATTTTAGCTACCCATCTTAAGCTAAAATTATGGACATTCATCGTTTTTTGAAAGACAACCCCAAGGGGATATTTTATTGAGACAATTTTTTTCACAAATCTTGTTTTCTCGAGACAAAGTTAAAAATACATATATCTTATTACTAGCCGTCCCGCGAAACTTCGTATGCGTAATTTCTCCCCGTTTTTGAAACATTTCTCGTCGCTTCTCCGCTCCTATTAGTCGTAGCGCGATGTTATATAGCCTATAGCCTTCCTCGATAAATGGGCTATCCAACAAAAAAAGAATTTTTCAAATCGGACCAGTAGATCCTGAGATTGGCGCGTTTAAACTAACAAACAAACAAACAATCAAATAAACAAACTCTTCCGCTTTATAATATTAGTATAGATATACAGTGGACACTGGACAGTGGCGGACCCGCAAAATTATTCACCACTCATCCATTCCATTCGTGTGAGTGGTGCAACAACGGCCCTATCTGGTTCAAGCCCCCCCAAACGACAATCCTGGTTCCGCCAGTGCACTGAGCAAGTAGCTACACCTGCTCGTAGGCAGACTCTACATAGTCGAATGACTATCTACATTTTTAATCTTTGGCAGGTATATATCGCTTGCAAACACGACAGTTCATTTGCGGTGTCAGCAGTACCGTGGGAATGGGTCGTTGTTATCATGCCTCGTTTTAAGTAGGTAGTAGGCATTATTTATATGTTGTGTATCTATATGTGTGTATGTTTAGTTTTATCAAGGTAACTGTACTTGTTTATATACCTACTTGAAAGTAATTAAGTACTTTGGCCAATATTTAAGTACATACATATGAAATGAGAGAGAAATTTGAGGTCTAGTAACATAGACCAGATTGATGGTTCGATTCTTGGTTTGGTATTTTATTTTATCTCATGTTCCAACTTTTTAATAATATAATTTGCATCAGTCCTTTAACATGGTGTATAGTATATTAACGACAGCACCTTACCCTTAAATATCAACTTTATAAACATTCAAATATTCTAAAATTGGCAATTTGAAAAGAGTTACCGCGAGTTTTTATTGCCAGGTTCTTTTCTCCGGCTTTACCTATTGTTTGCGAACTGGGCATTACATGTACATGTAGAATCCCGACGTATCACAAGTTAGGTTATAATCACTTTAGACTTCCGTAGCCAAAATGGCAAAATGGAACCCTTATAGTTAAGCCATATCTGTCCGTCCGTCCCAAGTTTTGCGCAGGGACTGTAAGTGCTAGAAGGCTGTAATTATGCAAAGGATATAAAATCTTTTTTTTTTTTTTTTTTTTAATCTTTATTGTTGAGTAAGAAAAAAAAGGGCTTTATCACACATGATAATGCTGCCCTCATTGGAGCTACAATAAACGTAAAATATTACATTCTATTTCTTATCACTAGTTGGAACATGTTGTAGATTAATTTTGCCTCATCCGACAGAGGCATGGATAATGCATACATATATACACCTAGATTCTGATTGGCTAAGTTGAGCTGTGACCTTGATGATTCACTCCGGACACACTCCCTGAGAATATGGTGTATATCTTCTGTCACGTTACATACAGAGCAGTTTGGTGATTCGACTTTGCGCATCATATATGCAAACTTGTTCAAAGGAAAATGACCGGAGCGAAGCCTCAAGGCTGTGACTATGGTTTGCCTTTTCATATCGGAACCGAACCAAAGAGAGCGCGGTAGACCTGGCTGCAATATTTTATACCAAATACCTTTAGTTCGTGATCTTTCGTCAAAATATTCAGACCATATATCACGGCACTTTCGTCTAATTTGACTCAGTACATCCCCTGTGTTTGGCAGGTAATCTGTTACAATTCCAGAATGAATGGCCTCTTTAGCTAATTGATCGACTATGTCATTACCCTGGATTCCGACATGAGAAGGTATCCATTGAAGCACAACATTAACCTTACATTTCTTTAATTTTATTAAACTTTCTAGAATGACATATGCCACTGGAATGCCCCTAAAGTTAGAAAACCCACAATGTGTTAGATGTTGGAGCCCACTTCGCGAGTCTGTAAAAATAACAATATTCTCAGTATGCAGAGTCTGCGTATAGGACAGTGCTTCCGATATAGCCACCAGCTCTGCATGCATGATAGACATGCTGGAATGTAAACTTAGCTGCATCTTGTCTCCCAGTTGAAAGTCTAGGAAAGCCGCTCCAACCCCATCACCGGTTTTTGACCCATCCGTAAAAATTTTGTAATATTCCCTATAATTATCTGTTATGAACTGTTCACATGACAATTTAAGTATACTAGATATATATCCATGTTTTGGTTTGTCTAAAATATTTATATTAATATGGATAATATTTGATAAATCCACATAGCCCGTCCATATACTGAGTGAAAACATACCCATGTTGGTCGCAACTCGATTTAAAACATTTAGCTCGTCATGTATCGCGACCAAAGGGGGTTTTTGCCGTCGTCTCCAACCTCTTTGTGCTATCAATGAAGATAGGTCATCTAGGTCAGTAATCATATCCTTGTGTTCAAGTGACTTCAATTTCAACCAGTATTTATAAGTTAAATATTGTCTACGAATATGAAGAGGGGGGAGCAACAAATCTGATTCCATCACGTGTATTGGTGTACTTTTAATATATCCACCAATAACTCGCATACATTGGTTTTGTATCCTAGTCAATTTGAAAAGACTTGTATCACTACTGTTGCTGTATAATTGGCTCGCATAATCTACGCGACTGCGAATAACAGCAATGTACAATCTTCTTAGGTGTAATGGGTGTATACCCCAGCCAGATCCAGCTAAAACTTTAAATATACTGAGATATTTCTGTAAATTATCTTGTACTTCCCCTATATGTTTTGTCCACCGTAAACTTCTATCTAACCAGAGACCTAAATATTTGACTGTGTCTACCACAGACAAACAGATCCCCTTAATTTCAATATTTACCGTGTCTCTAAAACGTTTGTTTGAGAATACGCACACTTGACTTTTACTAGCCGAGAGCTCCAGGCCTAAATTTGTTATTATGTCAATCATGGTATTTATTGATTTTTGCACTTGTCTAGAACCGGTTATAGCGTTATTGTAGGTGTGATAAATAACGAAGTCATCTGCGTATTGTGAAATAAATACATCGGATTCTATATATTTGCAAACATATATGGTCACCATATTAAATAATAATGGAGAGAGGGGGTCTCCCTGTGCCAAGCCTCTACTGGATATCCTGCTTATAAATCCATCTCCTACTCGTATTTTAAGATACCTTTCTTTAAGAAAATTCCAAAGGTAAATGCATATTTTGGATCCAACGTTAAGTTTATCCAGTATTAATAACAAGGCTACAATGTCGACGTTATTATACGCGTTGTCAATGTCCAAAAAACATCCCACTGTACACAAACTCTTCGTAAAACCAATTTGTATTCGTGTGACCAAGTGAGCCAAGCTATCCAGGCACGACCTACCCTTTCTAAATCCTATGACGCTTTGAGATAATTTATTTGATTTTTCAATATACCATTCTAATCTCATATTTATAATAGAATGAAATACTTTGCAAATGCATGACATCATAGAAATTGGCCTATAAGCTTTTATACTACACATATTACGCCCTAATTTTGGTATAGGAGTAACAAGTATTTCCCGCCACTGTACCGGCACAAAACCAGTTGAAAGGAATCTATTATAAAGTAAAAGCAACGTACGCTTACCATTCGTAGGTAGGTATTGGATCATCTTGTATATGACGCCATCGCATCCAGGAGATGTATCCTTATGTTTGATACACCTGTCTAACTCCTGCATGGAGACTTCAATTTCTAATTTAGGAAAGTAAGATGAGAAAAGTGGTTGATCTTGGACAACATAATCCGGTGCCAGCGAGTGAAGTAGTTCATCAGCTTCGTCCAAACTGATGGTTGATTTAGAACTTTTATATCCCTTCATCCATCGCATTTTACGCCATAGCTCCGCAGATGTAAGGGACTCATCTAAAGCGGAACAGAAGTGCCGCCAACCGTCATCCCGTGCGCGGCGTATCTCGCGCTGCGCCTCAGCTATCTTGCGCTTGAGAGTGATTAAATTTTGTGGGGTGGGGTTACCTCTAAACCTTGAAAGGGCTCGTCTTCGCTCGGCTACCATTTTTGACAAATTTGCATTCCACCATGGCTTGGGGACAAAGTTAGAGGTCGCGGTCTGACTATTTTTAATAAGTGGGATATTTAGGTGAGCTGCGATATTTATGTATTCCATAAATAAATCATAGGCCTTTTGAGTGTCGTTATTCACTTGAAAATCGGAAAATAATTGATCTAAACAACTCTTGTATGAATTCCAGTCGGCACGTTTATAATTAAGTCTTTTAACCTTTACCGAATTACTGCGGCATAGAAAGGAAATTTTAATAAATAAATGATCACTGCCTAATGATTCGTTTAAGACCTGCCAATCCAGCCCCAATGCGATATCCGAAGTAGCTAAAGATATGTCTGGGGACGACTTTTGTAGTGTTCCGTTTACCAATCTAATACGTGTTGTTTCACCGCTATTAATTACAACAAAGTTATTTTGTAAAAGAGAATCAAAGATTTGGCTTCCCCTTGGTTCATTCTTATAAGACCAAGATGAATGATGGGCATTAAAATCACCTAATACAACAGTCTTTCTTGTGTAATTGTTAAATAATTCGTCCCAATCGTTTTGCGTAGTATGGACGGTTGACGGGCAGTAAACAGATAAAATATAATTTATTTGCGGGCAGTTTAATATTCTCACGCACAGCGCCTCGATACCTGTGTTGTTAAGTCGTACGGTAGCACTCTGCGATTGTATCAAATTATGAATAGCGATAGCTACGCCTCCGTATGAGTCATGCCTATCGAGACGATAAATATTATAATTATTTAGTTTGAATAAACTGTCGGGCTCTAACCAAGTTTCACTGACTGCGGCTATGTGGATTTTTTCTGATATTAATAATTGCTCAAACATAAGTTTTTTGGGTCTAACACTTTGGGCATTCCATTGGAATAGGTTAAATTTAATATCTTGTATGAGTTGTATGTCACTCATTATTACTGATATAATCAAAGATCCTCATAAGTATAGGCCAGTCAGCAACGTAATCTACAACAACAGATATAAACCATTCTAAGCAACACTTAATAACTCCATTAATTTTAGATCGTATCCCTAATCCACTGATAAATATAATTTCCCTAAGCCTATTTAACAATTCATCGAACTGCAGCGGTTTTTTTTTCCTGTTTTCATGCTGGGGTGATTCCGTAGACGTTTCGTAGGTCATAGAACAGGCAGGTAGCTCACTGCCTACAATCTTAGTTTCCTTACTATGCTGCTTCTTCATTTTTGGTATCTCTTGTACTTTACCTGTCGATTGAAGTACCTTCGCGAAAGTAGGTGTAACTTCCGATTCTATGTCCGAGGCATCTTGCAATTGTGTGCGCAGTAGAGGTTGGGATGTGTTTATTTCTCTTGTAGGAGGGTTAGGCGGTACATATATTGTGAGTGCTCTCCTGTAGGTACAATTGAATTCCGCCATAATTTCCCTCAGTCTTTTTTCTTTGAGGAACACTGGACATTGTGCTTTTAGTAGTGCCATATGACTACCGCCACAATTGACGCATTTTAATTTATTTGTTTCGCAATTGGCGTGATTTGCAGCACATTTAGGGCAGACTATTGTTTTCGACGTGCACTGCTTGGTCATATGTCCATACTTCCAGCACCTAGCGCACTGAGAGACCGGGAAGATGTATGGGGTTACTTTGATACGTAGTCCGCTTACGTACACGTGTGGCGGCATAAATGCTCCTTTGAATCCTAATCGTACCGCTTCGCTTGTTACCCAGCCGTTTCCTTCTACCTCTCGACTCCGACGCTTAAGGCGTACTGCGGACAGTACTTTTATTGTGCTGTCGCATGTTAATTCTTTCAAGATTTCCTCTTCAGAATAGTGCAAGTCTACGTCCTTAATCACCCCATATGAATCACTCCTGTCCATCGCCCTTTGTATATGCCAGCCTTTTTCTATTATAGCCTGACATGTTTCTATTTGCGTTGCCGTCTCCTCTTTCGCGACGTCGACGCGAACCTTATACGGGTTTATGTATTTAACCTTCTCGATATGATTTATTTGGTTTGCGCTAAATAATTTAGCCAAAGCAAACTGTTTAGGCAGTATTTCTTTGCTTGAGAGGTATATTTCATATTTATCAGCTTTTTGTTTTTTGTCTTTTCTTATTACTTCAGTCCAGTCACCACTGTCCGTATCCTCTGCGTCCCTTCTTTTCCTCTTCTCCCTAATTACTTCAACTTGATCGCGTTCCTCCACACTAGCTTCCAACTGTCCCATGTCCACCTGCTGTTCCATGTCAGTCTCCGATATTTGTTCGGTTCCTTCAGCCTCAAACACGGTCACTGTATATCCGTTCTCCAAATCTAAGGTATACAACTCATCCATGCTAACACCGGGGTTTGTCATTTATTAATGAGTCCGGCGTAGGCAGGTAGCCGCATAGCGGTACCTCGATGCGACCGACCGAGATATCGTAAACAAGTTGCGCTCGCGCTCACACACTGCACAGGTATTAAATAATAATAAACCGAACTGAGGTAAACGCGTCCGCCTCGATCGCGTGCCGAACGAGCTCTCATATAAAATCTTGAAAAAAAAAAATATTTGAAGCGTAAAGCCCTTTAAGTTAAGAGGGAATGTATTTTTTTTTCTATCGTGTGAATTGATTGAAAATTATTATTAAGGTATAACGTTGTAAGTATGAAACAAAAACAACAGAAAACCCTCTTCTTAAGCCGCATTATTCAGATAGGGGGGGGGGGGGACTACGGAACCCTACATTGTATGTGGCCCGACATGCACTTGCCTGGTTTTATCTAATTCTTTATTTGCTTTAAAGATACGATTTTATGTAAAATATTAGACAATATTTTACATAAATAATTAATTATCGACTGGCCTGTTGGCCTAGTGGTTAGTGACCCTGACTGGTAAGCAGTAAAGTTTTATCCTGGGGGGGGGGGGGGGGATCGAACCCACGACCTCCGCGTGGGTTCGATCCCCCCCCCCCCCCCCAGGATAAAACTTTGTGTGATGAGCACGATGGTTTATTCCGTGTCTGGGAGTCATTTATCTATAATAAATGTATGTATTTAGAAATATATAAGTAAGTATCTTTATCAGTTGTCTGGCTGCCATTAGTACAAGCTCCCAAGATATTAATATTATATATCATATGTAAACAGATAATGGAGAACTGTTAATCAAATATATCCATCCTCACAAACATTGTAATTTATTAGTTGCTTAAAAAATGCTTTAAAAATTACATAAAGTAATATTCAGGCCCAGCATCAAAATCCATGTTTAAATGGTTTCTGCAATAAAACTCACAGAGCCGTACAAGTTCCTCAGGAATACGGTGGATGACGTCACGCACGATTGATATATAATCGTATCATGTGGAGGCTAAATTAGACTTTAGTGGATATGTCTCGGTGCCGTAGTTGGTAACGGCTTAGGGACGGTACCCCTAAGGCCGCGGGTTTAAGTTCCGCCTAAGACGATTTTTTCCTCCATACCTACATTTAAATTTATTGTATACTAGCGGACGCCTCGCGGTTTCACCCGCGTAGTTCCCGTTCCCGTGAGAGTACAGGGATAAAAAATAGCCTATGTCACCCGTGGTTAGTGTAGCTTCACAACGATGAAAGAATTTTTCAAATCCGTCCAGTAGTTTCGGAGCCTATTCAATACAAACAAAATCTTTCCTCTTTATAATATTAGTATAGATATAGATATTTAGCCTAAAAGTGCATTAAAACTTATAAAAAGTAATAAGCAAACTAGCTGACGCGCAACTTCATCTGCGTCAATTTTCCCCGTTTTAGCAACCTTTTTCATTTATACTGCGCTCCCATTAGTCGTAGCATGATGTTATATAGCCTTCCTCAATAAATGGGCTATCCAACAGTAAAATAATATTTCAATTCGAACCAGTAGTTCCTGAGATCGCGTTCAACCTAACAAACAAATAAACTCTTCAGCTTTATGAATAGATATATATCTATTTAAGTATAGATAAAAAGTACGTATTTAAGCTCATTTTCCTTTAAATATCATAAAATAAACTATAATAAGGGATCTTATAAGGGCACGGATGCACCATGTGCATCTGGATCGAGGGCCCATTTTTAAAATCTTTACATAACGAAATAAGATTTACAGGAAAATTAGTTAAAAATAGTAAAAACCTAAAGCAAAGGGCCATGAATTTCTTAAACATGAATCTATACTGTTATGATTAATTAGCTTGGGCCCTCAGTCCAGACGTATGCATAAAGTGGCATAGCCTAAATCTCAGAAAGTACTATCTCTGGGTTAATCGTTTTTATTTAAGAATTTAGTTAAGAATTTCTTAAATATTTTAAGAAATTCCCAAATCTGTAGAATACAACATTACAGATTTATAGCGATATATCTAGGGCCCTCAATTCATTAATTTATTCACTAAGGAATCTGCAAAACATTAATTTATTTAAAGAAATACATAAATATGTCTTTAATATATTTTACTTAGATACCTCTGTGAATTAGTAAAAAAGAAATAATGATACAAAAGTTATTTTTTTTAAAGTTATTGAATGTCGAAATTTACGAAAACGTCTGAACTGAGAGCCCAAGATTTTCGGCTTTATTGACTAAACTCAACCTCATAGATTAACGCAAATAAGAATTAGATTTCTTACTATTCTTTAATTAAAATGTAACGTATCATCTGTTCTTCTAAATACCATACTTTAAGAGAAAATTGATTTTCAATTTCTCAATATGAGATAATTTTGTAGGGTAGATATGATTTTGTAATTTTTTGAACTAATCAGTATGTATCCTCATACAAGCTATTTCAGAAGCGACAAAGTAAATATTTGTTGCTTGAACTGTCGGAAGCGATTGTGTTTTGTGTGGAGCAATAATTAAGTGCAGTAAATATCATTATAACTAGTGTTTCCGTTTCGTGATATCGAAGTAAGTACCTAGATCACTTTAATATGTCATGTATTTTCCTATGTTAATGTTGTTAATGATTCATCGTCATCGGGAATTGCTGATTATTGAATTAAAAATAGAGTAGTCTAGGAGACAGTATAGTGTATAATATATATATATTACTATTATTATGATTTTACTGTCGTGGTAGTCTATCAGAAACTGACGTTAATAATGACGTGGTAGATTGGTAGACACCCAACACTGCAGAGACCAATATACACCAGCCACAACCACTTGCGGCTCAGTGGTCGTCGTATAAACGTGAATTATGAAGGTCCTGAATGCAAAAATAACGACGTAATACATGTTTTTGTGATATGCGCTGTCCAGTGGACTACCACGACTGTTGCAGAAGGTTAAGTATGTTAGTCCTGAAAGAAATAAAAAAGAAAATAAAAATAGAACATTTACTTTGTATTGTGCATAAAATGAAAGACAAATACATAATAGTAATATTTAAAAGTGTTCCATAAAACAGTCTTATTTACGCCGCTACTTAGTTCGATAGTGAAATAATAAAAAAAAAATAGGGGGCTTACATGTAACAGAATCAGTAAAAACATTGTAAGGTATCATAGAAACTTTTTTGATTAAGTGGATATTAGAAACGAAAGTTGCAAAATTTTTTTGACTTTATCTTTCCAAAAAATCATCCTATCTAAAGTCAGTCAAAGATAGCTTGAAAAAACCTAGTGAGGATGGAGAAAAGACCCTCGCCATTAAGTACATTAAGGGAATACCAACAGCTAACTGTAAAAAAAGCTAAGACCCAGTACACCACAAACGACTTCTACACCGGGACCAGATAGACTTAACCATTACATAACCAAAAAATACCATGATATTCCACTTCACCCATCCTCATTAAGATTCTTCTACGCAAATTTACGCAGTATTCGTAATAATGAATATGTTTGTTTTTAATGTTATGTTTGTTTCACCAGGCTTATAAATCGCTCCGATGTTAAGTGATAGCTTGTCAATGCGTATCCTTGACGTGACCTTCATAATTACCGTTTATACGACGACCACTGAGCCGCAAGTGGTTGTGGCTGGTGTATATTGGTCTCTGCAGTGTTGGATGTCTACCAATCTACCACGTCATTATTAACGTCAGTTTCTGATAGACTACCACGACAGTAAAATCATAATAATAATAATATATATATATATATTATACACTATACTGTCTCCTAGACTACTCTATTTTTAATTCAATAATCAGCAATTCCCGATGACGATGAATCATTAACAACATTAACATAGGAAAATACATGACATATTAAAGTGATCCAGGTACTTACTTCGATATCACGAAACGGAAACACTAGTTATAATGATATTTACTGCACTTAATTATTGCTCCACACAAAACACAATCGCTTCCGACAGTTCAAGCAACAAATATTTACTTTGTCGCTTCTGAAATAGCTTGTATGAGGATACATACTGATTAGTTCAAAAAATTACAAAATCATATCTACCCTACAAAATTATCTCATATTGAGAAATTGAAAATCAATTTTCTCTTAAAGTATGGTATTTAGAAGAACAGATGATACGTTACATTTTAATTAAAGAATAGTAAAAAATCTAATTCTTATTTGCGTTAATCTATGAGGTTGAGTTTAGTCAATAAAGCCGAAAATCTTGGGCTCTCAGTTCAGACGTTTTCGTAAATTTCGACATTCAATAACTTTAAAAAAAATAACTTTTGTATCATTATTTCTTTTTTACTAATTCACAGAGGTATCTAAGTAAAATATATTAAAGACATATTTATGTATTTCTTTAAATAAATTAATGTTTTGCAGATTCCTTAGTGAATAAATTAATGAATTGAGGGCCCTAGATATACCGCTATAAATCTGTAATGTTGTATTCTACAGATTTGGGAATTTCTTAAAATATTTAAGAAATTCTTAACTAAATTCTTAAATAAAAACGATTAACCCAGAGATAGTACTTTCTGAGATTTAGGCTATGCCACTTTATGCATACGTCTGGACTGAGGGCCCAAGCTAATTAATCATAACAGTTTAGATTCATGTTTAAGAAATTCATGGCCCTTTGCTTTAGGTTTTTACTATTTTTAACTAATTTTCCTGTAAATCTTATTTCGTTATGTAAAGATTTTAAAAATGGGCCCTCGATCCAGATGCACATGGATGCACCGAGGCTGTCGGCTCCTATCAAACCGCAATGGATCAGGTGCTCAGTACGCGGAAGACCTTAGCAGGGCTTCCCTAAACAGGATGGACAGCTTCCACTGACGTCCACAGAAAATAGACGAAGAACAATATTGATTATAGTTCCATAGTTTTTGTGTTGAAATTTTAATTATAATAATTTGACTGCCTCTGTGGCGGAGTGGGAGTGTGTCCGACTGCTACGCAAGAGGTCGTGGGTTCGATTCCCACACGAGACACCACTTTGTGTGATCCACAAATTGTTGTTCCGAGTCTGGGTGTACTTTGTGTCCGTGATTTGTATATTTGTAAAGTCCCCCGCGACACAGGGCTTGTACCCTAATGCGGGAGTTGTCTTTTCTTAAAAAAAAAAAAAAAAAAATGTATGTTCCGATATTCACTGGAGCACTGTAAGATGTCACGTCAATTTAGCATGTGAAACTGTTCCTTTACAGTTAGCTGTACTGGTTACTATATAAAACGGAACGCAATCCAGTCAACTGTCATCCACGTTTAATTAACCTACAACTATTATAAAACCAACAAGAAAAAAAATTTTATATTTAAAAATTGAATATTCAAGGCAATCAATTGAATTAATTGCATAATGTCTAAATTGGAGCTAATTTAAATTTCTGGTCGCTGTTGATCACGTG
The DNA here is from genome assembly GCA_945859575.2 of Herminia tarsipennalis. Lineage (NCBI taxonomy): Eukaryota > Metazoa > Arthropoda > Insecta > Lepidoptera > Erebidae > Herminia > Herminia tarsipennalis. Next base: position 16,317,294 of record OX243849.2, on the reverse strand, counting down.
ATCAAAATACTGAGAGCTCCTTACCTCGAAAACACCAGTGCTCATAGTACAAAAATGGCGACGATTTATGACGTCACATACTTCCCAAGGAGAGTACTTGTCAGTCGTCTCATAACGAAACGAACAGTAAAAGCACTAAACAGGGTTCTTATTCACTGTGTTTTTTTTTATATTTCGCGGCAAACCCGCGCGAATTGATGCACTTCACTAGCTCCTGCCGAGTCTTTGACAGCCTCTGTGGCGCGGTGGGAGTGTATCCGACTGCTACGCAAGAGGTCGTGGGTTCGATCCCCACCCAGAATAAAACTTTGTGTGATGAGCACGATGGTTTATTCTGTGTCTGGGTGTTATTTATCTATAATATGTATGTATTTAGAATTATATAAGTATGTTTATCAGTTGTCTGGTTTCCATAGTACAAGCTCTGCTTAGTTTGGGATCAGATAGCGTTGTGTGGGTTTGTCCCAAGATATTATTATTATTATTATGCATGCGCGGTGCATTTATAAGCGTAACTCTCTATATACCATTATGTCAAGATTTTGACAGTTAAAATCGCGAGTATGACGCGAAAACGAAAAAAAAGATAGTGAATAAGGACCCAGTGCTCTCAGTGTATATCGAAATATAGCCCAAGTGGACCTTCTTTGTGTCCCCAAATTTTAAACTTATAAAGTCCCCCGCGACACAGGGATTGTACCCTGTGCAGGAGTTTCAACGACCATTTGTCGTAAGGGTCAAAAGTTCGCATAACGGTATGAGGGATGTTTACTGTCAAGTCAAATCAGTCTATTTTTATGAAATGTCAAAATGACAAGCTCTATAGAAATGTGAATGGAATAGGAACCTATGACGTCATAAGTTCCTATCGTCAAATCATTACTTTTAGTATTCGTTGTCATGCTTTTTAAATTCAAAAACATATTAAAATTTAAAATGACAGATAATTTCAAAGCATTTTTGTTTACAATTACCTGATTATTACCTTTTATTGTAGTCAACTACCCAATTGTTTCGGCATTTGAAATTGCTATCACTTTGCACGGGGTAGCAATAACAATAACTTCTTGCAGGTTTTACTTTCGATTATTTCAGGGACTCGCGAGTTTGGCGATCGATCGAGAGATGAACGATGGGTGACTGTTTTAGAAGGATGATACACCACTCTGTGCTTTGAAGAGTATGTTAGAGATCGATACTGCATCTGATTTCTCATCAATCGTGTCGGATTTCTGTCCCATCGGACTATAAGAGAGGGAATTTTATATGTACCTACTTTAAAAATAACTTTTAATGTTTCGGAGTTGCTTATTTTTATTTACCTAGTGTTAATTTAGGACACAATTTTAAGTAGGTATGTATGTGTCCTAAAATCCAATGAAATCAATTTATCTATAATCTATTGTGAGAGTGAGTGAGACCCGTGACCACGATCGGTGCAATTCGATCGAAACGTCGGGTAAATAAAAGGTTCGTACCTTTAAATAATTCACGCAATTAAGTCCCGAAATATATCTAATATATAAAAATCGCGAAAGTTCAAAAACAATAATCTATAGTGAGTTTTGATACTTCCACAATTCCTAGTAGGATAAATATTTCTCACATACTAATTATTTCTCTTATCAATGACACCAGATGTCGAGCTTGTCATTTGGACAAGTTGTGAAATTATGATGAACAGACAACATGTGGAATAATACTGTATATAATATCAAATTGCGTTTAGGTATTAATCAAATTAGCAATTTTAATCAAATCAAAATCCAATCCGGAAATGAAATCTATACTTAATATTATAAAGATGAAGAGTTTATTTGTTTGTTTGAATGTTTGAATACAATAATCTCAGGAATGGGCTATCCAACAGTAAAAAAAAAATAGTAAAGTAGTACTATTTTTTTTTTACTGTTGGATAGCCCATTTAGCGACAGCATTTTCACAACATTTTTCATTGCTGCTCCGCTTCTGTTGATCGTCGCGTAGGGTTATATAGCCTTCCTCGATAAATGGGCTATACAACAGTGAAATAATTTTTCAATTCGGATCAGTATTTCCTGAGATTATCCCGTTCAAACAAACAAACTCTTCAGCTTTACAATAATGGTATAAAGAAAACTAAAAAAAAAATACGAAACAGATATGGTTTTGGTTCTTAAATAAAACCGTTTGAGGACCATCCTTATGTAGACCTAATGGTGGTAAAATAACTCGACTTCGTTATTCTGAGTCTGGGATAAAACGGCTTTTACACTACCCTAAATCAGGGCCCTAAATCGAGGTGGCCTTGAAAATTTGTTAGAGAATTAGGGCCCTAACTCTTATTACACCGGTCTTTTTAAGGATTTAGGGTCCCTGATTTAGTGTAGTGTAATAAGCGCAAAAGTACAAATTTGAGAACTCTTCAACAATGAGACCACCTTGGCAACAACACACACACACACACACACAAGTATTATCTACATCTCGGCGCCACCAACAACGCTATGTCGATAAACTGCCGGGTAATTTATACAGCCATATCGTAAGGTGTGGGGTTACAAGTAGGTACCTATGTAAACGATGTTCTTTGGAGTTCTGACTGACAAATTGTCCCAGGGTTTAAGACGCGAATATGATGGGTCTTTCTGCGTTTGTACCTACCTACCTACAGTATTGGATTCGATTCTAAGCCAGGATAAATCATTGTGTGATGAATAGGATTTTATAATCTAAGTTAGTTTTGCAATGTCATACTGATCAGCTACGGTGTATGAGAAATTTGACAAGACAAGCGCCCTTCACAATTAAGTTTAGATATAAAAAATCCCTAGATTTGGCTTGTGGAATACCTACCTACTAGGCAATATCGACTGGCCTGGTGGTCTAGTGGTTAGTGACCCTAACTGCTAAGCCGGAGGTCGTGGGTTCGATGCCGACTCAGGATAAAACTTTGTGTGATGAGCACTATGGTTTATTCTGTATCAGGGTGTTATTTATCCATAATATGTATGTATTTAGAAATATTTAAGTATGTTTAACAGTTGTCCGGTTTCCATAGTATAAGCTCTGCTTAGTTTGGGATCAGATAGCGCTGTGTGAGTTGTCCCAAGATATTATTATTTATATTTTAATATTTAAGCAACTTTAAGTTTGTCTTACACCAAGTTTGTCTTTCTTCCGTGAGCTTAACTCATTTCTACAGACTATAATCCTGGATCCGCGCCTGACTTATCTATATTAATATTATAAAGCTGAACATTTGTTTGTTTGTTTTTTTGTTTGTTTGAACGCAGTAATCTCAGGAATAAATCCAAATTCAAAAACTCTTTCACTGTTGGATAGCTCATTTCTCGAGAAAGGCTATAAGTTATATAACAACACGCTACGACCAATAGGAGCGGAGCAGCAATGAGAAATGTTGCAAAAACGGGGAAAATTTACACAGACGAAGTTGCGCGGGTCAGCAAGTAATAAATATGTAGTTCAAATGTAGAATTAACACCAAATGTTGTGTAATTCAAACTAAAAGTTACTCCCGTGTGTTTGTTTGTGTCATTAATCACCAAAACCTATGCTCCCCAACACCATAGAGACGTGGTACTACTAATGAATTCCCATATCGCATGGTGTCATGGTGTGCGGTTACAATAAAATTTCATAAAATTGATATAGAGCTGACAAATCGCCGAGCGCCCTCGGGAATGATCGTCGGCTGGTGTGAGGTGTAACTGGGTAAGTGACATAAGTATTTGTATTAAAATATGAAAATTCCATATTTCGGTAGTCCCTAGTTCTATTCCAGTTGTGAATTTATTCGCGGAATTATAAGTTGTTTTACATAAATTATGTTTTGTATATAAATCAGTTTTAGACAATCCAGCTAATTTGATGTAAATTTTTGTTTCTATCCTAGCAGTTTAGAGTTCCAATTTACTTTAATGTTTATAATATACAATTTAAAAACCGTTTAGGCGTCAAAGAACTCCTCCCCATCGATGTCAACAGGTAACGTTCCCAGAAGGCTGGCTGCATTGCCACGTTGGATCTCAATGCTAATTCTTTGTGCAAAGAAAAGGCCAGCCTAGTAGTTTAGATTGGGTTAGGTATACATACCGATAAGTTTTATAATTGGACCTATCTGAAGAATTAGAAGAACAAACAAATTTATAAAATTATAGAACAAACAAAGTTAGTAGAAGAAATAGCTGCAAATTTTGTGTCAGACAAACTTAAAGCTGCTCTTCCGTAAAGCAGAGATTTTGCAGATATAACTTTGATTTACGGATAGGTCAATTTTGACAAAATTATAAGTATTAGGTATTTCCGTAATCGAAGAGAACGGGACTTGAAAGTATTTATTTTTATATTTAATCAAATCGATTTTTTTAAATCGAAACAATTACGATTTAGAAGTCCCGAATCTTTTAAACCGAAACTATTCCAATTTAGGAGGCATTTTTGTCGTTTCTGAGAATGTAACCATGCAGGTTCCACTTAAATTGAAATAATAAACATTCATATATTATATTGATTCAAAAATCAATTCAAAATATTATACAAACACAATTAATAAAACAATCAACGCTTGTTTTATATCGGGAATGTCCTAAAAGACTTCTTCTTTTCAGAATCTTAACTGATTTTATGATTCTGAAAAAAAAAATCTGCTATTAAACATTTAAAATGTTTGTTCAACTGTTGTTACAAAGTGGCTTGGAGTAACATTACTATTTTGGAATCATTCAAAATCAAAATCATAATTTTGGTAACCAAAAATTGGCATAGATAATACAGTGTTTTAATTCTAACATTGCTTAGTAGTTTGCAATTCTTAATCTAAAACTACAAAAGTACCCACAGGGTGTATATTCAGTTGGCCAGTTACCCCATTCTGCATGTATCCACCCTCGTAGCGAGGGCGTCACTTCCCAGATAACATCTAAAGGGGTGATGGTGATAACCACTGATGGCAGATACAGCCATCAACACTGCATATGTTATAGTGGATATAATTGGCTAATTGGGTGGCTAATATGATTAGCAGCAAGTGGGAAGTTTTGTTTTAATTAGTAGGTAATTACAATATAACTCAGTAGTTACGTTTTAAAATATCAATATGTACTTACCTACTAAAAAACACGTGTCGCGCGGGACTTTACAAACATTCAATTCACGGACACAACGTACACCCAGACTCGAAACAACAATTTGTGGATCTCACAAAGTGTTGTCCTGTGTGGGAATCGAACCCACGACCTCTTGCGTAGCAGTCGGGCACACTCCCACCTCGCCACAGAGGCCTCCAAAAGAATAAATGTACACAATGAACACTGTGAATCGAACTCATAATATCTTGCAAAGTATCCATACGTGCCAATAAGGCAGTTATCTACGTTAACATTTATACTACAAAATGGTAAAGAGTTCCTTCATTAAATCTCATACGCTCAACTCATTTTTTTTCACCCCCAACCAACAATAAAATCAATTTCCTTAACAAATAATGATGCGTTTCACCCCTTCCCCAGAGGCCTTATAGAAACGGGGGGCAAGTCTTCATTATAACAACTTATACCCTACGATGTTGAGGAGTGATCTAGAACACAAAATACCAAGAGTACAGAAAGTAACCTTTGTACCTACGTACTTCGGTCGAGAAACGCACATTTTGTTTGTCTAGTGGTTAATGACCCTAACTTTTTTTACTTTAAATCAACCTATAACGATGTCCCACTGCTGGGCACGGGTCTACCCAGTAGAATCTACTTTTGCGTAATGCCTACGCTTGGCGAGTGGGTTGGCGATCGCAGTAAGGCTTTAAAGTACTCTGAGGACGCTGCTGCCGTCCTCCGATGTGAAATCCCTTAGTTGCCTTGACAACAAACTCCTAAGCCAGATTTTACTGGGTTAGGTATCTGTATTTTGTTCCGGTTAATCTATCTTTGCTCAAGTACGCCGTACTAGACTCAAAAAATACTTATTTGCAAAAAACGGTTACGGTTACGGACGATAATTTTGCGTGATAACATCATAGGAAAACATTGATGACATTGAATAAGCAACTATGCCGGTGACAGCTTTTATTTAATTTCCAGTTGTATTGCATGTCGCTGCAATCGCCAAAACATTGATGATAAACAACCATGCCTTGACAGCTTTAGTCAAAGAAATATAAAACTTTACTACTTTAATGTTGAACAGAACCAGTTGAACAACTTACACCCGGTATTTTCATAGAGAGAACTAACCAACAACTAACTTAATTGCCTTTATCAGTAAGTTGCAGCTGCAACATATTGCAGTCATATTGTTTCTACTATTTATTAATGTTTAAGATCAGGATAACATATTTACGTACTAGGTTTTCTTTAAATCTAAACCTACTAATATTATAAAGCTGAAGAGCTTGTTAGTTTGAACGCGATAATCTCAGGAACTACAGGTCAAAATTGAAAAAACATTTTACTGTTGGATAGCCCATTTATCGAGGAAGACTATTGGCTATATAACATCACGCAATATGCGCGGAGGAAATTTACACAGACGAAGCTACCCAGAAGTACACCTAGACTAGGAACAACTATGAGAATCGAATTCACAACCTTTGGTTTAGCAGTCAGGGCTACTAACGATTAAACTAACAGATAAGTTAACGTTACTTTCTGTAGTCTCGGTATATTGTGTCCACTCTACCTACACTCATAGTATTACGACGGAGGGGTGAATCGTACGATCGTGTTTATTGGATTACAGATAGTGTTTATTAATTTAGACTTATCTGTGTTTGTTTCCTCTATTGTTTGAGGGGTGAAAATTGGATTGTTTTATGAACTAGGTTTCGTCCGCGACTTCGCCCGCGTGGATGTCGGTTATCCCAAATGATCTCCATACATGTCATCTAAATCGGTTCGGCGGTTATAACAGACAGACAGAGATACTTTCACATCTATACTAATATTATAATAATAATAATATCTAAAGGACAACTCATACAACGCTATCTGATCCCAAACTAAGCAGAGTTTGTACTATGGAATGCAGGGCACCCAGGATAGAACTTTGTGTGATGAGCACGATGGTTTATTCTGTGTCTGGGTGTTATTTATCGATAATATGTGTGTATTTAGAAATATACAGGTATGTTTATCAGTTGCCTGGTTTCCATAGCACAAGCTCTGCTTAGTTTGGGATCAGATAGCGTTGTGTGAGTTGTCCCAAGATATTATAAAAAAAAAGAGTAGTTAAAATAGTCCCAGGGTTGCCGAAGACTAATATTAATGGAGTAGATTTGTATTTTTGTATGTAATGAATAAACTTAAAAAGTACTGAACCGATTTCAAAAAATATTTTGCCGTAACAGAGGCAAATAAATGTTAAAAAAAAATAGAGATCCCTACGAAAATTGCAATAATGTAATAACTCAAGGTACAAAACTACGATATGACACTTGTGCGAAGCTGGGGCAGGAGTAATTTTTATTTATTTTCTTTATATTTTTTCTTACTGCAGGTTTTAATCGGTCGACTAGGACCATATACCTAATTAGCTTCAATGTACAGTTAACGTTATAACGTTATAACGTTAACTGTAGGTACATTAAAGCTAATCAGGTGTATGTTCAAAGTCGATCGATTCAAAAAATGCTATCAGGCGACTGGGACCGCTGTTCAAGTTCTTCATGACTCCAGTCCGAAACCGAAAAAATAAATAGGCTCAAAATAGAATCTAAGTTGAGTCGTGCTACAATTCGTTATAATGTAGATTGTATTGTAACTAGGTACCATTTGTTATGAAACAATTCTAATGTTTACTTAAACAGCACTTAGTATGAGAATAAGTAAAAACCTAAAGAAAATAGTAAATCTCGACAACTCAATCTACAATAAGATTTAAACATTGTTATTTATAACATTCTTTAAGGTTTATGGTTGTTTTTTTTTCTTAAAGTATACTCCCGCAGTAGGGGTCAAGCCATGTGTAGCGGGGGGACTTTACAAACATACAAGTCAAAGACTACACCCAGACTCGGAACAACAATTGGTGGGTCATACGAAGTGGTGTCCCGTGTGGGAATCGAACCCACGACCTCTTGTGTAGCAGTCGGACACACTCCCACCACGCCACCGAGGCACCCAAAATGATACGAATTACTTGCTTTCGCCTACGGCTCAGCCCACGTGGATGTCTATTATTGCGATAAAAACTCAAACTATCTCCATACCAAATATCATCTAAATCGGTTCAACGGTTTAAGCGTGAAAAGGTAATAGACTGACAGAGTTACTTTTACATTTATAATGTTAGTATTGATTCTTCTCTTTCAAATCCAAATATTTCCACATTTTCATCCAAATATTTCCATATTTGCCAAAAAGTTTAAATGTTACTCGTCCAAAATTACTATTTTAATCTAGTTTATAGCAGCTAACAAGTGTATGAATGTCATTGAAAGTTATAAAATAAAAATTAAAAAAATCTAGCTAGGGCTGTCACCGCACCGTCATTGATCATGTTCTCGATAGTCCGGTTAACTGGACTGACACTACTGTACCACGGGCAATAAGAGCTATTATGGACAGAGAAAATAGAAAACAAAACGACCAAAAATGGCTGAAATAAATATATTTTTTAAGGTTATTTTTGGGTTGGTTGGGTATTTTTTCACTCACGAAAAAGTGTCTAAAAAAGTCACGTTATTGATTGGTTGGTGGATTGCTAAGCAACAACGGATGGCGATTGCAGCGACATAACATGCGAAACAGTTAGAACTGACGCAATGGCAACGCGAATGGCGATATGTTACATCAATGTTTTCTTATGACGATATCATTATCACATAAAATTATCGTCCGTAAACCGACTTTACAGACAACCTTTTTTTTTTTAAAGACAGTTGTCTTTTAAAAAAAACCGCACTAGGATAAAAGCCCTGTGTCTCGGAGGATTTTACAAACATGCAAATTACGGACCCAAAGTACATCCAGACTCATAACAACAATTTGTGGATTACATACAATCGAACGCACGACCTCAGGCTTAGCAGTCAGGGTACAACCACTAGACCAACAGGCTAACCAACGAGTTAAAGCAAGTGTAAAACATTAGCACCTAAGAAGTAAGAGCATAGATCAACTCATTAAAAATAAAACAATTCTAGCTAGGGCTGTCACCGCGCGGACATTGAACATGTTCTATTAATGGCGACTTGTCCGTTCGCCACGCAAATTGGACGGAAGCGAAAATAAGATTAATTTAACGCAAACCGCCTTCCGATGTGCTGACACTTCACCGTATGATGTTACATCAAGATTGGAAGGTAATTAATTGATTCTGGACTATAAACACTTAATACTTTAGACTAATATTTCAATGAAAATAAATGTTTTGTGCCCATTATCCAGGTAAAAAATAAAAAAAGAGTTTGTTTGTTTGAACGCGATTATCTCAGGAAGTAATGGTTCGAATTTAAAAATTATTTTACTGTTGGATAGCCCATTTATCAAGGAACGCTATAGGCTATATAACATCACGCTACGGCCAATAGAAGCAGAGCAGCAATGAAAAATGTTGCAAAATCGGGAAAAATTTATGCATACGAAAGTGCTAGTCTATACTAATATTATAAAGCGGAAGAGTTTGTTTGTTTGTTTATTTGTTTGTTTGTTTGTTTAAACGTGCTAATCTCAGGAACTACTGGTCCGATTTGAAAAAATCTTTTTTTGTTGGATAGCCCATTTATCGAGGAAGGCTATAGGCTATATAACATCGCGCTACAACTAATAGGGGCGGAGTAGCGACGAGAAATGTTGCAAAAATTTACGCATATGAAGTTGCTCGGGACAGCTAGTGTATTATATGTACCGACAACTGAGTTGGTTAATATAACAGCGAGGTTAAGTAGCGTTACTATATCATACCTTTCCATGCCATTAAGAGCACGTGAAGCCGTCGGTCCAGCGCCCAATCTCTCTCCGGTGGTTTTCCAATTACCCTCCCATCGGGCTATCAGAGTGAGGGAATAGAGAGTGCACTTGTGCCTGCGCACACACTTGTGCATAATATCTCCTGCGTAGTTGGCTAGTCTTTGATGAGATTGGCCGCCGTAACCGACAATAGTTAGAAGACCATTATAATAATATCTTGGGACAACTCACACAATGCTATCTGTACCCAAACTAAGCATAGCTTGTACTATGGAAACCAGACAACTGATAAACATACTTATATATTTCTAAATACATACATATTATAGATAAATAACACCCATACACAGAATAAACCATCGTACTCATCACACAAAGTTTTATCCTGGGTGGGGATCGAATCCACGACCCCTTACGTAGCAGTCGGATACACTCCCACCGCGCCACAGAAGCAGTCAAAGTATGTATCTGATCCGATTTAGATGGAGTTTTCGCTATTTGACTGCACATTTTTCTGGGAAGGGTTTTAATATATAAAACGTTGTCCTAGCTTATAAACTACCAGATATATTGACTAAAACATAGAATCAATCATCGAAAATTACATTCGGTGATGTATTTGATCATTTTCCCCCCTTGTCCTTTGATATTCATTTGAAGGCGATTCATTACCTACACTTAAAAATGTTATTCATTAAATTAAATATTATTAGAAAATAATAAGTGTTATTTTTGTAATTAACATACTACTAACGTAGCAGTCGGACGCACTCCCACCGCGCCACAGAGGCAGTCATTACATGAAGCCATTCTTTTCTTTCCTTTGAAAAACATGTATACTTATTCATTAAGTAGCAGTAAATTGGCCAATATTTAAGCACATAAAGTTTTTACATCGTAAGTGGATGCTCCTACTATGTTGTGCCCATTGAGGCTGATGTATCCGATCTCGTGTACTCTTCTAATATTAATGACCTCTTTTTTTGCATCAGTTCTCTAATATATGGTGTATAATATAATGGTGGCAGCACCTTACCTGCATAAACAGTTTATAAACAGAGAAACATTGTAAACATTGGCAATTTGAAAAGAGTGGCCACGAGTTTTTATTGCCTGTTCTTTTCTCGGGCTTTACCTATTGTTTGCGAACAGGCATTACCAGTAAATGTAGAATCGACTTTTCACAAGTGTAGTATTTTGCTTCCTAAGTGAATAAATGATTTTTATTATTATTATTATAAGCGACTTATGAACAGTACCACCCCACGGGAAGAGTTCCACACGGGAAGAGTCCCGTGGATGTAGTCAAGGCGACTAAGGAATTTCACACCGGAGGACGGGCAGCAGCGTCCTCGGAGTACTTTGAAGCCTTACTACAATCGCCAACCCGCACTCTCTCTGAACCCCCCCCCCCCCCCCCCCCAACTAAAATGTTGGTGCCTCAGTGAGGTCAATCCCCTCCACCATAATTCAAAACCTAGGTTTCTAGGTTCTGCCATTGAACAGCATAGAAAATGTACACAATGTTGTGTTACGCCTGTTAAATAGAAAGTCTTATTTTCACCGTATAAAATATTTTTCTCTAAACAGACTAATGTACTTAAATATGATTGTTTCTAATTTTAATTTTAAAAATGAAAAATGAAAAGAAACCCCAAAAACAATACGTAGGTGTACCTAGACTTATAATTACAGTATTGTGTTATACAATATTCTTCCATCTCATAGTTTGCAACTTCAAACCATACAAAAAATAAAAGTACAAATCAATAACAGTCACCAAATAGAATTTAAAAATAAAATTATCCAAGAACATGATTCAAACATTCTAAATTCGAATGTCCGCCACAAATGACAGCTGTCAAAGCGGTGTCATGGCGGCGTAAGATGGCGTCCGGTTACCGTCGATCTGCCGCGCAAAACCGTGACCGCGCCGGACACACGCAAAATGACTATTAAATCATTTCCGATCTTTAATATAATTATGTATAAAATAGAATGTGTCAGCTAGTTCTCTATAAGATATTTGTGATAAAAAAATAACGCTGAAGCTAAGTAGGAACATTTTCTAACCAACATTTTCATTTCTTTGCGATTCGATTTTGGTTCCAAAGAAATATAATCCCACTGAAGATCGTATTAGGGAATGTTCACAAATGCAATATGGAACTGATATTGCCAAAATTTCTTCAATGAGATTTTCCCACTTATCCATGGAATCATTAACATCAAATTAACATCTAGGTACTAATTAGTACCTACCTAGTTGTAGCCTACACCTTTAAGTATTCTCTAAAGCACGATTAGGTAGATACCACCTCAAAATATCTACGAAAATTTAAGAAATATAACAAGCTTTCATTAAAGTCTCATAGACCAGATTATCCCTCAATTTATCTCAATTTCAACATCAATTAACGTCTTTTCAGTCAATCTAAATCTCAGTACAAAGACTAATTGTTACGAAATAGACTTGTAATTCAATATTGTAAAGTTTTTAGAAACTAACAGACGAAATCAAAGGATTCGAACCGTGACTGAAACTGATATGAGGCGCAGACAACACTGCGTACAGCCTCTGTTACGAATAGTCCAAGAGGGGAGCCCCAAAAAATACAAGCACAATTTTTAAAGGCTTTTTTTTTATTACGTTACATTAGTGGAGTAAGGATATACCCTTTCGTCAGCCAGCTGGATTCTTTAGTGTTTGGCGTAGATGTAGGTTATGTTTTTGAACGAAGTAAACATGTCGTAGTAAAACTTTAAAAACTTAATAGTATTTTCTCTCTCTATCTCTGTCTCTATCTGGTAGTATCCATACTAATCCATACTATTAATATTATAAATGTGAAAGTAACTCTGTCCGTCTGTTACGCTTTCACGCTCAAACAGCTAAACCGATTTAGATGAAATTTGGTATGAAGATAGTTTGAATCCCGGGGAAGGACATAGGATAGTTTTCATCGCGATAACCGACATCCACGCGGGCACAGCCGCGAGCGAAAGCTAGTTTTAAATAAGTAACGTTTGTCAGTCATGCAAAATGTTGTAACCAGTCGTGTCTTGCATTAAAGTTGTATTCATTAATAGTGCTAGATCTGCGCGTGCTATCGAATGTGTGATTTAAAATTTAGTATATCCGGTGAAGAATATTATCAGAATAACATAACATTAGTCATTCAGTATAACTCTGTAAAAGATGCTGTCAGTAGACGATTAAAGTCACGTCAAACGCTAGCGAATCCAACTGACTGACGTAAGGGTATTTCTTTACTCCACGTATAAAAAAAAAAATGTGTGGCACTCGGGGACTGCCGCAGTAAAGCTATTGCATAGCATTTTTATCAATTTAAGCAATTAAAAAAAAAAAATTAAATAAGTTTTTTTTAAATTATAAAAAAACAATGTTTTTAATTTTTATTTTCTTTAAAAAAAAAATTTTTATTTTTTAATTTTAATAAAAGTCATTAAAGTTCTGCTTAAGAACAAACAACTAAAAAGTTTCACTGCTGTGCCGCCGGTCGGAATGGGGGGTGTTAGTCTTCATATTAATTAGATCAGCGACAGAACATAAAATAGTATACCTACTTATAATAATACAATAACACAACACAATAGGGTGGAAAATGAACCAACACCTAAACCAAAACATAACCACAACTCCTGTGTGGCCCTTTGCTGTGGCCTTTATAATAGGAACAACAAGAAAGGGGAAGACTAAAATGACAATAGGTAACATAATGTCAATAGATGGCGCTGTATTTAATTTTGTTACTATTCAATACAAAATGTACTACGGTCTGAATCGCGCTATTATGATTATTGCAGCCAGAATCATAAGTACAAAATGAAACGACGGCGACGTTAGACGATGCACGTTGTCGGAGTGGGGAGCGTGAGGTTTTTTCGTTACGGAATTTCTGGATTCGGTCCCCGCGCTCAAGGCCCGCGATAGAAGCTATGCAATTGCTTAAAAATCAGCCTTTATAAAATATTTATTTTAAGCACATTGTCTATTAGTATGATTTGAATTTAGAACATTGTTATGAACAAAACAGGTGAGTTGTGGAAATGGCGGCAAACTAAGCTTTAATCTTTTGCATTAAATCCTTATTATCGAGTCTTTGTGCTGTTAAAGTGTACAATAAATACTTACTACAGATAGAATTAGCCTTCTTGCTTACTGATTTTTACTTACTGAGACTAACAAATAAAAAAAAGCCAAAGAAAGAAAAAAAAAAATTTCTTTTTCTACATTTGGGTACATTACATTACATTTGGAGTTTCCATATAAGCCATATAATGCTTGTGAGAGGAGACTCCGCTCTTCCGAGTTATTAACAGGATTAGCGTGTTCGAAGCTAGACATTTTTATTAAATTTTTAATAACATGCAGTGATAAAAGAATATAAAACAAAAAGTAACATACACAGACAAACTTTCATATTTGCAAGTGAACCTGGGCGCGTACAAACATATTTATGGTTGATTGACGATTGTATGTATGTGTGAGAGTGTGGGTGTGTTGGTAGGTGTGTGTATGTTTGAGAGATAATGGTGATGGTGTGTGCAGTTGTTTGTGGATGTGATGGACTATTTAGATGAAGATGAAGATGAGCTTTTTAGTGTGAGTGAAGAGGTTGTGTATCGAGGTGTTTGTGGATGTGTTTTTGGATTAGCCCTGCGATATTGTCTTGGGATCGGAAGCTATGGTACATTCCATAGCTTTCACTAATCTTTACCTCCTCTTTTGATCCTCACGGTTTGTTAGTTCATTTATGTTCTAATCGTCTGAACCAAACTTTCCACTTCATCGTAGGTTTTCGCCTTAAGCCAGTTTACTAAAGCAGGAGAGGAGAGAGAGTTTATATTGCCAGGTTCTTTTCTCCAACTTTATCTATTGTTTGCAAACTTGGCATTAAATGTACCTACATGTAGAATCCCGACGTATCACAAGAGTTGTTTTGCATCCTAAGTGAATATATATTTTTTTTAATTGAAGGACAATGGTTTTAATTCAGTAAGAGGAATTACAAGTAAAAATTATAAAAATCTCCAAACATTGCCAACCCTATCTTTAATTAAAACGCACTGAAACAATGTAATCATGCCATACGTTTATTAAGTCAGAGTGTTTGCAACTAAAAATTATTGCATTTACAAACATACGAATTTAGAAGCCGATCGGTTTCCGCTTATAGTCGCTACTAAAAAGACGAGTTTGAACTAATTCGTACATTTCAAGTGTAATTGCTACACAATGTTAAATAGGGTTGGCAGTAATAGCTTTATGCTTTTTATCAAAATTGATTTGGGTTGCATACGTCCTATCTGAAGGAATATTACCTACTAGTTATAGTAAACAGGTAAATATTTTAGATTTTGAAGACTATCTTTGATAACTTACATTTAAAAA
Source organism: Herminia tarsipennalis (assembly GCA_945859575.2). Classification (NCBI taxonomy): domain Eukaryota; kingdom Metazoa; phylum Arthropoda; class Insecta; order Lepidoptera; family Erebidae; genus Herminia; species Herminia tarsipennalis. The sequence continues at coordinate 16,301,973 of OX243849.2, read as the reverse complement.
GTAAAAGTAGGTACATGAAAGTTAGCTATAGAGATCTCGCGCTCCGGTAAAGCGATCGGAAGTCTCGGGTTCGATTCCTGGGTCTGAACTTTTTTTTTATATTTCTAATGCAATTATTGTATTTATAAAGTACCTAATTGACAAGAAAAAAATACTATAATGCTCATAGAAAAGCAATGTAAAATGGTTTGTGTTAGGTGAAGATGTTTCTTTAATCTAACTAGGAAAATAAATCGCTCACAATATCAACTTTCTTAAATATATGTCAAGAAAGTATATTAATTAATTATTTTATATTAAAGTATATTAACTACGGAACTTAATATTGTTTACTTATGGAGGACCAACAGCAGATAACAAATTTGATAATAATTTCTAAGCAAAATAACTACAATTATAGGAAGATTAATTTGTTTGAATTTATTTTAAAGTAGTTTCTAAACAGCCATTTAACGTTCCTATGTAACTAACGTGGTCTTTCTGAATACCTCACGCTTTTCATTCACCGGCAATGAGCTGTAGCGATGAAGGCAAAAACACACACGACAAGAGTGATGCGGTGCTCATTGTTGTTCCACTGGACCACCACCTTTCACTCTCACTTTTTGATATCAAAAAACAAGTTGGTGGCAACCCTAACATAACAAATGTTATGAATTAATATCGATATTCTCGGTAGTTAGCCGCAATAACACAACATGCCAGCCGTTGTACTAGTGTTAATTTCTTTATTGGTATTAATTAGTAGGCGTTTATTGTGTTTACAACAGGGTCACCCCCTTTATTGTCGATTAAACCCTGAGAAAGGACAATCAAAACTTTTTTAATTTCACGCGTAGTATAGGTACCTACGAAGTCAATTGCGGGGGGCACTGTAAAATGTGTTAAATAGGCCGTCAACAGGCAAGTTAAATATTGTGTAAAAAAAAATACCTGTGATTATTTTCATAATTCTGTTGGTGCTCTCTCAGCTACTATGGCATTAAAAAAAATACCTGTGATTATTTTCATAATTCTGTTGGTGCTCTCTCAGCTACTATGGCATTAAAAAATTCCTGTGATTATTTTCATAATTCTGTTGGTGCTCTCTCAGCTACTATGCCATTAATACGTAAATTTGAATATAGTCAATCAATAGACTTGTTGCTTAACCTTGATAATCTCCCAATGTTCTCTAACGGCCAGTCTCAATAATCTATGTAACGAAGGATTTGACTATTAGAGCTATTTATTTGACGTAAGCTCAATACGAAATATGTCAAAATTCTACCTCTAGTAGCCAAATCCATCGATAGTTAGGTTATTGAGACCGGCCGTAAATCAAACACTTTTTCTATTTACGTAAACTATACGAAAATTATAAAGTTCAAAATTTATTTATTTGAACATTCTGTTAAGGTAGTTAGTATTACATTAATTGATTGATTGAGATTTTTATTATTTATATAGGCGACCAATACCTATATCGACAGATGTAGTCTAGCTTATACTAGTGACACTATATCGACAGATGTAGTCTAGATTATACAAATGGCACTATATCGACAGATGTAGTCTAGCTTATACAAATGGCAGTTTATCGACAGATGTAGTCTAGCTTATACAAATGGCAGTTTATCGACAGATGTAGTCTAGCTTATACAAATGGCAGTATATCGACAGATGTAGTCTAGCTTATACAAATGGCACTATATCGACAGATGTAGTTAGCTTATACAAGTGGCACTATATCAACAGATGTAGTCTAACTTATACAAATGGCACTATATCAACAGATGTAGTCTAGCTTATACAAATGTCACTATATCGACAGATATGCTCTAGCTTATACAAATGGCACTATATCAACAGATGTAGTCTAGCTTATACAAGTGGCACTATATCGACAGATGTAGTCTAGCTTATACAAGTGGCACTATATCAACAGATGTAGTCTAGCTTATACAAATGCCACTATATCGAAAAATGTAGTCTAGCTTATACAAATGGCACTATATCGACAGATGTAGTCTAGCTTATACAAATGCCACTATATCGATGGATGTAGTCGGGCTTATACAAATGCCACTATATCGATGGATGTAGTCTAGCTTATACAAATGCCACTATATCGATGGATGTAGTCTAGCTTATACAAATGGCACTATATCGACAGATGTAGTCTAGCTTATACAAATGGCACTATATTGACAGATATACTCTAGCTTATACAAATGGCTCTATATTGACAGATATACTCTAGCTTATATACATGGCACTATAAGGACAGATGTAGTCTAGCTTATACATAGTCTAGCTTTAATACATGGACAGACAATATTTCTAGAGGTACAGATTTTTCTTTAGTATTCCTAACTCGATCTCATTTAAAAACCAAACTAATTGAGACACGACAGTTCGGTACAAGCGCGGTGCGCACTTGAATTAATTAATCAGAGTCAATTCATAACTGTTCTGAAATAGCTTCAAATTATAATCAAACGAGTTTTGGTTTGTTTCAATAAACGATTTATTAATTGTGAGGCCATGTTCTTTGGAAGGTCAGGGGCGTAGTACACCATGCGGGCCCACTGCAGATTGGTGGTTGTCACATCCACATGTCTTCCAATTTTAAACCGGCTTTTAAAACAATGGTTCGTTCTTTGACCCGTATGTAAGTTGGTAAGGACCGATGACCGGGACTTGGTAAATGTAAGGTGGGATGACCCCCAGTCAGATGGACAGACGACCTAAATAGGTGGCTGGAATGAACTAGATGAGGAAAGCTAAGGACCGGGTGTTGTAGTGTTAGGAGAGGCCTATGACAAAGAATTATATGTCCTCGTGCTTCAACTGATGATATTGTTGTACACTCATTGAAAGAAGTATCATATAACCAGTATCCATATATGTACTACAATTCTACCACAGTTTTATAGACAACTAGCTGTGCCCCGCGGTGTTACCCGAGGTTTATTAGCCTATGTGTTAATCCAGGGTGTCAGCTAACTCCATACCAAATTTTATTACAATCGCTCCAGCCATTTAGACGTGAAGAAGTAACAAACATACACACTCACATACAAACTTTCGCCTTTATAATATTAGTGTGATATGCATATTGACCGTTTAGACCTCTGAAACCACTTATCTGTTCTAATATTATAAAGCTGAAGAGTTTGTTTGTTCGAATTGAAATAATCTTTCAGTGTTGGATAACCCATTTATCGAGGAAAGCTATAAGTATATAGGTATAACATCACGCTACAACCAAAAGGAGCTGAGGATCAATGAAAAATGTTGCAAAATCGAGGAAAAATTACGCAGACGAAGTTGCGCGGGTCAGCTAGTAGAAGAAAAATGTTTATTTCAAATTGTGATTGCATATAACACTTTTTTACAGCTGTCATCCGAAGTTTTGATATTTGAAAATAAAAAACTGGTAAAAAAGTTATTCTATCTATTAAAAATAAAATTACTTTTTTTTTACCTAACAGTACTTGGCAGTAGTTGGAACACGAGATTATATTTATATGTCATTATTCCTCGTGCTCCACCCAGGCGGATCACAAGGCGGAGCACGAGGAAGTTATGTTCTCAGAATCTACTGATCCGAATTGCATAGACTTCTTGCTATTCGCCTTCATAATTACCTGGAAAACTTTACAATTATAAGACACGCTACAAGTATTGACTAAATCAGTGGAATATTCATTACATAAGTAAGACTTTTACATTGTAAGTAGAGATGAGCATTCTTCAGTAACGTGATGTCTAAATGATGACAGCATCAGCGCATCGTTTAATATCAATTAATTGCGAGGACGGGTGCAGCTAAAATTAATTTATAGCGAGCTGTCGCAGCGCAGATGATTTGCATGTCAGCTGTCAGCCAGGAATTGTAGGAAAGTAGCGAATACTATGTCTCTAGTATTTAATAGTCAGGTTATGTTTTGGTTGTATCCTATTCAAATATTTTACTTTCATTGTACACCTTTACAATGCGAACATGAGTAAGTTAATGACAAGATTTTTTTGGACTACTCTACATTGTTGTGACAATTGTATAAACAATATTTCTAGCTTTCTCTAGCGTGTTTGGCTAATTAATGAGGAATAAGTATGTGACTCAATGGCGGTCGGTGGCCTTTCGTCTTGCGCCTAATCTCTCTCCGGTCATGTCGGATCAACTGAGTGAATAGAAAGTGCACTTGTCTTGTTTCTGTCTGTTTATCTCTAATGAGATTGGCTGCCGTAACCGAAATCGGATTAGGAGACGAATTTATAGTTGGTAAAATGGCTGGTCTCCTGTTGACGTTAGACATTGTGATTAAAATTCGGTCAAGAGGATGATGGAATACTTCTAGTGATTCAATATATTCCTAGCTTTTCTATGATTCATTTCAGACCAGATTGATGACATCACCCCAATATTTGTCACCGGAATAAGCAGCCATATCCCATATAGATATGTTGAAGTACTAGGAGAACAGCGCACAAGAGGAAGCTGTGTAAATAGGTGTGAGACTGAGACCATCCGGCCCGACGCGCTAATGGCTGTGGCTTAGTCTAAATTATAAAATGTAGCGGTTAAAATAAGGGCATTATGACTAGTCGTGATTTAGTGAGAATAGAGGCAAATGGCTAATGGAGGATCAATCGTTAATATCTACCATAATATATTATAATACTATACTTTTAAAATATACTAAGTAATTTTAGCTGTGACCACGAAAAACATTTTACAGGTAATAATTACATTATTATTGTTATTTGGTTATCACTAAGGATTTTAATTCAAGGTAAAAAATGGATTTTCTGCCAAAAATATTGTACAATCTAAGACCAGAGGCCTCGCTGTGTAGTGATTTGGATTCCGATAATTGTTCTACTAACTCTGACTCTGAGTATACTTTGGGTCAGTCATTTATATTGGCGATATATCCAAGTGATGAGATGTCTTTACGAAGCCGCCACCATGTCCGTCCAAGTACAGAATCAGCCAACAAAACCTATACCATTGCATCGAAGAGTGAGGCAAGGGGACGTTATTTCCCCGAAACTGTTCACAAATGCAATGGAGGATATGTTCAAGACGCTGCACTGGAAAGGGCGGGGCATCAACATCAATGGCGAATACATCTCTCACCTGCGATTTGCAGATGACATCGCCATCATGGCAGAAACGCTGCAGGACCTACAACAGATGCTGAATGACTTGGCTAACTTCTCTGTACGCATCGGCCTACGGATGAACTTGGATAAAACGAAAGTCATGTTCAATGAACATGTACTACCGGATACGATAGCGGTGCACGGCGCCGTTCTCGAAGTTGTTCAAAAATATGTGTACCTCGGGCAGTCATTGCAGTTAGGTAGAAACAACTTCGAGGACGAGGTGAACATGAGAATTCGGTTGGGTTGGGCAGCGTTTGGGAAGTTACGTCTTGTTTTCTCATCGTCGATCCCACAATGCCTTAAGACTAAAGTCTTCAATCAGTGCGTCCTACCCGTCATGATATACGGAGCCGAAACGTGGACACTGACGGTACGGCTGGTCCACAAGTTCAAAGTCGCTTAGCGGGCTATGGAAAGGGCTATGCTCGGGGTTTCTCTTAGGGACAAAATCAGAAATGAGGTGATTCGGCAGAGAACCAAAGTTATCGACATAGCCTACAGGATTAGCAAGCTGAAGTGGCAGTGGGCTGGCCATATTAGCCGAAAAACCGATAACCGTTGGGGTAAACGAGTTCCTGGGTGGAGACCGCGTCTCGGCAAACGTAGTGTAGGACGCCCTCAGGCCAGGTGGAGTGATGATCTACGCAAAACGGCTGGCAGGAGCTGGATGCGAGAAGCCGAGGATAGAACAAATTGGCGTGCAATTGGAGAGGCCTATATCCAGCAGTGGACTGCGATAGGCTGATGATGATGTTGATGACTTGGGGCACTGTTTCACATGGGATTTGTCTTTATTATAAAAGCCTACATTTTATGGACTAATTTTACAACTTACTGTGCAGCCCAAAATACTGTGTTTTCCATTCTTACACGCTTTAGAGCCCTTTACAATCGCTAACGCTTACGCCTTGAACCATCATATTCCCCAAATTAATCGCTCAGCCCAGCTTGATGAGGCGACTAGACGCGACCACAGACGGTCACGTGCAATGCAAATGAAAACGGCCTTTACACTTTTAATTTAAACTAATGTTTCACTTGTTTAGTTGAATTTACGGAGCGCGTGTTGGATGCGTTCTACTGCGTTGTATGTACCTACGAGTATGTGCATTTATATTGTAAAAGATATGTCTATGGAAGACTGGATAACTTATAACTTTCATTAATACGAAAGTCTGTCTCGTTATTTCGTTTTAACGGTTAAACGATTAGCTTAATGTTAATGTTTTTTTTTTATTTTCTAAAAAGATATCTAGCAGTGTGGGATTGAGTCAAACATTACTAGCAATCCTGTTAACCCCTCCAGCTAAGCTCAAAGGCTTGTGTTAGGAGTGGGTTCACGTCGGTAGTATAATGGGTAGGATTCGAACTCGCGACCTCACGATTGCGAGACCGATGCCTTAGCCATTAGGCTACCGCCGCTTTAAAATGTAATTTAATATAGACTAAAAATGATCTGTTGTCTTTTTTGGGGCCTCAGAGCAACAAGGGGTGACTTCTTTTAAACTTTGCAATGATTTAGTAACTGCTGTTTGTTCGAGAATGTTGATGCGCTTGTGAGCAACGAGCACAACAGATCGGAACATAAAGGTCTGAAATGATCTGAAATCCTGGGTCCATGAACTTTTGGGTCATTACTAAAGCGCGTTTGTATATTTAAAAATGATTTATTCTCATTTTTAAATATACAAACGCGCTTTAGTGGGCGAGAGCATGTAGGGTTCCGCAGCCTTAAATAATTGCATCAGCAGATGAGAGCAGGAAGACCGTTTGTTTATGGTACTTACGCCTTTTTGATGAGAAATAAGTTTTTCAGCAATAACTCAATAAGGGTTTATCCGATCAGATCCGAAATCATTTTAGTTTGTGATTTTTTTCATATTTTTTGGTCACACGGTTCAAAAATCAAGGGGCACAATTTATGCAACTTTCATTATTTTATAAAATATTCACTTAATTAAAAAACTTTATTAGAAACCTTATTTTTTTTTTAAAGTCCTGTCGAAATATGTGTTACACGTTGATGTTTGATGAAAAAAAAAACAACTTCTGTTACATGTATGGAGTGCCCCCCCCCCCCCCCCTAAAAACATTTATTTTTATTATTTAGCTAACAAACTAAGTAGCGGCTACTACAAGACACCTTTACACCAAATTTCATCAATATTAATAAAATGCCTGTGGCATAAATACAGAATATAAGATAAACAGACAGACGGACATAACGAAACTTTATGGGTTCCGTTTTTGTCATTTTGGCTACGGAATCGTAAAAATGACACCAACGTGCGTACTCATAAACTAATTAATAAACTGACTTCCACGAAGACGAAGCAGCAAGCATATATTAGCAATTCTAAATCAATGAAATTAGGGAACGCACCTCAAATTAATGTACAGTTAATTACTTATGTGAAGTCTGCCAATTTGCCTGTGAAAATGATATAACTAGGGTTAAATTTTCATCAAGAAAAATGCATTTTTGTTTGACTTTTTTGATGATTGATGATGGCAAACTCACAGCTATTTTCTGGTTCAGTATTAATAGATAAAATAAATACTTGCAAATGCTTAGATACTCAGTTTTAACTTGTCGTAAAGCAAACTGTAGTCGGTGAAAATAAGGACGAGATCAGTTTTCCACCATTTTCCCAACTCTCCGACTCTCAAGAAAAATAACCTTCTCATCAATGGTTAAAACGAACAAAACAATCAATACTTTTCACCAAATCTACCAGGCGTTCATGAGTCCGCGGGAGATCGATACGACACCTGTGCGTTGCCATGACGACGCGAGGGCGCCATCCGACACCGGCGCGTAATTTGAAATTCGAACCGCGCCATAATGTCTGCGTTGGGAGGCGCGTGCCCACTATTTTCGACAAAATTACTCGTAATTTTGAATAGGGTGTCTTTTAAATAATTAAGGGTGTATCCTGTCTGGACTGATTTCGAAATAAACTGGTTGTAAAATGAGTCGCGGAATGATATAAAACAAATGTTGCCGACTTGACATTTGTTTTGGAACGTACAACATTATTTTAGCTCGGTTTGTGCATTGTGATTTATCAAAACCCCACCCGATGCCTTTGATAAGGTTGTTTTTTTCGTTCAACGAATTGTTCACATAATTCGCGTGGGATATTTGTTACCTTGTGGTGATTTTACACAAAGGTAACTTTGAATTGACCTGTCAAACGACGTAAGATAAACATTAGTAGATTTTTTAAAAGAAATTAGATTATCTAACTAGCAATATGAATAGCACATTACTAGCAATCTTGTTAACCCATCCAGCTTGCTTATTTTAGGTTAGCCAGTAGATTAATTTCGTTAGTACGAGGGTGGATTGAAAAGTTCGCGGCCTCAGCAAGAAAACAATATTTATATTTATATTTGATGTAAATTTTTGACCTCCAAGGTGTTTTTTAAGGTTTGGGAATAAATGAAAGTCCGAAGGTGCCAAATCAGGGGAATAGGCGGGATGGGGCAGTAATTCAAAGCCACAATCACGAATTTGAGCCATTGATTCAACAGACGTGTGAACGCGTGCATTATCCTGATGGAACAACACTTTCTTGCTGAGTAGTCCTGGCCTTTTCTCTTTGATCGTTTCACGCAAATGACGTAAAAGGGTGCAGTAATAAGCAGAGTTTATAGTCTCACCTTTTGCAAGGTAGTCCACCATGATGACACCCTTAGCATCCCAAAAAACTGACGCCATCACCTTGCCAGCTGACAAAATTGTTTTGGCTTTTTTTGGAGTCGGTTCATCAGGTTTTTTCCACTGCTTGGATTGCTGTTTTGACTCTGGGGTGTAGTGGTGTACCCAGGTTTCATCCATTGTAACAAATCTGTCCAAAAAATCTTGTGGATCAGTCTCAAACATTTCCAAACTGTCGCGAGAAATCGTGAGCCGTATTCGTTTTTGTTCAACTGAAAGCAATCTGGGGACCCACCGCGCAGAAACCTTAGAAAATCCAAGTTCATTGACTATGATGTTTTGTGTTCGTTCATATGAGATGCCAATAGTGTCAGCAATCTCCCTGATGGTCAATCTCCGATCTGCCAATATCAGATCACAGATTTTCCCAATGTTTTCTTCAGTCGTAGACGTCGTAGGCCGGCCGGAGCGAGGGTCATCTTCAATACTCTCTCGTCCGCGTTTAAATTCTGCAACCCACTTTTTCACAGTCGTATACGATGGAGCAGATTCCCCCAATGTTGTTGACATATCTTCGTGAATCTCTTTTGGAGTCAGTTGTTTTTTAAACAGGTATTTGATGACCGCACGTTGCTCAATTTTCTCCATTCTTTAAAAACGCTGCACTTAGGCTCACAAAATTCAGTCTAATTTAAAAACAGATAATGCTATTGTGACAGAATTTTACAATGTGACAACCAGAGAGTAAACAAATCGAATGAGGTCAGTTACATTAAAATAAGTCAAGTATTTATGTGGTAGGCCGCGAATATTTCGATCAACCCTCGTATATTGGGTGGAGTTGAACTCTCGATCTATCGATTGCGAATCCGATGCCTTAACTGGATGCCGTCGCTTCACTGCTATTTTGATCTTGGGCATTTTGACGATTTGTCGCCGTTTCCACTTCTATCTTTTTTTTTATAATAGCAACACTGTCGGCGCCGAAAATTCTGCCCATGTCAGATGTGCGATGGAGTAACGAGTCATTTTGAATTTTAAGCTGTAGTTTGTGTTTTCTTTAAAAAATTTAATCTTAATTTAATTTTGACATCTGTCAAACATGACATGTGTCAATAAAAATCTCTTCGTTCTTCTTTTGGCTGTATAATAATAACGAGCATCTGATATTCAGGTTTCTGACTGTCTATTGTGCAACCAATATATCGTCTAAAATAATTTCTCCCGTAGTCCATAACATAGACAACAAGTATGTACCCGTAGTGCACTCGCTCAATTTGCAGTTAGCGTGGCTAGGTTATTAGTGCAACCGCCACTTAGCCGAATAAGACGCCAGACGGATTGTCTCGACTTACTTCATTTACTGTGTACTTTATTATGTCTGGCTTTTAGATAACCAATATTATTCACTAGTTTTTCACTGTTGCTTTGCCCGCGTGATTGTAATTTAGTCACTGACCTATTTAGTAATAGCCAGGCGCTGATACAAGGAAGGGCAACAGGGGCAATTTCCTCCTCCCCTAGACTTTGATTGAAATACCTTTTTTGGGAGGAATTTGACAAATTCGACACTAGATCGGTGTGTTTTGACTGTCCAGCTTACGACATATTATAGACGTCAGCAGAGTTTAGTGCTATAAAAAAACCGGGCAAGAACATGCCGGACCATGCATCAAATAAACAAACAAACTCTTCAGCTTTTTAATATTAGTATAGATATGGAAATATAAATAAAGCTATGTAAGTGAGTTTATTTCTTTGTTACTTTTTACGAATAATTGGTTGCAGATTAGTCCCTATACTCTACAAATTACCGACTTCAAAAATGAGGGGAATGGATTTAGAATGTTTAGTAGTTCCTTATCGCACGTTTTTATTTGCGGGCTGAGAAACTAGACAAAAAAAGTGTTACATTTTGACATTGATAAAAATCTATTAATTATGATTATCTTTATACCTATAAACTTCTATACTTATACTTATAATAATTATAAAAGATTTGATTGTTTGTTTGTATTGAATTGGCTCCGAAACTGCTGAATGAATTTGAAAAATTCTTTCATCGTTGTGAAGCTACACTGACCCCGGGTGACATAGGCTATTTTTTATCTCTGTATTCCCATGGAAACGGAAACTGCGCGGGTGAAACCGCGAGTCGTCCGCTAGTGTGATATAAGGAGGTTGTGTTTTATAGGTTGCTTGTATTTATTAAAAGGTTGTAATCAAACTGAATGTGTGTATCTGAAAATGAATCAATACATGTATGAAAAATCTTAATTTGAAATAGGGTCAATTTTTGTTGTTATATGTTTTTCCAGATTTTTTTCTTAAATCTTTAGCTAATACAAACACTAAAAAGATACAGCAAAAGGTTCCAACCGGGTGTCCATAAGACACCTTACTTTTTTTTAACTGAAAACTTCACTTAATGTGCACTTTTTGAGATGGGTAAATTTTTTTATGTTAAACTCGCGTCAGGAACATCTAGGTCGCGGACACGTGACCTGATCAGAAATTCGTAATACGGAGGGAGATCAATGAAAAACTGCTACAATATAATTAGAATACGAAGGTAAATTTCGCCACCAACTATGTACAATGTTATTATAGCTCAGATGGGAAATCGGGCGGTCTAGAAACAAGAGGACCTGGGGTCGAGTCCGACTAACGATTATTTTTTTTCCTTTTTTATTATATTTTTTTACTTATGATTTATAATTTTATATTCTTATATTATTATGTCAGTAATATCAAAAAAGATTATTCAAATTTCGCGAGTATCAACATTATATCTTCTTCTTATCCTGGGACAACTCACACAAAGCTATCTGTTCCCAAACTAAGCAGAGCTTGTACTATGGAAACCAGACAACTGATAAACATACTAATATATTTCTAAATACATACATATTTATAGATAAATAACACCCAGACACAGAATAAACCATCGTGCTCATCACACAAAGTTTTATCCTGGGTGGGGATCGAACCCACGACCTCTTGCGTAGCAGTCGGATACGTTCCCACCGCGCCACAGAGGCAGTCTATAACATAATGTTGTAATATTCACTTCTGCCGGCACTCCTGGAAAATGTAAACCATTGTTTTTTATTTTTTATTATGTAGCAGGCTAGTTTAAAATCGTGTGCACTAAGTGTATAATTACAATGAGCTACCAGGACATCATAAATAACGAGCAATTAGCACGTCTGCACTCATAACTCATTGTACCGTTCGACAAATGTACATACGTCTATTTTTATGTGCCATTGGAAGTCTTGTTTAACTGCAAGCGGAGATGAATCCTATTTCAAAGATGAGTCATCGCGTAAATAATTGTGGTTTCCTAAAGAAAAGTGCAGTGTGTACGTTACCTTAAAAGCTACGGAAAAGAATAGTCATTTATTGATTAGATACTCTCAAAATCACAAACTTTCTACATCTATACTAATATTATAAAGCTGAAGACTTTGTTTGTTTGAACGCGATAATCTCCGGAACTACTAATTCGAATTGAATAAATATTTACTGTTGGACAGCCCATTTACCGAGGAAGATTATAGGCTATATAACATCACGATACGACCAATAGGAGCGGAGCAGCAATGAAATATTGCAAAAACGGGGAAAATTTGCGCAGGTCAGCTAGTACTGGATATACCTATTAGTGATTGTGATGTGTATCTTTTTAAATATAAGTCATCTTGCTTTTGACTTCTTTGAAAAATAATAAAATGTAAAATGTCATGGAAAATGTCAACTATGAAATTCACTCAATAAATATATCTTCTTAAAACTACCAATTTTAAATAGATTTGCCAATTGCACTACTCAATCCCCCCCTCCCATCTTATCGCTGTTAAATGCTAAACCATTTCATGGACACATCTCCGCTCCGCTTCAGTGTATTGGCCTCCATTATAACCGGGAATTAATGCAACATCCAGTACAATGCATCAATTAACTCAACACCAAACTAATGGGTCAATTTTTATTAATGAATGCCTGTTGGTACCGTTTAATTGTATATGTGGTTACATTATTTAAGTACATGTTGCACAACATCATCCTGAACCGATTTTGTTCAAAACGGCCAACATGGGCGGAACCAGGGGATTAAACCCCCTCTCCTTTCGAATTTCGAATAAGTGGGTACGTAGTACACATTTAACCGGTGTCTAGTAAATTGTACCACCAACCCCCCCCCCCCCCCCTCCTTATCGCACCGACAACCCTGCAATATTCCTTTATTGGTCTAAGAATAATTAATTTAGAAACTAGCAGTAGCGAATCCAGGATTGTCGTTTGGCTGGAACCAGATAGCGCCGTTGTTGCACCATTCGCAAGAATATCATGGGTGAATTGTGAATGATTTTGAGGGGGTCTAGATCATTCTAGCCCCCCTGGATCCGCCACTGGAAACTAGACAACTACGTTGGAGATATTATAATGTACAAGTGTGTACGCAGACACAAGTGCACTTTCTTACTCTCACACTCTCGTAATCAGGAAGGGGAACTGCTTTCGGATTTTACGACCAGATTTTTTTCATACTAAGAAATGAAGATCGTCACGCGTCACGAGTCGTTCATAACAGTATCAGTTTTTTTTTTAACTAGCAATGTGGGATTGAGCCCCACATTACTAGCAATCCTGTTAACCCCCCAGCTAAGCTCAAAAGCTTGTGTTAGGAGTGGGTTCACGTCGGTAGTATAATGGGTAGGATTCGATCCCGCGACCTCACGATTGCGAGACCGATGCCTTAGTCATTAAGCTACCGCCGCCTAAGTCCTTGTTTGGCAAAGATCTGAATGTCACCGCACCGCGCTCCTCATTTGAGACATTAGTTCGCAAGTCTCATTTGTCCATTAATAACTGCCTCTGTGCTGTGACTGCCTCTGTGGCGCGGTGAGAGTGTATCCGACTGCTACGCAAGAGGTCGTGGGTTCGATCCCCACTCAGGATAAAACTTTGTGTGATGAGCACGATGGTTTATTCTGTGTCTGGGTGTTATCTATCTATAATATGTATGTATTTAGAAATATATAAGTGTGTTTATCAGTTGTCTGGTTGCCATAGTACACGCTCTTCTTAGTTTGGGATCAGATAGCGTTGTGTGAGTTGTCCCAAGATATTATTATTATATTACAAAAACACGTGTTACAGTGCCCTTCAACTGAAGACAGTGATGTGTTAACGTCACTATTACACGGCAGAATAGCTGACATTGTATTAGTATCAACCAAGACGGCTTATAGCTTAAACGGCTATTACACTACTCTGAATAAGGGCTATAAATCGAGATGGCCTTGAAAATTTGTTAGAGAATTAGGGCTCTAACTCTTGTTATCTTTGTGTGTTACCACACTTTATGACAAAAAAAGATTCTATTCTATTCTGTTCTGTTCTGTTCTATTACAAACTCATTTTTTATTTTTATACACAAACATACATATTTTGTAGATGTAAAGAAACGGTAACGGCAGTAAACCAAGCTTTTTAAATATTGGTTGACATGATTCGTCAGGCCGTAGGCTATTCATTGCCCTAATACATTTTTTTTGGGCAACAAAGACTCTATTTAAATCGGTGCTATTACCCCACACTATAAGCCCGTATCGGAGCAGTGATTTCATAAGCGTGATAGGATGTAGGTAATGGCAGTTTTTATGTTTGTAATATTTTTTAATTGTCTCAACGCACAAACAAATTTATTAATTCTATTAGTAATATTATCTACATGTCATTTCCAGTTAAAATCTTCATCTATACTAGAGACTAGCTGTCCCACGCAACTTCGTATGAGTCAATTTTCTCCGTTTTGCAACATTTTTCATTGCTGCTCCGCTCCTATTAGACCTAGCGTGATGTTAGATAGCCTTCCTCTATAAATGAGCTACCCGACAGAAATTTTTCAATTGGGACCTTTAAGTTCTTGAGATAACCGCGTTCAAACAAATAGAAATTCAGCTTTATAATATTAAAATAGTCTACTGCGACACAAGGCAAAAAAGTAAGTAATTTATATTATCTTTGCAAATAACTTACCTGTTAGAAACAATAGAATACGGATACAAGCAATTTAATCTCAATTTAGGTCACATAATTAAATTTATCGTTCGATAAATAATGATTGACCGCCTTTTATTGATACGGTATCGCCGCGTTATCTTCGCGTGTGGAATGAAACTTGTGTCACACCATATAACATGATAACTTTGATTATTTACAAAGTTAAGGAAAAATAGATAGACAAGTCCTCTGTTGCAGAAAAGACCGGGAGTACAAAAAATTAAGATATTTTGGCACCGAGGTTCATAAGGAACTTGTACAGCTTTGTGAGTTGAATTGCAGAAACCATTTAAACATAGATTTTTGATGACGCTAGGCCTAAATATTACTTGACTGCCTCTGTGGCGCGGTGGGAGTGTATCCGACTGCTACGCAAGAGGTCGTGGGTTCGATCCCCATTCAGGATAAAACTTTGTGTGATGAGCACGATGGTTTATTCTGTGTCTGGGTGTTATTTATCTATAAGATATATATATATATATATGTATTTAGAAATATATAAGTATGTTTATCAGTTGTCTGGTTTCCATAGTACAAGCTCTGCTTAGTTTGGGATCAGATAGCGTTGTGTGAGTTGTCCCAAGATATTATTATTATTACTTTTTCAGCTCTAAGCTGTAATCAACTCCGCGGTACCCCTAAGGTCCCCACCTAAGACGAAATTTTCCTGATATATTTTAATTTATATGTATAAAATTATCATGAAATTCAGGCTCGGTGGCATTAAAAATCTGTGTTAACCTAAATAGTTTCTGCTAAAAAAACGCGGTGGATGATGTTTTGATTGTCATACAAAATCATTTCTTAGGGAGGCATTATTACTATCTGGGGCACTGGAAAACGGTCACCCATCTACGGACCAACAATGCTAACGTTGCTTAACCTTGCAGATATATTGATCTGGCTTAGTCGCCATTGAATCAGGGACCTCTCTAGCTTTATAGAATTTTATAAGCTACGCGTCTTAATCCGTAAAGACCGTATGGCAACGGCTGTGACCACGGCCGTTGCAATACGGTCTTTACGGATTCCATGCAATACGGTCTTACTTTATGGTCGAAACGTCGGGCAATAAACAAAGGTATTAAGCCTTAAAATAAAATATTTACGCGATTAAGACCCATAGCTTATAAAATTCTATAATGTGTACTAATCGCGAAAGTTTACGAACATATATTGATTGCTCTCTAACTTTGACTAGATACAAGTATTAATATGCGTTATTAATGTCTCCATTCATAGGCGGATCCAGGGGGGGCACGGGGTCACGTGCCCCCTACAGAAGGTTGTTTTTGAAGCATGTTACATCCGGTACTGTATTTTCCGCTCGTGCGGTGGGCCGCGGAAACAAATTTCTTTATCCTTCCATATCTCCATTTATATACCTTCCTTCATGGTTAGCTAATAACTACAATCTCTGCTTAGTCTATTCCCAGATCTGTCAAAGAAACTGTCATTAATTTAAAACAGCTGTCTATAATGTTTATTTGTGTATAAAAATAGGAATGAAGTTTATTTTTAAGTGTAAAGTAAATAAGTTTTCGTTATCGGGTTTTCGATACTCGTAATAGTTCTTTTTCTGTTATTAGTTGATGGTAATCAATCAATAAATCATTCCTTCTATAAGTAGGTACTCTAAGATATTGTGATGGTGTGTCAGCTAAACTTTTTTCTATTTCAAAATCTTTTTTTACGTTGCAACTTTATAATATGATCTAATTTTTTACGAACTTTATTTATTTAGATATTAATTCGAGGTTTACTAATAGATTTATTTGGTATTGTAGCGTAGATAAGGAGAGTCCTATGTCCAGGCATAGATCGGTACAGGCTGGTAGATTCATTGATAAATTTATAAAATATGATACAGTTATAAATCCGTGACTTGAAACAAATTCACATTATTATACTCGTAGGTAAATCTTTTAAATACGCTGTCCAACTACATATATATTTATAGGTAAACACTATGTAGTGTTTAACTATAAATATAAATGTAGTTGGACAGAATATTTTAAAAAATAAAAAAAATAATTAGCCAAGTGTTTAATAAAAATATTTCATTATTCATCATCAGCCTAAAAACGTCCACTGCCGAACATAGACCTCTCCCAAAGAGTATAACTATGGCCTCTCCGCTCTATAAAAAAAACTTAGATAATTATATTTTTAAATGTTTTTCTAACATAGTTTCCATTATTTTTTTAAAAAGATATCTAGCTATTGTTGGTCCCACATTACTTTGTTAACCCCTCCAGCCAAGCTCATGGATTCGAACCCGCGACCTCATACTTGCAAGTCCTCATAAGTACAACCTATGTGCCTTTACGTGACTAGGTATAATTTACTTCAGGTCACTATACATAGAGTGATGCTAAATATATTTCTTTCGGATAAATATTTATTTTAAACTAGCTTTCGTCCGCGGCTCCGCCCGCGTGGATGTCGGTTATCACGATAAAAACTATCCTATGTCCTTCCCCGGGACTCAAACTATCTCCATACCAAATTTCATCTAATACGGTTTAGATGTTTGAGCGTGAAAGCGTAACAGACTGACAGACAAAGTTACTTTGACATTTATAATATTAACTAGCTTTCGCCCGCGGCTCCGCCCGCGTGGATGTCGGTTATCGCGATAAAAACTATCCTATATCCTTCCCCGGGACTCAAACTATCTCCATGTTAAATATCAACTAAATCGGTTTAGCTGTTTGAGCGTGAAAGCGTAACAGACAGACAGAGCTACTTTCACATTTATAATATTAGTATGGATTCTATATTTTATATTTTTAAACGCTCAAGTATTCGCTATCGCTTCTGTGTACTATAATCTAATCATTGACCTGCCTCGGCTGCCTCCATTGATAAAATATGTCTACACGGCCAATAGTATTGCTACTCCATTTTAATGTTATTATCAGTTAATAAACGTGATTGTACGTAAGGAGACATGTTATAAGTGTAATAAGTTATTGTTAAATGAGTTACAAATTGAAAGTAGGATATATGTGCGTAAACTTTCGCGATTTGTACACATTAAAGAATTTTATAAACTACGGGTCTTAATCGCGTAAATATTTTGGCCGTGGTCACGGTTAGACTCAGAGTCTACCCGTGACCACGGCCGTTGCAATACGGTCTTAAAATAAAATATTTACGCGGTTAAGACGCGTAGCTTATAAAATTCTATAATGAAAGTAGGATTTTGAATTGTGAAACATCTGTTGATTTTTTACGTGATAATGTCTTATAAATCGATGAGCGGTTGCACTCACGAAAATGTGTGACGTCACCCCTCCCGTTCCTGTGACGTCACCGCTCACGTTCCGCCTGCTGATAGGCTGAAGTGTTGTGGCCGTCGGGCGCATGCCCGCGCTTGCATCCGTGTCCACTAAAACTGTCACAGGCATGGTTGTTTATTCGATGTCATCAATGTTTTAGCGATTGCAGTGACAGGCGATACAATTGGAAGTTTAAAAAAAAACACTGTCGGTCATGGCTGTTTATTCAATGTCATCAATGTTTTCTTATGACGTTATCACGTAAAATTATCGTCCGTAAACCGACTTTACACACAACCATTTTTTTATACTACGATGGTGACAAACACACATACGGCCCACCTGTTATTAAGCTGTACCATACCCAATGGACCCGCGCAACATTAGGGGTGTCACGATCGCGTTGCCGACCCTATTTTATTTACCTAATTTTTCCGATAGAGTGATAAGGAGTAATTAGAACCTCCCTGAAGGATCAAAGATTTAAGTTTTCAAAAGATGTGGGGGAAGGGGGTATTGACCCTGCATAGGTTAAAATTCAAATGTTCTATTTGCAAGTAACTGTTTACTATTTATTCTTATTTAGTAAGCATAAGACTTTGTACTCGTACCTTTTTCAGGTGCTACAAAATTGATAATTATTATTTAGTACTTGCCAACGATACACTGTACACATTTGGCCGGTGTTTAGCCATCCCCCCCCCCCCCTCTTTACGATTAGGTACTCCTCCTCTCTCATAAAAAATACATTAAATCAGTTTTCGATCGAATTACACCTGTCGTAGACACGGTCAAAAGATGACTAGTATCGATGCAAATCGGTCGAAAACTGGCCTACTAAAAATATATTCGGACTTTAAATATAAGAATTTAAATATATCTTACAATTTTTAACTAAGAATTTAAATACATATATCTTACAATTTTTGTTATCTCGGTTCTCAGTAACAATTATGTTTTTTTTTGTAGTAATAATATAATATACAAAAAATAACCTCTAAGTTTTAACCTTGTATTTAGTTTTGTGAGTTTGTATAGTAGTTATATCCTCAATAGCTAGTGTGTGAAATAGTGAAGTGTTGTGTTTAAGTGAATTAACAAAATGTTTAATTATAAATATTTAACGAAAGAACATTTGAAAGGATTAAATAAATATAAGGTAAGGTTATTCACCCTGTTATAATTATAATATTATAGGTACACAAGTCTTTCTTCGTTGATGCACGTTTAGTTAACGCGCGTTTTTAATTTTATCCATATCTTATATGGATAAAATTTAAAACGCGCGTTACCGACGATGCATCACGTCTGTCAAAAATGCGTACGTCCAAATGAAAGACGTACGTCCTATGCGTATATTCATTCGGAATACGTCCATTAGGAAATCTTCTAAATGGACATTTTGTTAGTGGCCACCTTACAGCGTCTTACCTTGCGCCTTGCACATTTTATTTTATTATTTTCCACATTACCAGTAATCCTGTTAACCTCTCGAGCTAAGCTTGTATGCTTGTGTAAGGAGTGGGTTCACGATGGTAGTTTATTGGGTAGGATTCGAACTTGCAATCTCACGATTGCAAATCAGATGCCTTAACCATTAAGCTACCGCCGCTAATGTGAAAAAGATTGACAAAAGCGCGCTTATTACAATATCTTTCCTAAAGTTTCAAACTGTCTCCATACGAAAATTTATCTGAATCGACCCATCGTTGGAAAATAATGCTTCCATACAAACAAACTCTTTACCTTTAATTTAGGGTGCAATTTAACCATTACGTCAATTGTCTTCTAATCAAATTGGCTTCTTTCTAATATATAAAAATCTCATGTCACGATGTTTGTGGTCGAACTCCTTCGAAACGGCTCGACCAATTTCAATGTTTTTTTGTGTATTAGGAAGGCCGTAGGTATGAGAGAAAATTGAAAAGAATTGTTTTATCGCGATTTTAGTATTTTTGCATAAATTGCAAAAACAGGGAAAATTGACGCTGCTGAAGTTTTGAGGATCAGTTAGTTATGCCCATATAAAGTACTACCATGTCAGATCAGTTCAATCAAATCAAGGAATCAAATCCGAAGTGACAATAGCAATTTGATTTTTATATATGTATCTATAGATAAAATACCTAAATTGTTTGTTTCAGTACAGTGCCATAGACACGAGTCCCCTTAGTCAATATGTGATGCATCCAACATGGAATACACTAGTCAAAGTAAGTATTTATGTTCGACAACTTTTATACCTATTGCGGGCTTATTCGTAAAATGCCCCTTTTGCAAAATTCGCTTGGCTGCAAAATGTCTCTTTTCTCATAATGTCTCTCTCAAATTGTCTTTTACGTTATACAATACAACATCTTTTGTTATATATGGGGCAAAAGTATTTTCGTATTTTCATACAAAGAAAAAAAAATAAGCATGTATATTTTTTTATTTATTTATAATATGTATGTGCCGTTTTGATCGATGACTTGTTGCCATCTTGTTGGTAGTGCCATGATCCCATTGCTGTAAAAAATTTCAGATATTTGATCAAAAATACCCTGATAGGTAGTTTTCACAGTGTTCTTTTGAGATTAACTTTATGCTTCCTAAAGAGTTCTGAAGTGACCAAAACCGGTGGAAATCTGATGGAGCAAGATCAGGGCTATACGGAGAATGCATCAACACATCCCAGCCAAGCTCTCTCAATTTTTGCTGAGTGGCTATAGATGAGCGCGGTCTGGCGTTGTCATGATGGAACACCACGCCCTTCCTGTTCACCAGCTCCGGCCAGTTTTTCTCAATAGCTTCTGATAGTAGAAGTTAGAATCGATAGTTTTACCCGGCGGCAAAAGCTCATAGTGGACGATTCCTTTCCAATCCCACCATACACACAGCATCACTTTGTTCCGAGTCCGGCCGGGCTTTGCTACGGTCTGTGGGGCTTGTCCTTGCTTCCACCACGATCTTTTTCGGTGATTCTTATCGTAAGTGACCCATTTTTCATCACCCGCAATCAACCGTTTAAGAAATGGGTCGGAATTTTTATGTTTCAACAAATAATCGCAAATGTAAACAGGTTGCATTAAGTTTCTCTCAGTGAGTTCATGTGGTATCCAAATATCAAGTTTTTTTTTTGTACCCAGACTTTTGGACGTAAAACTGTTTTGTGATCAACATGCAGTTCTTCTCCACACTTCGATCGTGCTCCACTTTTTCAAAGATGGCACTGATTTTATCCGTGACAGAGTGTCGCCTGTCCTACCAAACTAAGATTGTGTTACCGACTATACTAAAAGAAATAGATTTCATAAGAATATAGCAATGGGACGAATCGCAGAATCAAAATAATAATAATAATAATAATAATAATAATAATAATTGAACTCTGTGATTCGTCCCGTCCAATGGGCCGAAAGGATCGTGGGACGAAACAGCGAATTTATCGAAAGAAACTTTACAAATCAATTAATCTCCAAATTAATGGGACAAATTAAAGCATTAGACTATTTTGAAAATTTCTACTGAGACGATTTTGTTACTTTAAATTTTCTTAAAACTAGAACTTCTGATATCCATGCCCTACCATAGACACGTAGAGGCTTAGATGGTCACTCACGGTCATCCATCCATATTATGACCAACTCACGCCATTTCAGTTCTGGACAAAGGTCTATCTCATACGCTTTCGCCTTCCATACTTGTCTGACTGGTGCCTTCTCTTACCATTTTCAAAATCGTCACGACAACATAGTCAACGCTAGCGTTACCTTCCTCTGCCTCGACGGGCGGTGTCCGTCTTCATGCTATGTGGCATAGGCATAAGTTCAAAGCATAGCCCCCTTAAGCATATTAAATTAGCAGACGTTATAAGAGCATTTTAACTAGCGAATATTTTGTCTTCTTCTATTCAATTTTGAAAATGGAATGATTAACAAAGACAAAACGTTTGCTAGTTAAAATGCTCTTAAAACTTCTTTTAATTGAAACACCATGTCAAAGGTTTTTTTTTTATAAAGAAATCTAGCAGTTGGATTGGGGTTCCACATTATTAGCAACCCTGTTAACCCCTTCAGCTAAGCTCAATAGCTTGTGTTATGAGTGGGTTCATGTCGGTAGTTTAATGGGTAGGATTCGAACCCGTGGCCTCACGATTACAATATACACGAGACCAATGCCTTATCATGATCTTAATAAAAAAAGTTAATTTTCGAATTTATTTATTCAATTTGTTTTTATTTTACAGATAATACCAAAATCAATAGCGCCAAATGTAATAACGTTCGCTGGCTTCGTCTGCATGTTAATAGCTGTGGTCTTGCTCTCTGTATATGATTACGACTTGTATGCGGCCGGGGGCCGGCCAGGACTGAAGGCTTATCCTAGCGAAATACCTAATTGGGTGTACACTGCATGTGGAGTGTTGATATTCTTAGCTTATAATTTAGGTAAGTTGGATGTTATTGTGTGAGTTAACTGATTGAATCAGGCATTACGCGCAGGGCCGGATGAACCTTGTCGGGGTCCCTAAGCCGGTGGATCCATTTTCAAAACAGGCAAATTGCGAGTCTTCATGGGGGAAGGACAATTCTCTGGGTCAGATGTGCAAAGATCGGTCAAGTTTGAGTTACATGCACGATGCGGGGTGTGCATTTTATCTCGGTGCGCGGGGCTCCTAGTCGACGCGAGTCCTTAGGCATTTGCATACATTGCCTTAAGGTTAATCCGGCCCTAATGACATGGCGGAAATCCATCTTAAGTAGATTATTAAGGAGGGAATCCATCACCCACCCTCGATCTGTGAATCACCACCATTGAAGTAGTAACGAAATGCCCTTGACTACTTACTAGTGGTTAGTGACCCTGACTGCTAAGCCGGAGTTTGTTCGATCCCCATTCAGGATAAAACTTTGTGGGATGATCACAATGGTTTATTCTGTGTCTTTAATAATAATATTTTTTATTCATAAAAACTTTACATTATATGCACAGGCATTTTTTGCACCTAGTAAGCAAAAAATGCCTGTGACAGGTGACTACGCTCTTCCATAGCTATTGTTTATTTTAATTAATAGTAAATGTGTGTGTGTCTGTGTGTGTGTATGTGTGTGTGCGTATGCGTGCGTGCGTGTGTGTGTGTGTGTGTGTGTACGTGCCTGGGTGTAATTTATCTATAGTACCTATGTATTTAGAATTATGTTAGTATGTTTATCCGTTGTCTGGTTGCCATGAATGATCAGATGACGTTGCGTGAGTTGTGCGAAGATATTATTATTATTAACACAACAATCGAAATAGACAAACTAAACATAAAAAGAGAGACCTGCGACAAAGAAAATTAGTGACAGGTACTCTCACCAAGTGGAGTGGTAGACACCTCTGGACCCTTGACCACTCTACTTCGATTATTGCAATATTATTATCACACTTCACACTAATATTATAAAGGCGAAAATTTGTGAGTATGTGCGTGTGTATGTTTGTTACTTCTTCACGTCTAAACGGCAGGAGCGATTTTAATAAAATTTGGTATGAAGTTAGCTGACACCCTGGATTAACACATAGGTTAGGCAAAAACCGCGGGTAACACCGCGAGGCACAGCTAGTATCCATACTAATATTATAAATGTGAAAGTAACTCTGTCTGTCTGTCTGTTACGCTTTCACGCTCAAACAGCTAAACCCATTTAGATGAAATTTTGTATGGAGATAGTTTGAGTCCCGAGGAAGGACATAGGATAGTTTTTATCGTGATAACCGACATCCACGCGGGCGGAGCCGCGGGCGAAAGCTAGTATACTATAATACTACTTGAACCGTGGCGATACACAGATCGAGGGTAGGTGATGGGTGCCCTCCATTATAATCTGTTATGATGATGGCATAGTCGGATCCAGGGGGGTGGGGGTGGGGGGGCAGCAGCCTCCCAGACTATTGTTTTGTGTACCGATTTTTTTCGCATTTGCCCCCCCATTTTGGGGCATCCTCCCCCCCCCCACCCGTAATGCCGTAGGCATACTACATCCGGCACTGTGTTTGTCTCTCGTGCCTCTCCAGAATAAAAAGTAGTTTTCATTTTTACCTGCAGTGTTTTCAGTAAAACTTTTCGATGTCTTGTTGCATTATAGTGACCTTGTACACTTTCAGAATTCATAAAGACAAGTATTTCGTTCTTTCCTACAGCTCTAATAGTGCCCTTTTATACTTCACTACATAGTGTAAAACAAAGTCGCTTTCTCGGTGCCTATATCCCTATGTATGCTTAAATCTTTAAAACTACGCAACGGATTTTGATGCGGTTTTTTTTAATAGATAGAGTGATTGAAGAGGAAGGTTTATGTGTATAATAACATCCATTAAATAGTGGAGAAATACGGAGCGGAGCAGCAATAAGAAGTGTTGAAAAAACGGGGAATATTTACGCAGACGAAGTTGCGCGGGTCAGCTAGTTAGTTATGAATATGAACAACCCTACGATAGCTGAATTAATATATTTTTGTAAACATATTTTTATGACGCGTGTAATTAATTACACCTGGTTCTGGTCTGGTATTTAGGTCAATTAGATTCCAAGGTCAAGGTCATTCAATTATGATTCATGTTACAATTAAAATGCGTATTTGTTACGTTTTCACTGTACACTGTAAGCTGGCAGTGGCGAGTATCGTAATTAGCCTTTTTTGCGCCTGGTGCGAGTTTATACAATAACTGCATCCTTGGTCCTGATGGTCATGTCTGGGCACAGCTGGTACCGCCCTAGTTACGGCAGTGAGGCAGATCCAATATTTTGATTTAGATAGGAGTGGATCTCGATCAGGTCTTCGCCTCACAAAGACTCTGATATATCATTTCTGGGGGAGAGGGGGTCTTGATTCCTGGTCACTTGGCAAAGCTAAGCCCATGACACTGAGAGAAAATGGATGAAAATTCATTCTCTTCCGTTTTCTCGTAGAAAAGAAAGTTTTTTTTAAAAAGGAACATTTCTTCTTGTTCTTCTAAGTCGTTGCCCCGTTGCTGAGGAGCTTGACTCCTTATCAGTGGTTTGCCCCGGTTCGTAGCCTTATGAAAGGCGGCGCTTACAGCTGTTCGGAGATCACGAAAAGAACCTATAAAGATTCTTATTTTAAAAAACATAAAAAAAGTTTTAATTTTTATAATACCTAATAAAAATATAAAAATTCTTTATTCACTTACGAAGCAAAATACGTACTACTCTTGTGAAAAGTCGAATCTACATGTAGTACATGTAATGCCTGTTCGCAAACAATAGGTAAAGCCGGAGAAAAGAACGAGGCAATAAAAACTCGCTGCCACTCTTTTCAAATTGCAATGTTTACTAAAAAAGCTAATGGCTATACTAGGTACTGATAGTGTTCTTTTTTAAAGCTCTTAACTAGCAATGTGTGATTGTGGTCCCACATTACTAGCAATCCTGTTAACCCCTCCAGCTAAGCTCAATGGCTTGTGTTAGGAGTGGGTTCACGTCGGTAGTGTAATGGGTACGATTCGAACCCTCATGATTGCGAGACCGATGCCTTAGCCATTACGCTACCGCCGCTTTTAACACGATAAGGTCTATGTTCAAAATAAATGACAAAAGTATCAAACAATAGTGTCTTAAAACCGTACAAAAAATGTTAATTTAAAGTATTTATAAACAAAATGATCAAATTGGTGATGTTTACGCAAAAATGGCAGACAAATGTTGCATAACTTTGTCAGTGAAATTTGCCATTAAATAATGAACGCTTTTGTTCCTTTTTATATATTTTATTGGGAACTGTCACAAGTCGATTTTGATTTGTGTCCTTCGTGTTAAGTTGTTTATTGAGATATTTAGATGGGAACAGCGGGACAATTCACGTATTTAAAGCAGTGCAGTTGCAGTTAAGTTTCGATTAAAACGGCTCGAACCCGCGACCTCATGATTGCGAGACCGATGCCTTAGCCATTAAGCTACCGCCGCTTTTGAATAAATATACATTTTGTTCTAATCTGACCTTTGATCTTTCCAGATGGCCTTGATGGCAAGCAAGCCCGTCGGCTCGGTGTCTCCGGCCCATTGGGTGAGTTGTTCGATCACGGGCTGGACTCATACATCGTCTTCCTTATACCTTACACCTTGGTATCTATCTTTGGAAGGGATCTGGAGTTTTCTATGACCACTTTTAGGTAAAGAAAGATTGTCAAATTGAAGTATTATGCTGTCACTATCCATACTAATATTATAAATGTGAAAGTAACTCTGTCTGTCTGTTTGTTACGCTTTCACGCTCAAACAGCTAAACCGATTTAGATGAAATTTTGGTATGGAGATAGTTTGAGCCCCGAGGAAGGATATAGAAAAGTTTTTCGCCGCGGGCGAAAGCTAGTACCTAATAAATGGCTTTATCTTCTGAACTTTAACAAATAGAAAGATAAAATTTTCATAAAATATTTATTATGGCGGATAGCCTAAAACAACAATAAATTCAAAGAGGTTTTTTTTTTTCAGAGGATTTTTAGCAATATTAAGTGTCGTATTCAACTTCTACATAAGCCATTGGGAGAAATATAGTACGGGAACCTTGTATTTACCATGGGGTTACGATTTAAGTATGTGGGTAAGTGGACAAGTAGAGAGATCTCTTACACTTTTTACAATTTGAACTATTTCGTCAGCGAACTCATTCTGAAGGATCGAAAAAAAATTGTCGTGCAAAGGCATGATGTTTAGTTAATCACTTTAAACTATTTTTTAAACTGATTTTTTGACTTATTATTATTAAAATTTTGCGATTTTTAGATACATATATATTTCGGGACCTAATCGCATGAAATATTTAAAGTTACAAACCTTTTATTTACTGGACGTTTCAACGATATTGCGCCTTAGTGTAAAGGTTCATTTCCGTGCATCGCGACCGATCGCGAGCCGCTCGTGGCTTACGACAAGCGGTTGAGGTAAGTGACAGACGCGCGCGGCCGACGACTGTCGTAGGCCTGCGCGCGCACTGTGAATATTGTCGCATCGGCCGCGAGTGTCAGCCGCTTGTCGTAAGCCGCGAGCGGCTCGCGATCGGCCGCGACGCTCGGAGATGAACCTTAAGGACGTAGTAAGTGTCGTGTGTAGAAGTACTGACAGTAAAAATTATAAAAATTATCAAGACCAGGCGAGGGGAGTTGAAAAACCCCGCGCCTCACGGAGACATCGCTAAACTGCCATCAGTCGACCCGTGACCACGATCGGTGCAATTCCATCGAAACGCCGAATAAATAAAAAAATCGTACCTTTAAATATATCACGCGATTAAATCCCGATATATATGGATCTAATATTATTTTTTACTTTTTCTCACGTTCTAGAAATAAAATATTTATATAGAAATTAACGGTCTAAATTACATTTCGTTAATTAAACTAAAAAAAGCGATACGAAATCTGCCGATTTCTTTTGGAAAAAGATATTGTGTAATTTTAATGGTTTCAGAAAGAAACTCTTACAAAGAATGCAATAGATCTAATGTCTTCATAATTAGTTCATGTACGTAGGTCTATATTATTTATGTAGGTACGTTTGTGAGTTTTTTTATTCCATCTTTAAGTCTGTAAAAATGTAGATAAGTTAGATATTGTAAGAATCCGGTAATATAAGCCAGATGGCGAGTTTGGCGTACAGTCTCGGGATCGATTCGATCGATCTACCTTTCAAAAATGCATTTATTGTAATAATAAAGTAATTGGGCAAGAAATGCCTTTAAAATTATTATAGTGTCAAAAAAGTTACAGGACGGTCATTCGATTCAGCATTTGAAATTGCTATCACTTTGTTCGGGTAGTCAATCCAGTGTACGACGTACTAAATTAGTCAGCGGTTTGGTGTTAATGTACACACATCTTTACATAGTATAAAATATACAAATCTCTTTTTTATTATCAAATTTCTTTTGAACTACGTAACGGATTGTAATGCAGTTTTCAGCCATAGATAGAGCGTTTCAAGAGGAAGGCTGATATTTATAATACACACACACATCATCGCGGGTATCCGCTAGTTATATAAATATATATTTTTATTTCCAGGTATGTTCAGTACTGTTTGTATTAGAAGGAATGTATGGTCCAGGTTTCTATAAGGTATACATGTTTAGTGGCTACACCTTCGTGAATGTGGTCGAATTAGTCGTCCATTTCTTTGGCTTGTTGACCACTCTGCCTGTCGCCATCTATAATGTTTATTTGTAAGTATTTACTAATAATGAGGGAGGTATATTATTATAGAAATCTTCGTTCTTTTTGGTACTTGGAATTAAATGCACAATCATCACACTAATATTATAAAGGCGAAAGTTTGTGAGTATGTGAGTGTGTATGTTTGTTACTTCTTCACGTCTAAACGGCTGGAGCGATTTTAATCAAATTTGGTATGGAGTTAGCTGACACCCTGGATTAACACATAGGCTAATAAACCGCAGGTAACACCGCGGGACACAGCTAGTAAGAAATATATTCAAAAATCTAGGTCATTTCACTGACTTTTTGGTATGTTAATGAACTGTTAAGCTAGAGATCGAAGCTTTGATTCCTATCCAGGATACCATCAATTATTTTGTATTTTTTTTTAATAAAAATATGACTAGCAATGTGGGATTGTGGTCCCACATAACCAGCAATCATGTTAAATCCTCCAGCTAAGCTCAATGGCTTGTGTTAGAAGTGGGTTCACGTCGGTTGTATAATGAGTAGGATTCGAACCCTCATTTTGGCGAGTCCGATGTCTTAAACCATTAGGCTAGTACCAGTTGTATGATTTCTACAGTAGGTACAGGTTTTGAATAGTTTACGATGACCTGGATTTTCAGATGGCTGTGTGATATTGAGAGTAGATTACGCGAAAAAGGGGTCGGCTCTCTCAAAAATTTATATAGAAAACCTAAATATTAGGACACGAAAAAAATTGTGTCACTATAGTCAAAGTCAATATAGTTATAGTCAAAGAGTTTTTCTAGTAGATGAAATATATGAATATGTTTTAATATGATCCCGCAAATAAATCTTGAAGTTGCGGAAAAATGCAAAAACGAGCATTTTCGTATTGTCATAGTCATGGCGTTCGTAATCTAACATATGTACGAACGAATATTCTACTTTATTTTGACCTGCGCTCCTGCGCACTGTGAAGAAATGGTTGTGTGCGGAAGAGCCGGCCGGCGATCGTGTCGCTGTGTACGTAGCGCTAAATAAATAATTCTCTCAGTATAATGGCCCCTTAAATAAAAAAGATTATACCAAATTTATAGAGGGGATTTAGTATTCATAAGTGAGTGTTCAACTTAGAATAATTTTTCAGATCCTACGAGAACCGCTCGGGTAAGATGTACTCTATCCCAGAGGCGCTAAGACCTCTGGTCTCATTGGTAGTAGTGACAGCTGTAACCGTCTACTGGGGGGTGTACTCCAAGAATGACGTCACTCAGCAACATCCGAGGGCGTATATCTTTCTATTTGGAACGCTTTTTAGTAATATCGCAGTGAGTATAAATATAATTATCGAGAATACATTAGATAGTTACTTTTACTTTTCTCATTAAAAATAAAAAAAATTGTAACTGCTTAGAAATAATTTGTTGAAATTATGTTACTTCCATAATATATGATTTGATCAGTGGAGTCTGGGATAGAAAAAATTGAGATCTAGTAACATAGTCCAGATAGGTGGTTCGCTTCTGGCCCCAGTTTGGCTACGGAAGTCTCTGGTTTGATTCCTGAGTATGGATTTAAAAATTTTCTATCTTTCAATAATGCAATTATTGTATTTGTAGAGTCTGTATGAGTCGCAGCGTGATTTATAGTGTTTTAAAACTTCATTGCTAAGAATATATTTGGTACCATCACCCCGACATAATAACTACGGATTCAAGTGACTTTCCGTTGAAATAGGAGGCCACAGTGATGCCAATGTCGAAGTAAATAGTTTGGCAGACTCAACAATGAGATACTCTTCAAAAACATTTTACGTTGTCAAAGGCATAACGTATGATCGGTTTACAAAAGATGGAAAAATTACAAATAGAATTTATTTTAACTCTCCGAATCATCTCGTCAATATTTTGTAATGACTGCTTGATTTTATAATAGCTTAATAATTATAGCTATCGTAGGCGTACCAATAGTGGGAGGGGGAGGGGGGGTTGTTAAGAGGACGTCATCATAAGCCCACGAATATTATAAATTCGTAAATTTCTGAATATGGATATATGTTTGTTGCTGTTTAACGCAAAAAATATTAAACTGATTTTTACAGTAAGTACCTAATGTAGTTTATATACTTATATCATCTGAAGAGAGAGAGGAGTCCCTGACTCAGTGGTAACAGAGAAGAATGAGTTTATTTTTTTAAAAAAGGCGACTCCCGCATTATGTTACCCTTAGGTAGCCCTGTGTCGCGGGGGACTTTACAAACATACAAGTCACGGACACTAAATACACCCAGACTCGGAACAACAATTTGTGGATCACACAAAGTGGTGTCCCGTGTGGGAATCGAACCCACGACCTCTTGCGTAGTGCAAGAGTCTCGGTGCACAAGTGTCTCGGAGAGCAAGTTAAATCGTCGATCCCATCGGGCTATGAGAGTGAGGGAATAGAGAGTGCACTTGTGTTTGCGCATACACTTGTGCACTATAATATCTCCTGCGTAATTGGCTAGTATCTGATGCAATTGAACGCCGTAACCGAAATCGGGTGGGAGAGCATTATACCTATAGGTAATCATAAAAGCCCACCCAAACTAATATTATAAATGTGAAAATATAGGTATGGCTGCCTGTTACGTTTTCACGCTTAAACGGCTGAACCGATTTGGATGAAATTTGGTATAGAGATAGTTTGAGTCCCGGGGAAGGGCATGGAACACTTTTTATCGCGGGCGGAGCTAGTAGGCTAGAAAAATAAAATTTGGTATAGAGATAGTTTGAGTCCCTGGGAAGGGCATAGGATAGTTTTTTTTATCGCGGGCGGAGCTAGTAGGCTATATAAATGAAACATAACGCGGGCGAAGCCACGGTGAAAAAATAGTGTACTTATAAATAAACATTAGTGTGTTTATATTATAATATATATATTCGACTGCCTCTGTGGCGCGGTGGTAGTGCATCCGAATGCTACGCAAGAGGTCGTGGGTTCGATCCTCATCCAGGATAAAACTTTGTGTGATGAGCACGATGGTTTATTCTGTGTCTGGGTGTTATTTATCTATAATATGTATGCATTTAGAAATATATAAGTATATTAATCAGTTGTCTGGTTTCCATAATACAAGCTCTGGTTAGCTTGGGATCAGATAGCGTGGTGTGACTTGTCCCAAGACATTATTATTAGATATTATTATATAATTCATGTGAAAGTGCGCTCGCTATGATTGGATTTTTATTACAACTAATGGTGATATCTGATCGTGTATTGTTTTGAATTATCACATGACACAATTACACACGTTGTTGGGACCGTGTTATTTACAGATTTTACTGTTTATCTATAGTATTTGTTTTACTATGCTGAGAAACTAAGATTGTTATAGCGTAGGTAGGGTAGATACAATGGGCAATGTGGGTCGCACATTACTACAGTAGGATCAACGTAACTTGACCGGATTGAAGTTGGCGGAAAGTGGTTGCGCAGATGCATTTTTTAGTAGTAAATGGTGACAGGAAGCGAGGTGCGGGGCGGTAACTAAACCAAGGGAATTAGAAATGCGATTACGCATTACGTTGTCATAGTCATAATAATTAGTATTATTAACTCATGTTTTTTGGGATTATTTTCGTAAAGAAATTGATTTTCAAACTTTCTTTAGTATTTACTGTAACTGTTCTAAATTAAAACTTTTATGAACTCATATATAAAGTATTAATATATTGTTAAATTCAATTTTTGTAAGTATTTTTAAGAAGATAGAAAAAAGAGGCGTGCAATTGGAGAGGCTAATGTCCAGCAGTGGACTGCGATAGGCTGATGATGATGATGAAGTATTTTTAAACGATTAAACATAATTAATTGTTTTCGTAAGTAATTTTAGTGTCGCATCATTTGTCCTCTATCACATCACTTTCGCGCACGTCATAGATGACATGCGCGAAAGTGATAAGAACCTAACTTCAATCCGGTCGAGTTACGTTGATCTTTCCTCTAGCTAAGTTATATTACTTGTCAATACTTGTATCAAGAGTAGTTCCCGTCGGTAATATAGGTACCTACTGTATCTGTAGAATGTGAACCTTCTCGATTACAAATCGTTAAAATTAATAATAAATAGTACATCTACACTATAATAGTATAAAGAGGAAAGATTTGTATTTGTGTATGTAACGAATAAACTTAAAAACTACTGGACCGATTTCAAAAAATCTTTCATCATAAGAAAGCTACATTATCGAAAAGTAACGGCTATATTTTATTGGCAAACAAAATTAGGAATCTCTAGGAAAATTGCAATAATGTAACTCAAGGTATAAAAAAAACTACGACATGACACCCGTGCGAAGCCAGGGCAGGCAGGCTGTATTCAATAAAATAAAAATGTCAGCATGTTATTAATTACAGGATATTTAAATTATTATCTGAAATATATATCCTTGATCGTATCTTAGGTAATTAATAAGTAATAGATTCATTCATTACATTATTCTTAAACATAGTTTCCAGATACTTATTTATTATTAAGCATAAATGTTGATAAACTTCGCGATTTGTACACATTATGAAAATATATATATTACGGGTCTTAATCGCGTGACTAATTTAAGGTAAAATACCTTGTTTATTTTCTTCCTTTGCCCGACGTTTCGACCGTATTGCAACGGCTGTGGTCACGGGTAGGCTGGAATAACAACACAACTTGTAAACAAGGTATTTTACCTTAAATTATTCACGCGATTAAATCCGTAATATATATATTTTCATAATATTATTAAGTAGTCAGGTTCTTGCTTTGTAGTAATTTAGTTAAAGTCCTCACTGTGACTACTGCGACTAACATACACTACACTATACTCGGAGCGACATGTCATCGAATGATTCTAGGATAAACGCCGGTTCACGTTTCGGAGTTTTAAAACTTTTTTATCATTAGTTATGCAACAATCCACACAAAATGAAACACCGACCTAAGATCCTCTTTTTTTATTAAAGGCTGATTTAATTTTTCCTCAGAGTCGTCTGATAATCGCCGAGATGTGCCACAGCCGCTGCGAGCTCCTCAACTGGTTGACTGGCCCGCTGGTGGCCGGGGTTGCAGCCTCGCTGTACCAGCCAAACCTTGAAGCTGTCATACTGCATGTCTTGTTGACTGTGGTTGTGTTCGCCCATGTACATTATGGAATTTGTGTGGTAAGGATCTCATTTAGAGGCCTCTAGAGTATTGAGTACGCGAGACTGTTCAATCAAATTCTCTCTGATTTTTATCACCTGTTGTAGGGCTCAGTACATCTGAATGGTCTCCAACTTAGACCAGCTTGGAGAGAACTGGCTACCCTCGAAAAAGGGACAACATTTTCTTGTGCCTACTGTGCACCACGAGTAACAAATGAACGCCTTGTTGTCGGCAGTAGCCTGTCAGGCATGATAGTACTAACAGAGCTCAGTGATCTAATTGGTTTAATGAAGGCAAATGATAATGATATCCTTGGGGTTTTTTGGCGCCCATTGGATAATGCCCAAAAATAAGCACACCATCTTGTTTCAAAATTTTTAGATATCTATCCTTCAGACTGTTGGAAATAGGCCTCTTCCAGTTTGCAGAGACGTTTGGAGAGCATTTAAACTATCTAGCATATATACGATTAACATTTTGAAAATGAAATGAATTAAAATGCTCTTAAAACGTCTGCTATTTTTTTTTTTTTATATTTAAGACTAAGGGAGTTAGTCTCTTTCAGCAATCTCTATTGCTCTATCTAACCATACGTTTACCCGGAATCTCATTTCCAAGATATTTTTTCCTTCGTTTGTTCATTCGGTAGGACTCTATAGTCTGAAACAGCTATCTGTTCCAGGAATTATTTGTTCTAGCCCACTACGTTATAATGTGACATGTCATATTTGTGATGTGTCTTTCAAAAAATTACTAAGAGACATTATTATGTGAATTAAAGTAAAATTTCTTTGGTGATGAGATGTTACTGCAAAGAATGTTAGCAATTTCTGTTTTGAAAAAATACGGAATTTAGAGTTCTTCTTCGGTCTTATTGCAAGACAAAACCATGTAATAAAAATATACGGAACGTAGAGTCCGAACGAAAATGTAGAGTCTAGGGACTCAGGAAATGTGCAATGGCAAAATAAGTTCGTAGGTACTTATTTTGACATTTACTTCGTAATTTAATGATGATTATTAGTAGGTATGGTTATTGGTAATCGATCATTTGGTATCATCAAATTGCCGGGTCATGGCAAAAAAAGCTTGTTTACAGAAAATATTTAAGCAAAATATGAAGGTAACTTAAAGCGATTCTACAAAACCTTTTTGTTTATTTTGCAGGTTCGTCAAATCTGCGGCCATCTTAAAATCAAGTGCTTTACCGTGCCTAAAGAAAAAAGAAAATAGTGGAATTGTCAGATTTAAGAACTAAGTTGTATAAGTCAAAATGTATTTTTAAAGTTATGCTTAGATTATTCACACAATTTTCTAACAATAAAAAATATTATTTATACAAACTTTATGAGATAAAGAAAGATTATACCAACCTGCTTCCCTATTCACCCCGCTAAAACGCCAGGTAGAGAGCAAAATATGACACCGCGACACAATCTAATTCACAAAATAATACGTAATTCAATACTGAATAGCGAAAAAATGAGCAATCCGACGTCTTGTGCGAAAAGCTGCGCAACCTACTGCCTGAGTGCGAGCGAGACGACTATACGTGCACAAGTGAGCACGCAGCTCCGTCTTTAAATTATACGTTCTCATAGCCTTGTATCGCGCTGGGAGCTTCGACAAATGTCAGATGTGGGATTTCTCACTGCAGCATTTTACACTTTAAGGCGACGGTGTAAGGTTTGCTTTTTGTTGTTGTCAGTTTTGAGTTATGACGTTTTAGTTTCGATGCGAAATATAGTAATGGGGGGTGCGCGACATGGACACCGAAGTCAGGGTTTAGAATTTCAGTACAGCTTCGGATAGCCGCGAAGCGCTGCTTTGTTAGATCTCCAATTGTTTACAGAACCGATTTTTTTTAATATCCACCGCGTCTATTATCACATACGAAATATAGGAACCGGATTTTATGAAACGAGATTCTCTTATAGTTTGAAAAGCGCAAACAGATATAACAGTATTGTATTACAAAAACAAATAATACCAAAAACTTGTGACTTGTGAACTTTTGTGAAATTAAAAAGTGTGTGTTAAATAATTAAATAATAAAACGTAATAAGTGTTCGACGAAGATTTTTAAATTAAAATTTAGGTAAGTGCTGTGTTTGGTAACGAATGGCGATTAACAGGTTTTATTAAAAAATTTGTGGTGGTTTGGCATAATCAAGGCATGTTTTTTCTTAATAAAAATAAAACAAAAACGCATGCTGGATGATGTTATGTACTCAGGATATAGTTTTTGAACAAAAATATAAATTTTGTCGACGGTGATTTTATAATACAAGAGGCAACTATATTCCGGAAACTTTTGGTAAAGCTTATTTTCAAAGCTGACTGCAACTTGTAATTAAAATTATTAAATAAGTAATATTGTTTTGAAAACAAGTTACTTCGCTTATTGTTGTTTTTGTCGACGGGAAACCTAATTTAAATTCATTAATCATTATAAGATCTTTAAAATAGTTTCCGCCAAAAAAAGCTATGTAAAATACTGGTGAAGAAATGAAAATTAGAAAGAAAACATGTTTGGTGAAAATTCAGTCAATTAGAATTTGCCGAGTTAGTAGATAGACAGGTGGGATAGATAGATATGCCTATACTTTTTCATATATAAACTAATAATAATAATGAAATGAACAGTGCCAGAAAGTCAAGAAATAATTATTTAGGTTTTGATTAGAGTTTTAAAACTCACTCAAGAGATCCCACGTTTTTCCCATCTCTAAAAAACAAAAGATTTACTAAATTGTAATGTAACGATTAAAATATATTTCCAGGCTTTTTTAACAAAACCTAGATAGCGTTAAGAATTGTGCTAATTTAGAATATTGACAATAACCAAAATAAAGCTGTTATTTTTTTTTTCTTAAAGAAAAATAGCGAAAAAAAAGAACTGGTATTCTTTTTTTTCGCTATTTTTCTTTACGAAAAAAAAATAATAACAGCTTTATTTTGGTTATAAAATGATTAATTTGTATTTATATCATAATACATATATAGATTATTATTATTATTACTTAAGTACCTACTATGCAGGTTATGGTAATTTAGGTCTATTACAAAAGCCTAAAAAACAGTAAAAGAGCGTTAAATAATAAAAATGTTCACCTATTTTATATCTATGACTTATTAACAGAGAAGAAAAACTTATTAGTCTTGGATTTTGAAAATGCGCTTCGAAAATAAAACAGGTAAATCTAATAAGTTTGAATAAGTATTAATTTTTATTGAGTGTAATGTAGTTTGGTCCAGTATTAAGAACTAAAAAGTATGAATTTTATTTTCTAATTAGAAAAGGACTTAATTAGATATTTGAAAATATATCTTAGATACCTAATGGATATCGTTGAATCAAAATTAAAAAAATAAGCATAGGAACCTAATAATTAATATTTATTGTGAGGACCTTTTAATGTTTTTGACAGAAGCACATTTTGATTCGAATACCGATGCTAAAACAAAAACATATTTTTTTAAACCATACACATAACTGACTAAACGCCTCCTAAAAGTAAGGTTTAAATGCGTTGTAGAATGTTTTGTATTCTTTTAGTCTTCTGTTTAAAATACATACGCTAGTTAAAATAATTAAATTTATGAATGTGTCAAAAGTTAGGGATTTAAGCTTTTGCCTTTACTTAAGGACCAGCTGTTGCCCGCGACTTGGTTCGCGTGAAAATTTTGAAAAGAAAATGTATACCAGGGGAATATTTTCCAGGATAAAAAGTAGCTTATATGCTTTTCCAGATTATAATCTATCTCTGTTTCAATTTCGTCTAGTTCCATCTATAAGGCTAATGGGTATTAGCCTTGTGGTACCGGTTTAAGAATAGTACCACCCCATCTCTTCCCGTGGGTGCCGTCAAGGCGATTAAGGGATGTCACACCGGAGGACGGACAGCAGCGTCCTCTGCGTACTTTAAAGCCTTACTGCGATCGCCAACCCGCTCACCATGCGTGGCGACTATTGCAATTACCCCCAGGATCTTTAATACACTGCCATTTCATGGCTTTTTCACTGCCATTATTATGATGTCCAGTAAAATTCCAGAGACTTTCCAAGTGGAACTAACTTGTTCCTTGCCTGTTACCAGCCTCTCTTTAAAAAATATACTTTATGTAATTCTCTTTATCATTGTCCCAATCAAGATTCTTTTATGATACAATTTGTTAAGTTAAATATTTTATCTTGTGATCTTTACCTCAACATACACAAGTTTATATCATCAAGTTCATTAATTTTTGAAAATCCAGATTGAGAAATGTTTAAATAAAACGTTATTTTTTTGTATTTCACGGCAAATTATGGCAAATATTTTCATTTATCTGCAGAAAATCAGCGCTGCAATTTTCATTTGTAGCATTTTTGCTGAACTGTGACCTTTTAAAGTTGCAAAGTCAGAATGGTCTTTGCGAGTAAAAGCTTAATAGGTAATTTTCTTTGTAAAAATTGAGGCAAACTAAGTTGGCATCTTTTCACAGCTCCGCATTGAACTTGTAATACATGAAATACTTACAAAATCCCTAAGACAGAGTCTTTGTGCAATTAAAGTGTACTTCAAATACTTGACACTGCCAGAAATAGACTAGAAAATCGACCTAAACTACCATCAATTCAAAAATAAGAAAAATAAGACTATCCCAAATCATCATGCTATTTCCATACCAAATTTCATTTGAAAACAGTGTAATGTTTTTGAATATTATATCAACCCATATGATGTCGCACTGCTGGGCACGGGTCTCCCCAGTAGATAGAACCTACTAATTTATATACCCTGGTGGTAATTGCCATAATCGCCACGACTGGCGAGCGGTTTGGCAATCGCAGGCTTTAAAGTACACAGAGGACGCTGCTGTCCATCTTCCAGTGTAAAAAAATCCCTTAGTCACCTTGACGACACCCACGGGAAGAGATGGGGTGGTACTATTCTTAAGCCGGTACCACATGGTAAATAGTCCCGTCACCATTATTGAATAGTCTAAGTCAAAATACTTTATTAATTAACGGCCGTTTTCAATATTCGAGATATGTTTGACTTAAGCTTCATACAAAATATGTCAAAATTTTATCTCTAATAGCTAAATCTATTGATAGATAAATTATTGAAAACGCAATAAGTTACAAAATTCAACTCAAAACGTCTGAAACAATTTGGAATAGCATGAGTCTACATTTAATGCAAAGTACCTACGTAAAATTCGAACAAAAAATATTTCAAAGACCCTATATTTTTTACCATTTACGGCATAACCAATTATAATTGGGCTTTTGCTGTAAATGGGTAAACTTGAGGCTAAACATAATATTATTGTTATACCTATAGTGTAATATATTTTAAGTCAATGTAGCCTAAGTCACCTGAACCTCAATACCGAATCGATTTACACTTCATTCATTAAAATCGAATGAGTAATTGGCAGGCCTTATAGTGCACCAAGTTAATACATACATACACAGATTGATAATAATTAAAAAAAAAAATACCAGTGGTAGTTCATAGGCCGTCTTGGTGGGTGGGACCACAACAATGTCGATTATTCTTCCGTGAAATAGTAATGTTAACGCATCACTGGGTTTTTCAAGTGATATTGCTGGGCAAATTAGACTTAGGAACTAATGCTAATGTCTCAAATGAGGAGTGCAGTGCGGTGACATTTAGTTCATTGCCAAACAAGGATGTGGGTGGCGCTGATACTGTTATGGGCTAACGTGACGCTTAACATCAGGCTCACGACCTGCTTGTCTCTTCATTTAAGTGGTAAAAATAAAAAAAAAATAAAAAAATGAATATTGGTTTCACACCGATTTTGCTCACAGCGGCCAATATCAGCAAAGATTAGCTATCTACGCAGAAAATTTTAAAATGTATACTACAAGTCTTTGTACTCTGTATTATTTTACCATCATAGCCCGCTATCGGACTATCGAGGGTAAAAAAATAAAGATGACAGAAAACCGACCAGACTCGTGTGGTACCGGCTTAAGAATAGGTAGTACCACCCCATTTCTAACCGTGGGTGTCGTCAAAACGACTTAGGGATTGCCCACCGAAGGACGGGCAGCAGCGTCCTCTACGTACTTTGAAGCCTTACTGCGATCGCCAACAATTACCCCCAGGATCTATATAAATAGGTTCGACAGGGGAAACCCATGCCCGGCAGTGGAACTCTATATCGATCTACTAATTTTGTTACCAAAGATGAATAAATCTATCTACACACTAGTGATCAGCGTTGATAGGTCTGGCTACGCTGCCGACCGGCCAAAGATTAGGCGCAAGGCCGATAGCTTAACGTGTTGTCCGAGGCACGGAAGAAAAATGGTCGATTCATCTGGCAACGTTATTTAAGATCGTTGGTCTCTCAATCTGTGGATTTGCCATTGAGTCTCGGACAAGGCATCGCTATCGCAAGCCAGCTCGTTGAGTTGATAAATAAATTATTTATTCTAAACCAATTAGAAGACATTAACAAATTATACATTTAAATTTAAACGTTGAAAGTTGGTGACGGAGTTGGTAACGGCTTAAGGCCTGTACCTCTATAGGTCGCTGGTTTAAGACTTCAAGTGACGCCTGAGACGATTATTTCTTCTGCGGTCTCTTCCAGACAACCCGATCGACAATTAATGATAAGAGATTAGGCAATTTGCGAGTAATATAATAACGAGTAAAGTAATACATACTAATCTATGGCGGAGTATTAATAATGAAAATCGTACATTTCTCGTGGTATGTATCCTTTTCCACGTTCAATTCATTTACAATCGTTACGATAATGTTTATGAATCGATATTGCTTTAGTTTTTACACTAACTCGGCTCCAATTCCCAAATACAAGCCGTTTTTATTTGATAAACATCATTCGTTACAATTTTTGATAGAAATAATTGATTTTCGTGTTCAGTTTATGTGATTTTAGTGGCCATAATTAATGTGAAAGAATGTTAAATGACTGATGTTAAGGAATAGGTACTGTGGTGGATGTGTCGAATGATCGTACATCCCACATGAAACCTCAATAATAGTAGAACCAACTGTTTGCTTTGACGTTCTTTGAACCAGTAGTTCTCATCAAAAATAAAGTCGGAGGTAAAATATAGTGCCATAGTTACTTTGGTTCTTCAACGTAGAAGACAAGACAAGGATGACAATTAAGCACCTACCTTATTCTTCTCTATGCATCACCCTATGATTGGTAGAAAATGCCTGTGGCATTAGGGCCGCCATTGTATCACATTTTGTGTGTGCAATAAGTTATAATTAAAAGAACCAAAGTAAGCGACATAGCAGAATTAATCCAAGTAACAGATTTATGAACTTGATGTTGAATGTGATGGAACATTGCTCGAAGAACCAATAACCGATGCACTGTGATTTAAAAGTCGATTCTATCGCCCTTCAATCAAAAGTGAAAATAAAGATTAAAAAGTATAAAAGTATGCTTTATTGTTAGTTAAGTAGTATAATATAACCAATAGGGCATAGACCAGGACTGCGCCATCCCTTTCAATTAAAAAGTAAATATTGATTGCATAGAGTGAAAGAGAGAACAATCTCGTGCGGCCTTTGACAGGTATTGTCCACAAAGTAGCATTATCTCTTTCTAAAGATGGTCAATTTTGTGAGGTTACGGCGCAGTCTTGGTCTCCACATCAATGACTATAACGTAACTGATAAAAAAGTTAAGTTACTTGTGTTTTGTAATAATGATACCTCTATGAATAGCAAACTTAATATTTTACGCTAATAAATAGGTGTTATATAACTTGCAGTTAATTCTAGCAGTCGTTAGTAAGAAAATACTGTATCTTTTGGTGTTATTGCTTTGTTTATGTGTTATTTATTATGTTTATTGCAGACAGTGGTACATTTATAAAATATAATACTTGTTTATGCACCTATCCTTTAAACTTAAGATTTTTTTTAAGTAGTTACATAAATAGCAAAGGTTTAAAAAAAGTCAATAATTCTCAGGCTCTTAAATTTGTTTTTATTTGAAATGAGATTTAGTCTATTTACAAATTTAAAAAAAAACTGTAAAACTTTTTTCCCCTCTTGGACGTGTATTTTATTATGATTTTTTTATTTACTGCTCCAAGCTTTAGGTAATTGTTTAAAGTTATTTGAAAAATGGTATAAAACTATGAACTTGTGACTGAAAAACATACTGATGCATTACTTTAGAATGTCTGTCTTATAAAAAATTCAAGAGATAAAAGACATTTTGAAAACAAATTAAAAAATGATCAAATTAGATAGAGGAAGAAAAATGACGAACTTCGATTTTTAATGATGATGAAAATTAACAAATGATCGATGGCATAGTTTTTTGTTTTGAAAGATGTAGAACTGCAACCTGGGACGTCAAATCTATACTAATATCATAAAGCGGAAGAGTTTGTTTGTTTGTTTGTTTGTTTGTTTGTTTAAACGCGCTAATCTCAGGAACTACTGGTCCGATTTTAAAAATTCTTTTTTTTGTTGGCAAGCCCATTTATCGAGGAAGGCTATAGGCTATATAACATCACGCTACGACTAATA
The DNA here is from genome assembly GCA_945859575.2 of Herminia tarsipennalis. Classification (NCBI taxonomy): domain Eukaryota; kingdom Metazoa; phylum Arthropoda; class Insecta; order Lepidoptera; family Erebidae; genus Herminia; species Herminia tarsipennalis. The sequence continues at coordinate 16,259,913 of OX243849.2, read as the reverse complement.
GGAGCGGAGAAGCGACGAGAAATGTTTCAAAAACGGGGTAAATTACGCATACGAAGTTGCGCGGGACAGCTAGTTTGTAAATAAAACTACAATAGGAAAGTGTGAGCCGACTTCCTATCAGATGTTAAGAATTAAAACGGCTAGGGGAAGCTATTACTCAACAATAGGCGTCGTTGGTTGAGGGAAATATAAATGTACTAGCTGTCCCGCACAACTTCGTATGCGTAATTTTTCCCCGTTTTTACAACGTTTCTTGTCGCTGCCCCGCTCCTATTAGTCGTAGCGCGATTTTATATAGCCTATAGCCTTCCTCGATAAATGGGCTATCCAACAAAAAAATATTTTTTCAAATCGGACCAGTAATTCCTGAGATTAGCGCGTTTAAACAAACAAACTCTTCCGCTTTATAATATTGTTATAGATTAGGTACAATAGGTACCTACCTTTTTTTTTCTCGCGCCCGTAGTCTTCACATTATCGTCATACCAAAGCCTAAAGAACACATAGCGCAGAAAACTCAGTGTGAAACCAGGGCGGGCCGCTAGTATAGATATTTGTTTTAAAACTGCCATAAAGTGTTAAAAATATACCAAGAACAGCCAAATCTAATTTTAACCCAAGTGTGTGGTATAATCTCCAATATTATATTCGCACAATTAATATTATAAAATATAAAACATGGTCTGTAAGTGGTCCAGGGTCGGTGGCTGGTTCTGCGAATCTCTTATAGGTTCGGCTCGGGCAAGTCGGGATTATTTAGCTTAGTCAAGCGTGACGTCCGAAATAGGGATGGGATACATCGATAACTTCTTGCTTTTGTCGATAGTTTATTCAATCGATAAACTATAAAACATCTACGCTTATACAACCATATACTATTTTCAACTACGTATACAGATCCGATGCATGGATACTTGAATAGTGCATCGTGAAATTTCGATTTCGATTTCTCGTGTTCCTGCAGTGGTACGTTTAAGCACAAAACAAAGAAAGTTTAAAAAAAAAGTTTCACGCAACACGCAATTTATGACTACTAGGGATCATAATTAGATTAGTATTTCGATATTGATTATCGATTTGTTGTCTAAAAAAATTACAAAATTATTTCTATCAATAAAATAATGTGATATTATATTATAAACAATAAGATCGCGACCTTATTTTTGTAATTTCATTAGGTAGTTTTAATTTAATTTGAATAGTGTGATTCTGTTATTTATTAATTTATTTTGCTCTTTCAATTTAATTTAATGTACTGAAATGTGTGCCATAGTTACTCGAATAAATAAATATTATAATTATTCTGTTTAATAATTTTTTTAACTTATAAATAATATTTTCTAATAAATATATATACATAAAAAAATACATTTAAAATACAAAAAATCTCGTGCGCCAGCAGATATTAAATTTGTTTATCTTTTTCGGTTTTCACGAGAACAGACTTTTTCGTCATGGGGGATGGTATCGACAAGCACGAAGCTCTGATCGGTCTATCATCATAATATAAGGCTTGTTGGCAACAGCAGTCTTGTCTGTGATGATAGAGCGATCCCAGTACATTGTGATACGACGATATTATTAATAATATTGTAATCAAGATTTGTTATTTCAAAGAAATAAAGTACTTTTTAGTAGTCTTACAATGTATAAAATCAATAAAGTTTCTTAGGCTCCGTTTACGTATATTAAATCCCGCGTCACAAATGCCTAATAGTCGTATTAAACAAGTCACTCGTGAAGAATTTAAAGCATTTCAAGGAAATTAATTCTTAAAATAATTTATTGCTCTTTATTTCGGCGAATCTTTATAGTTTAATGCCTACTCTGATCCAACAATAAAAATATTATATTTTTATTTGTCTACAACTCTAAACGTATGTTTTATGACAAAAGTGTCACCATAATAAATCAAATTTTAATGTTAGACATTTTAGCGGAAAACAAATATAAACTGCGATATTTAGAAACGCTTAGTCTAATATACGTATACATTTCTTTATATTTTACGGTAACCGGACGACGTGAAAATGATGACTTAAATATAAAAAAATCAGATTATATATTAATTTTGCTACCTTTCAACAAATAATCATCTTTACTGTGTCACTAAAATATCATATTTTAATATTTTTCCACACAATTCATCGACTCTTTTAAATGACATTGTGCTGGCAGTAAATATCGATAGTATTTTTTCTGCACACTATCGTATAGTTTAGCTCGTATTTTACCGATAAATAACATCGATATTGTAACGATACAATCGATGTCGCATCACTAATGACTCGTGCCGTAAAAAGAGGACAATGCACACTTCATTAATAAAAGGTTAAATATGTTGAGGACGTCATTTTGGCGTGCTCATCGCAGGGTATGGTGTTCGGTTACATGGTGGTGCACTCCAGACTTAAGAGGCGACTACTATTGGTGAAACACTCTCTATAACTTCATAAGGAGCTAAGTAATTAGTATTTTATAAGATTTTACTTACTTCTTTAAATAATCTTGGAGTATATTTGCAGATAGTGTCTGTAATGAAGTCTGTCAGCCGTCTTGTTGGGTTCATTCTTCCGTGAAATAGTGATGTTAACACATCACTGTGTTTAGGTTGAAGGCACTGTAGGAAGTGAATTTACCGGGTAAATGAGTCTTATGAAGTAATGTTTGAAATGAGGAGAGCAGGGATATGACATTCTGGTCTTTGTCAAACTAGGATTTGAGTAGCACTGATACTGCTATGGCGTGACGCTTACCAGTAGACGCACGACCTGATCACCTCTATTTCGTAGAATAAAAAAACAAAAAAGGGCTATGTAGTTTGGTACTCAGTTTCTTAGATCCCTGTAAATGCCTTTTGTGGAAAGTTGGAAACATAAATACCAAAATCCTATTCTCTAAGAGACTTCAAAATCAAAATTTCAATTGCGTGGCAGTGGCGGCAGTTCTTGCAAAATGGGCTAACAGAAGTTGATAAACATTTGAGTATCAGTCGCAATTATTTTCAGTGAAAACTATCAATGAAATTTGAGAAAATTTTGCGTCCCGAGCCCGACTCACTAGTTTGTGGGTAACCACCTGTTTTCAAAACTGAAGAAGAAATTTCGCAATTTACTTGCTTCATCCGTTACTTTTTAAATAGAAAACTGAAACCAAAAACTTGATAGCAGACTTTCATTAGTCCTAATTGGGTCTGCATGAAGGTTTATAGTTCCAAACTCTTTGTGAGAAAAGTCGTATCAGTTGGAACTTTAAAGTCTAAAGCTGAATGGGTATTATAATTCTAATAGAATCATCAGAGCCGCCGCTATCCAAACATTGGCTAACCAAAAAGGATTTAGCAAACGGCCGACCGCGTTCATTCCTTAACCTTTTTTTAAATTCGGAATTCGTGCTCACAACACCCGCATTGTATGCGCGTACGCTGGCCCCGGCACTTCCAAGAATGATTTCGTTGAGTGAGCAAGACGGAGGTACAAAATTTATGGAGGCGAGAAAAGGATAAGAGATATTAATTTTATTTTTCTTTTGGTTAATCTCCAGGCCACATGTGGTGATTGTTCTGGACCTTATGGTCATTCTTTTTGATGGGTTTACTCTTTTATTTTGTTCGTAAGGATATGGTTACTGAACTTTCTGGGGTGTTATTTTAATTAATATGTTGTAGCACTCTTGTTTATGTAGTTAAATGTGATTTGTCTTCAAATATAAGTGATTTGAGATAAGAAATGGTTTATTGGTGACACTTTTTGGGTGTTTTTTCGTCACTTTGTTAGGGACGTGTGGCAATTGGATAAGTGTCTTCCGAAGGTAATTAGTGCTAATATTAGATTCACTAGTTGGTCACTAAGCAAATGTTTGTCTGTTTGTACGTATTCTTGTTATCTATATATAAAGCTGAAGAGTTTGTTTGAAAGAATGAAAAAATATTTATTTGGCGCAGATCCATACATTTACAATTATCTAAAAAACTAGCTTATCTTAGGAAACTGCGACAGATAGGCCCACACTAAGCATATTGCTGTATTGCGGCGAATTACATCACAGCGCTGATTTTCAGTGTGAACCGTAGGGGACCCCCTACTGTTCCCACTGAAAATGCACGGACAGGTTAAGTTATCCTTATAACGAACCCATTTTTTTTAAAGAATACTAGCAATGTTGAGTCCCACATTACTGGCAACCCTGTTAACCCCTCCAGCTAAGCTCAAAGGCTTGTTGTTAGGAGTAGGTTCACGTCAGTAGGATAATGAGTAAGATTCGAACCCGCGATCTCACGATTGCGAGACCGATGCCATAGCCATTAGGCTACCGCCGCTTTTACATATATATATGTGTCCTAGCACAAATTAAAATTAAAAACAAAACCAAAAGAAAGAAAAGGATAACGAAAAAACCTATACCTAAATTATGTACACTTATATCTAGACATAGCCACTAAAGTAACTATGCATATCTACTTAAAACTATACCCTGCGCTTGTTTGGTTGAACGCGATAATCTACGGAACTACAGGTCCGAATTGAAAAATTCTCAGTAAAAGAATTTTACTGTTTAAATAATTTTGTTGGATAGTCCATTTATCGAGGATGAATAGATATAGTTACAGAACGGAACTCCATTTATTATTATTATGTCGATAAGGCAAGTTAGGGCAATGTTATAAAAAGTCTTATACACTAATACTAATATAATATCGTTGAAGACTTTGTTTGTTTGAACCCGATAATCTCAAGAACTACTAGTCCGAATTGAAAAAATATTATACTGTTGGATAGTCCAATTATCGAGGAAGACTACAGTTACAGCTATGTAACATCACGCTACGACCAATAGGAGCGGAGCAGCAATGGAAAATGTTGCCAAAACGGGGAAAATTTACGCAGACGAAGTTGCACAGTTCGTCTATACAAGACGTAACTGTTTAAACGATCACTTATTAAGCTACAGTCGAAATCACTGGGTTTACTGGCTATCTCTAGTGCAAATGGTTGTGGATTCGATTCGCATACAAGACAAAGCAAAATCCATAAAATATTAATTAACAAGGTACCTAACCTTTTTTTTTTAGGATAACTAGCAATGTGGGGTTTTGGTTCCACATTACTAGCAATCATGTCAACCCCTCCAGCTAAGCTCAATGGCTTGTTTTAGGAGTGGGTCCACGTCGTTAGTATAATGGATAGGATTCAAACCCGTGACCTCACGATTGCGAGACCGTGAAAGTATTTTTTTGTCTCAAGCGGGATTCCTTCCTTCATCAAGACAAAAGAGTCCAATATTCGAATGTTAATGCGCTTACTACACTGAATCAGGGACCCTAAATCCATAAAAAGAGCGGTGTAATAGGAATTAGGGTCCTAATTCTCAAAAAAAAATTCAAGGCCACCTCGATTTAGGGTCCTAATTCTCAAACAAATTTTCAAGGCCACCTCGATTTAGGGTCCTAATTCTCAAACAAATTTTCAAGTCCACCTCGATTTAGGGCCCTAATTCAGGGTAGTGCAATCGCCGTTTTATATCACTATGACCGACAAATGTTTTACATTGGAGTTTTGTCTATGAAATATTATTGGTTAAAACTGAACGGATGTTATTCGGCAAGGCATTTAACAACGATCAACTTGATTTAGTGAGTAATCGTTTTACTTACGTATTCTATTAATTATTTCTTGTTAGTCAGTTCCGGTATGATTTTGAAGTAGACAAATGTTTGGGAGGAAAGTCCACATTGGTTGTTACAGCCTGTGTCTAGATAGACATCATGGCAATATGTTTTATCTTGAGTTCATTATATTACAGAGCACTTGTATGTATTTTGTTTACCCTGTGGCACCTTCATTGATGTAGAGACTAGGACTACGCCATAACCTCACAAAATTGACCACTCGCTAGAAAGAGGCAACGCTACTTTGCGAATAAAACCTGTCTAAGAGACAGACACTCTTCTCTCACGCTTTACAGTCAATACCTATTTACTTTGTATTTGAAAGGGATGGCGTGGTCCAGGTCTATACGTCAATGGGCACCTTTCTGACCATAAAAGTCATCCTCTTTTTTTTTATGTCATCAGTACTAGGTACTGATGACATAAAAAAAAGAGGATGTTTTCAATAAAACTTTCTAAATATTTTTTTTTGTCAGACGTTCACAAGAGATGAATTTTGTAACCAATGAATAAATTGACCTTGAAAAAGATTTGTCCTGACCATTACAAATATAAAATCAGCCTAGGTAGAGCCATTTTAAGTGCTTTTTATTTATTAACTAGCTGTCCCGCGCAACTTCGTCTGCGTAAATTTTCCCCGTTTTTGCAACATTTCTGCCTATAGCCTTCCTCGATAAATGGGCTTGTGAAAGATTTTTTCAATTCGGACCAGTAGTTCCCGAGATTACCGCGTTCAAACAAACAAACAAACTCTACAGCTTTACTGTTGGGTAGCTCATGTATTGAGGAAGGCTTTATGATATATAACATCACGCTACGACGAATAGGAGCGGAGCAGCAATGAAAAATGTTGCAAAAACGCGCGGCACAGCTAGTACCATATAAAAACCGCACTTACCAACTTTACTTCTACCTAAATTGCAGCCGTATAGACGCAATTTTTTTTAACAAATGATCACAATAGATGGCCATCTTACAAAATATCTGAAATATCTAGCCAATTCTAATCTAATTGTTATACCATTAAACTAACATATAAAATAGATCAAGATTACAGATTACATAAGCCATGTCAAAAATACCTCGCAATGAATCAGATTGTAAGATAACTAGCCTTGTTGAAAGGGACTCAGATCTTATCAGTCTCGAATCGTCGACCTCTTACAAGATTTTGGAAGCCTAGTACATCGTATGAATTTATAATTTTCTGTATGGGACATGTATAGTATAAAAAAATGAAACATGGGTTTGTGAAGGGATTTGAATGGATCGTAAATATTGGATGTGTTTTGGTACTTGAATAGATGTAGATGATAATTAAAACGATTGATTTTGGTACCCTCGATAATAGCGTTGCGATTGAATAGCTGTTTTACAGAGTAGTAATGCAAAAAAGTAGAGTCTAAACAAGTTGTTGTGATAGGTACCTACATTTTATGTTTAAACCAATAAGTCTTTAATTAGTCGTTTAGAATATCGATTAAACTTATTGAGATCGTTATTAGTTTAAAAATAATATCTAAATTTCTAACCAATCTGATGATATTCCCAAATAAAGTGTTCTTTTCCTAACAATTACGAACGCAATAAAAATTTTATCACCCTAATCGGTCTCGTTGTTTATAAATATCTTTCATTTAATGGGAAATCATATTATGTACTTACTTTATAGAAAAAAGTGTTTATTACAATAATCATTTATTTAAAAAAAATGATTATTGTAGTAAACACTTTTTTGAAGTTGTGAAAATGGCGGCAAACTTAACTATAATAATATTTTCGCAGATTCGTATTTAGTGTGTAAGAATACATGAAATACCTACGTGCTAAATCAATAACACATAGTCTTTGAGTCGTAGCCTATGCAATTAAAGTGTACGATTTCGTTAGTATACCAAGTCGTAAGTACGATAAATATTTGACACTAGTAGAAATTAGCTAGATTGTCATTAAGAAGAACAAGATTTTCATAAAGATTAGTTCAGGTAAGTAGGTATCTTTATACAAAGTATGCGTAGAAGACGCTAACTACAGTCATACAATAAATACGAGTATGAATATAGGTACAAGGTTGATTTCCCAACCTGTACAAATAAATGCGTAATTTCATCAATTCAAATATTTGTACGTAGATGTTGGCATTACATTGTTGGGTGTATAAAGTTTATCTTTAATACCATTCTTGACGTCTATCTTCCACATAGATTTTATCTTGAATAGTTTAGGTTACACGTTGTCAAGAGGAGAGCTAGGTATGTGTCTGTTTGTGTCTTTGTAGCGGCAAAACGGATGAATGGATTTAGATACGGTCTTTTTTGAAAGAAAGCAAGTTAATTCGGAATGGTTTCTAACTTTGTTAGATAAAAATCCGTTTAGTCGTTTTGAAGATAATCAACTTTTTGTCTGACGTTAAAGTATGTAGGTAAATGTTTAGTTAGTCCAATCGCTCATGTTGAGAACTTTTAAACTACAGAGCCACATTTTGTATACAATTGTGATTTCTAAAGTACCAAACTCTTTTTATTTTATAGTTATGAATATAAGTTTGGCCTCAACAAAATAAAACAAAAGCGGAATCATATATCATAGAAGCCGCTCATGTGACTCAAAAGTACAAACACAAATAGGTATTTGTTGCAAAATAGTGACATCATCGGCCAAGACCACCAGGGTAGCAGAAATCGTAAGCGTTAGGTGTCTCGCTCGATATGGACTTCGGTAATGTAAACATGTCGTACAACGAAGTACCTAGCAGGTTATGATGTCCTAGTCATTTGTGTGAGCTGGAATTGAAATCGTATGCAGAAAGTGCTTATTTGACTTTTTTCAACACTTTTGAGGCATCCAAGCTTCGTTATTTTCAAGCTTGTGTGTTATTTTTATTCCTAATTCCTTTTCCCCTATCGTTTTGGCAATAAGTAAAGCAGATTTTTATTAAAATATCTCCCAATAATGCTCATTGTATTTATTTAATAAGACCATGACGTCCCACAAGATATATTTTAAATAATGGCAATGCTTAGTTTGGTGCCATTTACATAACTCTATTATTTCATAGTTTCTGGTTTGAAATCAGGTAGGCAGATCAAATTTTTAAACTAATAAACAAATACCAGCCTACTCCTTCTCAATAACAAACGACTTACACAATGTCCCAAATACATGAGTTATCGTTGACAGGCACAACAATCATTTCATGTTTATCTGACAATATTTAAATAAATCTATAGCAATCGGAACTAGACTGTGATAGAATTTAGTACGAATTATTTTTAAGATATAAATCGTAGATATATTAATACATTATTTATTTATAAGTTATGATTTATTAATTTTACGGCCTACTAGGTGTATCCGTCCACGGATTGCAGTGGATTTTCGGACCTCCCTGCCAAAGTTTCATCACAATCTGAATAATGGTTTCCAAACGCATAGAGGACACACATACAAACATTGATGTGCTATTCTGACGTATAAGTTTTTTTATAATAACTAGTAATGTATGATTGTTGGTCCAACATTACCAGCAATTCTGATAACCCCTCCAGCTTAGCTATAACATTATAAAGTTTTATCAAAATTCGTATAGTAGTTTTTGTGTGATCCTCACAAACTTTCGCGTTTATATTAATTAGTAGGATCATACAGTGCTTTGTATCTTTTGTAATTTATCTAAGATTTTTCAAAAAAGATATTGAATTTTCGACCCAATATGAGATTGAAAACGCAAACACTAACAATAATTAGAACCACTGATTCAAAATAGAAAGAGATCTACGTTGCCTAGTAACATAAACAAGTCTCGAAACTCCCACATAGAATAAGATAGGTATAGGCAAAATGGACAACGAAGGTACGTAGGCTACCTATTTAACATGATTATGAGTATTTTCGATTTAAGGCAGATTTTGTGAATAATATAAAACTACATTTAAAACCTTATTAATAACATGATCATGAGGAATTAAACTATGCTTGTCTCTTTCGACTCTACGTTAAATTTTGCTATATCACAGTCTATCTACATAGTTTAGTGAATTTCTATAGCTAAAAAGGTATACGCAACTGAAAATTGTACTATCAAATATCTGAATTTATTTAGGCCAATCTTAATAATAATAATAATAATAATAATTTTGGGACAACTCACACAACGTCATCTGATCCCAAACTAAGCAGAGCTTGTACTATGGCAACCAGACCACTGATATACATACTTATATATTTCTAAATACATACATATTATAGATAAATAACACCCAGACACAGAATAAACCATCGTGCTCATCACACAAAGTTTTATCCTGGGTGGGGATCGAACCCACGACCTCTTGCGTAGCAGTCGGATACATTCCCACCGCGCCACAGAGGCAGCCTTACCCACAAACTTAACAACAAATCGAAAATGAAGCTCCACGAGAATGCATGAATTCTAAATTCAAAACAAGTAGGCCATAGACTACTCTCAAATAAATTAGGCTGCATATACAATATCTGTATTGTATTAAAACCTTTGTATAATGTCTATGGGCCGTGGTTCGAGGATTCGTGGATTCGTGGTTCTATTGTCGAAATTCGGCCGATGTGCGGAAGGGGCGGGCTATGGGCGGGGCGATAGACAGAGATGCACAGCTGTGAACTCTGCAAAGGAAGCTTCGAACACAAAATACTGAGAATATTTTGTACGAATGAACAGATAGAGACAGCAGGACGGGAGGGTTATTATCAGTTCTGTAGGTAGGTACCGCATTCGGGGGTTAGGTGAAATTATGTTCTTTTTTAAAATGTTACATTGCGAATTTAATTTATTCGAGTTTGGAATTGTTTTGTAATAGACAATAGAGTTTTTTATTAAAAAGGTTTTGCAAATAGATTTTACTTTTTAGTAAGAGAGCTGTTAATAAATTCAGAGGCCTATACTTGTTTATGATGACAGTTTATCGTTGAAGACCTTTACTTTACTTAACTAATATATTAAGATAGGTATTACATAGTCAGGTACACGATTAATTAACTTAACTTTGGGTAAATTTAGTGTTGAAATTAAAAAAAAAATACTTATCTATTTTTATGACTACTATGGTTTCCACAGAAAGTAATTACCTACCCGCTTGTTCACATTAATTTTAATTTGAGTGATGTCTTGTAGAAAATAATCATTTCCCAACAACCATTCCCGAAGTCATTCAAACAAGTTAATAGCAACATTTAACGTTCAACAATCCGTGTGGACATAGACAATAAAAAAGTAATAAAACTGACTTTTAAACTACTTTTATTAGGTGCATAGATAATTAATTATAATTAAAGTTTAAATTTATGTTATCTTGTTATCTAGATCATAATCTATGTTTTACAACAAGATAACAATCTACTTAGAGTTATAAAAATGGCGGCAAACTGACCTGTCATCATTTTCACAGGTGCTGTGAAAATAAGGAAAATACACGCGGAACAGTAAACTCCAGTTTCCACCGCAAAAAAGTAGTTTTAGTTCCGCGTTTAGGTACTTATTTATTTCCTAGTTAGTTAGTCGGTAGGAGAAGTACTGATCGGGTTAATTTCTAATTTCTTTGCTCAGTTAATCCTTTTTGCTCATCTACTTATTTGTTGCTGGAAATACAAACATGCATTTTACCGATTCCGCTTAAAGCCGAGTCTTTGTGCATAGGTATGTGTATAATAAATATTTTGACACTGGATAAAATTTACTGGATAATTGGTTAAAATAAAATAATTTATTTAATAAAGAAATTTATTAAAATTAATATGAAATACATATTTAGGCGCCAAAAATGCACTATTTCATCGTTTTCTAATTTTGATGAACCCAGTCACTCTCACAACTAAGACGAATCTAACGATACCTCTCAAGTTAAAATCCATCAAAGCCGTTTAGGGTCTTTGGCGTGCCAAAGAACTAAACATACATACGTAAGTCCTACCTACACTCGAAAAACATAATCCTCCTTCTTACACTGTCGGGCAAAAAGAGGAAGACGGAAATAAAGTTAATATTGGTTTTGAGAATTTTGTGGACAATCAGCAAATAATCTCATTGAAACAACGATTGGTTCATCTACATCATCATTTAAAATTAGGTACATTACCCTCTATTCCAATCAGTTATCTGCCAATCAGTTCTCACATTAAAAACAACATTCTTACTGTTCATGCGTCCCTGGTACCAACTTGACATTGACATTAGCCAATCAGTAGCCGATCAATCGATCAATTTGATCCGAAAATCGACCACAAATGACCACGATTGACCATAGATAGGTATGTTTTGACCACAATTTAAATATTTGGTCCATTCACATGTAGTATCAGTTTCAATACAAATTATCTTTAATAAAAAATGTAACATTGAACAATTTTTTGCTCGGATTCTTTTAGTGGGAGTCAGTTGGTCTAGGAGTTCTCAGATTCTAGTCGATTAGGCGCCAATGAATATTAACTTTGTTACTAAAAGATTAATGTTTATTAATTACTTACTAATTAACAACTGAGTCAGTGTTTATCGTGTATACCGAGATCTCTACGAGGTTAAGTAGGGTTACCACTATCGGTTCATAGCTGGGTGACCGTTTTCGAGCATTGTCACACCCTTTCGTGCCTTGGAGAGTACGTTAAGTGGTCTGTCCTGCGCCTAATCTCTCGGGGATTTCCGCCCCATCGGCCTATGAGAGTGAAGGAATAGAGTGGGGCACAGATACACTCGAGCACTATATAAGTAGTTGGCTAGTCTCTGTTGTGATTAGCCGCCGTAACCTAAAATAATATCGATTAGAAGACCATTAATTAACTACACAAACCTCGGCTTTATGGATTTTACATGCATTTGATGTATTTTGACATATTAAACGTGGTGCAACTGAAGCTCAATGTGCTGCTTTTTTACAGAACTCCTCTGTGGCGCGATGTATTGCTCCGCAAGAGATCGTGGGTTCGATTCCCACACGGGACACCACTTTGTGTGATCCACAAATTGTTGTTCCGAGTCTGTGTACTTTGTGTCCGTGACTTGGATATTTGTAAAGTCCCCCGCGACACAGGGCTTGTACCCTATTGCGGGAGTCGTCTTTATATTAAAAAAAAAATCTAATTTAAAGTCTCTATAGGAACCACTGCCAGCGTTTGTACTAAAAATATTAATCTTATTTACAAAATAAATTGAGTTAAATTAAAAAATTATAAGCCGCAAATTCATAATACTAGCAATAATAATAATATAATATCTTGGTACAACTCACACAACGTCATCCGATCCCAAACTAAGCAGAGCTTGTACCTACTATGGAAACCAGACAATTGATAAACATACTTATATATTTCTAAATACACAGATATTATAGATAAATAACACCCAGACACAGAATAAACCATCGTGCTCATCATACAAAGTTTTATCCTGGGTGGGGATCGAACCCACGACCTCCTGCGTAGCAGTCGGATACACTCAAGGCAGTCAAGACAGATAGACAATAATATTAACCCAACAAAATGCCAATCTCAGAATTCCGTTGCTTCACTTTCTTATCATTATCAAACTGTTTACTAACTAAATGCACAAATAAGCACAAATATAGCTTCATGAGCTATACAAAAGCGACTTTAATCACGTTTAGTCTACACACAGGGCGTCAATGAGGATAACCAAGTGTAAACAAGTCCAATCATTAATTAAAACTTCCAATGATCAACAATGTCTGCCTATACACTGCAGACTAAATACCTGTGTATTGTCTGGCTTCTTGTCAATAATAGGCTTTAGACTCTCGATTCATATCAGTGTGGACAACTCGTGTAACTGTTTTTTTTTTAAAGATAACTAGCAATGTGGCATTGTGGATCGTACATTACTAGCAATCCTGTTAACCCCTCCAGCTAAACTCAGTGGCTTGTGTTAGGAGTGGGTTCATGTCGGTAGTTTATTAGGTAGGATTCGAACCCTCACGATTGCGAGATGCCTTAGCCATTACGCTACCGCCGCTTTTTATCACGATAAGGTATGTGTTCAAAATAAATGACAAAAGTATCAAATAATAGTGTCTTAAAACCGTACGAAAAATGTTAATTTAAAGTATTTATAAACAAAACGATCATATTGGTGTTGTTTACGCAAAAATGGCAGACAAATGTTGCATAACTTTGTCAGTGAAATTTGCCATTAAATAATGAACGCTTTTGATCCTTTTTATAGATTTTATTGGAAACTGTCACATTTGTTTGTGTGTTGCTGTTATTGAGACATTTAGATTGGAACTGGTTGAAAAAATGGCGGCAAACTGACATTGTTTTTCTTACAGCTCTGTGTCTAAAGTGTAAAACAGTGTAAAATATACTTGAAATACGTGTTAACTGGACAAGAATGGGACTTAGTGATTCAAAGAAGAAACTAGAAAGAAAATAAACTTGAAACTGGCGTATTTACAGAATGTGCGCGCCAAAATCTCTACCGAACAATATCGGAGGGAAAAGAAAAAAAGTATTTATAATATTTTATCTGTCAGACCGTTAAAAATAAATAATTTGACATTACCTACAAATGACGTCAAATAGGTAGGGTGTTCGTAAATACTTATTATTTTGACATTCCAATTAAAGAAACTTCGCTAAATTTTTCTTCCTTTTGTGAATCTAATTCGCACACATTGTATTTATTGTGCGTAAGTAGTACTTAAATAACTGTATAGAGAGATTGTAATCATTTTACCTTATACCTAAGTGCAGAGCTGTGAAAATCAAGACAGATAAATAAGATCAATGAAATTGAAATACATATTTAATAAACAATGAAATTAGTATTTTTTATACCACTGAGGTGACAAACAAGCTTACGGTCCACCTGATGGTAAGCAGTTATGTTACCTATGTCATTTATATTCCCTATTACCTTACCAATATTTGGACGCTTGCAACACCATATGTGTCACTCATGCGTTGCCGACCGACCCTGTAAAATCTTTTTACTTGTTTTTTGAAGAACGCCTTGCCGTAGTCTTGGGAAAACTTCGGCAAGTTTAATTCTAACAGTAAATAAAGTCTCTCTTGATGTAATAAATTCTGTCGTTTAGTTTAGTAGTAAGTAGGTGTCCACAATCATATTATATAACATCGAAGAAAAGTACCTAAAACATTTTTTTTATAAAAAAAAATAATAAAGTACTTACCTACTTTGCGTAATGTTGATTTAGGTGGATCCCTTATTTTTTTAAACATTTCAGTTCCAGTCTAAATGTCTCAATAAACAACTTAACACGAAGAACACAAATCAAATTCGACCTGTGACAGTTTCTAATAAAATCTATAAAAAGGAACAAAGCGTTCATTATTTTATTTAATGGAAAATTTCACCGACAAAGTTAAGCAACATTATACATTTGTCTGTCATTTTTGCGTAAAGATAACCAATGCGATCGTTTTGTTTTTAAGATTATTCGCAATAAGTAGCACTGGTTGAGCGACACGGCATTTCGTACAGCCTAATTAAAATTTATTTAATATTTTTTTATTTCTTTTTGGTGACAAACGGACAACTTTGTAAGCAAATGAGTTGGTAAAAATGGCGGGTAATGAAAAAAATTCCGAAAAGTTAAAATTTCCAAAGTTTGTTACATTTCGATTATTTCGAAAACAATTTATAAATTTATATTGTCTTTAGCATTAACTAAAAGTCTCTTTCCTCGATTAGTAACCGATTATAATCGATTAATTTATGCCTAATAATGTCGAGTTCTCGATGTTATCGAGAGATACGACCGGTTAGTGACCCGTCTTAGGCTTGGTTAGATGCGTATGTGTATAGTTGGTTGTATTATGTCTACATGCTATGAATGACAAGAAAAAACGCCACAGCCATTACCAAAGAAAAAGTATTAACAACTTTGTCTAATATTATTACATCCGACTGTGTTCTAGTCAGAAATAAAATCACTTCGAGAGTTATTTTAGAAAACGACGAACTTAACATATTAATCTTTGCAGACTAAAAATATTAACATTTGCAAATCCATTCGGAGCGTACGAGTAAAAGCCTACACAGAAATTACACAGAACAATTAACCAAAACACTTCAAATGCCTACACATTGTCATATTCAAAGATACCATTGAGCATTTCTCGATTAGTACAAATCGATTCTAATCTCAGTAAATCTGCCCAAACAAGCCTTCATTCGATGCATGCGATACAAGCAATTGATTTTAATTCGCTCGTAAACACTATCACATAATCGATTCAAGAGCTACGTGTGACGGGACACCACAATCTCTTGCTCATGTCCATTTTTATTCGAATAATGAATATTCATAAACGGTTTTTTTGTAGTTTAAAATTCGAATAGGTTGTTGTTGGTCAGCGGTTACGATTATTGCCGAATTACGTGTTCATAATTTAAACTGTTGTAATTTCATTGGTGAAATCATAGAGGATAGAAAATAGAATATATTTTTCTTTTTATGACCAATGTAAACAAATTGCCACCTTGTGGAATTATTTTTCCTTTACGTCTAAAAGTTTTTCTAGATATTTTTTCTCAATTTTTCGTTTTATTTTTTTTGTTTTCAGATGACGTTATACCTAATTCTAGCATTTGTTGTTGCCCTGTTGTTTCATATTTGACTATCCCAAAAACAAGTTCTGTAATAGCTGATATTATACGTGGGTAGGCTTCATTATTTTTTAATTTATGATTCTGGCTACCGGTATCTATTTATTTATTTACCCCACGCAGGCTTAGCGCGAAGGAATTGTCTCATATTCTCTGTAACCTCTGCTAGGTCATAATGTCAATAATAAAATCTACTTTAATCGTCTATAAAATTCTATGGTCTCTTCCATATTTAAATCCTTTGATAATTGGAAAAAACAACCTAAATTGTCTATTGGTTTTTAATAATCTGTTCCAAATTCAACTTTATTCGTTTGAATTAAGAATGTTTTATAATATTTTGGAAGACAAATCAGATACTTTCGCCACGATTGTGCTGTGCGGTTCTGCTATAGGAATTTGAAGTCTATTACACCAGATTAAGACTTTCTTGGTTGTTAATATAATTTGGTAGAAGTAAAAGCAGTTTGACGTTTCCGTAGAAGCGTTTACCCCCCGTTGCGAAGGAGGCAAAGGCTATGGCACTGGGTTGGCAACACAGTCCATTAAATTTAGGACATAACGTGTTGTCTGGGTAATAATATTCTATTTATTAATCAATTAAACACATCGATGCCATTTCAACTTAAAATATCGATACCTGCGTTTATGTGTCTAAAAGTAGAATTAATGAAACTTGTCACTTCTACCATACCGTATGTCATAGAAAGACTTCACGAATAATTGCATCAGTTTGTAAAGAACCTTTTATGTAAGTAAGTAATATTTAAAGTTATTACTTTATTTTAAATCATCTTCATAACTTACTTGTTACGTTTGATATGTTAAGCAGATTTACAAAATTCTATGAAACTTAGCCCTCTCTCAGTATTTTGTAGGTACCTCTACTACGGTTTTTTAATAAAAAAAATGCATTAACAAAAGTAGGTAGGCAAAGACCTTTAAACTCGTATACCTTTTACTTTACCTAGTTTCTGTCAAATTTAAAAATATCGATTCTTAGTGACATTACTACAGATCAAGTCGTCGTGTCAAAAATCGATCATTAAAAAAATGGTTGCCTGTAAAGTCGGTTTGCGGACGATAATTTGACGTGATAACGTCATTGGTGTTCCTTAGCAACCAGTCAATTTCGCGTTGCTTAGCATCGTGACGTTTTTTCGTGCTTGCACCCGGTCATCGATTTATAACACGTTATCACGTCAATAAACTCAAATATTAACTGGCCAAAATTAATTGCTTTATGATAAAAGATTTATTACAAGGCTATAATTGCTGTAATTAAATAAATTTGCCACATTATAACTCTACGCCTACATCAACTTTGTAATTTTATGACTCATAGTCATAGTAGATACTGACAAAAAATGAATATTTTCATCTTATTTCTAGGCAACCTAGGCCGATTTTCCAGTTAAATTCTGTGTGCATCAAGTACCTATTTATTGTACATTTTAACTGCATAAAGACTCGGTCTTATGGATTTGAAACGAATCTATTTCATAGATTTTGTTGACACGTTAAATGCATACATGTTAGAATGATGACAGCGTAGTTCTCCGCCGATTTCAAAACTCTGTATTAAAATATTTAAAAAGAGAAGGCGGAAATTATGTAACACAGACAATATTTAGTCTATATTTTATGATTATGGTGGCCACCCTGACGTTTCGTTTCACGCAGCGAGGCTATGCTACTGTTCTGCCCCCTGTTGATACAAACACACTTGTTTTATAATATTTTATTTTTACGCTAATGACCGCCCGCGACTTTGCCCGTATTTAATCGGTTTTATGTTAAGTATTTATTAATATTGATAGGCATCAGGTCATTTATTTTAAAATGATGGCATGTAGATGGATTTATAATATTCGAGTATTAACGGGTATTTGACAAACAATAAAAATGAATTTAATTGGTGGATAAAAGTGGCATTTCTTGACTTTTTTCTTTAAATTACTTAGGTGACAAGAAAACGCAATATGGTAACTAGCTAAGTAGTCTTTTAGATACTGATTAAACAGTCTTTATGAAAAAAACTAATGGAGATTTTAACAAATAGGAAAAAAATGTACCGTACCGAATCTATTCATTTGAACAGAAGCCACAGATTATCAACGAATACAGATGAGGTTCTACAAAAAAGGCTCGTTCACAATTATGTCAAACTCAATTTGACAACTTGATGAACATGACCGTTCGGCGTTTGACGTAACGCCGTGGGTGGTCCGTCCGGCATGCGTGTATTTTTTTTATTAATTTTATTTTTAAATATATTTTTTTATTTCGACCACCGTAGGGCGATGACTAAGTGGCTCTCAATAACTAGCCACCGGCGAAGCGTTATAATTGTTCTTGACTTTTTGGCGTACCGATCTTTCGTTTGTTAGCGATGAGAATTTTAAGTGTCATAACTTCATAAGAGATAAAAAAATATTTGTTCTATCGAATTTACCATAGGTTTAGTTTAGTTTACACTTTTCACAATATCGAACTGACTAAATGTAAATTATGTTAATTATTAGATATGTGAATAGTGTAGATCAATATGTTTAATCCTTAGGTTCCAAGACTATGGATTGTGAAAAACTTAACAAAAATATACTCCAAACAAAAGACACTACGTGCCGTTCAAAAACAAAACGATAAGCGCAAAATGACAGCACAAAAACTATTTCCCGCCAAAAGAACTGTCAAAGTGACATTGTGTGTGACATTACCGCGAGGGTAAAGGATGGTGACCCTGATGCCGTGTAGCTACCTCGGCGGGGGCGCCTCCCCGCGATGCAGCTTGGACCACGCCGAGCCAAAGGTCAGATTAATTCTGAGTCTCAAACCTACGAGCTGTGAGAATTTCCATTTTCGAATAACAAGATGGCGTCACTTTGACCCTAGATCACAATCATTGTCTATGGTTTTCAAAAGCCTAACTAATTAACAATTAATTTTGCGTGGAAATTCTCATGAAAATGGTCATAACTCATGTAGTTTAACAGCTCGTATGATTTGAAAAATATTGATCACAATTTGCACTATCCACCCGCACACCAATGCACTGATTCGTAGTGTTCTTTTAGTTCTAAGCTTTTAATTTTTATTGCACGTTTTTTTTCTAATACAATATACCTGCATGATAGCCTTTAAACTTTATTAATTGCACCTTATTAAACGCATATACCTATCTTTAAACGCCTTTATAGTTTTGTCCTCTTTATTCCAATTTCACGGTTCTAGTGAAAATAAGGTAAAACATTGAGAAATGAAAAGACAGTGATACTTTTTTTCAATAACGGGTAAGTTTTTTTACTAGAATAACTTTACTGTGCACCAAAATACTATATTTTGCCTAAGATGTACGTACTTATCTAACACTGAAGCGGTGGGGAATACAGAAAAACCTCAAGGAGGAGGCGCTAAACATATCTTGAGGCTACCTTTACTTCTTTTAATCAAGGAACTTGTAACTAATTGTACAAGACAATGCCATCTTATGATATAAAAAAGTTACAAGTGTGGATCACATCTTTAAATCATGAATTATATGCGCCTATTCTTGCTGGCAAATTAGTTAATTATATCGTCAATAGGGCAATCAATATCAGGGTAAGTGTTCAACAGAGCTAAGCCATTAAGTCTATCCTCCTTCATTGTCTAGCTCAAAAATACAAGCAACGTGGCTATCAGCATTTAGTTGTTCTCTCTAACAATGTATTTCTTTAAGAACTTTGCAATCTGTTCCGAGATCAGCTGTGAATTGCATAACAGCATCATGTCGCCTTAACCCATCTCGTTTGACAATATGACTGAAGCTAGTGTTTTAGGTGACTCTTCAATGTTGCGAACCGCTTGCTAAACACTGCAAAGAACGATACTACTGTGGTGGAAATGCGGGCGGCCCCGCAAGGGCGCCTCCCATATGTATACGCCACTGCACTGAAGTAAGAATTTATTTTAATACCTATGTCTTTGGTCAGTGGACAGAAATATCGACTCTCTTATCTAGAGATAAAGAGTGACAACGACGAGTAGAAATTCATAAAATATACAGACTTTTTTTCATATTAACAAAATAAATTGACCGACATTTTAAAACACATGTGACATGACGAACTTTATGGAACGATCCGCCATGATTAATTAACACCAAGCGTTATCTGTCCATCGTAACTAAAACCAAATTTTATTGTTCTCATTGTACAAAACTGTTTATGTTTTCCAAGTGGTACGGCATGGTAAGGCGTCAGATCTCATGTTACCCATTCATGGTGACCATTAAAAAGTCGTAATACACTGGCTCGTACCTACGGGACAGAGCGTCGTTAGCCATGTGATACCAGGGTATCATAACTTCGAAGTGGTGTTCGCTTACACTATGGTTGATCGTTTAATTTTGGAATGCAGGAGATTAGCGGGTAACAATGCCTAATTGCGCGTCTGAGGATGTTGTTTATTCAAATCCTAAATTATTTGTTTAAATTGCCTGATAAAAAATAAAGTTGATACCGTGGTGTAAAGAAAATTAATGTTACCAGTAAAAGATTGACAGAGGCATTTAATAAAGACCAATACATAGTGACCTTTGCCTTCCGAAAAATTAAAATGCAAATATTTAAAGGCACCCATAACTCTTAAAGACGACCATTCTCGGTTCGTTGAACCATAATGTATGCACGAATACTCATACAAATCATTAAAAATAATAGAGATATTAATTTAAATCATTGGACAATTTTTAACCTATCTCGCGCGCCTCACATAAAATACAATAACAAAGAAACAAATGGAAGGCAAAGACAACCAAACATAAAGCCACCCAGAGATAACAGCAATAAAAACAAATTTGTCCAACTTGATAGCTGAACACGGTGCGATTTATCGACCGAGATGTCTTTCTCGATACAACTTGTAAGTTCCCGCGTTAAATCGATTGAGCTTAACTCCATTTTGTTTATGTAATCGAAAACAGACTTTGTCCTTTGACACTCCTGAGAATTGAGAACATGTCCAAAATTATTCCACCACAAATTAAAAATATGTAATAAAGTTTTCTCGTGTCGCTAAAACGCTAACATTTAAGCGTAGGGGCTTATAGGATTTATTACCTAAGAAACCTATTAAAAAAAAATGTTATACTATCGGTCGATGTATTTTCTTAGTTTAGAAATCTATCTATGAACTTCTTCAAAAACATGTTCTAAAATTAAATGTTCAATTTATTTTAACGTTCCCAAATACATGCATCCCAAATTCAAACAAGTGACCCCCTGAAACAATAAAACAGATATCGTTCCAAATATAAATCACTATTAAAATTGACATTTCACGCGACAAGTCAAAAAACTTTCTTAACTTATTAATAATCGGCAATATCACATGTTATTATCAAAGATAAAGCATAAAATTGGTGGACAATAAATTGTATGTTTTATACGTTACGATGCGGGAGCGAGGCGGGGTCCCGATCGTAAATATCCACTGAGATAAAACAATAAACGAATTACGTTTAAATAAAGAAGCGTTTTGTCCTGACGCTTGTTTAGAATACAGGTTGTTTCTTATTTGGAAACAATTTAAGATGCAACTTAATAATATCCCACGTTACAAATTGGGATATGTTAAAATTATATAATTTTTATAGGTACCTATTATAAAATAATATCGAGTTAAAATTTCCACATTTAAGGACTCTACATTAAATTTTACAAACTTCCTTGCACAATACTTATTTCAGACCCACAATTAAAATAGTTAGACCAAACTAATCTTTGTGCCCAGAAAGTGATTATTTCATATTAGGTACATATCCAATAGGTATATAAATTTGTATTTGATAGTAATAATTAAAATTGTTTGTAAAGGAAAGTAACTACAAAAATGTTGACACTCGCTTCAAATAAAGCAATGTACATAAAAATTGCAATAAACGACACTTCAAAACGCTTTAATAAAATGATGTCACAAATAAAACACGCTGTACACTAACGAGGGCCGGGCGAAGCGCGTTGTCGCCGCGTAAAACGTATAAATTAGCCGCGCTATCGCGAGATCGGGCGGCCTCACACCTCGAGTGGAATGCGCCCTGTGATTTACGTCCTTTCTCACACGATACCTCCTCGGGACTCATGCTTTCCTGGTGGCTAGTATGTTAATGAATGTTGATTTTTTGGTAATTTCGGGTAAGGAAAATATTAGTATCTAGTAAATTTCAGTCTCTTTAAAACCTAAATAAGTATGTATTTGTTGTAGAATTTCTTATTTTTGCCTTATCACTTGAAGGATATTACTCAAGTATAATTTTATAGTTTTTATTAATAAAAAACTTGCAGCTAGATTAGCGAAGCAAAAGCAAAAGAATTTTACACAAATCCACTAGGATTTTGGGTTTTTTTAGAATATTTCACACACACACACACACACACACACACACACACACACACACACACACACACACACACACACACACACACACACAACACAAAAGGACAAAAAGAAGAAACACCCTCGCACCGATTCGAGATTGTTTATTTTTTTTATCAAATTAAATAATGTCTTGTATAGATATCTAGCCGTTAACCATTGTGTAAGTATTCATGCAAACCTATTCTTCAATTATGCTACGAAAATGTAACGCGCTACAAATTGCTACGAATCATTTTTAATCGACGCTACATGCTACAAATCTATAAAGTCGTGAATAGAGCAGAGAGTAGAGCTGCAGAGGCGCCCTTTATTCCCTTTTACTTATATTTTTATTGATTTTTCCTGCATATCAATATAGCTGTTTTTTTATTACCCACATCAAAATATAGGTATAATCGTAGAATTACTCACCTAGTACCAGTACATGTTCACCAAATCACGTAAAAGTACCAAGGCACCATAACACTGAAAGAGCCACGTGAAGGCATTTCAATTGTCACCATCTATTCGACTGCAACCACACGTCCGTATATCATATAGACGAGATGGCGCCCGCTTGAGACGAGTAGGGTGACCGCACCAATTATCACCCGTCGGAAATATTTTTTTAACCTTGTCGGATTATTTGTTAGCGTATTTTTTACAAATATTTTGCAGTAGTACTAAGATAAACTAATATGTTAAACTAGTCATTGGTCTCGGCATTCTTACAAACTTTGATGTAACTGTTAAAAAAAAATCATATAGAGTGTTTCTTATTTCTTATTCGAGTTTGTCATGACATTAAAGTGACCACGTACGTTTTTAACCTCTCTCCTCAATTTCGATATAAAAGAAAAACTTGAAGGAATCTTTTTTCTACTTTCATCACCAAGAAAATAGCAAAATCTTTCTAAAACTTTTTAAATTCTGCAATTAAAAACTCCTTCATACCCAAATCAAATCTCACAAACATTCCACGGCCAATAATTGTCACGCTCACCTTACATTTCGGTTCAGTTTTTATTAATGTTGTTAAGTTAATCTTGATCTACCGAGGCGACGTTTAAGAGTTTTATTATTTATAACTCTTCGTTATCTCTGATCTCCTGGTAACGTTCCACCGTTATACTGTTTGATTGGTAGTTTTTTCTGATATATGGACGATGGTAGCATGCTAGTTGAGATTCAGAGCAACAAGTTCCGGAAAATTTGAATAGATTTACCATATTTTCGTGTAGACGGACAATCATCGCAATGGGGGGCTCTTGAACGACGTACATTTAATTTGGGCTTGTATAAGCGAATGTAGAATGCATGGTATGATGACAGAATAAAGATACGAAGATATTATGGTGAAAGAGGTTTCATGGTTAAGTTGTCACAGTTATGTTTATAGATGAAATATCTTGTGATAGCGAGTTTGTTCAGGTTTTGTTTGTTCATTCCCTTAAAACTCTTAAATAAAAATCCCTGGGTCTAAAATCTTTATCTCTTGCCTATATGGGTGTTATTTATCTATAATATGTATGTATTTAGAAATATATAAGTATGTTTATCAGTTGTCTGGTTTCCATAGTATCCATAAGCTCTGCTTAGTTTGGGATCAGATAGCGTTGTGTGAGTTGTCCCAAGATATTATTATATATTATTTAATGTGAGGGTTTTTGGGCTGGGCGTTAACGAGTAAATGAATGAGCTATAGCCTAAAATACCGATTAGATGACCATTTTCAAATCGTCTAGCACCAATTGTAAGCTTAAGTAAGACCATGAAGTGTCGATTATCAAAACTAGGTGCCATTGCTCGGTCTTCCCCATTCGGACAAACAAAAACCTGCTGACAGATACTAGTTTTTATTTTTAGCTTATTTTACTGCTAAACAGGATTTTTTGCGACATGCAGGTTTTTACTGTCCTATGTCAGTCTCATGTGTTGCTTCAGCGGATCTACGATGACTTCTTGTCATCTGATGGGTCTTTCCAGGACCATTACTAATTTTCGACTTTTCATAGTCTTGTTTCAATGTTCTTGCTGCTCATTTTCCGATGTCGTTCAACCGAATAGTAGGTATGAAGTTTTTGTTGGAAACGATGTCTGCCTCTGCTCCCTAAGACCATAGATCGTAAAGCAAGACAAGAAGAGGTTTCACCTGATTTCGCTACCAATCTATGTACTATAGACTATTACTCTACGACTTTTAGCCCATTACATTCTCGTCAAAAGTTTGACTATAGTTTTTTGCTATCAGCTACCCCCAGTCCAAACTGTCGCAAATAAAACGAAGATTAGTAGTTATCAACAATGTCTAATACTATCACAATTGCAGCGGCACACAATAACATACACCATTCTTCAAGTACACAATGAAAGTGGTGCCGACTGTTCCAGGAATGGCACAAGATGTTTGTGAAAAGTGTCGTTAAATAAAAATGTTGGGATAGAAGACAAAAACTTAGTAACTGGTAGATATCCTTATAAAATTTGACGTAAGTAAGACTATTCTTTGGTAACCAGAAGACCGAGTAACACATTTTTCTTCTTTAAGAGTTTTTTCCAAGGTTTATTCTGATCTTGTCGACTATGACACTAATTCAGTGACTCACTAACGTCTGGTCTCAATAATATAACTATCGATGGATTTAGCTACTAGAGGTATATATTTGAAATAAGCTCCATACAAAATATGTCAAAATTCTACCTCTAGTAGTCAAATCCCTCGATAGGTAGATTATTGAAACCGGTCGTTAATAAGAAATCTATAAAACTACTACTAGTCGTCTCACCCCTAAACAAGGACAAGAAAGGCAGTATGATTTAGGAGTCTGGAAGTATAGAAGAGAACGAGGCAAATCTCTTTTTTTATCGGACTAATACTGTAATATTTCATCAACTGAAGTACTTACACTTAGCTTCACACCTATCCCGACCCAAAAGCAGTAGTGTATTTAAACTATGCTTGAAACCTCTTTTTGTATCTCTCTCTAAAGGGTGAACCGTTTAAGGACCAGAAGGCCAATTCACGCTTGTGCACCGTCCTAGAATATCGTTATTGCGCTCGCGAGACACATTCGCAAGCGTATTTGACATCAATCCCAAAGTTACAAGAATACAAAATTGACCGTTTTAATCGAAACTTAACTGCAACTGCACTGCTTTAAATAAGTGAATTGGTTCTTCGTCCCCAGGTTCTTTTTCTCTCGAAATTGGTTTATTATGTAGGTACACAGCTAGTTTATTTTCAATCTGTCGCTACACGTAATACTGTAGACCTTTGCTTGTTGCACATTGCACGATTGCTTTCACATTTGTTGGTCTGTCAATGTTCTCATTTGGTTCTGTCTTGTTACAGGCAAAACGACCTAGACCGGATACAGGCACCGATGTTTCAGATCGGTAAGTAATATAAACTTTCTAATGTTATAAGTATCACATACTTATATTACTTATAATAAAATAACCTGTCTGAAAAAATAGTTACTTTTTAGTCAGAATACTTAAACTAATTTTATATAGTGCCGTAAAGCCTGATGCCATTTTAAAGTGAATGAGATACAAGGATAAAAATACATTTGGTGGCGTTTTGAGCCAAGTATCTTGACTAAATACTCAAGATACTTGGCTCAAAAGGTCACCAACTTTTGACGAAAATAATTTTCATTATAAGTTAATCTTATTTTAAATTGTTATGAATCATTATACCGTCTCAACTTATGTAATTATTTTTATTTTTAGAATGGCAATAAAGAATGGCGTCTTTATTAAATAAAAAGATTACATAAGTTGACACGGTTTAATGATTCATAACAATTTAAAATAAGAGAACAACCGACCCAAACATCCCCTAAAACTAAACCAACACTACGAACGCCCTACAAGGCACAGTTAATCAAATAAATCCCAGAAACACAATCATTCCACTCGTCCAACTTCAAATTAAAGTTTATATCAAAACGTTACACACCCGTCGATGGTACTTCAAAACACAATGTGAAGGGTCCTTAATCCCTCATAATCCGCCATTTTGTGTACACAATTGCCGTGAAAAGAGCTACTTAATAAAACTACCGACACGCCCCTGAACATATTATCACGCGATGATCAAAGGAAGTGGAAAATACAATAGGTTTTATGTTACATGATGATTTTGGGTCTATTGGGCTCTAAAGAGGTTTTTTTGCAATACCGTGTGTATGGTTATGTCTTTTTTCTGGCCGATTGATTGATAAGCGGTGTGCATAGAGATTTAAACCAGATTTATTATTTGAGCATATTTTAATTGTACTTTCAATTTTCAACATATTTTGTGATTTCTGATTATTATTATAAACTTTCTCTCATTCTACGTCATAATTGCGACCTAACGTAGTTTATTAGTTTGTAAAAAAAACAACATTTTTAACCTTCATGCACGCCTCTGCTTCGCGAACATAAAAAAAAAATAATGACGTTCGGAATTTGACTGGCCACATTCCGTTGCAGGCAACATATTAGTTAGGTTAATTAGTGGTTAACATGACATTCCTTAACTTTTTAAATGTTGTCGAACATTTCAGAACTAAAATAATAAATGGCTAAACGTGAACTACGGTTTTAAACGGTATAAATCATTTTTTTGACACAATTCCGTTCCGTTATACGATGTATTTTTTTAAGTATGACAAGCAGGATTTGAGATATCGTATATCTTGACTGTGAGTCTGTTGATGTTTTGTTGTCCTTTTTTATTAATATCCTGTGGTAAATATAGGCTAAAATGAATGGTAGAGCATTTTTTGTTAGATTTAAATGATCATTCATTGCTATTATTATTCGTGTTATTACGTAGGTAGAAAAACAATTGCTTTCCGGTTTTATTTCTACCTGTCAGTAAAGTATCTACAAATCGGATATTAATAGACTTCGTCTTGAATTTTAAATTTAAATTGAAGTCGTCACTGTGCAGGTAAATTAAAAATAGAATTGACATAACATTTGACGGATTAATGGTGAACTTACCTTGATAAAAATATTTTATGAATAAAATGTATCTACTGAAGCACATTTTTTAAAGAAAATATAAATATTACATTTTGCTATAGAAAATATTCGAAAGAACCATATAAATATTTTTACATTTCAAACACGCTACGAATATTCAATTTCAAAGGAATAACAAATTCAAAAAGAGAAACAGTATGTACTCATTCGAAAAAAAACTGTTTGAAAAAATACTCTAATAAAATATATTCACTTAATCTATGCTCGGCTCGTTTTTAGACAAGTAATAAAAAAAAAGTTATTTTTAACCCTTGCATTACTCATTCGTATGCCATCTGTTTATTTTTTACAGCGTAAAAATTTGGCAGCTGAAAAAAAGGGCAATTAATAGATTTTGACGTTGAACTTGACACGTGGTAGCCAAATGGCAGAAAAGGGCCTACTGTTTTGGGATCCTTATCTAATTTACAATATCGTTAAGTATAATTACTATTCATATTTTAGCAAGTTTGTGTCTTGTTTAGGAGGCACCTATTCACTTTTATTTTTTAAGTTAGTATTAGTAGATAGTAAGTCATGTTTCTATTGTACATCGAGAAGTTTTTAAAATTGGTAACAGATTCCAATTTAGAATATGGCCCATTTATGAAAGTGACCAATAGTACAAATGTCCATCTTTCGCGCAAAATTACCAAATTCAGATAATGCATTTCAGACTATAAAACCCGTTCTTCAAATGTAATACCACAAAATAATAGGTACCTGCAAAAATTACACTTAAAATTCAATTCCTAGTTTCCCAATAAGTATTTTTATTAGTTGTTTGGTTGCCATAGTAAGTACAGGCTCTGCCTAGTTTGGGATCAGATGGCGTTGTGTGAATTGTCCCAAGATACATATTATTATTATTCACTCTAGCCTCGTCATTCATAAACCTGTACTTGCCTATACGTGCTCGTATAGTCTACGGAACCCTCACTTTAAAACAAAGAGATCTTTTTTCATCGGAGTGTGCCGTTCATTGTGCTGTCAAAGTACACAGAGTCTTTATTGTTTCGTTCATAAACTTCAAGCGTTAGGATTAGGAGGCGATAAATGTGCTCCTACTCGTATATTGGTTAGAGCTTTTTGTTATAATTTATAATTACAACTATCGATTATTTAATTATTTTAACAATAATATGAGATTTGAAAAACAGAGACTTGAAACTTACATGATTGAAATTAAGTAGGTAGTAGTAAAGTAACTAAAGTTATATAAAACTAATAAATAACAGATATTATTAAAATAGTTTTATCGTGTCTAATAAATGGTTTATATCAATTTGTAATTGAAGTCACCATTTATGCAGATATCTATTATTAATATCTTGTGCAACTCACACGACGTCACCTGATACCAAACTAAGCATAGCTTGTACTATGGAAACCAGAGAACTAATAAACTTACTTATATATTTCTAAATACATACATGTTATAGATATTACACCCAGACACAGAATAAACCATCGTGCTCATCACACAAGTTTTATCCTGGGTGGGGATCGAACCCACGACCTCCGGCTTAACAGTCAGTGTCACTAGACCAACAGTCATCATCATAGAACACACCGCTCATCCAAACTATTTATAAATATTTAAAACTTTATACACAGAGGAACGTAATGCTAAAAGCAATCTTTAGATACTAGACTGGCCTGTTGATCAAGTGGTTAGTGACCCTGACTGGTAAGCCAGAGGTCGTAGTTAGGTTCGATCTCCACCCAGGATAAAACTTTGTGTGATGAGCACAATTATTTATTCTGTGTCTAGGTGTCATCTATAATGTGAATTTATTTAGAAATATAATAATTTAAGTATGTTGAGTTGTCTAGTAGCCATGGTACAGGCTCTGCCTAGTTTGGGATCAGATGGCATTGTGTGAGTTGACCCAAGATATTACCTCAGTGATGTAAAGATAAAAATAATGTCCGTTTTTTGGATATTTCTTTTATATTGCTGCTGCTTTCATTAATTTGTTACATAAACTTGCTAGAGATTATTTCAATAATATTAGGTCATTTTAATAGGGGATGCCTCTATTAATATAACCAAAGAGGATTTAGTCTAGTATTTTTGTCTTCATATGTTGTAATATAGGTATTAGATATGTAACAACTTTATAAAGTAGAAAATGACCTCAACATTACTCACTCAACCAAAGACAAAAATGATGAGTGACGGGCGGTTAAATCACCGTTGTATTCAAAGCAATTTCGTTCCAACCAATTTGTATCGGATTTCTCTTAGTTAACTCGACAAACGGAATGACAAACAGCTGATTCTTTATCAGCTGTTTGTCATTCCGTTTCTTTATTCAAAAACAACATAAAAACAATAAATTTTATAAACTAGGAATCTCTTAATCAACCCTGTGCCTGCCACATATTTCAAACATCAATTCGTCTGGAACATAAAACTAAAAATGTGACAACTATCACTGCACCATATGGAATGTCAAGAAGGCCCCGACTATTAAACCGTTTGAAGTCTTTTGTTAGACAAAATTAACGACTTTTTACGATGACTACTGCGAGTAAAAAGAATCTAAACGAAAAGCCGAAAACATTAAAAAAAGCTTTCAATTAAAAAGATAGTGACAATGCCAACATTAACTGTAAAAATTCCGTCGTTTGATATATGATAGTGTTGTTCCGATGCCCGAAATTCGAAAGTGACACTTGAAAAAGGCGCGAACTAATATAAACAAGGGCTTTTTTTCTAGACAAAGGCAGCCGGTGTTCAGCCTCTTCACATTATAAATGCTATATTATTTACATTCGCTGTTATTTATGTTGTAAGCAAATTAATTTATTCGTTAGGGCTTTTGATGTCACCGAATACTTATTATAAATAGGTCAAACTATTGTTTTTATGTTTTAAACTAATCGTCGAATAAACTAAATACTATATCCGTTTCTGAGAAATGATCAAACGTTGTATTTATTCACTTGGTGTCAACGTGACAAAAGTGTAAATATAAAAGATTATAGAAGCCTTTCGGCACTATAAAGGTATACCTATTTATGTCGGGTAACTTTATCTGTTAGAAGCAATTGAAATGTGGTACTGGGGGAGGATAAAAAAAATCAGTTGGAGAGAAAAACGAACTAACGAAGAAGTCTTACTTATCTATAGTTAATGAAGAGAAACTATTCTTAAAAACCATAAATAACATAAGGAAAAATGAATGACCACCTGAAAAATGGTTGACATACGGCATAACAACTTTGTCAAAACAATACCTAACCGATATTGGTTACGGCGGCCAATCTCATTATCAGAGAACTAGCTGTCCCGCGCAACTTCGTCCTTCGTCTGCGAAAATTTTCCCCGTTTTTTTAACATTTCTCATTGCTGCTCCGCTCCTATTAGTCGTAGCGCGATGTTATATAGCCTATAGCCTTCTTCGATAAATGGGCTATACAATAAAAAAAGATTTTTTCAAATCGGACCAGTAGTTCCTGAGATTAGCGCGTTTTTTATAATATTAGTATAGATATAATATAGTGCACAAATGTATTCGCCGACATTGTGCAATCTCTATTCCCTCACTCTCATGTCCGATGGGACGGAAATCCGACACCATCAGAGAGAAGGTATAGGACCGACGGCTTAACGTGCTTTCCGAGGCGCGGAGGGTTGTGTCATTGTTCGAAAACGGTCACCCATCTATGGACCGATAGGGTAAAGTTGCTTAACCTAGTAGATGTTTTATGAAAATATCTATATTACGGGTATTAATCGCGTGAATAATTTAAGGTAAAATACCTTGTTTATTGCCCGACGTTTCTACCCGTTACCACGGCCGTTGCAATACGGTTGAAACGTCGGGCAATATGCAAGGTATTTTACCTTAAATTATTCACGGGATTAAGACCCGTAATATATATATATATATATATATATATATATATATATATATATATATATATATATATATATATATATATATATTTAAACGTATCTAGAAGACATTAGAAGATATTGAGGAGTGCTGGAGTTGCTCCACCAACAAGAGCAAAAATAAATGTTCTTAACACATTAACACACAAAATATGACTCATTAACAAAAAAATACTGTCAAAATATACCACAACTCACTGTTTGCATATAAACAAAACAATACATGCCCATTAAAAAATAAAATAGGTACATACAGGAGTACAATTACAATAATTAAAAGGTTGATTATTTATTTAAATAAGGAAGGAAAATTAACTGTCGGGGATACCATAAAATACCGAGAGAACAGAAGACAAACACACAGACGTATTCGAGCAACTACATGCATACGTAGACATCATACATGGACACAAAATATCGAACCACCTCGGATACCTCATTCGCATGATTTTGAACGCGCGTAAAAAAATCGCTCAAGTACACATTCAAACGGCAACAACGGTGTTATATTTTCAACCCTGGGCTTTAGGAATAATCACATCGAGAGGCCGGGTTGCCGATATTTAACGCGAAAAAAGGAAATAGCTCGTGCGAGCGAGGACTAACTTTGTCATAAAATTCGGAGATTTCGTGTCCGTCTTTGTGTGCTTTGATTGAACGAGTTCATCTATATTTTAAAGATGAAGGGTTTGTTTGTATAAACGCGACGATCTAAAAAACTACGGGTCCAAATAAAAAAAAAATGTTTGACTGTTGGATAGCCCATTTATCAAGGAAGGCTATAAGCTATATAACATCAGGCTACGACTAATAGAAGCGAGCAATGAAAAATGTTGCAAAAACGGAGAAAATTAAGGCATACGAAGTTGCATGGGTCAGCTAGTAATAATATAAAGATTATTTTCTGTAGTAAGGTGGTTTTTGGTCATGCCGTCATGCAGTAGGACTAAAGCGACCCCCCGTTGACACTCAACAGGTTACGGGCAAAACGTTTATTTTTTAAACATTGTTCCCGCCAAATGAATATTACAAAACAATTAATCATACATTAATTTAATGTAAATATGCAAATATTCATATAGAAATTAAACAGGTGGTATGCTAAAATACGATATTTACATAGTTTTGACTTTATTATGGTTGTTTATAACAATTTTATTACGTTAAAATAATATTAACGAGTGGGTGTGGCTGTGGCGTACCATAGAGTTTGCTTTGTTTTATGTTTATTTAATGATTTGTTGTTAATTAATTTTTATTACGAATTGTACGAGTTGTAGGTTTAGGTTATGCTAAAATACGATTTTTGTTTTAAATCCTTAAAAAGAGCGGTATAATAAGAGTTAGGGTCCTAATTCTCTAACATTTTTTTAAGGCTACGTCGATTTAGGGCCCTAATTCAGGGTAGTGCCGGCATTCAACGGCATTCAGCCGTTTAAGCTTATCTAAAGATAAAAGGATATATGCATTCTAGTAGCTATAAGTAATTATGGTTGTTTAGAATCTTTGTTTACAGTTATACACTTCTATAACAGCGGTATACCTACCACCAATTTCGGCTATACAATCAGTACCAAGTACCAGTAAAAAAGTATTTAACCGACAATGGACTATAAACTGTTGGGAGTGTAGATAACGCAATTTTTACTCACCAACTTGCTATGTAGAGCGCCGCCCTCACTGGAGGTACGTTTATTGAACTAAAATTGCTGTGTTCACGTCGATAAAGGGTTAGATTCAAATCATCGACCTCTCGATTGGAATTCCGACGTTTTAATCACATTAAAATACTTATAATAAATAGATTCTTAATTTAAAAATAAACGCGCTGTAGTTAACAAAGCCCTTCTAGTCTCTACTTCGGCGCCAATATTGAGTCCTGTGCACAAGTTGCTGCCAAGAAACTAGGCAACCGGATGAAGAGATACTTTCCTCCATACCAGCTTCTTACTTTAAATAAAGCACAAATCCGTACTTGCTTGGAGTACTGTTGTCACCTGTGAGATTGCACGTCTAAGTACCAAACTGACCTCACTTGACGCAGTGTAATGTAGAACCATTAGGCTTAAGTTATAAACGACGAAGCGTTGACCGAAAGCTACACAGCTTGCAACATTGGCGTAACGTAGCCTGCTTGTCTGTGTTCAACAGATTTTACCACGCAGAGGGTTCACAAGAACTTCAGGCACTGATCCCGCCTGCGCCGTCTGCTTTTCATCATCGGACATTTAAGTGCACTGTAGGCTACCATCCAAACGTTGTAGCTATACTCATCTTCCACCGTTTTCACAAAGCGCTACGCTCCTAGATTTGTTATGCGAACAGCTACAGTGTGGAACCTACCAGCGTAATTGTTACCAATTACAGTTTGATCAACGTAACTCGACCGGATTGAAGTTGGCGACAAGTGGTTGCGCAGATATTTTTTGGAAACAAATAGTGACAGGAAGCGAATAGCGGGGGCGGTAACTAAACCAAGAGAATTAGAGATGCGATTACGCATTACATTGTCATTGTCAATCATTACTGACTCATATTTTTGTGATTGATTATTTTCGTAAACAAATTGTTTTTTTACTAACTGTTCTAAATTTTATCTTTTATGAACTCGTATAAATAATATTTTTATATTGTTGAATTTAAATTTTGTTATGATTTTAATTGATTAAACATTATTAATCGTTTTCGTAAGTAAGTTTAGGGTCGCATCTCTATGACATGCGCGAAAGTGATATGGACCTACCTTCAACCCGGCCGAGTTACGTTGATCCAACTGTAATTGTAAACCGAACACTTTTAGGAGCAGAGTGCACAGGCATCTTCTGAGTGCGCTCGTTCCATCGTAGGCTTCATCACTGTTTACCATAAGGTACGACCGGAGCCAAGCACAAGCCCATATTTAAAAAAAAAGCCTTGGTCGCTCGTTTTCTAGTAACTAACTCTAAAAATAGCCGGGTACTCAATTTTAAAGTCATGTACACTTTTGATGACAACTTCTTTTATTAAAACATAGATTTACGATTTAAATTAATTCAACATAATGTTATGTTAATACTTTAATTATTCATGTTTTTAATATGTTACCCATATAATAAATTAACTTTTACTACATTTGAAATCGATTTAATATTATTAAAATTATTAATTACACATATTTTAATCTCTACATATAAACCTGTTTAATTATGTCATCAAAAAAAAAGTTAGCATGACGCCATGACACCACGAAATGTTACAGTGACAGCGCGGGAATTGATTAAATAATGGCGGACTGCGGATGGTATGGATGCGTTCACAAGTGTTGATAACGGGCTAAATTAATCAGAACACGTGTAAACATTTTGTTTGATAAATCCATCGTCCCGAGAGATAGGGGACCACAAAATGAGGCATCTGTTGTACGATTCTGGTGATTTGTTTTAATGATACTAATTTAGAACACACAGAATGTGATTTCATTTGTTTAACACGCTTTTAATTGAGGCAATATGTTGAATGTTATGAACGCGTTGTATTATCGTTATTTTAAATTTGTCATGCTATGATTTGATAATTAATTGGGCTAAACATAAAATATAACAGTCAAAGTGCCTCCCTACCATAAATGTACAGTCGCGGAATGAAATTGCTCGTCAGTTTTCAAATACACTTAATTAACGTTTGGCAAGCATATATTGTTACCTTTTCCAACCATGTATCACATTAAACAGTTGTAAACTCGTATGTTCTAAATTGTGTTAACTGTTTGACAATAGAGTTAGTTATAATCATGCAACGCGAAAGTTTAAATTATAAATTTATTCCAGACAAATATTCCTTGACTATGAGTAGTTGAACTAATGGAAATCAATAGATGGAACCTTTGAATGTCTAGATGGAGCATCCCTTCTGTAAGCTTATAAAAAATGAAGCTACTATTTTTGACGTTTGACATTCGTTGAAAATGGCGCGCTAGATTATCTATGGCTAGAACATCTGTTGAGTCTTCTTACCTCTCAAAAAGTACGTCCATTTGACCGTAGTTTTTGACAGTTCTTTGCTTCAATTTCCGGATTAGGAATCTAGACATTATATAATCAAAGAATGGAACGTAAAAGTCTGTCTCAGTATACCCCTTTCACTATCTGCCACTGATTGCAATACGTGAAAATAAGACAGATATAGCAGTGTTAGTTACGTCTAAATAACGTTCACAAACGAACTCGTCAGCTTTGTAATATTAGTATCGATAAACAGTTGTTCGTTAGTCTCGCTAAAATTCGACGAAGATTATAATTAGGAAAATACCTAAAAAAACATTGAAAATTCGACATTGGTGATTTCTTATGGGAACTGTCACCGGGTCTGCCAGAAACAATCAAACATAACGCAGGCTAATACGCGAAGAAAAGCTTATTTAAAATAATAATAATATAATAATAATAATAATACCTTGGCACAACTCACATAACGCCATCTGATCCCAAACTAAGCAGAGCTGTCAACTGATAAACATACTTACATATTTCTAAATACATACACATATTATAGATAAATTACACACAGACACAGAATAAACAATCGTGCTCATTACACAAAGTTTTATCCTGGGTGGGGATCGAACCCACGACCTCTGGCTTAGCAGTCAGGGCTACTAACTACTAGACCAACGGGACAGTTAAAGTCAAAATAGCATGTACCTATGGTCTCTCCCTAGCCTTTATAGATAAACAATCTCTATGTTTACCAAATTGCATCAAATTGGTTTAAAGATTTAAGTCGTAAAAACGTAATAAATAGACAGACATAATCAATCACGCATTTAAAATACGTAGATATTCAGTATGTAAGTACTTATGTATGTAAAAATAAATATATGATGGTATGGATTTAGTTGGGATATTGAAAACACATAATGAAAAAAAGTTAAAACAGCCTCCTAGTGTATTGCAGGACTGAAGCTTCCAATAGCGATCTTATTTAGATTTTTTTCAGATAGGTTCGATCGTTCGATCTAAATTATTAGAAGCAGAATTAACCACTCCACAATAAACTTTCAATTTATTACCTTCAAATTAAGACATAATGCCTTTATAATTGTTTACAAAAACCGAAAAGAAGCGGAAGGCATTTTACGGTTTTTTTACCCTTTGTTATGATAAACGTCGGCTGTTTTGTTAGACCAGCTTAAAAAGCTGTTATTTTGTAAACAACTGAGCTTTAATTGTCCACTTTAGCTTTTAATTGACGTAAACAAACCAAAGACTGAACGACTTTTTTTTTAAATTTACACCGTAGCTCAGATCAATTACTAAAGTAGCCATTGTTTTCAAATGAAGTTTTGTTTTTTTTTTAGATTGTCAGGCGAAGTCAACACAAGCCCGTGCGAATCGGAATCAACTTCGAATTCGCCGCCTTCATTGCTGCAAGATGCTACATTGCCTGCTCTCCTAGTATCCGGAGCGTCAACACTCTTTCAGAACACGACGTCTACTTCGAACACAGCCCTGAGTTTATCAGCTGTTGATAGTTTATGCCTCCCTGGTACTTCGGAGGTGGAGAGCTGTAGTTTGGCGAACGGATGCTCTTCGGGATCATCGTTGGGGGGATTGGCTTTGCCGTTGACGTCAACTGGAGGCTTGTGTTCGACCTCCTCGTCGGCTGCGGTTGCCTGGTTGATGAATGAAGATAGTGCGGGTAAGTTTTAAACAGACAACCTTTTTTAGTCTTAAGCTACCCCTGACGCAAAAAAGAAAGATTCATTATTCATCAGATTTAACATCAGTTGTTTTTGAGGTGACTTACTACACATTTGGTACTTGAAATAGATGAAAACAAAATGCTATATACACCAATCCTCGCTTGGCCCGCATACCCTTTGCCAGAAAGAACGTTTA
Organism: Herminia tarsipennalis; assembly: GCA_945859575.2. NCBI lineage: Eukaryota > Metazoa > Arthropoda > Insecta > Lepidoptera > Erebidae > Herminia > Herminia tarsipennalis. The sequence continues at coordinate 16,222,429 of OX243849.2, read as the reverse complement.
AAGCTGATTATATTATGCAATACCTGTATAATTAGCAGTGCAATATATCAAAACTCTGCACGAACGAGGCTGATTGCATTGTTTGCGTCAGGTGGTGTGAAGAGCGAGGTCCGGAGCCCGGGCCTGTGTGAGGCGGACGTGGCGCTGTACGGCGAGACGCTGCCGTACGACCAGTCGGCGCTGCCCTACCAGTACTACAATAGGTACGTACCTAGTGAAAATACCGGTTTATAAGGCTGTGTGATACCAGCTTAAGAATAGTGCGAACTTTTCAATGAGTATCGTCAAGGCGACGATGGGATTTCACACCGGAGCAGGCACTAGCGTCCTCTGCGTACTTTAAAGCCTTACTGCGATCGCCAAGCGTGACGTTATGGCAATTACCCCTAGGATCTAATAAGTAGGTTCTACTGAAGAGACCGAAGTCCAGCAATGGGACATCATATGGGTTTGTCATTAAAAATTAATTTGAATATTGATTGATTAAAATAAAAATACGAGTCATTGTGTAATAGTAAGTAGGCTTAATAAATACTTGACACTAGTAAAAATTTATTAGTAGATACCCTCCTTAGTGCAGTTGTTGTCTTTTGAAAAAAACGTAAATTTAAATAATATTGAATAACTATAATGAATTATTGCCACTTGTGGATTGAGGGAGAAACTATTTTTGTAAATTTAAAGTATATTTATGCAAATTTTTAAGAAAACTACGTAGGTGACCTACCTTCTATTTTGTACGGATTTGAAACACATCATTACTGGGTCCCACATTACTAACAATCCTGCTAACCCCTTCAGCTAAGCCCAATGGCTTTGTTAGGAATGGGTTTATCGTCGGTAGTTTATTGGGTAGGATTCGATCCCGCAATTGCGAGACCGATTAGGCAATTCATTAGTAAAAGTGCAGAGTTTATTGAAACTCTGCAAAGCCACTTAATAGTAAATTAATTTGTATTTTAATGACGTAAATTAGGTAATTAATCAATTTGCGCACGTTTCCTGTAATCTCTAACTACGTCAAACAAAGCGAGCATCCACAGTTCACCCGGTCGTTGAACCAAAGAAACCATATGAGTTTCTAAAATTCATAAAACTGACTTATGTACCTAAGCAGACGATACGCGCGTCAATCCCTAATCTTGTTTGAGATTAATTAATAAAATAACTTGGATATTTTCAACCGGGCAAAGTATTTCGAATATTTTAACTGTTTCAGACCGGTTGCATACATTCGTTGTATGAATCGGAAATCTACCAATCAAATAAGTATTTAAATTGGAATTCTCGATTATATTATAGAATTTTATAAGCTACGGGTCTTAATCGCGTAAATATTTTTTTTTAAGGCTTAAACCTTTGTTTTATTGCCCGTAAAGTTTCGCGATTAGTACACATTATATGTATCGACCGTATTGCAACGGCCGTGGTCACGGGCAGAATACCCGTGACCACGGCCGTTGCAATACGGTCTTTACGTATGTGTACAAATCGCGAAACTTTACGAAATATTCTCGATTTTATCCATCTATCTTCAAATTAAATGATATGTCCTAGGCCAAGCTGACGGACTGTTTGGTTAATTTTAAAAATATAAGTAGGTTTTATTGATTTAAAAATATAAGAGTCCGTTTGCGGGCGAGAGACAGAGACGTGTGACAGAAGACTGAGACGGTCGCTGCTCGGACAAATAGTATCTCGCGCACAGTAGCAGTATGAATAGTCGCATTGGTTGTGGTATCGGTCTCGACTGAGAAGAATGCAGAAGAGACCGAGACACTTGTCGCCGTCTCCCGTCTCTGTTTCGTCTCCTGTGTCTGTCTCGGGGCGAACCGCCACAAACCAGTAAAGTACCTACCCGATAATTATAAAACGTCACTGATTACTGATGACCATACCATTACTAAAGATGGAGCAACGACTAAACCAAACTGGCAGTGAGAAGAACAGGGTCCCTAATCATGTTCTTTTTTTTCGTTTTAGCGATAAGCCCGTACGTACAGTCAAATTCTTGTCATAATGTTAAGTGCAACAACGCGCATACGCGGTGGACATCTTTGAGTGCGCCGCGCATGCGAAAACGAAAAAAAAAAGAACGTAAATGAGGACCATAGAGCCAGACAGAATAAGGTGTTTATAGCAAAACAGAATAAACTGTCTATAGAATGCTATAGACAGATTATTCTGTTTTGCTATAGACACCTTAAGGAAAAATAAAGGAGACTTTTTTGACAATAAGCAATCCTCAGGATACATCGTCTCAGAACCCAAAATACTGAAATCAAAGGTCAAACTTCTGAGGCTTCAATACGCACTTATTTATAGAACTAGCGGCCCGCTCCGGCTTCGCACGGGTAAAAAATATATGGATGTTATTATACATATAAACCTTCCTCTTCAATCACTCTATCTATTAAAAAAAACCGCATCAAAATCCGTTGCGTAGTTTTAAAGATATAAGCATAAATAGGGATATAGGGACAGAGAAAGCGACTTTGTTTTATACTATGTAGTGATTCCAAATTATGAAATGCTGTAAACGGAACCCGAGAATAATGTCATCAGATTTATCTCGTAGTTGTATCTCGATAGCTTAGTATAACTACTAGAGTTTGTTATCTTTACAACAACTTACAATACTTTAAATGCTTTGAAATTATAGTGACATTTACTACCTACTCTTATAACTAAAGGTTGTGTTTAATTTTAATGTATTGCAGTAAAACAACTTGTTAGTTAAGTAAGTATTTTAAATTTAATGTAAGAAAGTTTTGGAATTCAGAAATTGTTAATTAAAGAAATAGTTTATTATTCTGTTGATATAGTTATTTATCGTGACAATATCACTGATTTTATAACTATATATCTACCTAATATTTAATCAACAAAAGTGGCGGTAGTCTAATGGATAAGGCACCGGACTCGCAATCGAGAGGTCGCTGGTTCAAATCCTACCCTTTATATATAACCGACGTGAACCCACTCCTAACACAAGCTATTTAGCTTAGCCAGATGGGTTAACAAGATTGCTAATAATAATAATATCTTAGGACAACTCACACAACGTCATCTGATTCCAAACTAAGCAGAGCTTGTACTATACATACTATACCAGTATAGTATACCTAGTCTGGCCATAAATACTGTTACAATTAAAAATAAGAAAGATATTACATTTGAATTTGGAATCTGTCATTTTTATACGATTGTTCATTGTATTTTCTAATTTTGGCGCCAATACATTGTACAGTACTCCAAAAGTAATAATGCGCATAGAAATCTTCGGAAATCTTCGTCATTGTTCGGCAACGGTCGTATTACCCGAGCGTCGAAAGACGATATTTATATAGAGTGGTTAAGAGCAATTTCTCTATGCCTAATTTTATATATTATGTGTTTTGTGCTAAAACAGATTTGATTTACCTGTAACGAAATTTGATTCGATAATTCCATGTAAGTAAATAGCGAAAACGCTACAATCATTGTTGGAGTGATTAGTTTTCAAGTGTCTTACCGAAGTTGGTGTAATTATGGAGGAAAAGGTTTAAATAACATAAGGTTTTATTAGAAGGAGAAAAAAACGTTTTCAAATAGAGGTTTACATAAAATATAATCAAAATCTCAGTTCAAATTTGTTTACAGCACTAATCATTCCAGAAAAATAATACAATTATAAAAAAATTAATCAGAATCGAGGAAGACCTCTATTCCCGACATCGCAGATTCATCAGAAGTTTCATTATGCTCTTGTTCATTTACACTTTCCTCACTGCTATCACCTGTGTAAATAATCAGTTTATCGGAATAACTATCGATTCTTGGCTCAAATTTTCTATATTCATCTTCGCATTGAACCGCATGATCAGAAACTTTTTTCCATTCTTCTGGTCCTATTTTATTGATTTTTTCTAATATAGCATCTTTAACTGACGTCACAGTCATTGCAATATTTCTCTTGGCCACGTGTTGCTTTATTTGGGACCAAATATTTTCAATAGGGTTAAAATCGGGATGATATGGTGGCAATCGTATAATTTTATGCCCATGTTCCTCCATTATACGGTCAATGGCAAATTCTGTGTAATTTTCTTTGTATCTTTGTATAATTTTATACAAATCGGGTTTCAGTTTCTTTGGGTCATGCGGAATGTTGTGTTGTTGTAACCAAGCTGTCATTTGTGGTTTAGATGTGTTTGAGTTTGGTGGTTTCACAGACAGCTTATTATGATATGGGGCGTTGTCTATTACCAACACACTATTAGGAGGCAAGTTGGGAATCAATTGATTGCGTAGCCAAGTTTGATAACGTTCCGCGTTTATTTCTTTATGATAGTCACCTTCTGAGTCGACACATTTATGTAACATTAGAGCCCCTGGGACGAAGCCTTTTTCATTGCCTGCGTGTACAATAATTATTCGCTCTCCTTTGGAAATGGGTTGTTTGATACCTTTTTTGTTGCTATCTTGCCAAGTTTTACCCTTAGTATGTGATGTGTGCACATACGACTCGTCCATAAATACTATGTTTCTACCAGAACTCCTCAGCTGTTGTATTTCTCTGAGATATTTGATCCTTTTTAGGCGTATATCATGTTTTTCCATAAGTAATTGTCTGTTATTATCAGTTTTCAGAAACCTAAACCCCATGTCTTTCAAGATCAACCTTAAAGTCTCGGCACAGCCTTTGAAATTAATAGCTTCGATCAACTTTATTCTTAAATTATTTACAGTTGGGAGTTCTTTCAGCGTCAATTGAAAATTGTATATCATATTACGAATAACACAGTAGTCGAAATCATCAAGTACCAGCCGAAATCTACTTTTAGGTCTTCCTTTTTTCGGTGTAGAAAATTTCTTTGATTGATTATGTTTTTTTTCGTTTAAGATATTACTCAAAGTTCGTCGCGAAATTCCTGTAGCTTTTGTAACACGGTCTTGAATTTTTTTAAAATAACCATCATGGTCTCTGTTGAAAACATTGGCTTCATTTAAGAAATAAAGGTACACATTAAATACCATTTGCCGTGCTTGTGAATTAAGCGGTTTTCCACGTTTAAATTTATCCATTTTGGAAGAATTCGTCTGAAAGAAAATGGCATGGGCAGAGTTAGGTATATATTTTTTATGCATGTTTATCTATTTATTTAATTTAAATAAATCTCATTTTTTAAATGTTTTTCTAGTACTTAATATGTATTTAATGTAGGTATTTTATTTTTTTAATATTAAAAAAACGTGAAATATGTTATTTATTTTCCTTTTTTCAAAATATACTATTTAAATCTGAATAAGCTAATTAATGTTGAAATTATATTTACCAAGAAGGGTGTGTAATAGCAGCTCTATATATTTCCACAAATAGAGAACACGTGCAGTCACTACCAATATATAAAGACGACTGACAGACATTTCGCTGACCGGCGACAGCTGCCGAACGCCCGATTTGTTTTCGATTGTGCACACATGATATTGACTCCTATCTCTTTTAAACAAGGTGCAAAATGCAAATGCCTTGTTTAGGGCTCTTACGATTCCATGATTCGAGTGTTTCCGGGAATACGACAATTAGCGAAGATCTGCATGTGCATTATTAATTTGGGAGTACTGTACAATATTTTGCTATATTAAAATGGAGTGGGGTGATAAAGAAAACCGAATCGCTGTGATTGCATTACACAAAGTTGGTATGGAGCCGAATGTAATTTTTAAAACTCTCCATACGCTTGGTATTAGTCAAATGTTTGTGTACCGGGCTATTAATAGGTACAATGAGACCTTCTCTGTTTGTGACAGAAAAAGATCTGGCCGTCCACGTAGTGTTCGTACGAAAATGGTGGTCAAAGCAGTAAGGGAAAGAATTCGAAGAAATCCTGTCCGAAAGCAAAAGATTTTATCTCGGGAGATGAAGATAGCACCCAGAACCATGTCACGCATTTTAAAAGATGACTTAGGACTTGCAGCCTATAAGAGACGCACTGGTCATTTTTTAACTGATAATTTAAAAAAGAATAGGGTGGTAAAATCGAAGCAACTACTGAAGCGGTACGCAAAGGGAGGTCACAGAAAAATTTTGTTTACGGATGAGAAAATCTTTACAGTTGAGCAACATTTTAACAAACAAAATGACCGTATTTATGCTCAAAGCTCTAAGGAAGCTTCCCAATTAGTCGACAGAGTGCAACGTGGGCATTATCCGACTTCAGTGATGGTTTGGTGGGGTGTTAGCTATGAAGGAGTGACTGAGCCATATTTTTGTGAAAAAGGTATCAAAACATCGGCACAAGTGTATCAAGATACCATTCTTGAGAAGGTAGTTAAACCCCTTAACAACACCATGTCCAATAACCAAGTATGGTCCTTCCAACAAGACTCAGCGCCGGGTCATAAAGCTCGGTCCACGCAGTCTTGGTTGGAAGTGAACGTTTCGGACTTCATCAGAGCTGAAGACTGGCCGTCGTCTAGTCCCGATCTTAATCCGCTGGATTATGATTTATGGTCAGTTTTAGAGAGTATGGCTTGCTCTAAACGCCATGATAATTTGGAGTCCCTAAAACAATCCATACGATTGGCAGTGAAGAATTTTCCCATGGAAAGAGTGCGTGCTTCTATTGATAACTGGCCTCAACGTTTAAAGGACTGTGTTGCAGCCAATGGAGACCACTTCGAATAAGCTTTTTATATTTTGAATTGTTTTTTATTTATGTATTAAACTAACACACTGTAAAAGTAATAAATATTATTTGCAATAAAAAAAAATGTTTTTTCTTCGTAACAATATTTATGGCTAGACTAGGTATATTATCTGTGACTATGGTAACCAGACAACTGATAAATATACTTATATATTTCTAAATACATACAAATTATAGATAAATAACACCCAGACACAGAATAAACCATCGTGCTCATCACACAAAGTTTTATCCTGGATGGGAATCGAACCCACGACCTCTTGCGTAGCAGTCGTACACACTCCCACCGCGCCACAGAGGCAGTCAAAAAAAGTTATGTGAGACCCACATTGCTAATCATCTTTAAAAAAAAAACTACAGACCTTTTTCTTTGGATATCTAACAAATGTTAGATATCCAAGGCATAAATAAGGTGAGTAGTGTTTTCAATTAAAAGTGCAGAGATTGTTCGTCTTTCATAGCGATAAGCAAACACTCTATAATAATTAAGTGCAGAGGTTTGATCAACATTGTAGAAAATGGCGAGACCATGACATAGAGACTAAAGAAATTGAAAGATTATGAAAAGGTGTAGGTATTGTGCGTTCATCAATGTGTCCCTTGACTTGTCAATGTTGGCGCCACTGTGCTATAGCAGTACCTAGATATAAAATGTATACCAGCTAGAGATGTTACCGATATCACATTTCGGATCTGGATACGGATTTAAGAATAATATTATATAGGTTTCGGTTACGGATATTAAATTATTTCGGATATCCGTAAGTTTCGGATAATCTCGGTTACGGATATTGGATCTTTTAAGGCAAGGAATCTAAGTAAGATTCTATTAAATAAAATAAAAAATACAATCAATCGTTTACATAAGTAATAAATATAGCTATCTTACACATATCTTAAGTTGCTATATATGTTGATAAACTTTCGCGATTTGTACACATTAAGCAAATATATAACAGGTCTTAATCGCGTGAAAATTTTAAGCTAAAATAGCTTGTTTATTGCCCGACGTTTCGACCGTATTGCAACAGCCGTGGTCACGGGTAGACTCAGTCTACCAACTGAATGCAAAAATACCGATGAAATGTCAAATTCACATTTTAAAGAAATCTATAGACGTTTCGTCGCTGCGATGGCGCTGAGCGGAAGTCTGTGCGTTTAGGAAATATTATAGCACAACTGTTTTCAGGGCATTTAAAAGTAAGCCGTCACAATAGATACCTATCTACACATAGGTTTTAACCATTTCCTTTCTGTTGTAAGCAGTATGCAGCAATATGGTAGCGGCGGCGCGGCCTCATCGTATGTGGGCTCCACGCTGTACAACCAGCCATACGGCGCGTATCCACCTCCTCATAACGCCAACAATAGGTGAGTATCCACTGAAGGTGGTTTCAGTTTCAATGAGAACAGAGATGGAGTGTGGATTTTATTGTAAAGTAAAAGAAGGCTTAAAAATAATCTGTCAAGGAACGTACTGTAGTACAAAGGGCGCATGTGGACTGGACTGAAGACCCTCACATCAGGCGCGGATCCAAGGGGGGTAGGGGCAACAGGGGCGCGGTCCGCGTTTACCGCCAAAACTACTCACACCTGGCCAGTTTTGAGGCAAAGTCCCCCCCCCCCCCCCAGAATATGATCATGGATCCGCGTCTGCCTCACATTCTGTGTAGTGCGCATCTTAATGCAAGGTCTGAAAGAGTGTAACTGTATGGGAAAAAAGAATTGCCCATCCACACAGTGAATACTGGAAGTTGGAACCCGATCCCGCAGTGACTTTTGGAAGTCACGCCGGCCGTTCTAACCTACTATAATATTTTATTGATAGGTATTTAGGTAGCTATTCTCTCATTTATTATTAGTTAGGTAGGTACTTATTAACCCAGGAGCATTTCTTCACCAATTAACTATTATTTCTACCACAGGTCATCATGTAAAGCGACGCCGACGTATCTCAGCGCGTACGGAGTTAGCGGGGTCAGCGGCGTCCCGAGCTCCGGCTTCGGGACGCAACCCTCGCCGTACGCCTACTCCTCTTACAATGGCAGTCTCACTCAGTCCTTCCCTACTGCGCAACAAGTTAGTATTTATCTAAGTCTGCGATAGGAAGACATCTTTTATTTTCAGTGTAAAATGTAAGCATTTAATATCAATATCCATCCGACGGAAACTGGCGTGGACAGATTATAGTCATAGATCAAAGCAATAGCCTCACAAAATTGACCACTATCTAGAAAGAGATAACGCGACTGTGCGGCTAATAGGTACCTGTTTCTTTTCTGTAATGACAAAAATGACAGAAACATAAGCCTGTGACGTGGACCAACCAGATTTCTAGAAAGAGACAGCTACTGGCCGCATGATTGTTTTGTCTCTTTCACGATTTGCACCTGAATGCTCAGACCAGTCTCTAGGTATGTCTACGGTGTAGATAGAGGACTCGTAGGTAACGTCTTGGTCTTCACCGTCTTCTGTTGTGAGGTCTAACGACCTGTCGACTCATCATACTTACGGCCGGTCTCAATAATCTACCTATCGATGGATTTAGCTACTAGAGGTAGAATTTTGACATATTTTGTATGGAGCTTATGTCAAATATATACCTACCTATCTCTAGTAGCCAAATCCTTCGATAGTTAGATTAATGAGACCGGCCGTTAGTAGACAACTAAAATACCTATCATATCTGTAGGTAGGTACTATCTGGGACTCTAGACAGATTTCTATCTTACTGCTCTAATGCAGGTACCCTAACAATGGAGGTTTGAATTTGAACCCCAGGGAACCATATTACTAACCGACCTATAAAATATCCTTCCTATTTACCAATAAAAATGCTTATGAAACTTTTTGTCATCTATAGGACTACAGCAGTTACGCAGCGGGTTATGCGGACCACAACGTAGCCCAATACAGCGGGTACTACGCTACTCCTAGTTACTCTCCCTACGTCAGCTCGCCGAGCAGCAGTGGCAGTGCGGGACATACGTCATATCATTTAGGAGGAGCTTTATCAGGTACTAAAATAAACTTACTGCAATGAACAGGAACTGAAAAATTAATGGACTGACCTGTTTGAATAACCAAGACAACTACTGCCATCTGTTTTTTTAATACTCAACTAAGTCTGTTATTTAAAAATGTTACCATTGTGCCTAATTTCAAAAAATCATGGTATTTTCTTGTTTCTCTTTTTAGTTTTATGAAATAATATTTTTCTTATCTTATTAACTTTATTTTATAGTAAAGTATAAAAAAAATAATAAGTTTAGTTGGCCAAGACACAGTTATTTATAATACCATAAGAGCCAAGACAAGCAGTCATGTTCCTTTGGCAATGTTTGTCAAAATGACATAACGACTTTGACAAGCCATAAATTTTACTTGTTGCCGAAGTTTTGTGTTTACAAAGTAGTGTTTTTAAAACAATTACCTCATATTAGAACAAAATATAGTGTAATATTGAATGTGTTCATCACAAGCCGTCTCTGAAAAGACTGATTTTTATTCTATATACAATTTTTACCTAGTGCAAAGTGATACAAAATGAATAAAGAAAACGAAAATTTTCAAAACAACAAACGTAGAAAATTGGACGAAAATGCCACTGAAAATCGTTTTGATGACTCTGATTACTGGCCAGATACAGATAGCGAAGATGGTAGCTACTTTTAACACAATATTATACCATTTTAATATTATATTTTATTTTGAAACTGATGATTATGCTGTCTTCGTATTTCCGGTGACTTGACATTGAACGAATTTACTCCAACGTTTGATAAGGTCACCGTCACGATAAATAGCTTCCTATCAATCTATCTCACAGTGAGAATCTAATTTGCATGTTTACTTAGCCTGTGGAAAGTAAAAATTAGTTCTAAAGTACTAGTATGCTATTGCAGTAAGAAAAGGAGGCCAAACTGGTAGTATAGTACGCAATTAATTATATGTTAATTACTTATGAGTATTTTAACTAGTATACATACTCTTTTTTATTTTGAAAATAGAATTATAAATAGAGATAAATCACTATAAACTTAGAAGGCTCTTAACAATGTATCATGAATACCGGGCTATTATTACGAGTCCAGGTTGGAAACTGGATATCTGGCACACGTGTGTATCCCTAATATGGACTTCAGTCTCTCACAGGGGATCATAGACATGTAAATTAGTCATAGTCTTCCTACTTTTACGTTTATGATGAGAAAATTTAATTAAGTATTATTATTACTCATTAAACATTAAGTTTGAGACAATTTTGCGAGCAAAACGAAATATTGTAGTTGTTTCTATTATTATTATACTAGCTGACATGCTCAACTTTGTCTGAGTATATTTTCCCTGTTTTTATAACATTTTTGATAGCTGTTCTGCTCCTAGAGCAGCGTTAAGTTATATAGCCTATAGCCTTCCTCAATAAATGGGCTATCCAACAGTAAAATAATTTTATAATCTGAAGATTCATAATCTGAGATTACCACTGTCAAACAAATAAACTCTTTAGCTTTATAATATTAGTATAGATGTCCATTTGTTTTCTATGCATTTGGAAAACATTGATGAAATTTTAATTAGGTGTTTTAGAGACTCCAGCAAGTGTTTCTGGCCACAGCAAATCCTGGCCAGGTTAACATACTTTGTATTAAGTAAAAGCTAATAAATATCTTTCATGTAGGTATAAATGTGACAATGGAACCATAGTGCTAGTTAGTAAGCCTGAAACTGCACTTAGCCTTCTTATGGGGGGCATTATGTGCATATATTTATTATTTTTATCATAAATAGTGATTTTATCACCAAACATACCATTATTACATCATTTCAATTCATTATTTCATTCATCATTATTCAATTATTACAGCATGAAAGAATATAGTATGAATGTCAGGTTAAGTTGAGGGCTCCTATGGGGCTGGCAGAGTCACCTAGAGTGACTGAAGCCCCGTTAAAACAAAAAGATTAAAAAAAAAAAATTACATCATTTAAATACCTTGTTTTAATGTTAATTATTGTTTTGCAGAATCTCCATCGTCCATGCTGCCATCAATAAACGATACAAGTCCGCTGTCTCCTATCAAAACTGAAGTACATGCAGCCAGTCGGAGATGTCGAGAGAACTCTGGGTGAGTTGAAAGTTGTTTATTAACCTTATTTTGGTATTAACAGCTTTTATCATCAGAGTTAAGTTAACTGTGATATTAAAGTGCAGATGAGCACAGAAGTGCGCTCTCATAATCTAATCCAAGATCATGCAGTGCACACATAGACATGACTCACTGACATGGAATTTTAGAACACCAAACAAGTGGTCAGCAATTTGGTATCTATGTGTCAGTGTTTGAACATTAGCTTTTCTGTACTCTTGATAATTATATTACCTAGGTAGGTAGGATATATTTGATTTTATTAATACTTGGATGCTTTTCTGGGTTTACAAAGAAATTTTGTTAATCTTAGTCAAGTTCATACTCGAACCATCTTACTTTGAAATCTCTAGATACTTGGGCTTAGCTCATGCATAGCGTAAGTCAAACTTTAAGAAAATCTTAACAAAGCATTGGCTGACTGTTGAAATTATTTGTCTTAGTGCAAGCTTAGCATAATCTTAGAAGATTATATCCACAAAGTCAACAGTCATCACATGCTTTGTCGAGTTTTTGTAAGCTAAGCTCTAGCTAAGCCAAAGTATCTATAGATTTCAGACGTTAAGACCTTCCAGAGGCGCGGTATAGTCTTGTATGTTCATAATTGAATGATTGTTTTTAAAGGCAAATGAAATAAAGTTTTCCAGATTGAAACTTTATTTTACTTGTTATCGAAATGAGCAATAAATGCAGGGCATTTAATTATTAGAAAATTCCATAGAAATAGATTTTTCAACATCTATTTATTACACTCAAGGTGTCCATATCTGACAGGTACCATGTTTACATTTCCAGTGAAAGCACGACCTCCCGTTCCCGAGGTCGCGGCAGACGCAATACGTCCGCTTCGCCAGCACAGCACGTTCCTGAACCAGCTACCGACCGCGTCTTCATCTGGGACCTGGACGAGACCATCATTATATTCCACTCGCTGCTCACTGGGACTTACGCTACTAAGTACAATAAGGTAAGATACGTTTGGAAAATATTTAATATCTATTTTTTTGTGAACTTGTTGATTATTTTTTTAATTAATTTTATTATACATAAAGTTATTAACAGAGATTATTTTCTTGATAAATACTACTATAGATTTTTTAATGGAGAGGTCCATATGGGGCTCTCAAAAAAATTAACACTTTAATGTTATTTTTTAAGTCTTTTTGTAATTAACATTTTTTAACATAATTTTTTACTATTTCTTTCCTGTTTAGTTTTACCTCTAAAAGAAACTATTATGCATAGGGTAGAAAATGTAAAATTTGATCCATGATTTCTTCGCTATCATAATATGCCAAAATGACATCACTATAACATTTTTATATAACGAAATGACTGGCAATACTGTTAACCCCAATAGCTAAGCTGGCTGGCTTGTGTTAGGAGTGGGTTCACGTCGGTAGTATAATGGGTGTTATTCGATTGCGAGACCGATGCATTAACCATTAGGCTACATCCATCATTATCATAATCTACAACATTTAAATAGAATTTCTTTATTTCCCAGGATACACAGCAAATAGTTCAATTAGGATTTAGAATGGAAGAGATGATTTTCAGTCTGGCTGATACACATTTCTTCTTTAATGATGTAGAGGTAAGTTACTTAAATGCATACAAAATCTCCTATAGCAATAGTCCCAATGATGTCTGACTGTGGACCTGCGGTTATCCGACAAACCTTTTGCAGGACTTTGTTGGACTATCAAATTCGTCATATTATACGGTAATGCCACAGTATATATAATCTGTATTTTTTTAAGGAGAGAGTAACTTGTAATTCAACAAATTACAAATCAAACTAAGAAGATTGTTTTTGAGTACAACCTGTTCACTTATGCATTAAAATGTATAGTGATAGGCATGTCGGATTACAGGGTGCTCCGGATTAGCTGGGGGACGAATTACCGGGGGTACAGTGTACTTATGGACAGCTAACTTATGTTAGCTGTCCAAAGAAAATGACTATATTCTGACAAGAATTACTTGTTAGAATATAGTCATACAATAAATATTTTCCACATTTAACACAATTACAGAAATACAGAACTTTGATATATAAGATTTTGATTTAAAATCAGTTTGTCTATTCATAAATGTTGCCAATTTAAATATGTTTGTCTTTGAACTATGACTAGGAGCTCATAGACGCATCGCATAGCACTTGTGTCTAACATACTTCATGCATTAATTTCTCCATGGACATACCCAAGATCATTTTTTGGAAGGGGTTCCTAATTTCTGGGGGCAGGGAATTAGCTCTTATAGGAGCGGAGCAGCAATGAAAAATGTTGTAAAAACGAGGAAAATTTACACAGACGAATTTGTTGGGTCAGCTAGTATAAAATATGACCCGAAATTGAAAAAAGGTCTTTAATGTTGGGTCAACTCCCCTAGATATGCCCATAAATTTCACCTAATTTTCGTTTCCCATCAGGACTGCGACCAGGAGCACATAGACGCAGTGGCGGCCGACGACAACGGCCAAGACCTGTCGGCGTACAACTTCTCAGCGGACGGCTTCCACGCGGGCGCCGCCACCAACACCGGGTTATGTGCGCCTGGTGTTCGAGGAGGAGTTGACTGGATGAGGAAGCTCGCTTTCAGATATAGGAAGATTAAGGACACTTATAATAATTATAGAAATAGGTAAGGGTTCTAACTCATTGACTCCAATCATTCTGTTTCTTTTCTGAGTACTTATCCCACAAATTAATTGTTTGGTTTTTTATTAGGATAATAATTATAGTCAAATGGATAAGTGTAATATATTTGTTTTCCGGTCCGGAATACCGGTCTTCACTACTTATTATAAAACAAAGTCGTTTTCTCTGTCCCTTTATTCCTATGTATGCTTAAATCTTTAAAACTACGCAACGGATTTTGATGCGGTTTTTTTAATAGATAGAGTGATTGAAGAGGAAAGTTTATATGTATAATAACATCCATATATTTTATACCCGTGCGAAGCCGGAGCGGGCCGCTAGTAACAGATATTACACATAACCATTTATTGTTGCTTGTTACAATAAACTCCATTCATAATCAATATAATAAATTAAGACCCCTTATTCATAATAATTTAGTAACGGCACTTAAACTCGTCAATATTTTGTTAAAAAAGTGAAAATAAACTTTAACTTAATCGTCTATCTATATTGTTAACTAGCCTTTTTAAAGTTCCTTAACCAAAATGGCAAAAACGGTACCCTTATTGTTCGTGAACATAGTACATGCATACATGCTCTTCTGCTGATGCAGTTATTCAAGGCTGCGGAACCCTATACTAAGCATGGTCCGACATGCTTTTGCCCGATTTTTTTTTCTCTTTATTTTTAGGAACGTTTAAATACAATTTACGGCAAGACCAAATCTTATGTCTGCTTTACAATGCATGTAAAATTCTATCTGTCCAAAACTAACTTTTTAAACTGAGCTTCATCTAACAGAGGCTTGGCTAGGTTTAACAAAAATATTTCTAAATCAAGGCCACTTCGTTCACGTGAATTTTTTGAATAATATATATCCCACGGGAACATTTTTCCGGGATAAAAAGTAGCGTATGTGCTATTTCAGTCTATAATCTATCTCCATTCCTAATTTCGTCCAGATACGTTTAACCACTGTGGTGTGACTGAATAACAAACATCCACCCATCCAAACTTTCGCATTTATAATATTAGTTTAGTCATGAACCACTGATCTGATTTCAATGAATTTCAGTCTACAGATGTCTTCATAGAAACTGAGATTCACTTGGACAAAAGCATGTAGAATACAGTCCTTGTACCATATTTCGTCCTTTTTAAAATGGTCACCAATCTAAAGTCAACCACAACAAAATCACTTAACATACTCTCCTGTTCCAGTGTGGGTGGTCTACTGGGCCCAGCTAAAAGAGAACAGTGGTTACAATTGAGAGCAGAACTGGAGCAGGCCACGGATAACTGGTTGACATTGGCTTGCAAGTGTCTCAATATGATTAATTCTAGGTAAGAAATTATGAACACCTGTTAAATGTAACTTTTTAACGCCTTGGTTATGACCAATAGCGTATAGCGTATCGGCCATAGACG
The DNA here is from genome assembly GCA_945859575.2 of Herminia tarsipennalis. Taxonomy (NCBI): domain Eukaryota; kingdom Metazoa; phylum Arthropoda; class Insecta; order Lepidoptera; family Erebidae; genus Herminia; species Herminia tarsipennalis. The sequence goes on along the minus strand of OX243849.2, from coordinate 16,206,511 downwards.
TATAGACCTGGACCGTGCCATTCCTTTCAATTTAAAAGTAAATATTCACTGTAAAGTGTGAAAGAGAGAAAAAACTGGTGCGGTCTTTGACAGGCATTTTTTTTTGTTTTGTTAAAGAAGACTCCCGCAGTAATTCGCGGGGACTTTGTATGATCTACAAGATATTCTTCCGAGTCTGTGTGTAATTTGTGTCCATGATTTGTATGTTTGTAATGACCCCCGCGACACAGGGTTTAAACCCTGTGGATCTGTTTTTTTTAACAAACAAATAAAAAAGCTTCTACAATCAATATAGTATACAGGGTGATTTGTAATATACTAATAATCTAAAATAAATAAATATGTCATTAAAAAATAATCTTAATCGCGTGAATAATTTAAGCTAAAATACCTTGTTTATTGCCCGACGTTTTGACCGTATTGTAACAGCCGTAGACTAGTAGTAGTCTACCCGAGTACAATATCAGTTTTAGAAAATATTTAATATTTTAAACCTTAATCACCTATTGTTTTTAAACTCTCGCGATTTTTATACATATTAGTTATATTTCTGGACTTAATCGCGTGAATTATTTAAAGGTACGAACCTTTTATTTCACCTACCACTTGTTTTTAGAGTTATGACCTTAATCACCTACAGACTATTTTACTGGAGTAAAATCGTTATTTATTGTGAAATTTAGGCTCTAAACCTAACAAAGAAACATTGATTTACTCCGGGGTCTCTCAGATGTGTGGTAAACATTTGTGTGACATAAGTAGGTTGTAGATGGTGAAGAATTTTTTTTTTATTTTTTTTTTTATATCTATGTATTCACTGCGATCTGTCACCTGTGGGACATTTGACAGTGTTTAATTGTCATGCTCGGCATGCGATCTGTGTCGCATCCTACTTTATATAATTTTTTTATACATCTTGGGGCATCTTTCGCTTCAATCCGTGGATTGTTGAGTTTCCTTCCATCAAGATAGTAGTTAAACTGTTTGTATGAAGGATTACATGTAATTTTTTTTTATTATATTACAAAGTTACTTAGTGTAATGTAAAAGCCAAGAGAAACCTACGTTATTAATATATAAAAATCACCCTGTATAGCCAACCCTTAGGATTTTCAATCTATCGACGGTTAGTTATTGAAACCCACATAATGTTAGTTTTCTACCAAAGTTAAAGTATAACAGACAGTTAACAGTAGATAAGATATTGAGTCAAATTAATCTATGGATAGCTTGTTCAGTTTGTTGTTTTATTTACAGAGAGAACTGTGTGAACGTGCTAGTGACGACGACGCAGCTTGTCCCAGCACTCGCCAAAGTACTGCTGTTCGGTCTAGGCGGAGTGTTCCCCATAGAAAACATCTACTCTGCCACTAAAACTGGTATGTTATCTAACCAAAGGTTATTAATACAGTTATTTCATAGGGAATATGCATGTTACACATATGCATGTTCTGAAAATAATAATTAAAATAAAAGCAAAAATCGGGCGGGTATTGGTCAGATCAAATTATGATTTAACAGTCCATATTATGTTAAGAAATGCTGTGCCCTCATTGGTTGTTAGGATTGCCGTGACGTCACAGTCCATGATTTTTTACGTGCCACTATGAGCGGAAAGAGACTTTGTTTGAAACTATGTAAAGACTATTAGATATATGTAACACAAATAACCCTCCTTGCACAGTCGGGTAATAAAGTTTATTTCGTTTACTTATCAGAATGGAAAAATTAAGAGCTATGAGTTATTTCTAAATACCAAAACTGTACTTACCTTTGAATAGTGACCAAAAAGAATAAGATAGCGGGAAACGATTTTATTTTATAAACTAGCGGACGTCTCGCGGTTTATCCCGCGTAGTGTTCCCGTAGGATCACAGGGATAAAAAAATCGGTTGTCTGTAAAGTCGGTTTACTGACGATAGTTAAACGTGACAATGTCATAAAAAATACTGATGGAATGGTTTTATTTTTCAAAAGAAAATTTTAATTTTATTTGTTTGATAGATATTTTGTATGGATATAGAGAAGGAGGTAAATGGAAATCACAATTGAATTGATCAAGTTACATTTATTTGTACGCATAAATACAATTATGTCAATTTTTATTTATTTTTACAATGGAACGCCTCAGAGCGAGGCAACGCCTCATTTTTTTCAGCCGGCTCCATCGAATTATAAGACGTTGTCACGTCAAAAATAGCCTATGCCACCGGGGGTTAGTGTAGCTTCACAACGATGAAGGAATTTTTCAAATCCGTCTAGTAGTTTGGAGCCTATTCAATACAAAGAAACAATCAAATCTTTCCTTTTTATAATATTGGTCTAGATTTATACTATGTAAAGACTATGTACGTATACGGCGCTATAATTTTCAGTGCTTATTAAATCTATCTCTTTCTACGACGAGGAAGGAGTGTAAACCCTGCCCCCCCCCCCCTTCTCTTTGTCTGTATTATACCTGGATTCCGTACCCTAATCTTTAATACAAAAAACTTTGGATGTACCGTCATCTATAAATAGATCTTTATTTCCAGGTAAAGAAACATGCTTCGAGAAAATAAAACAGCGTTTTGGTGAAAGATGCACGTACGTTGTGATAGGCGACGGGCAGGACGAAGAAGCGGCCGCCAAAGCTAAGAACTATCCGTTTTGGAGGATATCCAGCCATTCAGACATAGCGGCACTGTACAACGCGCTCGACATGGGCTTCTTATGATCTGCTGCTACCCTGGTACTTGTGACACGAAGTAGGGATAAAATGTTTGTAGAAAATGATGGATTTAGAGGAAATGATAGTTCCGTTACATGGCGTTGTGTTTTGGAATTTCAAGTTACTTGAAAATTCTGGCTGAAATAAAAATGCCGTCTTTGTTTTTCTCACAGGACTAGAAAGAGATACGCTATATCGACAGACACATTAGACTTGAGCCTCTTATGATGTGCTGCTATCCTGGTACTTGTAACACGAAGTAGGGATAAAATGTTTGTAGGAAATGATGGATTTAAAGGAAATGATAGTTTCGTTACATGGCGTTGTTGTTATTTGGGTTTTGAAACTTCAAGTTGCTTGAAAAATCTAGCTGAAAATGAAAACTTTATACTGTCATTGCTTTTCTCATTGAATTAGAAAAAGACGCGCTATATACAATGCTTTAGACATGGGTCTCTTATGATGTGCTGCTACCTTAATACTTGTCACACGAAATAGAGAAAAATGTAGTTTCGTTATGGCGTTATTGATTTTTTACAATTTCAAAAGCTACTTAAAAATTTTAGCTGTAATTGAAAAACTTATGCTGTCTTTGTTTTTCTCAGTTAATAAGAAAGAGATAGACTATATTCAAAATTACAGACATTGGCCTCTTACGATGTGCTTTTATCCTGGTACTTTGCTCACGAAGTAGTGAGCAAATGTTAGAAGAAAATACTGGATTTAAAGAAATGTTTAAAGAAATAAGTCTATTATGAGGTTTTCGATTTCAAGCTGCTTGAAAATTCAAGCTGGAATAAAAAAATCATGCTATCTTTGTTTTTCTCAGTGAAGTAGAAAGAGATAGTAGCATTTTGCTACATACGGGAATGATAAGTTATAGAAGAAACAATCTAACTTTTTAAATATGAACAGAAATACATAAACTTCACACGTAAAAAAACATTTTATAACAAAATAAATAGTTTTTTTATTGCAATGTTGAAAAGATTATAATGTTGAAATTAAAATATTCATATTACAAAAGTTAGATAAATAAACTTAGTTTATTTCAACACGATAAAGTATATACTAATTTATTTTACAGAATTCATATTAGTTTTTTAATTTCTTACAGTGCTTCAGACATTGATCTCAAATTCGAAAATACGTCAACTATGTTTCAGTATTTTGAAAAAATCTAAGTTATTACTTTGCATCAACATTTTGTTACAATAACATCGCAATAGTCTGTTTTTCAGAGAAATATAATGGCCTAAGAGACGCTAAACATCAACATTTTGTATTAAAATTTTATTGATATATAAACACGTCTATATTAGCTTGCATATCAAAAAGTGTTCATGGCTTTAACATGGAGATTATGTTATGGTAGGTTTGCCAACTTATTTATGTTCATGGCTAACAGATAAGTCGACATAGGTAACTACAACAGTTTGATATATTTTTTTTTATAATATTGATAACTAGTTGCAATGTTGGGTCGAGTCCCACAATACTAGCAATCTTGATAACCCCTCCAGCTAAGCTCAATGGCTTGTGTTAGGAGTCGGTTCACGTCGGTAGTATAATGGGTAGGATTCGAACCTGCGACCTCACGATTGCGAGACCTGCGACCTTTACGAAAATTATCGTAAAGGTTCGCCTGCAAAATTGGCGTTCATGGAATATTATTGTTGAGCCTTGAGGTTTTAAAATCAGCTATCATAGTCATATTTACAAATCAATAAAAATATATAGTAAATATGTCGTCTCGTCTCGCCGTATTTCATCCTATCAAGTGCCATTTGCGGCTTTAGATGGATTTGGTGGGGCATTGCGATGTTTCTTCATGTTACATTTCAGTGATTAATCATATCTATACTTATATTATAAAGCTAAATAGTCTGTTTGTTTATTTCGTCGATAATCTCAGGAACGGCTGATTCGAACTGTAAAATTGTTTGTGCAATCCTATTGCTCGTAGCAATAGGATTGGAAAAATAATGAAAAATGTTGCAAAAACGGGGAAAATTGACGCAGACGAAGTTGCGCGGGTCAGTTAGTTTGTGTGTATTTTTGAATTTGAGAGCAATGCTGGAAGCTTGAAATATTTGTGCAATAGGTAGGTACTGCATTGTCATTTTCAGACATAACATAAAAATATTGTCCTAAATAGTTGAGATTAGCCGAGGACCGATATTCAAACATAGTACCTATTTTACGCGACGCACTTATATTTTTTCTCTAATATATCTGTCCTTGTCTAACTCCTTAAAAAGTACATTTTTCTGTCACTAGATGGAGCTATTTAAATATTAATTAAAATATTATTTTAGTTTTTAAAAGCTCAAAGTCAGCTCAAAAAACGAAACTAAAACGATTCTTTTGTAAATATATACTGAAAATAGTAGGAAAATAGTTTTTTTTAAGTCCATTCCTATTATATAAGTTTTATATATTCTATACAATGTACATAAGTAATATTTAGAGCAATGTATAGCGAATAAAAACTCAATACTTTTTACAATTTCATTTTGAAACAGTTTTGGTAATGACGCGACATTTTTGGATTTATTTTTGGAAAACTTTTTTGGTACATAAATTAAGGTGGAGCCATATAATTTCAGTGACGCTCAATTAATTGCAAATGTATTTCTTTCATAATTCATTATTAAGGTGTTACTACACTAATAGATCGTTGTAAAATATCTCTGGCCATGTTCAAATCTATGTAAGAACTCATAAGGTCTTAATAAAGAATAATAAGTACTGTTTAACTGTTAACTTAAACAATGTCTACAACTTAATTATTTTCAATTTTAAACACTGCTCTAACTGTCGTGTCGTCAAACAAAAATTGTTCCTGTTAATGTAAGCACAACAATTTTTTATAATTTATTTGCAAAACTACTGAAATATTTAAAGACTTTTTAATGTAGTACTCTGTGGTCCGATGTTCAATAAATATATACTGTATGAAAGTATAAAAGTTTTGGGTGTATTCCACATTTTGTCATAAGTATACAAAAAACATGTCTACTAAACTACATGTCACTGAAAGTTCTCTAATTTAAGTAACAATTAGTATTATTTAAAACCTTGTTTAACACTTGATTAGTTACATTTTGTTTTGTCTCAAATTCATCAAAAAATCATAAAATGTTATGACTAAGTTCTACGATAAGTAAGTTTGAACTAAATACATGTAGGAATAAAGCTATTTTAAAACTTGTATTCAAGTGAAAAGTTTTTATAAAAAAAATAGATTCTTGTTCTGTTTTATAAAAGACACTAATTTATAATAACTGTGTGACATAATGTGGATCCACCTTTCACCTATATAATTTCAATGTTCTACTTTTATAAGTATAGCTTTCCCTTATACCTCCAGTACTGCTGTACTCGAAGACTATTGATTTTTACGAAGCGTAGCAATATTTTTAAATATAATTAAAATAGGCAAAATTGTAAATATTGAACTAAATTCTAGATTATAGCTTATTAATCTAGTTCGAAAGTTATCATTATTCGATTTGTAAATAAAATTATATTATTTGACAATTTATTATGTTGTTTTATTACTGTTTTATTCAACAAGAACATAATTAGAAAGAAAAACGTTATTTGTGGCCTTTATTCATGCGTGAATTTTGGAAAAAAATCTTGGGACAAACGTATTACGCCCTTTTGTTGAAAAACCTAGTTTTTTGGCAATAACTCAATGACGGTATATTAGATTTTTAACCAAAAAAAATATGATGGACGATTTATCCAACTTTCGGAGCGATTATTTCCAAAAATATTTACTTAATCAAAAAAGGTTATTAAAACCTTATAATGTTTTTAAAAGATCTGTCGAATGATGTGCCAAACATTGATGTTAGCCGAAAAAAAAAATCAGCTTTTGTTACATGTTGCCCTCCCTAAAAATATTTATTTTTATTATTTAGCTATCAAATTAAGTAGTGGCCACTATATGACACCTTTTCCCCAAATTTCATCATTATTCATTGAGAAGTCTCTGAGTAAAATGCCTGTGACAGACAGACAGACAGACGGACATGACGAAACTATAAGGGTTCCGTTTTTTGCCATTTTGGCTACGGAATCCTAAAAACCCATGTTTCTCTTTACATTAAACTGTTAGTTTTTCTTCGTTTTATTAACCACAATATTCATTAGAGAGCATATAGTAACCGACATACAAGTACACGCGGCCGCAGCCATAACATAGTTCCATGTATTAATTTATTTCGTTTTTTATTTTTATAATTCCGTCTTTAAATTACAATAACGTTTTAGCTCTCAATTTTACTTTATATTAATCGCTACCTATTATTAGTCCGGTCAATTTAGACAATTGAAATAAAGAAAATTCCGACATAGCCAAATCTTCGTAGAGACCTTAGGTTTACCACAAGGAATAAAGTGTCAAAAGTCCCCATCAGTCCCATGTGCGCTAAGGGAGTTATTCGGGGCCCAAGGTCAAAATTTTAGGTTTTTTGGATTTTTCTCGAAAACGGTAAGTTTTATCGAAAAAGTATTTCAAGGCAAAGTTGTAGATCTTAAAGTTCTCTATAAAAATGGTTCTTATGATTTTTTCTCTAAGATCCACTATTTCCCAGATATTGCGCTTGTAAGAATCACGTCCTACATAATATGCACACATTTCCACACCACCTGTGAGGTAGTGTACTCGGCGCGTTTTTTTTAACGTGGTATCCCCGGTAGGCCTATACCACGAACCTTTAAGACGTTATTTTCAAGAACAATAATTATTTAATAGTATGAAGATTATTGTTATGGGTTACTGAGTTTAACTGTCATTCTAACTTTTTTTTATTACATTATTCTGACTCATACTCTTCATATTCAACTTCAACAATCATGTTTTCTTCAATTTCTTCTTGTTCTTCTTCTTCTCCTTCCTGTTGATGAATGCTTAGAAATTGTTCAAATGAAGATCAATCAGTTGTCTCTTCATAAAAATCACATGAATCTTCCTCTCTTGTATTTTATTGAACATTTGAGCAAGAGACACCTTGGCAATTGGTACACGCTGGAGAACACTGCAACCCTACTTTTTTACAGCCACATTTGGCACTACGACCTTTCTTGCAATTGCAAAAAATAATGTTAAGAAGTTTTTCTGGAGCAGGGGGCAGTAAAGTTCGAATCGGTTCCAAAGTATTATTTATCAATTTCCAACCCCAGTCTTCAGGGTTCAGTTCATTGCCTTGCCATGTCTGAACTTGATAGTATGCTCGAAACAAATGTTGAGTAGCAGATGCCGATGTTGGAGGAAGACAAGATAGTTGTACAGACATTTAACATTTTAAAAAAATACACGAAACAAAAAGCAAGTACAGTAGAATCCGTTTATAATGACATCGAAGGGAATTGACAAACACGTCATACTAAACGGACGTCATACAAAGCATTTTTGTTACATCCTTATTTTTTTATGGTAAATACTTATTTTAATAGAGAACAGCATATAAAATCAAAATAAAAATTGCGCGTAATATGTACATGTATAGTATATTTTTCATTTTTTTACTTAAGAAATCTGATTTTTTTTACTTAAAATTATCACTAAAAACAATGCGTGACGTTCAACAGCTGTCCATTGAGATTCAAAACAAAAACAAGCCATGTGCCGAACGTCGTCGGAAATCAACGGCCATTGCCGAAGGTGTAAAGAATCATGTCGGTCACTATAAATGGACAAAATGTAATAAAATTGGGTCATTATAAGCGACATGTCACTGTAAGCGAAGTCATTATATCCGACTTTGTTACAAAGAATTTTGTATGTAAACCAAACTTCGTTGTGTAATTACGTCATTATAGGCGGTTGGTCAATATAGGCGGAGTCATAATAAACGGATTCTACTGTACAACTATCTTGTTATACTTAGGTACCCAAAAAAAAGGCGGATGATGTCTAAAATGAACGCAACTGTCAAGTGCGGTTGCTAGGCAACAATCAATACAAATATTGTAAACAAGAGTGAAAACGTAAAAATACATGTTTTATGTTGAATCTTATATATAAAGTATTACTATATAACAATAACGATGAGATCTGTAGACACAATACTGTTTGATGTATCCAAGAATGAATTGTTTAAAATCACAGAAAATTATAAAATGTTGCACAGAAAACTGAAGAGTACGTGGAAAGTTATGATGTAAGTACTTATAGCTGCTTATTATATAGTCTCTACTTGCTGTGTCAAAGAGCGAAGAGTTCTGTGGTTAATGCCCCTCTACCTACCCCTTTCCCGAGCTCCCTGCATTATCACTAGGCCTATAAATCCATTACCATTACTATAAATTTGAAGGCTAATTTGGCTGGATACGTGTTATCCGGTTACTTATTGCGAGACTGCTCTTTTAATTCTACCCATAAATGTAGGCAACCTTCGGGTTTTCTATCGAAGGCACAAATATTAGTTTCGCTACTAGAGTTAGCTACAGGCAGTTAACTGTACATTAATTATTAAAACCGACCGTTACTCAGTACCTACGTCGTACCTACACGGCACGGTTGGAAATGATCACCGACAGAACGGTTCTTTCTTTTTATTGTTAAAAAAGTTTAGAACCTTACAATGGGCTAGTTTTCTACTAGGCAAAACAACAACTCTTTATGAAATGTCAAAACGCAGATTTCATATGAGGATTTCATAGAAATGGCGGTCTATGACGTCACTATTTTTTTCATGTCAAATGACTTTTTTTATATAAAAAATACAATTTTACACAAAATTTAATCGGACCTTAACTGTTGACACTTTAAGTCAGGTTTATTTATTAACTAGCCTATGTGTTAATCCAGGGTGTCAGCTAACTCCTTGCCAAATTTGATTGAAATCGCTCCAGCCGTTTAGACGTGAAGAAGTAACAAACATACACACTAACAAACTTTCACCTTTATAATATTACTAGCTATGCCCCGCGGTGTTACCCGCGTTTTATTTGCCTATGTGTTAATCCAGGGTGTCAGCTAACTCCATACCAAAGTTTATTAAAATCGCTCCAGCCGTTTAGACGTGAAGAAGTAACAAACATACACACTCACATACTCACAAACTTTCGCCTTTATAATATTAGTGTGATAGTGTGATTAGTCTTTTGTAATTACATATTTTTTTGTTTACCTAGGAAACAAGCCTAATTGCCGGTAGAACCACACTACTTCCTTAGTTTTTGGTAGATATTTATCTGATCTTTAAGTTAAAGGTACTTTTTCCTTATAGAAACCGCGATGAGCTCTCTTCCCATATCCTGGAAGATATGAGGATCCTCGTGATCGCAGGTCCTCAGAACGCGTTCACGGACGACGAGCTCACCTGTCTGAAGGCGATGGTAGAGCGTGGTGACTCGGTGCTGGTCGCCATGTCCGACGGCGGAGAGGAACGGACCAATACTAATATTAACTTCTTTTTGGAGGAGTTTGGCATTGTTGTCAATAACGGTAGGTTGTTAAGTGTAAAAAACTAACCTGTTATACATAGGCTAGTTTTTTACACTATGATTTTTTAAATTTAATGATAAGTGTAAAACATTCCAACTATAGAATCAAGGAATGATTAGTTATTAAACTGCATAATGAATAGATAAAATCTGTAAAGTTGCTATAGAGCTTGGAGTGAAACAAAAAGGATTTTTACAAATGTATATTATAAAAAATAAAAAGGCATTAAGTAAGACTCATGAAACGAACTTTTCGAGCAAGAAATCATTTCTCGTGAACCTCCATTTTTGGAAGGCAGGTAAAAACAATGGAAACAAATATTTTTTCACACGAATGCTATTCTTTATGCTTTGGCTTGTTTATTAATCGTCGCATTTAACTTGTTCGTAGACTGCGTAGTCCGTGCGAAGTACCACAAGTTCTACCACCCCAAAGAGTGCCACATATCCAACGGTATACTGAACAGGGCCATCACCAAGTACCTCATGAAGATGCCCAACTACACCAGCGAGTCTGACGATTTTCTGTAAGTTATTATGATCCGAAATGGCACATATGGCTTACGGTAACAATTTATTTTTTGGAACTTTTTATTATTTGAAAATTAATTACTTACTACTTACGTTTAATAAATCACCCTGACATACTAAAGATAGCCCTGGGTCCTGACCATGATTCATGAGTGATCTTTATTATGTCAGGATGAAAACCCCTGTTCGATTCATTGACGTGTTGATAAGTATCGTGATTTTATAAACGTAACTTCTTTTCAAATAATAAAAAGTTCCTGTCATGAAAGATCAACCCAAACCTTTAGACCTAGAGAGCTGAAATTTCTCAGAGAAGTTTCTTTTGTGATGTAAGCAGGGTACCTAAGTATTAGAAAAGATTTAAGAAAATTCGAGCTCTAAGGAGATCGTAATACGCGCGGAGCTGCCGATGTTTGAGGAGCTTACTATGTTCAGGGGCGAAGCTACCGCCATATTTGCAGTATTAACGACACGTGGCTTCCAGGCCAGAGGGGCTCCGAACTTGCCTTAGCAATTGCAACCCCCCTGTGCCAGCGACACTGAATTGACCTGCAAATATTTGGCTGTTAAGGCCATTGCAATAAATTTGGATACAGGGACTTCTAAGGCAAACTACCTGTCTATATCTGATCAATTTTTTGACAGTGTCAAGTATTTATTGTAAACTTTTACTGCAGAAAGAAAATACACGAAATATGCAAGACCGGGGTTTACAGGTTTTGTTCATATTTTGTGTATTTTCACACCTTAAACGCGGAGCAATGAAAATGATGATAGAACAGCCATTTATACAGCTTTAGCCTGCCATGTTAGCCAGCTTTGCCATGTTATTTGCTGTGTAGTGAGGACCCAGCGACACCAAACTTCGTGTACCCTTACGGCGCGACCCTGACCGTGAAGCGACCGGCCGCGGCGGTACTGTCTAGCAGTGACGTGTGCTATCCGGTGAAGAGGCCGGTCGCCGCTATGTACAGCTCGGATAAGAGTGGAGGTGAGTACTCACCTTCTTATTTATAAGTTAAGGCGTGGCAATTTATACGATTTTCAGTTCAACAAAATGGGCTCCAAAACTTCTTAGGTAGCCTAATGGCTGAGGCATCGGACTTGCAATCGTGAGGTCGCGGGTTCGAATCCTACCCATTATACTACCGACGTGAACCCACTCCTAACACAAACCTTTGAACTTAGCTGGAGGGGTTAACAAGATTGCTAGTAATGCGGGGCCCAACCCCGCATTGCTAGTTAACCTAATAATAAATAAAAAAATCACGGTTTCCTACAGTTTCGGTTAAATGCCTACTTTTATTTTTCTTTGTTTCAGGCAAGCTGTTCGTTATAGGTTCAGGGTACTTCTTCGCAGACCAGTACCTGGAGAGTGAGTGCAACGATCTAATCAGAGAGATGGTGTTCAGCTACCTGGGGGGCAGCACGGACCTGCATCTCAATCCCGTCGATGTTGAGGATCCTGACGTAAGACTTCTTTATCTGGTTGAAATATATTCAGGCCTAATAATACTTACAATTAGCGAAGTCGATGAAATACGAGATGGGGGGGGGGATCCATGGGAGAAGAACCGCGTGCAAATGCAGCAAGTCTTGCTTATCCCACTGTTTATGCTTTAGTTTGACAAGATAATATTGTTTCTGCTAAATAAATTGAGTCATCCATAAAGACGCCCTAGATGTAACAGCCATTCTTTTCCTCCAGGAACAGAAAGTTGAATTCCGAAAATGTTGAAATCCTAAAATGATTACTTTCCCAAAATGAAGATTATTTTTAGTTTTGCAAAATGTTGAATTCTTATAATGTTGAAATATCAAAAAGTTGAATTCTCATAATGTATACTTTTCCAAAGAAAATTGTTTCTTTGTTGAAATAAATAAATTTTCAAAAAAATATCTCGTATTAAAGGAAATACAAATTAAAAATAGGTGGCATATCTTTCTGTACCATACTTATATTTAATGATGACTGAAGACGTACAAGAAGTACCAAGTGCGAAACCTCTTTAGATAACGATAACTATAGGAGCTTCCTATTGTCAATGTCAATCAATATCAATTACAAGTTATTACAATTTGTATACCTAGGTATTATCTCGTAATTTTAATTAATACAATTTATGTTCTAAATGAATCCTTCCAAAACATTTTTTTTTACTACAAATAATAATAATAATAATAATAATAAGCATTTATTTGTCCTTTATATAAGTACAATTACATTTGCCATATTACACAAACAATAAATAAAAATAAAAGATAAAAAGGTCCTGGACTCAGCACATAGTCAGCAGCACAAAACATGCCGACCGCTGATATTCTGTCCAAGCCTGGTGTTAATTACTATTTATATATATTTACGTTTTCAGTTATTTTTTAAACATTTGGCAGTAAAAAAAAAAATCCCTGTATATATATTAAATATCCCTGACCACGACTGACTTTAGTTACAATGATAACATTTGAATAGAATAATGACAATGATTACACAGTAAGGATGATTAACCTGTAAGTTGTATTTATGTCAGGTTTACATTATAAGAAGTGTGAAATATATTAACATAAAATTACATTTTAGGTAGGCTGAGAGCTCCCAAAATCCAATGAACGCTTCAAAATGAGCCACTTGAAGCAATGCGCTTTAAAGGATGAGTGAGATAAAAGTAATATAGGTGGAGGTAAAACATTCCAGCACTTAGAAGCGGCGATCTTGAAGCGTCCTCTGGTCTTAGATAAGGTGTGCCTGGGCATGAGCAATAGGCGATTCCGTGACCTAGTGTCATACGTGTGCGCGTCAGATATCCATTCCAGTTTATTGAATAAATAGCTAGGCGTTTTATGTTTACATAGGGAATTGATTAGACATGCGAGTTTTAAAGTACGCCGGCTGTCCATGCCCAGAATCCCCTCCTCTATTAAATGAGGTGTAATGTGGTGCCGTTTTGGGATCTCATAAATATAACGAATGCAAGCATTCTGTACTCTTTGAATAGCATTCACCGTTTTATTAAAGAGGCACGGCCCGTAAACTATATCACAGTATTGGAGATGAGACAACACCAAACTTTCACATAACTGCTGTCTAATCTTAGTCTTAAGAAATGGTCGAAGCTTGTATAGTGTATTAAGAGAGCCAAAGCATCTTGCAACTTTTTGCTTGCAAATAATAAAAAGCGAAAACTTCTTGTAATCAGAGGGAAATACACGCTGACCAAAGATGGAAGATCAAACCAGAACGGCACTTCTCGATGGAAGTGCACGAACCGTGATGTTTGTTCTGCCTCAGTAACATTAAGTAAAGATGAATGTGAGATAAAACGTGAAACTAAGCATTCTTATGGACCGAATAAAAATAAAATTAAAGTTACGGAGTTAATTAATAATATGAAGCGGGAAGTATGTTTTAACTTGCACCCTATCGAGCAGATATACGAAGAAATGGTGCAAAAATTTGTGGAATGTAATGATTATTTTCCTGTAACCGAAATTCCATCATTTGCCTCGATAAAAAGTACACTATATAGAGCACGAAAACTCTACTTGGGCACGGATTCACTTGTTTTCAAAAAAATAGAAAACGTAAATATTCCAAAGGAAATACCAGAACATTTCAAAGTTATTGAAGATGGAGATAGAGAAAAAATTATAATCCTGTGCTCTGAAACTGCAATTACGGCGATAAAATCATCAAAATTGTGTAGCTACAGTGGTGACGGTACTTTCAAAACTACTCCACGTCCTTTTCGTCAACTTTACATAATTCATCTAGACATATTTTCAGACCAAACAACAATAAACGTGTTCCCTGTTATATACGCATTTCTACCAAACAAGACACAAAAGACTTACACGAGATTATTTAACTTAATAAAAACAAATCTGCCCGTCGTCATAAAATCCTATAAATGTGATTATGAAGTTGCCCAAATTAATGCCGTTAAAGCAATTTTTCCAAATGTTAATTTATCTGGATGTTATCAACATTTCAATAAAGCCGTCTGGAGAAAGGCAAAAGATTTGAAAATAGCAAGAGTCCCAAAACCTACAAATGACGATAGGAGTGCACGAAATATAGGTAGTTAGAATTTGCTCTAACTTTGTCTTACTTCCACCCTTTTCTATGCCACAAGCTTGGAGTGCTATTCAAAACGCTGCACCAGATACAACAAAAATGAAGTTATTTTTAAAATACTTTAAAGAGACATGGTATGACAAAAATCACAATTTGATAAGTTGCGCGGCAGACACTCATCGAACTACCAACAGTTGTGAGGGTTACCATAGTCGAATAAATTCGAGATTACCTCTAAACCCAAATTGGTACTTAGTATTCTGTACACTTTTAAAAGAAATACAACATTACGACAGCAAAATCGAAAGATATATGTTATTTGTGCCATTTAAGAAGAACAGGCGGACAAGAGATATCATTTTCGATAGAAAATATTTATCCTTATTAAAAAAGCTGGAACGAAAATCAATATCCCCAATAAATTTGCTTAAAAAAATATACTTCTTTAAATTAAAACTGGGTTTCAAGAAGTAAAGAAAGAAGACAATTATTACGGACGAGTATTTACTTTTTATGTTAAATGTTTTGATGAAGTGTCATTTGAGTTAGTAAGTTTCAATAAACCCCATAACTAAACCTTTTACTGTTTCTTTTTTTTTTCCAAAATATAATATAACATTCTGCAAGTTCAACTTATTGCAAATTCAACATTTAAGGATTTAACATTCTGCAAATTCAACTTTTTGCAAACTCAACGTTTTAGGAATTCAACTTTTTGCAAATTCAACATTTAAGTATTCAACATTCTGCAAATTCAACTTTTTACAAATTCAACATTTTCGGAATTCAACTTTCTGTTCCTGGAGGATTCTTTTGAGCTAATAATTAAACTTGTACTGTTGCTCTAAAATAGAACTTATCGGTTTTTAGAAAAAAAAGCGTTAATTTTTCATGCAGGCTAATCATTTTCTTTTAATTTCAAAGGTATCAAGACTCCAGTTGTAGTTTTTACATTATATCGTGTTATACACATCAAACCTTTATCCCTAGATCAATGAGTACCGTACCCTAGGCGACATGATGTGGCTAAGCACCCTACCTCTCCCGGAGCCAGCGACCGCGCCTCCACCACGGCTGGCTCCTCTGCATCCTCACGCACTCTTCACTTGGAGACTGTTCTCTTTGAACTTGGCTCAGTGTGAGTACACCAGATCTACTGGCACATGCTTGTTTAAGCCTACACGTTAGGTGACATAATGTACCTTCGCCGCGGCTGTCACCCCTGCATCCTCACGCACTCTTCACCTGGAAACTGTTCTCTTTGAACTTGGCTCAGTGTGAGTACACCAGATAGATAGTAGTCACATGCTTGTTCAAGACTACACGTTAGGTGACATAATGTGCCTCCACCGCGGCTGTCACCCGCAGGGGTGACAGCCGCCAGAACAGTCTCCAGGTGAAGAGTGCGTGAGGATGCAGATCCTCACGCACTCTTCACCTGGAGACTGTTCTCTTTGAACTTGGCTCAGTGTGAGTACACCAGATAGATAGTAGTCACATGCTTGTTCAAGACTACACGTTAGGTGACATAATGTGCCTCCACCGCGGCTGTCACCCCTGCATCCTCACGCACTCTTCACCTGGAGACTGTTCTCTTTGAACTTGGCTCAGTGTGAGTACACCAGATAGATAGTAGTCACATGCTTGTTCAAGACTACACGTTAGGTGACATAATGTGCCTCCACCACGGCTGTCACCCCTGCATCCTCACGCACTCTTCACCTGGAGACTGTTCTCTTTGAACTTGGCTCAGTGTGAGTACACCAGATAGATAGTAGTCACATGCTTGTTCAAGACTACACGTTAGGTGACATAATGTGCCACCACCGCGGCTGTCACCCCTGCATCCTCACGCACTCTTCACCTGGAGACTGTTCTCTTTGAACTTGGCTCAGTGTGAGTACACCAGATAGATAGTAGTCACATGCTTGTTCAAGACTACACGTTAGGTGACATAATGTGCCTCCACCACGGCTGTCACCCCTGCATCCTCACGCACTCTTCACCTGGAGACTGTTCTCTTTGAACTTGGCTCAGTGTGAGTACACCAGATAGATAGTAGTCACATGCTTGTTCAAGACTACACGTTAGGTGACATAATGTGCCACCACCGCGGCTGTCACCCCTGCATCCTAACGCCCTCTTTACCTGGAAACTATTCTCTTAGAATTTGGCACAGTGTGAGTACACCAGATCTACTCTCTTATTACCCGACTTTGCTTTAACTCTATAATTACGTAGTATCTTCATAATTATCTCTTCATAAAATACAATAAAATATTATTATTAGGTTTTGGTTGACAATAAAATCTCTTTGACATTATGTAAATAATCTTTTAAAATTTAGGCTTCAAAACGGTCTAAAAACATTGCCGTAGTCGGGTATTATAGTTTTAGGGTAAAACTTCTGTAATACTACAAAGGTAACTCGATAAGTTTTGAGACAAGAAAAAACTATTCAAGATATTAAGATTACTTATTTTACATTTTTCGAAATACTCTCCTTCATTCTCTATGCGATATTCCATTCGCCTAAACTTTAGGCGAATGGAACTTCACAAAGTGTCGCTTTAGGCCCGGAAGCACTTATTAAAACACTTTTGTCAATCTTGATCCGATAGCTCAGAAATTGCGACTTTAATAAAATCCCTTTTATTTTTTCCTTGATTAACGGGAAGAAAGATAAATCACAGGGAGCTAAATCAAGACTGTATGGTGGATGGGGCAAGGTTTCAACACTGGATTCCTCAAGAAATTTTCAAGAAATTGATTCCCCCTTTGTTCTGAGTGAGATTCACTGTATTTTCCATCAGTAGAGACAATTTGGCCATCGAAAAAATTATTCCTGTTGGACAAAAGTTTGACCAACTGTAAGAACCGAAAAAAACGCGGGAACCGTAGTAGTAAAATGACTGAACCATCATTATTTTTTTACACCAGCAACCTACTTGCGGCCTATTGTTAAAAAATAAATTTGCTTTTTAAAAATATATAATACAGACGCGGTCCATTTTTAAATTACGAGCATCTCAAAACTTATCGAGTGACCTTAGGTTACAGGTAAATTAGCTTGAAGAAATTTTTGCGTTTGTAGTAGTGTATGGTCAGCAAATAAAAAAAACAACATTTTATTTTTAGTTTTTATTGTTTTAAAGGTAATATACGTTTGTGGCTGGAGCACACCAAATGCGTGCACGTCTACGCATACGCACTACGTACTAATACGGTCGTGAAAATGTGTATCCACCGCATTGTAATCTATGGAACTGTATGAGGCAGACAAGCCAGTTCCAAACATTACAAGCATTGAATGCCGGTTTTCACTTCAGTGAAGACGTGTATGAATTAGGTGTTCTCCGGCCATAAATGTTTTATTCTAATAATTCATCAACCCCAGGCATATCACAATCATCCCCATCCTCGCTTTCATCAGATGAATTATTTAAATTAATTATGATTCGTTCTGATATTGTGTCTAAAGCTGCGTCTCTACCCTGATATTTGCTTTCCTCCTCAATAGCATGCAAACAAACTTTTCTCCATTCCTCTACAGTTATGGCGTTCATTTTTTCTTCAGCTAATGACATTATAACCTTCATATTCATTGCGACATTCTTTTTTGCGACATATGTTTTCACTATCCCCCATATATTTTCTATAGGATTAAACTCCGGATGGTATGGTGGTAAACGCAGCACAGTATGACCGTGCTGTCGTAATATTTCGTCTATCTTGTACTCTATAAATCTCGCCTTGTTTTGCAGAATCAGTTCATATAATTGAGGCTTAAGCAACGTGGATGAATGCTCAATGTTTCGAAATGTCAGCCAGTCTATCATTTGCTGTTTTCTAGAATTACTATTCGGTGCAGGATTTTGTATTGAGTTATGATATGGTGCGTTGTCAACAACGACAACACTATTTGGTTGTAAGTTGGGTATTAATTGAGTTTGAATCCACCTTGAATAGTTGTCATAGTTCATATTGTTGTGGTAATCTCCACTTTTTTGGTCGGCTTTAAACATAAGCAATGCATTTGGTATAAAGCCATCGATACCACCGGCATGAACAATGATTAAGCGGTTGCCTTTCGATATATGTTGCTTCAAACCTGAAGTGCTTCCATCTGACCAAGATTTCGAGAGGGTATGTGATGTATGTATATATGTTTCGTCGGTGTAAACAATTGGTCGGCGTTGTTCACGATATTCAGCAATTTTCATCAAATAATTAATTCGCAAGTATCTAATTTCGTGTTTTTCCATAAGAAGTTTCCGGTTATCTTCTGTTTGCTTCCAATTAAAACCTAATGACATGACGTGTTTTCGTAACGTGCTGACACAACCTTTATAATCGATATCTTCTTTCAATTTTGAGTGCAAAGTTTTTAAAGTGGGAACTTCTTTATTTGTGATGTGGAAGTCATGAATTGTTCTTCTGATAACTTGCTGATCAAAGTTATCGATTACTATACTATACTATACTATTTGACTGCCTCTGTGGCGCGGTGGGAGTGTGTCCGACTGCTACGCAAGAGGTCGTGGGTTCGATCCCCACCCAGGATAAAACTTTGTGTGATGAGCACGATGGTTTATTCTGTGTCTGGGTGTTATTTATCTATAATATGTATGTATTTAGAAATATATAAGTATGTTTATCAGTTGTCTGGTTGCCATAGTACAAGCTCTGCTTAGTTTGGGATCAGATGACGTTGTGTGAGTTGTCCCAAGATATTATTATTATTATTATTATTATTACTATTGTAGGTTTACGATTCGGTTTCTTTTTAGGAGATTTAAATGTTACTTCCTGATCTGAAGGACGACATTTGCTTTCTGATACTACCTTTCTGACGGATGCTATTGAAATTCCTGTTGATTTAGCAACTAATTGAGTGGGGGTCATAATACTGCTCGGGTTGTTATTACACTCATTTTCGAAATATTTGTACAAACAGTACAAAACTTCCTTAGTTTGAGAAGTCAAAGGCTTGCCTCGACCATGTTTTAACACTGGAGCCATTTTGAATTATCAATATAAAGTTACAACACTTACACACTTGAAAGTAAACACTTCAACAAATATTTTAACAATAATAACAAACAATAACAACAATCAACAAATACAAAATTTCACAATGAAACTACTACGTATCTAATAATTATAATTTTTTAATGAAATGCGTGCTTTATGTTCTAACGGTATCAAGCGACTGACGTCAGACTGCACGTGGCACCTGCGGACAGAGTAAACTGGTTTATTCTGGTTTTGTGCGTGTTTCCACTTTCCACTATCAAGTGACGATTTATTTATTTGTTTTGTTTCGTAATTATTATGGTCAAAACTTTTTACCTATAGCTAAACTACTATCATCTAAAGAACGACACGATATTTTATTGTTTCACGGTAGTCGCCTTGTCGTTTGCTCAAGGACGTGAAATTGAATGACATATTTTTTTTAATAAAGTCAAAACCTTTTTCTTTAAAATAAAAACTTGTTTTTATTGAAAACAAAAATCAGAGTGTTGCTAGGGATAAGTATTAAATTAAATAGTAATGTTAGGATATTGAAACATTTTTGTAAGGGCCAGAACGATATAGTGGAAACGCGCTCTAATATCTAAGTAACATACACACCACTACATATGCAAAAATTTCTCGAGACTAATTTCACTGTACGTGATGTGAATCTTCCCTCTCTCTCCTGGAGCCAACGACCGCGCCTACACCGCGACTGGCTTCCTGCATCTCCATGCGCATCCTCACGCACTTTTCTCTTGGAGACTTCCTTTTGAACTTGGCCCAGTGTGAGTAAGAAAGAAATAAAGTAAATAATTTATTTCGACCTAGGCCTACAAAAACAACACGGTGTTACGGTTGGTAGTATGAATTAATTTAATTAATATCTATCTTTCGATGCTATTTTTCAGTACCAGAAGTACTAGGACTTTATGAACCGTTAGGAGTTAAACACGAACCTCTGCGCCTCATCGCGCCACAGTTTGAAACACCGTTCCCGCCTTTACAGTTAGCAGTGAGTAGACGAATAATATAAATATAAAATGGCTATTTTATCCCAAAGCTATGTTCAAAATATATTAATGTCTGTATTGTTCAGGTATTTCCACCTACCTTCAGAGAGCCACCTCCTCCACCGTTAGAACTCTTCGATTTAGACGAAGCGTTCAGTTCAGAGAAGTCTCAACTCGCGAGGCTGGCCAATAAATGTCTGCAACCTCCTGCATCTCGATTGGGACAAGGTAACAAATAAAACCATATCGTCCTTTATATTACAACACCGCGAATATACATTTTAGTAACTTTACAGGACAAACAAAAAAGACATAGTTTAATAAAATAATTAAATAAAAGCCAGCTCTTTTTTCAGTCATCATTTATTAAAGATTTTAAGTGTCATAAATGCTCAAATTTATATTTATCTATATTAATTCAATATAAAAATCACATAGGCGCTGTTGCCTTCTAAAAAATGGCACAATCTGGCACATAGGCGGAATTTACAACAGGAACTATTATAATCACTCTTCATTGTTATATTATTATAAATTGTATTATTATAAATTATAATAACTGTTTATTTATTTAAACGATATTACATATAAAATTAAAAATAAACGGTTCCCTGAAACAAAAACTTAATGCTTACAAAACAAATCAACCAATCAAACATTAAATTATAATAAAATAATCTTTCACAAATCCCTATGAAGTTAAAAACAGTTTCCTAATCAAAATCTAGTAAAGCAAGCTAATGAGGTAAATTATTATAAAAACTATGGCAGTCACTAAGTATAACATTTTTAAGGTCTTGTAGATGCTGCCACTTACGTTCGGCGATCGGTAATCTTCTAGTATACAATTTAGGCAAGCTATCGATTGTAATAATTGGATGTTTTGGATGTTGGGGCAGTATTTTGGGTTCTTCGTCAAAATTTAATTTATACCAGATGGTCTCATCAGGTTTGTAAATAAGTACACTAATGTCCGTGACTGTAGAGTCCCCAAGCTTTCGGCCTGGCCTTATAGACTTATAGATTTGATGTTCAGGCTTTGAAAAATCAATAAAAAATGTATAATCTAAGTATGTCGCAACATATAGTTTTGGGTGAACTCTTGCAGTCTTTGTTAAAGCAGAATATTGGCTCGGCAGAAAATCTTTTAAACACCACACATCATTCTTGACCTGTAACACTAGTTTGGAAAACTTGTACTCTGATTACATTTGAATTCTTAGATACCAACAAGTAACAAGACTTGGTTTTACTTTTTCTAGAATTTCACTCTTGGTCATCTTACGTTTGCACGACGCTACAGAAACATTTGAGCACACGAACTGTCACCTCTGTTCCCAACTCATTTTCTTTCAGAAATTATCAAAAATGCCTTCCTAAATCAGTAATTTCGTGACATCCACGCAGTTTGGATTTTTGGTACATAGCGGATTCACAGCGAGGAGCTGGTTTAAAGGTGTCCATAGCGGATGCACAGCGAGGAGCTGGTTTAAGGGTGTCATGTAATACTTTGAAATTAGGATTGTACTCGTCAACTTTCGTGTCGCGCCTGTATCCTAAATAAGACTTTCCTTCTTCTCTCAATTTCTTATTAAGTTCTCTTTCCCACTTTTTTGAATTTTCATTCGCCTTATTTTGTATCTTCCTTTGACTTTGGATTTCACCATGAAAAATTCTATCAGCTGGTAATAAGATATCTTCTAATATAATATATTTTTGTTTGGTGTGGTTTGTGTTGCTGGAAGTAGGGACAGAATCATCTTTATAAAATCACCTGTTACTTCTGTTGTATCTAAATTGATATCTGACGTCTGCATTATGCTGTTTGCAGTCTCCATAACATCTACTCGGGGATCAACAATAAAGTCGGTTGTTTATTGACTTTTTGTCTCGGTGGAGGCTTCTTATATTTGACTAGCTGTCCCGCGCAACTTCGTCTGTGTAAATTTTCCTTAATAATAATCGTTCAAACAAACAAACAAACTCTTAAGCTTTATAATATCTATACTAATATTATAAAGCTTTAAGCTATTTTATTTAATTCTTCAATCTCCCAATCGTCCTCGCTCTCAGTAGAAGATTCGAATTCTCTTTTATTTTTTCTTACTAGGTAAGTAGGTACTTTGCCGTACTTTAACCGGCAAACACCGCTAATATGCAGAAAAGTTGCACTGTAACACCGCGAACAAATAAGTATAATGTTAATAGTTATTAAAGACCGCAAAATCATGACTAATTTTAAAATGTAAGGCTTAGTGAATATTTATTTATGTTTACAATCCCCTCAGTTATAATACCAATCAAATATAGCGAATTATCTGGCAAAATATAATTTAAAACATACTTAATTAAACTCACGCTACAATAAAAGTATGGTGACTAAGGCAGCTTCGCGCTGTTTATGCCAAATTAACCTATGGTCGTCATTCGCGGTGATACAAATTTTAAATTCTTGCGTCTGATAGGCGCATTTTCTAGCACGCGATTGGTGCAATAAAAGCGGGATTTTTTTCTCTATCCAATGACATTCAAAAGTCTATAACGGCAAAATTGCACATTCGCGGTGTTGTAATATAAACGACGATATCTGCTTTAATCTATACAAATATTATAAAGCTGAAGAGTTTGTTTGTTTGTTTGAACGCGGTAATCTCAGGAACTACTGATACGAATTGAAAAATTCTTTCACTGTTGGATAGCCCATTTATCGAGGAAGGCTTTAGGCTATGTAACATCATGCTACGACTAAACGGAGCGAAGCAGCAATGAGAAATGTTGCAAAAACGGGGAAATGTGACGCAGACGAAGTTGAGCGAGACAGCTAGCTAGTAATAAATACACGTAGTTTCTTCGCTTTAGCAAGTTCATTGCTGCTGCTGCATGCTGTACTGAAAACCCAACTTTAAGTGCCAAGCCAATTGGGATGATGATGACAAATTCAGTATTCAGGCAATTTGGTACCTAGATGACTACAATAACAATAAATTATTTTACACTTTAAAGGAAATAGCTTTTGCAAAAATATTCTGGAAAACAATGTTTCTCTACAATTTTACGTTGTCATGAATTTATAAACATTGAAAGTACATGATTTGACCATACAAAAGAATGACGTCATTGTTTTGTATTTCATATAAATTAGTACACGAGGCGCATCGTTTTGACGTTTTTTAAAAATATATTGATTTGACTTGACATTCATCTACCCTATTGTTCATCATAACGAGATCTGAATAAATTGTGACGTGACGTCACAATTAAAGTGTATATAAGTGTAGTAAGCATGAAAAGTCCACACCCATTGGCAGTTTTCGGGAATGAGTAGATAGAATTGACTTTGCTGGTTCTATGTAACCAGGTCGCAGACCCTGGAGGGCCGCAGAAATGATTATCAGGACCAATACCAAGGACGCAGTTATTTAGGTTCGAACCGGGTGTGTTTACTGAATTGTTTGTGTCTTTACTGAATTTCTTGTCTTGTATTGAATTTGTCTCTGAACAATTTTTTTTTGTAAGCATGTCTTAGAACCGACACTGCCATTTGTGGCCCCCCCCCCAGAATCAAATCCTGGTAATATCTATAGGTATGGGGTCCACGCTACGGATAGCTACTTGAAGTTAATATACTTTATTTTGAAGGTTTTCCACGACGTTTGGATGTATGTCTAGATCAGGGATGTTACGGAGCTTCGATTCCAACTTCGAAAGGTTGGAACTTCCAATTGATTTTTCACCTTTCCTTAAATCGGACTTTAAATCGGAGGTACGAGTATCTAGCGTGCGGCGGCTGCCCTTTTAAGCTAATTTATACTTAGTAAATACGGTATGAATGTTTATTTTTTTATATTATTTTCTTAAGCCTTTATCTCCACATATTTGTCTTCTCCCACCACCTCCAACTCCGATTCCGACAAACCAAATTTAAAAACTCCGACTCCGACTTCGATTCCGATAAAACCACCTCCGTAACATCCCTAGACTAGATGAGAAAGATAGTAATAATAATGGTCTCCTAACCGATTCCGGTTACGGTCCGGTTAATCTTATTAAAGTCTAAGGTCACTCTCTCTTCTGAACTCTTTATTCTCTGACTCTCATAGACTGATGGGACGGAAATCCGACACAACTGGAGAGAGATTGGGCGCAGGACCGAAAGCTTAACGTGCTCTCCGAGGCACGGAGGGGTTACACATTATTCGAAAACGGTCACCCATCTATGGACCGTCAGTGGTAACATTGCTTAACTTCGCAGATATCTCGATCCGCTCGGTCGCCGCCACTTACGGCCGGTCTTAATACCCTATCTATCGATGGATTTGGCTAGTAAACCTATTTATATGACACAAGCTCCATACAAAATATGTCAGGTTTTATTCAATATTGAACTTTATTGTCATCAGGTGACGGTCGTCAATTAGAAAACGAGTTGGAATACTTCGTACGTGAATGTGGACGAGTGGTTCGGCTCTCGAAAGCGTTACCCCCAGACGAGGGACCAGCTGGCAAGTCTATACTTCATCAACTAGCTGTCCAACTAGCCACATATAAGAAAATAGCTCCTAAAGATTAACAAGCAGTAGTAGTGATAGTGTCGATAGTAAAGTTACGTAAGCCTAGAAATAATATAAAACTATATAGGTAGGTACTATAACAATGTACCGTAAAGTGAATAAATGAAATAAACACATTTTCATTGTCTTATTTCAATAAAAATTAAGAAAACATAGCCATTGTTTCCGGAGACGTTTATAAATCAGTCTACTAGAAAGAGGGACGCGAATATTAAACTATATTATTCATTTTAATTCTCATTCGAAAGGAATCAAAATCTTGCCGTCGATAAAAGTTAAACTATAAAATTTATCGCATGGAAGAAATTTCATTTAAAAAACATAAAATACCGTAGTAAAAATTTAAATTAAAATATTTACTTCACGTCTACATCAAGAGCAATGAGGTTGCCGTTATTAATATTATTTTTTTATATAAGCTACGTTACCAGTAACGATAAGTATGCGGTCAAAAGTTTTCCAAAAAAAGTCAAACCTTTCGGAAGTGGAAAAATTCTGATCAACTCTGGTAAATATGTATCAAAGAATAAGACGCTTGACTTGTTGGCACTGCCTGAACTGCAGAAGCCGGTGACAAACAATAATGTAAAATCGCAAAAGTACACTGCGTTTCAAGTGATCGGAAATACAAAAGCTAATCGAGGAGTTCCAGATAGCCCATACTTCTCATTAGATCAGACCAGCGAACCAAAGTCGAGGGTCAAGAAAGTCCTGCCCGATTACGTGTGGTCGTCATTGAAGGTACAAAAGAAACTAAGGATTAAAAGAGCTGCTGACAAAGTGAATACTCACGTGGTTACCCACAGCAAGACAGCAGCTGCATCACCAAGCAAGGCACCTGTTAAAGATGTAAAGCCAAAGCCGGTGGCAAAGTCTGCAGTACATACAACTGAAGTAAAAAAAACAAATCCGACAACGGCAATAAAAGTTGAGGGAACAGTAAAAAAGGCAATATCTAAAGTGCCAGTTAAACAAGCAATAAAACCTAATACTAAACGCTCGGTTCCAGCAAAAGCAGTGAAAAGAAATAACAAACCAAGAAAACATCCTTCTGCTCTACGTAGTGGCTCTAAACCCAAATCAAAAGGCAAATCTGGTAAAAACCGAGCACAGAAAAAGAAAAATAAGGGGCGCGGGAAATCCAAATCTAAAGCTAAATCGAAACAATCTAGTAGAAATCATCCTTTAAGGAAACCAAAGGCCAACAGCGGAGGCAAAAAAACTAAAAGGGCATCGAAGAGACATACGAGAAGGACAGGAAATTCTACAGGGACAGGGAATTCTACAATTAAACTTCTACCAGGTAGTACGAAAGCTTAAATAAAATATTGAATTATTGTTTTTTTTTTATTTGAGCCCTTTTCCTTTGTCTCAGACACGAGAAGGCTTACTGGGGCGAGACAAGCCTCCATAGAGAACTATCCTTATGTGGTTTCTATCCTGAAAGATGGCGAGCACTGGTGTACAGGGGCTTTGCTAAACCAAAGAATTGTCATCACCACCGCTAACTGCCTTTGGAAGTAAGTATTGAAACAAATAATTGGATAAGTTTTTGTAATTATTTTTAATAATGAAACACTTAATTTCCCAATATTAATTTTATTTTTTTAATCAGTGTGTAAAAGTGCTGTTAAATATTTCAACAAATGTTTTTATAATCAATTCACGAACAATCAATCATTTTCTGATTCCGTCAGTTGGTCAATACTGAACTGCGTCGACCACAGTCGACAGACCACAATCCAAGGGTTTGAAATTTAAATCTATTAGTAATCACAATTACTAATAAGTTTAAATTTCAGACCGAAACCAGAATCCTAAAAGATTCTGATTTTGGTCTCACAGCAGAACATGCGCCTTAATATTTTACATGACAGACCAACATCATCCTCATCCTTTTCCTCTATATAACGTCAAGTACCTCAAAATACCCTATAAAGCGGGTAGAAGAACACATACCCATAGCTCACACACTTTTTTGAATAATTGTTTTACACTTGAATAATTGATAAATGTACCTACTTATACGCTGCTGACATGCCTGTATCAGATTTTGATTTATTGGCATGTTACTTACTGTTCTATTTTACATGCATGAGTATCTCCATTCATCTGAAGACTCTGAACCATATTATTATTAGTGTTACTAGTGGTATAACCGTATGTGGTACATTTGGTTTTACTATTTTGAACAAATTTACATTCTAGCCTAAGCGTACTCAGCATCATTCTTCGCAAGCGGTTTATGTATTTTGTATTTCAAATCCTATTTTCCCTTTTTACAAATTTCGTCGGGTTTCAACCTTACGGTACGGGTAGCTTTTTCATGGTTATGATAGGAGCTTCTATGGCGTATGGAGGAAGTAAGGAAGGAAAAATAAAAAACCGCCGGCACACTTTTATTTTCTTAGCACAGTTCTCCTATACTCACACCAAAACTGATTGGAATGTCCATTTCTGCCAAGGTCACTTCATCTGACATACAGACTACTGGTCCAACCTTTTCTGACACCCTAATGACAACAGCACTCATTATCAATTGAACACATTCATTAACAATTGAATTTAAAAGATAGATTTAAGATCCAACCAAATTGATTTGATTTTTACCACTTTTGGTGAGGCTTGGTTCTCGCGGCAGTAGTTTTTTTTTTTTATTAATATCTTGACACTGTTCACACTGCTAGCCATGCACTAGCATGGCACCTGTGCTCTGGCAGCGACAACCAGAATTTTTTTATCAGTTTGCACACATTTCTAAACATATAAATAAGTAGTACATACAGATAAACCTTATAGAATAATTATATATATATATATATATATTACTAGCTGACCCGCGCAACTTCGTCTGCGTAAATTTTCCCCATTTTTGCAAACATTTTTACTTGCTGCTCCGCTCCCATTAGTTGTAGAGCGATGTTTTATAGCCTAAAGCATTCCTCGATAAATGGGCTATCTAAAAGTAAAATATTTTTTTCAATTTGGACCCGTAGTTTCTGAGATTATCGCGTTCAAACAAACAAACAAACTCTTCTCTCTCTTCTAATATTATAGTATAGTTATAAATGTTAGGGGTGGATAACCCTTATCACTTAGGAGCATGAATAATAGATTGTAATTTTCCCTTTTTTCTTCCTATTTTTATAACATTTTTCATTGCTGCTCCGCTCCTATTGGTCGTAGCGTGATGTTATAACCTATAGCCTTCCTCGATAAATGGGCTATCCAACAATAAAATATTTTTTTCAGTGCAGCCCAGTAGTTCCTGAGATTATCGCATTCAAACAAACAAACAAACTCTTAGGGGTATGAAAAATAGATGTTGGCCGATTCTCATAGATACCGGATAAGCACAAAAAATTTCATCAAAATCGGTCAAGCCGTTTCGGAGGAGTATGGCAACGAAAACTGTGACACGAGAATTTTATATATTAGATTAGACTTGGTACCGACAGACTTAGAACCATAAAAGTTGCAATTTTGAATGCCAGATTTTACAACACGGAATCAATTTGCAATAAAACTTATTTACAAAAAAATATTACCGACTTCAAAAATAAATACAAGGCAACTAAAAAGCAAAAAAATAATATAGAATAACAAAAAAGTTGGTGCCATGTTCGGCATTAACTTACATACATTAAATATATTACTACTCGTACATATTTGTATTGTTGCAATATTATTACATATTTGTATTGTCGGTTTGTAATTTACTTATGTTACAAAAGCCTTGTGTCAACTGCTCAAATATTGCTTTTCCCGATACAGGGCCGTTAATTGTGGATGAGTTCACATTATAGTTCACAGTAGCACTATCAGCTCTGTATGTCGAGAATTAAGTGCTACACTGTACCATATTAAAGTAATTGAATCGCAAACCGTCAAATATTAAATCCGCTCGCCATTTGTGGTCTTCATCATCAGTTCCACTTCTTCCATTGGGGCTTTTTGAGAGTAAATACAATAATCACTAAGAAATATACCTTAATCACTGTAGGTGTGCCATTAATATTCGAAGAGTTCCCTCGATTTCTCCGGAATCCCATTATCATGTCTTGATCTGATGACAATGGGACCAACTTGGAAGTTTACCCTATAAAACACAATAATAATTTTTCAAATCAGTCTAGCCGTCTTCGCGTAATCGATGAACAAACATTAAAAAAAAATACTAAAATGGAGAGCCTCCTCCTTTTCTTTTTCTGGGGCCGGGGGGGAGTTGTGCAATTAAGTGATGGTACACATGTGTACTGCAACAACAACGACAGCTCAAGACACAATCTCAAATGTTGCAGTCACACTTGATACTAGTCGTCAATTGTGTATAAAGATTCAACTGGATTTTTAATTAAAATAGAGAAATTAATGAAATTAAATTAGTTAACACGGCAAATCTCAAATCGCCATCTCGAGTCTATAAGTTCACTTGTGGTGAGGGCCAGTATGGCGCTTTTTTCTAACAAGTCGACGTGAGCCAACTAGGCTTAGGAATATGCAAAATCTTATTATAGTAGGTATGCTATATTATGATTTTGGCGCCTCCCTGATACTGCCGCCCGGGACGGGTGCTCCGGTTTGCCCCCCTGCCCAGATCCGGGGCTGGTAATCCGACTGAGACGAATCTCATTTTGATATCTGAACTACAAATCATACTACACATGTAATGAAATACAAGCTGTTTAATTACACATTACAATGTATAGTGATAGGCTGATGCTGGATGTCGGATTACAGGGGCGCCAGATTAGTCAGGGGCCGATATACCGGAGGTAATATATATAATATTGATTGTCTCAACTTACCCGCGTCACGATCCGAGCGTTTAACGACAACGCAATGAAACCTTTTCTTCTTTTAAAAAACGTAATCATAATTTAATTTCACTTGAAAGTAAATTTGCTGAACGATCTAATTAATTTCCACCACTCAAGCGTTTAAGGATTTTGATTGGTGTTTTATCATCATACATCAGCATCGTCATTGCCATTGATATATTGCTAAGACACAGTCGATTCTCCAACTTAAGTAGCCTGTATTGGTCCACTGCTGGACATAGGTTTCTCCTAACAGTGCCAGATCTACATTTATTTCGAGGCGGGGCAAAAACTTGATGATGGCGCCACTGCATCTTCAGTGTTTAATGAGAACGTGCTTAAATAGGCGCCCATTCAGACATTCATTTGGTGCCTATTGCCCCATTCCTCTGGTGGTGTATTTGGCGCCCCATTCAGTGTTTAATGAGAACGTGCTTAATTAGGCGCCCATTCAGACATTTATTTGGTGCTTCTTGCCCTCTTCCTCTGGTGTGTATTTGGTGCCCCATTGAATGTGCCCCGGATTACCCCCCACTTAATCCGTCACTGTCTATTAATTTACACTACAACACCCGGTCTTTCTTTAGTCCAACGACCTTCTTTAGTTCGTCGATCTATATGGCTGGGGGTCTTCATACCAAGTCGCAGTCTGCACTCTAGAATTCAGTTTCAGATTCTGAACAGTAACTCCCAGATAAGATATGATAGAACTTTCAGCGAATTAATAAATAGCGTAGATAAAAACTATTTTACAAAATAAATAACTACAAATTAAAAAATATATCTAAAAGGTAACTAAAAAGCAAAAAATAATATAGGTACAACAACGAAAAATAATTAAACATTTTGAAGTTGGTGCCAGGAAATGTAGTTTTATGTTTTAGGCACCAACTTCAAATTGTTTAATCATTTTTCGTTTATTGGTTTGGAGTAGCCACAATAGCATAATCCAAATTGCTCATTTCTTTTTACAAAATGTTGCGATTTGCGATACAAGGCCGTTCATTTTTGAGGAGTTCACCTGACACTAGACTATCAGTCCCATTACATGATTTTATGAAGGTGAAGTATCAGATATAGCTCACGGTACACAGATCGCAACCCGCAGTACCTATTTATTATTGAATAGTTCCACTGGTCATCTGTGGTCTTCATCATCAGTCCCATTTCACTTAATGGTGCTTTTTAAGAGTAAATGCACAAATTACAACAAAATATACCAAATTACTATATGTATGCCTTTAATATTTGAAGAGTTCCCTCTATATCTCCAAGATCTCATCATCAAATCCGAACTTTGACGACAATGGGACCAATCTGGAAGTATACCCTTTCAAATGACTGCCTTGGTAGCGCGGTGGGAGTGTGTCCACGCAAGAAGAGGGGCGGGGGTTCGATTCCCACACGGGACACCACTTTGTGTGATCCACAAATTGTCTTTCCGAGTCTGATTGTAATTGTGTCCGTGACTTGTATGTTTGTAAAGTCCCCCGTGACACAGGGCTTGTACCCTACAGCGGGAGTGATCTTTAAAAAATAAAACAAAAAAACAATTCAAATCGGCCTGCGAGTAATCTGCGAACAAACATAAAAAAAAAAAATACAGTCGAATTGAGAACCTCCTCCTTTTTGAAATCGGTTGAAACAAACAATTTCATGCTTTTCGCTCCTCAACTCTCAAAAGTGGAGTTGAAAATTTGTTAGATAATTAGGGCCTTAACTCTTATTCGGCCTTAGAGGGTTTGTGTAAGTTTTGGTTAAGTGTTTTTAATTTTCTACATATATTATTGTTGAATGTTTTTAACAGAGCTAATCGTA
Source organism: Herminia tarsipennalis (assembly GCA_945859575.2). Classification (NCBI taxonomy): domain Eukaryota; kingdom Metazoa; phylum Arthropoda; class Insecta; order Lepidoptera; family Erebidae; genus Herminia; species Herminia tarsipennalis. The sequence goes on along the minus strand of OX243849.2, from coordinate 16,174,490 downwards.
TAAGTCGTATGGAAGTTCGTGCTGGATCATCGTACACGACCTACGGCGGACAACTCGCCAACATTCAGGAGGTGATAAAGCATCCGCGCTGGGGGCTTCGGAAGAACCCTGACAACGACGTTGCTCTTATACTTCTTGATAGGAATATTAAGTAAGTATTTCAAGATTTATACGCTACAGGGTGTGTGGCGCAGGAAACGCGCGAGTGGTTGCTGGAGACCAGTTTGAAGTTTTGCATCCACGTTTCAATCAAAAGAGATGTCAGCAGTGAAGATGAGACACAGGACAGGAAAACTACCTGGAGCTTCTGCTCTTCTGGGTTATATCGAAACTTAGTAACAAGGGGGTCAAAACAATTTTACGTTCGAATAGGTATAGAATTTTTTTAAGGGTTTCGTAGCCAAAATGGCAATACGGAACCCTTATAGTTACGCCATGTCCATACGTCCGTCGGAAGCTTTGTTCAGAGACTGTTAGTGCTAAAAGGCTGTAATTTTGCATGGATACACATATTACTTACGCCAACAAAGTGAAAGAATAAAATCTCGAAAAACATTTTTTTTAGGGTACCTCCCGTTAGGTAGGTCTTTTAAAAACGGGTAAAGCGTTGGGAAGACCATTTTTTGATTTAGTGATCTGTTTGTGAAATATTAAGATTTAAATAAAGTGAATTTTTTTTGTTATGAGTCAAGTGTCCCCCCCCCACTGCCAGCTAAATGGTTGATGTTGGATATGTAAAAAATATCACGGTAGTAGTATATATAATGAAATTAAAAGAAAAACTATCACAGCTAAGAAGGCTTTACAAGTTTACAAGTAACAGCTGATATTAACAAAATTTCCTACAAATTCCATTGAAAATTATTATTAACTACGTTTAACGTTATAAGTATGAAACAAAAACAACAGAAAACCCACTTCATAAGCCGCATCATTCGGATGGAGGGAAGGGGGGGACTACGGAGCCCTACATTGTGCGTGGCCCGACATGCACTTGCCCGGTTTTTATTTATTTGCAAACGATCGTTTGGAATCGACATCTTGTAGGCGTTAGCGAATTCGCCACGGAGCGAATGTACCTTGTCTAAGCCCTAAGAACTCTCTTTAGTTCTACAATAGATCTGTGAACAGAACAACTGGGAATAAATTAGTTCTACTACTAGTATTGTATTATATTATCTGTGGTTCTACTAACTAACATTCCAAATCGTAAAAAGAAAAATAGTAGTAGTTCTACCTTTGAACTATCACTACATAGTATAAAACAAAGTCGCTTTCTCTGTCCCTATATCCCTATACATAGGGATATAGGGACGGAGAAAGCGACTAATTCTTTAAAACAACGTAATGGATTTTGATGCGGTTTTTTTTAATAGATAGAGTGATTGAAGAGGAAGGTTTATATGTATAATAACATCCATTAAATAGTGGAGAAATAAGAAGGGGAGCAGCAATAAGAAATGTTGCAAAAACGGGGAAAATTTACGCAGACGAAGTTGCGCGGGTCAGCTAGTGTAGTATAAACAAGTGGGAACGAAGGGGATTTGGCTGTGCAGGAGTAACTATGTAAATTTGCAACTGTAGGCGTTACCACGAATAAATGTTCTGGGTTACTCAAATTAACAACCTCGTTGATGAATTACAACTCTTCAGACGTAAATCCGCTCTTACATGTAAAGGGGAACCTATAGATCATTTTTAAAGAAGTACCGGCTTAACAATAGTACCACCCCATCTCTTCCCGTGGGTGTCGTCAAGGCAACTAAGGGATGTCACACCGGAGGACGGGCAGCAGCGTCCTCTGCGTACTTTAAAGCCTTACTGCGATCGCCAACCCGCTCGCCAAGCGTGGCGATTATGGCAATTACCCCCAGGAAGGATCTATAATAAGCAGGTTCGTCTGGAGAGACCCACGCCCAGCAGTGGGACATCATCTGGGTTGATATGTATGTATGTATTATAAATAAAATTAATTATAATCCTAAATTATTTACAAACTACTGTTTATTTAAGTGATTGTTTGAACAAAAAATGTCATACAAAGCAACATTTCATAGCCAAGTATGATTATATTAAACCCAACAGACCAGGTATTTTTTTTACTTGGTCTATTTTATTGGGTTACCATTTGTAAAATGTATTTTTCTTATAAGTTAGTTGTTAATACGTTAGATTTCATCAAACTATAACTTAATTCACTACCTTCGTTCAATTACTATTTGACAATGTTACAGATTCTCAGACTCTTGTCATGGAGTGGACCTGCCAAATCGCGTGATGCTGCCAGCGTTTGACGACGCCTGGGTTGTGAGCTATGGAGCTGAAAGAGTGAGTTATAGTCTTTCTGGAATATTGACCTAGTCTGAGAAAAAAAACGGACAGAATGTTTAAATTTTTGAATTATGATCACCGCTCGTGGCTTCTTTACATAAGACTAAATAACTTTGAAATATCAGTTTTGGAAAATATTATACCCTTAATCACTTACCTACCACTTGTTTTTGGAGTTATGACCTTAACCACCTACAGACTACTCTATTGGAGTCAAACCTGACAAAGGAAGATCGATTTTACTTCCAGATATATAGTAAATGGTTGTGTGACAAAAGTAGGTGGTAGGTGGTGAAAGGTTAAATGGTTTAATTGCGGGAGGTTATAAGTGCAATATTAAATATCACCCTGTAAGTATATGTTTGTCAGTTATAACTGTTGTAGTATAACCTTATATGGTTATGGCAACCATGGTCCAATGGTCCATCTGAGGCCTTTTTTGAGATGGCATGCTGATGATACCGCAGTCAACGTCTAAAATGTTGCTGGGGCTACTAGTATAGTATTATATTAACTGTGCTGGGGCTATGGTGCAACAACTTTATAAACAATTTAGTAGATTCAGGCCGTTTAGGTTTTCCCAAACTTATTCACTATGACGCCCTTGGGAATTTCATGTTTTTTTGCGATGCCGCCAGCCCTCACCCGAGCCCTCCCGTTATCTAACTAAAAACTACTTACTTACCAATGGGTAATTATATCCAAGTGACAGTGACATTGAACTACCATTAAATATCATAATACAATTTATATTAGAGGCTACGAGCAAAAACGAAACAAATCTATTCTAATATAATAAATCTGAAAAGAGTGTTTGTTTGTTTGAACGCGATAATCTCAAGAACTACTGGTCTAATTAAAAAAAAAAAAATAACTCTGCTATACATGTTTATATTTGTGTTTGTTTATTAGCGCGACGGCATGTACGACATCCATTATGACGGTCTGCAAGTGTACCACACTTTCCTGATGAGCAACGAAACCTGCAACAATGTGACTACGCGATTCGGAGTCACGGTCACCGACAACTTTATATGCTTTACGCAGAGCGGCAAGACATCTCCTTGTACTGTTAGTATCCTAGTACTTCTCATCATGATTTTACCTGCGTAAAAAATAATAACATCGGTTGCGTAACTTCATATGTTTTAAGCAGAGCGGCACGACATCTCTTTGTACTGTTAGTGTCCTGGTACTTTCATCACGATCAGAATGCTGAGGGATTTTACACGATTGCTGCCTAAGGCACCTGTCCCACCAACGACGATGAGCGAGAAGCGAGTAGCGATTTATGGCTCAAGCAACGTACAGCAGATGTATTTTGTAGATCCCGTCCGTGTAAACAAAAGAGATGCAGTATAGAGCGAGTACTCGCCGGCAGTGGGACCGGTGAGCGATCAACTATTAATATCTGTATTTCTTTTGTTTACACGGGATCTACATAAGTATGTACGTCTCTTGAGATCGCTACTCGCTACTCTTTTTCTCGCCGTTGGTCGAACAGGTGCCTAAAAGGGAATGCTTTTTATCGTCATACATACTTATTTGATTGGGTTATTGTTGGAACCAAGAAGCTTAAATTTTAAGCTTCTTGGTTGGAACAGTAAACTTCGGCTCGGTAACTCCATAACGTTTCACGCAGAGCCACAAGACGTCTCCTTTTAATACTAGTATCCTAGTACTTCTCATTACGATCATCAGCGTTTTTTACACGACTGCATGTTTAAAATCCAGCATTTTAAACATGCAGTCGTGTAAAAAACGCTGCTTGCTGGTCGCTTCTTCCCATACCTAATAACCTCACCTTATTTTATAAACAAAATTGTTTAAACAAATGTTAATGAAACATAATTTATATATCATATTATGTTACTTTTAAAATAGCTTAAGAGTTAGCTACTAAAGTTTTATACACTAGTTTTTACCCGAGACTCTGCCCGCATGTCATTAAAAATAAACTATCTCATGTACTTTGCTTTTATCTCCATTCCTAACTTACCTTATAGTGTAAAAACGAAACAGACAGACATTTACTTTCATATTTATAATATACTTGTAAGTGTACGCGCAATGATCAGTGCGTCCCACATTTTAAAAATGTGTTGTTATTTACAGCGCGATACTGGGGCACCAGCAGTCAGCGATGGTGTAGTCTGGGGACTTGCATCTTGGGGTATAAGAAAATTGTAAGTATTTTTTTTTTAAGTTAGAAGGTTTTATTTAACTTGCAATGTTTGTAGGTATGTGTATTTGGCGCGAATCTTGGAGCTACATTAGAACCACTTCCTGGTGTCTGATTGGGCTTAAATTTTGTGTACACGACGATACAATAATGTGGTACCATGGAGATGGAAGATGGGCATAGGAACTTCTTTGATAAACAAGATAAACCCACCGAGTTTGGGCTCCATTAATTCGTCTTGAGGAGTACTTTTTTTAAACATTGTGAAAGCTTTTTTTTTTAAATTATCTATCATGCGATATCTGCCAATCCGCTTGTGACCACGGCTGGTGTAGCTTAGTCGAAACGTCAAGCAATTTAAAGATAAATAATGAATGATTGCTTTGGGTATATTATAGCTGCACTTGTAACTAACTAACAATGTGGCGGATTCTTAGAAGTTAATTTTAACCTAGTTCTAATTACCGTGTCGCAATGAAATTTTGCATGTGAATATAGTTCGAAAGACAACATATTAATTTGGTATCTTGGAACTGGCCTGATGATGGAGTAGGATTTCGATAATATCGCAATCTATTGGAAAAAATAATAAACTATGTTGTATTATAATAAATTATGATTTTTTAACGCCGGGCAATAAACAAGGTATTTTAACTTGGTTTATTTGGTTTATTGCCCGACGTTTCGACCGTATTGCAACGACCGTGACCACGGCGGTTGTAATACGGTCGAAACGCTTCGCTTCGGGCAATAAACAAGGTATTTTAACTTGAATTATTCACGCGATTAAGACCCGTTATATATATATATTTTTATAAATAGTTTATAGTTGCTCGCTTTATCGCCGTTGATTGGACTAGGGCCGAATGATAGAACTCTCATGAGCGCCTCTCTTCTTCCAGATGCGGCACAGAGCGATTCCCTTCAATGTTCTCTTATCTCGCATCTCACTCTAACGTGGACTTCATAGCCGATGCTACGCGCCGACTGATGTCCGAAAAACGGATATACCAATTCTTAGATCGCACGTTTCGGCCTAAGGTTAAATTTATAGCTACTACGACGCCAAAAGATCGAATAGGCTGAATGTGGTGTGTACATAATTATAATTTTCAAAATTAAAAGTTGTTTTGTTTTGTCATCTTGGAGCTGTATTCCTTATAACAAGGCTGGCTTTAAAACACTATCTTGGGGCTATGCTCCCTTCTTACAATGATGCTGCCCTAGTACCTTTGATCACGAAACATCGGGCGTAGAAAAGGAAAGTTTCATATAACGCGTTCACGGACACGAAATCTATGAAAGTTTCGGAACAAAGTGGTTCGAGAATTCGTTTCCATGAGCGATATCTATGTGTGCGTTACATGATCGCGCTTTAAATGAAAGTTCACTTGGTGTTCGTTTCTTGAAGCTCCTTTTTAGGGTTCCGTACCTCAAAAGGAATAAAACGGAGCCCTTTGTAGTCCGTCCGTCTCTCTGTCTGTATCGAGTTGAAATTAAAACCCCTTGAAGTTGTGAAAAAATAAAACTTCTAAGTAAATGTAGAAAAAGGATACAGCCGTTTATGGCGCAATTAACGTACATTTTGAAGGAATCAAAATTTATAGAGTATTTTCCGTTGACATAGAACTATGAAAGGACCTTGAGCAGATATCTGATGATGTACACAAAAGTGACGTTTGTACAACAGCTGTAGGTATTAAATAATTCGGGATTTTTAATAACAACGATTATTCTCAAAGCCCCCGATATTATTCATGTATTTTAAAGTTAGTTTCATGCTCTGCAATTTCTGAAATATTGAATAATGTCATTTAGAGGTTTTATTATTCCTGGATAAATATTTTAAAGATATCACAATAATATATAATAATAATAATACCTATAAATAATAGTGATTAATTTATGTATATGCCGATTATATCATGTAGTTTGTTGTTATTCTTTAAACATTCTACTGTTAAAATACAAAATGAATTCCTCATAGAACCTTTACTGTGTATAAACAGCCTTTTCTCTTGTACATCCACGGAACCCTGATCTCTACAAGTCTACCTAGTCTCGACTGGTAATTGGCGGAAATATTAATATCGCCAGGAAAAAAAAAAGAAATCCTTTATTGTGATTATAATGACATAATTTAGCAATATATTCTTCAAAAATAAAGTTGATTATGGAGTTGTAAAAATGGCGGCAAACTAGTCAGTTTGCCGCCATTATTTTTACAGCTCCGAGTTTAACTTGTAAAAAATGATTTGAATACGTGATAATTGACTTAGAACGAGACTATGTGCATGTAATATGTGCATAAATACTTGACACTGGCAGAAATTAGCCGTTAAAACGGCTAGACTGCCATCAATTCAAAGAAGAAGAAGAAGAGATTAAGGTAATGTTACGATTTTGTAGTAAGTACATCAACTTTATCACAAGCGAATTTTCACAGCAATTGTAAATCGTTGACAGATTAGTCGACATTGGGTGTGCTTCAAGTATCTTATTATTTATTTTCTTAACATGCATTCCATTACGTAAAATGAAAATTAAAGCTTAATATTAAAGTTAATAAAATGTTATTTAACTCAGTTTTTAAGTAGAAAGACCGATATTAAAGTGCTCAACCTCTTTTGGCAAATAATACTGTCTTATATTACAAGTATAGGGAAAGTCTGAAAACTATACATTTGTAATTAAATCATACATCACTCTTTACATAACTGCGAGACTTGATTCTTGAAATATTTATAACTAGCGACCCGTCCTGGCTTCGCACGGGTGGATGGACATAGGGATTCCTAACTTTTTCTAGTAATATAATATAGCCTATGGTATCCAGGGATAATGTAGCATTCTAAAGGTGAAAGAAGTTTTGAAATCGTTCCAGTAGTTTTTGAGTTTAATCGTTACATCTAATCTTTCCTCTTCATAATATTAGTATAGATATATACCTACGAATATGTACGGAACCCTCGGTGGGCGAGTCGGACTCGCACTTGTCCGGTTTTTTTTCTTTATTGTTTAGGGGTTTTAATCTTCTGGACAGATATGTCAACCCCATCGTACCTTTTCTGCATTATACTCTTATTATACACTAGCTGACCCGCGCAACTTCGTCTGCGTAAAAAAATCCATTGCTGCTCCGCTACTATTAGTCGTAGCGTGATGTAATGTAGCCAATAACCTTCTTCGATAAATGGGGTATCCAACAGTAAAATAATTGTTTAATTCAGACCAATACTTCCGGAGATTATCGCGTTCAAACGAACAAATCAATAAACAAGCAAACTCTTCAGCTTTATAATATTAGTATAGATTTTAAAATAAGTAATTTATTTTGAACGGTGAGCAGCATGGTCTTCTCGCCATTTTATGGGAACTAATGGGAAGGTCAAAAAGTGAGGAAGAATAAAAATGGCGTAAGCCATAGATTTTCGACATCATAGACAATGCCCGATTAAGTACTGTTTAAGTCGATATTTATTGCTAAAATTGTTTAAAATGAATTAATATTTTTGGAAAATATTTTATTAAAGATTAGCTGTCCCGCGCAACTTCGTTTGCATAATTTTTCCCCGTTTTTGCAACATTTTTTATTGCTGATCCGCTCCTATTGGCCTTCCTCGATAAATGGGCTATCCAACAGTGAAAGAATTTTTCAATTCGGACCAGTAGTTCCTGAGATTACCGCGTTCAAACAAACAAACTCTTCAGCTTCATAATATTAGTTTAGATTTTCATTTCAAAAACATTCACAACGTGACAGCCTAATATTTATAAACTATTTGAGTACAAATAGGTAAATTAAATGCTAAATATTTTATAGGAAGTACCTATTGAAAGTTGCAAAATATAGTATTTTTATAAAATTACACATTTTTTGGCAGTGTCAGAAGCTGACTGAGTCCTTAACGCTCTTCGGCATGCCACTCATAGGTAGTAAATTTTAGGTTTCAAAGAGGAAGAAGTGGTATGCCGCTGATTTGTTCAAGTCATTTCAATTAACTATAATTTAGTAAAAACAAAATCCCGCATTGCCTAGGGTACTAGCATTGTGTCGCGGGGGACTTTACATACATTCAATTTACGACAACCCGTGACCACGGCCGTTGCAATATGGTCGAAACGTCTGGCAATAACCAAGGTATTTTACCTTAAATTATTCAAGCGATTAAGACCCGTAGAATATATAATTTATAACAACAACAACGGTAATTTATTACAAGTGTCAAAAAGTTCACAGGACGGTTATTCGATTCGATATTTGAAATTGCGGTCACTTTGTAGGGGGCAGCCAGAGCCAATCCAGCGTACTAAGTATTAGTACCTAAATGGCCGAGTATTGCTGGTTTTTTTAAAAACGATTTTTCTAAAAACGAAACTCAGCTAGATCGATTTATCGCCCCCGAAACCCCCTGCATACTAAATTTCATAAAAACCGCTGGAGCTGTTGCCTAGATTCAGATTATATACATATATATGTTTATATATATTTACAAGATTCGTTTAAAAGTATAAGATAAGATAAAGATTAGTGCCTGTGTCGCAGAGAACTTGACAAACATGCAATTTTAACGGATTCACTTAAACTAGGGACTAATATTTACAGACATCACAAATAAAACACGATAATCAGTATATGAGCATATTTAATATTTTCTTTTTCAAAATTGTAAAACTCACATTTTGAAATTGCAAAATTAAAACTAAATTCTCATATCGTTAATAGTAACAATCGCCATTTGTAATTTTTTTCACCATTTTGTATTTCTCTCAAACTAATAATAATAATTGTAAACCATTTATACATCTCTAATAATAATATATTTTAATGTCTAACAAATTCATTTTCTCAACGTATTACCACCATTTTCGTTTTTTATCGTTATCCCAACATCAACTTTCTCGTATTCTAATCAACTTTTTTATATTTCTAAACATACTTTTTACATTTTTCCATATACATTGACTACAGCATGTCCTCCGCACCGATAATGTCCATTTTAGAAAAATATTGGAATGACTTTTTCAAAAACAAAACTAAGCATAAAACTAAACTAACCTTAAAATTAATTATCGAAAAATGTTATAATTATAATAAGTAAATTATTCAGCAATTCCATGTACAATTCAATTACGAAAAAATCAATTACTTTCTTTGGCAATTTTAGTATTCAAAAGTGAATTTACAATTTTATTTAAAACTGGCGTTAAGCTTTAACACTATTGAGAAACTGGCAAAGTTGAGAAACTATTATACATTTATTTGCAGAATTCAAATATATTTCACCATTGTAGCACAAACATAACTCATTGATTGGCCAAAATACGTTTTCAATATTTCATAGTCCATCCTCATTGGACCAATACCCAACAAAGTTTGTTCTACAATGGTGCAAACATTTGAAGTTATAAAATCAGTAGCAACATAATAAGCGTTTATTTGACTTTTAATTATTCTATTGTAATTATTCTGTTTAAGACTTATCAACGAAATTACAATATAGATTACAAAAATCGACTTAAACTGGCCAAAATGAAACACTAAATTATATTTATTATTAACAACAGAAATAACATTACGAGGTATACCCAAATCCACCTTTTGCTCAACGTAATTATTTTAGGCCAAAAATAGAAACAGGTTTAATTCGAAAATGTTTTTAAGTGGAATCCTATTTTGTACACCATATGCAAGTAACTTATTTTACACCTTACCTACAGTACTTGGCCATAAATCTATGGTAACAAATAGATACAGTCGAACATCCATTGTACTGAGCAAAGCGAGATTTTATTGAAAAAATTAAAACTAAAAAAACTTAGCAAAAAGATTTTGGATGGAGCCGATCACGATTATAAAGAACTATAGATTCATTTTTAAATTATCAATTGTTTAAATAAATATATTACTCATTGTACAGCTAGAGCGCTATTGTACAAACAACAAATAATAAATTCGTGCCTCTTATTACTAGAATGCCACTTTAAACCTAAATAGAGCTTCGGGCTTGCTTCGAAACAAACTCGCAACACGCAAAAAGTACCACTACCAAAAGTACCAGTTGGAAAAGTACTTTTTTCTCTGCAAATAAGTACTTTAACAAAAAGTGCTAATTTCTGAAACATTCTAAATTTCGTTGTAACTCCGATTACGTTTCTGTTTCGAAGTTAGCCTGCTTAATTAAAGATGTCGTTCGTCCCCAAATTTTAGCCGCCTTTTAAGCAATTTTCGATGAGATAATCCATATTCTATACTATAAAACGCACCAGGCAAGAAATCGTTTTTTTTTTTATAACCTAACTCTAGAGACTCCCTGATTTTTTTCTCTTATAATCTAAATATACACAAAAATAATTTTGTACTCTCCCAACGAGTTTCAAATGGCAACATTTAGATATTTTACAATAATTATGGCAGCTTTTGTACGATCGCCGAAATAGATTTATTTTACAAATTCATCAACATTGACAAAATAATGCCTCTAGCATTTTATTTTAATGTATTTTTGTAAAGGTTGACGAGATGTGTATAAAAGTACGCGCACAGTCAACAACTCACTTCTAAGCAGTGTGTGAACACATCGAACAAATCGATAAATAAAGTAAACAGTTCGATTGTCGTCCACTGTTGGCAAGTGTTCGCGTATTCTTAGATGAATGTAACAGTGACTGACTTTAATAGTCGAACAAATCAGTTGTGAAGGCAACATTATAACAAATTAGTTTAACAAAACCACCTAATAGAAAAGAGAATAACTCGTATTAACAATTTTAATAAGACTTCTCTTTCTTTTCAATGTGAGAGAAAGCGAGATAGCTAGTGTATTCATCTCGCTTTGATTTTTAGAACCTTAGAACCATTTAATTTTATCATTATTTTCATTTATGATCGATTTCAGTTATTCGATTCGATTTCGCTTCTTATCTGGTTAATAATGTTGCCAACATACAAACAGAAACTAAACTATTTGTTGTGTATTTCTACTTATTTCGGATATATGTAAGCGATGTGAAATATCGATTGAAAAAATTTGAATTATTCTATTGTAGGATGACAATCCCAATTAATAGTACTTAGTTTTATATCTATCAATTGGTTGTTTCACCATATTAATTGTTACTATGTCGAAAAAATTCAAACACCTATTTTAATAACATTCAGAAACAATATTATTTTGTGGGTAAAATTGGCATAATTCAGTCACAAATAGTTTTGACTTTGACATTTGTAATTTAACAAATCACTTTCCGAGTCTATAAAATTCTGAATTTTAATTCTGTGCTAACGTAATTTGACATCAACATTTTATTTGCACATAGCAACTTTCTGTTGGTCAACCATCGCGCTACTTTTTGTTGACATACAACTTGGATATTTTAATTCCGTTTTTCTCTCTCTCAGAGTTAAGGTCAACAAAAAGTCGTTTCTACATCAAACCATCCGAAATTAATACTCGATCTAATTCTAACAATTATCTTCAACATTTTTCATCTCGATCAAGTATTAGATAAATTATTAATTTCGGCTGTAAGAAAAACATTTAGAACAAAACCACTCGTCACTTTCACTGGAGTTCACGCACAGATGTTTTAGAAGTATCCAAATTTGAATCCAAAAACATCAGAGAAAGGTTTGGCCGTATCCTACGGTTGATTCAAGAGTAGTGCCTCTAACTCGTCAGCGGACCGGAGAAGGAAAGCGGCGGACTCACGGTAACCGGTGATGAGTTGCCTGACGGCGCCCACTTCGGCACCGGACAGCTTGTGGGACAGAAGTGGCTTGGAGCTGCCGGATGAAGTGGAACCGGCCAGGGTAGAAGCCGTCGATGTCACGTGGAGGGAAGTCGGAGTTGTATTCTTCAGGGATAAATCTGTTGGCGCTGAAATATTGATATAAAAAAATAGTTATTGGAAGTTCTCCGATGATTAATTTTAATGAAGAAATAAGTAGATAAATCTTTGTTTCCAATCAATACTGGTAATTTCTGTCCTGAGGTTTTTATAATTATTAAAATTAGAGATTATATCGATACGAGAAATTCGTAGACGAAAACAATGCTATACCAGGCAATCAGATAAGCTGAGGAGATTAAAGTAGTAGTACTCACCACTGAGGCTAGTAGGGAAAGTGTGAGTGTGTGCGGCCATCGCTGACAGCAAGGCGCTCTGGTACGCCGCCATTGCAGCGTTCACACCTACTCCTGCGTAGAAAATAATAATTATAATTTACCGCAATAATTATGAATTTAAGATAAATAAAATGAATAAAATATTAATTAAAATAAGAAACGAGACTTACCGGTAGGTGGCAGTGCCGTCAAAGTTGACAAGAGAGCGCTGCTTGACAGCGCTGACGAAGCTGGATTTGTGTTAGCACTGGAATAATAAAAAATACATTGAATCATAATTATTTATGTCATACTTAAATTACAGGCTACTAATTGAAAGCGAAACGAAATATTATGTAATAGATTTGATTTTTGCTGAAGTCAAAATAAAATGGCTAACTGACTAACGGTTATTAAATATGTTTCTGAAAACTTCGGTTTGTTACAATAATTTTATTATAAGTAATATCTTACTTTTGTCGCCCGAAAGTCTGCGGAGTCCCAAAAGTGTTAGGGAATGATGGTCTGAATAGCGGAGCTGGCGATGAAGCTGGGCTGCAAATAAAGTAGGTAATTATATTAGTACGATAGTTTATAATTCAAATATGTACTCATTCAATATAAGAATAAATTATGTATTATTAGAGACGAAGGACAAGACGCAAATGTACTAGGAACACATAACTCACCTGGCAGTCTTACTTCCAGCATTCCCATTAGCGTTATCCAGCTTCAAGTTATTATTGTTCAGCAGAGGATTATCCATGGTTGGGCTTGCTGATGGCCTGGTAGTGTCGGCAGCTGCCTTACTGTGCCCAGCAGTGGGCAATGACGTAGTGGATGTAGTCGTGGCAGGAGTAGACGCTGGGCTACTAATCGCTCCACTGTATAAGCCCAAGAATGAGGACGCTACGGCTGAAGTTGCTGTGGTGTCGATAGCCTATAGACAAGATATAGGATACGTTGATTTTAACCTGAATTTATTTTTAGGTTAGAATAGTTTTTAGTGAAAAAAAAGGTTTCATAGATTTTTCTCAAAGTGTCCAAAGGAACCACAAAGAAAAAAGAGAACCTTCCAGAGAAATGCCTAATCAACGTAAAGTGCTAATATGTATTAACCGTGACTAATTTTAGAACAGGTTATCAGGCGACTTAGAAGCCGTGAATGGCTGTTTTTGGAATGACATGTCATATACGTGCACGTAATATTACATTTCAAAAAAGCAAACTGGCGACGGGCATGACCTGACATTACCCGCAAGTGACAAACAGTACCTAACTGCCTCTATAGTTCTTCTAATTATAATAACACATCCTTTTTCCATTATTTGGCAAAATGTGTTGTGCAACCGATACCTAATATCAATGTCATTAATTTTCATAGTTGCACCTCACGAAGTTTCGTGAGAACTGGGGGGTACTACTTTACTACAAAACGTACCATGGGTGTAGGTACTGTCGGCATGGGCTGACTGACCGGGTCGAGTCCGAGACGCATGCGCTTTGCGTTGAGGCTCTCGTTCTCGCACGCCTGCGCCAGAATATGCTCTGCCTGCACTGATGTCAGGTGCGCTGGAGTCGGCCGGACCTGGAGCGATTAACAAGAGTTTTAATATCGCATATTCTTTGTATGTTTTTTTTACTTAATGGTTTCTGGTTTCTTCGGCTAATTTCTGCCAGTATCCAGTGTTAGATAATTAATGTATATTATAGAAAAATAGACGACAGCGTAGTTTGTCCCCCTTCGGACCAGTTATAAAATTGGATAATACCAATAATGGTATAATTGGGAGCAACTTATCCCTTTTTTATAACTTTTACCATTTATGTTAATATCAAAAACTATTCCAAAGATTGCTAAAGCTGATATGGGAAGGAGTCTATTCTATGGATATTTTTCCATAAAATGAACTATGGTACCAATACCATAGGAAAATGATTGTGTGCTATAGTCAGAAAAAGCCGGAATTGGTAAGTAATTGCTAAATACATTTTTTAAGATTTTTGATTTATGAAATATATACCAGGATAATATAAATCAAACAGAGATCGGACCCTCACCGCGGTATCCCAAGCGTTGCCGGTACCAGGAGTGCTGCCACCGTTACCCGTGGTCGGGCCATCACCCCGCACTTTCTTATTCCTTCTGCAGCTCTTCAAGTAAGTTCGGATCCTCTTTCGAGCGCGTTCGGCAAACTCCGGAAACTGTCGGGTGCAAGAGTCAATGATGGCCTGGATCTTCTCCTTCGGCTGCTTCGAGATTGGGACTATCCTGTCCAAGTTTTCGTCGACAAACAGACGGACAAACATCTGCAATAAATTATAAATAAATACTCATAAGTGAGACTTTATTTCTTCTTGAACAACTCTAGTAGTAAAAACATATACCACTCCTTTTGGCTACGCCATAGTCGGGTAAAAACATTACCCAATTCTGTTGTAAAATTACAGCAGGGAGAGCGTAAACACAATAAGGATTGACACTTCCGTAGCTGTTCACGGAAAAATAATAGCCTAGTATAAGAAATGCCATCAAGTAATTCTTGCATAAACTAGCATTGGAATGACTGTCAGCAGACACGCGTAATTCAATAAGCTGTCAAAGAGAATTCTGTTAAAGCAATGACCTGGCCCTTGCCTGGCCCACATTTTGACGCGCGTCTGTCCCGAAGGCATCCCCAGTCAACCTCTTATTTTCTGTTTTGTGGTCGTTACTTTAAGCGCTCGCTGAAATACGGTGTATGTAAAAAGAAGTCGAAAACTTACGTTAAAAGCTTTAAGCCTTTCTGGATCATGATGATGCGGATCCACGCGATCATCAGAGTCATCATCAGAAGCTCCGCCGTCATCATCGTCCTTGGTCCGATCAGATGACGAGGTTTCATCGTGTGTGGACGCGGGTTCGACTCCAGGCGTAGCTGACCCCACGTGGATGGGACTCTGTACCGAGGAGAAAGATTAACACTGTGACTTAATTTTCTTTTGGTATGTGAAGAAGGGTATGTTTAAGTTATTGTTTATTATGTACTAGGAAATCATAAACGTGTGAAGATAACGTTAGATATTTAATGAATGCTTACTAGAATGCATTTATAATATTTTTATGCAATCGGAATGAATTGAAAATACTTATATTGCAGTATTTGTCACGTACACGGGTTTTGTTATTATTATTTGTTATAACAATTACCAGGAGAATATAAGACGTAGGAGTTTAAAGATACAATAATATGAAACGCTGCTCAACCTTAAAACTCACCGAGTGGCCAGTGGCCAGGGGTGTGGATGGCTTTGGTGGCTTGCTGCCGAGTCCTAGTGCACTGTGGTACGATGCCCAGAGATCTGCCATGCTATCACCACCGCTCTCAGTTATATCGCCGTTGCGGCCTGCAAGTACCAGGAACACATATATAGGCAAGATGTCAAAGACAAGAAATTATCAAAATCTTAACACTCAAAACTGCAAAAAAAAGCATTTTTATCGTATTTGGGAAGTACGTTGAGATGATAAGCGCTTAAAAATTTCCAAACTTTTCTAAGCGTAAATAACACGCGTTAAAACTTAGAAATATCAAATTGTTAAAACGCGTTAACAAAACGCGCGTCAACCCGTTTAACATCTAAACCTAGTTCAAAATAAATAAGTATGAGTATTTTCTCGTCACTTACAGTGCATGTCATTATATACAACGGAAAACCATGCTTTGTATTCACCGACCCCTACAATACTCTAGTATGAGACTAATACGATGAACTGACTACTCCGTACAAAGTAAGAGAAATTTCAAATTCTTAAAAAAATTACAGGACGGTTATTCGATTCGAATAACCGTCCTGTAATTTTTTTTTGACTTGTTGCACAATAATAATTTTAATTCTATTAGATTTTATCAATTGACTGTCCAAATGTCAAGATTAGATGAGTCTTGTTGTAGTCGGCGGTTACCTGTCAAGCGGACTAGTACAGTACGATCAACGTATCTTGACCGGATTGAAGTTAGGTTTTTATCACTTTCACGCATGTCATAGAGATGCGACCCTAAAATTACTTACGAAAACGATTAATCGATTAAAAATACTAACAACATTTTAATTCAACAATATAAAAACACTATTTAAATGAGTTCATAAAAGTTTAAATTTAGAACAGTTACAGTAATTAATAAAGAAACTTTCAAAAACAATTTCTTTACCAAACCAATCACAAAAAAACATGATTTAGTAATACTAATTATGACAATGTAATGCGTAATCGCATCTCTAATCCTCTTGGTTTAGTTACCGCCCCCGCCCCCCGCTTCCTGTCACCATTTACTTCCAAAAAATGCATCTGCGCAACCACTTGTCGCCTACTTCAGTCCGGCCTAGTTACGTTGATCGTACTGTACTATAGTAGAGGTCAGTGTTTGTATTCATTTGTAGCGCCATTTTAACTATTCAGACAGTGACGTTTGTAGGGATGCGACATACCTACTGATTCGAGTTAAGTTCTCGAGTAAACAATTTATAATATCGTAAAAAATAAATGTTGGTGATTTTCCACTTGGGTTTGTGAGAAAATACGACTAGTGGTTTTTTGACCTTTATAATTTATTGTAGATAATACGTGATGGCCAACCTTGTAGTCATGTTCTTAAATACTAATGAGGGGGGCCTATGATATTTGTTAAATGAAAAGTAGCATTTGCTTCTTCTTCACGAGCTCTGATACAAAGACAGAAAGCGTTCTTGGAACAATAATGATATTCAATATGTCAAAGCCGATGGCCGTATGAGCTATTAGAGTAATTAGAGGCTCAATATTCGAATTAACATTATGGTAATCGATTACATGAACACGGATACCTCGAGCAAGGTAAAGTCCGTCAATAGTTCTAATCATTTCGATTACACAAATGCCACTGCATTACAGACACTAACACTTCACACACGAATATAAAAATAGCGACCTCCATCGGAAGACGTTGTCGCTACTACCGCTCGATTAAGACTGCCTGCCCCACTCTCGGTGACTTCAAACGTAAACGTCAAACTAAAGTCACGCCATCTTTCGGCGGCCATGTTTAAATGAGTCAATAAACTTGCTATTTAATCAAAACAGATATTAGGTCAACGGAAAACAATTAGCGATTTAATAATTCTCCGATATATATGTATTGGCTATTGCCGATTTTGATGAAATTAGGTATGCACACTCAGTATCATGTGCACATAAGAACACTTGAATATGGCCACACCTTTCTTTTACACGTTGGAGATAGGTATAGAAAGATAAAGTCCGTCCGAAGCTAGGGCGGGCCAATGCGTGTAAATGTATCAGGCTGGACAAAATTGCAAACAGACATCGATTTTAGACTAGAATAACAATAATACATAGCCTGTTTTTTATCCCAGGAAAATGGCTCCGTGGGATATTTTTTTTACATTCACGCGAACGAAGTTGCGGGCAACAGCGAGTAAGCAACTATATCTTGTTGTTACTCGTATTATATATTCGTTTCCCATCACTACGCCTGCAGTTGTAAACTCGTGTATTTATGAACAATTCCACTGCCCTCCTACAACTCATTTCCGAGCTCATTAAAACTGTGGGGAAACATTACTGCTTACAATTTATAGTATCCTAAATTATGTACCCTAGAGTTCTTACTTTTATCTTATTCTTGACAGCTCGTAGGTAGGTACTCAGAGATATTGACTGGCATGTTGGTCTAGTGGTTAGTAGCTCTAATTGCTAAAGGATTCGATTTCCACACGAGACACCACTTTGTATGCTTTCGAGTTGTACTTTGTGTCCGTGAATTGTAAACTTATAAAGTCCCCAACACAGGACTTTACCCTAAAGCGTTAGTTATCTGAAGTAATTTTTATAGGCATTTCTTGCCAATTACTTTACAAATACAATAATTGCATTTTTGAAAGATAGAATAATTTGAAGTCCAGACCCAGGAATCGAACCCGAGACTTCCGTAGCCAAACCAGGGCTAGAAGCGAACCACGTATCTGGACTATGTTACAAGACCTCAAATTCTCTATCCCTTAATGCTCGCGAGTTTGGGCCCTCGCATGCGCCATCTAAACTTAACTTAATACAAAATTGGCTCTACTGAAAAGTTGCATTTTTTGAGTTACAACCTATTTACGACCTATATATAATGAAAAAAAAAACCTTGACAAAGCATCCGCTAGTTAAAATGCTGTCAGAATTAAGAAAATTGAGGCAAATTTTGCTATAGTCATATTTATATCTTTGGATTTAACATAAGAAATTATGTGCAACATTTGTAAGATCTAGAGAGGTAAAATCTATATCTATTTATATAATCTAAATATATAAAAATGAATCCCTATTTCCCTTGGTCACGAGCTAACTAGAGAACGACTTTAAAGATCTCATTTATTCTTTTTTTTAGTTTTCTAATACTCTGTAGAAGGTTCTACGTAAAAAATTAAGAAATTAACTAAAAAAAAACGGAGTGTTACGAAGTTCATCGACACAGCCAGTGTACAATAAATACTAGACATTGACAAAATTGGCTGGAAAATAGGCTAGATTATTAACAGCTCAAAAATAATAACAAGAAATGCTGTTATTAACGTATTTGCTTATAATATCTCCTTGGGATTATAAATAAGGCACCTGTCCCACCCATGGCGACAAGCGAGTAGCGATTTTAGCACTCAAGAAACTTACAATAGAATCTAGTGCACCAGACATAATACATCTGATGTATATTGTAGATCCCGTCCGTGTTAACAACAACAGATGCAGCCTATAGAGAGAGTTCTAGCCGACAGTGTGTGAACAGTCAGCGATTAACTATTAATATCTGTATCTCTTTTGTTTACACGGGATATACATAAGTTTGTACGTTGTTTGAGCGATAAAATCGCTAATCGCTTTCTCGCCGTTGGTGGGGCAGGTGCCTAAGCCAATTATTAGCATCGCGAGCCTTTCCAATTTGTTTTATTTACTAATAATAGAGGTACTTATTGAATAATGAATTCTACAAATTGCGACATGATTCTACAACGTACACCTCACCAAATAATAATTTGAATTAAAAAAGTACACTTGATTAATAATTTCGATAAACTGTTAATGTTGGCACTATTAAAATAAATAGGTGTTAACTGCTCGGTAACCCTAAAAAAGTAATATCTATGGAATAAAATACATGTACCTATTAAATTGTTTAATTAAATTTAATGACCAAAATTATAGTTTTGAACAGGTGCTACTGTAGGTATATTGAGAAGGTAATACGTAGCGGCATCTTTATAATATAAATATAACTAGCTTTCACCCGCGGCTCCGCTCACGTGGATGTCGGTTATCGCGATAAAAACTATCCTATGTCCTTCCCCGGGACTCAAACTATTTCCATACCGAATTTCATCTAAATCGGTTTAGCTGTTTGAGCGTGAAAGCGTAATAGACAGACAGAGTTACTTTCACATTTATAATATTCGTATGGATTCTTCTGTACGTGTGTATATCACTGAACTCCTCCCTAACGGTTGGACCGAATACAAGAATGGTTTAGATTCACGATTCACAAAAAAAGGGGCGGTACGAAGTTCGCCTGAACAGCTAGTTTCTTATAAGTATTTTTAAAGAACAGGCCTAAAACAGTAATACCTACATAATAAAATATTTACTTATTTTTGAAATTACTGTACTGTATTTTAATATTAAGAATTACGCCGTGGTTTCGCGTTGTTTGATTTTTAGGCTGTTCTAATGTATATTACTGTAAAGTTTCATAATATTGCGTTCAGTGTTACCTATACATATACTATTGTGTTAATATGGCATGTATTTTTCGAATTTCAGCAATGGCGGGGGCACCTCCTGGCATAAGTTTTGGTATCCTATGCTGCAAGATTCGGTTGGGTATATTATTATGGTATAGACATTTTTCGTCTGTATTTTTAATTGATAACTAAACGTTGTAACGTGTATTAGATGATTACATACCACTTAATTAATCGTCTAATAGATATTTTTTAGGGCACCGTAGCAAAATGGCAAAACGGAACCCATATAGTTTTTTATTTAAATTTCATATAGTTTTGTGGCATCTAATCCTAAGTGATAGACATGAATCAGGTTTAAGCACTGTAGCCCCTATCAATTTACTTGGATGCTCAACTCAACTATTATCATTTTATTATTTGATTCTATAATACATACCCACAACACAGGCAAAGCCGCAGGCAAGAACTAAGATAATTTAGCAATATTTCATTTACTATTCGCCAAGTTAGTTACTAAGGCGGCAGAAATTAATGAGGACCTCGGCCTATGGAACGCAAGGGACCGGTGCATCTGCCTCTAAATGTCAACTAGAACAAGCCCCCTTGGTTATAAATAATTTGAGAAGGTGCCTGCGTCGTTTGCGCCCCTGGTACTCTCGATATGGCTTCGGTAATAAAAATAGCCGTCGCGTTCCACTCGACGTGAAAATTATGCAGTCAGTAAACTGTTGTTTGACAAGAAAAGTGGGTTTGAAGAGTTCACTTATGGTTGTACCTATGTCAAATGTTTATGGTGGCTTTATAATTGTTTTTTTTTGTGGTCCCTACCAGGCTAACCGACCATCAGTAAAGCAACTACGATGAATTTTCATAACAATTTTGTAAATTTGAAAATATTTCCATTGCGTCTGTTTGGTCTTTGCGACTCTACGAACTAATCAAACAATTTTGATTAAAATTATGATGGAGGTAATAATAATAATTATGACTACTTTTCTATACAGGTGCTATTGCTTAGCCTGCATAGCCTGTACTAAATGAGCTATCGAGTTATATCGATTTATGATCACTTAGGCTTTTATATCGATACAATTACTGTATTTTAGACGGCAGTGCAAAATCAATGTTTGTGGGGATGTATGGATGGATAATTTATTATTCTTTCATGCAAAATCTACTAAACGAATTTTAATGTAACTTTACAGTAATATAATTTTCACCTCAGAATAGCATAATGAACTAAAGCGTGCAAAGCCGCGTGAAAAGCTTAGTTATTCATAGGTCTATTCAGATATGTCTCTACTAACTAATCAGATGCCCCAACCCACCTCTTTGATTTAACACAATAGTACTAGGAGAGTAGGACATTCTAATCAATAAGGTAGTACTTAGTTATCTATGCGTATAGCACATAACACTACTAATATAGATAGGTAGGTACTCGCGACTCATCTGTCACGATTAATCAAGCTTTGTATTGCCTTGTGCTTATGTTGTCTTGGTACATATAACTAACCAAATAGTGGAATGCGAATTCAATGCGTGATGTGTACGCTGTGTTTTTAACCAACGATGAAAAAGAGGAGTGCTTATAAATCTCGAATTCTGTATGTTAAATTACATACTGGTTTTTAAAATACTTAAGTACATTATTTGTACTAATTTCATTATTTGGTAGGTATTCAAGTACGGATACTACTATAAAAACTAACTTTATAAATACGAAAGTGTGTCTGTCTGCTGGACTGAACGGATCTTGATGAAATTTGGCCAAACAGATAGATTAGACAAAGAGATAGATATCGCAATTACCGACATCTAAGTGGATGAACCCGGGGGTGAAATGGAACGAAGAATGAAAGTAGTTGAAATATATTCTCCTAGGAAAATATAGAAGGTAGCAGTGGTTTTCTGTCCTCGAGAGTTTACACGGAATAGTATGACTGAGGAAAACTAGTGAAAATCGTTATGCCTGGCAAAACAACCAGGAAAATCAACTGCAGAGGTAGTCTTTATTAAGTAATAACTATTATTTCTTAAACATTGAACTTGAAACCAGCAATAAACGCAATTGGTTTTATTCGTGAAGAAAGAATAATTATATATTTATGTTTATTTTATATAGGTACTACTAGCTGAACCCGGCCAGGCTTCACTGGGGCTTTTTGTGCCAAGAATCCTAGTGGGCATTTCCAGAATATCCCACCAAAAATTTCATCAGGTTAAAGAACGCATAGAAGATTATTTTTTATAGACTACAAAAATAAGAGACAAGCACGTCGCTAGCCTGGTGGTAACCGTCACACCAGCCCACAGCAGCATCAGCACCGCTCAAACTGCATCCTGCAGTCGTGCTCCCTATTCGTAAGTTCCATTCGCCCAGTAATTACACTTGCTACATTGATCTTTAACCAAAACACAGTAATCTGTTCGCATCACTATTTTTCGGAAAAATAACTGACAATGCGGTAGTACCAAGACTTGGTGATGGCTTTAAACACTCGTTTTAAAGTTAATTCCATAATTGTTTTATTATTTTTTCATCTTAGATACACCTGGATGCTTCATAGTTACAGTTGATTGGACCTGGTAGGCGGAGCTGAAGTCCAAATCCAGGTATTATTCCTAATGTCTGTGGCAAGACAGTATTTGATGAGTCCGCTAGTCTTAAAAGTAACAAAAGCCCGGTTTCTGAAAGCTTGCCAAACCAAACATTAACTGACAACTGTCAAATCATTTGTTATACTTTATTTGGTACTAGCATATGTTACATTTGCATTCAGTTTGTATACCCCTTTAAAGCTCGAGCACGTTAAGCCGTCGGTCTTGCGCCTAATCTCTCTCCGGTCGCGTCGCACTACAATATCTCCCGCGTAGTTGGCTTGTCTCTAATGAGAATGAGATAGGCCGCCGTGACCGAAATCGGTTAAGAGACCATTATTATTAGATCTAGTTTTCTGAAATCTTTTCTAATACCTGGTCTAAATCACAGAAGAAACATCTCTACAAAATTTCAGCTAAATAAGTCGTGATGGTGGATTTCAATGAGAGTGGTCCACACCCAGGTCTAAGTGCAGAAACCACACCCACAATAGCAGTGGGTGACCATAATGATGATGCTGAATTTCACGTGATACAAATAACTTTCACACCAAAGTGCACGCTCAGTTGTCTGAATTGACATTACTGGGGGGCTTAAACAAGTGCCACATGCTTCTTTTACGGCAGACGCTACTGTTGGTTTATGGTCCACCTGTCCAGCAGCAGTCACGTGACGTACTGTCAAATTTATGTCAAATGCCTACATTTTCCCGCGTTAGCGTGTTTGGAAAAAGAATCGTGTGGTATTTGTCTTAGCCTCCAGGCCTGATATATGATTCAAGGCGAAATTCTAGAGTCCGAATAAAATTTTAATATTGTCTTTGGTAAATAGGTTCCCATTGACTTAGAGACCTGGACTGTGTCATAACCTCACAAAATTGACCACTGTCTAGAAAGAGACAACGCTACTTTGTGGACAATACCTGTCAAAGATCGCACGAGTTTTTTCTTTCTTTCACGCTTTGTAGTCAATATTTACTTTTTAATTGAAAGGGATGGCGTGGTCCAGGCCTATACGTCAATGTAGGTTCCTAAGTATGTTCGTAAACTTTTGCGATTTGTATACATTAAAGGATTTTATAAACTACGGGTCTGAGTTGAACCAGTCCACCTGTGCCCACGGCTGATGCAATACGGTCGAAACGCGTCGGGCAATTAAATAAGGTTCTAACTTGGAATAGTTGCGTTTCCCGTGTTAATTATAGACTTAAATTAGGAACAATAGATTTGACAGGTGTCAGTTGATTTTTGATTTGACAAGCCTTTGAGATACCAATAACACTCTCAAATAAACAAATAGTTTACCTTGTGTCTGACTGTGGTAATTCCATGCAAGCAACATCATTTTCAACTTCTCAGCATCTTTCGCGAGTCCCTGACCTGCATCAGATCACATTCGCCAATCAATTCAAAAATTTTGTCTTTTTAACACATTTTTTTTTTAAATCATAGCCAATTTTTGAGAGTTTTTATGCTGTTTTTGGGAGAATTTTCGCATAAATACTCTTTAATTTCAAGTTGATTTGATGCAAGTGGTTTTATGGTGTTTATGTAATGAAAGGTAGAGTCGTTTTTTTGACACTTACTAGAAAAATTGTCGTCATCGGTCATGTCTGCCGGTTCTGGGGTTAGGTTATCCTGTAACAAGATGAAAAATAGGTTAGATTAAAGTCATAAACGGAAAACTTTGCAAAAGTATCATTATGTTTTCACGGCTAAACCGTTGTTGATCTTAGCCTAAAATCTAAAGAAGGCTGGGATACTCTTTGTTCCTGATTTTTCTTTTGAAAGTTCACTCGGTTAAAGTTGTGGTCAATAACATGTTATACATTTTGTACAGGGAAATTTAGATAATTTTGAAGTAGGTAGGTACTATTTAACTGTAAGGCAAACTCGACGGACTATTGCGAGAATTTAACAAACATCCTAACCAAATTATAAAATGAAATATCTGTGGTGAAACGTTTTATAAATATTCTATTTATTTAGCATTCAACATTAACCAAACAAATAAAATATCGACAGGATATTCCCAGTTATTGCGAACGAAGCAGGAATTTGCAGCTCCGCTACCAGGACTTCATATGCATTCAAAAGTTTAAATAATTAATAAATTAGCGAAACGGCCGTCCGGCCGTGCTGGGCGGGTCAACGCTCCGACCCGCGGACACAAATCGATAGTGCTTCAAATGGACAAGCCACTAAATATAGCTGATGTACCCAGCATGTGTGATAGGTGTGCTGGCCCCCTGGTACCTTGCCAGAGGGCCGGTTGTGTCGAAGCCGTCAGAAGTTGTACCAGACAAACATAATATTTCAGGAGGCTGATTTATTAAACACTGCTTTAAATAGAGTTTTAGCGTCGTTTTGTTAACAAATAGAAAGATAATGTGGGCAACATCAAAACGAACAAACTTGCTGTACGGATTTTCGTCACACCAAATGAACCATCACGATTAAACTAGGTATTTTATAAAAAAACTGAATCCAAGTTCAACCATTCGTTTCATTTCTGTGATGCCAAAGACATACAAACATTAAGCACATGTTAAACGTTAAATGACATGATATCTTATACGTTTGACTAGCAAATTTTGCTTTATTTCTCTAAAATCATTTTATCGCCAAAGTGTGACAGATAAAAGCACAAAAACACGTGTATTATTTCATCCAATCCTACAAAAACCATGTGCATATTTGATAGTCGGATAAAAATGAGACAATAATTTATATTAACGCCAACAGCCGAGAAGGCACTTAACATAGCAATGTACAGGTGTCTCGCTTAATTACAAGTTTCCTTCATTTATTTATATACCGTGGTGTAAAAAATGGCTACTTCGACTCACTACGATTATTTACATGGTATAGCTATTAACATTTGACTAAATAAGAGATACCTATATTTCCTTAGAAGGGTCACCTTGTCATTGCAATCAATATGTCATGAAGAACGTTGAAATTAGAAATACCGGACAAGTGCGAGTCGGTCTTACCCACCGAGGGTTCCGTACTAATTTGTAAGTACATATCACTATATAGTATAAAACAAAGTCGCTTTCTCTGTCCCTATATCCCTATGTATGCTTAAATCTTTAAAACTACGCAACGGATTTTGATGCGGTTTTTTTAATAGATAGAGTGATTGAAGAGGAAGGTTTATTATGTTTTCATATATTTTATACCCGTGCGAAGCCGGAGCGGGCCGCTAGTTATAAATAGTTCAGGAATCGAGTCTCGCAGTTTTTTTACGTTTACTTAGAAATTTGATTTTTTTACAGCTTCAAGGGACTGTAGACTCGAGTAAATGGTTTTAAATTCAACTCGATATCTCCAAGCGTTCTCGAGTTATAGGGTACGGATGGACAACAAAGTCATCCTGTAAGGGTTTCGTTTTCTCCTTTTGAGCTATGGAACCCAAAAAAATGTGCTAAATTGTTTTTTTTCTGTAATCAACTAGAGTGTCGGGTAACTACCCTTTTTGGATGAGCTACCCGTTTTTAATACGATCTTTTTTCCCTTAATCAACCACTATGGGGGCAGAGAACTCACTATAGACGGCGTATCCATTTTAAACTCATTTTAATAACTCGATTATGAGTATAATGGTATCTTTTAATTTAGTTACGCCCACTTTGAGCTTTCATAATAATTTAAAATTTTGCTGACGTGTGACGGTATGATACACCCTAAACTATTATAATATTTTAATGATTTTAAATTAATTGTAACAGTAGCATAATTTAGTTTATGTTACACAAAAGCTTATTTCAAAGATTTTTAAACCATAAATAATTCCACAGTCAACCGCCATGTCAGAGAAGTACCTGTATGGCCAATTCTAGACGGGTTACCCGTTTTTGGTTATTACCCAAAAACGGTAATGTGCCTAAAACGGGTATAATTCCAAAGGACGCTCGTAACCTACGAGAATGATTGACTGGCGCCAACAAAATGACAAGTCTTATCGCATTCGGGTTCATAATAAAATTAAAATACCGTTATAGGAATACCCGTTTTTGGTGAGTTGTTCATTTTAGGCTCATCTCCTCTACGAATAAAACAATTAATCTGTGTAGTTTCCGATACCCATGGTTTTAATAAAAATAAAACTAAGTCATGAACAAAATGCAATTAGGGGAAACCAGCCAATTATTGGTACTTTAAAAGTCAATTATTGGCACTTTAAAAGTAAATGTCAGCTGTTGTATCTAAATTCCTATAATGGTATAGTGTAGCTAATTTTGAACAGGAATATAAAACGATTTTACATTTTAATGCATACCAAATTTGAAAAATTGTTTTTTTAAACGAAAATCTAAAGTGCCAATAATAGGCCGGGTGCCAACGGTTGGGTCGTTAACACTATGAAGAATTCAGATTAAAATAATAATTATGATTTAAATAGTTTTTTTGATCGGCCTGTCTGTTGCTTTTCCAACTTCTTTCATAATTGTAAAAGTAGAGCCATTATGTTTATTATCAATACAAGACAATAAATATATTTTTTTTAGCAAATAATATGATAATCATTTTTTATATGTACCAAAAGTAGTTTTTACAAAAAGGTCTTTATTAACTGCATATTTACAATAAACCTCATTACTTCTAAACTTACACAGGAAGTAGGCACAATAATACCAGGCCATCATAATAGCTTAGAAGTTCGTCTAATGAAATGTAAAAGTAATTCAACAGTAACTGGCAGCTTGAATGAAGAGAGAATGCCTGCGAGTTCTAACGTTCGAATTGTGAATCACAACAACGCACTCACACATAGGTACAGTACTCCCAAATTAATAATGCACATGCAGATCTTCGCTAATTGTCGTATTCCCGGAAACACTCGAATCATGGAATCGTAAGAGCCCTAAACAAGGCATTTGCATTTTGCACCTTGTTTAAAAGAGATAGGAGTCAATATCATGTGTGCACAATCGAAAACAAATCGGGCGTTCGGCAGCTGTCGCCGGTCAGCGAAATGTCTGTCAGTCGTCTTTATATATTGGTAGTGACTGCACGTGTTCTCTATTTGTGGAAATATATAGAGCTGCTATTACACACCCTTCTTGGTAAATATAATTTCAACATTAATTAGCTTATTCAGATTTAAATAGTATATTTTGAAAAAAGGAAAATAAATAACATATTTCACGTTTTTTTAATATTAAAAAAATAAAATACCTACATTAAATACATATTAAGTACTAGAAAAACATTTAAAAAATGAGATTTATTTAAATTAAATAAATAGATAAACATGCATAAAAAATATATACCTAACTCTGCCCATGCCATTTTCTTTCAGACGAATTCTTCCAAAATGGATAAATTTAAACGTGGAAAACCGCTTAATTCACAAGCACGGCAAATGGTATTTAATGTGTACCTTTATTTCTTAAATGAAGCCAATGTTTTCAACAGAGACCATGAAAAATTCAAGACCGTGTTACAAAAGCTACAGGAATTTCGCGACGAACTTTGAGTAATATCTTAAACGAAAAAAAACATAATCAATCAAAGAAATTTTCTACACCGAAAAAAGGAAGACCTAAAAGTAGATTTCGGCTGGTACTTGATGATTTCGACTACTGTGTTATTCGTAATATGATATACAATTTTCAATTGACGCTGAAAGAACTCCCAACTGTAAATAATTTAAGAATAAAGTTGATCGAAGCTATTAATTTCAAAGGCTGTGCCGAGACTTTAAGGTTGATCTTGAAAGACATGGGGTTTAGGTTTCTGAAAACTGATAATAACAGACAATTACTTATGGAAAAACATGATATACGCCTAAAAAGGATCAAATATCTCAGAGAAATACAACAGCTGAGGAGTTCTGGTAGAAACATAGTATTTATGGACGAGTCGTATGTGCACACATCACATACTAAGGGTAAAACTTGGCAAGATAGCAACAAAAAAGGTATCAAACAACCCATTTCCAAAGGAGAGCGAATAATTATTGTACACGCAGGCAATGAAAAAGGCTTCGTCCCAGGGGCTCTAATGTTACATAAATGTGTCGACTCAGAAGGTGACTATCATAAAGAAATAAACGCGGAACGTTATCAAACTTGGCTACGCAATCAATTGATTCCCAACTTGCCTCCTAATAGTGTGTTGGTAATAGACAACGCCCCATATCATAATAAGCTGTCTGTGAAACCACCAAACTCAAACACATCTAAACCACAAATGACAGCTTGGTTACAACAACACAACATTCCGCATGACCCAAAGAAACTGAAACCCGATTTGTATAAAATTATACAAAGATACAAAGAAAATTACACAGAATTTGCCATTGACCGTATAATGGAGGAACATGGGCATAAAATTATACGATTGCCACCATATCATCCCGATTTTAACCCTATTGAAAATATTTGGTCCCAAATAAAGCAACACGTGGCCAAGAGAAATATTGCAATGACTGTGACGTCAGTTAAAGATGCTATATTAGAAAAAATCAATAAAATAGGACCAGAAGAATGGAAAAAAGTTTCTGATCATGCGGTTCAATGCGAAGATGAATATAGAAAATTTGAGCCAAGAATCGATAGTTATTCCGATAAACTGATTATTTACACAGGTGATAGCAGTGAGGAAAGTGTAAATGAACAAGAGCATAATGAAACTTCTGATGAATCTGCGATGTCGGGAATAGAGGTCTTCCTCGATTCTGATTAATTTTTTTATAATTGTATTATTTTTCTGGAATGATTAGTGCTGTAAACAAATTTGAACTGAGATTTTGATTATATTTTATGTAAACCTCTATTTGAAAACGTTTTTTTCTCCTTCTAATAAAACCTTATGTTATTTAAACCTTTTCCTCCATAATTACACCAACTTCGGTAAGACACTTGAAAACTAATCACTCCAACAATGATTGTAGCGTTTTCGCTATTTACTTACATGGAATTATCGAATCAAATTTCGTTACAGGTAAATCAAATCTGTTTTAGCACAAAACACATAATATATAAAATTAGGCATAGAGAAATTGCTCTTAACCACTCTATATAAATATCGTCTTTCGACGCTCGGGTAATACGACCGTTGCCGAACAATGACGAAGATTTCCGAAGATTTCTATGCGCATTATTACTTTTGGAGTACTGTACGTGATTTAAAATGAGCGCTAAAATGTTGCTTAGATTAAATATAAAACAGTCTTTGAAATCGAATACCTCATATTCGAATTCGTGCTCTATGGAAAATATAGACGCGTTATTCTGAATTTAATTCAAAAGAACAAGAAATATAGATATTAGTGCTCATATTAAGTGTTTAGAACTTAGCTGTATAGTTAAGTCTTAACAAGCAACCAATCAATGAGAGGTAACGAATATTAAAATACGTACATATTTTTTAAGATTAAAATCTTGTAAAAGCGTAATACTAAACCAAGCAAGAGAAAACTTTCAAAACACAAATCCCTTGAACGAAACAACAATCAAACAATCAATGCTCGTTTAAAATAGAGAGTTCGAAGTTTGAAAAAAGAACACGAAAATCGCAGCAGCATTTTCCCGCTTTTGAACAGCTGACGTTGGCGTAGACTTACGAAAACATACGAAGATTTTCATTCAACAAGTGGCCGCTATCCCATGCAAAGCGTCATCAATCCACCTCTACACTTACACAAAGTTTTGGAACATGGAAAGTACTTAAATATTGAACTTTTGTTTGAACTACACGCGTGACTTGCTCTATTTTTGAAAATGGTATGTGTTTTGCTTTATTAATTGATGTAGGGAAATGTCGAGTGATTGTCAAATATGATTGGAGTTTCAATTTCTTTTGTTTAAGGGTAACTTTGTTAAGTTCTAATGTTATATGTTTTTACACTTATAACCACAGAAAGTGTGGCAAAATGGAGGCACATTACTGAAGAAGAAAAAGACGACTTCACTTTCCACGACTTTTGTATACAGAATCTACAGTTAATTAGTGAACTTTAATATTACTTGGAGGCTTTATTGACATACATATCTCATCCATTTAGAAATTTTCTAGGCATTATTTTATTACTGTGCATCTATTTAAAATGCTGCGTGAATACTACAAGTTTGAAATGTAATTTATTCAGTTCGTGAAAACACTTTGATTTTATAACTCAAAGTGACACCTGAGAATAATTTCGCATAATTGTATCTTGAACTTCACTTAGCCTTTTCAAGGTTCAAATTATTATTCAAACCGAAATGTGGAACGGTACAACTAGTACTTGAGCCGTCTAAGTACCAGGTGTACATAGCCAGTTAGGAGTTAGGTGGGGTGACAAGCTAGATATCGACCGTCTTGAGGGCGGTGGCCAAGGACCGCATCTGCTATGCGGACACTAAATATCCGTTGACCCTTCGTCGGTCATGTGTGCCTAGTAAGTATAGATATGTTACCATTGCAATTTAGTTGGTAATTAATTACACCTCAATGACAGATAAGGTGCAGTGGTGCGTGTATACTCGTAAGTTCGCGTATAGTTAGTTTTAACATGTCATTATGTAAAGGTTACCTTTGTACATCCTTTTGATTCCTTATCATTTGCGGTCTTTAAGTATATTTTTTCTTGATAATATAATTTGAAGACAATAGGAAATTAAAATATGTACCAAATGTGTCAACTTTGTACCAAATTTAAGGAATATCAGATGGTCAATTTCAGCTGAATTGACTAGCTTGGTTTTCAGTAGATTAAGTCTAATGACGCAGACAGCTGAGTGTTCGGACCATGTAGCATCAAATAAACTGCATTGAAACGACATCGCGATCGTTCGCTCGGTCATCTGCCGATAGACGAATAAATCGCGGAATAACCTAGTTTTCCATACAAAATAACTGCAAAATTTCGGGAATCCACCAGCGGTTATGTGCTGAGGGCCTGGTATGTACTGATACATGGCCTATGTACTGCGGTGTGGCCCCCTCGCCCCCCCCCCCCGTGCCAGCACACTCCGCGTTACCCATGTAGTGCTTGCCACCCCGCGAGTGATCGCGCTGCGACATTGCTGCGATACGTTCACAATTTATCGATAGTCGATAAAAATAATGTAGGTTAATAGTTTTATGATAGTTTCAGAAAATTATTACTGAGATCTCTACAGACAATGCCTTTGAATTTCGTAAGAAGCTTTTTGAGAAATACGGGTGAAAAGTAAACAGGAAATTGTTAAAATCTCGAAACTACTAATCACTAGGTATGCGATACAATGTCTATAATAGTCTAGTCCGTACCTTTTTAACGTGTAAATACTTGGGTACTTCATAATATTGAACATGGTAAATACATACCTACCTAAATTATTACAAATAATCAAGTTTAATAAAATCAAGTTTTATGAAACGTTGACTACTGTGTATTTTGACTTATGAAATTTGAACCGATTGCAACAACCAACACAATTCTAAAACTAAGAGAAATCTCACTAACAAAACCTATCTTATCATAAATGCAAAAAGCTGAATATTACAAACAAACCACTTCATTCAACATACACAAAGGTTATCTATCCACTCGAACATCAAAAATAAAACGAAAATCTCCGTCCCATATCAATCAATTCATCGATAACAAGTAATCATCGATAGAGCGTCGGAGTGCCAGCAATCAGGTGGCAGTCAGCGTATAATCATTAAATACCCACGCGAAGGGGTGCGATGACGCCCGCGGCGCCACCCAGCGCCCTCCCTACCCGCGCCCAATTATGAAAATACGAACAAAATACAAATTTGGAACGCTTTTCGAACGTCAAAGGACATTAAACACGATGTTCACCGTGATTATCGATAATGAGCACGAGAGCGACCACGTCCTTACCGTGGTCTTTCTTACAATTATATGAACCAGGATCTGACGCATATTGATTTACTTTAAAGCCTCTGCCGTTTGACCATACATTTCCCAATCTCATTTTACAAATTTTTTTAGAAATTCAGACACTAGGCACTTCTGTTCTTCTCCCACAAAACTTTTCTCCAAATTAGGCGCATCTTTGAACTTTATTTGTGTCCAAAATGAAAAGTTTTGCTCAAAAAAGCGCAAATATTTACCAAGTGAAACTTAAGATTTAAAACTTTGATGCAGTAAGCACTCCTTTTAAACTGCCGGTTTCATGAGCCAAAAACATTTTTGCAAGCGCGCGGCTAATAGCTACAACGAGTTCCTACTTTTTTTATTCACCATTTTTACAACTTTTTACCCGTCTCAACCAGGGGCGCAGAGGCGAGTTGAAAGTCTTCGGTCTTTCAAAATAAACGGCTTCCTTTAGCATTCTGCTTGCTCGGTAGTTTCGCCCGCCGCTTGCGCCCCAGTATTTTTAAAGCGGACAGCGCCCCCCTACGGCACTCGCGGGGCCCATACCCCTCACCCCTCCAAACACCCCCTCGCCCACACACAGTAATACCATAACGGGTGCGAGCTATGACGAGATTATCTACGTACACGCGTATCCACTATACCAATACATACACCGGCTATGTACCAGGAGTACATAGGCATATAAGCGATGACTGTTGTACATAACAGGCATTGATTTACCGGGCCGGACGCTACCTGTCATCGGACACAATGACGATTACATGGGCGGTGGCAAAAATTCACTTGAATAGCGGATTCACTACATCCGAAAACTGTTATGAGCATAATATGTAGTTTAAATAATAAACATAGCATTCGTCTCTCATAAGTCCAGAAACAAAAAACTTTACGCCTATCATTATTCATACACATCAATTTTCACCATTCTTTCACATATGTATTTTCTGTAAGCATAATAAGCTCAGGCAAATATCATTCAATCTCAAAACTCTTCAAAAGGCATTAATGATGGCTGCATGACGCAAAATTCTAAGTATCCCGAATTTCGTCAGAGACAGTCTAAATTGCTAAAGCTGCCAATAAAACCTACCATATAATGAAAGTCTAAAATATCCACATTGTGAATCAGATGAAATTAACGGTGAGTGTTTTAGTCCAAGATTCCGTTGCAATGGTACCTATAGAATGTATTTCAATGAATTATAACCAAAATATTTATTCTGTTGAATCACCTGTACTTTTACAATAGTTTCTAACTGGAAAACCTGTGTAGTGTTAATTAAGTAAGCCAGATAAATATCTTGATTTATTGAATTCATACTTTCATAATGCAGCTTTCAATTACATATACAGTAGGAAGGCCACGACTAATCTACATCATGACTTTGCATGTAGGAATTTCATCTTGATGACAACCAAGAACCAAAATTGTTCAGAGTAGGTACAGTTACCTAGATATTGAATGTCTCATTAGGTTATTTAGCTTTTTTATAGACTATGGATTCCTGTGCAAACACCGCACGGAATCAAGTTTGCAAACAACTAAAAAAAAATTAAAAGTATTACAACTATATTCTTATCTTAAAGAACAATTTACAAGTACATACGGAACTTTAAAGACAAAATAAACCATTATGGATCAACACTCCAACGGTCTACATCATATATGGTCGACCCTCGCTGGTTCCTTAAGACGAGTACGCACAAAGAACAAAAACATGGTGGACACAAACATCGAACACTTTGTACGCACGTGGGTACTACTAACGAACATCAAAGACGGTGATACTCAAAAATGTTCGTGGTGATCTAATTTAGTTGTTCTGTGCTGATGGAGTTTGAAGAAATTTGATGCAACATTGTTTTTGTTTATGGCTACTTCACTGGTGAATAGTTCAAACGGTGAATCCATGGTTACTGAGGCATTGAGCGCGAACAAATTCAGGCCACCAACAGGCCAAGTCCCATTATATCAACTTAGAATCTGATGATGGTATCTTGGAAAAATCGAGGGAACTCTTCAAATATTAAAGGCACACCTATAATAATTTGGATATATTTTGCAGTAATTCGTGCATTAACCCTCAAAAACCATTATATTAAGAAGGACTGATGATGACGACCATAGATGACTAGCAGAACTATGTAATATTTTGGCCGTTACGATCTGAACTTGTCATGTAGTTTCATCAAGTGAATTGTACCCATAACATAATCAATCAGACATATTTTTTCTACTACAGAGACATAGGCCTCCTTCCTGAGAGAGGATACGGGCCGTAATCCACGTCCAGTCCAGTGGTCAATATGGATGTCACATTCATGGGAATATATATGTATGTATTTAGAAATATATAAATATGTTTATCACTTGTCTGGTTGCCAAAGTACAGGCTATGCCTAGTTTGGAATCAGATGGTGGTGTGTGAGTTGTCCATAGATGTGCTGCCATATTTCTATGACAGCTGAGAAATTTCAGAGCACAAAATTACAGCAAATTTGAAAAGTGCACTTTTTCTGGGACATCCCATGTATGTGTATTATTATAATATACTAGCTGTCCCGCGCAACTTCGTATGCGTAAATTTTCCCCGTTTTTGCAACATTTCTCATTACTGCTCCGCTCCTGTTGGTCGTAGCTCCTGGCGCTCGATAAATGGGCTATCCAACAGTAAAATAATTTTTCAATTCGGATCAGTAGTTCCTGAGATCACCGCGTTCAAACAAACAAACTCTTCAGCTTTATAATATTAATATAGATAATGTGCAAAAATTGTGTTACTTCTTATTTAATCAGCTGTTAGGTACTCGTAAACTTGTAAAGCAAAGTTAGCTCTGACAGTATTCCTTTTTATTTCACTACGTATACTACTACCGTGATTTTTTTCACATACCCAACATCAACCATTTAGCTGGCAGGGGTGGGACACTTGACTCTAACAAAAATTTGTAAGTACTTTAAAGCTTAATATTTTACAAACGGATCTCTAAATCTAAAAATCGTGTTCCCAACCACTAAGCGTTTTTAAAAGACCTATCTAATGATACCCCAAACGATAGCGTAGCCGCGTAGGTGAGAAAAAAAAATCTCACCCCCACTTTATATACCTACATGGTGGTACCCTAAAAAAAAATATTTTTAAAGATTTAATTTTTTCACATTATAGGCGTAAGTAATATGTGTATCCATGCAAAATTACAGCCTCCTAGCACTAACAGTCTCTAAGCAAATGTGTGGACGGACCGACGGACATGGCGAAACTATAAGGGTTCCGTTTTGCCATTTTGGCTACGGAACCCTAAAAAAGAAACACGTTATTAGCATTTTTGGAAAATCAACTCATAAGGGTCTGAAAGTTTGTATAGAAATCCGTAAATTTTGAAGTTATATTAGTGAAATGTTGATTTTGGCTTTGTGGCTATAAATAATGAAGGACGTATTTGAGCGTTTTCATCGAAAGCTATAAATAAATCAAACCTTCAGGGGTAAAATCATCTACGCAGGCGTAGCCGTGGGCGACAGCTAGTATTATCTATTTTAGTTATAACAACCACCAAAATAGTTTTATTCACGTGAAACAGTTCTATAAACTCCTGTGTACAAAGGCTATTTGAGTATATCCAGAATCGATATGGCTGTTCTCACACATATGTGGTACATACGTACGATTATATACTTATGTACCTATGTGTGAGGACTACTATTAAAAGTACCGGTAGGTACTGTCAGTGCATGTACACCGAGTCGAAAGGTTATAAGTTACCTGCTTTAATTCATGAAGTCCTGGTAGCAACAAAAAAATATTGTCTACAAAATAGGCGTCTTACTTTTACTTTCTTTTGAATACCCGACGCAAAAGAAGAGGTGTTATTAGTTAGGATATCTGTGTGATTGTATGTGCTATCATAGCGCAAGCGCTAAAATTATTACGATGGTTTTTAACTTTGTTTATTCCGATGAAAATTCTTTAGCCGTATGTTAAATAAGTAACTTTATAATAAATCCAATACCATTTGAATTTGTGCAGTTCAGTGAAAATCGAGGACTATTACTTTATGTTTGTGCCAAATTCAAGGTGCAATAGGTAGAGCCATTGTATGATGATAGATAAAGAACATTTAGTATCCACATATGTATTGTATTTTTTTAATAGGTAGATTTTATTAATAGGTAGATAAAACAAAGGAGGTAATACCTAAACGCACGTTAGCAAAACATAAGCTACGTTCGAAATCATATGAGCAAAGTGATACGAGTAATTTTATAGAACTCATACTGGCTAGGCACCCAGATGACACTCGCTCACTTGAATTTGATCGCGCGCGTGTATAACCATGTTGGCCAAGCGACTGCCAATACGTTTATGCTGGGGACCAAAACTAGAAAACAGGACACTACCTATTATTGCAATAAGCTGCAAACAGCTTTTATAACGCTTATAAATTAGAGACGTACATTTTCATTTACCTCATGTACATCAACAAACCTCAAATAAAATTAGAAAAGCCTTGTTCTACATTAATGCTGTTGCATACCAAGCAATCTTTGTCATCACTTTACAATTTGATGACAACTAATGGAACAAAGTAGATCGAATAACACTATTGTTGTTCACAAATCCGATTAAAACTAAAACAAGGGGAACACGTAATGAAAAATCTGCTAACAGATTGAATAAATAATTAAACACCCACATTCACTCAGAGTTTAGTAAGAAACTAGGTGCAGAAACCGCGTTGTTACCGCGTGTTAAGTACCAGGGTAGCAGAAACGGCGCGGAGGTAGATACTCGCATTATGTTAGGGGGAAGCGGGCCGACCTCGAAAAACCGAATGGGGGTCGCGTCTACGTCGAAAAGCATCGCGAATTTCACAAAGCGGCTTCCTAGTTACAGGGGTATCGCTGGGGAGACGCGGTTACAAGTCGGCGCTTACTCGTGCGCTTTGAAGTGTGATAAACTGAGCGAGCGGAGCCACTAAATATGGATAGGTACGTAGGAGTGCGTGCCGCGTCTCGCCTGGAGACTTCTGCCTCCGCCTGCTCCCCTAGTCGCTGAGATTTATAAACGCGGTTAAATTTACTGTTATATCTCGCTGTAATGTAAATAGCGGTGGTGGTTACGTCACAACACATGTTCCGATAGTAAAGTTACATATTGATAATACCAAAGCAGTTACTTTATATACAAATAAATGCCAATACAAAAATTGGCCCTGTTATGCGTAAAATATCCAACCAAAATTGTCTTTAGAAAAAAGCAATTTGAACTTTACTTTAGAAGTGCAAGGAAATAAATCACGATCAATTATAATCATTTGGCAAGTTATATACCTATGGTACCTTTCATAAGTTTAAAAACGGTGTTTAAGTATCCGCAAACAAAAATCAGTTCCATCTTTTACGCATAACAGGACCCTGTTATGCGTAAAATTACAAAAACAAATCCCTGAAAACATGGATGCTACTGTGCTGCTAGTATAGTCAAATTATTTGATGAAGCATATCTTTTATCTGAGGACAGTTGAAAAACTAAAAACATAACATAAAAACGCTGTGAAAAACATAGACCAAAAAAAAGGAAAAGTAATTCTTCTTGGAACTCCATAAATGTTATGAAGTTGCAGCTACATATAAACGGAAAAGAGCGGTGATTTGAAAAGAGTCGCTTTTTCCGCTTAAAATCCGGCAGACCTGAGTATAACAGCTTTAACGTACCATATTGATTGGCTTTGTTCTATTTTGACGTCATAACTAGGTGGCTCTTTAAAATATAATCTAATAAAAAATGATGTTTTGCTAAACAATGTAATCTACAGTTATCTACCTCATTTTTGTTGAGGTAGTGATAATATAAACAATTGAATCAGGCGTAACATGGCGGAAATCCATCTTAAGTAGATTATAAGGGAGGGATCCCACCACCCACCCTCGATCTGTGAATCACCATGACTGAAGTCGGTGCCGAACTGTCCTGAGGATGCCTGGTGGAGAGGCGAAACACGTGTCGAAGTTTCACTTCGTGGAAGCGGAATATTGCAAGTCAAGGGTCCGGAGGTGCCTACCACTCGACTTGGTAAGAGTACCTGTCACTAATTTTCATTGTTGCAGGTCTCTCTTTTTGAGTGCGGTCTGTCAATCTAATTCGATTGTTGTATTAAGGGCATTTCATTTCTACTTCAATCGTGGTGATTCACAGATCGATGGTGGGCTGTGGGATCCCTCCCTTATAATCTAGTGAAAATATTTTTTCTTTTTATACATCATCGCAAACCTCCTCTGATAGAGGGCATGGGCCGAAATCGACCAGGTGGATACCATGTCGGGTTTTTCAAAGAGTTTTATGCAGATTTAAATACCGTTACCAAGACAGCACGACTTCTTAAACAATATTCTGCTTGCCATAACCGTCTTATCTTTCTGTTATTAGCCCGAACTTTACTGTAAAATCGTTGAGTTATAATATAGTTAACGGAATATGACTAAAACTAGCGCTGCGTGTGTGAATTGAGATTTTTTTAAAGAGACAGGTGTCTTATGGACACCTGGTTGGAACTTAGTTGCTTTTGCTATATCTTTATTGTGTTTGTATTAACTAATAAGTATAAAAAAATTAATATTTCAAATTAATAAATTTACACGTAGCTATGTGCAATATACATAGCCTGTTTGACATAGGTGAAATAAACATCACAACCTTTTACAAACAACCTATGTAACACAACCTCCTTATTCTAGCTTCACATAATCATAAATAATATATTTTTGGTTGATGTCAATATGTAACACTTTTACCGTCTAGCCTCTCAGCCCGCAAACAAAAACGTGCGATAAGGACTACGTTCCAAAACTTTAAATAGATATATAGAGCTAATATTTTTATTTGACATATGATATCGTTATGTCAGTTTACTAAACCACGGGACGAAGACGTTTACGTTGTCCCTGCAATGTTTAGAGTAAATAGGCTATGTCTATCGATCGATTTGACTACTAGAGATATACATTTGACATACGCTTCATACAAAATATGTAAAACTTTTATCTCTATTAGCCAAATACATCGATAGATAAATTATTGAAACAGCCCTCAGTCGAATTTTGCCATATTTTTAAATTACTATTTAAACCGATTTCTCGATTCATTTGTAATAATTAAAATTGAATAAAGATATTACTATTATATAACGTTAAGTACACGATAACTATACGAAGACACAGTTAATATTTGTGCCTGACTTATACAGACAGATGAAGATGTACGGCAATTATGCCAAGCAGAATAATGTCTCATTGAAATTGAACCGTTAATACGATCAAGCAATAAAATAAAGACAAAAATCTATTTCAAACATATCCTGAATCACATTAAAACCAAGCTGAAGGTTGACAATGACAGCACAGAGCACTTTACGAACTATTTTTAAGATATCGATGTGGGTTTCAAAGTGGATGGTCACTGCATCGATTTATTTTTGAACCTCTTCATAGTGGTCTACGATTAAACTTAATCACACTAATATTATAAAGGCGAAAGTTTGTGAGTATGTGAGTGTGTATGTTTGTTACTTCTTCACGTCTAAACGGCTGGAGCGATTTTAATAAAATTTGGTATGGAGTTAGCTGACATCCTGGATTAACACATAGGCTATTAAACCGCGGGTAACACTGCGGGACACAGCTACTAGTTTTAATATGACTTAATGAAGACACGAGAAGGTTGTGAGCCTGAATGCAAGCGTCACCCTTGCCTATAACAGTATCAGCGCTATTGGCAAAGATCTGAATGTCACTGCACTGGGCTCGTTCTTTGGAGACATTAGCTCGGAAGTGTCATTTGCCCAGTAATGCTACAGTTTCAACTGAAACGCAAAAATGTGTTTGCATGTCTATTTCACGAAATAATAACTGACTCTGTGGTGGTATTGAAGAAGTGGTTTGAATAACGCAGAACAAAAATTCCGAAATACTATGCGCTATTTTACTTTATAAATCCTTATCAAAGATATTTCATATTATGTAATTCGTGAAGAAGTTTAGGCTGTTGAAGAATTTTACTCTCCTTCTAACGCAGTCGGGTAAAAGTAAGTTAATCTCACATGATGTCTTTAAAAAAAATATTAAAATAAACCAAAATAAACTCAAGAATTGGGGCAATACAAAACTGCAGTAACCCACTGTCTATTTATTTTTTGTCTCCTTCCCTCATACTAGGCCTACAGACTTGTACAAATTTACAAAGTACTAGGAGCTTATGAATTAGCATAGGTCATGTCAAGGAAATTGCCCGCGTTGACAGCATACAAACGTTGTATTAACTCGCATCTACTAAAGATCTAAATCTTAGGCGTTACGTTTCGAATGGTGACCACAAGGTAACCTCGCTGAATATACCTACTCGTACTACTTATACCTATTTAGATTGATGAAAGATTTTGTGTAGACTTTTAATACCTTAAATAATAAACTAATAAACAAAATATTAAAAAGTAGTAATCTATACTAATATTATAAAGCTGAAGAGTTTGTTTGTTTTTTTGTTTGAACGCGGTAAACTCAGGAACTACTGGTCCGAATTGAAAAATTCTTTCACTGTTGGGATAGCCCATTTATCGAGGAAGGCTATAGGCTATATAACATCACGCTACGACAAATAGGAGCGGAGCAGCAATGAGAAATGTTGCAAAAACGGGGAAAAATTACGCAGACAAAGTTGCGCGGGACAGCTAGTGTTTGATATGACAAAAATGCGCACAAACGAAGATCCAAACTTCCTTCGTCATCTGAACCCCCTCCACTTCTAGGTGTTGGAAATCAGTTGCCTTACTAATTTACTTATTAATGACTTTTTAGTTTTGCTATATTTATTTAAACATAACGAACTATCAATCAGTTGTACCTATTCGTAGTGGAAGTACCTACTCTAATTTTTACCATATGCAAATAACATTGCCATGTCCGTCCGTCCACAGCTTAGCTTAGAGACTGTTAGTACTGGAAAAAAATGGCATGGATGTACATATTACCAAAACAAAAGTGGTGAAATAAATCACGTAAATAACGTTATTAGTAGTGCGACACAAAAACAACAGAAAACCCACTTCTTACACGCGTTACTGTGCTGGGCAACTACGGAACCCCACATTGTGCGTGGCCCGACATGCACTTGCACGGTTTTTCAAATGAACCCCATGAGATTCTGACACAACATTAAACACACTTTATGCGTAGTATATTTTTAAAATATTATAATAATTTGTTTAATAACTCGTACAAACATTTGCGGTTAGTGATTTTAAACATAATCTCAGTCTATTTTTTCAACTATCAACGATTTTCTTACGCGAAATTTCTTTCAACTACAAAATAGTTTTACAGCAAACTCAATAAGGTTGTATATAAGTTGTATATGTAAAGAAAAAGCGTCACAAAGGTCCCCCAGTCAGCCATACGGACCGTACACACAGCGGATTAAGAAAAATTCTCTAGCGTCACCTACAAAAAACGAAGGCTGCTTGCGGGCAAACCTCCGTTAGTAATTTCAACCCCCACGGAGCGTCTCGCAGCGTCTGGCTGCTCAAGTAATTACGCCCCCTAGACCCCTCTAGGGGGCGTAATACCCCCACCCGACGAGGATAAGTAAAAACAATATTTTTACGCGCAACGTCCACGGCACCAAAAGTGACAGATATAAATTGGGAGTGAAAATGGAATTAGTGACGGCTTTCCTGATATCTGTTGGGCTGACTTTGTTGTAGGTACTTGTGGCATCTGCATTGTGTCTTGTCTTAGTGTACGACGGAGCTGAGTACCAGGGTGTAAGGATGAGTAGTAGGTTATAGTAGTAGGTAAATGGGGAATTCTTATGTGATACTTCTTTAACGTTATGCTGTTCTGGTAGTATTTGAATGCAACCCTGAATTGTTACATTACTGTAAACTTGTTTGTTCACGTTTCTCGTGGATTAGACTTATTTTGATGAAATTTTGTATGAAAGTAGCTTATCTCTATTTACTTATAAGTCGATTTTCATACAGAGGGATTTGCGTGCAAGCACCGGTTCATAATATAGAGTACCAAGTCAAAAAAATTACCACAAAATAAATGCTGAATGGATAATTTAAAGACAAACTTGATGGACTAAATACAATAGGTATTTGTTATAGTAAATGATAAGTCAGCGAAGTTGAAATTGGGTGAAACATACAATGAAAGACAGCGATTAAGTATCTTGTACGTCAAACAATTTATGTGTAATTGGCGCAGTAAGACTGCTATGCAAAGGGTTGTTGGTTCGATTCCTACACAAAACACTATGTGATCCTCAAACTGTTATTCTAAGTCTGGATGTACTGTGTCCGTGAGTGTACTGAGCAGATTTAGATGGAATTTGGTATAAAGGTAGCTAGAAACTTGATAGGGGTTACTGACTTTTATCAGCCCTATAAGTCTCGTGCAAAAGCTTGTTTTTTCATTTTGCTCGTCCAAATTAAACACGCACAGTCGAATATTAATAGGGTTTTCTTGACATCTGGTGTATAAAGTAGTGTGATCAAATTAAGTACCATACAGGTGCATACAGATACCACAAAATACCTTTTATACAGAAGGTAACATTCATATAACGCCATGGACACCACACACTTCCCGAACAAAGTGTAATTCTGTGTAAATTAACTATGTTTATGTGTGCGTTGCTCAAGCGAGGTAGCACGAAAATACACATGCCAGTAGCTAGTACACTTGCGTAACAATTTCACTAGTGGTACATAGGCCTAAGCTATAGGCCGTCTTGGTGACCCACCAAGGCGGCCTATAGTTTAGAAATAGTGTTTCGGTTGAAGGGCACTGTAGCAAGTGTAGTTACTGGGCAAATGGGATTTGATGGTATTCAGATCTTTGCCAAACAAGGATTTGGGTGGCTCTGATACTGTTATGGGCGCCGCGTGACGCTTACCATCAAGCGCACGACCTGCACGTCTCTTCATTTCATAGTATTAAAAAAGCAGCTCCTGTGCCAGCTACAGGTGTGTGTATTTTCACCCGTACGTAAAGGTTACCTTCTGTACTTTTGCTATTTTATGTAGATACTTAGTTAGAGCTTGAGCGTCCGGTTATTCTTGAAT
Source organism: Herminia tarsipennalis (assembly GCA_945859575.2). NCBI lineage: Eukaryota > Metazoa > Arthropoda > Insecta > Lepidoptera > Erebidae > Herminia > Herminia tarsipennalis. The sequence continues at coordinate 16,130,554 of OX243849.2, read as the reverse complement.
TCATGTGCAAAGTTTAGGCAGCAAGTCTTGCATGGATATCAGGTGGACATGCAAACAATGCGGGTAGGTATACGGAATGCAGGCGAGCGCGAGAGCGCGCGTTGAATAATGTACGCCGTCTCAGCGGACACCGCCTTCGGTGTTATAATACCCTGGTACCCGTCAAGGTTTTAAGGAGTATTAAATATTAAGAAAGGGATCTTTTTAATAGGTTTTGCGGTGCTCCATAAAATAGGATTCGTGAATTTTGTAAGAGAAGTAAAGGTACGCTTTTTTTAGCAAACACTTGCTCGCTATCGAAAGCATTCATCTCTCCTAATGAAATTTTAAGATGTATAACCCCTCCTTTTGGCTTCGCTGTAGTCGGGTAACTATATCATGTTTTGGGAGGCCCTATTTATATCAACAAATTTTCAATTTTCTTATTTATCTACTAGCAGCCCGGCTAGCACGGGTGTATTAATCACAATCTACCATTTGAAGTATGACCACCAAGAGATTTTTTTACTTTTCAATTCTTGTCCCGATGATTACAATAAAAAAACGATAAGCTTACATAAAGTGATGATGACGATGAGGATGTCTCTCCGTTCGCGTGTATGTCAGTTATTAATTTATTAAATCATACTAAAATGTGCCTTTTGTCCTTCTTCAAGTCGGTCGTGAAGTTTCAGCGATTACCCATAAAAAATAAACAAAAAATCTTTCATAATTGTTATAAAAAAATCATAGATTATCTCTTCGGTCAAACGGCACAGAATAATGAACTCTATTCTACTAATCAATAAGAACCTATCACGTGTAACGTGTACAAAATACACAAATACCTATGTATACCTACATACAAATGTAGGTACCTATATATCATTCTAGGTAGTTACAGTACAAACATCCTACGTAATCGTCTACGAAGCATCTTGACAGCTAATAGTCTAATCCTACCCCAATCTCTTGGCTGCCTCTGGCTACCTGGTACTTTATCCCTGAGGACTTGCCAAGTACTATTGATTTTATCTTATATATGTATGTATGTAAAAAGGCTATATTTGATACTTATTGTTATACAATATAATAATTATAACAAATAAGTTATATAATAAATCCTAGTAATGTTACAAATTCGAAAGATAGAATGGATGTATTGATGAAAACTGTACATTAATGTCATTTAAACATAAGAACAGAACTTAAGCTTTAGGTAAAAGTTAAAAAAAAAGAAAATATAGGTATATAAGATAACGGCGCAGTATGAAGTTCGCTGGGACAGCTAATAATATAAAAATTATTTATATAAAATTATGCGCCAAACGATTACTTTCAGAATGTAATTTATACTTCATATTTTTGAGCTGATGGCATCTAGGCCATTCTTAAGCCATTTTAGTGTCAAGTATTTACTATACACTTTATCTGTACACAGACTCGGTCTTATATGCATTTTCACACGATGAAATTGCGGAATGGGCTAGATTCCAACTAGTCAAAACAACAACTCTTGAAATGTCAAAACGCAGATTTTAGGCCTAGCGCGCATTGCCTTGGTGGAAAGCGGTGAGTTTATTCTACCGTACGATAGAATAAACGCATTCACGGGGCCGCGCGCTGCGGCGAAAAAAACGCAGGTTTTGTCATTCGAACTTCAGCTGTGTGGGGCACAGACTTCATCGTTATGGACTACCATACAAGAGTCACTATCTGCGTATATTTATTACTAGCTGTCCCGCGCAACTTCGTATGCGTAAATTTTCCCCGTTTTTGCAACATTTCACGTCGCTACTCCGCTCCTATTAGTCGTAGCGCGATGTTATATAGGCTATAGCCTTCCTCGATAAATGGGCTATCCAACAAAAAAAGAATTTTTCAAATCGGACCCGTAGTTCCTGAGATTAACGCGTTTAAACAAACAAACAAAGCAAACAAACAAACTCTTCCGCTTTATAATATTAGTATAGATTGCATAAAAAACAATACCCAAACGGTATTAGGTACATTCCTTGACGGCTTAAAGGCCTATGAAAGGTTTTTTTTCGTAAGATATAACGATCTACATTTGTATCCAAAAAAGATTTTCGGGTATTACAGAATGAGCTAAATCTTTTGATAATTTTTTAACAAAAAATGTTGGTGTGCAAATTTACCACAAAAATACAAATTGGAGTAAGGTAATTTCTATAGTATGTATGCGTTTTTTTCACCGTCGTACGCGGCGCTTCTTAAATCTCAATGCGATACAAAAATATGTGCTGTAGATTCATCGCAAATTTGCAGCGAGTGACCGACGCGACGATGATTTTACCGCATGCGTTTATTTCAACCCAGTGCGCGCATTCGTATGACAGTATTGTATCTTCGTATCTTCACAGATCATGCGTTTAAAAATCAAGGCAATGCGCGCTAGGCCTTTTAAAGAGATCTTAAACAAATAGTGGATATGACGTCAGTATTTTTTGTAGTCAAATCACCTATTAGCCGGTGTTTAGTCAATAGTATAGGCAGATCCCAGATCCAGGGGGGGAGGGGACGGTGCCCCCAAGACGGTTGTTTTGTGGACTGAATTTCTTGTATTGTATTAAATTTGTTTGCCCATTTGGCCCCACAAATTATTTTGTGGGCCAAATGGGCAAACATGTGTCATAGTATAGATATTAGATATTATAATTTTCTAATTTTAGCTCTATGTATACCATGTTAAAAAAAAAAACGACAAATGTTATTAGAATTCTCTATATAGATATACCTACCTAGATTATTCTATTTTATTATGAAATGTACCTATTCCAAGTTTTGAATTAAATTGATACATAAAGCAAAGAGTTATTATAATTTATGAATACTTGTCTTCGAGGTGTAATTTACGATAATAGGCACTATGAGCCCATGACCTTTTCCATTTATTTTGTACCTAGTTGTATAGAAGGGTTAATCTACATTTATCTTGTTTATAAACCTGTGCTATTAAAAATAGACGTTGCTGTGTGCCTTGTCCAATACTTACCATAGAGAATCTTAGGCACTAGATTGATCTATGATCGTGCTCACCTCGATGACTTTGCAGATTTACGCGTACTAAAATAGCGGCAAACTGATCTATCATTATTTACAACTCCATACAATTTAACTATGAAAATATGTCACGCCTCTCAAGACTGAATTTTTGTGCTATTAAAATGTACAACAAAAAAAAAGTTATAGCTAAATTATTGGCTAGATTAAATAAATTATTTGTCAGAAAACGGCCAATATTCTTGTAGGTATTTGGTTTATACCCTTCCTAACATAGCAAACCTAAATATAGCCTTCTGTTTTTAAACGATTACCTATTTGTTCTACCAAAGCTAGCAACACTATAGCATGTTCTGCTTTTAAATTCGACTCAATTCTTCTCTTTTTAAAATCAATAATTCAACAAGTTTCATTATCAATTACAGAGGGCGCTACTGTAAATTCTAACCGAAACCAAGACAGAATAACAAAGTTGTTACATAGACTAGGTACGCTATAAGCACTAAACAACTATGTTTAGATGTAGGGTGGGCATGGGCTGTAGATACGGCCAGCATGCAAGGTCGCCCGGGCGCCTCATTGGTCGGTCGCGAGCTTAGAGTGGACATGACTTTGTCTAGTATTTTATACGGAATTAAAATGTTCTTTGTTGTGAGTTTTACGAACTACTATATATGATTGAGGAAGAAGTTTGGCTCTATACAAAAGATATTGGTTAATTTGTATGATAATTTTAATATCATATGATGAATGGTGTAAACCCAGGCAAAATCGAGATAATTATAGCCCGCGATAGGTCATTTAATCAGAATATGATCGGGGTATGTGTCGCACACATTAGTCTACAATAGTCCGCATGCATCAGTTCCCGTCGGATGCTTTTACTTACTAATTTTTACCCGACTGTAAAGAAGGGTTATGTTTTTCGCGCGTATCTTGTATGTATGTATGTAATATTCTTTATTACCTGATATCTCACAATCCACTGAACGGATTTATACAATTCACACGTCGTTAGATTCGTCTTGATCGCCCAAGTGTTCTTAGATATGTGACGTTTAAAAAAAACAAACATGGCGGCTGTGAGATGTCAAAATAAAGAGGTGTGAAAAAAAAGTTGTTTTGAATACTGCAATATGGGTATCAAATTAAAGAGCTCATCTTAAGCATTTCAAAAAGGTATAACATTATTATGACTACTATACTAAAAAAGTTAGTTAGCAACCATTCTTTTTTTAAATTTTCAATACTTGACAATAGCTGTGATAAAAGTAAGTTGTTACATTGGTTACATCCTACCACTACTAAAAAGTATTAAATAAAAAAATAAATTATAAAAATAAAAAAACCCGCCTGCACAAAAAAGATGGAAACAAGATCAGTCAGATCATGCAGTCGGAAGCACTTTACTAAGTTCATCGATATTCATTAATGCCTCCGACTGCATGATCTGACTGATCTTGTTTCCATCTTTTTTGTGCAGGCGGGTTTTTTTATTTTTATAATTTATTTTTTTATAATCTCACTTACATGTTTTCCTGCACTTGTGTTCTGAAAATGAAATCGAAAATTGCCATATCGACCTGTACACCAAAAATTCCCTCCAGTTGTAAATTAATAAAAACAAATAAAAAAAATATATAAAAAGTAATTTTAAAGTATTTTTTATTGTAACTTTAAAGTTTTCCAAATTGAAATGTCGCTACATAATATGCAAGATTTCAATTTTATTTAAAGTACTTAACAAGTCTGAAAGAAAAATTCTTAGAATTTGTAGATTGTACATTAAATACACTTCAGTTCAATAATAGTAAAAAAAACATGATTGCCTCTGGTCTGCATTCTAAGAACAGCGAATGAAACAAAGGAAAATGTCGTTTCCAAGTCATGGATAATTAATGATCAAACGTTGGCTGGTAACAGGCGGCATGTCCATCTAATGCCATCAACGCCTGCCGCGTGTCACTTGAGACTCCGCCATTTTGCAAGGCGAACCGCCCGCGGCGGGAAAACTGACTTTGGCGCCAATTTCGATGCGGCCACGACTGCTATCCGACCGCATCCAGATGATCAGATACTGCACAACGACCTTAACTAACTACCTATACCGCAATTTTGTCGGCTAAACATCACGGGTGTCATTATAAATTCCTTTAATTATACCATTTTTACTGGTCTTTATAGTAGGCTGCGGAGTCACGGCGGGAACTTGCAGTTTATAAGTGCCATCGCGCTGTTCTCAACCTTGGCATGTTTATCTTGACCATTTGAAATGCGCCTCGTCCTTTTTACATACATTACATGAACTAGGATGAATCTTGCGACTGCGCGCTTAAAAAAACTTACCTTTGGCAGGACATGTTGTAGAAGAGCGCCAGCTTTCCTTTTCGCGGCCATCTTGAGTTTTTTTGGCAGTTCACACACAGCACTTTTGTCTTTGGTTTCGTATGTTATTTCTTCTGTAGTAATCAGTTCATTAACCCCATCTCTGTGTTGCTAGAAACAAAATTTCACGATGCTTCGAATGCGTTCATAATATTTTCCATAAAATAATGTCCGCAATAGATTAACATTACATTATCTTTTAATTAACAAATTAATGACGTCATTAATTCAAGACGTGTTTTAATCATCAATTGTCGTAATAAATTTAATGAGAGTAAGGAAAATTTAAAAATTCTAAATGTTTAAAGTTGCAATTAGTGTCAGCTGCTGAGGCTTATACTAAGGACAAGCGTTAGTATCGTTAATCGATAGTTTGCATTAATTCATTCACACTGTTTTACAAACCTATGACTTATTTTTAAAATGTATGCTTTTTTCTAGCTAAAGAATAAATCGATGTAAACCGTGGAAGAGGGTTTATATTTGTGTATTTTAATTCATCAAAAACTTACAGTACACATATTTATTTTCTAAATACTTTTCAAAGTCAGTCACTAGTTGCAATTATACAAAAAAAAACAAAGTAAAGGCGCGCCCACACAGTGTTGCGTAAGGTCAGTTCCATTCTACAGAATGCATTTCAAACATCCATTTTCGAAAAGAGACTACTTTTTACATCGCATCGTGCACTCCCCTATTTGCACAATACTTTTCAATGAACTCAGGCCATTGTTTGCAACTCCTGTACTTGTCTGTCAGTATTTTGTTGGAATAGAAATAGGGTGAGTACTCGCAAATTACGGCTTTGAAATGACCATTACTGGTTTGAAACCAGTTTTGTTTGCCACCCTATTGCTTTGTGTGCTATCCCCCTAGATAATGAAACGGGAAATTATTGATTTAGTATCAAAATACGGAATATATTTTAGATAAATCTATAGACCAGCAAAATGGTCTGTGTTTAGAAATAAACAGGATGAAGTATGACAGAGAATTTGGTTATGAACCAAATTTTGATTGCACAGATGAGCTTACAGTTCAAGTATTAGGAATTCCTGCACATTGTAGATTGTTTATTACATATACGCGGTACAATATTTTTTATCTCCATAATTAGGTTTTTGCAATAATTAATTATTTGGTTCGGAAATTAGTTAAAAATAAACAAGTAGCGTCAACGTTTGCTTATTTCTAACCAATTTAAAAAAGTTGGTTCTCTGTTAAACCAGGACAGACCTGTATGTATGTCCGTGAATTTCTTAGAAACTACTCGTCAGATTAGGATTAGATTTTCGTCATTTAATTCATTGCTTGTTTTTCTGGGAACAATTTAGTGTATAAAACATTGACCTAGATTATTGGTGATGTGCTTGATCAAATTTTTCTGTTAACTTTACAGCATTACTTCACATTTCCTGGAAGTCAGTTCATTTTTTTTTAATTATTATATTACAGTAATTTATTATAATGATTTACCTAAGTGGCTAAAAAAAAATCAATCATTTACAAAACATCCGCTACCAGGATTGCATAAACGCAAAGAGATCGAAGAGGTTTACATAATACCGAAAGCACACACTTAAATGTAAATATAGACTAACAAAGTTAAATAGATTACTCGTTTGCACCCATGCTTCTTTTGAGCTTAATGAGATGTTTACTTAAAAAATCTAGAAACATATAAATACACACAAATACAAATAAATAAAAAGATTTAAAGAAACCTTAGCTGTGCATTTCTTTACACTTTCTGCATTATGGCCTAGACTAAGGAGTTGATTGAAAAAGTACATACTTATATTTATTAATTCGATATTATGTTTTAAATTTCTCCGCCATTATTTTCTTTTTCCGCGGTAATGAATTAGAAATGTTTTAAACCATATATTTAAGAAGCTTTGCTTCCTCGGAGCTCAACGGTTTTAAGCGTGAACAAGATTTACATTAAAAAAGGACTAGCATGTTTAGTGAAAATCAGTCCAATCGTTAGAGATAGATTATCACCTTTTGTAGAAATATTTTAATAAAGACACCAGTTTATAGACAACAAATATTTTTTGCATAATACCAAAGCCTTTGCAACAAGCAAAGATAATGCCTAAATAATGCAATAGATACCTAGAATCTCTATTTGAAAAAGCCAATCTTTTTCTATCCAATAAAGTGCAAAATCCGTGTGTGAAATAAAGCGAGGCGTTTAATGGGATTTGAATTAACAACGGACAAAGATTGGATCTGGCTCCAAGCTGTGCTGTTCAGGGATTTTATATCGGCTTTGGCTATAAGTAATAAGGTATAATTCTGTCTGTAGTAGGTATATTCTAGGTAGCATTATCGATTTTTGAAGTATTGGTACAATTGGGTACAACTAAAATTAGTAGATTTTCACTAATTAGGCGAAAACTCTGAATAAATAATTATGTCATACCCCAATTTCAGACGTTTCAGAATTTATAGCCTTCGAAACAAAATATATAATGTATGAATTTAGTAAACAAAGTTGTTAAATAATTACAAAAAATGAATGCTCAAACAAATATTACTAGGAGTCCAGAGGTACAGTGAAGCTTTGAGCAGATTTAATCGCAAAGGCTCTCATTCTCATGCTGCGCGCGATAACAGCATAGGCCATTTTCCATCTGCAGGCACCGGGCTTATGTGCCATAAGTGATCTGTATCACAGAATAAAAATTCTTTAAGTTGATGTCCGCTATTTTTATGATGCCCTGGTCGAGTCAGTGTAATATATAAATATAAACAATCTTATAAGTTTACATTTTACTTAACTACGTGTTTTTATATGTATACAAATATAATAAGCTTAGATAAAAGAAGGTTTTCCTAAAATTTGGATATTAATTGCGAGAAAGATAAAAATGCTAAGTTTATACCTACCACTTAATTCTGCGTCATCTCCCAATTTACTAAAACCATGTCCGATTACTAATCAAAAACCTAAATTATCTGTTATTTGCTCGACGCCTTATAAAGCAGGTCAATATAAAGAGAATAACAATCTGCCGCGAATGAAGCGCCCACGGATTTCTTAACATTATTATTTTGTTATTTTAACTGCTGAACTCAGGCGTATTAAACAATGTCTTTGTAAATAACCGATTAACTATTTGAAAAATAACGTTATAACAAAACCATTGAGCAAACTGCTATAAGTAACACGCTATTTAGCAAGCAAATGTATTTTCAGTTGTAAAACTTGAGTAATATCGGTGTGACATAAAACGGTAGTTGGAAACCACACTGTGCCTCGGTCACTGTACTGGTAGCTATTTTCTTTTTAGCGATAACGACAAGGCCACTTTAATAGCTTTGGGTACGGTGGTCCGTAGCGTTTTTTATTAACTGCCTAGTTTGCGAATTAACTTCCACCTTTACAATGCCGCGTAACACAGTCGAAAAATCGTTTTCTTTATTCGAAAATCGTTTTCGATTAAAAGTATTGGATTGGTGCTTCGAACTCGATTGGATATTATGTTTATTGGCCCGAAGTGTACTACAGCTGCTACGTTGCCTACGTTTTTAAAATGACCTGATAAATAAGACTCTTTGTTCTTGATAGAATGCTTGAGGTTGCTCGATATTTTCTAAACCGATTATGTTGGAAATTAAACATGAAAAATAGGTAATTATTAAATAAGTTTAAGGCGTGTAGATAAAGTTAAGAGCCCAACTCTTCAACACGTAGGTAGTGTTCAATAGAATGGACAAAATTTAGCCGTAACAAGTCAAATCGATCAATTTATTTATAATTTTCTCGTGCAGCAACTTTATTTTAAAAAAAGACCGGGTCACATGTCATCATGAATGATACACACTTAAGCTACAGTAACTGCTTATCATCATACTGGCTGTAAGCATGATTGCTACCTTCGCCAATAAAAAAAAAATCTAAGGTGTTCGATTTTCAAATAATCTCGTTGAGTAAGCGGAGATTCTACTGTCACTATAAAGGCGTTCACTAGAGGGTGTCGAGTATGCAAAATAATAAGAGTAGGTAGGTACTTGTAATGTAGATGCCGTTTTTTTCTGCATTGGCTTTGCTGCATCATTAATTTAATATTTTCTGTAGACTTGAAAGATTTTGCAATGTTTCTAATCAGTATAATTTCAAAATAGATGAATTAGTTATAGTTTTTATAACAAATTGTTTTACTGAAACATTTATGTACTCGTAGACTAATTGGTACTGTATTAGAATTTTACAAGTTTGGAACGTTTTAAATGAGTTTTCGGACATTTTTAGGCATTATTCGGTCTCTTAACAATATTATGAATGTTGGTTTAAGTAGTAATAAGTGTATTATAACCTTCTGACATATTGCTGAAAGTTTAGGCATTAGCTATGCAGTGACGTAACGTCTTATGTGAAAAGAAGGACGGACCGGCTGCCAGCTGCCAACAATGTCCAACTTTTAGTTATTTAGATCTTAGAAATATTCTTTGTCTTCATATATTGCACATCATAGGACTAATTATTATGGTGAAGTAATAAGCTTCCGTAGAAATATTATAAGTAACTACACCAAAGTAACTCTATCTGTTTCGTTTTCATGCCTAAGCCCCGACGAACCGATTTTGATGCAATTTGACCTAGGTAGCTTGAAGGCGGGGGAATCAAAATAAACGTGGACGGAGCCGCAGGCAAAAGCTTGTTATAAATACTACTAAAGTTGGAATCTTAAATTTAACGTCATTTTATAAAAACCAATATTATACTCAGTCTGAAGTCAAACAATAGGCAAATATACAAATGCCAATGAAACATTAAAACCGTTTTTGCAACGGTTCGGTGTGAGCGTCGGACAACCGGCCCTTGCACGTTATTCCCGACTAGTCGAATGTGAGGGCTCATTACCCGAGTAACGGTCCTCGTCTCTTATTGTCCACCCGTACCCAGTGGTTTGTTCCTTTTTTCATGAATATACTAATTAAACGCACGGAGAACCTGGCTGTAAACGTTATCAATACAATAAATAAAGAAAAAAGTCGACATCCCTCTCTGACGTACACAATCTAGGTATCATAATGATTAAGAAAGAATTGTGTATAAAAATAAAATATTACTATCAAAATAATAACAGTTTGACAAAATAACAGTAAAATAATTAACCGATTAGATAACGGCTTTTCAATAAATTCTTTTTTCTCAATGTTTGAAAATATGTACGAAAAGGCAATAAAAAAGTTGCACAGTTACTAGAGCAACATAACACAGTGGGTAGTGTTATCAGCGAAGTAAGGACCGTGAACGATTTGATTAGTTCGACGCGCGCTTGCACTCCAAAATTACTTTCAAACTTCGCTGCGTTCTAACATTGGAACTTCTATACATGCATGTGAGCCTGGTATCGTTAGGTAAAATTATATTATGAGATCCGATAGCCCTGGTAAACTGATAAGTTAGCAAACTTATCTATCTGCCTAGTTTAGTTAGTACTAAGTGGCAGGACTATGCAATAAAATTAGGCATACATTGTGATTTCAAAAATGTTTTACATAATATAAAGTCACATAATGAAAATCTCTATGTAATTTCAAACCAAAGTTTATATACATAACAAACTATATTCGTAGAAGGAACTGTAATAATGGTACATAAATTGATAAACCATAAAACAAATTGCGTGAATAAAGAAAAATCGAAGTAGGAAATTACTTAGAACAATCTAAGACTGAATCCGTACACAAGTGTCGGTTAGGCTAATAAATTTGCTAAAACAATGCCCAGTCTTACTCAAACTGGCGTGACAAAGGAAACTTAGCGACACGAACCAACGATGGACTAATTGCGTTTTTTTTTTGCTGTCACCAAGTACTAATGCCAAGGCTTACTTACTCATCGAGTTCCTATGTCCATTCCTGACGGTCTATGCAAACCTGCATTCGTGCAAAAACTAGTATGTCAAGATGATAAAACTTCGCGCGTAGACGCCTAATTGCAACTTTTTTTATGGAAATATTGAAACATAAACGAAGCACAGTTGATAACGAACCTATTTCAAACACAGAAGTAATTTTTCGGGGTTTGAAAATTGTGATGTTCGATTTTTAAACGTTCGTGTTTCGCGATGAAGTTCTAGATGGGCGCGACGCGCGTGTTCGCCTCTTGGAGTATCAACGCACACTGGCACGGAGCCGCGGCCGAGGTGCGTTCGGTCCGCTCTGTCCGGCCGCCTGCCTCCATCGCCCCCTGTCCCCATACCGAAATGCATCAATGACACTCGAAACACACGCACATTCTGAACACTGGGGACAATCGATAGGTAAAAAATGTTTGTCAATTCATTAAGCGTCCTAAGGCGTACTAGCCCATCGACGATAGCTTGGATAAGTTCTCTCTTAAAACTGACATACACTCAGTGATTTTAAAGTAGGTAGGTACTTTGTTTTTGCGAAGAACTTAGCGTTTTCTTAACAAGTTGATTATGCATTCGATGAAATTTCTTGGCTTATGCTAACATGAAATGAGGCGGTTTGTGTTTTGACCGAAAATATAATAGCGGGAAACTATAAGAATAAACAGAGATCACTTTATGTGGGAGGTAATAAAGCCTAAATTGAAATAGAACACATTGCCTCCGAATAGTACGTAATGATGTTGCTTTGACTGTAACCTCCAAGATGTCTAGCTTCATCTTAATTAGGAAAATCAATTTAACCAATGTTGCATGACTATAAACTGATAATGATGACGTAATTATACATACAATACGCACACACTGACATAATACATAGGTACCATTTATCGATTACATACATACAAGCAAATAAAGGTTGTGTATGTAGATGTGCATATATACGGGAGCGAGGTACCAGGGTTTCATGAAATACGAAGCGGTAGTTGTATATATTATATGCGGGTGTTTAAATGTTGGAAAAAGAATTGCAGGATAGTTTTAACTCGTAAACAAAATATAGCGCACAGTGTTGTCAAATCGCTGAGTAATCGAATATTTTGCTTAGTTATTTTCTGTGTCAGACATAAGAAATTTGCGTCTGGAATCTGCATAACTTGCAGATGGATAAAGTGGGTCAGCTGTCAGCCGTTGCCAACTGACAACTATTAGCAAATTTAACAGATGTACGACAAAACCTAACCTTTTTATGATATTTTGGTTATGCATATAGCATGCAGCTATAGGCTTTTGCTTCTTGATAGAAGTCTTTAGACGTCTATGAAGAGTTATGAAAATGAATTAGAAAAATTTTCAGTGCTCTACAATTCACTTGTAAAAATAACGTCTATCATTTGGTATCTTTATCTCTAAAATTTAGACAGGACAGTGTTTTTAGATATGAAGACAAATTTTATGTACAATAGGAATACATATTTTCCACAATTTGTTCTGGCCTAACTTAGATAGAGTTAGGCTTAAACTCATATACCACATATCAATTCTTCTTCTTTTTGAGTTAATAGCAATTTGGACAATTTTTCAGAAAATATTTTGAAAAGTTGGCTAAATGGTAGTGTCTTGTTTAATGTATACTTAGAATACACAAAAAAATGGTATTAAGGATTTTGCACTTATTTTATATATTTTCATATGTTAAGGTTGCCTGTCCATTGAAGCGGAGCAAGTTTGCGGAGCGGAGAAACGGAGAAATTTTAACCAACAGAATTGTCTAGTGGAGCGAAGCGGAGATTTTCTGTGATCCTATTGGTTAATTGTAGTATACAGATATAAATAAATGTATAGCTGTGGACGTTGTAATGGAACGTCGAATGTCAGAGAGACTTCAGTTGTCATCTGTCAACCGAACCGACCTGACATAGGCCATAGCTAGTGTCAAATAGCGTACACCACATTCATGTTTCTCCGTTTCTCCGCTCCGCAGCATCGCTCCGCTTCAATGGACACTAGTGTAATGTAGACTATACGCGGAGTTAATAATGACAATAATGACAACTCATCCATATCTTTATTGTAACTTAAACACTCTAAGTACTACTTATATGTAATGGTAATTTCGCAATGCAATAGATAGTCTAAAGTTCAAATTATTTTTCGATAGCCTTTTGACGTTTGCATAAAAATTGTGTCATATAGTCTGCCACAACTGCTCGATACATAAGTAGACCTATACTGCCCTGATATGCCAAAAAGCCGTATCTCAATCGGAGTAAGTTTTGAGAAAATGCACTTTTTGTAGGTCAGATCTTGTAGTAATTTAAAGAACAGTTTAAATATAAAGCATTTTTTAAAATGCTTTACGGAAGATAGAGTTATTTAACTTATAAAATTAAAAGTTACTTGCCAGAGCCAGGAATCGAAACCCGAAAATGTAGTAAATAAAATATAATCTAATTTTATAATAGAATTCAAAAGTATCAATCATGAAAGGGACAAATCATTTTAAAAAATATTGCGTTTAAAATCAAAAGAGGATACGGAAATAGTCAAAGTAATACATGTTAGCGTACATTTTACCCGACTGCGGAGGAGGGTTATGTGTTTGACGTATATGTATGTATGTGAGTTCCTTTGTGGCACTATATAGACCAAACGTGTGGGCCGATTTTGATAATTTATACGTCATCTTGAAAGTGTCACCATAGACATGACAGTAATCAAAATTCAAAATGGCGACAGCCAGACGCCATATTGTGATATACAAAAAAAATAAAGTCAACAAGCTATGTCATGTGGGATATCATCGTGTAGGTATTTTAAAACCATGATGAGGCTACTTAAATCATTTTTCACTTAAAATAACCATTTAGGATATAATATAGCAATTTAAAGTTTGTTACCAACTTCATATTTTCACTTAAATTTTCGGTAGTTACAGTTATTACGTTACGTCTTACACAGAACTAAAAAGGATTTATTAAAAAAATACTTAAAAATCAAAAAACCCGCCTGCTTAAAAAAATATTAAGCAGCGGTAGTCTAATGGCTAAGGCATCGGTCTCGCAATCGTGAGGTCGTGGGTTCGAATCCTGCTCATTAAACTACTGACGTGAATCCACTCCTAACACAAGCCATAGAGCTTAGTTGGAGGGGTTAACAGGATTGCTAGTAATGTGGGACCACAATCCCACATTGCTAGTTAACCTTTTTTTTTTTAAAATATGAAACAAAATAACCTTTAATCATGCAGTCGGAGGCATTTTAGTAAGTTCACTGGAATTCTTTTTTTTTTTTTCATAAGGGTTATCTATAAATCTAATTTCATTAAGTTATAAATGGTTTTAGATGATTATTTTCATAAATTCATTGCGTATACTATCCGTGTGGTAATAGGTATGATGAATAGTGGAATTAGGTGAAATTCAAACAGGTCATTTGAATTCTGACCTATATAACTATTTGCAAGAGTTAAATAGAGCTTCTAGTTCGTCTACACCTTGTAGTAGGTACTTATCTATACCAATATTATAAAGCTGAAGATTTTGTTTGTTTGAACACGATTATCTCAGGAACTACTGGTCCAAATTAAAAGATTATTAGACTAGCTGACCCGCGCCATTTCGTATGCGTCAATTTTTCCCGTTTTTGCAACATTTTTCTTGCTGCACTGCTCATATTGGTCGTAGCATGATATTATATAGCCTGTAAACCTTCCTTGATAAATATTTTTTAACTTCGAACCTGAGAGAGTTCCTGAGAGTATCGCGTTCAAACAAACAAACTTCAGATTTATAATATTAGTATAGATGAGATTTGAACCAGGGACCTCTAGATTGCAAATCCGATGCGTTTTCCAACAGGCTACCAATCCCAATTTCGAAAAACCTAGCATTATCTGCAACAAACTAAGATCTATGCCACAAATTACCAGGAGAGCATACCAACAAAAGAGGTTAACCAAAATTGTTCAGCACTCGGTTCTGCTTACTACCTATTCACATTATATCGCGATAGCATAACCCGGGCAAGACGTGTGTCGAGTATCGGGTAAGACGGCACATCTCATATGTACATGAGTGCCTGGTACGTATATACGTAGGTATGTGTATATTTTGCACAGCTGTACCATGCTGCAGGCAGTATAGTGAATTTAGGAGGAGTGTAACATGGCTGCAGTGAAGGGGAGTGGCTAAATTTAGTAGATTTGGGGAAAAGCTATTGCTGTGTGTGATAACGGAATATGTGCAAATGGCTAGCTAGGTTATTTAGATAATTAAATAAACATGAGCAATAAGTTGATTAACCAACTGATCCAAAAAGAGGCTAATATTTTTCGAGCGTAAATATTTTTTTTATTAATTAATGTAAAATATATTGTGTTTAAAAACAGGCAAGTTGTATGTATGGCTCTACAGCCATGTTTGAACTATTTTATTCTAGTGTTGGTGCGTTTTCGTCTTAATTGTGAGTGACGTAGGCTAATAATATTTTTTTTATGGTTCAAATCATTCATGTTTAGCAATTACATTACGTTAGATTAATTACATTAGATTTACAATATTATTAGATATTGAGTATTACATGTTTAGTTACTTAATATTAAAACTTTTATGATATAAATACTATGTCTCGTTTCCTCTTATTACCTTAATAATAGTATAAAAGGGGACAAAACATTCAAAGACTAAAACTGTAATGTTTATAAGGGGTAGAAATACTAAAATATATTATCCACTCGCTGTTTCGGCTATCGTAAAATTCCTTTCTGTTCTCCCTATACCAATATCAATGTATATACATACTACGTAAGGGGACCACTGGCTGTTGTTACATGTATTCACTTTTAGTTCAAAATAGCTTTGTCCTACGGTTTCACCCGCGTTTTGTTTGATTTTGATGTGCTATTTTGATGTTGACTAAAACTAAATTACTGTTAAGTTTCATGAAAATCCGTTAAGTCGTTTTTGCATGAAAGAGACAGAAACATCCATCCTCACAAATTTTCGATCACCTTAAGGGTTAAAAATGAAACCCAATTTTGAATCGGCTAACCTAGACTTATATATACAGAAAAAAATAAAATTTCGCGTTACCGTAACACCAAATTTAACATTGTCAGCTATTCTCCATTTGACCTAATTCCCACTCTACCTACAACATTCACAACAAACCGATCATAATAATTAACTACTAAACAGGTACATATAAGCACCGCAGCCCCATTACCCCATTATCCACCTTAAATAGACATCAGCAAGGTCTAATATCTAATGACAGTCGTTTATTATAATGTTGGTCTGACTATTAGGCGCAGTGGCTAAAGTAACACGAAGACACGTCAAAGTATGAAGGTCTTGAGTCGTTTACAGAACTTGTGCCCACGGCCTTATTACTGGTCGTTGGGCATTATGACTTGTTGTCTTTGCTTTACCACCATAGCATATTAAAAAAGACAAAGCACTTACCTCTATAGTACTAGGTTTAAAGAGGTCAGTGAGACAGAGAGAGAGTTGATCACATTAGTCGAGATCATTGACGCATAGACCAGGACTTGCCATAACCTCACAAAATTGACCATTCTTTAGAAAGAGACAACGCCACTTTGCGGCCAATACCTGTCAAAGGCGGCACGAGTTTTTCTCTCTTTCACACTTTGCAGTAAATATTTGGATTGAGAAAATGGCGGCAAATTGAGTTGGCATCATTTTTACAGCTCCACACATCTTTATATATAAAAGGAGAATCTGACTGACTGACTGACTGGCATATCAACGCAGGGCCTAAGCTTTAAGGGTTAGAATCTTAAAATATTGCACAGGTGTTCCTTTTATAATGTAGGGGAGTTCTAAGAAAGGATTTTTGAAAATTCACCCCCTAAGGGGGTAAAACAGGGGTACAAAGTTAGTATGAAACTTTGCCGTTATAATTTGTATAGGTAACAATCTGGCATTCAAGCAGGCGTAACCGCGGACATAAGCTAGTTTAACATATGTAAATATAGCAAAATCTTACAGAGACTTTGTGTTATTGTTAAGTATTTATTACTAGTAGTTCCTGAGATTAGCGCGTTTAAACAAACAAACAAACTCTTCCGCTTTATAATATTATATTTATTATGTATTTAATACTTTGCAATGGCAAAAAATGTCTCGAATATCGACTTGAGAATACTTAGGTGCCGTGGCTTAAGAATAGTACCAACTACCACCACATCTCTCCATAGGTGTCGTCAAGACGACTAAGGGATATCACACCGGAGGACGGGCAGCAGCGTCCTTTGCGTACTTTAAAACCAAACTACTATCACCAGCCCGCTCGCCAAGCGTGGCGATTATGGCAATTACTCCCTAGACTACAAAAAGTAGGTTCTATTGGGGAGACCCGCGCCCAGCAGTGGGACATGATATAGATTGAATTGTAATACTTAGATTGGAAGCTAATCTCAATATACATAACTAGCTGTCTCGCGCAATTTCGTATGCGTCAATTTTCCCCGTTTTTGCAACATTTTTTATTGCTGCTCCGCTCCTATTGGTCGTAGCGTGATGTTATATAGCATATAGCCTTCCTCGATAAATGGGCTACCCAACAGAATTTCAATTCGGACCAGTAGTTCCTGACAGCTTTATAATATTAGTATAGATGTAAATAAAAATAACTCACGGTTGCACGTTGCGCCTATTTGGTAATTCTTTTTTATCAGTAGAAAATTTGTATGAAAAAAAAATTGTACCGGAGAATGAAACATTTTGGGTTGAAAACTTTCAAGGTATTTAAAAAGTGAGTACATGGTCGTACTGTAAAGGGAAGATTAATAGGTTAGTAGGTCCTCCATGCGAAGCCGGGGCGGGGACTTAGCTTTTATAGACAAAACAAATTGTTTTCAATATTGATCTATTATTATATTCCTCGTATTATTGTTTCTACGACATTTATGGAAAGGTCAAGCTGTCAACCTCCAGACAAAAATTGAACACCGCCCTACAAACAGGGGTACCAGGGTGACATAACCGCGTGGCAGTTAATTAGTACCGGAGGGCGCGGCGAGACAGGCGCGGGCGCGGGCGCGGCGCGCGTTTAGAGGAAATTGTCGTTTTTATACGGTTTCCACCCTCCCCTCCCCACACTCCGACATTCGAATAATGAAACAACATAGTTACCTTCATCTTATAACTCCTATACGCACATGTCGCCCTTGTAATAAAGAGAAATTAATATCACGAAATACCGAGATTGCAGAATATAAACCTTCAAACAACGCACACTCAACCAACGCACACAGACATTGCTCGTACACGGATTCTCAGAACGCCTTTCGAACAAAGTGGTCTGTAATTCTATGTCCATGAACAATGCCTACCTATGTGTGTGTTCGAGAAAGATACCTTCATAAGAAAGTAAGCTTCTGTACTCTCAGTATTTTGTGCGAATATCTTGAGGTTACAATCGCCTCCCTGTAGGGGAAGGCCGGAGGATAGAGGTTGGTTTAGTCATGGCTGCCTTTACACATCAACATCCTGACAACTCAAAGGGATAAACTTGAGCTGACGTACGCATGTCTTGTTGCTAACCGCTGTGGCTTCAATATTATAAACACTACGTATATCTTCTTCAGAACAGTAACTATTTTATCAAAACAATGAAAACAAACAAATTCGTTTTCCAAAAACACTGAAACACGTCTTTCTTTATTTAAAACCATTAAGCCAAATACAAATATCACACAGTAAACTTTAAAACTGTCGATTTTTGATTTCATACAAACTTGCATCCCCTATTTTAAATGTAAGGTAAGGATTTTGTTCCTTAATGGATCAGCTGAATCATCACAACATTAGTAACCTAAATATTTTGTATCTGTGTATTTGTTTATGTATATTTTAGAATCTAGTACAGATTAAAAGGCTTATTATTTTAAATGTATGTATGTATTTTTGTAAGTATGTTGGTTATTGTATAGCTATATTGTTTTTCAGTATTTATTTCATATTCTCTATCTAGCTATTTTCATTTGTGAGTTATGCAAGAATAATACGAAGTTATTGATTTTCAATTCGTTTACAGCACCTACACATTCTATTTCTACATCACCCTAAGGTAGACTGGCAGACAATGCTTTTAGCATTAAGTCCGCGTCTAACTTTGTGCATAAAGTTTTTAATAAATAAATAAATTTTATCCCTGTAAGGGTCTTATTTCTAAAAATCCTTTTAGATGCCTACAACTTGAAAAAGTGTCAGCTACCAAAATTTAAGCTTTGTAGCTCCAGCAGTTCTGCGTTGCTGATCAGTGAGTCAGTCATGATATAGTTTATGTGAGGTGGGGTAACACTCATTGTATATACGAGTAGGTAAATATGAATAGTCTTCAAACTCCTTTAGCAGTCGACTGCAATGCGTAGTTGTTTTCGTCTACAAATGTGCCCTAAGCGGTATTTAGAAAGTCTTTATTAATTAATAGTGCTTACTTTCGATCTAAACATCATTTTTCGTTGACTGCTGATCTGAAAATCCACTAATATTATAAATTTGAAAGTAACTCTGTCTGTCTGTTACGCTTTCACGCTCAAACAGCTAAACCGATATAGATGAAATTTGGTATGGAGATAGTTTGAATCCTGGGAAAGGACATACGATAATTTTTATCGCGATAACTGACGTTCACGCGGGCGGGGCCGCGGGCGAAAGCTAGTCTAATATATGGCTTAGACGAAAAAAATATTTAATATTAGTTAAATGCTATATGCAGTTTAAAAATAGCCTTCCAAAATACCAATAGTGTACTAGTACAAGTAGTTTATGCCACTTTTCTCCATCACTTCATTTTGTTCACTGTGTAAAGTTCATTCATTGATACACACAAATTTTTTTAGAGTTCCACACCTCAAAAGAAAAAACAGAACCCTTAAAGAAACACTTCGTTATCCGTCGGACCGTTTATCAACACCTTTTGTCTCATGAACGCTTGCAGGTCGAGTTGGAATTAATATCAAATACTAAAGTTTGCAAAGCTTTGAAGTTTTAAAAATTTGAGTTCAAAGTCAACGCAATCTCAAGAAAAGGAACTACTCTCATTAATCATGAAATTCAGCAACAAGCAATGTGTTTACGGAATAATGAGCGAGTCCAACTAGCACTTGGTCGGTTTTCTTATTGTATAGGCTAATTATGATATTGTCCAACCAATGATATCGACCTATGCCGATCGCGTTTCGTTCATCACGTTATAGTTTGATCATTGCTCAAAATCAATTGGCTAATTCCATAATTCCTTTGTATGGTAGCTCATTTAAAAGTGAATTGTAATAAAAGGGAACAAAGTAATAAGAAATAGCAAAAAAACAACTAGGACATACGAAACCGCATTTTTTCTCGACTAATTTCTGTTTATTACAGAGCCTCTTACATTTTATTGACCGTTTGAAACGCCAGACTAATAAATGAACGAAGCCATCGTCTAAACATTGTATATAAGTACCAGAGCACCATAGCCACATCAGATATAGTCTCGTTCCGTCGGCATAATGCGACCGCCGCCGCCGGCCCCGATCGTAACACTCTAGCACAGCTAAAACCGGGCGATTCGGTTTTATACACACCCCCTATAAAAGCAAAAGGACCGGGTATGGTCCCGGGATAAGTGGGGAGCCTGTATCTTTATATCTGCCCCCCTGCGGCCCCCACTAGGGCATTATGACCGGGGGGTTCTTTGGACAGCTAAAAGAAATATCCGGTTGCCTTACCCGGCCAGTAGCGGGCAGCCGGTAATTCTTCTTCCAGTATTACTTTGCTTATTTACGAAGTAGTTAATCGCACCTCCCGCGGGTCTCTGCCGTCCTAGTAGCCGCGAACAAATATAAGGTGTTCTTTTCTTAATTAAACATAAAAAAAACAATATCCAATGAGAATACACCGCTTTAAATCTCTTTTCATTATTTTCCTACGTTTGTAATTGAATAAAAACTATTCTGTTGTTATTAATATTAATTTTTAAGAAGCTAAGTAAGTATATCCATTATTATTCTATTGTTTAAAGCCGAAAACGATTATTACCGAATATACATTAATGGTACCTAACCCAATCTCAAGTGAGGCGATCGTAAACGGTAGATAGCTTTGCTTTCCCGCCTCAGGCTGTAGGCATTTCGAAAATAATAAAAAAACCCTTTTCCCTTTTAGCCGCAGTTTATATTCTATCATAAAACTCCTTTAATATCTTATTATAATTTATGAAAAGTGGTAACTAACTCGTCCGACGTCCAATGTATCATACGAAAGATGAAAATGATTTTGAATAAGAATTTTAGAATTAGATTCAAATTCCTTCATTACACAACGCGCGATCGAGCAATGTACACACAGACATCAGTCACGGTACGGCATCTTGGACCACTTTGTTGCGAAGCTGTTTCGAGATACCATATATGTGAGCGATATCAATGTGGCTTTCCTTATGTATTCTCGGTGTTTTGTGCTTTTAGATTTTCGAGTGACTACATGCCTTTTGTGAAACTAGTCTTTAATTCCACCGCCCCTGAATATCTACAATTAGATATCTATTTCATTGATTAATTCAGTGTATTAATTCGTTGTGGTACTTGTGGTATACGTATACTGAGTTAGTTTGAATATTTGCTGACCTTATAGGTGTAAAGGGATTTATTAGAAGTGTAATTCCATCTACGCGGCTGTATTACCGAGGCGATTAACAGTAGTGAATGACGATAGTCAGTAGTTTAGTTACTAAGTTTTATCAGTTCTATGAGTTTTTTTTTTTAAAGATTACTACCTATGTGGAATGTGGTCCCACATTACTAGCAACCCCTCCAGCTAAGCTCTATGGCTTGTGTTAAGAGTGGATTTGCGTCGGTAGTATAATGGTCAGGATTCGAACCCACGACCTGTCGATTGCGAGACCGATGCTTTAGCCATTTGGCTACCGCCGCTTCAAGTGAGAAGCTTCGAATGCCACATTTCATACAAATTAGAGTCTCTAGGTACTAAACAATATTATTACGTGTTAATTTTATTATCACGTTGAAATGTAATTACTTATTTCTATGTCTTAAAAAATTACATTACATCTCCGCACCTACTGAAATCACGCCCGCAGTCCCCGAAATAAACGTTACGCCTAGTACTGTACGATCACGCAACGCTATCCTTGTTTATACCTCCTACGGCTCATGCTACCCTGGTGTTATCGTCGCCTTTTACGCCTGGTCATTTATATAGATTCCCGGTAGTTTCGGTACCCGAATTACACCTCCTTACGGATCTGTATTGCTGGTACTGGGAAATTTGATTGCTCCTGGTTATTTCATTAAAATGTAATAAATATTTGTTATTGTTATATAAGTATTTCGTCACATACATTACACAAATGTAACCTTGAACCAATAAAAGGCAGAGTCATAAATATTTAACAACATCAAAATTGAATTGACTCTACATTTCATCTTTAAGTCCGCTATTGTAATATTATTAAAAAACGAAAAATATTAAAAGCCACTGATCGGATATTCACAAAAAATACAATATTTATAGTTTATACAACAGAATAGCACATAGGCTATAAAAATCAAACTCAACGCGGACGAAGCTGAGGGGAAAACCTAGTATGTAACACATAAAATAAAATTTGCAGGTTTAAAAGAACGAGTCATAATATTATAACATAAATATGTATATAAAAATAATAGTAAAATCATTATTTTTGAAATAGAATAAAGTAACATAACAATTAAAAATAATATTTTAAGTAGCACGTTGATGTCTTTTATTTGACACCAGCTTTGAGAAAACTGTTTTTGATTATTTTGTAGTGCTTTAGCTCTCTTCAGCAAATTACTTTAAATTGATACATATTGGGCTACTTAGTTTATTTTATGAGGTTATTTAGTTACGAGTACTTAGCTGTCTCTTATATTAAAAAAGTGATTTGTGAGTTTTTCTTGGTAATGAGATTGTAGAATTAAAAACGTCGATTTTTAATTATGTATGATTTTTATACTTTTACCTGTGTTTTCTTTCGATTTACGTCAGGTATCTAATATTTAAACACTGTTTAACTAATCCACTGTCAAACTACGATTATTATTTTTAAAACTGTAAATACATATATATTGATTTTATCATGATTGCGATCATTATAATACATATTTCTATAACATAGACAATATTATTTAAAAAAGGTAAGAAAATTCATCCGTATTTCTTCTTGGGAAAATTGAATTTAACATTCTCGAGCCTATAAAACTTTGCAAACCGAAAACCTCTTTTTCTATCTACCGATATATGAAAAATAGTTAAAGAACCGCGTCCGCACTACCAGGAGACCAGAAAATTTCAAAGATATCGC
Source organism: Herminia tarsipennalis (assembly GCA_945859575.2). Lineage (NCBI taxonomy): Eukaryota > Metazoa > Arthropoda > Insecta > Lepidoptera > Erebidae > Herminia > Herminia tarsipennalis. The sequence goes on along the minus strand of OX243849.2, from coordinate 16,106,933 downwards.
CAACTCGTAATCGGGGACGTGGGCCAACTTGAATTTTGGGGTTTTCCCCGCTAAAGTTGGGCTCAAAGACGTCCTCAAAGCCCCGCAGTGGGTGGGCCGGGTACCAGGGTGGCATGACGCGGGTGGAGGTTTTGGGGTATCAAAGTTTACCCCCGTGGCGCGCGGAGGGTATACTTCGTATACGAGGGTACTGCCTCTGCTACTTTGTTCGCCTTTTGGCTCGTGACAGTGGCACTTAAGGGAGGTACACATCGTCGCAGCGCTATATTAAAGTAGTATAATCCTTAGTAAGTTGGCGGGCGCTTACGACTGACTTGGCAAAGTTCGTTTGTAATCTCAGAGTCGAAATGTCAAATGTACGATTATATCTTGCGGACGGTGAATTAAAGTGATGGGAAAGTGTCGTGTGTGACATTAAGATATGGAACAATTTAAGATGTTGTTTTTCTGAAAAAGTTAGGTATTGGATTTGATAAAATTGCTGCTTAGGCAACCCAATAGAAAGAGATTTAAAAACCTCGAACTATTATTTATACATTGAAATACTGCTATGTAACTTAATTTGAATACAAATGTCAACGTATGAACAATAATTTCTAATGAACTCGTAAAATATCATGACTCATTTGTGCCAATTACAAAAAATGAATACAATCCATCGATACTGGAATAGCACTCTCGTGTAATCACAGCCCTATTCCATTTTTTAAAATATTGAAAATGTACGGCATCTGTCAAATCATTAAATAGTGACGTGAAATAAATATCGATTTTAATTTGTCGCGCCGACGATTGTGAGTAAATTTGGTAGCCACTGTATAGGGTGTTTGATTTAAGGGAAGTATAGATTTATTTTTACACCGTGGCGCAGTGAGAGTGTGTACGACTGCAGTGCAAGTAGTGGTGGGTGCGATTCTCAAACGTAACACCACTTTGTGTGTTCCATAAACTGTTGCTTCGAGTTTGGTATCCATACGTACAATTTGTTGTAAATTCTAGTGCAGAACTTGTGTATTAAAAATATAATAGGAAGTTGATTGTAACGTAGTTTTTTTATTTATTTGAATGAAACATGACACAAAATTAAAACTAAATAAATAAATTATTGATATAAAATTATATAACTTAATTTATATACACAGTGATTTGTAATATACTAATTACCTCATAACGTTGAAAAATCTTAAAAATAAAATATGTAGTTGTGATACTCTTAATGGCAAGTTTCGGCTATTCATGCCTTTATATCACTTTTAGAAACAGCCGAATTGAAAACACTTCCTTTTTTGAATTCGGTTAAAAGAACGATCATATCAGTATCTACATTGGTAGGTACTGATATTTTTGTACTATATATATCACAATGAAATAATTTGATAAAATATGCTGTAGGTTGTCATTATTTATATTTATTTTAGGAGTGTTATGCGATTCGATGACGTCAATACGATTACGTAGGACTATGGGATTTGTATGATAATTACGAAACAGGCAGAAATAAAGTATGAAAGTGGCTTTTTCTAAATTTGACAAACAATCGATACAATTGACGTAAATCTGTATTCTGTACTAGCTTTCGCCCGCGGCTCCGCCCGTGTGGATGTCGGCTGTCGCGATAAAAATCCTATGTCCTTCCCCGGGACTCAAACTATCTCCACACCAAATTTCATCTAAATCGGTTCAGCTGTTTTAGCGTGAAAGCGTAACAGATAGACAGACAGCGTTACGTTCACATTTATAATATTACTACGGATTACGACGACTGATTGATATATCAATGCACAGACCAACCCGCTAAACTTCAGGTTTAAAATTTGACATACAAATCGTTATTATGATTAATCCCTAAAGGGGTGAAACTAGGGTTCCAATGTTTAATAAAAATCAAATTGAATACGGACAAAGCCGGGGTACTTATTTAGTATTAAATACATATCAAGTAAGCATTTGCGTTTCAATCAAATTATAAATATCTAAATCTGCTAAAGGCCTAAATCGCTACGCATGTTTTTAGGTACAAAATAAACCAATAAAGAATATAATTTAATTAGTAAATATTATTACAAAACTTAAGGACACTCTGTATGGCTAGTTTATAGCCGTTTGACGTGAAAACAACTTATTCGTATTAGAAAATTTTTAAATTCAAGACAATCTATACTAATATCTATACTAATATTATAAAGCTGAAGATTTTGTTTGTTTGTTTGAACGCGGTAATCTTAGGAACTCCTGATCCGAATTGAAAAATTCTTTCACTGTTTATCGAGGAAGGCTATATAACATCATGGTACTACCAATAGGAGCGGAGCAGCAATGAGAAATGTTGCAAAAACGAGGAATATTTTCGCAGACGAAGTTCCGCGGGCCAGCTAGTGTATTATAAAGCTGAAGAATTTGTTATTTTTAACGCGATAATCTCAGGAACTACTGGTGCGAATTAAAAAAAAACTTTTACTGTTATATAGCTAATTTATCGAGAAAGGCTATAGATTATATAACATTACGCTACGATCAATAGGAGCGGAGCAGCAATGAGAAATGTTGCAAAAACGGGGATAATTTACGCAGGCGAAGTCGCGCGGGTCAGCTGGTCTTAAATAACAAGTCAAAATAAAAAAAAAATAATCAATCAAGAAAAAAACAAAGCGTTACGGTAACTACTTACAATCTACTTATAGCTCCTGAGCTATAAGTACTAGTTGCTTATAAAAAAAGCTAGATTCAGTCAATAGGTAAGTCTTGAACATATACTTACCTATTAAATACACATTAACCGCCCCATTCCTATCAAAAGGGAATATAGAAAAAGAACAAACAACAATAAAAACAAATCAAAGTTACATCTAAAACAGAATCCATTTAAAATCAACGTAAGTAAGACTATTTGCACCGCATTTACGTAACAACTTGGCCACTATCGACAATTACCTATAAAAGATTCACTGCACATCTTCACCTTAAGAGTGGAAACAGTAAGTAGACACACCGAACAATTTTATTATTGTCGCCGCCCGTTGTTAAACGTCGTCGATACATCTCCTCAGCGCGCTAGTATCCTGGTAGCTTTGGATACAAAAAATATCTTTTATAGATACGGAACCGTACAGAAAAAATAAAAATATTATTTTTTACATCTCTAGAAAATAAATAAAGTTACAATAAAGTATTTTGTAAGTAATCTTTATTACTTTTTCATTTTATTTATATAAGATGTATCATCGTATGTATAGACTAACTGTGCCCCGTGGTTTCGCTCGCTTGTCAAAGATCGCAAGGTCTAAAGGTCATTACGCACAGTTGAGATTTTTCATTTCTATTTTAAATATTTTAAATATTCCTGCACTCAAATATACCACCTGTGAGCTATAGAATAGAGTACTTAGTTACATTTGAAACAAAATACGTGTCGCGAAAATAAAATTTGGACCGCTTTTCTTCAGTTTCAAAAATTATTTTTTGACACCGACAGAAATTATCTGAAAAAGTCTAATGATTTGACTGTCGAATGAATGAATTGAGATATTCTTAACAACTTATAAATACATGAAGAAGAAGAACAATTAAGTGACTGATACGTAACTGAAAGTTTTCGCCCATGAAATTTATTTCGATAACCTTAAATGATAAAAGTGCGTGCGTACCTAATGTAATTCAGTGCAAATAAAGAGCTTATTGTTTTAAATACAACTGTAACTCAGTTGATATTTAATATTTCTCTTTTTATTGGTTTATAATAATAATACTAGCAATATGGATTGCATTTAACTAAGTACGTAATTGTCTTGTGTTAGGAGTGATTCGAACTCGTAAACAAACTATTGCGTAATTTATAAAAATCTTGCTAAATCTTACTAATTTGTAATAGAATGCCTTTCATTCTTATGTTAGAATACGTGACCATTACGGTTGTATACACAAAGTTAATTAAACCATAGCTCCGATAGTAAATAGCAAAAATTCTCACGGCGACCGTGTCAACAGCATCCCTTACTAAGAGAAATCTGAAACTTTTATATAATATAACGACGAAACAACGCGGCCTAAACCTACAAAGGTCAAAAAGGGCCTGAAAAGGGAATATGTAGGTCCCTAACTCGAGAGAAAGGCCTCAAAGGGTCTGACCGACCCTAAAAAAGTATATAACCCGAGCGTAGGTACCAGGGTTTCATATAAGCGAGGCGTCTTCCTTCTGTGCCTCCGAGCCAGGGAAATGTTAAGAAGGGTCCGGGAGGGACAGGAAGCCCCCACCCCATCCGGTGGGTGTGGGGTGTTGGGGAAAAAATTCAGTCGAGAGGACCGTGTACCCTTGGCTCGACCCGGCGCCGCCGTCTGCGCCCGTAATTAGTGATGCGGCCTGATATGGGCTGCTGCCCTGTCGATAAACTTACACTCGATATTATTCTTATTTTTTCAAATACAAAAATACGAATATAATAGCGTAGTCATTCTAATTAGAACGTGTCAGAGTTTATGATTCTATTAATATTGAAAAAATGTGTGTTGATTGTACTTTATCTCTTCAAATGTGAGTATTTAAATGGACGCAGTTATATGTACGTACAAACGAATGCAAATAACTCATAGAAAACACACAGTTTTACATTACATTTTGTGTTCCATTTATTAATATCGACTAACGACTACTAGCCGCCCACGTGACCTCTCCCTGAAATTCTTTCGTAGAAAACAAACCTATTCTTGATCTAAAGATTTGGGCTGGAAAGATAATAAGTGAATGAATGAGTCAAGACTTTCATTATAATAATATAAAAATAATCTGTGTTACTACCCCGACCGTTAACATTAAACTATACAAAAGCAAAACTATCGATACTTCGCAAATCTATCGACACTTTCCCATCACTAAAAGATTATGACAAGATACAGAGCACAGGGCTGCTAACGACGACCGGCGAGCTGTCAAAAGAACCTACATTAATGTTATTATAACTTTTTCCCCGACACCCCTATATGTACTTTTAGCACATCCTGTATTCGTTGAGAGCAGACGAGTACTAGTCAGAAATTGTATCTTAAAATGCAGTTCTTTTTTTGAAAATTATTTCAAGGTAGAGTTTTTTTTAAACAGGAAGGTTGGAAGCCAAACTCACGCGGTTTTTTTTTTATTTTCCTAATGAATAACCCTTAGAGGCGAGTTGTAAAAATGGCGGCAAACTGACATGTCATTATTTTTACAGCTCCACGTTTAAGGTATAAAATACAAGAACAAGACTTTGTGATTCAAAGAAAAAACTAGACAGAAACAGGCGAATGCACAGAATGTGCGAGCCATTAATACCTACTGAATAATATTGTAGAGAAGAGGAAAAAAAACCCTTAGAGGCATGAAGTAAGTTTTGAGTTGAAAATGGCGGCAAACTAAGCTGTCAGCGTTTTCACAGCTTCATATTGACATGTGAAAATACTTGAAATATGTCTAAAGTGAATAAGAACGGATTGTGTGGTTAAAGTGTACAAAGGATAGTTGACACAGCCAGAAATTAGCTGATAATTGGACTAGATTGCCTTCAACATAAAAAATTAAAGAAATCCTTGTTTTTTTTTTCAGGAGTACCTATAGATTTCTTGGTCACGGTTTTGACTATAAATAAAAAACAGTTTCTCTATAGTTATTATGTTGGTAACTTGTGATGATAATTCTCGAGAACGGCCGCAGAGATTTTCATGAAATTTAGTATGCAGGGCGTTTCGGGGGCGATAAATCGATCTAGCTAGGTTTTATTTTTAGAAAACGTCGGTAGTTAGAAAAGCTCGGTCATCCAGATACTAATACTAAACTAAACTAGCATTGTTATAAAAATGGTTCAACAAATGTTTAGGTTGTTTAGGATATTGATATATGATAGATAATTAAGAATTATACCGATTTCTTAGGAATCGTGAATATTGCATCAATAATAACATTAGAGTGGGTTATGCTATAGTCATAGTGTAATATTATCTGTCAAAGTTACCACGTAGGTAATTAACTGACACTCCACCATAGGAAATATCTTTATTTCCTTATGTGCTTATAAGGTACCGGTCTCACTGCAAGAGAAGTAGCGTTTTACAACCTATTTACAAACAGCAATATACTAATTACTAGCACACCCGTGCAACTTTGTCTGCGTCAATTTTCTCCGTTTTTGCAACAATTTTCATTGATGCTCCGCTCCTATTATTTGTAGCCTTCCTTAATAATTAGTAGTTGCTGAGATTAGCACGTTTAATCAAACAAAACATCTCTTCAACTTTATATGTTCGTATACTTTCGCAATTTGTACACATTATATATTTTTTATAAGCTACATGCTAGGGTCTTAACCGCGATATTTTAAGGCTAAATACCTTAATTTTATTCACTTTTTACGGCTTATATTATTATTAGTATAGATTACGACAAACTTTAACGTTCTTTTTTGTCAAATTTTATTATAGTATATCAGATTAATATTATGGCACCTAAAGTCATAACTTTAAAAACATTTTTAAAGGGGTGGTTGCCTAATGGTTAAGGCATCGGACTGGTAATCGTGAGGTCGCGGTTTCGAATCCTACCTATTATACTACCGACGTGAACCCACTCTTAACACAAGCTATTGGCTTGGCTAGCTTAACTGGAGGGGTTAACAGAATTGCTAGTAATGTGGGACACACAATCCTACATTGTTAGTTATCTTAAAAAAAAAAACATATATTCATTAGACATTACACAGACAGACGCGTATCACGCAGTGATACGGAGTCTCTTATGACCCGGGTGCGTGGGAGCCGCAACAGCATCCTGAGGACCATCGCGCTGAAACCTGACTGCCCTATCTTTCGACACTGGGTGCAAATTCATGCACTTGTGCCCGGAGTCCCGGAGAGTGGGAGGTACAGAAAGTAAAATTGAATGTCACTAACATAGTTTATAAGTCATTTCTACTAATTTAAATCTAAATGTTACTAACATAGTTCTAAGCCATTGTTACTAACCTTATATGGACCCTGTCTGAAGTAAATTTATTTTATTTTTTATTATATTTGTATTTATTATTTATTAGACGAAGAACATCGTGAAATTGTGGGGTACATGAGATTGTGACAAAATTAGATACAAATACTCAATGTCATGAGTATGATAAGACGTTTTGTCACGATTCTTTTTACTCGCCGACAGTGAGACGGGTTCCTTACCTCAATACAAATTGCTTACAGATGCTACCGCTTTGATGTAAACGTGTAATACGGAATACCGCTTTTTGATTATTGGTATATTTTACCTGAAATTTCGAAGAAACCCGATGATTTTTTTTTTAGTGATGATGAAATGAATGAATGTTTTACCTGAAACAGAAAAAAACAATTATGAAAATAACTTGAAATACATAATGAACTTATTATTGACATGGAATATTTATATATTTCTTTGTTTTTATCTATTTCTACTTAAATTATTATTTTAAAAAAGTGATGCTTATAAATTTTAGTTTTTATAAAATCAGCCTCCTTAAGGTCCCCCCTAACCGCGAGCATCTTCCTGTAATGTAACATTTACGATACGATTTCGAGCATTACGTTACAATACTGCCACCCTGATTGACGAGCATGCACCTATAATACATATTACATTTATAATTTGGTTTTCGATGCGATCGTTTAATTTTTTTTTGATGTTACAAGTAGTATCAAAATATGACTACCCCTGTGGCGCGGTGGGAGTGTATCCGACTGCTACGCAAGAGGTCGTGGGTTCGATCCCCACCCAGGATAAAACTTTGTGTGATGAGCACGATGGTTTATTCTGTGTTTGGGTGTTATTTATGTATAATATGTATGTATTTAGAAATATATAAGTATGGTATTAGATTGTCTAGTTTCCATAGTACCTACATTTTAGCTCTGATTAGTTTGGGATCAGATAGCGTTGTGCGAGTTGTCCTAAGATATTATGATTATTACTACAGATTGTATCATTACAGGTTGCGTATGGTTGTCTTCCCCTCACCGATGTAATGCTCGAATCTGTAACATTACAGGTCGCGCACTGTAATGCTCGGCTCTCCTCCTTCGCTGATGTAATGCTCGTATCTGTTACATTACAAGCAAATGCTCGCGTTGAGGGTGCACCAGAGTTTTTTTGATACCTACTTATGTCCTATAATTTAGAAACTGCCGAATTTGTCCCTAAAAATATTTCTTCTAACCTATAACCCTTTCAGTTACGACGACCGACCTCAACGGAGACTAACCCACCTAACCACATAGAAGACTAGGATATCTTATTGTGCTCAAGTCTGTGCGAAAACAGAAGGGTACTCGCTTTTCCCTCTCCATTCCTTCCCACAATCTGTCACTTTTTTTTAAAGTTACAAGCTTCTTTACTAGCAATATGGGTCGCACATTACTAGCAATCTTGTTAACCCCTCCAGCTAATCTGAATTGATTGTGTTATGAGTGGGTTCACGTCGGTAGTATAATGGATAGAATTCTAACCCACGACCTATCGATTGTGCGTCGGATGCCTTAACCACTAGGCTACCACCAAATCTCGGAGGGGTATCATATTTTTAGAAAAACGATGACTCTTTCCTAAATATATCATACCGCGGTTGGGAGTGTGTACGACTGCTGCACAAGATGTCGTGGTTCGATACCCAAACGAGACACCACTTTGTGTGCTTTGGGTGTACTAATTTGTCTAACTAGTTAGTGTTTGTATACTGTAGATTAGTCTTTACATAACACTAAATAACTTTGTCATATAAGGGTTCTTAATCAAGTATTTTTTTCCGTTTTCGGGGCAAGGCTGTGCGCACTGTTAAAATCTTGTCTTAATGGTAAATAGAGAGCAGCTGGAATAAAAGAAAGTGAATAAGGGCCCCGTTTTGGAAAATATTACTTACTTGTAATATAACCCTTAATCACCTACCACTTGTTTTTGGAGTTATGACCTTAACCACCTACAGACTACTTTACTGGTGTAAAATCATTGTTAATTGTGATGTTTAGGCTCTCAGCCAGATAAAGAAACATCTATACTAGTCTGGGGTCTCTCAGATATGTGGTAAATGGTCGTGTGACCAAAGTAGGAGGGTGAAGGATTCATTTTTACTTTTTTTTTTCAAAATTTTGAAAAATATTGCAAATTAACCTTTCACCCACCTACTTAGGTCGCGCTTTTCTTTACAGAATAACACACTGAATAACTTAGTAATATAATTATATTACTAAGTTATTCAGTGTACCTACTGTAAAGAAAAGCGCGAGAAGTTATTAGTATATTAAAAGTCACTCTAGTGAGTATATTAGTTTATAATCATAATATAGATAGAGTAAGTTTAGTATCAGAACATCGTTATATATAGGTACCACATGAAGGTCGAATGCTGAGTAGGTCTGGCACTAAAAGTGTCATTTAGACACCGCAATCTAAATAGGGTGTGTTGTTGTAAAGAAGGTCATATTGGTACTACATAATACCCATTTGTTACTACTCTTTGAATTTAATCTCGGTAATAGAAAGAATACGTCTACTTGTGAATATTTGTATTTTCGTTGACGAATTAACTAAATAAATTACATCCAGACATAGAATAAACAATCGTGCTTATACACAAAGGTTTTTCCTTAAAAGGAATCGAATCTACGACCTCTAGCTTAGCAGTTATGGTCACTAATTATTTCTAGTCAATTTTCTAGTAAGATCTCTTAGTTTGAGTGGAACCATGTATTGCTGCATAATCTTTACAACGGTTATACTCATCATGACAGAATCTGATGTGTGTACCCGATTGTAAAGATTCCAATTCATCGGGAAGACAATTGAACAATAAAAGATTATGTTGTTTTTAAACTTCCGTGATGTTTTCGATGTGTGATGCACCGATCGTTTTCACGGGTCTACCACGGTCAGTGTAATTCGATCGAAACGTCGGGTAAATAAAAGGTTTTAGAATTTTATAAGCTACGGGTCTTAATCGCGTTAATATTTTATTTAAAGGGTAAATTAACCTTTTTTTTATTGCCCGACGTTTCAACCGTATTGCAACGGTTACGTTCTATAATGTGTACAAATCGCGAAAGCTTACGAACAAAAAAATAAAAGGTTATTTAAACCTTTAAATATTTCGCGCGATTACGTCCCGATGATATTCTAAGATTTCAGTTGTATTCTATCTTTAATACTTCTACGTTGCAAGATTAGAAATTCGGGATCCGCGACCTTGCTACATTTTTACACCTTCAGATTATCGTTTTTAAACTTTCGAGATTTTTATAGACTTAACACCATGATCGGTGCAATTCGATCGAAACGTCGGGTAAATAAAAGGTTCGTACCTTTAAATAATTCACGCGATTAAGTCCCGAAATATATCTAATTACCTTCAGATTTCGATCAGATTGCACCCGTGACATTGCTATGGTGACAATCTAACTCTTTCAAAGCTAACTACCAAGCAAGAGGTTCCCGTGATTGCGGGCGCAGACAACCACTTACGTAATAGACCATTGGTTAAGGAACAAACTCGACTGTTTACATTCACAAGCTTCACCCCCCAAGGGTTCGCAGGGCGGGCATATTGGACATTTTGTATAAGTGTAGGGCCCAATGCCTCGATCCCAAGGCAAATCCCTTTCGGTGGACCCTTTTCGGAAAGGTCTGGCGACCGTGCCGGAGCCCCGAATTTGCGGATTTTTAAGGTAAAATTTATATAGGGGTGGGCTGTATGAAATGTTTCGGATGGTGGCATTATATTTTTAAGTTTAAGGCCGTTCTGTTAAGTGCTATGTTCTTGTTTTGTTTCAAAAATTTAGTTGAGCCATACTCCACGCCAAGTGTTTTTTATCTCTGGATTTTGAATCGGTGTGGCGTGCTCAACATTTGAAAACCTTTTCGATAAAAGAGGCAAGTTTCATGTATTCTAAGGCATTGTTTTTATAGTTGCCTGAAGACATTATTTTTGTTTAAATCTGTGGCTGTTAAGTTTAAGTTGTTATCACTATTATCAGTTTATATGTTGGAATGTGGCAACAGGCTTTTAAAACTAGGTGGAAGTTGTATAAAAAATACAATAAAATAAACAATTCAAATTTGTTAGAAGAAGGAAAGACCTCATGGAAAACAAAGAAAAATATTAATTGAAAAGAAAAATACATGGAGAAAAATACATATTACCAGGATCATATAAGCTCTAATTGGTTTCAGCGTGCGCGAACACAATCCCTCACTGGCATTGCGTAGCGCGAACGTTTATAAATAGTCTTGGCGGGTGTGGGGCAGGCATCACGCGAGCCTCCTACCTACCTATGCGGTCCTGGTACTTAGTCCGGACCCTTCGGACCCTCGTCGACCCGGGCTAACTAGATAACGACGATATCGGGTGAAACGAAACTAAAGGAAAAGTATTTGTAGCTCTGCTAGTGTGGAAACTGTACGGAATTAGGATGAGGGAATTGGGTCGCGTGGTAAATTAACATGTTTGCGCGCTGACTCGGCCCTTTCAAACTTATAGTGAGCTTTATAAGCATTTTAGTTTAGCGGTTTGTTTGATAATCATGAAATTGACGACAAACTCGGGAATGTTTTCGATTTTAAGTGTTGTTATATACCTACTTGGGAATGAGGGGTCCGTGACTCAGTGGCGATATGAGCGAGATTCAGTAACGTTACCACTATCTGTTCATCGATGGGTGACCGTTTTTGATAAATGTAACACCTCGCTGTGTCTATGAGCACGACAAGTCTTGTGCCTAGTCTTTCTCCGGTAACGTTCCTTCCCATAGAACTGACTATTTGAGTGAGTGAGTTACAAACAAACAAACAATATTGTTATATACCTATAGAGATCTCGTTTTGCGACAAATACCATAGAAATTAAAATGCCTGAGAGAAAACCCTTCCATGCCACCTATTTTTAATTCAAAATGTGATCGTTTTCCGATTTTATTTGATTCTAAAGAATTTAGATAGGTAATTACTTCTTATTTTTGAGTTGATGGAAATCTAATCTCTGGCAGTGTGGCTTACTGGTCTGTTGATAGCGATTCTAACTGCTGGCTGACTGAACCCACGAGCTCTGGCTTGGTTCGATCCCCACTCAGGATAAAACTTTGTGTGATGATCACGAATGTTTATTTTGTATCTGGGTGTATTTTATCTATAATATGTAGGTTTATCAGTTGTCTGGTTGTCATCGTTCAGGCTCTGCCTAGTTTGGAATCATATCGCGTTGTGTGAGTTGTCTCAATATATTATATTAACATTATCAATTATTTATAGAAAATACATGATACAGGATCGAGTCTTTGTGGAGTTAAAGTGAACTGCGTAAAGACTCGGTTCTAAATAATGTATTTTTACAAATTAAATGTAGAGATTTGAAAATGACGATAGCTCAGTTTTTCACCATTTTCAAAACATGACGTAGGTATAATTGAATTCGCTGCCATCCTAATTCGCTGGATATGTCGTTCCAGGAGCCGCACTACGATAAGAAGTTGCAACAGGGCTGTACTTGAAGATGGCTATCCAGCGCCGTACTTGGTGGCTAGCAAGTTGACTCGCATTACCAACGAACTTCGCTTCACCATTCCATCTCGTCTGGGGTCACCTCGTCGACGACCGTGACAGGGAAGTGCTTGATTGGCGGTTGGAAGCGTGGACCGATTAGACCACCCGCGACTTTTAACTAGCGAAAGCATTCTATCGTAATAGAATGCTGCACCTATTCTGTCAAAGTGACAGCAATTTCAAATGTCGAATCGAATAACTGTCCTGTAAACTTTTTTGACAGTTATGACAAACGGCCATTGTTGTTTATCCTTGTTACATAAGTATAGATGTCGATTTGATTTTGTCAAATTACCGTCTAATTGGCATAATCAAACGGAATTCTTCTTGTTGTCGGCGGTAGCCTGCCCAACGTACTACTACTAGAGCTATAGAGGGAATCTATCTTTACTAATACATATTATAAAGCTAAGGAGTTTGTTTGTTTGTTTGAACGCGATTATATCAAGAACTACTTGTCCTAATTGAAAAAATATTTTACTCTTGGATAACCCATTTATTGAAGAAGGCTATAGGCCATATAACATCACGCTACGACTAATAGGAGCGGCAAGCAATGAAAAATGTTGCAAAAACGGGGAAAATTCACGCAGATGAAGTTGTGCGGTTCAGCTAGTAATGAATAGAGGGCAAGACGGTACGCATCCAACAACCGCGCAGCGCCCGTCACAGCTTAGTTTGCATCAGTTCCCGTCAGATGCATTTGTTAAATATAGTTTCGAAGGAAAATTTGGCTCGGGCGGGAATCGAACCTGCGAACATAAGGGATTTGTCCCTATGCCGTTAAACACTCTAGCACCGAGACCACGTTTTAATCTGGTTTTGCCTCATTATTTGTATTAAAAATAAATTTAATAATCGCCATGTTGATAATGCTACTTAAAAGTTACTGTTACTTTTAAGTGAATAGTAGTGACAGAAATACTTTTAAGTACGACTTAAAGTTATTATAAGTATCTACCGCTTGAATATTCGAGTGTATCGAGAAGTGGAAATAGATGATATCTACTCATAATTTGATAAACAAAAAACAGAGAGAAAAAATAACACAAGTCATTTGAAGTTACTAAACGTCGGACAAAGCTTTTTTCTTAATTAATTAAGTCGCAAATTGATTACTTTCGACGGGCAGGAAGGTATAAAAAGCGGGTGTAGGTACCAGGAGCACAGCGGGAGGTGGGGGTGTACCGTACCCCGCCTTACGTTGCGAGTGGGAAATGTGAAAGCAGACACACGAACCCCGCTGCTGCCCTGGTACAGACTGCATGAAAATTCTAATTTAATTGTTTATAATTTTGTTTTTTTTCGGGGATGAATGCTTAGTTACTTCCTAACTAAAGCTTAGGTATAATTTTTGTTTTCTATTATGTATTATTATTTATACTTACTTACTGGTCAATTTATAATACCAGTGATAAATTTCTTGAACCCCATCAGCAGCCATATTTTTAACAGGTAAATCTTAAAGAAGTTAATAAGTATTTTTGAAGTGAAAACTTCTTAAGCGGCGTTGTGAACTTTTTGGGAAGGGTAAAAAATGTTAAACTCGCGTCAGGATACATGCCTGATCGAAAATTCGTAAGACGGAGTGCGAGTAACGATTCGTTTTTTCCCGTTTTTATTTTAATTTTTGGGTTTATGATTTGTGATTTATTATTTAATATTTTTTATTCTTACCTCAGTAAGATCGAAAAATATTATTCAAATTTTATCAGTATTTAGTATTGTGTTCAAGTTTTCACTTCTGCCGGTACTCCCGGAATGCATACCGTTTTTTTTATTTAAAATACAAGTGTCGCACTAAGGTACAAACCCTATGTGCCCAGTACGACTTTACAAATGTACAAATCACGGACACAAAGAACTCACACAGACTCGAAAATACGAGTAAGAATTTGTGGACTTTACCAATCACGGGCACAAAGTAATCTGTGATTTGAAACAAGAATTTGTGGATCACACAAAGTGATGTCCCTTCTGAGAATCGATTCTACAACCTCGTTCACATTCTTACTGCGCCACTTTTTAGTCTCATATTATATTGCTGACTACGAATTTCAGAAGAAAACTAACTAACTAACTTAGTACTTAATTAATTACAACTCTAACCGGCTATTTTTTTTAATGATAATTAGTAATGTAGGTTGGGTCCCATATTGCTAGCAAACTTGTTAACCCCTCCTGCTTAGCTCAAAGGCTTGTGTTAGAAGTGGGTTCACGTCGGCAGTATAATGGGATGGATTCGAACCCGCGACCTCACGATTGCTAGTCCGATGCCTTAGCCATTAGGCTATCGCCGCAACAGAGATTATAAAACATAGCTAGATAAAGTGATAAATTTGTCACATTGTACACACTACTTGGTCATTGTGCATAATAACTGGATGTTATGCATAATCGTCAATAAATACCATTGATCGTAAAAGTCATATCAAAAATCCTCGACGCATAAGACAAATTACTTTTTTTAAACTTTCGCGATTTTTATACATATTAGATATATTTCGGGACTTAATCTCGTGAATTATCGTACCTTTAAATAATTCACGCGATTAAGTCTGGAATATATCTAATAAGACAAATTGATCTTAAAAACGGCTAAACTGATTTTTGATAAAACATAATATCAAAGAACCAGCGACCGCAAAAATTTGAATCAATATAAAATAGATTTTAAACTAATTCACCCGTTTAATAGCTGCGAAGCTATTAAAATCCCTCTTTTTGGGTCATCTTGGGTATAAACAATATCATTTTAGAAAGATCTCACACGAAATGCCCAAAATATACAAACCGAAATATAATTAAATAACGCACACAATTGTTGTTTTTGCAGGCAGTACATTAGACGGCCGTGCCCGGCGTACTACTAGTTATTATTTACCGGCTTTATCATTTCGAAAATTTCATATTCCCCGCACTTGGACGCTTGAGGTTTAAAAGCGTGAGCCACCCCCCGGCAAGGGGGGAGGGTAACTCTACTTTTTGCCTACAAACAGTCCGCTTAGTACTTAGCACGACTAGGGGGACATAGGGGCGCAGGAGCTAAGAAATAATAACTGTGGAGCATGCAAGAGGTAGGGGCGACTGGACATACCTCTTTGTGACTGATGGAATCCTAATGACTGGTTCTCTGTATTACATATATTATCGGCTTTAGGTTACATAGGTTAAGTTAATAAATAGAAACACTGAACAAGAAACACACTATATTTTTTAGTAGTACAGTAGTAGAATATTCTGCTAGTACTTTAGTTCAAGTATGTTTGTTAACTCATTCACGTAAAAACGGCTGAACGTGTATGAATCTAAATGAATAATATAATATTGACTGCCTCGGTGGCGCGGTGGAAGTGTATCCGACTGCTACACAAGAGGTCGTGGGTTCGATTCCCACACGGGACACCACTTTGTGTGATCCACAAATTGTTGTTCCGAGTCTGGGTGTACTTTGTGTCCGTGACTTGTATGTTTGCAAAGTCCCCGCGACACAGGGCTTGTAAACTACTGCGGGAGTAGTCTTTAAAAAACATATTATAAAGAGAAGAGATCTGTTAATTATGAACTGTGAAAGATGAGGGCAGAGCCGCACAGAATAGCTAATATTTCGTTTAAACTCCGGATTTACCAAAACTCACTAAAACTACACTAAACAAAACTACTTAATAATAAATTAAAAGTTAGAAAAGCACGAACACTTAAATAAAAAAACTCAAACAAAAGTCTACGGCTAAAACTACGTGACGTCACACATTTTTTTTTCTAATTTATAGCCGTAGCCTCGTAGACCATAATACGTAGCGCATTCTCTTAACAAATACGTAGAAGTTGCTACGACCGCGCGCTGTAGCAATATTCAACCAATCATCTGAGTCGACGCTACACAAAAGAAAGTTAGAAACGCACAAACATAGTTTACAGTCATGCGATTCATAACACAAAGCTCCGTTGCTCACTACAAAAAATACTAAGAAAATAACCGCATGTTTGTATGTTTGACATTTAAACTTCACTTGGCAACGTTTCGTACAAAATTTCAACACTTTACGAAAGGAATTGATTTCGGAATTCATTTAAGTATAACGTGTTCTGTGTAAAACCGCAGACGGCGCCCCGAAGCGGCACTAGTCTGTCTGTCGGCTAACCCATCAGGGTCCCAGTATTTTTAATGAAAGCTGCGGCGTCGGGCGGTCGTACTGTACCGTATTAATCTTGGCCGACGGTAACCTCCTGCGCGCCCCTGCTTTCCTGGTAGGTGGTGCCCAAGGAACCCCGTCGAGGGGGCGAAATTTTCCCCGATTTTTCTCTATTTTCCCTACTTTTTCGCTGTATGCATTATGCAGGGAGGTACCCGGGTACGAAAATTTATCGATGCCAAAATAAAAGTAATGTGCTTGAGTCCGCATGCGAGGTTTGCCGAGAATTTCCTCAGGCATTCGATATAATCGGTAAAAACTTGTCCCCGGTATTAACGTACTTAATTATTCGGATGGGAAATATCAAGCACGAGTTATATACGACTGACAAAATGTAAGGAACTTTTAATATGTACCATATATCAACTCTACTAACTACACACCGAAATATTCTAGTTAATAGCCGAAATATATACTTGCATTAACATTATCAATATAAAAAAAAAAAAATTGTATAACAAATACGTTATAGTACGTTAAGTATTTATTACGTAATGAATGCATACATATCAGGAGGAAAAACAAATCAAAGGGCAGTTTCCATTATGGAATGTCATGTCAAATTGCAATGAACAATCATCCCCGAACGCACGACATTTTACTCTGGGAAATTACTATTTTATACATTTTACTCATACAACTACAATTTACAAATGCCTGTTTCTAGGTAACTTTTTGTATTATAGTTTTCATAATCTTGATTGGAGCAATAAGAAGTAATAATAATAAATAATAATATCTTGGGACAACTCACACAACGCTATCTGATACCAAACTAAGCAGAGCTTGTACTATGGAAACCAGACAACTGATAAACATACTTATATATTTCTAAATACATACATATTATAGATAAATAACACCCAGACACAGAATAAACCAACGTGCTCATCACACAAAGTTTTATCCTGGGTGGGGATCGAACCCACGACCTCTTGCGTAGCAGTCGGATACACTCCCATCTCGCCACAGAGGCAGTTGTTTAGATTCACGCAAATTATTTTCGTTTTATGAAGCAAACAGATGTCATAAGGTTGACTTTAATCTATTTTGACAATAAAATTGCAATGGGCTAGTTTCCAACTAGTCAAAACAACAACTCTTTAAGAAATGTCAAAACGCAGATTTTTATGGAGATCTCATACAAATACCGGAAAATGACGTTACATTTTTTTCTCGACAAATCACTTCTTTTTATTATATGATCAATGTAATGTATGATCTATAAAATTTAATCGGATCATAACTGTTGGCAGTTTAAATGTCAGATTTATTTAATAATTAGTCTTTTGTAGTAGGAAACAAACCTATTGTTGATTTCCCGGCTTAACTTACGCGCGTAAATTCTTTATTCTGAATTTTTCTTTTTTAAAATACTTGTCAGTTACCGGACAAGCATTTAAAAAAAGAAAATTAGTGTTGCCTTTGCATAAAACATTTTAGTTTTTTTTTTAATCAGCGTCGCTTTTATGATTGTATCGTGCCAGTCGCACCTACGTTAAAGTACTCTATGGTCGCACCTCGGCCGAGTCATCCAAACCTACGCCCGGCGACGGAATGACCTTAAAAAAATCGTACATCAATAGAAAAAATTCTGACCGTTTATTTTTCATTTCGGGGGGAAACGAGGAAATTACAAGCGAGTAAAAAATACGTCTCGATCTTCGACGGCAAAAAAAAAATCCACCGAAAAGGAAGCAAGCGACCATTAGGGTATTATCGGGCCAAGGGTGGGGGGAAAATCAGAAAAAAATTGCTAGAACCACCCCTTTTCCTTTTCGTGAGCGTCGCTTGCCACCCCAGGCCTTACATTAGACTCCCCGTGGCCAGGGGGCGCATGTATGGGGTGAATTACATAAACGCCAGGTGAATTTGGAAAATTAAAGTTGCCATTAGTTGGGTAGTCGGCAGAATAAGGCACGGCTTAATTGTGGATGCGACACGACACCATACTTATGAATAAAATTTAGATATCGCCGAAACTTATCGTGAAAGTGAAATAACTGATAACGAAAGTAAAATTAGGGAAACGAATGTTAAAAATTACACTCAAATTGGGATGTTGACTGTCAAGTCAAATTAGTCTGTTTTTCTATCTTTTACAAATACAATTATTGCATTAATAAAGTAATTGGCAAGAAATGCCTATAAACAAAATTACTATAAAATCAGTTCTTTTTTATTAAATGTCCTAACGACAAGCTTTATACAAATGGTTAAGGAATAACAACCTATGACGTCATAAGTTCCTATCGTCAACTCATTACTTTTAGTCTTAGTTTTCATGCTTTTAAATTCGATAACTTGTTAAATTGTAAAAAAACACATATTTTCAGAGGATTTTGTGATCTACTATTACCTGATTAGTATAAAATAAATCAATTTTATTGTAATCAACTAACCTAATTACATTATAAGTAAACGAATAGGCAGAGAAATTGGGCTGCGCGTCCCCTTTCAGGTATAATAGTAATATAATATCTTGGAACAACTCACACAACGTCTTCTGATTCCAAACTATGTAGAACTTGTACTATTTCAAGTTGACAACTGTGTGTTATGAAGTGTCTAATGTTTGACAATGTCAGCTGTCATTGCGGGCGTACAGAAAAGAGACAGGTTATTGGCCGCACAGACGCGTTGTCTCTTTCTAGATAGTGGATAATTTTGTGACGTTACGGCGTAGTCCAGTCTCTACATATATATATCTATGAATAAACGCCACTGCTATACCTCTTTCTTCTTTATATTATACAAAGGTGACATTCACATAACAATAGGTACCTATCAATTCACTGTTTAAAACATTGAAAATGACCATTCGTAAAGTTTTTTTTATATTACGTTATATATTACAACTAACATTTAATTAAACTAAAATATATCTTAAAAATTGGAGCTTCTGGATAGCAATGCTGATGCTTTTTGCGAGGAAGTTGATCACAAGAAACTAAGAAGAATTTGTTCGCACTAGAACTCTTCAATCGTATATTCCATCAATCAAATAATTGCCCGAAAAGTAGAGAGATATTCATAAACTTGTTGCTTTTACAACTTCTCCGTGCTTTCTACCACAGTAAAGTAATGGTACCACTGAATACTCATACGACAGTAACTCTGAGTCCTACTTAAAAGCATTCATAGGCTTTTTCAAAGTGATTGCGACCGCATATCTAAGTCTCAACGACGTATTAGGTAAAAAAAAGTCGTGTTTGAGTACTTGATCGTTATTAGCTTAAATTGACTGTTCATTTGTTTTATATTTGTGTTTTATTCAAGTGTCCAGTTCGTCTTGATCATAATTTTAAATTGACAGAAAACTAGATGGCTAGACTCTAGAAGACTAAGTTTTGAACGAATTTCTGCGAATGTCAAGTGGTTTATCGTACACTTTAAATGCACAAAGACTCGATCTTACGTCTTTTGCAAGTATTTTAAGTTTTTCACACATTAATCACAAAGATGTGGAAATGATGACAGTTCAGTTTGCCGCCATTTTGAAAACTCCAAGTATTCCACTTTTGAAATTATAATTTCAACAGTTTTTATGCTTGATAATTAAATTGTAAAATTGTAACACAAATCACAGTACAGATACAGAGCGCAGCGAGGATTGGATTTTGAACGAATTCCCGTCGGATTTCGTTCATTGAAAGTGGAAAAGAAACATACGCAACTGTAAATACGGAAACGAAAGAAAATCTTGGCTTTTTTTTCTTTTACTTTGTTAGTTTACTTATAATGTTAAGTATTATAATAACGAGTAAAGTTTTGGTTTATTGCTTTAAAATAGAAAAATAAATCATTTTTATACATTTATAAAAAATAACTAGTGTAATGTAAAATCAGTCTCTTTTTATAATAAGTCGTATTCGTTAATTGAAGATGATTTTGATATGATTAAAATCTAAAACATGTTAAATTATTAAAATAGTTCAAAGCCTGACTAATAAAATATAATTTATTTTTACACTCAACCACCCAATATTTGGTGTAACAAGATTCTACAATGGCTTAGATATTGTCGAATCCCAAATAAAATTTAAAAAAATATTAGGTTCTATGTTTCGCTCACGACTTCGTGGCTGGTAGTTATCGCAATGAAAACTATCCAATGTCTTTGTCCAAGTCTTAAAGTATATCAAATTGTATCTATATCGGTTCAGCTGTTTAAACGTGAAAACGTAACAGACAAATTTACTTTCACATTTATAACTCAACTAGCTGTGACCGGCGGTGTTACCCGCGGTTCATTGGTGAACAGGGTGTCAGCTAACTCCATACCAAATTTTATAAAAATCGCTCCAGCTGTTTAGACGTGAAGAAGTAACAAACATACACACTCACACACTCACAAACTTTCGCTTTTATAATATTAGTGTAATTTGGATTAAAAATAACGAAAATTATCAAGCAAAAATAAAGGTTCTAATTAAATCCCTAAAGCGAAATACTAGGAGAGCATAGCATTTGCAGAGCTTTCAAAAGAAACCCAAAGGGACGCTAACGAGAGGAGGTCGAGACGCGCGTCAATATCAAAATAATTCATATGTGACAATAATTAAGAGGTTTCGTCCCTCCCACGCGCCCCCTGGGGCAACAGAGGAGGCAAAGGCAAGGGGGACAAAACCCCGTATGACTCGATAGATACCCGGCCCTACCCTACAACCTATTGGATTCCGTATTTATGATTGTTTTTAGAAAAGTCATGCTTAATACGAGTACTAGCAGTCATCACATCTAGTTTTAGATACGTTATGCGGTTAGATTCTCGTGTAGTACGAGTTCGTCTTAAAAAAAAATTATAACGACGCAATTATAGAGAGTCGAAATATTGTAAGTTTACCATTTAAATGTAATTAAGTGTGGCAACATACTACTTTTTCTCATAAACTACAGAGCGAGTTTTGATGAAACTTCAGTAGTTTTTACATCAGAATATATCCTAAAAGCAACACAGAGCAGATTCTCTCACTATTTGACCATCATATTACCAGGAACACATAAAACATGAGAACTAATTCGCACAGTTAATAGTGGAGCACCTACTGCGGCACCGAAATGATTATTTAATAGAAAGCCTCCCCACGGACCGTGGGGAGCGAGACCCTAGAAAAAGTTTTGCTGCCACGTCTATCAAACTAAGGAACGGGATAAAGAAAACTATGGAGTTGAGTTATTACTTGTACCCAAAGAACTCGTGACCAGGGCCGGACGGAAGGTCAGGGAATAAAAAAGGTATTTGACCATAAGATATGCCTATATATCTACGCTATTAAGACCTGTAGTATAAATATTGTTAATATAATAAGAATAAGATCGATTGTGACCACGGCCGGGGGAAAAAAAGTCGGGGAAAATGAAAATTTTAATGTAAAATTGTTTGTAAAATTAAAAAAGAAGGAAAACCGTATTCTGTTTTTCGTCAGTCGTCAAGAAATTCTTACGGATGCCAACTACATGGATTTCCCTTAAGATGCAGAAGATCAATGGTTGCATTTTTTTCGGGATAACAGCGTAGGTATTTTACTTTTCTGGTCATCAAACTGTCCTTCTTTTACGCATTAATGTGGTAACGCATTTTCGTCATTAGTTTCAAGAGACAGTTTTCAAATCAAAGACTAATCAAGTTATTTATGTCCCAAAAACGCATTTTGTTTGGAGCCGAGGACGACAACTAGTTATTTGTCACTGTCATCATAACAAAGTACTTACCTACAAAAAAAAATGTAACAAAATGCGTCTCCACTGCCGGCGTTGTCCGACAAATTCTATGAGCCCAAAACTAATACGAGTCGTATGCGGTTTATTATAACAAGTTAGAACAAACGATTATTATGTGAAATTCAGGTGCGCGCCATCATGCGCGGTCTAAGCCTTTCAGTTGTGTAACTAAAATACCAGGAGGCCAGGAGGTAACAATAGTTCGGGCTAAGAAGTGACCTTAAAAGGCTTCTTAGAAACGACGATTCAAGTACAGCATGTACTTGTTAACCCACTATATAGAAAACGAGTGTTATAAGGTGTGTCAGTCTGTGTTTGAATTAATATCGGTGGCATTACGGGTCCCAAACAGTTGAAACAGATGATTTCGATGCAGTTTTTGTTCATAAACGACGTATGCTTGTATAATCCTATTAATATTCCGGTGTGTGATGAAACTTTAAAGAACATGTAAAAAGGTAGAAGATAATTTGTTTTAAAACGTTTAGAAAGAATTTATTATATCTGAATTGTCACATAACATCACTGATATATACCAAGGCATCATAAGATATATGAAGATGACGCGTACATAGTGGAGGGTTCAGCTGTCAGTGCAGATTATATAGGGTTGTGCGTCGCAAGGACTCCCGCGGGTGATACCCGGGGCCCGGGGCCTGACGCGTCTTGCTACCAGGATCACATAAATTAAATACACATTATTGTGTTTCTCTTTTCATAAATTCAAAGTTTCTTCATATAAGTACAGGCGGTGAAATAGCTAGTGTAAGTTTTATTACTTCTACAAGTTGTTACATTTGTTTTTGTCCGACTGCTCCAAAAAAGGAGTGTATTGAATTTATGGCTCATGTACGCGTCTCTCTGCTGCAGTGTCGCTAAAGTACGGTTTGACCTTTACTTGGCAATGACTGTACAGAATGTATATTTAATCCCTATCTGATCCATTAATGTGCTATTTAGGTATCATATTTCTAATCGATTTACGTTAAATACCTATTTCAAATTTCATGACAAAAAACCTATTTTGATTTGATTGTAAAGAGTTCTCAGACAAACAATTATTTTGATAATAAATCATGAAAAATTACACATTTCAGACAAATTTAATATTCAATCAAAAATCGTTTTGACGTATAATATTTCTATTTTATTTTTTTAGAATTGTTAATAATATACCGACACGCCAGGACTAGGATTAATTTACACATAGTAGAAAGTAAAATGAAAATAACTTAAAATATTTTTTTGAAAATTAATTTGTATTAATAAATATTTATACCGTGAAAATAGACCACGAAATAAGATAAAAAAGTGAAATCGAAAAGCGGCTTTAACAAAACCTATCAACAATTCACAAATATTAACTACATAATTATAAATTCAAATTATTTAAATAATTTATAGTTAACTTTAGTATATATCAGTTATAATAATTATTGTATCATTTTCAGACAACCCTTTTCCATTTTTGAACAAATCCAATTCAATTTAAGTAAATCTAACATTTTATTTAAATTTGTAGGTAAGGTGTAAGTCAAAGTGATCCCTCTCAATAACTAAAAATATGTCTCATCCATTATTTCGTCGACTCCGGATTCGTCCCGTGCCCATCCCGGGGTACGGGACCAGCGGGTTCAGTAATGATTTACGCACCCTTAAAACATTTATTGGGACCTACAGATAACTTATGCAAGCTTGTTTTTTTAGTCTGCCCACCCCGTTAATATATAAAACGGATCGAGTGTACCCTGCCTTCGACTGCATTGATTTCACGAATTATTTAAATTGTTTTTTCTCAAATGTTAAGACAGTTGGTTACCTCTGGTTTTGATACGTTGTTGTAAACCTAGTACCTATCCTATCATTATTAATCTTAGATCGCAAAAAGAGGGATATTATAAATTTGTGTCTGTGCGTCTACGTGTCTGTATGTGCCAACGTAATGCCCAAACAAATTAACGGATTTGGATTTGTCAATTATTAAAAAAAAAAACAATATAGTCTCAGCAAGCGCATTATTTAAACGCAACGGACAAACTGTATGAAATAATGAAAATGGCAACAAACTGAAAGACCTGGTTTCACTGCCAGAAGTTGACTGGAAAATCGTCCTAGATTTTTTTTAATTTGCCACCAACTCAAAAATAACAAGATAACCGTGATTACCCATAACTTAATTATTATAAAAATTAAGAATTTAAACGTGTTTTAATAATTTTCGTAGCCCTCTCAGTATTAAATAGTACAAGGCACTCATAGAACTGAAGAGATTGCTATAAAACGCAAATATTGCACTAAGTTAACAGCGGCAAGACAACGTTGTTGCATACACACAATGTAATCACAAAATTACTTGTCCATGCCTCTGGGCTCCTGGTTGTTATAGTATAATAAAGGGTAAATATAAACACGTGGCGTTTCTTGAAAATCTCTATTAGAAACTGTTTGTTTGTATAAATTTACTTATTATTTAGTAGGTATTTACTTCTGAATTATTTATCTTCAGAATCATATTTCCCTATCTTCTATCCCTATAGACAAGGGCTTGTCTTATAACTTCTTGAAATTTACTACTAGGTAAATCACACTAATATTATAAAGGCGAAAGTTTGTGTGTGTGTAAGTGTGTATGTTTGTTACTTCTTCACGTCTAAACGGCTGAAGCGATTTTAATAATATAGCTGACACCCTGGCTAACAAACCACGGGTAACACCGCGGGGCACAGCTATAAAAACGTATCGTAGCAGCATAATTATATCGGATTTTTAGGTAAAAAAATAAAATTAGCTATAATTAGGAAAAAAGCACCTACTCTATTCATTAATTACATTATCGATTCTCTTCTCTAACTCCAAGATGTATTCTTATCAGTTCGGAAGAAATATACTAGCCATTGTCAACTTTGGTCAACTTATTTACTGAGTCGCGCTGACAGCCAAGAAAAAACACAAATGTATCGGTGCTTAATATTTTGCTTTCCATAGTAAGTCGCAGAAAGAGCCAAAACAAGAACTATATAACCAATTGTCAAGATTATATTCACAAGTAAAACGGTTAATGGAAAACCATTCACTGAAATTAAATTCACTTTCCAACATTTGCAGCAATGAAACGCAAACCAGCTATGATGACTTTTGTTACAAAAGAGTAAAAATATAACCTCATAACTAGATATAACACTATGTATGTATATGTAGGCATGTAGGGGCACATAATAAACGTAGTTAAAAATATTTTTTCCTTCAGTTAATATTGTTTTTGCGGCATTGCGTGTAGACACCTCGTGCACGAGTTACTAGGCGCTAAAACTAGGCGAGGAGGTGGGTGGCAGCCGCTCCTACCCTTCGCCTTACGTTTCTAGGTACATGTGTGAATTTACTACGGCGCCCTGCAGGCGGCGAGCAGCCTCGCGACTAATTCCGTTAAAATTCTCTGCTGTTATGCTTCCCTGGTAGCGACGGCGACGGTAAGTAGGGTAAATGACAACGGGGGTGGTTGCCAGTTGGCTGGCACCCGCCCCCGTGGCGCAAGGGCTTTAAGCCCGCGTTTATTTGCTACTAGCTCTTCAACCCGACTTGGCACGGCGTGTGGGGTAAATTCAACTTGGTTGATTTAAACGTGCCGCCAGAATAACACTTAAATCCCGCTTTTTCCGTACCTACTTTTAGTATTCAGACGTTTTATCTAAAGAGAAACGCATTCATAAAATTTCTGTTTTGACTTGCCTGCGTATTTCACTTCATAGTGTTTTCACGTAATAACATCTGACCTACTAACTAGCATACATGTCATCCTAACCGACTTAATCAAAACACGTACTAAACTATACTTTTCCAATCAATAGATACATACAACACAAGTCTAGCTAAACAATCAATCAAAAAAGAACTACATTTACTAGGCAATAAAATATGAAATCAGATGCGCGCGTTTGGTTTTTACGTCACTTGTTCTATATAAAGACTAACCCTACAATGCACGCGTGTGTCCCCTGGACCCCTCATGGTAATGAAACGCAAAATCGATCGATGGGGGACCAAACTTAATTAAGTGACAGCTCAAGGTCGCGATGCATACGCATTCGTTTCGCACATAAATCCACTTTTCGATGAATTGCTTTTGAATAACTTCGTAATTGCTGTCTTGGAGAGATGAACGAAGTTTAAATGGCGTTAATGCGATTATAAAACGATTTAGTTTGCACAAACGCGTAGCAGGGTTTATTTTTTAATTTATTAAATAAACATTTTTTGTTTTTGTGGTACCTACGTTATGTAATTTTGAAAAAGTAATCTTTAGTCCTTTTTACCTATCCTTCTGGGGGTTTTTATAGAACTTTGCCAACCAAAACATATAAGTGTCAATAAAGTCAAGTCATTTTATCGTTCAAAGGCGTTTTGAGATGTAATTGTAATAAATACCGCCGAAAACGACCCTAGATCATCTAAAGTCACAGCTTATATTCAGGACTAATATTTATTCTGGTTTAAAATAAACTCAGTAGAAGCCCTTCCAAGCCTACATCAAACTAGAACAGAAATGAAGTAGATTATTATGCCACAGAAGTTAAAGTAAATTAACAATTGGGACGTAAACAATGGCCCTGAGCTATCTAGTTGTTTACAGCCACTCGACACACTTACAACCAATTTATTTAAAACTGCAAGATGTTATAAAAACGATGGTCATCCAACTGAACATAAAATATAGTAAAAACTATAATTAAAGTAACTTAATCAATAAGCAATAAATAAATGAAAAAGTAAATTAGAAACACGCCTGCCCTTGAAACTATCGCAAATTCTCTAAGTGATAAACATATTTGAAATCGTCTCAATGTGGCCTTTATTTTACGACTCATATTGAGGGAAAAAATTCAAGCATGGATTTAATCTCGTCCGACTGCAGAAAAAATAAAGCTAAGTTACCAGGACATCATTCATCTAAATTCGTCCAGGCATTATGAAGTTATGGTGGAATAAAGAAACTCACAGACATATCATTATGAACCTTGAAAACAGTACACTCCATTTTATGTACACTTCTCGAGATCAAAATAAGAATATGTTATTGGTAGACTACCTATTTAATTATACCTGTGTAATTGTTAAATGTTGATTAACAATTTCTAAAAATATCAAAAAGCAACATGCTATAACATTGAATTATATCTTAGAAACAAAGTATCTCCTAAAAAAACATTTTTTCAAAGAAAAATGTCAAGTTTTCTTTTGATTTATGAAGATCTTATCTCCTGCGTACAAGTAAACCTCAGCTCTGTTTAATTTCTCTTAACATTCAAGCAACGTGCCACATATGAAACATACAGATTTGGTACAACAACACCGTACACTAAACCGACTTCTAATCTCTGACATCAAAGCTTGCGCACGGCCCGCAAGTGGCAGTCCACGAATAAAATAGCCTGTTGTGTTATTAACAGCCCCCGACGAGAAAAAAGGGGGTGGCAGCGTAGATTTAGCACTAGATGTGACACTGAATGTTGCTTTTAACGCATGTTACTTTAAAAGGTTAAGATTTATGACATAACTACGTCATTTTGGAGTTAAGTTTAAATTCTATTAGATGTTAACGTAACGTAACGTATTGAATTTTGTTACCAAAGTCTATAAAGTACAGATTGATTTGACGTTAGGTTTTTTTAAGTCATACAGGGTTGTTTTAAATCCCCTACAAATTATAGGTAAATAATTTAAGCCGTTTTCATGTAAATTTATGAAACAACGCAGATATAATTTTGAGTAACAAATGTGTATTTTAAAAAAATGGTGATATCACTAATGTCTGACTTTTTTTGTAAGTTATTGATGGAATTAGCGTTCATAGACCTCATAGAGTCACCTCTGAAGGTTAAAGGTTACGTAAAACTCTCAATGAAATACAATTTATCACATTTTTCTTCAAAGTTTTGAAATAAATTAGTAGGTATGTATAATATAAAAGTTCGAGTATTGTCTGAAACGACTCAACGATATTGAAATTCTGTAGACACCTTATCAATCAATCACTAATATTCACGTAAAACTCTAAGCTAAAAACTGAATTGAATGTACCCGAAAAAAAAGAATAATTGTATTAAAAGACCCAAACGGCTGAGAAAGCCGTGTAAAATAAAACCGTTCCATCTAATCTATATCTCGGTGGCAAGTACCCGAGAAAAAAGGGGGGAGGGTCGAATATCCCGCAAGGGTGGTCGGCAATGGACTGAAGGAGCCCCAATCAATCTTACAAGTCGCAGTGCGATGCGGGGGCCGAGGGGGGATAAGGCACTTTTGGGAGGTCGAAGGGACGATACCCTCTTATGGACGGGCCCGACTGACCCTTCGGGAGGCTCCACACGAAAAAGGTCAAACATAAACTTTTTGTTAGTAGGATATTTTGTGCGTTAGGTACCATCATAATATGAACTTTATGTGGTTATAGCAATTATTGTTGGGTCTATGTACTGGAGCGAAAATTTTAAATAAAATGTACAAAAAAATATTTTTTGGGACTAAAATTCAAACATAATTTTAATTTCGGCAGTTAGCCTACTCTATCGTGCTCAGTGTCGCAGATGCTACATATAAATAACACCTATTTCATACCTACACTTTCTTTTATCTCTTCAAAGAGCTCACTTTAACAAACTCACATAAAATACAATTTCACCATAACATACATTCTAATCTATACCAAAAAGTATTGGTACGGAACTTTCAGACGCGTGTAACATAACTTAACACTGAAAAACCTATTATATAGGAGATATAGCAAATATAACCGTCATCAGAAAACTTACTTGCCCACTTCTCCGTCGGGCATCGTTTTTGTGTCTTGTCTAATACCGTGACGCCCCCTCAGGCTGATGAAACCTTCCACCCACCACCCTCACCCGCTCGCCCCAAGCGAGAAAAATGAGTTAGAAAAGATGCGGCGCCCGATTATGGCGTGACGCCCTGTGGTCCTTTGTGAGGGACATTCGTCTGAATCAATCGGGTCGAGCGACCGCGGCCATCGCACGGTTATGTATCAGGTACACGCTAACACCTATTAATTTCTGAGAGCCTAGTAACTTCAATGCGTTTTTTAGAAGAAAATGTGATGAAGATAATAAACAAACGTATTAGAAACGTCTGATACATTTATTTGCAAGTGAAAGATTACACGACATTTTTAAGCGAACTTGAACCATTTCAATGACACGTAAACTTTTTATTTTTTTACTAACTGCTCGTTTCGGCTTCGCACGGGTGCTGTATCGGATTTAAAAAAAAACTTTTATACAAAACTTATCCTGATAATAACGAACACCACGAAACAGGGGTATCCCCGTGTGGGAATCGAACTCACGACCTCTGGCACAGGAGTCAGGGTTACTAACCACTAGACCAACAAGTTGCCCACACATTTTTAACGTTAATTTATTCTTCCAGCTTTATATCGAACTTTAAAAGTGAAAATATGTGTCTTCAGTACCATATTTAAAACAAAAACTATTTTATAGAACATGGAATTCTCAATTTCCAATGACAATTTCTTAGAAAAAAATCCTTGTTAGTACAGGATTGAGAATAAAAAAATAACGCAAGATAATAAACATCCTATTGAGCACAACAATGTCCTTCACCGAAACCCTTAACATAATGCCCGCTTTCAATAATTTTTACGTGAACATCAAATGCGAGTCTTCAAAATCATAACAAGGTTGGGGGTATAATGGACCGGTACAAAGGCGCGCTTGGGGTCGAACCGACCGCCACAGCTTTCTGCCAGTTTGTTGCCAAAAGTTTAAGCTAGGGTTAAGCGGTCCGCTCCGCAAAATCATATGTTTATTTTACATTGTAAATTTGTTTGGACAAAAATAATTTCATCAGGTCGTTGCGGTTGATACTTCAACCTATTGTGGAATTTAAAACAGTTTGGTATTGAGTTCCGCTAAAATATTTTGTACGGCATAACTAGAAAATTATAATTTAGAATCTACATCGTGTATTTATATGTATGTGTCAGACTGCATTATGCAGTAAAATGATAAAAAAACTCACCTTATTTTCCGTGTCTATGCGCTCCTGGTACGACATACTCCTCATATGCTTCAAATATGCCGTCGTTATAGGTACGCTGTAGTCCATCTCCTCCCCTCCATAGAACACCCCTCCATCTGGCCTCCAAGGTTTGGAAATTCTGCCAAAAGTATTAGAGCACTCCAAATTAGAAGGAAGCAACTTCTTTCTAGGAGGTGACCTCGATTTTGGCGGATCTTTTGACGTTAAATTAGCAACATCAAGCGGATTGTACTTTTTCTTAACTTCAGTCTTATCTTTAACTCCTCCATTTTCTGACGCCCTAGTACTTTCACCTTCAGATTTTGACTCTTCATCCTTTTGAGATGAAAGTGGAGGTTCAGGGTTGACATCTTCTACATCTATAAGGCTATTGTCATCTTTGTCTATCTCAGGGTCTGTTTTGACAGGTTCCTCCTCCCTAAACGGGGGTTCAACAGGTGAACTTCTATTCAATAGAGGTGTTCCTTCAAAACCATTAATTTTCTTTGAGGTTAATTCGATATATGTGGGCTCGTCCTCAGCATCAGCAGGCTTCGGGCTTTCAACTTTCTTCAAGGGTTGAAGGTCCGTGAAATCGAACTTCGGTTCGTAATAGTTGGAATGTGCTGCGTCTATCTCGGATTCCCAGTTTCGTGTGTAATCAGGGACGTTGTGGGGTATGAAAGGGAGGTAGGTTGGATGTCTGGTGGGTGAAGGGGATGGTGTAGGTAGGGGTGGAGGGGAGGCACTGCGCGGGCGCCGCGCGCACTCGGCACATCCGGTGAGGAAGCGCGTGACTGCCTCCCGCGGCAAAAACGCGTACGTCTCCGTGATCTGTAGGCGAAAACATCCGTGATTAAGGATACCGTATTTCTTTTGTTGTGTTTGTAAAGTTCAGCTTAGATAATGAGTTTGATTTGATACTGGGGATTGTAGTGTGAGGTATGTAATACACGTTTAATGTCGGTATTGTAGGATTTGTACTATTTTCAAGAAGTTTTACAATTTCAAAACAGATTTTGAAATAAATCCTACTACTATTTATATTATTATAATAAAGCTAAAGGGTTTGTTTGTTTGTTTTAGCGCGATAATCTCAAGAACTACAGGTCCGAATTGAAAAATTGTTTTACTGTTAAATAGCCCATTTATCGAGTAAGGCTATAGGCTATATAACATCACGCTACGACCAATAGGAGCAGAGCAGTAATAAAATATGTTGCAAAAACGGGGGAAATTTACGCAGACGAAGTTGCGCGGGTCAGCTAGTTAGGTAAAAAAAGTTTGTGGCGCGGTGGGAGAATGTCCGACTGCTACGCAAGAGGTCGTGGGTTCGATTCCCACACGGGACACCACTCTGTGTGATCCACAAATTGTTGTTCCGAGTCTGGGTGTAATTTGTGTCCGTGACTTGTATGTTTGTAACGTCCCCCGCGACACAGGGCATGACCCTACTGCGGGAGTCGCCTATAAAAAAAAATAAAAAATGGACGAATGTTTGTTGCTCTTTCACGTAAAAAAAAACAAATTTTGATGAGACTATATAGTAATATATGTAGTAGGTAGCTATATAAAAATTACATAATGCTCGCTTATTGCAAGACCGTCATTATTCAAAATCTTGATTTTTTGCGAAAACATGAAATACTAGCTGTCCCGCGCAAATTCGTATGCGTAAAATTTCCCCGTTTTTGCAACATTTCTCGTCGCTGCTCCGCTCCTATTAGTCGTAGCGCGATGTTATATAGCCTATAGCCTTCCTCGATAAATGGGCTATCCAACAAAAAATAATTATTAAAATCGGTCCAGTACTTCTTGAGTTTATTCGTTACATACAAAAATACAAATGTTTCTTCTTTAAAATATTATTATAATATAGTGTAGATAGTGTAGATAGTGTAGATGTAGATGTAGATACAATGCTTGACAAGTATATAATGTAATGTAATGACAAAAATAAAATATAATGACAATCTTGTTATGTCACTCTTGGTCGCTAGATGGCGTAAAAATCGTAATGACACACTGTTGCTGGGCGGTATGTGTTCATTTGAATATAGTTCTATGTCAGAGCGCAAAAGTGTTCGCCGAGAACCCAAGTGCGTATATGAACAGTAAATATATAACTTAACTTAATGCTATTATTTTAAGCACTAATAATCAACAGAAACATTCTAAAAAGATTTAACCTGTTTGTGTTATTTTATAAACTTTATAATAATAATATATAAAATTGAAAGTTCTAATTGCCCTCCTGTAAAATTAGTATTTTTTAATTATGACGTTCTTGCAATAAGTGAGCGAATAGCTACGTATAGCGGCGATGGCATGTTATTATGATGTTTACTTAGGTATAAAACGACTCATTTCTTTCTTATAACTAAATCTCAAAGTTAGTAAACATTTTTACTTGATTTTTTTATCTGATCCCAAACTAAGCAGAGCTTGTACTATAGCAACCAGACAACTGATAAACGTACTTATACATACACATACATATTATAGATAAATTACACTCATACACAGAATAAACCCTCGTGCTCATCACACAAAGTTTTTTATTATGGGGATCGAACCCACGAACTCCAGCTAAGCAGTCACGGTCACTAACCACTAGACCAACAGGTCAGTCAGCTTCTCCACGTTATTTTGAGAAACCAACAAACCATAACCGACATATTTAAAACATACCTAAAGTGAATAAAATAAAGACTATAAAACCAAACTACTTGAATAGGATTTTATCAAGATAAAGCAGTTACCTATCTGTTTACCTAGTACCTACCTATTCGCAAAAGGATTACCTAAATAACTATAAAACAATCCTTCTTTTCTTTGCATCTGCTTAGATGCAACAAGAATTCATAAAAAAACATGTACCTATGCAGGAAAACACGTTAGTGAATAAAACATGCAGTGAATAATCATGAGAACCACAGCAACTATTGCGAAGTAGGTATTTTGTTGAATACATGCATAAAATGTGAAGTTATAGTTTAGCGCCACCTATCTATCAAAAGAGGGAAACATTAAGATACTCGGTTTGGTACCCTGGTGTATTTAGTAGTGTCAACCATTTCCGCTAGATGGCGTTCTGCTAAAACTCTTTATTTGTATATTATTTTATGAATACAGTCAGTACGGTCAGAACCTATTTATAAAAATAATAAATACATAGGTATATACTTGTGTGATTGTGTATATTTTCAAAAAACTCACAGAAAAATAATACTCACAGTTCTATAGGTACGTTTTTGACCGGCATGTTTCCCTGGCCTGCCTTCAAGTTCCACATGAACAGTGTAGATGATATCAAAGAAATTTTCTACAACAGCCACCTTCCTGTAGACAGGCTCCTGGTTTGGTGCATTCTGTAACCAAAATAAATAATTGTTTTGAAAAATGCAAAACTTCACAGACCGCCATCTAGTGGCACAAGTTGTAAGTTTTAGATAAAGTGGTTTCGCTGTTTACCGCTAGGTGGCTTATCGCGCATGTACCAGTAGCAGTTGTTGACAAACTACAAGAGCTGAATTTATAGTTGCTAATTTTATCCTACAGAGGTCGCTATAAACATGGCGCCAAAATCTGCAAACGTACTGAGCAATTTTTTTCATTACTCGAAATTATTGTACGGCAGCAGTAACTGGTAAAATTAAAATAATAACCATAAATAATACGTTATCAAGATGGGTCTTCTTAATTCAAAATCAGACGACAACAGCAGAGCTGACCAAACTGAATCATGTAATTTGTTTCATAAATTACACGCGGTGGGCAATTAGGCTCGCGATCGCGGCTCGACCGTAATTAGGCCGTGCCGGGAGCACGGGACCGCTGTAATTAGCCGGACGCCGGTCCCGGGACCGCGGTAATTACGGGATCTGTTACGAGACGTCGCACTATGCATTAGGTATTTCAAACTACACAAAATAAATGATGTGCATTGCATTGACTATCAATTTTTGCTTTCTTATAACAACAGGTACTGCCTATGTCCAAACTACTTTTGCATATTAACTAAGTAGGTAGGTACCTACTTAAGCACTAGGTACTACTCAATCACGGTCGACGTGATTTTGAATAAAAAAAAAACAATTTTAAATCGCCACTAAATAATTAGTACGTAGTTTGTAAGTTAGTCTTTTCATAGCGTGTCCTTAGCCATAAGGAAAATAACTTACCTAAAATAAAAAATAAAAACACAGTAGAATAAAATAATCAAATGCCTTCAAAACTGCATCTATGTACATGCCTACTTAAAAATAATTTTATTAACTCTGTTATACAAGTGTTCCAAATACGAAAAATAGTACCTAATATAAACTTATACAGCCACACTCAAAAGTTTTACGTTCCAAAATTCCAATTTTAAAAACCCTTCGTCCGCAAGTTTTATTTACCAAAAAGGTCGTTACGAATTTATATTCTGCGTACAAAAAAATATAAGTTGCACGTTAGACGGGTGGCGACGAAACAGCGGTATCATCAGAGATCCTTATCCCGCGGTCTGAAAGTGGCCCGGGGCAGGACTAATGGCCTCGGCAATTACATGGGCGAAGCGCGCCATCCACGCACTCTAGTGATGGGAGTTACTTGTAATTTTTTTACTCGAAGTAGGTATTATTATTATTATACAAGAAGTGTCATGTTGTATTGAATAAAGAACTCCAATGAATATGGGTCCGTAAGTTTCTTGGTAGCTTCTAACTGCCGCCTGACGTTTTCCTTTTATTTTCTGTCAATCACCAAATTATATCTACTATATTAATAATATGGTATCAATTCAATATCATAATAAAATAATCATTTTACACTTATTTGTTTTGGTTCTGTTTCTGCTAAATTCTATTAAAAGTGGTATCAAGTGGGTTAGGTAGATAGGTAAGTAAATAGGTAAAAACCATTAACGAACGCAGAATAAATTCTTCAATAATTATTATAAACTACAAACTTGTGAGAACTTGCACATACAAATTTTTAATGCATTCAGACAAAACTCGTTTGCCTGAGTATTCGAGTCGAGTACGTACCTATTTCACATCCCTATTATGTCGGGCGCGCCAATTAGCAGCCAGCCCGCCCGCGCCATTCGCGCGCCGAGACAATTCCCGCGCCAAATAAAAATAAATTGTACGAAATATCGGCGAACGCCTCGCGCCTCCTGCCACCCTGGTACCCCGGTGTACCACCTCGGCTTTATAATGCAACCACCGGCTTTGATGAAATTGTATCGGAATCAGCCTAGCAACATTTATCTAAATGAAATACATTAATTTATTTTTTATGTATATGTTATAATAAAAATATAAAACAATGCAGTGGTTACGTCACATCAGCATTCTCAGCATTTAAATAACAGAAAGTGAAAAACAAAACTAAACATGCTGTGAAATGAAACTGCAAAACAATTTTTTCAAGAGAAAAACCCATATTTGATCGGGTTCGCGATACGTTTCGATTGTACTCTTTTCTTTCGGAAAAATATCAGTAAATAGGTAAGGTTACACCCGTTTCGTTCTACCTATTTTTCTATTATTTTTCCAAGTTTTTTATTCAACTCTTCAAAATCATCCATGTACAAAAACGGAGAACTTAACAAACTTATATTACACAAATTCATCTGTAATAGAACTCGGAGCACTTCGGTGCGCAACCAAGCGCTAAAAAATGCCAACGCATTATGAAACAGTCAAAAACTTATCCACTTTTGAGCTAAGTTAATAAGGCAACACCCTACATCTTAATTAAACACAATTCGTTAGCAAGTTGTTCACAAAGTCAACATAAATTTATGTCTCACACGATTTATTTAGTCTCCTCATTAAGCTAATGTTGAAGAGCTTAAAGCATCTTAAAGTTACCAAGAAAGGAGTATTTTATTTCACCTACATTTTACAGGTACCTAGAACATTCTATGAGAAATTCTTCATAATACATATTATTTTTGAGTTATTGTAATCTAGCCGATTTTATTTCTTATACACTTTAAGTGCTTAACAAACTTGGTCAAATTTTGCATCTATTTTGCCGCCATTTTAATATCTCTAAGTTTTGTCTGTATAATAAACTTAGGTATTTGATTTTTAGTTGGCCAGCATATTAGGTTAGCTGTGACTACGACATTGATGCCTTTGCCTCAGTATATTATTCGGCCGTTCTGGGATGTCAGCTTTAAAAAAGTTACATGGTCAAAGAAAATCATTTTTCAAGGTCAACCCATACCACGCCAATTTTGACTAACAGAGGAAAATAACAAGCATATTGGAAAGCATTTTAAGTAAGAAATACTAGAAATAAGCACCAGAACTTTACCTCCGTGTTAATATTACTTTAAAATCTTTATAAAAAAACAACATTATTCACAGTGCGAACGGACAATGATGATAATGCCAATGCCGTTCGGTGTCCGTTTCAAAACTGTCCGAGGAAGAAAATAAAATGACTTTTAAAAGAATACATGTTGAGATAAATATCGCGAGTACCCGGCTAGCAGCAACAGGTGGAGATGTGAATTGTGAGTAATAATTCATTCGCTGCCACCTGTAAGTTCGATACTTGAAATCACAACTAGTTTTAAAAACTATTTATTTGATCATCAAAATGTTCCATATTTGAACGCAAAGTTCCAATTTCATAAAAGTGGAAGAAATGTTGCTGGAGTTTATTCTTCGTCTTCTCATTTCTAGATTTTGATTTTGGAAATAAGAATTCTGCTAGGTAGAAAGATGGCTAAGCGCTACTTGTTTGGGATACGCATGCTACCCAATACGACGACGTGCAAACAGACAGACAGTAAAGGAAAAACAGAAAAGAAAATCCTTGAGTTCTCATGTCTACAAAAACGAGGACCAATATACCATATAGGTACCAAACAAATTAACAAACTTGAAAATAGAACGAACTAAGTTTTTAAAATAGCATTGAAGTAAATAATGACGAACAATTTAAAACAAGCGAAGCTCACCTCCCTAGCGATATGCTTTCCTGGTACTTAGTTGTGGGGGAGGACGGGCGCCGGATGTGGGAAGAAGCAGACAGTGGGGAATATCCGGTCTGTCTTGTACACCGATAAGCGGATATGACGCCGACGACATTATTATACGGACACACTTACTTGGTTTTCGCAAAAGTGTAGGTATTTTATACCTATTTCATGGATAAATACATAACATAAGGCAAAAGTACTGTAGTTCTGGTTGACCTATCGACACTATCGATCGTTTTTCCAAGAACATCACCCACGAGCGAAATCGCATGAAATATGATTTCTGTCCATTGTCATTCGCAGTTTCATAGAAAAAAATATAGGTAGTATATTATTATGACTATGACGTCACCGATGCATAGAATTTTTATATACATAGTTTATAACCAACGACCATAACAAAATCATTAAGTCACTTCTCGGATCTATTCCTCACTATGTAAGCTTAGATCTTTTAACCCTTAATTTTAGCGTCATTTTTTTTAAATATTGTATTTTTTTAAGCTAAGTAATTGGAGATCACATATAATTTGAGATAAAGGCTGTCTAGTATACTAAGAGAGTTTTCACTTCACGGTAGGCAGCGGCTTGGGTATGTCCATGACATTCCTGTAGTCCATGAGCGGCGGTTACCGCTTACCATCAGGTGGGCCGCTGGCTCGTCTGCTAACCATAGGCAATAGAAAAAAAAAAACAATGATTTTTAAAAAGTGATGTCCTGTATATTGAACGTTATCAAATTGAAGTAAAAAAATTGTATAAATTATTTTAAATTAATACATATGTTGATTGTGTGTGTGAAGCCTGTTTAGCACCAACCCTATGCGAAGTTGGCGCTGACTGCTAGTTTAATATAAATACGTCATCAACTCCTGATTGAGCAAATTAATCAACCGAGAGTATAGTACAATTAATCCCTCATAGTTGCAGTAAATCACGATTAGGTTGATACTATAACTAACTTAAGTGCCGCAATAGCGACTAAAGCATGAGAAACATACCGAAAATTAAAAAAAGAAACTCGATATTTGTTAAAATAGGGAGTCATTACTCAATCAACTCTTCATGGGTTCTGTTTACCTAGTACACAGTAACAAAAAAAAATCGACGTACAAATTTAACCCTCCAATGCGATCGGGCACATTTATGGTGACGAAGTCTAGCGGACATAATTATGTGCGGCGAATTCACGCGACCATAAACTGAACATGTCATTAGCACAATAAGTTAGTTACATGATTATTGTAATAACTAATAATGATATTTAGGACAAGGACTGTTCGCGGACGAATGAACCGATATGTCCATGAAATATGTGGACGCGAGGCCAGTGTTTGCAATTAAAATGAACAATTAATGCATGTTCGTAGGTATCTTTGTGAATATCTATTTAACAGAATATATATTAACTGTTTGAGTCCTCGAGGCCCCGAGACTCATAGGCACCTATGTCGCTTGTTTGGAAAAGTAGCGATGTTTGTTATGTACCTACTTGTTCACGCAAAAAATACAGTTAGGCGCGGATCCACGGGGGAGGAGGAAGAGGTAATTGGGTATTTGACTGAAGTCAAATCAACCTCTTTTTATAACTATTTATTATACGGGAATTAACGCGCATTGTTTACCTTAAAATTGCTTGACGTTGCGATCAAGTTGCACCGGCCGTGGTCACAAGCGGACTTTAAATTTAAAGTTTAAATGTTATTATAACCTCTTTTTAAGAAACGTCAAAAACGACCCGCTCCGTACAAATCTGTATGGAATGCTAGCATATGACGTCACGTTTTCTGTAGTCAAATTAATTACTTTTATTGTTTTTCTTTATGATTAAAAATTAGTAAACACGTTATATTAATAGATGAATATTTAAGATTTTGACGAAATTTTAGAAGGTTCTACATTAGTAAAGCATTTCTACATTAGTACAGCATATAGTTATGCGAGCGGCGCCGTAGTATAAATTAAAGTCACTCCCCGCTGTCTGTACACTTAGATCTTCTAAACTGACAACAGATTTAGATACGGATTTCAGTATAATTTAGTTCATTTCTTTCAAATGGTTTATTCGAGTAAGTATGTATAATTCATGCATATTTTGTGTATATAATTATATATAGGGGGGAAAACTCCGCGCAAAATCGAGGCGGACAGCTAGTCTACACTGTTTGAACGCGATAATCTCAAGAATTACTGGTCCGAATTGAAAAAACCGAATTATATTTTACTGTTGAATAGCCCATTTATCGAGGAACGCCATAACATCACGTTACGACACATAGGAGCGGAGCATCAATAAAAAATGTTGCAAAAACAAGGTAAAATTTACGCAGAAGTTGCGCGCGTCAGCTACGAACTAATTTTATGAAATGTTTGAAAAGAAAGAAAAGAAAAAATAATTTATTTTCGACACAACAGAAAAAATAAAATGAGTATATATGTACGTGTAAAAACAAATAGCTACTAAATTAAATACAATTTGACAACATTATGTAAAGTTTAAGCCGAAAAATAGGAGGTAGTTCGAGAGCTGTTTAAGAACCTTTCAAAGTCTTTTCAAATCAGTACGATAACCAGTTACAGACTGCTTAGATTACAAAGTCCTAAGACCAGATTTGAAGTAAACACCACAGTAAATGCATAAATAATCAATATATTATTATGATTAAGAAGCGATCAGGGGCCTGGCCCGCTAGATGCGCGCTCGTTAGTGGCGCCCGCGCCCGCCCGGCCCCTAACATTCGTTGCACGAAACGTGAGCAACTTAGGGCTGTCATAATAGGTATACCATTTTTTTATTATTATTATTATTATTTCTAGCCTGTGTTATCATTATTACACTGCAGGGTAAATGCTTCCCTACTTTCTTAATACTTTTCTCTATCAGTTGTATCTATACTAATATTATAAAGCTGAAGAGTTTGTTTGTTTGAATGCGATAATCTCAGGAACTATTGGTTCGAATTGAAAAAATATTTTACTGTTGAATAGCATTTATCGAGGAAGGCTATAGGCTACGATTATTTTCCTAAATATTAAAGATATTAATATGGTTGCATTGAACTATATTGAAACCGGTATTTTTAAACATTTTGACTCTTTAATAAACATTAATTATTTAAAAGTCATAATTCGTTATACCATATCTTGTGAAGAAAAAAAAATCTGCAATTACTACCTGTAAGTTTTTTTTTTTGAAGAGTACTCCCGGCCTCAGTAGGGTCATACAAGTCACGGACACAAAGTACACCCAATCACGGAACAACAATTTATGGACCACACAAAGTGGTGTCCCGTGTTGGAATCGAACCCACGACCTCGTGCGTAGCAGTCGAACACATTCCCACAGCCACACAGGCAGTCATTAAAATACATATCTATTAAAATACTTGATTTCGCACTTCTATTGCTAAAAAGCGACATTAAATTAAGTTAAATAATGATTTAGCTTTAAAAGCGACAACCCTAGTGATCCCTATCTTCGCTTCCCTGCGACACTTGATCCGCGATCCCTCGCGACAGCGCGCCAAGACTCGCCATTATAATGCTATATCTATACATTTATGTATGTGTGTGTTTGTAAGGAGATAGTGTCGGTACAACTGTGTGGGTAGATTGATCGTTCAGGGGCTCACGGTGTAAACTTGTTGATTTTGTACTTTGTTTAAATGTTTTGTGTGTGATCTGTTAATTAGAGATGTTTGTATGGCATTTTGTATGTGGGCTGTAGAGTTTAACTAGAACTGTAGGTAGGTACCGTTTGATAGGTAAATGGTACCATTTGGAAAGGTTTGTGATGGATTTGTGATCTGACTGGCCTGTTGGTCTAGTGGTTAGTGGCCCTGACTGCTAAGCCGTAGGTCGTGGGTTGATCCTCACCCGGGATAAAACTTTGTGTGATGAGCACGGTAGTTTATTCTGTGTCTGGATGTAATTTTTGTATAACTAGCTGTCCCGCGCAACTTCGTTTGCGTAATTTTTTCCCGTTTTTGCAACATTTGTCATTGCTGCTCCGCTCCTGTTGGTCGTAGCGTGATGTTATATGTAGTCTATAGCCT
This sequence comes from Herminia tarsipennalis, assembly GCA_945859575.2. Classification (NCBI taxonomy): domain Eukaryota; kingdom Metazoa; phylum Arthropoda; class Insecta; order Lepidoptera; family Erebidae; genus Herminia; species Herminia tarsipennalis. The sequence goes on along the minus strand of OX243849.2, from coordinate 16,065,359 downwards.
TCCTCGATAAATGGGCTATCCAACAGTGAAAGATTTTTTTCGATTTGGATCAGTATTTCCTGAGATTACCGCGTTCAAACAAACAAATTCTTCAGCTTTATAATATTAGTAAAGAGTACCTATAGATATTATGTATATATGTATATCAGTTGTTTGGTTGTCATAGTAGCTCTGCTTAGTTTGAGATCAGATGACGTTGTGGGGGTTGTCCCGAGATATTATTATTAAAAAAAAAAGTTTTTCTTCACTATTTACTTACACTTTAAGATGTTTATAAGATATGTAGGTACTATATAGTTATTGACCGCGGCTTCACCCCGGTAGCAACTTTTTATCGCATTTTAAGTAGGATATAGTGGTAAAACGTAATTGTAGGTGTAGTCGTCGTCACCATCATGCTTTAACCACCAAATTATCATGCCATTTTGCCATTAAAACCAAATTTTAACTAATTTGCCTACTGAAATTATCACGTTCAAGTTACTGAAAATTTTAAAACTAAAGAGTTTGGAAATAGCCCAAACTTTTTAGTTTCTAATGTGGCCGTTTATGATTAGTTCCTGGATGACCGAGCTTTGCTCGGTTTGTTTTTAAATGACGTTTTCTAAAAATGAAACCTAGCTAGATCGATTTATCGCCCCCGAAACCCCCTGCATACTAAATTTCATGAAAATCGCTGGAGCCGTTGCTGAGATTCAGATTATATATACAGGTATATACAAGAATTGCTCGTTTAAAGGTATAAGATGAATTAGGTATTGACATATTATGAAAATATATATATTACGGGTCTTAATCGCGTGAATAATTAAAGGTAAAATACCTTATTAAACGTCCGACGTTACGACCGTATTGCAACGGCCGTGGTCACGGGTAGACTGTGTCTATCCGTGACCACGGTTGCAATACGTATGTGTACACATACACACAAAGTTTATCAACAAATATTGACATTTATTTATTGATAGACGTTAGCCTAATGGCTAAGGCATCGGTCTCGTAATCGTGAGGTCGCAGGTTCGAATTCTATCCATTATACTACCGACGTGAACCCACTCCTAACACAAGCCTTTGAGCTTAGCTGGAGGGGTTAACAAGATTGCTAGTAATGTGGGACTCAATCCCACATTGCTAGTTATCTTTTTATAAAAGAAAAAAAAAAATATTGGTTATGTTCCGATATACACAGCGAGCACTATTCAGTGCTTTTACTGAGGAGAAATTCGTTCCGTTATATGACTAACAGTAAACTGCAGCAGTATCCTTGTGAAATATGTGACGTCATAAATCGTCGCCATCTCTGTATTATGAGCACTGGTGTTTTAGAGGTAAGGTGCTCTCAGTATTTTGATCATGTGATCAACAGCGACCAGAAATCCATTGATTCAGACATTATGCAATTACTTCAAATGATAATTTCCTTGCATATTCAATTGTAAAACTACATTAAAAACATTTTTTTCTTGTTGATCTTATACATAGTACATATAACATTTATATACGTGGATGACAGTATATTAGACTGCATTCCGTTTTACACAGTAACCAGTATAGCTAACTGTAAAGGAACGGCTTCGCAGTATACTAAATTGACGTAACACCTTACAGAGCTCCAGTGCATATCGGAACATACCCATTACATGTATACAATACTAGCTTTCGCCCGCGGTTCCGCCCGCGTGGATGTCGGGAACCGCTAGATGGCGTTGAAGAAGCTAGATTTTGATATTTTTTGACAAACAATTTTTTTCTTAATAAAAAGTATCTTATGTTACTTCTAATACCTCTAAGAATATGTGTACAAAGTTTCATGATGATCGGTTGAGTAGTTTTCGCGTGAAAGCGTAACAAACAAAATTACATTCACATTTATAAGGTTACTAGCTTTCGCCCGCGGCTCCGCCCGCATGGATGTCGGTTATCGCGATAAAAACTATCCTATGTCCTTCCTCGGGACTCAAACTATCTCCATACAAAATTTCATCTAAATCGGTTTAGCTGTTTGAGCGTTAAAGCGTAACAGACAGACAGACAGACAGACAGAGTTACTTTCACATTTATAATATTAGTATGGATTAACTGAATATGGCGATTAGTAATAGTGAAATCCTATATTCTTTTTGACTTTCTAAGAATTCCATATAAAATCTTGTCTCAATCTTTTATCAAGGCGAGATCACTCAATGTACTAGAGGACAGTAACACACACTTCAAATTGTAACAGCCAATAATACAAAGCTCTAAAGCAAGTTCTATAAACAAGTGAACAATTCCTAGAAATAGAATAAAGTTTTAATATCAACCCTAGCACTCGATCATAGTATGTCACGCGTGCCGTGACATGTCAAACGTACAAACGTGCATGATGTGTATAACACAGGGCTGTCACGCTCTGTCTTCTTCCCCATATTGGAGAATACTAACTATTGTAGTGTTAATGTATTTTCGTAATTTGGTTATGTTTAGTTTCTATGGTGTGATCGTATTGTATGAATATAATGAATGAACTCATGAATTATTTAGTAAATCTAAATACCTCTTCTAAACTAATATTATAAAGCTGAAGATTCTATACTAATCAATAATGAAATGCTGAAGAGTTTCTTTGCTTGTTTGAACGCGGTAATCTCAGGAACTACTGATCCGAATTGAAAAATTATTTTACTGTTTAATAGCCCATTTATCGAGGAAGGCTATAAGCTATTTAACATCACGCTAAGACAAATGGGAGCGGAGCAGCAATGAGAAATGTTTCAAAAACGGGGGAAATTTACATAGACGAAGTAGCGCGTTTTTCAAGGATCCGTGGATTAATCGAGAAAAGCTCTATTAAAATACGTTTGAGATTTAGATTAAAAAAGACCAGCAACAAGATCCATAACCAGCAAGTTTAATGCAAGCGAAAAAGAGCTAGCTTCAATATATCTTACGAAGAGCAGTGCCGTAATTAGGGCGGTACCAGCGGTGCCAAGGCACAGGGTGCAGATCCTGAAGGGGTGCAGAAATGATTATCAGAACCAAAACCAAGGGCACAGTTTTGTTAACTCGCACCGGACGCATAAAAGGCTAGTTACGGAATTGGTTACAAGCAACAATAGCACGATGCTGACCATGTTTTTAAGCTAAACCGGTCAAAATTTAAAAATTTGTTTAAACCCTGGAAGAAACTTTGATTACATTTGGCATCAATCATCATCGCATAGAAAGACGAACTATTCTTATCGTGTGGTGATATTAAGCGGCGATATGCGAATTCGAAGCGTTCGAATCCTACCCATTAAGGGGGCATTACACTGATAGAATTATTTATTTAGCGCTACGTACACAGCGACACGATCGCCGGCCGCGCTCTTCCGCACACAACTATTATTTCACAGTGCTCAGAAGCGCAGATCAAAATAAAGTAGAATATTCGTTCGTACATATGTTAGATTACGAACGCCATGACTATGACAATACGAAAATGCTCGTTTTTGCATTTTTCCGCAACTTCAAGATTTATTTGCGGGATCATATTAAGACATATCCTTAAATCTCTTTATTTCATCTACTAGAAAAACTCTTTGACTAGTGACACAATTTTTTTCGTGTACTAATATTTAGGTTTTCTATATAAATTTTTGTTCTATCTTCGGCTTCTCGCATCCAGCTCCTGCCAGCCGTTTTGCGTATATCATCACTCCATCTGGCCTGAGGGCGTCCTACACTACGTTTGCCAAGCTGCGGTCTCCACTCAAGAACTCGTTTACCCCAACGCAACGGTTGTCGGTTCTTCGGCTAATATGGCCAGCCCACTGCCACTTCAACTTGCTAATCCGGTGAAGAGCGAAGAGTGAACGAAGCCGAAGATAGAACAAAGTGGCGTGCAATTGGAGAGGCCTATGTCCAGCAGTGGACTGCGATAGGCTGATGATGATATAAATTTTTGAGAGAGCCGAACCCTGTTTCGCCTAATGTACCTTTAAGTATACTACCGACGTGAACCCACTCCTAATACAAGCCATTAAGCTTAGCTGGAGGGGTTAACAGGATTGCTAGTAATATGAGACCACAATCCCACCTTGCTAGTTATCATTTTTCATAGACTTCGCTTCATAATTCCTTGTCAGTCGACGTCAAAAAAGTTTTAAAATCAATATTCGACAGTATAGTCTCAGAATAAAGTATTCGTCCCAGCCTCGACCGCGGGTGCCCGTATGTTTCCCCAAAGGGTCTAAAAGTGCTCTTAACTGTTAGCAACCCGCAGTTCTCGATTGTCACGCCATCGTCCGGTTTGTTTGCGCACCAACACTTTCATCTACTTGTCAAGAGTTACTAAGGTGACCACACAGATGATTATAACTTTAATTAATTCATATATTTTTATAGAAACACTAGCTGTTCCGAGCAACTACATCTGCGTAAATTTTCCCCGTTTTTGTAACATTTTTTATTACTGCTCCGCTCCTATTAGTCTTAGCGTGATGTTATATAGCCTTCCTCAATAAATGGGCTATCTAACAATTTTTTTTTTTCAATTCGGACCAGTACTTCCTGAGATTATTGCGTTCAAACAAACAAACTCTTCAGCTTTATAATATTAATATAAATGAGTGTATTTTTCAGTAAAAGTGGCATATCTTACTGTCACGAAGACTGGTTACCGAAATATGATGTATGTCCACCCCTCGGTCAATCTTAGTATTTATTATAGTTGTTCCATATCCATCAAATCATCAGTGTAACAAACTTCATCAATCTATACTAATATTATAAAGCGGAAGAGTTTGTTTGTTTGTTTAAACGCGGTAATCTCAGGAACTACTGGTCCGATTTGAAAAATTATTTTTATTGGATAGCCCATTTATCGAGCAAGGCTATAGACTATATAACATCGCGTTACGACTAATAGGAGCGGAGCAGCAATGAGAAATGTTTCAAAAACGGGGAATATTTACGCAGACGAAGTTGCGCGGGACAGCTAGTTCTTAATAAGGAGAGACAAGCGAGACCTCAATAAATATACTGATATTGCAAAACCCGTGGTCATCCTAAATCTCGCCATATTCAATAGCGCTTTTTACTTGGACTAATACCGACTGTTTTGTGCCCGCGCCGCCAACCGATCAAACAACTTTGTGAGACTTGCAGTCGATCTGATTCTACAATTAGTTTGCACAAAGACAGAAGTGACTTGTTAAAGGCGTTGGGAAAACCAAGTAAAAGCTGTTATAGACTTCAGCGAGTCTGATTGAAGTCGACTGGGGGTAAATTGCAGTTGTTGGTCATATTGACCCACGGCACTGGCGAGTGTTGCCTATGCATGCATTTTAGGGTTGATTATGGAATTGTGAAAGTATTTCAAGTTAACCCTGTTTGTATGCTGTTACTATCTTTGTTAAGAAACACAATAAAGTAGATTTTATTAATCTTTAAATACCTTTTCGTTATTTAGTTGCGAGAAAAAAAAAATAAGTTTGTACAGCCCTTATTTGTCAGAATTTTGGTATAAAACGCACACGAGTGCAAAACAAAAATTACGCGGACATTTTTTTTTTTTTAAAGATGGTTCCCGCTTTAGGTTACACCCAGAGTCGGAACAACAATTTGTGGATCACACAAAGTGGTGTCCCGTGTGGGAATCGAACCTTCTTGCGTAGCAGTCGCACACACTCTCACCGCGCCACAGAGGCAGTCTACTAGTTTTACATTGTACATTGACTAGTTAACCTATAAACCACTATGAATATAGGGTACATTTTTGTGAAACTGGCTGTCAAGTCGATTTATGAAACATATTCATTACAGGCCCCATTGCTGCTGCAGAACTGCACGTATACATATCACGTGCGATTTGAAATATTAAAATTTCTCTCTCGCCGCTTTCAGCCATAAACGAACAGATAAAATGGCCTGCACACGGAAAATATGCACTAAAAACGACATAAAATAATGTACAATGGGGACATGGGAAATTAGAATTGTGCTTTATATAATAACTAGCTGTCCCGCGCAACTTCGTCTGCGCAAATTTTCCCCATTTTTCTTATTTTTTTTTTTATTATCATATGTTACTTCTAATACCTCCAAGAATATGTGTACAAAGTTTCATGATGATCGGTTGAGTAGTTTTCGCGTGAAAGCGTAACAAATAAACTTACATTCACATTAATATATTAACTAGCTGGTGCGTATTAAGCGCGGTGTTACCCGCGGTTTATTAGCCTATGTGTTAATCCAGGGTGTCAGCTTACTCCATACAAATTTTTATTAAAATCGCTCCAGCCGTTTAGACGTGAAGAAGTAACAAACATACACACTCACATAGTCACAAACTTTCGCCTTTATTAGTGTGATATCTTCATAATTAAATTTTCTTACCATTTTGATGATAGAGTAAATTGTATTGACCTCAAGAGACACGGGCATATTATAAAAAGCAGTATTTCTTTCGACACTTAACAAAAACAACCGTTTCCCGGAAACATCGGGTTCCATTTATAAAAAATTCAAAATAAAGTCACGTTCTAAATCTCGGCGTGCACCGAAATCACCCAGAAAGCACTCATAAGTAACCCTCATAAAGAAACGGGTCCCTTCTATTGTTGAGAGACGATTTTTACCTGTCAAGTGTCACTGTGACCCGGATTAGCGGTGGAGGGTTGAATGAGAAGGACCCACCCGGAATTGTGCTTGAAAACTTGAAGTCTAGGTACCTACCTACGTTTAAATTTTCTCTGAATTTTCTGAAGGGCCAAAACGCAACAAAGGAAAAACTGTTCTGAACTGGACCATCATGATTTTCCAATAAATACATTCCTACCTTTAAATATTAATTTCATACAAAACTGGAATATACAAAATAAGAGAACTATGTAATTTTCAAAACCAAATAATATCAGATAACTTATTGTTGCATACTTTTAGCAACATATAAATGTATATATATAATAATTTAAGGTAAAATACCTTGTTTATTGCCCGACGTGGTGACAAGGTATTTTACCTTAAATTATTGACGTAATTAAGACCCGTAATATATACATTTTCATAATGTGTACAAATCGCGAAAGTTTATTAACATTTAAAATAAATGTAAATAACAAAAAAATGTACCTTCACTACACTAAAACAAAGCGCCATTTTTGACCTATTAATTAAATATTACTCAACCACCCTAATAAACACCTTTGGAAATACCAGGCGTTCATATGTGGCAGGCGTTTAAATTACCCTATTTTAGTTTCATTTATAAATCCTTACCTCTCCCCTAATAATAATATACGTGGGTATTCGGCGCCCAGACAAAGGCAGGAGATGTCGGTGTAGATACACAAACCCGGCTCCCGAGTCCCGCATCACGGCAACCGCATGCCGCAGGCAACGGCAACGGTCCACTGCCGTAAAAATATAACCGACATATTGTGGGATATATTGCGGTTACGTTTATGCTTTTATTGTGTCCTGGTGACACAGGTTTCGTGCTAAATATATTTATTGCAACTTAGTGAAATAATTTTAGTCTGACGAACAATCCATAATAGCTTAATTAATCCATAATGTTGAATGTAGAATTTAGAATGATCAGTGATAGAAAAGGCAAAAAAAAAACTACATTGCCGTAAAAAGAGTAACAAAGAGATCAGACCTGAAACTATACAAGTTAATATTAATTTATCGTGCGATGGTATTAAACAAAAGCATTTCGACATTCGGTATATTCACTGTTTCGGAGTAAAGTGACCGATTATACCAGAATCAGTAAAACGCACAGGATATTCGGCTTTAATCTTTTGACTGTGTCGTGCGTAGTATTTATGGAATTCGCACAAAATGAATTAGTAATACTACTAGTATAGTATTATATTATCTGTGGTAATACTAATAATATACCAATTTACTAAAAAGCAGAATAAAAGATGATTTACCAACAAGTAACAATAATTCTCGTTTTGATGAGTGTTTGTGTTTTAAAAACACATTCCAAGTATCGTTTGCTTAATTGAAAAACTAATGCGTGAATTTCAAAGACGTTTAAAATTCACTTGGGCATTTGAAGGTTAAAAATTACTTAAAAGTAGTTACATAATTGGTTAATCTTTCATTAATTTGAGTACTTTTAATTTTACGGTCTAAAAAAATGGATTACCTTTGCCAGGAAAATAATTCAGTGTTGCCTGATAATAAACTGATTAACATATTTACTTACAACATACGTATTACATTATAATAATGTAGGTCTTACAGGAAAACCACTAAGCTAGAAGACAGCCGCAATTAACAAAGACAAGTTAACTGGTAAACGGGAGCAAACGAGAACGTGACGTAATAAAAGAACATAAAAACTACCAGGGGAGCATCATTGGGGAGGAGGTCGGGGGAGCCTCAGGGCGTAAACAAGCGGGCCGGCGAGCGTAGCGCGGGAATGACAATAGTCCGCCCGTGTCGATACTCGGGCGCTTAACAGTGCGGCAAAACGTCAGATATACACACTCCACTGGTTTTTACGCTTTATATTTACAGCGCAACTGAAAACTAAAGTATTTTGCACCGGATCTATGTGTTGACAGTACATAAAATATGTGAGTAATAGGTATTCATGTCCACTAGGCTACAAGATCACATGAGGCAAAAAGGGCATGTCATATCAAGCATAATCAAGTTTACAATTGAGTATTGAGTATAAGTCTCGCAACGTGCACTTAAAATTTACTATAGCAGGGTATCTTCAAAATATTACACCTAGAAAACCCTACTTTTAACTAACATTTACTCTTTATTTTTTGTCTAGATATTAAGTATTAAACCACATAAAAAATAAACTCAAAATTCCAAATTATTCAACTGAAATTTAAATAAAATTTTGTTAAGGTTTCTACAGCCTAAACCCCGTATGACGCGACACGGTCGCTTAAGCAGCCCGGTTTGGCCCAGACCGAACGATGGTCCGGTCGACCGTACCGGAGACGACCCGGGGAGTGGGCAGTTACCGGTCAAAAGGTTAAAAAGTGCAAGTGCGCACTCGATGTAGGTACTAGGACTACATAAAATCTTAGAACGTATCATTCAAAATCCGACAGCTAACTTTTCATTAGTGACTGTGAATAAAATGTTTTTATATATGCTGATGTATGTAATCAATGTTACTGTTTTAGTTTTCATTAAATAATATGATTAAACATAAACACATGAACACATGAACCTTAAAAAATCAATACTAAAAAAATTAAAAACTATGTAGGTATACATTTAAAGATTTAAGTAACAATGTTAATATAATTCTTGTTATATCTATTACGTTTTAAAATGACAATATAGATGTTTGACCTAAAAAGTATTAAGCATATTTTTTTTTATTTACACAGTACCTATTGGAAACCAAAGCGTGGGAAGCCATTGGTTATCCAATGTATTCAGCCCCTTCTTCTCTCCATTTTTTAGTTAAAATTTGCTAATGTAATTTCAATAAGTACTCGACACTGCACAAAATTAGCGAGTTTCGTGCTACTAACGAGCACGGTCAATATAGTGCACGTTAACAGCACAAAACTCGGTCTTGTCAATTTTATAGGTACTCGTACATATTCGTATTAATTTCTTTCTTTTTTCACACGTTAAGCAAGGGGTTGAGTTTTTCGATAATTTCACAACCCCCTGTATAAAATGGGCGCCCAACTAATAAGTATCACCGCTAGTGTTGCGCCCAATGAATTATCAAAGTTATCGATATCGATAAGTCACGTCTCGGGCGTGCGTGGCGATAATAGAATTAGTGAATCTCGCCGCTCGCCGCCCGCTACCCAGTGAGGCCACGTTTATTACGGTTTCCTACAAGATGCCGGGTTTCTCGACATTGTTCTTTTTAAGCCACGTTTTGAAACGGCTTCCTAATTCCCACTGTATTTAAAGAATACAGTTCTTTTTAACAGTAGCGTTGTTGTCAGTTTTTATATTGAGAACGAAATTGACTTTTGCTTGCTACTTTGTGCTCGAAATTTTAAGTGTACCTATGTGTTTTCATTGATTTTGAACTACTTATCTTAAATCTTAATGCTTTCAATCATGAGTTCTATTAGGAACTGTGTTACATTCAGCTTCAATTGAAACTCGGAGAACTGCTCCTAAAATTTTCTTCAGATGAATCACACGTTTTATCTTTGTCTCCTGAATACTATAGACAACACATTTTATATTCCTATTTTTATGATTTTTATTTTAAACATACAAAAATTCGAGAACACACTACTTCTATCAATCCGCAGTGGACTCTCATAGCCCGTACATGCCAGAGAGGACGCCTGTAACCCAAAAGTTTAACATAATAAGGCTTATTATATCGATGGTGGAAAGGAAACATAACTAAAACGCCATTTTGGTTGTATTATATTAAATTTATATTATGTCTAGACTATTATATTCTTTTATTACTAGGTAATTAGAATAATATTGCGTTGCTATGGGGTGAATGTAGTAGAGGAGAGGCTTATAACCAGTAGTGGACATAATCACAATAAAGGTAAAGTTATAAAGTGCTATTTGTAGCGATTCAACACAAAACACCTGCCAATAATAAGTATATGTGCCATAGCCGACAAACGCGCGGCTCGATGGCACAGCGACACAAGGCGCCCCAGGCATCTGTCACTTACTGCCTTAGTCGCAACTTGCGAGCCGCCTACGGCCCTCCAGGGTTGGCGAATTTCTCACGACGTACAGCCTTCGCTAAAAGTTGACAGTGGGCTGCTATATATACCTTATTGTGGGTATTTTCTATTCAGACGTTTATATCAGGATTGAAATAGATTGATATGACGTATGTAGCTTCATTGTGCTTGTGATAAATCAATAAAATTTTTTGCTGTCCACACTGTCCAAAAATTTCACGTATATTATATATGAAGAACCTATTGTATTGAAAAACACGGACTCTCTTTATACTCACAAAGGCAAAAGCTTAGTACTTCCCTCGAACAACATGCAGATAGTTCACGAACACGGAACCTCGAAAAACCTTCCGGACAACGTTGTCCGAGAAGTTACGAGATTTCCTATCAGTGAGTGATCCTGTGCCTTAAGCGCGTTTAGTACTCTCATTATTTTGTTATCATAGTCTAACGGTTGGTCTCAATAATCTATCTATCGATGGATTTGGCTACTGGAGGTAGAATTTTGACATATTTTGTATGGAGCTTATCTCAAATATATAGCCCTAGTAGACAAGTGAGATACTGTACATACTTTTCAAAAATACTAATAGCGCATAGAGTTTACAGATGAGACTGGTTAGTGGTTAGACTTCAGAAACATGCGCCTTTACACGATATATATTTTAGTTAATGTCATGTGCCTCGGTATTTTGTTATTTTGAGGCACGTAATGATTTTAAAACTTTACTAAGAGAACTATAGTAACTACAAGGAGATTTTTCCAAAAGCATGTGGGTCAAAACTTAAAAAACAGTTACTTGATTTAATTATGTATTTCAAATGCAAGTTGTAAAGTAATCATTTTACAAAGTAATCAGTTTTTTATTAAAGCAAGTATCCAATGAAACATACCATAAAAAAAAAATATTTAGTGGCAAACTATCATAAGGTTCACTTGTTGGTGACTAGTCAGTCGCTATTCACAAATGTCTGGTTTAAACTGTCCATTTTATTTTTCTTTGAAACAACAATACAATAATTAACTAACAGTGAACTAGCGCTATTCTAAGTCAGAGTACCAGGCTATCAGAGGATTAAAGGAGGAATTTAAATTTGGAAAAACTAAGCGCGCATGTTGTAGGTAATAAGATGACGTAAACTAAGTGACGTGCCCGGGTAGCACATGTGCCTCGAGCATCAGTCACTTCGGTGTCCCCGCGCGGCTTGCCCCTAGCGATGTGGTTTAGGGCTGACACATCATTCTCTATATAATTGCTAACATATAAAATATCCTGCATTTTCTGCGTGCTTAGTAACATAACCTTGCTGCCTTGTATTGTGACCTTTGCGATTTATGTTACAAATACAAATTAAAGGTGACCTAAGTTATAAATGTCCATTTTAATAAAAAAATATATTCATCAACACCCACAATAATTACGGCTCTATTATTAACTTAAGGTTATATCATAAATTCAGCGTTGAATAATTTCAAACGCTTTGCTATTTCTAACTCTTCAATAACTAACGACACTGCGAATCAATTCCAATTAATTTCTCCATCAAACAAAGTAAATTATTAATGTAAAATAAGGCACAGCGTCGCCAGCCCTAACCGCGACGGGAGCAACAGCGCTAGGGGTGGGGGTGTGGCGCGGCGGGGGGCGGAAGTGTCGTGCGTGCGATTTAATTCCATCGTTGGCGCGCCCGGGACGACGGCCCGAGCACACTTGAGCTGTAGGGATGGGATATCATTCGAGTACCTATCGATAAAGGTTTAGCAAATTAAATTAAGAACCGGGCAAAAAATATACGAAATTCCAACTCCACCTATTTGTTCAAAGTACTCAAAATGTAGTAAAGTAGTAATGGTAAGTGCGTACTACGAGCAACGCACACGAATTTCAAACCACTTTGTTCAGAAGGCGTTCCATTATTGCCTGTCTCTAAGTGATTACTATATGTGCGTGGGTCGAGCCCTATTACTTACTATGAAGGTTACCTTTTATACTCTGTCACTGTGTTTTGTGGTAAGCTACTTCTATAAAACGATACATAAGCCAAGTAGTTTTAAGAGATCAGAGCATTCAAACAAACTACAAATACTATAATTTAGAATTAACTGAAAGGTTGATAAGTTGAGTGATTTTAATTAAATCACTATATAGTATAAAACAAAGTCGCTTTCGCTGTCCCTATATCCCTATGTATGCTTAAATCTTTAAAACTACGCAACGGATTTTGATGCGGTTTTTTTTAATAGATAGTGTGATTGAAGAAGAAGGTTTATATGTATAATAACATCCATTAAATAGTGGAGAAATAAGGAGGGGAGCAGCAATAAGAAATGTTGCAAAAACGGGGAAAATTTACGCAGACGAAGTTGCGCGGGTCAGCTAGTTAGGTATAAAGAAAATATCACATTCACTAATATTTTAATTTAAGAAAAGGCAAGGATAACTTAAAAATACTTGAATGCCTTACATGCTGCTCTACAGTACATAGTATAATAATATTAATTTTCAAGAAATATTTTTATCGAATATCGATACATTTCAGCCACATCTCTATGTTCGTGAAAGGCGGTGGAAGCGGCGGGCTGGTCGTAAAATTGCGAGACCAGGTGATTCTGTCGGCGGCACTACACAGCGCTCCTACATGTAGCTACAGGCATAGACACTATGTACTTAGTACAGGGCTGTCACTTCACACTAAATAATTTTATTTTTTAGTTACCTTTTTATTAAAATAGTACAATTATGTAAACTAGAGATCTTAACCGTGTAAAAAAACTAAAATCTTAAGGATGAATATGCATTTTGTTTGCTCATGATTAAAATACTTCAGCATCATTCTTTAAAAGTATTTCTCTCGAGTTGATATATTCCCGTACCCTTTGTTCTCAGTAATTCCTGTAGAAGTACCTTTGAAAGTCTTACTGGGACTTTAAAGCCGGCTATTCTACAAAAATTGTTGTTGCTACCAGTATAGTATAAAAGCATTAGACTGTGCTACCGGTGTATAAAAGCATTAGACATAACATGATCGGGCCCGTGGTCTATAAAATTGTATAAATGTATAATTTTGAGCGATAATAATGAATTTTATTGAGTTTTGATTAAGTTATTAATACATACTTACATTTTGGTAGTAGTAGTTTTTAAATTATTATGCGATAAGGATTATTAATATTTGCGTGCCTTATAATGTTAATCTGATTGTGTATAGACATATTTATTGCTTTATTTGAAATATGTAAATAAAATAATCTAAATAGCGTGATTTTCTGAAATATATTTTCTTAGATTTTTGACAAAAATAGTGTAAAAATATGGCACTTGGGCACATAGCTCGCCCGATAAACTGCTTCGAACTGTAGCTGGCATAAGTTTTTTTTTAGTTAGGCCTAAACTTATTAGGTTAGGTTTACTTGGTATGATAAAGTAATGAAATGTGCTATAGATTATAATTTAATATTGTAACACTTTTTTTATTCTTTAGTTAAGTATAGAAATAATAATAAAAAAATCCTTTATTATTTTTTAATTAATATATTAGTTATAGTTTTTTTCATACATTAGCAATTATGATCACTATAAATACGAAACAATAGCATTACATTAGGCATACGATAATACCTTCACAATATCCAGAATTTTCCTATCTCATACACTATCGCGATGTGTTATCAAAATAATGACCTGTTGCTGGCAACCCTGTGGCAATAAACACGGTATCCGACTGTACTTATCTACGTGTCAGTACGTACGACGGAACAAACTTGTGTTACACATTACACGTCAACTTGTATAACCTACAAAGACGTACGTCTGTATACGTATACACTTGCCGTAGAGGGGTCCGTGACTCAATAGCGACCTATCAGATCAAGATTAGCGAGGTTAAGCAACGTTACCACTTTCGGTACCGGTTGGTAGATGGGTGACCGTTTGACGGATGACCGTTTTTGAAAGAGTGCTCTTGTGTCTTTGCATACACTTGTTTACTTTAATCACTTTCGTAGCAACCTAGTCTCTGTTAGATTTACTGCTGAAACTGAAATTGATTAGGAGAATATTGTTTTAACCGTTGTTCCCTTTAACTTTGCCAACGTGAATGTAAGATATCGTAATATACCCCTATCAAAGTAAGGTAGACTAAATCTATCTATACTAATATTATAAAGCTGAAGAGTTTGTTCGTTTGTTGGTTTGAACGCGATAATCTCAGGAACTACTGGTCTGACTTAAAAAAAATCTTTTACTGTTGGATAGCCCATTTATCGAGGTAGGCTATAGGCTATATAACAATACGCTACGACGAACAGGAGCGGAGTAGCAATGAAAAATGTTGCGATAAGGGAAAAAAAATACGCAGACCAAGTTGGACGGGTCAGCTAGTTCTATATATACCAATAGATATTGTAAAGCGGAAGGTTTTTTGTCTTCATTAATAATTTATATTACTGTAAAGTTGCCTTAAAATCAGTTAAATAGTATTTTCGTGATAGTGTTACTAATATCCAATTTTGAATTATTCGGCGTTTATCCTCAGTATTAATAGGATGAGCACTATTAAATTTTATTTGTGAATTTGGATTATGAATTCGTGAATTATAGACCTATGTTTTCTATTAATATTACTTCTGGTGTGAACTTTAGCACATCGTTATTAGGTATGACATATAGCTGTGATAATAAAAGGTCAGTAATGTGATAAACTGATAAGTGTGATAACTAAAAGTGAAGGACTCTGGGGCAAACAATTATGCTATTTCAGGATGTGGGTGGACACTAAATCGATGTGTTCTGGATAAGGTTTAATTAAATCAACACATTTATGGTACAGTGGTCTGTGAAACAAAATGTTGAGATTTCTATCTATACCTACTCATTTTTTGTTTGAACGCAATAATCTCAGGAACTACTGGCCCGAATTTAAAAATTATTTTACTGTTGGATAGCTCATTTATTGACGAAGACTATAGGCTAAATAACATCACGCTACGACCAATAGGAGCGGAGCAGCAATGAAAAATGTTGCCAAAACGGAGAAAATTTTCGCAGGGGTAGACCTATTACTTACACGTCGCCGTGTGACTCATCAATAAATTGTTGTATGGAGTCTAGTATATTTGGGCCTAGGGTAACTAGAAAACTAACTCAGGGTAACACAAGGATCAATACAACACCACACTGAAGTATAATATAAATACCTAACACTCAAAAGACTATAATTTTATACTCTTTTTTTTTAATTTATTAAACTTAAATGTGGGATTGTCGGTCCCACATTACTAGCAATCCTGTTAACCCCTCCAGCTGAGCTCAATGGAATGGCAACGATTGCGAGTCCGATATCTTAGCCATTAAGCTCCCGCCGCTTATATTATCAAATAAAAAAACTTAAGAAGTGAAGGAATTGTAATATATATATTAATAAGTTTAGCTTACTATAGCAAAAAGTGTCGTTACAACTTTTCGTATGATTTTTTTCCGTCTAGCCCCCTTTCACAACGCGCGATAAGGTACTTCGTTCCAATAAAATTCAAATACTCCAAAAAGTCACACAAACATCAACATTCTGAGAAGAGCGAGAGCAAACTCAAAATGACTATAATTACTCGGCACAGCCCTAGCGTCGGCGTCTGAACACAGTATCCGTCTGTACTTGTACGTGTTGTGACTGAGAACGGACCTGGGAGATTCTTTAAGTTCCCGTGTCACTCCCCTGGTCTTGCATTTTTATCTTGAGACTTTTAACCACAGCACAATGTTGTCGAAATGTCAAGTAATTCAAAAGGAATATATTGCCTATCGATTCAATGAAGCCTTCGTCTTAGCGATGGAGTGTAAGGATTAGATAGCCTCATTCTTGTGATTACTGTATCTAACCTTTTTGTGCTACGACTTTTAATAACAGCAATCCAAAATGTTATAAGATAAATACTGCCCCTTTTGGTATTCATCTATGGGATGGAGAGCCAGGGCCCTTATTTACGCTAACGTGCCTTGTTATGTGACATTTCGCGTATTGCGAAACTAAATATTATCTTCTTCTCCTTCTTCCTCTTCTTTGAGTTTATGGCAATCTAGCCGTTTTAACGGCTAATTTCTGCCAGTGTCAAGTATTTATACGATTATTACATGCACAAAGTCTCGTTCTTATTCAATTATCACGTATTCAAATCATTTTTTACAAGTTAAACTCGGAGCTGTCAAAATAATGGTCGGTCAGTTTGCCGCCATAGTTACAACTCCACCATTCCTTAAAAACAAAAATTTGTTAGCCATGACGTCCAGACAAACGTTCTCGAATTCTATTTGTCATTATAACAGACACAGTTATAATGACAAATAATAATTGGCGTGGCGATTGGTCGTGAATTCGTTCACTAGCCGCACGAGAGGTTAATTGTTATAAAAACATTTGTTAAAAAATGCTCAATTCATAAAAATAGCAATCCTATAGCATCCAGCAAAAACAGCTCTAAATATGATTCGTAAATTAGAACACCTCCTTTTATCCTTAGATTAAAAAGTATAACGCCACGGAAATGACAAGAGTTTACATTTGAAGATTCACCCAGCTAAGCCACGAACTTTTTGTTCCTTGCCGCGATATTTAATATTACATCAACTATGTTCGCGCTGTAACAGCAATGCCAAACTACTGAAATTCTGCCCCATATTGAATATTCAGAAGTTTTACGAGCACGGGAATTACTTTTTTTGAGGTTAGTTTAGGTTAGGAATACTTACTAAATAATTATGTTTTAGATCCTTTTTTTTTTAAAGGTAGTTGCCGCACTTAAGTACTCAATTGTGTCCTATGGGCACAACAGTTAACGTTGAGAACTTGTATGTACTTACATACTTAAAGCTAGCAGCTGTGAGAACTTCAGTAACGCGTTTCAGGATTGTATTATTTATGTGGGTACTGGTACCACAGATCTCGGAAAGTTTTGTTCCGTCTGGGAATCGAACAAAAAGACTGCTTTGATAGCCCAGTGGTGGCACTGCTAAGCAAGAGATTGTGGGTTCGATTCCTGCATGCGACAGAACACTATGACATCCATAAATATTGGTTCTAGGTTTTTTTTTTACGGTAAACCGTTAATTATATTTTTATTTTTTCTTAAAGTGTGTACCCTAGAGCAGAGCAGAAGTTGTATTTTTTAACCGTTACCACTTATATGTGAAATAAATTATGTGATCATAAGCATTTAGGTAAAATAAAACTGTGTTTTTATTGAGCCGTTTATGATAAATCAATACATTACTGCTCAATGGCGTGCAGTTGTTTACAAGCCTTGGTAGGCACTAAGAAAACAAAGAAATAATAATTATGATTTAAAACTATGTTGCATTTGTGCGTACAGTATTCATAATATACCTATTATGAACACTATACGAACCTTTTATTTACCCGACGTTTCGATCGAATTGCACCGATCGTGGTCACGGGTCGACTCAAATTAACTCTATCGAATCGTCGGGTAAATAAAAAGATCGTGCCTTCAAATATTTCACGCGTTTAGTCCCGATAATATTCTAATATGTGTAAACATAGCGAAAGTTTAAAAACAATTAATCATCGAATGTTTTACTCTCTTCTATTTTGAATTTAGAATAAAAATAAAGACAAAACATTCGATAGTTAAAACGCGGTTAGTGTATCTAGTATCTAGATGTAAACCCTAATAGATTCCTAAACGATTATAATCATAACGACCAATCTCATCATAGACTGGAAGGGGTATATTTTTTTTCGAAAACGAGCACCTATCTATCGACCGTCATTAGTAACGTTACTTGATCTCACTGATTTCTTGATCTACTTACCGTTAGGGAATTTATTAATGAAATCTAAGTACAGCACAATGTTAATACAAGATTATATTTTAAATATATACAAATTATAAAAATAAATCAAACAATCGATATTCGTTAACACACTTGCCCATCACTATCGCATGCCTAGCCAGCCGAAGGGCGATTTACGAGCGCGCGACAGGTCTCGAAGTGGCGCAAACCTAGGCGACCGCGCGACCGACACGTAACGTACCTAGCGGTGGTCACCCACCGCGGGACGATCATGTAGGTAGCCGGAGAGAAATAGGGTTGTCAAATATTATGTATCTCCAACTTTGAAAAACGACTCGCGTGACAAAAACTTGATTTGCAATTTAAGTTCGTAAA
Source organism: Herminia tarsipennalis (assembly GCA_945859575.2). Classification (NCBI taxonomy): domain Eukaryota; kingdom Metazoa; phylum Arthropoda; class Insecta; order Lepidoptera; family Erebidae; genus Herminia; species Herminia tarsipennalis. The sequence continues at coordinate 16,046,533 of OX243849.2, read as the reverse complement.
CTTTCGCGATTTGTACACATTATAGAATTTTATAAGCTACGGGTCTTAATCTACCCGTGACCACGGCCGTTGCAATACGGTCGAAACGTCGAACAATAAACAAAGGTATTTATCCTTAAAATAAAATATTTACGCGATTAAGACCCGTAGCTTATAAAATTCTATAAAAACTTGATTATCCTTAAAATTGTTATTAAACAAAGCAAGAAGCGTCATAATAATAATAATAATGTTTTATTTTAATTTCTTAGGTTAATTACAGTTATTGAATTTGAAATTTCCATTTAAGCAATTATTTGCTTGTGTTAGGAACTAATCATATTATAATCATAATCATATTTTATTTGTGGAAACATAGGTTAGTCACTGATAATATAGGTACCTCGTGGGTTAAAAATACATTATACTTATATACAATACAAAGGTTGGTTATATGTCTTTGAGATTTAAAATGGTAATGAAACATAAGTACTATCTGTTTGACTCAATAGTAGGATTGGAATAGATAACTGCTTAGGTAATACGATATTATCCACCATAGACGTACCCAAGATCATTTTTGGGAGTGCCCCCCTCCACTCCCGAAAAATGATGAATTATAATAGTGGTACAATTGACCTGACGAAAGTGTACTGTGTAGGTATTTGGCTTTTTACAATTTTGGGGGGTTTCAACCCTCAAACCCCTCCTGGTTACGGCAACGTTATCTACTAGTATGCAGTTTCGATGTGGGCCACATGCTAGATTATGGCGCGTACTTTCAGAGATTTTTTGAGTAATGACATGATATAGATTACTCTCGGTCTCGGTAGATATTCTGTGGCAGAAAAACTTTTCTTAGTGGTAACCCTAGCCAGGCAATAGTTATAGCTACCTATCGCAGCCCATACTGAGCGCCTGGTAGATAGGTATGGGACATCAATGCACAAAGACTATAACTACACATAGATATGACAGTTAGAACACTGTGGGAATATAATGGTGGTTAGGTACCTATCCGTGTCGGTAGTCGATTGTAGTTAAATGAAATTTAAAAATGGAATGGTTGCAGAGTTCTTGTTACTCGACAGATAGTCTGAAGTTAAATGTACTTTTTAGAGTTCCATAGCCAAAATGACAAAAACGTCTGTCCGTCCGTATGTCACAGGCATTTTACTCAAAGACTACACAATGAATATTAATGAAATTTGTCTTGCAGAAGCCGCTACTTAGTTTGATAATTAAATAATAATTTGGGGGGGGGGGGGGGGATGCGTTTGTCGAAGTCGAAATCAGAGTCGGAGGTGGAGGGCGAAGACAAATATGAGATAAGTCTTAAGATAATAAGATAAAAAAGAAACATTTAACACGGGACTCGAACCGTTCGGTCATAGAGAATTCGTGACAACTTCTCCTTTATACTTTTAATATAGGTATATAAATAAGCTTAAAGGAGCGGCCGCCGCACGCTAGGTACCTCCGATTAAAACGTCCGATTTAAAAGTATCGTAGTCGAAGTCGGAGTCGGAGGTGTAAAATCAATCGGAAGTTCCGACGTTTCGGAGTCGGAGTCGAAGTTCTGTAACATCCCTGCTTGAATCACTGTGCCCGCTGTTAAGATTTTATATATTTTTTAAACTAAGGTGCCTGACAATGAGCAGTTACCATAGTCTATTGTGTTCAACTAAACTTATAACATTAATTTCAGAAAACTATCTAACCTACATTTAATTCAAGACGGAAAATCCGTGAGAAAGAGTCAGTAAAACCAAGCCTATAGTTACAAAATTCGACCAAAAAAATTGGCTACCTAATTCAGACTACAGACAGCTATAGCCTTAGGGAAGGAACATAAGGCCCACATAACTATAGGTATGTATGTGTATATACGTTTAGGGGCATAATAGGATGGGTGTGGGCCAGGCCGCTACCAACAATAGCGTACCAAAAGCTACACAATATGTATACATAGTTATGTTTGTAAGGCCGGGTTGACACTAGAGAGTTGTAACTAGAATGAATAATAACTGAAGTTACAGATAAAGGTCTCGTATTTCCTTTACTTATGATATTGAGGTGGCAAACTACACGGAGCAACTGAGTGTAAGCTAACCTTCCAAAAGTACTTTCACAGTGAAGTTAGTCCACCGTCCGTCCCCTTGACCTTACCGACAGAGTGCAGTAATTTTCGATAAAATTTCTTAACATTAACAAGCCCCTGTTGACACTACCAAAAGTGATAACAGACATTATAACATACAATCCGACAATATTAACATCGTCCAACGAATGAAAATAATTAATATCATTCGCATTTCGTCTATGCCATTATAGATAAACAAGATTTACAAGACACAAGAACCTATTATCCGGTTACATAGAAAATACGATAATCAATCATTTGATCTGTTGGTGAAGCTATTGTTTATCACTTAAACGCTTGTCTGGCACCTTTGTGTGACCATAAAAGCTATAGTTACGGTGCGCACATGTGTACTCAGCTTAATAAACATGTGTAGGCTGTATATTCCGTCAGCATGTGCCGACACGCCACAAGACCAGTGTCAAAACTTTCCCTCCAAGGTCGACGGAATTTTAATAATTATAGCGGTGTTTTGTAGATATCGTTGTGGACTTCTGGAGGATTGGGAAATCAACTGATGTAGTTGACTGAATTGGTTTTGGGTTCTGTTATGTCGCATTTGTACATCTATAGGTGTCGTGGCCTCGACGGGGTTGACATCTGTAGTATTAAATTGATACCTCCTCAACTCTATACATATAAATAAAATAAATTTAACTGGTGAGAGTTCAAGTCACAATTAAAATTTGTGGAACTGGACCATTTTACATGTAATGAATGAACTTAAGCGCTAAATAAAACAAGTGAGGCTGAGAACAAATGTTGGTATTTTACATTCCATCATGTAGGTGTATATTCCCACCGTAGTGAAACCGATGAGTAAAAATAAATATAGTTGGGCACATTTTTGAAAACATATCGGCAAAGTTATGATCCAATCTAATAAAATAAACCTAAAACAAAGACAAGTGCTGCAAAAAAAATAAACATTACTGTGACCCTTGCAAAATCATTTATGTACTTACTGTACTTAATATGATTTGGAAAGACGAACACGATAATAATTATGTTTAACAACATCCAATTAATTAGAAGGTATCATATAGCTATTTACGATAACGTGTTCAAGCGAAACAACCCGGAAATTTCCTAGTTAGAAAATATTAATGATAATCTAAACAATTTCCATTTCTCATAATATTGAACGGGAAATAATTTCAATATATTAATTGATAATTACGAATGAAACAGACTGGGGATACATAAGTATACAGGAGTTATATTATATAACTCCGATAAATTTCATCGGCGGCGCGCCCGGCAGGCGTCGCTTACAAGCATCACTCGACGCTAATGACGCACTTGTTCCCGCCCGTACGATCTCGCCATCTCGCCCCTTCTCGCTTCTCGTCAGCCCGTAGTTTCTCGCAATTGCCCGTAGGCGTGTATCACGGTTGTAGAGATGCTAGAAAGTGCTGTGGCATATTGCTTTGTTAGGTTTCCAACATAAGGTAGCTATTGAACTTCTATATTTAGATGCCTACATCTAAGTATCTGTTTGAATTTTCACAAATTTTCACTTAAGTAAGCATCTATGTACCTGCTTATTTAAACTTTTCTTGGTTTTTCAAATTTTCCAAAAAATATTATCATTTTAATTTGCTTCATTTACCGATAAATTTATTGACATACACAATTTCCGACACAGCATACACGATACCAAAGTGTTGTAAAGTCATTTTGCTTTTATAAAAGTTTTATTTTGCATGTTACACAATGCAAACTCATTTTCACATGTTCTGAAATACAAGGAGTGCATAAAATAAAAGAAGATTGCGCTTCGCGCGCCGTATCCAGTGGCTCGCAGCCGCAGGGCCGCGGGCCGACACCAGGCGCGGCGCCACAAGAACAATGCGTCTCGAACGACGTCGCACGCTCGCGCCAACCGGAACACCCGCTGACTCCATTTTTATTTATTTTCGCCCAGCGTTTTATTTAATTCCTACTGTATTTATTGCAACTTGTTGAGAATGTTTCGCCTTACGCGGCCCGTGTCGCTTCTTGCTCGGTTTCTTGGGCGATATTTTATGTCGGAAGGTTATGTTACGTCGCGTCGCCACATTTTATCACCCTCTTTTCGTACCATACCTACCTACTTACTATAGCTAGGTGGATAGGCATAATCTAATAATGCATACACATTCCTGTCTGTACTATTTTTTAATCTTTGGTGTGTTGATCGTCAATATTTTTGCACAGGTGTTACTTTATCAACATGTTTTAATAAAGACACCAGACTCAGATTGCTTTTATTTATTTTAATTTCTTATTGCACATCATTATTATTGGCCGCATGTGCACTCAGCGCAACGTAATAAACAAAAACAAATCCTTTACGATTACAGGCGAATTCACGCCACGATCGGCGTGGAAACATAAATAATGATTAAAATTTTGTATAAGTATAAAATTAAATCATATTTTTTATAGTCCCGACATGATAATGTTCCTCATGCCCAAACTGAAACTGTCAACTAGTGCGCTAACAACATTTTTCACATAAAACTTAATCTAATCTAGAAAACGCTTTTCCTGCGAAAAAAACACTGACCACTCCGACCGGTGACGACATTTACCGGCGCGGTGGTACCAGGCTATCATAAATTACAAGCTAGCGGCATTGCACTAGCGGTCGGTAATTACAATTCTGCAAACTTATTACTGCTGTTAAAATACTTTAAATTCAACCTTATGTCTAAAGCACTGAGTACGTTTGCAACTGCAAAATATTTTGCCAAAGAGTACGGGCCGGGTATGAGCGGCGCATGCAGGCGCGGCGACGCTGATGACGCGTAATTAGAACGCGGCTCGATTCTGAAACACTCGTTCGAGTAAAATCGTTCGTTATACATTCTATCTGATTTCGATTGATGAGATGTACCTAACATTTCTGGAATGATATTCCAGAAATGTTAGGTACATCTCATCAATCGAAATTTTTTGTATATCATATCGAATTCTTTTGTATTATTATACTTACTTATTAATAGACAATTTTAGATTAAATATTCATGTCGACTTAAAAAAGGGCAGGCGTTACAAACAGTTTTCGTTTATTTTGTCAGTAGTTATTAACACTATGCGCCTATATATCAATTTTTTAACAACCGCAATCCAGCGTGGGTTGCCGAAGTCGGCTATGCATCATTGGATGTCTTTGACACCCCCCAGAACCGTAGTAGTCCGTCGGCGTCTATTAGGTCAGTTTGGCCGTATCCGATTTTAATCGTTTTCGTTTACCGGTTAATATAAACAAGTAATTAAGGTTGGCTTTATCTGATCGCATCACGTTTATCCGTCCATCCGATGAGCCATAAGCGCAAACACTACACAACACTTATGAGTAGGTAATCTCTGAAACTACTGAGCTGATTTTGGTGGAATTTGGAACGAGTTAATTAGATTTAAAGGAGACTGCATTTTATCACGACCAAAATACACCCAAACGGGAAACCGCTTGTAATAATATATTTTGAGAAGTTGGAAATATTAAGTTAAGTATCTTCATTTATAACCAATCACTTCAAATTCTTGTTAAGGGGAATACCTACTCGTATACCTGTAAATAATATTATAATTTACATTGTGAACTTATCAATAAGTATGCATTGCTATGAGTACTGTTGGTACTATAATTAATAAACGTACTAAACCCGTAGAGGCACGATAGACGCCGCCTACAATCTCGCCCACACAGATTAATTATTCGCTCCTAACGTAATTATCAACGCGCCTCTAATTATAAGGCGCGGGCGGCCTCGCCGAGGCACGCCTCGACTTGCCTCAGGCTGCCTGGCCCGCTCAGTCCGGTTGCCTCCCTCGATGCACATATCTTCCGTGATTACCATAAAAGAAGGGTTAGGTATCTTGTTTTCGTTTGTTACTAAAATGTGTGCGACAAACTATATTTAGATAGAAAATCAGAAGTTACTCTGTTTTTGGGTTAATTTTCAAATTCCTACTTACAGCTTAGATACCATAAGTCAGTATTTGACGATATGTAGACTTTTCTACATATCGATATTGATTTTATTTCGACCGAAACTGAGACCAATACCGAATCATCGGTTTCGGTTTCGACTACAGTTCAGTCGGATGTAAGACTAATAGGTATCGTAGAAGTAAATTCGATTGGTTTTGTTTGTGTGTCTTTCTTTCACTTACTTACTCTTAAATAACATGACATGTACTTTTCTTCCATCTTGAGATCATGAGATCTTTTCTTCCTTTTGATATCATAATTAATATTTTATATTTAATCATTCGTTACAAGTACTTTGGCCAATATTTAAACACATAATAGTTTTTACCTTTGTTGTAAGTAGATGCTCCTACTATATTGTACCCACTAAGGCTGATTTTGCTTTATCTCATGTTTCAACTTTTTGATAATACAATTTGGTATCAGTCCTTTAACATAGTGTATAGTATATTAGTAGCAGCACCTTACCCCCATATCAAAATTATAAACATTCAAACATTGTAAAATTGGCAATTTGAAAGTGACGTGAGCGGCCGGGAGTTTTTATTGCCAGGTTCTTTTCTCCGGCTTTACCTATTGTTTGCGAACTTGGCATTACATGTATATGTAAAATCCCGACGTACCACAAGAGTTGTTTTGCATCTTAAGTGAATAAAGAATTCTGATTTTTTTTTTTATTATTTATGAAAAGAATGTCAAGAATGACCTAAATTATCCTGAAAAATCCACTAAACTAAAACGAAATTCTCGCAAACAGAACAATACTTACATATTTCGATTATGACTTCTTTCTCAGAGCTCATTTAATAAGTACATAACAAGTTCATCCAGACCATAACAAAATGTAACCCAACCGCATGCAGCATTGTTAAACACGACAATATTCCGCATAATTTTGACACGTAATAAATAATACAAATAACTTTGCAGTAGGTGTTTTCAAACACCTTTATCATTACCTACCTTCCCCTGTACAATGGTGTCCGTCCTATAATAGCGCACTTTACGCCATGAGATACCGTCCGTATCTGCTATAAACCGGTAACAATTCAACATCGTAAACCGACCACATCAACATTTCCCATAAATAATGCCCGTAAAGATGTTTTCAACTGATTTTCGTTTGTTTGAACATTTTTGACTTTGGATTTTTAACCCCTGGTGCAAACGTCAGGTTTTCTAATAATACTTGTAAGTTTGACGTTAGTTCAAATGTAGAATAATGTCAACCGGCTTATTACAAGAGTAGCTTTGGCTTCCAATTTGATTTGAATAGAGAATTTCGAGTTTGTTTGTATTTGCCAGTGGCGTTGTTACGCGAAAACATAATGATGGATTTGAATTCAGTTATTTTATACAAGATACCTTGATCAAAATATGTTCAGTCGTTTTGAAGATATTCGATTTTTTATATCACGTGTCGGAGGGACATTAATTGAGATTGGTTTAAAGTTTGGTTGATTGGGAGTTAAATGAGCTGGAAATCTTACGAGAGTAAGCAAAAAAACCGAACGATACGTTTACTTTGGAAATACCGTACGTAGGTACGAGAACATACTGTTGTTTCTTCCCTTTATTTCCAGTAGTTCCGTGGAAGAAGTTCCGCGGCGGAATACCCACCTGTCCATATTAGACAACTAAGGAAAAAGGTGATGGAGTGGTTATACTTTCAACTAGGATCTCATAAGTCATTAGAATACTACGATATAAAACTGGTAAATAACAAAACCAGTAGCGTCATACGATCCACATGAAATTACTAGGAGCGCAGACTTGATAACAAGCTAAACTGAGCACTTATCGTTACGGGCCCGCGCGAATGAATCAATCAATCAACGCGGTGGAGGGAAAGTGGCGTGGATAATGAGCAGGGAGCGCCGGTAGATGGCGCTTCGACGCCATTACTGAGGAGTTTATGTGTATATATAGTGATGGGATGCGGCGGGGTGCAATAGGCAGTCTAGTAAATCGATGATTTATTCGTATTTATACTTGAGTAATATTATAAGATTTGAGCAAGGACATTGGCTACATTGTAATTTGATAGCGAAATGAGCCATGTGGAACAGTCAGTAAGGTAGGTATTTTATTATTTTGAAACCAACATACCTACGGAATAAGTGGCGATATTGGTGAAACTTTATGTATAAAGTTTTATGACGATAATCTTACTCGGTAAGAAGTAAATAGGTGTATTTGATGGATGTATTTACCTATCCATCCATCTATGTATGTAAGTTAACAGACTACTAGCAAAAATGTACTAGGAAAACATATATTGCAAGCATATGTCTGATACACACGTAGTCACGTCACGATTACGTCCGCCGGTTTCAGTTATCACAATAATTTCAGGCCGGTGTAGGTCGTTGGGTATTCATATGTCGACAACGTGAGGACGCGGTAAAACGTGTTGTTTTTTTAAATTTCATATTCCTGTATGCTGTGGAGGTGAACACTGAACAAGCTTGGAAAGTATTGTTATTACGAAGTGGATTTCCACTTCTTTTGTCAGTCATAATGTTGGGTAGGTAACTAAAGCTGACTTTTCACTATTGGATGTAATATGTATTATATCCCAAGATATATATTACATCACGCAATTGGTGTTCACCTTTTTAGTACGAGAGCCTACGAACAAAATTTTACAGCAATATGGCCAAACCTCAAATTGATTTTTTACGAATAAGTTTGGGTAATATTTTCCAGAAGAAAATCTGGACGCATTAAATTTGGAGACCGTTTTAATAATATCCATATTTTTACATTAAACATAATGTAAAAAAAAAAAATTGTGTAGCACCTTGTTTATCAAAAAACTTTTCGATGCCCAAAATCATTAAAAAATCGTATTCAGGCATATTGAAGTCTATATTACAAGCCAATGAATAAGTTGCGATCTTCAAATTATTAAATGATGATTAACAAAAAGTTTATCTGAAACAGTATATAGTCTCAAATCCCGAAAGTACGAAAAAACCGTCGAGACTCTAAATTTTTGAGACCGAGACTCCCGGGATGAAGCCCTGACAGATATAGGACACACATTAAATCGACTAATTAGTAACATAATATGTTATTATGTTAAGTATATAAATTTATTGATTTGATTATGTTACTAATTGTAAGTTACTTAAATAATCTTCAGCATCATAAAGCCCCATGAGGTTTTTGGGTTAAGACTACTGTACTAGAATTGTGGGTGTAATTTGTGTCCGTGACTTGTATGTTTGTAAAGTCCCCCGTGACACAGGGCTTGTACCCTACTGCGGGAGTTGTCTTTAAAAAAAAAAAAAAAAAAAAAAAAAATAAGAAGAATTATATTTTCGCTTGAATGCTTGGCTTGACCGCGTGTCTGAAGTTAAGTGAAGTTATTTAGAATTCAGACAGATAGATAAATAACATAATAATATACATTTTCAAAAGTTTAGTTATCGATTGGATCCTGTTTCTCTTCTTCTGTTATCTAACATACAGCTATTTACTATACATATCTAAATAGGTCTAAAAACAGAAGTATCTAAGTCATGTTGATGTTGAACGTCGCCGTCGGTTCAGTGAGGGATGAACAGGGGGAACACTGAACAAGTGGCCGGAAAAATACGAAGGGGAGGTATCACGGAGCGATGTCGGCTATTAAACTGTTTAGGAGCACCACCTCACTTGTTATGTCCCAGTTCTCAACAATCGATACAGTTTTACTCGATTTTTGTTGAGCCGGACCCTAATCGAGTTTGTTTCATGCATTTTGATCAGGTGCGCATCACTGTTTTGTGGAACAAATCAAAATTCGAATTTATTAATTTGAAACTTCGAACATCAGTGTCATAAGACTGTTAAAAAAAAAAACAAAGCGTTCGTTTTTCAAATCAATCAATTTAAATCAACCTCTGTCAAACAATTATGATTCGCTTACAAACTTTGGGTTCGCACAAATGAATAGCGCTTGCCGTTTTACCCGGGGCATTCTACAGATATTGCAGAATCTACGGCTGCGCGCACATTTTTGCGGGAAAGCCGTGATTTTGTCACGGTTGTCGTGTCGTGATCATCTGACAGATGTCTACTTAAGCACGTCTGTAGGAGGACGTAGATATTTCGAAATCTTTTTTCTTGGCAAAATTGCGGGGGTGAGATAAGAGCCCAATAGCCGATTCTGGTGTGTCGTAAATGTTTATTGTTGTAATCTTGGGGTAACAGTTGACACATTCGAGCAAGTTAATTAAATACAAAAGCTTATTTAAATCTTTTTATACATTTATAAGCGTTTACATTACTGACGCCACAGAATACAGACTACGTTGCAATTCCCCATACACATACCAGTTTATTATTTAAGCTGCAAACGAGTATATAAGAACATACATATGTACAGTTACTAGGTATGTATAAACGTGCTAAAGTTATATCGCTATGTACGGTGTGGATTCACACGAAGTGCGAGCAACGAGCGACGTCGACGTAGGTAGTCGGCACCTAATGGCCCGGGAGGTAACGAGCGCGCCGTCATTATAACTAAATTATGTAGGTGCCGCCTCGCTAATGCGACACAGCCCGAGCGCGCGCCGGCCACCTCTCTTTGTTCTTGCGCTCCTAGTATTTCAGTCACATTTGGAATGGAGGTTACTTTGCCTTGTTGCATGCATCTGCTATTTGTTGTGTGGTCAGTTAATTTAAAATGTTTTCTGCTTTTGACCCGGATGCTGAATGAATTATGCAAAAAGCGTTATTTACTTGATTAGTTTACCAAATTGGGATAATTACTATGTTTAGTTTAGATACGTATAAAATTTCTTTATTTCACGGTTTATTAGGATTATGTGTACATCTATGAATCTAAGTTGCAACACAACAAAAACATTATGTCAATTTTTTAAATTACTTTTAATAAAAATATTTTTGTAGTGCAAAAAGCAGTTTGTTTACAGCAAAAATATTCGGACGCCACTTTATATTGCAAAATTACAATAGTTACTAGGCGATCATGACTTTTGTAGCAATTAAAAACCAATTTGCGTAGCGGAGGGTCTATCTAATCTAGACGTGATTAGATAGAGTATGTTGTATGTTGGGTGTTTGGTGTTGTATCATTGTAAGAGAACTAACGATTGAGGGTTTGTTTATGGCATGGCAGATTATTCATCAGCTTACAAATAGCGCCACAGAAGTGAGTTGTCACTTGTGTGGCAGTCAAAGTTGCTCTTGCTAGTTCACTTAAGTTTATTTGAACTTTTTGTGAGTAGTTCACAAAAAGTGATGATGAAACAAATACAAAATAGTTAAAAATTTTAATAATATTTCTGGCGTCAACAAACAATATGCTTATAAACTGAACTAAACAGACCCAGCATTTGTAAATTTAATTAATCCATTTTTCGAGCACATTGAGCTGCAGATACGTCTTTTTACACGACAAATTTACAACAAGTACCAGGATAGCATGAGTCTGCAAGAGACGTTTGTGGCGTAGCAATATCCGCGGTAGAATCCAATGCCGGCGTAATAGGTAAGTCTCTGAAAGACAGATAAATATGAGATTTATCGAGCGCAAAATGCGAGTGAAGAATAAGGTCCTTCTCACACGTTCCGGTTTCAATCCGGTGCCGGCTACCCCGAAACCGGGTATCCGGCGCGAAGTGTATTTACATACATTTTAGTTATGTTGCGTTAAAGTTACTTTTTTTAATGTTAAGTATTCTTCTTAAGCTACTTTGTTGCACGCTTACAACTAAGTACTTGTTGTCTTGTTGTATCTGTAGGTGAAAATTTTAAGAGACTTCATACTGTGATTGCTGTTTGTTTCCCTTCTTATAAATAAATGAATTCATTAATTGCAATTGTAATTTATGGCTGACATGGCAGTTAACTATAAGAGTAATTTACAAAGTCACATTTATATTTTTCTCGCCATTACACCTAAACAGTAATTATTATTTTTTTGTTTTAATATTCGAAAATCATAGTGTCGTGGGCGGGCCCTAGACCTTATTGAAGGAACCGCGCCGCAATTTTTTTGTATGACCAGATTCGCGATTGCTCATAACATGGCTTAGATAAATTACTCGGATCAGGAATCGAACGTGGCTTTACATGGCAGTCATTAGCCACTGGATCAACGAGGTTTGAAAATACTCAATTTCGTTTACATTGCAATTTATATAATGTTATTTCAAAACGCTAGTTACTAGGATAGCATAGAGTACACGGATATTGTTAACAAAGAGTTCTTAGTAAATTCGAATTACTAACGCCTTTGGAGAATAATATGGCTAATATTTTGTGCCAATGTCGTCCCGGTGTCGTGTCGTGCGCAGTCTGTGGTGTAATCATCTGGCGTTGAGCCAGACTTGTCGCAGTGACATGGGATCACTTCGGCCCGGGACGTGAGAATTACCGCGACTGAAAACACTTGATACTTCAAGTTTTCGAGTTTTCCATTTTTCAAATGAAGTGAGGAAAACGTTCGTATTAGCGATGCAATAAGTTAATAAGCACGTGAAATAACAAATTATTAAACATTGTGCACTTATATAGTTGTAGTTCAAAGTGAGTAGGTATTAATACCAATTTCATACATTTGAACCTAAGAGTTTTTAAAGGGTTTCGTAATTAGATTGAAAATTTCATTTTTAAATATAATATTATTGTAAAGGTTAAATGATAGGTATCCAACATTACTAACGCTTATAAAAAAATAATTACGAATATTACGATGATATTTTCAGTTAAAAACATGCAATGCGGAAGGTGCCTATCGCCGTCTTAACTTTTTTTATATGGCAAAGGTATCAAAGTTAAACAGCCTGTGAATACTAGCGATTATGACAAAATATTTGTTTTATTCTTTAATTTGTGTTCTCTATAAAAATAGTTTCAATTTTCAACTCGAAAAGAATCCCGTAACGGCCTTTTATTTTTCAATTTATTCTCAAAGTTATGTTAGTCTAACGTTGCTTCATTTTTTATTCTTTTGTCGATAAAATCCTTCCTCAATACACTACAAAGTACCGATAGTACTCCACAGCCAATCAATTGATTACCAATAAAGCTCGCGGGCCGCGGTTTGATCAAACGTTGGCTGTTTGCCAGCGACGCATTTGGCGAAATCGTGATATGGCCAACACTCACTCGGCCCGGACCGCCAGACACGCGACGCGTCGTATACCGTGACGAGAGTAATACAAAGAACGGTTTTGATACTTGATTAATTTAATTGTAGTTATCAAATTGTTTCAGTGGATGTAGTGACAGGTACCGTGACGTACCATAATATTACACATGAAATAAAATAAAATTAAAAAACACGACTGACTTTGTAAATTACAAACCTGCAAAGGGATTAGGTACATTACATTATAAATCGTGTTGTTTCGAACCTAATTGCCCTGTTAAAGAAAGCTCATGCAAAACCATTCATTTCTTTAGGAGCAATGATGGAATTTAGAAATCAGAAAAACGCAGCTAAGTAACCTAAGATTAAGGTAAGGTTGCGTTCCTACCTACGCTACCTACCAAAACAAGATATAAGGTTACTACACACACAGCGGATCAACTTATGATAAAATAAAACGAACAATTTACTCCTTGCTCTTGCACTTCTGTGTGGCCTGGTAGAATATTCTGGCTGTGTTTGATATACGTTATTCTATAGTACATATAGGTACCTAAATATCCGCTTCAGTAGTCAGACTGCACCTTCGAAGTACGCGTCAGCTTTAACGTCACACGATCTCTATAAAAGTGGCGTCGAGACGTGTCGGTGAATCGCGATCGCTTCATTTCATACGGCGACGTATAAATAATGTGCCTTCGTGTAATAACGCGGCTCTTCTCTACTTATGCGTTCCTAGTATTATTAAACTCGTCTGTCATGGATCTGATGAGGTTTGTGAATGTGATGAATGTCACAACGGTTTGATGAAGTCTCTCAATTTTATGCTATCCTTGTGATGGTAATGTATCTACGATCTATGTATTACTGTCAAACGACAGCGCAAAATGCCGAGAATAGACGGGGTTTAACCTTTGATTATATAAAGATGGTAACCTTTAAGCAACGCCTACTTTAGCAACAAACAAAGACGCTCATACGCTGACGCGGAATTTCTCCACACCTACGCGTCTTCCGAAAAAAGTGGTCTAAACCATGTTGTGTGCGTTGCTCGAGCAAGTTACCTTCCAGATGGTGTGTGTAGATGATACGCACGAGCCGACGACGGTAGGTATTATGTATTTGAACTTCAGACAGAATTTATTAAAACAACACGTCGATAAGGTTTTCAGTATTCACGTCAAGATTTCTAAAAGGAAACTCTTAGGGGCGATCTCAATAACTTGTGATTGAAAGTAGGCTGTAGCGAAATGGCTAAGGCATTGGACTCACAATCGTGAAGTCGCGGGTTCGAATCCTACCCATTTTACTACGGACGTGAACACACTCGTAACACAAGCCATTGAACTTAGCTGGAGGGGTTAACAGGATTTGCTAGTAATGTAGGATCACAATCCCAAATTGCTCTAGCTATCTTTTATATAAAAAAAAAAATAGTAAACTTGGAAGGTTTCCTATTTATCAACGGGATAAATGTCAGTTTCTTTACAACAGTTAGCTACTTTAACCGACAGTTAACGGTAAATAAGTTATTGAGGCCGGCTGTTAGAATGCTATAGACTAGTTGTCAGTATTTTTCACCACAACCAAAAAACTAAACCCTATTTCTGAAAATAATAACCTATAAAACCTGTTTACCGGACAATCTTAAAGGTGTTTCCCCATATCTAAACACTACCGTACTTTTATTATATATTAAATTACAATAATTTAGAGACTACCCGTACACAAGTCGCGCTTTAGAAGTATTTAAGTTCCTCTAGTCCTTAACTACACTTCATAAGCTAGCACGCAAACGGCCAGGCATTTAGCGAAAAAAACAAACAAGTCTGGAATAAAATGCGCGAAGCCTTCAAATTGATATAGAAAAAAATATCGAGGCTACAAAACGTACATACAATCGAGCAACGCCGTCAGAAATCGGCTGACAAGGAATTACAGACCACTTCGGACCAAGTTGGAGACGTTCCGAGATTTCGTATCCGTCCTATGTCTGCTTGTTCAAGGGCGTGTTGTATTTTGTATCTTCGGCATTTTGTGTCATATTTTGTGGATACAGTGATATTAACTCGAATATTTTAAATTAAACCTGACATTTTTGTGATATCTACTCATAAATAGGATGGAATATAAAACACGGTTCGGAAAACGCAGATACAATAAAGGAGCGTGGAGCGGAGCGTAGCCAGCCGTGCGGTAATCCACCGAAAGTACCAGGCGTCCATAACATGTATAGATACTCAAATATTGAACGAGGCAGGCGAGCGAGCATCACGACTAGGGCTGCAAACATGATAAAGTTATCGACATTTTGCGTGCTATTTCGGAGCGCTATTTTGAATGGGGAATTGGAAACTGTGAATAGGCACAAATTTCGATTCTGCTTTGTCAAATACAACATACGTCAGTCGGATCTTAATTCGTTATGTACGGGTGAAATTAATATTATTAGTTTGTCTACAAACTAATAATATTAATTTCATTTTTATACCGTAATAATGTGTTCATTTGCTATTATGTGTATGGTAAATGTGCTGTCTTATTGAAATAATGTAACATCTATTGTAACCACATTTTAGCAAATAAACGATTTGATTTGATTTGATTATTTCACATAGAAGTATTTTATGTAAATTGTCAAACAAAAAAACTTTAATGAACGTTAATACACGAAATACCGAGTATTTCGTGTTTTAATAAATACAATTACTTTAAAACATCTTTTACCTCAAAAGAGAGTAATGTTATTTGAGCGTAGTATCCATTTCTTTGCTACACTGTACGACCCGGCAACAAACCGTGGTAGCGAGCTACGAGTTCACGGATTTCATTATGTGAGGTGTCGCATGGGCGTACCCAGGTTCATTTTTCGGGAGAGGTTTGGCAATTCCGGGGGGGAGGGTAATTTTGGCAGTTTCTGGTATTATGGGATGGGAGTGAAATAAGTCACTCAACTCAATATTACAATGACACGTCCTAATTTGAAAGAGTCGGGTAACTCGGGTAAATAATTTATTTTTACATAATTAAGACGATCTACTTAATCACGTTTTTGGTTTTTTTTCTATTTTCTCTAGAAAAAAATAGCTAAGTTTTGTGACTACAATCGTCAAATATAATTTATTTATGACAGCCCTAGTTTGCACGACACAGGATACGGGCCGCGTTATCGCGCCCCCGCGGCGGGCACGTCACCTTGTCACCGAGCCGGTTTAATGGGCTGCCGTGTACGCCGCCCGCTCCGGCTTGATGCTTCTTTGATTTATGACACCCTGGTACCTACGTGTGCGCTCCGTGATAAATGTGTTTATTAGTTCGTCATTATTTATCAGGGCAAATTGGGTCGGAAGTTCATCATTGGTCTTTTTGTAATGCGTATTTTGGTACATTTCCTATTATGAATCATTGGTTCGATTTTTTTAAAATAATTTATATTAATCTTAGTTAACTGTTTAAAAAAAAAAATACGTACCTACTTGGTTTAAAATATCATTATTTCCGACTTTTAAAAAGGATGGGGTTCTCTGGTCTCAGTTAGACTTAAGATTTTTATTCACTATTCTCACATATATAATATATATTTGTCAAGTGGATCAATTTTAATTATTAGGTATACTTGGTACTCTAATATTATTCATTACATTTATATTCGGTAGATTTAGATAGATTCGATTCAAAGTTGTCAAACCCCAATAAAAGCTGTCAAGTTGGAAAACGGAATCCTTCAATAGGCGATGGCAAATCGCTCTCGAAGAAAAACAGCTTGTATTCCAACAGTAATCGACAACAGTTAGAAAATAGGCTCTTTAAGACTCTATGCAGAAGAAGAAGATACCTTTATTGATTCGGCTATCAATACCTACTAATTTTAACTAAATTCAAGGGTAGAATAAACTAAACTAACCCATGAAACACGTTTTAAAACATTTAGAACATAATTCTTCAAAGCGTGAAATGCATGTTCTGTGCGGCGTGTGGTATACGTGGGGAGCATAGCAACGTACAGTTAAGCCTGTGGCCGGCGGGCGAGCGCCCGCCATTGCACGCCCGCCACCGCCGCGCCGCCACAAAAAACCGACACTACAGAGGTTAACCTTCATATAATTGCGTTTGATGCATGTACACAGCGTTCACGAACCTATGAATCTCGAACCACTTCAAACCAGTTAGCACAAGCTAGATTTTATGACGTTTTTCTTGTACATTGATAATGTTTTCGACTTACTAATTACAAAAACTTTATAAAGAATGAGATTCATTGTTTAAAAAAATTAACGCATGCAGAAAAAAAATGTACCTAATTAACATTAAATTGATAGATGTGAGAAAAAAAAAAACTTCTCTCAACTTAATGTCAAATCCATACACATATTTTCCTTTCCGCAGGCCTTAACGTTTAAAGATAAACTTGTCTAACACCAGTGCGACCGCACACGCCGAGTGTAGGTATGAAAACTGAAATACATACATTATTTAGGCTTTCTGTTAGTTTTACTATTATAAGAAAAGCCGCACTTAGCCTCCTGATTGGGTCATTAACTCATTATGTGTTGTCTTATCGTGTTACCTTCTGTACTCCTGTATTTAGTGTCGCTCTCGCCACCGTGCAGTGGGCCGCGCCCACCGGCGCGCCGCCGCCGCCGACCCGGCTTCAACACGGGGTGTGGGACACTCTTTGTTTTTTTAGGCCACTTGTGCCACGCAACACGATAACTTACGCTTGCAAGTTTTTTTTTCTACGCTAAGGACACGCACTGCGTTTGTGTAGTTTTTTCTTTTGTTATGTTTTTAGATTAGGTTGAGATAATGTTATTTATAGGTAAAGAAGTGGTTATGTCTACTTATAATGTGTTAAATGATAGATGGCAGTACAAGCGACATTTGACTCAACCGGGCAAGTGTGAGTCGCTCGTATGGCTGGATGGATGCATTGGATTCAATGCCGGTACACCATATTCACCACCGCCGCGGGGGGGAAATTGCCTGCTTAAACATTCCGATATAGTGTCAAAATTCTCTAAAAATTTTGCCCCCACTTTGGATCCGCGGCTGATCCAGTGTCAAAGTTCTCAAATGGCCCAAAAAGAAGGTCATTCTGTCGAGTCTGGGGGGGGGGGGGGGTACTTGGCCCGGTTGCCCCTCCCCCCCTTAAAATATCCCCCATAGAACCTAAAAAAATAAATAAACAATCCATAAAGACGAAACAGTTTTGTCATCTTTGGGCCTTTGATTTCTGAGTGATGACATTTGCTATTAACTTATCATAATCTTAAGTATACCTACTCATTAGTTATTAAATACTTGAAGCTATCTGTTGAAGAGTACTTCAGAGATTAGTAGACCACCCGGTGCGTTAATGAGTCACGTTTTGCGTTATTACTTGCTAATGTATTCCATCATTAAGTTACAAGATGGTGAAAATATTCGTCTATAAACTATAGACACTTTAGTCATCTTTATGAATTGTGGCTTCAGGCTGTTCTGTGTTTGATCCTTTGTTAGTGCAGAACTACTAGGCATTAGGAGAACATGCTAATAGCTGGCACACTTGCATATCAGCTCGCCAGGGCGTCATAAACTGGGGCATTTCCTTGGGAAACGGGGCATAATTTTTGGGCATCCTCTGCGAATGTGAAGGGCGCTATCATCAAATTTTTGCCCCGCCTTGAATTAACCCTAGATCCGACACTGCAGCTCGTGGCACGTGTTGTATCTGATTGATTTATTGCCATGCAACTGGCATGCATTCTACTGTTTTGTTTTACTGGCAAATGTCTTCGCTCCTCTTAGAATACTAGACATAATAAACATTCAATTTAAGAATACCACCGACTGTTTACCATCAGGTCAGCGTGTTATAAAATCCTTCGTTTAACTCTTTTTTAGCAGCACTCTGCTAAGGAAAGTTATGTTTTTCGCGCGTATCTAGTATGTATGTATGTAATATTCTTTATTACCTAATATCTCACAATCCACTGAACGGATTTATACAATTAGGACGTTGTTAGATTGGTCTTGACCGCCCGAGTGTTCTTAGATAAGAGGGCTCAACGTAAGCATTTCGAAAAGGTATAGCATGATTACGACTGTAATACTAGTATATACAATTAGCAACCATTTTTTTTAAAATTTTCAATACTTGCCAATAGCTTTGATAAAAGTTAGTTGTTACATCGGTTACATCCTATAACTACTAAAAAGTAGTAAATGAAACAATACATTTAAAAAATAAAAAGCCCCGCCTACGCAAAAATGATGCAAATAAGACCCGCTAAGTTCTTCAACCAACCATATTTTCTCCTACACTAAAGATAATTTTACCACTGGTGTTAGTAACACCATTGAAAGCATGCTCCGTCTGTCGACTACTTTCTCGAAGTTGTTTCTACTAAGCATAATTATCTCTATGGTACAACCAATTACACTACATGGTAAACCATAATTGTAACACATTATGTGTATATCGCAGAGGTTTAACTATATTTGACTGCCTCTGTGGCGCGGTGGGAGTGTATCCGACTGCTACGCAAGAGGTCGTGGGTTCGATTCCCACACGGTACACCACTTTCTGTGATCCACAAACTTACAGTTCTTTGTGTATTTGCACAGGGCTTGTACCCTACAGCGGGAGTCGTCTTATAGTTAATCGTGAGTCTACGTAAAATAACTGTATTACCTAACACCATGTGTATTACACACGCCGCAAAACCGATACCAAAGTGTTGAGATAAACAGTCTATCATTCACCGACATAGATCTATCCATTACAAGAAGCAAGTCGCTTGCTGTTCTGACCTAACTAAAATGCAAAATCTTGGCTACAATACAAAAGAGGCTTCAACCAATAATTTCAACGTAGCATCTACATCAGTGTGGTTGTGTCGTGTTGAAAACTGGCGGGGTTTGCATAAAATGCATACAGTACAGAAGGCAACCTTCATATGACCCCCGAAATTGCGAAAACTTACACACATAGGTACACAGTACTCATTTGGCCTCCACTATGTTACGACCTCTCCCCCTCCCCCTGAAAAATGATTCTGGGTACGCCATGAACCTTACTCGAGCAATACACGAGAGCGTACTTAGGCTTCGCTGAAGCTCAGCTATAAATCTTGATCTTGACAAAACATGTACTAACCGTTGATTTTGAAGACCAGAACTAACACTACTAAAAATTAAACTGTTAACTTATGCTTGGTTAATTTTCTTGAAATGTCCACGTTTCCATGAACAATGTATTTGTACGCGTTGTTACTCTCTCTACTCTCGGTATTTTACGGCGTTTGGTCGCCGGTCGGCGACGGCGCGCGGCATGGCGTAGTGGGCTGCATAAAAAATGTCTGGCTGGCGGCGCGGCGCGGGTCGCTAACGCCGGCTCTAATGACGGCGCGCTCGACGAACGCTTTGTGAGTAGGGCTGTGTCTAATATATATTTGATTTTTTGTATTTTTCAATGAAGTCTTTTTAATGGAGTGACAGCTTAAAAGAAGACACATAGTTGTTGCAAATAAGAAGATGTTTGCTAAGAATAATTGTAAAAAAAAATGTTAGATTTATCCTGATCTAGGACTGAAAAGGCATAATGTTAATAATAGACTCTCTTGATTGACTTGAAAGTTTTAAGCTCGCATTCATTAAATCTGTAGCAAAATAAAGTTTAGAAAAAAAAACACCTATTGTTTACATATAGGATGTATTTCCTCAAATGAAGACAATCGTATTATTATGTTAGTAAAGTTACAAGCACATCGTAAGACAAATAAAAAGGAATACGGTAGAATAAATTTATCTTTAACATACAGTTCCTTGAAACCTCAACTCAGACAACCACAGTCGCAAACGGAATTACATCTCAAAAATAATTCTGCACTCATAAATAAATAATAAACGTGCACAAATTAAAAACGCGTCGCGTCGGCACAGCCCTGGCTGTCGGCGTGGGTGCGAGCTTGCCTCCTACATATTTAATTTGCCAGGACTGGTTTCTGTCCGGGCGCCGCTTCGCTTTGTGTTTCGTTATGGCTCTATCGCTCGCTCCGCAGGGCTGCCTGATGAGGAATCGCTACTTTATTGGCGAGTGGGCGTGCTGAATACGGACGAAGCCGCCGATTTATGTTTTGGCGAGTGTTTTGTCGTCAACGACGCCTGTGGGCTTGCATATTTACTGTGTTACACTGGTTAATTGCACGATTAAACGCTGAAGGGAAATTCTCTACAAGATTTTGTCAAAATTATTTGAAAATTCTCCAAAATATTTCTGAAGATGCTGGTTACAAAGAGCACGTTCAGAGCTTTGTAGGAAATTGGGACCAGAATATTTTCACTATAACTGAAAGAGTTTTTCGCCTTGAGGTTTGTATCTTGAAATATGGCGGAGGGCGTCATCGTAAGCCGAAAAATGTAATCCCCGTCACGAACTCTTGAAACTTTACTTTATTTAAGAATATCCGTAGAATACAATAGGAAAGTCAGTCGTCTCATAGAATATTTAAAGAACGAAGGGTCAACTGCGGGCTGGTTTTTTATCTATTGGGACCTCAAGCTTTGTTTAATATTGCACGAGCGTGGACATTTTCTCACAACCAGGAACAGCAAGGTCTTGAGATGTCAATAGCTTTGTTTTAGACGTTTTCGTTAAATACTTACGTAATTTTGATTTATGGATATTCTAAAAACTGATTAATTAAGTCCAAAAACTACATAAAACTATATGAGATCGATTAGATGTTTGAATACAACAGAATGATTAGTCGAGGCAGAGACAATAGGTATAACAAAAATGGTGAGAAAAGAAGGCGGTTTTAATGAGTCTTTTAATTGCGGCACACTTTTTTTATGAGAAACAAACAAACAAGCGGCTCACTTGATGGTAAGTGATTATCACTGCCCATGGACATCTGCCACACCAGAGGCATAGCAGATGCGTTGCCGGCCTTTAAGAAAAGAGGAGGTATTTTTTCTTGGCGGTCCCTAAGTCTATCGCAGCTCTATAGAGCGTACTTAGGCGTAGCTCAAGTTTATTTCAGGAAAACCCATACAAAACTTGACGAAGACAAAGCATATGTTGACTGCTGACCACAAATGCATGAAAAATAACATGAAATTAAAATGTAAATTTTAAATTTGTTATCAATGAAAGTAGCATGGAATAAAAGGTCTTTTTGTTATTTATTTTATTTAAAGAAACATTCAAAGTTTTTGGTGTGGTTTGTCTAGTTACCGGCAGCACAGATAATAACTAGTCCGTCAGGAATTAAACGACAACGTATCGATCGGACATCGATGTAATTGCAAACTAGGTGATACTATGCTAGCAAAGCGATTAAGTGAACTTAATTCTAAGTAAGTATAAGAACAATTCTAAGTAAGTACCTACTATTTACAACATATATCACAGTTACCACTTCATATAAAATTCTCGAATCAGATACCAACTCCAACATCAACGACATCTATTAAACTCGTTTGCAAAAACGCCTCTCTAAAACGCTTCCATATTTTAAGTTACCACTCAAAGTATAAAACACTTAGCCAACATAACGTGTAACGAAAAGTGTCATAACAACAAACTTTGTAAGAGAGCCTTCTACCGCAGCATCCGACATAAAATGCCTTCTTAAAGATAGCTTCATATTAGAGATGGGCTGACTAGGACTTGGATCGACTAATCGTTTGTAAAATGCCTGACTAGTCGGTAAAGCCAATCATGAATTTGTTTTTTTGTTAAAATTTAAGAGAAGTCTTCTAGGTTTTAGGTCCTTGAACCTAAAACCAAGAAAACTTATCTTCTGTTTCTTGTAGACAGAAACTCTTTCTTTGTAATCAAATATAAAAAAAATCCCCTAGAATGCAATTATTGTATTTGTAAGGACTGTGTACGTGACAAAAATCAACACATTAAATTTATAAATAATAATACGTAAGGAGTTCTTTAATCGAAGTTGTAAGAACTCATAATAAAGTATACGATTTCATTTCGTTCGCTTTATTTTAGACATAGAAATACTCATAATTAAAGTAATCGGCGCCAAGTCGCCGATTACAAATATGACCGGATAGTCGGCTTTACCAACTCCAACTACTAAGCACATCTCTACTAGCTTCATATCTTA
The DNA here is from genome assembly GCA_945859575.2 of Herminia tarsipennalis. Taxonomy (NCBI): domain Eukaryota; kingdom Metazoa; phylum Arthropoda; class Insecta; order Lepidoptera; family Erebidae; genus Herminia; species Herminia tarsipennalis. The sequence continues at coordinate 16,023,203 of OX243849.2, read as the reverse complement.
ATTCATAATTCAATATTCACTCCGCTTTCTGTGGCAAAGTGCAAGCGCGCGGGAAAAAAGCCAGCAGGGCAATGTGGGGTGGGAGTTGTGAAGGCTACGACCCCCTTCTGGGAGGGGGAGGGACCGTAATCCCTTATCGCGGCCGCCGACCGCGCATCGACAATTATTATAAAGAGCCTGGTGTAAACTAGTGTAAGTAGTGAAGAAAAGAGGGCTAGTGATTTATTGAATGCGTGTTAGGTGTTCGCCTCGTCCCGTGTTATGAAGGTATTGTGATACGTTAAAAATTTGGTACCAGTTGCTTTAATAATCTAGTATGCAATAGCTTCTGCCTTATGATTGCGATTGAAAGAAGTTTTATCACCTTTTTTAATCTTCATGCTACCCTTTATCTTTCAGAGATTGGGCTTCAAACAAAGAATCTCTTCAGCTTTAACAAATAGGATATTTTTTTTCATTAGTTAATACTCTGTATCTTCTGTTTTAATTATGTACTCTAATCACCGTGTCATCCAATCCAATGGACACATAACGAATTGACAAATCTAAACATTGAAAGTACCTGGATCTAGCACATTTAAAGTATCATTGTGACCATATATATAGTTTTATTAAAGGAAAATAGTGCATCTGGGCCTAATGTCATTTAAAAGCTTTTTTCATGTCCTACAACTATAACTTTTACTATGACGGGCATTTCTGCTCATTCTTCTTTGTGCTCTATAAAGTTCTAGGTATCCCCTTATAGTTTTCTACCTACATCACAAAAGAACAATATTCAAGATGATACAAGTATAAGGAGAAGACCTCTGATTAGCATCAAAATTTACATTACTAGAAAAAACTTAAAAATATCAAGTATCAAAACTATTACCATCTACTACTACACTATCGCGGTCAGCGTGAACTACCGTTCACTGCGTCCCGTACCGAGACACCAGTACTACTATTACTATCTCTTTCTTACATACACCCCTCTCGCTCATCACCATAGGGTTGGTTCGAGTCGGACAGCTTGTCGAAAACTTCGGAGCATATAATCGGATTTGTTTTAGAGGCTAAAAGTCACGTGTTCGGATTTGTAATGTCGAAATAACGTCTCTTGGGTTTGCAACTTTGTTGATAATAGACATTGTGGTTTTGTAGACGATGCACACGAACGTAGATCGTAAATTTGCAAACAAATAAGTTGGTTCTGTTCTCTTCGGCATGTTTTGATAGCTCTTTGGTTGTTCATACGTTAGTACAATTAACTTGTAAATACGAGTGATTTCGCTGGAACTTAGAAAACGTTTGAAACTTGAGCTGGATTTTGAAAGATTTTGTTGGAAATCATCTGAAATATTACGGGGCAATATTGAAAAAGATATTTAAATACGAGTGATTTAGCTAGAACATAGAAAATACATATTTTTGAAAATTGAATTCGAATCTCTAAAAAAGAGATTACTTACTATTTTTTTTTTTTATAAAGATTGACATCTAGTAGAGAAAGAAGAAGAAATATGTATAACTAGCTGTCCCGCGCAACTTCGTATGCGTAATTTTTCCCCGTTTTTGAAACATTTCTCGTCGCTTCTCCGCTCCTATTAGTAGTAGCGCGATGTTATACAGCCTATAGCCTTCCTCGATAAATGGGCTATCCAACAAAAAAAGATTTTTTCAAATCGGACCAGTAGATCCTGAGATTAGCGCGTTTAAACAAACAAACAAACAAACTCTTCCGCTTTATAATATTAGTATAGATTTAGACTAGAGATTATAAAGACTACTAAAATTTGGTTGCTTATTAAAAAGACGACTTCCGCAGTAGGGTACAAGCCCTATGTCGCGGTGGACTTTACAAACATACAAGTCACGGACACGAAGTACACAGACTAGGAACAACAATTTGTGGATCACACAAAGTAGTGTCCCGTGTAGGAATCGAACCCTCAACCTCTTGCGTAGCAGTCGGACACACTCCTACCGCGCCACCAAGGCAGATTATTATGAATAATATCTCGGACGATGTTGAGAAAGCTTGGGCAAGGAAAGATTTAGGTCATAGAGAACTAATAGTCAGGTCCACATGGAGTAGCTATTATGTACTTATTAAAAATATAACTTCTTGAAAAAGCCTTAGGTTTTAGGGAGAATTCGTCAGTTTACCCTAAATCCTAAACATAACACACTTTGTATACTCTCCTATGAATAAAGCCCCATCTACACGCTCGCTGTGCGGTATTATCATAATAATGCTTGCTCACGCGCGGGGCGGGCGACCGCGCGCCGTGATCGCGACGAATAATAATAAACCGCAATGGAGCGAGACGTGGCTGCAATCTGCGGATCGAGGGAGAGATTTGGCATCTGGCAATGATACTATACAAAAGATATGTTGGGTTTATCATTGGTGTTTAAAATCAGGAACGTGAAAGACAAATATTTAGAAATGTTTGCCTTGCATTTCCATAGATTTTTAGATGTCGACCCGTTCGCTTTATAGTATGTAACCGAAGCTTTACATTTTAAGACATAACCTTCTAGGGTTCAAGCCCGTCCGTGAGTCGTTACAAACAAACAATAGATACATGAAAAAAAAAATACAACGGGACTCAGAACTCGGGTTCAACATGTAAGTATCAATCAAAGCTTTGTCCCGAATGGGGTTCTCTCGTGGTCGTTCGTACTCCCACTTTGCCACTGAGGCAGTCTAAAGATATTTAACAGACTCTGTTTCGTAGAAATAGTTACTGCACGTACAGCCCTTGACTATTGATATCGGATCAAGAGTCCAATATGGGCTTTACAATATAAGTATGTGGGTGTTTCGCGGTCAGTACAAACACTCTACTTTGAAGCATAAATCTGACACAACTTGAAGTTATAGATTTATTCGTTGTAAGGAAGGTCACTCTGAAAAGCATTATTCATTGTTTTTTTCTGCATGATTCTCCATCTTACAGAACACCCACAACTTCCCCAGTTATACTGCTCAATTCGACTTAAGGCGCTATGCCGTATTTTTTCACATCATCCTTTTTCTAAACCAAAAATATCCTACATTTATTTTGCATTTTGTAAGCCGGTTCACTGCTCCGTTCGCGGCACTTCTGCCTGTCAAATGGCGCGATGGCGCGGCTGTCAACTGTCTATCAAGCGCAACTTCGCCGCGGCGGCGCCGCGCCGTTAACTCGTCGTGCGTATTGAATAGCGTTGTCATTTAATTTAAGGAATAACTACTGACACATTTGAGTGTTTGTTTTTTAGATAGGGGGTTGAAATTTGCCCGTCCTGTGATTTCATGTAAACTGCATGACGTCTTAAAAGGTTTTTCTTTATGACTCTCCGAATCTCTACCTAAGAAAATTGAACATACCATGATAACAACCGGGCAAGAGCATGTCGGGTCACGCAAAATGAAGGGTTCCGTAGTCCCCCTTATCCGAATAATGCGGCTTAATAGTGGGTTTTCTGTTGTTCTTGTTTCATATTTACAACGTTATGCCTACTTAATAATAATTTTCAATGGATGAAATTTGAACGAAAATTTTGTTACTTCTCATTTGATCAGCTGTTACTCGTAAACTTGTAAAGCCTACTTAGCTATGATAGTTTTCCTTTTAATTTCACTATATATACTACTACCGTGAATTTTTTAACATACCCGACATCAACCTTTTAGCTAACAGGGGGGGGGGGGGGGACACTTGAATCTAACAAAAAATTGCACTTTAAAGCTTAGTATTTCACAAAAGAAAATCGAAAAATCTCTCAACCCTCAAACGTTTTTAAAAGACCTAGCTAATCATACCCCATAAGATAGGGCAGTTGAGAAAAAAAATGTACACCCCACTTTACATACCTAGGTACCCTAAAAAAAAAAGGTTTTTGAAATTTCACTTTGTCTGCGTATTATGTGTATCCATCAATAGCGTGGGGTTCAAAAACTTCTATGGTAACCCGACACCATTTATCTATCTTGGTAGACACGGTTCTTTGTACCGAAAATATTATGTAACTACAATTAAAAGGGAAACCAAAAAGAATGGTGTTCTGAGGACCCTCCGCCACTGGTATCCATGCATTTTACAGCCTTCTAGCACGAACAGTCTCTGAGCAGAGCTGCGGACGGACGGACAGACATGACGAAACTATAAGGGTTCCGTTTGTCCGTTTGTGGTTGAGTATTTTTTATCATGGTATGTTGGCTTTTTATTAGGTTTTCTTCTGAAAAAACCTCAAAAAAGATCATAAAACTTTCTTCTTCTTCTTTGAGTTTGTGGCAATCTAGCCGTTTTAACGGCTAATTTCTGCCAGTGTCAAGTATTTATGCGCATAGTACATGCACATAGTCTCGTTCTTATTCAATTATCACGTATTCAAATCATTTTTTACAAGTTAAACTCGGAGCTGTAAAAATAATGGCCGGTTAGTTTGCCGCCATTTTTACAACTCATATTAAAACTTTATTCCAACGGTACGGCTCTTTCAGACAATATTGATAGGCAGAATGAATACAATGAAATATATTTTATGACATTTATAAAATATTTATTTTCTCAATAAATCACATTCTGTTTACAATCTAATTGTGGCACATAGAACAACAAATATATAATATTCCAAATTATAAACTGTACTAATAGGTACTTTACTATTTTGAGGTATTTTATTTCACATTATTAGCATGCATACCTATATACTAATTTAAGGGTAAATTCTAGTCATATCGATTTTACCTGGGCAATGTTACCAAAACTAATTACCTTTGTACTAATTTAATACTTAACATTGCTGAATGGAATAAAATACCACTTTTTGCATTTGTCTCCATGAAAAAGATCCGTATTGGATGCAAATTTTTGCAAAAAAAGGAATGCAAAATATGAAAGTAGAGTGGGCTAAAGTGATAGTACTATTTGGTAACATTGCTCATGTAATTTCGAAAGAGGACAAGGAATCGTATCATTTATTTTAATCACATTTATAACACATTTATCAACTACTTTTAAACCTATCACAATAAAAATAAATTCGTAATGTTGGCAACATTTGAAATTCGAAGACAAGTTTACCAAAAACAAACATCCTACAATAAAAATAAAAAATGGTAACTTTTTAAATAAAATAAACAAACACAGCCGAAACATCGAGATCTACGTCAGCCGAAATGACTAGTTTAAAAAATATTTACTAGGTTCTTCAAATTGGAAAATACTTTTAGATTTTATTCTACACATCGATCACAATAATATTTTCATCTAAAACACGTATAAATAACGAGAATAACATTTACCCAAATCACCGGGAAGTGACCATATTGTGCGTCGAACGCATTTCTAATACGACATATAAATTTATGAGCGAAATTCTCAAACCGAGAACTATGAGGTACATTAGGTTGTTGTGAGCAAAAACAGGTGTCAACAGCAGCTATTGGAGTTTAGTCTTCTGCTTCCGAACCCAGAGAATACTCCGTCTTCAAATCCCTGTTCATATCTTCAGGGGAATCGTTGCGTAAGCCCAGGGATCGGGAAGCGTAAGAGCTCTGAGTAGCCATGCTTGCAAGAATCCCGTTAGACAACGCCTGAACCGACAATGCTTCCTGAGAAGGTCCAGCGTAGCTATACTGCTGGTACACCGCTTGAATCCTTGCAGCATTGACCAGAGTCTGTATTTTCAACTGAGTATCCAGCGCCAGACTTAACGGCAACTTTCTCAATTGACTCGCAATCAATTTCCCAAACATTTCAAACTCATTTTCATTCCCATTTTCTGAATGTTGACTCAAATCCTGCGGCAAATCAGTATGATCCCCGCTATCCGAGTTACCCTTCTTTTGTTTCGTAGGTATCGGGTAAATGGTTGCAAGTGAGGTAGTTAGTGGTGTCGCGATTCCTACTGGGGGATTGAGAAATGGAGCGGATGTGACGGGCGGCAGGATTCCAAATGTCCCTTGGTTCATGCCGAATGGGGTGCCGGGCCTAGGGGACGGCGTGTTGAGTACGTACGGGGTCGAAGAGCGCGTCGAACTACGCCGTTTTCGCGGAGATTTCTTTTCCGGAGATTTCCGCTCGCTCAGGTCCTGCACCGCGTCGCTGTCGTCACTAGCCGGGATCTCCAACAGACTGTTGTCCACCTATCAACAAACGTTCCACTCTTAGCGACGGAGCGCATGTGTAAACAATGTAGGCGTCGTAAACAAAAGTATAAACTCACCGAGCTCGGTGTGACGATCGCCCGCAGAAACCTGTCTGCGTGCTCGAACCACGTGACGCTCGGCCGGTACGCATGCGCGCCAGCCTTCCTCGCCGCGCGAATCTTCTTCAATTCGACGCTGTACGACGACCGTATATTCTTTATTTTATTTTTCAATTCTTTAACGGTGACGTCGACCAAACTGAGCGCGTTTATTATCTCAATGTATCCTTGCTCCCTTATTTTCTTATTCTTGTAGTGTTCCGACACGGGGTTCCAAAGGTATTCGCGTTTCTCGTACTCGATTATCATCTGGATGGTGAGGTCCTCGCTCCATTTGGGGTTGGCCAGGATAGCGACCATTTTGGTTTTAAAGCATGCTATTTAGCACGGTGTGTTGATATTTAGTTGTATTTGTTATTTAATTTCGCGAGTTTAGTGTTGTAAGTACTAGGCGCGCAGAAGGGTGCGGGCGGTTCGCATGCGCGCAGCATACTAAAAGCACGTCGATGGGCCGGCACCCCGCGCGGGGGGTCTATTTCGGGAGTAGCCGGTATCACGCAGCCGCGTGCTTTGGAGCGTGCTGTTTCCTCTTCTCACCGCTCGGAGGCTGGGCACGAGTGAAACGGAAGATTTGTGGCCGGACGGACGCCTGCTCGTTCGCATTACGACGACCGGCGACCGGCGACCGCCCGTGACGACTCGAATAAGTACTATTGTCACATTCACGTTTCGATTGGAGCACTTACATCTTTGGCGGCGTCAAATGTTAGGTGTGCCCGTTTTATGGTTTCCTTTGCCGTAGGACGTGTTATAGTGAGTCATAGCCTCTCAAGCGGAAAATATAACGGACTTGGCTTCCGAAAGTCTACTCTTTAAAGTTTTGTAGTACACCTACTTATTAATGTTTGTAACATTAGTACCTACTTAAATTGTTTTTTAGTAATATTACGACATAAATAGGTATGTATGTAGTTACTTATTAGGTAAGATTTAAATTACAGAAGTTTTGAATAATGATGTTTCAAGTAAAAAGGTGTACTTAGATAGGTTACAAGCGCTCAGAAAGCGGCACCTTAAAATTGTACAATTGACTTAGTTTTTAAGTCAGTGACGGATCGCTGGCGACAACAGATGAATGCAGCTGATTACATTTTTCTCTTTTTCACTCCTGATAATTAAATAATTGCTTTCCTACTTTTACGTCTTTTTTATAATAGTGTGACATTGCAATATATATACCTATAGGTTATCTATGTATGCTTTAGTTCGCCGTTTTTAAAGATCGAATGTTGAATGTAGGTATCTACACTTTTTTACGTAAAACATGGTTGGTTATTAAACATTAATTTGAGAGTTTTGAACTGCGATTATAATTATAACAATAAAAAAATCTTTAAATTAAACTTTAGCGCAAAACAGTCCAAGTTACATTAAAAATTATAAATTATTTAAAATTTTAATAAATTTAAAATTCGAATTCGATTTTCAAAATAAGAAGTCGAACGGAAAACACCAAATATGTACGCTGACCAAACGTCCGTGATCCTTCGTCTCGGTTGAGTCGCTCGTCTCGTTCGGTGTCGGGGAGGTGCGGCGCGGGCCATTTACTCGCGCCGGCGATCGCGCCGTGTCGCCGCGCCGCCCTAACGTCTGCACATGTTTGCAGCCGATAACCTCGCCGACCGCGGTATCTCTGCGCATAATTGTCCATGCAATTTGCGAGGCTGGTCATTTGAGTAGAACGTTATTTTGAACTTAGAAAACATTTTGTAGTAGGATCTGGTAGGTATATAATTTAAGTTCTTCGTTTTCTAACATTATTGTAGATGTCGTTACTTCGTTAGCTTTAAATATATTTAGGCACATCACATAGTTTAAGTAATTAAGAAAAAATATCTTATGATATTTTTTCTTAATTACTTAAACTTGTAATAGGTAAGTTACGTAGGTATAATAGGTAGGATTCGAATTAGCGAGCTTACAATTGCGAGAGATGCCTTAAACATTAGACTATCGCCGTGTAAGAAATATATGCATATGATTAGAAATGCTGTAGTCGTGTGACTACAGCATTTCTGCAAGTTACCAGAGTAAAAACCTGACAGCTAAAAAAGGCGAATTTTGAGTTTATACAATGTGATTTTAAGCACATTCTGGCGGCAACATTTTTTTGTATTTGATTAAAAGCCTATGTTTAGTGTGTGCATGACTCATTTAATCATTTCCTTTAATGATTTCAAAAATCCATTCAGACATTTAGAAGTCACAGTGAAATAAATAAACTCACAGCCATACATGAATCCTGAAAACAATACACACCTATTTGTAAAAAAAGAACAAATATATTCATTTTAATTAAACCTCAACTATCACCAAACCTTTGCGCCGCTATAATAGAAGCCAAGTGGCAATATTCGTACGTTCTGACACTGTCAGTGAAACGACACGGTCTCAGATAAGACGCCGGGGCGGGAGACAGGCCGGGAATACGGAGAGGAAATCTCGGCGATGCGATGTGAGCCCGTGAAATATGTCCTGAAAATGTGTGCCGCACTACGCTGCTACGCTTAAATATTGCTCGGATTTGTCGTTATGAGATCAACGTTGCTGAATGGAATTGTTGTCATACTGCAGGTTGAAGTTGGAAGATGTTCGTTACATTGTCTTGGATTTGTTCTGGGAAATTGTGATCCAGGATTATGTATTCGTTATTAATCCAGCCTTTGATATCTATAAGAAAAAGAAATGAAATTACAATCATTCTGTATTTATATACTTAAATACAGGATGATTGTTAATATACTAATAACCTCCAACTCTTAGCTTTTTTAAATTAAACCAAATAACTTCATAATTTAATTTTTGGAAATAAATTACAAATTAATCCTTCACCACTTACCACCTACTTTTGTCACACAACCATTTACCACACATCTGAGAGACCCTGGAGTAAAATCGATGTTTCTTTGTCCTCACAGAACCTCACAATAAACAATGATTTTACTCCAGTAATGGTGTAATGGTCGCAGCACCTTACTGGCTTTTCTATAAATATACAAATACCTATATTGTAAAAAATGCCATTTAAAAAAGTGGCCATGAGTTTTTATTGCCAAGTTCTTTTCTCACGGCTTTACTCTTGCGAACTTGGCATTAAATGTAAAATCATACTATTCCAAATGTTGTCTGACGTTCATAAGCGTTGCATTTGGAACCTAAATGAATAAAGTATTTTGACTTTTTTTTGAGTGGTAGTTTATTAAGGGTTAAATTATTAAACATTTTCCAAAACTGGTAGGTATTAAGAAGTTATTTAGTCTTACGTAAAGAAGCCGGGAGGTTATTAGAATATTAAAAATCACCTTGTATAATTTTACCAACAAAGGAGTTAAAGATTTATCTTTTAAGCGCCTTCACCACACCAGAACCCAGTGTGTAGTAGGTAGGTACTTTGAAATGATATTAATTACACCAGATGACTTTATGTATTATCCACTAAGATGTATAGCCGATATCATGGTCAGACTAAACCTTGGCGATGTCCTTTAAACAAGAAAGAGTCTATAAGATCTTGCAGACCCTTATAGGCTGCCTTATACTATTTAATAAACCTATTTAACTTATTAACCTTCTTATACAACAAGCTAGTAGATTTTATTCGAAATACATATACCAACAGTTATTGGGTACAGAGAATTTTCATTGACATTTGCAAATGGCCCATAATTAAAAGCTTCTATAAACAATCAAATGGTTAGTGACAAGGAAACATCAATGCCCTTAAAAGAAGAAAAAGTCATAAACACCTAGTTATTATTAAAATATATATATTAAGGGTCTTAATCGCGTGAATAATTTAAGGTAAAATACCTTGTTTATTGCCCGACGTTTCGACCGTATTGCAACGGCCGTGGTCACGGGTAGACTACGTCTAAGTCAAAGTCTACCCGTGACCACGGCCGTTGCAATACGGTCGAAACGTCGAGCAATAAACAAGGTATTTTACCTTAAATTATTCACGCGATTAAGACCCGTAATATATATTTATAATTTATAATATGTTGGGACAACTCACACAACGCTATCTGATCCCAAACTAAGCAGAGCTTGTACTATGGAAACCAGACAACTGATAAACATACTTATATATTTCTAAATACATACATATTATTGATAAATAACACCCAGACACAGAATAAATCATCGTGCTCATCACACAAAGTTTTATCTTGGGTGGGGATCGAACCCACGACCTCTTGCGTAGCAGTCGGATACACTCCCACCGCGCCACAGAGGCAGTCAAATATATATTTTAATAATGTGTACAAATCGCGAAAGTTTATCAACATTTACACCTAGTTATGTAGGTAACTTAAAAGGTACCTAACTAACAAGTGTTATGTCAACAGCTGGCACTTGCAGGTCTAATAATAATCTAATACACACCTTTACAGTACATAATTAAAAGCAGGTGACTACACTGAAACGTTACATTATGTATACCAAATATCATATATGTAGCTGGCTAGGTATATAGATGACAAGCGGTCTTGCGTTGCGTCACTGCACGCGGGTCTATCTATGGTGCTATAGTTCCACAATTGCTATTTACACCTCTGCTGAGCAAAAATAAGCTTTAATTCAAACGAATACTACTGGTTGGAGTGGTAAATCTGCTTGTGTGGCACTCGACTTGATAGGTGCTGATAGGGATGTCACGTTAATTTCAAAGAAATAAAAAAGAATTATGTTTTTAATTAATATAATTATGTCAATGTGGTAAAACAAGCAGTTTTATTCTGAGAAAACTGATTTGTAGAATTGAATGTAGAGTAATGGGAGTAGTAGCGTAACAGCGGCGCCCAAGCTCAGGGCGCAGACCCTATAGAGACGCAGAAATTACCATCAGGACCAATACCAAAAGCTTGCACCGGGCGGTTAAAAGCTAGTTACGGCACTGGGCAGATTACATTTCTTGTCACATAAAAAAAATAGTTCCATTAAGCTTCGTTGTATCCATTAGGCAATATTTGAGCCGTTTTTGGTGGAGTGATTTCAAACATAGTGGTATGTTATGTAGATGCCTAACTCAACAATATAAACGTCTAAGTACAGAATATACATTATAGTAATGATAAGGTTGATGAAAGAGACAGATTCTAGGTTTAATGAAAATCAAGACACAAGTTCCCAACAATGCAAGACTATAATTTCAAATAGAGTCACATTGATTTTTATTTGTTGTAATTACAAACCGGCTTTATTGATACGAATAACCGGTTAGCTAAAAAGCTAAAACGTTAATTACCAGCTATTACATATTCATGTGATACTTATCACGGGCCGTTTTTATCTAGATGAATTGCTAACTGGTCGACAGCCCTAGGTAGAACCGGCGAGGCCAAGAGACAGATAAATATCGCTTTATACTCATCGCATCGCTTTGAAGCGGTGCGGTCAGTAATTTTCTCGCGCACGCTGTTATCACAAAAAAAACTGAAAGTACAGAAGGTAACCTTGTCTATATCCATACATATCTTGCTCGAGCAACGAATAGACCGCATTCACCAACACGAAATTACGGACAACTTTGTTGGAAAGGCGTTCGAAGATTCGGTGTCTGTGAAAGATGTCTACGTGTGCGTTGCTCGAGCAAGATACGTTTAAAAGTTACCTTCTGCATTCTGTGTATTTTGTGGTGCTACGGGCGAGGCGTTAGCACTCCCGTGTATATTTATCACAGTGATATACTAAAGCGACGAAGACTGTTTTTAAGATTACAGTGCTAGCTTTCCTTTGTGACTTATGAAGAGATATTTAACTGCAGAGTCGATCGATTGAGCCCGTCAGGCTTTCTTAAGTAACAACAACAGGTATCTGAATTAAGTGTTCTGGATTTTTGGAACGAAGTTCCTTATCGCGCATTGCGAAAGGGGGCTAGACGTCAATTTTTCCCGTTATTTGCAACATTTTTCATTGCTGCTCAGCTCCTATTGGCGTGATGTTATATAGCCTATAGCCTTCCTCGATAAATTGGCTACCCTGAGATTACCGCGTTCAAATAAACAAATAAAATATTAGTATAGATTATCTAGAATTCCAAGGCAAATCGAAAAGCATAGTGACCCTTAGCCACCAGTGTCCAAGCAACATTTTCTTTATGAATAGATTCAAATTCAAAAATCACACATAACATCTATAAAACACAATGAAAAGAGCAATATTCCTATGGCAACTAAAAGTGAATCGAGTTCAAAATGACGAACAATTTGACCTCCAAATATACATAGTTTCCAATCATTCGAACGTACAAATACATTCTCAATTCGCATGTCAAGCGAGATCACTTGAATCAATATTAGGAGATCAATTACCGACAGAAGAGCAAACAGCACATGTTACTCCTTGCCCCCACATAGATACTATTAAATAAACTGTGCCTACAATACACTTTAGGCGCCATATCTTTGTTTTCCAATGCAAAATAACACCTTTTTTACCAGAAATATCGTGGAGTACCTAACACTTCGTGGGTACTTTGGAAACCCACAAGTAATGGTATTAACTCAACTTTTGTTCGTTTGTAAGAACTAGAATTTTCGACAGTCCTCTAATATATAGGTATACAATCTGCACATTCCACGATAGCGGAGTATTAACTCTTATTTTTTAACGTCGCTTATAAGAATTAACATTTTATGAATTACTTACTAATATCTATACTAATATTATAAAGCGGAAGAGTTTGTTCGTTTGTTTGTTTAAACGCGCTAATCTCAGGAACTACCGGTCCGATTTGAAAAATTCTTTTTTTGTTGGATAGCCCATTTATCGAGGAAGGCTATAGGCTATATAACATCGCGCTACGACTAATAGGAGCGGAGTAGCGACGAGAAATGTTGCAAAAACGGGAAAAATTTACGCATACGAAGTTGCGCGGGACAGCTAGTCTATACTAATATTATAAAGCGGAAGAGTTTGTTTGTTTGTTTAAACGCGCTAATCTCAGGAACTACCGGTCCGATTTGAAAAATTCTTTTTTTGTTGGATAGCCCATTTATCGAGGAAGGCTATAGGCTATATAACATCGCGCTACGACTAATAAGAGCGGAGTAGCGACGAGAAATGTTGCAAAAACGGGAAAAATTTACGCATACGAAGTTGCGCGAGGCAGCTAGTTAGATATAAGCATTTTACTAACACTATGGATCTCTGTTATCTGCTAATAAACAAATTGAAATTGACATTTTGCGACTTACACATTCTGCTATTGATCCAGGTATACTTAGTGGCAAGGCCTTACCTGCTTATACAGTTTATAATAAACAAACAAATATAGTAAAATTAGCAATTTGAACAAATGGCAGTCAATTTTCTTGCTTTGTTCTTTTCTCTGGCTATTAATTGGTGGGACAATACCAAGTTCAACCGCTAATTAGCACTTTTAAAAGCGCAAGAGCTATTAAATTATTGTTTTTCTCACTTTGCCACTTCTCAAATGATTCATGTGGATTTATGGTTATAGCATCCAAACTAACATGAATGTAAAAGTAACTCTGTCTGTCTGTTATAATGTTCATACCTACTTAAAGTGCTGAATAGATTAAGCGGCGGTAGCCTAATGGCTAAAGCATCGGTCTCGCAATCCTGAGGTCGCGGGTTCGAATCCTACCCATTATACTACCGACGTGAACCCACTCCTAACACAAGCCTTTGAGCTTAGCTGGAGGGGTTAACAAGATTGCTAGTAATGTGGGACGCAATCCCACATTGCTAGTTATCTTTTTTTAAAAGAAAAAAAGAAAAGAAAAGATAGAAGATATTCGGGACGGAGATAGTTAAAGTACTGAGGAAGGACATAGGATAGTTTTTTTCGCGATAATCGACATTCACTGCTACCATTTGTAACATAGGTTGTTTATAATAAGAGCGGTTAATTGTTTTGGTTGCACTCAGAACAAGAAGCTACTCTAAAAGGCTGAAAAGGAAGGTCATTATATAGCTAAACGAACATGTAATACATAATGAGTAGATGTCTCACTGAAGCCACGCTCACCTTGCCAACGAATCTGAATCAACACAATTGCTAAAAGTATTGGAACTGATCGCAGATTTCGCAAAAAAAAAAATGTTTTGTATTTTCTCTTGCTACTTTGGCCTCCTCATATTTGTTAATGTACAGGTACTTAAGTTTCTGATTAGTGTTCTACCATGAGAGTTGTTACACGGGAGTGTAACATCTCATTATGTGATTTGTGTGTTAAGCTTCTGTGTTTGTGGTCGTACCTGCTGGCAATAAATTGATCTTTGCAGTTGTCCAAATATGACAGCAGACTTTTATGTTCATTTGTCAATTTACAATTAAGCGGCGGTAGCATAATGGCTAAGGCATCGGTCTCACAATCGTGAGGTCGCGGGTTCGAATCCTACCCTATACTACCGACGTGAACCCACTCCTAACACACCCCATCCTACCCACTCCTAACACACCCAATCCTACACACCCAATCCTACCCATTATACTACCGACGTGAACCCACTCCTAACACAAGCCTTTGAGCTTAGCTGAAGGTGTTAACAAGATTTGTAGTAATGTGGGACTCAATACCACATTGCTAGTTAGTTAGTAGTAGTAGTGTGAATCTTTAAAAAAAAAAAATAGATAAAGTGTTAACTTTTTCTATGTTTTGACATTCTTAGTTGCTTCAAAGTTAGTTATCTACATCGCTAGTTACACCAACAGCTGACGTAAAATATTTATTCTCAGAGGAAGAAAGAAATAGTTATACCAGACTCAGACCAGTTATATAAGCTTATTCAATACAACTGAGAGACTAATTTAGTCGACCTCAAGAATAGTTTTCTGTATTGGTCGGATATTGGCAGCGACAGCCCGTCACAAGTACCTACACGGCAGAAGTTATTCTCTCCGATTACCTAAATTAGAACCAAAGGGCCAATTACAGGTATGGGGCCAAATATTTTGGGCGTATTTTTTGCCCAACTGTAAGGATGGGTTATGTTTTTCGCGCGCATCTTGTATGTAATATTCTTTATTACCTGATATCTCACAATCCACGGAACGGATTTATACAATTAAGACGTCGTTAAATTCGTCTTGATCGCCCAAGTGTTTTTAGATATGTGATGTTTGAAAAAAAACAAACATGGCGGCTGTGAGATGTCAAAATAAAGAGGTGTGAAAAAAAAATGGTTTTGAATACTACAATATCAAATTAAAGGGCTTATCTTAAGCATTTCAAAATAGTTTAACATGATTATGACTGTAATACTAAAAAAGTTAATTAACATCGCGCTATGACCTATAGGAGCAGAGCAGCAATGAAAAATGTTGCAAAAACGGGGAAAATTTCAGTGGGTCAGTTAGTATTTGATAAATTCTAATCTTAATAGTTAGTGGATAGCGACCCTGATAGCGAAGCCAGAGGTCATGACTTCGATTCCCACCCGGGATAACAATTTTGTGTGATGAATGAGGACGATTGTCTATTGTGTCTGTGTTTAAAATATCTATAATATTATATACGTATTTAGAAACTATATAAGTATGTATGTTTATAAGTTGTCTGGTTGCTATAGTACAGGCTCTGCCTAGTTCACTACAATAGGGTATTTGACTGTCAAATCAGCATCTTTTTAAGAAAAGAAACGTCTAAAACGGCCCGCACAGTACCTACAAGTTTGTATGATGATGACGTCACGTTTTTTGTGATTAAATCATTTACTTTTATTTCTTTTTATGATTAATATATCCATACTAATATTATAAATGTGAAAGTAACTCTTTCTGTCTGTTACTCTTTCACGCTCAAACAGCTAAACCGATTTAGATGAAATTTGGTATGGAGATAGTTTGAGTCCCGGGGAAGGACATAGGATAGTTTTTATCGCGATAACCGACATCCACGCGCACGTAAGTCATAGGCCATCTTGGCAAATACCACAACACAGTCAGTTATTCTTCAACGAAAAAGTGACATGTCAAAACAGCATTGTGTTTCGGTTGAAGGGCACTGTAGCAAGTGAAATTACTGGGCAAATGGGAATTACGAACTAATGTCTCAACGAACGCGGAGCGGTGACACTCCGATATTTGCCAAACAAGGATTTGGGTGGCACTGATACTGGGCTTCGTGACGCGCGATCTGCTCGTCTCTTAATAATAATATCTTGGGACAACTCACACAACGCTATCTGATCCCAATCTAAGCAGAGCTTGTACTATGAAAACCAGGCAACTGATAAACATACTTATATATTTCTAAATACTTACATATTATAGATAAATAACACCCAGGCACAGAATAAACCATCGTGCTCATCACACAAAGATTTATCCTGGGTGGGGATCGAACCCACGACCTCTTGCGTAGCAGTCGGATACACTCCCACTGCGCCACAGAGGCATAAAAAAACATGTGTGTTTTTTGTCACAGGTATCAGTCTTGTTATACTTCAACGCGTCTTCCCTGTGAACAAAAAGTTACGGAGGCTTTTTCACCAGCACAGAGTACAGTAATGAAGAATTAGCAAATGTGAAATCCATGTCAGTGACAAAAGCCAATGAATGATGGGCCAGGTTTAGTTATGCATTTATCTGCGTGATATGAATGACAAGCGGTTCGTGTGTGGTCTCCACTGTGCATAACAGCGAGAGTACAGAAAGAAACCTTCATACAAATGCACACTTAGATATCGCTTCCGAACACGGAAACTCAGACTACTTAGTTCCGAAGGTGTTTGGTTTGCGTGTGGTCTCAAGTCTTCACTGCACAAAATACTGAGAGTAAGTAGATACCTATAGAAGGAAAGCTTCATACAAATGTGCTCGAGCAACATAAAAAAATGTGTGGCACTCGGGGACTGCCGTGGTAAAGCTATTGCATAGCATTTTTTATCAACTTAAGCAATTAAAAAAAATGTTTTTTTTTTCATTACATTTCGGAGCAGCTCGTCTCGATCCGTGCGAGCTCCGTACAGTCGTACCATATACATATACGTTAAGCGAACGCTCGGCCGAGCTACATGGTAGGCGGAATGAGGGGTGTTAGGCTTTATTTTCGTTACGGAATTTCTTGATTCGGACGCCGCGCTCAAAGCCCGCGATAAAAGCTATGCAATAGCTTAAAACATAGACAAAAAAAGGCGATACGTTTTTTAAGTCTATCTTTAGATATATCTAACATTTGTATGTAAGGTACACTTATTGCCAATAAATGATTTGAAATATCGCTCAGGGACACGTAATTTCTTCCGAGATTCCGTGTCCGTGAACAATGTCTGTGTATTTTTTTTTTGTATAATATCTTGGGACAATTCACACAACGCCATCTGATCCCAAACTAAGCAGAGCTTGTATTATGGAAACCAGACACCTGATTAACATACTTAAATATTTCTAAATACATCCATATTATATAGTTAGATAAATAGCACCCAGACACAAAATAAGCCCTCGTATTTATCACACAAAGTTTTATCCTACGTGGAGATCGAACCCACGACCTCCGGCTTAGCAGTCACGGCCACTAACCGCTAGACCAACAGGCCAGTCACATTGTTCGAGCAAAGTAGTTATGTATGACATTTACTTTCTGTAGTCTCGGTGTTTTGTAACTACAAGTTGTGAGACTTGCATTTAATGTATACTTGTGTATTGGCACGTCCTAAGAGAACTGATACGTAAAAGTTTTTGTACAACTTCGAATTACACTTTACTGAGATGAGAAGAGATGGAAAGATTTGATATCTAGAAACATAGTCCAGATAGGTGGTTCGCTTCTGGCCCCGGTTTAGCTACGGAAGTCTCGGGTTCGATTCCTGAGACTGGATTTCAAATTTTTCTATCTTTCAAAAATGCAATTATTGTACACTTTACTGGTTTTCAAGATTTAAAAAAAATTGTGAGACAAAAAGAGATTTCATTATACAAAGGTAAGAATCTCCCCTTTAAGGTTCTCTTTCACCAAAGATGTGCTATGGATCTATGCTGCGAGTTTGTAAAAGCTAAGCTACGAAACTATGAGACCGTTTCCACTGGTGCTAAGCTATGTAGAGAGGGGGGGGGGGGGGGGAGTTAGTTGTGCTATGACCACAGATGTACATACATGTACCACAGTTTTTTTTTTCTTCTTTGTAAAAGACGACTGCCGCAGTAGGGTGCGAACCCTATGTCCCGGGGGACTTTACAAACATACAAGTCACAGACACAAAGTACACCCAGACTCGGAACAACAATTTGTGGATCGCACAAAGTGGTGTCCCGTGTGGTAATCGAACCCACGACCTCTTGCGTAGCAGTCGGACACACTCCCACCGCGCCACAGAGGCAGTCCAACAGTACATCTTCATAGCACATCTTACTCGCACCGTACTTTGTTTGCACATAGCTACACCACTCGCGACCATCACGCACCAGCATGCATCCGTAGCATGCATCCGAGCACGCATTCCTCTACATAAAAAACTCAGCTTGTTGAAACCGTTTCCACCAGTATTAAACTATATGGATCAATAAATATGATTGGTGGATATCAAACACATCTATAGCAACGTAGCATAGCACATCTCTGGTGGAAAGCCCTTAAACAGGGTTTAAAAAGAAAACGCCTGCACTAAGAAAAACACTCCTAATAATAACTTTTTATCATCACTAAAAAAAAAAAACCCTGAACATGAATCTCTTCTCTCTCTTGAATAGAATAGAATCTTTATTTGTCATAAAGTGTGGTAACATACAAGATCATTTTAAAGAATTTCCAGAACCATAAACACTTTGTCATAATTTGACTGTTCTGTTAAAAGTTAATGACAACCTAAAATGCAGGTGAAATTCACCAAATTCACGTACTCAATAGATAACGTGGTGTACTACAAATGAACGCCGCTGTAAATTCACAAGTGTAGGCAGAGTTCCCCGTGGCAAAGCGCCATTTTGCAAAATGTATCACGCGGTACCATAATGAGGGTGACAGTGCGGGCGGCGCCGGGCGGCGTGGGAGACTAACAGGCTCGAGGCTCGGGCCCCGGCCCTTTGAAGAGCTGCCGACCTGCTCCTACACAATGCCCTTGATCGTTACATCTCATTTATTTTCCATATATTTAACGTTTGCTAATTTAAAATAAGGTTTGATAAGACATAGGTTTTGATTTTATTATCTGACGATATTTCTAATACAACTTTTTACTAGGTCATTAACAAGCGAATTCGTCTGCTGTTTCTTAGGTAATGAGATAACTGTAATCAGTGAAAATATTATTTTAAATTAGAAGTTACAATTGAACGGTTAGCGTTAACATAGGATTTTTACTGCTCAACGTAGCTAGGTGTAAATACCCTAGGTAGATAGATAAAACAGTTTTAAGTCAAGAAATAACAATTCTTACTAATAATAATATGAAATACCTACCTACTAAGTATAATCTGTTTCATAAACGAAGTCCCTTTTGATATAAGATGACCACTTCTCTTTGACAATAGGCAAACGATCGAAAATTCGAGTTTTGTTTAACGAATTAATAATTATGGAAGATTGGAAAAGACCCCTGGCAATTAGTGTAATTTGAATGATAATTTAGTAAAACACTGGCCAAAAAAGTAATTCATATTGAAACAAACAGTCCAGTGGAGCATTACTATAATTTTGCATAAATATGAAGGTTGCTATGACAACGAGATAGACATGGGATGACTTGAAATCGTTCCAGTGTTGAACCAAAGAAATTGATTAACATTCCATGATCAAAAATTGATTCAAATATAAAATTATTACATCACACATTAACAAATACTCACTTAAGATGTTTTTTTGCCTAATTAAAATTAAAAAAAAAATGAAAAGACATCTGTCAAAAAGGATTTCGTATTTAAAACAGAGCATAGAGTTACCACGTATTAGTGCATACTTAATTCAAAATTCCTGCAACAAAATATTACAGGAGGAAACTAGGTATGTAACTCATAATATTTTTAACTTAGAACTAAATCAAAAGGTAACTCAAAAAACACGCAACAAATAAATATCCAAATAAAATATAAATCAAGTATCAAGTTAGTTGGAGTCGTCGTATAGCCCGTCAACACACTGGCACTCGACAGCGCGAGGCGCGGCCCGGGGCGCGGTGCCCCCTACCACGCGACCAGGCGAGCACGAACGATGCACATCGCCGCGTACCACGATATACGATAATTAGGGGTGTGCGTTACGTCAAAATAAAATTTACCAATATAATTCATATCTGTATGTTTGTTGTCACTTGTGGGCATGACTTCTAGCATCACCAACATCGCTTCAGGAAGCCTGCTGTAATTTGTCCAAGCTGCTGGCGTTCTGGGAGTGCATCGATTGGATGGAGTGACAGAGAGGATAAGTACAACGCGCAAAATGGCCCAATCAGGAGGCTTAGTGAGGTTTTCTTGTTCGCCCTTGTAAAACTAAACTAAACATTTAAAAAGCGGTAGCCTAATGGCTAAGGCATCGGTCTCGCAATCGTGAGGTCGTGGGTACGAATCCTGCCCATTATACTACCGACGTGAACCCACTCCTAACACAAGCCATTGAGCTTAGCTGGAGTGGTTAACAGGATTGCTAGTAATGTGGGACCACAATCCCACATTGCTAGTTATCTTTAAAAAAAAACATGTTCGTTGTCAAATTTATTTGCAGAATATGACAAAAATATTTTAAACAATATTATAAGTTTGTCTTTCTAACTTTCACTGGAAGTATAATTCATTTTTTTTTTGCGAGTCCCCGCATTATTGAGATAAAAAGCTTAGCTTCCTTCAAGCTACTTGTACCTATTTCAAATTTCCTCAAAACCTACGCGGTAGTCAGTAATTTCAGAGACAGATTACCCCTTTTAAATAAACAACCTTTTTTCTAATATCAGTATAGATTTAATACTACGTATTTAAGTTCCTAGCTACAAACTAAACTTCAACCTAATGTATTGAGTTGTATTGCTACAAACGTGAGGCTTTAATCTACATTCCCATCACGCATACCATGTCAGAGTACATATAGGTAGATAGAATACCTGTGAACCTGTCGGTATCTGTTCTCTGTATAGTGACGGGTGACACTGATAAGCAACTACAATGAATAGATAGATATATGTACGAGTATAAACAGTGTGTTTATGTTACTATGTAGGTTGATCCTTCACTGACATGACATGGAGACTTCTCTTGGTATTTAAGAACAATTTGAAGTTTAGATCTTTGTGTTCTAAACTAACTATATTTTGTGGAAAAACTTTTTTTTTTCTTAAAGTGGTTTACGTAAAGGACCCCGCTAGCGACATGCTCTTTGAATTTTGTGTTAATTGACAGCCGCAAATTTAGAGGTGTTTAAAATATTTTAACATGTAAAGTACATATTTTTAACAGTAATACAATTGCAATATGTAGGTGTACTTATCGTAGCACTCATTTCACAGCCAATTAGTCCATTGGTTTCAGGCACGAAATTTTAACAAACATACAGAAATACTTTCAATAATAAGGTCAATACATAGACTCTATTAGATCGTTCTTTGTGACGCTTTATTATGAAAGATCGACTGCAAAAACATGCTGTCATTCTAATTTCTTTGAAGAAAGCTTTGCGACGGAAAATAACAAAATAGCGAAACACGGACCTAACAAGCAGCTGAGCAAGACCTCGGAAATAATAATGGTAGAAAAAAAAACAAAAAAGAAAAATCGTCACTCGGGGAGCGAGGGCTAACGAGCGTCGGGTACCAGGGTGGCATGACATTATAGTAGTGGCACGCGCCATTAGACGAGCGGGCGCGGGCGCCCCGGAACGGGCCCTATTTCCGGAAGGAAGCGCGCCCGGAAGCCGCGCCGCGTCCGCCTCGCCTGTCGCTAACTTACTTCGCTCCTACTCCTACTTAGTTATATGCGCCTGGTATCTGCACTAGATTTTGATACGGGTATAGTACGCCAGTTAGTACGCCTAGTAACTTTTCCGCTGCGCTGGTTTTAAGACACTCTCTCTAGCTTTTGCTTTATCTTTTCGTTTAAAATTTTAGTTCGCAATACTTAAGTTACTAGAAGTTTATGGTTATTAAAAACTTACGTTATATTTTGATGATCAGAAATGCTTACCTGAAAATTAAAGAAAAAAATGTTAATCCCAAATTGATAGCACAATTAAATACGATAACAACAGAAAAAGAAACACAACAATAATATGATGTAAAACATTATAAAACGACAATCACTGTCTCATGGCAGAATAGTCAGGTAGTCTTTGTTCTAAACAACTAAAAGATTAAAACATATAGTAGTCACACCGATAAACTGACACAACCCTACATTTAAAAAAGTTGATCTAATATTACCAGTCCTCTTCGTCACACATATTTATGACTAGCTTTAGCCCAGCTCCGCCTACGTGAACCCCATAGAGAGCCCTGATAAAAGTACTTTTGTATCCTTTGCCTACATCACAAAAGAAACCTCTCTGAAAAAAAGGTTTTTTCTAGGTCCTAAGGCTTTGACTTTAGACGGGGCGTAAATGAATAAGTTAGGACTTTCATTTTTACATAAATAGCATATGTAAAGTTATCATATTTTTCCAAAACCTGGCCCAACATTACCAGAAAAACATAAAACGAAAAAGGTTGGAAACCCTACGAGCCACCTAATTTAGTATTAGGTCCGCGCTTACCCGGGAACATGCTACGGTTAGGGGCGCATTAATCAAAATTAAAAGTGGATTACGAGGCACGCAATGACTTTCACACCAAATCTGGGCTCCTGGTACAGATAGGGAATCTTTCTGTCACTTTAGCTTTGGCCCACTATACTGTTGGGGAAATCTATATATAAAAATCAATGTTTGTCTGTATGCCCTCTATGCGTTCCGAAATCATTGATCAGATTGTGATGAAACTTTAGCAGAATGTTCTAAAAATGCCCGCGAATGTTCCTGGCTTTAAAAGCCACAGCGAAGCGAGGCTGAGTTCAACTAGATCTATATAAAAAAGAATTACCGACTGCAGTGTGAAGGACATGAAAGAGCTGGGTTTTACAGCGTAACGGGATAAAGCGAAGCTAAAGAAGAAAGAGATGAGTATATGGAAATTCGAAGTCAAAAAATAGTTTTACAAAATGAAGAAAATCTAATGAATACACATTTTTTTTAAGAAATAAATACAAAAGTAATTACAGTTATAATCATTTTATCCAAGGGATTAACGTGAAGTCAAAATTTCCTAAATTTAGTTTTAAGTTGCTTTGAAATGATTGACCGGGTTTGGAATAATCATAGCAAATAACCACAACAAGAAAATCAGCTTTAAATTTAAAAAAAAAACGAATTCCAAATGAGTTAAGAAGAACCACAGACAAGGTTCTAACCATTTTCATAGATATACTCGTAACATCGTTCTTTTTACGTCGGGAAGTTAAAAACGTTATAGCAGGAACCGTTCAAATGTCAAACAGTAAATCACACTCACACATCTGTAAACTGGAGACATAAAGGATAGTCCTCTCCGGACATATGGCGGGCGGGCCAAATTGATAACTTGATAACGTCCCGGGATCCGGAATGTCGCGACCCGGGATCCCGCAATCCCGGCCCGGGGCTTATCCGGGAGAAAAAGATATGGTTTTTAGTGCGCCTTCGTTCGCTGTTTATTATTTTTATGTAAATCGTAATTCTGTGAAATGAAACGATAACATTCTGGTCTCGTATGCTGTGTGTGTGTGTGTGTGTGAAAGATCTGCTCTAATGGTGGAGTGTTTATCACTTTTCTTGTGTGTTAAAGTAGTGCTTGATGTGACTTCACTAGCGGAAAGGATTTGCAATTTAGGCGGTATGATTACGAATGCTTGTAGACAGTCAGTTTAGATTCATATTCATGCTGTAAGGTGGCTCCTAGATGGTCAATTTGAATCGATATCATTGGTTTTGATCGCGGATCGGTATTTCGACTGACTGTTTACGGCCACTGGAAGATTTAGGAGGGCTATGGGATCAAGTTACCCACTCTCCCTTTACATAAGTATTTGAATAGAAAAGCATCTCATGTTGATAATCTTTCGCGATTTCTACACATTATTAAAATACATATATACATATATATATTACGGGTCTTAATCGCGTGAATAAATTAAGATAAAATACCTTGTTTATTGCCCGACGTTTCGACCGTATTGCAACGGCCGTGGTCACGGGTAGACTGAGACTTGAGACCCATAATATATATATTTTCATAAAGTATCTCATGTAGGTCCATGTAGAATCATGACTTATCACTATCACAAGCGTTGGTTTTACTTCCTAAGTAAAATAAATTTGGTTTTTTTTAATTTTTTTTGTTTAAGTCGTCTCGTGCATAATATGTTTTTGCTTGCCTACCTACCTCTAGACAAGGTTTGTATGAAAGAAAACGTTCAAGAAAAGAAAAATATGATTAGTTAATTACATGGTCGTACTGTAAAGGAAAGATTTGGGCTCATTATCTTCATTTAGTACACCCTGAAGCAGGCAGCAAGTTGTCAGCAATGTTAAGTAATCAAACTCTCATCTAAACTAGTTCTAAACATTTTTATAACGTGACAAATATTAGCAAATTCACGTAATAAGGACTTCAGTCTTTAACCAAGTTTTTAAATAATGAAGAAACGCTTTGCAAAGCCGATAAGAAAGGAGAATAAATCTTCTTATTTTTGCGTTCTTGAGATGCGGAGAGGATGATTTTTGTGATAAAACTGATTTAGGGTACGTTCTTTATAAGATAAGTCCTGATAACCTTAAAATCTACAAGGCTATGGACAGTATTTTGGAATCACTAACTTTGGAATCTTTTGGAATCGACCAATAGAATTCTTGCATTGGTCACGGAACCTTTCTAATACCTACTTATACTTAAGTTTTTTTTATTATACCTAATAATAAAAAAAACTTAAGTAGGTATAAGTAGGTATTAGAAAGGTATAAAAAGTAGTAAAGCAGTTTTTTTTTTCATTACATTTCGGAGCAGCTCGTCTCGATCCGTGCGAGCTTCGTACAATCGTACCATATACATATACGTTAATCGAACGCTCGGCCGAGCTACATGGTAGGCGGAGTGGGGGTGTTAGGTTTTATTTTCGTTAGGAAATTTCTTGATTCGGTCGCCGCGCTCAAAGCCCGAGCTCGCGATAAAAGCTATGCAATAGCTTAAAAAAAACTAACAATGTGGATTGCATATTATTAGCAATATCCCCCTATATAAAACCCCCCATGATAAACTTTCTCTAGTTGAGCTTAATTGGTAACTGAAGCTTAACACAAATTATGTAAATTCAATTTTCAAGATTGCTAGCAATGTGGGATTATGAATCCCACATTACTAGCAATCCTGTAAACCCCTCCAGCTAAGGTAATGTAATGGGTAATATTCGAACCCGCGATTTTACAATTGCGAGAACGATACCTTAGCCGTTGCTTCAGCTTTGTAGACAGACATCATGATTGTTTTAATTCTATCAACAACTTATAGAGAGTTGTGAAAATGGTGGCAATCTGAGCTGTCATCATTTTCACAGCTCCGAAGTTAATTAGTGAAAATACATCGATCTATCCGAACACAAAGTTACATCTGCCAAATCTCTACTTTCCAGGAGAGCGATTTGAAGTTTGATTTTCACAACATTTGCATTTCTTTCGTGCGCTTAACACAAACAAAAACAATAAATAAATAAAATTGAAGTGTCTGTTTGTAATGTCGAAATAACAGCTTTTAGTATTTAGTAAAAGCTATTATTTCGACATTACAAACATTTTCATAGGTATTTGCCTATGAAAGGATGTATGTTACTTAAAAAAACACTTGTTTTTTGTCTGTTGTTTGTTCCGTTTAATATCCGAAACGGCTGTACGAATTTTGATGGGATTTTCACTGTCAGATAGCTGAGGATGTAAGTAGTAATTTAACCATTATCATCACTCTAACGTTTATAGGGAGAGAGCAGCAGTGCAACTTCAGGCGTACAAAGTCGCGGGCTCTCCTCAGAAATAGAGATTTTTTAGATATAACCTTGTTCTTCGGATAGATCTACATGAACTAGGTACATTATGTGCAAAATCTGTAAGATCCAGATTTGTGCAGTTAAACAGTTACAACAATAATTAATTGACATAAGTAGAAATCGGCTAGATTGCCATCAAACCAAAAATAAGAAGAAGAAGATCTCATCATAGCAAAACGGCTCAAATTTGATTTTCATTTTTATGATTTTCACCATCAATTTCATTTCTTTTTAATTCATCGATTTTCCTAATAATCAGCATTAGATACCAGGAGCTCAGAAACAGGTGGGGACATCATTTTACAGCTGTAATATCTCATTAAGCCGTCGGCGGGTCCCCGAGAAGGCGGGATGGAATGGAATTAAACGCCGCCGGGACCGCCCGTCCCGGGGATATGCGCCCTGAGACTATGGTATTGAATTAAAGTTAAACCTAGTGCTAGATGTGACATTACTAAAACTCGACATTACACGAAACTTTCTTCTATACTAATATTATCAAGAGGAAAAATTTGATTGTTTGTTTGTATTGAATAGGCTCCGAAACTACTGGACGAATTTGAAAAATTCTTTCATCGTTGTGAAGCTACACTAACCCCGGGTGACATCGGCTATTTTTTATCCCTGTATTCCCACGGGAACGGGAACTACGCGGGTAAAACCGCGAGGCGTCTGCTAGTCTTTTATAAATGTATAAATTTGGATAGATGAATGTTTGTAATTGAAATTTGGCATAACGATAGATTATGGTCTGGAAAATCATAGAATAAGCTATGTAAAATTTCTACGCAAACTAAAACATGAACCCTAATTTATGAAAACGTCAATGTTGAAAATATGTGTTGTTATGCTTCAGGAAAGAATTCAAGGGAAATTTACTTGGTACTATCTTTCTCTGTCTAGTTTTATTATTATTTATATAGAGTAGTAAAGATTCATAATACTTGACTTGAACAGAGAAATTTCATTTGAAATGTCAGTGAGTAATAAAACGTGTCTCTTCCATTCATCCCTACATCGTTAAAGAAGGGTCGGGCCGGCCTAGTCGTTCGCAAGTTCGATCAGACGCTAATTGGGGTGTGAATTTGCCTCTGGGCCCACAGTCACGTCTGAGGTACTAGGGCTGCATGATTTACTGCCGGTATCCCGTTTTGTTGCAAGGAGATTGCATGTTTGGACCGGCGTGTTCTCTGACTCTGTAGATAGTAATTGACGCGCTTTAGTCGATTTTTTTTTAGGCTGTAGAGGTTACCTTGATGTACATAATCCATGTTGAAGTAGAGTTGTGAAAATGGCGGCAAACTCAGCTGTCATCAATGTCACAACTCTGCATTTAATGTGTGAAAATGCATAAAATATGTTTTAAATTCGTAAGACCGAGTCTCTGTGGAATGAAAGTGTTAAATAAATGCTTGACGCTAATAGAAATTGCTCGAAAAATTGGCCAGATACTCATCACCTAAAAAATAGAACAGACGATAAATAACATTTTTTAGGCTGTTTACAGGTTACCTTCGATGTATTTTTTTTGGAAAAGGGTTACAATGTGGTCACCTATTACATATACCGATTAGATTCATTGCTTCTTAATACTATTGTAGATAATGGGTATCCTTGGAAGCAAGATACTAGATGTAGATAAGTAAAAGTTTTCTATCTAGCATTCTGTTTAATATTACCAACAAAAGGCCAGAAGCCAGGTTAGTTCCAATAACAGGGTTTTGTTTTGAAGCCTATTCATAGAAGTATGAAACCAAGAAAAATATACCTACGCTTCATACGCTTTGTTGTTTGTAGAATTCTTTCTTATTGTGATGTATTGCATTTAAAAAATAATATCGATAAAATCATTTCTATTTTCAATTTCTACATTTATTTCATAAAAAAACAAGGCAAAGGCAATTTAATAAAAAGCAACACTCAATTTTATTTTACCGCGTAATTTATCAAAGGCGATAAAAAATAATAATATCGATATTCCAAATTCAAATAAAACTCAAAACATATTCTACAGTTCTAAATGCAATTCAAATATAGAATGTTCGGGCCGGGCGAGCGGTGTTTGGCGCACAACGGGCGGCGGGCGGCACGTTCGCCATTTTACGTAGCGTTTTTACGATGTACCCGATAACGTTTACGAGGCGCGCTGAGTGGCGTCGCCGCGGCTCGCCCCGACTGATTGCATGCGACGAGGGCACCACGGTATAGGGCTTGTTTATTTTTTTATTTGTCGATGTAGTTTTGGAGCGGTAATTAGGAATTATATTTACATTAAACTGAATGGAAATATAAGTTAGTATATTTATTAGCTTAATATATATTAGTTACCTAGTTATGGCAACAAAAACTTAAAGTAGGTTAAAAATAAATAGACCGCTAAAATACATAGACGATACTTTCGAGGGTTTTTAACGGACCTAGAGACCAACACTAGGTTTTTAATAAAAAAAATCCTCAGATACACAGGCACACACGTTAAACTTTACACAACACCCCTACTTTTAAAACGAAACCAATTCTATCGATATCGACATAATCTACCTCCTGTGACATCCCTACTCGGGTAGGGTATCCGTGACACATCGTGTAGTGAAGCCGACGACATCGCACGGCGTATTTTATGCGCCCCGTCGCGCAGCCCCGACAGAGAACAGAAGCACAGAATAGGTACGTAGGTACGGAAGGTCGGCTCACAGCTCAATACAATATTCACACACACATGGAAAGGCACGTATTAGCTCTCAAACGTGGACTATCCAGACGCGAACAACAGGAAGAAATGTTGAATCAAATGCAAACCCCCTTTCGTCATGTGAGCGACTCACACTCGGCAGGTTGGGTCACATGTTCCCCCCCCCCCCCCTCATTAACAAAGTTCTGGTTACGCGCCTGGCACTATCTTGGTTGACGATTCGAACGAGTTCGACCGAGATTTGTGTATATGCGCGTCTATAGCCGCGTAATGCCTTAAAACCGACAGCCGACGGAACAGTGTGAGCGTTACATTTAACGCTTATAGTGCCGTCCATACGCAGAATTGGCGTTACATTACACGATAGATTACATTACGCGTTACATTCATCTGGACGCGGCGTAAGTATGCGTGAGCCTGTTTTCACTCGATGTAGGGACTCTAACTAGCTGTCCCGCGCAACTTCGTAAGTGTAAATTTTCCCCGTTTTCGCAACATTTTTCATTGTTGCTCCGCTCCTATTGGTCGCAGCGTGATGTTATATAGCCTAAAGCCTTCCTCTATAAATAGACTATCCAACAAAATAAGATTTTTTCAAATCGGACCAGTAGTTCCTGAGATTAGCGCGTTTAAACAAACAAATAAACTCTTCCGCTTTATAATATTAGTACCTATAGATTTATGAGAGAAGGTAAACCTTCATACAACGCTTGAGTAACGCACACATAGACATCGTCACGGACACGAAGCACGTGGAATCCGGGGTCATTTTTGGGGTTGTTTTGATGGCCAAATGTGGCGTCATTCACACTACGGGGGATGCAATTGACTTACCATTCATATAATACTTGTTTATTGCCTATAATGTTTGAAGAATAACATCGGTCAACTAGAGGTGGGCGTGCAAACCGATTAAGTACCTACCTATGAGTAAAGTAAGAAGTCTAATATGAAACCATGATAATATGATCCATGAATCGATCCCATGAATCTCGGGCTGCCTTCAGAACAAAGTATTTTATAGTAATCTAACTATATACCTACTAATATTATAAAGCTGAAGAGTTTGTTTGTTTGAACGCGGTAATCTCAAGAACTACTAATGCGAATTGAAAAAATATTTTAATGTTGGATAGCCCATTTATTGAGAAAGATTATAGACTTTATAACATCACGCTACGACCGATAGGAGTGGGGCAGCAATGAGAAATGTTGCAAAAACGGGAAAAATTTACGCAGACGTAGTTGCGCGTATATATAGTAATATACCTAATATATTCGGGCAACTCACACAACGTCATCTGACACCAAACTAATCAGAGCTTGTACTATGGTAACCAGACCACTGATAAACACACTTATATGTATATTTCTAAATACATACATATTATAGATAAATTACACCCAGACACAGAATAAACCATCGTGCTCATCACACAAATTTTAATCCTGGGCGGGGATCGAACCTACGACCTCCGGCTATCAGGGTCACTCACCACTAGACCAGTCCAATTCCGTATCCATGAATTATGTCTATTTGTGCATTGGTTAGGTACTAGTCTTGGTATTTTATGCACGCCGAAAATGCCCGATTGATTCCGACATCGCCCGAGCGGTTCCACAGACCAAACAGCTTTATGTAATGACTACCTACTTGTATAATTGAGGGTCAAACGGTGAGATAGAACGAAACAGAAGTGTGGCTATCTTTCATGTCTGTTTGTCAAATTTTGACATGGAGCTTCAAGCTGATGATAGTTGATTAGGTTGTCGAAAAGAGCATGCCGCATGCCAAATAAACTATAGGCGGCAGGAAAGAGATGATGGTAGAAGTATACTCCAAAAACTGGACCCGGAATGACTCGGATCGAATACAGTGTAAGGAAACGGAGGCATTTGACCAGCAGTGGGACAACGTGGGTTTGTAATAATAATAATACCGAAATACCAGCATTAGTGGCCAAAAGCTAAATAGATAGTTTTGAAGTTTGTTTATAAAGTGACGACTACTGCATTCCAAAGCATACATATTCAAAAATGTAAGCAAGTCAGGTATTACCGCATTCAGGCCCAATCTAAAAGGCTTCTTTATTTTTCTTAAATTTTCAACCAATTTCTTGTAAACTGCAAAAATACCGATAATTTGTTTTTTATTTGACCTGCTGAATGAATAAAGTTTTCACGTAATGAACCTCCTTTGAAGAATAAGTCTATTACAGTCTATTTTGCCGTTATTTCCCAACCAAACAAACATTACATACCAGACGTGCGTTCCGAAACTATTCGGTCACCAGTAATATCTTTTACAAAGCTTTACCTATACATCATCAATAACATAACAAGAAAACCGACTCGTGGCTTCCTGTTGGCTAGTACTTTACAGCAATTAACATCAGAATTCTGTTTGTCAATATGGCGGACGGCGGTACAGTCAATAGAGCGATTTTCTCGTATCGAACCGAGTGAAGATAATAATAACTATGCGAGCTCTATGGTTTCCTATGAATTGTAGACTTCCTGTAACTTTGTGTTCGATATTCAAAATCATTTTTTTTTTTGTACATACAGGCAAAGGTGGCACAATTGTCTAAACTCCTGCCAAATGTGTACTGTGGTGTACCTTACCTACCTTTTAGCGATTTCGGGAGGGAAAACGGCGGTACAGTCATAAAGCGATTTTCTCGTATCGAACCAAGCGAAGATAATAATAACTATGCGAGCTTTATGGTTTCCTACGAATTGTAGACTTCCTGTAACTTTGTGTTCGATATTCAAAATCATTAACTTTTTTTTGTACATACAGGCAAAGGAGGCACAATTGTCTAAATACCTGCCAAATGTGTACTGTGGTGTGGACCTACCTTTTAGCGATTTGGGGGGGGGGGGGGTTCAACCCCGACATGCCCCCTTGGTACGCGAATGGTGTCTATAATATGAATTCTGTCCATAGATTTAAAACCACAGCGTTCATTCCCTACCACGAGGACATTTACACCCGTATTTATAAACGAGTCATTACTTATTACTTAGCAATTACTTCATTGAGACATGGCTAGTTCTTAAAGTAATTACTTAGAAAAATCTATTTTATAGACAAGAAATATTCTTTACTTCCTTGAGCAAACCAACCAAGTATTACTTATTACTTAGCAACCGCTGAGCCGCAAACAACGTTCCATTACATAAACAAGATTTTATTAAATTTGCAAAACAGGGAGCCAAAAATATATTAAGACAAACTAAAATAGCTACAATATTAAAACTTTAAAAATTAATAATACAGAAATTAATCAGACCAAATTTTGATTTTATCGATATTCTTCAATTTTAGTTTTCTGAATGTAGCGAAATGCAACGTAATTGAATAGTAACGCTACCAAATGAAATAGCCCGTCACACGTATTTAAAGTATTTTTGAAGAACTTATTTTTAATTTAGCGTCATAAAACTCGCTTGATGTCACCCAAGAAATGTCACTGAAGATATCACCTGTGTTTTACTGTTTTATTTAAAGGAAGTTTTGCTGGTTAAATACGGGCACAAGTTGCTATAATTTCTGTAGCAAGGGTATAATTTTTAATGGTTGTAAGCCCGAAAACCTGAGACCGCGGTCAGCGTCCCCGTTGTGTCGACTGCATTGCTTGTCCCGGTGAAATCTCAAGTACCACAATCAATAGATTTTGTCAGTGTAGCCGGAAGCCCCTGTCAAGCATTACCCGGATAGGACAACGAACAGAAATAAAGAAGATACGTTTTGTGACGGTGCAAGGAAAGAAGCGCCGACAACCAACCATAAAGAACCGCTGCGGCAAAGCTAAGTTATGAGGACTCTGCGCGCGCGTACGTACGTCAGAAGTTCTGCTACAAGACGGGGTTGCAGATTCTGGGTCGCGACGCATGTTACTTATGAGGTAGTGAAGCGTACCTACTGATATAGTTTTAATATATAGAGGTTTTAAGTTGTATTTACTTTTACTAGCACTTTACATAATGTATTATTGTAATTATGTTAGACGGTAAGTTATAGATGCCTAAAATAAATGATATATTATTATTGTATTATTTACCGACTGGCTGGCATAGCGCCAAATAAATTGTTTTTATTTACCAAACCTTCCATATTTTTAAAATATGTGTTAAGAAAAATAACCTCTACATAAAATTCTTAATTAAAGCTATTACTCAAGTAACGATATCGGTGACTATTGCTCGGCTAAGTATTCTAACGTTTGACGTTTCTTACTTCACTCATTTTCTTAACTATAAAATCGAAACTGTTACTTAAGTAATTACTTTTACTTAAGTAACTGCTATTACTCGTTTATAAATACGGGGGTAAAAGTGTGCGCCCATAATACCTCGATTTATGATACCATAACGTTCAGTGCCTACAGAGATAGGGAGCCGACGTCACTTGACAACGTTTATGTGTTTTGTACCAATGTTTAGTTTTATAATCATATCATACTGTTTAGAAACGCCGATATACCTTTAGTTTAAAGTTGATTGTGTGTTTTCAATTTGGCCAGTGTCCTCAACCATTCTAAAATTACTAACCAATTCCTAAGTCGCACCTGGATACTTAAATCACAGCTCAAATAGAGTTGACAGAGATTGAGTCGTGATCAAAAGTATTTTAACCGATTTCTAAAAGGCGGAGTTTCTCAATTCGGATGTTTGTATTTTTTATTTATGTGCACTCATAACTCCGTAGGTATTTCCGATTTTCAATATTTTTTTTGTACGAATAAGGTTCATTCCGAAATGGTCCCACATAAATTTCAGATGAGTTTAGGAGACAGTCATCATCAAATCAAGTTAGTTAGATTTTTTTTAAGTTTTAGTAACTGATAATAGTCGCTACTTATACTTAGTGTTGAAACGTCGAAATTGAGCGACGTTTTGACTTTGAACCATTAACCGTTTCACTATTTAAGTAAATCATTAAACGTCATTAACAAAATAATAAAGTGGCACATCGCAATGCCACGGCACATCTACAGATTCGTACGGCATAAAAATTCCGTGGCTGTCGTATACCTTTTTTAGATCCTTTATATTTACATCTTTAGACCGGTGACGAACCGGACAGTATTCCTTACAATAGCATTGTAAGTTATTCTTTTTGCTTCAGATATCAAAAACAATCCTCAAAAGTTTTGTTACAAAGAATAGAACTTCTGTTTCTCCGGTTTTATTATTTTAGGTTTCTATACTTTCTTTGAAATCAAAGAAGTTATATTTATCCCGACATTGTTACACAGGGAAAGACAGAAACAAATAAAATCTAACATTGTAATTAAATAAATTAAACAATTGTTGTCACCCAAACAGTCACAACTACAATTAACGTTATTTTACAATAAAAAGACCCTATTACTAGCAAGCCAAAAAACTAACGCATTTTTTTTCAGAAACTGCTAAAAGTATTTTCAGCAAACACAAACAAAACTAAACACCGTGCTGATTAAAACCACTTTTATAATAAAAACTGCCTCCAAATATGTCCATCAATTTGACCACTACAATGCTAGGGGCATTGTGGCAGACATACAAATACACAATTAAAATCTAAAGCACCCCTTTTAGCGCTGGGGTTTAAAAAAAAAAATCATTTCACACTTCCGACAAGTCAACCCCTTTTATTATAATGTCGGCTAATTCCTGCACTTTCAACAAGATTTATTTGGATTTCTTATTGCCCTTTGATAACATATTAAAGTACTAATAGACGATCGAATTTGGTGCGGGGCCGCACCACGAGCGCCTTGGTCCGGTACCGTACCATATTTGATCGTGTATCTCTCACATTATTAGATTTATAAGTATTATTACTGGTTCAGTTGGTTCTATCGCCTTGCACTTCGAACGCTGTGCGGGTAATGTACCTATTGGTGGGCCACCGTGCCAAATCCGATCGTGTGGATGACGTATTGAAACAACCGTCGATTCAGTTGCTATTCTCTCTACTCGTATGTACATGTCTTATAACTGTATCGATTTTTATAGTTCAGCAAATACATCAGGACTTATGTTAAGATAGTTACGAAAATCATCATCATTGAGGTCTTTAGAAGTCGTATATATCTGTACTGTTATCTGTTCTTTAAGTTAAATTAAGCCTACACTTTTCTTTCTTTCTTTGTCCTTTGAAGAGGTGATGTAGCCACGATCGTAGCCACCAAAGCGATTTTAGCCTGTTTCGACACAATTGCAGGCATGTTGTTTGATGTGCTCATACACTCCCATCAGGTAAAACTCTGGACAGTCTGTGGTGTGGTGTGATAACCGCACCGTACGGCACCGCACGGTGCGCTGGGGCGCCCGCACCGCGCTCGATCGTCTATTAGTACATTTACAACTGTTTGAAGCATACGGATCGAACTGCAGTACATTGAAGTCATCATTGTAGATGTGCCTATATATCTTCAACATTATTTAAGTCCATAACTGAAATGAGTTTCACTAGATGTAATGTTGTAATTTATGCGACTGTAGCCTAATAACTAAGGCATCGAACTGGCGATCGTGAGGTCGCAGGAATCGAATCCTACCCATTATACCTATTACCGACGTGAACTAACTCCTAACATTAGCCATTGAGCTTAGCTATAGGGGTTAACAGGCTTGCTAGTAATGTGGGATCCATATAACAATTATCTTTTAAAAAAGATCTCTTTTCTTTTTTCAACCCGTGATCTAAAAAGAGTTAGTAAGTTATACAAAAAGTTAGTTAGTTATCAACCATTTTCACTGAATTTGTCGGTAGTTACAGTTAATTTTACAACTAAGCACTAAAAAGTATTAAATAAAAAAACAAAATTAAAAAACCCTCCAGCCTAAAAAAAGATAAAGCATTCACGAATCCCAGTGAACTTACTAAACTGCCTCCGACTGCATGATGAAAGATTATCTTGTTTTCATATTTTTTTAACAATGCGTGATTTTTAAAACTTTATTTATATAGTGATAAACTTGCTGGCACTTCTGTTTTGTATACTTACCTGTTTACCACGAAGCGTACTGTTATCTCGTACGCCTTATTTTCTTAATTTCATACAAATCGCAAAGAAAATAATTTCAAATTCTAATCCGCTAAGCGAATGCAAGGAATTACTCGTACATTTCATTTCTCTTCCGTCTTATTTACTTTTTAGGAGATACCTTTGTTTGTTACTTAGATAAATTGTATAGGTATATCTATAAGAACCATTTATGTAATTTAAGAATTTCTTATTTCTCAACCTATGCCAGTTCTTTCTAAAACAAAAAAACTATTTTGTTCAGCCGTAACTTGCTGAGCAAAGATTGTTCTTAAGTTACTAGGTCAGTATATCTAAACTATGATAGCAATATAACCTCAGTTAGAATGTAATAAAGATCAATTTTTGTAATACCAGTGTTCTCTATCAACTACTTTGGTATGTAGGTACTTAACTAACTTATAATAATAACATAAATTATAGCCCAGACTTCCAAGCAAGTAACATGTAATGTTTGGAATTCTTGTAACAAATTTTCTAACCTAACTTTAAGCATTTTGTGTGTAATAAACTTTTATCTGAGAGATCAACTAAAGCACTTTATTTTGAGGTATAATTAAATGCCTTGACAACAACAGTATTTACGTCAATACCGATATCACACTTTATTCTAATATTTCTTGAACAATAAAATTTACGATGTGCGAACCTAAACTGGTAATAAAACAGGTAACTTTGCCACAAAATGTTAACTTTTCAGTAGAGGTAACGACATGGCACTCGATATACCGAGCGAGAGTACTAGGTATACATATGTGTATAGAGGTGTTCGGAGCTCGTGGCGGGCGGTAGCGCCGTCGGTCGGATGTATAAAGTGGCGCGCCGGTGGCCGCATGACATAGCTATAACTCCGCGGTAGCATGACAAACAGCCGCCGAGAGTGGCGTGGAGACTACGCTGTTTTATTTTTATTTTTTTATTTATGTGACTGGCGGTAAAGATTTGTGAGTGTGCATTGACATTGATGCATGTTAACATAAAATCATCCATGTACGCAATGATATTATAAGTTTTTAGTTTCGTTTAGAAGAATGTTGAAACTTTTATTTTTATGCATTTGTATCTATTATTTGCAAGATTTTCTTGACCTGTCAGAAATTTACTAGTTATAATTAATTATTGCAATAATATTGCTGACTGATTAGTTTATGAGTATTTGATAATATGCGCTTACAAAGTCCAAACTTATAATGTCCTATCACATTTTTATGTTCAGGATCAATTTAGCAACAGTATAAAAAACGTAAATCAACAAAATAAAAACAGAAATATCTCGCATCATTTCGACTCCACGTTTACTGTATGCGCGCTCGACACCGGAGGGCGCCGTCGCTAAAGCGCGATACTACGGGCTCGCCTCGGGCGGCGCGAACCAATTACCCGCCGCCGCCGCGCGGGCATTTACCCCCCCTCCCTCTCTTCCCCCACTTCACACACCCGCCCGCCTCGCCCCCGACGCGCCACAGAATTACTTATCTCCTCGCAGCGCTGCGGCCCTGGTACTCTGCCGCCAGCCGTACGCCCGCAATGCGAATGCGCCGCAGCTTTTTGTCGCACGATCATCATGTGCGAACCCCCTTTTAACATATTCCCAGACGTGAAAGCACTGGAGAATATATGACAATATTACCTACATAACATTATTTGCATGTTTGTTCCGATATCGAACGCAGAACAATGTCATGCATTGCGTTTCAGTAATTAAAAAAAAACATTGCTTCGACCACGACATTCGATCCCACCGATAACATTTACTGCATTTTTTAAATTCATATTTTTACCTTTCTAATTATTATAATGCAACCCTCGTGCCGGCCGTAGCAATTGAACTTAAATTTATCACATATAAGGACAATAAATATAGTGCATCCAATAATTTGGAAAAACACGATTCCAAATGCCCCATGAGAATTTATAATGAGTGCTGTGAGTTTTGGACATGGTAATTTAAAATTAGGCCATTTAATTTAGGAGACCTAAAAACAAAAACATATAAGAATGACTATGCCGCAAATATCGTAGAGATATTGTTTTATTGATGGATGGCTATCCAATTCAAATATCTTGTTATTTCTTACTCAATTATCCTTTCATCAATCAATGGATTTAGATGAAATTCGAGACGCAGTTTGAGCTGAACCGTAAGGGCATATCATATCGACTGCCTCTGTGGCGCGGTGGGAGTATATCCGACTGCTACGCAAGAGGTCGTGGGTTCGATCCCCACTCAGGATAAAACTTGGTGTGATGAGCACGTGTTTATTCTGAGTCTGGGTGTTATTAATCTATAATATGTATTTAGAAATATTTAAGTATGTTTATCAGTTGTCTGGTTTCCATATTCCAAGCCATTTCCAAGCTCTGATTAGTTTGGTGATCAGATAGCGATGTGTGAGTTGTCGCAAGATATATTATTATTATATTATAGGAGATACCAGCTGTATTGCTGCTGACTTCTTTGAATGTTACCGGTTTTGACAAATATTAAGTTTTACATTTAATTTTGAAAACAGTTACTGTGAGTTTAACAACACTATACAAAATATTTCGGTTTCACGGCCAATATGGTCCAATTTTATTTTTTTGTTTTTTACAAGATTACTAGCAATGTGGGATTGAATTCCACATTACTGTAGGATTCGAACCCGCGACCTCACGATTGCGAGACCGATGCTTTAGCCATTAGGCTACCGCTTCAAATAATAATTTGATGAAAAAAAACACATGATTTCTTGTACTTCATCATGAAAGCAAGTGTTAGACCCTTCATGCTTTACTTATAGAGTTGTAAAAATACGTGTACTTGTACCTAACAATGTGTACTAAAAGATTTTATCTTCACGCTTTCGCCTTATAACTGAAATAAGCAGCGTGACAAATTAAAAGAATGCAAAACAACGAGCAATATGTAATAACAAATAATAAAACTGCATTAATCATTATACTTAAATAAAAAAAAATGTGTGGCACTCGGGGACTGCCGCGGTAAAGCTATTGCATAGTATTTTTATCAACTTAAGCAATTAAAAAATATATATATATTTTTAAGTGTTTTTTTTTAATTATAAAAAAACAATGTTTAAATTTTTTTTGCTTTAAAAAAATTGTTTTTTTTTAAATTTAAAAAAAGCAATTAAAAAATTTTTTTTTTAGTTTTTAAAACAGTTTTTTTTTTTAATTAAAAAAAAAATCATTAAAAGTTCTGCTATTCATTGATAGATGGCAAAAGTAATAGGTAAGTATCACCGCTGTGCCCGTCGGAGTGGGGCGCGTGAGGTTTTTTAGTTACGGAATTTCTGGATTCGGTCCCCGCGCTCAAGGCTCGCGATAGAAGCTATGCAATAGCTTAAAAAAGTTACAAGTTTGCACAACAATTAAAAAAATATTTAAGGAACAATGTAAACCAAAACTGTCAGCTGATCTAAAACCCAAATGGTCTTTGAAAACTGAAAATATGTATACTTTACAATGTACAGTAGGATCAACGTAACTAGGCCGGACTGAAGTAGGCAAAAGTAGTTGCGCAGATGCATTTTTTGGAAGTAAATGGTGACAGGAAGCGGGGGCGGGGGTGGTTACTAAACCAAGATAATTAGAGATGCGATTACGCATTACATTGTCATAATTAGTATTACTAACTCATGTTTTTTGTGATTATTTTCGCAAAGAAATTGTTTTTCAAAGTTTCTTTAGTATTTACTGTAGCTGTTCTAAATTTAAACTTTTATGAATTCATTTAAATAGTATTTGTATATTGTTGAATTAAAATTTTGTTAATATTTTTAATCGATTAAACATAATTAATCGTTTTCGTAAGTAATTATAGGGTCGCATCTCTATGACATGCGCGAAAGTGATAAGAACCTAACTTCAATCCGGTCGAGTTATGTTGATCCTACTGTACCTGCTTACTACTATCAGAATACCACATTAATAAAGAAAACTTGCAAAATGTGTCAGATGCTTGCTTTTTTCATTAAAAACATCTAACCGAGTTCAATCACAGTTGATTTGCTGGCATTTATTAATGGAGTTTCGTCGTCATTCTCCGAAACTCAACTTCAGATTTTTACGAAATTTATATGGACTATTTCGGAATATACCTCTTTAGAACAAAAAGAGAATTTTGAAAATCCGCCTTAAAAGACAAACATACGAATTGAGAACCTACTCCTTTTTAAAGTCGGTTAAAATGTATTAAAATATTAATTAGGTACGTATACAATTTATTTTGATGTTTCGATCGATTTGCGCGAGGCGTCGAGTAAAAGGTAAACCTTTAAATAGTTCACGCGATTAAGTTCCGAAATATATCTAATATATATTAAAATAGAAGAGTTTTGCTTGCTTATAATTATCGAAATTAACCTAAGTATTGTACCACAGTAGTGCTCTACTCTAAACCAAATTTAATTATAATGATTACATAATGAACAGACAACTTGGCAAATTGTTAGACAATTTTAAAGAAATTAAAAGCTAAACATAATAATTCTAATATAACATCGATGTATAGTTTTATATTGCATCTCTTAATCTACCATCAAGAGTCCACCCGTGACCACGATGTTCGTACCTTTAAATAATTCACGCGGTTAAGTCCCGAAATATATCTAATATCTACTACTAATACTACTACTATCATCAAAAGATTAAACACAAACTTTGATTGCCCTAAAAAATGTTCACATTCGTTTTAATTTTCCTTTACCACGTCTCATTAAAGAGCTGCATAGCATATGTCGACAGCCTGAAAGCATCCTTGGACGACGTCAGCCTGGCTTTATAAAGTTCCTCGTTCTTCAGCCTTGCCTATTCGTTCGAGAATCTCAGCAAGTTCCCGACGATACATTAATATTTTGTTGACAACCCTTGACTAGGGTTACCAAATACAAAATATTACTTTTTTAATTGGTTTCAAAATTACGCCTATGCCTGTATATGATTCGTAATCTATACTAATATTATAAAGCTGAAGAGTTCCTTTGTTTGTTTGTTGGAACGCGATTATCTCAGGAACTGAAAACAGGTCCAACTTAAAAAAATATTTTACTTCTGAATAGACCATTTATTGAGGAAGGATATAGACTATATAACATCACGCTACGACCAATAGGAGCGGAGAAGCGATGACAAATGTTGCAAAAACGAAAATTTACGCAGACAAAGTTGCGCGGCTCAGTCTGCCATATACATTAAAGCAACAGTAGCTCAAAGCGTAACTATTATGTTTCCATTCATTTTAGATCGATATGCGGGACAGTGATGCTTAACCGTGTCAAACGCAATCTCGATGATCAGTAACCCTACACAATATACGCACAACCCGTCACAGCTCGTGCACTCAACACGTAGCCAGACGGTTATCTATATTTTTTCGCCGCGCCTCCTTTGTAAAGTCGCACCCGCCGCCTCGTTCGCACAGGGTTGGCACTCGCAGACATTTAATTTATTTTACTTAAAATCATTTATTTTCAAAAAATATGTAAAATATTTTTTGAAAACTTTTGCCTAGTAGATTATTCAAAAGATTTGTACATTATTGTGTGTTATCGTTTTAATTTATACACGTATAAGTAATCAATAATTATTATTTAAAACAGAAGGTAGGTACACAAATTATATCTGATATCGATCGAACTGATCTTCACAAGACAAAAAAGCTCTTGGCAAGCAGACCTTTGCATTAGGTGCCAAGTACTGTTCTCAGTATCTACTCCACTCACGTATCATTCATGACGTCACAAATCTTGCACTTAGTATGTAGACACATCGCTTATCGGACTGTTTGCCGCACCCCTGTGAGGTCGCGCCTGCCGGTTGTCTCGCACTGCTTCAAGATATATAGGGCTGTCAAACAGAACGAGCAATACCTTATGACTATAAGTGATATTAGAGGTCGAATTATACCAATTTCCCATTCAATACAAAATAAATATCCACTTCTTGATGTGCAAAACATGTTTAAACGTATGATTTGTGAAACGTCTAATGCCAGTCACTAATACAAATTATAATGTATTGTTTCAATTTGCTGTCGTCTCAAAAACATCCAATAAGATATACAACAAATTAACATCCAAATAAAACTACAACATAAGTTCAACCTTAACTTAAAAGATATAGCACCAACGAGGCAATTCAAAAATATATCTACTTGGCTTTGGCCAACCCTGGGTGTAATTTACGACCGGGGCCGCGGCGGCCCGTCGTCGGGCGCGAGCCGGGCCCAATTTATAGCGTAATTTTTACAATGGCCCACCGACCTATGCCGGCCGCCGGGATTATACAGTTCTTGACCGTTCTGCGGTGCATTGAGAGTAACGTATTGTTCAGAGTGTTATGTAAGGGAGCTCTTTATGGTATATGGACGCCTGGTAACAGAAAGAAGTCTGTCATACATTTATTTTTTTAATAAGTAAACATTTTTTAGTGTTTTTAATTTTGTGATCTCTTTTACATTCTTACAGTAGAGTACTAAGGGTTTTATTGTTTTATGTAAAAACTTTAACGCTAAGGCTCAAAGGGTAACATCGTACAGTTACTAAAGTTAGTCGATATTCATTCAATACTTATTGGGCAGGGAGTGCAATCGAGTCTACAAACCTTCGAAAACTCGATTTCGATCTCTAACTCTATATCTACACAGCAGGTATCGATTCTGTCCTTCAGGTGTTAATTACACTTAAGTAAAAAAGAACAGATTGTAAAACGTGCCAAAATCGTCACTATTTTATTCCAAAATGTACAAATAGAACAAAATACATAATGAGGATTCATTGACAAACAAAACGGAGGAAATTTTAAGGTTTTTGTGCAACTTACAATTATTTTATTTTATAAGTTAAGCCAGAGGCGTTAATGGCGTTAGTGGAAATACAGTAGGACATCCAATTGAAGAATTTCATAATCCCTCTGGATGTTTTAAGCAGTTATCCTAGCCTATGAAGCTAGGAACCAACACGAGTATTAACAAAATACAACGGGTTGCACTCCGCGAGTGCCGGCAGAAGTGAAAACTTAAATATAAACGTTGTGCATTTTTGAATATTTTGGAATGGTTAGGGAATAATTTCGCACGAATTACTTTATTAATCAGTATAAAAGTACTATCATTTATGTGGGTAAATACAATATTCATCTATTGCGCTATCGTATACAAACATGACAATTTATATTACAATAGGTGACCCGCGCAACTTCGTCTGCGTCAATTTTCCCCGTTATTGCTACATTTTTAATTGATGCTCTGCTCCTATTGGTTGTAACGTGATGTTATATAGCCTATATTACCCAAACCCATTTAGCATTTTGGGCGTTATTAAACAACAAGTATCCACACAAGTTGTGAAAATAGCGGTAAAACCGAGAGTGAAAACACATGAAATATTGTTAAACCGAGATTCGAGATAGTTTGCCATCAATCCAAAAAAAGATATATCCATACTCTAAACACGGCAAATTCCACATTCTATAATACGAGCAAAAAAATGTTCTAGCATTTTGAGACATGTTGGAAAAAGAAAAAAATATTCTTAACAAGGACAAACGCGATAAACAGATAGACACGGACGAAAGAGGGTGAGTTTGTACGAATCCGTCATTTCTTCCGCGCCATCCCATCCCACGGGACGATGCGAGCCTCGCTTGAGGAAATATTTCAGATTCAAACACATTTTACATGGAGATGTTGGTAGTCCGTCTTTCGCGTGACGATTGGTGGATTGCGCAATATTTTATACAGAACTCTTTGTATAAAATATAATAAATAGCTATATGGTATTGTGGTCCCACATTACTAGCAATCCTGTTAACCCGTCCGGCTTGTGTTAGGAGTGGGTAAACGTCGGCAGTATTGGAACACGACCTCACGATTGCAAACCGATGCTTTAGCCATTAGGCTACGGCCGCTTTTAAAAGGAAGGAGCTGTGAAGTTAGAATATTACTAGTCTATCCACGCGACACGCCCCTTTTCGATCCTCTTAGGGTAGAAATTTCCAAAAATTGGTTCGTTGCAAATACATATAACCTACCTGCCTGCCAAATGTCAGCTTCATAAGCGGACCTATTATACTGATACCATAGCCACATTATAATATGCACTCAAACGACTCTTTAATATAGGGACTCCTTACACGAACAATGTGTTGATCAATATCGATATTAATAGGTTGACTTTAGGCTGTTTACGATTTAATACATAAACTAGCTTCATATTAAGATTTTACCAAAATTTAAAGGTTTAGCGGTTTAAGCGTGAAAAAGTAACAGACAGACAGAGTTACTTTCACATTTATATTATTACTAGCTGAAAAGGAAGGAAAATTCGCGACGCGTCAATTGTCTTCGTTTTTGTAACATTTTTAATTGCTGCTCCGCTATTAGTCGTAGCGTGATGTTATATAGCTATAACATCACGCTACGACCATATAGACTTCCTTAATAAATGGGCTATCTAATACAAAAATATTTTTGCAATTCGAACTTGTACTTCCTGGGATTATCGCGTTCAAACAAACAAACTCTTCATATAGAATAAGATTTTAAGAACATAGCACCACATCAAATCATACATTTAGAACATCGGGTGCAACATATAGAAGTCCCTGGTCTAAACGACCGCTGCTCGTATAAAGTAAATTTCACTTAATACCACCACTAACATGTGACGGTGCACAATGATCACCAGCTAAACTAGAGTTGGTCAGTTGTTCCACAAGTTCTACAACAAAACTCGTTTTGGGTAACGTAATTTTCCATGTTCCGTAATTTTCTGTGTGTTCCGTCCGTACCTACCCCACTGTTATAAGTCTGTCTAGCTCCTGTGAGAGAAAATTTCTCATATGTTCAAATACCCCAAATTCAAAAGGAATTATTTTTTAGTAGATAAAAAGGGAGTTCATGGACG
The DNA here is from genome assembly GCA_945859575.2 of Herminia tarsipennalis. Lineage (NCBI taxonomy): Eukaryota > Metazoa > Arthropoda > Insecta > Lepidoptera > Erebidae > Herminia > Herminia tarsipennalis. Next base: position 15,978,320 of record OX243849.2, on the reverse strand, counting down.
TACTAAGAAATGCTTATTAGTCTAAAAAAAATAATAGAATTAACCTTTAACGAAGTCAATGTTTTATTTCGTCTTCCTCTTTGAGTTAATCTCAATATCAAATCCGATTTTTTAGCCAATTTCTTTTAGTCTCATAAGTATCTATATAAATTAAATCTAGAAATATTATTTTTTATAGACTTAACGCGTGGGTATTTCCTCGTGTTGAACTAAGCTGCAATAATAACGACAGATCTGTTAGCCGCTATTTTCACAAGTCATTTCTCTTTTCAAAAGTGTTCTAAATTCAAACCCTACAAGTCCATCAACACGTCAAACTTTTTTTATTGTTAAATAACATGGCAGTAAGCGATTCTTGCACATGCTGAGCTCACCCCGGCTCAAGTGTGATGATGTGGAATAATTTAATTGCCGAGCAGCGAGCACCACCACTACATCCGCCATTGCTCCGCTCGCGCTTATGTTTTTTTTTTTGTTTCCTGACGTGTGTGTTGTGCCAGCCTCAGCCTTGTTTCGACGGTTTGAATTTGGAATAATCAGCATACCTTTTTTTTATTCCTACGTTCTATGTTGTTTATGGTCAAAATTCGCCATATTTTATTATTTTGCAGAGGATGTTTTAAAGATTAAATTTCAATTTCCAACAGCAAAATAAATATGTCAGTTTTCGATGTTCATGTATTCATTTACAAGATATTGCTATAAAACAATTAATCGCCCCTGAAAATTGCTTCAAAATCGAAATATGTACTTACTTAGGGTATTAAAAATTTAAATAGAAAACTGAAATATTAGAACACAAAAAAATGTGTAATTAGCCAGAGTTCTTCTAGTAGATGATAAAAATAAATTTAAGAATATGTCTTATTTATTATTAACCTTTCAAATAAATCTTGAAGTTACGGAAAATGTTTCAAACAAGTTTTTCGGGTTGTCATAGTTATGGCGTTCGTAATCTAACATATTTACGAACGAATATTCGACTTTATTTTGTCCTGTGCTCCTGCGCTCTGGCAAGTAATAGTTGTGTGCGGAAGAATAATTCACTCGGCGTAAACCTGGCACATTCATAACCCTAAATGTGCCAGGTTTACAATGCTTTATGCAGATTCTACATAAATAAACCATATGTGTTATGTCAGTGTTAAATTACTTGCAAGATTACTAATATGATTAACCTTTTCAACATAGCTAAGTAAAGGATATCCACCATGACATTAATTCCGCAAAAAAGGACCATAGCCAGAAGACACAGGATTTATCTTTATTAGTAAAAGGATTAGGAAACCCATAAATTATAGGAATTTAAAAGGTCCCCGTTGCTAATAAGCGTTTAATTTAGGCGCAGGTAAAAACGGCACGGTTTGGTCGTGGTATAACCAGCATTCATTTTAATCAAGCGTGTCAGGCCGAACCGCCCCTATGGCCAGATGAATTATATACTATAGGTTTGCTTTATATACCCGTAACGGATACAGTCTGTCTGAAGTGATAGTGCCCAAACGGATGCTTGTACGTAGGTAGGTACGTATCTTTTTAGATCTTTTGCAGGATTAAACAGGAACGGTTTTCAGCCGTATTTGGCGAAAATCTCTTGAGTTTAATCAGCTCTGCAATAAATACATCTTGGTCCAACATGATAGATTCAGATAATTTCACATGGACGTTTATTTAAAGTCAGAATGTTTTATTAATATTTTATCGATAATCGAGTAAGAAAGACATCTTCGAAAACCTGTCAGCACAATCACAACAATTGATCGATACATTCGATACGAATCACCAGGGCGACATAACTCGATAGGAGGTTGCGATCAAGTCGAACAAGCCGAGTTGAATAGATCGCTGTTATCGCCCACACATCAGCGGTGGCATCTATGTGTGGTCGCCGCTACCACGCCGCCCATTGTTCTCCGCGTTTTTGCTAAACCGTGCGCCCGGAGCGCTCGGTGAATATAAATTGAATGCGAGCGTTTGTTTAAATTTTCACACCGCGTCCGTATTGTCATGTGCGCATAGATATGGGTGAAATGTCCCGCAACGCGCTGCTTTTACAAGCCTGCTGCCATTGAAGCTGGTGACAAATACACTCGTAAATGGTGGATTAGACAGTACGGTTGATGTTTAAAAGTGAGCACTGAGTACCATACTTACTAACAACAACAAAATTCGCTCTTGGCAACTCATAGGTACCTATTTGTAACGAACACCTTTTACTTTATTTGTACATAGAAAGCCCTGCCGTATATAAAAATTGCTTAAACGGCTATTACACTACCCTGAATCAGGGCCCTAAATCGATGTGGCCTTAAAAAATTGTTAGAGAATTAGGGCCCTTACTCTTATTACATCGCTCTTTTTAAGGATTTAGGGTCCCTGATTTAGTGTAGTGTAATAAGCGCATTAGTTCTAGTAGTTGGGGATTACCTCCTTTCTTTTATGGTGACTTGGTACCTTCTAATCAATTGACGCACAAAAAAACTATAAGTACGGCATTCGCCGTTGAAATTTTTCGTTGTTTCTTGGACTGTACGAGAAACCATATATTTAATCAGCAAGTTTTGAACAGACTTCATTTGATTTTAATTTGATTTCATTTTTATTGATTATAGATTTTGTAGTCAGTTTTGGTGGTGAGTGGTCAGAAGGGTTTGTTTTTCTCACAGTTGTCCCGTCCCCTTTTTTATTGCCGTCACCGGGATGATTTGGATTGGATGGGAATTTTCGGTCATTGCCAAAACCAGACATTTGCTTCCTTTTGGGGAATGATTCTTCGTCCGTCCATTCTCTATCTTTGAGTAAATTTCAAGTACATTGTGATTGACTTTAAATGCATCCAATCAATCAAATCCATTCAATGTCACAACGGAAATGTATAACACTACAATATCTTGACTGCAGCGCCATTCAAAAGGATTGCATTTCCTAGAGGAACCGTGCAATTTGTCGATATAAGTAATAGGTACTGGATATGTTACTCTCCGTATACTACTTTACGCAACAAATCACGTAGATGTATGACTCTATAGCTGCGTGGAGGAAGGCATTTTTTTTGCTTGTTAAAAAGTAAACCAACGATTAATCTCGTATAGACAAGTATCTACTACTACTAGACAAATTACATCGCCCGAAATGTATAATGCAACGTTGTCCAACTATCCTTGGCACTAGTTTTCATTTTTAACTCGCAAGAAGCCGAAATATTAATAATAAGCGGATTTGTGGGCCGCCGGCCGTAGTCAGTTCAGGTGAGACCTGGCTCGCGGGATAGCGGACTCTTTAATAAACATGAGGTAGCCAGGCTGGGCCGCTAATAATAAATGAGCGAGCGAGCGGCCGGCACGTCTGCACAGCCGGCACCCCGACGAAACTAGGAAAGTATAAGTAACTACGTCTTATAACTAATGTTACTCACATTACGATTTGATGAATCCCTGGTACCGTATAGCTAATATAGTGGACTATAAATACTTTCTTGTTTTGTATGGTATCCTAGTCCTGCAACTGATTTTTGGTCAAATAAGACCATAAAAACAGTTTCGGACTCAGTAAATGTTGTATGAATTTGCTTTAAAAATGATGGAAGAATATGAAAGTTCCATACGATACTCCTTTACCGTTTTTAAGCAAACAATTCGTACAAAATTTACTGAATCAAGTGAGGAAACAGACCATGTATCAATCTGTAAGTAAGTAGGTAATGAGCTTGGTTACTTGGTTAGGAGCCTAACTTCTCTTAGAAACCTCGTGGGTCCAGCCAGCAGCGCTATGAATACAGACGTATGTTGCAGGTAGAACATGTTTGGTGATTAGTGTTAATAATAGGTACCTCATAAAGGCACACATTTCGTTACCGTACTTAGTTACGCTTTTTGCGAATTACTCTGAAATCCTAAATTCGATAACGTTCGATTCCGTCTCATAATCGGATTACGATCATTCCTCGGCTTCTTAGAAGTTTTAGCTTACTGATCGTTGTTTTTCAGACAGATTTCCTTTAAAATATAAACCCAATTTAGGTTCCCGATATTCTAATACGATCAAAGAGTCGCTATTCTGTAAACCAGAGACTCCTAAACTATTTTGGGCATTATCATAAGTATATGTATAGTATTTTGAAAGTTTCAAATTAGAACTTGTGTTAATTGATAGGGGTCGATTTTTAGACCTCGTCCATCCCGAAAATCAGTTTTCGCTTGTCTACCCCTAGGAAATCGATATCGATACGAAATGTCAATTTCTTACGGTGATGTTGACAAAGTTGATGTTACTTTCAATTCAACAACATTGCGCTGAAGGCTGTGAGTTTAAAGGAGTGGTTCCCAAACTGTTAACATATCCAACGTGTTTTCTAGTTGCTCTTTCACGATTAAGATTTTTATTTAAACTATAAAAAATATTTTTCGGAACGCTGATAACTTTGGGAAGCGCTGATTTAGAAAATAACAGTAACACCCCTAGTCAGTATCCACTAAGTAGACGATAAAGCTAGTAAGGGTTTGTTCGTTTGAACGCGCTAGTTTAGTAACCCAAGTACTGGGCCGATTTTGATAACTTTTCGTATAGAAGTAGATTAAAGCTTAAGAAGGATACATGTTATTTTTATTGCAATAACTAACATCCATGGGAGCGGACATATTGGCTTCCTTCGCCACATTTCGTCAAAAAAATATCAAAATTTCGAAAGAAATTTCAGTGAAAACCATATCAAAATTAACATGTATTGAAAATACAAATCTCGAACATTAATCATTGCAGTATACCTACTTATGAGACCAAGAACGAAGGTCTTTATCATCTACATAAGTAGATGCCAGCCCGCTGAGGAAATGAGAACGCATTTAGCGATCATGCGCCATAAGAAAAAAAAAAACTAATAATGGAGTTCCATTATACATGCTATCCGTTTGATAAGACCTCGTTGATTGAGTTCTTAATTAACAATGTCTGTGATTTATCAACTCGCACGCAACTACCGTTTTACGAGATTTTGTCCCGGTACGGTTTCCAATAAGATTTGTGATTGAAAGATTCACCAATACTTTGACTCTGACTTGGTTTTACTGACCCGTTGGTCTAGTGGTTAGTGACCCTGATAGCTAAGCCGGAGGTCGTGGGTTCGATTCCCACACGGGACACACTTTGTGTGATTCACAAATTGTTGTTCCGATTCGGTTGTACTTTGTGTCCGTGACTTGTACCTATGTATGTGTAAGTAGTCCTTTTAAAAAAAAAAGTTGCGCCTGTTTTTTAAAGTAGTTCTGTCGTTACAACAGGGACAGCATGAAAGTTAACAGGCAGCGTCTCAAATGTAACGTTTGAGTATTCAATAGTCAGAAAGAGAATACTATGGACTGATGAGGTGTGCCAAACGATCTCTGTCAATAGCTGTGGTCCTGGTATAATTCTGCTAATTATTAATCATCATAATTTTGGCACTGAGCATCACCTCCGTTTGCTTTATGGTAGCCTGATGTTATAAACTAGAAAGTGATTGAGTGACCTTATATTTTTTTTATAACTAGCAATATGGGATTGTGGTCCCACATTACTAGCAATCATGTTAACCCCTTTAGCTAAACTCAATGACTTGTGTAAGGAGTGGGTTCACGTCGGTAGTATGATGGGCAGGATTCGTACCCACGACCTCACGATTGCGAGACCGATGCCGAAAGAAAAGAAAGTGGAGAGCTAAAGAATTACTAGATTGATAATGCAAAAGCCTAAAAGAGGAGAGTTTTTAATTCCAAAACCACAGATCTTGAAAGATTTATGGCGGTAACTCAAACTTAAAGCATCACCAGCACCACAACACAAAGGTTTAATTATATAAAAACGTTTATAAAAAATAAATAATTATTAACCATAATTCGTAAAGTAAAAATAATAAACTTCTTAAACCAGTAGGTATAGGTTGAATCAAGACGTCATCGTCATTTAATTAAGTACATATCTACCTACACATCTCATTTATAGTTTTTCTAAAATGGTACGTGTAAAGTAAAACACAGAATTACCTGACAAAAGTCTTCATTTTGATATTAGTATACTAAGGATGCATAAACAAGAGCACCTATAGTCAAGTTATCGCCCTAAAGTTTGTGTGTCCTATGTGAGACGTAAACCGGCAAAATAAGATTGCTTGTCTAGTCACATTCAAGATGAATGAGATGTGTTGCTTTGCACGATAATAACACATCTTCGTTAGCTATGCTAACCTGGTAGCGTGGTAGTACAGATCACCTGTTCTTTGATCTTTGTTTGGGAGCAATTTGTTCCTCCTTGAGGACGTGATGATTTAGGACCAGACGGTTTCGATCGTTCAAGGTTCCTTCTTTCATTGACTGATTGATTGCCGACTCTGTTTTGATATCTTATTTACTCAAACAAGTTCAATGAATGACGTTGATTAAATATAAGTACAACTTCTATAACTTATGTTTCCTTGGTAAAATTGTAACCGAAATCACCTGTTTATAAAGAAGAAACGAAGAGGCAAATGGGCAGCAGATACAGATAAACATTAACAAATTAATATTACTATGCAAATTAATGTTTACGAATAGGTATAAAAAATATTAAAAGGACAAATAAACAAACATTTAAAGATGCTGTTATGATACGATAAATAAAACCGAAGACAATCTCACCTTAACCGGTGGTGTAGGTATGTACAGCGGCGGGTCGTTCTGCGAGAAACTGTATATCTCCTGACCATCAATTCCCAGCTTGCACCCTTCGGCATCACGCACGCTATATCTGCACACGATGCCGTCGGCCGGTTTTGCGTCGTATCCTGGCGGCTTCCCTACATGAAAGCCCTTAGCTTTCACCCAGAAACGAAACTTTGAACTGTCCGAACTGTTGCATTCCTCGCCTCGCAACGTGCGCAAGATTCGAGCATACTTTTTCAAAGTAATCGTCTTTGTTTTCGCCAAATCCCCGTAGGTTTGGATCACCCACGGCTGATATGTTGAGAACAGATCCAATTTCGGATTCCCCGTATGCGTCTTGGGCCTTTTGTTGTTGTTCTGTTCATTCTTTTTATCCGCTTTAGAAGTGCCCGCAGTCGATTTGCGCTTCGAAGGCTTTCGCGGCGTTTTCTCTGGAATGGCTTCTTGAGTCAACTTTTTACGGAGACCTCGATCACTAATCATCGCCGCGGCCATGTTTAATGAGTTTTGTTTGCACTGCACTTAAAAGTTAGCTCCTCATAGTCTAGTTAAAAGTTTAATTTGTCTGTGAACTGATCATGAAGTCACTGTACGTCGCAAATACTCTTTTGTTTTCCATTAGGGCAAACGCAACTCGTATCGTTGTAAGAAACTGTTCGAGAATTGTTTTCACGGAAAGTTGTCGAACTGAAAAGTTCCCGAGTCTCGTGCGTACAACTTTCGAGAACGCGAACTTTTGACTGCGAAGTTCGCATCAACCTATAAGGACTTTGTATAGAGGAAAAGTTTTCCCGGCGGGCGGCGATCGGGACCGCCGCGGAAGGACTTTGCTCGCCCTTTTAGTATTTTTGATTACTTCAGCGGCGTCCCTGGATAAATTATTTTGTGTAAGTAAATTCTTTAGAATGCATATGACATCTGCATTTATTTTCACTAAGTGTGTTTCCCAAAATACAGCAAAGTCAATATAGGACTTATTGTTAGTAAACAGTCCGGTTGGCAACAGGTGTCAGCGATCGAACTTCGGAAGAAGAAAAAAAAATGACGGCGAAATAAAAAGTACCGGATGATGCGGGGACGGCGTCCCGTACGGAGTTCGCGCGGCGGGCGCAGGGCTGCGCGACACAGATCCCACCGTGACGGCCGCTCGCGGAAAGCGCGCGCGGGGTACTGAAGTAAATACGGGCGCTAGGCGCACGGCGCGTCGAACCGCGGTACGCGGCACGTGCGGGACGGGCCGACGCTAATTGCCCGCAAAACAATCGGGCCGATCGTCGGCCGCGGGGCGCCGCGATACACCGATAATACTCACACTTGTGCCCGTCCTTTGCTTAGATAACGCGACACGGCTATTGTTCCACAGATAACTTTGCTCGCGTCTAGCTATGCATATCCAGTGTTTATTGTTCGACGGTGCGTTATGATTACATCGGTGTACCGAATACCGCTGGAACACAAATAGCTTGTCGTATCGTAGTTTGATGCACAAGTTACGATCGATGCAAAGTTAACAACCCCTCAGCGTTGGATTAATTTGAGATAGATTGCAGACGTTTGAAACTGGGAGGTGGAGGTGTGGTAAAGGCATGTAAGATACTAACACAAATTATTATATTGTTGATTAAAATTATAATTTTTCTAGCCTTAAACGAGGGCCCAACTTGCGTGCAGGAAAATATAGAAAAATTTGAGATCTAATAACATAGTCCCGATGGATGGTTCGATTCCGGCCCCCCCGGTTTGGCATACGGAAGTCTCGGGTTCGATTACTGGGCCTGAATTTTAGATTTTCCATTTTTCATAAATGCAATGATTGTATTAATAAAGAGATTGGCAAGAAATGCCTATAAAAATTACTTTAGTATATACATGCCCTTGAGAAATAACTAATAAGTTTCTACCTACTTACCTATTAGATACTCACTTAGGTCTAGGTAGTAGCTTTTTCATGTATGTATGTATTTTATCATCTCCGTAGAACTGGCAGAACAAAATCCAGGATATCGCTCAACAAGTTTTCAAAATTTGCTACCCATGTCTCAAGTACTTATATGTCAAAGTCAAAATATGCATTTTGGTTAAAAAATACAACTTTTATGAATGGTTTTTCTAAATGAAGGTTGACCTATTAGCCTTTTGTTATACATATAGGTAGAACAAGTATTTCTACATACGATATCAGTTTTAGGTAAACAGTAATCATCATCAATACTATTATAAATCAATGTTGATTGGGCTCAGTGTTTTTTCACCTGCATTAAACAACAACCAGTCAACCTCAAAAGTTCAAATATGTCAATCTGGTAAACTACAATTATATCAATGATTTAAATATCACTAACATATGTGACAATACTTCGTCTATATAAATCATAAAAGCCTAAGATCGGCCATTTAAAAAAAAACAAAGTTTGAGCACGCGTCCTATGTGCGGCTCCCCACGGATCAAAATAAATAGAAATAGAAGGTTTCTACATTTATTGCCAATTATAAAACTACATTTATATATACTAAGGGTTTAAATCGCGTGAATAATTTAAGGTAAATACCTTTTTTATTGCCCGACGTATAATGTCTACAAATCGCGAAAACTTATCAACATTTATTTAATTCCAAATTCGCAAAAGTAGTAAACATTATCTAATTTAGTAAATAATTACTTAATTACTTAATATAACAGTAGCAGCAGGTAGTACATAAGTATATTTTCATTTCGGGTAAGGTAAAAATAATTAAATAATTAAATTGATTAAAAGTCAGAGGTGCAACTGCACTCTATGCCCCATTCTTCCAAATAAAAATTCATTTTTTCCAAATAAAAAAAATCCGTTTACAGGTCTGAACCTGTATGTAGTTTGAAATGGATTTTTTTTATTAAAAAAACAATAACTAGAAAAATATATTATTATTCTGAAATAATAATATATTTTACTAGTTATTGTTCCTGTATGATTTAGTAGTCTGCGGATCTGCGGGGGTTTTAAAATTTAATTTGATTATATTTTAATTTAAAACTTTTTTGTTTTTAATTTAAAACTTTTTAGAGATTTCTTACAAAATATACGAGGTACTGACTGGTGTAGAGAGTAAACATTTTATTGTAATGGAACTAATATATATATCTATTCCGTTTTAATAATAAAACATTGAACTTGACTTTTTTTCAGAAACAAACTTGTTTACCTACCCTTGCGGTCTGTAACATTAAAACTTAACTAGAACATACTCAGGGAATGAGACTTATACAACGCAAAAAAAAAGGTTATCAAATCGGCCTAGCTGTTTCCAGAATAATGGTAACAGACACACCCACAAACACCTCTTACCCCATATGCATATACCGTCTCCGTGGCCGTCGCGGGTAATTAAAAAATCTATACTAATATTATAAAGCTGAAGAGTTTGTTTGTTTGTTTGAACGCGTTATCTCAGGAACTACTGATTTCACTGTTGGATAGCCCATTTTCTTTTTTAGGAAGGCTGTATAATATCACGCTACGACCAACAGGAGCAGAGCAGCAATGAGAAATGTTGCAAAAACGGGGAAAATTTACGCAGACGAAGTTGCGCGGGACAGCTAGATGTAAATCTAAATATTGTATTAATTAGGTAGAGACTTAATATAAATTGTATATAATTATGCATGTAGTAAGTCGACATCGATGTGGAGGAATATTTACGTGTAGACGGGTTTGGCCCCTATATTTATATTTTTTAAATAGGTACCTTAAATAGAATTTTATAGGTAAGCTACGGGTCTTAATCGCGTAAATATTTTATTTTAAGGCTAAATACCTTTGTTTATTGCCCGTGACCACGGCCGTTGCAATACGGTCGAAACGTCGGGCAATGAACAAAGGTATTTATCCTTAAAATAAAATATTTACGCGATTAAGACCCGTAGCTTATAAAATTCTATAATGTGTACAAATCGCGAAAGTTTACGAACTTATATGTACCTTACAGTTCTTAAATTGTAAGATTTGTATTTAATATATGAATAATTCGTTACTTAGTTGTATATAACGCTAATTTGCCTGTAAAGTAAAAGTGTAACCACAAAAATATATAAAAACTAAACACGTCATCAGAAAATCAAAAATTCAAAATTCTTTATGTTATTTATTAAGATATTATATTAATTCAAAATTCTTTATTCAATTAAGATGCAAAACAACCCCTGTGATATTCTGTCGAACAAAAAACGAAACTTAGGATTCTGTTGAAATTATGGAACTACGTTCCAAAATAATAAGCCTCTGCTAATGCAGGCATAACACTACACCGACTGGCAGACATCGTGCACAGCGCAATGCGCCTGCGCAACGCGTTCAACATAGCATTGAATGAAGCGGCAACCGGCTACTGCGACGCGCGCGCACACCCTCAAAAACCCACGTGAACAAGTTATCATTATTTCAATTTACTTGCTATACAATTTTGTACCTTATTTCTAAAGCAACTTGTAATAAATTAGATTGCTCAGAAGTTGAACTTTATTCATTTAAAAATTGAGACGTTCAAATGGTGCGCGCGCAACGCGCACGAATCGTGCGCACGAGGGCCCGCACTCTTGCGCGAAATGTGCGCATGTTACTAGGCGCACATGAAATAAGAAGAGTTGTAAAGGCGGTAAAACCACGGCTCGTCGTGATAATACCGGCGCGCGCGCTGTTTGTTGCCGTCGCCCTTCAAACAGCCGCTTCAATTTATTTTGGTCTCTAATATACTCTAACAAGGTATATTTTAATTTGGTTTTCAAACTGGTTAGTCATTGCCAAAAGTTTGACTGCAGGCTGCTGCTGCTATTCGACCATTTAACTATAAGAAAAATTCTTTGCGCCTTATGAAGTCCTGTGAACTTGATGAACACGTTAGCCATGATTTCTGATCATTATTTTTTTTTTGTTGATTTTCTTGATCGATCCCTTAGTCCGATCCTAGAAGTTATTTAATTTCAGCACATTTTATTTAGGTAATTGATGAAAAGAAAACTTAGTGCATATTTTTGTATTCTAAAATACATTTTATAAAAATATAAACCTCTCGATTTTAGTTAAATTATTTAAAATATTCGAGTAAAAAGTTCAATACTAAAAAATAATAAAAAGAACCTAGACATTATTAATAAATTACAATGTTGATCAAGTATTGAGTAAGAAGAATAGATGTTGCTTCATTGAACGAATTTCTACTAGGCTAACATAACTGCAGAGGATATTGTATAAAACTGTACAAAAATATTGACCAAAACGTATTATATCGTCGTAGTTCTGGTATCAACTAACAGATGGCGTCTGTAGGAATGGAATACTAAATACATTGGAAGAGGTGGTATAAAATTAATACCCGCATTATTCGCCATATTCTTTTTTAACAGAACAGTATTTTTTAAAATTGCGAATGTAGGTATAAAGTATAAGGATAAAAGTACGTACAAAATAAAAATTAAATACTTAAATTTATAGGAAATTTAAAACACAAAGAAAATTTAATAAAAAAACCTAACTACATTACTCAGAAATCAACCAAACTTTTCTGTCAATTATGTCTGTTAATTATATAAACTACCAATAATAAATCTATTAGGTAGTTTAATTATATCAATTCTGTAGGTATTTATTTTTTACTAAGGAAAAAATGCAATTGAAAACGTAACGCAAATAATCTTCACAAAATGATTGTAAAGAAACTAATTGCTTTGTTATCATGGTAGTACGGGACTTACGTGGTTTTGATTTTACTAAGTCGCGTTTATACCAGGGTAGCATACGTAGTCAAGAGTATTTTTTCCACCGCCATCGAAGTTATTCTATTCACACTATTACACGTCACTTATCAATGCCCAACGATTCAGTTGTATCTCTTATAAATTTATACACTCCTAGTCACAATGTTCCTAAAGAAACTCGAAAACCGCGTATCTCCGTCGTCGGCATCGTCCAAGACGATGATTGTCGTCGTCTCTTATCGGAAAGAAGTCAAAGGATTGCGAAATAAACCCAGCGAAACTGACATTGAACATCTAGTCTTTCGTGTACTGTCCTTTTCTAACTTATGAAAGAATACCTCTTACGTGTATCTCTTTTAAATTTATGCACTCCTAGTCACAATGTTCCTAAAGAAACTCGAAAACCGCGTATCTCCGTCGTCGTCGGCATTCTCCAAGAGGATGATTGTCGTCGTCTCATCGGAATTGGAACGGAAAGTCCAAGCTGTGCAAAATAAAAGCGAAACTGACATGGAATATCTCGTCTTTCAAATTCTGTCCTTTTCTAACATATGAAAGAATAAAAAACAATGATGATGATTGGTACAATTTATTTGTTTTCTGTGGATTGGTTCACGAATTATCCAACGAGGTCCAATGGCTCGGCTCTCCTTTGCTCGTCCGTGTCAGTGACATATTGCCAGTTCTTTTGTAGCCCGATTTACTAGGATATCATATCGTCGCAGAGGTTGAAGTAAAAGTAATCCACCAAATTAGTTTGAGCATCTAAAAATTACTACTAGATCCTATAAAAAACTGATTTAAAATGTTTATAAATGTACAAAAATCACATAAAAATATTATAAATTAATATAAAGATTGATTTAAATTATTTAGTCTTAAACTTCTAGAGGTATATATATTTATACTAGCTGTCCCGCGCAACTTCATCTTCGTAAATTTTTCCCGTTTTTGCAACATTTCTCATTGCTACTCCGCTCCTCTTGGTCGTAGTGTAATATAATATAGCTTATAGCCTTCCTCGATAAATGTGCTTTGCAACAATGAAATAATTTTTCAATTGGGATCAGTAGTTCCTGAGATTACCGCGTTCAAACAAACAAACAAACTCTTCAGCTTTATAATATTAACAGAGATTCAACCGCACGCATGTACTAATGAAGGAAATGAAACCCATTTTTTTTTATTATACCGCACGAAGAAAGTAAGTGTAAGAAAGTCTTATAAATGAAAAAAGTGTTTAAAAAAGTCACGTTATTGACTGGTTGCTAAGCAACAGCGGATAGCGATTTCACCTGCTGGTAGGCTGAAGTATTGTGGGCGTCGTCGGGCGCATCGTCGGTCCACCAAAGCTGTCACAGGCATGGCTGTTTATTACAATGTCATCAATATTTTCTTATGACGTTATCACGTAAAATGATCGTCCGTAAACCCACTTTACAGACAATCCTATTTTTCATGCAAATCTGGTCCTGAAAATTACAAACACAAAAATAATCATTACCCAAATAAATGCTGGCGTCCCGAAGTGTTGCGCTTACTAAATTAGGCAAATCAATATAAACTGCGATTAGAAGTAAATTGCTAGGTATATAATATAGCTCTACTAAACTACTGATAATACTTATTAAGAAAACTGTAAACCATAAAATTTTAAGTTGAGCTCATTTCTTCCGGGCAATTTGTACTATGAAACTCAATATGTTCATTAATCTAATATCTATACTAATATTATAAAGCGAAAGAGTTTGTTTGTTTGTTTAAACGCGCTAATCTCAGGAACTACTGGTCTGATTTGAAAAAATATTTTTTTGTTGTCTAGCCCATTTATCGAGGAAGGCTATAGGCTATATAACAAGGCTATAGGCTATATATAATATAATGTTGATATGTTTAATTTTATCCTTCACTTATTATAGGCTATTCAAATCGGACCAGTAGTTCCTGAGATTAGCGCGTTTAAACAAACAAACAAATAAACTCTTCCGCTTTATAATATTAGTATAGATTTATTTTTATTTATTTGCATAATATAGGTATAAAAGATGTTACATGTTGTATAGGTACTGCTATAATAAGACCAATAATGGCATGCAAATATAAACTAATAATATATTAGGAAGGTATATAAAAATAAATGTTTAATACAATAAAAATGTCAGTAACAATTAGAATATTGGAGTTGTAAAAATGGCGGCAAACTGACCGGCCATTATTTTTACAGCTCCGAGTTTAACTTGTAAAAAATCATTTGAATACGTGATAATTGACTTAGAACGAGACTTTGTGCATGTAATAAGCGCATAAATACTTGACACTGGCAAAAATTAGCTGTTAAAATGGCTAGATTGCCATAAACTCAAAGAAGAAGAAGAAGAATTAGAATATTAAGTCAATTATTAATTATTATTATACTAATATGTGACTGCAGTATTTAATAAGGGAATAGAAAGGATAGTTTTTATCGCGATAACCGACATGCACGCGGGCGGCGCCGCGGGCGAAAGCTAGTATCTTATAAACCTATCGAGTGGTGTATCAAAATAAGGGATTTTAAAATCTGATAACAAATATGTATTTCACTTATGTATTTAAATGTAATAAGAAATGCTAAAAAAACAACGTAAATAAAAAAAATAAAAAAAATCTCGCCTTCAAAAAAACGGCAACAAAATCACAAGCCACAATTTTTAGGTTCAACAGGATTCCTTAATGCCTACGACTGCATGATATTAAATGTGAAGGGCATCTTGTTTCCGTTTTTTTGCAGGCGGGTCATTAATATTTTTTTTTGTTACATATGTTTATAGTGGCTTGTGATGTACAAATATGTATAAAATCAAATGCTTTCGACTGCCTCAAATGCACAGTGGGAATGCATGCGACCAAAGATGGGAGACCGTTTTCTAAAAACGTTAACTCATTCGTGCCTCGAAGAGCACATTAAGCCGTAGATCGCGTCTAATTTCTCTCCGACTGTATCCCATTTCCTTCCTACAATCCCCTGCGTAGTTGGCTAGTCTGACTCTGAATAGATTAGCCGTTGTGACCGAAGACGGTTAGGAAACCTTAGGATAGGTAGATAGAAAGGTGTCCGCCGAAGAAATAGCTAATTCCGGCGGCCTATCCGTGTGAAGGCGGCGAGTTGGTACACGGCCGATTTTTTTGTGGGGGCAGGTCCCACACTACCTCCAGCGTCTGCCCCGGGTGCTGGAGGTGTGCGTTAGGCATTAATTACGGCCATAAAAAAAAAAAAAGAAAAAAAAAGAAAAGGTAGATAGAAAGGTACTCATAAGTACGTATTCTGGTGTCACAATGGCATAGTATCCTCGTACTTGATACATTCTCGTCGGGCGCTAATGCGGGCCTTTCGTCGCACGCCCGGTGACGCCCGATGACGCCCGCCACCGCGCTTCACGACCGACGCTCGACAGCCGACGTATAGTGACGTTACGATGATGTGCTAACGAATTGTCGATGAAAAAAAATATAGTTTTAATTTTAAGTTAGAAATCTCCCTTATTCATAACTAGCTGTGACCCGCAGTGTTACGCGCGGTTTATTAGCCTATATGTTAATCCAGGGTGTCAGCTAAATCCATACCAAATTTTATTAAAATCACTCCAGCCGTTTAGACGTGAAAAAGTAACAAACATACACTCACATACTCCCAAACTTTCGCCTTTATAATATTAGTGTGACGTGATAAACAAATAAATTAGGTTGAGCATTTTATTACATTACATTTTCAAAATTGAAAAAGGTCGATAGTTTAAATGCTCTTAAAACGTCTGCTAATAAATAATTGTTTATTATGAATAAGCGGGTTAGTTTATTATGATAAATGTTAATCATATGATAAAAATTGCTATCCTTTGTAATGGAGAGGTGTTTCTTGATGAACCAAATATGCAAAATAAATTAATTTAATTTATTAAAAAAAAATATTTCTATCGTATCGGTCATAAAAAAATTCGTCAAATTTCTATAAAAACGGCAATTTTCGTCAAATTTCTATAATTTTCGAAGCATCGCTAGTAAGCGGTTGCTCAGAGGTCGTCGAATTGAATACCCTGCTTAGGTGACGGGTTAACAAGATTGTTAAGTAGGTTAATTTGGTCACTCTCAGCAGCGAGCATAGACTGTGAGCTGTAAGCATAATGTAATCCACACAGGCTATACTTACAACATTCATCACATAACCAGAGAAGATGCGTAAAGGAACGGTGCCGAATAGCTAGATCGATAGATCTTGTTATTCTTCGCAATTCCCTAGTGAGATAATAGGGAAGAGAGATTCCCTTCACGGCACTCGAAATTTCAGTCCGTTTTTAGTCTTCTAGCGGATGACGCCGACACCTCAATAATAAACTAGTTTGCCTTGTGTCTCACTACGTACTATCCATAGATTAGCGAGATAGTACAATTACATACATTGTTTGATAACAGAAGAATGGTGTGGGACACAATTCTTCTGTTATCAGTGTCGAATGTTTGTTACTCAAATACGTGTATCACACCTGCTGTATATTGAACGTAACGTCTTCTGAAGCACAAGAAACAGTCTTCAAAAAATTAAATCCAATTATATCGACAACCTGTTCAAATAAAAAAAAAATCCCATCCCTATCAACACCTACTTAACTGGCCGAGGCAGCGCCGCGGTTGATCGCTGCTCCCTCCCCCCTTACCACGCGGTGACGGGAGGGCCGACACCCCCCACTCGGCCCGCGGCTTATCTGACGCGGAAGCCCGTCGACCAGATATATTTCATCTCGCCACTCGACAGTTTTTCTCTGCACTCAGCGAGTTCAGTACCTCCTGCCATTGACTGTATTCCTGGTACTTGATAATGATTTTGTTAAAGTCTGTGGCTACTCAAATAGCCACACGAACGTTCCCCAGTATTGTAAATGAAAAAAATACTTAATCTTTACAATTGTGTATTATCTATCAGATAAACAAAGAAAAACACTAGTTTATATCGAACTACAAATTTAGATGGCCATTCTCAGAATCTGTTACCTACTCCTCCTAGAACAGATCTTATAAAATTTAACATTTTATAGGATCTGTGCTCATTATCTTTTGTTAAAAAAAAAACAAAAAAAAGGGGACCCGCGTGGATGTCGACTTCAACGCGGGTGGAACCACAGGCAATTAGTCATATTTACTTAATTGTAAGTGATCTTTATCTGGCAACGTGCAACCTTCTTCTTGGCGTAAAGACAGGAAAAATTGTAGGCAGTACAATATTATATGCCGACAGCGTTGTCGGAGGCAGCCATTAAGTCCTCCCATGTGATCAGGCACATTATTTGCTTTGCACCGAACAAGCAACTCAGGTTACAGGTTGGTACCGGAAGAGAACTCCCACCTAAGCATGCTTTCCTTGCTTCGGCCGGCATGAGTGCACTAACTAACAATTGCAACGTGAAAGCAATGACGTTTTATCTAAAATCTCATTGCGTAAAAGTCTTTATATAACCCAAATAGTCAACGATATCCATGGTTCCTAATGGTTTATTAGCCTTCACCATAAAATATATTACAAACTAAAACCTTATCTAGTATACATCCATGGCGGTTGTTACTCAAAGCCACGCTAAGTCAGCCTGACGGTAATTAGATGTGTCTGCCCGTAAATTTTTTAATTAAGAGCTCATAGTAAGCCGCAGGGCGGGATCTGGGTTAAAAGCGCCCGGACGGAAATCATTTTTATCGAGCCCTGTGTAATATGTAGCCAGTACCTACCGGGCGTACTTTATAACCGGCTTGAAAAAATATAGTTCTGTGTATAAGTAGGTATCGATGTTCTGTGGTATCGATGTTCTCGATTTTCTCAAATTTCGTATGCGTCAGGAACAGGAAATATAAGTTTTTATAAATACAATTTGACTCGGGAATAAACGCGTTTAATCTAGGTAAAGTATTTACCTTATGCTTGACGTTTCGACCGGGTTACACCGACCGTGGTCACAAGTTAACTGGGGGGGGGGGGGGGGGGGCAGGGCGTTATAATGCAACGCGTAAGTTTAAAAGTTATAATAAGTTTTTATGTTTTAATTGGAACCAATTATAAAATTGTAATTTTATTTATCCCTATTCGATCGATTTTTTTTTAAATATTCTTTATTTATAGCCTTGATTTTACATCACGCACTTCCCTTAATTTTCAACAAGATATAATCATTAACGGATCCACAGTATACCCAACCCCGACTCGATGGGGAGGAATTCTTCGACGCCTAACTCTTTTTTTTTTTTGACCCTATTTATATTATCTATCCTTTTTTTGTAGTTTACTAGGTAAGTTGTAAATAATGTTAATAGTATGTACATAGTTAGTTCGTAGGGTAATCTAGCTTGTATCTATTAACATTGTAAATTTTTATTTTGCTAATTAATAAATACCCAGACTCGTGTAGGAAGGTCGGAACCAACATTTATGGATCACCAAATTCACAAGGCTCAGTCCCGTGTGAATTGAACCCACGATTCAAGATGTTAACAGAAGGAAAAATTTTCTGCATTTTTTAAAAAGAAAACAAGACATCCAACGCCCTGGGGTACCTACAAGCCCTGTGTCGCAGGACTTGAGGGGGGGGACATCACAAACATACAAATGATTAGGTACAAAATTACAAATCACTGACATAAAGTACAGCCAGACTTGAACAGCGATTTGTAGATTACACAAAGTGGTGTCCCGTGTGGGAATCGAACTTATGATCTCTGGCTTAGCAGTCAGGGTCACTAACCACTAGACCAACAGGTCACTCGACCAATAAGCCACCTTCAACAATATGCAAATAAAACAGGCAGAGAGTGCGCGAACCAGTGAAGTGCCTGTGAAGTATTGCGTACGTCTCGTTGGACACTCGGGCAGTCGCCATCGCCAGATGAGATTCATGTTCCTGCCGCATAAAAAATATTTTTTATATCTTTTGAAGTGAAAATTTATTTAGCAGCGAGTTTTTAACCATAAGTTTATACCTATACCATAAGTTTATACCCATACCAAAAAAAATTAAACTTGCGTCAGGATCACGCTACCGTAAGATTGGTGGATTGGTGGGTAGACAGGTGACACCCCGGTTCGAGTCCAGATTATTATTTCTTCCCTTTTTTATTTTAATATTTTGATTTTTGTTTTTAATATGGCATTTAATATTTTTGATTTATTTGTCTTATCGTTGTCATTGTCATTTTTGTGTACGATAGCTCAATAGATGAATATTGTATTTAATGACAAATGATACTGACTTTTATACTGATTAAAAATTAAATAAAAAAAATGTTTTCTTTCTGTCTTCTTATTTTGAATATGATTGACCGTTATATTATACTAGGTTGCACCACCCGCGATTACATCGTACGTTTGTTAGTAGTTGTGGTTCTTCCTAATTTTAATACAACTTTTGTCTCATTGTAGGAGGTTTTAATAAAGTTATATAGTTTAGCTTGTTTATAGTACCTAAGTGTATTTGCAAGTAATCTGTGGTATTGAAATACAAGTGAAGTGGAAAGGATAGGCTTGATTTTGAGCAGCACACAACAATATCGAAGAACGATTGTAGTGTATACAACTAAAGTACCTATATACTAGTGAGTAGGTACCTAATACGTAACTGCAAATAAGAAATATACTAAGGTAAATACTAACTAATTAAAAATATATATTCAGAAGGGTGGCTTGATGGTCACGGGTTGGATTGTCCGATGTCTCGGGTCAGATTCTGGGTCTGTTGTTTGAACTTCAAATGCTTCTTTCCAATGCAATTATTTTAAAGTTACTCAAATGTCCTTAAATGAAGGACTCAATTACGTTTCTACTTTTTAGCAATTTATTCGAAGGCGAAGCGAAGTTCACAATGTGCGCTTAGCCACAGTAAACCTGTATGTAAAGGAAATCGGGCGCCGTTATAGAGGATGCAAGAAAGCGGGTAATGGCGTGTCGTCTGTACCAGGAGCGCAGCGCTCGCTGGAAGTAAATTAGGCGGCGGACACTCGGCGCGAGCCCGACGCGCGCACTCAGCGATATTGTTATCGGCCCGCCCCGGTTCGCACTAGGGTTGCCACTTGCTGTTGTTGGTAATGAGTAGATTTTTTTTTTTGCGTTTCTGAAATTATGATAATGATGAAGGATGGGATAGGAAAGACTGTGAAGTGTGGTAGGTCGCTTTTGTTGCGTAAATTACCAGTAGTGGACCAATAAATGCTGATGATGGCTTTGTACTTTTTCTGTAAAACAAATATGTATTTGTTCTATTTCCTAAACTATTATTTTTAATGTATGATTTGGCAGGTACTTTTGTATTAGTATGCGTTTTTTAATGATTCTCTTAAGTTTAGGTGAAAAAGGGTAGGTATGATTGTTCTGAGAATATCTTTGAAAACTTAACTAAGCTGCTATGACTGCTACACCGGAGAGATACGGTGTACCCAGTTGTACCCAGGAGATCGATGAGAATAAAGACAATATGTATTTCAAAAATAATGATACCCCAGGAGTTAGTGGTTTCGATTCCCAATCAGAATAAGTCTACTGTTTTGGATATATATGCAATTTATCTATAATACGAATATATAGGAGCGCCAGCTGATAAGCGACCGCCAGTACGGCTTCCGTTACGGTCGCTCAGCTGGTGATCTTCTTGTGTACCTCACGCACTCGCTGGGCTGAAGCCTTGGAAGGCAAGGGCGAGGTTCTCGCTGTCAGCCTCGACATCGCCAAGGCGTTTGACAGGGTCTGGCACAAGGCCCTTCTATCGAAGCTTCCTTCTTATGGAATCCCCGAGGGGCTCTACAGATGGATCGCTAGCTTTCTGGACAATCGGAGCATTATGGTCGTCGTTGACGGTGCTTGTTCCAGTCTGAAAACCATTAATGCTGGCGTTCCACAAGGTTCGGTGCTCTCCCCAACACTGTTCATTCTGCATATCGATGATATGCTGTCCATAGAGAACATACATTGCTATGCGGATGACAGCACGGGTGATGCGCGATATACCAGCCAACAGAACGTCCCTCGGAGCGTTGTTCAGGAGAGACGGTTGCAACTTGTGTCAGAAGTCGAGGACTCTCTGGGGCGGGTCTCCGAATGGGGTGAGAGGAACCTGGTTCGATTCAACCCCACAAAGACACAAGTATGCGCGTTCACTGCGAAGAAAGACCCATTTGTCCTAGCGCCACAGTTCCAAGGAGTTACACTCCGAGTCACCGAGAGTATTGGGATCCTCGGTGTCGAAATCTCCAGCAAAGTCCAGTTTGGGAGTCATTTGGAAAGTAAAGCCTTTTTGGCGAGCAAAAAGGTGGGTGTCCTCAACAGAACGAAGCGTTACTTCTCGCCGGCACAGCGACTTGTGCTCTATAAAGCGCAGGTTCGACCGCACGTGGAGTACTGCTCTCATCTCTGGGCGGGTGCCCCCAAATACTTGCTCGATCCATTTGACTACCTCCAAAGGCGAGCTGTTCGGATCGTTGATGACCCCAATCTCACGGACAGACTGGTCTTTACAGCAGAGGCGTGACTTTGGTGCACTTTGCGTACTCTACCGTCTGTTCAACGGGGAGTGCTCTGAGGAACTGTTTGACATGGTGCCACCGTCACCTTTCTACCACCGCACCACTCAACATCGTAGTAGGGTTCATCCATTCCACCTGGAAACAATACGGTCCTGTACGGATCGATTCCGGCGTTCTTTTCTTCCACGTACGTGTAGACTCTGGAATGAACTACCTGCTGCGGTGTTTCCCGAGCGCTACGACATGTCTTTCTTCAAACGAGGTTTAAAGAGAGTTTTCACTTCACGGTAGGCAGCGGCTTGGGTGTGTCCCTGACATTCCTGTAGTCCATGAGCGGCGGTTACCGCTTACCATCAGGTGGGCCGCTAGCTCGTCTGCCAACCATAGGCAATAAAAAAAAAATATATAGATAGATATACCGATGATGGATACACCAGTCCAGTGGTCTTGTCTAGTTGGCATATTACAAGCTCTGCCTAGCTTGGGATGAGATCGCCATGTGTGAGTAATAGGTACCTATTTCAATAAAGAACATTAGTAAAAATGGTCCTTCGCCAAGCATAGGTAATGTAATGCGTACGTGTTTAATATTAATGTTTAGTCAGGCACAGACAGGCAGCCCTGTGTATCGTCGGGGCGGAGCGCGGCGCGTCGGCTGCCAGCCCGGGAACAAAGCAGCCGCGCGCCCGAGCGCCACTCACCGCGCACAGCCGGCCTACGCCGAATAAACGGTTTTGGTACTTACATTATTTTGTATTTTTGTAATTATCATCATCATCTGAAGTCCCTAATCATGGTCACGAAAATTCATTAGATGTAATGGCGACAAAATTGTAAGCGTAAAACTACGTGTACCTACCACATTGGACCACTTGGGAGTTAGGATCTCGCCGCGCAGCTGGCCCTGAAGATCCTGGCTATAGGTCAGACTCACCGAGGCTGCTAAAATGGTCTAACACAGAAAGAAAGAGAAAAAGTTACATATATCTCTTAATTTTCTTATAGTCTGTAGTCATCTCCTAGTCTAGGAGATACTGTACAAGTTACCTATTTTTTTTAACAATCAGTCCCTACGTTATGTTCTGGAATTTTACTAAGAAAATAGACAAGCTGCCAGAAATAATGTTTTACTCCTCTATTAACAACTAATAATACCAAACCTTAAACATAGTACCAAAACCTTAACACCGTGGTATCAGCACATTACCCAATGATTCACCGGAGGCGCGGCGCGGCGCGGCCCGGCCGCACGCCGCATCGACATCGTCCCGTATATTGTATACAGCACACACACGCAGCCCTACAGCTACTATACAACACACACATACACACCCTGGCACCACAAAATACTTAAAATACAGAAGGTAACCTTAACAAAACGCGCCCTAAACACACGCACATACAGACATTGTCCATGGACACGGAATCTAAGAACACCTTCTGAATAAAATGGTCCTTAATGGTCTGTGATTCTTATTTGTGAACGAAGTCTGAGTGCGTTGCTTTAGCGAAGTACGTACAATGGTTACCTTCTGTGTTCTCCGTATTTTGTGCTGACACATACACTATGTGTATCTACATAACTACGTTAGCGGTTGGCGCGCACTTTTATAATGAACGACCACATAACGCGGTGGAATACGTTGCGAATACATTAACTGACGAATTTGTTGCGTCCTGTCGACGTATAAATGTAATCGAAATACGTGGGCAGCTCTACAAAATTGGGATTGCTCTTTTATCCACATAAAATAGGTAAATTTATATAGTGAAATAAAACACCAATTCTAATATTTATTCCAAACGCAACAACATTTTTAATGATGCTCTTGGTAGTACACAAACCTCTTCTTGTTAACTTTAAGACTCCATCGCCCACACTTCAACACTTCTTCGAACCTCTTGTATCACCTAGTCAGGCAGGTCACATCAGAACAGATTGTTTGCCTACTTATGAATTCTACTTGTGCCTTAATATTATAGAAATGTGAAATTGAGTTTGTTTATTAGTTACTAAACGACTGAACGGATCATATGTAATATGCAACGCGTTAGTTTAAAGTTATAATTGTGAACGAATCATAATAAAATTAGGTAAGAATATAGATGGCTTGATCACGCAGAAGAAGATTCGAAGCCACGAGCAAAAGCTTTGTTCAATTCAAGTGTGACATTTAACTCAATGTAACCTATTTATAATATTGTTATTATAAATAGGTTACATTAAGTTCATCACATAGCCCACCACATTAGAAGCTACCTTCACTCTTAGGCGGAGTTACCTAGTTTAGAATGTATAAAACCGGGATTTTGCCGCTCTGGGCGATATTTAAAGCTTTATGACCCCATAAAGCTTTTCAATACTATTATTGAACGTAGTCAAATCTATATTATATCCACAAATTGGTTTACCTATCGTGATAAAATAATTACGCATGATCAATATAAGAAATCAAGTACTGATAAAATCGATCCACGCGTGAAATTATAAACCAAACTAAAAAAAAATCTTTCCTTTTACGTCGGAGATCAATATACTATGTACCTTCCTATTAAGAAATTTTCCGTAAGTACTCGTAGAAATTTGAACCTATGACATATAGTTTTGTATCTGTCTGCTCATTATAACTAAAAGTCTATACCAAGTCCTATTTTATTACTCGTCATATCTTTCATCAACTCCAGCCCACATGGATGCAATTTTCTAAAAAGGCATTTATACGGCATCAGTTTTAAGTAATAATAGCATCCATTTTTAGACTTTTTCAAAGAAGTCCGAACTCCTGACAATATTAGGAATAAAATCCAAGTGAAGGTCTTGTGTGTATGCGGCAATTTCTTTTTGTTAAGTAGTATATTCTTTATAAATTTGTAGGTTTGTAGATTTTAAACACTTATAAGTACTTAAAATTGTCCATACTATAATAAAACTGCAATAAAAACTGATAAGAATATCATATAATAATTGACATTAGCAAGCCCGGCACATTTTTTATGGTAGATAAAAAATGTTGACAAACAAAGATCACGCCTACTGCGATAAAAATATGTGAGACGTTAGTTGACCGACGAACTGATATCGTATCAAGTCTGATATAATACTGTCCTTTTCTTTCATTCTAGTAAGTGTCAAAATAACACCCGAACTGGATTAAACAAAATGATCAATGACTGAAGTGATGACCCTGATTTATTAGTTGACATTTTTTTCACACATTGGTATACACATTCGGTGTTCATTCAATCTCCTACCAGGCCTACCAGGCACAAGGCGGGTCAGCGCAAGAGCGGGACGACCAAGCCACACAAAATAAATAGAACGCTTGTAATTTCATGGTTGCCTAGTACTCGCCGTGTCCGTCGGTGACTGTGACGGGGTAAATCCGTACGGATGCAGATGGTTGGACTGACCGATTTCGCGCAAGGACGTTTCTATTTCTTTGACAATAATAGTAACTAGAAAGGTAGGTATGTCATTGTATTTCAATATAATATATACATACAACATATACATATATATACATATGCAACCAGCGTGGTTAGCGTTAATAGGTTTTGTAACTTTTTAAGAGAAAACCTAACCGATTTTGAAAAAATATTGATGGAGCCACCAATTAATGTAAATATCACAGACATACTCCCATACTCCTATGTTTTAGTATATAGCTCGGGTGTCTTTTATGTATATATAGCTCAGTTTTCTCTATTTGGAATTCATATGGATTCCAAATAGAGAAAACCACATCTAAATCGGATGCATAGATACATACCTACGCGTCAAACAGAGAACCGTATTTTTTAAATCCAGTTAATAATTATTATAATGAAATCACCAGGCACGTGGACATTAAAAGTCGACTCAAAAACTTCTGAACATATTTTTAACACAGGTAGGTTACAGGTAAACAGCATTTTAGTATTCAGTACTTTCACAGTATCACAGTACAATACATTTCTTCATTCTACGGAACAAAAATACATTTTAGTTATTATACTTACTTATAACGTAATAAAACAGATAGGTATAGGCGTTTGGTTCTGTTATCCATTTTAAGATAGTTCACTACATAAAATAAATAATTAGTACCTTTATTAAAAATATGAAGAAAATTTCTCAAAATAGTATAGGTACAGTATTTCGATTCAAATGTGCATAAAGTGTGTTAAGAAATTAAGTTATGGCTATATTATATTTTTTTTATTTCTGCTGACGAGTAGGTAATGGTATTACATACACTGCATAGATGGCGCTATTCTCACTTATATCAAAGTATGAAACTAGTCGTAGTTCAATGTTTATAACCAATATGTTTCTCATCCATAAACCTTATCCTTTCTATTTTTAAAATAATGAAAATTATAATAAATCAAAACATTTGTTGGTTCCATCATTGCTTCTTCCTATTTAGCTAAATTATAATTAATATCGATACTATTTATGTTTTCTGTGATTCACAAGTCACATTCAATCATTCGTCGTTTGAGGTGGGCCATCTTACCCCCATATATTTTGCCTCACAAACTTTCTGTACTAGGCGATCAGAATGCTGCAAGAAGTGTTAAAACGGAGCGCGAGCGCATGCTCGCTTGCGAGGCGAGGCGACTGACCCCGTCACATTTTGTCAGATTACTTGCAAAATACTAAGAGAGCATGAAAGTAAAGAAGGTAGGAAGTGATAACAATGTTGATGTTGAGAACTGCTGTGCCTTTAAATTGAATATGAAAATAAAATAATTATTATGTAAACATCATCATATTCCTACCTACATTTTTATACAAGTTTCAATTAGTCATTATTTGTAGGTGCACTTAACATACCTATCACATATAATAGAAACAATGATTAGGTACCACTCCTTATTTCGTATTGTTTTAAGTCCTCAACAATAAAAAAGCGATTGGATATAATGAGTCGAGACAGTAGAGACCATGAGTGGAGTACTGGTCATAGTAATAAATATGCTTAGTGACTGACCGCTCCGCCGAGAAAGAAACAACAATAGCAAGAATAAGCTTGTGTAATAGAGACAGCTATACGTCTTGGCTCCGTCCGTTCTCTGTTAACGAATAATTTCCGATCGCTTCCACGCTCATGTATTCCTGGTATCGGTAGCACTGATAGACACAACTGTGACGGGGTCAATAGAAACAGAACAGAATGTTGAAATTTGTTTGTTAGATTGCAACCACGACGTGCATAGTTATTTAACAACGCCGTGTAATAATTGCAGCGCAAGCATTACAGGAGAAATTAGAAGTATTATTTTTGAGCACCATTTTGATATTCTTGCAAGTTTTTTGTTATAATGCATCTGATGAACGAACCTGAATGGTTGAAAAACACGGAAATCGAAAGTTACATAGTACAATTTTCTTTATACAATCTAGTAATATTTGTACTACAGCGGATTATGTTTAAATGCTGCCTTGTACCAGGCAATTATAAAACTCCATAGGTATACGGTTTTATCGACGTTTTTGAAGTAAAAGAATAAGTAGGTACATTATGTCATTTCGTTATAGTATAAATAGGTACGCCATACATTTTTATTACCTACTCACATTCCACTGGGCTTGTTTCGTAGGTAAACGAAAAAATCAAAAAGTCTAATTAATAAATAAAACTAACATTTAAACTATCAACCATTAATTCCTTAATAGATTTTGTGTTACATAGGATTTTTTAACATCATCATATTATTATTATAAAAAATATCATAATAAAATTGATAAGACTAGAAGAAAATAGTGACGTCATAGGCCGGTATTTGTATGAATGAGATCTCTATATAAAATCTGCGTTTTGACTTCATAAAGAGTTGTTGTTTTGACTAATTGAAAACAAGCCTACTCTACAACTCCTAGAAATTTCAATGTTGCTACATATTCGGCGATCATAACATTTCAGATGTTGCTAAATATTTCTTCATTCATAGTTGTGAAGAAACCTCAAAGAACTCAATTCAATATTGCGTATCCGTTGCTATTTTACCTTGTCACATGAAGTCACTAAATGTTGCTCGGTACTAGGCAGACATAACGTTGCAGACAGTGTGACTGTGTGACGACTCAAAAGAATTAAAAAATATCAGATTACAACTAATACCATTTAAAACCAAAAAATACCAACTAATACTTATCCTTATCACTGATCTTATTGTACCTGGATTAAATGACTTTTTAGAGTTTTTAGTACATACCTACTTTTTCGCATTATAAAAATTATTAAAAATCTATATCGATTATTCGGGCGCCTATGAGTTTGTTATCGATTTAGTTTCATATACTTTTACTTGCTAGTCTGACTGACAGGCGTTCATTTCATTTAGAAACTTACTATTAATGCATATTTTAAGTGTGTATTTTTCTTTTGTTTTGTTGTTTTTTTTGAACCGCCAAAATAGGTACCTACGTATTAAATTTAGATATAGGTTTTTATGTATTAAATGGTATTATCATATTTGCTCAAATTATTAATTAAATGCGTTATTCGGTTGGCGGGATTTAGACCGGTCTTCCGCCGGACCGGGTGCCGCAGTATTCCTTCAAGAAGAACATTAAATAATATTGAAAATGTATACTAATTATGTACTAAGTAAATTATTACTAGAGAACAAAGTCTAAAAAAAAAACACTAAATAGGTACTGTACTTATATTATCAAGGTCAATACTTACTTTAATGCAATAAAATAAAAATAATATACTTACAAATACAAGGAGTAACAGAAAGGCGTGGTCAAACGAAAGGGCTGTTAAGTGTGCCATGATACTGAATGCACTTATCTAATTTTATCAAAATTAAAGAACCACAAAATCATTTATTATTTTTTATTTGTAAATTTATCAATGAAAAAGTTATCAATAGAAAAAAAGTATGATTTAAAAAGTTCTATGCCATAATAGTCCTATTGGATTTTGCAGTATGTAGGTGAGGTATAATATTTATGCCATACGCTTTTCGCTACTGAAATATTACACGTGTGGCACGTGTTAGCTTGTAGTAAATAAAAAAATTAAAAATATGTTTTCTGTTTAGTTATTAAACCACAGTGCAGTGTCATAGGCCTTATACGGCTATTACACTACCCTGAATCAGAGCCCTAAATCGAGGTGGCCTTACATTTTTTTTAGTGAATTAGGGCCCTAATTATTATAATACCTCTCTTTTTAAGGGTTTAGGGTCTCTGATTTAGTGTAGTGTAATACTTATAAAACGGCTATTACACTACTCTTAAACAGAGCCCTAAATCAAGGTAGCCTTGAAACATTTACATTTACTTAAAAAATATTAATCAAAATACTATAATTTAGTAATTACGTTTACTGTTTTGACTCATTAACTTATACCATATTTACGGTCAGACATGTCTTATTTTTAATTATACTTACATTTAGGTATATTATTTATGTAATGCTCATTATGTGGACTGTAATGTTCTTTGAATAATAAAGATCTTTAAACCTAAACGTAACGTTAACTATGTTCTTGCGTTGTTGGTTCTGTCGTAAGGTGCGCACTCTTACCCCCATATATTTCGCCACATAAACTTCGAGTACCAGGCGAACATAACGCTATAAGAGGTGCTAAAGACGCTTGGAATGTGCGTTCACTCGCGGGCGCAAGGAAGACTTGTTTCTTTTTACCCCGTCACATTTGTAATTTAACTTAAAGAATACTAGGCTGACATAAAACAAGGAAAGTATTTGATGTGAAATGTTCGTAGAGCCGGTAGTGCCGTAGCTGTTGAACAGATTATATTATTTTGTAGTTGTTGCCTTTGTCTATAACAAACTGTTATATACTAATAAGAACAAATATACTCGTAGAATCTCTAGAAGTAAGTAAACTACTAACTAAAAGTTAGGTAAAACTACAAGCTAAGTACTTTACAGGTGATTTTTTTTAGTGTGGGTATTTATAACCGTTCGCAACCGCACTTTGCGAAAAATGATCGTATATCATTAGCATTACTCAGTACTTCCCAATATTTTATTGTTATTAACGACAGTATTCATAAGGTAGCGAAATAATATATCTACGTACATATTATAAATAAACTGATTCTACTACCGGCTGGCTAGGAAAACATTTTTAATTTAACATTGTGATGTGATGGTCTCACCCAAGTTTCCTTTGGGTAAATAGTTATTCGTAATTAGTTATAGTCTCATTTGGCTATCAGCGTTTGATTAAATAAATCATCTTTAAACTCCTTTCTTTTAGATTATTAATTGTTATTATGTATCTGTTGCCTAATTTTATGTAAGTACTGGCTGTCTCGCGCACCTTCGTCTGCGTAAATTTTCTCCGTTTTTGCAACATTTCTCATTGCTGCTCCGCTTCTATTTGTCGTAGCGTGATATTATATAGCCTATAGCCTTCCTCGATAAATGGGCTATCCAACAGTGAAAGATATTTTCAATTCGTACGAGTATTTTCAGAGATTTCCGCGTTCAAACAAACAAACTCTTCAGCTATATAATATTAGTACGGATATGTTTTTATATGTAAATGTATATGAAAAGTCTGTATATATATATATATTCTTAACTATAAGGGAGTTGTTCCAAAGAAAATAATAAAATGAGACTAAGTACATAGGTAAGTACAATGTTATTTAATGCAAAAAAAAAATTCAAGAATTTTAAAATAGTTTTTGGAGTGATAATATTAACGGTTTAATTATTTAGTTATTAGAAGTAGACGCCGTATCCATAGACTCTTCTTGATTAGCCATTAATTTAATCTTTTCTTTTAATATTTCTTCATAAGCACTCAACAGTTTGGTCACACCAATCTTCGTTGCTCGTGCCCTTTGCTCGTTAATATCAATATTTTCCAAAATCTGCAGGCCCATTTTAATATGATTAAATGCCTCCGTCAAACTTTCAACAGTCATTACCCCTTCACTAAGCAAAGGATCTTGCATATCCAATTCTTCATTTGTACTGTATTCTTGCATTTCTAAAAGTTCTTCAATCGTAGGTTCTTTATTATGAGAACCTATTAAATCCGAAATATCTTTTCTGTCAACTTTCATTTCTAAATTCAATGCCAGATTTACAATTTCTTCAATGATTTCTGAAACCGTTGTATTTTCGTCTACATCATTAACGGTATTATCAAAAAATGGGCAGAGTTTATGCCAAGATCTTCTCCAATCACTTTCAGTTATATCCGCCCATGAATCAACAATAATTCTTATTGCATCTAAAATATTGAATTCTTTCCACAATTCTTCTATAGTAACGAAGTCATTCTGTTTTGCAGTTTCTATTAATTGTTTGATTACACTTCGAGTGTATAAGGCTTTGAAAATATTCGAAATTTCTTGATTCATAGGCTGAATGGAACCAGATTCTCCAGGTGGGACAAATACTACTTTCACTCGATGGTCGAAGTTAATCAATGTTGTCGAAGGATGGTATACAGCACTATCTAAAACTAGTAATACTTTGCATGGGATATTGTTTGCGTAACAGTAATGTTCAGCTTCACGTATGAAGTAATTTCCAAACCAGTCTTCGAATAAAGAAGCAGTCATGCTAGCTCTTGGATTTGACTTCCAAATTACTGGTAAACCTCCTTTAGATTTATTTTGTAAGGCCCTTGGGTTTTCTATTCGATGTATCACTAAAGGTTTTAATTTTAAATCTCCTATTGCATTGCCTCCTAATAGAATTGTAAGCCGGTCTTCAGAATCGCGAAATGCGTTCGAAGTTTGGTTTTGGTGAGCTAAATGACTTCTCTCAGGCATTCTCTTCCAGTATAATCCGATTTCATCTACGTTAATCACCGTTTGTGGCGTGTATCCACCTTCATTAATAATAGTTTTCAAAGTATAAGAGAAAGTTGACTCATAATGGGGTTCTAGATAATATTTTGGTGCATTTTCTTTTTTTCGTTCTTTCTTTACTTTCATTTCTTCGTTTTCATTAACGTCTTCTAGGTGGCCTTCTTCCTGTTGCTCACTAACGCGGTTACCATTGCAGCGACGTTTGAAACGAAAATACCAGCCTTTACTGGCTAAAAATGTTTCGTCCTTGGCGGCTTCTCCATAATCCCTTTTTACTTCTTCAAAGATAATTTTAGCTTGAGTGCATATGTCATTTTGCGAAAGCCTCACATTTTCCGCAGCTTGTATTTCACACCACGATTTAAGCGTACACTCCACTTGCGCTATAATGCCGTGACGTTTACGAATAATCGTGCTAGAATTTAATACAGCTTCGTTTTTACAAGCTGCCAGAATTCTCTTTTTGTCCTTTATTATGGAGCTTACTGTAGAATTAGGAAGATTGAGATTCTTCGAAATCTGACTTATTTTTTCACCACTGTCAAACTTGTTTATTATATAGACTTTTGTTTTTAATGTCAAAATCTTTCTTTTCCTTTTACTTTTAGTCGACAACATTGTTATAACACGCACTTTTTATTAAAAACTTCTATATTACAATTTCAGAGTTATTACTTGCAAAGACGCGGCGTACTGTGTAAACTGTATATTGCAAATGGCGGACTGACGAGACGGCGAGACACAGCTACGGAAAACGGGGCACAGCGGAAAGTGAAGGCGCGGGAAGCGGGGGGCCGCGTGCGAAGCCAACCAATAGCATATCTCGAGGTACGCGCGACGCAAGTCGAGACAGAGACAGTGTATGTAGCGGTGATAACACGTTATTACGCTTGGGAGTTTTAGTAGAAAACAATAAAGCGTGCAGTTTAAAAAACATTGATACGTGAGATTGTAAGTTGATTAGCTTCAATACGGATGGACAAATTAGATTTCTAATACAAATTTTGCATCTAAATCCAGATAGGTATTTGTTTGGCGCGGCATTGTAAAAACCCGCGTTTTACGTGATCCGTAGTTAAAAACCAACCGGTAATTTATCAAAATATTTGACGACTATTTCATTTTTATTTTATTATTAGCTGTGCCCCGCAATGTTACCCGCGGTTTATTAGCTTATGTGTTAAACCAGGATGTCAGCTACCTCCATACCAAATTTTATTAAAATCGCTCCAGCCGTTTAGACGTGAAGAAGTAACTCACACACTCACAAACTTTTGCCTTAATAATATTAGTGTGATTACTAGGAATATGGGATTATGGGACCAATATTGTCAGCAATCCTATTAACCGCTCTCTGTTAATTCCTTGTGTTAGTGGATTCACGTCGTAAGTATAATGAATAGGATTCGAACCTGCGACCTTACGATACGATACCTTAACCATTACGCTACCGGCACTTCGATATAGTGTGTGTGTGACAGAATCATCAATCAGTTTTGGAAATGCAAATGAAAGACTGGCTCTAAAAGCAGGAAAGATTGACAGATTATTTTCAAAACTTTACAATTTAAAACTTGTGTCCGATTTTGAAATATCAATATTAATATGATACCTACGTGATGCATACATACGACTGCGACTGTCTGCCTGTTATGTATTGTGTGTATGAATCCATAAACTATTGATTTAAATAGTAACGAAGCTGAATCTGTTGCACGTGGAATTGAAACAGAAACATGTTCTGTTTCATCGTTCTAGAATATCACGAACAAAATGCTATAATGGATGACGGTATGATATAAATTTAGTAAACCGAAAACACAGAATCACAATAAAATCATTAAGTAGGTACGGTAACAAAACCTGGAAGGCTAGTTAAAACAGAGGGGGGAGTCGGTTGTTTCTTATTTCTTGTTAATATGGGAGGGAGGGGTTTAAAAATGGCTTACGTATTATATGGATGGCGCCTAACTTAAGTACCTAGTTCCACAACACTTTTGACTGCCTCTGTGGCGCGGTGGGAGTGTGCGACTGCTACGCAAGAGGTCGTGGGTTCGATTCCCACACGGGACATCACTTTGTGTGATCCGAGTCTGGGTGTACTTTGTATGTTTGTAAAGTCCCCCGCGACACAGGGCTTGTACCCTACTACGGAAGTCGGCTTTTAAAAAAAAAAACATTTAAATAAAACTAACATTTATTAGGTAGGTGCTTACTAGATATATTAAACAAAAATATTCGATCAAAAGTTTATTTCACGTACTTAACACTTTTCACGGTTAATAATAAATTAGAAAAGTATACCTCTAATGTTTACTTTATTTAAAATCGATTTTAAAAAGCAGCTGTGGCGAGATGGGTAATTTATCTCTATTATGAATGTATTTAGAAATATATAGGTTAGTGTGTTTTTTAAAGATAACTAGCAATGTGGAATTTTGGTCCCACATTACTAGCAATCCTGTTAACCCATTTAGCTAAGCTAGGCTTGTGTTAGGAGTGGGTTCACGTCGGTAGTATAATGGGTAGGATTCGAACTCGGGACCTTACGATTGCGAGACCGATGCCTTAGCCATTAGGCTACCGTTAATCAGTTGTCTGGTTTCCATAGTACAAGCTCTGCTTAGTTTAGAAGCGATAGACAGATAGCGTTGTGTTAGTTGTCCCAAGATATTATTATTATATCTATCAATGATAAGATAATAGACAAAGATATAATGTTGTAATCACATTTTTTCAAATGCCATCCTAGTATCCAATATTCAATATCAAGTAACTAGGAAAGGAAAAAGCAGCAGAGTTAAGTAGGTACGACTACCAAACAGAAACAGACTGTATTGAAGTGTTGAATGAACTACGCTCACAACTCTTTAATACTTATGTTGCCCTGGTACATTCGCTGCAGATGACGGGGTAAGTTGAAACAGACGCGGACGAGATAGTGGAATGACAGCAGCTCCGGACGTTGATTTTATCTTCGTTTGATTTATCTTTAGGCGAAAAAATAAATGAGATGAGTACTTACCTACATAAATAATTTGACACATCGGTTTTTTTATAATAAACTAGCTGACCCACGCAACTTCGTCTGCGTAAATTTTCCCCGTTTTTTGCAACATTTCTTATTGCTGCTCCGCTCCTTATTTTTCCACTATTTAATGCATGTTATTATACTTATTACATATAAACCTTGCTCTTCAATCACTCTATTAAAAAAAACCGCATCAAAATCCGTTGCGTAGTTTTAAAGATTTAAGCATACATAGGGATATAGGGACAGAGAAAGCGACTTTGTTATATACTATGTAGTGATAATAAATTTATTATTTTTCAGCATTTCTATAGTTAAAATCATTATAGTTATATCAAATGTTTAAAAAGCGTCATTGGATGGCGACATTTTATACAGAATGTGATCTTTAAATGTGCACAGGCGATTATTCCGTAAATATAAAAGTTATCATGAAATTTTAACTGATATTGAAAGTACGTCACTTAAAGAGTAAAACGACATCAATAAAAGTTTAAAATTAGAATAAAATAAAATAAAAATAGCCATAAATATAAGTGTACCCTGGAGACCATATGCTGAACAATTAATAAAAGTGAAAAGATTTGACCTTGAAAATACTGTTGTCCTCTCCATCTCTTTATAAATAAGGGGTTCTCTTTCGAGGGTAACAATGTTTTCTGTACTTCTGGACATTCCAAAAATGTTGGGCAACGAAGCCGACTACTTTATAGAAAAATGCTAATTATTAAATTACATATTAATCTGGAATTTATCCATTTATTTCAATACATCTACTCGATTTCCGTACTTTTGTTAAATTACAGTTTAGTAGGTATTAAAGCGTGATTTTGTTAACTTATGTTTGATTTAAATTTCTCCGAGTGGAGAGAGCACAAAGAGCCGTACTTAAAGTAATGACAAAAAAGCCCATTAGATATCCAACAGCATGTCTTTATGCAGAATGTCATCTACTAACGGTCCGTCAACTTTTTGTGCTCAGATCCACAATTAGAACACATACTAGCCTCCCTCCTAGAGTTTTAAGCAAACGCACAAGACTACGTACACACTCCCCACATCATACTACTTTCGCTAGGCACCAATACCACATATTAAGCACACACATCTACAAACAAATACATAAAAAACTGAACATCACAGATTACAATACACACAAAGTCAAAGCCATTGTCTCTGAGTGGCTTCAAAAACAGGACTATGCTCAAACGGAATGCCTGCTAACTTATATTAGTTAATTTAAACCTTATGAACATTTCGCACCATATCTTTATCCATAAACACGACGACACTTACGCTCACGCGCATACACACGCACACACACACACACACACACAGACACACACACACAAACACACACACACACACACACACACACACACACTTTATTATATATTCGGTTTTATTTTTATTTTATTGTTTCTCTTTCGTTCTACTCTTACACTAGTATTTAGGAATAGTAAGTAAGGAATAATATACGCATGTACATGTATCTTTAGAACAATGTTTCGACATCTACGACGACTAACACCCCACTTACTGTACCTCATCCAAATGGATATGCATCAAACAAAAAGCCGAACACTGTCTCTTAAGACACAGGATAACCTAGTTTAAGAGGCAGGGTTCATACTCTGTGCACACAGATTTCCAGCAACAACAATTGTATATTTGTTTATATCAAATTGTTATCTTTCTTGTCACCTCATGTTTTGTTGTACTATATATCTGTATATTTTTTTGGCAAATAAATATTATTATTATTATTATTATTTCCTCGCATAAATAGTTCTATCGATTTTGACAAAATCATAAAACCTGGGGAGTACTCTATAATTATTTCCTTCAAAATAGTTGTGATTTCTCACCTCATCAATTTCTATTGTTTTTTAAATTTTCTTGATATCTATCTTCCTGCTGTGGTATTGTAGCATCCGGCATTTTAGTAGTACTCTGAATTTAGTTAATTAATTTTGTGATTTAAATAAATAATTTAATAAAAGCATCAAATTTCATTTCATATTTAGGTAAAGATTTTTTGTAATCGGAACCTTTAAATTGAGAACAGATTTTTGCAGCTTAGACATTTTAGTGGGGTTTGTTACTATACTAATCTATACTAATATTATAAAGCGGAAGAGTTTGTTTGTTTGTTTGCTTTGTTTGTTTGTTTAAACGCGCTAATCTCAGGAACTACTGGCCCGATTTGAAAAATTCTTTTTTTGTTGGATAGCCCATTTATCGAGAAAGGCTATAGGCTATATAACATCGCGCTACGACTAATAGGAGCGGAGTAGCGACGTGAAATGTTGCAAAAACGGGGAAAATTTACGCATACGAAGTTGCGCGGGACAGCTAGTTAATTTAATAAAAGCATCAAATTTCTTATGAAAATATGTAGGTAAGGATTTTTTATAATCGGAACCTTTAAATTGAGAACAGATTTTTGCAGCTTAGACATTTTAGTGGCACTATATTAAGCCACTCATAACTTCTTGTAGGGTTTGTTACTATACTAATATTATAAAACTGAAGAGCTTATTTGTTTGAACGCGGTAATCTCAGGAACTACTGATCTGAATTAAAAGTTCTTTCAATGTTAGATAGCCCATTTATTGAGGAAGGCTATAGGCTATTTAACATCACGCTACGACCAATAGGAGCGGAGCAGCAATGAGAAATGTTGCAAAAACGGGTAAAATTTACGCAGACAAAGTTGCACGGGACAGCTAGTGTACTAATAAGAAGGTTTACCTACTTGTAGATAAAATAACAGAGAGAAAATAACTTCATGACCAAGAAGGTTCTGCTTGTTCATGACCATAAAGAATTAAGAAATTTAGAAAATCATAGATAAAATATACAAATCATTCTGTCAGACGTAAATCAAATAGACAGGTAGGTATACCAGCAGCTGCTGGTATATCTCGTGAAACAATGACAAATAAAAATCACAATGGTAAATACAAATACATAGATGAAGTCACGGACAGCCTCAACGGCCCTTGAACGACCAAAGTAACAACCACAATGGATATCCCATTCGCAACCATATCAACAATAATAGTAAATGTCTGTATTCAAAGATCACTGCAAGTTATTGAAAACTTGCTTCAACAAAATAATTTATCTGCTATTTTACAGAAATTGAAGGATATCAGCAACTCCTGTAGACGTCTAGGTTACAACCAATCCAAATTAACTATACGTGCAGATCCAGTGGCTAAAGAAGATAAGAGTACAAATGTTAGAGATAGTAAGAAATCTGTGCCATCTAGAGACCAGGTCGTATCACATTTAACAGAAACTGAAAGTGTCTTCTGTGACGAATACCACACAGCTAAAGTTTGGGCTGGCAAACTGAAATATCTTAACCGGAACCAAAGAGTATATGCCGAGAAAGCAATTTACGACGTTTTATACGAAGCCCAATTGGGTACTTTAAACAAATCATCTGTGAAAATTAATGAAAACAATCGCCTCGCAAAAGATCTTAATCGTCCCGTTTTGGTGACTAAGTCACTAAATGAAATTGTTCATACCATTGAATCGGAGGACGCACTCAAGCAAAAAGACATCTACGATTTCCGTGGGTTTCTTAAAAAGTCTAACAGTAATCCTCATTTATCATCTGAAGTTTTGATTTCCGAATCTTATCCTATTGAAACGCCTTCCAATTCATCTAAATCTCAGGACACAGTTAATAATAATTCTGTCTGGAAATCGTACGGTTGGTCAAATACTTATTTGGGTAACCACCGAAACCGAAACCGAAACGGACGTTTGATTAATATATCCTTGTCGGACTATAGAACCCCTAATAGCAGTGAATCACTATTCTGTAAGCATAGAGGGTATGCAAGTGAAGATTGTCTGCGTCAGTACGACTCTGATTATGAGGATGAGGCAACAAGTTCACCTGAACGTTACTTAAATCAATTTAGTAGGTATATAAGAGGTATTTATGATACTGTTATAGATAAAATAAATTCTGAATGGCCATAGTTTGAAAATTTTTAAACTTGTAAAAATGTTAATAATTATGTTCCGTGTACTGCAAGCACAGATAAAACAATATTTAAATAAATTTTAGTTTTAAATTAATGTTTTTTTTTGGTTTTAATTAGACTAGTCACAGTTAACGGACAACTTATACCTAATACCTACCTATAGTCAGAAAATGGTTACAACACCATCTATCAACCGATGAAGGAAATTATAATTTTTTAACATATACTTTTGAATTATTCCAGAATACATTCTCATTTCTTAAAATAAACTCTTTCTTATCCTATTTAATTGCTCATAATTGTGTTCCTTATCCGAAAACAATGATCATTGTTTCTATGGATAACTTTACATCTAAAGTCGTGGGTAGCGCCATCTGTCCAAAGCCTATAGTACCTTCTTAATCAAATATGAACATTAGTTTCACGATGATGCCAGTAGATGTCAGGATGACATAAGGCAATGCCTTGATACAACGCAACGTTTAAGCTGTACAAATTATTGTGGGTTCGATTCCGACACGGGACCAAGCTGTGATATATTTTAAGTTATGTTTGTAAAATTCCTCATGACGCAGGGCTTATACTGTAGGGTACACTGCGGGAATCGTTTTTAAATAAAATATGCACATAAATTGTTATAACTTTATTTAATTGCCTCTAGGCAGATTGAAAACAGAACAAGAGAACATTTATCTGTCATTATTTCGCTAAAGACCACATATTAAATATGATTAATTAGTTATGTAGTTTCATGGACGTTGTTAGAACTATTTCGTAACATTAAAATTAGAAGAGATCTCCTAGTATATAACAATGGTCTCT
This sequence comes from Herminia tarsipennalis, assembly GCA_945859575.2. Taxonomy (NCBI): domain Eukaryota; kingdom Metazoa; phylum Arthropoda; class Insecta; order Lepidoptera; family Erebidae; genus Herminia; species Herminia tarsipennalis. The sequence continues at coordinate 15,938,725 of OX243849.2, read as the reverse complement.
TAATCGATTTCTCCTAAGATTAGCCAAGTACGGAAGAGATATTATAACGCACAAGTGTCTACGCAAATAAAAGCGCACTCCCTGTATAGTCTTTATTCGGTCTTGAATGCTATCGCCCGTGGCAAGCGATGAGAGTGCTGTGGGAAAAAAGGCCACAAACAATCAAACTCATGAAAAACAACACAGGTAAAGATTAGCAGAGACAGGTTAATCGAATAATCATTTAACGAAAATAGGACTACTTTTCGTTTCTCGATTAAACTGTCCGTTTCATGTGTTGCACTGGACCAGTGAAGAGTGAACTACTTTTCGTTAATCGATTAAGCCATCCGACTCATAGGTGTTGAGCTGGGTTTACAATAAATTTCTTCGTTGATTTAAAGGCAAGCGATAAAAAAAAAATGCGCCTAACAACGCCCATGAAAGTGTTTGCAACTATAACTATAACATTTATAACGAACAAGTCTGTTTGATACAGTATTTGTGACGGCAGGCGGTCATACAAATAAAAAAAGCTGAAAAAAAAAGACCTAATGGACTTTTAACCAGCAAGTAGGGGTCCACAAGCAGCAATTAGGCCGTCTATAGACAATTTCGAGCAACAGTAACTTGAAGGTATCACATAATATTGTCATAACCAGGACTTCTAAATGATTTTTTTTAATCATACTCAATATGATATCCCACTGCTGGGCACGGTTCTACCTAGTAGAACCTACTTATCCTGGAGGTAATTGCCATAATTGGGGGGTGGAGCAATTGCACAAGGACTCATGAATTTTGTAATGTACGCCATACGTTTGGTCCGCCGCATGACGACGACCCACACTTCCCTGTGTTGGGCCAAATCGCCACGTTTGGCGATCGGATCGAGTAAGGCTTTAAAATACCTTGAGGATGCTGCTGCCTCCTCAGGTGTTAACCCCCGTAATCGCCTTGATGACAGCCATGGGAAGATAATTTATGAATGGAATGGAATTTAAATATATACTCGTTAGGGCTTGTACTACACTAAGAGGACCCCTAATTATTGGTGAAAACGGCCATAAGGGTATATATTATGTCTCTTATCAATAAAATAATATACAACAGGATTATAATTATTGAATTTTTCGTCTCTTTTTATCCTACATTGATTGCGGTATGAGGGAAAAGGACAAAACACTCAATAGGGGATTAAATGTACCATTTTATTGTACAAAATAACCTCGGATCGTATATTAAACTTTGCCCGCCTTGCTAAAAAAATTTGTGATATAAAACTAGTTTGTCTAGTACAATAACAACTATATTTACAAATTAAATAATTACACTTAAAATTCATGCCATAAATTAACATATCTTACTTCGTAAATGTAAGGAATCATTCGATGTGTTTAAGTTAAAAACTCATCAGTTCTTTCATGAAATTAGGTATTTTATTTTAAAAAAAAGTTACATAAATTATGCATTAAAAAAAAGAATATACTTAGTTTTGAAATATACAGGGTGACTTTTAATTCAGTCGAGAAACTTTAGGGGGCAAGTCCGCGTGTAGTCAAGGTGATAATTTTTTTTTTGTTTCGTTCGTAAGAATAATTTTTATTTTTAGTATAATTTCGATAAAAATTATTAAACGTTGATATTTTCCGTTTATTTGCTAACTTAACCTCCTCAATGGCTTTGTTTACATTATCAATGGACCATAACATGTTTAATTTTTTTACAATTTTAATTGGAAATATTCCAATGTAAAACGAATTTATTACAGGTACTGATCCCCTACCAATTTAGACTGATTTCAAAGTTACCCTGTATACAAAGTTTTAATAAAGAAAAAAAGACAATTACTTTGTGATTAACAAAATACCTAATTTCATAAAAAGAAATGATAAGATAGGTTAATTTTACACGATGCAAGATTTTCGCCTGTTACATATTTGCATTTATTTGCTTTAATTAAAGCAAATAACTTGCATAGACTAAACAACATGTTGCAATCTTGTAAATAAGTCTTTAATTTATTGCTTTTCATCACAAAATACTGAGAGAACAGAATGTGACCTTCATACGATGTGCTCGGACACAGAATTAGAGACCACTTTGTTCAGGATTGTCGAGATTCTGTGTACGTGAGCGAGTCTATGTGTACCCACACAGACTCGCTTGCTTGAACGCACGTTGCATGTAGGGTTGCCACCTCTAAAATTAGCTCAGAACCTGGATCTGTCAAAACTTTTTTTTTAAACTTTAGTATGTAAAAAACGTCCCATGCTTTGAAAATGTTATACCCGGACTAGAAAGAAGACCCCGCCTGGAGGCCCTTAAACTATACTAAAGCCGCACACGTTGTGAAATGTTTACTAACAAACCATATTTTAGGGTGATCACGTCACTGCAAGTTTCGTAAATCGAATATATATAAAGTGGTTGTCTGTAAAGTCGGCTTAAAAACGATAATTTTACGTGATAACGTCATAAGAAAACATTGATGACATATCGCCGTTCGCGTTGCTTAGCAACCAATCAATAACGTGACTTTCTTTTTGACACTTGAGAGTAAAGTAAGTAAAGAGGTACCTTTTAGCTTCACGTATATAGATATTATCTTTAATACTTTTGACAGTGGTTGCTACAAAACTTTGTTATTAACCATTACACACCGTGCGCGGCTTTAGTATAAGACAAACCCGGGAAAACCTGACGGATGGCAACCCTAGTTGTATGAAAATTATATTCTATACTCTCGGTATTTTGTATCAACAGTCCAAGAAAATGACATCGTGTGAATTAACCCCCTTATTCATGATAATTTAGTAACAGCATTTGAACTATCGAATGTTTTGTCTTTGTAATTCACTTTTACAAAATAGTCGAGGACAAAACATTCATTATTTAAAATGCTGTTACTAAATTATTATGAATAAGGGTGTGAGCCTTTTGTTTGGCACAGATAATAAACTTTCAGGGCACAGACTAAAAAAAACATATTCCAAGACACTGCTCTTCCCCAATATACAAATAACTTCGATTTAGAAAAAAATGGCTGTTTTTCAACAAAAAATAAAATTGAAATCTGTGCGCTGATTTCATTTCATGTAAAATAATATCAATATAGTTAAAAGAAAAGAAATCTATTTACATTTTGGCTGAATTACAGTTCTATATTTGGATAAAGGAGATCTTGTATTTGCCCAATGTTTGTAAAGTAGACAAGCCCAAAACGTAGCATCTAACAATACAGCGTAACTCAAATGATGCTTTTCAGGGGAATCAAACTATGATTTGCTAAGCAAAAAATAAAAATGGTCTTCTAATCTATCTCGGTTACGACGGTCAATCTCAACAGAGACTAGCAAACTATCAGAGAGAGATTAGGCGTAAAACCGACAGCTTAACGTGCTCTCAGAGTCACGGAGGAGTGTCAGTGTTCGAAAACGGTTGGGTGACCGTTTGCTCGGTCGCCACTGAATATAAAGCAAATAACTAGTATTTTGTCGTCCAAAAAAAACTGTCTAAATTGGAGTTACGACGTATTGTTCGATAATCAACGATGTCTGAATTTTGCCAGTCACAAACCTTGGTCGTGTGGGCCAATATGTACAACTGTGTGACTTAAATTATGTGATGAATAAGAATTTAAGTACTTTAAAACCTTTGTCAAACACTGTGAGGTGTAAACGCACGTTAAGTCGCAAAAAGTCCCGAGTTTCAGATCAGTGATAATTTTGGATCAATGACCTCAAATGCTATGGTAACATGGACTTCAATCTATACTAATATTATAAAGCTGAAGAGTTTATTTGAATGCGATAATCTCAGGAACTACTGGTCCGAATTGAAATTTTTTTTTACCGTTGGATAGGCTAGAAAGGCTATAAGTCTATGAAACAACACTACCATCAAAAGAAGCGGAGCAGCAATGAAAAAAAGAATCGTTGCGACAACAATTTGGATGGTTTTTATGTAACAATTATTCTTTCTTTTATATAAATAGTTCTAAATCTCTTGCTAAAGTATAAACAATTTTGGGTTCGACTTGATTAATTGGATACCAATTGGTAACATTAGATGGAGGTGAATCTTAAAATCCCTGGATTTTCGAGATGAAGTGGTAGGTCCATATTATGCCACGCTTGACAAATCCCACGAAATGATGCCAATCACTAGTCATGAATAAAACCTTGCGGTATGAACGTAGTTTTGTATACTAGGTATTTTTAGTTGTGTTGGTATGTGAGAAACTATAGAATTCTTTACCTTAACGCGCGCTAACTAACCTTCCTGTTTGACGAAGGCTTAAAAGTACTAAAAAGTTTAAATTACGTTAATTACTTCCTATTTCAGTTGGTAATAAACTGGGCCAAAAAATCTACTATCTAACACATTACCATCAAGATTCTGGATTGTAATTAATTTGACTAATGGAGAACTGATTTCCTTCTATCTGTACTATTCTATCACATATATATCTTAGAGAGAAAAGGAGCCAATTTCAAGACAAACACAGAATCGTTTGTTCTCACTCTACAGACAGACAGACAGTGATACGTCTGAGAGATAGGAAGGGTACATAGATAAAAATCTCTTTCCAACTGATCAATTAAAATTGATTGATATTTAATATTCGATTTTAAAATATGGTAATAAGTTTTAAGCATGAAGATATCAACTAATTTTGACTTCAAGTAGGTTTACCATTTAGAAGGTATATTAGGACAGCCAAGGCACAGTAAAAACTAATTGGGAAATTTATTAACATTGTAGTATATTTAATATACTGCAATGTTTTAATATTGGTTCCATGGAACATTGTCTATGGCATGTTTCTTTAGTTTATGCTTCTTAAGATATTTAGAGTCTATGAATGCCTCCCCACATAACGAACAAATATAAGGTCTTTCTCCGGTATGGGTACGTAAATGTACTACCAAGTTACCTTTCAACGCAAAGAATTTCATACAAACCGAACAACCAAATTTCTTTTCCCTTGTATGAGTCAGTTGATGGGTCCTTAAATGAGTTTTTGTCTTGAAACGAAGCGAACATAATTGGCAAGGAAACGGTCTTTCATTAGTATGTACTCGTTCATGCATTAGCAACATAGCCTGGCTTGAACAACCTTTACTACAAATACTGCATTCAAATCTCTTGGCGTTCTTTGCTTTAAGATTTTTGTGTGTCAGAATGTGTGCTTGCATATCTCTTTTATTCGGTAGCACTTCACCACATTCGGAGCAAAGTAAGTCAGTTGGGTCCATAATGTGATTACTTTCAACATGCTGTTCTAACGCAGACTCAACGGAAAACATTTTCTTGCATAACGAACATGCATAACCTAAAAGTTTGCCAAGATTTGTAGTGATTTCTTGTTTCACAGTCTTCATTAGTTCTTCTTTGACTTTAATTACTTTAGATTTGGTACATTCATCTGATTCTTTGTGAGATGTCAAATTGGCTTTCGTCTGGAACGTTTTATCACACTGATTGCAAGAATATGGATGCATATGAGTTAATCTATGCGTCTGCATAGTAATCTTCTGATGAAATCTTTTAAAGCAGATGTCACATTCAAATTCTCTAACACCACTGTGAATCATCATGTGACGTTTCAAGTTATTCGGATTAGCAAATGTTTTAAAACAAACATTGCAACGCGGTTTAATATTATTGTGACCGTATTTGATATGTTGAGTCAAAGCGTTTCTTCTAATTAACTGGTTGCAGAAAGGACAGTTGATTAGGAGAGCAGAACTGCTGTGTAGTAGCATATGTCCAGTTAAAATCTCAGCGGACTCAAAACCTTTGCCGCATAGATTACATAAATGTTCACCAGCTGGGTTATGCTTATATTGATGTTTCTCATAATCAGCCAAGTCTTCAAACTGCTCACCGCAGTCACACAAGAATGTACCGTCTTCTTGTTGAAGAACCGTAGCAATGTGACCCTCGTCAGCATATTCTATGACAAGTTCTGACCCATCATACTTCAGTATTTGGAACTGAGAAGACTCATCCCCTTCACAAAATATAACCTCTTGAGACATTCCATCTCCATCTTCATCTTCATTGGTAACTAGCTGAGTGTCAGTCAGATATTGGATCCTATCATTTCCTTTCAGAAGAATAGTTCCATTAGAATCAGTAGTGGTCAATATTTTGATGAAATTCTTATTTGGCAGATCTTTGATGGCATCAGCAGAAATTGTCTCAATTATCTGACCGTCTTGTGAGTCCACAATTTGTCCCAAGTGATCCTGAGAAGTGCTGTCTTGTGTCTCATCAATATTCATAGCACCATCCAATTCATCAATTTCTTGACTTTCCTCTTCATTTTCAAGTATAGTAGCTGGTACATTTGCTGATACTTTTGTGTTAGACATAAGAAATGCATCAATTGAGTCTTCAAACTGACTCTGTGGAGTGCTCTGTGTCTCTACAGGCTCATAAACCTCATCCTCATGATCACTTTCAAGTTTGATTTTAGGTTCTGATATCAAATTGGTAATTTTCTGACCATCAGTCTTGTCCTTAGGGTCATCTATCACTAAGACGTAATAATAATCATCATCACTGTCAGTAGGTTCCTGTTTTATTATAGCTTCTAGTTGTTTAATTGGATCATTGGCTATATCGTCGTCATCATCATCTCTGGAAGATTCTTTGATCTCGACGAGGGCAGGACTTTTGTCACCCTCAGGTAGTTCTTGCTCCAATAGAGCACTGAGTTGAATTTTCAACTCACTGTCCATTTTGATGCACTGCTTACGGAATTGATGAGCAGATATCATGGTGGTGTAGCATTCGTTACACAATTTCTGTGGTAGACCGTCGTCTTCTTTTACCTGAAAATATATATTTTATGACGTTAAAAAATAAAAATATTTCTTTTTAAATTAAAAACCTAATTACTAATTGATAAACTCTATATCTCAAAATGTTTACTAGCAAGTATGCTTAAGTAAGAAAAAGAGAGCCTGGAGATCCATCATACAGGTCTGGTACCAATATGTTCCTAGTTATAGGTTACTTAATAAAGTACGGACTCCAGTTCTCACAAAGTTCCAAGTTTATATTACTTCAAAAATTGTAAAATTATTATTGCAACCTTTTGAGAGAAATAAATATATATTATTATTTCATTGTTTTTAGTTTTCCTTCCAAATAAGTGTTGGCCTAGTATAATTATAGTATAGTACGATCAACGTATCTTGACCGGATTGAAGTTAAGGGGCGTCTAAACGGGCCATTTTTTACGGCAATTTGTGGCGGCATTATTGGCAACTAATTGCTTGGCCAATAATGGCAATATGTCTACAATTGTATGGTGCATGATTCAGTCTCCTTAATGGGCTACAAAACCCGGCAACAATAAAATAGAGAGCGAATGAAACAATAACAAAATTATCCGGGCAACATTGCGGAAAATCGATCGCTCAGCGATCGTCCGGCAACCATCAAATCAATATTGGCGAGTACTGACATGTTGCCGGCCACAGCATTGCCGCCACAAATTGCCGTAAAAAATTGCCCGTTTAGACGCCCCTTTAGGTTTTTATCACTTTCGCACATGTCATAGAGATGCGACCCTAAAATTACTTACGAAAACGATTAATCGATTAAAAATACTAACAACATTTTAATTCAACAATATAAAAACACTATTTAAATTAGTTCATAAAAGTTTAAATTTGGAACAGTTACAGTAAATAATAAAGAAACTTCCAAACAATTTCTTTACCAAAATAATCACAAAAAAACTTGAATTAGTAATACTAATTATGACAATGTAATGCGTAATCGCATCTCTAATCGCCTTGGTTTATTTACCGCCCCCGCCCCCCGTTTCCTGTCACCATTTTACTCCCAAAAAATGCATCTGCACAACCATTTGTCGCCTACTTCAGTACAGCCTAGTTACGTTGATCCAACTGTATGTAGGTATAATAGAATGTTATAAGGTGTTTCCCACAGCTCCATCTGCATTGATATAAATTACTATCTGTCCCGCGCAACTTCGCCTGCGTAAATTTTCCCCGTTTTTGCAACATTTCTCATTGCTGTTCCGCTCCTATTAGACGTAGCGTGATGTTTTATTTATTTTTATTTATTTATTTACAACATACATTGTCTTTACAGGAGAACCCAATACAACAATATACAACATACAAAAATCCTTAAACTATAAGTAAAACAAAAAATGCAATGTCACCTTTTCGAATGCAGGCCATTTACATATAAAAATGTCAATTTTTGGAGAGATACGGTTAATAATATTAATCGCTCGAACAATCGGTGCAAATTTCAAAATATTTGTGCGGGCTGTTGGTACCTCAAATAGCCTGTTTCTAGGCGCTTATATAGCCTTTCTCGATAAATGGGCTATCCAACAGTGAAAGAATTTTTCAATTCGAATCAGTAGTTCCTGAGATTACCGCGTTCAAACAAACAAACTCTTCAGCTATTTAATATTAGTATAGATTGTGATGTAAAGTATTCTATGTCACTACCCAGGCTTCTTGTTACCACAAAATTTTTGTAATCAAATGGTTTAGCCATGAATAAGAAATAGGTACATAGAGTAATAAAGAATGTCCTTTTGATTTAGAATATCGAAAAACATAATTCAGATGTTTGATAGATCGGTGACTCATAACTTTTTAAGAAAATGGAAACTGCAGTGTTCTATTTCAGGTACAAAATCAAAAGAATTGTTAAGTGTTGTAAAAAAACAAGGAAAAAGATCTGACATATTTATAACTATTGCAAGTTAGTTAGTTTTACTAACTAACTAACTATTGCAAGTATTGTTAATAAATATAATTAAATCAGAAAGAAGAAAAATAGTTTTTTTGTTTTAAATAATAGAAAAGCAATGTGAGATTGTGGGTCCCACATTACTAGCAATCCTGTTAACCCCTCCAGCTAAGCTCAATGGTTTGTGTAGGTGTTGGTTAACATTGGTATAATATTTGTAACACACCAAAAATAACTACAAATGATAAATAAAGAATATGCGGCACAAACAAAGTCCCTGCATCAGCTATTGTTGTAGTGTTCACCACAACGCTGATATTCTAGCAGGTCGTTACAATTATGTTTTGCTATCATTATCACGGCAGGCTTGCAATATATTTTTACCTACACTAAGTCTTATCACAGTTATCACTCACTCTTATGTTTCAGTTTATAGCAATGCTTAATATACTAAGCCCAATACAAATATCTTACAACTAAAAAGTAGAAAATAAAAAATAAATTTAAAAACAAAAACCCATCTGCAAATATGTAGACAGAAACAAGATACCCTTCATATTTAACATCATGCAGTTGGATTGTTTTAGTTGAAATAATTTTGTTACACTTCATATTTTGCCTCTGATTGCATGATATTAAATATGAAGGGTATCTTGTTTCAGTCTTTTTGCAGACGGATTGTTTTAGTGTTTTTTTTTTTAACAAATAGATATAGAAACTTAGTAGCGGCTCTAGTGGGAGAAATAAGTTGTACCTTTGGCAGAATCAAGTCCCCGGAACCAAGTTTGAGTTAGCAGGGCTAACTAGATCATATACAAACCATAACTAGGATTGTCCGCTGTTTAATCTTACAGACTTTGTTTCACTTTTAGCATATCAAATTAAACTTTGTGAAACACTTTCCCGTCCACTCCCTTACAAGTTTGGCACACTTGTGGCCTGAATCAGTTTTACCATTTATGTATACTAATGTTGTTTAATTAGGTAAAAGTCTGTCAATTATCATGAGGTTGATTATTTTAATTGACTTTAGGCATAATTGAAATGGCATTTTTCAACAATATTTTTCTGATTTACCTCTACTTAATAGAGCATTTTAAAATACATTTCCTGTAAGCTCAATCTCCACTATAGAAACAACATTTATTGCTACATTACAAAGTCATGTGTAAATCTATACTGATATTATAAAGCTGAAGAGTTTGTTTGTTTGTGTTTTAAATGCGGTAATCTCAGGAACTACTGATTCAAATGAAAAATTCTTTCACTGTTAGATAGCTCATTTATCGATGAAGGCTATAGGCTATATAACATCACTCTACGACCAACAGAAGCGAAGCAAAAATGAGAAATGTTGCAAAAACGGGGAAAATTTACGCAGACGAAGTTGCGTAGGACAGCTAGTACATAATATGAAAACAACATGTTACAAAATGTAGGTAGGAGACGGCATCCTGAAGCAGAAAGCAGTGCTTTAGATGGGCTTGTGAAGTTTTCTACCAATTAATTATTTTTAAGTTTAAAGAAAATTTGCCTTTAGCCACAATTTTTAAAAAAATGTGAATAAAATATTATTTCTTTAATAATAATCCATCTAGACATAAACTTAAATTACTATATCAAAGCGCAAACCTGAAAGTGTGATAGGTTCTCAGTAAATGGTACCACAAAAGTGCATATGTTGTGGGATACTGTAGTGCTGGCTTTGCTCACCCTGATAAAGAATTCAGTTGTGTACCTAACTATATTGTGTTGAGAAATAAATATATATACTTTTACAGTTGGATCAACGTAACTGGACCGGATTGAAGTTAGGTTCTTATCATTTTCGCACATGTCATAGAGATGCAACCCCTTAAATTACTTACGAAAACAATTAACTATGTTTAATTGATTAAAAATACTAACAACATTTTAATTCAACAATATAAAAATACTATATACATATGAGTTCATAAAAGTTTAAATTTAGAACAGTTACAGTAAATACTAAAGAAAGTTTGAAAAACAATTTCCTTACAGAAAAAAATACAACTAATATGAGTTAGTAATACTAATTATGACAATGTAATGCGTAATTGCATCTCTAATTCCCTTGGTTTAGTTACCACCCTCGCACCCCACTTCCTGTCACCATTAACTACTAAAAAATGCATTTGCGCAACCACTTTTTACCAACTTCAATCCAGTCAAGTTATGTTGATACTACTGTAATAATCATGACATTTTGATAAAGTTCTTTACATCAGTAAGTCACTAAATTATGTAAAATAAAGATTAATAAAATACTGCTACTATTATATACCTTGATTTAAAAACGTCTACGACTGAAACAATTGAAATCTGAATGAATAATGTGCAGTTTATACACATTATCCTTGTAATTAGTATCTTGTACAAAGTTTTCACAATGATAAAACTTTAAAATTATGAGAAGAATAAAGTCATGGAACGCCACAGCGTTTTTTTTTTTTGATAGAATATGAATTGAGGTGATTAACCTCTTTAATGTTGATAGCAACTAAAGAGTATTTATTTTTGTTTCTATGACAGAATAGTGCTACAAATATGTATTATTTTATAAATGTGGTTTATAGAAGGTGTGATATGTTATAGTATAAGTTATTTTTAGAGCAATTAGCGTAGTATTATTCAGAATCCCTCCATAATGTCATAATTTCGCGGCGTTTTTATACTTCAAATAGAGGTTATGTTCGATGTCAATAATTGTTAAGACTGACATACATGACATTAGGATGATAAAAATATACATTTTACAACGAAAACACTACCTATTTTATTGTTTTAGTACTGGGATTTCTACGTACCTCGATCGTAGTAACCTCTTGAAACTTCTCATTAACATTTTGTTCTGTATCTAACAATGACACCTCACAATTGGCAGACAAGCAGCACCGACAAAGATCGGACCACGTATCCATTTCATTAGACGTACATATTTAACCAACCAGTAAAACCTGGAAAAATTAATAAAAACACTATAGTAATGCATTGTTTTGACAGCTAGTAATCATAATCAAAGACCACAATATAAGGTATCCAAAGAGTAAAAATTATCTACGGACCATGCCCATAAAGACGATCTATTCAAAATTATAGACAAGAGACGAGCGTACAAAATGGAGGCAACTATAATAGCGGATGTAGCGTCAGTGAGAAGAACTAATTTGACACACAAGATGGCGCTCTTCTTTACAATTTACTATGCGTTCCGGTCAACGTCATGCTATTATATTTGTTTAAAATTAAAATAATAACAAAATTATGAGGATTTCGTTGCTTTTAATAAAATAATACATTTTTTTAATTGATATTATATAAAAATATGTCACTTATGTTAATATTACTAAGTTGCAGATACAATCCGAAAACAGTGGTTATTTTCCTTGTTTATGGTTTATAGACTATGTAATTTTAATTTAGACATATTAACAAAATTTAATTCAACAGCGTATTGTTATAAAGTACTGGTTATAAACTGGAAGAATCACAAAATTGAAAATTGTAAGAGAGCGTACAATTATTTACAGCAATGATTTTTCTTGTGACCATAGACAAGTTTTCGATTAAAACTTAAGACGGTCTGTCAGTGTAAAATGGCACAACTCGAAAAAATATTTTTTTAAGAGTTGTAAATATGGCGCCATACTGACCTGTCATTATAAATACAATAATTGCATTTTTGAAAGATAGAAATAATTGAAGTCCAGACCCAGGAATCGAACCCGAGACTTCCGTATGCCATTCCGGGGCCGGAATCGAACCACCTAACTTGACTACCATACTTGGGTAATCTGTGATCTTACTAGACCTCAAATTTCTATATCCTTTCATGCTCGCGAGTCGCATGCGCCATCTAGCAGGTAGTGAGAGAACTGTCACGGCTTTTGTTATTGCTTCATTACAGAGAGCACATGTAGAGATACTTGAAATATCGTATGTATGAAGATACAGTGTTGTTACAATAAATACTTGACCCTGGCAGAAATTAACCTTTAAATAGGCTAGATTGCCATAAATTAAAGTAAAAAAAAAAACGAAATATGAGTTTAGTAAAAACAAAAAAGCGAAATCTTTAACGTTTATCGAGTTTATTATAATGAATACACATGTCATCCTCTACCATACAATAAGTATAATTTGTAGGAAACTTCGTGAGGCATATCGACGCTAAACAAGTTGTAAATTAATTCCTGTCCGACCCGAAATGGTAGGTGTTTGATAAAAAAAATATAAAATTTTACATAAGATTTTTTATAGTATATTAAAATTCACGATTTAAGTACCTACAACATTTCTTGTTTTTAAACTTTCGCGATTTTTATATTAGATATATTTCGGGACTTATCGCGTGAAAGGTTTTATTTACCCGACATTTCGATCGAATTGCATCGATCGTGGTCACGGGTCGACTACCTTTAAATAATTCACGCGATTAAGTCCAAAAAAAAGTGTCTGGAATATGACCACCTACTTGTGCAAGGCGATCACCGCAATCCTATTTTCTTTAACACCCCAATCCATATTGTAATTTGACAATGGGCCGCGGCCCGCTAGGCATGATCACCTCGCCTGGTCGGAGGGTCCTCCCTTTGTGATGGAGGGACTTAACACCTTGCCCTCCACAAGGTCTTTGAATCCTACCCCTTATACTATCGACGTGAACCCACTTCTAACACAAGCTATTGAGCTCAGCTGGTAGGGTTAACAGGATTGCTAGTAATGTGGGGGGACCACATAAAAAAAAATGAACACGTAAAAACATTTTTATAAAAAAATATTACCGACTTCAAAAATAAATACCTACAAGGCAACTAAAAACCAAAAAATAATATACATAGAATAACAAAAACAAATTAAACATTTTGAAGTTGGTGCCATGAATATTAGTAGGTAGTGTAGAAATAGTAGTGAAATAGTACCTACTTTATGTTTTATTCTGCACCAACTTCAAAATGTAAAAAAAAAGTCCAATTGAGAACCTCCTCTTTTGAAGTCGGTTGAAAAATATGTGAAATGGCGCGAAATAGAAATAACTTTTAAAAATAATACACGTGTATTATTAATTTTGTATTTTAATTTTGTATTTGGAACACGTGTTCCAAATACAAAATTAAAAAGTTGAAAAAAAGATGTGGAATTCAGAGTGAGAATTATGAATTAGAATTTATAACAGCATCGAAATAGGTAAACTGCAAAAGGAATTTACATTATGTAATCGAATGAACTCAAAATAGTAATACGAAGATAGGTAGGTAATAGACCGGGAAGAGAGCGCCAAAAATTCAAGTACTGTACTTTTTAAACTTTTTTTATATTACGTCACATTAGTGGAGTAAATAAATACCCTTCCGTCAGTCAGCGAGGTTCCTTAGTGTTTCCTGATTTTCGTTTAGCGATTCCTGAACAAACAGACAGAAAAACAAAATCTGTCTTTTTGTTATAACTACCTACCTACCATCTATCATTTAAACTTTCATATGCTTTAGTAAAAAACTGTTAACTTAAAATTACAAACAGACACTTCAATATTATTATAGAAGATTTTATAAATTACTAGCTGACCCGCGCAACTTCGTCTGCGTAAATTTTCCTTTTTTTTTTTACAACATTTTCCATTGCTGCTCCGCTCCTATTGGTCGTAGCGTGATGTTATAACCTATAGCCTTCCTCGATAAATGGGCTATCCAACAATAAAATATATTTTCAATGCGGCCCAGTAGTTCCTGAGATTATCCCGTTCAAACAAACAAACAAACTCTTAGGGGGATGAAAAATAGATGTTGGCCGATTCTCATAGATACCGGATAAGCATAAAAAATTTAATCAAAATCGGTCAAGCCGTTTCGGAGGAGTATGGCAACGAAAACTGTGACACGAGAATTTTATATATTAGAAAATCGATATTAATGAAAAGTTTGTTTGTTTGTTAGTTTGAACACGGTAATCTCAGGAACTACGGATCCGAATTGAAAAATTCTTTCACTGTTGGATAGCCCATTTATCGAGGGAGGCTATATAACATCACGCTACGACCAATAGGAGCGGAGTAGCAATGAGAAATGTTGCAAAAACGGGGAAAATTTCCGGAGACGAATTTGCGCGGGACAGCTAGTCTAGTATAAAACGACAACTGGTACCATATCGATTGATAAATTTCCACTAAATTTTTACTTTTATTATAAAGCTAAAGAGTTTGTTTGCTAGCAATGAAAAATGTTGCAAAAACGGGGAAAAAATATTCCTTTTGAGAGCTTCCGTTGCGAGGGCTGCGGTAACAGTTAAACTTACAGAAAAATAATGTACGACAGATTTGTTCCTCTTAAAATGTTCTAAAAAAAGTCGGCGACAGCAAATGCCTATCTATTAAGGTTGACCCACTATTACCCTTTTTATGGTAACTAATCAAATTTGTTCTAAAATAATGCGTTTATTTGCTAAAGTGTTTTAATAAACATGGTACCTATTCACCTTATCCAAATAAATACGTTATACATCATACATATTTCATTTAGAAGAAAACAGCTCTTACTTCTTTTTTTTTTTAAATTATTTAGAAGAAAACAATCTTAGGAGATAAGTAGGTATCAAAGTTTTAGAATATTACGCAACAAACCAGTAGGCCTACTCTCTTTCTTTATAACGATATTCATGAATTTTCGTTTGCTTAAGTTTCTTAAGTTTACGGGGACTATTCTTATTAATTTTTGGATAAGCACAACAAGTTCGAACCCATGGACGATTTTCTGGATCGAGTGGATTAAATTGATGTTGCTGGCTCTGTATATCATCACCTCATTTTTGATCGAAACTTCGTTTCATTGAAATAGAGTAGGCCTCCAGGCGTGGATCCAGAACTTTCTTCAGGGGGGACAACTATTGGCTCAACTGGCCAAGTGTGAGTTATTCGCATGGCTGGAGGGGGTATTAGATGTAACACCGGTACATCAACCACCACCGCCGAGGGGAGGGCGGGGGAGGAATATGCCTGTCAAAACACATCAGTCCAATGTCTAAATTTTTATCAGGCGAGTCAAGTACCATAAGCCTTTACGGAATGATGTGCGAGGTGGGCGGTTATGTGGGCACCGTACCAAGTCTGGCTGGTAGCTCTGCGAAGCAAGCCGCGCGGCGTGCTCCCATAGGGAGCGGAACGGTTGTGTTCAGTAAACTGTTTTTTTTAATGTTTTTTCCGATTTTATTAAAAATGTTTGTTTTTATTTCATATAAAAATATATATATGTATATAACAAACTCTTCAGCTTTATAATATTAGTAAAGTTGGTATGCCTACATTTAATTATTAAAATACCACACGGAGCCACCGTGTGGTATGATACTATCGTATCGTAGCCACCAAGTGTTTCTCTATTGTTCCTGTAACGCTTCAGCCCCATCGGCCACTTGAGTCTGGCAATTTTCTGGGCTATATCGGTGACCTTGGTTCTTCTGCGAATCTCCTCGTTCATGATGCGAACTCGCAGAGAAACTCCGAGCATAGCTCTCTCCATTTAGACTGAGTTGCATCAAAATCAAAAATGATCGCGCACCCTCATATGGTGTTTTGACGTGGAATGACTCTACTTAGCTTTAACTTGTAAAAAGCTGTAAAAAAATCAAAGTCGTGACACTGGGTACTATAAAAATTAAAAAAATGGCGGAATTTTGGTGAAAATATATAGTAAGTATGCCTAAAAAAAACATCAAAACCTATCGATTGGGGTATCAAAATAAAGAATTTTATAAGGTAATAACAAATATGTACATAACTTATACGTTTCAATGTAATTTGAAATAAGAAATGCTAAAAAAGCTTAAAAATAAACTCCCCTGCAAAAAGACGGAAACAAGATACCCTTCACATTTTATATCATGCAGTCACAGGCACATTTTTTAAAGTTTAACAGAATTCATTAATGCCTCGGGCTGCATGCATGTATGCATGTTATTAAATGTGACGTCTTTTTGCGGCCGGGTTTCTAATGATTAAAATTATTTATTTTTGTTATTATTTCATTTCAATATAATATCTGAAATTATGGTATTTGTCGATTACTGCATTCTTCGTTGCGACAGCAGAGCTGGCTATCGCCATCCTCGTCTAATGAATGATGTAAAGCGATAACTCTCTCTCTCACTCTAAACAAACTTAGGCAGTTATCATCTACAGAAAATAAACGCTTTTCATATAATGTGCCGTCCTATAAACTGAAAAATTATTATGTAATTGTCACGGATTCCTAAAAACAAAAGACACATCAAGTTAAATAAAAGATAGATTTGAAATAATAATGCAATCCTTTTAGACATTGTTGTATAATTGGTAGGTATTGCTGAGCCCTAACGACTATTAGACCTACCTTGTGAATATACCTACGTTACAATCATTATGGAGATTTTATTTACGGCTCAAAAAGGGGGGGTATCTGAGCATTAATACAAAATAACGGTTGAATAAACCGTCGATGCTGATAGTAAAGTGATGGATCGACTCAGGAGGGACCATTCAATCAAGTGCTCAGAAAATGCCCTCTCATGCTTAAACACTCGCCCCTACTAACGTTTTCAAGAAAACTTTTTTTATGGATTTATTCTCAAACTCAAATGGGGGTTCAATGGTCAAATTAACCAGGGGTATAATGAGTTTGAATCCTCTTTGCGTGTATGTTACGTGAATGCTTATTTTTTTAAGATAAATTGGTTCAGCTGTTTCTATCAGTATTTTTAAGCTATTGCATAGCTTTTATCGCCGGCTTTGAGCGCGGCGACCGAATCAAAAAATTCCGTAACGAAAATAAAACCTAACACCCCCACTCCGCCTACCATGTAGCTAGGCCGAGCGTTCGATTAACGTATATGTATATGGTACGACTGTACGAAGCTCGCACGGATCGAGACGGGCTGCTCCGAAATGTAATGAAAAGGAAAAAAAAATATAATTGCATAAGTTGATAAAAAATGCTATGCAATAGCTTTACCGCGGCAGTCCACGAGTGCCACACATTTTTTATTTTGCATTAGCTTAGATGCAATCAAAACTCAAGGTTAAAACCCCAATGTAAACAGAAGGGTGTTATAAGTTTGACGTGTATAGTTGGGAAACACTAAACTGGATAAACAGAAGGAATCACGAGGAACAACAGATAGTCAATAACTTAGAGATTCTTTTGTTCAATGCCTAGACTACACCATAGTTAATCTACTTCCAAAGTGTCCCTGTATTTCCAGCTGTTGCATGTGAGAAAATAGAGGCCGATTTGGCAGGTCACATTTCCTGCAACCTAACATCACATATGAACTTTATCCGGGCATTTAATGCAATGGACACGGAAATTGTGGTATTATGTTGGCAAAGAGAATGGTAATTATTTCACGGTGTTTATGTGGAGTCTTTGTGGGTAAGTAGTACTTAACTTTCATTTCTAGATTCATTGTTTAGTCATTGCTAGAGTTTTATGGACATTCAGTCGGATATTTTTACACAGACTTCAGACATACATCAATTAGGTATTTGACTACCATCAAAATAAAATACTTTAAACTAACTATGATAAAATATAAAAAATATATAATAAAAGCTCATCCATATTTTTACGTGTTTATTATTTTTAATTAATAAAATCATTAATTAATAAATTAAATATTATAAAAACGAATACTAAAAGTGAATTATTTAGCCATTGAAAACGTGACGTCACATGCTTGTATGTCGTACAAACTTGTACAGAGTGGGACATTTTTGACGTTTTTTAAAAAGAAGTCGATTTGACTTCGACCGAAGTCAAACCAGCCTCTTATTAAGGAACGTCAAAAATTACCGAAATAATAGGGGATTTGACTAAATACCCTATTGTAAAAAAATATTTATTAAACTATACTTTTTAGTATTATATCAATTAACATTACTAGCTTTCGTGCGCGGCTTAACCGGCGTGGATGTCGTTATCGTGATAAAACTATCCTATGTTCTTCCTCGGTACACAAACAATCTCCGTACCAAATTTCATATA
Source organism: Herminia tarsipennalis (assembly GCA_945859575.2). NCBI lineage: Eukaryota > Metazoa > Arthropoda > Insecta > Lepidoptera > Erebidae > Herminia > Herminia tarsipennalis. The sequence goes on along the minus strand of OX243849.2, from coordinate 15,919,958 downwards.
AATCGGTTTCAGCGTGAAAAGGTTACATACAGACAGATTTACTTTCACATATACGATACGCCATTACGTTTACGTTTTGCCATTTTGGCTACGGAACCCTAAAAATGGTTGCCTGTAAAGTCGGTTTACAGAAGATACGTTAACGTTTTTTTTTTAATTTCCAATGGTATCAATCAACCATGCCTGTGACAGCTTTAATGGTACCAGGCACATGCGCCCGACGGCCACGATACTTCAGCCTATCAGCAGGCGGAACGTGATGAACCGTGACAATTTTTCGTGGTGCACCCGGTTATCGATTTATAAGACATTATCACGTCAAAAACCACTGTTCAGGTTAAATAAATTAGTTTAGTACACACAGTATTTTTTTTTCATCTCTGTCGATATTAAAAATTAAATGAGTTTGCTAACCTACCGATAGATGTCACTACCAACTCGATGAATAATCGTTTCCATACCACTATACACCAATAGTACGGTATACTGAAAATAGATTTAAATGAAAACGTTTGGTAGCACATTCGTTCCGGCAAATCCTTCTGTTATAACTTTTATACGATGTGATTCATTTATAAATCTCTCTCTGTCTGACTGTTGAGATTTGTGTTAGGATGTTCCTATTTTTTGTTGTTGTAAATTTTGTTTGCGGTGTATTCTATTTTATACTGCATTTTACTGCGGTTTTTTGTAGGAATAAGTATTGTATGAAGTAGTACTGCAAATGCTTCTTACGGTTTCTTAAACTTATAAAGCGTCAATAGAGTCTCTACTTAATGTGCATTAAGTACAATACTGTGCGATAAAAATATTTTTATTACTTTTGATATTTCTTCTCGAACCTAATCAGTTGTTCCATATTTTCTTGTTATAGAAACCGTGACCTGAATCATTCAGACTCTTCGTTTTTGTAAGAAATGGCAATATTCTTGCTTATGTTGCATTTTCAAAACACAAATTTTGATTTAATATCAGTTTTGGAAAATATTTAATATTTAAACCTTTAATCAGCCTCTGTGGCGCGGTGGGAGTGTATCCGACTGCTACTCAAGAGGTCGTGGGTTCGATTCCCACACGGGACACCACTTTGTGTGATCCACAAATTGTTGTTCCGAGTCTACTCCGGGTGTACTTTGTGTCCGTGACTTGTATGTTTGTAAAGTCCCCCGCGACACAGGGCTTGTAACCTACTGCGGAAGTCTCCTTAAAAAAAGAACTTGTACCACCCACAAACTATTTTACTTGAGTAAAATCGTTATTTATAGTGAGATTTAAGCCTTAAGCGTGACAAAAAAGCATCGATTTTATTCCGGGGATTCTCGGATGTGTGGCAAATGGTTGTGTGACAAAAATAGGTGGTAGGTGGTGAAGGGTTTATTTGTATATTTAAAAAAATATATATATTGCGAAGTTATTTGGTATAATGTAAATAAGCCAAGAGCGAGAGGTTATTAGTATATTAAAAAATCACTCTGCAGATCTATTTATTAGACTGCCAAGTAAAGCCCCTCTGAAAAGAACACTGCATTCGCAGCAATTAGGCTAATGGCTTTCCATTTTCAATTATTTCCAAAATACTTTAAGTACACTTCATTATTTCAAAATAGGACCGGTCCATAAATTATTTAGATACATGTTTTAATTAAATAAACTCAGTATTTCACTGAGTTAAATATTTTAAACCCTATTTAAAACAGTCGGACACCTGTCCGATAGGATATCTGAAAATTGTTTACTTTACATTTTAAATGGAATTAGTTTGTTTTTCTGTTTACGTAATAGGATTACCCTGATTTATGAAAAATGGCATTTCATGTAGGTATTTAGGTAAATAATGATCTCATAACCGATATCGGTTACAGCGGCCAATGACGACTAAACGACATCAATGACGTTTTACATCATTGATGTCGTTTAGTCATGGACCATAATATCTCCTGCGTAGTTGCAGGAGATATTATGGTCCATGAGTGTATGCCAGGCACAAGTGCACTCTCTATTCCCTCACTGTTATAGCCCGATGGACGGTAATCCGCCACGACTGGAGAGAGATTGGGCGCAGGACCGACGACTTAACGTGCTCTCCAAGGCACGGAAGGGTGTAAGAGTTTTCTAGAAAGGTCAAAGGTTTTTCTAAAACGGTCATGCATCTTCGGACCGATAGTGGTAACGTTGCTTAACCTGCAGATTACTTGATCTTGTGGCGTCCTACATGCCAAGCCGCCGATAGCGCCCGACATCGCGACGCCGACACCGTAGCGCGCGTGCTGAAAAAGACGACATCCCAACGCAATAACTATTTATGCACTAAGCCGCGCGCTGTGCCACACGTTTATATATGGCGCCGAGAATGCACCGCAGTCGTCGTGATTGGTCGGTCGCGATGCACTGACTTGCTACATGCAATACAACTTGCGAACCTTATTTTGTAAATATAACGTGCCACTTTTATTTAATATACCTCTTTCACCTTTTACTTATACATCACACGTGAGTTTTATTTTGCAACCTCAAGACTGAACACCCTATCAGTAAATTGGTGACCCCGACGTGATCAAGGAGCAACTCCAAGATGTCTACAGAGGAAACCAGCCCACAAGAAGTAGAAGACGTGAAAGAACAGGTAACGACCGTTACGTGTGACGTCGCCACAATCTCGCTGCCTGCGCGTCTGCCGCCATTTTGGCGCCAAAACCCACGCCTATGGTTCGCGCAGTTTGAAGCCGCCGTTGCGGCTAGCAGAATTGGAGAAGATCAGAAGTTCAATCTCGTCGTCCCGTTGCTCGGCTGCAACGACCTGGAGCAGATCGCCGACATCGTGCTGAGCCCGCCCGCGAGCAACAAATACGCTACACTGAAAAATAGGCTGATTTCCACGTTTCAAGAGTCCGACCATCGCCAGTTGCAGAAGCTGCTCAGCGGCTTAGAACTCGGCGACATGAAGCCTAGCCAGTTACTGCGCAAGATGACTGATTTAGGCGGGAAATTGCTGACCCAAGAGGCGTTAAAGGTAATGTGGCTCAATCAATTACCTACGCAAGTGCGCGCCGTGCTCGCCGTGAACACCGAATCGTCGCTCGAAGGCCTAGCTGCGATGGCTGACAAAATGGTGGAACACTTCGAACCTGCGACGGTTGCCGCGGTCGCCGTGCGTCCCACGTGTCCGTCGCCATCAACATCGTTAAACTCCGCGCATACGCTCGAAAGAAAACACGTACCAAACGAAAACCTGCAGTTTGACCTACTATCTAAACAGATCGAGAAATTATCGCTAGAAATCGCCGAACTTCGCACGAGACAACAAAATTCGACGCATCATTCCCGTTACCGCCAAAATCGATCGCGGTCGAACTCGCGAGTACGTGCCTACACGAACCGTAAGCCCGGAGATCCAGATTGGGTATGTTATTATCATTTTCAATTTGGTGACGAAGCCCGAAAATGTGAACCGCCGTGTGCTAAACAGAAGCAGAAGTCGGAAAACTAGAACGTTCATCCACGTTGGCGGGCGTCGATGTTAACAAACCAAGTTACCGCCTATGTGTCGTCGATGTTAACAGCAGAGAGAAGTTTCTCGTCGATACCGGAGCCGACATATCTGTGTTAGCCGCTAGAAATAAGAAACCCACGAAGCCGACAGAAAATACCTACAGATTGTTCGCCGCAAACGGAACGGAGATACGTACCTACGGAGAGCGTACACTCGAGCTCAACCTGGGTTTACGTAGAGCCTACAAGTGGACGTTCACGGTCGCTGAGGTGAAAACATCAATTCTAGGCGCAGATTTTCTAGCGAGGCACGAATTGCTAGTCGATTTACATCACCGCAAACTCATCGACCGCATCACCGACCTCAGTGTAAACACCATCACAGTGCAAAGTACCGAAGCCGTTTACGTCATCAACCGCAACCACGCCTATCACGACCTGCTGAAACAATACCCAGACGTTCTGCGACCCATGTCACTCAAAGTACCGACGAAACACGAAGTAACACATCGCATCGAGACAACAGGACAACCGATCTACTCGAGGCCACGCCCCCTGCCACCAGATAAGTACAAAGCAGCGAAGTTAGAGTTCGAGAAGATGATGGAGATGGGTATCTGCAAGCCGTCGAATAGTCCATGGGCTAGTCCACTACACGTCGTTAAGAAGAAGGACGGTTCACTTCGCGTATGCGGCGACTATCGCCGTCTCAACGCCGTGACAACCCCCGATCGGTACCCCATTCCGCGAATTCAAGATTTCACGTACCAACTGCACGGAAAGAAAATATTTTCAAAAATCGATTTAAAAATGGCGTACTTTTGGATACCAATGGAGAATGAAGATGCTGCGAAGACGGCCATAATAACCCCATTTGGCCTCTTTCAGTTTAACTGCATGACATTCGGTCTTCGTAACTCAGGTCAGACATTTCAACGTTTTATGCATGAAGTACTGCGAGGACTCGACGACAATGTATTCTGTTTCGTCGACGACGTGTTGGTCCACTCGAAAACAGAAGAGGAACACGAGCGTCACTTACATCAGGTACTCGAACGACTGAACAACTACGGTGTCTCACTTAACGTCGACAAGTGTGAGTTCGGCAAGGACAAGATACAATTCCTCGGCTACGAAGTTTCATCGGCCGGTATCAAACCCACTGAAGATCGCATACAAGCCATACTCAAGTTTCCAAAACCAAGCACAGTTCAAGAATTAAGAAGATTCCTAGGTATGATAAACTTCTACCGTAGCTGCCTACCCCACCAAGCCGAACATCAACATCTGTTAAACAAATACCTACACAATAGTAAGAAAAACGATAAATCACCAATATTATGGACACCCGAAGCCGAACAAGCCTTTGAGCAATGCCGACAAAGCATACTCGAGGCCACCGTCTTATCGCATCCCATACCTAACGCTCCACTATGTCTTCTCACCGACGCATCTGACAGCAGTATTGGTGCCGTTCTACAACAGAAGATCGACAATACGTGGAAACCACTCGCTTTCTACTCCAAAACGATGAGCGAGACGCAACGTAAGTACAGTGTATACGATCGCGAATTATTAGCAATGTATACAGCTGTTAAGAGCTTACGCCGACTCGTAGAGGGCAATGACCTCACAATATGTACCGACCACAAGCCACTGACGTACGCGCTAACAAGAACGCCGAGTAGCAGCGACACACCAAGACGAGAGCGACAACTACACTTCATCAGTCAATTTTGCACTAACATCAAGTACATTCACGGTGATAAGAACGAAGCAGCTGACGCGTTGTCACGTATCGCTGAAGTCGAAGTACTCAACGCAACCGTCGACTATAATAGACTCGCGGAGGTACAAGAGGACTCCGAACTACGCGAATCTATGAAAAATCCGAATCTCAAGTTTACGCGCGTCAACCTACCGGGAGTTCAACGACCGATATGGTGCGAAACATCAACAGCGAACGCTCGTCCATACCTACCACCGCCGTATCGCGTCCCAGCTTTCAAAGCGCAGCACGAACTTAGTCACCCGGGAGTACGACTATCGCGAAGAATTATGACTACAAAGTTCTTCTGGCCGTCGATCAACAAGGACGTAGGTACTTGGGCGAAATCATGTATCAGCTGTCAACGCGCTAAAGTTCAACGACACGTCGTGAGTCCACTCGGCGAGTTTCAACGGTCGTCGCGTTTCGAACATGTGCACGTCGATATAGTCGGGCCCTTACCTCCATCGGAAGATTATAGATACCTCGTGACGATGATAGATCGCTGTACCAAATGGCCTGAAGCAATTCCCACACGTGACGTCACAGCTGAGACCGTCGCGAAGGCTGTGTACGACGGGTGGATAGCACGATTCGGCTGTCCTCTGCAGATTACTACGGACCAAGGGAGACAATTCGAGTCGTCACTGTTTACCTCACTCATGAAGAAACTCGGCGTAACTCGAATACGGACTACGGCTTTTCATCCCCAAGCGAACGGACAAATCGAGCGATGGCATCGTTCCCTCAAAGCGGCACTGATGGCGAGAACGAACGACGGGAGGTGGGTCAACGAACTTCCTACGGTACTACTAGGGCTTAGAAATGCACTACGTGACGACTCATCTGTCAGCCCGGCATTAATGACATACGGCTCGACTCTTCGCATTCCGTCTGATTTCTTCGTACCTACAACGTCGAACATTGAAGACGCGGATTTCGTCCGTCAGCTGACCGAAACGATGACGTCACTAACACCTTCTCCGAGAGCTCGAGCATCAACGATGAACACTTTCGTCTACAAGGATCTCGCAACCTGCTCACATGTGTTTGTGCGCAACGATACCGTACGCAAACCTCTCACACCTCCATATGATGGCCCGTACGAAGTTTTACAGCGCAGCCCAGACGGGAAACACTTTACACTGCGGTTACCGCTTCGCACCGCTGTTATTTCTGTCGACAGATTAAAGCCGGCCTATATCTGCAACACAGCACCGAGCGGCGCAGCGCTACCGATCCACGCACCGAGCGACACAGCTTCACCCACTAGATCATCGAGCACAGCATCATGCGGCGCAGTGCCACGGATCCACGCATCGAGCGACACTGCATCTTCGATCATGACCCCGAGCGACAACGCAACGTCATCGTCTTCACCGAGCAGCGCCTACGTCACAAGATCCGGCCGCACGGTGAAACACAACGTACGCTTCGCTTGAGGGGGAGTGATGTGGCGTCCTACATGCCAAGCCGCCGATAGCGCCCGACATCGCGACGCCGACACCGTAGCGCGCGTGCTGAAAAAGACGACATCCCAACGCAATAACTATTTATGCACTAAGCCGCGCGCTGTGCCACACGTTTATATATGGCGCCGAGAATGCACCGCAGTCGTCGTGATTGGTCGGTCGCGATGCACTGACTTGCTACATGCAATACAACTTGCGAACCTTATTTTGTAAATATAACGTGCCACTTTTATTTAATATACCTCTTTCACCTTTTACTTATACATCACACGTGAGTTTTATTTTGCAACCTCAAGACTGAACACCCTATCAGTAAAATCTGTTCCATTACCACCGAGCCAGGTAGATAATTACCTACGTTATTAAAAGTTTTTTATAAGTTTTTTATATATATATAAGATAACTAGCAATGTGGGATTGTGGTTTCAAATTATTAGCAATCCTGTTAACCCCTCCAACTAAGCTCTATGGCTTGTGTTAGGAGTGAGTTCACGTCGGTAGAATAATGGCCACCAACCTACAACCTCACGATTGCGAGACCGATGCCTTAGCCATTATGCTACCGCCGCTTCTTAAAAAACTTCCAACATGTAGGATGAAAAGTTGATTATTTTCAAACATCGAAATAATTCTTGTGCCTACTAACATACTAATATCTCCATGTCTTCAAACCTCCCTCCCTAGAGATTAAACTATGTAATGTGGCCGACAAATACATATATGCAAAACCTCCGAAGATAATGTTTTAAATTAGGGTATGCTAAGGTTGTTTAAAGTAGGGTAAACTTGAAAACCCATAAGAAACGGGGTCTCTCCCCCCCCTCCATACCCAAAAATTTTAACTTGCCCCTACGAGTGTTGTAACTAGCCCTTGGTATTGTGGCTCATGGTACTAAGTTTAATACCAGAATCGCTAATTATCAGATTCGCAAAACACTGGATTCGCCGTATACCAACCCAGGGCCGACCCGTCCGTAGGGCGAAAGGGGAGGTCACCCTAGGCACCATAGGTCAGGGGGCGCCGAGAGCGTTCTTCTGCTAAGGAACCTTAGGCGTTAAATGCTATCAAGGCAATGGCGTTTTATGTTAAACAGAGTGCGGTAAAAGGCGTCTTTGGCAAGAAAAATGCAAGGTAATTGCCTCAAATGCTCTTAGTTCTAATATCATAACTAATATCTTCTAATACCCCATTGATCCTAAACTTAGCAGAGCTTGTACTACGGAAACCAGAAAAGTGATAAACATACTTAAATATGTCTAAATATAGATAAATAACACTCAGACTGTAGCTTGCTCCGAACAAAAATGGCCTTGGGCCGACACTGCATATACCAGATATGCAAAATCCCAGAAACGCAAAATACTAAAAGTACAGCCCTATAAAGTCAATTGAGTTCTCTTTTATAGACTATTTCTTTGATATAAAAAAATACAAATGGCGTATGCGGGGTTTTGCGAGACTGGTAATTTGCGAATCTGGTTTTTAGCGATTCTAGTAATAAGCTTTGGAGCCATTTCTGCGCTCCTGCAGGGCCTGCGTCCTGGTACACGCTTATTTACGGCACTGGCCCCCACCTGGGCCATCGCTTGGCGACGCCTCTGCCAATTTAATCTATCTGCGAATACATGCTACACGCATAAGGTATTTCAAGTGTGAGTACTTGATATGAAAATACTAAGCGCTCATAAATCCGTGAATGTTAATCTCAGACGTTTATACGGCCGTCGCATTCATCTATATGCTAATAACTGATTTGCACATCTACCAGGCGAACATAGCACTAAAAGAGATATCAGACTTTCGAGTGCATTACTTGTTACCTCAAGTTTTTTTTGTCGTATAGGGATTTCTGAAACATTTTGAGGTATAGATGTAAGCATTAGGTACTAATTATTATTAGCACATGCTTTTTCAGGGGGTTTTCTTTGGAGTGTACTCTTTAGTGTGTAGGCTTAGCTTAAGTAGAACTTGAAGAAAGTTTGCCAAAGTATATGGTGGCCCTATGGCTGGGGAGCCCAAGTAGCTATCTTAGATTTGCTCTAGCGTCTATATATGTATGTATAGTTATGTATTATGTAGGTAATTTTATTAAAATAATAAGCATCTGCCACCCTTTTCTCTTCACCACCCAAAGGTTGAATATAATTGCTGGAAGATTTAAATAATAATAACAATAAAAAATGTTTATGATGTATATATCCTTTTAATGGTAGGGAAGAGAGTCGGCGGTCCCAGGTCTTAAAAAAACACTCTTTTGCTTGAAACGGGAATTGACTCACAAGGAGCTCCCATTGAATTACTAGCTTTTTGGAAATGAAAAGAAAAACATCGTCAGATTAAGAAAACCTTTTCATATAATCGTTGAAATATTAGATCAGAGTGTCTAGGATATCAAGCTGAATCTGCCGCGCTCGAATAAATCCAGGTTAGCTACTTGGGCTCACCATCTATTACAATAACACCGGCCAAGTGCATACAATTCATAGATTTACGAGAACCTAGTATTTTCAGCCTAAAGGTTCATTTCCGTGCATCGCGACCGATCGCGAGCCATCCGTCAGCCGCTTGTCGTAAGCCGCGAGCGGCTCGCGATCGGCCGCGATGCTCGGAAATGAACCTTAAGGTACAGCTTCAACCGGTGGTCATAGCTTTCCCGATTCTGTCCGACTCTAAAACATAAACAATAAAGCTTATGTAGTATGGGGCGTTACAACTTTATTTTTTTCATATAAATATTAGGATTTCCAGGATATGCCTATTTAGTCATCGGTGCAGTATTGGCGTTTAACGGTTTAGAAAATGAACCGATAGTCGATTCCTAATGCTATCCCATATATTACCCGTAAATGCCATACATCTTGTAACAATTAGGAGCATTAATTTATATGTTAATGTGTAGGCGTGTACCAGGAGAACAGGGTGCGGCAGGAGAATACAAGACAGATGTGATGCATTCGTTGATGTGGGTTAATAGGGCTAGGAAGAAAGCGGTGAAAATATTACGTTGGGAAAATTGTGTTTTTTATGTCTTTAATTTATGGGTACTTACTCATTTTCAGCATGAAAGATAGTAAGTGTCTATATTTATTCAAGATTTTAAAAATTAAAGGCTTTTCTAGGTCCGTAATATGTATTTTCTTTCTTTTCTAAGCTAAGAATCATCTCATATCTTGTCACATTATGTCTATCTGTGCAAGTTTTTACCAAGATACTAGAATTAGGAGTCCATCAGTCAATAAGTTCAATAATGTATATAAGTCAGTACAGTACTACAGTTAGTTGATGATTAATTAAATGATAAAGAATAATGGTTCTAGTTGCTTGCTCCTTATTATTTTATTTTGCTTGGGTGAATATTATTGTCATTTAGTTTTAATTGTCAATTAATTATAATTATGATTTGACTTTTGTTAGTAAAGATTTGCGTGACGATTAAAGGCTATTCTTTTCTTTCTGTTAATATTAGAATTATTATTTTATGCCGAATACCAGTACCTTGGCCAATATTTAAGCACGTATAGTTTTTACCATTGTTGTAAGTAGATGCTCCTACTATGTTGTAACCACTGAAGCTGATTTTATTTTACTATAAGTACCTATGTGAAATTATTTGTAACAGTCCTCTAACACGGTGTATACTATATTAGTGGCAGTAAATTGCCCCCATATCAAGTTTATAAACATATAAACATTGTAAAAAATGGCGATTTTAAAAATAACATTTTTTTTCTCCGGCTTTACTTATTGTTTGCGAATCTAGCATTACATGTACATACAGAATCTTAATGTATCGCAAGAATTGTTTTGCATCCTATACTAAGTAATTAAAAACTTTGATTTTAATTTTGTTGTCTTGATTGAACAAATTTTCTAGTAAAGAAAAATAGCATCCAAATCCGTTCTACCATTTAGACGCTACGATATTACAGACATACAGATACATAGACACATACACACATAGATACTCTGGTAAGTTCAAAGTTCCAAATAAATAAAAACACCTTTTAATAATAACTAACAGTTACACACTAGAAAAACAAAAAAGTATTATAAAAAATGTACTAAACTTATGACGTGAAACGTGAATAATGAAGTGAGTGCACACTCACTTCATTATTCACGAAATTAAATAGACATGTAATACCTAAATAGTATTTTGGTTAAAATTAATAATATATCATCAACATTTGAGCTGTTAATTATTTTACTTAAACTATTGCGAAATTTGTTAGCAGGTGTGGCGAATAAGTCTAAATCTGTAAAAAAAGGTATTATAATTTTGCCATAAACGGCGCAGAGGCGCACGGACTCCAACAATTTTTCGACAATGGTGTTGTAAAAATGACGGCAGACTAACCTGTCGTTATTTTTACGGTCCCACGTATATCATGTAATAATACTTTGTACATGCAGATAAAGTGAGTTGTTGCATTGAATACTTGACATAAAAAATAAACTTAAAAGAAAAAATGGACAAGAACTGACAGTAAAGGCAGGACGGCCATGCACCTCTCGCTTAATGACGGACTTTTGTGTAAGTGATTCAAAATCTGCCTAATTGCAAAAACCCCGAATCGTAATTTAATCACATTCCTACCTAAGGGAGATATTAGGAGCAACCGTAATAAAATAGCCTGAAGCAAAATGTTCAATTTTATCTTCCATTCATCTTCTAAAATTATTTTATTTTATTTTGAATACTCTCTGACCAGTGCCAGCCGTACAGATCGAGATGTCGGCGATGTTAAGCAACGTTACCACTATCCGTCCAGGGATGGGTGACAGTGGTCGAAAATGTCACACTTCTCCGTGCTTCGGCGACTACGTTAAGCTCTCGGTCCTGCGCCCAATCTCTCTCCGGTCGTGTCCCATCAGGGTAAATGAGGGAATAGAGAGTGCACAGCTTGGGACCATATTCGGTGTAACCTGGTCGAAATGTTAAGCAATCCCTAAGGCAACGTTTATTTCATGTCAAGTAATGTAGAACCTATCTCTTTTTCAACGTCGGTAAAAATAATCTTTAACGAATTTACAGAAAAGGTACCAAGGTCGCAGCGCAAATAGGAGTTCTCTAAAAATATAATCCTGAAGTGGGTTGTCAGGCCCACTTCTTTCTAATCTTGGGCATGTCGCTCGCGTAGAGGCCTCGGGACCGACCGATAAAAGGCCCTTTGCTGCCTTGACATGTTAGGCCCGGCATTTGAAACTTTTAGACAATGCGCACCCGAATTGTTTTAATACAATCCTTCGTCGGTATGTTAATTCAATTTGAGAAGGGCTCCAGGCGGCCTTGGAACCCATAGGGCGAAGCCACGTTTGCAAATCAATCAGAATAATAATTGTTTCACAAAATGGTTACCTATTTAATATTCGTGCGTATATTTGTATCATAAATACAACAAATGTAGCTTTTTTGGTTTTGACGGCTAAATTAGTGGGCTGGTTTCTTTTGATATGGTGTTGCTATCTAGGCGAGGGTTGCGGAATGCCATAAGAGGATAAGATCACGTTTGTTTTTGTCTTTTCATTACTCTTATACGTACATATTAACTTTATTTCGTTTGTACAATACTTTGAGGTTGTAAGGTCAAATATATTTGACAGTTTCGCGGCTTTCAAATATCTTTGACAATACAGTGCCAAGAATAATAAATCATAATTGATAATTTCAAATCAAAAGAGTGACCGTGGCTAACCTTGTATATCTATAATATAGTGAATAAATTTAAAAAAAATAAAAAACCGCCTGCAAAAAGACGTTTTAGTAAAATGCCTGAGATATATGGACGGACAGACAGACAGGCATACAGACGAACATGACGAAACTCTAAGGGTTCCGTTTTTGCCATTTTGGCTACGGAACCCTAAAAAGGAAATATGTGTTTGTTTGGATTTAATGAATCTCAGAAACTACAAGGGCGATTTTAATGAAATCTTTTATAGAGGTAGCCTAAAGTTTGAGAAAGGACATAGGTCACACAATGTATCGATAACCAATGGGGATTACTTGTTAAAATGAATATGCTAAAGTAAATTTTGAGTTTGAGTTAAAACAAAAATAAATAACAAAAAATAACGGCCTTGTCATCCATTAATATATCGTTATTAATATAAATCTTCGGAAACAAATATAGCTATCATCTTTGATATTAAGTTGTTTACACATCTTGTTCGCCATCACATAAACCAAACGTTCCTATTTTAATATATTTGTGCAAATAAATCGTATGTTTATCATCAACTTCTAATACTGAAACGAACCGTGAAAACATGAAATATGTATGAGTGGTGTTGAATCTTATGTCTATACTAATATTATAAAGCTGAAGAGTTTGTTTGTTTCGTTGAACGCGATTATCTCAGAAACTACGAGTACTAGTTCGAAGATTCTTTTACTGTTGGATAACCCATTTACCAAGGAAGGCTGTAGACTATATAACATCATGCTACAACCAACAGGAGCGGAGCAGCAATGAAAAATGTTTTGCAAAAATGGGGATAATTGACGCAGACGTTTGTGTTGTGTCTGTCCTCGCTGTAAATAATTAAACAGTCCGTATTGTTCAAGCCTCTTATTTTTAAAATGATAACTTCCGTGCATGTGTCCAGTAACTACATACTCAGGAAGTGTAGAATTGCAACCGCTAACACACAAACAGAGACGAATTAAACGAAGCGTAGTTTCAGATTCCAAAAGGTTTTTAAAATAAAATCAATTAATTTGATTGCCTTTTTTTAATTTAGTTTTTTTATTTCGTAAGTAGGTTTCTTTCGATTTGTATTTATTTTGTAATTTTAAATAAAAAAAAATATAGAAAAGAAGGTACCTCTATAACACAAAATACTTTATTCATTTAGGTTACAAATGCAACGCTTATGAGCGTCAGACAAAATTAGGAATAGAATGATTCTACATTTAATGCCAAGTTCGCAAGAGTATAGCCGTGACAAAAGAACTTGGCAATAAAAACTCATGGCCACTTTTTTAAAATGCCATTTTTTACAATATATTTGTATATATACAGTAAAGCCAGTAAGGTGCTGCAACCATTACACCATAAAACTCACGCAAGCAATAACTATCTGTAATAATACGTGAACTGGTATAATCAAGTTTGATTGATTTGATATAAATAAAATATCAATCTTGGTAACCAAAATGCATTTTCGTGTTAGGAAAGGGATTTACGACGTTGTTAGTACCCACAGGTACTAGTAGGATTCGAACCCGCGACCTCTCGGTTGCTAATTTTATGCCTTTACCACTTAGCCTGAAATTTTCGAGAAAAACAAAAATCTAATTTATTCTCAAAATAATATCAAGCACATGTGCAAAAGATACAATATTAGATAGGTAATTAAAACTTTGCAATTAATCTAAGGGTTGACTGTCGGTCGTTCGTAACAGTTATTTCAATGCAAATTTATGCAGAAACCTTTGTTTTGTGGTTACTACAATCGTTTGATTTCCATAATTCGTAGTCGCGATTAGTTCGGACATGATGAGAATGGCAAATTCATTTGTGAAGGTTTTACTACTCGTATATATCCTAGGTTGTGCTGTTGTCCTGGTAGATGTAATGAGTTCAGTGCTTGTTGGTTAGTTATAATTTTTCAACGGGGGTTGGAGCGGGAGCGGTCAGATGTGGGGGCGGGGGAGGGCAGCAAGTTAGGCTCTTTTTAAAAATAAAATAAAATTTATTTCTTTAGTATTTCAGGTATTGGTCAACAAGTTGTGACTTATACGACGGTGTTACAGTGAAAATGATTAAAAAGGTGCCTCACCCATTGATTGTAAAGAGACACAACCAATATTATGAATCTGAAATGAAGTGTGGGAATAGAACCCATAACCTTAAGCAGCCGCACAAACTCGCTCTACGCCACCGAGACAATATTTTACTTTCAAGGAAATGAAAGTAATAACTTGAAAATAAACTCAGTAAGCCGGACATTCAACCTTTTTTATATTTCCAATCTGTTTCAATTTACAAATTCAAATGGGATCGAAAAAGAGGTAAATCAAAGTCCGTGGAAAACGGTTTTCGAGTTAATTTCCTTTATAGGCATTATCCTTGCTTCCTGTGCCTCTTCGGAAGGGTCTGGAGAAGAAAATGTGATGTCTATGTGTGTAGGGGTTTGTAGGGTTGCTAGGAATGGCATTTTAGGAAATGAGACATGAACTATACATGAATGTAAAAATAATAAAAAAATGTTTATTTCATCAACAAATTTTAACATGTAAGTTTCTACTGGAACTCCCATTTAAGCTACAGAGTGCTTGTGTTTGGAAATTCCGCTCTTCTATAATTAAGAATTGTTCTTGAATGTACTTAAGTTTACTTAGTAATATTACACATTTTGAAATGTATAATAACAAAGTTACATTTAAGATGAGTTTTATGTAAATTATTAGAGATTATTTAGACATTTGGACGGCATTTCGAAACGATTAAAATAGTTGCGAAAGTGTCGTCAAACCAAGCTCTTTTCTTTTCTTCGCGTTAATAATTATGTGAAGATACTTTAAAGCTGATAGACAGAATCAAGATATCAATAATGGTCTCCTTCCAGGGTAAGGGGTACAACTTTATAATTGTAACCTGCCTAAGGGTCATAAGTGCCCTGTAGACGATCAAATTGTTTGTAAAATTTTACGTGTTTGTCAAATAATTTGATAGTCTTCCGCTTTGTTTCTTGCTTATATAAACTTTATTTTTTCTGCTTGTATTATTTTATACTTTATTATTACTTATTGACGGTTAATGTTCGTGTCGTCACCTTGGTCTTAGCAGAATACCAGCGCAGCTCCTCATTAAGCGGAGTTACAATCTAGCTGAGCTAGGACCATTTTTGTTTCTCAATATTAAGCTTACTGACTAATAATTGAATATGTACTACTTACTGTATTTTGTTGTGGACAAAATAAATTTATTTCTTCTTCTTATTCAAACAAACAAACTCTTCAGCTTTATAATACACTAGCGGACGCCTCGCGGTATCGCCCGCGTGTTTCCCGTTCCCATAGGAATACAGGGATAAAAAATAACCTATGTCACCCGGGGTTAGTGTAGCTTCACAACGGTGAAAGAATTTTTCAATTCCATCCAGTAGTTTTGGAGCCTATTCAATACAAACAAACAATCAAATCTTTACCTCTTTATAATATTAGTATAGATATAGTAGTATAGATTACAATATTTAAGCAAAGAATTATTCTCCAAACATTACCATTCTCAGAAAAAAAAAAACAAAAATATAAAATAGAACCCCGATGTGAAAACCCCAAAGTTCTCTCGAGGTATTGGGGTTTTATTGGCTTCGACAAGATAATTTTTCGTTTCATTACTTGTGACGATCGTCTTTATATCGTCTCGAGATCGATTTACAACGCTAGCACCTGTTACGTCCACATTATCATATTGAATTAAGTGCCTAACCTTCAGGGCAAAAGCGAGGCATTATTGAATTATAGCACAAACTGGAATTTCTTTAATTTTGTAATATTAAATCTATGAAAACTGTCTACAATTTAGAACTAAAGTAACTCAGGCATATAATAAGATTTTATAAAACAGTAGTTTTCGTCCGCGGCTCTCGCTGGATGTCAGTTTTCGAGACAAAAATGTCTATCACATGTCCTTCCCCGGGACGTCAACTATCCAGAATACCAATACCAGATTTTATCTAAGTCGGATCAGGGATTTAAGCGCGAAAATGTCAGACAGACTGAGTTACTTTAACATTTGTATTTATTTTTGTTAAAATGATGGGTGACTTAACAAACATACAACTCACGGACACAAAGCTCACCCAGACTCGTAACATCAATTTGTTGATCACGCAAAGTGTAATCCCGTGTAGGAATCGAACCCACGAACCAGCCTGCAGTAGGAAATCGCCTATGATGAGCGCCACTCAAATCTTTGTTAGGCAAAGATCCGAACTTCACTGCACCGCGCTTATCATTCTGAAACATTACTTCGTCAGACCTCAGTCAGAACTGGGCAGATGACTGCCCAGTTCGTGCAAGCACTACAGTCGTTTTTTTTTTTTGCAATTCTAAATCATTTATTTCCAATCATATTTTACAATAAATAATAATTATTAAGCAATTATAATTTAAGTTAAATTAAATTTTCGTTGGCGCGCTTTTTTCGTGGCTCTTGTGGTACATACTGATTGCTTTCATTGCTTCGATGTTCGCGTGTGTTGACAGCTCTCCGGGAATCAGTAGTCGTTAAAGTAGTTTTGAAAAAAACAGGATAAGTTACTATTACTTGTCTTATTGTTTATACCACAAAATGAAGACACAAACAAGTCGTGCACAAGCAGCTCATATCAGCTAAATGACATTCAAATCTTTATACATATAAATTTAAATGTTTGTTGGAGAAAAAAATATCTCAGGCGGGACTGGAACCCGCGACGTTACGGATACCGGCCCTAAGCCGTTACCAAATACGGCACCGAGACTTGTCCGCCTAAGTTTAATTTAGCGTCCTTATGAAAAGATTTTAGGGCAATCGTGACGTCATCCACCGCGTTCTTAAGGAATTTGTATAACGGCTCTATGAGTTTCATTGCAGAAACCATTTAAACACAGAGTTTTGATGACCCTGGGACGAGATTTTCCATACATTTAGATTTAAGGCTTTGACTGGGCTGTTGGTCTAGTGGTTAGTGACCCTGACTGCTAAGCCGGAGGTCGTGGGTTCGATTCTCACCCAAGATAAAACTTTGTGTTATGAGCACGATGGTTTATTCTGTGTCTGGGTGTTATTTATCTATACTAATATTACAAAGCTGAACAGTTTGTTTGTACGTGATAATCTCAGGACTTACTAGTCCGAATTGAAAAAATATTTTATTGTTGAATAGCCCGTTTATCGAGGAAGGCTATATGCTATATAACATTACGTTACGACTAATAGGACCGGAGCAGCAATGGGAAATGTTGCAAAAACTGAGAAAATTTACGCAGAAAAAGTTGCGCGTAGAAAAAGTTGATGTTTGTATGAAAAAATATATAAGTATGTTTATCAGTTGTCTGGTTTCCATAGTACAAGCTCTGCTTAGTTTGGGATCAAATAGCGTTGTGTGAGTTGTCCCAAGATATTATTATGATATGCTTTAAAAATTACCGTATGTAATACCCAAATCTTTTTTTGGTAAAGATCTGATTCTCACCGCATTACGCTCCTCATTTAAGGCGTTCCTCATTCAGTTCGTAAGTCTCATTTGCCCAGTAATTTCACTTGGTAGCTTTCACGAAGTGATAGGAGAGAGTGACACGGATTTTCTCCCAATTTGAATTTATTTTCGTTCATACATTTTGAAGCGGCGGTAGCCTAATGACTAAGGCATCGGTCTCGCAATCATGAGGTCACGGGTTCGAATCCCACCCATTATACTACCGACGTGAACCCACTCCTAACACAAGCCTTTGAGCTTAGCTGGAGGGGTTAACAAGATTGCTAGTAATGTCTCAATTCAACATTGCTAGTTATCTATTCTAAAAAAAAAAACGATAAAATTTAATAACGAACAGTTAAACACAAAAGCCAATGATTTACGTTATGAATATCTTTCATCGAATCCTACGGAAATCTCAGCATGCAATTGTAAACGTATTTATCGTTCTGTCGAAATGTTTATTGAGAACTATTGATCTTCGTTCAAGTGTAGTGTTTCAGTGTCGGGTATTCTCTTCTAAGAATAGGGCGTACAGTTGATGTACAATTGTTTTCAAACTAGATAGGCACTCACTAAGCAAAACAATGAACAAATACCTAATTCTATACAAGTAGGTATTATAAAATACTAGCTGTCCTGCGCAACTTCGTATGTGTACATTTTCCCCGTTTTTGCAACATTTTTCATTACTGCTCCGCTCGTATTGGTCGTAACGTGATGTTATATAGCCTATAGCCTTCCTCGATAAATGGGCTATCCAACAATGAAATCATTTTGTAATTTGGTTCAGTAGTTCTGAGATTACCGCGTTGAAACAAACAAACAAACTCTTCAGCTTTATAATATTTGTATAGATTACCTGTTTGACTCGTATTAACTACCTACTAGCTGATCCGCGCATCTTCGTTTGCAACATTTTTAGGGTTCCGTAGCCAAAATGGCAAAACGGAACCCTTATAGTTTCGCCATGTCCGTCCGTCCGCACCTTTGCTCAGAGACTGTTAGTGCTAGGAGGCTGTAATTTTGCATGGATACACATATTACTTACGCCGACAAAATAATAAAATCTTAATAAAAAAAATTTTTCACCTACCCCATTGTGTGGGGTATCATTAGATAGGTCTTTTAAAACCGTTTAGGGGTTGGGCAGATGATTTCTAGATTTAGGGACCCATTTGAAAATATTAGGCTTTAATGTGCAAATTTGCAAATTTTTTTACATTGCGCGTGGCCTAAATAATTTTCAAAATCGGTTTTGTAGATTACCCCTCTACAACCTTGGATTAGAAGTTCCAAAAATTAGCGCATTCAAACAAACAAAGTCTGCCTCTTAATAATATAAGTATAGAGTATAGATTTTGTACAAATGCTTTGTTTTTCTGATAAAGGTATGTATAACCTACATGTAAATTTATAATAAAATCTGTATAATAGTTTTATTGTACCTACTTAGTGTGTAACAAACGAGGTTTTTTTATAATGTTGAAGTAAAGTATTTTTAGGGTTTCGTACCTCAAAATGAAAAAAGTGAAACCTTGATAGAATCACTTTCTTGTACGTTCGTCCGTCCAATATTTCTCTACAATTTTACGTTGTCATGAATTTATAAACATAAAAACAAACATTGAAACTACATGATTTGACCATACAAAAGAATGACGTCATTGTTTTGTATTTCATATAAATTAGTACAAGGCGCATCGTTTTCACGTTTCTTAAAATGATACTGATTTGACTTGACAGTCATCTATCCTAAAAAAAAACCAGTAGATCGTTCCACTAATAAAAACTAGCCAACGGCCTTAGCTTTGTTAAATTGAGTTGAAATAGTACCCGTCACGATTCCCAGTGGTTTTAACAAAGTTTTCCGTTGCCAAGTTACAGAAACCCTCAATTAAGATAATTTATTAAGAAAATTTTCCCTTATTGAAACAGGACCGCCCACCATTTTGAAAGTTCTTTTATTAAACTGACAGTTAAAAGGAAGCGTGACGAAGTGAGTAACAAAAATGGCGGCAAACTGATCTGTCATCATTTTTACAGCTCCGCATTTGACTTGAGATATTTCAAGAAAAATTAACAAGAGCAAATCTTTGCGCTGTTATGCGTACAAAAAAAATGTGTGGCACTCGGGGACTGCCGCGGTAAAGCTATTGCATAGCATTTTTTATCAACTTATGCAATTATAATTATTAATTTATTTTTTATTTATGCAGTATTTTTTCTTTTCATTACATTTCGGAGCAGCTGTTCTCGATCCGTGCGAGCTTTGTACAGTCGTACCATATACATATACGTTAAGCGAACGCTCGGCCGAACTACATGGTAGGCGGAGTTAGGTATATTTTTGTTACGGAATTTCTTGATTCGGTTGTCGCGCTCAAAGCCCGCTATAAAAGCTTAAAAATATTTGTCACTAGCATAAATTGGTTGGAAAATAGACTTTATTGCCATCAACTCAAAAATATGAAGAAGAAAATTCGAGGCTCTCTACTTTATGAGTATTTTCAGCTTGTTTGTGATGTAGTTACCGTAGTCTACGGAAGCTAACATATGTATTTAGAGGTATCATGAACATATTGCGAACTCTTTACTATATTGTAACCTTTAATTATATTATCGTCTAGATTCTTAATCCGGCATCTAAAATTGAAGCAAAGAACTGTCAAAAAGTACGGTCAATGGGACGTACTTGTAGAGAGGTAAGAAGACTCCTATCAGACGTTCTAGCCATAGTTAGCGCGCCATTTTTAACGAGTGTTAAACGTCAAAAATAGTAGCTTCATTTTTTTTATAGTCTTACTGTGAAAATGCTGCATCTAGACATATCGATACATGACATGACGATATGGCAATCATTAATTTCTTATGATTATTTTGAATACATTACTGCAATATGGGCGACGACAGTAGTCGATATAAATATAGGAATACAAAAAAAATCTTTTTAGTATTCCGTAAAAGGAAAAACCTTATATATCTTTTTGTTGTCCGTCCGTTCCTCCGCCTGCCTGTCGGAAACTCGTGGAGGTATCGAGTTGAAATTAAAACCATATACTCAGATCTACAGCCCTTAGAAGCTGTGGAAAAATCACAAATTTCTAAGTTAACGTTAAAAAAAGATACGACCGTTTGTTTTAAAAACTGCGAGACTCGATTCCTGAACTATTTATAATATGTACCTATAAATTTGTACAGAACCTTGGGTGGGCAAGTCCAACTCGCATTTCTCCGGTCTTTTTACTGCTTAGCCTAGGTTGCGAGCAGTGCATGTTACAAAGGCCTGGTTTGGATTCATCACATACCACATCACTTCGAATATTTGTTTCTAAGATGTGTCGATCTCCTCACGGTGTTTTGATTTATCGACACTTCAGATCACACATACATCAATTTGCTCTGCATGTTTTAAAGACCCCCCCCATTGGGCTGTTCAATATGAACATAGAATCTCGTTGTGAATATACTCGAAGGCCTAATTAAAACCTGCCAGGTCGCTGTACAAACGTAATCGAATCAAATTATTTTTTACAGCTCCCTAAACATTAAGAGTTTGAAGTTTTCGACGGATACGTTTTACGTAAAGCAAGTGTTTGTTATTTTCATATTTTCCTGCTTACCTTTGCTTATAAAAAACGTAATAAAATGTCGCAATTTCAGCTTGTTAATTTCAGTGATTGATAGCAAACTTGTTGTATACTTGAGTACTTTTTGTGAATTATGATTTTTTATCCATAGTACCTGTTTAGTCATCGATTTTATACGTATTTTCACAGTGAAAACGATCACAAAAAAGCAGGTGTTGTGAAAATGACGGTAGTGTGACTCTACCGCCGTTTTCACAACACCTGCCTCTTTTTATATGACTGTACATGACTGTTTCATGCATGAATAAAAAATCAGTGCACTCAAAAACAAAAGAACTTTTTGAATTTGGAATCATTTTAACCGCTTTCAACCAGCAGCGTTCGAAATCTAAGTAGTGGAGTGCCACGAGGCATCAAAATTGTAAAATTTCGAAATTCATGACCAGTCCATAAATCTTTATAAAAACTTTTGACATGTGTTTTAATAGTGAATAGAAGAATTTTAAAAAAAATTTTTTGTGCGATCTCAATTTTTATTTTTACTATTTAAATAAAATTCTTTGTCGTATAGACTGCGCTGTAACCTCTCAAAATTGACCATTCTCTAGAACGAGACAACGCTACTTTATGGACATTACATGTCAAAGAAACAGGACCGCACGAGTTTTTTCTCTCTTTCACGCTTTGCAGTCAATATTTACTTTTTAATTGAAAGGGATAGTGCGGTCCAGGTCTATACACCAATGGTCCTGATTGACGGACTGATGGATCAACGCACAGCCTCAACTGCTGATCTTAAGGATTTTTTTTTCTTTAGAGTGCTACAAGCTCGTGGCCGAAATCGGAACTAACACCGCCATCTTGTAAAGCGCCCTCATGTCAATGTCATCCAAGTGCAATTGGCAAGTGACCGAAATCAGAACTATCACCGCCATCTTGTAAAGCGCGCTCATGTCAATGTCATGCCAGTGCAATTGGCATGTGACCGAAATCAGAACTATCACCGCCATCTTGTAAAGCGCCCTCATGTCAATGTCATCCAAGTGCAATTGGCATGTGACCGAAGTCAGAACTATCACCGCCATCTTGTAAAGCGCGCTCATGTCAATGTCATGCAAGTGCAATTGGCATGTGACCGAAATCAGAACTATCACGGCCATCTTGTAAAGCGCCCTCATGTCAATG
The DNA here is from genome assembly GCA_945859575.2 of Herminia tarsipennalis. Lineage (NCBI taxonomy): Eukaryota > Metazoa > Arthropoda > Insecta > Lepidoptera > Erebidae > Herminia > Herminia tarsipennalis. The sequence continues at coordinate 15,897,260 of OX243849.2, read as the reverse complement.
TCATCCAAGTGCAATTGGCATGTGACCGAAATCAGAACTATCACCACCATCTTGTAAAGCGCACTCATGCCAATGTCATCCAAGTGCAATTGGCATGTGACCGAAGTCAGAACTATCACCGCCATCTTGTAAAGCGCGCTTATGTCAATGTCATCCAAGTGCAATTGGCATGTGACCGAAATCAGAACTATCACCGCCATCTTGTAAAGCGCGTTCATGTCAATGTCATGCAAATGCAATTGGCATGTGACAGAAATCAGAACATCACCGCCATCTTGTAAAGCGCCCTCATGTCAATGTCATCCAAGTGCAATTGGCATGTGACCGAAATCAGAACTATCACCGCCATCTTGTAAAGCGCGCTCATGTCAATGTCATGCAAATGCAATTGGCATGTGACTGAAATCAGAACTATCACCGCCATCTTGTAAAGCGCCCTCATGTCAATGTCATCCAAGTGCAATTGGCATGTGACAGAAATCAGAACTATTACCGCCATCTTGTAAAGCGCCCTCATGTCAATGTCATCCAAGTGCAATTGGCATGTGACAGAAATCAGAACTATTACCGCCATCTTGTAAAGCGCCCTCATGTCAATGTCTCCAAGCGACAAAAGATCCTTGTAGATCTGTGCATTTATATAAAACTAGCTTTCTCCCACGACTCCGCCCGCGTGTATGTCGGTTATCGCGATGAAAAACTATCCTATGTCTTTCCCCGGGACGCAATCTCCATACCAAATTTCATCTAAATCGGTTTAGCTGTTTGAGCGTGAAAGCGTTACAGACAGACAGACTTATTAGATATTAGATTATTTGACAATGACTGACTGACTGGCGGAAGTATGGATTAACGCACAGCCTAAACCGCTGATTGTAGAGATGTGAAATTTTCAGGATGTATGTACATGAAGTAGGCATTCGAAAAGAACTTGACTTTTTGGTTTAAAATGTAACATGTGCATTAGCGTAAAACAGGGGTTGCATGTTTTTATGAAACTAAACCAGTTTTGAAGTTAGCGTTGTGAAAATTGTATTTGTGACGAGTTTCATACAAACTTACAACCACTATTTTACCCCCTTAGCGGATGAATTTCCAAAAACACCATATTTTCAGATGCCTACATTATGCACGTTGAACCATTAGTGCGTCTGTAAGACCATCAGGACAAAGAATTTATTATAAAAAAAAAAAACTGAAGTCGCTCTAAATACACTTTTTAAAAATTCATAAATTCACTGTTAAAATACTTTTTTTTTTATAAAGATTCACTAACTGGCACTAGATTCCTAGATATAGAGAGATAGTGAGATTTCCTGCAAGTACATTCCGTTTTAACTTCAATAAAATTAATTCTACGTCAGTGACCGTAGTATATAATATACTGGTCATATAGAACAGGTTAATACACTTGATTTGTTTAATAACTTGTGAGGTGCGAGCGAGACGCACGCATGTGGAGCAGCATGCGAGTGATAGTAACAGAAAACAATAGAGCATTGAAGGCATGCTCGCAGTTTGTGGATCGCACAAAGGATTCGGGGTCACTAGGGTAAGAGCGGAGAAGTACCCGTAATTTGGGGAAAATTTCCATAGGGAAGCACTTCTGTTTTTCTATGAAAAAATTCAAGTGTTATTCGTATTTACCTCACAGTTGATAATTCCACGTACCTGCGTAGAAACTAAAGTAGTAATGTTTCATTTCTAAATCGTTCTTATAACATGTTTAAATATATAACATATATGTTTAAAAAATACAATAGACTACCAAGGTTTTTTTGGAACGAAGTTTCTTATCGCGCGTTGTGAAAGGGGGCTAGACGTTTTTGTAATTAGTTTTAAGAAGTCATGACTTAATACAGCTTACGCGGTATAAAATGTCAAAACTACACCCGCATCAAATTCCGGGAAATTATTTTCCGGTGCGAGTAACCCAACGCTGAAAGAAAACCACCGGGAATAGGGGAGCTTGCCCGAGCGTGCTTCAGTCGGTCGCGAGAGCTCGGCCTAGCCACACGGGCCGGACCATCGATCACCCTCCACGAACAATCGAATTCAAAACGAACACCAATTTAAAACAATAACCTCACTAAAAATTACGTTATTCTGTGTTCGAATTTCAAATTTCCAATGTGACAGTTCAAGTATTCCATTTATAAAATGAAACTAGGGTTGTGAAGTGCACAGGATCGAGTAGCGAAACAGGGATATTATTAAAAATAGGCTGTTTGCACACTGTTGTTGTACGGCGAAGTCAGGTGAGTCCTCGTTTATTATTTATAGAAGCTTTTTCTTGCTGCTCCGAGCAAATTGCCTCGGGACCAGCCCCGTGACGACACTGTTTTTTCAGAGTAAATAAGCGAAAAACTACCTCAGTGTACCCATTTGACGTGTACGTACACATAAGTAATGTGTTCTGTATTCAAACCTTCAACCTTTTTGGAAGTCGATGTCAACATTCTTAAAAAAAAAAATTGTTTTTTTTAACAAATTAGTGTTGTTCTCGATAATGTCGCGGTAAAAGTTTGTGATAAGCGGTAAACGGCAGTTTACCTATCTGACATTTTGTATAGATACTAATATAAAATTTTATTATACTCTCACCGACGAGTAAATTCGTTTTCGTTGTATTCTCCCTAAAGTGATTATGTTTTTTGCTAAAACAAAAAGCTCTTGAAACCTTTTTACTTAGTACTTCAAAGAAATATATAATTAAGTTACAGTTCCGTACCTAGGGCGAAGATATTTTGTATGTAATCTCAAGTAGGCTTACATAAACACATCATTATTTCATTATGGTAAAGTCGCCTTCCGTGTCTATTTGGTTGTATATAAATTGTATCTAAACCTTGTAATAAATTTTGATATTATTTTGGTTTCTATTATGGATTTATTTTTGAAGATTTTATCATGTCCATTATAATAATAATATCTTGGGACAACTCACACAACGCTATCTGACCCAAACTAAGTAGAGCTTATACTATGGAAACCAGACCACTGATAAACATACTTATATATTTCTAAATATCCATACTATAGATAAATAACACCCAGACACAGAATAAACCATCGTGCTCATCACACAAAGTTTTATCCTGGGTGGGGATCGAACGTACGACCTCTTGCGTAGCAGTCGGATACACTCCCTCCGCGTCACAGAGGCAGTCATACTATAAATCCAAAAAGTAAGAATGAACGGATGGATGAATTGTATTCACAGGGTGATTTTTAATATATATAACCTCCTGCTCTTGGCTTCTTTACATTACACCAAATAACTTCGTAATATAATTTTTGAAAAAAAAAAAACATTATTAACCCTTCACCGCCAATTTTTGTCACACAACCATTTACCACACATCTGAGAGACCCCGGAGTAAAATCAATGTTTCTTTGTCAAGTTTAGAGCCTAAACCTCACAATAAACAACGATTTTACTCCAGTAAAATAGTCTCAAAAACAGTAGTAGGTGATTAAGGGTTAATATATTAAATATTTTCCAAAACCTGTATATTAGTTGCCCTTTGGCGCGAATCATAATATTAAAGTAATTTAAACATATGAATAGCACATAGGCTAAATCAACCAAGACGCGTACAAAACATCTTCTATTTAAATAAATAAAATCGATGTGTCTGTTTGTAATGTTAAAATAACAGATTTTTACTAAATGCATATGAAAGTACCTACATATGGTAACAGAAGCTGATTTTTTTTCGACAGTTCTTTCAAAAACATTTTTAATTTAAATAAACAGTTTTAAACGAGTGATTTTTTGATTCGGAGCGATTATTTTTGGAAATAATTGCTCCGAAAGTTGAGTAAATTGTCTCCACTTCTTAACTTAACAAAGACGTTGCGTGATAATAACCTTACTCCTTACATCTTCAGCTGTCTGACAGTGAAAGTCTCGTCAAAATCCGTTCAGTCGTTTTGGAGATTACACGGATCAAACAGACCGAGATAGAAAAAAAAATGTGTTTTTGTTATAAAAAGTATATATTTTTTTATTTTATTAAAAAAAAAAAATAACTAGCAATGTGGGACTGAGTCCTACATTACTAGCAATTTTGTTAACCCCTCCAGCTAAGCTCAAAGGCATGTGTTAGGAGTGGGTTCACGTCAGTAGTATAATAGGTAGGATTCGAACCCGCGTCCTCACGATTGCGACCGATGCCTTACCATATAATTATACTCTCATTACCGGTTTAAGAAAAATACCACCCCATCTCTTCCCGTGGGTGTCGTCAAGGCGACTAAGGGATTTCACACTGGAGGACGGTCAGCAGCTTCCTTTGCGTACTTTAAAGCTTTACTGCGATCGCCAACCAGCTCGCCAAACGTAGCGATTATGGCAATTACCCCCAGAATCTAATAAGTAAGTTCTAATGGGTATGATCATAATTAATATTTATTTTTGTGCATCACATTAGTATTGTGCATCAAATCATAATGTGATGTACTGGCCTGTACTAATGTTGTAGATCCATACTAATATTATAAATGTGAATGTACATGTTTGGATGAAATTTGATACAGAGGTAGTAAATTTGGTAGAGAGTCCCTGGGAAGGACATAGGACAGTTTTTATCACGAAAACCGCTTCGTTTTAATCACTTCGCTTTAGCTAGATGCCAAAGGCCACAATAGACCTCATAAATCCATAATAGGGCAATTTTTTTTTATATTATATTTGACTCTATGTAAATTGGCCGAATTGTAGTTTAAAATGCAATTTCTTTACGAAAATAATCACAAGAAACATGAGTTAATAATACTGATTATGACATTGTAATGCTGCGTAATCGCATCTCTAATTCTCTTGGTTTAGTTACCGCCCACGCCCACCGCTTCCTGTCACCATTTACTTCCAAAAAATGCATCTGCGCAACCACTTATCGCCAAGTTCAATCCGGCCAACTTACGTTAAGACAACTGTATACAACATAACTTTTTGTATACTAGCAGGAAATTTAGGAATCGCCATTTCATAACAGTTTCTATTCATCCTCTGCCCAACAAACACAGCTTCAAGCTGCAGTAGTTTCCTATAAAAAGAAATACAAGTACCAGGGTGGCAGAAATTATAAGAACTCAAAGCTCAAAGCGTGCTCGTGTACAGTGTGCGAGCGTAATTGCTTCCTGTGGGGAAACTCAGCGCGTGAAGAACGACCTCTCTTCACCTTGTTGCCACCAGGTTACCATAAATTCAAGGAGCGAGATGTAATTAAGCTAGATGTACTCACATCATCGAGTTCTCAGCATTTTCCTTGCGCTACCTTCTATTTTTTAATTTGATTATGACCTCTTTATGTTCAATGGGGTCAAGTGTTGTATGGGGTGTATATAATTACATCAGCGCTCTTATGAGTTTATGTAAACCTGGTATGACGAATACATTTTCCATAGATAAATAATTATTATTACATAAGTTCTGACTTTGTATAACCTCTATTTGTAGATAAACATTTTGTTTATTACAATACGCCCTCGTAAATGTTGAACAGTTCTGAGATACGCAAAGTTCTTATGAGTCCCCACAATATGTTAAATTTTGTATTTATGAATAACATATGCTTGCTATGCACGCTAAGAAAATTCAGACGCTAATGGGTCAAAATGGGGGTCTAAATTTAAAACAAAACCAAACTTAACACGGAGGAAATTGCGGGCGGAAAGCTGCTATACCTAAAAAAAAGTCTAAATCCGAATAATCTCCGTCTAATTTTGAATAGTTGAAATGTTTTCCGCAAAGATCGATTATACATTAAAAGTTTTGCCACAGTAGCTATTTCGATCTCGACTCTGACTTGGTCAACATGTCAATCAAACACTCTAACTCATAATATATTAGTGTCCCAATAAATGGGTAGTGATCAATATATTGACTGCTTTTAACATTTTTAAGTGGGTAGCTAGACAGATTATGTCAATTGACATTTATTTGCTTAGATGTAGACAAAATAGGTGTTTTATCACTACGTAGTATAAAACAAAGTCGCTTTCTCTGTCCCTATATCCCTATGTATGCTTAAATCTTTAAAACTACGCAACGGATTTTATGCGGTATTTTTTAATAGATAGAGTGATTGAAGAGGAAGGTTTATATGTTAATAACATCCATTAAATAGTGGATAAATAAGGAGCGGAGCAGCAATAAGAAATGTTGCAAAAACGGGGAAAATTTACGCAGACCAAGTTGCGCGGATCAGCTAGTTAGTTTATACTCGCGAGTCCACTGCGTGAATGCGAGCTATTGACCATGCGAGCATTGTTCTGTTGAGCTCTCTAATGTATGGAGCGGCTACTTAAACGGTGATCAACCTGTATCTATCGTTATACTTATTGATAAAACTTATATATCAGTATTTAAATTTAAAAAAATGCTTTTTATTTTAAATAAATAAATTAAAATATATTTACGGAATTTTGCGATACCCCAAACAAATAAAATTACTTAATTCGCTAACCTAGGTTTGTTTTTTGTTAAAAACTTTCTATGAAAGGAATAAACTTCAGTGCATTTCAACATTATGGATTACGTACACAATAGCAGTAGAAGAACAAATCCAGAGATAACTAAATTAATTAGAAGTAGTATGAGCGCAGTTGTAAAGGTGAAACTCGCTCTGTAAATACATACTAGAAATTAGTCGCATCGAGTTGCAAACTGGCCTCGATAAGGAAAACTAGGGACACCTTCATTGTATAAGAATTTAGACTTTATTTTCAGAGCTTTGAGGTTCAATTTTGAAGCAAAATGGTCTCGTAAAATAAGCGTTATTTTGGAGAACTGCTCATTCGACAGGAGACCAAAGTAACACATAATATCGTACTATTTGCAACTATATTAAGGTTAATAATAAGGTTGATATTTAATTGATTATAGGAAAAATGGTCAACCAGATCTCCCACCTAGGTTTATGCAATGAATGAATATACTCAACCAACCAAAAACACACGTTTCACGTCTTTTTTCTGGCTATTTCTAAACTAGATCGAAGAAATATTGATGCTTTTAGGTACAAGCCCGTGTTTACACTAACGCGTGTAAAAATACAGCTAGTTTTTCCCAGCGTTTTGTTTATGTTTGATTTTGATAGCCTATGTGCTATTCTGATTCTAGTTTTTATGTGAATGACCAACAAACCATCCATTCATGTATGCATTCATTTTCACAAACAGGTTTAGTATTCACGGACACAAATACAACGAGTAGGTACCATTCACGGATCTCACAAACCCTGTACCATGTGAAAGTCGAGCAGCTTCTTGCATACCTTTTTCTGAGCAATATAAAACGGTTAAATCTCGCAGAAGAAAACCCATAAAACCTATTTACAAAGCAAAACTTAACACTTCAGTCGTCACAACGTAAACGATACATTTTTAATAGCCTTTGAAACTTAGTGACCGTGTACAATATACATATTCATAATGAGGATTACACTTGTAAATCAGGTTTGCGTTAGCTCGCTTTAGGTGAAAGCTAACGTGAATTTTGTTAAGTCAGCTTCCTTGTTACCATAAAAATAGTACCTATCTTTTATTTCAGTTATCAATGGCCCAAAGAAATACCTACCTTATACAATAATACATAAATAGGCCTGGTAATTAGCAAGTTGTATATATAACTTCGTTATTTAATAAAAGGTTTAAGATGTTGGTACGATTCATTTGCACTGACTTTTTGCGTTTCTGTGGCACTTGTCCGGGGAAGCGACGGTAAACCACACTTTGCGGCCAAAGGTCTCACATCATCAGTACATCCCAGTGACCTTCTTTAAGTCTATCATGGCTAGCTTGCAAGCTGGAAAGATAGACTATCTGGCTGGGCGGCACCAAGCCTTAAGTTTACCGAGTCTCGGTTACAACTCAATCAATCAAACAATCATCCAGTATCAGTCCACTGCTAGACATAGGCCTCTCCTAATTTAAACCAAAACATCCGGTCATTCAGTGACCTTCTTAAGTTGTCCGTCGGTACCCTACGTTTACCAAGTCGAGGTCTCCATTATAGTACTCGTTTGCTCCAACGGCCATCGGTTCTTTGCGTAACTACTATTTAAATAGAGCTTGTATAAGCTTAGCTCAAGTTTAGCTTGGATAAAAGTTGTCGAAAATGTACAAAGCATATGATTACCGTTGATTTTATACTTAGAAAACATACATTATCTAAGATTATGCTAAGCTTGCGCTAAAACCAATAATTTAACGGTCAGATTTACGCTCTTTTATCAAGTTTTAAGTATGCTAAAGTTGAGCAAAGCCTATGTTCGTACGCTCTTTAGATCTCAGCCTTACTTACAACTTTCCTCATACGATTATAAGTATTTGCAAATCAGTAGTCGTTTATATAATACCTACAAATTGCTAAACTAAGCTCTACTTGCCTAACAACCCCTATACTCGACGTAATTTTGACAAGGCGTACGTAGTTCGTGTACCTAGCTATCTCAAACGCATTCGGGAACGTAATTATGCGTGCCAATCGGCCGCATACATGTATGCGTCAATTTGTGGATCGCTAGTCATGATTGGAACGGTTATCTCACTAGGAGCGCATAGCGTTGCAGGAGATTTCATTGAATAACTGGTGCTGAATAGATGCTCGTAGAGATAAATGGTCAATCTGTCTCAAATTACCTGCTGATCAGTCGAGTACCTACCTGCTGTCGCATTATGTAGCCCTGGTTGATTCAGAAACTCTCAAGCGACCCACCACCTTCCAATGGGTGACTAGGTTACCTATGGGCAATGTGGTTTTAGCTTCCATTACTGCCACATAAATAAATTCGTTATATCAACATAACTTAATTTCACTACCACTAGGGGAGTGCCAAAAAATGCAAGTATTTTATAAAGGCTGTTTTTTAATATAACGTCACATTAGTGGAGCAAAAAATACCTCACGTCTGTGAACTGGATAAGTGTATTTTTAGAAAACTATTATCTTTTTCAACGAGTACATATACCGATAGTGGTAACGTTGCTTAACCTAGCTAGTCTCTCGATCTATCGAGGTTATTATTGACTATCTAAGATTTGAATGTAGTTGCAATTCGACGAAGCTTTTACTCCTTACATGTGACTGAAGTGAAACTTAATCTATAAGTTACAGTAAGAAGTCAAGTTGGAAAGTTCCTATATTGACAGCGAATGAACTTACGAGGTTGAGTTCACTATGTTAAGTAGGTAGGTACTGGCCATTTGGGATTTACAGGAATATTCAGAGTAATTTTTTGGCCGTATCTTTCATAACTAACTCACAGGGATACACGATAACTTTTGACACACATTTTATCAGTTAAAATTTATGTTAAAGTTTCGGTTCATCAAATGTATAAAAAAAATAATCCTTTATGTCAATGCCATATGAATAGACGACATATTACGACGATTTTTGTTTATTCTCTACCATAACAAGAAATTAAATTGCTGCAGGCTGCTTTAAATCAACTATCTGCCAAAAAATGATTTAACCTATGTCACTCCCAACAGTTAAGATGAATCAAAGGAGATTTCACAGATATTTCGCGATTGGGCGGTGGAGCGGATGAAAAAAAAAAAACCCTTACTGCTGGAGAATAAAAATCTAAATATAGTCAATATTCGTGACCTGAAGGCTGGCCTTTTCTTTGCACAGAGAATAAGTATTACCATACAACATGGCAATGCTGCCAGCCTTCTGGGCAATATACCAATTGACGTCGATGGGGAGGAACTCTTCGACGCCTAACTCTTTTTTTTTTAACCCCCTTTTTTTTGTAGTTAACTAGGTAAGTTGTAAACAATGTTAATAGTATGTATATAGTTCGTTCATATGGATATCTAGCTTGTATTTATTAACATTGTAAATTTTCATTGTGCTAATTAAAAATACCAATATAGTCAATAAGTCAAGCTTTATACTTAGGTTATAATTTACATTACAAAAACAAATAGTAATAATCAAATAGTATTAAAAATGTGACTGTACATACGTTTTGCCAAAAAAGTACAGCACGTTCGGAATCCTTTGGGCGAGTTCGATTCATAGTTTTACAGAAACTACTTGATTTTTAAAGCACTATAATTGAATTTACTTCACAATTAAAAAACAAACATTAAGTACGATATCTAGAATTCTAACAAGTATAAAAATCAGCAATTATTACACTACCAAAAACAAAAGCTAACCAATAACAACTATATTACAAGAGCGATGAGTTTAATATAAAATACAAAATTTTGAGTTTAATACGAAATTCACAATTGACACTTTATTAGTCAATACCCACTCGAATCCTATCAAAATGTCATAAAACTATTTTAGATCAAGCTCTTGAGTAACCACAGTGACATCTAAGTTACGAGTTTAACAACTTGCAACGTTTGCAGTTCATTGCATTAACTCCTATCGTAAAGTTTTTATATCGCCCAGAATTGTCTCAACGACCAATAAAAATATGATCGGCGAACTTTGATTGTTGCAAACAAACAATCGAAATGGTCCCTTTATTGTTTGTAAGGATAATGGGATCTATTCTCGCACGTTACGGCAGTATTATGGGATATTTTTACCCTTATCGATTATGTATATTTGTGATTGCATCGAGTTTTAATGGCTCGATTGCTGTATCGAAACAGTTATCGACTATTTCAATGCCGTTTTATTTTACCAGACTAGAGGATAATGACCTTTTACCATTATCAAATTATGTATTTTTTCGGGAACTTGCCTTCCTCCTCAACCATGTTCTAACGAAGATCCTTAGAGTGTTTTTCTTTAAGTTCCTAAGCAATCCACCCTGGATCTATATGTAGATAGACTGGTCATTAGAATAATACTATCAGCATTAAAATAATTGAGTCTTTTTTTACCACCAAAGAGGTTCTATCATGCCTCGAAAGATCATTTTTTTTTTCACAGTCTATAGTCGCCCATTGTTGAGCAAAGGCCACATCCAGCCGTATCCACTCCTAACAATTTTAGACCACAATCATCTGCTGCTTTGGATTAGATAGTCGGTCTATCTCAGTCACACTGCGTCTTCCGGGTCGTGGTGTCATTCCAGAATATTTCTCGTACAGCGTATGTGGGAAACAAACAAACATTAAGTACGAGTATATCTAGAATTCTAACCAGCATAAAAAACAGCATTTATTACACTACCAAAAACAAAAGCTAACCAATAATAACTATATTACAAGAGCGATGAGTTTAATATGAAATAGCCGCATTATAATAAAACATATGTGATGAACGAGTTTCAACATGTCCGTATTACATAATTATGACGAAATAAGGCTTTTGTTTGTCTAGTTCAGGCGTTGGATACCGCACAATTACATTTGTTTTAAGTTGCATTTTCTTTTTGTAATTTTGTAGGTTTTGAATCTGATTGTAGTAATTTTCGTTTTGTTTTTTATAGCTATTTTTTAATGGTCTTAAAACTGTGTATGTCCTGCATCTGATGAAGAAGGTTTAAACTACACGGCATTATTAGTGGTCGTATGTCTTGTGGCTGCTCTTAGAGAGCACAATCAAAATATTCATTGTTTATACAATTTGATACAGTCTTGAGTATAGTAGTAACTTTAAAAAAATATCTTGAGCGGCAATCACAGAATAGTACTCGGCTACTATTCTGAGATTTTCGTCCAAGATAATGTATATAACAGGAGAATCGTGGCAGTGTCTGCCTAGAATTTACTTCAGCACTATGCAGGCAAGTGATCTTCTGGTAACATTTTGTCTTTTAAGACAACAAATGTAATTTCTTATCTAACAAGAAGGTTATAACGAAGGCATCGAACTTTGTCCTTTAGAGGAGCCGTCTTTCTCTTTCGCCCCCACCAATGAAATATAGAAGAGGACAGAATGTGGCCTCTAGAGCCAATTATGTATTTTGAGTTTGATCACCAGTCTTCACAATAAGGTTTTTAGAATAACCTGCTTGCCTAAAGTTTCTAAAATAAGAACTCGTTGCACCACATTATCTAGTAACTGTCTACTACATTTAATCATTAACGTATAGACCTGGACCGTGACATCATTTTCAATTAAAAAGTAAATATTGACTGCAAAGCGTGAAAGAGAGAAAAAACTCCATTGTCCACAAAGTAGCGTTGTCTCTTTCTAGAGAGTGGTCAATTTTGTGAGGTTATGGCGCAGGTCTCTACGTCAATGCATTTAATAGAAAGTGTAAATAAATGTCAGACGAATGTAGAATAGAGTTCCCTAGTTATTTCCCAAATATTTATTTATTTATCACATCATCACGCTTCTGTAATACACGAAATTCTTTCACGAATTTCATTTATTGTCTTAACACGCTTACAAAAAACATACCTATGGTTGCAAAAAGTTCTAGATATATTAGGTTACTGGCTCCTAGACTAATATAATAACACGAACAACAAAATGTAAGCTATATTTTTATTACGGCGGTGTTTCGCTACGTTGTGTGTCGTAAAGAAGACGATTTTTTTTCATTTTCATGCCTCGTTGGGCATTCGGTGAAGGCTTGGAACTATTTTATTGAATTCAGACTTGGCCTTGGAAGAAACTCTATTCATAACTATCTATTTATAAAAAGGTGAGTAATGCTAGTGATTAGAGGAAAGGGGATGAAGTAGGGCTTGATATAGAATTCTAAAATAAATTATGACTCAGCACTCTTCTCGTGAACGGGTGCTACTTGGGGTGACTAGTCGGCCTTGTCATTATCATTTTCTTTTTTTTTCTCATTGCTTACATTCCTGACGATCTTGGCTTACAATCATACATTTGGTCCCGGTTGCTTTGACCAGATCGTCTGTCCATCTAGTGGGAGGTCGGCCCACACTGTGTCTGCCGGGTTGTGGTCGTCACTCGAGAACCTTATGCTAGCTTATCTTATACTAGCTGTCCCGCGCAACTTCGTCTGCGTAAAATTTCCCCGTTTTGCAATATTTCTCATTGCTGCTCCTCCTCCTTTTGGTCGTAGCGTTATGTTATATAGCCTATAACCTTCCTCGATAAATAGGCTATCTAACACTGAAAGAATTTTTAAATTCGGATTAGTAGTTCCTGAGATTACTGCGTTCAAACAAACAAACAAACTATTCAGCTTTATAATATTAGTATAGACTAGCTTACCCGCGCAACTTTGTCTGCGTAAATTTTCCCCGTTTTTGCAACATTTGTCATTGCTACTCAGCTCCTATTCTCCTATGTTATGTAGCTTATAGCCCTCCTCGATAGATGGACTATCCAACAGTAAAAGAATTTTTCAATTCAACGTTTCTGACATTTTTGCATTCAAACAAACAAACAAACCTTTATAGTATTTACCAAACTTTATATTATTAGTATAATTTATCATATTATAAGTTTATTTTTTATTATTGGTACATCATATTTATACATTATGTAGTTTTTCTTATATTAATCGAATCGCATGTGGCCTTTACCCTCCTCTGTATTTTTTTATAAGTTGATGCTCCCATTCACACCATAGGCGGCTAATTAATTTAAAACTTGATTATACCCACTTTACGTACTATGGTTACTGCTGACGTGAGTTTCGAGTTTCGTGGTGTAATGGTTGCAGCACCTTACTGGAATAACTGTGTATATACAAATATATTGTAAAAATTGGCATTTAAAAAAAGTGGCCATGTGTTTTTATTGCCAAGTTATTTTCTCATGGCTTTACTCTTGCGAACTTGGCATTCAATAATAATAATATCTTGGGACAATTCACACAACGCCATCTGATCCCAAACTAAGCAAAGCTTGCACTATGAAAACCAAACAACCTATAAACATAACATAACATATCAACCCATATGATGGCCCACTGCTGGGCACGGGTCTCCCCAGTAGAACCTAGTAGTATGTATATCCTGGGGGTAATTGCCATAATCGCCACGCTTGGCGAGCGGGTTGGCGATCGCAGTAAGACTTCAAGTATGCAGAGGACGCTGCTGCCCGTCCTCCGGTGTGAAATCCCTTAGTCGCCTTGACGACACCCACGGGAAGAGACGGGGTGGTACTATTCTTAAGCCGGTGCCACACATAAACATACTTAAATATTTTTAAAAACAAAGTTACATATTATAGATAAATAAAACCCAGACTCAGAATGAACCATCGTGCTCATCACAGAAAGCTTTATCCTGGGTGGCGATCGAACTCACGACCTCCGGCTTAGCAGTCAGGGTTAATAACCAGTGTACCAACAGGCCAGTCAGTCAATGTAGAATCATTCTATTCCAAATTTTGTCTTACGTTCATAAGCGTTGCATTCTGTAACCTAAGTGAATAAAGTACTTTGACTTTAACTTGGCGACTACGAAAGACTTGCGCAAGATTCGGCTAACCTATAATATCTGTATAACATGCTAAGTGAGTTGGTTGAAAAAAATATGAAAGATAAGTTATATTGCATATCGCATTACGAACTATCACCAGAAGCTTTTCATTTGCACAATTTATTTCTCACTAGCTGTGCCCCGCGGTGTTACCCGCAGTTTATTAGCCTATATGTTAATCCAGGGTGTCAATTAACTCTATACCAAAATTTTATTAAAATCGCTCCAGCCGTTTAGACGTGAAGAAGTAACAAACATACACACTCACATACTCACAAACTTTCGCCTTTATAATATTAGTGTGATTTATGAAGCAAACTAACAAGAAGGCCTAAGATTGGTCACGTTGCTACTCGATATTTTCCCACTTCGCAGGTGCACCCAAAGCGTGGTTTCCAAAAGCGTTCATAAAAAACTTTTTGTTGTTGTTTTGTTTTTGTTACTTCTTCACGTCTAAATGGCTGGAGCGATTTTAATAAAATTGAGTATGCAGTTAGCTGACACCCTGGCTTAACACATAGGCTAATAAACCGTGGGTAACACCGCGGGGCACAGCTAGCACCCTATAAATTTTGATTCCTTGAGAGGGTCGAAATGTACGGGTTTTATGGCACAAATGGCCGTATCTTTTTTTCCAGTTACTTAGATATTTGATTTTTTCACAGCTTCAAAAGACTGAGTATTTGGTTTTAATTTCAACTCGATACCACGTTACCGAGATAAAGGGTTTTGAAAAATAGACGGACGGACGTACGGATGGACGGACGTTTCACATAATCTTAATTAATAGATTTCTGATCCATGTCAAAATGTAAAACTTTTTGTCTGTCTAACCTCTCAGCCCGCAAACAAAAACGTGCGATAAGGAACTACGTTCCAAAATGTACCGTTTAAAAACTCTTGCCTGCCAGTATTGTACCCAGCATTTTCTTTTTAATAAATGTGTCAAGAACTCTCTATAAGTTGTAGCTCGAAATTAATGTTGAAAAATCTATGCTTTAGTTTTGTTCAAAGTTCGAACAGTGCCTGTACTTTGTCTACATTAATAGTGTGTTCCTAAAGTCGCCAGTATCACAAAGCTTGTGCTTAGTACGGTATCAAGTAGTTCGATCGTTGACTTTAATAAAAGTAAAATATTGAATTTAGAATATAACTATTATGTTTGCGACAAAATACTATTAAATTAATAAACAGATTTTTTTTTTAAAAGATTATTTGCAATAATTTTTTTAGAAAAATTGATTGCTAACTAAAATATTTAGGGTACTTTCGCCGCGATACTTTCGCCAAGTCATGCCACACTTTTTAACTACGGTGTAGGGTTTGTAGAGAACTTATGACTAGCATTCACGCAGGACGCTATAGGTTATGATGAGAATTAAAGAGTCATAAGTTAGGGCGGGTAGAGTTAGCAGTTTGGCTTTCCATGAGATTTTATAACTTTTTTAGAGTGGTGGCAATAAATATGTACCTACTTGTCTTGTCGTCAATTTATATGAATATGTTTTTTGTGGGATAGGTATGTCAATAAAGTTGAGGTTTAAGTAGCATACACATAGTCAGATGGAACGAAAATTCGACTCGGCCTCGAATATAAAATCAAATATAAAAAAAATAGGCGCAGGATCGATGGCTTAACGTGCTCTCCGAAGCACAGAGGTGTTTTACATCTTTTGAAAACGTTCACTCATCTTTGGATGACGACAGTCATTTTGTTATTTAACCTTGACAAATCTCTAGTTCTGTTCCGAAGCCACTCAGTCACAGGTCCTTAACAAACTATACCTAACAAAGTACGGATCACTTTTATTATTTGTATAGACAACACCAATTTCACTAAATTTTTACAACACCTTTTTCCAATTTATATAAAGTACAAACAAAAACCATTCATTACTTGTTTTTATTTACTCCTGTACATTTCCACCCAATATTCTATTAAAGGCGGCAGGGTTTTTATCGTTCGATCGGGCCATACTGTCAAACTAACGATGGAATGTAATGATTTATCGATGTTCAGTTATCGAGACTCTTTGGTACTTTTTTTTTCATCGGCCAAGGTCACCGTATACAGCCTATTAATCAATCAGGAAAGCGTAGGTTTATCCAGTAGGCAGTACGGTTCTAGAGATGTACTTATGGTTGTAATGGTTGAATGACTTTTTAAGTATTAGAAATGCAGTAGTGGGATCGATCAATCATTTGGGAAAATAATCGATTAGTTATCATACGATGTCTGGTCAACAATCGTTAGGTGGTGGTTGATAAAGACCTTCCTGTGTAGCTTGTCAATTGATTAATAACAATAATAAAGATTATACGAGTATTTATATCTTTCTTTCTTCCATCAGTTATCGATCATTAGACGCTTGATGGATGTTGGTTTGATTGACATTTCTTCGCCAGTCTAGCACTTATTCTTCTAACTTCCTGGTTCATCACTGTTTCGTCACTCCTCAAATCGATTGAAATGAGATCAATCTAGGTTTAAATTTCCGTTATCCCACCCCTTGACTCTACATACAATTTTTGAAAAGTAAAACCTAATGCAACTTTGATATTTGCAGTTTATTTGTTAATTTAATTTAGCTTTGTTTACATTATTATTAATTGACCATAAAATCTGCTTTATTTTTTTTTTAATTTTAATTGGCATTGTTTCAATATAAATCGATTGTATTACAGGTACTGAATCTTCCCTATCAATTTGTCCAATAATTTCAAATACCTTGTAAGCAATGACAAAATATTATATCACTAGCTTTCGCCCGCGGCTCCGCCCGCGTGGATGTCGGTTATCGCGGTAAAAACTATCCTATGTCCTTTCTCGGGACTCAAACTATCTCCATACAAAATTTCATCTAAATCGGTTTAGCTGTTTGAGCGTGAAAGCGTAACAGACAGACAGACAGAGTTACTTTCACATTTATAATATTAGTATGGATAGCAATTAATATTAATCAGAGTTACTGATTAAAAACATCTGGTTTGTTAGACATTTATTATCCATTATGATAATAAATACTTATTGACTTTACACTCATAATGAAGCTCACACTTGCTAAAGCCAAACTTATTCAGTGACAATATTTAAAATTAACTGAACGAGTCACTGGCAGACTGCCAATGTGATTGCCCTATGTTGAACTTCACTACGATTAACTATGTAGATATGTAGGTCTTACTTCACTACAATTAACTTTCTAGATATGTTGCTAGACCTATTTGTATGAATATACCTATACTTTTTGACGTGATAATCCATACTAATATCCATACTAATATTATAAATGTGAAAGTAACTCTGTCTGTCTGTCTGTCTGTCTGTTACGCTTTCATGCTCAAACGGCTAAACCGATTTAGATGAAATTTGGTATGGACATAGTTTGAGTCCCGGGGAAAACATAGGATAGTTTTTATCGCGATAACCGACATCCAAGCTGAAGCTAGTGTCTTATAATTCGATGACTGCGTGCGCGTACAAAAAAGTGTCTAAAAAAAGTCACTTTATAGATTGGTTGAGCAACAGCGAATGGCGACTGCAGCGACATGACTTCCGATACAATTTATACTAACGTTTTTGATTGGTTGCTAAGCAACGCGAATGGCGCTATGTCATCAATGTTTTCTTATGACGTGACGTTATAAAGTAAAATTATTTGCGTGAACCGGCTTTACAGAAAATCATTTTTTGTATGTATTGTTTTTAAACTTTCGCAATTTTTTTACATATCTATACTAATACTAGCTGTCCCGCGCAACTTTGTCTGCGTAAATTTTCCCCGTTTTTGCAACATTTCTCATTGCTGCTCCGCTCTTATTGGTCGTAGCGTGATGTTATATATAGCCTATAGCCTTCCTCGGTAAATGGGCTACCCAACAGAAAACTATTTTTTTCAATTCGGACCAGTTGTTCCTGAGATTACCGCGTTCAAACAAAAAACAAACTCTTCAGCTTTATAATACTAATATTATAAAGCTGAAGAGTTTGTTTGTTTGTTTAAACGTGGTAATCTTTCAATAAAATAAAATTTCATTTTATAAGTAGTTCAATGATTCCATTGCTGAAAAAATTGCGGGAGCGAGAATCGATAAAATCTTTAAAGGACTGGCTTATTTGTCCTAAAAATGTGGTAATCTGCTAGCAAGGTACGGGGGTATTGTTGATGTCGGAGACATTTCAATTGCAGCTCCTCTAATTTAGCGGCCCTCCTTGGTGAATATGGGTTATGGGGTCTAGCGTTGTCCTGAAGCAGCAGTGGGCTAGACCAATTGACCAGTCTCGGTTGCTTAACTTTATTGCAATCGTTGCTAATACAGATCTGCCTTAACTGCCCGGCCAGGTCTTAGGAAGCTATAGTGTATAGCACTGGTCAAACAAACACTCACCGGTACTTTTTTCCGAGCCAAATTTCGCTTCAGACAGGATTTGGCGAATTCTCTTGAGTTCAGCCACTGTGATGAGCGTTTTCGATTGGCGTACAGGCTCAATTTTTAATCAGAAGTAAAGATAAGATTCAAATTCCGTCATTATTGAGACGGTTGAGTAATGTATGTGTTGTGTAAATTATGCGGTACCCATTTCTCGAGCGTTTTCACTTTTCAAATTTGTTTCAAGTGAATTAAAATTGTTTTGCCATTCTCACCGAAGCCTGCAGCTAACTCTGACGTAGTTTACTATGGATCCACTTCCACGATCACCTTTAATTCTTCATTGTCAACTAGGGTCTCCGGCAATTTACGGGGTTTGTTCTGTAGGTTTAGTTTCAACGTTTTTTCAGAATGAAAACATAGAAACCAAAAACGTACCGTAACGTACCTTTCTTTTACAAAAGGTACGAGTAGCCCCTTGGACATAATTAATCCTTCCAGCTGTTTCAGCTGCTCTCGTACCACGGAACTCGTATTCGTAAATAACGCTATACTTTAAGTTTTCCATTTTGTAAACAGAACAATATAAATGAAAAATCAAATGGCGTAAAAACAAATGACTAACTAAATATGAAACACATAATCACAAGCATAAATATGAAATTTTTAATTTGGTATTCCTGAATTATGAACGCCAGATGTTTATGATCAAAGTGGCCATTTCTACAAAATGCCAATTTCATATGTAAGGACCTAATAATATTCAAAGATTGTGTTCATATTATTCGTTAAAATTCCATGTTGAAATAGGAGCATTTACATTCTGTTAATGTGCTATAAATCACCTCCAAAACAGAACCAGATATTTTGCAATTTTTAGCGTTATTCAGTTTCAGCGTTATGCGTGAACGATACAGTTGTACGGAAAATCTACAAGATAGAAAGAGACAAAATATCATTGAATAATTCATGCATCGTGATTCAGTGCAGAACGTTGTCATTGCTGTTATATATATCATAATGTTTTATTCAAAGTTTTGTTATACTGCAAATATTTTTGTTACAATTTGATTAATAGGTCTGCTGTGGGATGCGCATCTTAACTTTAAAAAAATGTCTTAAATAAATTACTGAGACGACAACTCACAAACAAAAAGTGAATCCTGTTGGTCTAGTGGTTAGTGACCCTGACTGCTAAGCCAGAGGTCGTGGATTCGATCCCAACCCAGGATAAAACTTTATGTGATGAGCACAATGGTTTATTATGTGGCTGGGTGTAACTTTATGTGATGAGCACAATGGTTTATTCTGTGGCTGGGTGTAACTTTATGTGATGACCACAATGGTTTATTCTGTGGCTGGGTGTAACTTTATGTGAAGAGCACAATGGTTTATTCTGTGGCTGGGTGTAACTTTATGTGATGAGCACAATGGTTTATTCTGTGGCTGGGTGTAACTTTATGTGATGAGCACAATGGTTTATTCTGTGGCTGGGTGTAACTTTATGTGATGAGCACAATGGTTTATTCTGTGGCTGGGTGTAACTTTATGTGATGAGCACAATGGTTTATTCTGTGGCTGGGTGTAACTTTATGTGAAGAGCACAATGGTTTATTCTGTGGCTGGGTGTAACTTTATGTGATGAGCACAATGGTTTATTCTGTGGCTGGGTGTAACTTTATGTGATGAGCACAATGGTTTATTCTGTGGCTGGGTGTAACTTTATGTGAAGAGCACAATGGTTTATTCTG
Organism: Herminia tarsipennalis; assembly: GCA_945859575.2. Taxonomy (NCBI): domain Eukaryota; kingdom Metazoa; phylum Arthropoda; class Insecta; order Lepidoptera; family Erebidae; genus Herminia; species Herminia tarsipennalis. The sequence continues at coordinate 15,876,795 of OX243849.2, read as the reverse complement.
TGGCTGGGTGTAACTTTATGTGATGAGCACAATGGTTTATTCTGTGGCTGGGTGTAACTTTATGTGATGAGCACAATGGTTTATTCTGTGGCTGGGTGTAACTTTATGTGATGAGCACAATGGTTTATTCTGTGGCTGGGTGTAACTTTATGTGATGAGCACAATGGTTTATTCTGTGGCTGGGTGTAACTTTATGTGATGAGCACAATGGTTTATTCTGTGGCTGGGTGTAATTTATATATAATATAGTTGTCTGGTTGCCATAGGACAGGCTCTGCCTAGTTTGAGTTGTCCCAAGATAGATCACCTCATTGCTACGCTTGTTTTTCCCCACTCAAATAATTTGTAGCTGGCAATTCAAACATTAATATTTGATTAAGTAGGTAGATCGAATTTGGTATAGAGGATGGTTTGTGCCGTGTGGTGCCGGCTTAAGAATAGTACCACCCCATCTCTTCCCGTGGGTGTCGTCAAGGCGACTAAGGGATTTCACTCCGGAGGACGGGCAGCAGCGTCCTCTGCGTACTTAAAGCCTTACTGCGATCGCCAACCCGCTCGCCAAGCGTGGCGATTATGGCAATTACCCTCAGGATCTACATACCAGTAGGTTCTACTGGGGAGACCCGTGCCCAGCAGTGGGCCATCATATGGGTTGATATGTATGTATGTATGTATGATGGTTTGAAGCTTGGGGAAGGTTCTGGGCTTTCATCGCGATTAAATCCATGGGGCGAAGCTGGTGAACCGATTTAGATGAAATTTGGTATGGAGATAGTTTTGTCGCGTTTCGAAGGGAAGATGTAGATTCAAGGTTAATAATTTGGTTGGAAAGGTTGTCAAACTAATCGAGACTAGCGGACCCCTCGCGGTTTCACCCGCGTAGTTCCCATTCCCATGCGAATCTGAAATAGAAAATATAGCGTATCTCACCCGGGGATAGTGTAGCTTCCCAACGGTGAAACACTTTTTGAAATCGGGCCAGCAGTTTTTAAGATTACATACAAAAATACAAATCTTTCCACTTATATAATATTAGTATAGATTACCGAATTAACGTCGAAAAAAAAGTGTCCGTGACTTTTTACGTTTACTCTTGCGAACTTGGCATTAAATGTAGAATTATTTGGTTATTATCTAATATATAAAATTCTCGTGTCACAGTTTTCGTTGCCATACTCCTCCGAAACGGCTTGACCGATTTTGATGAAATTTTTTGTGCTTATCCGGTACCTATCTATGAGAATCGGCCAACATCTATTTTTCATACCCCTAAGAGTTTGTGTGTTTGTTTGAATGCGATAATCTCAGGAACTACTCGGCTGCACTGAAAAAAATATTTTATTGTTGGATAGCCCATTTATCGAGGAAGGCTATAGGTTATAACATCACGCTACGACCAATAGGAGCGGAGCAGCAATGAAAAATGTTATAAAAAAAAGGAAGAAAAAAGGGAAAATTACAATCTATTATTCATGCCCCTAAGTGATAAGGGTTATCCACCCCTAACATTTATAACTATACTATAATATTAGAAGAGAGAGAAGAGTTTGTTTGTTTGTTTGAACGCGATAATCTCAGAAACTACGGGTCCAAATTGAAAAAAATATTTTACTTTTAGATAGCCCATTTATCGAGGAATGCTATAGGCTATAAAACATCGCGCTACAACTAATGGGAGCGGAGCAGCAAGTAAAAATGTTTGCAAAAATGGGGATAATTTACGCAGACGAAGTTGCGCGGGTCAGCTAGTTATATGTAGATATATAAATAAATGTATTAAAGCTGTCACAATGTGACAGTTTGAGTCCCGGGAAACGACATAGGATGCCTTTCATTGCGACAACCAACATTCATGCGGGCGGAACCGCAAGCGAAACACGAATGCTAGTACTCGTAAAGCTTTTCCTTTTAATGTAAGTACAGAACCTTAATGTTAGAATTCATGGCGTCCATTATACGGAATGTACATTATAAATGTTACTAGTATCCGTTCTCTATTAGGCATTCAATGAATTATGTAACCATGCATATTTCATTGTAACACTACGTTGCATTCAGTTCCATATAGTCATGCAATGGAAATAATTCCGTCCGGAATACATTAAAAACTTGATAATATGTGTATATGGATATCAGTTTTCAGTAGCTTTAGGGCGGTTTCAGACTTACACGAGCGCGCTTACACGAGCGCTACATTTCGCGTTTCGAAAATCGGACGCGCGTACACGAGCATACTGCAGCGTGTTCGCTCGAACCGGTAGTAGTGTGTCAGTATTAAGAAGCTTATACGAGCTTATAAGCGAGTCAATGCTCGTACTAGTTGCGCGTATGTTAAAAAGGCCATACCATATATATGCGCCTGCATTCGCTTCTAAAAAAAGGTGATATGCGCGTATAAAACTCTAATCTGAAACTCCACTTAACCCGTAGCTATATTACAAAAGAAACGTCTCTGCAACAATGCAAAACTCTAACTCCCTTTATTTAAAATACTTTAGTTAGTGGGATTTTAACTAGCAAATATTTTGTCTTTGTTATTCATTGCCGTAGTCTCTCGCCCACCCAAATAATGCGGCAGAAGTGGGTTTTTTGTTGTTTTTGTTTTATATGTTTAATAAAAAAAATAAATGGAATTTGTACGAAAATCTTGTTACTTCTCGTTGTATCACTCGTAAACTTGTTCTAGGTAACTTGAAAGTAGGCTTTACAAGTTTAACAGTAACAGCTGATAAAATGATAAGTAACACAATTTTCGTATAAATTCCATTGAAAAAAAACATTATGTGGGTAGGTATAACTTTAAAAGAATGAAATAAAAACAACACAAAACCTCTTAAGCCGCATTATTCGGATGGAGGAGGTGGGGGAGACTATGGAACCCTACATTGTGTATGGCCCGACATGCACTTGCCTGGTTTTTAATAACAGCAGTTACTTTATATGTTATAATTACTTTTAAAATGGTTTAGATTCATGAATTATAAATAAACTATGTAATTTTTCACCTTTCACAGCCATGTGCTAGGATGTTTTGAGTGCGTCAAAATTTAGTATCGTTTTAATTATAATAGTATACGGTGAAACTATCGCTTTCTGCAGTACTGTTGTATTCTGAGTGTTCTCCCAGCTTAAACAATGGCCCCAAGAAATTGAAATTTGACAGAGAGTCTTCTTCGTGACGTAGATCAGGGATAAGAAAAAAAAAACAGGAAATTAGACTTCTAATGAAGTGTGCAAACTTAAGGTGACCGAAGCCCCTGCTTGCGAGCTAAGCCCTCAGTTTTGAGACGCCGCTAACTGAAGGACCGATGGCCGATGGTACAAACGAATCCTATAGTGGAGACCACGACTTGATGACGTAAGGTAAGACGACCCCCAGCCAGGTGGAGCGACGACCAAAATAAGTTCGAACGGAAGAATTCGATGCAAAAGGCGCACGACCGTGTGTAAATTAGAAGAGGCTTATGTCCAGCAATGAACCAATACAGGGTCTTTATTCACTATGTTTTTTTTCGATTTCGCTTCAAGCCCGCGCGAATTGGGGCATGCGCGGTACGCTCATAGATGTCGGCGCGCATGCGCGATTCATTTCTAAGCGCTGCTCTGTTTATACCATTATGTCAAGATTTTGACAGTTAAAAGCGCGGGCTTGACGCGGAAACGAAAAAAAAGATAGTGAATAAGGACCCAGGGTGATTAATTGATTGTTAACTCTTATCATTTAACGATGAATCGAAGCGATATAAATACTTTTAAGTACCACTCAAAGTTAAGTATCATTTGAGTATCGAGTGACAGATTCCTAAAAGTTCCATTAGTAACCTTTGTTCTGATCGCCATTTTCCCGTAATTTGTAAAAAGTAATGTCTAAAAAAAATAATTTACTTATAAATTGAATGTTTACCCTCTCTTTTTTATTTGAGTTGATTCAATGAAGCATTATTTCACGAAATGGAAGTAAATCATAAATATTTATGAAAAATTTGACAATTTAAGCGTTTTGATTTGTAATTTTCATATTTACGTTTCAGTATCTTAATAGTTTTTGTAATAAAATGTAAGTTTTTGGATAACATTACGCTATTTTTATATGCAAGGAATGTTTATGGGGTGGGGTACCTAAGTGAACTGAAAATATTGAAGTTATGTACACGCATGAAATAAAATTGACTGCTTCGGTTCCATTTCTACATGAGACGGTTTGTGAGATCCACAAATTGTTGTTCTGACTTTGGGTGTAATTTGTGTCCATTATAGTATAAGTACATATGTTTATTAAGTCCCCGTAACACAGAAATTGTTATCCAGTGTGGAAGTTGCTCTTTTTAGGGTTCCGTAGCCAAAATGGCAGAACCCTTATAGTTTCGCCATGTCCGTCCGTCCATCTGTCAGTGAAATTACAGCTTTCTAGGCTGTAATTTTGGATAATTATGGATATACATATTACTTACGCCGACAAAGTGAAAGAATAAAATCTTAAATAACATTTTTTGAGGGTACCTCCCCTATATGCATAGTGGGGGTGAGTATTTTTTTTCTCACCTACCCCATCGTGCCGGGTATCATTAGATAGGTCTTTTAAAAACGGTTTTGGGTTGTGCAGACCATTTTTCAGATTTAGGGAACCATTTGTGTAATATTAAGCTTTAAAGTATTTTTTTGTTAGAATCAAGTGTTTTTCTCCCTGCCAGCTAAATGGTTGATGTTGGGTATGTGAAAAAAAATCACGGCTTAGTAGGTTTTACAAGTTAACGAGGAACAGCTGATCAAATAAGAAGTAACAAATTTTTAGTGCAAAATTCAAAGATTACGATACAAAAACAACAGAAAACCTACTTCTTAAGCCGCATTATTCGGATGGAGTGGGTTGTGGGACTACGGAACTACATAGTGCGTGGCCCGACTTGTATTTGCCCGGTTTTTTTTTACTTCGATACGTCAACTTTGAACGGATTTTTGGAAATTTAACCCTGAGGGATTCAAAAGAGCATGAAAATACGTGGGTAGAGGCGCTAAAAATGACTAGGTACTATAGGTTAAGTTAGCTATTTGTGAATTTCAAAGTCAAAAACCTTTTTTTGTTGTTTCAAAGTATTATCAAATAACGGTACCGGTCGCCGCGGGGTATAGTCTACCTTTATTATTCCCTTTCCAGTAATCGCGAAGCAAACCTTCATCGATTCTGTTATGAATAATATAAGACGCAGACAAAAGGTTAAAATGTCTATTTGTCTTATTTATAGTAATTTGCTTTGTCGTGTTTAGGTTTTATTATGTCTGTAGTGGCATTGAACTTTATTGAAAGTTAAATAGAACGTTAAAAAAACCGCCAAAGACAATTTATTTTTATTTATTGAAACAAAATAATTTGATAATTTTACAATCATATTAGTACACATTGAATGATTTATTTTCCTTGTTTTTTCTTTTAACAGAAAAATGTAACAAGTAGGTGAAAGGTTATGGCTACTCGGTGCCGTTGTATTGTACTGTACTTTAACTATTTGTATTAGTTTACAATTAGGGCATAATAAGTCTGAAAATCAAATGACACTTAAGTACCAGGAGATCATAATATGGCACCAGGAGTATTACAAAAACTCAACCCGCCTTATTACAAAAAGTAGACTAAACATGCTTTGACAGCAGACATAGTTTAAACCATGAAACTACGAAAAACGTTATTACAAAGCAAGGTATATTGCTACTATCTTCGGTCTTAAACTTAATATAATTTTAAATCATAAGAGTATAAAGACAGAAGATACAAAAATTAGCCTCTTCTTGTGTTGAGGTACCTATTATAAGTTAGTTTAGATAGTCTTAATTTTTTGTAGTATTTTCTTATCTTTGTCTGATGTTAGTAGTTTAAGCAAATGCTATGTACACCTTAAGTGTCATGCATATCAGAATTCTCTCTTATAATAATTGTTTCCTCAAATGTTTAATATGTATGATCTGGTTGTACTTATTAATAAATAAAAAAAATCAGAACGAAAAACCGAATGAAATGAAAAATGAATGAACAAATCGAATGGGTTCAAACCATGACTTTAGTCTGCTTTTTGTAATACGGCGGGTTGAGTTTTTGTAATACTCCTGGTGCCATATGATCTCCTGGTACTTAAGTGTCATTTGATCTTCAGAAATGTACTGCATTGGCAATTCAGGAGTGGTGTAGGTAGATGATTTTTAAACTTATTATGCCCTAGTTGTAAACTAAATAGTTAAACTACAGTACAGTACAAGCATGTTCTTGTACTGTACTGTAGTTTAACTATTTAGTTACCGAGTAGCCATAACCTTTCACCTACTTGTTACATTTTTCTCTTAAAAGAAAAAACAAGGAAAATAAATCATTCAATGTGTACTAATATGATTGTAAAATTATCAAATTATTTTGTTTCAATAAATAAAAATAAATTGTCTTATTTATGTGATAGATGGGCGAAAATTAAATAAATAAATACGGAACATAAATCATCACTTGAATTTTTTTTTAAACTTTCGCGATTTTATACATATTAGGGTGAAACCCGGATAGATGCTTCAGTGGGATAGTTGCCCCAGTTTTGAATACACTATGTTGGTGGTAAGAGGGCTTAACTATGGTTAGAAGTATACCTCTAGCAGACCTTATTGTTATATAAACCATCAGAAAAGGCGCAAGTGTTTTATAGGCGTGAGCAAAAATCTTTGGCGGCGTCGAAATTATATTGATGAGTAATTTCTATTGAACACGGCGGATTCAGTATTTTTTTTGTTTCTTTGCATGCATTACAGTTTAAATTAAACTGTTTGTTACGTTTTATTGTTAAAAAGTTTTATTTATATCGCGAATATGCAAGTATCCTTATCAAACAGGATAGTCTCCCTATTTGCTTAGGCGGATAGTCGCCCTAAGGTTTTATGCTCTTTACTTTTAGAGGAATCATATTTTTTTGACGAGCATAGACAGAATAATTCTTTAGTTGTTTTCCAACTACTTGTGACTATAACTTGTTACCCTACTGACCCAGAAGGATGGGGTATGTTTTCCTGTATGTATAAGTTTAAGTTAGTAAGTCACCTAAACTTGTCTAACTTAAAATTTGGAAGGCTATTTTTGTTGTGTTTTTATTCTTAAATACTTAAAACGTTATACTATTTTAGTAAGGTGATTAAAATCTTGATAAGCAATTGTTTCTCTTTAAAAAGTCACTGTGAAGATCTGTCCCTGTATGAGGCATGTATTCCCGCAACCGATTTCATCGTTAGAGAACTATCCGCAACAATAGGCCTTATCCCTTTTTTGAGAGGTCTATAAAACAGAATTCACTCAAAACCAATATTAATTATGTTTGTCTGATAGTAAAGACCAATGTTTTGATATATATAGGTATAGTATTAGCCTTGTATGTTCATAGTTTTTAATTGTAGAGCTTTTTTAAAAAGTGGGTCATTTATCCGGCTTTTACCCTCTAGATATACTTATATCGGGACATAATCGCGTGAATTATTTAAAGGTAACCTTTAAATACTTCACGTGTTTAAGCCCCAATATAAATAAATATATCTAATATCACTTGACATGTAGGACACGTGTAATCTTCAGTCCAGAGATTAGAGATTGAATGGACTGATAATACCAGGCATATGTCTGCATTACTACCCTTGATTGCGAGTATTCACTGACATCCATTATACCGCTTATATACCTACTTATCTACTGTACATAACTCATATAACAGAGGTACAGAATGCCGAGAGTTTAGAAGGTAACCTCGTGTATGCATTTAAATTTTTAGGGTTCCGTAAACAAAATGGCAAAATGGAACCCTTTTATACCTGGCTGTCCACCTTTGGTAAAGAAAAAGGGGAGAGGAATGAAGAAAAAAAAATAAAAATATTGTGTTGGGCATTCGAATCTTGTTGTTGGATTAATAAAAACCATTATATAAACAAACACACATATTAATAAACAATTAAAGTTTACTATATTAAAATTGGTGCACATTTTATACCGAAAATAACTACTGATAGTAGACTGTAGGCATTATATTTTGATAGCTGACCCCGCGCAACTACATTTGCGTAATTTTTACCCGTTTTTGCAACATTTTTTATTGGTGCTCCATTCCTATAGGCCATAGCGTGTTTTATATAGCCTATGACACACACAAATAACGTGGCTTTCTATTGGTAAAAGATTTTCAAAATCAGTTCAGTAGATCCAGAGATTACCCCCTATAATGTCACAAACTCGCAAACTTTACCTCTTTATAATATTAGTATAGATTGTACTAATTAATTCGCATTCTTATTAAGTTGTTTGTAGTAAGCCAGTCGAAAACATTTTCTAAGTGCAAGCAAAATGTTGCTAAACGCGCATTTCCAACGAGTAGCACTTGCGCATGCACTGGTCATAAAGTCTTATGAGGTCTGAGATTCAATATCCGTGAGCGACGTCTATACTTGCGTACGTCGAGTTTACATTCTGCATTTTCAGTATTTTGTAACAGAGGGCAATAGTCTTAATTGCTTATTGAAGCAGATACTCGCTCTTACAGTAGAAGTGTTGTTTGGTACAAGCAATCCATTAGCGTCTACATAATTAATATTAATTTATCAAATTATCACACACTGTGATGGAATAGAAGCACAATATTGGTACCTCGAGATTAAAGGGAAACTTAACTCATATTTTCTTAAATTAGGAATTTCTGTATCAATATCATAAATCAATTAAAATGAATATCTTTTTTTGAAACGTCGAAACAATAGCCTAGTTTCCAATTTACTGCCTTTGTGGGAGTGTGTCCGACTGCTACGCAAGAGGTCGTGGGTTCGATTCCCACACGGGACACCACTTTGTGTGATCCACAAATTGTTGTTCTGAGTCTGGGTGTACCTACTTTGTGTACGTGACTTGTATGTTTGTAAAGTCCCCCGCGACACAGGGTTTGGACACTAATGTGGGAGTCGTATTTAAAAAAAATATGTTAAAATACAGATTTTCATACTGAGATTTCATACAAATATCGGAATATGACTTCACTATTTTTTTCTAGTCAAATCGCTATGATATAATAAAAAACCGGGCAAGTGTTCCGTAGTCCCACAACCTACTCCATCCAAATAATGCGGCTTAAGAAATGGGTTTTCTGTTGTTTTTGTTTCATCCTTACAACGGTAAACCTATTTAATAATATTTTTTCATGGAATTTATTCGAAAATTTTGTTACTTCTCATTTTATCGGGTGGTTGATTGATTTGACATTCAAATATTCAATTCTTTTTTTGTTGGATAGCCCATTTATCGAGGAAGGCTATAGTACATATATAACATCGCGCCACGACTAATAGGAGCGGAGTAGCGACGTGAAATGTTGCAAAAACGGGGAAAATTTACGCATACGAAGTTGCGCGGGACAGCTAGTGTAGTTATATAGGAATTAATTGTAAACGTTAATCCGAAATAAATGTGAAAACGTGTGTCATTTTCGAATCAGGTGAAATATATTACACATACATACTTGGACTGCTAAAACAATAACCCTTTCTTTTTGTGAGGTAAGCACGAATTATTCGACGATATTCTTCAAAATAGCCGAAACGATTATAATCGAACTACTCTCAGTTTCTGAGAGTTGTTCGATTATAATCGTCTCGGCTACCGATACCGATTAAAAATCTTAAGCACTCTTCTCTCATCAATTCTTCTTTTGCATCGGGAATTAAAAAATGTAGGCCAAAGTCTAAACAAAATCTATTACAGCTTCCAAATAACGAAAACTTGAAAGTTTCAAAAAGTTCGCAAACACAGTTATTTCGAGCCCCTATAGACAGTCTTACATATTTTAGACTTCATTTCAATGTAATGTATTCAAAATCGCTGCCCTGGTGATCTATCGGCGTCCGCGGATTATGCAAAGTGGGTTCTGTAGCAAATATTTATGGTTTTAGGGATCCTCTCATCATAACGTAAAGCCGCGTACGCATGGGCGAACACGATCATAATATTTTTTTATTGATAACTAGCAATGTAGGTTTTTGGTCCCACATTACTAGCAACCCTGGTAACCTCTCCAGCTAAGCTTAATTGGCTTGTGTTAGAAGTGAGTTCACGTCGGTAGTACAATGGGTAGGATTCGAATCCGCGACCTCACAATTGCGAGACCAATGCCTTAACTTTTAGGCCGCCGCTTCTACATTTGGTTCGATTGGATGCAAATTCAAATTCAAATACGCAAGTTACTCAGTTTATTACAGCTACAGCTGTAATATTACAAATATACTGTTGAAATACAGCTAATATTTTATTTGGCCTACAATCTTTAGCCAAATCTCGCTGTTTTTTCTATAGATTTATTTCTCTCCATAACATCCCAGTTAAAAAACTCAGAATAACTCTACTTCTAGGCCGTGTCTCGAGATGAGACATACACCAGATTTTAAGTTAGAACTGCAGCAATGTCGCTGTGAAAACGGCATACAATTTCGTTCAGTATTTTTTGCGTGATATACGTACCTACTAACAAATCAACAGACAGATTGACTGTCATATAACACAGCAAATTAGTCCGTACATGCGTACGCGACTTTATTTATTCCGAAGGAACCTCTTTAAGCATTTATAGAAAACAGGGAAGACAGAATGGTTCGGGTGTTATTGGTGATTTATATGGGAATAAGTTCCTTGATAGACGCCATTTCTTTCACCCCGTTTAGTATAAGGATCAATTTATCATACCCGGAAGTTATGGCATTTTATCGTGTGAGTTATGGGGTATTAATCGATGGTTATTGTGCCGGCGTGTTAATAACGGCTGGCAGTTCTGATAGAATTTCTAGTCTCCTTTCGATTCCCGACTACGACGAAGCCAATAAGAAAGGGTATGATTTAGGGTTTCGTAGCCGAAATGGTAAAAAAGGAACCCTTATAGTTTTGTCATATCCGTCTGTCTCTCTGTCTGTCTGTCCGTTCGTATGTCACAGGCATTTTACTTAAAGACTACCCAATGAATTTTGATTAAATTTGGTGAAAAGGTGTCTTGTAGTAGCCGCTACTTAGTTTGATAGCTAAATAATATTATATTTTTTTTAGATGGAGCATGAACAGAAGCTAAAAAAAGCAGCTCGACTCTCTCTCAGCAGTCGAATGATGTGCCACACGTTGATGAGCATACATCAACATGTGGCACATCATTCGACAGGTGTTTTAAACATATTTTAAGGTTTCTAATAAACTTTTTGATTAAGTGAATATTTTTGGAAGTAATCTCTCCAAAAGTTGCATAAAATGGGTCCCCTTAACTTATCTTCTTAAAAATTATTTTAAAAATGATAGGATGTACCATCATTGAGTTATTGCTGAAAAACTGAGTTTCTCAACAAAAGGGCGTAAGTGCTATGAACATACGCTCTTCTGCTGATGCAATTGTTCAGGGCTGCGGCACTCTACCCTGAGCATGGTCCGGAATGCACTTGCCAGGTCTTTTTGTTTTTAAATGTATGTTTGTGTGTTAGCGTTTAAGCAACTTATCCGATTTCGATGAATGAGATATCAACTGATTCCTTATTGCGGTCCGGATGACACATTACATTCGTACATTTTTGCGCCACGACAGCCAGATGACACGGTGAATACGTAAGTATGGTATTATTATTTTTTAGTAAGTACTAAATGCCGTACGGAAGCCCTGGCTATACCAGATAAGAAGAAATACAGAGTTAGACCACAGGCCATGTAGTGGGCAACCGTTAGCAGAGACATGAAACGGGTACAGCTGAACACAGACAACCCGGGACAGAGTGTCCTGGCGCCTACGAACGGGGAGGGCTGACCCCAAATACAGGGGGCAGGCAGGGAAGAAGACTAAAAGCTGACCCGCGCAACTTCGTATGCGTCAATTTTCCCCGTTTTTGCAACATTTTTAATTGCTGCTCCGCTCCTATTGGTCGTAGCGTAATGTTATATAGCCTATAGCCTTCCTCGATAAATGGGCTACTCAACAGATTTTTTTTTTAATCAATTCGGACCAATAGTTCCTGAGATTACCACGTTCAAACAAACAAACTCTTCAGCTTTATAATGTTAGTATATATGATGATGTCACAATCTTGGTTTTCAGATAAACTTCTACACTATAAGCTTTAAGGTTTAAACAAAAATGTTGCAAAAACGGGGAAAATTGACGTATACGAAGTTTCGCGGGACAGCGATATAAACACATAATTTACTTTATGTAGGTAGTTTATTTACTTTATATAGTTAAGTATACCTAGATAATATTTTGTAGACAAATACTCAATTAGATCCTGTTTAATATTTGCACTGTTACTTTGACTCCGATCGCGTATAAATTATTTTCTTTCGTTTCTGAAATATAATAGTTGGAGTTTGCTCGTACAATACAAAGTTTGACTAAGTAATGAAGCAAGCCGGGTTGTGCCAATCGTTAAAAGTTAACAAGAACTGCCGCTTTTTACTTAATGCTTACTTTATAAATGCTTCGCCGTGCGTAAAGGTTCGTACCTTTAAATAATCCACGCGATTAAGTCCCGAAACATATCAAATTTTTCTCATTAAATTGCTTTGATAGCAAACTTGTCTATTGGCTACTATAACTTATGGTCTCTTGGTATTGCTATTCCAGGAGCGCTTTGTATTGCTTTGGTATAACCACACTATAACAAACAAGCCAGTAATTACAAGAAATCACACTAATATTATAAAAGCGAAAGTGTGTGAGTGTGTATGTTTGTTACTTCTTCACGTTTAAACAGCTGGAGCGATTTTAATAAAATTTGGTATGGAGTTAGCTGCCACCCTGGATTAGCACATAGGCTAATAAACCGCAGGTTACACCGCGGGGCACAGCTAGTTCTAAATAAATATTGTAAAGAGGGTCGCGCCGTCGACTTTAAAAGGCTAATAAACCGCAGGTTACACCGCGGGGCACAGCTAGTTCTAAATAAATATTGTAAAGAGGGTCGCGCCGTCGACTTTAAAATAACTGTTAAATAGTGGGACTATCCCTTTTGCGGTTTCGCGAGGCGTTTGTCGCGCTCGAATTTCAAGTCTATGTGCCATTGCCAAACGCCCTAACCATTGCGATTTGTCGTAATGGAATTTAATTAAAAAACGCCGGATAGCCGGCTACCCGACCACCGGAACGTGTGGAAAATAACCTCTTTTCATATTTTTTTATTTTGATACACCTGACGCAAAAACGGGTGTGAAAGTTTGAAGCCTTGTGTGCATCTAGTGCATCATAAATAACGGACAAACCGCAAGTTTATTCAAATTCGGTTTTGTAGGTAGTGGTCTTGTGTTAGAATTTTATAACTTGTGTGTTGTCCAATATCGAAACAAAGAATATTATCGCACGTTTATTAGCAGTATTCAATAAATAATTAGACAATCAAAATCCATCATATTCACGCAATATTTACCTATCTAAAGTAAGAATATGAATAAAAGTTACACGCATTTAGCAAACTGGTCGCAAATATCCTTGTGTTTCGGCCATTGCTGCACCTGACATTCCCTGAAATATAAAAATGAACTTAATTTTACTAATTATAAAATGGAATCACGACCACGACCGTGACCAACTAAAAACAGATCAAGACCAAAGACATGCTCCCAATATTCTATGAGGTCACCGACCACACTTAAACAAACGTAAATAATAGTATATAAATAATATTAAATTAATTAATTAATTAATTAATTATAGTAAATAATATTATGCGGCAAGTTTAATGCAGCTACTATAGAATATGGCCTCCTAGTACTGCTAAACCATGTTCGGCTAAAATAGTCGCTATACCCCTTTCAGCTTCATACGGTTTTCTTACTTTAGAGAATAAAAATATATAAAAAAAATAAAAATAAAAATAGCCTTTATTAACTCTGACCTTCTTTACACAATATTGAAATAAATAACTTATAATTAGAAGTTTTTAATCAGCTACCAGGTCAGGCTGTCTTTCGACATAGGCCTCCTCAAGTTCCCTCCAAATGTGCCGATCCGTCGCTGTCCTTCTCCAACCCTTGGGCAGATCGTTTCCCACCTTTTCTTCTGCCTTTTTCCGCCCCGCGGATACCATTCCGTTACTTTTTTGGTCCACTTTCCTGTTTGTGATCTCATCATGTGACCAGTCCATTTCCATTTCAGGGTTCGTGTTTTTACTTTAACGTCTGTTACTTTAGTGATGCTCCTAATTGTTGTAGCTTTCCATTTGTCTTTCAACCTTAGACCTAACATGCTCCTTTCCATCCCTCTTTGGCATACACCCCAAAGAGGGATGGAAAGGAATAAAAATATATAGTGCCATATTAATATCAGGCTAAGAAATCAGCTAAATGACAAAAGAAAAAAAAACCGAGCATATTGGACCATGCTTAGTGCAGGGTTCCGCAGCCTCGAACAATGGCATCAGCAGAAGAGCGTATGTTCATAGCACTTACGCCCTTTTGTTGAGAAACGCAGTTTTTTGGCAATAACTCACAGTTCAAAAGTTAAGGGAGGGGGGGGGGGGGTGTACACGATTTATGCAACTTTCGGAGCGATTACAATCAAAAAAGTTTATTACAAACCTTAAAATGGTTTCCTTGATTGGTTCACATGTTGATGTTTGCTGAAAAACATTTTTTTCAGCTTCTGTTACATGTATGGAGTGCACCCCCTAAAAATATTTATTATTATTATTTAGCTATCAAACTAAGTAGCGGCTACTACAAGAGACCTTTTCACTTAATTTCATGAAGATTCTCTGAGTAGTATTTGAGTAAAATGCCTGTGACATACGGACAGACAGACCGACATGACGAAACTATAAGGGTTCCGTTTTTGTCAATCTACGAAACCCTATAAAGGCAAAATTCGCACAAACGTCGACGCATTCTACTAGAAACATAAATTATCCGTCTAAATTTAAATTACAAAATATCTGTAGAAATTCGCATATAAAAGTGACATTTTAAATCGGTTAGATTAATATTACCTACTTTACAATTCCGTAACATAAAGTGAAGCTTGCTCTAAAATATTCTGTGTAAGTAGGGAAGTGATAGAGTGGAGAATTCAGAGCTTAGACAGTTAGAAACGGCGCCAAATTATATAGTAGGATTTAGTCACTTGCGTCTTGAATTTGCGTAGTTGTATTCGAACTCGAAGTGTTATATTCTCTGTAATAGTAACCGCTAAAGATTCCATTATCTAGGAATCTGAAAGTTGCTGGCCACGTATCGGTCGTCAATTTTGAACCATATTTTGAGAGAAAACATTCGCTAGTAAAAATAGTAGATCTTCTCAAGTTCTCAGTTTTTACTATCAATAAGTAATTTTCTTGCATAAGCAAGAATAAAGTATAGATACTTTAATCCAAAGTCCCGTGTCACGGATAAAATCAGAGCCATCAATATTAGTAGTTACGATATTGCTGAAGAACTGAATGTTAATCAAAAAACAGTTTTACGTCATTTAAAAAAGACTGGGTATAGGAAGAGAAAATCTTGATATTTGGGTACCGCATGATCTCACTGAGAGACTGACAGAGAGAAACTTATTGCAACGTATTTCCTACCGTATTGCAACGGCCGTGGTCACGGGAAGACTTCCCGTGACCACGGCCGTTGCAATACGGTCGAAACGTCGGGCAATAAACAAGGTATTTTACCTTAATTTATTCACGCGATTAAGACCCGTAATATATATATTTTAATAATGAGTTCAAATAAGTTTAAATTTAGAATAGTTACAGTAAATAATAAAGAAAGTTAAAACAATTTCTTTACGAAAAAAATCACAAATAACATGAGTTAGTATTCGTTATGACAATGTAATGCGTCATCGCATCTCTAATTCTCTTGGTTTAGTTACCGACCCCGAGCCCCGCTTCCAGTCACCATTTACTACTAAAAAATGCATTTGCACAACCACTTTTCGCCAACTTCAATCCGGTCAAGTTACGTTGATCCTACTGTATGTATCACGACTTTTATGCCTATATTCGGCGGTCGCGCTTCGTCTGTGAACTACGCAAAAAGTAGTGTGCGATGCAGAAAAAATAAATCGTGGTGTTGGCCTTTGTAGGTTTTATTTGTGATAGTGCATAGAGCACGGCTTTTAACTTTTAAAATATATATTTTTTTGACCTAAAAACTATAACTATGCTGTTATGTCATATCTGTTTAAACTAACATTATAAATGTGAAAGTAACTCTGTCTGTCTGTTAACTTTTAACGCTTAAACAATGGACAGGAGATACCTAGCTTAAGTCCCGAGAAAGGACAGGATGATTTTTATCGCGACAACCGACATCCCCGCGGGTGAAAACTAGTGTTTCCATAAAAAAAGGTTATTTTTTTGCTAGCTTTATTCAACTCGTCAGTAAAAGAACAAATACAGTATGTAATCTCATTCAATCATCTGAATTAATATTTGTTTACGAAATTCGCTGTATCGGAAATGATTGAGTGGCTAAAGTACCAAACGTTATGTTCGCTCAAGTAAAATTGGACCAATCTTTCTATTTCTAAGAAAAAGGGGTTTCTTTTTCTACAGAATATCTGGGTTATAAAGCAAGCAATTACGGAATGATTTTGGGAATCCTTTCTCAAACAAAAGTCAAAGTTTATGGCAGTGAAATCATTTATTCAACAAAGGGAAAATTGTGATGGTACTAGGACAACAGAAGTACAGAAGGGGTCGTAGATTCCTACAACTGAGCCAAATGAGATTCATTACAGTAATTGATATGAAAATTTCAGCGAATGTTTTTTTTTTTAATTAAATCGACAATGATAAATCATTTGACATGATTGTTTAGTCCGTACCTGGTTGGAATCTATACTAACTTACTTACTAATATTACAAATGCGAAAGTTTAGATATATGGATGGTTGTTATTCAATCACACCAAAACGGCTAAACGGATTTAAATGAATTTTGGTATAGAGATAGATTATAGGCTTTTTAATGGAAAATGTACAGCTCTCGTGGGAAAGATTTGTTTTCTTTTTTTTTATTATTTGTCGAAAAAAGTCGTATCGTATTTAGAAATATATACCTGTTATCAGATGTGTGGTTGCCATAGTTACAGGCTTTACCTAGTTTGGGATCATATCACCATGTGTGAGTTGCCCTAGGATATTTCTATTGAGGGCCTTGGACGGATTCAGGTTATTATCCTTGGGTAGGGGGGGGGGAGGGCACGAGAGACAATTGCCAGTGCCGGATCTAATATCCTTACAAAGGAGTGTGCGGGTGGGGTACATGGGGGGGTGCATTGCCCCCCCCACGTAGTTTTGTGTACAGAATTTCTTGGACTATGTTTATGGCAATTGATTGAAATGAAGACTGGTTGGTCTATTGAATAAGGACATATTGCCAATGAAAATACAAAAGCAAGAGTAAATAAAGCAGAATAAAAATGGCGAACCCTACCTTTACATAATTGAATCTCTGTGCGCTGCTCATGGTAATTGTGTTTTATGTTATTTGCTTCATTTGGGGCCAACGTTTGGAATATACAGGATGACTTTTAATTCAGTCGATAAATTTCATTACCCATTTTTTTCACTTCTTTTTTTGCACCTAATTAAAAAATATACAGGGTACTAGATTACCTGCTTGTTTTTATTTTTTTAAATCAACTCCGCAGTGGGTTTTCAGCCCCGTGTCGCAGGGCATATAACAAACATACAAGTCACGGATACAAATTACACCCCGACTCGGAACAACAATTTGTGGATCACACAAAGTGGTGTTCCGTGTGGGAATCGAACCCACGTCTACTTGCGTAGCAGTCGTATACATTCCTACCGCGCCACCGAGGCAGTATCGGTCAAAGAAATAAAAAAATGTTAATATTTTTTTTCGTTACTTTTTTTATGCATAATTTTGTATCGCATCCGCACCTGATTAAATTGATAATAAGTTTATTAATTTATTTCTTTAACATTTTTATCGATGGATCGTATTTTATTTATTAATTTGAATTTTCTTTATTTTAATGTAAAACAATTATATTACAGGTACTGAATCTCCACTATCAATTTGTCTACTGATTTCAAACTCAACCTGTATAAAACAAAAATATGTGCGCCGTTACTTTCAAACTTAAAAATTTAATGACTTCTACCTATTTCTATACTTCGTTTTAGTTACGAAGTACCTTTTAACTATTGTCAAATTATATAGAGCACTAGTACCTAAGAAACTTTTGATAACCAGTTTAAAACATAAACATCAATATATTATAGAAAAAAATACAGTGTAATGTTACCCGCAAAACATTTCGAAATACCAATCTTTGTTCAAATATTTGTCCAAACATTCGTGCAATTCATCCAACGTTACTTAACAAACTTTTTTCTGCCCACGAAAACCAAATTATTAATCAACATGCTTTAATTCGACCCTGGCTCTCCATCCCGTTAAGCTGAAGTGTACTTTATGCCATCAGAATAAGTCACATTTTAGCTAGCTAAAATAACGTTGAGCATTAAATGTTGGAATGAAAGCAGGCAGGTGAGAAAACAAGCTAATGAGAAGATTTAATTATATTAATTGGGCTTTTTTGGAAGAATTTGATCAATGGGGTGATTATCTTGTTTTTGCTTAAATCATGTATTCCTTACTAAGAATAAGTAGTGAAAGTATTATTTTTACCCGACTGCGGTGGAGGGTTATGTGTTTGACGCGTATATATGTATCCTTCAATGCTCTTATGTCCGCTCATAACTCCACAACGGCTCATCCGATCTTAATAAATGATACGTCATTAGATTCATCTCAATAACGCGAGGGTCACTAGGTAGATACATAACATTCTTAAAAATCTTAAGGGCTATTTTATGCGCTTTAATGTGCGGCCTGAAAGAAAAAAAAACATTTCGAAGACTCTCGAGTGGGGTATTAAATTAAAGGCTAGCCCTTAATTTAATACCCCACTCGAGAGTCTTCGAAATGTTTTTTCGAAAATATATATAATCATTATGTTGAAAAAAGTTTGGCGTGACAAATTATTGAAAAAAACAACGCTAATAATGAAATAAATAGTTCTTATTACATTGCCTTGAAATTATTTTACAATGTCTTAAAATACTAAATCAAGAAAAATAATGTAAATACTAAAATACCCGCCTGCAAAATGATAGAAACAAGATACCCTTCAAATATAATATCATGCAGTTGAAGGCATTAATAAATTCTGTTGAACATAATATCGCGCCTGCGACTGCATGATATTAAATTTGAAGGGTATCTTGTTTCTATCATTTTGCAGGCGGGTATTTTAGTTTTTACATTATTTTTGTAGGCTGTTTTTTTAGTTATTTCACTTCTCTCTTTTAAAAACTTAAACTGTTATGAATGCTTAAGGACATAGGTATTCTGACTCGGGCTCATTCATTTATTCAATTACCTTTACACTTTACCTTTCTGCTAAATTTCAGCTCTTTAAAACTGAAATTTAGCAAAGAAGTTAATTTTGTGATGTACACAAGAGTTAGAAAGAATTTCAGGAAACTCGTTATTAGGGGGAACACATCTAATGCGAGCAAAACAGCTGGAAATAGCAGTAAAGTCGACAAATAGTATCTATATAGTAGTCTATACTAATCTATACTATATATACTAATCTATACTATCTATACTTCTGTACTATCTATACTTCTGTACTAATATTATAAAGAGGAAAGATTTGATTGATTTTTTTTGTTTGTACTGAATAGGCTCCGAAACTACTGGACGGATTTGAAAAATTATTTCATCATTGTGAAGCTACACTACCCCGGGTGACATAGGCTATTTTTTATTCTTGTATTCCCACGGGAACTACTATATTATATTCTACTCTCTTTTAAAAATATTAAATATTCGAGAGTGCACCCTCCCCTGAATGCGAAAACATACTTTCACGTCAGAAGCTTAGAAGATGGCGGCGTCAACTATTTTTAGCTCCGATATAATAAGTGCGTTGAAGCATAAATGACAGATAAAGTTACATATTCAAATGTATTCATGCCGCGATTCGTATTGTGTCCGTGTATTATATATTGTACAAATGTTATTATATTTATATGTTACAGTTAGACAGGCGTTTTGGGAAAATGTCAAAATTTCTGAAAGAATAAAGAATAATGTGGCGTTTCAAATTGCACATTGTCATTTTCTCGAATCTTCGCGTAGTCTCACACATTTATACAATGCTGTATCTTTATTCAAGTTAACAAGCAAGACAATATACAATTTCCAGTAGACGCAACATTCCTTTTGATACAAGTTAATGACGATATATTCAAATTCATAAGTACTTACACAGAGCTCCAAGACAAATGGCATTGCATTAACGCTAATCGAATGAAATGACGTCCTTGCGCGTGGAAAACCGCGAAAATGTATTTTTTTTAAATATAAGATACGTAGTTTTTCGCGCGCAATGTCGTGATTCCGATGTCATTATATTCGATTAGTTTATTCCTCTTGTCTAGGGGGCTAACCATCTTTTAAAAGGATAAGCTTTCTTATACATAGGTAGGTACGCAAGCTTGTGAAGAAAAAAAAGGGTATACTATGTATATGTATATATATTAATGTAGAAAACATTGTATGTGTACCCAGCTTAAGGGACTACATAGACCGTTTGTCAACGTGTAGTTATCGTTCATTACAGGGGATTATGGCAAACACATAAATTGTACTTTTACTGTAACATATTGTGTATAGGGATGTCACTGTATTAATGAATTATTTATTAGTTTCAGTTTACTGAACAAATCTGTGATCAATTACCGCTAATGTTGATTAAATTATAAGATTTTCATGTTGGTTTATAGGATTAAAAATATCTCTTCTCTCTATTTTATGTCACAACACCCGGTACTGCACCTTACGCATTCAATTAATTCCAGCGACTTTCTTTAGGTCGTCAGTCCACCTGACTCGGTGTCTATTCCACTCTAGGACTCAATAAATGACACCATAAAATTGAAATAATAAAATCGATGGTTTTCCTAATAGTACCTAAAAATATTAAGCCACTAGCTGTCCCGCGCAATTTCGTCTGCGTTGTTTTTCCCCGTTTTTGCAACATTTTTAATTGCTGCTCCACTCGTATTGGTCGTAGCGTGATGTTACATAGCATATAGCCTTCCTCGATATCCAACAGTAAAATATTTTTTTCAATTCCGTACAGTTCCTAAGATTATCGCGTTCAAATAAACCATTTTTCAGATTTATAATATTAGTATAGATTTAATTAACTAGAGCAACAAGATCAAATTTATTGTAAAAAAAAGATTTAATAAACAAATCGTTCATTTTAAAACATTTGCTTGGTAATACTTAGTATTAAGAAAAATATTAAGGAAACACCCAAGTATTAAGGAAACTCCCAAATATTAAGGAAACACCCAAATATTATGGAAACACCCAAATATTAAGGAAACACCCAAATATTAAGGAAACACCCAAACACCCAACTGCTTAAAATTATTGAAATTCGTCAAGCCGTTTGGGGTGTAGAGCGATCTACCAACATCGACATTACATCTACATTCGCTCAGAAATATTTAACTACCCTTTTTCTGTTGCACTTACATATATAAAAATTGCTTTTTAAATGCCAATTTATATATATTGTAAAAAATTGGCATTTAAAAAAAGTGGCCATTAGTTTTTATTGATAAGTTCCTTTCTCACGGCTTTACTCATAAGAACTTGGCATTAAATGTAGAATCATTCTATTCCAAATTTTGTCTGACGTTCCTAAGCGTTGCATTTGTAACCTAAGTGAATAAAATACTTTGACTTTTGACTTCGGGTAACCTCCATAGTACTAGTACGCTGGGCAGGGCACCGGGGTATGTTAGACCAAATGTCAGAATGTGTAAACAAAATGACATGGGAATAATGCCCAATTGTCAAAACCGCCGGGTGGAAGAGAAAGGTAAAGAAACTATTCCGTAAGGAACAGTAGGAACACCTTCATCTCCTACCACGGACTTATAAGACGTAACAACGGGTGTTTTTTTTTAGTCGGTTCGAGTCCGACTTACCCACCTGTCGTGCCCTCGACGGGTTGAGATCCGTGGTTATTTTAACACACGTAAAAAAAAGGTGTAATAACAAGAATATGTTAAAAGGTCAAATTGAGTACTTGACTACAATAAAAGTATTTTTTTTTATACTAATTAGGTAATAGTAGATCTAAAAATTGCTCTGAAAATAAGTGTTCTTTTACAATTTAACCTTTTTGAATTTTAAAGCATGTAAATGTCTACTAAAAGTAATGATTTGACGATAGGAACTTGTGACGTCATATGTTGCTATTCCATTCACATTTCTATAGAGCTTGTCGTTTTGACATTTCATAAAAAGAGACTGATTTGACTTGACAGTCAACATCCCCATTGTCAAACAAAATCAACTAGAAGTCTATACTTGTGTAACAAGACTAACAATAACGGCCATTTGTTATAACTGTCAAAAACGTTCATAAGACGGTCATTCGATTCGACACTTGAAATTGCTGTCGCTATGTATACTCCAGTGTAGGTACTTGTAGGCTCAGGATGACGCAGGTTATAGCTTGCCATCGTTCACGAACACTGGGAGATCACTAGGTTTAGATTTTACAATTATTAATTAAATTAAAATCTTAATTTCATCACAGATTTAATAAACAAAATAATACTAGACGCGTCTAAATTAAATAGCTAATAATTAATTCCACATATCACTATATGAAAAAATAAAATGATCGGGTCGGAAATTAGCGATTCATCGGGCACGTGGTGCGCAAACGTCCCTAGTCGGCGAACTGCCTACAAGATGGTCGCCCCGCCATCACGTCCATGTGACGTTCCGCAAGAATGATCAACTACCCTCATTCTTTTCCGACGTAAATGACAGTGAATGTCAAGTGTTGCCATATGTTGCGCCATCATACTATTAGAGGTCAGTCGGTAAAAGGGAGGTTCCATTTTACACGACGCTAAATCTATTTGAAAACCAGCAAACAAAAGCTGCTTTTCTCATATAAGTCTAGATTCTGTTTGCACGTTCTATCCTGTATTTTCTAAACTTATTGTGGGCGAGATTGCGTCTGTCGCCGCGATTTATTGTCGCAGTCTTGCACTTGTTTGATGCAGAAACAGAATCGTTCTGCCGTGAGATTGCAAACGTTTAGTTTTGCGACATTATACGAACTGGAACTAAAGTTTTTATACAACTGTTTATTTTGGGTGTACCTCGGATAGTTTTTCACTCCCTGTGAAAAACTATCCGAGGGTTAGGCAGTACAATGACTAAACACCAGTCAAATGTGTGCCTACTGTGTACCTACTCTTTTGTAATTTCTGGGGAGATTCAACTCTCATATTCCTCTCGGGTATGCTTATGCTGTTAAAATTAAAAATAGAGTTTTGTAGCTTTTTATGAACATGTATATATTACGGGTCTTAATCGCGTAACCCGTAATAATGTGTACAAATCGCGAAAGTTTATCAACATTTATAACTTTGTAGCTTTTTGGCGAAGCAAAGATAAGCAACATTACCACTGTCGGTTCATAGATGGGTGCCGGTTTTCTAAAAATGTCACACCCAGAGAGCACGTTAAACCGTCGATAGTGCTTAAGAATGGTCTCCTACGGCGGCCAATCGCATTTCAGACTAGCACACTGAGCAACACATATACATTAATCCTAATCCACTGGTGTAAAACCAAACACAAGTGCACTCTCTATTTCCTCAGATTCTGAATTTTGAGAGAACAAAAATACTACCTACCTTTTGTATACTTGTGGTAAAATCTCCACGGATCTTAACCCGTCGAGGACACGACAAAAATGGATATGTGGGAAAAAGGTACTACCTATATGGTTTTCACATAGCGATCACCGATTTACAAAAGCAAGCTAATAAGTAATTTCATAATCAGCCTGAAAACATCCACTGCTGAACATAGGACTCTCCCAAGGTCTTTCACAACGTCCGCTTTTAAGCGGTCTGCATCCAGCTCTTTCCTTTCCTGTCATTATTTTTTAATTACAAATTAAAATCTAATTAACAATTATGTCATAAAATTATGAAACCTCTCATAATTAATTAGTCCTAAACCAACAGTGAGTTGAGTGCGTACATGAATCTCGACATAATCTATGTTTAATTGAAGATAAATACACCGATTGGAGGAATATTGTTACTCCACAATTAAAATTTCTGAAACAATTTACTTTCTTAATAGTATCTATCAATTTAAATTTAAATGGAGCGAGGAGTAATTGTTTAAAATTTGACGAAGTTGAAGTTTACAGTAATATGTATATCTTTTTTTAAACTTTTTATGCTACAACTGATACATTTAAAGCTGTACAATTGTACTAACATTTAAACTTTCGCGTTGCATGTTTAAAACTATTTATTATATGGAAATTAACGCGAATTGTTTATCTTAAAATTGCTTGACGTTTCGACCAGGTTGCACCGGCCGTGGTCACAAGCGGACTCCTGAAATCGCTTGTGTCAACAGCCGGTCCCGTATAATAAATAGTTATGTACAATTTTAGTAGCTAAATAAAAGTGAAATTTCTTTTCACTATTAGGATACCATTTTATACTAGAATATTCATAGGACTCAATATTTATGCTAATTCAGGTATTAGATAAAATCTCTATTCCTCAGCTTTCAGAATATGCTTGATCAAAGCATATTCTGAAAGCGTTTGTATATTCAAATTTTCTAAAGTAGGTATATTAATCTTAATAAATTGGTTTCATTAATGTATAACATAGATAGTATCTAGATGTGTTTGTTCTTAGAATGTTTTGATTAATCAGTTTTTATACGGGAATATTTAAAGTTGTCTTTAAGGGTGCTCCCTCGGGTGCATTCACCTGTAATGTAACGTTACAGATCCGAGCATTACATCGGTGAGAGAGGAGAACCGAGTATTATAATGCGCAAACTTGTAACATCAATGAAAAAAAGAAAAAATTGCTTCGAAAATCGAATCATAAATGTTATTTTACAGGAGCATGTTTGTCAGTTAGGGAGGCTGTATTGTAACGTAATGCTTGAAATCGAATCATAAATGTTACATTACAGGCGCATGCTCGTCAGTCAGGGAGACAGTATTGTAACGTAATGCTTGAAATCGAATCATAAATGTTACATTACAGGTGCATGCCCGTCAGTCAGGAAGGCAGGTATTGTAACGTCCTGCTCTAAATCGAATCATAAACATTACATTATAGGCGCATGCTCGAGGGAGGACCTTTAACTTCTAACAGTTGCCTTTTACGTTTGAGTGTTTAGTTAAGTTTTCAATACCTACTAATTAAATTTTTATCAGCCTAAAAACATTCTTACTGCTAAGATATAGACCAATTGCATATTGGTGAAAGACTTTAACATGTCTTAAAATGTTTGCTTTCTGCGCATGAGCCCCGATTATGTTTTTTTTCAGCGATTCTCAGAAGGGAAACTACTTCTTACGGCTTGTAAGTCAGAACCAAAAAATTACTTGTAAATGAATTCTTTATTTTTCTTTCTTTTCATTAAAAGAAAACTCTCGTACTATGGTACAAGCCCTGTGTCGCGGGGGAATTTACATACACACAAATCACGGACACGAAGTACAACCAGACTCGTAACAACGATCACATAAATACAATTTTTGGATCACATAAATTGATGTCTTGTGTGGAAATCGAATCCACGATCTCTCCCTTAGCAGTCATAGTCACTAACCACTACACCAACATGTAAATAACAAAGGTAGCAGAAAGAACACATACCGCCTGGTAGCTACGAAGAAAGCAGAAAATGCGATATAAAACTGACCAATCAGGAATTGCGATACCTCTTGAACATCGCTGTGTGAGAGTGAGTGATGTTGACACCTCGTGATTTATCGACTGAAGTACACCGCGGCACTCCTAATGACTGATGCTTGCCTGGTACACATCTACTGGAGCATGATCGATATTAGGTGTCGTGTTTAAAGGAAAGTGTTTTCTTTCTCTCTCATTAGTACTTTTTAATTTAAACTCAAAAGTATGAGAAATTATTTCTTATTAATCATGATATTACCTGTCACCAACAAAATGAAAATCAAAACTAGGTAACTACATTTTCAACCGACTTAAAAATGGTTCTCAATTCGACAGTATTTTTTTTAATATTTGCTATCCGATTACTCGCAGACGGCTGGACCGATTTGAAAAAATATATTAAACATTTTGAAGTTGGTGCCCAAAACATAAAACTACATTTTCTGGCACCAACTTGAAATGTTTAATTATTTTTTGTTATTGTACCTATAAGTATTATTTTTTTGCTTTTTAGCTACCTTATATTTATTTTGGAAGTCGGTTTTTATTTTAAGATCTATGTATAAAACGATTAAGTGCGAAAAGCCCTTGCTTAGTAAAAAGTTTTAACAAAACTCCTTTCTATTTTATTCTTCAACACGTACCCATTCTATTGTTACTGTACAATGATGGTGGGTACCCATGCATCACCCAACATCATTGTAACTAGTAGGTACAACAAGCAATATCAATAGAGACAACAATCACGATATGTACACACTGTCTGTTCCCGTATGACGCATCGGTAACCCAATCATTTCAGTCAAAGGTGCTTGCCAACTGTTCCAATTCGAACTTACTCCAATAACTCAAATACAAGGCGACAGGTGGCGCTTGAGATCGCTGCTACAATTTATTGCCAGCTCGCTTGTTGATTGTTTCATTTCCGACTAGATTGTTGAGGTGACTTTGTACATTATTTATGCTTTTAATGTTGTTCTTGTTAATATTCAACTTTTCCCGTCTTTTTCATAACAAGAATTGTGTAATGTTTTATTTTTGGAACGAAGTTCCTTATCGCGCGTTGTGAAAGGGTGCGAAAAAATTCTAACGAAAAGTTGTAACGACACTTTTTGACACACGCAAGCCGTGCGGCGTGCGCGTAAGATATGAACATCTAATTTGACGAAGAAGTCACCTGTCGATTTGGTCTAGAGGCAAAAATTCTGTACACAGTATTGGTGACAATTGTGTAGTTGTGGGTTCGAGCCTTCGGTATACAATCGTCTTTTTGTAAGTTATTTTCGTTTCGTCTTTCTATTTCGCATTGAACAGTGTGGTGTTTCGAAGATTATAAAAAAAAAAATAAGATAAGAACTTCGTTGCATCCGGGTGCCCCTTGACACCTCTCAAGTTTTTATTTTCATAAAGGCAATGAGTAGACTTAAGCAGTTCATAGCTTCAATAGCTATGAGACGAGACTACTTTGCCGATATGATGTCCTAGTATTTGCCTAACAAATTTCTAATACTCAACATATGGTAAAATCATTATTATCATCACTGTAGTACCCATTAACCCATCTAATCCCGAGGCCCTTAAACAGTAGTTTACCAACTAAGATAACATAATCGAATGGCTGTAACGTTATTTAGCATTAGGCCAAATTACGACGTCTTCCGCATCATGACCCTCTGGTAACTATCCCGTCAGTTCATTAGGAGATAGTTGACAAGTTACGGAGCGCCAGCGACGTAATTACTGGCTAGAATGTTGTTTAGTTTTCAAGAGAGCTCTTATGTGTTCATGACAGCCTAGTAGGAGAGAGTTGACATCATTTAAATTTGTTTGTTATTTGCATGCGTGTAATTTGAGTTCTCGTGTTTAAAGTACATAGTTTGTGTAACTATAATTTGATGTTTAATAAAAAACATAATTAAGAATTCAATATTATTGGTACTGACTACTCATTTTTTTTATATTTAGGTTAATTAAAGGTAATTTCACCGTTTTTCTTTGGGGTGATGTGTCATAAGACTCATCTATACTAAATATTAAAAAGCTGAAAAATTTGGTTTTTTTTGTTTGAACGCATCATCGATAATCTCAGGAACCACTGGTTCGAATTGAAAAAAAAAACTACGTTAGATAACCTATTTATTGAGAAAAGCTATAGGCTATGAAACATTACGCTACGACCAATAGGAGCGGAGCAGCAATGAAAAGTGTTGCAAAAACGGGGAAAATTTACGAACACGAAGTTGTGCAAGTCAGCTAGTAAGTCATAAAACTAAATTTTCTCATGAGTTAGCACATGCTTATTTTGATAGCAATCGATTCAGTATTGTCTTCTATACGGCATTTATTATAAGGTGCGTTTATATAAATGGTCACTTTTATAACTCTCAAAGAAAATATAAAGGTACAATGAAGTCAAAGTTCATTAACATAGCCAGTATTGCTATGCTACCTAGATTTTGAATTCAATAAGTACCGAACGTCTTGATTCATAACGAAGGCGAGAGCGAGGTCGACAGCGGTGAAAGTTTCGTCTCTTATTGCACAAAGCTCCAAGTTTCTGCTGCGCTCCTGGTAGGTGAGAATTAATTCTAGGAGTTAAGACGGATATCTTCAATCGTAACTTTCATACAGGTATAGTAGTTTCAAATCAATTTATGCTAGACAGACTTTCTAACTAATAAAACCACTTCTTCTTCTTATTTTTGAATAAATAATGTAAAATAATAGTCTAATTTTCAGCCAATTTCTCCCAATGTCAAAAATTTTATTGAATACTGCAGTCTCGATCTTAAGCATTTCGCAAGTACTTCATGTATTTTCACACGATAAATGCAGATCTGTGAAAATGATGGCAACCATTCTAATAAACCTCTCTTTTTGTGTCGGGGTTTAAAAAGTCTTCTTGGAACTAACTATATAGATATTCATAGACATTAAACCCTGCGCCATCGTTCTTAAAGTACATTTTACTTTATTACCCAGTACTTACATTCTGTACAAGCCATAAATTCAGCCAGTCCTTTCTAGTTTCTCCGCAAGCAAGCGCCGTGAAAGTGTACAAGATATTTATAAAATGGCCGACAGCGCATCAGGTGGTGTCGGGTAACTTCGGCCAAGTTGAGTTGTTCTGCGGTACTTATAACTTCCTAGTATATTCCCTTTATGTGTCGTTTCGTTCATGGCTTGTATGGAATAAGAAGCGTCGCGTCGGTAAATTATTGATGGGGTTGTATGAGTGCTGTACTACGGGAGTACGACCTCATCTATGTACATGTTTTTTATTTTTAGTTCATGTAATGTTACTATTTACATACGACTGCTACGCAAAAGAGAGAAGTCTGTTTACGGACGGTAATTTTACGTGATAACGTCTTAAGAAAACATTGTAATAAACGAACACTATTTTTTTGTTTACAATTGTATCGCATGTCGCTGCAATCGCCAAAACATTGATGACATTGTTATTAACAACCATGCCTGTGACAGCTTCAAAGGACCCGGGTGCAGGCCCGCGCGTGCGCCCAACGTCCACAATACTTCGCGTTCGCTTATCAGAAGGCGGAACGTGACGGCCCGTGACACGGCCACAATACTTCATCCTATCAGCAGGCGGAAAGTGACGGACCGTGATACTTTTCCGTGCTTGCATCTGGTCATCGATTTATAAGACATAAACACGTCAAAATAATTTAGGTTTATTATGTCTCATTCATCACTATCCTACCAATTTATATATACTCGTAATTAATTCCAAACAAATGTTTGATTGTTCTGATCTGATCTCATTTGTTGGTAAAGCTTGCACAAATCTATTCAAAACGGGGCTCAATCCAAAATATTATAGCTAAGGAAGTGTAATGTTACAAAACAATAAGAACTCAAGTTTCTGAAGATAATAACGGTGTCAATATGTCAAAGACTTCCGACTTATAGCTATATTGTAACAAGGGAACAGATCTTTGATCTGCTACCGCTGCTAATAAAAGCCAGTTTGTATGGTTAGTTAGTTCACACTAACTAGCCGTACAAACTGGCTTTTATTAGCGGCTTCATCTGCGTGAATGACAATTATCCCATTGAAAAGATGCCTTATGTCCCCTCCTAGGGATATTACGGCAGCCCAATTAAAGTGTTAGCATTTGTTTAATAAAAAATGAAACACACATTTATTTGCTGTTAAGTGATTAGTCTTTTATATTGGACCTTGATCATTCGTTTGGTTCACTTCTTGAAGATGACATCGCGTAAATGATCGCCCCTATAGCGAATGGGTTCGTTTTTCAACATTTTTTATCAGCAGTTCCATTTTTTTTTTAAGACAACGATGGAACGCCATAATTTAACGTCATGGATTATTCGTTGCTATTTTTAGCTAAACATAGCATGGACAACTTCTAGTTCCAACAGGATGATGCTACAGCCCACATTGTCCGGGCACTATCGCCTTATTTTGCCGTAAGTTCGTCGATCGCCTAATTTCCAAAAACGGTTTTTGACTCGCCAAGTTGTAATCACATCATCGAGCCACGGACTAAAGAACGCAAGGTCAATATTCGACGCGAATTTGCCGCTATAGAGACTGCAACACTTCGCAAAGTTGTAAAAAATGCTGAAAAACGAGCTCATTGCGCGATCCGCTGTAAGGACGATCAATTACGTCATATCATTTTCAAGAAGTGATCCAAACAAATTGTCAAGGTCCAAAATAAACGACTACAGTAAAAAAATGTGTGTTTCTTTTCCATTATTTATTATACAAATTCTAACAATTTAATTGGGGCATCTTTTATACACTCCCTGCCAAATTTCAAAGATCCGTTTAGCCGTTTAGTCATGAATGGAAAAACAAATAAACCAACATACGTGATTCTACAAAAATTACTTAAAGATATTTTTTCTATGGAAATGTACTATCAGTACAACTTGCGTAAATATCAGGCAGTCATTGCGATATCAGTCCTCACTATTTTTTACGCTTATACAGTATGTATATTTAATCCCTGTCCGACGCGACGCGTTAATGTGTTGTTATGTTCCCATTCAAATTATGTAATTATTTTTATTTCATGACGAAAAAAAACTTTTTTTTTCTTGATAGATGTCATATGGGAAAACATGTAGAGGCGGAAAATATTGTTTTGATTGTAAAGAGGCGTTATGCAAACAATGTTGATAAAAATCTTAAAAAAATATACATTTCCACGAAATTGGGATACTCAAATCGTACATTTTAATATTCAATAAAGAATAATTTTGACGGTTTTATATATTTAGCATCGTTAAAGGGGTGTGTAGGTATTCTACCTACACACCCCTTTCGGGTTGGCCAGGGATTAATTTACACCTTGTATAATGTGTTGAGTAGTCTTTGAGTAAAATGCCTGTGAAATATGGACAGACAGACAAGAGGGACATGACGAAACTATAAGAGTCATTTTGGCTACGGAACCCTAAAAAGAATCAATTAATAAGTTACATACCAGTCATCAAAAAAATCTTTTATGAAGGTCAAATAACATAACAGTGAGATTACAACAAAAACTAACTTAATATCGTTCCCTAGTTTCTCCAACTTATATTAAGTTTAACGATAGGACCGAAGTGATCTCATTTTAATACTGCAGCTTTTGTTACAATTGTGAACAAGTTTTAATTTGTTGCGCTAGAGTTAGACATGCAGGCATTACGTCATTTCTATGTTTCGTTTGTACTAAGTACTTTTACTGTAAGGAACTTGGATGAGAATGTATTATTGAAATTGTGATTTTGTTGCAAATTCTTTAATAACTAGAAAAGTAGGTACATAATAACTAGTGAAATACTATTTTAATATGATTTTGTTCAACATGATAATCAAGGAATGTAGTGGTATTACAAAGCTATTTATATTCGTCGTTTGCGTTATTATACTCTTTACTATTATAGTTCACTACAAGTGCCACAGGTACAGGTTTAATCTATAATATCTTATAGATAATAACAGGGTGCCTGTACTAGGGTTATAAGATATAAGGTAAAATAGGGTAAATGTAAATATAAATATTTACATTTTTTATTTAAAAAAATGAAATAATAAATAACAAATCAAAAATTTAAATAAAAACGGAAAAAAAATATCGTTGCTGGACTCGCACTGGTGTTTTCTGGTTTCTGGACCACTCGATTTCCCACCTTAGATAGATACCTAATTAATAATAACATTGTCTAACATGTTAGTACACTAACATTGTAGATAGTGACGAAATTTACCTCCGTATTTTAATGATATTGTAGCAGATTTTTATTGCTCTCCTTCCGTCTTATGAACTTTCGATCAGGGTCACGTGATCCTGACGCGAGTTTAACATTTTGTACCCATACCAAAAAAAAAATGCACAACGGCGTTATAGAAGTATTCACTACAACAACTGTTCAAATCGAACCAGTAGTTCCTGAGATTATCGTGTTCATCTAAACAAATCTACTAACTCTACAGTTTTATAATATTAGTAGGTATAGATTGTCCGGATGGATGACCTTGGATATTATTACTCATTCAGATAGAGTTCATAAACCTTTTCCTGAGTACTTACAAGTATTTTAACTCAATGAGCTTAACAGGATTAAAAATAACATGTGACCTACATTGCTAGTAACCTCTTTTATAACATAACATATTATTATGTTAATTCATTGTTTAATCCAAGGCTCGAAAGAACACTTTAATACACACAAAAACCACACAGCAAATTACAATTTTCACAAAATATTTAACACTTCATGTAAACAAATTTGAACTCTATTGCTTAAAACATTAAAGCTGTGTAGTTAGCATGAAAGTTTGTAACTTCGGTAGTTAAGATCGTTGGTACTAATGGTTTTCCAACAAGTATTTGTGTTTCGTTACGATAAGATCTCGCTTCGGATAGTGTGAATTGGATCGACTAGCTTTTGGAAATTCTGATTAAATGAATTGTGTTTCGTTGCTTTATGCCGCGGCTTAGCCCGCGTAAAATTTCTAAATACATATACACACATCAAAAGTGTCTAGGGATCAACATATATTTTTGCAATAACTTTTCTCCTGATTGATTTTTTTTTTTTTATTTCTTTAAGGATTCATCAAATAAAGTGTTTTCGTTTGTCACAGTAACGATAAACCAAGTCACCTTTGCATTAATAAAGAATATTTGCCATTTTCCTAATAAAGGGATTTTTGACATTTGAACCACTAACATTAAAGTTCGAAAAAAAGACTGAAATAACAGTTTTCTTTAAAATTTTATTGGGTAACTTAAACAATTAATAATCCGTGTTTCTACCGCGAACACTAACAACACAAGAACATCGGTTTGGCATACTCAAAATGAGTTCATCCAAATCACGCTGTGGAATGGCCGCCCATGTTCGTTGCAACAACAAAAAAAGGTCTTCTTGCGACTGGATACCCTCCATATTCGGCAGAACTCTTCTCTGTAGCATATCCCATGCATGCTCAATCGGGTTCAAGTCTGGCGACTGAGCAGGCCAGGGCAGGACATTGATGTCAGCTGCGGCGAGAGTCTGTCTTACAACTCTTGCGGTGTGCGGTCGTGCATTATCATGCATTAACTGAAATAAGGGACCGATTTGCACTTGTAGAGGAACGATGACGTCTGATACAATCGTCTCAGCATAAATTTGAGCGTTGAGGTTGCCTCTGATCCAAATCAACTCAGTTCTTCCGCCGATCCAAATACCCGCCCATACCATGATGGTTCCACCACTATAAGGATGGACTTCCTGGCAGGATTTTAATCGCTGTTGGCGTCCAGGGGTTCTCCAGTGTCGTATACGTCTTGTATCCGGTCTCATACCAAAACGAGACTCATCAGAAAAGCACACGAAACGCCATTGTTCTTCTGCCCAATTTCTGTGTTCAAGAGCCCATTGATATCGAATCCTACGATTGTGCATTGCTATAGGTGGTACCCGTAGCGGTCTTCGGGAATGAAGGTTCACTTCATGCAAGCGGTTTCTGACTGTTTGGTCGCTAATTAAGTTCCCTGAAGAGTGATGAAGCCTCACGGCTAACATCATGGCGGTTATTGTTGGACCTCTTCGAGTTAAGATTTGAATGTATCGGTCTTGTCTCCGTGTGGTGCAGCGATACCGTCCTCCATGGCGCTCAGCCACGGTACCAGTGCTTCGGTAACGTGTCCAAAGTCGACTGATAACACTCTGACTTGTATTCAGAGCTAAAGCCACAGTACGTTGCCGGGAACCAGCTTCTATCATTCCCACGGCTCTGAGCATTTCTTCCCTGCTTAAATGACGTCGCCGCTCCATAATAACGTTGGTTTTAATCAGTAGTAGGGAAACAGTAGCACTAATAATGTCTTCAATGCGTTGTATGTTTTTATAGGAAAAATATTGACAGCTGATTTTCATCTTTTACTCGAATTTGATTCACAGTTCCTGATTCAAATTATGAAATGCACCAAAAAGGATCCATATAAATTTATAAAATCATAAATTTATTACAAAGCCACATCTCAATCTCAAGAAATCCGCATAAAAATGCTTGATCCCTAGACACTTTTGATGTGTGTATATTATAAATCATCACTGATCTCTATAGTACTTACGTCGTACACAGGACTACCCGTACAAAGTGACAGAAATTTCAAATGCCGAATCGAATGACCGTCCTGTCAACTTTTTTGACACTAATGACAAATGACCGTTGTTTTTAACCTTGTTACCGTCCAAATGTCAAAATCAAACGGAACTCTTATTATTAGCGACCTAGTACGATAGAAATGAATGTCGCAAAAACTCCGCTTTACGAATCTTGTACGTATGTATATCGTATATTTTCACACGTTATACGCAAAGCTGTGAAAATGGTAACAGCTCAATTTACCACCATTTCCACAACCCTGAAATCCAGTCATTTCCATATTTTGTAATCTAACCCTCTCCTAAAACGTCATACAACATAAAGCTGCCAAATCCCGAGTCAACCCTATGTTGCAATACTGACAGCTCGAGTCGCCGACTACGACATTTATAGTAAAAGGTTGTCAACCCGTCAACGCGTGATGAATCGGTCCAAAGTTCCCCTCCGCGCCAACTTGTGGAAACTTCACTGTAGGCGTATTGTTCTACTGTTTGGTTTGGACTTTGACGGCTTTGATTTTAATAACTTGACTACAAAACGTACAACATTTGTTATATTGTTGTTCTCTGTTATATTCACAGTTTTGAGTTTGGAAACAGTTTTCATTCATTGATTTTTCTTTTATTACAGCTTTAGGAGTTTCACTAGTCGTAATTGTTTTGCCACGATCACTCTTCTTGATAAAAATAATTAGACAACCAATGCGCATGGACAAGTGACATAAACGCTAATCGAATAGTATGACAATCACAATGCACAACAAAGCACAAAAAATCATTTTTGCGGTTTTTTTTTATATGAGATTCGTGGTTTTGCGCACACAAAGACGTCATTTTAACGTAATTCTAATTGATTTAGTATTATGCTACTTGTCTGGGGGCTCTGTAATGTAGGTCGTAACATGAAACCGTAGCCGGGCCTACGAATAATTGCTACGAATTTTCCGTAGACCGTGTTCGCCAGGCAACGTAAAATCCATATGTAATATGAAGCATTCCTTAACAATTTCCGCACACAGTGATGCCAAATGGGAGGATTCCCTGCAAATGCAAGATTTTTTTAGTTTTGGGGGAGATCAAGAGTCAATAGTAGATCCCCTCCCCCTCTATACTAAAGACTCGCACGATTTCTTCACGATTTTCGATGGGATTTAGAAAAAAAATGGGGTTATGTTTAAATGGTAATTAGGCATCACTAGTATTTCTAGTACATTAAGTTCTGTCTACCTATTAATTTCCTCAATATAACTACTTATTATGTGTATAGTTATATTATTATACAGTCATACTAATTAGCAATCACGCGTCGTGTCAGTATGTAGTTAGCTGCGTTATTGGTTTATGTGAACGTGTGATTGACGTTGTCTGACGGATATTGAGTATCTGTATGTGGTTGTATGGGTCCGATAGGTATTTTAAAGGTTGAATTTTATTTTTGTTGTAATTGCGTCGAAATTAATTTATAGATTGACTTCTGTTTTTAGCTACAGTACGTGCTAAAGAGTACTTAGACGGTATGTAACATAAAGGTGGGGTCAAACTTCAGCAGTAAATAATATATAGCATTAGCTACATCCTCCTTGGTGCCAAATTTAATATAATAATAATATCTTGGGACAACTCACACAACGCTATCTGATCCCAAACTAAGCAGAGCTTGTACTATGGAAACCAGACAACTGATAAACATACTTATATATTTCTAAATACATACATATTATAGATAAATAACTCCCAGACACAGAATAAACCATCGTGCTCATCACACAAAGTTTTATCCTGGGTGGGGATCGACCTCTTGCGTAGCAGTCGGACACACACCGCGCCACAGAGGCAGTCAGTCAATTTGATTGTGCTATTTGTATTTTTTTTTCAAGGAAAATAGTTTTCGAAAAGATTTTGAATAAAAGTTAGATGGAATTGTCTTTTCATAATATTGGCAATACATAATTTTTTAAGAGACAATGGTAGGCTACTAGTATGCACTTTACAAATTTTGCATAGAGAATCTCTCAAACCTACCAATTATAAAATGGGGCCTCACAATGCTCAGAGCGACTGTAGCGCGGAATCCCCAGGTCCATAAGGTATAGAAATTTGAGGTATTTTATATGTGTTAAACGCAATCTGCCGCATTGTTAATTTAAAATATATTATTATATAAATATATTACAGCTAACGATTTTCATGTGGCTAAGATCGTGGCAGGCAATTTAAA
This sequence comes from Herminia tarsipennalis, assembly GCA_945859575.2. Lineage (NCBI taxonomy): Eukaryota > Metazoa > Arthropoda > Insecta > Lepidoptera > Erebidae > Herminia > Herminia tarsipennalis. Next base: position 15,840,102 of record OX243849.2, on the reverse strand, counting down.
TCATGAAAAAATATAAATAAAGCCTAAACTATAAATTTTAAACTTTTTCTTTTCTTGTATCTAATAGTGTATTACTATTCATAATTTATCAGTCACTCTCAATATTCATCTTCTAATCATATTATATGATTTCAAAATCATCTGCCTATATAATTATAATATTATTTTAAAAATACAAAATGGCAGACTTGGTCAAATACTTTTGAAATCCCTGGTACCGCTTTATAAGCGGCTGATCTGGACTTCCCATTTCATGAATGGTAGATAAGTGATTCTCTATGCAATATTCCAGGTTTGGTAAAGTACATCCATTGGTACTTAAGCTATCCCTTTTATGTCTAAAAATCCTGACACAGTTAGTACATACGTTCTACCTACAAATTTCCTCAATATAATTCCTAGGTAATATAACAGTATGTGACAATAATTGTAATCATAGTAATTAGCAATCACGCGTCGTGTCAGTATGTAGTTAGCTGCGTTATTGGTTTATGTGAACGTGTAATGGACGTTGTCTGACGGATATCGACGTTACGATGTGTGTATTATGTTTGTGTTGGTATGGAGTCTAATAGGTATTATAGGGTTAAATATATTTTGTTGACTAATTAATAGATTTGTTTAATAGTGCTTTCAAACGCGCGGCGTGCAGCCCAGCAAGCAGGCCGGCACGAGTTGGCAATTCAAACAAACTTTTCAAAAACAGCCTGGCAATGCATTCACACTCTTCTGTTCGTGTCTGTTGAATGAGAGGGTGAATGCAGCATAAAAATAACTCCTGCATTAAGTTACAAGCACTGTGTTGAGGGGGACTTTACAAATACAAAAGTCCCAAGTAAACCCAGGCGCGGAATAGAAAGTAGTGTCCCGTGTGGGAATCAAACCCACTAACCTTTGGATAAGCAATAAAGGTGACCATTAAACCAACAGGGCAATTAAACAACAACAGGTAAATCAAGTTGCATAGAAGCTGTGCTTTCCCAATTCTTTGCCAACTTAGGGGTTTTCCCCCTAAATTTAGGTAGGCTTTATAAGTGGGATAGGAATTTTTAGGGGTAATTTTAGGGACTTTTTTGAGTATATCAAAGTTCTTCACACTAGCCAAAGTCAGCCCACGTCGCGCGAATCACAGTTGACCTCACTGGACTGGTTTTTATATAAGGCGGATTTTTAAATTAGTTGTGAACATTTTAAGTTAGGTGATAAAAAAATCAGTTGGCAGCACTGCCATTTTCTAACATTACATTCTAATATGCTGACTTCGTTATTACATAGAATTAATATGATGATGATGAAGAAGAAGCAATGTCCCTAGTCCCCTTCACCGCGGCGACACAACCGGCTCCCTAAAGACATGCCCGCTTAAGTCTTTTTAATTAAATTTATTCTCATTTAATCCCCTGCTTTGCGCAAACTCTTACTTATATTTTAAGATTAATTTACATTGGTTGGGATTAGTGTACATCCGGTTTCAAGGATTATAATTATTGCTCACTAACATATTTCTGTGGTACCGCCCGCTTGTATACTCGTTAAAACGACCATTTTAATTGAGCTCTCTAATGTATACCGAGTTTAGTAAAACGGAGATCAAACAGGAGCAGTAGGATGGGATAAAAAGTGGAGTTTTTGTATTTTTATGATAAGGACGTCCACTTGTTTTGAAATTTTGAAGCTGTTGCATAGCTTTTATCGTGTGCTTTGAGAGCGGCGACTGAATCAAGAAATTCCGTTACGAAAATAAAACCTAACACCCCCACTCCGCCTACCATGTAGCTCGGCCGAGCGTTCGCTTAATGTGTATATTATGGTACGACTGTACGCAGCTCGCACGGATCGAGACGAGCTGCTCCGAAATGTAATGAAAAGAAAGAAAAAAAAATCTGCATAAATAAATACATATACAATAATTGCATTTTTGAAAGATAGAAAAATTTGAAGTCCAAACCCAAGAATCGAACCCGAGACTTCCGTATCTCAGTTCCGTCTAAATAAATACATAATTATAATTGCATAAGTTGATAAAAAATGCTATGCAATAGCTTTACGGCGGCAGTCCCCGAGTGCCACACATTTTTTTGTCTTTTCTGCAGGCACTGTGTCGCGAACACAACATACATCCAAGCTGGGACCACTCAGAGTGGCAATTCTGTGTGGCAATCAAATGATCTCTTGTCCGGGACATCGAGGCATTTATTTACTTTTGTTTTTCTATAAAACCCTAGTTTTCACGAGTCACATTATCTAGCGGACATTGGAAAAAACTTCGTCGCCGTGGTGGGAGCGGGGCGTTAACGTGTCTGGCGGTCACCTATCGCATGACAACTGAACTTACTCATTCAATATTGTTAATATAATTTCCTGTTGTAAAATGAATGAATCTTTACTAATATTATGAAGCTGAAGAGTTTGTTTGTTTGAACGCGGTAATCTCAGGAACTACTGGTCCGAATTGAAAAATTATTTCAATGTTGGATAGCATAATTATCGAGGAAGGCTGTAGGCTATATAACATCAGGCTACAACTAATAGGAGCCGAGCAGCAATAAAATATGTAGCAAAAACGGGGAAAATTGACGCATACGAAGTTGCGCGGGTAAGCTATTCGTGTATATCTATCTATATCTATACATATAATAAAACTGTAAATTTCACGTGTCTGTACATGGCCGAACTTAGTGAAAAAAAATATTAGGAAATGTTCGAAAAGAGTATTCAAACACTTTGCTGCATTTTTAGAAATGTCTGTCTGTCTGTTTGTTTAAACACACATCACGCAAAAACTACCAGACAGATTCGGTAGTAATTTTGCACGTGCAATCTAATATAAATTATCACACTTTTTCCCATAGGAACTAAGCAGTAAGGGATAATGTATGTAGCTATTTTTCGTTATAAAACAGTAACTACTTGACGGATCTTTATGAAAATTTACAGTTTTATAGTAAATACTATACCTAGGACATTATTTACACTATGATTCATTACGCTAACGTCTATGAGGAACGAGTAGCAACATATTTTTTGTCGCACCATAATGGTTTATCACAATTGTTTCCACAATTAGACATTATCTATAATTGTAACCCATGGAATACATAACTTCACGCTAAAACTAAAAGGAGCTAAACACAACATTGTTAAGTTTCATAAGAACAGTTATTTTGACGTGGCAAGTAGCGAACAGTATAGCCTCGAACCTATGCTAGCGGACTTAGACGACGAAGTCCCGGGCTCGAATCCGATGTCTGATTATGTTTAAACTTGTTAGCAGTTGTGACATGAACGCGTACACACACAAACACACACACACCATTACACACACATACATACACAAACACGCACACACGCATACACATCCACATTCTCACTTGTCTTACTTTACTTTATTTTAATTTTTCTGTTTGTAATTACCTACTTAGACATAAAATGTTGATACATTTATTATGAGGAGATAATTGTCTCCTGCAACACAGTTTTTACTAGTGCAGGAGTCAATGAATCCAAACCTAATGTACTTATCTTATGTCAATAAAGAATTATTATTATTATTATTAATATTATGTTCTTTTTGTATTTTTTTAAATTGTCTTTATCCTTTTTTTATATTTTTCTCAATGTTTTAGTTATTTTTTCGACCGTAAGTAACTTATTTTCTTTGGTTATTATTTTTTTATATTAAAAATCAAGTAAATTATGCACGTAGGTAAGTTAATTATAGGTATTGCATGCACTGCTGAGAGTAATTAATTAATTGTAGTAGAAATGAAAAACAATATTACATTATAATTAAAAAGTATTCGACATTTTCCAGAAATTATGTGTTCGTCTAAAAAAAAGACATTACACACGTAAAAAAAAAAACAAGTAGCGCCATCTATGAAATCAAATTGTTCACCGTGATCAAATAATTCCTTATTTGTGAAAACATTTATTAGGGTATAGGTGCTTGAGATGCTGAGTGGCAACATTCTTGAAAGTAGATGGCGTTGTATTCAATAACGTTCTATACTTAGTAAAAGAAGTTTTAAAAAGAAACACATTGCTATGATTTTTAGAAATGTTTGTCTGTCTGTCCGTTTGTTTGACCACGCATCACACAGGTGCATCGAGGATCATGTTTTGGGGTTATGGTTGGAGATTACGTGTTCATCAATTCAACGATAATGAATGGCTCAACATTGGTCAAGTGTGAGTAGTTCGAGTGACGGGAGGAGGGGGGTCGTTGTTTGTCAACCGTACCTTTAGGGATATCTGACATTTTCGCGGGCATGACACACATGACACGCTCTGTGTTTGCTTACTAAAGTGTTACAGCAGTTTTATTATTAGTATTGCGTTGTAACACTATATGAAATACACCCCATTTTTAGCCAAAATGGCAAAACAGAACCCTTATAGTTCCCTTATGTCCGTCCGTCCGTAGCTTAGCTCAGAGACTGTTAGTGCTAGAAGGTTGCAACTTTTGCATGAATAAATTACTAACGCCGATAAAGTGAAAGAACAAAATCTTGAAAATCATTATTTCTCTTATATGTAAAGTGGGAATGTGATTTTTTTCTCACCTACCTACCCCATCGCGTGTATCATAAGATAGGTCTTCTAAAAAGCGTTTAGAGTTTGTGAAGACTATTTTTAAATTTAAGGATTCCTTTGTGTATAATATTAGGCTTTATAGTGAACATTTTTGTTAGAGTCAAGTGTACCCCTGCCAGCTAAATGGTTGATGTTGGGTATGTGAAAAAATTCAGGGTAGTAGTATAAATACTAAAATTATAAGGAAAACTATCACAGTTAAGTACTTAGGCTATACACGTTTACGATCACATGAGAAGTAACAACATTTTCGTACAAATTCTATTAAAAATTATTAGGTAATAAGTAGGTATAACGTTGAAAGAATGAAACAAAAACAACAGAAAACCCACTTCTTAAGCCGCACACCAAACTAACTATCTAAAAGAATAGAACAGATCGATTTTTATTTAGTAAGTATTTAGTCAACAGGACTGTTTCCAACATATTTACACAGAAGTTATTTCGTTACCTAAACTACCTTAATTTAAACCCGACTTTCACGCGAACGAAGTCGCGGGCACAGCTATTATGAATATATATATATATATATATATTACGGGTCTTAATCGCGTGAATAATTTTAGGTTAAATACCTTGCTTACCTACGTTTAATATACATGATAGTTTAAGTATAATTTAATTTTAAGTCATCAAGTATTAAAATAAACTTATCCAGTTTTGAAAATAGTTGGCGTTTAAATACAAATTAAAAAGAATCAGGAAAAATGATTTAAAAAAAAATCTGAAATTCTTACTTAGAGGGATATGAATATATGATGATCTTAATTTGCGGCAGGTTGACACACCTATTTTTTAATTCACCAATGTAGACATTATAAAATAATATTTAAATCTACTAAAGTGAGCGAAAAAAAATATTGAAATAAGTTTAGAAATAGTATTTAAACACAAAAATATATCTGAGTATATCTTTTAAAATAAATAATAATAATATAATATCTAATAATAAATTTATTTTCTCTCAAAGGTTACATAAATTGAACAATAACGAATATTATTATGCTAGGTGTACTAAATATAAACCTTATGAGAGCTGGAGTCCGTGATAGGTTCAAGACCTGTGTGACAGATCTCCAACGATCCAAAAACGTTTGAATGTTGTCTGTTTGTTTGAACACGCATCACAGCACCGTGGGAATGTAATGTTTTAAAAGCAGGATAGTTTTTAAAAACATAACTAGCCCTATTTCGCGGGCGACTTTACAACACGGACACAAAGTGGGTGTACTTTAGACTCGGAAAAGATCGCTCGGGCAGGACATAACCCGCGATCATAGGGAATCTGTGAGAGTTTTTTCCATCATACCTTTATTACTTATGTATAAATTATCTTGAAGGAGCGATACCTTCGATTAAAACGTCCATTTAAAAGTGTGAAGTTGGAGTCGGAGGTTTAAAATCAATCAGAATTTTCGACCTTTCGGAGTCAGAATCGAAGCTCCTTGACACAAAATTTCGCGCGAGTACTTGGGCGGTTTCGAGATTCATTTAACTCGAAACCGCCCAAGTTGACGGGGGAGGGGGGGAATTTTTCAATATTAATAATATTTGATGTGATGCAAATCATTTTAGTGAAATACTTTTTTGTCGAGGTGCTGAAAGCATGGGATTTTTTATAATTTGTCTTCTAACCGTCTGGCGCCATAAACTTTGTCGCCCTTCATTTTGCTGCACTGGGCATTTGCTTGGCTTGCCCTGCCAAAGGTTGGGCCCTGATTAAAGCTAGGCCCTAATATCCATAGATGCCACAGAGCATTGTGGAGCATGTTTCCAATATGTTTTACACAGAAGTTAAATTGTAATATAAACTACCTTAATATAAACCCAACTTCCACGCGAACGAAGTCGCGGGCACAGCTAGTATTCAAATAAAGTACTTCATATAAGACACCCGCAGTTCCCAACATAGAATGGCACAATGAACCTGCCATTTCCGCACGCCTAGAATATTTTGCATAGTTACAATACTACTTAAATATTTTACTCCAACATTGAGATAAGTTATTCAATTTAATGCAATACGATTGTGATCAGTAAAGTTTTTAACGAGTCGGCTTATCTGGGCGACGTTCACTCAGCTTCCAACAACGAAACGTTTCTCAACTCATCTAGCTGGGAAAAACAAGGATTATGAGTGTTCTCCGATATTTTTTTATTAAGTATTTTTTGCAGTAGAGTACAAGCCCTGTGTCGCAGGGGACTTTACAAACATACAAGTCACGGACACACCCAGACTCGGAACAACAATTTGTGGATTACACAAAGTGGTGTCCCGTGTGGGAATCAAACCTCTTGCGTAGCAGTCGGACACACTCCCACTGCGCACAAAGGCAGCCTATATAGACCCTGTTTACATAAGGCGCTTCCATTGTGTGCGTTCAACGCGCGTTGGTAGCATACGTTCTAAGTGCTTAGCGCGGCGTTTTACTTAGCGTTACCGAGATGTCCATGCTATGGGCTCAATAATTTATAGCGGCGGTAGCCTAATGGCTAAGGCATCGGTCTCGCAATCGTGAGGTTGCGGGTTCGAATCCTACCCATTATATTACCGATGTGAACCTACTCTTAACACAAGTCTTTGAGCTTAGCTGGAGGGGTTAATAAGATTGTTAGTAATGTGGGACTCAATCCCATATTGCTAGTTATCTTTATAAAATAATAATAGTAATTATAAAAATAAAAAAACCCACCTGCAAAAAGGCGGAATCAAGATACCTTTCTTACTTACTTTTAATATCATGCAGTCGGAGGCATTATTGAATGCGGTTAAACCTATAAATTATGCCTCCGACTGCATACTAAATGTGAAAGGTATCTTATTTCTGTCTTATTGCCGGCGGGTTTTTTAATGTTTAAATTTTATTTTTTAAAGGCTTAGGCTCTTGGGCGCGTCAAAGAAATATACATTCGAAAAACATAACCATCCTTCTTGTCGGGTAAAATATAAACATTATTTTCAAGAATTTGGTGTTTTACAGGTGTTATAAATTGTTCAGTTACAGCCTATTCCAATTGTGGCGTGCAAATGTTTTTTTAGTAATTAATGTAATTAAGTATAGTAATATTCATTTCTTTCCGTAGTCCCCCCTTCCCCATCCGAATAATGCGGCTTTAAAAGTCGGTTTTCCATTGTTTTCGTTTCATGCATACAACGTTATACCTATCTACTTAATAATTACGAAAATTTTGTTACTGCTTATTTGATTAGCTGTTACTCGCAAACTTGTAAAGCCTACTTAGCTGTGATAGTTTTCCTTTTAATTGTACTTGAAATACTACCGTGAGGTTTTTTACATACATCAGCCATTTAGCTGGCAGGAGGCGGGACACTTGGCTCTAACAAAAATTTGCACTTTAAAGCTTAATATTTTACAAACGGATTCCTGATTCTAAAAATTGTTTCTACAACCCCTGAATATTTTTAAAAGATCTATCTAACGATATCCTACACGATGGGACATGTAAGAAAAAACTTTACATCCCCACTTTACATGTACCCTACAAAAAACTTTTTTTCGAGATTTTGTTTTACCATTTTGTCGGCATATGTAATATGTATATCCATACAAACGTACAGCTTTCTAGTACTAACAGTCTCTTAGATAAGCTGCGGACGAATGGACGGACGGACGGAGATGGCGACACTATATGGGTTCCGTTTTGCCATTTTGGCTACGGAACCCTAAAAAGCTTGCTAAGAGCCTGTACACATTAGGCTATTTGAAGTGCGCGCTTAGGTAAAAAGCGTTTTAAAGAATAAAGAGGTCTGTCGTAAGCTTACAGATGTTGTTTGAACACGGGCTTCGGGAGGGGGGGGGGGGGCGGTTATAGGCGCGCTTCCAGAAACATGTGCCTCTCTTTTCTCGTACATTATTTTGACCGCAGGCGTTAGTATAGAGTGGCCAAATAATTGTTAGAAAGGAAAAATAAGTGTTGAATGATTTGACAATAAGGTTTTTCATGGCAAGGCATTCGATTCAGGGATCCGTTTGTAATAATTTAACTTTTATTCGAAACTTTAATTATTACATTTATAGTCTGCCTCTGTGGCGCCGTGAGAGTGAGTCCGACTGCAACACAAGAGGCCGCGGGTTCGATTGCCACACGGGGCACCACTTTGTGTGATCCACTAATTGTTGTTCCGAGTCTGGGTGTACTTTGTGTCTGTGACTTGTATGTTTGTAAAGTCCCCCGCGACACAGGACTTGTACCCAACTGCTAGAGCCGTCTTTAAAAAAAAATCGAATCGAAATAAACTTTTTAAAGTGAACAGGGTTGCCATTTAAAAAAAATATTTTTATTTGTTGCAATATACCAGTACTAATCGCAGTAATTAAGTTCAACGTACCTACACAACATTAAAAACACTTTCTTTTGTACTATTGTTGAAAATTTCTAGAATTTTTTCACAACAAAATGATAAATTTCTTTCATCAAGTGTTAAATATTAAAAGTTGAATAAAGAAATAATAATAATGGAGAAAGGTAACAAGTCTGGGTTTTTAATCAGAAAGGTGTTTTTTGTGTGCTAAAAGTCATTTTGTTTCATTCAAATGTTGGCTATTATAATCATATCATTGAGGTATGCTTGAAGAGATTAATATTTTGTTGTTACATAAAACAGGATACTTTTAGAATATTCTTGTTGTTTTCTAACAAAAGACAGTTCCTTCGCACTAGAGACACAATGTTTTGTAATGTTTTAAGACTTCACATTAAACTATCTTCTTAAATCATTTCTAATCCGAAAAAAAAAATGTAATATAGCTTACTCGTATGTCCAGAGTCAAGCCGTTTGGGCTGCAGGGTCTGTCAAAGAAACGGACTTACCTACACATATATGCTCTTCTTCTTCTGAGTCAGGTAATAAGAAATATTACCTACTATAAATATACTAACAGATGTAAGGGTCGGAACATATCTGACGGAAAATGCGTCGCGTACTATCGGTCGCGTAACGTCAGAACAGACAAATACAATAAAATATTTAACCATTCACACCTAACCGATGATGCTCGACGCATTTTCTGTCAGATATGAACCGACCCTTACATCTTATTAAACACTAGCTGACCCGCGCAACCTCGTCTGCGTAAATTTTCCCCGTTTTTACAACATTTCTCATTGCTGCTCAGGTCCTATTGGTTGTAGCGAGATGTTATATAGCCTATAGCCTTCCTCGACAAATGAGCTACCCAATAGTGAAAAGTGAAAAGATATTTTCAATTCCGATCAGTAGTTCCTGAGATTACCGCGTTCAAACAAACAAACAAACAAACTCTTCAGCTTTAAAATATTAGTATACATATTATGAGAGCATTTTAACAAATGATGATGTCACAGGCTTAATATTAAAGTAATTTTTATAGGCATTTCTTGCAAATTACTTTACAAATACAATAATTGCATTTTTGAAAGATAGAAAAATTTGAAGTCCAGACCCAGGAATCGAACCCGAGACTTCCGTAGCCGTAATTAATTGTCCATAGATAGGTGACCGTTTCCAAAAATTGTCATAACTCTTCGCACCTGAGACAGTACGTAAGCCAGGTCTTGCGCCTCATCTTTCTCATCGTGTCGGATTTTCATCCCATCGGACGCACACATTTCTGCATTGAAAGAGATTGAGTTGACCGCCATAATGTACTTTTATTGTATGTATAGTATAAAGGACTACTGTCTTACTTGTTTCAGGTGACGTAAGTGAGCAGTGAGGGCAATGGTACCTATGTGACATCAAGTGCAGTGATAGTGTGAGTGTCTGCGGTGATTGTTGACGTCACAACATGGCGGACCCCGACGCGTTCGATGACGAGGTAATTTTTCATTATTTTGTTCATATCTTAATGTGTATGTTTGTTGCCGTGAATGTAGGGGTAATTGCCATAATCGCCACGCTTGGTGGCGACCGCAGTGAGGCTTTAAAGTACGCAGAGGATGCTGCTGCTCTTCTTCCAGTGTGAAATTTATAAGTAGTCTTGCAACACACACAGGAATAAATGGAGTGGCATTATTATTAAGTTGGTACTACACGGAAGGAAAATACAACTTGGGAGTTCTTGAACCTGCAAGCATTGTAGTTCCAAAAACAGGCGCGGACCCAGGGGGCGGGGGAAGCTAGAAGCCAGTTGTCCCCCTCAATCTCATGAATTTTCATGTATTTGCCCGTCGTCCGTAGTCGCCCCCCCCCCCGCCGTCGCGCGAACTACTCACACTTGGCCGGTGTAAACTCACTTCATATCATTATGGAATGTTTTTTTTGGGACAAATGTCATGAAATGTATGTACCTCATGGGTTTACATTCTTATCAAGCACTTAAGTACGTCGCAAATGACCTCAATATTGGCCAAAAAGGGACTGTCGGGCTTAGAGAATACTGTTGTTACTCTTTCTGCCACAGGCTTTGTTTAACATCAACGCTGTTATTTTACTGATTACCGCATAGTAATCGTCGATATGCGCATCAGCAAACATATGAGATGCGCTACAGAACCGCGGCAGTCCCATCAGCATCCTCAACCCATCGTTATATTGGACGTTCTATGTATGTTTGTATTTACGTATGTTCCACTGTAACGCCTAAACTTTCGATGAATGAGGTGTCAATCAATTCGTTATTAGGGTGCGGGTGACAAACATTGGCTGTATTTTCTTTCATTATAATGATCAGAAGTGTATGGTAAGCAAATAGTGTATTTTTTTAGGTAACAGAAGCGGGTTTTTTTTTTTGAGCAAACATCAACCTGTTGCCCATCATTCGACAGGTCTTATAAAAACATTTACAGATTTTTTTAATAACCTTTTTTAATTAAGTATATATTTTTGGAAATAATCGTTCTGAAGTTGCATAAACTGTGTCCCCCCTTACCTTTTAAACCGTGTAACCAAGAATATGAAAAAAATCGTATATGTAGCACTTAACAAAGACTATAAACTAAAATGATTTCGGACATGATAGGATATACCGTCATTGAGTTATTGCTGAAAAACTGCGTTTCTCAACAAAAAAGCGTAAGTGCCATGAACATTCGCTCTTCTACTGGTGCAATTAATCGTTTTTTTTCATACGGCAACGGCCTGGAACACTACACTGATCAAGGTCTGACATGCTCTTGCCCGGTTTTTTACTTATTGTTTTCAAATATGCTTTGTATGATATCAAATATATGGGTTTAATTACTTAAAAACCGTTCTTAGCAGATAAAATAATTATATCTGTAGGTCAAATTTCAACCCAATCCATTTATTGGTTTAAGCTTTGCGTTGATATATAAGTCTGTCACGAGATTTTTGACCTCCTTGGAAATGGACTTAAGTCTACATTTTATTTGATATTTGATCCTTCACTCTCACTTAAATATTGTAAATTATTTTGCTTGCAAACTAGGGCGTCCATTAAAAATTGAAAGGACGTTTTCAGAAGTTATTTGGCACATTCTAAGTTGCCAGATGGAGCTGGCTGCTAACCTCCTTAAAAGCTTTTTATTTTACATGAAGTAAAGTTTGTTGAATTTTGTAGGCGAATTTTTAGTTGCGACATTTACTTCTTAAAAAGTTTGCATTTGAGTAGAAAATAACCTTATGTGTATAACTTTTAACTGACGATTTTCATTGCTGCTCTGCTCCTATTAGTTGTAGCGTGATGTTATATAGCCTATAGCCTTTCTCAATAAATGGGCTATCCAACAGTAAAATATTTTTTCAATTCGGACTCGTAGTTCCTGAGATTTGCGTTCAAACAAATAAACAAACACTTCAGCTTTATAATATTAGTATAGATTAATTCGAGATTATGAATAATAACTACTCATTATGAATAATGACATAATAAAATAATCATTTTCACTAGCTAATTATTCACAGTAGGTGGTTGATCTTAGGAAAAGTATCGATCATGAATTGATGATGTCAGATGATGATTAGTGAGGATGGTTGGTAATAATTATTGGTGACGATGATTGATGATAAATGGTTGTAATGGTGACACTGATGATTGATGATGAACTATCATAGTTTTTAACTTGATTTACTACAAACCTACTACTCTTGAATAAAATGGATATGCAGTTGAAATGAATATTCATTTAATTCAAGAGTCTTGAGTCTACTACGTAAGACATGTAGATTTTTTTTTTAAGACGGCACCGGCATTATGGTACAAGCCCTGAGTCGCGGGGATTTTACAAACATACAAGTCACAGACACAAAATACACCCAGACTCGGAACAACAATTTGTGAGTCACACAAAGTGGTGTCCCGTGTGGGAATCGAACCCACGACCTCTTGCGTAGCAGTCGGACACACTCCCACCGCGCCACAGAGGCAGTCTGTGTCAGTCAGATATTGTATATTAACTTAGAATCACAATTCTTAAAATACGTTTTTGTTATGCATAATTCCTAATGACTATATTAATCCTTAAATTAATAAACTTTACAGTAATATATACTTATTACTTAAATTATTCGCTAAATTTGAAAATATTATATTGGTTATTTCTTCATTTAGAAACTAATTTAAAATCGTTTTATTTTCCAGTCAGCCATTCAGATTTGAGCGTGGACGTATTTCCACTTAAAAAATAAAATGGTTTTCAAAATGGCGTCACGGTTCACGTTCTAAATTTGAAAATAACACGTCAATTAAAAATGTGTTGCCAGAGCGCCCACTGGTAGTGCACCTTTGCTATATTTTTTCTGACTGTTTTTAATCTTTCAGCAGCTTTTAGCACTAGAATTTATTTTTGCGAGTTAGGAAATTAATGTTAGTATATACATTTTAGATGTTTATTTACTCATTTCTGCTTTCAAATATTCGATTACGAAAAAAATATAGTTGTCTGTAAAGTCGGTTTACGGACGATAATTTTACGTGATAACATCATAAGAAAACATTGATGACATTGTAATAAACAACCATGCCTATAACACAATTTTTTTTTAAATTCCAATTGTATCTCATGTCGCTGCAATCGCCAAAACATTCATGGCATTGTAATAAACAACCATGCCTGTGACAGCTTCTATGGACCCGGGCGCATGCACGCCACGTCCTTGACGGCCACAATAGTTCAGTCTATCAGCAGGCGGAACGGACGTGACGTGACGAACTGCTTAGCAACCAATCAATAACGTGAGCGGTGACGTGACACTTTCTCGTGACTGCACCCAGTCATCGATTCTCAAGTCAAAATAATTTTGAAATATAATATGAACTTGTAAAGAGTAATAATGAAAATGGAAAACAGTTCTTACTTACCACACGCGCATGCCAGTAGCAAGCATACTAATTGTATTACAGCTCCTTGCACCTGTCATCATTTTGTCAAATGTCATACGTTAACTGGGTACACAAAAATTTTACATAAACTATTTCTTTGAATTAATGTCTACTACATTATTGTCAATGCCAATGTATCTCTTTAAAAGCATTATAACTACGATAAAATGATGATGAAAAGCATTACAATAACGTCGAAACGTCGAGCAATAAACAAGGTATTTTACCTTAAATTATTCAAGCGATTAAGACCAGAAGTAATATATATATTTTCATAATGTGTACAAATCGCGACAGTTTATCAACATTTATAACTACGATACCTAACTTCAAACCGATAAATACCACAAAATAAATCTATTACTAAAACCTCATATAACTGTATTTTGATTGCCTATACGGTCCTTGCAAAAAATATATGACGACAGGGGTCGCTGTGTTTTATACCCTGCGTACGAAATGGTTTTTGTAGTATGGGAATATGATAGCTCGATATATTTCGTTTTTATTTACATGTGAAAGAGTTAGATTTATGTTTTTTGTCGAAACAAGGGACTGAGTTGTGTTAGTTTGGTGTTTTAAACCAACTAGTTTATGTTATAGGTATACGTATATAATATACTTTATATCGAATATCGACTTTAATCATAGCTTTTTGCTACCGCTGGTTGCGAATTGACTTTTTTAATACTACAGTCATAGTCATGTTATCCCCCATCTCTTCCCGTGGGTGTCGTCAAGGCGACTAAGGGATGTCACTCCGGAGGACGGGCAGCAGCGTCCTCTGCGTACTTTAAAGCCTTACTGCGATCGCCAACCCGCTCGCCAAGCGTGGCGATTATGGCAATTACCCCCAGGATCTACATACCAGTAGTTTCTATTGGGGAGACCCGTGCCCAGCAGTGGGCCATCATATGGGTTGATATGTAGTCATGTTATATCTTTTTGGAATGTTTACGATGAGTCCTTTAATTTGATACCCATGCTGTGGTATTCACAAAACGAAAACAACTTTTTTTATACCTCTTGTTTTTGACATCTCACAGCTGTCATTTTTGTTTCTTTCAAACGTCACATCTAAGAACACTTTTAAGACAAATCAAACGACATCTTAATTGAAGTAATTTTTATTGGCATTTCTTGCCAATTAATTAAAAATGCAATTGGAAAGTAAAGTAATTGGAAAGAAATGCCTATAAAAATTACTGCAATATTCGGCCTGCGACATCATAATTTGTTAAAATGCTCTCTGTAACGAAGCAATAACAAAAGCCGTGATAGTTCTTTGACTACTGACTAGATGGCGCATGCGAGGGCCCAACTCGTGAGCATCACGGGATAGAAAAATTTGAGGCTCTTGTTTTTGACATCTCACAGCTGCCATTTTTGTTTTTTTCAAACGTCACATCTAAGAACACTTATAAGACAAATCAAACGACATCTTATTAATTGTTTTAATCCATCTTATGGTTTTAAAGATATGAGATAATAAAGAATATTAGGTACACATACATGATACGCGCAACATAACCCTTCCTTGCAGTCGGGTAAGAAGACATGTAAATAAATAATAGCTACCTATTATGGGCAAAACTATTTTTGTATTTTGTATGTATTATTACTAATCAAACCTCTTTGGATATACTGAATGTAACTGACTGGTTTTAATAGCATTAAATGTTAAACTTAAGTAACACATGAACATATATGACGAAGAAATTCGGTACATTTAAGTAAAAATGCGACGAACGCCGCGAATAAAGGTCCGTAAACATGTGGTTTACGGACCAAATACGGTATCAATACGAGTAGCACAAATGTGGTTCAAGCGTTTCAAGTCTGGAAATTTGTGTCATGGATAAAATCAGTTTCATCTTTCAAAAAGTGGAGCATGATCGTCATATTAGTAGTTATGATATTGCTGAAGAACTGGTTGTTGTTCATAAAACAGTTTTACTTTATTTACAAAAGTCTGGGTAAAAGAAAGAACTTGATATTTGGGTACCACATGATCTCACTGAGAGAAACTTAACGCAACGTGTTTCCATTTGCGATTCTTTCTTAATTCCAACACATTTCCTAAACGGTTGATTACGGGTGATAAAATTGGGTCGCTTACGATAAGAATGTCCGAAAAAGATCGTGGTCTAAGCATGGACAAGCCCCACAGACCTTGGCAAAGTCCGGCCTGACTCGGAACAAAGTGATGCTGTGTACCTATATATGGGGGGATTGGAAGGAAATCGTCCACTATGCGCTTTTGCCGCCGGGTAAAATTATCGATTCTGACCTCTACTACCAGCAGCTGGTGATGTCCATCATGACAACGCTAGACCGCACTCATATATAGCCACTCAGCAAAAATTGAAAGAGCTTGGCTGGGATGTGTTGATGCATCCTCCGTATAGCTCTGATCTTGCTCCATCAGATTTCCATCTGTTTCGGTCACTTCAGAACTCTTTAGGAAGCATAAAGTTAACCTCAAAAGAACACTGTAAAACTACCTGTCAGATTTTTTTGATTAAAAATATCAAAGTTTTCAGAGCTTACAGCTTAAGATGGCAACAAGTCATCGATCAAAACGGCACATACATATTATAAATAAATAAAAAAAAATACCGTTTTATTTTTATTTTTATGACAAATACGAAAATACTTTTGCCCCGACCTATATATCAACCTCAATAGGTACAACATAGTAGCATCCACTTACAATGGAAAAACTATTGTTTAACATAAATGCCTTAGAGTTGAAGGCTTTCATTTCACCATGACTGAATAACAAACATCACTCATTTATGCATCAAAACTTGCCCATTATAATCGGCGCAATGATGACTCAAATAAACAGACGTAAAAGTTATTTAAACTGTACAAAACATGAACTTTTACAAAGCAATTTACTTTGTTCGCCTTTTAATTGTTCCCACCTCAAAGGGTATACAATGGAACCGTTATACCTACGTATATTTGTATTATATGTACGCTTGTATACAAATATGGTAGAACATTCTATTGTTGGCTGTTTGTGGAAGGAGAGACGGAAAATGAATTTACTTTAAAATTTGTAATGTTAGCTTTTTAGGAAGAATAGGATTGGAGGTTTGTAGGACAAGATTGTATGACTGAGTTAGTATGGGAGGGGAGTTTTTAGGGAACCCTTAAAGTTTTGCCATGTCCGTCCGTCCGTCCGCAGCTTAGCTCAGATACAGTCTCTGAGCTAAGCTGCGGACGGACGGACGGAGTGGGGGATTTAATTTTCTCACCTAACCCATGTATCATTAGATAGGTCTTAAAAAAAGACATTAAATTTACTTTATGTAACGTGGGGAGGTAATTTTTTTTTTTTTCTTACCTAACCTATCATGTGGGGTATCAGTGGATAGGTCTTTTAGAAACGTTTAAGGTAACCGTATGTGAAATATTATGCTTTAAAGTGTTACTTTTTTTAGATTTAACTATCGGGGTGAAAAATTCTTAAAAACAAATCTATATAGTGAAATTAAAAGGAAAACTATCACAGCTAAGTAGGCTTTACAAGTTTTTTCTTTACATTTCTTACAGATGCCTTAGTCATTAGGCAACCGCCACATTGCTAATTTCCTTTTTTTTTTTTACAAAAAAAGTATTATCTATTGTAGTTGGCTCTGATGAATTGAAACAGTACAAAAACTAACTGCTTATTTTGACAAAATGAACAATTCACTGAACTCATGCTAACGTGAGTTAAAAACTAATTTAATATCTGAGGGAACTGGCAGTTGCAAGGAGCATTTTCTTTAGAAATCTTTTGAAATCGTTTCCAAACTAATTTTCTTTTGTAATGCGTTGGCAGCGTCCCCTGGAGAGCGCGGCGGTAATCAATGTTGGCAAATGTTGGCATCTGACTACTTGTTATATACAAATCGAAAATGTTTTAATTAGCACCTGCTTTTAAAGTTGAAGTGACGTAAGTTAGTGGTGATTTTTAATTTGTAGGTAGGTACTCCATACTAACCTCTACATGATGACTTTGAAATCAATCGACAAATTGATAGTATAGGTACAGTTCATTCGATTTACATTGATATATTGACAATTAGAACTGTAAAAAAGTAAAACAGATTTCATGGTCTATCAATAAAAATGTAAACAAAGTCATTGAGGAGGTTAAATTAGAGGAATAAATTGAATATCAATATTTTATTAGGTACTAAACTAGCGACCCGCTCCGGTTTCGCACGGGTATAAAATATAGGGATGTTATTATACATATAAACCTTCCTCTTCAATAAATCTATCTATTAAAAAAAAACCGCATCAACATCCGTTGCGTAGTTTTAAAGATTTAACCATACATAGTGATATAGGGACAGAGAAAGCGACTTTGTTTTATACTATGTAGTGACAAATAAATTATTTAATAAATTATTAATTTAGTCTGGTGTGCATGCGATATAAAAATCAAAATTATGTATGTAAGTACCTAGTGATTTTTTTTATTACCTTCCCAGGTTCGATTTCCGCCTGGGAAGTTTTTTTAAAATGCTTATACATCACATGTAATACTCACAAAACAAGCCTCTGATTTCCATAGTCAGTTTTCAGAAAGCAACAATAGCTTGGCCGTCAGAATAAAAGAACTAGAGCGACACTACTATCAATAAATGGTTAGTTCTAATTGGTTTCTATCCGAAGCTCCCAATTAAGGCAGTCAGCGGATGTGCTAGTGTAGTCTAGTGTTCTAGTGAGAGCGGACGTTTATTTTGATAATATTTTCAAATATATTTACTGATGGTTTGACGTGAAAACGGCATGTAAATATAGGCCTAATAAACAATAAGATAAAGCCATTATCGCCACGCTTGGCGAGCGGGTTGGCGATCGCAGTAAGGCTTTAAAGTACGCAGAGAACGCTGCTGCCCGTCCTCCGGTGTGACATCCCTTAGTCGCCTTGATGACACCCACGGGAAGAGATGGGGTGGTAATATTCTTAAGCCGGTAACACGGGGTCGAATTTTATTTTAAGAACAGCAAAATTGTACGTACAAATATTAGAGCATTGTACATTGAGACCATACCCCAGCACTAACAATCTAAACAAAAATGGGAAAGAAATAATGCAACAGCTATTGTCTCGTTTAATATTATGTTTGGCACCGGTCTCGGCTTGTTTGTCTAGAAGTACGTTGTTAGTAAACGTGAATCTGTTAGCAGGTTTTCATAAACGAAGTGTAGAAATATCTTAGAACCATTGACTTATAAGAAAAAACCGGGCAAGAGCATGTCAGACCATGCTCAGTGTAGGGTTCCGTAGCCTTGAATAATTGCATCAGTAGAAGAGCGTATGTTCATGGCACTTACGCCCTTTTGTTGAGAAACGCAGTTTTTTGGCAATAACTCACTGACGGTAAATCCGATCTTATCCGAAATAATTTTAGTTTTAAGTACTTATTAAGCGCTACCTTTGTGATATTTTTAATATTTTTTGGTCACACGGTTCAAAAGTTAAGGGGGGGTACACACACACTCACATTTATGCAAATTTCGGAGCGATTATTTTCAAAAATATTTACTCAATCACAAAAGTTTATTAGAAACCTCAAAATATTTTTAAAAGATCTGTCGAATGCTGTAACAAATGTTGATGTTTGCTGAAAAAAAAAAAATAGCTTCTGTTACATTTATGGAGTGCCCCCTAAAAATATTTATTTTTATTATTTAGCTATCAAACTAAGTAGCGGCTACTACAAGACACCTTTTCATTTTAGTTAGCACGCACGCTTTCTTGGTTGACATGTTGGTCTAGTGGTTAGTGACCCTGACTGCTAAGCCGGAGGTCGTGGGTTCAATCCCCACCCAGGATAAAACGTTGTGTGATGAGCACGATGGTTTATTCTGCATGTGGGTTATCTATAATATGTATGTATTTAGAAATATATAAGTATGTTTATCAGTTGTCTGGTTTCGATAGTATAAGCTCTGCTTAGTTTGGGATCAGCGTTGTGTGAGTTGTCCCAAGATATTATTATTATTATGATATTGTCACCTAAAAACCGGAGACGGCTACAATTATAATAAAAGGCTTTATTCTAAACTATACCAAAATATGACCTTTATTATACTTAATTCACCCAGCTAATTTCACCTGGTTGAACTAAATCTATTAATACTATTCTTTGTTTCCAACAAATAGAATAATGTAGTGAAGCGGCGGTAGCCTAATGGCTAAGGCATCGGTCTCGCAATCGTGATGTCGCGATTTCGAATCCTACCCGAAATGGCTCTTAACCCTACCAGATATTTGGAGGGGTTAAGAACCATTTCGCAAATTTTTCGTAATTCTATGGAATGATAATGAAATCCAGATTGATCATAATTATGCTTTTAGGTCTGAATAAATGAAATAATGAATCTCGGCAACGGCTTCAGCGATTTTCATGAAATTTAGTTTGCAGGGGGTTTCGGGGGCGATAAGTCGATCTAGCTAGGTTTCCTTTTTAAAAAACGTCCTTTAAAAAACCGAGCCAGTCATCCAGGTACTAATAAATAAAATGGCATAATTCCATTAATTTAAGATGAAACTATGTATATTTTGTTATTTAATTTTATTTGTATATTTTATTTAATACAAAAATCATTGTAAAATGGCGACATTTTTCGCAAAAATTGTAGTATTTATTTTTTTACAATTTTTTGTAATGAATTTTAAAAAATCTGCTACATCATATGTCAACAAATTTATATATATTTGTTGTTTTGGTATTTTTTTCCATTTGAAAATAGCTATACGCGTACTTTTCTTAAAACGGGCTGTGGGAAATTGATCACTACAAAACAAACAAAACAGTATTTGTAAATGTGGTACATTACCTGTCAATATTAAAGATTGGGCTATTTTTAAATGTATTCGATAGTGTTAAAGTAGTTTCAGTACAGGGTAAATCAAGCGCTTCAAATGCAGATTACTGACATGTAAATGCGAAATGCACGATTGTTTGTATTGTGTAAACACACAATCCCATATTGTTAAATAAAAAATGTGCATTTGCACGTTACAAAGACGAAACAGACAACTTTGAAATTATCCAACAAATTACGCAGTTTAAAATGTTCTAAACTTTTACATTTGCAATATAATTACGTTAGTAAGTATTACTGTTTCTTCCACGCATTTCCACGCTAACTTCCGAAGATTTTCAACTTACTTCTAACTTTAAAACCGCACGAATTCATTACGCATTGTAAGCGAATCCTCTTGGATTTCGTTTGGCAAACAAACTCACATACAAGCTTACATTTAGAAGATTAGTCGACCTCATTTTCGTGAATGCATTCGCAAATACCAGAAACAGATTAATGTAATGATACTAAAATTCTGTTCAAAGGAAAGGATGCTAGAAATTGACATAAGAACTGGTTTAAACTTTTAAAATATTGGCCTATGGTGTATTTCTACCACTAGGCGACTACTAGTATAAGTCATTAAATAAACTAAATAACGACCGAGTATAAAAGTAGTAAGTAAATAAGTGAAATGATCAAACCTTACCTAGGGACTACCAAATATCCCTTTCATAAATTTTGAGGGTATGCTGTGCCTATGTATAAAATAGCAAAGGTTCTATAAGCTATAACAGCCAATATCATAACCGAAACTCATAAAACTGTTTCATAATATCCTCACCCAAGAAAAAACTATAAGTTAAACCATCGACTATACGTCTTTATCATGCCAAGAAGACATGCAAAGCCATAAAAATACAAAAAGCAATGAGATTTCGCTCTTATATCTCAGCAAATAGTTTTCCAAAATACCAGGCTGTCATGCGACAGTAAGAGGTTTTGCGTAAATCCGTCGCGGCAGAGGCACGTGCGTGAATAAATCCTTATCCACCACTGTTTACTATCACTTCTGCGCTATGTTACCCTGGTGGCAATGAGAAAGTTTTATGGCATGGCTTGTCGTTTTTTATAACTATAACATTATTTTGTGATGTCATGATCATAGACTTAGGATATACAAACGTAGTCGTGATAAAATAGGGGACTTTGGCAAGTTTTTGAAAGTGTTTTTTTGGAGATCAGCACAGACGATAAAAAAAGAGACTTTAAACTGATTTATAAAGTAGTTGTAGAGTAGTGGAGGTTCAATGGCAACGACCCCGAAATAAGAGTTGTAGGTAATCTTAGGTTCAAAATCTAGGCTGGATTTTGTGGGTGAGCGACACTAGTGAATTGTCACGCTCAAAATCAGTGACTACCGATATAGGGCGGCGGCGGCGGGCGGCCTACCTGCATGTCCCGTCATGTTATTAAAAGATAACTGTAGTGGAAGGAGGCGCCCACGCATCACAGCATTAATTATCTTATACTTGGCCTGAGATAAAGATGGCCTGTACTCTTTTTTAATGAGTAGGTTTGTACAGAGAAAATGTTGTAATGCAATTAGCATTGCTCTATGTATCTTACATGTTTGTTATAATTGTTCTTGTTATTAAAATTTAACAAGAACAATATTATTATAATTCTGTTTCCCTTAATTTGTCTGGCCTTGCATGGCCTATCAAAAACTACGATTTTACTACTACTTTTTACACAATAACCTAAACGCACATAAAATAGAAAATTAAATTAATAATTTCCACGAACACTGCGGCTCAGTATACTAGGGTTGCCAAAACTTTAAAATGTGGCTACTAAATTAATTTATGAGTTAGTTACTGGTTGGATGAGTTATGTTTAAGGGTATATAGTAAGCACGGAGTCAATTGATTTACGAGGCCGAAGTAACTTCGGTTGGTCAAGCTGTAAACCTTGGTAATAGTTTAATTTTGTTGGTTTATATATAATCTAACTGGCCTGTTGGTTTTGTAGTCGTGTGTTCTAAGCTAGAAGTCGTGCGTTAGATTTCCACATTTGATAAATCTTTGTTTGTTTAAAGCCTGGTCGAAACTTATCAATACAATTAAGTAAAAGTCAAGTGCCTGTTCGTAATGTCAAAATAATAGTTTCAAAAAAAAAATATTCGAAAGGATATATGGTACTAATAACAACAACCCATTTTTTAGTTTTTTTGTATTTCTGCCTCTGTCTGTCTGTCTGTTTGTTCCGGCTAGTCTCCGAAATGGCTGGACGGATTTTGACGGGACTTTCACTGTCAGACAACTGATGATATAGGGAGTAACTTAGGCTACTTATCATCAAGTTAATATGTACAATGAGTGAGCCGCACTGCAACTTCACGCGGACGCAGTCGCGGGCACAGCTAGTTTTTAGTATATGTATTTATTTATTTCGAAATATTTAAGTTTGTATGTTAGTTTGGTTGCTATTGCGCAAGTTCAAAAATAGTACTTTGGAGATCTATCCCTTCCTACGACGTTTTGACAGATAAGAGGTATTTATTCCATTCTTTGCTTGAATCCTAATGACTACAGAACTCCAAATTGCACGAAAACATTCACTGTGTGTACTTGTTCCATTTATTTACATTCTCCTCTACCCCTCAAAGGTTTGCTGGCAGAAAACTCAATATTGAGTTAAGCTCGCCTTTATACATAATTACTATATATTTTGTAATATTGTTTGTTTTTTTTTTCTGTGTGTACAATATAGAATTAGAATCCTTTGTGAATTTAAATATTGCTCTGAAATATATGACTAATTGATCTTGAGACTCACATATAGAAACAAATATTCAAGGTTGAAACAGATTCGAATTCAAATAAATCTCAGATTCTATGTCGATGATTGAAAGCGACCATTAAAGTCATAGTTGATCACGCGACAACCCTAACTTTGAGTAATGCGCATTAGTTACATGCATGGTATTTCTAATTACCATTAATCACTGCATTTAATTAGTCTCTAATGGGTTGTTTATAGCTGTTGCCCGTGACTTCACGTGGCAATTTTGAAAAACAAATTTAAAATTTTACGGGGTAAAAGTAGCTTAAGTGCTATTCCAGACTATAGTCTATTTCTGCCAAAATTCAGCCATAGACGATTAGCCATTCTGGCATGATTAAACAACAAATCCATCCATCCATTTGATTTTTACACTTATATTAGTACGATTATAAAATTATATTAGTAGGATTATTATTAGTAAGATTGCTATGTTGACCCGTCGCCAGTGCGGGATCAGTACATCAGTGGCCACTGCGCTGATTGAGTGATCAGTGAACAACACTGTCTGTAAGCATTACCACTGTCGATTCAACTTTAGTTCAGATGAAATATGTACTAGGGACGACCATCTCCACGGGCGAGATAATCGCGATTAAACTACGATTCTGTTCTACTATCGTCGTGTAGTCTTCACGAACGAGCGATTTTCCGCCAGCGTATCATCGCGACTCGTAACGGAATCGCCGCGTGTCCACGACAATGATCGTCACTTTTTCGAGACAGGACGCCAGCGTTTGACAGCGCTCCCGCAACGAGCGCCGGCGAGCACGCGGCGTTGACGTTTCTCTAGCACTCAGCCAACTCTAACAACGCCACGCCGCGATAACATCGCTGTATGGATACATGTTCTAGAAATAGGTAACATGACGATAATATCGCCGCGATTCTCTCGCCCATGGAAATGGTCCCTTAGTTTTTAAAGATTTCTTTCTTCTTTAGTTATACACGCATTCGTGTAATTTGATCATTAGCAGCTATTATTGTTATTTAATGTTTTTTATTTTATTAAGCTATTGCATAGCTTTTATCGCGGGCTTTGAGTGCGGCAACCGAATCAAGAATATCCGTAACGAAAATAAAACCTAACACCCCCCACTCCGCCTACCATGTAGCTTGGCCAAGCGTTCGCTTAACGTATATGTATATCGACGACTGTACGAAGCTCGCAAGGATCGAGACAAGCTGCTCCGAAATGTAATGAAAAGTTATGCAATAGCTTTACCGCGTTAGTCCCCGAGTGCTACACATTTTTTTTTTGGTTTATAATTTGCCATAACAATAAATGTATGTAGTCTTAAAGGGAACAGTAATATACTGTAACACAGTTTTAACTAGCACAGGAGCAATGGCTCCAGGAATTTGCAACAAACAGAGTTTTAACTAGCACTAGCTATTTAGCTAGTACTAGTTCACAAAAAAAAAAATTTATAAAACTCTAGTGTAACATTTTCTGACGTTAAGTCGTCGGTACTAATTCTAAACCCACTCCAGTCGTGAATAGAGAGAGTGCACTTGGGTTTGCTCACCCACTTGTGCACTTACATATCTCCTGCGTAGTTGTTTCCTATTTAAATTAGTTACTATAACTGAAATAGGAGAACCTGTTGAGTCACATTTATCACATTTTACCCGGTATTCGCGCTTGTTAAAGACTTGATATTAAACCCCCTAGTTCTTGCTAACGAAGTTATTAAACTTTGATGACTTAATTATTCTAAAGTAAAACGTAAGGGTATTTACGGGCGTATATTTCCTTTTGCTTCTGAATTTGGTAGGCATTACAGTCCCCTTAGGAATTTCGTTCTTCGAGTTTTAAAATAACAAACCTCGAATTATGGCATTAGACATTTTTTTATATTCTTATAAGAGATTTTGAGTTATCGATATTAAAGATTCAGTTATGACTGACAGATTTGTGTAAGACAATTCACACGAGATATTTTTTTAAATATTAAAATTGATTAAAACACCTTTCATCTGTATATATATGGATGGGCGAAGGCTTCGTTATACTCGGATCTTAGACTATAACGATTTCACGGCTAAACCACTGAACGATTTAGATGAAATTTAGTTTAAAGAATATTTAGTGTAGGTTTTATAAAATTGTATAAGCTACGGGTCTTAATCGCGTAAATATTTTATTTTAAGGCTAAATACCATTGTTTATTGCCCGACGTTTCGACCGTATTGCAACGGCCGTGGACACGGTTAGGTTTATTGGTTTTTTTAAGCTGACGCGCGCGGCTGATGCGACAATAGCCACACACAGTACGTGGCTGCGATCGGCCGCGATGTACGGAATTGCACGGGCTGTATTTATCTCTGGTATTTACGGTATGAACTGGCAACACTCAACAATAATAGTCTCTATATGCCGAACATATTAACCTAACCTCAAAACTCATTAAACTTCACAAGTAACAAATGATCTTTTACTATTTCGACAGTGATATATCAACTTACTCCTCTTAACATATTTCCAAAATCCTTCAATGTAAGTCTATCCTTTTACGCTAAGCGCAAACATGTGAATGTCTCGAGAAGAGCATAAATTATGGTGATCCTCTATGCTAAGCACGTTAATGGTATAACGTTGTTTCTCTGACGAAACGCTTCGAAGAAATGAGAGTAACATTTGAAAAGTAAACGCAGAAGCCCAACTTTGATTGTCACTTAGTTCTTAGTCTAAATTTGTGTACAGTTAGTTTTGTAGTTTATTTTATAGTTTTACTAATAAGATAACTGTAATGTAATTTAGAGTAGTTTTTAAATATCGTGTGTATAATTAAAATTATATTTTAAGTTGGCTATAAAGTAACTTATTTTTTTTTCTTTCTGTTCATAATACAACATCGTTAGGCTTATGTATACAACTTGACTCACGATTGTAAATCTGTTGGTAAAGCCTCTAAATAATGTATACTTTTTAAAGCTATGTCCAAATTTTGTAGTAAAAAAATCAATTTTAAGAATAAAAAACCCCACCTGCACAAAAAAGATGGAAATAAGATTACCTACATAATTATATAATTTCATGCAGTCGAAGGCATTAATGAATCTCAATAAACTTAGTAAAGTGCCTCCGACTGCATGTAATTATATAATTATATAGGGGACCTTGTTTCCATCTTTTTTGTGCAGGCGGGTTTTTTTATTCTTATAATTTATTTAATACTTTTTAGTGGTTATAGAATGTAACAACTAACTTGTATCACAGCTATTGTAAAGTTTTAAAAATTGACTCAATAAAAATATTTTGATAGAGTACTGTACTCTCTTTCTTTAAAACAAGTTATGAATTTTCATTTTTAAAATTTCTTGACTTTACAGGGACGTTCAGTTCTTTACAGGTGTTCGTAGTCCCTGAAAATGTTACAGGAGGTTTACAGTGAGTCGACTTTATCAAAAACACGTGCTTGTGAGAGGTACAAAGCGTTCAAAAGCGGTCGAGATGTGATGGAAAATTGACCTCGCTCTGGTTGGCCATCAACGTTTTAAACTGAAGTTAACATCGCAAAAGTGAAAAGGAAATATTGAGTTTAAGAGAGATAGTTGCTGGCCTGAGATATATTATATATTTTTATATTCGTTGGCGTAAGTGTATAGTTTCTAAAGAAGCATATTTTGAAGGCGATAAACTAAAATATTTTGTGTATTATTGATAGTTTCTCGGTACTTTCTTGACAGAGTAGTTTAACTTCATAGAAACGAGTTCGAGTAGCGCACACAATGTCGGAATACCAAAGTCAAATGGTTTATTTGCAACCAAGGGTACAATAAAGGTCTTTAATAAGAAAGTACAAGACCTTAGTACCTCTTTAGGTGCTGCAAGAATATCTATAATATATGGACTTCCGTGTAAAAGAAATGTTTAAAAGTGTTTATTTTAAAAACATTGTTTTATGTTCCACTGAAATACATTTATTTTCGAACAAAGTGGTCTAAGATACCGTGTCGGTGAATTGCCGTGTGTGCCTAGCTCAAAGGAAGTATATATGAAGCTAACCTTCTGTATTCTCGATAGTTTGTCGTGTTTGTTATGATAGCATTAATTAACAAGAGACTCTATATATGTATATATGACTCATAAAAAAAATATATAAACTAGGTGATCCGCGTAACTTTGTTAATTATCCCCGTTTTTGCAACAATTTTCATTGCTGCTCCGCTCCTATTGGTCGCAGCGTGATGTTAAGTAGCCTATAGCTTTCTAAAGAAAGTTATAAAATAACTTTTCAATTTAAACCAGCAATTCCTTAGATTATCGCGTTCAAACAAATAAACAAACAAGCTCTTCAGCTTTATAATATTAGGATACTAGTAGATATTATTTTATAAAGTTTTTTTTGCTGATTAGTCACTCATTTTTTAGAATCACGATAGGCAGGAGTCATTGCACCAGCTACACTAAGGTATCATAACGTTACTGGATACATTCAGTTTTGACATTAAATTGGATTTAAATAAAGAAGAACGATCAAAAATGCTGTTGCCTCTATCACAGCGCGACGACGTATGAGTAATGTTATCAAACTTTACCTTCTGTTTCTCTTCTGTATATTAACAAGCTTTTAGACTTACACATATGCCCGAATACTGTCTACGCATGTCTAAAGAAGACTTAATCTCTGAAACTGGGGAGACATTGATATACTGTCTAGCGACCACATACTTTGTGAAGCTTCTGAATAATCGCATCGTGACTCAGTGGTGACCGAGCAGATCTAGAGATTAGCGAGGTTAAGCAACGTTACCACTGTCGGTTCATAGATGGGTGACCTTTTTTTTTAAGATTAATACCTCAATAAGATATTTAGAATAATTTATGTTAATATTAATAGAATCATTTATATTTTGTATTGTTAAGTGTATGAACCTTTGCGTGCTAATTTAATACATATAATTTATAATAATTATACCTACTATAGGAGGGCTTATATAATAATAATAACAAAATAATAAAAGGTACGAACCTTGTGTTGTGGGAGGCTTTACATATCATATTTTATCGCGATAAAAAAAAATATTTCTTGTCCTTCCCCGGACTAAAACTATCTCCATACAGAATTTAATCTATATCTGTTCAGCAGTTTAAGCATGAAATGTTAATAGTCAGACAAATGGACAGAGTTACTTTCACATTTATAATATTAAAATAGATTAAAATCCTTGTAACTCGTAGATAGTTCGTAGAACCAGCGTAGAGGTTCGTAGTCAATCCGTAGACACCTCGTATACACTGAACTTTACCAACTAGATTATCTACGAGCCTTTTAGTTACAAAGTCTAAAACCAACCCATCAAATCCCATCTCCTTAGATCAACATTACTTGCCTACTTAATACTATTACCCATTTTGTCCGCATTGCCCCATATCGGGTAATTTACCCTTCCTTTCAATGCGAAGTCGATATCACTATATTGAATATCTAATACTCCGGACTTCGAACCGAGTATCCTGCGGGAATCCTGATTTGCATAGTGAGTAATTTCAGCCTTATGGGATTGTACGCGGCATATTGTATAGGGTCGCCAAGCTTTGGGATTTGGTCCGGACAAGTTTTTTACGAGCCATTTCGGGACATATTGTTATTGGTATAAGTGGCTGTGATTGTAGAAGGATTTTATTTTATGAGTTTTGATGTCAATGTTAAGAAATTAGAAAGTTTTAAGCACCGACCAAAAAAAATGTAAGTTGATTTCGGGGATATAAAAGAATTATTTCATTACAGTACATTTTGAAGTGGTGGTAGCATAATGGCTTAGGCATCTTTTTCGCAATCGTCAGGTCGCGGGTTCGAATCCTAACCCATTATACTACCGACGTGAACCCACTCCTAATACAAGCCATTGAGTATAGCTGGAGGGGTTAACAGGATTACTAGTAATGTGGGACTCAAATTCCAGATTCCGAGATATCTTTAAAAAAAAAAAATAGTTTTCTTATGAAGTCTGTTTCATTTTTAGTTTTAATGTAAAACCTAAATAATATTGACTAAGGTTTTCAGATGTTTTTCCTTTGACACCACACTGTTAGCTTGTAAAAATGTAAGCCAGGCCGTCAGATTAACACATTCATATATTACACACTACTGAACCTAAGTTGGGGTTAATATATACTAATAAAAAAAAAACTTTTTGCTACCTAATATTTTTTTCTAAAAACAGTAATTTTAAGAGCAGTGATTGGATTTACAAATATAAGTTACAGATATAAAATAGATCTATATCGGAACTTAATCGTGTGAAATTAAAGGTACCTTTTATTTTCCCGAAGTTTCAATCGAATTGCACTGATCGTTGTAACCGTAACGTGGATACCCTCCACTATCTTGTGAAGTGTGAAGTGGGCTAAATATATATTAAAACTTCTATAAACCCCATTGTTTTGGTGTAACAAAGTCGAAACATCTAAAATTATGAAGGCCAAAAATATAATCTTTACTAACATTATAAAGCGGAAGAGTTTGTTTGTAAACGCGCTAATCTCAGGAACTACTAGTCCGATTTTAAAAATTCTTTTTTTATTGGATATCCCATTTATCGAGGAAGGCTATAGGCTATATAAGATCGCGCTACGACAAATAGGTGCGGAGCAGCAATGAGAAATGTTTCAAAAACGGGGAAAATGTACGCAGACGAAGTTGCTCGGGACTGCTAGTCTGCTATAAAGCTGGGTGGAGACGAGGGAAATCTTGAATAAAGCTAAGCTAATCAATACCTCATTTAGATAAATTCTATAACATTAATCTTAGACTAATAATTCATCATCCACCTATAATTCCTCATTTACCTGAATTCTATAAAATTTCCTTTAATTAAAGATTGTATCTTCATTATTCGTCTCACGCAATGCTTACAAACTCAGGACATGTACCAGGAACTCATCAAACGAAACAGCTGTAAGTTAATTTCGATCAGTTCAAACGTTTTCAACGTGCATTTGAGGTACGGTTAGGCTTTATACAAATTATAGCTCCAAATCACTTGAACAGAATAATTTTCTTAGTTACTTTTGAGTATTACAATTTTTTTTTGCAAATCCTGTAGTGTTAAGAGTTTTTGAAGAGTGCATTGCGTCAAATTGATCTTATGCATTTATTTTTGCTCTAAGTATACCTATAAGTTCAATGAAAATTAAAAAAAAATACCATCAAAACTCTCGCTTGACAAAATAATTATAGCGGTCGACGGTGGAAGTGTTTTTTTTTTTTTTTTTTTCTTAATAAGAAAAAAACAAATATAGTATGCATGAAACAAAAGTTTCTTCCATTCCGTGTGCCTATGTTTAATCATGCTGTAGGCACTTATATATATTTCTATAGTAATATAATAAATGGGAAGAGTTTGTTTGTTTGGATGAACGCGATTATCTTAGGAACTACAGGTTCGAATTGAAAAATTATTTTACTGTTGGATAGCCCATTTATCGAGAAGAAAGCTTCAGCGCTGATAGTCTTTGAAGAGGTTACTTAGGCAGGTGTTAGTGAAACACACTGAATGTATTTGTGTATAGCTAATGTGCACTTAGTGAATTCTAGGTTGCTACCTTGAATTCACCAAGTGCACATTAGATTATTTTGGTTTTTAAATTGCTTACATTCTTAATATTTGTTTTTTAAAGACGACTCCCGCATTTGGTTACAAGCCCTGTGTCGCGGGGGACTTTACAAACATACAAGTCACGGACACAAAGTACACCCGGACTCGGAACAACAATTTGTAGATCACACAAAGTGGGGTCCCGTGTGGGAATCGAACCCACGACCACTTGCGTAGCAGTCGGATACACTCCCACCGCGCCACAGAGGCAGTCATATAGTCAATTGAGTTCGTAGCTCTTTCAGCAATTGTTTCATTTTATGACATCATGGTCAACTATAAATATTACCTATTAAAATATTATCTACTAGCTGCCCCGACTTAGCACGGGTCGCATCGTAGTTTTTATACCTTGAGTTACATTATTGAAATTTTCGTAGGGATCTTTATTTTTTTTACAGTAAAATATAGATTAAGTTACTCCACGATAATGTAGCTATCTAACGGTGAAAGTATTTTTAAAATCAGTCCAGTAGTTTTTGTGTTAAATTGTAAAATAAACAAAAAACAAAAAAATCAAATCTTTCCTCTTTAATATAATATATATCTTGGGACAACTCATACAACGCTATCTGATCCCTAACTAAGCAGAGTTTGTAGTATGGAAACCCAACAACTGATAAACATACTAAAATATCGAAATGCATACATATTATAGATTAATAACACCCAGACACAGAATAAACCATCATGCTCATGACACAAAGTCTTATCCTGGGATCGAACCCACGACCTCCGGTTTAGCAGCCAGGTTTGTTTTCATTAACAACTAGACCAACGGGCAATATATATATATATATATATATATATATATCTAATATATAAAATTCTCGTGTCACAGTTTTCGTTGCCATACTCCTCCGAAACGGCTTGACCGATTTTGATGAAATTTTTTGTGCTTATCCGGTATCTATGAGAATCGGCCAACATCTATTTTTCATACCCCTAAGAGTTTGTTTGTTTGAACGCAATAATCTCAGGAACTACTGGGCCGCATTGAAAAAATATTTTATTGTTGGATAGTCCATTTATAGAGAAAGGCTATAGGTTAAAACATCACGCTACGACCAATAGGTGCGGAGCACCAATGAAAAATGTTGTAAAAAAAAAGGTAGAAAAAAGAAAAAAGGGAAAATTTACGCAGACGAAGTTGCGCGGGTCAGCTAGTATATTTATATAAATATAATATTAGTTTACATGAACCTCTAAAAACAATTGCCACGGTAGGGTACAAGTCATGTTCATAAGGTTTTCATTACTCTGTTGAAGTAAAGGCTAGAGTACCCTTGTTGCTTTTAGACGAAGAGACTATAGGCTATTGCCGGCTTCCACACCGCATTTCCGGACTGGCTCCTTATTCACGTTGTTTATTCCGTTTTTGCGGCAAGCCCGTGCGAACTGGCGCATGCGCGTTGATGCATTTCTAAGCGCAACTCTCTATTTACCATTATGACAAGATTTTGACAGTTCGCACGGGCCTGCCGCAAAAACGGATAAAAGAACGTGATTCGGACCCTTATATGTGGTATTCTTTAATTTTGGTTCCCAGTATGTATGAACTTTTGCATCCATTAGTTTGTATACTTATAAACTCCCCTCGACACAGGGATTCTTCATAATATCCGAACTTGGCTTTTATAAAAACGGTTGTTCGTTTACGGACGATAATTTTACGTGATAATGTAATAAGAAAACATTGATGGCGTTGTAATAAACAACTATGTCTGTGACAGCTTTTTTAATTTTTTACAAATGTATCATATGTCGCTGCAATATCCAAAACATTGATGACATTGTAATAAACAGCCAGGCCTGTGACAGCTTTAGTGGACCTAACGGCCACAATACTTCAGTATACGCCACTCGCATTGCTTAATAATCAGTTAATAGCGTGATTTTTTAGAAACTTTTTCGTGAGAACATCCGGTCATTGGTTTATAACACGTTAGCATGTCAGAAAGAAAAACAAAGAGATGCAAAATCATGCGGTATGTGCTCGCAAGCATACTAATTCGACCTGCACACGCGCCATCCTCAACCTAACCTTTTTTAAATACTTTCCCATCACGTATGTCACACACACACTCACACACATAAGTTTCAATGAAATGGTAAGATGTAGAAGATTCGCTTGAGAAACAATTTCACATGCGGGCGCAAATCCACGCGACAGACCAGACGCCGCTATTAAAAGTTACTTATCTGAGCTACAATCAAACAGAAATTATGTCAGAATAACGTCGTTGCGCTTGCAAAACCGCGAATCTCATAACTGGTTGCACTCCGGGAGTGCCGGCAGAAGTAAAAACTTGAACATTAACGTTGTGCATTTTTAAATACTTTGGAATGGTAGGAAATAATTTCGCACGAATTGCTTTATTTATCAGTATAAAAGTATAAAAGTTAAATACAATATTGAATTAAAACATGATAAATTAAAAAATAACAATGCCAACGACATGATA
The DNA here is from genome assembly GCA_945859575.2 of Herminia tarsipennalis. Classification (NCBI taxonomy): domain Eukaryota; kingdom Metazoa; phylum Arthropoda; class Insecta; order Lepidoptera; family Erebidae; genus Herminia; species Herminia tarsipennalis. Next base: position 15,806,480 of record OX243849.2, on the reverse strand, counting down.
ATTAAATCACAAATAAAAAAACAAAAATTAAAAAAAAGGGAAGAAATAATATTTGAACGGTCTTTTGGTTTCTAGACCGCCTGTCTTCCCCACCAATCTTACGGTCACGTGACCCTGGCGCGAGTTTAAAATTTTGTACCCATACAAAAAAAGTGCACAACGCCGCTAAATAAGTTTTCACTTAATATACGTATTCGCGCACGCAACGATGTCATTCTATTCGATTAGAGTTTAGGCTACTTGTCTAGTAGCTCTGCTTCGTCCCTAATTTCCTGACTTTCCGCTCACGTCACCACAAAACTATGTTCCACGAACAAACAAGATAAGCATATATTTTGTGAACAACTTACTACATCATCTCTCTCAGCCTAACTTACTGATAAATACTGCTAAGAACTTGGTCGTACCTTCAAGTTTGAGCGTATGTAAGTACTTATACGATCTCTACACAGTTCGTGGTTTCGTGGGTGAGTTTTAAGTTATGTGTTTCCATAACTATGTGGGGGATTTTAATGAGTGTTTAAAAATAGGTAGGGGCAAAAGTATTTTCGTATTTTGAATATATTGTAAATAATCAAACCTCTTTGGTTGTACTGAATGTAACTGGTTGGTTTTAATACCATTAAATGTTAACATACTGAAGATGCAATAAAAATTTGGTCTTTATTTAAATGAAAAAAAAAAAAATTGTATGAAAAATACGAAAATATTTTTTCCCAGACCTATATAAATGTTATTATTTCTCAGTAAAATTTCAGATAAAAATAAGAATATTAAAATAATATACACTATTTGATCCGAAACTAGGCAAAGCACGTGCTATAGCAACCAGTCAATTGATCCTAACACAAAGATTAATCCTGAGCGGGAATCGAGCCCACGACCTACCACTAACCATTAGACCAACATTCATACTTTTACAATGTTTCATGAGAAAAAAGCTGACATTTTTTGTAATATTAGTCGTTATTTTCGAAATTTTATCGATATTTACTTTGTAGTTATTCCAATCAGGTTTTGGTGGTGCGGCATTACGACGTTTTGCGAATGTCGGTCGATCTCATCAAATAAATAACAATTACTATCAGGACAACACTCGTAACTAATGAAAATACAAGAAACTATCATCATTTTGCTTACATACTATGTGAGCAAAATGTTGAATTACTTTCTTGTTCAGTTGTTTTAAACACTGTAGGTACACTTAAAAGATTAGGTGCTTTTTAAAGCCTGATATTCAAGGAAAGGTCTGAGGTTCACGGAATAACAATTGAAAAGGCAATCGATTTTCCGTCACTGCAGCCATTAGTGTCTGCTGTAAGCAATTTACTTTGAAACCTTCTCGAACGAGAGTCTTGCTGGATAGACCAGTGTGTTTTAATAGCCACTCGGTTCATAATCGTTGCCTATTATAATTTGTACAAAGTCTATAATGCATGAAGAACCTCACTACGAGCATTCGCTTGTAATGTAAACGTTACAAATCCAATATAACATCGGTGAGGGAAGAGTATTGAACATTAAAATGCGCAACCTGTAACGATACAATCTGTAATATTTTGATAAAACTTTAAAATAATGATTAAAACATCAATGAAAAAAAATAAACGATCGTTTCGAAAATCTATTTCATAAAGGTTTACATTACATTACAATGTATGCTTGTCGGCCAGGAACGCAGTATTGTAACGTAATGCTCGAAATCATAAATGTTGCAATACAGGAGCATGCTCGCGATGAGGGATGCCTTTATTTTTGCCTAATAGGATTACGCCTTCACCTTGTACGGACTTTTTGGTTCTTTATCCGACTGCGTCAAAGGAAGGGTAGTAGGGTATGTGTATACAATGCACATATGTACAACATACGTACATTACTACCCCGCTTTTGGTTCATTCTACAGTCCAAATGGCCGGATGGATTTGACCATGTTTGGTGTCGCTGATTCGTCTCAATCGTGGGAGTAACAGAGACTATAATAATAATATCTTTGGACAACTCTCACAACGCCATCTGATCCCAAACTAGGCAGAGCCTGTCCTGCAGTATAGTATGAGATAAATATACTTATATATTTCTAAATACATACATATTATAGATAAATTACACCCTGATACAGAATAAACCACGTTTTATCCTGGGTGGGGATGGAAACTGCCACCTCGGGCTTAGCAGTTAGGGTCATTAACCACTAGAGTAACAGGTCAGTCCATATATTTTATTTATTTTCAATTCTTGAAATTAGCAGTCAGTCAGTTTTTTAGCAAACAATTTAGGTACTTTGTTTATTTAAATAAAAAATGTATATACGCGGATACAGGATAAATAAAAAAAATGGATCCAGGAGGGGGTCACGTGCCCCCCCTCTCCCACGGTTTATTAAATAATAATAATAATATCTTGGGACAATTCACACAACGTTATCTGATCCCAAACTAAGCAGAGCTTGTACTATGGAAACCAGTCAACTGATAAACATACTTATATATTTCTAAATACATACATATTATAGATAAATAACACCCAGACACAGAATAAACTATCGTGCTCATCACACAAAGTTTTATCCTGGGTGGGGATCGAACCCACGACCTTATGCATAGCAGTCGAATACATTCCCACCGCGCCACAGAGGCAGTCGTTATTTGTATAACGAAGTTCTTGTATTATGTACCCCACAACCAATGGCCACCACCCATCGTGCCTGCAAGTCACACTTGGCCGTTGTGGTGAAACTAAATGCGCACCCCCGTCGTCGTAAGAATGTTAGATCCCAAAAACCAAATTGGATAATTCCTAAGCCAAAATGGCAAAATCGGAACCCTTATAGTTTCGTCATCTCCATCTGTCTGTCTATCTGTCCGTCCGTATGTCACAGGCATTTTACTCAAAGACTACCCAATTAATTTTGATTAAATTTGATAAAAAGGTGTCTTGTAGTAGCTGGTACTTAGTTTGATAGCTAAATAATAAATGTAAATATATTGTTATACTTATGGAGTGCCCCTCTTGATGTAACAAAAGCTAAACTTTTTTTTTTGAGCTAACATAAACGTCAACGTCTCTTAAAGACATTTTAAGGTTTCAAATAAACTTTTTTGATTAAGTAAATATATTTAATAATAACTACTTAATAACTATTAAAAACTATATTTAAATTAGAAACTAAGACTAAATAAAACTAAAATATATCCAAAAAAATAGGTATGGTTCCACGAATACTGGCATCATTTCCCTAAGTGAATATTTTTTGGAAAAAATCTCTGAAAGTCGGATAAAGTGTATTCTCCTCCATTATCTTTTGAACCGTATGACCTAAAAATATGAAAAAAAAAAACAGAAGGTAATAAATACTTTAAACTAAAATTATTTTGGACATTATCGGATATAGTCATTGAGTTATTTCCGAAAAACTATGTTTTCAACAAAAGCGCGTAAGTGCCATGAACATGCGTTCTTCTGCTGGTGCAATTATTCAAATCGGATTTTTTCATACGGCAACGGCTCCGCAACCCTATACCGAGCATGGTCCGACATGCTCTTGCCCGGTTTTTGTTCAAATAAATGATTCTAAAGATCTCTTTACTGTGCATAAAAACTCACAAAAAACGCTCTTCTCTTTACATTAAGATCTAATGTGTAAAGAAAGCAAATATATGTTCTATAAGGAAAACGTATGGCCAATAAGCTTGAGGACAATGAACATCTTATATTAAGAGGAAAACGCAAAACATCTCGTAGGGTTAGTTAAATTGCTATAAACGGATTAGTTATGTAATTAGAAGAAAGTCTTATTCTCTATTAATGAAAAATACTCAGACTTCCAACGTATCTATGTACATATAATATTTTTTTTTGCTTATGGTTAGCAGACAGATAAGTGGTAGGTAACCGCCGCTCATGGACTTTAGGAATGTCAGGGACACACCCAAGCCGCTGCCCACCGTGGAGTAAAAACTATCTATAAACCTCGATTGAAGAAAGACATGTCGTAGCGCTCGGGAAACACCGCAGCAGATTTAATTCAAGAGTCTACACGTATGTGGAAGAATAACAACCCAAATGAACGACTGCACTGTTGGACACGGATCTCCTCAGTAGAACCTACATATTGTAATTACCCCCAAGGGGTAAAATCGCCACGCTTGGCGAGCGGGTTGGCGATCGCAGTAAGGCTTTAAAATGTGCAGAGGACGCTGCTGCCCGTCCTCCGGTGTGAAATTCCTTAATCACCTTGACGACATCCACAGGTAGAGATGGGGTGGTACTATTCTTAGGCTGGTACCACACGGCATGTATAATAAGATTGAATTCTAAATTATCAAAAAAATATGAAGTAGGTATATGTTGTTTCGCCCGCGTGGATCGGTGGGGAATTGTTTATTATTCAACCTAAAGTACTTTTCGAGAAACTATGTATTGTTCTTTAAATGTCTGTCTGTTCGTAGCTGACGCAAAACTGCGTTAATAGATTTCGATTCCTTTTTTTAAAAGCAATATGTATTTTAACTTAAATAGGTACAATTTTTAGCGAAATCTGAGAGTATTACTGAGAGCATAAACTAATGCCTTGGGACAACTCACACACAGCCATCTAATCCCAAATTTGATTGAATCTATTCTAGGCCAACGAAATAGCTGATGTAAACATACAAATATATTTCAAAATTATTAATAAATAATCGTGCTCATCACACAAAGATTTAACCTGGATGGGAATCGAACCCACGCCTTCTAGCTTAGGTTTCAGCGTCCTTGGCTACTTGACGAACAAGCCAGTTGATTAATTGATTTATCAACGAATATAAAGTGGACCAAAGTCCATACAAAACCGGGGCGGATCACCAGTATTGTATAATAATTTGGTTAGTTAGTTTACCCGAGTTGTAATAAGAGAGAGTATTATATTATATATACCATCTGCTGAATGAGAACAACATCAAAGCGAGGAACGAGTAATTTGGGTCAATCCCTTTTATTGTAAATCTCATATGAATAAATTGAGTTCTTCAGTGCTTGGTTATTAGATTATTTCTATTTCTTCAATTTCTTGTATTATAACAAGAAATTGAAGTATATAAATATTACAAATTTAAATAGATAGATGTCAATTCAGAAAATGCCAATTAATTATTAATTATGTATTGATTCGGAACCCATGATTTAGATCAAAATTTACTAATTAACCTACCAGCTTAATCGTATTTTGCAATTGTATAGTTATATATTATTATTGAACAATATAATTGGTTCATTAATTAAATTATGTTAATTTTGAACTCCCTAATTTCTATCAATTTTAACTAATTTTATATTTGTATACGTTACATATGCATATGATGTTAAACCATTAAATAATTGTTAGACTAAAACTTAAATGCAATTCGTAGCTTGTAATATTTTAAATGTATGGTGTAAACAATTGTAGGCTAGCGAAATAAATAAATGTAGGCTTATTTATTTATTTAAAAACTTCCTGCAACTACATTGCAAAAGGCGGACTTAATGCTAAAGACATTCTCTACCAGTCAACCTTTGGGTGGTGTAGAGAAAAGGGTGGCAGGTGATTTGATGTGAATTTTTAAATTTTGAATTTTATATTCACCCTAAATTATACTTGCAAATATATAACTACTATATATCTATATAATACATAACAAGGCCGTTTTATTCTAGTCTAGTTTGAACAAGCCTAGAACAAAACGTTGTGAACTTTTATGCACTAAGGTGCAAGACCTATGTTATAAAACATTTTTGAATCCCATAGAGCTCGCTCCAATGTGGAAATTGAATCGATAAACTCTTATTAGCAGCACATAATGAAATCATTTAGGGTACTCGTTTTCAAGTAAAATTATTGAGTAAAGGAATCGATTTCAGTCTTTACTGTCGATAGGGTATATGACTGTCAAGTTACAACTCAAATATAATTCAAGAAACATCAAAAACAAAAAATCTATACTTTTAAAAATTGTAAGTGTCTGTACATACATTGAAGATATTTAAAAAAACTAACCTAGATCGACTAATTGAGGGTTTCTGAATCCAAAACCATGCTTAGTTTGTTTCGTGTCTGTTTATTTGTTAGTTTAGAGTTGGCACCAAAAGTAATAAAACAGATTCTTTTAAAAATTTGGGAGCATAATCCCACCCTTTACACTGCCGACGTGAACCCACTCCTAACACAAGCCATTGAGCTTAGCTGGAGAAGTTAACAGGATTGCTAGTAATGTAAGACCACAATCCCACATTGCTAGTTATCTTAAAAAAAAGTTTTTTTGGCTATATATCATCACGCTACTTTCCTTGGACCTGAGCAATAGCGGAGCCGCGGTCATAAGCTAATGAAAATAAAATCACTGACATAATTCATTCGTAGAGTTAAATCATATACTTTTAATGTTTGTTTCGTTGTTTATAACTTCATGAACACGTATTCTTTTTATAAACGACCACACCCGCAGTAGGGAACAAGCCCTGTGACGCAAGGGACTTTACAAACATACAAGTCACGGACACAAAGTACACCCAGACTCAGAACAACAATTTGTGGGTCACACAAAGTGGTGGCCCGTATGGGAATCGAACCTACGACCTCTTACGTAGCAATCGGACACACTCAATAAACATTGTTTTATCCAAATAACATACCAAAAAACAGCTTTACATTACGTTTTGCGCTTTTAGGGCTTTTATTTGTAAAATTTGACTGGGCCACCATCCTTAAAACTAAAAGTTCGCAATATTAACTAGATAATACTGCCAAACCAAATAGCCCTGAAATCGGTTAAGCGATGATGGTCGCGCTATCTATTTTAATTGACAAATATTCCGGAACAACCGCGTTTGGACAAGAGCCAAGTTCACCAACTCGTGCTAAGTACTAATAGGATTTAACATTATTGCGACTTTAAACATATCTTAGCTACTGCAAGTATATAATAATAAATAATAATAATAATAATATCTTGGGACAACTTACACAACGTCATCTGAATCCAAACTAAGCAGAGCTTGTACTATAGCAACCAGACAACTGATAAACATACTTATTTATTTCTAAATACATACATATTATATGAGACATAGCTGTATTTATTTCAGCATAGTAAATGTAACGCTAGGCCATAATAGTACCTTCTTCTTCATCGTTTCCTCATTGCTGAGGGTCGTGCCCGTCCTGGAATACTTTTAAAGCTTGTGGTAACATTAAGTCCCGTTATCATTGATCGGACCAGTGGGTAGGTGCTTGCCCACATGGTCTAGAGCTCTCTAGTTTACCAACTATATTCAGTTTGTCCAGGTTATCTGACTGTCTGCGTGCGATATGACCAAAGTGGTTCAGGACTCGTTGATGACATGTGGCAGGCAGCCTGGTATGGATTTTGAGGTGGTTCAAAATGGACTTGTTGGTTCGCTTTGCTGTCGATGGTATAATAGTATCTTTGTTTATCAAAAAACAGGGATATCACCGCACGGGGCTCCTCGTCTGAGACATAGTTCGTAAGTCTCGTTTGGATAGTCACCTTCAACCGAAATACAGTGATTTGTTAACATCACTATTTTACGGAAGAATAACTGACATTGCGGTGTTACCCTCCAAGATGTTGTTAGACCTACCGCTGGTATTAAGTTGAACTAACCTTACATATTTTATGACAGCATTATACTCATTTGATAGATATCAAAAGTACCTAAGATTGTATATTAGATTAGAATATTAGGTACATACTTAGAATTTTACTTGAGTTATTTGTTTCTTTCCATAGATCTCAAAGAATTGTTTGATTTTTTTATTGCTGACAAAAGCTAGCAGTACTATATAAAACTGTTTATTTTATAACGTGCTGTTACCTCATTAGAGTGTATAACTAGGCTAAGGCTTACATAAAAAACGGTTTTTATAAGACTCTACATTTTATTTAATAAATCAGCATATTAAAAGTATTCCTAAAATTCCTGACGAAATTTCGTGAGAACTTATAATAAAATGTTTATAAAAGTATATTGAAGTGATCGCTACTCTAAATTCCTTTTACATTGTTTTAGGTTCAGCTTTGAATTTTTGCTTTATTTCTTTATAAAATAAACAATTTTTATGAATGTAAAAGAAAATATTAGGTGATTATTATATTCCTAAATATTGTATGTTTCTGAAATATATTATAAGGTAGCAAGGTAGGTGTATACTTTGAAGGGTTTGCGCCCTCCACAAGTTTTTGGTCTTTTGCCAACCTTATGTTTTATTCGTCAAATCTGACGCAGTGTGTGGTTTCTGGTTCGATTTTCGCTGCGTGGTGAAAATCTTTAGGTATCGACGAAGTGTGTTTAAATAGTGCGAATTTTGGATTTTCTTTTCTTGTCATCTACAAAAAATAATACATTTGGTCGTTTTTACACTTCAATCAGTCAAGTTGGATTAATTTTTTCTACAGTGTAATACAAATTAAGGGTAGTGTTTTTGAACACATCCTATGTTTTAATAGAGCCTGTTAACGCTAGTAGCATCAAGTCACTCTAGAAGTCAGTGTATCAGGGGTATCAAGCGTGCATTGACACACTGTGTTTATGAAGTTTTTTTTCAGAAATTATGATTGTAAATACTTGAACAATATTTTCCTACGAACTTTAATGAACCTAAACCTAATCCGCCGACTCACCGATACAGCTCAGCGGCTTTATTCCAAAAAAACATGTTGGCGACTTGTACCCGCGCAAGTCGCATGGCAACTTGTAGTAACATGTTGGCGGCATGTCTGCAACTTGCATACTCGCTCATTTTCCTGCTGAGTGCCACACTCTAAACCACTACCACAAAGTTACTAATTTCTAAGTACGACTAACTCGCTGACAAAAAAGTCGATGTCTTGTGTTGGCGGATCGGCGAGTTTGATGGTTCGATTCCTTTACGCATTCGCATTATAGCCACGTACTTACCTACAGAAATACATTAATGTTCTTAATATTTCACAACAACAGAACATCGCAATATAAATACATCGCCATTATTGAGTTATTAATCGTATCAACGTCACAGGTACACATATATCACCTTATTAATGAATGCAGGAGTCTCGTGGGTGCGAACGAGCTCAAATAAACATCTGGGTTATTAAATATTGATCCGAGTCTATATATGGAATGGTACCATCTCTCAAGGGAAGCTGCTGGGTATTAAATATGTTATTAGCTTTATCTAGAATATCTACGCACTTTGGAAAACTACTAAAGCGTTCTAGACACATTTTAAGAAAGTACACCCGGTAGTGATTCAGTCAATTGTGCACCATTTTGGCAGGTAAAAAACGACTGCAGTGTCAATTTTGAATTTGAAATTTGAAACAGCGGTAGCCTAATGGGTAAGGTATCGGTCTCGGAATCGTGTGGTCGCGGGTTCTACTGACGTGAACCCACTCCTAACACAAGCCTTAGAACTTAGCTGAAGGGGTTTACATGATTGCTAGTAATGTGGGACTCAATTCCACATTGCTAGTTATCTATAAAAAAAACTGTTAGTGATATGTCTAATAATAATTTCCTAACGCAAGAGGCCTATGTGTTTATATTTTTTTTAATGAAGACTCACGCAGTATGTTACTAGCCCTGTGCCGCGGGGGACTTTACAAATATACAAGTCACGGACACAAAGTACAACCAGACTCGGAACAACAATTAGTGGATCACACAAATTGGAGTCCCGTGTGGGAATCGAACCCACGACCTCTTGCGTAGCGGTCGGACATACTCCCACTGCGCCACAGAGGCAGTGTATTTACGGACACAAAGTACACCCAGACTCGGAACAACAATTTGTTCCGAGTCTGGGTCATTATTAGTTATCAGCAATAAAGGCTTTATTATTATTAATAAAGGTAGTGGTGGTCCCGTTGCTAACGTTGCTTGACTATGCCAATTCATATATTCGATCTATTCCACCAAATAACCCACAAACATGAGTCACACAAGGTCCACACCATGTCTGCACCAAACTGAGTCGCAATAACAAAAATTAAACACTCAATGTTACCAAACATTTATTTCACATTTTTATATCAAAAACTTAACTAATTTTAATTATAATCAAAATCATATCTCTTTGGTATCATATGTCTGTGCAATTGCATAGCTAAAGCCCCCTTTCTATCTACTTTCGTTATCGCTTGTTTCACTGTGGTAGAACTCTCTTGAGTTGAAGGACCAAGTCTATTTTTTGCCATAGATTGTAAATACGACTCGTATAGACTCATTCTTGGTAACACTGAGTTGTCTTCAGCTGGTTCTAAGGGAACGTTGATAGGGTCAAACGGTAGGGTAAGCATAAATTTTGCAGGGTCTACGAAATAAGGGGGGGTGTTTGATCTTTCAGTCGCGTTTGATTGTGTCTTCGTTGTAATTGTGGTTGTTGATGTAGATGATGTAGTTGTAGAGGGGGGTTCTGTTTTTGTTATTGTGGTTGATTGACTGTCTTCGTCATACATGATGGCGGTAAGCCAGGGAGAGAAGGCAGTTGCTTTGGGGAAGGCGTGTGTTTTGCTGTAGAGGGCGCAGGAGTTGATGAAGGAGGTGATGGCTATTAATGTGCTATTTTGGATTACTGCTCCGCCGTTGTCCCTCTGGAATAGAAGATAGATCGTTACTAGATATTATAACATTGGTATCGCTGATTTGAATGTACTTTATAAACGTTATAGGAAAACAAGTAATACGATGCCTAAATATTGATGAAGTTCTTATGGCATAAAGCTTGAAATACGACGTCCTTCGAGCTTACTATGACGATATTGTCTGTCGTAGGTTTGTTACTTGCAAACTTAAATATAATGACTAGAATCAATTTGAAAGGCATTTTGAGCGCCAGTTTTTCGAACATTCTACTTTCGATATGGATAAAACATCTTATTTAAAACACTGATATTCGGGATTTTGATTAATACTCAATCTGAACAAATACTTCAAACTTTAAGTCAATATTTTCTTTACTCAATCGCAGGGTAACAAGCGATAAATTCCTAAAAGAGGTTGTGACGGTGAAGACATGCTATTTTTTATCTCAAACACGGAGCTGCTGAGGGTGCTGAGTGAAAAATGATCCGCTTTTGTTGTTCAATCACTCAGAATCAATGTTACGTATCTATACATGAAAGAATTTCTTTTTATTATAGACTTGTATGCATTTATAAAGACGAATTGAAGACATTTTTTTCTTACAAGCGGGTATTTTGTAGTGGCGCATATCTTAGGCAAAGAACTTCGAAGAAAAAGGTTTTAAATTACACTATCGAGAATATAAAAACTCAACATAGTTGGAGTACCTACTGTAGTTATGGTTTCAAGAAATGTGCTACTCATAATAATAGTAGTGAATTGTAGAAATAAATTTATCTGAACGGTTGAAACGAATACGAAGATACCCAAATTTGGATCAACATTTATGAATCTCACAAAGTCTGTCCCGTGAAAATCGAACTCAGAACCTCTTACACAACAGTAAAGCCACCAAGGCAGAAAACAGTTTGCTTATGGATGACAAGTGCATATCGCGCAATTTGCTAAGTGCGTTTATATCTTTTTCCATATTATTAGAGGCATTGACATGGCAACGCGCGGTATCATAGCTATGAAATTGTAAACGCGCATTTAATGACAAGCACTTTACGCGCTTCTGCTAATGCACGTTTAGTAGTGATTTCAAAAAAATAAGCCTGTGATCAGATATGAACATAGCATTATTTTGTAAAAACTCTAGTTACATAATAAAATATTGACATAAATATATAATGTCATTATCGGCAACAGTAAAATTAAATGGACTCGCGATATGTCCGGAAGCACAACACATAAATCATTCGTTTTCCTTCCATATCATTGTTTTCGGATCATTTATTAACGTCATTGAACGAGAGCACTGAATTTAAAACGAGATAAATATAATCTTTTGTTTATTTTATCATGTCGTGTATTGGAGTGGGATTTACGGATTTTATTTAAGCTGCTTGCTTTAGGTGAGTGCGCGATTGTCGATTTTGTTATCCTGGGTTTTATACTCAAATCTTAAGGTGAAGATTTATTGACTTCATTCTAGTCTCTGAACCGAAATATACAGTCTCTCTCTCTAGTTGTTAACTCTTGTCAGAGTGGTCCTAGCTTCATGATGACGCATCTGCTGAGTAAATGCGGTTCTCGCAATGTGCTTTCACGTGTTGCAGTCGTCAGCATAACGGGAACTTTGGGTTATTGGGGCTTGTGTCACGGCTTTTATGGAGTCTGTCCAGTGCATAGGTTTTCGAGCGTGCAACATCGGATAACAAGTCGTTCTATGGAGTGTTGGTTACAGATATTTTTCAATGTTTAAAAGTAATTGGCCTTCGACAACATAAATTAGACATAATTCTTTGCTTCGGTCGACTTGAGTTACAAATGATAACTGAGCAAGTTATAGTCGATGCTATTGAATTGCATTGCAATTGCATTGAAGATTTTTATTAATACTAAATAATGCTAAAGAGGCTATAATATAGCTTTAACGCGTTAGCAATATAGCCGCTATACAAGGTGTTAAAAAAATAACTGCAAGATCTTCGTATCCTTGATTAATATCAAAAGAACTAACAATATAACACATTATTAAAAAACCATTATATAGAGCGTTTTTTTTTCTTAAATAAAAAAAACATACTGTACGTGCGAGCGTACGAGACTACTTACAGAGGTTTTCTTTGTGCGAAGCCGTCACCAAAAGTTGTAATGATTATATTAAATTCATACGCAAATCTACAATACAGACTAGTAGACATAATATTACAGAATATATAATAAAAATAAGAAAGTAAACAAATATCTCAAATAAAAATAAATAGCAGTATTCTGCTACTGTTAAGCGTTTAATAATGAAGGTCTAAAATTATTCCGATTGGAAAAAAAACTGGGTCCGAAGTTCGGAACGAATTTGAGATCCGGTCCCAGCAACATTGGGACTTGATATCGTCATTAGCGACCGGCACGTCCCTTCCTTCTCAGCAAAATTATAGCAGTAATTATATCATTGGATTAACTCGAGAAATTAGCTGAATACAATTACAGGGAAAATCTTTTCTTTTTGCCATTACTTCGGGACTACTAATTATCGTTTGGTGGAGGAATGAGCGTTTGAGGCTCGCGCGTGATGTGATTTTGGCTGGCTGGTAATGTTTAATGAATACTTGCAACTACGATGTATTAAAATGATCCAGAAATTGTTGTTCCAAGTCTAAGTGTACCTCATGTCCATGACTTGTATGTTTGTAAAGTCCCCCCGTATACAGAGCTGCTCTAATGCGGGACTGCGGAAGTCATATTAAAAAAAAGTCACAAGAAGACAACGGCAAGTATTTTTATTAAATTTTTTTATCAAATCTCCTAGTTTAATTGGTAGTAAAGTAGTAGCAAAGACCATCGGCATAATAAATAGAAATGAAATCCATAACCGTAATCAAGTCGATAATCTACTCAAATCTTCGATCTAAGTGACCTACATATCTTTCATTTTCTTTGTTAAAAACAATCCTGGCACAGACCCCATGAAACAGGACACTTCATGAATATATAATTAATAGGCACAATATAGACCTAGATTCGTAACCAACATTTCTGGACCACACAAAGCTCTGTTCTATGTAGGAATTAATTGACTGCGACAAAGAACACATACCAAATTTTAGGCTCAAAATCCAATAACATTTAGTATGTTGGTTTCTCGATTGTTATCTTCCAGATGTCCGTGAAGTATCGATTATGTTCTAGTACTTAAATGACGTTGCCCCTGTTCGGCGCTAATCGTTGTTTGATGTTCAACGTAAACTGTTCACTTTGGACAGAAGTTCGACGACTTTGTTTTTAGTTTGACGGGGAATTTCAACTTTGGATATCTTTGACGGTTAAGTTATTAAATAATTCTGTCTTCACTCTTGTTACGGCAACTTTTAGAGAAGATCCTGTGCTCTAGCATTAGAAATGTTATATTTTAAATGGTTAGCTCTATACCCTATAGAGCCAACCATTTTATTTAAACAATCTTTAATAATTTATCAGAATATTAAAAAACGAATAGTTATTTTCCTATTTGTTTTAACACTCACTTACTATGAAATGTAATGATGTGTTCACCAAAAAATGTTGGTATTATCAATTATATTTATTTAAATTTTAAACCGTTAACATAAACCTTAGAATTTTTGAGTGATTTTGTAATCAGTAGACCTAGAAATACTTGCAGGATGAATAAAGAATTTAAATTGATAATTATTGCTGCCGGTTGAGTAAGGAATATAAATAGGTTAACAAAAACAGTATAGAATGAAACGTCGTCGGATGAAGCCGGAACAACCCGATGTACGGTAGCTTTCACACATTCCTGCGTCCGTCCGTTTCAGTCGCTATACATTCAGCAACTGCTACCCGGCGCCGGATTAAAACCGGAACGTGTGTAAAGGACCAAAGGGATGTTCAGTGAAATTAATTTCGGTAAATCTTTGTGCACGATTTAAAATGAAAATTAAATCTATCTGAATTATTTTTTTATCGCATGTTAGAATGATCGATAAAACCAAAGGCTAAAATAACAATTAGCGTTGGAAAAACCAAAATGGGGGGACTAGAGCTCACTAAGGACTCCAAGATTTTGTTTTTAGAAGGTTTTCAAGACTATGTTTTATAAAGGAATATCGGGAGGACTCAGGTAGGAGGAACTTAAGCTTCTTAACCATGGTCCCTTGACCTGCCAGTAGTCTAGCTTATATATCGTATAGGTACTCACCCTACAGAAGTGCCTGTTAGGATCCTGAACCCCTCCGAGACAGACGTAGTGTCCGGGCAGCATCCTCGTGTTCCTCTCACAGATGGACGGCTCGATCACTGGCGCGTTCACTGCTCGCATATGCTGAAACATAAAGTAGAGTTGTACATTTGTTCGGTGGTAGTGTTTTACTGGGTTATTGGTCTAGTGATTATTGACCTTGACTGCTTGACCAAAGGTCGTGCGTTCGATTCCCACCCAGAATTACTTTTTGTGTGTATTAAGAAATGTATATATGTTACTGTAAGCTTGAACCACAGCAAAACCTAAGATTTTCCAGTCAAATATAAGATTTACCAGCTCAGAACTGGTCTGTGATTAGCACTCATTTTGAACTTTTTCCATGAATCACTTGATGTGGAATTCAATGATTCGTAAAACACAACGTAGTTCGCTGTCGGTTAACATGGATGCAATCAGCGTAGTGTGCAGTGACCCTAACACGACATGAGCTTAGACACTATAAAAAAGTGAGGGTAGGTGAAGATTCATCGGCCTCACGGAGTCTTAACATCGCTGTGACAGTCCGCTTGTGACCACAGTCGGTGCAACCTTGTCGAAACATCAAGCAATTTTGAGGTAAATAATGTGCTCAAATTCCCAAATGTAAAATATTATTAACTTTTAAAAATCTTAGATTCTACTATAGTTCTGGATTTTACAGTAATATATACGTACGTTTGCACAGTTGTCTGGTTGGTGGTACAGGTTCTACCTAGTTTGGGATCAGAAAGCGTGTTTCGATTTGTTTCTTTCAGTGATAGCAAGAGAATTCTTTCTTACTCAAATATATATTAAAAAAACAAAAGTTCTGCACCAATTGAGCCTTTATTTTGACACGATATACAACCCGCTTTAAAAATAGCTTTTTTTTTTAAAGGAACGATTCCCGCTGTAGAGGACAAGCCTTGTGTCGCGGGTAAATTTACAAACATACAAGTCACCGACACAAGGTATATCCAGACTCGGAACAACAATTTATGGATCACAAAAGTGGTGTCCCATGTAGGAATCGAACCCATGACCTTTTGCGTAGCAGACGAATACACTCCCACCGCGCCACAGAGGCAGTCAAACTTTTTGCTTGAAACACTTTGAAAGCAATTTTTCGTAAGGAAGTTAAGCTAGTTATTTAGATGATTCAAAACTAACATGAACACAGACATACAAAAACATGAAACATAATTTAAGCAACAAAGACAATTTTCGCTAACAAAGGTTAGATCAAAGCCCGCGTAGACGCTCTACGGCGTAGCATCGTAGCTTAACAATCTACGACTTGTGCTACGAATTTGGGGCATAATAATACTACGTCTATATTATGCTAAAAATATTAGGTTACATTTCATCCCATATATTCCAACTGTACATTTACTTAGCAAGACATGTTAGCTTTCATACGTATAAGCGTATCTTCCACTAGCTTCAAATGAGGGTAGAAAAATACGTTCTTCATTTAAAATAAAATCTAAGCTATATTCTGCGTGGTACGGAAATTCATATGCCTGGCGCTCTCCGCTCTATTGTTGCGAGTAGACCGTATAATACAGACCTTATTACTTTGTATTTTTATTCTCGTAAATAAATGGAGACTAAGTATGTCTTGGACTTAGATCAGACTTAAGATCCAACTATACGCCTGTTATAAATAGAATTTTTATTGCTATGCTTAAATATTAACTTTTGAGTTTTAAAAGTGATTTTTTTAAGCATAGCAATTAAAAGTTTAGTTAACTTTTAAATAGGAAATAACTAAAATATTTAACGTTTAGTTCACATTTAAGTAGCAAACAACCGACGATGTAGGAGTACCACTAATAAAACACTACCTAATGACTTTTGAATTCTCATGGGTCTGGCAACACTGTAAACGTCAGACGTAAATTTTGTATTTCTTTAAATTAAATTAACTTTTATTTTGTAATTAATTAGTTATTAATATTTAAAGTAGTGACTAGTATTATTAAGAATTGCCTTAATCAGTGTATAAAGTGAGTCGTCCTTGGAGAACTCACAAACTTGCCGATCATCACTGCCGCCAACGGATGAATTTTCAAAAGCTCATCTTAAAACCTGGGGAGTATTTGACTTATTTGATATTAACTAATACTCCACAAGCACATAAATACATGTCTCATCTGTGCATGAGCTTCGTCATTCTCTCACTGGCACCAGTTTTTATCTCTTTCCGCTTGACAAATTGTGGAAGCTGAATTGAAGACCTAAACAATTGGCCCCACACACTCGTTTACACACAAAATTACTGTACAATTAGGCAACTAACACTATAGTAATACTATTTAGATATAAAACTTTGTATGTTAGTCTTCAATAGTTTAGGTACTAAGTTTTGAATTAGGTACATACCTACCTCATACCCAAAATCTTAAAAATCCACTAGAATTGTGAATCCACTATTGTGTTTCTTTTAGTCTTTATATTATATTTTTATCATTTTAATATCTTGCTTATATTCTATAGTTGAATTAATTTGTATTTCAAGTTTTCTTTGCATTTATTCTGTAATCTTATATAAATTCTACCTAACCCCTTCTCATTTTTATTGTTTAAACTTTTTTCTTTCTTGTACTTAGCTTTGTTTATTGTGTTACAGGAGTCTAGTGGACTAATCTGACAATGAGCACACACATGATGACTCGCAGGGCAACAGCAAAGGACATGGAAAATAAATTAAAATGAGCGCTACTTGAATTGAAGAAATACAAAGAGGACAACACCCAACTGCTGTCAGAGCGCAGCGACTGTGAAGTAGAAATTGTGAGACTAAATGAGAAGGTAGCTGCACTGAAGAAACAACTTACAGAACTGGACTTACAAAATATGGATCTTCAAGAACAATGTGGCCGTCTTCAACAGGAAATAAACTCTTTTAGTGACTGTAGTGAAGTGTTTTCAGAGTCTCTGAGTCACAATACTGAATTACAACGTGATCTGAACGAAGCTCATAGGACTATAGTTTCCCTTAATCACACAATACAGGCAACACACAGTAACGTGACTCAGAACCTCTATAGTGAGCTCTTAGGTGTAAAGTGGAATTCTAAATTGACAAAGGAACATAAAAGACTGCAGTCAGACTTGGACAACTGCAAAGATCAAATGATTGCCAGCAGGTTAATGCATGACCGCCATACACAGGAGCTTAACACACAAATAACGAACTTGCACTCCCGTCTAACAACTCTCATGCTTGAACACCAAACAGAAACTCAAGTATTCATTAACAAGTATGAGGAGGTAGCCAGAGTAGCTAGAGAGGAAACACAACAATTAACCTCTCAGATTAAAAACAACCTATGCTACAATTGCTCACTACCACCGTTTGCACTAGTTCAAGATTGGTTTACAACGAACAACCTACTTCTAAATCCCAAAAAAACTAAATGTATTAAGTTTAGTTTGCCAAATGTGAAAAGTACTAATACGAGTATAATTTTAAATAATGAGGTGATTAGCTTTGTCGACTCGACAGTTTTTTTGGGAATTACATTAGACAATAGGTTACAGTGGGGCACCCAAATATCATGTCTCGCAGGAAAACTCAGTTCTGCAGCGTATGCTGTCAGCAAAGTTAGACAGCTTACGAACGTAGAAACAGCTCGACTAGTATATTTTGGTTATTTTCACAGCGTCATGTCCTACGGCATATTGCTTTGGGGCAAGGCGGCTGATATACAAACTATTTTTATTCTTCAAAAACGTGCAGTGCGTGCGATATATCAACTAGGAGCACGAGTTTCCCTTAGAGAAAAGTTTAAAGAGATAGGCATTTTGACAGTTGCATCACAATATATATATGCAAACGTTATGTTTGCAAAGCAAAACTTACATTTATATAACAAAAATAGTGATATTCACTCTGTGAATACAAGAAATACGCACAAATTGGTAGGTCGATATCATAGGCTTCATAAAACTCATAACTCATTCATGGGACTAGGTGTTAAATTTTTCAATAAAATCCCAGTCAGCATATCGAGTCTACCAGTAAATAAATTTAAGAATGTAGTCAAGAGACATCTTATACAAAGAGCTTACTATTCAATCGATGATTATTTAACTGATAAAGATAAATGGATGTAGTTCGTTGCTCCCTATTAATGTATTGGGTTGTATAGTTTATTGCATTTTACTAGGTGAATATTGTTGTCACAGTTTGATAATGTTACTTAGGTACTAGTTAAGAAAACGATTTACTTTTGTAAGTAAAGATTCTGCGTGATAAATTACGGCCATTCTTTTCTTTCCTTTGAAAAACATGTATACTTATTCATTAAGTAGCAGTAAATTGGCCAATATTTAAGCACATAAAGTTTTTACATCGTAAGTGGATGCTCCTACTATGTTGTGCCCATTGAGGCTGATGTATCCGATCTCGTGTACTCTTCTAATATTAATGACCTCTTTTTTTGCATCAGTCCTCTAATATATGGTGTATAATATAATGGTGGCAGCACCTTACCTGCATATACAGTTTATAAACAGAGAAACATTGTAAACATTGGCAATTTGAAAAGAGTGGCCACGAGTTTTTATTGCCTGTTCTTTTCTCGGGCTTTACCTATTGTTTGCGAACAGGCATTACCAGTAAATGTAGAATCGACTTTTCACAAGTGTAGTATTTTGCTTCCTAAGTGAATAAATGATTTTTATTATTATTATTATTATTATTATTATCAATCTGGGATCACGTATTTATATTGGATTAAAAAAATACTAGTATTTGCTAAAAAAACTTTTATATGAGGTATTTTACTGCCTTTAAAAAAGGTGTTTTTCTATTTGACCCGTATATATATATATATTTATGTATGTATATTTTCTGGGACCATTTTAGTGTATAAAACGTTGTCCTAGTTTATAAAAACCAGGAATGTAGACTAAAACATAGAAGTAACTCAGCGACATTTGCATTCGGTAATGTCCTTGATTTTTTTTTCCTTGAAGGCGGTCCGCCTTCAAGGAAAAAAAAATCAAGGACATTTTTCTTAAAAAAGCAATTTTACCACAAAATAACAAAATATAGTATACTTTATACTATTTTATACTAATATTATAAATGTGAAAGTAACTCTGTCTGTCTGTCTGACTATCTGTCTGTTACGCTTCCACGCTCAAACAGCTAAACCGAGTTAGATCAAATTTGGTATGGAGATAGTTTGAGTCCCGGGAAAGGACATAGGATAGTTTTTATCGCGATAACCGACATCCACGCGGGCGGAGCCGCGGACGAAACTAGTAAACAATAACCGGAGATTGTCGTTGGGTACATTTCTATAGTGTAAACAGCGATAATTGCAGTTGGACAACAACCGGAAATTATCGCTGTTTACACTATAAGCCTTTAGATCAAAACGTTTAACAGGCAACGTGTTGGCTTCAGCCACACGCGCGCCTCCCAAATAAACGGTACTCTATAGTTCCATATAACAGTCAAACTAGGCAAAGCCTGTACTATGGCAAGAAAATTTGGTATAGTGTAAAGCTCAGACAATATAACAAGATTTTTACTTCAAGAAATCACATAAAAAAAGATAATGAAAATATTGAAGATTTGCATAGTTCTCTTGTGTATGTAATCCATGGTTATTATTAAAAATAATGATCACATTTCACATCACATTGTGAACAGCATTTGGACTGTTAATATGATTAATGAATTAATTAATGATTGATTAACTAATTAATTGAAAAATATAACACGGTCCAAAAACTACCCCATTGGATTGAATTACTGATTTTGATCAAACTACTTTCAGATTTGCACTATACCAGGAATAACTTTGTATATTTTTAAATGCGTGCATATTATAGATGATACACTTAAACACATCAACGACGTCTGACTTAGCAGTTAGGGTCATTAACCGCTACACCAACAGGCCTAAAAAAATCAGCTGACACGTGACGACAAACAGTTAATTATTTTTTATGATATAACATATGACTAGGCGCGATACAATCCGCAAGGGAAATCACGTTCAGTAATAAAATTATACTTTTTCATAACATTCTTGTGCTCTAGTAAAATTCTATGTTACATATTATTTTAGGCTCTATCTCGCGGGGATAGATAATATCTTTCCATCCAAGATTAAGTTTATCGAATAACTTTTTCAAGAAAAGAGAATCATTATTTTAATATCCGATATCGTTTTAAAACTTCTCTGGCGCAAATAAATTTATGAATATTACTTTTAGTGTCGGTTGCGTTGAAGACAAACTAATGTTTTATCAACAAAGTTTGGGTAGGTTAATCTTAGCAAAAGTAGTAAGTGGTGCAATGGTTTTGATGAAGCTTTTACAAATAGATAGTTGACTTCATAGGGTTCGACTTCTGACTTCTATATTACTAGTTGGCTGGACTGGAGTGACCACTCTGTACAAACGGACAGCAACTTCAAATGCCGAATTGAATAATCGTCCTATGAGTCCTGTTATCCTCGTTATGTTCTCAAATGTCCGTCAAAATGTAGAAATCAAATGAAAGCGTTGTTGTTGTCGATTGTAGCCTGTTCAGCGTATTAGTACTATAGAGGTGCTAGTACGCTGAACACTGGACTCTGGATTATACTGTGGGTTCGACCCTATGAAGTTAACTATCTTCTTTAAAAACCTTAATTTATTATTAAAAATTTAAAAATCTCGTGTCATGGGGTTTTTGGTCAAACTAGGACATAGGAATGGGTCGTAAAATGTATATTTTTAGTCGCGATTTTTGTATTTTTGTATGAATTGCAAATACGGAGAAAATTAACGCAGGCGAAGTGGCGAGGATCAGCTTATATCTAAGTAAAATTTTACACATGCTGAATTTGATTTTCAATAAAATAGCAAACCAAAACCTCATATTTATTCCAAAATGTTGTATTTTTGAATAAAGTATCATTAAAATGCCTTTAATATAAAACTTACGCCATTAGGAGTCCAAGCGATGATAGTAGCAAGGTACCCAAGAGAGACGTTTTCATCAGTGCCAGGCAGCCGGACGCCCTGGACTTGAGAAGTAAACTCTATGGGACTCTCCAACTTGGCAGCAGACACGTGGTGGTCGAAGTTATTTATAAGCATTTTTATCTGGAAAATTAAAAAGGGGCGTTTTGGCACATTTTCGTATTTGGTAAACACTAAATAAAAGTCATGGATGCAATTTTTTGATCAGAAAACTCACCACTATCAGCTACTACATATCAAGAATTTAGTTTAGGATTTATGGAAAACTTAAACCACAATCGCAGGCGGGGGGTTTCAAGTGATTTACGAAATATTTCATTTCGATCAGTTTAATCAAGTTTTTTGTAAAGTTTTATTTAAGCTAAGTATGAGATAAGTAAGTCTAAATACGCTCTTTATATTGCTGCCTGAGACTGAATAGGTTCAGACTTTTATAGTACCAGTACGCTGGACTGGCTGCCCCGTGCAAAGTGACAGTGATTTCAAATGCCGAATCGAATGACCGTCCTGTCAACTTTTTTGACAGTTATGACAAATGGCCGTTGTTGTTATACTTTAATTTGAGTTTGTTAAACGACTGTCCAGATTTCAAAATCAAACGGAGTTCTTGTTCTCAAGAGCTTAAGACTGTCCAGCGTTCTAGTCTATAGAGGTTAGTAGTTCAGACAAAGCGATATGGTTGCCATTCAGGGAAGGTATAGGGACCTATCCCATCAACGGCGAGAAAGCGAGTAGCGATTTTATCGCTAAAGGAACCTATATAGTTATGTAGATCCCGTGTAGACAAAGAAGATACAGATATTTATAGTTCATTGCTGATCGTTCACACTGACGGCGAGTACTCGCGTCTCTTTTGTTTACACGGACTGGATCTAGAATATACATCTGTTGTATGTTTCTTGAGCGATAAAATCGCTAATCGCTTCTCGCTTATAACCGTTGGTGGGACAAATAAAGTGTAACAAAATCATATTCCGAGTCAGTTGAATTTATACATTTCTTTTGACGGTGTCTATATACGAGTAAAATATATGTATGTAACTATACAAAATATACAAAACTCTATAATAATATCTTACGACAACTCACACAATGTCTATGCTAGCTTGTACTATGGCAACCAGACAATTAATAAACATAGGTACTTATATTTCTAAATATATACATATTATAGATAAATTACACCGAGACACAGAATAATCCATAGTGATCATCACACAAAATTTTATCCTGAGTGGGGATCGAACCCGCGACCTCTGGCTTAACAGTCAGGGTCACTAACCACTAGACTAACAGGTCAATCAATGACTCAAAACAGTATAAATACATTAACCCCTTGTGTAGGTTCACTTATCAGTGATAACAAAACGTTCTCCGCCACAATGGTATATGTGCCCATAAAGTTGTGACACTAACCGACTCATTATGTCACAAAGTACCCTTGTTACCCCCTTTTTGCCCCGATATTGCCCCTCAGTACCCCACATTGCCCGTCGTAAAGATTTTATGAACGCTCCAAATAAAAATCCTCTGATACAAACATTCGGTTACGTTGTTTTGTACTGATGATGTAAGCGGTTATAGATTATAATGTATATGTTTAACGTTATATAACACATGTTTTATCCTAATACTCGGTTTCTAAGTCAAAAATTAATCAAATGACAACTTGGAAGCGCTGGTACTCTAATGGTGAAGGCATCGAACTCGCTATTGAGATAACGCGGGTTCGAATCTCGACCAACATACAACCGCGCGACGTGTACTCACTCCAAATAAAACAGCAAGATTGCTGGTGAACGGTTAACGTTTAACGTCTCCCGCAGTAAGCCGTGTATCGCGGGGGACTTTACCAACATACAAGTCACGGACACAAATTACACCCAGACTAGGAACAACAATTTGTGGATCACACGAAGTGGTGTCCCGTGTGGGAATCGAACCCACGTCGTTTTGCGTAGCAGTCGGATACACTCGCATTGCGGCACCGGGGCAGTCAAACAAATCAATTATCTTTAAGAACTATCAAATCTATTGTAACTAAACACTAGTATTACGTACCACAAATTCTCAAAATATACTCGTTCTTAGTTATACGACGTTCTAAAAAGGACCTCTGCCATCGCTACTTTAAAGTAACAGTCACATTGAGGCAAAAAGGGTTTTACCATAATAATTGTAATAATAATAATATCTTGGGACAACTCACACAACGCTATCTGATCCCAAACTAAGCAGAGCTTGTACTATGGAAACCAACCAACTGATAAACATACTTATAAATATTTATATTATAGATAAATATCACCCAGACACAGAATAAACCATGGTACTCATCGCACAAAGTCTCATCCTGGGTGGGGATCGAACCCGTCGTGGGTTCGATCCTCTTGCGTAGCAGACGGATACTTATAAATATTTATATTATAGATAAATATCACCCAGACACAGAATAAACCATGGTACTCATCGCACAAAGTCTCATCCTGGGTGGGGATCGAACCTGTCGTGGGTTCGATCCTCTTGCGTAGCAGACGGATACACTCCCACGGCGGCACAGAGCAGTTTTATTGTCTTATTTACCTTATAAATAAATCCTTCTTTGCCGTTGTATGAGCTGCCTACTCGTACAGTGTAGTTACTTAGGTTTTTATGCGCCACATAAGATGACAGAATTCCACTGAAAAAAGAATAGGAACAATCACGTTTTAAGTCTTTAAGAAATACCACCTGTAATATAATCCATAAATAAAAAGGAAAACTGCGCCTGACTGATATATAGGGTGATTTGTAATATACCAATAATCTCCCGCTTGTGGCTTCTACGAGTAAATATGACACTAAATAACTTTGTAATTTCAGTTTTGGATTTTCTTGTTTAATTAACCCATTATCATCTACCACTTGCAGACTATTTTATCTATTTTACTGGAGTAATATCGTTGTTTATTGTAAAGTTTAGGCCCTAAACCTGACAAAGAAACATGGATTTTACTCCAAGTTCTTTCAGATGTGTGGTTAATGGTTGTGTGACAAAATTAGGTGGTAGGTGGTGAAGAGTCAATTTGTATTTATTTTAAAAAAAATATATTTTGAAGTTATTTGGTGTAAAGTAAAGAAGTCAAGAGCGGGAAGTTATAAGTATATTAAAAATCAGCCTGTATATCAATGCATAGCTCAGCCTACAGAATCGGTTTAAAATTGGCACAAAATAGTTATTAGGTAAGACTTGAAAATGTATCTCCTGGAAAGGTTCACATTTAACTATTTGAATAGAGTTTACGAGATATCATATTAAATCAATATAAAACTAAACGCGTAAGAAGCCGCGGGGAAAGCTAATATAAAAGAAAATCCTTACTGACTGACAGAAATATCAACGCACAGCTCAAACCACTAAACAGATTGAGTTGAAATTTGACATAACGATAGTTAAATAGCGTAGACAATCTCTAAGAACAGTATTTAGATAATTCAACCCCTAAAAGGTTCAATAAAAATCAAACCTAACTCGAGTAAATCTACGAAGAAAAAAATAAGATACTATTTTTATTGGTTTCCGTAGACTATTGTGGTGTGATCCCATCAGTTAGTAGAATGCCCACGGGAATTCTACTAACTAAATCAGCACCCAGTATAATAATAAAAGCCTAAACAAGATATTCTTGGTTAATATAATCTTCCCTTCGTATCAAACCACAAACAAAGCGTAGAACAAATAGCTCCCCACCTAACAGAATTAACTTGTAACTATTATGTACAGAATTATAGCCATGTTCGTAATAAATAACGTCGCCATTATACCACGGTCATTAAGCGTTTACCTTACCATAGAGGGATTGTTTATGGCTTTATTCTGAGCTAAATGTAAGCCGTGGCTTTGTTCCTGTTCTATCTATATCTGTAGATCATTATAAAATACAATTATTATATTAACAAAGTAATTGGCAAGATATGCCTATAAAATAGTATAATATTCGGCCTGTGACATCATAATTTGCTCTCTATAACGAAGCAATAACAAAACCCGTCATAGTCCTTAAACTAGCGGCTTGACGGCGCAAGCGAGGGTCCAACTCGCGTGCAGGAAATGTTGGAAAAACTTGAGATCTAGTAACATAGTCCCGATAGATGGATCGATTCCGGCCCCGTTTTCGATTCCTGGGTCTGGACTTCAAATTTTTCTATCTTCCAAAAATGCAATTATACTTAATAATAATAAACTTTAGATCAAGTAACAAACATACAAAAATATAGGGTCAAATTAACCTAAACCTTCTTTATTGAAGTCGGTTACTGGCTGCTGCAACAAGACCGCGCTGACGGTCGAAAGCCACAGACATTTGACTTGTGTATCCCCTACGAGCTCTGGCTTCGCACAGCCAATTGGTTGCCGTGCAATTGGACCTGTTATTCTGGCTGCAGCAGAAAAAATGTCTTGGCTGCCTAGTGCAGCTCTGCCATACACCCTCATACTTTCAACTGGCTGGCACAGCCTGGCTGCCGCATCCCTAGTGTTTAGCTGGATTGTTGACGGCTTTGTTCCGGGCCAAATTGAAGCCCTGGCTTTGTTTCCGCCGATTCAGATGGAATTTGGTACGGAGATAGTTTGAAGTTTGAGGAAGGTTAAAGGCTACTTTCTATAGCGATCGCGATCTGGAGAACAAAGGTTATCTTTCAACTATTTTTTTTAATAATGATAACCTTGCCGGTTTATCGGCTAATTTCTGATTTCATTTCATTTATTCATTTAATTGCGGGTTAAATTTGCAGATCTTAAGTACAAATACTAAAGATTCTGCCAGCGTGAAGTATTTGTTGTACACTTTTATTGCACAAAGATTTGGTCTTATCGTTTTTCACATATTTTATGTACATTCCACACATTAAAAGCGGAGCTGTGAAAATAATTACAGATTAGTTTACTGCTTGAATCTGGCGGTTACTCTTGAATCGGTCGTCCATCTTAAGTAGTTTGTTAATGAGGGAACCAGTGGGTGCCCTCTCTCGCCAAGTCAAGTGGTAGGCCTCCGGACCCTTGATTTGCAATTTTTCGATTCTACGAAGTGAAACACGTGTCAAAACAAGTAAGTAATACGGCTCTGCACGAGGCATTCCTCAGGACAGTTTGGCACAGACTGGCTTAGTCGGTGCCATGCTGTCCTGAGGATGCCTGTGCCCTTTTTAATGTATGCTTTGTTTTTTTAAATGTATAGGTGTAAATATATATTTATCACCAAAAGGGCCTACTTAATTGAAAACTAGCGCCAGGCATTTATACCCAGCACATGCAGAACTAGGTCCTATTTCGATGTAAATTATGTTTAGTCCTTGATTGTGCGCTTATTATAATGTACCTACCTAACTATTTATCGAAGTAAATGTATTTTTCTCTTTTATTCTTCTTTTTTGTCTTTCTGGTGGGTTGGTGTCTGGTGGTCATTAATCTACTTAAGTCGTTTCCCACCATTTTTGCAACCCCCAGAAATGATTATTCCTTGTTTCTTTTATGCCGTTTATGTATCTTCTGTGTACTAAATAAAAACCTATTGTATTCAATAAACACATAATTATTTCTTTAACACCGCACGTCAATAACGCTACTAATTCGCAATGTAATGTAACAAAAGATAATTTAAGGCGGAATTTCCAGAACCATCAATCTTCTATAATGGATCGTTGCCATCCATCAACAATATTCACAATCGCGAAGAAACACATAATTACGCTCAGATTAAATTACATATTGTCTTATTATGTCAGGAAATGTACTTTAGACTTTAAAAGTACAGCTGTAACTTAAGAAGAAATCATATCTATAATAATATTATAAAGAGGTAAAGTTTGTGATGTTATAAGTTTGTGACGTTGTAGGGGATGGATCTACTGAAATAATTAAAAAAAATCCTTTACCAATAGAAAGCTACGCTATTTGCAAGTCTTATGGCCTATATAACATCACGCTACGACCAATAGGAGCGGAGCAGCAATGAGAAATGTTGCAAAAACGGGGAAAATTAACGCAGACGAAGTTGCGGGAGTCAGCTACTACTATTATAAAAACATTAGCTGAACTGCGCATTTTTCGCGTCGCGCAGTTTGATTGTGTAATTTTCCCCCGTTTCTTAAACATTTTTCATTGATGCTCCGCTCCTGTTGGTCGTAGCGTGATATGATGTAGCCTCGATAAATGGGCTATCCAACAGTGAAGATTTTTTTAATTCGGACCAGTAGTTCCTGAGGTTACCGCATTCTAACAAACAGATAAACAAAGAAACTCTTCAGCTTTATAACATTGGTATAGATTAGTAATAATTCTTACATTTATCTAAAATAAATAGGTAGTTATCCTTAATTAAGTATTTTTTCTTTTTTAATTCAGATACTATTACCTACTCAATGTACCAATTTTGTAAGCAATAAAAAATAAAAACGAAACGGTGCTGCAAACAATCGCTGACATTTTGTAAACAGTGTTTTCATATAAAAGCAATAGGTAAGGTAAATCGTTTCGCAATGCGTATTTCGGCACGTTCAGCAAATACGCCTGTCTCATTCTCTCGTACTAAAAATAGGTTATAGAAGTAAGACAGCTACATAAACGAGTCAATAGCAAGTATTTACAATTCTGAAGGATTCGTAATCTCGGTTTAATTTTACGTAAATAGTATCAGCTGTTTAGTGATGTGCCGAATATAAATCCGCGAATACGAATACGGTTAATTAGTATCTCTGTCTAGGTCGGATAGACACGGATCTCAACTTTGTTATGCAGTTTTACTTTTTACAAATATGCCAAAATAAAATTTACATTAATAGTATCTCATTGCTACATAATAGTTTATTATAATAAATAGCTGACCCGCGCAACTTCGTCTGCGTAAATTTTCACCATTTTTGCGGTCGTAGCGTGATGTTATGTAGCCTGTAACTTTTCTAAATGAATGAGCTATCCAACAGTAAAATATTTTTTCAAATCGGATCAGAAATTCAGTAATCGGATCGGATAGATCTATTATTTATTTCATTATCTGAATGAAGAATTCTGTATTTTTAAAATGAATAATATAAAACATCCGTTCATGATACGCTAAAAAAAAGGAAACACATTTTTCTCTACTCTCGGAAATCCGCAGATACGGATACCAATACGAATCTCCGGTACATCACTACTATTGTTTGAGAATTAACAAAGCAGATAAATGCGATAATTGCCTTGTTTGTAGTACCGATGTTATTGCGCTCGTTGAATTAATAAGATCACCAGACATTGGATTAACAGTTTTGTTCCGTATTGGACAATACAGTTCTGGCATTTTCTTATTTTGATCGAATTCCGGTTATTACAGCTTGTCACTACAGAGTCTAATATGTCAATTCATATTCTGTACTGTCTATTTCTTCGATAGATATATGCAAATACTAGCTTTCGCCCGTGTAGATGTCGATTATCGGAATAAAATATATCTTTCGTCCTTTCCTAAGAATCAAACTATCCCTATACCAAACCAAATCGCTTCAGCAGTTTAGGTGCGAAAACATAAAAGACAGACAGCAAGCTGATTTTTTTGTGGTAATTCTGAGATATCATTCATTAAACCAGTAGGCTTACTCTCTTTCTCTAAAACGAAATTCATGAATTTTCGTTTTTTAATTTTTTTTGAGTTTTCGGGGCCTATACTAATTAAGTTTTGGTTAAGCACAAGAAGTGCGAACTCATAGACGATTCTCAGATACGAGTGTATTGAATTGATGTTGCTAACTATCAAAAACGAGGTGGTGATATCTGTATATCACCACCTCGTTTTTGATCGAAACTTAATTTCTATTAAATTAGAGTAGGCTAGTAAGTAGTAGACAGAAATTAGTTTCTTGTACATCATCTAAATAAACGATTTGTCCCCTATTCTTGACGAATATGAGTAAGTAATAATAATAATAATATCTTAGGACAAATCACACAACGCCATCTGATCCCAAACTAACTAGTAACAGTATATTGTAAAATCAACTTTTAATAAATATATCTACTTTTTGTTAATACAATTTGCATCACCTTTAACATGGTGTATAGTATATTAGTCGCAGCACCTTACCCCATATCAAGTTTATAAACATTCAAACATTGTCAAATTGGCAATTTGAAAAGAGTGGCCGTGAGCTTTTATTGCCAGGTTCTTTACATGTAGAATCCCGACGTACCACAAGAGTCTTGCATCCTAAGTGAATAAATAATTTTGAATTGAATTATACAGTGACTGTATGTGCGAGCGTGATTGCAATATGTGTTGCTAGGACGACAACTACAGCGTCACTGCCACACAAATCAAAGTTGTATAATGACAAGCTAACGCACACAGCGTACAAATGTGTTGAACTATTTATAAAAACTGTAAATAAAGCGGCGGTAGTTAAAGCACCGGACTCGCAATCGTGAGGTCGCGGACTACGTCGGTCTACCGATGTGAATGCACTCCTAGCACAAGCAATTTAGCTTAACTGGAGGGGTTTACGGGTTTGCTAGTAATGTTGAACCCAAACCCACATTGCTAGTTATCTTTAAAAAAAATTGTTGTCTGTAAAGTCGGTTTACGGACGATAATTTTACGTGATAACGTCATAAAAAAACATTGATGATATTGTAATAAACAACCACTCATGTGACAGCTTTATTTCCAATTGCTTCGCATGTCGTTGCAATCGCCAAAACATTGATGACATTGTAATAAATTTTGGTTTGGCTGTGGCAGCTTTAGTGGACCTAGGCGAATGCGCCCTACGGTAAAATACTTGAGCCTATCAGCAGCCGGAATCACCATTCATGTTGCTTAGCAACCAGTCAATAACGTGCCTTTTTTAGATATATTTTCGTGAGTGCAGCCGGTCTACGATTCATAAGACGTTATCACGACAAAAAAAAAGGCCGGAGTGAAAACTTAAACATTATATTACGTACTAATGAAATTTGAATAATAATTTTCGATCTTACTGACATAATAATTAAAATGAAATCATAAATCACGAATCAAGAAATCAAAATCAACAGTTACACGGACTCGAATTGGGGTCTTCTGGTTTTCGGACCGCCTGATTATAACAACATTGTAGATGGTGGTGGAATTTACCTTCGTATTCTAATGATATTGTAGCAGTTTTTCATTGCTCTCCCTCCGTCTTACGAATTTTCAATCAGGTCACGTGTCCTGACGCGAGTTTAACATTTTTACCCATCCCAAAAAGTACACAACGCCGCTTAAGAAATGTTCTCTTCAAAAAAATTGTCGGTGTCCTTACAATATTTCTTTTCCGCATTACAAGCTTAGACGTAGAGAACAGGACTGCGCCATAACCACACAAAATTTACCACTCTCTTGAAAGAGACAACGCTACTTTGTGGACAATATCTGTCAAAGGCCACACGAGTTCTTTCTCTCTTTCACGCTCTGCAGTCAATATTTACTTTTTAAATTGAAAGGGATAGCGCAGTCCTGGTCTTTACGTCAATGATTACAACAAAATGAAACTGCGATTACACCGTTAAGACTGTAATTACTTCGTTATATCTATTTATAAAGTTAAATAATAAGCCTAGTGGGTAATTTGAGTGCGTACATTGCCGACATAATTTATCTTTAGGTATACAAATACAATAGGCTTGTAATTAGAAATTTCAGTATACATCGTTAATGATGTCACATACAACGTCATAAAGGTTTTATTTGTTTTGTTATTAGAGTTTGGTTAGGTCTAATAAACTAACATTTAAACTTTCGCGTTGCATGATTATAACTATTTTTAACAAATAGTTAATGCTTATAACTATTTGTTAAAAATAGTTATTTGTTAAAAATAGCAACGCGAAAGTTTAAACGGAAATTAACGCGCTTTGTTGTATGGAGTGTAAAAATATTTATTATTATTATTTAGCAATCAAACTAAGTAGCGGTTACAATAAGACACCTTTTCACCTAATTTCATCAAGATTCATTGAGTAGTAGACAGACGGACATGACGAAACTATAAGGGTTCCGATTTTGCTATTTTGGCTACGGGACCCTAATTACCTTTGCTTAAAATTTCAAAAATGATCGAATATACCGTCATTGAAAGTACTAAAATCGCGATTAAAAAAATAACCATCTAAATAACACACTAATAACCTACTAAAAGTACAAAAAGAATAAATCCAGGGGCAGGTTCATTATAACCCTGGAATATTTTCCAAAAATAACATGACACGTTTTTTTTTATTTTGAACATATCTATCTTCAAAACTGACGGAGTTTCATACAAACTTTAACACCGCAACGGGACGTCAACGGAAAATCACCGTGAACGAGATAAGTAATTTCACTTCGGCTCGCGGGATGATGACGGACGTGCGGTTGACACGCGGCTATAGTAATTCTATGTATCGCTACTTCTGCTACGTCATGACGTCCCATTAATGGGCTGCGGTGGACAAATGCCCTAACACTTGTCATGATGCCAAATCAATTATGGTCGAACTATATTTGTCAAATTTCAGCAATAAACAGTGTATGACATGAGTATTGTACTCCCCTTATCACTTAAGCATATGTAACGATCCATAAATTTGAGAACACCTTTAAGTTACACATTGTATAGTAAACTCTAGAGCGAGTGCAAACATAAGTGCAATCTCTGTTTTCCCTCTCTTATAGTCCGTCGTTCCACATACGACGGACTATAAGAGAGGGAAAACAGAGATTGCACTTATGTATAGGAGGATAGACCGGACAACAAAATTGTTCCGAGGCAACAAAACGTGATATTTGTTTAAAAAATAATAATAAACTCAAAGTACCAGGCTAACAGAAAACCAAAGAGGTATAGAATACTCACTATTTGATATTATTGAAGCACTTGGACAGCACTAAAATCCAGTAGTTGTTTAGTATGACAGCACTGCATATGTATGAGTTGTTTAGTAGCAGGGCTGCAGCATAGGGATACTGGTGCACTTGTGCGATGGTGGCTCCTATATGTTCTAGACTCTCTTCTCCATCATCACCTAGAAAAGAAGAAATAACAATTTTAATGAAGAAATAACTTTTCTATGTTTGTTTTGCCTGTAAATGTTGAACTTTGGAAATAAATTTAGAGATGAGCAATAGTAGATATATTTCGGGACTAAATCGCGTGAATTATTTTTTATTTACCCGAATTGCACCGATCGTGGTCACGGGTCGACTGGACTGAACCACGATCGGTGCAATTCGATCGAAACATCGGGTAAATAAAAGGTTCGTACCTTTAAATAATTCACGTGATTAAGTCCCGAAATATATCTAATATGTATAAAAATCGCAAAAGTTTAAAAACAATAATGAGCAATAGTATTCCATAAAGTATTTAGAATGCTGTTGGGACTGCCGAGTTCTAATAGTGCTTCTGAAATGTTTACGCAGTGCCAAACTGACGGTTTCCATGCTGTCATTCGTAAAAAAAAATTGCCTCATTAGTGCACAGAACGCGGGTCATTGACAACAGCATTCTAAAAACGATAGCGGAAAGTATCAACTCTTCTTTTTTAACTTCGCTTAAAAGAATTAACATTTGTTTTTAATTACTTACTTACTAACATTTGATATAAGCATTTTACTAAGACTATGGATTTCTGTTATCTGCCAATAAACAAATTGAATTGAAAATAGGCATATAAGGCATCGGACTAGCAATCGTGAGGTCCCAGGTTCGAATCATACCCATCATGGGTGAACCTACCGATGTGAACTCACTCATAATACAAGCCATTGAGCTTAGCTGGAGGGGTTACCAGGATTGCTAGTAATGTGGGACTTAAAATTCCACATTGCTAGTTATCTTTAAATAAAAGACTTGAGAGAGCGAGAGATGCTTTTTATTTTTTTATTTACTAAAACTTCATGTTAAGAAATGTACAGAGGCGGACTTAATGTTAAAAACATTCTCTGCCAGTCTACCGCGATGTAGAAATGAAGTGTACATTTAATTAAACAAATAAAACTAAAAATATAATAGTTTAACAAATCCTTATTAAACATACTTACATAAATATATTTTTTATTTTTCAAATATTTTACAAAACTGATATTACGAAGTTATTTGGTATTAAGTAAAGAAGACACGAGCGGGAGGTTATTAGTATACTAACTGTCGCCTGCGTCTTCGCCCGCGTAGATGATTTAACCCCCTTAAGGGTTTATTTTCACTTTTCATCAAAATACTGAAGCACGTGTTTTTTATTTTATACCAAAAATGTTAATCAAAAACAAAAGTATCGAAATTTCACAGACCTAACTTTAAAACAGACGGAGTAGGTTGTGTGCAACTCGCAACCCCTACTTTACCCCCTTAGGGTTTGGATTTCCAAAAACACTGAAACTTAAAAAGCCAAATACAAAATCTCACCGATCTAACTTCAAAACTGACGGAGTTTCATGCAAACTTGCAAATCCTATTTTATCCCCTTATGGGAAGAATTTTTAATAATCCCTTTTTAGTGTATGCCTACAACATAAAGGGTATAAACTGCCAAAATTTTAGGTTTGTTACCCTAGCGACTTAGGCTATGCGTTGATGAATCAGTCAGTCAGTCAGTCAGGACAAGTGATTATTTAAGTATAGATTAAAAATCAACCTGTAACACAAGTTTTAGTTTAGGGTTAACCCTAAAACTTTTGCCGCCTTATTCCAAAGAAAAGATCAAATCAAGGTTTAAATCAAGACTTTCAAGTCCAGGATATAGTACAGTACTATTGGTCTTATTACAAAGCTTTGATAATCCGTGGACCAGCTGATACCAAAGGATCTAGCAATCAGCCACAGATTATAATCAATTTAGTTCATTCATTGTTCTTATCATTCAAAAATAACGTTCCGTTTTATACCAATATAATTTGAAAGTATAGTTTTCATTGAGAATAATATATTTAGACGTTCTATGTAGCTAAATTATTCGCCAGCACTACGTAATTTTCAAAATATTAACCTGACATAAAAGCCCTCGGCCTGCAATTTACGAAAAATCAAATAAATTCTGTCAGGATCGGAACGTTACATAAGTAGTTGTCATTAGTACTAAAAATGTAAACAATGATGATAACCTAAATTTAATTAACTCAGACATTATTAGGGATGTTATAAGTTTAATCTGAGTAACTATAGCGCCCAAACACTTAGAGGAACTTGGATGCGAGTTTTTATTACAAAGCTAGTTTCATTGGAACAGGTCTTAGCATGGAAGGATACTTACTGAATAAGATAATCCATTTTTGATATACTTACTGTTTTCTTTGTTGCACTCGTTGTTCTGAATGTATTGGGGGAAAGTATGCCTAGATTCAACATAGGTACTGAAGCTTCGGCTGAAGCACAACAAACAATTTAAACAAATTTTATGAATATATTTATTATTTAATATCAGTGAGCTTGCTATGAAATGAAATTCTCAAATAACTACATAGAATCATTATTTATTAGATACCATTTATTCTCCCTAAGAACAGAGTTCATTTTCATGAGAATCATAAATATAATTATCTAAACTGTTAGGTAGCACTTAATAGTTATTCCATTTGACAACAAAATGGATGTTAACAATTTCAATAAACTGTAACCATTCTGTATTCCCTGTTCAAACTATGTTTGAAAAGGAATATTGAGTTGATATCCCTTATTTCTATTTAGATGACTAGCTTTCCCGCACAACTTAGTCTGCATAAATCTTACCTGTTTACGCAACATTTCTCAATGCTGCTCCATTCCTATTGGTTGTAGTGTGATATTATATAGCCTTTAACTTTCCTCGACAAATGGGCTATCCAACAGTAAAAAGTTCAAAAGAATTACCGCGTTCAAACAAACTTTTCAGCTTTATAATATTAGTATAGATATTTATTTTACATTAAATTATAAATTGTATGCATTTTTTGTATAATATATAAACAGTGATCAATAATATATTTATATAATAAAATTGATAATTCTGTATTTAGATCCACCTTATAGTTCATTAGTAATAGGGTATGTGTATTTAGGCATTTTATGTACAAATATAGAAACAGTAATCAATCAATAATTGATCAATGTTTATTTAGATCCACTATATAGTTCACTAGTAAGTTTTAGGTACATTATACATAGAATCATTATTTATTAGATACCATTTATTCTCCCTAAGAACATAGTTCATCTATCAGAGAATCTTAAATATAATTATCTAAACTGTTAAGTAGTGCATAATAGTTATTACATCACAATTTCAATAACCTGTAACTAATCTATACTCTCTGTTTAGTGTTGAAACTATGTTTAAAGGAACATTGTAGCAATGTATTAACTAGCTGAGCTCTTATAAACATAATATTCAGTTCTTGGTACCTACCTATAACATAAGTTTACATCTGTTTCTAGTGATAGGTATACCCATGGTTACACTTTACCAACTAAATTTTAAATTGATCAATGTTTATTTAGTTCCAATATATGTATAGTTCAGTAGTAAGTCTTAGGTAAGAAATTTTGTCATAATGATGTTTCTATTACTTTGTTTTGTGCATTTTGAGTAAATTCAACATTGGTTTTTGCCGCACTACTCCAGACCATCTATCAGTCATTCCAAATGTGATTTTCCAACTTCAATATAAATAATGTGACATATCATAAGTAGAATGCATCAGTTTGTTTTACATAGAGCACTAGTTAATGATACTATTGTCGAACAAAAATAATCTGTGTTGATCTTCAACTTTCCACACTGCACATAGGTACACTTCACGTCGAGTCTGGTTGACCCAAACATTGCACAGACCACTTTAATTTTAGGACATCTCTGAGTTCTGTATATTAAATCTTCTCTCTCAATTCCAAGCCGTGATAAATGTTTTGAAAAACAATAATAAGCATGTATTATTAAATCTTTGGTCACACATCGCATTTCACTAGATTTTTGCGTTTATTTAGTTGCCACACCATATTTAGTTAGTTAATAATTTAAATTCACTAAACACGCATTATTCGTCATTAATAATTGAAACTAAAATACGCAAAATAGTAAAAAGTCTAACTTTCAAATTGTCAAGTTTTTGACATTTTAAGGTTATTACCATAGTTAAACTAGGGTGATCGAAAGACTAATCTATAGACCAAAGAAGTTCATCGATTAAGCGATGAACCTCGTTTTGTAATAAAGATTTTCGTAGATCCATGGTTTAAACTAGGATTTTCGTCAAACCAGGTTTAGTCCAGCTTTTGGAATAAGGCGGTTGGAGTTTAGTTTAAACTAAAGTCCAAAAGTCGCTCCTAACCCAGTGGCTCTTAAGCATTTTTTTAACCCTCGTACGTTGTTTTTCACATCAATCTTGTACATAGCATTGAGACCAATAAACATATTTTTTATTTACTGTAACAGTTTGATGACAACGGGGAAACGCTTTCGTTTCGCATAACATCTGGAATATATCACTGTGACATGCAATCAATATAAATCATAGTTCTGTCCGCATGATACACTGTTGTTATTATGTTTGAGCTGATAAATCGTTGATACGACATCGTAAAATAGTTGGGTAGGTAACCTAAGTGGAAGTATGGCCAACGATAAAAGTTGTTTAGTTCATATTGAGCTGGCATTTAATTGAGACTAGGAGTTACAGTTGGATCAACGTAACTCGGCCGGATTGAAGTTAGGTTCATATCACTTTCGCGCATGTCATAGAGATGCGAACCTAAAATTACTTACAAAACGATTAATTATGTTTAATCTATTAAACATGCTCACAAAATTTGAATTCAACAATATAAAAATACTATTTATAAGAGTTCATAAATGTTTAAATTTAGAACGGTTACAGTAAATACTTAAGAAAGTTAGAAAAACAATTTCTTTACGAAAATAATCACAGAAAAATGAGTTAGTAATAATAATTATGACAATGTAATGCGTAATCGCATCTCTAATTCTCTTGGTTTAGTTACCGCCCCCGCCCCCCGCTTCCTGTCACCATTTACTTCCAAAAAATGCATCCGCGCAACCACTTGTGGCCAATTTAATCCGGCCAAATTACGTTGATCCAACTGTATTTGACATTATTTCATTATTAGAAAGTGGTTCGTGAGTTATTAGGGTCGGTATCCCTAAGGCCTGGGTTCGAGTCCCACCTAAGACGATTTTTTCCTTCATACATATAAAAATGCCTAAAAAAATACAAAAAAATAGTGCTGAACACGACTTTTTGTAATTTTTAAAGCATTAAAAGTCTGTGTTTTAATAGTTTCTGCAATGAAACTTACAGAGCCGTACAAGTTCCTGGGACACGGTGGATGACGTCATGCTCGCCATAATATCGTATGATATGGATGATAAATTAGACTTTGGTGGACATGTCTCGGTGCCGGAGATGGTCGTTAGTTACACTTAGGGTCGGTAACCTTAAGGTCGCTGGTTCAAGTCCCGTACAACACCCCAATGTACAAAATTACAAGTAGTAGTAGACTTACTAGAGGCGTCCTGCATTTACGGGGAGCTCCATTACAACAGACATGTTTTTTGTCGTTTTTATAGATAACTAGCTTTCGCCCGCGGCTCCGCCCGCGTGGATGTCGGTTATCGCGATAAAAACTATCCTTTGTCCTTCCTCGGGACTCAAACTATCTCCATACAAAATTTAATCTAAATCGGTTTAGCTGTTTGAGCGTGAAAGCGTAACAGACAGACAGACAGAGTTACTTTCACATTTATAATATTAGTATGGATGGTACGGAACCCTTCGTGCGTGAGTCCGACTCGCACTTAGCCGGTTTTTATAAACAACGAAATGAAGAGACGAGCAGGTCGTGAGCCTGATGGTAAACGTCACGCTTGCCCATAACAGTATCAGTGCCACCTAAATCCTTGTTTGGCAAAGCAAAGTGGCACTTAAGGGGGCATTACACTGAGAGAATTATTTATTGCGCTACGTACACAGCGACACGATCGCCGGCCTCACTCTTCCGCACACAACCATTACTTCACAGTGCGCAGGAGCGCAGGTCAAAATAAAGTAGAATATTCGTTCGTACATATGTTAGATTACGAACGCCATGACTATGACACTACAAAATGCTCGTTTTTGCATTTTTCCGCTACTTCAAGATTTATTTGCGGAATCTTAATAAGACATATCATTAAGTTTCTTTATTTCATCTACTAGAAAAACTCTTTGACTAGTGACACAATTTTTTTCGTGTACTAATATTTAGGTTTTCTATTATCGCGCGTAATCTACCCTTAAGATATTAGCTCGTAAGTCTAATTTGCACCTACATGCAATATCGAATACTGCGGCGAATTGAATGACCCAAAACTATTTAATTGATCCCATTCTAGTGGTCGATAGCATATGCACGTGGTGACAACAGCAATTTCCAATATCTACTCCTCTCAAATCTGTTGCAAGCTAAAATGACCCTTATTGTTACCAAAATTAAGACCATATTGACTTGCAAACCCGAGCTAATATATGTATAGTTTGTTGGTTTATAATTTCAAGCTAAAAACACTCTTATACTGTACCAAAAATAAGGTCATATTGGCTTGTAAATACCGAACTATTATATAGTTCTTGAGATAATCTTAGTCAGCAAGGTATTCTATTTGATTTATGGTTTGTAGGATTAGAATAATTGCTCTTTTATGTGTGATAGTGTAAATAATGTGATATCTGGATAAGTTATGGGGTTTCAGGCGGATAAACAAATTGACAAATAGGTTCTGTGGACTATATATATGGTATTATTTTCCAAGATTAATGAGATTACAAGAACTAGATTCTATGTTTATCTTACTAATGTTATAAATCTGAAAGTTGTGGTGAATATATATACCTATAGATGACTAGCTTTCGCCCGCGGTTTCACCCTAGTGGATGCCCTTCCCCGGAACTCAAACTATCTCCATACCAAATTTAATCTATATCGGGTCAGCGGTTTAAGCGTGATTTATAATATTAGTTTGGGGTATTTTTTTGTTTTTTAAAAGACGACTCCTGCAGTAGGGTACAAGCCCTGTGTCACGGGGGACTTTACAAACAAAGTCACGGACACAAAGTACACCCAGACCCGGAATAACAATTTGTGGATCACACAAAGTGGTGTCCCGTGTGGGAATCGAACCCACGACCTCTTGTGTAGCAGTCGGATACACTCCCACCGCGCCACAGAGGTGTTTAAATAATGAAATACTTTTATGCCATAAAATCCCAATGTATATTTTAATACTAACTTTAGACCGTGGCTACGCCCACGTAGCGGTATGCGGCGGTAGCTTAATGGTTAAGGCATTGGACTCACAATAATGAGATCGCTGGTTTGAATCCTACCCATTATACTACCGATGTGAACCCACTCCTAACACAAGCTATTTAGCTAAGTATGAGGGGTTAAAAGAATTACTAATAATGTGGTGAACCCAATCCAATATTGCTAGTTATCTTTATAAAATAAGAAAATATACAAATATATAAGTGGCACTCGGTTCTACTCGTTCCGAGTCCGCGTCTGTAATGCTCAGTGACATGTGACACATGCGTGTGTATGAATTTCTCCTAAACGGCTGGACCAATTTTAGTGAAATTTTTCTGTGTGTTCCAGTGGATTCGAGAATGGTTTAGATTCACAATTGAACCCGATTCACATAAAAAGTAGTACTAAGTTCGCCGGGACAGCCTGTACCCATACAAGGTGTAACAAAAAGGTGTGGTCATATTCAAGGGTTGGTATGTGCCCATGATACTAAGTGCACATATCTAATTTTATCAAAATCGAAGTACCCTAAAAATAAAAAAATAAAATTTTCATTCGTCTATTTAAGAAAGAAAAATGTATTAATTGAAAAAGGTGTGACTTAAAAAGTTCTATGCCATATAAGTACAGTACTAGGGGAGGTATAATTCTTATGCCATACGCCTTTCGCTACTGAATTTTGACAAAAAGAATATGCTATAACTATGTTTTAATAATGCAACCAGCTATGGCACCATGGTAGGTACAATACTGATAACATACCCTAACCGCTGCTCAAATTTGACAATCAGTCAATGCTTCGAGAGAGTTTTGTATAAAGCTTGTTATCCGTACGTGTATAAGCTATGCTAGGGTAATAGATAATATTATCCAAGCTGAACGTAAACATCCAACATTTCGGAGGTAGGTTGGGCAATATTATCAAAATAATTGAACTTACAGTATTAGTATAACAGTTGTAATCACAATATTTTGATATAAGAGTGTCTTCTAAATAATATAATCTATCGATACTATTAATGTAATATGTTAATATAATGTATTAATATAATATCGGTTGTCTGGTTTCCATAGTACAAGCTCTGCTTAGTTTGGGATGAGATAGCTTTGTGTGAGTTGTCCCAAGGTATTATTTTTATTATTACTTTTCTCTTTGCTGTTGTTGTATATTGTATGTAATATCTTTCTAGCCGGTTTTTGTCATGGCTATCTCGGCAGAGGCTAGTTAAATACGTAGAGGGTATTACAGTGCAGAAACACTGACACTTAGGAAGTAAAAGCGACATTTGTGATAGGTCGTGATTCTACATAACACTAGGTAAAGCCGGAGATAAGAACAAGGCAATAAAAACTCGCGGCCTCAAATTGCCAATATTTTTTATAAACTGTTTATGTGGTGCTACTAACAATATATTATACACTATATCTGTAAACTGCTTCACTCAGCATTTTACTCATTTGACGAATTACTAACTTAATGATATATTATTTTTCGTTCACATTACCTACTATTTTTATTTTATTATTTTATTGTAATTGATATTTTGCTGTTTTTTATTTTATTGTATGACGTATTTTTATTTTATTGACATTATGTACTCTATTCGATTATTGCCTTTTTTACTTTTTTACTTTAATTATTTTCTATTTTATTGACACTGCTCTATGCTATGTTATTTGTTTGTTGACATTATTATTATTATTTTTTGTTGTTTAATAGCTATAAGTTTTTATATGATTAATTCGTAATCCTAATGAATTGACATAACCTGTATTCTATTGACTATTTTTATTTTTGTTCCTTAATTTATTAAATTATAATTTTGTGACATGTAAGAATTCCTTACCAATAAATTACTATGATTATGACTGTTTGAGATTGAAGTAAACTTGATTATAGTTCGTGGGGCCAAAAATCTGATAGGATCGGAGATAAATCAAAACACACTGATTAAAGGAGTCACAGGACCGACGGACGGCTTTACGCATTTTTCGAGCTACGGAAGAGTTTGCCATTTTTAAGAAAACGGTCTGTCATATATGGAAGTGACACTGGTAGCCTCACTGATAATTGGATCTGCCCGATAGCCTCTCAGTCACAAATATTAAACTCTTTTGTACTTTCACAATATTATTTTATTGTTATTCTTCCATTGTAAAAGCATTTCAACAATTGAAAGTTTGTTTTTAACAGGATCTTTGAGCGCACCACGCATGCGCCAGATAGCGCGGGCTTGTTGTTGCGAAAATGAAAGAAAAGAGCGTGAATAAGGACCCTGACGACTGCCACAGTACAGACAAGTCCTGTGTCACACATACAAGTCACGGTCACAAAGTACGCCTAGATAAAGTGCTGCCCGTGTGGCACTCGCACCCACGACCTCTTGAGTAGCAGTCGGACACATTCCCATCGCACCACAGAGGCTAATCAATCTTGTCTCTTTTTATCCTCTTTTAGTAAACAATAATTTAATTGGCTTTAGTAACTTTTACGTT
Source organism: Herminia tarsipennalis (assembly GCA_945859575.2). Lineage (NCBI taxonomy): Eukaryota > Metazoa > Arthropoda > Insecta > Lepidoptera > Erebidae > Herminia > Herminia tarsipennalis. The sequence continues at coordinate 15,763,894 of OX243849.2, read as the reverse complement.
TCACCACACTGTCACTAGCCCAGTGATGCGAAACTTTATAATAAGTTAACAAACTAAAAGCATAACTCGACAAAAACGCAGCTGAATAAAAATAATAAATGATTCACGAAAATAATTCGGACGCTTTCGGTTGAAAATGTGGACAAACTTTTATACCAACTTTGGTTGCGAAAAATTCGTACAATTCACCCACTTCTCCTCTCAGTTCAGAAACCGTTTGTGGCATTTATCAAATAATACAACGTTTGGATTTTTTTTCTATTATTCTTTTGTCATTCACCTACCGTTCAGTCACAAAAAATGTAGCGTGATATGAATCATGGCTGTACAATGTAACTTTAGTAGATCGGGCCTTTATAAATCGTTACTTTAATTTAGGAACAGACAACAGTGAGTGTGTATGTGATTTGGGTTCGATTAAATATTTGTGTATATACCATGTTTTGTAGATTATTGTTTCGGTGGTACAGTGAAAATGTGGTAGGTACGGCTGCTGTGCAAGAGGTCGTGGGATCGACTCGCCGGTTCGAAGTCTGGATGTACTTTGTTGACGATAGGAACTTATGACGTCATAGGTTGCTATTCCATACACATTTCTATAGAGTTTCTAACTGATTTGTCTTCCTGTCCCACAGCTGGGCACGGGTCTTTTTCCAGTACAAATATTCGGGGGGGGGGGGGGGTGCGATAAACGCCACGCTTGGCGAGCGGATAGGCGATCGCAGTAAGGCTTTAAAATACACGGAGGACGCTGCTGCCTGTCCTCGGGAGGGAAATCCCTTAGGCGCCCCTTGACGACATCCACGGGAAGAAATGGGATTTGAATTATAACGTTTATATAGTTAGGGTTTTTAATTATGACTACGAAATTCTAAAAATAAACAAACAATAAAATAATAATATACCTGCTTTTATTTCAGAAATTCAACCTTAAGTGTGTTGTAGTTTCCGTTTACTAACATTATATCGCTTATAAACATAAATATTTTTATAAGCGATATAATGTTAGTAAACGGAACATTATTACTCATAACTAGTGACTGATACAGGTTTGTTAACTGTAAACTAGACTACCGTCATATTTATTCACCAGATAAATGTGAAGATACGATTTCTCTACAGATCCACATTGGCAGTCTGCCGAAATGGACAGACGACATCTGTCTCATACTTATGTACCTATGATTCACATTTTAGAGTTCGAAAATATAACTCACGCAGTATAAGTTGCCTCCCCTCCGTGCGAGTGATTTACAGCTTGTCCCGTATTGAGTGAAATGCACCTTCCCTTGCTTCACCCCTGAACAAAACCCTGTACCCTGTGTCGGCGGGTCTGGAGTGCGAACTGCTATAAACGAGATTGCTGCAACGGGTTGTTCCGGCTTCAACACGTTTCATCCTACACTGTTTTTTTCCTAACTCAACTTATTTATTTTCTTCACTCAACCGACAGCAATTATTTTAATATTTATTAATAAAAACTAGCTATCCTGTTAACCAAGGTCAATAGCTTGTATTAGGAGTGGGTTCACGTCATTAATATAATGGATAGGATTCGAATCCCATTGCGAGACCGATGATTTGTGTTGACGATTTGTACAAAAAATACTGTTGTAATAGTTTAAAGTTGGTTAACTTTGCTTTTATATTGTTCTATGAAATACAAAACTTTTGCTTTTAAATAGTTCGTACAAATCATATTTTTAAATAGGGACCCAAATAAATTTTAATATTAAAAATTAAATAAAAATAATCAATATAATATAATTTCATGGAGTCATAGATGATATTATATTATGTAGGAGATCTTGTTTTCATCTATTTTGTACTTTTTAATGGTTGTAACTAACTAACTTTTTACTTTACAGCGATTACCGAGTATTGAAAATTGAAAAAAAAGGTTGCTAATCAGCTTGTTTAGTATTACAGTCATAATTATGAGATACCTTTTTGAAATGCTTATGACGAGCCCTTTAATTTCTTTATTTTGACATCTCAGAGCCGGCACGTTTGTTTTTCAACTTATCTAAGAACACTTGGCCAAATAAGGCGAATTCAACGACGTATTATTTGTATAAATCCGTCTAGTGATTTAAAAGATATGAGGTAATAAAGAATATTACATACAAAATACGCGCGAAAAACATAAACCTTCCTTACAGTCGAGTAAAACGTAAATATGTCTATTTTATGATGTCAAAAATATATAAGGTATCTTTGGTGAACAAATGATTACACTTCTTACATCTGGTCTCAATAATCTAACTATCGATGGATTTGGCTACTAGAGGTATATATTTGACATAAGCTCCATACAAAATATGTCAAAATTCTACCTCTTGTAGCTAAAACCATCGATAGGTAGATTATTGAGACCGGCCGTTAGTGAGTGTGTGTACAAAATGGAAAATAACTATCCGTTATATAATATTCTGATAAAATATTATAGATTGGTTTGCTATCTTCTTTTTTCGGAATATTCGCCACAGGTAGAGTAGGGAGCGCTTTCGCTTAAATAAAGAAACTTTATTAAAATATTGTAATCGGATCAATTAGGAATTCTAGTTTTGGATGAGTAAAGAAATAGTATGAATACGGAAGAATAGGATGAATTCGGAACAACACGCAGATACAATATAGTATCAAGCTTGTTTCAAGAAACTCTCGAGTAAATAACTCTTAACAGTTTTCTATAGTAATATATGAACGTTAGAACGCTTTAATAAATGTTATACAACAAAAGTAAAACAATTTAAAGTTCACTACAGATGTTATTTTCAAGTTAGGGATGATATTATTTGAATTGTTTAACTTAATCTTTACAACTTTGTAGTACTACTAGTCCTAATACTGTTCCTTCCATAGTGCTAAATTGTTTAACTTTCTAATTCATACTTTTATAATGAATGTTTGAAAATGTCGCGATATTTTTACCCTTGAGTTTCATAGATTTTTTTAATAAATTGTGAGAAAAGGGTATTTTTCAATCTCCACAAAATTCAAACTATCTGCCACCAAAACATAGAACCGTTAAATCTACATACAACAGATATGGTTGTATGTAGATTTAACGGTTCTATGTTTAGTAGATAAGTTAGTTTACGAAACCATAACAACGTTTACAAACTTTCACCAAAGCCAACTAAGTTGACATTCCACATTCAATAATCAAGTTGACGGAAAGTTTTGTAATCAGTGACCAGAGTACCTGAGGGAGGTCAGTTTGACTTATCAAGTGAACGCTTTATCGTCTGTATTAACAGTGAATGAGATAAGCGGAGAAGTTACTTCTAGTTTGTTATGATAGCCTGGTACCACTCATGTCCTTTGGGAGCAAAGAGATGGTTTTTGGCTTTGTAATAGTTTGCAAATGATGAATTGATATCGGCAAGGCTACCACAAGCTTAAATGAAATAAGCATGTTTATAAAGAGTTTTATTTATTTAATTCAGAAGTCAAAATAAAAGAAAGACTAAACTATTAGTTTATCTGCAATATATAACTACTAGCTGTGCCCCGCGGTGTTACCCGCGGTTTATTAATCTATGTGTTAATCCAGAGTGTCAGCTAACTCCATACCAAATTTTATTATAATAGCTCCAGCCGTTTAGACGTGAAGAAGTAACAAACATACACATTCACAAACTTTCGCTTTTATAATATTAGTGTATATATAACTATTAGTTTAGCTTGTGCCTAGATAAGCTGTTAAGGAATTTAAACTATAACTAATTGAATTTCATTAGAAGAGTGTTTTATACTCTGGATAAATTAAAAAATAATTAAAATTTTCTTAAATTGTCGATAGTAAAGTCGCCATTTTTTTTTTCACAAAAAAGTAACATCAAAATCAAATTTATGTAAGCTCCTTAAACTTAAAGTAACACTTAATTCAAGCGCGGAATGGGTGAACTACTAAGCCTTTTTCCTTTTGAAAAAATCTCATTTTAATCAAACCTCATAATAAATTAAGAGCCTTAATTAAATTTTATGCTAATGTAATTTAAAAATGGAATCCTTTCTAAAAAGTTCCAAGTTGAAGACACTTTTGATAGATCTATCCAGATGTGCCATCAATCATACATAAATTATTTTTTAATAACCAAAGTGGATCAAATTTTTCTAATACATTTTAGAGAAATAAAAATATATAAACTTTACCAAATTACTTTGCATTCACTATAAGATATCCATTATCCCCAGCCTAAGAGTTGTTAGTAGTTATTATGGAAATGATGTTGATAATAATTGATCACTTAGCATTCAGCTTATCACATAACCTTATTGTTTTACATAAACTCCGTGGACTATGAAGGCGTCTAGAGCGCCACTTAGTACTTCAAGCATTGGACACCGTGGACTTTATCCATCCCTCCATTCTACATATCATACCAAGCTGAAGGTCAAACTTCCCCACGTGACATTTGTTTCAAATTCTTCTATTACTCTACTGTCCTACTTACGATTGATCGCTATCTATGTATGTTATATAAAAAACGATAATTAAATAAGAATAGACTCGAACGCGATTTATGCAAAGTCAACTTTAGCCCAGTTTCTAAAAATGCTGATGTAAACTGTTTTGAACATAGTATTATCACACACAACTAGTTCCTCTACGTTTTATATTTTAACTAACTGTCCGTATTACTGTTCCGCTCCTATTGGTCTATATAGCCTATAGCCTTACTCGATAAATGGGGTACCTAACAGAGAAAGATTTTTTCAATTCGGACCCGTAGTTCCTGAGATTGCCGCGTTCAAACAAACAATCAAATCTTCAACTTTATATTATTAGTATCTAATATATAAAATTCTCGTGTCACAGTTTTCGTTGCCATACTCCTCCGAAACGGCTTGACCGATTTTGATGAAAATTTGTGTGCATATTCGGTAGGTCTGAGAAACGGACAACATCTATTATTTTCATCCCCCTAAGAGTTTGTTTGTTTGTTTGAACGCGATAATCTCAGGAACTACTGGGCCGCATTGAAAAAATATTTTATTGTTGGATAGCCCATTTATCGAGGAAGGCTATAGGTTATAACATCACGCTACGACCAATAGGAGCGGAGCAGCAATGAAAAATGTTGTAAAAAAAAAAGGGAAAATTTACGCAGACGAAGTTGCGCGGGTTATTAGTATAGATAATAAATATTCGAAATAGATAAGACTTATATTAAGCACTTTTACCGCCTGTGATACAGGTATTACTTAGTACATTCACCCATATACTTAAGCACAACTCTTGTTCTTAGAAATAAATTTTACCTATGTACTTATTATCATTTACTCAACTATGTAGTTTATTATTTTGACTATGCTTTGAGAGGGTATAGAAACAAAATGTACTTAGTACACCACTGCACTTACTTTACCACACAAGTAATTGATATATATACATATATACATATACATCTTGTGAAGTTCAGTACATTATCAACCCATATGATATGCCACTGGGCACGGCTCTCTCCAGTAGATCCTATGTATTATAGATCCTGGGGGTAATTGCCATAATCGCCACGTTTAGCAAACGGCTTGGCGAACGCAGCAAGGCTTTAAAATACGCAGAGGACATTTCTGCCCGTCCTCTGAAAGAAACTCCCTAATCGCCTTGATGACATCCATGGTAAGAGATGGGTTGGTACAATTCATAAGCCGATACCACACGGCTTAGTCACTCTACGAACGTCAGTGTCTATTGCAGATTTTGCAAACGTACAAACCACAAACACAAAGGTGTTAGGTGTTTGTGGTTTGTATGTTTGTAAAATCCCCCGCGATACAGGCTTGTTGCTTAATGCGGAAAATTCTTTTCAAAAAATGGTTCTAGAGCATGTAGGTACATATATATATATATATATATATATATATATATATATATATATATATATATATATATATATATATATATATATATATACAATAATGCAATTATTGTATTAATACTTTCAGTATGCTTATATCTTACTAGTTGTTACCCGCGGTTTATTAGTCTATGTGTTAATCCGGGGTGTCAGCTAACTCCATACCAAATTTTATTAAAATCGCTCCAGCCATTTAGACGTGAAGAAATAACAAACATACACACTCACATACTCACAAACTTTAGCCTTTATAATATTAGTGTGATATTACATAATTAATTATATATATATATATATATATATATATATATATATATATATATATATATATATATATATATATATATATATATATATATATATATATATATATATATATATATATATATATATATATATACAATAATGCAATTATTGTATTAATACTTTCAGTATGCTTATATCTTACTAGTTGTTACCCGCGGTTTATTAGTCTATGTGTTAATCCGGGGTGTCAGCTAACTCCATACCAAATTTTATTAAAATCGCTCCAGCCATTTAGACGTGAAGAAATAACAAACATACACACTCACATACTCACAAACTTTCGTCTTTATAATATTAGTGTGATATTACATAATTAATCAGCAGTGTCTTTTCTAAATGCCTAAATAAAGAACCCGGCTTAGGGCTATGTCTGCCCTTGACCCTAACAATATTTTTACCAACTTCTATATAACTTTAGTAAATAGTACAAAGTAAATAACGTTACTAATATTGGGATAAAGGAAAGGAAAGTTCTGTTCCGTTGTTTGTGTGACAAGGGTTAGTAGTAAGTGATCGGTAAAGCTATCATTTATTCTGCTTCATATACCTAGACACCATGGAAGATTATAGAAACAAATTATTTCGTCTAATAATTTACTTTTATGAGAAAATACTGCCTCTGTGGCACGGTGAGAGTGTATCAGACTGCTACGCACGAGGTCGTGGGTTCGATCCCCACCCAGGATAGAACTTTGTGTGATGAGCACGATGGTTTATTCTGTGTCTGGGTGTTATTTATCTATAATATGTATGTATTTAGAAATATATAAGTATGTTTATCAGTTGTCTGGTTTCCATAGTACAAGCTGCTTAATTTGAGATCAGATAACTTTATGTGAGTTGTCCCAAGATATTAATATTATTATTAATACTGACGTCATCGATGAAAGTCGACAAATGAAACTTGCTGTGGAAATGTGTACGACTTTTGCTCAAGAGTTTGTGGGTTTGATTCCCACGTAGGATACCACTTTGTGTGATTTACAAATTTTTGTTACGAATTTGGGTGTGTGATTTTACAAACATACAAACCACAAACAGTAAAAAAACAACAAACCACAAAAGGTGTAAGGTGTTTGTAGTTTGTATGTTTGTAAATCACCCGCGATACAGGCTTGTTGCCTAATGCGGTAAGGTCTTTTAAAAAAATGCTTCTAGAGCATATAAGGTACTAAATGTAGAATCATTATATTCCAAATTTTGTCTGACGTTCATAAGCGTTGCATTTGTAACCTAAATGAATAAAGTATTTTAGACTTTTGACTAATCCAAGTATCTGGTATACCTAATGCAAATATCTGAGAATGTCTATCAATTAGTTGAATAAAATGCTGGTCATAACTTCTTTTTTAGTTAACACTCTCACGCACTATGGTTCCAGCCCTGTGACACGGGAGACTTGGAACCCCAATTTGTGGATCACACAAAGTGATATCCCGTGTGGGAATCAAACCCACTATCATGAAAAGCAGTCGTGTACACTCCCACTGCATCACGAAAAACTGACAAACTGAAATCAAATATTGGTCCAACATTTTAAACCAATGTTTGATCACTCCGCATGTTATTGTTAACTTCCAATATTGACCAAATCGAACAACCAAAGCTATACCTATATAAAGTTTTGTTTATTTGAACTATTGTTGGTGTTTGTAATGCGGAACTATTAAAATTACATAGTGCAAAACAAGTAGCTCGTTTCGAATGCGAGTACTTGCCATTATAACGGCATGTCTAAACCTGTCTTAGCTACTGCTTGAGGCTCTATGCTTTGTAAAAATAGTCTGTCCGTTGCAATCTTAACCCTAAACCTTTGTACTCTGTCTTCTCTATCCCAGAAATTGAAGAATCAATTGAACCCGACCCAACCAAAAGTTTCATAAATAAATGTATTGTTTTTTTCACAACAAAAAACACAGAGTTATATACGTACTAGAAGAGCCAACATCTTGAGGATCATCTTCGTTCAGTTTGGCGGCGACACAGCTCATTACAAGAGCGAACACTAATGCTCCCCACATGTTGAGGTATTATTACTGTACGATACAACACGACAGCTGGTTATACACCGACTAAATAACGTGCTGCGATTGAGAGCACGTTGCGTTTGATAGCCTTACGAAGGATTAGACGTGGCTGTTTGATTTAATTTTTAAATCGGTTATATTTTTTGTTAAAGTTTTTGTATCTTAGTTTTTATTAAAGTTTTATATTTAAGTTACAGTCAACTGCTGAAATTCTTCTACAAAATATTGTTTTTTTTTTTAATGTAGTTCCTTTTTGCGGAGTTCACATGATACCTCACCATCAGCTCTATTACATGGTATTAAAGTAGTATGACGAAAATAAAGTGCTAAGCTATAGTAATTGAATCGCAAACTGTGAAATATTGAATAGTTCCGCTGGTTATCTGTGGTCTTTATCATCAGTTCCACTTCATCAATTGGTACTTTTTCGAATCATTATGAAATACATCTTAATCACTATAGGTGTGCCTATAATATTTGAAGAGTTCCCTCGATTTCTCCAGGATTGCATCAGCAAATCCCGATCTGATGACAATGGGATCAACTTGGAAGTATACATTTGAAACACAAAAAAATCGTAATCGAGTAACAAACACAAAATAAACAACATACAGTCGAATTCAGAACCTCCTCCTTTTTTGAAGACGGTTAAAAATACATTAAATTCGTGTAAAATCGATAAGATCAATAAGTAATCGATAAGATAAATACATGACTCTAAAATAAATAAACTACAAAATCGGTTTGATTACCTCTAAAATAACCAGAAGAATGAATTTGAAATTGGCGGGAACAAAGCTGTCATCGTTTTACAGCGCGAGCATTAACACAAAGATTACATAATATATCCCATCCCATCTTGACCCTTTATCGGATTCGATACATTAGGACTGATTTTCCATGAATAATACAAAACAAAAAGGCGTAATACCAATAACAAGCGTTAATGATATTCCCCATCCCCTGAACCTTTAAAAATATTCTTTGCGAAGTGTCATATAACATAGGAAATAATAATAAAATTAGAATATTATTGTGATTAAGGGACTCTTCTTTTCTCGCAAACAAGTGCAAGCAGATTTAATTATATCTTCATTGGCTCCACAAAATGGGTACATGGGTCTCAAAACAATAAAAAAAGAAAATAAGGCATCCCGTTACCCTAGTCCATTGGGGAGGACATTCTATAAGTAAAATAATAAATACCACCCTTAAAAAGTCCTTAGAAATATTGCCTAGTCTTCCACTAAAACGGTCTGAGGTACTAGGACGCCAGCCAACTCAGGATGTTTTCATCTCGCTAGGCATTGTTTATGTCAACAGCGATACTAGTGCGCCTGTTTAGGTAATAGCGCACGGCACAACCAAACTGTTTCTTAATTACATCAACTTACATCTTTGGGAAAAGTACAACGAACCAAATATATCAATCAAAAGTATTAGGTAATATTTTTTTTTTAGCAAAATGGTTTTATGTTTTTCGACTGTTAATGTAAGCCCAGCTCGTATTATTAGACATCTATTTTTTGTCCTTTACAGTTCACACTAGTCTAATAATAAGGTCGGGGCAAAAGTATTTTCGTATTTTTCATACAAAGTAAAACAAAAAGAGAATAGGTATAATTTATTTATTTATTAATAATATGTATGTGCCGTTTTTATCGATGACTTGTTGCCATCTTGTGGGTAGTGCCATAAAACAAGTAAAAAATTGGGATTTATGATCAAAAAAATCTGACAGGTAGTTTTCACAGTGTTTTAAGGTTAACATTCTGCTTCCTAACGAGTTTTGAAGTGACCAAAACAGGTGGAAATCAGATGGAGGAAGATCAGGGCTATACGGAGGATGCATCAACACATCCCAGCCAAGATCTCTCAATTTTTGCTAAGAGCGGTCTGGCGCTGTCATGATGAAACACCACGCCCTTCCTGTTCACCAGCTCCGGCCAGTTTTTCTCAATAGCTTCTTTAAACCTCATCAGTTGCTGACGAATGTCAGATTTTGTCGCCGGGTAAAACTATCGATTCTGACCGTAGAGGCCAGAATTGACCTCTACGGTCAGAATCGATAGTTTTACCCGGCGACAAAACCTCATAGAGGACGATTCGTTTCTAATCCCAACATACACACAGCATCACTTTGTTCCGAATCTAGCTAGGAACTAGCTGGCTAGTACATGGTTTGACCACGATCTTTTTCGGACATTCTTATCGTAAGTGACCCATTGTTCATCAACCGTTTAAGAAATGGGTCGGAATTGTTACGTTTCAATCACAAATGGAAACACATTGCATTAAGTTTCTCTAAGTGAGATCATGTGGTACCCAAATATCAAATTTTTTTTGGAACCCAGACTTATGTAAATGACGTAAAACTGTTTTCTGATCAACATCCAGTTCTTCAGCAATATCGTAACTAAAAATATGTCGATCTTGCTCCACTTTTCCAAAGATGATACTGATTTTATCCGTGACAGGGCGTCCAAAGCGAGCCCCATCCTTCACACTAAAATTTCCAGACTAGAAACGCTTGAACCACATTTGTGCTACTCCTATTAATACCGCATTAGGTCCATAAACCGCACAAAGGTTATTCGCGGCGTTCGTCGCATTTTAACCTTTTTTATAATAAAACTTTAAAATATACCGAATTTTTCGTCACATGCATTCATTTTGCTTGCTTGAAAAACAATTGGAAAATGGCCGGAACTACTTTTTTTATTTATTGCATATTCAGAATGTGTAATAAAACCAGCCAGTTACATTCAGTACAACCAAAGAGGTTTGATTACTAACAATACATTCAAAATACGAAAATACTTTTGCCCCTACATATTATTAAAACCTGTGTCAGTTTATTAAACTCTTTCTTTGATGAGTTTAAACATATTAATCCATATGGTCTCCCCAGTAGAACCTACTTATTATAGAGCCTGGGTTAATTGGTTGGCGATTGCAGTAAAGCTTTAAGTACGCGGAGGACGCTGCTGCCCGTCCTCCGGTGTGAAATCCAATAGTCGCCTTGGCGACACCCACGAAGTGAGGTGATGTGGCACTATTCTTAAGCAGGTACCATACGGCCTAGAGTTTAATTAAAAATCAGTAAATGATTATATGGCTGTTTTGTCGATTAATTGATCGTCCATTAATATTGATTTATGACATTTATTACAATTTCAAGGAACTATTAGATGGTCTATCATCTTTATTATTGCCATTTAGTAATTTTCTTGTAATAATAATAATAATATCTTGGGACAATTCACACAACGCTATTTTATCCCAAACTAATCCAGACAACTGATAAACATACTTATATATTTCTAAATACATACTTATTATAGACAAATAACACCCAGACACAGAATAAACCATCAAGCTCATCACACAAAGTTTTATTCTGGGTGGGGATCGAACCCACGACCTCTTGCGTAGCAGTCGAATACACTCCCACCGCGCCACAGAGGCAGTCAATATTATGATATCTGACTTCTCAATTTCACCTTATGGTATTTAATGTACTTTACAAAAGATTAGGTCAAAACAGACAAACAAACAGACGGGCAACAACAAAATGAAACCACAGTAAAATCACTTGGTTTTTTTTTTGGAGGCACCGTAAAACATGTCCAGTTGACGACAAAACTCTAGTAAAGTACCAAGCCATCATAGGACTTACAGAGCTTTCATCTGCAAATGTTTACGTGAACAGCGATACTTCGGCAGTTTGGCAAATGACGCGTCTCGGCCCAAATATTTCCTTTACGAGGCCACATCGAATAGCCGATACGAGACGAAGTTTTGTGCTTATTGACGTGGCGAGGCAATTCTCTTAGACGTCGGGTCGCTAAAGGTTTATGAGATCAGTACTGAACTACACAGATGGCTGTCTTTGAAGTTGGGAAAGTGTTGTAGGTATAGTGGATAGTTGATAGAATTTTTAAAGTCTTGTTTAGAACTTTTTGCTGGAGAATTCAGTGAAAAATATATTTAGTACTAGCTGACCCGCGCAACTTTGTCTGCGTAAATTTTCCCAGCTTTTGCAACATTTCTCATTGCTGCCGCTCCTGTTGGTCGTAGCGTGATGTTATACAACCTATAGCCTTCCTCGATAAATGGGCTATCCAACAGTGACAGAATTTTTCAATTCAGATCAGTAGTTCCTGAGATTACCGCGTTCAAACAAACAAACTCTTCAGCTTTATAATATTAGCATAGATTCTTATCTATACTAACTGACCTCTTGGTCAGTGATAGATATAGTTAAATTTTAATCGTTTTTATTTCCCCCCGTTTTAAGCAGGGATGTTACGGGAGCTTCGACTCCGACTGCGAAAGGTCGGAACTTCCGATTGATTTTACACATCCGACTCGGCTTCTACACTTTTAAATCGGACTTTTAATCGGTGGTATCTAGCGTGCGGCGGCTGCTCTTTTAAGCTAATTTATATATACTTTACTATACATCATAAATGTATGAAGGAAAATCTCACGGATTTCCTTTAATTACAGGCTCGAGCCCCGCCTGAGCAAATTTTTCCTTCAAACATTAAATATGACTGAATAATGTTTCTTTTTTTATTTTATTTTCTTAAGCTTTGTCTCAACATATTTGTCTTCTCCCACCACCTCCGACTCCGGTTCCGACTACGATAAACCAAATTTAAAAACTCCGATTCTGATATAACTTCCTCTGTAACATCCCTAATTTTAACGGTATTTCAACGGCTTCCCGAAATTCGCGCTTCACGAAGGCGACGCGACACCGGGCCGGACACCAATGACGACGCCCGTGGCAATACGGTCGAAACATCGGTCAATAAAAAAAACACTTATGTACCTATTTAAACTTAAAATATCTACGCGAATAATACCGATGGTCTTAATCTTAAAAATATTGAGGATCCCAAAAATTGTGAGAACTGGTAAATGTTTATTCTTTTTTATTTATATTTTTACAAAATGTACAGAAAAGATTTTGCCTCAATTTATATGATAAGATAAACATTTATTTCTTACTAGCTTTCGCCCGCGGCTCCGCCCGCGTGGATGTCGGTTATCGCGATAAAAACTATCCCATGTCCTTCCCCGGGACTCAAACTATCTCCATACCAAATTTCATCTAAATCGGTTTAGCTTTTTGAGCGTGAAAGCGTAACAGACAGACAGACAGATTTACTTTCACATTTATAATATTAGTATGGATTATAATATTAACTAGCGGACGCCTCGCGGTTTCACCCGCGTAGTGCCCGTTCCCGTGGGAATACAGGGATAAAAAATAGGCTATATCACCCGGGGTTAGTGTAGCTTCACAACGATGAAATTTTTTTTCAAATCCGGCCAATAGTTTCGGAGCCTATTCAATACAAACAAACAATCAAATATTTCCTCTTTATAATATTAGTGTAGAAGTATAGTTGTAGTTCATACGAGTACATCATAATAGCACATCTTTAAATATAAAAATCAATGTTTGTCTGTATGTCCTCTATGCGTTCCGAAACCATTGATCAGATTGTGATTAAATATTAGCAGAATGTTCTGGAAAGGCGAGTATTCCTGGCTTTACAAGCCACAGCGAAGTGTGGCCGAGTTCAGCTCTATAAAAAACAAACAAAACGCGGGTAAAGACGCGAAGAATAGCCAGTATTATATAATGCTACTAACCGTGAAAGTAGAACACCATTAAAGTATCAAGATTTGAAACACAAACAATAAAAACTTCATCATAATTCCACATACGTTGTAAACAAAACTCATGAAACCGAACACAAAATACCTATAACCCTGAAAAAGCAGCGGTGATCTACAAAAGGTTATCGCCAAAGATAACCCTGTAATAGAGTGACATTGGAGAGGGGCGCTTGTTAAGATAACGCCCCATTAACGCCCCCAAGTGGCTATTACGTTGGAGTCAGTTACCGGCTATTAAAACTGCTTTCGTTTTTGGCATTTTAGTGTGGGGATTTAAGCTTTATTCATATGAGCATAAAGCTTATTTTTCTTTATAAACTTGAATAATTTATTTCTTCGCTAACTGTTATCCGAACCAGTCCGCGAGGAATTAAAAAATAAGCCCGAGTTTCAAGGTATCTTCTAATCAATCGAGAGTTCAAAACTTAAGTAGGCGAGCTCTATATTGAGTGATTTGTTTCATTGCCCCTACTCAAAATCTAAGGAATTTGCAAAAATACATGTTAAATCCACCAATCCGTAGTAGACCCGCTTGGCAAATTACGGCAAATATCCTCTCTCAGAAAGAAGTCACTAAGTAACTTTTAGACAACATGCGCTCGTGCAACGCGCAACGCACACATAGACTCTCTCATAAACACTGAATCACTGAACGTATTCCGAACAAAGTGGTCCGAAATGTTCTAAAATTCTGTTTTAACGAACAATGTCTATGTGTGCGTAACTGACTGCCTTTGTGATGCGTTGGGAGTGTGTCCGACTGCTACGCAAGAGGTCGATTTCCACACGAGACAGCACTTTGTGTGGTCCACAAATTGTTGTTCCGGGTCTGGGTGTACGTTGTGTCCGTGACTTGTATGTTTGTAAAGTCCCCCGTGACACAGGGCTTCGTCGTCATCTAAAGAAAAAAACTTGAGCGAGAGATAGGTGTAAAGGTCTGTACACTTGGTCTTTTGCGAAGGAGGCATGTGTCTCTGCAATGGACACTTTTCTGCTTTTGTAAGGCTTTGTAAATATACATATTTGTTTATATTTTAGTTCTATTTTCATATGAACCAATCACAGAACAAAAGGAGACGGAAACGATTACATACAATTTTGAGCCTGAATGTATCGAGATGAAAATAGCGTCAAATAATAGATTCATATTAATCAGTTCATCACTGAAAATTCTGTAAGTATGGACAATCTGAGAGCTGAGTTATTAGAGGTTTAAGGGTATTTTACGCGAAACAGGGTTCGGCGCTCTCAAAAATTTATATAGAAAACTTAAATATTAGGACACGAAAAAAATTGTGTCACTAGTCGAAGAGGTTTTCTAGTAGATGAAATAAAGAAATTCAAGGATATGTCCTAATATGATCCCGCAAATAAATCTTGAAGTTGCGGAAAAATGCAAAAACGAGCATTTTCGTATTGTCATAGTCATGGCGTTCGTAATCTAACATATGTACGAACGAATATTCTACTTTATTTTGACCTGCGCTCCTGCGTCCTGTGAAGTAATGGTTGTGTGCGGAAGAGTGAGGCTGGCGATCGTGTCGCTGAGTACGTAGCGCTAAATAAATAAATCTCTCAGTGTAATGCCCCCTTAATAAAAGTAAGGTTATTTTATCATTTTTAATTTACAGCTGTTTCTTGAATGTGTTTTTTAAAACACTAATGTTCATTATATTGGCTAGGCACTACTATTTCATGACACCAACTTGAAAATGTTTTATTTTTTGTGTTGTTGTACCAATATTATATACTTTGTATTCATTATTTTTTTAAAAGCGATGATACGGTGATATTTAGAAAAAAATGTTAGATAAGGTTATATATTTACTTACAGATTGAGGTGCAAGCCATTCCCGAATAACGAATAACCCACAGAATAGCTTCAACGTTTAAGGGTCGTCGGTCTTGTATATTGCAGCAATTAGTTGCTATTCCACAATCCACACAGCGATCAAATCCAGAATCACAATTCCAAGTCAGACGGTAAACAAAAACAAACGAGTGAGTCACAGATTATAAGAGCAGTGACCGTCAAGTGTCAATATCGATGTTTTATTCGACATGAAATCGAGAAACGTTTTTTGCTTTTTAAAATAATTAATTGAACATGGCTATAATCGAATACACCATACCGTTTAAAAGATTGTTTTTTTAATAATCTTGGGACCACTTACACTTAGATTGGGATCAGATGACGTTATCTGATCCTAATCTAAGCAGAGCTTGTATTATAGCAGACAACTGATAAACATTATATATGTCTATAGATAAATTACACCCAGACACAGAATAAACCATCGTGCTCATCACACAAAGTTTTATCCTGGGTGGGGATCGAGCCCACGTCCTTCTACGTAGCAGTCGGATACACTCCCACTGCGCCACAGAGGCAGTTTAACAATTGAATTTAAAGTGCATTTTACTAATTTGGGATAATTACGCATTGCAATGGTTTTCTTTTTGTAATTGTGCAATCGATTACTCAATTAATTGATATATATATTTCACGAAAACCCTTCTTTTTCAGATCTGCTTCCAGATTGTAAATTGAGCTGATTTTAATTATATTAATATAGAAAAATATGACTATTTTTTATAGATCATATCGCAACTCAATACATTGGCCCACTGTTTTCTATCTCCTTTATGTAATTAACACAGACTATCAAATCAATAAGATAATTGACAAGGTTAACCTAAATCAATTTGATTTAGTGCCAATTTCGTAATACAATGGGCAGAACCGATAACAAATAAAACAAGGCAATAAAATTTCACAGATACTCGTACCTACTATTGAATTTTTCATCCAATCCTGCAACATAGAAAGCTGTACTAACATTTAAACTTTCGCGTTGCATGATTATGACTATTTATTATACGGGAATTATCATTCATCTCAACCGAGAAGAGGGCTTCAAACTATCCGTGACGTGGAATCCAGTGATTCGTAAAACTTAACCTCGTATTAGTTCGCAATCGGTTAACATGGACACAATCAGTGTAGTGTGCAGTGACCCTAACTTTTTGAGAACCAATAAAGTGAGGGTAGATAAAGATTCATCGGCCTTATCATCGCTGCGACTGTCCGCTTGTGACTACAGCCGGTGCAACCTAGACGAAACGTCAAGCAATTTTAAGGTAAACAATGCGTGTTAATTCTAAATCTAATAAATAGTTATGAAAGCTGTATTTTTCGTTTTATATATTTACTTTTCATGACCTTTAAATCCTGCAAGTACCTATTATAAATCGAAAGTTTGTATGTTGCTCTTTCACGCAAAAAATACTGAACGGATTTTAAAGAAACTTTAAAGAAATATAGTTTATACATATGAATAGCACATGGCACACGGGCGAAGCCACGGGGAAAAGCTAGTATTACATATAATGAAATTGGACAAAAACCAATAGGAAGCCGGAGCTGATCAATACCAAACTATAACATTGTTTGCTAACAAATTACATTAGCTAATAATTGCACTGTCTAACACAAAACCACATTATAATAAGATATGTCAATCAAACAACCCTTAGAAAGACAACCTAACCCTGTAATACCTCATCTTAACCCTCTAGCACAGAATACATATGTACAGAAGGTCGGCTTAACAAAAGCTCAACAAAAAATCCACGCACACAACATAAAAATGGGGATTTGTATAAATTATTTTATATTACCATGTAAAAATATATCATTAGTTGTCTAAAAAAATATCTTCACCTATAATATTACGTGTTTATTATTTTTAATCATAAAAAGAAACAGTAAAAGTAAATGATTAGACCACAGAAAACGTGACGTCACATACAAGCTTTTTATACTAATTTGTACGGAGCGGATCGTTTGTGACGTTACACAATTTTTTTTCAAACACACACATGCGCGCGTGCGCGCACGTGCACACACTCACACAGGCACACACCCATGCAGGAAAAATATTTCATTATTTTGTGTAACCTTTGTTATGGAAGAGGGAGGTATCTTAACACAAGTGATTTTATGTGCATAAAAGGATACCTTCGTCCACAAACTATTATCTAAATGTATGAAATTATGAAATAAACCATTTTTTTTTATTTGACTTCAGTCAAATAACCTATTGCTATCAGTTTGTGCGGGGTAGCCAGTCCAAAGTACCAGTACTATACGATGCATTCAACCGAGATCTGTGTATGGCTGTGTGAACCTTTTTTCACACCTTTTAGGAAGCCGGTCCTCTGTATCCATTTAGTTTGTGCCTCTAGTGCGAACAAATTAGCAGTTAATCTACGACATGACAGTGATGTTCGATAGTTGACAATAGCATCGAGATAGCAATTTACCAAGCGATACTTTATTAATACAATTATAAAAAAATACTATAAAATTCGGGCACCGACATCATAATTAATTTAAAAATGCTTTTTGTAACGAAGCATTAACAAAAGCCAAAATAGTTCTTAAGAACATGGATAGATGGCGCTTGCCCACCTCGTGTGCAACAAGGGAAGAAATTTCAGTTTAGTGACATAGTTCAGGTTAGATGGTTCGGCTTTTACGCTCCGGTAAAGCGATCGGAAGTCTCGGGTTCGACTCCTGGGTCTGTACTTCATTTTTTTCTTTCAAATGCAATTTTTGTATTAATAAAGTAACTGGCAAGAAATACCTATAAAACTACTATAAATATTTATAGAAAAAAATGAGGTTTACTAACAGAGTCCCGATAGATGGTGCGATTCCGGCCCCGGTTTGGCATAGGAAAGTCTCAGGTTCGATTCCTGGGTCTTCAAAATTTTTCTACTTTTAAAAAAACCAATTATTGTATTAATAAACGATACTTGTTGCTCAGTAAATTGAGATGAGAGGTGGGTATAGATAAGGTTTTTTTAACACTGCTTGATTCCCTGCAATGTGTCTGATGGGTCATACATTATTAATAATAATAATAATATCTTGGGACAACTTACACAACGCCATCTGATCCCAAACTAAGCAGAGCTTGTACTATGAAAACCAGACAACTGATAAACATACTTATATATTTCTAAATACATACATATTATAGATAAATAACACCCAGACACAGAATAAACCATCGTGCTCATCACACAAAGTTTTATCCTGGGTGGGGATCGAACCCACGACCTCTTGCGTAGCAGTCGGATACACTCCCACCGCGCCACAGAGGCAGTCAATATTACTCGGGCGAGACTATGTTCGCGGTAGGTCTAAAGGTACAAGAATTCTTGACCCGAATTTCTCAATTCTTGAGAAATTTGTTTTTTTAATAAAAGACGAATTTTAAACTTTTACTTTACCACAAATTAGATTGTTGTATGAGAACAATTATATCACATGGTACATTTTAAGTTTTTTTTTTTTATTGTCTATGGTTGGCAGACGAGCCAGCGGCCCACCTGATGGTAAGCGATAACCGCCGCTCATGGACTACAGGAATGTCAGGGACACACCCAAGCCGCTGCCTACCGTGAAGTGAAAACTCTCTTTAAACCTCGTTTGAAGAAAGACATGTAGCGCTCGGGAAACATAAATTTAACTTATTAATTAATGAATCAGTCTTTTAATTTCCGAATAGTATTTTTAGTTACCTAACGCACGTAATTGATTTCGTTTTTTTCTTCGAGTCCTCGAGGCTTTTTTTCTGTCTCGACTAAAGATAATTTCTCGAGCAGAAACCCTAGTTTGTGGGTTAGAAAGTAATTATTACCAATGTTGTCAATCTCTTCAGCTGAGCTAAATTGCTTGCGTGTTAGAAGAGGGTTCAACCGATTGTGAAATGGGAGATCTCTCTGTAATAGGGTAATTATGTTTTTCCCTGACTACGGAGGAAGGTTATATAAGAAGAAGAAGAAGAAGAAAAGTTTCTTTATTGCCATGTAGGTATTTGACGTACATAAAAAAATAAAAAAAATAAAAACCTTAAAATAAACATTATCAGTCTTAAACCTTAACATAAACAATGAGTTCAGTTTGCATGTCATGACTATGACTAAATGGTCCCATTCAGCATGTATGTTGCGAGTTTTGCGACAAACTTGCAACGTGTTTGTTACATATTTATAAATTGATTGCTGTAGGCATAGGCGTATCCAGTAAGAATTTGGGAGTTCAACCCCCTCGAGACTGTAGTCACCGGTTCAATTGTTAGACTTTAGCGCTCTTCACTCCTTTCACCTACACAGAACCCCCTCCGAAACCATCTAATTTTCGAAACATTTTTTTTACAACGTTATTCGTGATATAGCGCAAACCTGAAAGTAATTTGCTCAAAATCAGTAATATAATCCAATGGGGTAGTTTTTGGAACATGTTACATTTTACAATTAATTAATTATTCCTTTTCTATTATTAAATCTTGTTCACAGTGTAATGAGAAATCGTTTACTTATTTTCAATAATAACCATGGGTTACGTACTACGCGACGCAATGAGTATAGTACTGCGAAGAACATAAGACAACTTTAATGGCTTCTAACTCTGCAAAGTTTCACTATTTTTTTTTTGGAATGAAGTTCCTTATCGCGCGTTGCGAAACGGGGCTAGACGGAAAAAAATAATACTAAAAGTTGTAACGACACTTTTTGCTATAGTAGTAAGCCGTGCGGCGTGCGCGTGTTTCTCTGTCTGTCTCTCTCTCTCTCTCTCTCATAGAAAGCAAGCCAGTTATTTTCATTTCGTCTTTCTATTTCGCATTGATCGGTGTCGCGATGATTATAAAAAAAAAAAAATATTACAATTCCTTCACTAATTAAGCGAAAGGAACTTCGTTTCATCCCTAGGGTGTCCCTTGACATTGTCAAGTCGTGACATGTCACCTCTTAATTTTTTTTTTATATATAATTTCTTGAAGTGGACAGCTTGTTGGTTGTCTGAGCTTTGCGATATACGAAAAATAACTTTGTATAGGCGGTCTGATGGAATTGTTAGTCGATTTTTTTTTTAATTTTAAAAGATTAGACAAAGCGGGTTTTAATAAACCTGGGTATTCTACCCAGAATATAGCACGCATATGTGCTCACCTTGTACCTAGCAACTTGTATAAATTTAGCTGACCAACGAACAACAACAAATCAAAAACGTCCCAAACAGTCACACTTTCGCCCAAACAACATTGACAGGTTAAACGTTTACACCTGAACCTAGATTCGTAACAGATTACCGTCATTATCCTCAAATCTATTGCTTAACCGTGCAAGCGCCCGTCGAGGTGCGTAAGACCGCTTCTACGTGCGGGACCCGTCTCAAGCAATTGATCATTTTACATTGACGCTCAACCCCCCGTTATTGCGTAAACGTGACTGCGCTAAATTTTAGCTAGGGTTCGGTATTTTCGGGTTAATTTTATTCGGGTTAAAGAAAATGTACGGTGTTTGGACGTTTTCCGTTTTGAATACAAAGCAATATAAATACTTTATACTTTCTTGTTGACTCGCCGAACATTAACCCCCTTATTCAAAATGTGTTGCTAAAAGCATTTTAACGGGCGAATGTTTGGTTTTTAACTTTTTTTTTTTAAAATAGGGTGTCGCAAAAGTAATGTTTTAGTATGAATTAGCTATCATTTTGTTATAAATGACAAAAATTAGTTTTGTTTTCATGAAATGTTTATTTGAAGATGTATAGTTGTTATACAATAGTTTTCTATAAATGTTGATAAACTTTCGCGATTTGTACACATTATAACATTATATACATAAAATTATACATAAATAGGTATAGCATATAGCAACGGCATTGCCACGGTATTTACCTTAAAATATTTATCTATTATTAATAGTTATCTAATAAATATGGTAGCCAATACAAACTATGATATTACCTTTGCTCTATAGAATAAAATAAAGTCAGAAACATTCGTATGAAATGTATTATGAATATATTATAATAAAAAAACATTTAGCTATATTTTACATATAAACCTGCTGAATGAAATTGTTTTAAATTCTAAATTCGTCTTATAATTTACCTATAAATTAAACCCACAAACAGAGGCAAGAAACTTTACTTTGCAATGAAGATGTGACGTCACACACTGCCTTTCATGTAAAAACTTTTACCTACTTGTTTTAAGAATCCCATGGTGTAGTCTTCAGGGAAACCGTCGGAAGTCGCAATAGGGCAAACTTTGAACAACAATACGGAACAACATTTTGTAAATTACACAAGGTTTCACAACTAGTTTAGCAGTACACCATTGACAGATATAGCTAACAAAACTTAAACTTTAATTTAAAAAAGTAGATATCACCCAAAATGCTTCAAAATACACATAAAATTGTAGGTGTCCTGTGTAGCATTTTGAGTAATTTTCTACCCTATAATTAAGAGGATACAATAATAGTAGGATACATAGTATTGAGTAACAATTCCTGGGTCCTTATTCACTATCTTTATTTCGTTGTCGTGACAAGCCCATGTGAACTGGCACATGCGCGGTGTGCTCAAAGATGTCCACCACGCATGCGCGTTGATGCATTTTTAAGCACAGCTCTCTACCGCGCATACGCGGTGGACTTATTTGAGCGCACCGCGCATGCGTCAGTTGGCACGGGCTTGTCACGACAACGAAATAAAAATAGTGAATAAGGACGAGTAAGCACCTCATGCTCCATAAAGCATTGTCTATGTAACTATGAAAGTCCACGTAATAAGTAGTAACTATACATAGTTCGCGAGAGGTCTTTATAGTGGTTGAAATATGTTGTTAGACGGAGAGGACCAAGAATTTCGCGGCAAGCTTTTATGTCATTCTAGCTTTCGCTTGCGGCTCCGCCCGCGTTCATGTCGATTATCCCGGTAAAAACTACCCTATGTCCTTCCGCAGGTATCAAACTATCTCTATTCTAAATTACATTTAAATCGGTTCTGCAGTTTAAGCGTGACAACATAACATACATTTCTGACAGCGCTTCTATCATCGAAGTATGTTTCCTATAACCAATGTTAAATTCGTCTATGAAAAATCTCATAATATTACATTTGAAACAATAGATCAAAACCACGGAACAATAGAAATTGTTGCGGAATCCGATTAGATTCATCCGTTAGCAGTTAATCCTCTCGAATACTACCAATGCTTTATGTAATCCTGGTACACGATACACAAAAGTAAATAAAAATATTAAATTACTGACTGCCCGGAAAATACATACAATACAAGTACAGCGTACTAAAGAAAATATTAAACGTTTAGAAGTCGATATGTATTTTTAAACATCTGCAATTTTTTTTAGACAATAATCAACGCTTTACAGATGTATTGTTAGAATTACATTAGCCATATAGTCATGAATTGACTTAAACTACAACTAGTCGTCCCTACACAATAGATTCACCCGTTGGTTAGTTAATCCTCTTGGCTACTAGCTCGGCTTTATGTAATCCTGGTACATGTAACACAAACATAAATATAAAAGGGCTGACTGCACTGCGTACCGTTTATAAGTAAGTGAGTATTTCAAAAATTTCACAATTTGTATGTATAGACTTACAATAATTTTCTCGGTTACATCAGCAAATCTCTTTTACGCTGGTGATTTAATGATATAGTGCGGAAGTGTACGTTGACACAAGTGAACTCTCTATTCACTCACTCTCTTGCGACATATTCCGTCACACACGACCGGAGAATGATTAGGCGCACGATAGATGACTGTACAAGTTCTAATAGACCTACAGTAGTATCAACGTAACTTGACCGGATTGAAGTTGGCGAAAAGTGGTTGCGCAGATTAATTTTTTAGTAGTAAATGGTGACAGGAAGGGGGGCGGGGCGGTAACTAAACCAAGAGAATCAGAGATGTGATTACGCATTAAATTGTCATAATTAATATTGCTAACTCATCTTTTTTGTGATTTTTTCGTATAGAAATTGTTTTTCAAACTTTCTTTTGTATTTACTGTAACTGTTCTAAATTTAAACCTTTATGAACTCATATATATAGTATTTTCATATTGTTGAATTAAAATGTTGTTAGTATTTTTAATCGATTAAACATAATTAATCGTTTTCGTAAGTAATTTAGGGTCGCATCTCTATGACATGCACAAAATTGATAAGAACCTAACTTCAATCCGGTCAAGTTACGTTGATCCAACTGTATTTCCAGTTAATGTTCATTTCTATTATAGTATCTCGTAAATGATTTTTTATACGGAATCAATTTACAAACGCGAAATTCAGATTCATTCAAAAACGTTTTACGTAACATTATCAACAATACGGAATCCATAATATATAAGTCGTTTTTACTTAGCTTCTCTCAACGTAGACTGTTAAGAAGTTTTTTCTTACGCCTAAGCTGATCTTAATATGGGCCGAAATTTTCTAAAAGCTTTGGTCTCAATGATATTGTACTCGTAATATTGGATTTTTTATTCAAACGAGAATCTTCGCGGACCATTTCATGGCTTTATAGGAATTTAGGGCCATCTCGACTTAAGCCGTACCAGCTTTTAGCAATTTTTAAGGCTTTGAATTGTAATGAAGTTGGCTGGGACCTTTTTTAGGGTCCTCAGTAACTAATTCAGGCTTAGCTGTAAAATGAGAGTAAGATGATAAAATTACATTCGTATTTAACATTTAGGTGACATTACGCCTGAATCTGCGATGTTCTATGCACTGTGCAATCTAGCGTTGATATGACGGTGGAAATGTGTACGACTGCTGTGCAAGAGGTCGTTGGTTCGATTCCCGCGTTTATGTGATCCACAAATTGTTGTTCCTAGTCTGGATGTACTTTGTGTCCGTGACTTGTAGGTTTGTAAAGTCCCCCGCGACACAGGCTTTATAATCTATTGCGAGAGTTGTCTTTTGACGTAATAACATTTTATAAATCGATGACCGGGTGCAAACACAAAAAAGTGTCACGGTCCGTCACAATCCACCTGCTGATAGGCTAAAATATTGCGCATGCGCCCGGGTCCACTAAACTGAAATGTTTTGTCATAGCAGCAACATGCGATACAATTGGAAATTAATTAAAAATATTTAAAAAAAAACTACCAGCCATGGTTGTTTATTACAATCTCATCAATGTTTTCTTAAGACCTTACCACGTAAAATCATTGTAAACCGACTTTACAGACAAACAAATTAAAAAAAAAAATACACTTGTTGACAAAACTTTAGTATGTATTTAAGTGTGCTGTGGTGTAACGTTACTACGGGAAAATAAGAGTCAGCATGCATGCTGCTAATTTAGGCAAAACGCCAGCACTTTTATATATGTGGTTCCCGGAACCCACATTAGATTAAAAAACACACAGTAGGTATACGAATTGTATGAGAGACGATTAGGGTGTAGGCAACTGGTTATTCGCACTGACCTCTATCACCTAGTCACGCTACCGTCGAAAACTACAAGACAGTAGGGTATAATTGGGGGTTCTGGATCACTTCCTCGCTTCGCTCGGCGCGTGATCCAGAACCCCCAATTCTCCACACATAGAACATGATCCAGAACCCCCAATTTTCTACACATGCAATATGATCCAGAACCCCCAATTTTCTACACATACGCGAGCGATTAATAACTACAATGTGTGATGCATTTATCGACGCGAGTCTGAGAAACTAATCAACCGTTTGATTTGGAGCTGAACTCTAAATAATATAATTATGTATGCGTATGTATGACTGCCTCTGTGGCGCAGTGGGAGTGTGTCCGACTGCTGCGCAAGAGGTTGTAGGTTCGATTCCCACACAGGACGCCACTGTGTGTGATCCACAAATTGTTGTTCTGAGTCTGGATGTTCTTTGTGTCCGTGACATGTATGTTTGTAAAGTCCCCGCGACACGGGGCTTGCACCATACTGCGGGAGTAGTCTTTAAAAAAAATGTACATTCTAGTTCAAACACTTTTTATTTTATTTATTTATTAAGATTAATAAAAAAAAAAAAAACATGATTTACATGAATACCTACTTAAAACTAATACATGCCCAAAAAATAAAAACAATGTAACAATTACTTATAGGTAAACACCGCTTATTAAAATGCTATTAACATTTTAAACAATGAAATTTCTTATCGCACACAATCATCTACTAATCAATAAATAATCTCTCCCTTTAATTTGACATATCGATCGGGTACCCAGCTGGTGCAGTGGATAAGCCATTGGCTACTGCTATCGGGTCGCGGGTTTGATTACCACGCGGGCAAATATTTGTATGACATACAGATATACGTTTCGGGTTGGGTGTGACATGAAACTAGGAAAAAAATATTGGACTTGGTTACATTTTTCAATAGAAACATACTTAATTTGGTTTTAAAGTTACCCAGTGATAGATAGGTATCGATCTTATTGTTCTGAGAGAGTACATACCAATTCCTTTTTAGAAAATCGTCTCAGGTATACGCGACGGAGCGGCGCCATCGCCGAATAAGGAAAGTAAGCATGTGGTCATATTGAGTAAGTAACAATCAATTAATTTTAGATCTTATTTGCTGATAACATAGAACTCATTTTTTAGCACACATATCAAAATCGCTTTCTCACTTAGCTAGCGATTTGTCACTAAAACCACTGCTTAAAAATGTGATCTACAAATAAGACTGCATGGCATAATTTCATTTTAATTAGCACACATCTCTTGCACTTGCAGCTTGTCTTTGACAATAATATTTTACAATATATTGTGAACAAGAGAACAGGAAGTATGTACGTACAACTCTACAATCACTATTTATATCGAATAATCTAATAGTAAGTTGAATTTGTGAGTGAAATTTATTTATGGTGTTCTTAATTTTAGGTCGACCAATCCCTTCGATTCTGACTGCGAAATACCACCATCTCAGCCATCGCCGTCGGTAGAAAAAAAGAAGATAAGGAAAAAGGTTGTCGGAAAAACAAATAAAAATTCTGTGAAAAAAATTGCTCCGGCGGTGGTCAAATCTAGCTTTTTTGGGTCCGACTCGGAGACAGAAGTTGATTTGCCAGCGCCAACGAAATCGCTCAAAAAAAGGAAGCTGTCGGATTCAGAGGTATGCTGAAGTTTTTTTATTTGTAAATACGGAGTCCTTTTATTTTCCATTATTTTAGCATATTAGTTAGACTTTGATGTTCTAAATACGATTCCCGAGGGGTTAGGTAAAATTTATGGTTCAGTATATTTTTTTCAGAATCTGTCATGCTTTCCTTTTAAATTATTTACCTGACTACGGCGAAGCCAAAAGGAAGGGTAATGATTTTGGCAGTCTATGTATGTATGTTTGTATGTTCCACCACAGCGCCTAAACTACTCAACGGATTTTAATAAATGAGGTGTCAATGAATTCGTAAGAATAGCCCGGGTGACATAGGCTATATAAATTTTATCCGTAGTCCCGACTACGGATAAAATTTTTAGTTTTTTAAACTTATTCTTGTTTCTAATGATAATCATTTTTAAATTTCAGAACGAGCAAGAACTTGGTGGTGAACCCATTCGAGCGGCTGCGCTGCGGAGCTTCTTATCAAGACGTAGTGGTTCCGGTTATACACTTCAGCGGGACCCCACCCGGCAGGGCAACTACTACGTGGAACTGCGTGTTTACAACGCTCGAGAAGCGGAGGTGCTCAGCAATGACCGCTGGAAACGAGCACTAGTTACCTACAAATCGGCTGTTGACGACAGCAGTCCGGTGTGGAAAGCAGTCACAAAACTTGTGACTGTTGCGAAAGAAGATTATCGGAAGATACAACCGATACTCTATCAGTCAAACGTATTTTAAAATTAGGTAAGTGTCCTACTAGTACCTATTTAAAGGACCCATAATATTGTACCTACATATTTAAAAACCATTTAAAATACCTACTTATGATATACCTATATTTTTCAATGTTTTCCTTTTTTGTTCTTTTGAATAATATTAATAATTATATTAAACTTGTTTGAAAAGCATGTTCTATATTGTTGAATTTAAGTAAGTAAGTACCTATGCATAAAGTCTATAATTGATATTTTTTAATGTTTATTTCCTCAGATAATTGTAATGAAATAATATTGCATGAGTACTTACTCATATAATATTTATAATGATTATTTGTATGATTTTCTTTCAGTAAACCAAAAAACTAAAAACAAAAACCAAAAGCCAAAATCCAAAAGCCAATAAACTCGAATTAATGAATGTCAAATTTTAAAATTCATGACCATTTAATATGATCTTGAATCTTATTTTTTAAGAACTTAATAAATCCAGATCAGTAATTGTGACCTTGAACTTTTAATCTTGAAGTAATCAAAAATTATGACCTTTAAGTACTAAATTAAAACTTATATATCAACTATAGCTCAAAATAAATATTTTATATTTTGTCTAATTGAATTTACGATTAAATTTATGAATTAGGTACTGCTTTACTTTTTGTATTTAACATAACCAAACAAACATGAAATTTTGCCCAGATTGTAAAGTTTATGTTCAAAAATATTCATCACATAAGAAAAGTAATATACATAAATCAAACTGTTTGTTGAGTACTGAATTTGATAATGTGCAAATAATAGCTACAGCTTTTAAAAATAGAATTGCTAGTTACAGATTTAATCCTATGAATACAGATAACATATCACCAGAGATATTTTTATCAGATATTTCTAGCATGGTTTACAAGATTATTGAGACATTGCGAATAAAACACCGAGCGATTAAAATACAATTTGAGCTTTTTGTATTGTACAAGTTACCTAAAAATGAAGAATTGTCTTTGAAATCTTTTAATACAAAGTATTATGTGATAATACAAAATACTAATATAAAATTATTTTTTGAAGAATGTGTGCAAAAATTGCTGTATAAATGCACCGAATTTGAAATGTCAGAATCTGGCTGGGCTATAGAGTCGATTAATCATTTGGAAATGAATATAGTTAAGTATAATCCCTTAAAAGCTGGCAGTTACATATCTTTACCCCTAAAAATTCTTAAAACAAAATCATGTCTTAACATTTGCAATAAAGATAGACATTGCTTTCTCTGGTGTATTGTAGCACATATGTATCCAGCACGGCATAACAGTAATAGAGTTTCATCATATCCACATTACTTAAATTTATTAAATATAAATGGTATATCTTTCCCACCAACATTTGATGACATAAAACAATTCGAAAAAAAAAATCCGACTATAAGTGTAAATGTTTATGGTTTAGAAAAAAATAACACTATTACTGGGCCATTATACAAAACTTTACAACGGAAACTGACCCACGTAAATTTATTACTAATTGAAAGAGGAGACAAAAGTCATTTCTGTTTAATAAAAAATTTCGCGCGACTAGTGCATGATCAACTAACAAAACACAAATCTAAAATTCACTTATGTGATGAATGTTTTATATATTTTGATTCAGAGACAAAACTAAATAATCATAATTGCGCACGAATACAAACACTGCTCCCAGAAGAGAATAGCAAGCTTCGATTTTCTAATTATATAAGAACTCAAAGAATTCCTATTGTTATTTATGGAGACTTTGAAAGCTTACTTCGAGAATATTCAGATAAAAATAAAAGTCAGTATGTCGAAAACATACAAATTCATGAAGCAACTTGTTTCGCCTATTATATATGCTGTGAGAGTAATCCAGAGCTTAATAATTTAGTATCTTATCGAGGTCCAAATTGTTCAAAAAAGTTTGTAGATTCTATTGCTAAGGATTTAGAAACTTTATATGACATTTTATCTTTGCCTAGAGACATGATTCCACTGAATGATGAAGAGCTTCTTTCATTTAAGACTGCTACAGTATGTCATATTTGTAAAGAAAATTTTTCTAATAATGACTGTATTGTTCATGACCATGATCATTTCACAGGTAAATATCGGGGTCCAGCTCATAATTCATGCAATTTAAATAATAAGTCTGTAAAATTTATTCCCATAATATTTCATAATCTTTCAGGATATGACTGTCATTTATTTATAAAAGAACTTTCAAGTGTTTCCGGTCGAATCAATTTAATTCCAAAGACTAAGGAAAAATATATTTCTTTTACCAAATTTTTTCCATTTAATTCTCAGAAAGTAGTCCAATTAAAATTTATAGATTCTTTTAATTTCTTAAGTTCGAGTTTAGACAACTTAGTAAAGACATTGGACTCCAATGATTTAAAGCATTTACGATCATTTTTCATTGATAAAAAATTATTTCAATTATGCCTTAGGAAAGGCGTGTATTGCTATGACTATATAGACTCCTGGGAACGATATGCAGAAACTCAGTTACCAGATCGCTCAAATTTTTATAATAAACTCACATCCGATACAGTGTCTACTGACGATTACAATCACGCTTTAAAGATGTGGGCTATATTTGGTATTAAGAATTTAGGCGAATATACTGATTTATATTTGAAATGTGATGTCTTACTATTGTGCGATGTATTTGAGAAATTCCGATCTATGAGTTTATGTCACTATGAGCTTGACCCTTGTCATTACGTTTCATCACCATCATTAAGCTGGGACGCCATGCTCTTGTTAACTAAAGTAGAATTAGATTTAATATCTGATATAGAAATATATCAAATGCTAGAAAAGGGTATTAGAGGAGGTCTTGCCCAATGTTCGCTGCGATATGCAAAGGCTAATAATAAATATTTGCCAGACTATAACGAAAAAGAACCCGATACATTTTTAGTTTACTTAGATTGTGTCAATTTGTATGGGCATGCTATGACACAAAGACTTCCCACAGGAAATTTTAGGTTTTTAACAAAATCTGAAATAGCTTTATTTGAAATTGCATCTGTTACTGCTGATAGTGATGAAGGGTACATACTTGAAGTTGATATTCATTATCCGCCTGATATACATGACGAACATTCTGATTTGCCATTTGCACCAGAAAAAATGCCCGTTCCTGTTCCATGTGATGACAAAAACACAAAACTAATTGCTAATCTGTATGATAAATATAGATATGTCATTCACTATGTTCATTTACAAGAATGTTTAAAGAATGGTCTTATATTATTAAATATTCATAAAATTCTAGCATTTACTCAAAAAAATATCTTAGAACCATACATAAATCTTAATACAATACTTAGACAAAAAGCTAACTCAGTATTCGAAAGAGATTTTTTCAAGAAGCAAAATAATTCAATATTTGGTAAAACAATTGAAAACAAAAGGAAACAAGTAGATGTTAAATTAGTTAATGTGTGGAAAGATAACTTTAATAAGACCAATAAAATAAAAGGGGCAGAAAAATATGTGAGCGCCCCTAATTTTAAAAATATGGCTATTATTTCAGAGAACCTTGTTGCTATTCAATTAGAGCCTGCTAAAGTAGTTTTAGATCGACCAATATATATTGGTTTTACGATACTGGAGTTAGCAAAGTGTCATTTATATCAATTTCACTATTCTGTTATGAAGAAAATATACAAAAATGACATAAGCCTTTGTTATACTGATACTGATAGTCTCTTGTATTTAATACAAACTGATGATTTTTATAAAGACATGAAACAAAATATAAAATATTTTGATACAAGCAACTTTGAAGACAATAATATTTATGGTATTCCAAAAGTGAATAAACAAATACCTGGCTATTTTAAAGATGAGATGGGTGGTGATATCATTACAGAGTTTATTGGTTTGAGGGCTAAATTATACTGTTTAAATAGTTTAAATAATACAATTAAAAAAGCTAAAGGAGTTAAAAAACCTATTTCTAATAGGCTCACAATTGAAAAATATAAAAATACTTTGAATAATGATATAAATTTCAGAGATACTATGTATGTCATTCGATCCAAAAATCACAAGTTGTATACACAGAAAATTAATAAATTAGTACTCAACGGAAATGATGACAAACGTCAAATTAAAAGAAATATAATTTATACTGTACCTTGGGGTCATTATCGTACTATGTTTTAAGCTATAATTGTGACTGTATTTACTATCTTTTCTGTTTATAATGTTACAGTAATTTAAAGCTAAAATTGTGAATCTACCTAATTTTAGAATCTACCATTGTTTATGTTAAAATAATTTAAAGTTATAATTGTGACTATGTATCTACATACCTACCTAATTTTAGTATCTACCATGTATTTACTTTATGTTTATAATGTTACAATAATTTAGAGCTATAATTGTGACTATGTATCTACCCATGTATTTACTTTGTTTAATGCATAAATAAAAAAATCTTATGAATCATAATGTTTCTTGTTTCATTTTTGTATTTGTGTAATAAATATAATTTGCCTAAGTACCTATAACCTGAGTCTGAGTTCAATTCTCAGCTCAAATACATGTTTAATACAAATGGTTACCTTGCTGTCTTAGTCCATTAGTGATTTATGACCGCATAGTGTGGCAACAGACCAGCTTTCACAGGATCTTGGAATGGCAGCGGTAATTTTTAACTCTCTATTAACTAGTTAACTAGTAAATTCTGTGTGGAGAACCTAAAGCATAAAGAAAATAACTAAACTTAAATAAATAGACTGGGATTTGATGTCTCAAGTACTCTAATATATTTGACTATGCAGAAGATTGTTGTGAGTAGAAGTGTAGCGGCTTTGTGAGCTTTCTTTTTATACACATTGTTTTCACAAGAATAAAGCATTGTGGTTCAGTATTTTACTGTTATATTAAAATAATATAGACACATAAGTTAAAGAAATCAGTCCCATAGCTAAATATCAGTTTTTTTTTTTTAGTATTGGGTTTAATTAATATAAAAATATAAGCAGGAATTATAATCTTAGTAGTTATATAATAGTAGGAGGTAGTTTAATAGTTTATGCACACTTGCCATGCTAGATTTGCTGCACATATTTCAATACAACAATGAAGACTTGGAAATGTAGTTACGGCGTTAACGTTCAAGACTGGGCAACACTGAAAACCAGTAATAAGATGGGTCGTCATGCTCATCCTATGAATGCTGAGTACCTTGCCCTATTTTGTAGGCACATCGTACAACTTTCGTATTTTTCTTTGTGTTTTTATTTGGTTGGCATAGTAAAATAGAGATTTTGCGACATATTTTTGTTTTAAAGTGACAGTGACAAATGACATGTCACATGTTAAGTCACCTAGCGCTACGTCATGAAAATGTTTGTCAATGCGGAATTGCGGACTCTGACCTCCAGCCTTTTGCGCCTATACTTTATCTAAATATTTTTGTTTGTAGTTAATTAGTAATTTCGAAAAGGATAATTTATTTAATATTCCAAAAGCTAATTAAAATACCTGATTAT
Source organism: Herminia tarsipennalis (assembly GCA_945859575.2). Lineage (NCBI taxonomy): Eukaryota > Metazoa > Arthropoda > Insecta > Lepidoptera > Erebidae > Herminia > Herminia tarsipennalis. The sequence goes on along the minus strand of OX243849.2, from coordinate 15,730,765 downwards.
TTAAAAGATAAATTAGGTGGTGAAATTATAACGGAATTTGTAGGTTTAGGCGCAAAATTATACAACAACATTTTGAGTAAAACAAATGTTTTGGTTAATATTAAATTTATTGTAAAAAAACAAAATACTTGTAAGCTTCTTGTATTTAAGTTTGCTTGTAAGATGTACAGTAAAATATTATATTGTTAGTGTAAAAATATTTTTATTTACAACATGTGTCACTGACCTAATAACAAGCATAAATATAATAAAATTGTTAGTTAGGTTAATAATTTTTTATTTTTTACTATGTACTTACAATATATTTACTGGGTTGAGTATTCATTATAATAAAGGTATTATATAATCTTATATATTTTAAAAATTTATTGTTCCAATATGAAATAAACAGATTTTTTTAAAATAATATAATTTATCATGACAATAATAATAAGTAGATTACAGTATTTAATAAAAGATTACACATTATGTCTGCTTAACTTTTTGACTATTTTACTAACTAAATGTTCAGTCTCATTCATGACGTCATCGTAATCACTAGTCACTAAATATTGCACACTCACACCCGCGCTGTCAGGATCAAGGTTTATTTTATCCATATTACTATTGTCCAAATTATGTATGTATATTTGTATTAAATTACGAACTTGACCCGGCTCCTTACGCATAACAAAAGAGGTATTTTTAAAACATTTTGATTTAATTTTTTTCTTCTTTATTGCTTCTTGTTCCTCTGCTTTTTGTTTTTTATATTCTTCGCGAGATTTGGCTGCTACTTCAGCATACCAGCTTTCTCTATCCTGAGCATAATAAAAAGGATTGGTGATTGGGTCCGCATCTCCTATTAAATTCTGAAAAAAAAAAACAGTCATTCAATAAATAAATAACACAAGTAATATGAAAAATGGATTTAAGTAAGTTAAGATAAACGCAATATTTAATTACCTCACGTAAATTATCTGCGATATCTATAGAGGGGCTGTAGGACGGTGCCAGAGACATGATTCTGTAAATAAATTAATATTAATTATTAAACACTTATTGAAAGTAAAAAAAATGCATGGCATTAAAATAAAATAGAAAAAAAAAAAAAACAAAACTTACCAGGCAATTGTAGTTTAATTGACAAACAAGAGGTCCAGCTTATGGCAAATACTGCAATGAAATGAAGCGACTACCTACCTAACTTAGATGTGGATTATTTTAAACAGTGGCATTTGATATTGAGTAATGCGAGAATGCAATATTTTCATTAATGATTTCAATAATTAAACGAACCTGTCTTAACCTGTAGAAACGCGATAAATGAATATTCTTTGTCATGTCATGTTTCATATAATATTTTTGCTGACGATTTCAATAATGAAATAAATCTGTCTAAACCTGTAGAAACGCGTTAGTTGAATAGTCATGTCTAATATGATATTATTATTTATATGCATATTGTGCACATGCTTAATTTGATTTAATATGTTTATTACGAGTAATTACATACTTACTTATGTTAATAAAACTTATCTAAACATGTAGGTACAGAAATAGTAACAAAATGTCATGTTATGTTTTACATAATTTCCCCTTTTTAGTATAAAAAGTGAACACAAAAACGTATGTTAGCCATTCAACATAATCATTGACAAGATGAAGTTGGTTAAGCAACCCATATCTCTGAAAGTTAGCGGTATACAATTTAATGAACCTTCTCGCCAAATCAGACATAGTGCTTTATTACCAAATACAATTCGTTGTATAATATGTGGTCCGTCGAACTGTGGTAAAACAAACGTTATGATCAGCTTACTGTTACATAAAAATGGATTGAAATTTAAAAATCTTTATCTTTACTCCAAAACTTCTTTTCAGCCAAAATATCGATTCTTGAGCGAGGTATTAAAAAGAGTTCCTCAGATTAACTTCTATGAATTAAAAGATGATAAAGATGTTATAGCTCCGAGTGAAGCTTTGACTAACTCTGTATTTATTTTTGATGATGTTGCATGTGAAAATCAAGTTAATATCCGTAATTATTTTTGTATGGGCAGACATAAACAAATAGATTGTTTTTATTTATCTCAAACCTATTCTAAAATTCCGAAACAATTGTTACGTGACAATGTTAATTTTCTTATATTATTTAAACAAGATGATACGAATTTAAAACATGTTTACGATGAACATGTCGGCTCCGATCTACAATGGAAACAGTTTAAAGATATCTGTAAAACCATTTGGAGTAACCCATATAATTTCGTACTTATTAATAAAGAATCGCCCGTAAATAATGGAAGGTACAGACAGAATTTTGATACATTTTTGAAATTTGACTGAATTTATATATAATAAATAACATGAATAACAAATTCAGTATTAGATCTTCATTCCCTGAACACAGTTGTTTTAATATAAATATGGAGAAAAATATTAAAATTGAATTAATGAAGTCTGTGAACTCAATAAAGAACAAAATAAAACAAATGAAGAACCAGGAACACTCGATGAATTTATCACTCGATAAAGTCCTAAAACCTGTAACAGATCCCCTTAAGTCTTTAGTTGACGCGAATTTACCTGCGGAAAAAAATAAAAATGTAGAAAATAAAACACTACTTAATTTGGAAGGCATTGAGTCCGATGATATAAATACTAGTTCATCGAGTAAATTTGAAGAATGTTACAGTCCAGATCTGGATTCTACTCAATTCATTGAAAGCCCTAAAAAGGAATCGCTAGATGAAATATCATTAGAGGGAGAAGATATCTGTGGTATATATGATGACCTTAATATACCGTTTGGAATTAGAAGTAAAAACAAGACTTACATGATGGGTAACTCAGTAGTATCATTTTCTAGTTTGAATAATGATAAGAACGTTTTAGTTAAAATCGATGACAAAGTTTACAACTTTACATTAGGTTTGAAAGAACTTTTATTTAAAAGAAAGCCTGATTTAAAATTAATATCAAATGAAGATAAGCGGATCTACAAAGATATGCTACATTATACAAATGCTCATAGAAGAAATTTTAGCCCCAGAGGTCAGATAAAGTCAAGTAAAGGTAAAAAATATCGGGAAATAATTAAACCCTTGTTTTCGGAAACGTCTGACAGTAAACCTAAATCAAAACTTGGAGGAAACTTACCAAAACTAAAAAAATTTAAAAACAACACTGATTTAGTATACTGGGATGATCCCAATGAATTGATTGAGAGATTAAAATTATTAATGGCTTCAAGAGACGCTGGCAATACAAATCATGATAATGAAATATTATCTATCATTGAAGAACTAAAAGAAGCTAATATAATAAAGGAATAAATAGGAACAGCAATAGACATTTAATTCAGTTTAACATACTTAACAATCACGATCATTACCAAAATTTGTTATTAAATCAATCTGAGCTAAAAGACAAAAATATAAATTTGAACGAAAAATCATCATGATCAAAGCCGATGTGGTAAATGAGCTTCATAAAAATGCCAGGATAAATTTTCCTCGACGAAAAGTTATTATGAAAGATATAGACGATCTATGGCAGGCGGACTTAATTGATATGCAATCTATTTCTAAAGAAAATAAAAGCTTTAGATTTATCCTCGCTGTTATTGACACATTTTCTAAATATGCTTGGACCTTTCCTCTCAAAAGTAAAAACAAAGAGATTGTATGTAATACTTTTAAGATATTATTGGATAGAGGCCGTGTCCCTAAAAATATTCAAACTGATAATGGGACAGAGTTTTATAATAATAGATTTCAAAATCTAATGCAATCTTATAATATTAATCATTACTCAACATTCTCATCAAAAAAAGCTTCAATAGTCGAGCGATTTATTAGGACGTTGAAATCTAAATTGTACAAAGAATTCAGTTTGAAAGGCAATTATAATTGGATAAATAATACCCTCAATAATGTTATTCATAAATACAATCACACATACCATAGAACGATTGATGAAATCCCTGCGAATGTGAATAATATAAATAAAAAACGTATATTAGAACGTTATGCAAGTTTAGTAAAAAAAGTTAGTGTAAAAGTAAGATATAAAGTGGGTGATTATGTACGTATCAGTAAGTACAAAGGAACATTTGAAAAAGGATATACACCTAACTGGTCAACAGAAATATTTAAAATTCGAGAAATACGTAATACAATTCCTATCACCTATTTAATTGAAGATACTATTAGAGGTCAGCCTATTTTAGGAGCATTTTATGTGCAAGAACTTCAAAAGACTAAACATCCTAATGTGTATCTAGTCGAAAAAGTTCTTAAAAAGAGAGGAAACAGAGTTTTAGTAAAATGGTTAGGTTTATCTTCTGCAGAAAATAGTTGGATAGATAAGTCAAATGCGCTATAAGAAACAAATTAAATAGATTATTGCAAAATAATGTCTGATTCCATTATTTATACTTATAAACTTAGATAACTGTCAATTGTTTATTCAACGCATTATATTTATAAAGTGTTTAATTTATTTTTAAACAGTCTTATTATGGGCACTGGAGAGAGTAGTCTTCTCAATTGGCTTATAAACCATTTACCATTTGAATTACATTTGCCGGGATACAATTACTGTGGTCCAGGTACAAAATTAATTAGGAGACTTGCGCGTGGTGATAAAGGTATCAACAAATTAGACGAATATTGTAAAGAACACGATATTGCATATCACAAATCTTCGAACTTAAAAGATCGCCATAAGGCTGATTTGATTTTGTTTAAAATGGCGAAAAAACGTATAGTTGCAGCTGATGCAGGTACAGGAGAAAAAATTGCAGCGCGTCTAGTGAGCAATATTATGACAAGCAAAATTAAAACTGGTACTGGCCTAAAAACTTACAGCCAAAAATCTTCATGCAAAAGGACTTCTGGAAAAGGACTTAAAAATAAATTTAAAAATGTTCTTACTGTCGCGAAAAAACGAATGAAAAAATTAAAACCAAAATGCAAGAAAGGGGCAATAAAACTAGCTATGGCTGCTGCCAGAGAATTAGTTGAAGATTCTTCTATTAAACTTCCCCGCGTTATTCCTATACCAAAAACGGGTGGAGTTTTGCCTTTGATTCCTATTTTTGCTGGATTATCCGCAGCGGGAGCCATAGCAGGCGGGGCGGCTGGTATAGCTAAAACTATAAATGAATTCAAGATGGCTAAAAAGCTATATGATGAATCGAAGAGACACAATGAAAAAATGGAAGCCCTTTGTATTGGAAATGGATTACATGTTAAGCCACATAAAAATGGTCTGGGAATTTTCGTATCAAAAGAAAAAAACTAAAGTATCGGCTACCCAATCGAGCCTTGACTAATTTTGACATTGTAAAATATGGAAATAATATTCCTTATTTTAGAGGTGTCTTTATGAGAGACGAACTTCCTACACACCCTTTTAAATATGAATGTGGTATTATTAATTTAGATATTTCTAAAAACCCCGGCTCTCATTGGGTAGCCTATGCAAAATGCAAAGATTATATCGAATATTTTGATAGTTATGGAAATCTTAAGCCTCCAAAAGAATTAATAAAATATTTAGGCTCTAAAATTCACTACAATTATGAAAATGTACAAGGCAATCATCCTTTCCATTGCGGACATCTTTGTTTAAACTTTTTAAGATTTTTTTGGATTAATCATGGAATAAAATAAACAGAATTTAAGAAAAGAGTTCAGTATGCAAGTATGTCTACTACAGTAACTATCTCCGGCAATAAATCAGAATTAGAATCATATTTTCAACCACCTCTGAGTTTATCTGGAAAATATGAGTGTGGATTATTATACTTTTCAATACTGAACTCAACATCAGGTCGTCGTTTTAGTAACAATACCTCATCTGTTATCAGAATTGAATGTGATTTGATATACGGTTCCTATACCAACGGATTACCAACTCACATTATTCACGAATTTGTGCCTAATACCGTTGTAGACGACCAATATATAGAAACGCCTCAGAACGTTATTTATTTTCCGGTAAACAAAAATACAATTTCATCTATATCTATTAAAGTTGTCGATCAGTTTGGTTACAGTATTAACTTCGTAGAACATATTCAACTGCGTCTTCATTTAAGAAAAATAAAATGATACAATATAATATAAACCCTTCAGTCAAAGTAAAACGTCTTATTTCTTCTACAACCACTAATACGCGTAGACGTAAGAAAAAAGTGAGGAAGTTGACTAAAGCAAATATAGATTTTCTTAAAGCTTTAGGTTTTAAAGTATGAATATACTACAGATTAATGATTTACCGCATTTCGATTCTTCAATCGAAAGTTATGAAGTCCATTCTTACAATCCCTACAATAACTGCTTCAGAGAAAATGACGAAATCAGAATTCCCATACACCAGCAAGATATATACGTGTTACCATCAGCCAGTTCAATTTACATCGAAGGTCAAGCAAAATTCTTCGGTAAAGATGGAAAGCCGATTGAAAAAATTGTTACATTTAGTAATAACTATATTTTGTTCTTGTTTCAAGACATCAGGTACGAAATGAATGGTATAGAAATAGATCGTATAAAAAATTCCGGCATAACGTCCACAATAAAATCTTATATCTCATTAAATGAAGCAGAAAATAAAGTGGCTGCCTTATGGGGCTGGAATTCAAACGGTATTAAAAATGATGGCCATTTTAGTGCTGTAATACCTTTAAATAAGATTTTAGGGTTTGCGGAAGACTATAAAAAAATTGTAATAAACTGCAAACATGAACTTATATTGAATAGAAGTAACTCCAATTTAAATAGTGTTATACTTGCTGATGATATTGCTTATTGCAAAATAGATATAGAAAGGCTTCAATGGAGAGTACCACATATAAAAGTGTCAGATCGAGAAAGACTGGCTCTTTTAAAATTACTAGAAAAGGATAAGCCTATTCAAATGGCATTTAGAAATTGGGATTTGTATGAGTACCCTTTGCTTCCTAAAACTACAAAGCATTCGTGGGCAGTTAAAACTGCGTCACAATTAGAGAAACCTAGATATGTAATTTTCTGCTTACAAACTAATAGAAAAAATAATAAACTCAATGACAGTTCGCGATTTGATCATTGTGAAGTTACAAATGTCACTCTCTTTTTGAATTCACAATATTATCCATATGAACTTTTGAGCTTAAAGTTTTCTGAGAACAAATACAGTATATTATACGAAATGTATGCCAAATTCCGTCAGTCGTATTACAACAGTCCAGCAGACCCATTGCTTAGTCTAAAGGACTTTAAAGAAAAGGCTCCTCTTTTTATATTAGATTGTTCAAGGCAAAACGATAGTCTAAAATCAGGTCCAGTCGATGTTCGATTAGAAATTGAATGTTCAACTTCAATACCAGATAATACTGCCGCATATTGTTTGATTATCAACGATCGTCTGGTGGAATATAAGCCTTTGAGTAATATAGTGCGAAGATTATCATGACTGCTATTGTAGACGTTCAAGGTTTCAAAACAGAAGCAAATGAGTTTATAATAAAAGAAATTGCTATATGGTGTGATAACAAAATACAAGTGTTCTTAATTAAGCCACCATTTCCCTATTACAACTTGACAAAATCAGAAAGACGTCAAGTAAGCTGGATCGAGCGCAGCAGAAAAATACATTGGGGTGAAGGATTTATTCCTTATTCTAATTGCCTATGTTTACTTGAAGATCTGTTAAGAAATAAATGTGTTTACACTAAAGGTTTAGAAAAAGTGTCATGGTTGCAAGTTATGTCGAATAATAATAATGTTATTAATTTAGAAGATAAAAACTGTCCTAATTTGTTAAGCTTGTATGAGCAATATAAAGATTCTGAAACCGTTTACAGTTGTATATATCATGACTCAATATGTTCTTTAAAAAATGTTTTATGTTTAAAAAAATGGTGTTTCGATAATAAACTTTTTAATTAAGTGGTTTTTTTTTTCTTATTTTGTTTGCTCAAAATTTCCCTGTTCCTCAACCTTAGTCTTAAAAAACTTTCGCAAGCATTTACGTACGTAATTAGCAAGATTAAAAATTTGAAATATCAGTTTTCTAAATAAAATACAAGCTTCGACTTACTTGCTGAATAACATGACATTGAGAATTGGAGATCGTGTACAGGTATTGATAGTAGAAAAGCGTATAAAAAATTCCGGCATAACGTCCACAATAAAATCTTATATCTCATTAAATGAAGCAGAAAATAAAGTGGCTGCCTTATGGGGCTGGAATTCAAACGGTATTAAAAATGATGGCCATTTTAGTGCTGTAATACCTTTAAATAAGATTTTAGGGTTTGCGGAAGACTATAAAAAAATTGTAATAAACTGCAAACATGAACTTATATTGAATAGAAGTAACTCCAATTTAAATAGTGTTATACTTGCTGATGATATTGCTTATTGCAAAATAGATATAGAAAGGCTTCAATGGAGAGTACCACATATAAAAGTGTCAGATCGAGAAAGACTGGCTCTTTTAAAATTACTAGAAAAGGATAAGCCTATTCAAATGGCATTTAGAAATTGGGATTTGTATGAGTACCCTTTGCTTCCTAAAACTACAAAGCATTCGTGGGCAGTTAAAACTGCGTCACAATTAGAGAAACCTAGATATGTAATTTTCTGCTTACAAACTAATAGAAAAAATAATAAACTCAATGACAGTTCGCGATTTGATCATTGTGAAGTTACAAATGTCACTCTCTTTTTGAATTCACAATATTATCCATATGAACTTTTGAGCTTAAAGTTTTCTGAGAACAAATACAGTATATTATACGAAATGTATGCCAAATTCCGTCAGTCGTATTACAACAGTCCAGCAGACCCATTGCTTAGTCTAAAGGACTTTAAAGAAAAGGCTCCTCTTTTTATATTAGATTGTTCAAGGCAAAACGATAGTCTAAAATCAGGTCCAGTCGATGTTCGATTAGAAATTGAATGTTCAACTTCAATACCAGATAATACTGCCGCATATTGTTTGATTATCAACGATCGTCTGGTGGAATATAAGCCTTTGAGTAATATAGTGCGAAGATTATCATGACTGCTATTGTAGACGTTCAAGGTTTCAAAACAGAAGCAAATGAGTTTATAATAAAAGAAATTGCTATATGGTGTGATAACAAAATACAAGTGTTCTTAATTAAGCCACCATTTCCCTATTACAACTTGACAAAATCAGAAAGACGTCAAGTAAGCTGGATCGAGCGCAGCAGAAAAATACATTGGGGTGAAGGATTTATTCCTTATTCTAATTGCCTATGTTTACTTGAAGATCTGTTAAGAAATAAATGTGTTTACACTAAAGGTTTAGAAAAAGTGTCATGGTTGCAAGTTATGTCGAATAATAATAATGTTATTAATTTAGAAGATAAAAACTGTCCTAATTTGTTAAGCTTGTATGAGCAATATAAAGATTCTGAAACCGTTTACAGTTGTATATATCATGACTCAATATGTTCTTTAAAAAATGTTTTATGTTTAAAAAAATGGTGTTTCGATAATAAACTTTTTAATTAAGTGGTTTTTTTTTTCTTATTTTGTTTGCTCAAAATTTCCCTGTTCCTCAACCTTAGTCTTAAAAAACTTTCGCAAGCATTTACGTACGTAATTAGCAAGATTAAAAATTTGAAATATCAGTTTTCTAAATAAAATACAAGCTTCGACTTACTTGCTGAATAACATGACATTGAGAATTGGAGATCGTGTACAGGTATTGATAGTAGAAAAGCGATTATGCGGGCTTCATATTGTAGAAATAATTAATCACGAGCAGTATAATGCAATCCTAATACCTTGCTCTAGAGATAACGGCAAATGCTCTAAAATTCGCTTTAAAGGGATTAAGCTATGGGCTCGAATAATCCAGCATCAAATCTACAACAATCTTGTAGATTTGATAGAAGAAACCTAATACATAGGAACAGGCTGTGCATAACAGCTTGAGTTGCTGCGATTAAGCTGTTCATAAACCGGTTCCTATTAAGTTGAAAAGATGAGCAGTTAAGAGAATCATCGATCATGATAGTGTGATATTGGAGCGCTCTGCATTGCATGTGTAGAAAATTGGGGGTTCTGGATCATATTGAATGTGAGGAAAATTGGGGGTTCTGGATCATATTGCATGTGTAGAAAATTGGGGGTTCTGGATCATGTTCTATGTGTGGAGAATTGGGGGTTCTGGATCACGCACCGAGCGAAGCGAGGAAGTGATCCAGAACCCCCAATTATACCCTACTCAAGACTTCCATTAGATTTCGAAATTGGACGGTAAGTTCAAAACATTAAAGTCTATAATTGTGTAACAAGGATAACAACGCCAATTTTTTTTTTTTTTAATTGCTACGATGCCGTTGTCGACAATTCTGCCAATGTCAGATGTGCGATGGAGTAACGTGTAAATTTTGAAGAATTTTTATCGTTGCACTATTTGTGGAGAACAACATCCGTTTGTCATGAGTATCAAAAAAAATCACAAGACGGTATTTCTATTCGATATTTGAAATTACTGTCACTTTCCACGGGGTCCAGTCCCGCGTACTGGTACTATACAGGGCCTCCCACGGATATGCCACATGGTGGGAAAGTACCTTGAATATTGTAGATGGAACATTTTACTGAAAGAAGACATTATTTGAATTAAAAAAACAATTTAAACTGCATTCATAGATATTTAAATATTTACATGGTTTTGACTGCCTCTGTGGCGCGGTGGGAGTGTGTCCGACTGCTACGCAAGAGGTCGTGGGTTCGATGTGTCCGACTGCTACGCAAGAGGTCGTGGGTTCGATTCCCACACGGGACACCACTTTGTGTGATCCACAAATTGTTGTTCCGAGTCTGGGTGTACTTTGTGTCCGTGACTTGTATGTTTGTAAAGTTCCCCGCGACACAGGGCTTGTACCCTATTGCGGGAGTTGTCTTTAAAAAAAAAAAAATGGGAATCGAACCCGTTACATGAGAAAAAATATCACTTGTAGCTTTATCATACCGATCGAAAGGATTCGTCATAAAGATTATTTTTTGCTAAATAACATATAATAATAAAATATAATATCTTGGGACAACTCACACAACGATATCTGATCCTAAGCAGAGCTTGTGTAGTGAAAACCAGACAACCGATAAACATACTTATATATTTCTAAATACATACAAACGGAATCGATGATATCTTATGACTACTCACAGTTCACACAAAGCCATCTGATTCCAAACTTGGCAAGCCCTGGTACTCTGACATATTTCTAAATACATACATATTATAGATAAATAACACCGAGACACAATAAACCATCGTGTTCATCACACAAAGTTTTATTTTGGGTGGGGATCAAACCCACGACCTCCGGCTTACCAGTCAGGGTTACTAACCACTAGACCGACAGGCCAGTCGAATGGCACAAGTAAGAGCAAATGGGCATAAAATGATATAGGGAGGTGCTAATAACCAGTGACCTCTACAGGGTGTCCCACGGATATGCTACATGGAGGGAAAATACCATGAGTATTGTAGATGGAACATTTTACTGAAAGAAGACTTTTTTGAATTTAAAAAACGATTTAAACAGCATTCATAAATTTTTTTTTCTCTCACAATGGCTTTATGATAAAATTATACAGTATCACATTCTTTAATATAATTATAACAGAAATTGTGAGAGACTGGTGCCTGTGGTAGGTTAAGAATAACCTGTATTACAGGTAAACTATTAAAAAATAATTATTAATAAAAAATAATTACATCTACCACTACAAGATCAAAAAATTGACAGGGAGCTAAATAATCAAAAGAGTGTGACTATGAATTCAATAAAATTCATGGTCTTCCTTTTACTTTTGCCTCTGTGGCGCAGTGGGAGTGTATCCGACTGCTAAGAGGTTGTGGGTTCGATCCCCACCCAAGATAAAACTTTGTGTGATGAGCATGATGATTTATTCTGTGTCTAGGAGTAATTTATCTTTAATAAATAAAATAAAATAAAAAGTATTTAGAAATATATAAGTATATTTATCAGTTGTCTGGTTTCCATAGTACAAGCTCTGCTTAGTTTGTGATCAGATCAGATAGCGTTGTGTGAGTTGTCCCAAGATATTATTATTATATCGTGTGTGTTCTCCTATTCATGGGGATGTAAGTAACGCGCTTGTGAACAAATATTTTTACCTTTACATCTGCGAATATAGAAAAGTGTCATTTCCCAATACACTCTGACATCAGACCTATGTCAAATAAATTATATCCTTTCTCAAAATTAAATCGTCTGAATGAATTCACCCACATCACATTGGAGGACACTGTTTGGACTTTCTTTTAGTGACATGAGTATATTGAAGTAAATATATAATTATCATATGACTGGCCTCTTGGTCTAGTAGTTAGTGACACTGACTGCTAAGCCAAAGAGCGTGGGTTAGATCCCCACCCAGGATAAAACTTTGTGTGATCAGCACGATGGTTTATTCTGTGTCTGGGTGTAATTTATCTATAATATGTATGTATATAAGTATGTTTATCAGTTGCCTGGTTGTCATAGTACAAGCTCTGCTTAGTTTGGGATTAGATGACTTTGTGTGAGTTGTCGTAAGATATTATTATTTTATAGACATAATAAATACTACACACAGAGCTTCATGGCCAGAGACCATAAACGAGTGAATATGTTATGAATTTTTAAGGCACCCAGATTTTTATAAAATTAGGTACAAACACTGGTTTTTCTGTAAGAGTCCATTAATTACGTGAGGTTTATTAGGTGGAGGGGTCGAGCTGAATCTCACCAAATCACACGTGGGGGAGGGCGGGGTTGTCTTGACAAGTCTCACATAATTTTTTATTCGGAAGAGACCATCTAAACTTGGATTAAATTCATTCCCCCCCAAATTCATTGCTCCCTCCCCCGCTAACACTTGTGAAATTTACGTGAGAGTATGGAGGTGGTAGGGGATCAAGCCAAGTCTCACGATATCTCACCAGAGAAGGGAGGACTCTAAAATCCCTCAAAATCACATCACGTTATTTATAGACGCCCCCTAACACGTTGTTTACGAAAAATATATTGCCAAACCATTATTGATCGGTTTACCTTGTACCCTATGTTATTTTAAGAGCCTTCCTAAATTAGTCACACTTATGTAATTTTAAACATAGCATACCTAATATTGGATTAACTAAAATTATTATTAACTAGCTATCCTGGTGAGTACGCCTGGATTTTTTTTCTTCACTCTCGTTTTACCCTGTAGTCAGTAATGAAAATGTTTGAAAAAAGCGGGCAACCGCATGCCGGACCATAGTTAAGGGTAGGATAGCATAATTATGTTCATGGCGCTTACGCTTTTTTTGTTAAGAAACGTAGTTTTTCCACAATAACTTAATGACGGTATATCCGTTCATATCAAAAATAATTATCGTTTCGGACCCACGCTACCACCAGTGGTATCGGCGGTGGTAGCGTGGGTCCGAAAGGTAAAGTATATATTAGCTACCTATCTTTAAAAATACTTATTTTTATTATTTAATTCTATCAAATTAAGTAGCGGTTACTACAAGACACCTTGTCACCAAATTTTGGCAATATTCTTTGAGTAGTCTTTGAGTAAAATGCCTGTGACATACGAACGGATAAGAACACTTGTGCGGTCAAGATGAATCTAATGACGTCTCAATTGCATAAAGCCGTTCAGTGGTTTGTGAGATATGAGGTATTAAAGAATATTACATACATACATACAAGATACGCGCGAAAAACATTACCCTTACTTACAGTCGGGTAAGTAAGGTGATGTTTTTTTCGTAGTATTTTATTATTACTGTTCTAAACAGTGAATAAATATACCATGAGGAAATCGGTACACGTCTTAAAGAAAAACACTGCGTCCACGCAGGGCCGGCAAGACTTGAGTTTAAGGGGCTGTTAGGGTAGAGGGTTGTTGTTCGAGGTGTGTGAAAATTGCAGCCCTGTCCCGAATTCGGGATGCATTCGCTCGATTTGTTGAGGGGGATTTAATTCACACAATGCCCCCCCCAGCTACGTTCCTGGCTCCACCGTCATCTAATGAAAATCTTCACATTTTACTTATAACCAATTACCTTAATCAAAAAACTTTAATTAAACAATTCTATTTCGATATACTTTTCTATTCTCTTCAGCTCAAGGTACTTAGTTCGGAACTTTATATCCAGACATAAAAAGTTAGGTCTTAACTCTTGTGGCCTGACGTCTAATAATGAAGCTCAGTGTTATCAAGCTGATTGGCACATAAATTTGAAAATGGTTTTAGGGTCCTTCTGTAAGTTGCGTCTTAATCCATTCTGAGGCCCAAGTCCACATGAGAATATCAATTTCCCTAATGGGCTAGTTTCCTAGGTAAACAATCATCCAAAAGCCTAATTAGTACATAAACCTAGTATTTAAACTACCAACGATTAAGTTCCGATAAAATTTTGGGGTAAATAGGATTTTAATTATTAATCTATAGCTAAAGAGTTTTTTTTTAATGCGATAATCTTAGGAAGTGGTCCTAATTAAAAAAAAAAATTTGTTGGATAGCCCACTTATCGAGGAAGGCTTATAGGCTATATAATATCATGCTACTACCAATAGAAGCGGAGCAGCAATAAAAAATGTTGCAAAAATGGATTCAATTTACGCAGAGGAAGTTGGGCGGGTCAGCTAGTCTATACTAATAATATAAAAAAGCTGAAGAGTTTGTTTATTTGAAAGCGATAATCTCAGGAACTGATGAAAATAGTGACGTATACGGCATTTGTATGAGATCTCCTAACATCTGTATTTAGACATTTCATAAAAAGTTGTTCTTTTAACTTGTTGTTTCCATGGTACGATATTTTTTTTTCTTAATCATGACCAGCAACAATGCTTGTTAAATAAAGAAGTACCTACTGACCTCTTTGGGGCCCTCGTGAAAAGATGAAAAGATGGCACTGGCCATGAAGCTCTGTAGGTGGTGTTTAGTTCTATAAGTATGTAGACAGATGTGTCTGTCTCTGGTCTGTCCATATTCTGTGAGGTTAAGCAACGTTGCCACTGTCGGTCCATAGATGGGTGACTGTTTTAACGTATAACGCGATTTCTGTGCGGTTTTTTGGAGTGAAACCGCCCAAGGGTCATAGGGCCCTTTAAACGTTATGCTTCTCTTATTTGCTTTCCTTTTTTTTTTTGGATTTTGGTCCCACATTACTAGCAATCCTGTTAACCCCTCCAGCTAAGCTCAATGGCTTGTGTTAAGAGTGGGTTCACGTCGATAGTTTTATGGGTAGGATTCGAACCCGCGACCTCACGATTGCGAGATCGACAACATGACGCCTGAGTTTGCTAAAATTGTAAAAGCGCATTAGCAAAACGCGCTTTAAGCGCTTATCATCTAAATCTAGCTTAAAGCTAAACTAAATACCTATAACCGCATTTGATTTGAACACGAACCTAATCAAACTGTTATAATTTACTTTCCTTACAGCTAAGTTGATTAAGGATTCGATCTTCATAGTTGAAATTGAATAGGCAAATTACATTTAGAACTATTGTTATTGGTATTGCTATAGTAGTATTCGTAGGTAATCGTCAATAAACTTACAAAAAGTGATACCCTATCACTTTTTGTAAGTTTATTTACGATTTCGTTTCATCCATACTCCATACTAATATTATAAATGTGAAAGTAACTCTGTCTGTCTGTCTGTCTGTCTGTCTGTCTGTCTGTTACGCTTTCACGCTCAAACAGCTGAACCGATTTAGATGAAATTTGGTATGGAGATAGTTTGAGTCCCAGGGAAGGACATAGGATAGTTTTTATCGCGATAACCGACATCCACGCGGGCGGAGCCGCGGGCTGAAGCTAGTTGTACAATATAGTGGAACAAGAACTACTAGTACAATACAAAACATGTCAACAAAATACATAGATTGGTATTTGAATTAAAAATCAAAAACCCCGTTTGCTTAAAAAAGATTGAAAAAAGATCACTTAAGTCATGCAGTCTGAGGTATTTTAGTAAGTTCAATGGGAATTATAAAGGCCTCCGACAAAATTTATTTTTAAGCTATTGCATAGCTTTCATCGCGGGCTTTGAGCGCGGCGACCGAATCAAGAAATTCCGTAACGAAAAAAAACCTAACACACCCCACTCCGCCTACCATGTAGCTCGGCCGAGCGTTCGCTTAACGAAGTTCGCGTACGAAGCTCGCACGGATCGAGACGAGCTGCTCCGAAATGTAATAAAAGAAAAAAAAAAACTGCATAAATAAATAATTACAATTGCTTACGTTGATAAAAATGCTATGCAATAGCTTTACCGCGGCAGTCCCCGAGTGTCACACATTTTCTTAATTCATACTTTTTAGTGCTTAGTTGTAAGACGTAACGTAACGTAACTGTAACTACCGTAAATTTGAGTGAAAATAGTAACTAACTATAACTCGCTATATATCCTAAACGGTTATTTTAAGTGAAAAATGATTTAAGAAACCTCATCATGATTTTAAGCAGCTGCCTCTGTGGCGCGGTGGGAGTGTGTCCGACTGCTACGCAAGAGGTCGTGGGTTCGATTCCCACACGGGACACCACTTTGTGTGATCCACAAATTGTTGTTCCGGGTCTGGCTGTACTTTGTGTCCATGACTTGTATGTTTTTAAAGTCCCCCGTGACACAGGGCTTGTAACCTACTACAGGAGTTGTCTTTAAAAAAAAATACCTTTACGATGTATACTATAGTGGCTCGGGGTATACTACGACATTGTTCAATTTGTTATATTTACTAACTTTCGGATGTGGCTCCAACCGCGAAGGTCTGCGTGATCGCAATAAAATCTATACTATGTCCTTCCCCAGGACTTAAACTAACTCCTTACCAAATTTTATGGAAATCAGTTTAGCGGATTAAGCGTGAAAATGTAAGAGACAGACAGAGTTACTCTTACATCTATACTAATACTAGCTGTCCCGCGCAACATCGTATGCGTAAATTTTCCCCGTTTTTGCAACATTTCTCGTCGCTACTCCGCTCCTATTAGTCGTAGCGTGATGTTATATAGCCTATAGCCTTCCTCGATAAATGGGCTATCCAACAAAAAGAGATTTTTTTAAATCGGACCAGTAGTTTCTGAGATTAGCGCGTTTAAACAAATAAACAAACAAACAAACAAACTCTTCCGCTTTATAATATTAGTATAGTATACTAATATTATAAAGCTGAAGAGTTTGTTTGAACGCAGTAATCTCGGGAACTACTGATCCGAATTGAAAAGTTCTTTCACTGTTAGATAGCCCATTTATCGAGAAAGGCTATAGGCTATATAACATGACGCTACGACTAATAGGAGTGGAGCAGCATTGAGAAATCTTGCAAGAACATATCACATATCACTGATTAATTTATTTATTTTACAAGATAACTACAATCCTAAATTAAAATTATGTAATTACCTTTCTTTCAGTGATATACTGTTTAAAATCTTTTATGAATAATCAGATATAGACTTTAGTTTTGGTATCTAGAAATACATCGAATTGGTTCGTTGAGTTTTTTTCGCTTTACACAATGGTACCTACAATGACCTAAACGATGTCACAATGTCCTGAATACATTGCGATTACCTTATAAAGGACAAGGAAAACAGTAAAGTTTTACCTTTGGAATAAAATTCAGGATAATGCTTAGTACCCAACATCTAAACGTTTAACAGGTAACCTGAATAGGTATACATTCACTCGATAGCCTTTAAAAAGTAATGCCGCCACATCAAAGCGAATTGTCTATGACGGTCAGAATAAAACTAAATAAGCACCTCTCTATGTTATCGCGGGAACAACTCTAGTTTGTGGTAATGGTGCCATTTTGGCGGTAAAATGGCCGCGCGCCTCATATCCTCTCGAAATCTGGCGTATTTATGTGAATATAATATGTTTTTACTTAATTAATGTTGGAGATTGAACTGGTATTTATTTTCGAATAATGTTGGGTTAAAATTGGTGGTGAAATTGGGTTTGTGGAAAATTGAGCTGCTGAATGTTTTTTATCCGACTGCGGAGGGTAATGTGTTTGCCGTGTATGTATGTATGTGTGTTCTTTTGTGGCACTGTATAGACCAAACGCGTGGGTTGATTTTGATAATTCAAACGTCAATCGATTCGTATACGTAAACAAACAAGGATATATATAGTGTAGATATTTCAAAATTATGATGAGGTTTTTTGCAAATAATTTATCACTTAAAATAACCGTTTAGGATATAAAGCGATTTCAAGTTTGTTACCAACTATTTTCATTTAAATTGTCTTACAACTAAGCACTAAAAAGTATTTAATAAAAATATATTTATTTTAAATTAAAAAAAACCCGACTGCTTAAAAAGGACTGAAACAAGATAGCCTTCAATCATGCAGTCGAAGGCATTCATGAATCCCAGTTAACTTACTAAAATGCCTCCGACTGCATGATTTTAGGTTATCTTGTTTCAATCCTTTTTAAACAGGTGGGTTTTATCACGTAAAAATATCGTCCGTAAACTGACTTTACAGACAAACATTTTTTTGGAATATTTAGTAATGGAATTATAATGATATAAATAAACTTCACAACATTCTTACTACAATCAATTACATTCCTACTCATACACAGCCGAGTCAAAAGCTAGTATATATTTTATTTTAAATTGAATCATACGTTTATTGCCAACATTATATTGGACAGAGTTAATCTATCATGTCGTTATGTTTCATAACACAGGGATCTGGACATATAAAACCTTTTTCAGTATTCAATGACCACAGATGACGTATCGGATTTTTAACGATACCGATATATTTGCTCAAATTGGCGTGCCGAGATACAAGCTTTTGGTTTTAGCGATAAAGAGCGATTTGTTAAATTTAACTATGCAATTATTTGTGGCGGGTTTTGTGTTTTTTTTTAAAAAACGACTCGGGCAGAAGGGTACAAGCCCTGTGTCGCGGGGGACTTTACAAACATACAAGTCACATACACAAAGTACGCCCAGACTCGGAACAACACTTTGTGGGTCACACAAAGTGGTGTCTCGTGTGGGAATCGAACCCACGTAGCCAGCTCTTGCGTAGCAGTCAGACACACTCCCACCGCGCCACAGAGGCAGTCAATTACAGACTAACGATAATGTTTTATTGAATTAATTTGTATAATAATAAAAATCTTTATTCACTTAGGAAGAAAAACTTGTTACAAGTGTAGTATAAACTTATGAAAAGTCGATTCTACATTTACATGTAATGCCTGTTCGCAAACAATAGGTAAAGTCGGAAAAGAATCAGGCAATAAAAACTCGCGCTCACTCTTTTCAAAATGCCAATGTCTCTTTGTTTATAAACTACTAGCTGACCCGCGCAACTTCGTCTGCGTAAATTTTCCCTGTTTTTCAACATTTCTTATTGCTGCTCCGCTCCTTATTTATCTACTATTTAATGGATGTTATTACAAATATAAACCTTCCTCTTCAATCACTCTATGTATTAAAAAAAACCGCATCAAAATCCATTGCGTAGTTTTAAAGATATAAGCATACATAGGGACAAAGAAAGCGACTTTGGTTTATACTATGTAGTGATATATGTAGGTAAGGTGTAACGTATTTTCTCCTAACCTATCATTTTGAAAGTTTGAATGTGTAACCAATGTGTGTAACCTGCTGAAATCAACCCATAACACTAAGTTATGAATATGGCGACAAACTGAAACTCACAGCTTCGCGTTTAACCTGTGGTGGTACCCACATAAAATAATAGAAATAAATTAACACTTGACAGCCCGTTTTTGTTTTCTCGGCAAGCCCGTGCGAACTGTCAAGATACTATAATCTTCTTAATATATATAAATCTCCTGTCACGATGTTTGTCCGCGATGGACTCCTAAACCACTTAACAGATTTCGTTCAAATTTGCACACAATATGCAGTTTGGTCCAACTTGAGAGATAGGATAGCTTACATTTCAATTTATAGTCGCTATTACTAAAGAAATGAGGTTTCCCGTGTCCACCCGTGCGAAGCCGGGACGGGCCGCTAGTTTACTATATAAATACAATAATTGCATTTTTGATAGATAGAAAAATTTGAAGTCCAGTGCAAGGTATCGAACCCGAAACTTCCGAAAGCCAAAGATTTAAGGAGAAAATTTGAGGTCTAGTAACATAGTCCAGATAGGAGGTTCGATTCCGGCCCCGGTTTGGCTTACGGAAGTCTTCACGACTTCTTCGACTTCAAAAAAAAATAACATCCGCCCCTCTTCAAATGGCCGTTTTAATCGAAACTTAACTTCAATTGCACTGCTTTAAATACGTGAATTGGCCTCCTAAGCCTAGTTCTAGATAGTCTATACTAATATTATAAAGCGGAAGAGTTTGTTTGTTTGTTTGTTTAAACGCGCTAATCTCAGGAACTACTGGTCCGATTTAAAAAAAACTTTTTTTGTTGGATAGCTCATTTATCGAGGAAGGCTATAGGCTATATAACATTATGCTTCGACTAATAGGAGCGGAGTAGCGACGAGAAATGTTGCAAAAACGGAGAAAATTTACGCATACGAAGTTGCGTAGCAGCTACAGCTAGTCTAATATAAAATTTGACATAATCGACCAATCTAATCATATCCCGCTTGTTTTCAGAAGTTGGTCGTCGGCAGTCCGAACCAGCGGAACTGGAGGGGTATCCTGATCGCGTTGCTGGTGATCGTGGCAGTTCTAGCGCTGATCGTCACTTCGGTGGTACTGCTCACTCCACCTGACGAAGGGCCCAGGGTCAAGGGGAGACGGCTAAGGATCCAGGATCTATTAACTGAAGAGCTGGAGCCTGTCCGGTGGAATGGCACTTGGATTTCTGGTGAGTCACTTTTTGGAAGTTTTTAACAGCAATGGCGTATGTTCTGTCCTATTTTATAAAGTTATGCAGATTTGCTATGATATAAGGGAAATGGAAGATAAATATCTCAAAGATACAGTGTTATAATAATTGTTAACTTATACTAAGAAAGAGAGTATCAAAACTCCGTCAGGAGTCCGCTATCCGGAATATTTGCCACTTTAAGTCTATGAATCTTTTTATTGGCAATAGATTTCCGGCCTCAAAGGCGTATTTGAAGCCTGTTTCTCTCGATTATAATTTTCAAAACTGCAGAATATATCTCCATTAAATAATGGTAAGTACCATCCTCCACAAAAAATATAAAAAATCCTCCTAGCCAATAGATCCCTTCGTCTTATCGCTAAATTAAGCGTCAGATTTGGGTCCTTATTCACGATCTTTTTCCGTGTTCACGGCAAGCCCGTGCGAACTGTCAAAACCTTGTCATAATGGTAAATGGAGAGCTTCGCTTAGAAATGCATCAACTCGTATGCGCGGCGGACATTTTTAAAGCGCAGCGCGCTTTTATCATTATGACAGGATTTTGACAGTTCGCATGCGCTTGCCGTGGACACGGAATAAAGATCATGAATGAGGACCCTGGGTTGCATCAAGCATCCAGATTGAGCGGTATGGCAATGCAACATTTTTAATTTATCAGTGTTAGTAATTAGAAAATTTTAGAAGCTGCTAAAACGGTAACATTATTTAACTAGAACAAGAACTACAAAACTAATAAGAAATGTTATTTAGCCGAGTCACAAAAGAAAAGTACCTGTTTTACATGTACGTTTGACACAGAAATGTCATTTCAGCTCAGCCCACACTATGCCAACGTAGGGAAAGTGGGGCAAAATGGGTTGGTTGCATTGAAGTTTACGCTATTCATTGGTATTTTGCAAGAGAGAGAAGAGTTTTGTATATAAAAGAGTCATGCATTGAAAAAGCTTAATAGAATTCGATTGAAAGCAAAATGCAGATGATTTGAGTTCGATAAATAATTACGTTTTTATTCTCGGACTATACATAAGTAGTGCATGTTTTCGGATTTGCAATTAACACATAAGGAAATTCATTTTAGAATATATGCTTAATGAATGTTTAACGCAGTTTAATCACAAACAATAGTTTCTTACTCTCATACTTTATCCTATTTTTCGTTATACATTTGAATTTACAAAAGAAGTCAGTGAGAGCAAATAGGTACTTGCATAGTAAGTAAGCACAGTGTACCTTGTATATGCTGATATAGAGACCAAACTTCGACCTTTTTTGGTCCCATACAACTAACGCCATCTCTTATCGCTAGTGGTAGATGTGCACTAAGTAGCTGTTGAATTTTGAAATATATACGTGTGTGAACGTTGATTCGATGTGTATAGGTAGAGCTACTGTACATTATATAGGTATAGTTGTAGGATAAAACACTTATTATTATTATATTTTATCATTGAATATTGTTTAATAACAATGTAACACAATCATCAGGGTTTCGATCACTTTAAATCTTTGCAAGTGCCAATTAGTAAGATAAATCTACTATTTTTATAAAACCGAACTACTGTACATAATACAAAATGGGAATATAATTTAACAAAACAAAAATAAACTAATTACGCGATCAAATGTAAAAACTTTATACTAAAATCAGGGTTTCCAGGTGCAGCTTTTACAATTTCCCATCCAGGACGAAAAAAATATCGAAGTTTCGAAACTGTTCCACTTAAATAAACATTTAAACTAGTAAATTGTCAACTATTTCCTACTAAATTATTCATTTTTCCATTTACAGATTTTACCGTACAATATCTCCATGGTTTTGGCTTTCCTCACAAAAAATATTTTTCCCTAAAAATGAGAAATAAATTAAATTACCACAAATAAAATTGATTAACTGAACTTAGGTGCGTACGCGAGGCGTAAACCACGCAATAATTTTGCATTTCTATGAACAACTTCGTCAACTATATTAGCAACTGTTGACTTTTTCTAGAAAAATATCACTCGCCATCTTTTAAATATATAAGTTAAGCTAAATTGCTGCCATCTGTTATTCTAAGTCAGAATATAGAGCATACGAATAAACCAACAAAATTATGTTACACTCATTTCATCGGCATTTCAAGGCTAATAATATATGCTTCTAAAATTACTGTCATTATACGAAATGTTGTTCCCGAACTTTAGTACTAAGATTAATCGTCCTGTTAGTAATAAAATAAGTCATTGACTAGCTTGTTGATCTAGTTGACTGCTAAGCCGGAGGTCGTAGGTTCGATCCCCGTCTAGGATAAAACTTCATGATGAGCAAGATGGTTTATTCTGTGTCTGGGTGTAATTTATCTATATTAAGTATGTATAAATTTTGATAAACTTTCGTGATTTCTACACATTATAAAATTATTATATTATAAACACATTATAAATAATTTAAGGTACAATACCTTGTTTATTGCCCGACGTTTCGACTGTATTGCAACGGCCGTAGTCACCTGTAGACTGGGTAGATTTTACCTTAAATTATTAACGCGATTAAGACCTGTAGTATATATAATTTTATAATATGTATGTATTTAGAAATATATCAGAGTATAGGCTTTGCCAAGTTTGGAATCAGACGGCTTTGTGTGAACTGTAAGTTGTCTCAAGATATCTTCGATTACGTTTTAGTTCAAATAAAAGTAAAAATTGAGTTTTTAGGCACTTACTTCAAAAACTCAGAAATCTATAAACTTCATTTATCCCAATTAAAAAAAAATAAATAAACTACTAGCCATAACTGTTAAAGCACTTTACTGACCTATTACAAAAATTGTCACCCTATTTTATTGCACCTTGTTCAGGTGGCACATTTCAAAACTACCAACAGCAATACAAAATAGCCTTTATACTGTAGAATTCAATTTCAATAATGTAATTCTCCACTATACCCCGGTCTCCCCTTGGTACATAGCACATTCTACACGTTTTGCGTCCCCACCCAGAAGTTCTAAGTGGCCTTTACTGTACCTCTTGGGAAGGTGGGAATTCTATTTCTTTTGCTAGCGACAAAATCGTGAGCTGCATTCACTGAAGTTTCTTTTGAAAACGTTTTAGTTCGTATAATGTAGTGAGTTTTAACACCTAAAGCATGTTTTTAAAACTTTGCTGCTGCTTTTAAGTTATTTTTTAAAATGGAAAAAATAAATTTAAATGTGATTTGATTATACATAAGTAATTTTAGAGTATATCGATGTTCGTTAGATTTATGCGTTTGCTTTAAAAACGTTTGCAAATGGCTGTCTAAACTAGTCAAAACAACACCTCTTTAAGAAATGTCAAAACCCAAATTTTATATAGAGATCTCATACAAATAGCGGTCTATGACGTCACTATTTTTTTCTCGTCACATCACTTATTTTTATGATACTTATGATGAATGATAAAAAATCCAATTTAACGCTAAATTTAATCGGGACTTAACTGTTGGCAGTTTAAATGACAGGTTTATTAATTAACTAGCTGTGCCCCGCGGTGTTACCCGCTTTGTTAGCCTATGTGTAAATCCAGGGTGTCAGCTAACTCCATACTAAATTTTATTAAAATCGCTCCAGCCGTTTAGACGTGAAGAAGTAACAAACATACACACTCACATACAAACTTTCGCCTTTATAATAATACTAGCTGTGCCCCGCGGTGTTACCCGGGGTTTATTAGCCTATGTGTTAATCCAGGGTGTCAGCTAACTCCATACCAAATTTTATTAAAATCGCTCCAGCCGTTTAGACGTGAAGAAGTAACAAACATACACACTCACATACTCACAAACTTTCGCCTTTATTATATTAGTGTGATTGTGATTAGTCTTTTCGATTTTTTGGTTACCTAGGAAATACCTTATTATAGGTGGTTTAAAAAAATAAGTTGACATAAAATATACAATTAGACGACAAAAATAATATTCCTTACAAATTTAAATTTTTAGTCATAATACGGTACGGAAAATTAAAAAACGAAGTAGAAATAATACCGTTACAATCTAAAGCTTAAAAACACTACCATGAAATTGGTTCCAATATCAGCTTCTATTCCGTTTCATTTTTATCAGACCGTAGTTGAAGTTTATCCTTTGACTTCTGGTTTCGGAACAGATTTTCATTTAGGGGTTTTAGTCCGAATAATTGAACCGAACTTCATCTCCTTTCGAGTGCAAATTAGAAATTTTGATTTGGATGATAAACGCTTATACGTCACCAGCAACAATGGATTCTAATGCTGTTTTTACTATGATCTATAATAAGAGTATAATATACAAGGTTATTTTGGTACAGTGCAAAACTCGGACACCCCAACATGATTTTCATTTTAAGAAGTCATATAACAAAAAGAAAATGAAAATATTGAAAACTAGCAGAGTTATTTGCCATTCAAGTTGTCTTGTGTTCTTCGCGTTATCGTCCTCATTACATCGCAATTATTGAAAAGTAAGTGATGATTACATTTCACATCACATTGTGAACAGGATTAGGCTGGTTTGAATGATTATTGCATTAATTATTAATTGATTAATAAATTAATTGAAAAATATAACATGGTCCAAAAACTACCCCATTGTATTGTGCTCCTGATTCTGAGTAAACTACTTCCAGGTTTGCACTATACCAAGAATAACATTGTATAATACAGAAAACTCCATGCGAAGCCAAGTCGCAAATGCGGAAGTGTCGAATAAGGCTAGGTGTGTACTAGGCAGCCTGGCTGCGGTAGCCGATTGCGAGCGTCCAACTGCGAGCGAGCCAAAAGAACGGGTCCAACTGCACAGCAGCCAGTTGGCTGCTCGCACCCAGAGCGAGTAGGGATTTGTTATATCGAATGTGTGGCTGCCGTCCGTGAGCATGTACTTCTCGTAGCAGCCAGACGTCTTATTGTGTTCGAAACAAGGTCATACTGAAGACTGCAGACAACACAATATTTTTAAATGTAGCAGTGAAGAGAGCGACTTTGAATCTATTTAACTTTCGTGACTGTGGTAACTATGATTTGACACTATGTCTAGAAAGAGACTATAGGCCTCTTCCTAAGCGAGACGAAACGATAGACCGCTGGCATAATGCACCTGTCCCACCAACAACAATGAGCGAGAAGCGAGTCGCGATTTATCGCTCAAGAGACGTACAATAGATGTATTTTGTAGATCCCATACGTGAAAAAAAAACGAGGCAGTATAGAGCGAGTACTCGTGGCAGTATGAACGGTCAGCGATCTTATATGCGATTAATA
The DNA here is from genome assembly GCA_945859575.2 of Herminia tarsipennalis. Lineage (NCBI taxonomy): Eukaryota > Metazoa > Arthropoda > Insecta > Lepidoptera > Erebidae > Herminia > Herminia tarsipennalis. The sequence continues at coordinate 15,704,615 of OX243849.2, read as the reverse complement.
TATGTATCTCTTTTATTTACACGGGATCTACATAACTGTGTACGTTCCTTGAGAGATAAATCAAATCGCTACTTGCTTTCTCGCCGTTGGTGGGACAGGTACCTTATTACCTATTTTGAGTTCGGTCTCTAGTCTTCAAGCTTCTTGGTTTGGAAACTAACGAAATGTCACGACTGGCTGTCGACTGGCTTCTCAAATATTTCAATCGCTGCAACCTGGCTGCCTAGTCCGCACTTAGCCTAGTACATACCAAACGTACCTCTTTGTTAACATTCTATTTTTCTTTTGCTATCCATTAGAATAAAAAAACAAAGTGATTTCCTCCAACAAACTTTATATATGTATAGCTAAGAAAAGCACCAATAGACACATCCAACATTTTTAATTTTCAAACCAGCAAATTGAGTTAAAGGCGAATTACATATAAATGTTAAAATATAGGTACCTACACATATTACTAAATACTTTCGGTATTTAGTAACATGTGTAGATGTTACTATATTCCTACAGCGAAAACTGAATCCCACTGAAAACCATCAATCAAACCGATATGAACTGGTTCAGCCTATACACACATACACGTCTTTAACCCTACAGGTGCACAACTATAACCGTCCAAAACACATTCATTATAGAATTTAATCACCGGCCGTGCGTACCCCGTGCGTACCCCGCGCGTGCCCCGCGCGTGTGATTTATGATCATCGGTAATTTCGTAATTTATCTCACCCGGTAATTTTAGACCATTTATCTTGGCGCACATTAACGGGTTATAATACACAAATGTTTAGGGAATTTACGAAAGACTTTGTAGTTTTTTGTTTGTTCCGTTACCTACCCTATTCGATAGCTCTGAATTTTTTGCAGTAGTTTGGAAGACAATGTCTTTGAAATCGAAGATGATTTTATTACTATCGGCTTAACATTTAGACTCTTTGCTTAGAGGTGTGCTTGTCATTATCATTTTAAGGTTTATTATTTTTTAATTAGTGGTTCATAAATAATTGTATAATCAGAAGGTTTTCTTAAAATAATCGAATCGCGTGTTGCCTTTACCCTCTTCTGTATTTTTACCCGACTGTAAGGAATAGGTATCTTGTATGTATGTATGTAATATGTATTCTTTATAACCTGATATCTCACAATCACTGAACGGATTTATACACTTACTAGCTGTGCCCCGCGGTGTTACCCACGGTTTATTTATTCGCTCCAGCCGTTTAGACGTGAAGAAGTAACAAACATACACGCTCACATACTCACAAACTTTCGCCTTTATAATATTAGTACCTGATATCTCACAATCCACTGAACGGATTTATACAATTAAGACGTCGTTGGATTCGCATTGATTGCGCAAGTGTTCTTAGATTTGTGATGTTTGAAAAAAACAAACATGGCAGCTGTGAGATGTCAAAATAAAGAGGTGTAAAAAAAAGTTATTTTGAATACTGCAAAAAGGGTATCAAATTAGGGCTCATCATAAGCATTTCAAAAAGGTATAACATGAGTATGACTGTAATACTAAAAAAGTTAGTTGGCAACCATTCTTTTTTCAATATTCAATACGTGACAATAGCTGTGATAAAAGTTAGTTGTTATAACAGTTACATCCTACAACTACTAAAAAGTATTAAATAAAAATAAAAAAAATAAAAATTGAAAAACCCGCCTGTGAAATATGGAACTAAAAAGTATTAAATAAAAAAATAAATTATAAAAATAAAAAATACCGGTCTGCACAAAAAAGATGGAAACAAGATCCCCTACATAATTATATAATTTCATGCAGTCGGAGGCACTTCATTAAGTTCATCGAGATTCGTTAATGCCTCCGACTGCATGAAATTTTCTTTTTTTGTGCAGGCCGCTTTTATTTTTATAATATTTTTATTAATTGTAAGTTGATGCTCCCATCCACACCGTAGTAGTGTTTAATTGTGGGTGATTATGAGCCAAGTTCGTGTAAGTAGCGTTTATTTCATAATTAGTTTTTTTTTAAATTAGTTTGTGAGATGTAATGTCTCTCACCATTAGAATGATACAATTATAAGTTCATATACCTATGTTAATGGTCTGGTATCTCAACTGGCCGTGTGGTACCGGCTTAAGAATAGTACCACCCCATCTCTTCCCGAGGGTGTCGTCAAGGCGACTAAGGGATGTCACACCGGAGGACGGGCAGCAGCGTCCTCTGCGTACTTAAAACCTTATTGCGATCGCCAACCCGCTCGCCAAGCGTGGCGATTATGGCAATTACCCCCAGGATCTACATACTAGTATGTTCTACTGGGGAGACCCGAGCCCAGCAGTGGGCCATCATATCGGTTGATATGTGTTAATATTAATGTAAGAAAACTAATCAACTAGACGTGGATGAATACTTGGGATTTGAATTCATTACCTTCACGATTGCGAATCTGACACCTTAAGCACTAGGCTACAGCCGCTTCAAAAACAAATTATACCAAGATGTTGCTCTTATATCTTATTATAAATACATTACAACAATACGGTCTAATAATTTATTACTTCAATTTATCATGGTAATGAAATTTTAATGAATCTTCTCTCGCTAATTTATAATTATTTTGTAAGACTTTGGCTAAGAATTCTTTGTTGAATACCTAACTAACATTCTGCGGTAATATAATCAAAAAAGTTCCAGTTACAAGTTTGTTTTAATTAAATTTTGGCCGATTTTTTTTCTTTTTAGTAAAAAAAACTAAAGTTTCAATTGAGCCTGTAGTATAAGTACTAAAGGCTACCTATTTTTATTTTTAAAGCATCACCTACAATATATTAGACTCAAGCTTAGTATCATAACGAGGAACTTTACAAACATTGAATCGACGACACAAAGTTACACGGGGACACACCGGGATTCGACCCACATTTGTGGATCTCAAAAAATATTATACCGGGTAGGAATCGAACAGAGAACAGCAAATGAAGTCGCAGGCAACAGCTAATAAGCTGTAAAAATTAAACATACACTAGTTATTAATACAATTGAATATGGTACATGTACAGATTACCCGTGCCCACGGCCGTTGCAATACGGTCGAAACGACGGGCAATAAACAAGGTATTTTACCTTAAATTATTCACGCGATTAAGACCCGTAATATATTATATGTTTTCATAATTGAATATGAACTTTATATGTAAATCATAACTAGAAGAAATGTTTATAGGAGATAGATAATTAAGAGAAAGTTAATTAAGAACTACATTCGAGTGCGAGCCATAGTCCTCCTGGAGCAAATGAACAAATGGAGGACAAGAAAAAAAAACTACATTATTCTTTTTTTTTTATTCTTTTTTAAAAAGATAACTAGCAATGCGGGGTTGTGGTCCCACATTACTAGCAATCCTGTTAACCCCTCCAGCTAAGCTCTATGGCTTGTGTTAGGAGTGGGTTCACGTCGGTAGTATAATGGCCAGGATTCGAACCCACGACCTCATGATTGCGAGTCCGATGCCTATGCCTTTCGGCTACTTAATATTGCGAATAATATTGAAAATAATGTACGGTTAGCAAGGAAATGGGCAATTCTCACTTGGCAAAATCTTTTATGTAATTAATTCAATTGTAGGACGATCCTCAGCTAAGTGGACCGACGACTTAAACATGGGCGGATGCAGGATTGACTTCAGGTGGCCCACGAGAGGCAAATGACAATGCCGGATGTAACATGCTTACTTGGAGGGGGGGGGGGGTCGCATTTCGTTTTATCCGACACCGGCTGAGCGGAGGGGGCCCCAAAAAAATCGTTCTGGAGGCATAATAGGCATATTCAATACAATACAAAACAAACGGTTGGAGGGTAGTTCACTGATGTTTATATGTCTGCGATTACTACTGGCCTTGTAGGTCTGGTTGTTACTTACCTGCTCCGCTCCTTTTGTTTGTAGCGTGATTTTATATAGCTTATAGCCTTCCTCGATAAATGGGCTATCTATCAAAAACATTTTTTTTTTCACTTCGAGCTAGTAGTTCCTGAGATTATCGCGTTCAAACAAACTCTTCAGCTTTATAATACTAGGATGGATTTAGAAATAGATTATTATTTATCAGTTGTCTGGTTTCTGTAGCACGGGCTCTACATTGATCGAGGTCAGATACCGTTGTATAAGTTTAGAAAACTCACCCCATAAATGTTGATAAACTTTCGCGGTTTGTACACATTATGAAAATATTTATATTACGTGTCTTAATCGCGTGAATAATTTAAATAAACAAGGTATTTTACCTTAAATTATTCACGCGATTAAGACCCGTAATATATATATATATATATATATATATATATATATTATTTTTTTATTTCACCGGATTAAGACCCGTAATATAAATATTTTCGGTCTTAATCGCGTGAATAATTTAAATAAACAATATATATATATATATATATATATATATTACGGGTCTTAATCGCGTGAATAATTTAAGGTAAAATACCTTGTTTATTTAAATTATTCACGCGATTAAGACCCGTAATATAAATATTAGTAGTATAAGTTTAGAAAACTCACCCCATAAATGTTGATAAACTTTCGCGGTTTGTACACATTATGAAAATATTTATATTACGGGTCTTAATCGCGTGAATAATTTAAATAAACAAGGTATTTTACCTTAAATTATTCACGCGAGTAAGACCCGTAATATATATATATATATATATATATATATATATATATATATATATTCATAACTCACCCCATATTGGAAAGTAATTAAATAGGTTAATTTATAAGTTCATTATTGTTTGATAGGTACACTTAGGTAATATCACAAAATAAAAAGAATACAGAAGGAACGCTCATGTATCTACTCACACGCGCGCACAAAACTCACATCCGCAGCGCGTGAGCATGTCACTCGCTCTGTCTCTGGTCCGTCTTGTTCCGATTCGCTGCATCATTTTTTTTACTAAGCAGAGCTTGTACTATGGAAACCAGACAACTGATAAACATACTTATATATTTTTAAATAACACCCAGACACAGACAAACCATCGTGCTCATCATACAAAGTTTTATCCTAGATGGGGATCGAACCCATGACCTCCGGCTTAGCAGTCAGGGTCACTAACCACAAGACCAACAGGCGACTCAAGTTAAATTCCTACTTTAATATTAATTAACACAACAATTATACTATTTATACGTGGTCAAGAGCGTTTTAAATAAAGCTGTCGTTCAGTACGGTATTCTAAACTTTTTCAGGCTCGATTATGACGTATAAGTCAGAGTATAACCAACTTCGTAATTACAACTCTATGCTAATGTAATTGCAAAAAGTTTCGCAGGTACAATACAACGTACAAGTTTGCAGCACGAAGCTCTAGCGGTTCTTACAATTTCTTTGGTCTTTGAAACTTTTACATTTACATTTTAATTATTTTCTTGATTGTGAGAATTTCCTTGGAGAACATAGTCTTAAATGGTCAGTGGCCTTCAGATATAGTTGTTTTATAAAAAATATTGGACTAAAAATAAGCTAAGGCACTTGTTCAATCACCAGCGAGAAAGCAAGCAACTATAAACGATTTTTCGATCAAGAAACGTACAACAGCTGTAGATCCCGTGTAAGCCAAAGAGTTGCATATAGGTATTAAAAGTTGATCGCTGATTTTTCACACTGCCGGTGAGACCTCGCCCTATACTATATCTCTTTTGTTTACATTTGCCGTTGCAATATGGTCCAAACGTCATGAATTAAAACAAAGGTATTCAGCCACTACAATCTAAGAAGAATCTACCAAAAAACATATGGACGACGCTTATGTTAAAATTTTAAATACAGTAACAAATTTTAAAGATCCATATTATAGAATCAACCGGTGTGTTTGGTTAACATCCAGTAATATTTAAAACACGTTGATCTTTGTATTTGCCCTGAGTTCATTTTTAAAAAAGGCAGATATTTTTCTTGTCTTCAAACTGCCATCAGTCGATCCGTGACCACGTGCAATTCGATCGAAACGTCGGGTAAATAAAAGGTTCGTACCTTTAAATAATTCACGCGATTAAGTTCCGAAATATATTTAATATGTATAAAAGTTTTTAAACTTTCGCGATTTTTATACATATTAGATAAGAGAAGAAGTCGACCCGTGACCACGATCGGTGCAATTCGATCGAAACGTCGGGTAAATAAAAGGTTCGTACCTTTAAATAATTCACGCGATTAAGTTCCGAAATATATTTAATATGTGTAAAAGTCGCGAAAGTTTAAAAACAATAAATTTTACATTGCACTGCATAAAGATTCAATCTTATAGACTGTACACAATTTTTTTTATTTCCGCACAAAACATTTAAACTCACTGAAGTTGTTAACTTAGTGCCTATATTATTTACCTCGATAAAATATATTAAAGATGGCTCAGCTTGCCGCTATTTTCACAACTCATTTAACTATTATTTTTTTTTAAATCCGTTCTGAAATGCCATTAATACAGGTAGCATAAAACATCACGAATAAAAAGCATTCGAAATTCAAATTAAATGAAACCAGTTAAAAAAAATAGTTTCACAGATCGCCAGTTGTCGTTTGATCTCAAACATAATATTTATTCATACAATCGGAAGCTGGAGCTTTTAAAAGCTTTTGCTCTTTTTGTTTACAAACACTAATGGCGCCATCGAAAAGTTCGGTAGATGAAGAAATAATAATTCCAATTTAAAGGAAATGAAAGAATGATTGTAATTAAGATTGCTGCCGTCCGTAAATAATTCTATTTTTACTTTTACAAAGGTATAGAGAACCTACTTGGATGTCATCTTCTGATAAAGCGTTCCTAGATCGCAAGGCTATTTCAAATCAAATCATATTTACTTATTTTCGGCACTCAGACTAGGTATACAACCAGCTGCTCATGTACTTAAGTAGTTTAACAAAAGGAGTCTTAAACATCATCTACTACTGATATCAGCTGATAAACTTTCGCGATTGGTACACATTATAAAATTATAAATACTACGGGTCTTAATCGCGTGAATAATTTAAGGTAAAATACCTTGTTTATTGCCCGACGTCTACCCGTGACCACGGCCGTTGCAATACGGTCGAAACGTCTGGCAATAAACAAGGTATTTTACCTTAAATTATTCACGCGATTAAGACCCGTAGTATTCATAATTTTATAGTTTCAGTTTTGTGACTTCTTTACATTACATCCATTAACTTTGTAATAGCAGTTTTGTTACTGAATATTCTGCCTCTACAGCACCCAATTTTTATGGGTGTGATGTTTAACTGTTGTTGTACGAAGTTTAAATTGTCGGGTATTGGATCCGACATACGACAAGAGGGAACGGGCCTATACATAAAGTGCATTTGCAATGCGTGGCACTCTTATTGGTTCGGCGTGTTCCGTGATTCCGTGTCTGTGAGCGATCTCTATGTGTTAGTGAGTAAACAGCGTTGTCTATGAAGGCTACCTTCTGTATGTACTTGTTCCACCAACGACCGAAGGTGAGTAACGAGTAGCAATTTATTCGCTCAAGAAACGTACATAGGTATGTAGATCCCGTGTAAACAAAAGAGATACAGTAGGTCCACGTTCCGGTTTTAATCCGAGCGCCGGGTATCCAGCGGCCAGGTACCAGCGTGAAATGTATGGCGATTATGGTAGCTACAGCCGAGGAGCCGGCGAGCTGGTCTCCGGCGCCGGATTGAAAGTGGAACGTGTGAAAAGGGCCTATGCTGACCGTTCATGCTGCCGGTAAGTACTCGCTCTATACTGCATCTCTTTTGTTTACACGGACAGGACCTACAATATATATATATATATATCTATTTTATGTTTCTTGAGCGATAAAACTGCTACTCGCTACTCGCCGAGCGGTGCAGCGGTGGAACAAGTGCCGTACCCTCTGGTATTCTGTGGTAGATAGTATGAGAGTAACAATTGAATTTCAAAACATTAATAGTAACCTCCACGTAGAGATAATAAAAGTGTTATAAAAACAGTTAACAGTGCCCGTTCGTACCAGATTTTATTCAACAAAGTTCTAATGGCCTTTTGTGGGATTATTATTTTTGAAGGAGAATGTTTTTGACGTGTATTAATGTGGAAAAGTTTGAATTCATTTACCTCCGAAGTTGTTAGTTAGTCTGTTGAGTGAAAAATAAATTTATTATAATGCTACGAGTAGAAATTCTAGATTTAGTTTTATTAACTCCCGATGCTAAATGTATATATTGTAAGATATTTTAAAGTAGCGGTCCTGACTCAGTAGGAACTGAGCAGATCGAGATATCTGAAAAGTTAAGCACCGTTGCCACTGTCGGTTCATTTAAGGGTGACCGTTTTCGAACATTATCACATCCCTCTGTGCCTCGGAGATTACTAAAGCTGTCGGTCCTGCGCCTAAATCTTTCTCTGGTCGTGTCGGATTTTCGTCCCATGTTCGTTTGCACTTGTGGCGTATCTGTTTGTTTGTGTCTGCCATATGAATTGGGTACCTATTATGTTATTATTAGTTAAAATTTGTCATTAATCGGGATAGTTTCCGCTTTTTATGGTGAAAATCCGTTCAGCCATTTTAAAGATAATCAAATTTTGCATTTTATCAAGATTTTATATTCTGGAACATTGCGCGTCCCTGGTATTTATTAAATTAATCGACCTCCAGGAGGTCGCTTGCCAGACATGCCTTATTTTTATATCGAACTATTTAAGTTAAAAAGAGAGCGATACCAGGGGCTCATAACATCCCAGGACATTCATTAAAGTTCTGTTCCCACAATTCAACTAGTGACGCAAATAAGTTCAGTACATATTGATTAGTCTACCGCGCCGGGAGTTTTTTTAATGTTAAGTAAAATTATCTGTATAATTTTGTACCTATAGAGGGTAGGTAAACATTATTTTACAATATAAACTGAATATCACACAAAGCAATGTCTCGTGCCGAAACGACCTTTTCTGAAGAGGTCGTACACTCTCTCGCTGCAACACCGAGGGAGCTAAGAGTCGTCGTCATTTCAGCCGAAAGACATCCACTGCTGAACATAGCCCAAGGATTGCCCTAAAGACCGTCCTGCAACACCTGCATCCAGTGGTTGCTCGCGACCTTCACCAGCTCGTCTGTCCATCTTATGGGAGGCCTACCCACACTTCGCCTTCCGGTTCGTGGTCGCCACTCGATAACGCTTCGGCCTCATCGGCCATCGGTTCTTCGAGCAATGTGCCCTGCCCACTGCCACTTGAGTCTGGCAATTTTCTGGGCTATATCGGTGACCTTGGTACTTTTGCGGATCTCCTCGTCCTTGATTTGAACTTGGATAGAAACTCCGAGCATAGCCCTCTACATAGTCCTTTGGTTGATATTGAGCTTTTTTATGAGGTCCATTTTAAAAGGCCAGGTCTCAGTGCTGTAAGTCATTACTGACAATACACACTGGATCATATACTTTAGTTTTGAGGCACTGTGGTATTATTAGCTAAGAGTTCATGTATTGTATTCTAGTGTTAGTACATGTTTGTATTCTACTCTAATTATAGCAAATGGTAGACATTCTAAAAAAAAATCGAGATTTCTGCAAAGTTAAGCAACGTTATTATTATTATGACTGTTTTCGAACATTGTAATACCACCGTATGTATCCCGTTTATGTCATTACATGAAAGCTTGTGTAATCGGGATGGTTTCCGCTTTTTTGGGGAAAATCCGTTCAGCCATTTTATAGATAATCAAATTTTGAATTTTATCAAGATTTTATATTCTGGAACATTATGCGTCCCTGGTATTCAATAAATCGATCGACCTCCAGGAGGTCGCTTGACAGACATGCCTTATTTTTAAATCTAACTATTTTAAGTTAAGATGAGAGCGATACCAGGGTCTCATAACATTCCAGGACATGAATCATGGTTCTGTTCCCACAATTCAATTAGTGACGCAGTATTTTATAAAAAAATTATATTCTGGAACATTATGCGTCCCTGGTATTCAATAAATCGATCGACCTCCAGGAGGTCGCTTGATTATTTTTAAATCTAACTAAGATGAGAGCGATACCAGGGGCTCATAACATTCCAGGACATTAATCATAGTTCTGTTCCCACAATTCAACTAGTGACGCAGTATTTTATCAAAATTTTATATTCTGGAACATTATGCGTCCCTGGTATTCAATAAATCGATCGACCTCCTGGAGGTCGCTATGTCTTATTTTTAAATCGAACTATTTAAATTAAGATGAGAGTGATACCAGGGGCTCATAACATTCCAGGACATTAATTAAAGTTCTGTTCCCACAATTCAACTAATGACGCAGTATTTGTATTGATTAGTCTACCGTGCCGGGGGTTTTTAGAATTTTAAGTAACGTTATCAGTATTTTAAGTTCCTATTGTGGTAGGTAAACATGTTTTTACAAAATAAAGTGAATATCACACAAAGCAATTTCCCGTGCCAGAACGATCTCTTCTGAAGTCATACACTCTCTCGTTGCACCATCGAGGGAGCTAAGAGTCGTCGTCATTTCAGCCTAAAGACGTCCACTGCTGAACACAGCCCAAAGATCGCCATAAAGACAGGTCCTGCACCACCTGCATCCAGTGGTTGCTCGCGACCTTCACCAGCCGTCGTCGGTCCGTCTTGTGGGAGGCCTACCCACATTTCGCTTTCTGGTTTGTGGTCGCCACTCGAGAACGCTTCGGCCACATCGGCCATCGGTTCTACGAGCAATATGCCCTGCTCACTGCCACTTGAGTCTGGCATTCTGTCATAACTATATCAGTGACCTTGGTTCTTCAGCGGATCTTCTCGTCCTTGATTTGAACTCCTAGAGAAACTCCGAGCATAGCCCTCTTCATTATTCTTTGGTTGATCTTGAGCTTTTTTATGAGGCTCATTTTAAAAGGCCAGGTCTCAGTGCCGTAAGTCATTACTGGCAATACACACTGGGTCATATTTTTTAGTTTTGAGGCACTGTGGTATTGTTAGCTAAGAGTACATATATTTTATTCTATTGTACTCTGATTACCAAACTGCAACCACATTGTTACAGAAAAATTGTTATGCCATGTGTGGACAGATTTACAATAAAATCCCTAATGAGACAAAAGACCTGCTATTAACAATATTCATCAGGAAATTTAAGCAATGGCTATTAACGAAATCATTCTATTCAATAAATGATTTTCTGAATGATATGTGTATAATGTAACAAAATTATAACTCTTTGACATGTATTTATAAATTTTTAGTATTATTTCTTGACATAAACGTGATAAATTTGTAATTTGATTATATAATTCTGTAATCTAGAACAATTATTCATGTTGTGTAATTTTTTTTTTTGAAATATATATATTTTTCGTATTATATTTAAACGAAATAACATTTGCATGTCATTATTGACTGAAGTTGTAAAAACTAAATATAGTAAGAGCAAATGGTAGGCATTCTTAAAAAAAAACGAAATATCTGCCAAGTTAAGCAACGTTACCAGTGTCCGTATATAAATGGGTGACTGTTTTCGAACATTGTCACATCCCTCTGTGCCTCGGAGAGCACTAAAGCTGTCGGTGCTGCGCCTAATCTTTCTCCGGTCGTGTGGATTTCTGTCCCATCGGAGTATTAGAGTAAGGAAATTAAGAGTGCACTTGTGGGGCACACATCTCGTGCACTATATTATCTTGTATCTGTTTCTTTGTGTCTGCTATATGAATGGACAAAATTAGGCGCCAATTATGTTATTACAAAGAAAGCTTGTTATTATATGTTCGTAAACTTTCGCGATTTGTACACATTATAGAATTTTATAAAATTATATAAAGCTTGTTTAATTGAAATAGTTTCCGCTTTTTTTGGTGAAAACCGTTCAGCTATTTTAAAGATAATCAAATTTTGCATTTTATCAAGACTTTATATTCCGGAGCATTATGCGTCTCTGGTATTCATTAAATCAATCGACCTCCAGGAGGTCGCTTGACAGATATGCCTTATTTTTAAATCGAAATATTTAAGTTAAGAAGAGAGCGATACCAGGGGCTCATAACATTACAGGACATTAATTAAAGTTCTGTTCTAACTAGTGACGCAAGTAAGTACCGCGCCGGGGATTTTTTGAATGTTAAGTAACATTATCTGTATAATGTTGTACCTATTGTGGGTAGGTAAACATTATTTTATAATATAAACTGAATATCACACAAAGCAATGTTCTGCGCCGGAACGACCTTTTCTGAAGAGGTCGTGCACACTCTCGCTGCACCATCGAGGGAGCTAACAGCCTTGGTCATTTCAGCCGAAAGACGTCCACTGCTGAACATAGCCCAAGTATCACCATAAAGACCGGTTCTGCACCACCTGCATCTAGTGGTGACTCGCGATCTACACCAGGTCGTCGGTCCATCTTGTGAGCCCTTGAGCTTTTTTATGAGGCACATTTTAAGAGGCCAGGTCTCAGTGCTGTAAGTAATTACTGGCAATTCACACTGGGTCATATACTTTAGTTTTGAGGCACTGTGGTATTATTATCTAGGAGTACATGTATAGTAAAGTATTCTTTTGTAAGTACATGTATTGTATTCTGCTCTGTTAAGAGCAAATGGTATACATTAAAAAAAATCGAGATATCTGCAAAGTTAAGCAACGGTACCACTGTCGGTATATAAATGGATGACTGTTTTCGAACATTGTCATACCACCCTATGTATCCCGTTTATGTAGTTACATGAAAGCTTGTGTAATCGGGATGGTTTACGCTTTTTTTTTGGGAAAATCCGTTCAGCCATTTTAAAGATAATCAAAATTAGCATTTTATGAAAATTTTATATTCTGGAACATTATGCGTCCCTGGCTTGACAGATATGCCTTATTTTTAAATCGAACTATTTAAGTTAAGATGAGAGTGATACCAGGGGCTCATAACATTCCAGGACATTGATTATAGTTCTGTTCCCACAATTCAACTAGTGACGCAGTATTTTATCAAATTTTATATTCTGGTACATTATGCGTCCCTGGTATTCAATAAATCGATCGACCTCCAGGAGGTCGCTTGTGACAGTTATGCCTTATTTTTAAATTTAACTATTTAAGTTAAGATGAGAGTGATACCAGGGGCTCATAACATTCCAGGACATTGAGTATAGTTCTGTTCCCACAATTCAACTAGTGACGCAGTATTTTATTAAATTTTATATTCTGGTACATTATGCGTCCCTGGTATTCAATAAATCGATCGACCTCCAGGAGGTCGCTTGTGACAGTTATGCCTTATTTATGCCTTATTTTTAAATTTAACTATTTAAGTTAAGATGAGAGTGATACCAGGGGCTCATAACATTCCAGGACATTGAGTATAGTTATGTTCCCACAATTCAACTAGTGACGCAGTATTTTATCAAATTTTATATTCTGGAATATTATGCGTCCCTGGTATTCATTAAATCAATCGACCTCCAGGAGGTCGCTTGACAGATATGCCTTATTTTTGAAACAAAAATATTAAAGTTAAGATGAAAGCGATACCAGGGGCTCATTACATTACAGGACATTAATTATAGTTCTGTTCCCACAATTGAACTAGTGACGCAGTATTTTATCAAAATTTATATTCTGGAACATTATGCGTCCCTGGTATTCATTAAATCAATCGACCCTTGACAGGTATGCCTTATTTTTGAATCGAAATATTTAAGTTAAGAAGAGAGCGATACCAGGGGCTCATAACATTCCAGGACATTAATTAAAGTTCTGTTCCCATAATTCAACTAGTGACGCAGTATTTGTATTGATTAGTCTACCATGCCGGGGGTTTTTTGAATGTTGTGGGTAGTGAAGATGTTTTTACAAAATAGTCTGAATTTCACACAAAGAAATTTCCCTAGCCAAAACGATCTTTTCTAAATTCGTACACTCTCTCGTTGCACCATCTTGGGAGCTAAGAGTCGTCGTCATTTCAGCCGAAAGACGTCCACTGCTGAACATAGCCCAAAGAAACAGATCCTGCACCACCTGCATCCAGTGGTTACTCGCGATCTACACCAGGTCGTCGGTCTATCTTGTGGGAGACCTGCCCAGGCTTCGCCTTCTGGTTCGTGGTCGCTACTGGAGAACTCTTCAGCTACATCGGCCATCGGTTCTACGAGCAATATGCCCACTGCTACTTGAGTCTGGAAATTTTTTGGGCTATATCGGTGACCTTGGTTCTTCTGCAGATCTCCTCGTTCTTGATTCGATCTCGGAGAGAAACTCCGGGCATAGCCCTCCCTTTGGTTGATCTTGAGCTTTCTTATGAGGCTTATTGTAAAAGGCCAGGTCTCGGTGCTGTAAGTCATCACTGGCAATACACACTGTATTCTACTGTGAGTACAAGTATTGTATTCTGCTCTGAAAATATCAAATGGTAGACATAGTTAAAAAAAAAGATAGTTAGCAATGTGTTTATTTTTATTATTTAACTATCGAACTAAGTAGCGGCTTATACAAGACACCTATACTCCAAATTTAATGTATACAGACAGACAGTCGGACGGCCATAACGAAACTATAAGGGCTCCGTTTTCAGCTGCATACAGATAGTCCCTAATCTACTCGTATATCTATCTATATCTATACTAATATTATAAAGAGGAAAGATTTGATTGTTTGTTTATATTGAAAAGGCTCCGAAACTACTGGACAGATTTGAAAAATTCTTTCATCGTTGAGAAGCTACACTAACCCCGGGTGACATAGGCTATTTTTATCCCTGTATTCCCACCGGAACGGGAACTACGTGGGTGAAACCGCGAGGCGTCCGCTAGTGAAAAATAAGATGATACCGTTAAATTTTCAACATAAATGTTGCAACACCGAATCATAATATAAACAAACTTACTTTATAGTAAGCATTAAACGACTATGAGTACGGCGGCGGCAGTCGTACCGTTAACTAAAATATAGTGAAGTTATTAAAAGGTAAATGCACCGCATAACCTCTAATCCCCGACGATACCAGGGTCTCATAAAGTTGCAGCACATAATTTATACCGCGGTGCTCCCACAGCTCAACTAGTGAAGCGACTACTTTGTATTGCATTTTATCACGGTTTTATATGCTGGAACGTTATGCGACCCTAGTTTATCTAAGTAATCGATCTATTTTTATAATCGAACTCCAGGAGGCTATTTGATAGTTAGTTTTTTTATATATTTAAAAATCGTGATACTTAAGAAGAGCGCGATACCAGGATCTCATAACATTCCAGGACATCATTTAAAGTTTATATCTCGCTGTTCCCATAGTTCAACAGTTCAAAATAGGCAATTAGAGCGAGACTTTGCAAACACACATGTAGGCTCGGAGCAACAAAGTATGAAAATCGAACCCACGACCTCTGGCTTAGCAGTCAGGGTCACCAACCACTAGACCAACAGGCCAGTTCTATTGTATTTAATATTCGAGTTCAATGCAATTGCACAACGTTAACAATACTCACATAATACTATAGTATAGTAAAAAAGTCACTTTATTAACTGGTTGCTAAGCTACATGAATGGCGATTGCAGCGACATGCGATAAAATTGTAACTAACGTTATTGACTGGTTACGAAAACGCGAATGGCGCTATGCCATCAATGTTTTCTTATGACGTTATCACGTAAAATTATCGTCCGTAAACCGACTTTACATACAACTCTTTCTTTAGAGTTTTATTAACAACTAGCTGTCCCGTGCAATTTCATCTGCATAAATATTCCCCGTTTTTGCAACATTTCTCATTGCTGCTCCTCTCCTATTTATTAGTCGTAGCGTGATGTAATATAGCCTTCCTTGTTAAATGGGCTATCCAACAGTGAAATAAATTTTCAAATCGGATCAGTAGTTTCTGAGATTACCACCTTCAAACAAACAAACTCTTTAGCTTTATAATATTAGTATAGATATAAATAGGTGAACTGAACGAATGCTTTATGTAGGTTATTTTGTATTAAAATCACGAGTCAGACTAATCAAATCAATCAACCAATCGCCGCGGTCTGCTTGCGGACAGGCGCCTGAAATTCTTGCTTGACGGGACGAAAGGGACACCAAGGTTTCATAACACTCCAGGATATCGTTTATAGTTTATGCAGCACACCGCATGTCCGCTCGACGAAAGAAATACCAGGGTTTCATAATACTCCAAGATATCGTTTACAGTTTAAGCAGCTATCAACTAATTACGGACACCGTATGTCCGCTCGACGAAAGAGATACCAGGGTCTCATGACACTCCAGGATATCGTTTTTAGTTTAATCAGCAACATCTCAAGTAATTGTGGACACCGTATGTCCGCTCGACGAATGTGATACCAGGGTCTCATAACACTCCAGGATATCGTTTAAAGTTTATGCAGGAACAACTTACTAGTTGCGGAGAGTTTATGTGGGAAAAGTGTTGCGAATACACATATAAGTATCTACCTACTGTTTATAATAAAGTAGGGATTAAACCAAAATTGTTTTTTTTTCTACGATTAACAAGTAAAAATCTTTTTAATTAAATATTTACATAAAAGCTCGTCATAACCATTTTAACGGACTGCTTTTAAAATCGTTGCCGAAAAGTGGATGTGGGTTTCCTCCTGATTATTTATGATACAAAAGTGGAAAGAAATAACCTTAGTTTATATATACATATCAACTGTGCTTAAGTTATTAGCTTAATATTAGTAAAATGAAACACGAACAAATAAATACAGTACAATTTATTTTTTAAATATATTATTAAAAGATTAAAATATACTTAAATAATGCTGCAGTGTTGTTGTGTAGGTTTAAGTTGGTACTCCGCCAACTTATACCTGTAGAAAATGTATATTCCCAGCTTTCATTTCACGAAGTAGTAGGATATTTAACTTTATTGTAATGGAAACACTGAGAAAACGGCGCGCTATCTATAGCTAGAGCATTTAGATGGCGGCTTTTTACTTGTCAAAAAGCTCGTCCACTTGACCGTACTTTTTGACAGTTCTTTGCTTCAATTTTAAATGAAATGCTGGATTAGTAATCTAGACATTATAGAATCAAAGATATTTAAATATATTACTAGCAGACGCCTCGCAATTTCACTAGCAAATTTATTCGAAACGTGAAAGGCATCCTCCATAACAGCTTGGACTTGATGCTTCAGAGCCTGTGAGGGCCTGCAGTGTCCAGACCTTAACGAAATCTACAATCTAGCGTCAGATAAATATATTTTTATTAATACTATGCTTTGCTTTATTTAAATTTTACTTTTGTTGTAAGCATACATGTTACGTTGAGATCTAGATCAGAATTTGCATGAGTTCTTTAACATGGTGTATAGTATATTAGTCGCAGCACCTATCCCCATATCAAGTTTATAAACATTCAAACATTGTAAAATTGGCAATTTGAAAAGAGTGGCCGCGAGTTTTTATTGCTAGGTTCTTTTCTCCGGCTTTAGCTATTGTTTGCGAACTTGGTATTAAATGTACATGTAGAATCCCGACGTCATATCACAATAGTTGTTTTGCATCCTAAGTGACTAATAAATTTTGTTTTTTTTTATTGATTTCTAAAAAAAAATACTTTTAATTATAATATGATTGTTATGTGTTTTGTGTACCTAAATAAATACATATCAAATTTATGTAATATCCGTGAAGTGGTATACCCGTGAGAACAAACAGAGTATGTGCATTGTCTTTAAAAAAAACTATGAGTATATTTTGACAAGGTGTGTCTTAACTTTTTTCTAAGTTTATTATCTATATTCTAAAACTTTTATATTTACGTCGAAAAGGAAGATTTTAAGTTTTTTTTCAGCAAGTAATTTGGACGTTATTAGCTAAACATGATTAGGCTTTTAAAGATGCCCGTTTTACTTTTTCACATTAATTTTCCAAAACTAAGTAAGTGCCTAGAAACTTTTTAATTATATAATATAATTTTATGAAAAACGTTGAGTAATATCAAAGTCAACGTCGCTTTATTTATTTAGGCTTTTAAAGAACTTGGCAAATACTTTTTGTTCAATGGAACGTTAAATTATATTAAAATAGCTGTTGCCCGTGACTACGATCGCGGGATAATTTTAAAAATCATTTTATTTTCACGTTAACATTTTCTGGGATAAAAAGTAACATAAATGTGCTATTCCATACTATAATCTATCTCTGTTCCAAATTTCGTCCAGATCCGTTTACCCGTTGTGGCGTGATTGAATAACAAGCATCCAACCACACATCCAAACATCTAAACTTTCGCATTTATAATATTAAGTATAGATATTAAATTATAGTATTGGGTTACAGAAGGCTATAGTGCTTGATAGTATATAGCGTGCGTTCTCAAATTTCTAGCTTTTGCGTAACAATAAAGATCTTAAAAAATATAAATTTAGATTTATTATAAATTATAAAAATAAAATCTTGTAAAAATGGTTGCTTTTTTGCTGATGTGTAATGTTTTTTTTTTAATGTAGGTAGGTATATATATATAACGTTATTCTTGTTATAGTGCAAACCTGAAAGTAGTTAGCTCAGAATCAGTAACACAATCCAATATGGTAGTTTTTATAACCATGTTATATCTTTCAATTAATTAATTAATCAATCATTAAATAATTCATTAATCATTCTAACAGATGAACAATGTAGTCATCATTTATTTTTTAATAATAACCATGGATTACGTAACAGACAACATGACCGGCTTATGACTCTGCAACTTTCAATATTTTCATTTTCTTTTTTTATATGATTTCCTGAAGTGAAAATCTTGTTGGGGTGTCTGAGCTTTACACTATACCAAAAATAACCTTGTATATATATTGTTGATACAGACAGAAAAAAAAAACAAACTGAGCAATTTATAACAAACTAGCTATACAATATACAATACCATTGTCCACAGACAAACTTTGTAAACAGTTTTGTGGGACAATGATATTGTATGTATTTATGATGCATGTTTATTAATATTCTATTAAAAAAAAAAAAAAAAAAAAACAAAAAAAAAAGCTGTGCCCGCGACTTTGTTCGCGTGAAGTTTCATTGCTGCTCTCTCCCTATAGACGTAAGTGTGATAATAAAAGTAGCCTAAGTTACAAGCTCAGCTGTCTGACAGTGAAATTCTCGTCAAAATCTGTCCAAAAAAAACAAACAGACAGACAATTTTTTTTTTATACAAGCGATTTTTAATATACTAATAACCTCCCACTCTTGGCTTACTTACATATCAACCCATATGATGGCCCACTGCTGGGCACGGGTCTCCCCATTAGAACCTACTGGTATGTAGATCCTGGGGGTAATTGCCATAATCGCCACGCTTGGCGAGCGGGTTGGCGATCGCAGTAAGGCTTTAAGTACGCAGAGGACGCTGCTGCCCGTCCTCCGGTGTGAAATCCCTTAGTCGCCTTGACGACACCCACGGGAAGAGACGGGGTGGTACTATTCTTAAGCCGGTACCACACGGCCAACTTACATTACAATGAATGACTTTGTAATATAACTTTTGAAAAAACATACTTTTGTCGCACAACCATTTACCCCGGAGTAAAATCGATATTTTTTTGGCATGTTGAGGACCTAAATAACAATAAACAACGATTATAGTCCAGTAAAACAATCTGAAGGTGATTAAGGATCTCTAAAAACAATAAGAGTTATTTTTTTTTATATTTTCCAAAACTGATATTTACAAAGTTATTTAGTGTTATATAAAGAAGCCACAAGAGGGAGGTAATCAGTATAATAAATATCACTCTGTATATACTTTCATAAGCATTTAGTAAAAACTGTTATTTTGACTTTACAAACAGACACTTCAATTTTATTTATTTGTATTTAGATGATTTTTTCATAACACATTACAAAAATATCAAATTTAGGTACCAGGGCTGCAACAGAGCGAGGAGTTCTTTAGTAAACGCTACGATAGCAAACAGCACGAAAAAATATTCTACAGTGTTTATCTTTTATTAAATAACCTCAAACAGCGAACATAATAAATTGCAATTAAGGTGGGTTTAACAAAATAATCTTAAAGAAAAGTATTTATAATACTTTTCTTTCTTTCTTTTCTTACAAGGAAAGTAAATGTTTTGTTGCGAGTATGTCTCTAAAGATGATAATAAGAGGCTGTTTGTATTTCATTGTAGTCGGAATATGAACACATGTTTATTTAAATGTTGATAAACTTTCGCGATTTGTACACATTATTCAAATATATATATTACGGGTCTTAATCGCGTGAAGAATTTAAGGTAAAATACCTTGTTTATTGCCCGACGTTTCGACCGTATTGCATTACGGTTTATTTTTTACATAATTCAAGTGACAAAATCGTATGACTGATGGTCGTCTGATTGTAGGTCGGTCGATACAGACAGAATGACACCTACTAAGTAGCTCTACATCTACTAGGAATATCCGTTCAATACAGACGCGTATCCAGAAGTTTGAGGGGGGGGGGGGGGCAACAAATGGCTTAAGCGGCCAAGTGTCAGGGGAGTAGCAATTACCTCTCAAGACACACCGATAAAGTGTCAAAATTCCCCAAAAAAAGATCTTTCAGTAGTGTCTGGGGGGAAATTGCCCTTTTTGCCACCCCCCTCCTTGTATCCACGCCTGGTTCAATATTCAACAGTGCTTGATAAGTAACGGCTAGTCTCAATAACTTATATAACCTTAAGGGGGCCGTAAGATGTCACCCTTGGTCTCCACGAGCTTGAGTCACGCACCCCTCAAGAGTAGTAGTAAAGAGTGCTATACATTACCAGTCCACCTGCAGTATATCATTCTATCACACCGCCTGTCACCCAGAATCTGCATAGTCCACACTCCACATACTATAACGATTATTACATGTCGGAAAAATTGAAAACTGGCTCTGGGTCTACTCACTAGCAGTCCACTAAACTTCACCACAAGGTCACGTGCCGGCAGTGGCCTAATGTGAGGTCTTCATACTAACTGAACGGATGCCGGCCGGCTTCTTGCTAGTGCCGATACCTGATGCCGCAGATCGGACTGGCGGCTAGCGAACGCACTATAGATTGGATTGGCTGTCAGTCCAAAACTTTTTATAGAAAACTGTTAGTCTGTAGTCTCTTGCGATTAACTGACAGTTTGATATCCGGCTTGGTAATGTGTAGGACCTTTTATTACTTACTACCTTTGAGGGATCCGTGACCAGGAGATTGGGAAATGAACAAGGTTAAGGTGTGTCAGTTCATTTATAGGTTGCTGTTTTTAAAAAAAAATCACGTATCTACGTGTGTCTCAAAGAGTCAGGTTCAATCCAGAAAATGAAATAAAATGGCGGAATTTTTTTTAAAGAATTTTACGCTTGCGGAGAAGACCATAGGCACTTTTTTATTTTTTTGCGAATGATCATTGAACCCAACCTCTTGATGCATTAGCGTGTGTACCTTGTCTTAGCCCCCAGTTCTTTATATTTCTATCCCCCCCCCCCTCTCTCTCTCTCTCTCTGCCTCTCTCTCTCTATCTACTTGCATACTTTCAATATTAGATAGTGCTTACTCCTCTGTTGCTATGTCCATTTTATTTTACTCATTCACAAAAACACAACACAAAATTGTATCAATTATAATAATATTATTTAACAGTTAAAACATTGTACGCCAGTAATGGTACATTAACATAAAGTATTTTAATTGTTATTTTTACGAACTATCGCTTACAATGTCGGATGGGCTTTCTAACAAAGAATTTAATAAATAACGAAGCCTCCTCGCCTGTCAGGGCTTCTAATTTCTACGTCACTTTGAAACATTAATTTTGTTTTTAGGGAGGAACGATGCGACAGGTCGAGGAGAGAGCCGGACTTATTATTTTATTGTTGTCAACATATAAAACATTAAATTAAATTGTAATTTACAATTTAATTGGTATGCGTTTTTTATGATTGTGGAATGATGGATGGTATAAGTTGTATGTTAATTTCTGTGACTTAATGTGATTTTTGAGCATATTTATGTGTATTCTCAGAACACACATATAGCTATGTATTTATGCAAATTAAATATATACAAATAAATAAAATTGAAGTGTCTGATGTAATGTCAAAATAACAGTTTTTTTACTAAATGTATTTATAGTTTATTATGGTACTTATAATTTTAAAAAATTGTGTCGGTGTGTTCCGAAACCACTGGACGGATTTTAACAAGACTTCCATTGTCAGGTAGCTGATGAAAAAACCTTTTAAACACTAATAAACTGATTTACAAGTAGGTAAGTATCTAAGTGTTTCTTAAAGTCATTTTTGTTTGTTTTTCAAACTGGAACAAAATATTACGTGAGAGAAATACAAAAGTAATGCCGTTTATAACGTTTAATATTATTAGGATGGGGATACCCAGGGAGGATTGGGGTTCCGACACCCACCCCTTAAACTGCAAAAAGGTAGGTACACTATACTGTATAGTGTAGGTACCTACTTTGTGTACCTAACAGTAACTTAACATCGGCCAAATCTATAAGAATTTAGCCGATGTTAAGTCAATTGTACCACCTAACACCCTGTTCTAAAAACAAAACTAATAGTAGTCACTTAAGGGCCTAGTTGAAAATCAGCGTCAGGCGTTAGCCTGGCATATGCTGAACTAGGTCCTATTTTCGACATCATTATCTATATAAATATAAGTAGGTACGTGTTTTTTGGTATTGGTAATGTGTTGTTATTTTATGAGTGGAAAATTGTATTTATGTCGAAATAATATATTTCTTTCTTTACACCACACCATTCTTTACGCCGACAAAGTGAAAGAATAAAATCTTGAAAAACATTTTTTTAGGGTACCTCCTCTATATGTAAAGTAGGGGTGTGATTTTTTTTTCTCACCTACCCCATCATGTGGGGTATCATTAGATAGGTGTTTGAAAACCATTTAGGGGTCGGGAAGACGATTTTTAGATTTAGGGACCGTTTATAAAATATTAAGCTTTAAAGCGCAAGTTTTTGTTAGAGTCAAGTGCCCCCCCCCTCCCCCCCTCCGGCAGCTAAATGGTTGATGTTGGGTTTGTAAAAAAAATCAATAAGTAGGCTTTACAAGTTTACGATCAAATGAGAAGTAACAAAATTGTCGTACAAATTCCATTGAAAAATATTATTTAGAATATATATATATATATATATATATATATATATATATATATATATATATATATATATATATATATATATATATATATATATATATATATATATATATATATATATATATATATATATATATATATATATATATATATTATGGGTCTTAATCGCGTGAATAATTTATTAAGTAAAAATAACGTTGTAAGTATGAAACAAAAACAACAGAAAACCCACTCCTTAAGCCACATTATTCTGATGGGGGTGGGGCGGCTACGGAATGGTTTTTTTATTTGTCAATTATTATTTCCTAGAAGAAGATCGAAAAATATTATTCAAATTTCATCAGTATAATGTTAGAGCGGCGGTAGCCTAATGGTTAAGGCATCGGTCTCGCAATCGTGAGGTCGTGGGTTCGAATCCTACCCATTATACTACCGACGTGAACCCACTCCTAACACAAGTTATTGAGCTTAGCTAGAGGGTTTTTTTTTTTATCGTTAGTCACCACTCCCGGAGTGCAACCCATTGTTTTTTTTTTATATTTTATTTTTTCGCTGTTTTGCGCGTTCTACTACCTCGATTCATGCCACTTGTCGAGGAATACAAGCTAGACATACTATCAACTTTAAGACAGCTTTTTAAATCCTATTCCTTCAAAAACCTCTGGCCCATTAAGTTGAACACGGTTGACGACCACCACTTACCTATGTAAATCCCCTGGGTAAGCAAACTGAAACCGCCTCTATTATCACGCCTCACTGAAAATTCTTTTGACACGGCAACCTGCGCATATGCTCACTCATGCATATAATCTGCAATACTTAAACCAATACTTTGTGACTATGGTTCAGTACATTTGCACCCTTTACCACCATTAAAAGAAGGTCGAGTGGGAAATTGCGAAGTTTTTTACTGAATTTCAACCGCTTCAAGTGTAATTGCACCCGGTTTACAGGAAAATATTCTCAAAGCAAATTGGCGTGTGGAAATTTTGTAAAAGGCTGAGTGACCGTGTGTAGTGAAGGACCTTTTTGGAGAAGGTTTTGTGTTCAGGTTCATATTACAACATAAAAGTCTCGATTAGCCTGAATTAGTCTTTCTTGAAAGATTTATGGTTTGTTATTATAGGAGCTAAAAACCTTTGAAAGAGTAATTTATGAAAATAACGGCCGAATAGTAAAACTCCACTTAGGTCTTTACATGCAGCCAGGCTACTGTGATGGAAATATTTGAGCAGCCAGTTACAGCATAATAATAATACCTTGGGACAACTCACACAATGTCGTCTGATCCCAAACTAAGCAGAACTTGTACTATGGCAACCAGACAACTGATAAACATACTATATTTATAAATACATACATATTATAGTTAAATAACACCCAGATACAGAGTAAACCATCGTGCTCATCACACAAAGTTTTATCCTGGGTGGGGATCGAACCCACGACCTTTTGCGCAGCAGTCGGATACACTCCCACCGCGCCACAGAGGCAGTCAATCAACAGCCAGTCATGATATTTCCAAACCTAGAACCTTATAACAGCGTTGCAGTTTTCGGACTGCAACAATAGCTGATTTAGGTCCTATTTGTCCAGCACAAAATTACAATTTGTCTAATTTTTGTTCTGTGTATTGTGACAAATATGTTTTTTTCTTCTTTCTTCTTCTTCTATAGTGAAGACTGGAGACCGAACTCAAATTACGTAATTATGCCTAAGGTTTATCGTTTCTTCTCGCTTAGAAAATGACACACCTTCCCTTTTTAGGCATAGAGTGAAATCATGGTTACCATAATCACGAAAGTCAAATAAATTTAAATTTGTTATCTTCACCTCTACATTAAGAAATTTATAGTGTTCCAGTCGTTAGTTTATCCTTTTTGTTTCGAACACATAAATACGTATGGCGGCTACGCCAAGTGGCGCTCACGGACGGCAGCCACATACATTCGATATGAGAAACCCCTTCTTGCTCTGGGTGCTAGCAGCCAACTGGTTACCGTGCAGTTGTATCCGTTTTTCTGGCTGTTGCAGCATGTGATTCGTGGCTGCCTCGTGCGAGCTCTACCATAAACCCTCATACTTTTAATTGACTGCCGTAGCCAGGTTGCCTAGTTCGCGCCTAGTCACAGTCACATACCGTCCTTGTCTCGTAAGGAAACAAGCTTACAAAACAAAACACTCGAAGGCTTAAAATTGTTAGTGAAATAATTTGGCAACAAAAATCTGCCATTTTCTTTTTTCAAATTTTATAGGTATCGAGTTGTGTCACTCTCACAACTAAGACGAATCTAACGATACCACTCAGGCTAAATTCCGACAAGCCTTTGAGGCTTCAGAGCGTGTCAAATAAATATACATACATAAAGCGGCGTGTTATACTACCGACGTGAACCCACTCCTAACACAAGCCATTAAGCTTAACTGGAGGGGTTAATAGGATTGCAAGAAATCTGCTAGTTATCATTAAAAAAAAACATACAAGTGCATGTGCACTCGAAATACATAACCCTCCTTCTTGCGCAGTCGGGTAAAATGGAGGCCGTTTCTTACTTTACACGTGCTGTGAGACATCTAGTATTATGTCAAATTTTGTGATCCTAGGTCAACGGAATGTATGAATGTATTCAAACAATTGTAAGTGTTATAGGACACTTACAATTGTTTGAATATGCTTCATGGCCATATTATTTTTGCATTGACTTAGGAGCCATTTCGTAAAGACATAATTGTATGGTATGACGTTTGTGCATGGTAATTCATTTAAATTCGAATTGGTAATAATTATGTTTTTAGGTCTGTATAAATTAAATAATGATAAATAAAATAAGATAATTTCATTAATTGAAGATCAAAGCATATTTTGTCATATCATTTTATTTTAATACGTTTTATTTATTACTAAAATGGTTGTAAAATATTTCGCAACAATTGACAGTAGTTTTTATTAAACTACAATTTGATGATATTAATTTTAAAAAATGTGCTACTTTATTTGTCAGCAAATTTATTAATCTGATGTTTTGGTTATTTTTTACAGTTTAGATGAAGAGGTTTAATGAAAGAATTAGCCACTGTTGTCCTAAAGCGCCGAAAGGAAATTGATCACTACAAAACAAACAAAACAGTGTTTATAAATGTGGTACCGGACTCGGTTTTATAATATTCGTACACTTTTGTGCACTACTGTACTTTTAGTTTGCTTATTTTTAATAAATTAAGTAATTTATTTAATCGTGCGAATCGCCGCTCAAAAAATAATTAAAATTAAAAAGTGGCAACTCGTACGATTCGTACGAATCGAATTCGTGCGAATTGCCGCCTAAGCCTTGGCCAATGGTCTCTTGCGATTAACTGACAAGCTGATATCCGCCGGCGGCCTGGTGGCCTTTAGACACGGAACCCTAAAAAACTAAAATATATTATTAAAGGAAGTGCTCGAGCTAAAATTCACCCTACATTAGCATAAAATTGCCCTAACGCTGGACCACCTAACTGGATTTGTAGTCATTAAGTTAATTTCCACTATCCCGACTATCCATCAGATGCATCTGTTCCGGTCACGGGGTTGCTATCTATCTCCAACGCCTAGGGCTGCCACTTAACGCAAACAAGCAAAGTATCTACTAGACTAAACTTTCTAACTAAAATTTATTACGATACACATGCTAGTATCTAATACCAGTCAATCAAAATCAGAAACATGGATGCCAGTTAGGGTTTACACTTCATGATTATGAATACAGGTTAATTGTCATCCAAACACGTGTAAGTTCGTTTACAGTTGTTTTCTTACTTTAAACTAATAACATTGTGTTGTGGCAAAAAGAAAGAGCTCAGCAAATGTTGTTATATGCGAGATTGCATAAAACGACGCTGATTTCCAGCCTGTCCTTTCAACACATAAATGAGCAAGAAAAAAAAAATAAAGAAATAGAATATAGTACCTAAAAAATACAGAATCACAGAAAACATCATATGTACACAGCGTACAAAGACAATTATGAAAATGAAATAAATTAGACGGATAAAAATAATAAACAATTTTACAGAAATAACAATAGAAAAAATACAATTTCATATTTCATAAATTAACTATTTTAACCCTAATTAATTAAATTGATTAGGAAAAATACTTATTGAATAATTTTAGATTAGTTAACAAATACACACATTTAACAGAATATACAAAAACATAACATAATAAATACTTAAGTAATAATAATAATAATTTTTATATAACTTTTTTTTCATTTTAAAACAGTACCTATTAATAAATTAGTAGATCATTTTTTTTTTTTTTAATTATTAGGTATTATTATAGCACATGCCGTTCTAGCAAGGGCACGTGCTACTTACTGTATATTGCTATATACATGTTTCTGATATATATTGTCAACACTTTCTCAGTATATTAATAAAGTACTTCTAATATTTATTAATAAAGAAGAAAAGTTAAATAATTAGCAAACTGGCATAACATTAATAGGTTATTTAAAATTGAAATTGTTTTTTTAAATAAAAAATATCATATTCAACTACTAAAATTACGGACTTAAAATAAAGACATATGTAGTTGATGTAAATCAAATCTAATATAACTGATTCTCTATCTATAATCTCGTCCAAAAAAATCATACGCTTGACTAAAAGAAACGAAAAATGTCTGTACAAGGTATTTCAGGCTTAATTTTTTCATGAACTGTAACCGTAAATCCAAACCAGTATTTGGTTTATTTAAAAATGTCCGTTTTGGGAGTTACGACAAATCCTAAAAGTCTCCAGAATTAAAAACTTTTTATACATTCTGGTTATTGTCCCTGAGAGGACATTAGCCGCTGGTTTTGCATCCGACAATGACGTCACAGGCATGCGAACATTTATGAGTACACGTTTTGCTGGATAAGGTTATAGGTATATGGTATAGGTGTATGGTATATAATTTAATTTTTAGCTATTATTATAGCAGAAGGATGTAGAATAGTACGAGGATTACTAGTACTGGGGGCATAGACAAAGACACACTCGAATAGTGATGTCGATAATGAAAAGTTTTGTATCATAGAATCTGACGTCTATCTATATATACGTCAATGACCGCACTCATTGACGTATAGACCAGGACTGCAAAATCCCTTTCAATTAGAAAGTAAAAATTGACTGCAAAGCATAAAAGAGAGAAAAAACGTGCGGCTTTTGACAGGTATTGTTCACAAAGTAGCGTTGTCTCTTTCTAGAGGTGGTCAATTTTGTTAGGTTATGGCGCAGTCCTGTTCTCAATGTCAATGTGTGCGGTGGAGACCATAGATATTTTTTTTATTTTTTTGCAAACGATTAGAACGGCGTTTGCGAATTCGCCAAGGAACGAATGTAGGTACCTTTTCTAAGCCCCTTGGCTTCACACGATGCTGTTCGCACAATCGAAACTTGAATTACACAGTGTGACAGTGAAAATCTTACCTTTAAGATGTTCCACAAAGTATTTCTGTGATTACTTATATAAGGCGCCATTAATTTATTACGTAAGACGATTTTGACAGTTTTTGACCCTATCCCTTCCATATGTAAGAAAAAATAAGAATCGGCTGACCTCCTCCCCCCTGTTTCATGTTAATTAAATATTTAGGAACATTTTTTTTAATACGCAATTGACTTTGGTTTTGTTTTAAAGATTTTTCTCTTGCACCTCCGTACGCGGATTCACGCACTTTTTCAAAGAATAATCTTAACTTTGCGCATCAAGACCCCCTCCTACCCCCTTGTAAAAAACTAAGATATTGTCGACGCTTCTCCCTTCTGAATCGTCTTAATGGCGCCTAAGTTTAAAGTCATCGCGCCCCGCCTGGCCAATGTCGAGGACCTATTAAGATTGAGTTGTATGTATAAGTCTGCGTATGATAAACTCATAAATTTAGCTATCAACATCTGCACCTATATTCATGCTGCTGTAGTTTTGACAGAATTATGGCATAAATATGGTTCCGGAATATTACAATCAGATTTACCAGCCCTATTCAAACCGTAATTACTAGACGTGTACTTTTTAAATGCAACGCTGTCATATTTTCATGAAAAAATAACACAAATAACGTATACGGGAACACAGACGCCTATATTTTCATAAAAAAACAGACGCAAAAGCCAGACAGACATGTCACAGCAATACAGCTTTATTTTTTAATAAAACTTTGTTTATTTTTTATATCTGTGCCAGCCCTAGCTCGTGCCGTTATTTGTAATACATAGTTGGCTCGTAAATCTGTAAGTTTATCGTTGAACTTTTTTTTTTATCACCATCTGGGAAATAAGCGCAGTTACTAATGAGTTTTATGTTTTTTTTCTCGGAAACTAAAATTTTCGTGGCCATTTTATTGCATTAAAATGAGTTTTGATAGGTTTTATTGAGGTTCAACCCTGTACCGGGTGATCGAGAGGGTTTTTATGGAAAATATTTGACTTAAAAAGATGTGGGTAAAATGTGCCGTTACATGTCAAACCCTTTCTTCATTGAGAGGTATTTTTGACTTAATATCGAATACTATACCTATCATTATAATCACGGTACAAACTTTCACATTTTTTTATACAACGTTTTCTTGGTATAGTCCAAACCGAAAGTTTGCTCAGAATCAGTAACACAATCCAATGGGGTAGTTTTTGGACCATATTATATTTTTTAATTAATTAATTAATCATACGTACGTTATCAGTCGACTTCGATGGGGAAGAATATTTCGACGCGTAAACGGGTCTTGTCTTATATTATTTATTTGGTTTTGTTAGTTTGTTTATATGTAAATAATTTTTTAGTTGTAAATAATCTCAAATTATATGTTTTATACACTGTGAATAAATGAATAACAGATTAAAATAAAAAATAAAAAAAGAAAATATTGAAGTTATTACGACTTAATATGTGTGTATAGTAAAACACATACTATAACCGTTTCAATTATAATCGTGTATTACTTACTTACGGGACGCAATGAGCACGATAGCGCGAAGAACACAAGACAACTTGAATGGTTTATAACGCTGCAAGTTTTCAATATTTTCATTTTCTTTTTTTTATATGATTTCATAAAGTAAAAATCTGGTTGGGGTGTCTGAGCTTTGTACTTAAAATAACCTTCTATATATGTAGTACCTAGTGCGATAAACAATTCTCCGAGGTATATAACAATACTAATTGTTTTGTTCTTGTTTAGCAATCCAAATAAGTCGAAATCTATATAGTTAATAAATAAATGATGTGTAGGGTAGTAGTTTTACAATTTTTAAATCTTGTCTAATAATATGAAAAGAGATTCGAATTTTATGAATTTGTACACTTATGTTAAGAAAATGTAGCCTTTCACCGTTTCATCTATTTAAAAAATGTTGTAAACTCGGTTTACGGACGAAATGACGAATTTTACGTGATAACATCATAAGAAAACATTGATGACATATTGCCATCCGTGTTGCTTAGCAACGTTAGTTCTAATTGTATCGCATGTCATCTCGCTGCAATTACTATTCGCTGTTGCGTAGCAACCAATCAATAACGTGACTGCTTAGCAATCATTCAATAACATGACTATTGCTTAGCAACCAGTCAATAACGTGACACTTTTTTGTGTGTACAGCCGGTCATCGATTTATAAGAAGTTATCATGTCATAAAAGGATAATTCACAAATAAATCGCTTACCTGTGACGACATGATTCCCTTCTGTATCGGTATCTATGTCATTTAAAAAGTTTGAATCTCGCACATACTTAAACGTGACAGTATGGAAAAATGCCTCTCAAAATATTCAACACCACAAAAATTCACAAACGCTTAATCACAAGCATCCAAAAATTTCCTTCAAGAATTTGGGTACATTCGACCCCGACCACATCAAGTCTAAGCCAAAAATATTTCACCGAAGGGTTTATTTAATAATACGTTTTCAACCCTTTAAAAATACTCGTTACATTATAAAATTAAGGTTTCCGGCCGGGGTAGAAAATAGCCTATGTTTAACGGAACCCGGTGAATAATTAAGTGTTGTTAGTAGAGGGTTAACTCGGTGAGGTTAAACTTAACTAGGAAATATTTTAGGTACTGTTTAGCTATGTTTCAATAGCAACTTTCTCTTAATTATCTTTAGATTTTAATATTAACAAGCGTAAGCTCCGTACTCATTAATTCACGGACTAATACTAAAAAAAAAAATAGGTTGTCCGTAAAGTCGGTTTACGGACGACAATTTTACGTGATAAGGTCATAAGAAAACTTTGATGATATATCGCCATTCGCGTTTTCTAGTAACCAGCCATGGGGTGCATGCGCCCGACAGCCATAGTACTTCAGCAGGTGGAACGTGACGGACCGTGACACTTTTTCATGCGTGCACCCGGTCATTGATTTATAAGACGTTGTCACGTTAAAAACAGTTTATAGAAAACTGCTTGACCTAAGGGTGACTATACACGTGAGCAATTATTAGAGCATTACAATGTAATGTCACATTCTCACAAATGGTACAATACAGGCAAATGCTCAGTTTCCTAAACCTTTCCATATTATATAACATTCTTGCGAATATTCGACGCTGTGTTCGGCGCGGTCTTCGACTTAACTTCATATAAATGCAGAAGAATTGATAAACTTTCGCGGTTTGTACACATTATGAAAATATATATATTACGGGTATTAATACCCGTAATATATATATTTTCATAATTATTATTCACGGGATTAATCCCGTGAATAATTAAGGTAAAATACCCCGTTTTTTGCCCGACGTTTCGATCGTATTGCAACGGCAGTGGTCACGGGTAGACTCAGTCCGTCTACTTTGGCTGGACGGATTTTGACGGGACTTTCACTGTCAGTTTTTGCAACATTTATCATTGCTGCTCCGCTCCTATTGGTCGTAGCGAGATATTATATAGCCTATAACCTTCCTCGATAGATGGGCTATTGTATTGTATCCATGTATTAAGAGTGGGTTCACGTCGCGTCGGTAGTATAATGGGTATGATTCGAACCCGCGACCTCACGATTGCGAGACCGATGCCTTAGCCATTAGGCTACCGCCGCCGAAATTAACCCTTAAAAAAACTTGAAATCATAGTTATAGCATTCGCAATCTAACATATGTACTAACGTGTATTCAAGTTTATTTTGTCTTGCGCTCCTGCGCACTGTGAAGTAATGGTTGTATGCGGGAGAACTACGTGTATCGCTGTATGCGTAGCATTTCTATACTTATAATAAATCTGTAGAGAGGTCAATTCTGTACATGAAATATATTTCCAAAATAACTATCAGGGGGTGATTAGAGATCGATACTGATGCCAAAAATGCAATCAGTAAATTTTTTGTCTGTCTGTCTGTCTGTCTGTATAACCGTTATAGAAACAAAAACTACTCGACGGATTTTAACGAAACTTGGTACAATTATTTTTCATACTCCTGAGTAGGTTATAGTATACTTTTCATCACGCTATAACCAATAGGAGCAGAGCAGTGAAGGAAAACGGGAGAAGTTACTCCATTTTTTAAGCTTTCGTCGCGTGTGCAACCGTAATGGTTAAAGCTACACACAAATCACGTATGACGGAAATGTTCTCCTTAAAATTATATAAAAAATATCCCACGACAGCATATGTCTATCTTTTATGGTTGACTCACAATATCACGTGTAACTCCCGATAGCTTAGTAGTTCGAAACTTTCTGATTATATTTGTCTACTCTTACGTTTATAACACTCTCAGTCATCCCTAATTCAAAAAGTTAACATAATTAACTATTCCATAAAAAATACTAATAGAAATCGGTATAGAAAGACCAAAGTTATATATGAAATACGCTAATAATAAGCCATCGCGCGTGAATACTGAATCATGCTATCTATCTATATCTATACATATAATAAAATTGTAAATTTCACGTGTCTGTACATGGCCGAACATAGTGAAAAAAAATATTGGGAAATGTTCGAAAAGAGTATTTAAACACATTCCTAAATTTTTAGAAATGTCTGTCTGTCTGTCTGTTTGTTTGAACACGCATCACGCAATAACTATTGGACAGATTCGGTTGAAATGTTGTTTGTGTATTCTAATAAGTCTGGATTAACATAAAGGCTTTAATTTATCACGCTATTTCCCATAGGAGCTAAGCAATGACGGATAATGTCTGTAGCTATTTATCGTTATAAAACAATAACTGCTTGACGGATCTTCATGAAAATTTTATTGTAAATACTATTATTATATAGGTCATTACTTGCACTTTAAATCATTATGCTATCGTCTATGGGGAGTGAGCAGCAACGTATGTTTTGTCGAACCATTATGGTTTTTCACATTTTTTTCCACAATAAGACATTATTTACAATTGTAACCCATGGAAACAATAACTTCACGCTAAAACTATTAGGAGCTGAACACAACATTTTAAATTTTCTCAAGATCAGCTATTTTAACCGTGTTTGCATCAGCTGAGGTGGTCTATTGGCACAAGTAGCGGTATTAAACGAGCGAGGTCGGAGGATCGACTCCCTAATTGCGAGTAGTGTTGCCCAAATGCAAGAACAAGACGAGACTTAGCCAGTCTTGGTCTTGGTCTTGCGCAAATACACCTGGTCTTGGTCTTGGTCTTGGTCTTGCGCTCCCAGTCTTGGTCTTGGTCTTGGTCTTGCAGCAAGAGTCTTGCAAGTCTTGCAATTACCTATTAGTCTATTACTATTTATTAAAGTTTACTTTAAATCTTAGAAAAACGTATTAGAATTGGAACATTGTGAGCTTGAATTAACATAGCCATAGTAAAGATCAAGCAGATTAATAAGTAACTGAAGATTTGATAAGAAATTCGAAAAATCAACTGACCTATATGTCGTTTTCCATGGAAGTAACTGTTTCTTAATAAACATTTATGATTTATAAGCTTACATTTGCTAAAACATGTAAAAAAACAAATTAATTACAATAACTTGACTGTATTTTAAAGAACAATACTTATCTGTCTAGAAAGAGATTGAACCCTCAACTTATAAGAAATTTAATAAAAGAGTTTACGATTTATCATTTATTTGAATAAAAAATAAAATACAACACAAATCAACAGCTTTATCATTAGGTTATGATACTTTATATAATTTTTTTTGACCAAGAATTAATACAAAGTAACCATCTGGCTGACTCATCACTTAACCTATTTCTATGTTTTCTAATTACTAATGATGCTTTAGAAAATAACCTCTCAGCAGGTACTGAAGTTGCAGGTATTGAGAGAAAATCACGGGCCATTTTCGATAAAATCGGATACTCTGTCTCATGCGTCCTCCACCAATCTAAAATGTCTTCCGAGCTGGCAGTTCTTGGTTTTCTCAGGTACTCCTCCAACTCGTCTATCACTAAGCCTTGAAGACAAGATCCAGATGACGTCGAGGGACATTCATAGAGTTTATCAAAGTCTATTACGTCTTCATCTTCATCACATACTTTATTTTCTTTTTCTGGTAATTCCAGAGATTTGTTCAGTGAGTGTAGACTTTTATATTCTTCATAAAGTTCATTGAACTTGCGCAGACTTTCTGTTTTAAGTTGCTTCCCCCACATTGTCAGGTCAAAAGTCTGAGCCTTATGCCTTGGGTCTAAAATTAAAGAAGTACAATAAATCCAGTTGCTCTTCTTGTAATGTTTAAGCATTTTGTCTCGAGCTGCTTGGAAAGCTAGAATGAGCCTTTCATCCACTTCAGATCGATTAGGTTTCTCATCTAACTGTTTTACTATGGATTCAATTTTATCTAGCAAGAGATTGAATGATACAATGACTAGCGGTAATGTAACATATTTGTCTCCACCAAGTTTTGTACTTAAAAGTTTAAAGTTTATTAGAAATTTATGTAATTTTTCGAGTACCTGCCATTCATTAGCTGTGATTTGAAAATCATTTAATTCGGTGACAGAACTGCACAATATGTCAATGCCCGCTCTCACTTTTAAACCAAATCCAATCATATCATGTGTGGAATTCCATCTCGTTGGACAGTCAAGAATGGCATTTAGATTTGATGGCACGCCAGCTGCTTCACAAGCAGACTGAAACTTCTTCTTCACTATCTCACTTCTTTTTATTTTACTGGAAATACTGCGTAACTTTGTTACAGATGTACGCGAGTCAGCAATATTTGGTGCAGATTCTTCATCTTCCTCATCCTCAGTTTCGTCTGCATAGTCTTCGTACTGCTGATCTTGCGCGTTAGTGTCAGACTCACAGTGTAATGCTAAGGTCTTTAATAAATCTTGTACACCAAGGTTTAAAATGTGAGCAAAGCACCGGAAATGTTGATTGTCTGAATCAAAGTGTGGCGGCAGCTGTTTGCCCAGTTCATACATGAATTTGGTATTTGCAGTTGCGTTGTCGACCGTGATACCTTGTATTTTATCAATTATGCCATATTCCAATAAACATTCATGGAAAATCGTTGCAATATCTTCCCCAGTATGTCGACCGCGTGATGGTATAAAATCAAGAACTACAGATTGATACTTCCATGCGTTGTCTATATAATGAATAGTAACCCCGTAGTAACTCCTACCAGCAATTGACGTCCACCCATCAATGGTAAAAGACATTTTAGATGATAATTGTTGAAGTCGTTCCTTGAGATTCAATTGGAGCTCTTCAAATCGCTCTTTGACTTTCCTTCTAAGTGTAGACCTTTTAGGAAACACCATATTAGGGCAAATACGTCGAAAATATACTTGTGTAGCTTCGTCATCGAAAAATGAGAAGGGAAGATATTTTTTCACCACCCAATCAACTGTAGCTGTCGTGATGTTGTCACTGCTGTTTTCCGACTGAAACAAAACAATAAATCTTGTGTTATTAGGTTTGAGCGTATAAGAGGAGGAGGTTTGTTGTTGTTAAATCGAGAAAATCGTTAAATTGATATTTGTTATATTAAGGTTGCACTGTACTGTAATTTACCAAAATAAAGTACTTAGTTGTTACTGGCCGATTAACTGAAAATATGGGTGTTTATAAAAAATATTTAAGACGATAATTACATACTTAATATGTCGCACCCCTAGATGAAAACTGTGAAAACACCACTAACTCAAAAATACTTACGTAAGTTAATGGCGTTTTTGAAAGTATCGCATGAATAGCTACGCGGAGTTAAAATTCTTTTAACTGTTAAAAAAATATTCTTACCTGTCCACTTCCAGCGGTTACTAAAAAGCTTGTGATATCTCCACTTAATTTTGGTTTAACAGGAAGAAATATTTCTGATTCCTTTTTGTGGAAAGATATTAGATGTTTCCTTAAGCCTGAAGTGTTTCTGTTTTTCATTTTTATTTCAATCTTTTTATGTTGGCACAATTTACAGAAGGCAGTTTGGGATGCATGAATTATTTCGAAAAACTCCTCAAATTTGCTTTTGGGTCTTTTAGATCTGTGACTCAAACTCTCGTTACTCGGACTAGAATAATTTGAATCTTCGTCACTCATATTAAATTGTACACGTGATACGTTTTTAGAAAACAACGAGAATTAGTAAAAACAATTATCAAGTTAGACTCGAAGCACAGCTCAATTGGAAATGACTGGAATTAAAATAATTCCTTTATTTATAGTACGTTTCCTTGCTTTACCGCGCCGCCTCGCCACGTGCCGGCTCTATGAAAAGGATGCCGCCGCAAATCAAACAATGCCGCGTGCGGCGTACAAACACACACTAAATATTACCTACTTGTACAGACGCGACGCGTGAATAAAATAGAATTAGTGCCAATCACTATTCTTTACATATAAGTGAATGTTTTGGCGTACATCTATACTAATATTATAAAGCTGAAGAGTTCGTTTGTATGTTTGATGACAGAAGTTTTAAAATAAATAAATAAGTCCTGAACGTCACTATACCTCCAAAGTTACTATTCCTCGTGGACGAAGTCGCGGGCACAGCTAGTAAATACTTACTCTCATCATCTCTCTCAGAGATATTCGGGCTGGTAAGTAATACAAAACTCTTATCGCAGGCTTTTTATTTTATTAGTAGGTAAGTACCTACGCTTTTTATATTATTTTATTAGTTTTGTAGAATTTTTTTACACGTTTCAAGTATATTTAAAAGTGGCTACAATATTTATTAAACGGGTGATATTTGAACACTTTTTTGCTATTTTTTCTTGTAAAAACTTAAGAAATATAATGACTAAATGTACAATAATAGTACCTAAGTAATTAGTTTAAAACCATATAAGTAATCAATATTATAATATATACTTACTAGAATGAATTAATATGACATCTACTACCTATCCTTACCATTTTATCCTAATCATAATACTACTTGCGTGATCAGTATAATGTATTCATTTTCATTCTAAGCACTCTGAAACTTATTTATTCTTTGGAACACCTGTAGGTACTCTACTAGGAAATTATTTTGCATGAGTATACCTTCGCCCTATGGCGGCAATCAAATAGTGTCAAATGTTATGATTTCGGCGTGGCGGCAACGATTGTTTTAGATTTCAAAAGAAGCCGCCGGCGCGTGTATCATAACCATGTACTTCCGAAAAGCGGCAAATTTCTTTGAGAAGTAAGTACAAAACCTTTGATGCCGCATTATCAAAGTGCCGATGGTTAAAACATAACTATGCATGCACTCAGTTTGATTTTAATAGATATTTTTTTATTCGCTATGTTTATGGTATTAGTCGTAATGCGCATAGGTCCAGTTTTTCATATTCTTTGATACAGTTTTTTGCGTCTCATAGAATTCCTAAGCGTACCTACCTATACACCGAACTGTTACACCTAACTACTCAGTGAAATAGCGCTAAGTCCTAGCTGCAAGACGCAAGAGTCTTGCAGGCTATGTCTTGTTCTTGCTCAAGTCTTGCACGGTCAGTCTTGGTCTTGGTCTTGCTAAAAATACGCGGTCTTGTTCTTGGTCTTGGTCTTGCAAAAACGCAAGAACAAGACCAAGACTGCAAGACCAAGACTGAATTTGGGCAACACTAATTGCGAGTCTCTTTTTGTGTTGTGTTGTGTTAAAATTATTTTTATTCTTTTTTTTAAGTATTTTTCTAAATGTATACTTATTTATACAAGCTTTTATTTTCGACTTTAACATGTTT
Source organism: Herminia tarsipennalis (assembly GCA_945859575.2). Classification (NCBI taxonomy): domain Eukaryota; kingdom Metazoa; phylum Arthropoda; class Insecta; order Lepidoptera; family Erebidae; genus Herminia; species Herminia tarsipennalis. Next base: position 15,666,383 of record OX243849.2, on the reverse strand, counting down.
ACTTTGTTTAACAAATTTTCATATTAATAATCACTTCCAATAGGCACCTTTATCATTGTTTTGCATGAATAGTGATTATGTTATAAATGTAGAAATGAAAAACAATATTACATTACAAATAAACAGTAATTAGGTACTTGATATTTTCTAGAATTTAAATGTTATGTGTGCTTAAAAAAAAAATGAAAGATTAAGTCCGCGTTACATCAAAATAAAACACGTGGCGCCATCTGTGATTCGATTTCTTCTGAGTGCCAAAATTGCTTACCTACAAATGTTAATAAACTTTCGCGATTTGTACACATTATGAAAATATATGTATTACGGGTATTGATCGCGTGAATAATTTAAGGTTAAATACCTTGCTTACCTACGTTTAATATGCATGATAGTTTAATATAAAATCATCAAGTATAAAAATAAACTTATCCAGTTTTGAAAATAGATGGCGTTTAAATACAAATTAAAAAGAATCAGGAAAATTGATTTAAAAAAAAAAACTGAAATTCTTACGTAGAGGGATATGAATATATGATGATCTTAATTTGCGACAGGTTGACACACCTATTTTTAAATTCACCAATGTAGACATTATAAAATAATATTTTAATCTTCTAAAGTGAGTGAAAAAAAATATTGAAATAAGTTTAGAAGTAGTATTTAAACACAAAAAAAGATATCTGAGTATATCTTTTAGAAACGTTTGAATGTTGTTTGTTTGTTTAAACACACATCACAGTACCGCGTGAATGCAATGTTTTAAAACTATTTTGCCCCCGCAAAATAGTTTTAAAACATTGCATTCCCGCGGTACAAACACGGATACAAAGTAGGTGTACTTTAGACTCGGAAAAGATCGCTCGGGCAGGACATAACCTGCGAACATAGGAATTCTGTGAGAGTTTTTTCCATCATACCTTTATTACCTATGTATAAATTATCTTGAAGGAGCGGCTAGGTACCTCCGATTAAAAGGTCCGATTTAAAAGTGTCGGAGCCGAAGTTGGAGTCGGAGGTTTAAAATCAATCGGAATTTTCGACCTATCGGAGTCAGAATCGAAGCTCCTTAACTCAAAATTTCGCATGAGTAATTGGGCGGTTTCGAGCTTCATTTAACTCGAAACCGCCCCAGTACTCGCGTGGTGGGGGAATTTTTCAATATTAATAGTATTTGATGTGATGCAAATCACTTTTTTGTCGAGGTGTGGTCGTGGGAATTTTAATAATTTGTCTTCTAACCGTCTGGCGCCATAAACTTTGTCGCCCTTCATTTTGCTGCACTGGGCATTTGCTTGGCTTGCCCTGCCATATGTTGGGCCCTGATTAAAGCTAGGCCCAAATATCCATAGATGCCACAGAGCATTGTGAAGCATGTTTACAATATGTTTTACACAGAAGTTGAATTGTAATATAAACTACCTTAATATAAACCCAACTTCCACGCGAACGAAGTCGCGGGCACAGCTAGTAATTAATAATTCGTTTAGCGTAATGCTCCCTTAAGTAAACATTCACAAGATAAACGCATGAGCTAAACACTTTAATAAATGCTTCGTTAATACCTTAATCCGGCTCTTTACGCCCTGATGCAAGTTAAGGCCAACCCTTTGTACGCCCAAAATAAAACACGTCGTTGTATCACCCCTCAACGTTTTACGCTAAATCTATATCCATAAGAAGGGTCCCTGGACCAAACAGATTGAGATATCTGTAACTCATGTGACCTTATTTCCTTCTATAGTAAATATAGGACTATAATATAGACATCTATACTAATATTATGACTGCCTCTGTGGCGCGGTAGGAGTGTATCCGACTGCTACGCAAGAGGTCGTGGGTTCGATCCCCACCCAGGATAAAACTTTGTGTGATGAGCACGATGGTTTATTCTGTGTCTGGGTGTTATTTATCTATAATATGTATGTATTTAGAAATATATAAGTATGTTTATCAGTTGTCTGGTTTCCATAGTACAAGCTCTGCTTAGTTTGGGATCAGATAACGTTGTGTGAGCTGTCCCAAGATATTATTATATTATTATTATTATTATAAAGCGGAAGAGTTTGTTTGTTTGTTTGTTTAAACGCGCTAATCTCAGGAACTTGACCGGTCCGATTTGAAATAATCTTTTTTTGTGGGATAGCCCATTTATCGAGGAAGGCTATAGGCTATATAACATCGCGCTACGACTAATAAATATCTTAAATAAAATATCTTACACTAGCTGTCCCGCGCAAATTCGTATGCGTACATTTTCCCCGTTTTTGCAACATTTCTCATTGCTGCTCCGCTCCTATTGGTCGCAAGCCCGCACGAACTAGCGCATGCGCGGTGCGATCAAACATGTCCGCGCATATGCACGATGCATTTCTAAGCGCAGCTTTCTATTAATCATTATGACAAGATTTTGACAGTTAAAAGCGCGGGCTTGCCACGAAAATGAAAAAAAAAAGATAGTAAATAAGGACCCTGTTACTGTCAGTTTTCAAATTCAGTATTGCCAGAGGAACAAACTCAAATGTGTAATAGCTTAATACAAAAAAAATGTAGCGGTAAACGATACATGTTTTTTTTTCTTTAGGGTACTCCTTCACCACGAGTATTCGCCTGTAATATAACGTTACAGATTCGAGCATTAAATAGGTGAGGGCGGATAACCGAGCATTACAATGCGCAACCTGTAATGATACAATCTTTAATCTATATTTGTGAGGTTATAGGGGGTAATCTCTGAATCTTCTAACGGCCGGTCTCAATACTCTAACTATCGATGGATTTGCCTACTGAAGTTATATATTTGACATAAGCTCCATACAAAATATGTCAAAATTCTACCTCTAATAACCAAATCCATCGATAGGTAGATTATTGAAACCGGCCGTAAACCGATTTTGAAACTTCTTTTACCAATAGTAAGCCACATTATTTGTGAGTGTCATAGGTTATATTTTATGACAGGTGCGAAGCCGGGGCGGGCAGCTAGTTAGTAATATTTTACACAATATGATATTCCAATCATAAATGTTACATTACAGGCACACACTCTTCAGTCAGGGAGGCAGTATTGTAACGTAATGCTCGAAATCGAATCATAAATGTTAGATTACAGGAACATGCTTATAGTAAGGGAGGACCTTTATATTTTTTCAAAATACCTAACACTTTACCGATTTATAGTAGTAGCGATGAAACAAACCATAGAAATGCGGTTAGGGTTTTGTACACACTGACGATTGATGCGTTACCACGAAGTCACTATTGCCAATGATACTACAAATAAATTACCCGTTTTTCATCTTCGGTTGAAGGACTTTAAATTTAATAATCAAAATAACCATCTACATCTATTTATCGAAAATTTCAACACTTCTAAACTCAACTGAAGACCTTTAGGACTTCAAACCATAAGTTCTCTTCAACCCTCAAGGGACTCTAAACTGAAACTAAGTCCTCTGAGCGACTTAAATACTTGCGATTTAACTAAAATCTTAAAGGCCAAGTATAATATGCTTCTCTTTATTAATTAATCGTAAACTATCGCATACCTACCAACTAAAAATATTGTGGGTACTTTTTTGATGTCGAACGTCAAACAATTCATAAATAAGTTACCAAAACCACATTCATGTCACACCAACAAGTGCATGTCGGGCCACGCACAATGTAGGGTTCCGTAGTCCCCTATCCAAATAATAAGAAGTGGGTTTCCTGTTGTTTTTGTTTCATACTACTAACAACGTTATGTTAGTATTTTTCAATGGAATCTGTATGAAAATTGTGTTACTTCTCAGTCTTCTTCTTCTTTGTTGGTCTGCTGTTAAGTTGTAAAGCCTACTTAGCTGTGATAGATTTCCTTTTTATTTCACGATATATACGTCAGGTGGTGTGAAATATGAGAAACGCAGTTTTTCGGTAATAACTCAAACATCAAAACAATTTTAGTTCGAAAGTATCCTTTGTGATCCTTTTCATATTTTTTGATCAAACGGTTGAAAAGATAAAGGGGAACACAATTTATGCAACTTTCGGAGCGATTATTTCTAAAAATATTCACTTAATCAAAAAAGTTCATTAAAACCTTAAAACATTTCTATGAAACCTGACGAATAATGTGACACGTGGAGGTGTGCTGAAAATAAAATCAGCTTCTGTAACATGTATGGAGTGCCCCCCCTAAAAATATTAATTTTTATTATTTAGTTATCAAATTGAGTTACAGCTACCATAAGACACCTTTTCACAAAATTTCATTAATATTCATTGGGTAATCTTTGAGTTAAACGCCTGTGACATACGGACGGACAGACAGACAGTTACCAACAACAACTATATAGATTACCAAACTTATTCGATACATTATCGAATATTCTTTTCCATAATATTGTATAGTTTGATAAGCAAATTTTACGCAAGTTCTGCCTCACTGCACGCAAGCGTTCATCCGTTAGTACTTACATTCGTTAAACTTGGTCCTGATTGTTCGGATGATTTTGCACTAAAAATAATATCAGTTAGGGGTCACCCATTAATCACGTGATCTTTTTAGTCATTTTTGAATTCCCCCCTCTCACCTCTGGTGATACTTGGTGAGGTTTTGGACTGACCCCCCTCCCTTATTCAATCATGTGTATTTTTAGTACAAAAGTACAAGTGTGAGGAGTCACGAGCCGCTTCTTGGTTTAAAAAAAAAAACACGTGATACCTCAGAACACCGACTTTTTCTCTGAAATGACTATATTGTAATCTATACTGTGATATCATAAGCTGATGAGTTTCTTTGTTTGTTTGAACAGACAATCTCAGGAACTAGTGGTTCGAATTGAACAATTATTTTAGTGTTGGATAGCCCATTTATGCCCGCCAATCTTATATTATAACATCACGCTCTGACCAATAGGAGCGTAGCATCAATGAAAAATGTTACAAAAACGTGGAAAATTGACACAGACGAAGTTGCACGGGTCAGCTTGTCATTTATTAATAAGACTGTTTCGCATCAGTTTCTTGTAAGCTTACCTAAACCCAGGTTAATCTTTAGTAGAAGGATAGTGTTAGAATATTAACAGAAAATGCTGTATACATTAACACACTCAACGCACAAACATACATACAAATTATCAACATACGAGAACGTAAGCCAACAGGCTTAAAACACCAATTAAGTCAAACAATGGGTAATACAATATGCACTAAGTTCCTCTGAGCCGAGCCCCGCATATGTACGGCGAGCCTTGTATGAAATTGTATTATGTACTTACTTGCACGAATACGTACAGTATGTGTGTGTGTGTGTGTGTGTGTGTGTGTGTGTGTGTGTGTGTGTGTGTGTGTGTGTGTGTGTGTGTGTGTGTGTGTGAGAGTGTGTGTGTGTGTGTGTGTGTGTGTGTGTGTGTGTGTGTGTGTATGTGTGTCATAGAGTGTTTGGAAAAGGGTGCGTTTACAAATGTTGACTATTTCCGAGATAAAAAGTATTAGGCACCGGTCCGACCAACGGCGAGAAAAAGAATAGCGAGTAGCGATTTTATCGCTCAAGACACGTACATACATATGTAGTTCCCGTGTAAACAAAACAGATACAAATATTAATAGTTAATCGCTGAGTGTTCACACTGCCAGCTAGTACTCGCTCTATATTGCATCTCTTTTGTTTACACGGACGGGATCTACAAAATATATCTGTTATACGTTTCTTGAGCGATAAATCGCTACTCGCTTCTCGCTCATCGTCATTGGTGGAACATATACCTTAAGCTATTCCAGGCTATTTATTTATTATTATTATATCTCTTACAAAGGATATACACCACTTTAACATAAAATCAGCTTACACAAACAATCATTGCGTGTACTCCTTTAATTAAAAGAGATCACAGCATCCATCCCTTTTGTTTACGTCCTGCAAACGGTGCATTACAACAACGTTTGCAGGCCGTAAACTAAAAAATAAAAGAAAACTAAAACTTAAATAATATAATTAACAATTAAATAAACATAACCTAGATTACTGAATAAATAAAACTATTTAGATAAACTTACAACAAAATCAACAAATTATACATAGATAACATCTTTTAAAGATCAATAAAATTTTAAAAACGAAATATTGAGATCTATACCTTTAGTCTTTGAGAGCATATTATGTTGCCTGAAAATTTCTAGGTATAGCAGCAAAGTGTCCTAGATTTTATTTAGCTGGAGGAATAAAAAATATATTGTAAGAATTCTTTCTGGGCAAGTGAGAATATGCTGCTTAGAAGCTGATTACAATCTGTGAGTCCGTTATATATCCTGTAAAGAAAGACTGCATCAAGATACTGTCTACGGCTACTAAGGGCACATATATATGGTAGTGTTTAAGCTTTTGCGCATAGGTGGAAAGTTGCCACAATGTTTTGTCATAGTAGGAAAGGTGGTGAATGAACTGTTTCTTAACACTTTTTGCTTTTGTTGTATACATCGTAGTGCGGGTTCTAAACGATTGGATTGTATTCTAATATTGGTCTGCTATGATCTATCTTTGTTCTAAATTTTGTTCAGATTCGTTTACGCGTTGTGGCGTGATTGAATAACAAAAGAATAAATGCGAACGTTTAGATGTAAAACCAAACTTCGCATTTATAATACATATTAATATAAATTACATTATTATAAGTAAATAGTAAAAGATAATAATGTAAACTGTATCTGTACATTGAAGATATTAAAAAACTTACCGATAATAACTAGGTAATTTATTTTCATATTTGTAAATTGATTTTGATTATATATTGCAGTTTTAACTGTAAAATGATAACTGTAACTTGTGATATCCTGACGGCGGTGGAAACAAAATCTTACAACTAAGGAAATGTTATGAGTACCATCGATTGTAAAAAAACCGATCCGCAAATGCCTGCCTCTGTGGCGCGGTGGGAGTGTGTCCGACTGCTACGCAAGAGATCGTGGGTTCGATTCCCACACGGGACACCACTTTGTGTGATCCACAAATTGTTGTTCCGAGTCTGGGTGTACTTTGTGTCCGTGACTTGTATGTTAAAGTCCCCCGCGACACAGGGCTTGTACCCTATTGCGGGAGTCGTATTAAAAAAAAAAAAAAAAAAATACGTCGTACACAGTGTTTGAAAGCAACACTTGGAATATTGGTTGTGTGGAGCGCCTCGTTGTCCGAGACTGAGTGGAAGGCGAAATCCCATGTCCCCCCCCCCCCCCACACATGTTCCAGGAGCCGCGCTTGTCAACCAGTATGTTTTCAAAATGTTTTGCCACGTTGTATGAAAGTGCTAATAATTCTTATGTCATGCGAAGTACTTCTAACGTCTTTTATTTTATACTTTTTAATCAAAACACCAAAAACAGTAAACACTTCCATATCAGCATCGAAATCACTTCCATTTCGCTTCCTAATAAACAAATATAAAGATTCGCAATAAAATAAAATATATCATTAAAGAAAGATTACATTTAATGGCTGTTGTATAAATTGGTGAGCGGTGCTCAGCGTGCCATAAACTAAGTTTATGTGACATTATTGCACAGAATATAGAAATACAGAAGGCCGGCTCTCTACAACGAGGGCAATCTGGCTCTAAAACAAGCTCGCAATAGGCACGCTGTATGCTTAACACCTACACAGCGTGCCTATTGCGAGTTTGTTTTACGTTAACGTGATCGACACATTTAAGATGTTTGGCTCTCCAATTGGCCCGCTCCAAGCTCTTAACCAATCAGAGAGCCAAACGCGGAAACGTAAAAACAACTCTCACTCTAGGCACAGATCTCGGTTGAACTCGGTCGTATGACAATTGAAACCGGGCAGGTTCATCGGCTTCAGAACTTTGTCCAGAACATTTGACTCAACCAGCCAAGTGTGAAGGGGGATGCATTTAATTCAACACCTGGTACAGTCACCACCGCGGGGGGGGGGGGGCGCAATTGCCTGCCAAAACACTCAGCGATCTAGTGTCGAAATTCTCAAATTCCCTCAAAAAAGGGGATTCAGTCGGTTCTGGGAGCGGCATATACCCTGTAGCCCACCCCCCACCCTCCGTTGTGCGCGTCTACAAGTGTAACAAAAAGGTGTGGTCAAATATCAGTATTTTTGCGCATATCAGGATCCAAATTACATTTTAGGGTACTCCGATATATTTAATTAGGTGAATGCACTCAGTATCACCGGCACATAACAACCCTCGAATTTGAGCACAGCTTTCTGTTACACCTTGTATACGTAGGTATGTGCGTGGATTTGTTGTTGATCTGTGAGCCGGTTACCCTGTGTTTTGTGATTATTATGTAATAGGAGTGTGATGTTTGAATTGGATTTTATGTTTTGATTAATAAAATGTTTCCTTTGACGGCATTCACATGGTGTTATAACAATTTTCACCCGACGACGGCGAAGCCAAAAAGGAAGGGTTATGTTTTTGCAGTCTATACATATAGGTGTTTAAGAAACGGCGGTAGCCTAATGGCTAATGCATTGGTCTCACAATCGTGAGGTCGCGGGTTCGAATCCTACCCATTATACTACCGACGTGCACCCACTCCTAACACAAGCCTTTGAGCTTAGCTGGAGGGGTTAACAAGATTGCTAGTAATATATATATAACTGCGTTTCTCAACAAAAGCGAGTAAGTGCCATGAACATACGTTCTTCTGCTGATGCAATTATTCAAGGCTGCGGAACTCTACACTGAGCATGAGCACTTGCCCGGTTTTTTTCACATTAAACTTGCTGTTCTTTTTTAAAACTGCCACAAACATATCCTGACAAAACAAACTTAAATCAACGAAAAATAACATACTCATACTTTAAACACTCATATTTAAACACACGACGCATAAGGTCGCTATTTAAGTTCCAACTTACATGTTGGATATGTCAGCATCATTTCCGAGCCCGCATCTGATATTAACTCCATTTCCTACACTTAGGCAACTCAGCTCTCTAGAATTTCTACGTTCACTCAACTTTTACATACCTTTGCTAAATGATCCAGGTCCTTGGTATTCAGTTTTGAACTGTGAAACTGTGTGTTACTGTAAGTAAACTTCAACTCAAACATCTTTTTGTAAAATTATATAGATTACTGTTTGAAAACGTGGGCGCACTTTTTGAATTTTTGTATCACTTTTCGTGGTGGTATTCAACATCAGGGTCCTTATTCACTATCTTTATTACACATACGCGGTGCACTCAAAGGTGTCCACCGCGTATATGCGTTGATGCATTACTAAGCGCAGCTCTCTACCGCGCATGCGCGGTGGACATATTTGAGCGCACCGCGCATGTGTCAGTTTGCACGGGCTTGTCACGACAACGAAATAAAGATAGTGAATAAGGACCCAGTCAAATGTAAATCGTTCGCGAGGGGAAACGACAGATAAGGGGGGGGGGAGAAAAGTGACATAAGAAATGTCAAATAGGACTTACGCAGATACTTGGAATAAAGTATTCCTGATGATTCCTAGTTAACTCAGTGTATGCGCTAATACCCTTACTAAATAAAAACCTATTGGTCGATAGCCTAGTTTGGAATCAGATGGCAATATGTGAGTTGTGTCAAGAGATTATAAGAGAAAGATTATTAGAGATAGATAATCTGGGAAAATAAAGAAAGAACATACATACAAGTATGTAACCCAGTCATTCGGTACACTTACTCCAAACTACCCTTTCAACTGTATCAGCAAATCAATAAACCTATTGCGGCAAAAACGGTATTGGTATTAAATTTTAATTATTTGATGCAATTTGTATTCATTACGCGTTAGAACGAGATTTGGCGATAAAACCGAAGTGAACGTAAAATCGTTCGTGACGCGTTGTCAGATAGTGCCACTGTGCAGGTAAATGACAGAATGTCAAGGTTAAATTACAAGTGACACCCTTTGAAGGCCCTCCCTCTCCGCGAGCATGCTTCTGTAATGTAACATTTATGATTCGATTTCGAGCATTACGTTACAATACTGCCTCCCTGACTGACGAGCATGCGTCTGTTATGTAACATTTATGATTCGATTTTCGAAGCAATCGTTTAATTTTTTCATTGATGTTACAAGTTGTATCTGAATATTACAGATTGTATAATAACAGGTTGCGCATTGTAATGCTAGGTTTTCCTTCCTCACCGATATAATGCTCGGGTCTGAAATGTTGCGATACAGGCGAATGCTCGCAATGAAGGACTCAACGTTAGTATGTAGTGTAGGTAGACTAGACAGACAAGCAACATGTCATACTAATATTTATTCGAATCGTGATCTAAATTAACTGTCTATGACACTTTATGAAATCAAGTTCATTCTATTCTATGGAATAGGGTTAATGCTTAATTAATCGGGCGGGTTGTATCCTTATGTCATATTTAAGCTGTTTAGATGTGTGCTGTGCTTTTACATTGCATTGCATTGCATTTTTACAAATCTCCAGCGTGGTTTGTACAAATAATTAATCAACGATTTCTGTATAAGTTTTTAACCCTAACACTGTCTAGTCAAATTTATGCTAAAATAACGAAACACAGGTTTTCAGTTCGATAATATCAACATTGTATAGGTGTTTAAAAATGTGAGTGGTATAAATCCCACTTCTTTTTGTGTAGTCATCATTTTGAAAGGGTCAAATGCCTATTTATTTAAACGCGATTAGACTATCCATCTTAATGAAGGCGCAACTTACTTGTGACATTTAATCCTGAGACTAATTTTTATTACATATCACCAACAAATAATACCTGTTTTTTATTTAGGTCAGCATATTACATTGCGTGTAGTGCCAGTTCATGTTCCATGTTCATTATCATTTCAAAACAATAATGTACAGCCTTATTATGAGCAGATAATAATCATAAAAAAATGTTTTATCCGTTGACATTTTTAAGACATGCTATCTGTTATTTTAATAATATTACGTAAATTGCTTTTATATCTTGATAACGGTTTTTGAATTATGTTGGTAATGGGAAGTGAGGGTTACTAAGCATAATGTTTGAAATAAGATATTTGTACTTGCCTGTGCTGATGTCATGGCTACATTTTTCATACATTAATAATAGTATTTTAACTATTATTTAAATTACCAGCGAACGCCTCGTGGTTTCACCCACGTAGTTCCCGTTTCCGTATGAATACAGGGATAAAAAGTAGTCATGTCATCCGGGGATAGTGTAGCTTTCCAACGGTGAAAGATTTTTTGAAATCGCTCCAGAAGTTTTAAAGTTTATTCGTTACATACAAAAAGGTACGTCACAAGTTTGTAATACCTTGGTAACAATCACTGTCCTTAGATCTTTAGTTCCAATACCGAGACTTGAATCGGAACTTCGTCGCTTCAATGTGAATACAACTCGGTCGCAAATAATCGCCTTTGAAATTTATGTACCTATTCATAGAAAATTATACTTAATTCCCAAGTGTTAAGGCTCAATTCGATTTCGTATAAATTATATTTAATTCTCGTGCAATAAGATTCATTTTCACTTTCCATTAATTCACACTGTCACTTCTAAGTTAGATTCGAATAACAAGAAAGAGCGTAATTGAACTTCTGCCTTTGTCACCACTTGTGACAACTTTAAAATGTCCGTACAATTTGTTCAGAAACGCGTTACTATCTTTCCACTTCGCTTCATTTTGAATTTTAGAGCTTGGTCTTAAATGTAAGAGGAATTTTAAATTTTTCCTTCTCTTGAATAGGTACGATATAGGTACTGTTTGGTACTCAATACAATAAAATTGGGTATACTAAAATGATAGACAGGTAAAGTTTGTGAGTTTGTGACGTTGCATGTTGTTTGTGGGGTAATATCTGGTTCCACTGAACCGATTTTAAAAATTATTTTACCAATAGAAATTCACGTTATTTATGAGTGTCATAGGTTAAATAACATCACGCTACGACCAATAAGAGCGGAGCATATTGATGCTCCGCTCTTATTGGTCCGTTTTTGCAACATTTTTCGTTGGGAAAATGTTGCAAAAACGGAGCAAAATGACGCAAATGAAGTTGCTCGCCAGCTAGTCTTGTATAAATGTGAAGCTAACTCTAGGTCTATGTGTTAAGAGTGTTAATCGGTTAGGAGACCGTGACTATTAACTAGCTTATGCCTGCAGATTCATTCGCTTTAAATTGGTTCGCCAGTTTCAAATCCCTAATCTACATAAAAAAAACTCTCTACAAAATTTCTCTTATGTTCAAGAGTTTGGGATGGCCGTTAAATGAATGAGTCAGGCAGAACTTTTATTCAAACTAGCCGACCAGCGCTAACTTCGTCCGCGTAAATTTTCTCCGTTTTTGCAACATTTTTCATTGCTGCTCCTGTCCTTTTGGTCGTAGCGTAATGTTATATAGCCTGTAGCCTGCCTCGATAAATAGGATATCCAATAGTAAATATTTTTCATTTCGGACTAGTCGTTTTTGAGATTATCGCGTTTAAACAAATAAACTCTTCAGCTTTATAATATTAGTATAGATGTAACATATTAGAAATATGTATTGGATTACAATGTTTTTTTTTTTTTACATCCTACTATCCATTGGTGCCTTTAGACGCGTGGTGAGCAGCTATGGAAGCAGCCCGAGGCCCGACTCGGGCCGCATACTGACGATTTCGTTGCAGATTACGCGACACCTCGCAGCGAAACACGACGTGTCGTCGCCGCTAACTTTGTGTTTAGTTTTATTGCCATTTTAATTAATTATGTATAGCTGCTATTCAGTTTTCTATTTATGTATTTGTATAATATGTGCCTTAGTATAATAATAATAATAATATAATAATATCTTGGGACAACTCACACAACGCTATCTGATCCCAAACTAAGCAGAGCTTGTACTATGGAAACCAGACAACTGATAAACATACTTATATATTTCTAAATACATACATATTATAGATAAATAACACCCAGACACAGAATAAACCATCGTGCTCATCACACTAAGTTTATCCTGGGTGGGGATCGAACCCACAGAGCCACAGAGGCAGTCAATAGCAGTCAGTAGCATGCCATATGTGATTATTATTATTAACTGTTCACAAACAGCCGAGCACCACAGTCAGGCCTATTCACACGCTTGGGCTCGTATTCGTGGCCTTTATAGTTATTTAAAAAAAAAACCCGCCCTCTCAAAAAAGATGAGAACTAACTAAACTTAATACTAAATATAATATCCTGCAGTCTGAGGCACTTTGCCTTTAGTTCATCGAGATTCATTAATGGCTCCGACTTCTTAATAATATATGTGTAGGGGATCTTGTTGCCACCTTTTTCAAGCAGACAGGGTTTTTTTATACCACTAAATGAATAGACGAGCAGGTCATCACGCTAGTCCATAACAGTATCAGTACCACCAAAATCCTTGTTTGATATATCGCAACCGCACTGCACTCCTCATTTGAGACATTAGTAGATCTCATTTGCCCAGTAATTACACTTGCTACAGTGCCCTTCACCCGAACCACAGTCATGTGTTAATGACTATTTCACAGGAGAAAAACTGACACTGTTGTGGTACCCCCAAAATGGCCGATGGGTTACCACCAGTACTTTTATAAACCTATAAATAAAACTCTATTCCATTATGGCTGTTTTGTACAAGCTTGTGCCGGTAAATGCCGGCCACGCTCAAAGCATTATCGATTAAACTCGATATTATTACATAACTCCGATACAATTACATTTAATTGGGAAGATAATAATGAAATTGCCATTAAACCGCCTATCACACCGTAATCGATTTTAATCGCTTCGGCTCGCGTGTCGATCGTAATAAGTAAATATTATTCTGCAGTGGCTTAAGCACATAATAATATTTTATTGATGCCTTGAATGAGTATGGTGTAATACAGGGTTTGTTAGCCGATTCGGTTCATGCGTGTGGTCAATATGTACTTTGTAGGTAATGTTCACTATAAAATGCGTAGTTCGTTGAAAATAGCTCTGTGGTATAAATAATTTACCTGTTTAGTATTCAAAGTCAAATAAAAGTTAGTGTTTGGCTATTATTCTAATGTAAATGGTCTTTGTTCGTCTAATATGATGGCGACTAAAATATTTGAGGAATGAGACTCATTACCTACGTTCAGTTAAAGAGCGCTAAACGATTTGATCTTCTGATCTCAGCAAAATTAAATTTAAAGATCACTTTTAGTTGATACAATAATTGCATTTTTGAAAGATAGAAAAATTTGAAGTCCAGACCCAAGAATCGAACCCGAGACTTCGAGAGGTCTAGTAACATAGTCCAGATAGGTGGTTCGCTTCTGGCCCCGGTTTGGCTACAGAAGTCTCGGGTTCGATTCCTGGGTCTGGACTTCAAATTTTTCCATCTTTCAAAAATGCAATTATTGTATTTGTAAAGTAATTGGCAAGAAATGCCTATAAAAATGACTTCAATATTCGGCCTGCGAGATCATAATTTGTTAAAATGCTCTCTGTAACGAAGCAGTAACAAAAGCCGTGATAGTTCTTTAACTACCGACTAGATGGCGCATGCGAGGGCCCAACTCGCGAGCATCAAGGGATAGAAAAATTTGAGGTCTAGTAACATAGTCCAGATAGGTGGTTCGCTTCTGGCCCCGGTTTGGCTACGGAAGTCTCGGATTTGATTCTTGTGTATGGACTTCAAATTTTTCTATCTTTCAAAAATGCAAGTATTTTAGTTGTAAAGTAATTGGCAAGAAATGCCTATAAAAGTTACTTCACATTTAGTTGGTTGTAGGTATTTATTTGTGAGCGGATTGAAACGTTTGCATAAGTTAAACTATTTTGGTTTATTAATTGAACGTTTTTATCCCAACTAATATTAAAAATGTGTAAATTATGTCTGTCTGTTACATTTCCATGCTTATACCTACCGTTGGTTAAACCATTATGGATGAAATTTGACATAGATATATTTTGAGTCACGGGAAAGAACATAGGATCCTTTTATTGCCATAACCGACATGCAGGCGGGCTAAGCAGCGGGCGAAAGCTAGTTATATCTTATCAATAAAATTTAAAAAAAAAGAGAAAACCACAATCCTCCGAACCAAAAAACTCACTTTAACATTTGTAATTACAGTACGGTGTAAGTGTTAGTCTTCACAAGTAAACCTAATTGCATCAGGCGGGCGTCCATTGCGAATATCTGTCATTTGTGACAAATTTACAGTAACGTGACCGCTGACTAATTGGAAACACAAATAATTTACTGGAAATCAATAACTAAGTACCGACACAGTAATATTATAGCCAATCGGTTTAGGGAGCGTAGACGTTAAGACCTACCTACTGCGATGGGTTGCTTTGAAACCGAAAACTGCAGTAAAAGTAACTGAATTTAATATTTTTTATAATAAATTTATGAAGAAATATAACTCGAGCAAGATTGTTTTTAGATTTCATCAACTTTGTGTCCGTGACTTGTATGTTTGTAAAGTTTTAGCCGAACAATACATATCTACACAGGTATTCTACTGGACCATATAAGTACTAAGACTACATATTAGTGTCGCAGGTAACAATAAATTTAAACCAGTTACTGCGCAATTGTGTCGGGTGCTAAATGTCCTGGATAATGGCACAAGCATCATTACACCGTATCATTGGTCGCAACTCTTATGTAACGGTCCTAGGGATACTAATTGTAAATAGCACTTGAACTGATTAATCTCCTGTTTATTGATGCTACCCTGGTACTTCGACTGGAAGAATTTGATAGTAATGGTTTAATTTTGTTTGTTTGCCACTTTTGCGTAAATAAAGGAAACACTTGTTAAGATTTTCTATTAATGACAGGTGTTACGATTGAAGTAAGTGAATATTTGAAGCCTTGACAAAAATGTTATTTCAAATCAAAATCAAATCAATCAGCCTGTATTGGTCCACTGCTGGACATGGGCCTGTCCTAACTAACACCACAACATCCAGTCCTAAGCCGTCCGCATCCAATTAATTTCAGGGACTTTCTTTAGGTCGTCTGTCCATCTGGCTGGGGGTCGTCCATCTTACGTTTACCGAGTCGTAGTCTCCACTCTAGGACTCGTTTGCTCCATCGGCCATCGATCCTTCAGCAAATGTGGCCAGCCCATTGCCACTTCTGCGTGTTTAACCTACGTGCTATGTCGGTAACTTTGGTCCTTTGTCAGATGGCCTCATTGCGAATTTTATCCTTCAAAGAGACTCTTAGCATAGCTCGCTCCTTAGTGTGAATAGTGTGTGTATGTATAAGTTTTATATAGTATGAACTTAATAGTTGCTGGCTTTTAATACCTAATAAAAATAAATACAAGAACCTATTAAACTTTTTAAAATAGAGACTATTTATTTTCCTGACCACGACGATGTCAAAAAGAAGTTAAGGTAACGACTGACGATACGGACACTGACGCATGTACGCAAAAAAATGGCAGCATTGACTATACTTCCATTTGGACGTCTTCCATTTGGACGTACGTTTTCCATTTGGACGTACGCAAGAAGATTATACTGAAGACTGCTGTCAACACTATAAATTTGTTTCAAAAGAAATAATGAGAACAAATTTGGCATTTTGCGCGATCGTCTTTCTCTTTCGAGACTATGGTAACCATCGTTTGACACTGTGCTTAGAAAGAGAAGGTGGGTCTCTTTCTAAGACTTCTTGATTTGCCCACGCGGATACTTCCAAATGGCGTGGCGTGATATACGTCCATTTGGACTGGACGAACGTCAGTTTGGAATTCCGAAACCGAACGATGTCCATTCAAATGGATAAGGTTTTTGACATTCACGATAAGTTTTTGACAGACGTCCACATCATTTGGATTGATCGATAGCGTCACAGTATAATAAATAATAAATCTTGGGACAACTCACACATCGCCATCTGATTCCAAACTAGACTCAGCTTGTACTATGGCATCCAGACAACTGACACACATACTTATATATTTATAACAACTCACACAAGGCCATCTAATCCTAAACTAAGCAGAACTTTTATGGAAATCAGACAACTGATAAACATACTTATATATTTCTAAATACATACATATTAAAGATAAATAACACCCAGACACAGAATAAACCATCGTGTTCATCACACAAAGTTTTACCCTGGGGGGAATCGAACCCGCGACCTCTGGCTTAGACATGACCACTACCCACATTCCAGTCAAGGATGCCCACTTAATGTTTTAACTTTAACAAAGCTATGAAATTGATCTAAGGTATTTGTCCGCCATTTTTACGAGTCCTAAGTCCTCATGTTTTTACTGAGGTATAAATATTGGTATCAAGTAGATCGACCGACGAAGCTAGCCTCTTTCTGTGATTGCCATGAATATTTTATTGAAGCAATTCGATTAGCGGGCGAGTTAGATATGTGCTGGCAACTGAAATAAATATAGGAAATAGGTTACAGGGGAATTAATTAGACCATATTAGGTGTTCTATACTTTTTATTTTTATTCCTGGTCTACTATTTTAACTTCTGTATAACTATATAGTTCTACAACTAAATAAGGAGATCTACCGTTCAGTTCTACTAGTAGAAAAATCAAACTGTTATTTGTATGAAAAGACCCATAACAGGGTTCTTAAACACTATCTTTTTTTTTCGTTTTTCACGGCAAGTACGCGCGAACTAGCGCATTTACCATTATGACAAGATTTTGAAAGGTCGCGCGGGCTGGCCGCGAAAACGAAAAGGAAGATAGTGAATAAGGACCCAGTAGGCGTACTTTCTTTCTGTAGAACGATATTCATGAATTTTCGTTTACTTAAATTTCTTAATTTTACCAAGGACTATTCCAATTCATTCTTAAATAAGCACAAGAAGCTCGAACTCAAGGACGATTTTCTGGAACGAGTGGATTAAATAGATGTTCCTGGCTCTGTATATTATAATAGGACAACTCACACAACGCTGTCTGATCCCAAACTAAGCAGAGCTTGTACTATGGAAACCAGACAGCTGATATACATACTTATATATTTCTAAATATATACATATTATAGATAAATAACACCCAGACACAGAATAAACCATCGTGCTCATCACACAAAGTTTTATCCTGGGTGGGGATCGAACCCATGACCTCTTGCGTAGTAGTCGGATACACTCCCATCGCGCCGCAGAGACAGTCATTATTAGTATATTACCACCTCATTTTTAATAGAAAATTCGTTTTCTGTGAATTAGAGTCAACCTCTAGTTGTTTCAAATGCCAGCTTGGTAATCTATACAAATAAATAAAATTTTACGGATCTTAATCGCGTGAATAATTTAAGGTTCAATACCTGTTTTATTGGCCGACGTTTCGACCGTATTACAACGGCCGTGGTCACGGGTAGACTCTACCTGTGACCACGGCCGTGCATAAATCGCGAAAGTGTCATGTCAAAATCGCAGTATTTAATAAATGCATATCAAAATAAACAATATACATGATACTTAAAAATACGGTCATCTCTGAAACGGCTGGTGGCTGGTAAGGAGTAACTGATGCTACGTTTTACCATCATGCTAACGTTTATAGGGAGTGGGCAGACACAACTTCACGTGGACGATGTAGCGGGCACAGCTAGTAAATTATATCTAATAACTAGCTGACCCGCGCAACTTCGTCTGCGCAAATTTTTCCCGTTTTTACATCATCAGCCTATCGCAGTCCACTGCTGGACATAGGCCTCTCCAATTGCACGCCACTTTGTTCTATCCCCGTTTTTACAACATTTTTATATTATAGATTCGGCGATCATTTCATCGACATCACCATCTCCCATGACGAGAATCTGAAAGGTAAAAAGATAATCAAATTAAATGTCTGGATCTAGCGCACGAGACTGACGATTTACCCGACTGCGTAAGAAGGAAGTTTATCTTTTTCGAGTGTATGTGTATATCTTTGGCGCGCCCTAGAGCCTAAACGGTTTAATGGATTTTAGTTTGACAGGTATCGTTAAATTCGTGTCAGTTGTCTGAGTGACACTAAAATTATTTGGACTAAATTGTTTCAGTTATAAATTTTGAGCAGTCGGGTTTTTTCTTTTGTATATTTTTGAATGTTTCTTTATATTTAAAAATGTAAATTTTACATTAGTTAACAAGTTTAATAAAGAGAAAATAATAATAAAAAAAATATTATTATTAAAATTAGCCTGTATTGTCCCACTGCAAGGCAAAGGCCTCCCTACTGTCTAACAATTAATAAAAAAATAAATATACCGCAAAAAAAAAATGCCAACAAGATCCTATCGGAGGCCCAATACAATTCAAACTAAATATAACATTCAACGAAATTTATTAAAGCCTCCGCCTGCATGATAGGTAGTAGGTATAGGTAGGGTATAGGTATAGGTAGGTAGGTATATGTAGGGGATCCTGTTTTGCATCTCTTTTGCGCAGGCGGGTTTTTTTTATTTTTAAAATAGATTTTTTAATTTTATACTTTTTAGTAGTCTAACCGATGAGGTTGCTAATTGACTATTTTAGTAATAAGTAATAATTATGTTATATCTTTTTGATATGCTTACGATGAGCCCTTTAATGTGGTACATTGCAGTATTCGAAAAATCTTTTTTTACGTCACTTGTTTTTGACATCTCACAGCCGCCATATTGGGTTTTTTTAAAACGTCACTTATTTAAGAACACTTGGGCGGTCCAGACAAATCTAACGACGTCATAATTGTTTAAATCCGTCTTGTGGTTTGAAAGATATGAGGTAATAAATAATATTACATACATACATACAAGATACGCGCAAAAAACATAACCCTTCCTTGCAGTCCGCACTTTGTGAAACACACAAAGTGGTGTCCCCTTGTGGAAGTCAAACCCACACCACAGAGGCATCATTACATGCACTTCTATTATTGCTTACCATAACTTCAGGCATTTTATCCTTGTTTCAGGCGATGAATTCGTGTTCCGGGATCCATGGGGCGGCATCAGTCTCATGTTTGCTGCCAACCAAACACACAAAACACTAATGCCAAATACCACATATGTAAGTATTATATCTTTAGGTATTATGTGGGTATTATTCGCCCTAGACTCAATGTACCTATGTATCATTCGTTTTTTTAATATAGGGAAACTTGAAGGTTAGGTATCTACAGTTGTGTTGTCATTATAAATTATGTTAGTGGCAGTGAGACACCACATTTGGTTAGGATGAGGGTCTGGACGATTACACAAAACGATGTTCCACAAAATATAGCAGTAATAAACTAAAATATGTTCACGTACAGTTGGATCAACGTAACTAGGCCGGACTGAAGTAGGCAACAAGTGGTTGCGCAGATGCATTTTTTGGAAGTAAATGGTGACAGGAAGCGGGGACGGGGGCGGTAACTAAACCAAGAGGATTAGAGATGCGATTACGCATTACATTGTCATAATTAGTATTACTAATTCATGTTTTTTTGTGATTATTTTGGTAAAGAAATTGTTTTTCAAAGTTTCTTTATTATTCACTGTAACTGTTCTAAATTTAAACTTTTATGAACTCATTTAAATAGTGTTTTTATATTGTTGAATTAAAATGTTGTTAGTATTTTTAATCGATTAATCGTTTTCGTAAGTAATTTTAGGGTCGCATCTCTATGACACGCGCGAAAGTGATAAAAACCTAACTTCAATCCGGTCAAGATACGTTGATCATACTGTACCTTGGACCTTGGTCTGTTATATCTGCTGTCGATGATCCACCTTTCGATATCAGTGTAGCTTCGGATGAGGGTCATGAGCTGCTCAGGGATATATCAAGCAGAATATCGATGATATTACGAATTAACAATCTTCGCCGAGAGATCGCGAGGTACGCGTGCGTTCGAAGATATCATAATGTTAAGAGTTCTTACGATTGTGACGTAATCACAGATGCGAGTAGCACCAATTGGGTAACGAATACGTCACGTATGACAACTGTAATTGACAGTTGTGATTGCTACTGCAGAAAATCTATAGGAACGTTGTGTTTCAATCGAATTGCACGCACAATTGGTCACGGGTCGACCACGATATCAGATCCAGTTGGGGAAATACCTTAAAAATGCCAGTATTGAAGGTAACGACTTCAAATCCCAGTCCAAGAAAGCCTTCACTTTTGTGAATGAGGACCTAAACAAAAGAAGAGAAGAACTGAGAATATTGGATCCACTATGACTAATGATGAGATATCATTAGGTAAGTACAGTCGCGGAATGAAAATGTTCCTTATAGTTCCAATTTTGCTTGAACCGAATCAAGGAACAATAACGCTTACGTGTCAATGTTGTCAAAATAATAAAAAGGAAATATACTCAGATTAAAAACTAAATAGATGGAACCTTGAAATAAATTATTTTTCGTTAAGAAAAAGTTTTCATTTCAAGGTGATAGACAAGAATAACTGAGAAAATGTATTGACAGTTTCTTTATAGACAAGAATATAATAGCCTTGCTACTTAAAAAAAAAAAAAAAAAGTCCAGACCCAGGAATCGAACACGAAATACCTTGTTAGAATCTACCCGAATGCGTTTATATCCTAATTTACTGGCCCGATTTTGATGAAATTTAGTACAGACGCAGCTTTCAGTTTCAGAAAAGACATTCATTGCAATAAAAATTATTCAAAAATGCAATTATTGTATTTGTAAAATATTTACAGGGTTTGAGGTGCGAGAAAAAACAAAAATAACCAATAAAGTCCCTTAAAAAATTGAAAAAAGCTCTAACGTATGGAGCCGGCCGGCGTGAGAATGTGTGGCGCAGTTTCTAGATAATGAACCTTTATGTTAGGCTAAGAATGATTACAAAGTCTATAAAGTTACCTAACCTAACCTTAGGTTAGTTGATAGACTTTGAATCCAGTCTGCTGATGTACCCCACACGCGTGCGTTGAGAGCACGTTTTATGAATTATCCTTTCTTTACTTCCAGTGTTTCGCAGATCACGGCTTCTAACACAAACGTACACCATAATAATAATTTCAGTCTTATCAGACAATCATGGCAGTATTTCCCCTACAAATACTCCTTCCCTTCCAAAATGGCGTTGTCCCAACGAGAATAATCCGAAATTGACGTCGCTGGAGTAATATTTGCTTGAATGAATTTGTTGGTGGCATCTTAGAGGTATAATTTAGTTTGTCTGCGGCCGATGAACACAATAAGATGAGAGTAGGCTAGCCATGTCTGGGGTACAAATTAGTTAGGTACAGATTAACGGCTCCCTATAACGCGCGATAATAGGCTCACGCATACATAGACGCGTAAGTACACAGATCTCAGTCGAACTCGGTTGAATCGCAAAATAAAGAGAGTACAGATGCCAAACTCCTGTATGTACTACGTTTTTATATTTACACTTACACACTGTCTCTGTGTGCCTAGTGCGAGTTTTTTTTACGTTATAACGTGATCGACTCGTTTATGAAGTTTGGCGCTACGATTGGCCCGCTCCAAGCTCGTAGTCGTAACCAATCAGAGAACCCAGCGCGATATACGAGTCGATTGCGTTAACGTAAAACAAACTCGCACTAAGCACCCTGATAGTTACTCGTTCCAGTATGAAAACAGTTGTTATTTATTAATTTATTACATGTAGGTAACTGTTGCCGTAGATTAAAGCTGGAATCTTCGGACTCGAATTTTATAAAAAAAAAAGGCACTATTAAACTGACTAAATCGGACAAACCCTGTATAATTAATTATATTGATATCGACTAGCTATTTACTTAATCGGTAACGTTGAAACGTAGCGCAATAAAAAAGTATTAATCCTTAAAAATATTCATTTAATTAAGCCCGTAGTCTATAAAACTGTAAAACAACTAATCTACGTAAAAAAATAATAATTGTTAAAGGTACTGCTCAAACAAAAACTCCGAGAGTCGGCTTTTCCAAAACTGTCATTCATCGCTGACAAATCAATTCACTGCGTAGGCTTTCAATCTCGCCAATCAAATAAAACAAATATTTTCCATTCTAACTTAGTTTTCTGCAAATGTCACAAAGACATTTCTTTGGCATTAGAACTACAGTTCACTAACTGCGGTGTTTGTTCATGTCCGTTGTGACAACCCTGGTCGTCGGCTTTTGCCCTTTTGGTGTTCTTCATATAACTTTACGTTTGTACTGCGTAAACGACAGGGTTGTCGATATCGTTATGATTGTGATATTATACGGATTGCTACGATTTTATTTTAATGCCTTGAATAAATGTAGACATTATTTAAGTGGTTTATTCTAATAATATATGAAAATCGTTTAATAATTCGAGATAAAATGGGTAATTTAAACAGAAACTTTTGTTCTAAGTAGAGTAAATATCCATATTATTCGTCTATTTTTATGCCTTAGTATTCGGAACTTAAGGAATTTAAATAACATGTTCTATACCTATTAAAGTATCTGTCTCTATATCAACATGTTCTTTCTTAAAGTTTATTATTTTAGTCGGAGCTAAGTGCTGAAACTCGGGGCCGATTTAAATAAAAATTTGCATGATGTAAGGTTTCTAATAAACTTATTTGATTGAGTGAATATTTTTGAAAGTTGCATAAATTGTGTCCCCCTCCCCTTAACTTTTGAACCGTGTGACCAAACGTGTGACATGATCGGATATACTGTCATTGAGCTCTTGCCCAGTTTTTTTATAATTTATGACCAATATTTTTATTATATAAACCATATACAGTACCAATGGCGAAGCGTTAAAGGCATCCTAAGGAAACTCGATAATAGCTAGACACGGTTCTTCATACGTATAATATATAGGTATCTATATAACCTATAGAATTCAAAGGGAAACCGAAAAGAATGGTGTTATAAAGACTCCCCGCCACTGTACGCTACCCCATACTCTGTCACTAAACGAACTCAAACAGCTATAACTACTCGTACGTAGGTACCATATCAAAAGCGATCCGAACTTTTTACCAACCCGCAAAAATAAACATACCCGATATAACTCAATAGTTTACCAAATCTAAGTTTTTCATCGCTACACGAGGAGGCAATGAATCGTACCCTCCCCCCTCTCCCCTTGATCCCCACTTGTTGACTGGACATCAATTTATTTCGGTCTGCCGCTGACGTTCACGATGTTGTGTACTGTTTTAGCTTAGCGAAATTGTTCTGTAATCTGTGATGTTTTGTAGATAGTAACTGAGATATGTGTGTTGAATTTTGAAAAGAATCTTCATGATTTGCAACAGTCCTTTAACATGGTGTGTAGTATATTATTAGTGGCAGCACCTTACCCCCATATCCTGGACTGTCCTGTTGGCCTAGTGGTTAGTGACCCTGACTGCGTAGCCGGAGGTCGTGGGTTCAATCCCCGCCCAGGATAAAACTTTGTGTGATGAGCACGATGGTTAATGGGTGGTGTAATTTATCTATGATATGTATGTATTTATAAATATATAAGTATGTATATCGGTTGTCTGGTTTCCATAGTACAAGCTCTGCTTAGTTTGGGATCAGATGACGTTGTGAGAGTTGTCCCAAGATATTATTATTATTATTATTGAATCATTGTAAAATTGGAAATTTGAAAAAAAAGCCGCGAGTTTTAATGCCATGTTCTTTTCTCAAGCTTTACCTATTGTTTGCAAACTTGGAATTACATGTACATGTATAATCCCGACGTATCACAAGTGTTGTTTTGTACCCTAAGTGAATAAAAATTTTAAATTAAATTGAATCAATGGTCAAAGTATTAGTTGGCCGTGTCATACCGGCTTAAGGAAAGTGTTACCCCTTCCCTTCCCAGGGATTTTACACTGAAAGAAGGGCAGCAGCGTCCTCTGCGTACTTAAAGCATTATTACGATCGCCAATGCGCTCTCTAAGCGTGGCAATTATGGCGCATACCCCCCAGGATCTATAATAAATAGGTTCCACTGGCCCGTGATCAGCAGTCATCATTTGGATTGACATTAAAGTATTACTTACCTATCAGCTCTTAAAATGAATTCGAAAATTGCCATGCTGTAATAGCAATTTTCGAATTCATTTTAAGTACAAATACAGGCTTAATGCCTGTATTTGTACGTTGGAATATTATTAATAAATATATCTAGTGGTAACTTCTTTTTATTTTTAATGTTAACAACAATGTAAAATTGTGGGTCGCACATATTACTAGCAATCTTGTTAACCCCTCCAGCTATGCTCAATAGCTTGTGTTAGAAGTGGGTTCACGTCGGTAGTATAATGGGTAGGCATGACCTGCGACCTTACGATTGCGAGTCCGGTGCCTTAGCCATTAGGCTACTGCCGCTTAAGATGCCAGGAGTGGTGAGATGGTGTAGTACGCGTACCGTCTCGGTTATCATCATCCTATGCTATTATGTTGTTACACGTCAGTGTTGCCAGTGAAGATAAAACACCCACAAAAAATGGAGGGACAGTTCAAACTACTTTTCGACCAAATGAAAATAGAGATGGAAAAGCAAACAAATATTATATTCGAAAAAATGGACGAAAAACTAGAACCACTAATAAAGGAAAACAAAATTTTAAAAAATAAAATAGAAATATTAGAAAAGAAAATTGAGTATTTCGAAAAAGAAAAAAAGAAAAACAACATCCTATATTTTGGTTTGAATGAGAAAAGGGACTCTCCTTTTGAGTTACTTCAGAGAGTCCAAGAAATTTTTAAACAAGATCTGAAAATTACCTTGGAAGCTAGCGATGTATCAAAAATCCACCGCATCGGTCCCATCAAAGACAATAAAATAAGACCAGTTCTCATTAGTTTTGCAAACAACTGGAAGAAAAGCGAGACATTGAAAATGAAAAGGAGCTTGAAAGATGGTTACATCACTGAAGATTTTCCCAAAGAAGTACTAGAAAAAAGAAGGGAACTCAAGCCAAAACTAATAGAAGAACGTACGAAAGGAAACACTGCATACATTAAATACGATCAACTGGTAGTGAAAGAGGGGAACCAAATCAAAGAAAAAAGGAAAAGAGACCAAGTAACTTCGCCAGATAACCAGAATCAAACCAAAAAGCTAACATTTACCAACAGTTCCATAACAAAGGAAAATAGAAAGAACGCATTTGATTTGGTGAGACCAAGGTCAAGCTCAATTAGTAATATTCCAAACAACTCTAAGTAGCAACTAAACGTTGGCAACCAGAGACAGAACAACCCCAATCCGGCTGGTCCCCGTGGGGTTGCACGACCACCACCACCCCATAGAAATACATCCCTACACCAAAATAGAAGCTACAATAAGATTTACGTTGCAACGTTAAACGTTAGAACGTTAATGTCGGACAACAGACTACAAGCATTGGAACAAGCTATAACTCCTATAAAATGGAATGTCATAGGTCTTTGTGAAGTAAGAAGAATAGGAGAAGAGATAAGAGAATATGAGAAATACATTTTTTATTTTTATGGTAAACAAAAAGGTATACATGGAATGGGGTTCCTAGTAAAAAAATATTTAAAAAATAAAATAATTAGCATCCAAGGAATATCAGATAGAATCGCCGTACTCAACATTCAATTAACAGAATCTAAACAACCAGGGTCGATTATTCAAGTACATGCACTCACAGAACAAGATACAAAATTAGCGAAAGATAAATTCTACAAAGACATGACAGAGTTGATGCAAAAGAAGAACATAATTATCATGGGAGACTTTAACGCCAAGGTTGGTAGGAAATCTAACAAAGATGAATTTGTCTTAGGAGAGTACAGTATTGGTGACAGAAATGACAACGGACAAAGACTAATAGATTTTTCTTTCGCTTACAATTTTAAAATAATGAATAGTTTTTTCAAAAAACGAAAGTCGAGAAAGTGGACTTGGTTAGCACCGAATGGCATAGATAGAAATGAAATTGATTTTATACTTACAAGAGAAAAACATATATTTAATGACATTGAAGCACTTAATAAGCTAAATTTTAATACAGATCATAGAATGGTAAGAGGAGTTATACAAGACAGAAACAACAATTCAAGAAAACATATAATACACTCAAACATGAACAAAACAATAACATCACCGATACCACAAAATATATTGCATGATCTAGGAACAACATTAAATAGATTGAAAGATACTGAAACATTGCAAAAGAAGTATAATATTTTGGAAAATGAACTTGTAAATATAAATAAATCATGTACGATAAAAGTGAAGGAAAATAAGTTAGGAGAAGATACATTAAAATTGATGGAAGAGAGAAAAGAAATGTTAGACAAACGAAAAGATAACAGACAAAACATCGCAAGTATTAGTAAGAAAATTCAAGAAACGATAAGAAAACATAATAAAGCAGAAAGACTGGATGTTTTGAAAGAACAAATAGAAAAAACAGGCGAAATTAAGAGAGGTCTAATACAGTTAAAAGATCATACACCATGGATACCCAACATGAAAACTAAAAACAAAAAGAAAATACAGAAAGTCACGACAAAGAGACTATCAATAGCAAAAGTAGCGACAGATTTTTACAAAAACTTATACACGGAGACAGATATAACAACGCCAGAAGTAGAAAAAAAGGAAGCTTACGAAGAAGAAGAAATACCTTGTATACTAGAATCTGAAGTAACAAAGGCTATAAAATCACAAAAAAGTGGAAAAGCTTCTAGCGATGATAAAATATCAAACGAACTACTAAAAATTTCTCTACCCGCGATATCCAAATATGTGACCCATGTTTTTAATGAAATACTAGCAACTGAACAAATACCCATTCAATGGACGAAATCGACCATCATCCTACTACACAAAAAAGGTGAGAAAAATGATATCAATAATTATAGACCTATAAGCCTTATGTCCAATCTATACAAAGTGTTTTCAAAAATAATACTAGGGCGAATATCGAAACACCTGGAAGAAAACCAACCAAGAGAGCAAGCTGGATTTCGCGCCGATTATTCTACCATCGACCATATTCACGTTGTGAAGCAAGTAATTGAAAATATCAATGAATACGGGCAACTGTATTATTATGGCATTCGTCGATTACAATAAAGCTTTCGATTCTTTGAGTCATACATATATCTGGAAAACGCTAGAAAACCATGGAATAAAAGGAAAATACATAAAAATAGTAAAAGAAATTTACAAAAACACCACAGCAAAAGTCCAACTTGAACAACAAGGCGAAGAATTTAAAGTTCAAAAAGGCGTTAGGCAAGGCGATCCGCTTTCCCCAAAACTCTTCACAGCAGTGTTAGAAAATATATTTAGGAACTTAGACTGGAAACATTTTGGAATCAATATTAACGGATTGAACCTAAATCATTTAAGATTTGCCGACGACATAGTAATTTTTGCTGAGAAACCAAGAATTCTACAAACTATGTTACAACAATTAGATGTTGAAAGCAAGAAAGCAGGTTTATCAATGAACCCAACGAAGACTAAAGTGATGACGAATGCCGAAAAAGTAAATATAGTAATAGGACAAGAAATTATAGAATATGTAGATGATTATATATATTTAGGACAACTTATTTCAATAAAAGACCAGTATTCTAAAGAAATAGATAGAAGAATATGCAACACTTGGAAACGGTACTGGTCTCTAAAAGAAATAGTTAAAAATGAAACAATTCCCATGGCAATAAAAAGCAAATTATATAACACATGTATTCTCCCATGTCTTACATATGGATGTCAAACTTGGCCTGCGACAAGCAAAAACAACCAAAAACTAGTAGTTTGTCAATGCAGCATGGAAAGAAGCATGCTTAACATAAGACTATGTGATCGATGGACAACTTCAAAAATAAGGAAAAGAACAAAGGTCAGTGACGAGTTACAAAAAATAAGAAAACTTAAATGGAACTGAACTGGACATATAATGAGGACTAATAAAGAAAAATGGACTAAGGATGTAATAGAGTGGTATCCGAGGAACGGGAAAAGACAACGAGGAGGTCAAATCAAAAGATGGGAAGACGATCTACCAAAAGGATGGAGAAGGTCTGCCAAGGATAGAGAGACATGGAAACAATTGGGGGAGGCCTATGTCGATAGACAACCTGACCAAAGTGGTTGCTAATAAATAAATTATTTTTTGCAATGTAAATTAGATTTAAGAATACTGTTTTCTAAGAATAGCATGCATGTTAAAAACGTCAGAGAATAAACGCTTTTATTATTATTATTATTATGTTTGTTAAGTTTTATCAAAAGCTTTTCCTCACGAACATTTGCAGTGGAGAACTCTCTGAATATGTCAAATTGCGGTCCAAAAAAGAACTTCCTTTGAAACTACATAAATATTAGTCGCAAATAAATTAAAACAACGACTCCCTCGTTTCAATTAACAGAACAAAACTAATAGAAACAATTTTATCAGCACAGAACTTTTGTCATCGTCGTCACTGTTAATTCGTTTAAAACAATATAAACTTAACTTTGATGTCCCATTTCGTTAGTTCATTATCATTTATTATGGTTTCGCTTCCTATATTTTCAGGAGTTTATTAACTGAAATATAGATAGGTTTTATTTGACTACTATAAGAATAAATTATTTTACCCTAATCAGTGTAATAGGACACCTTTTTAGGGTTCCGTTTAGCCAAAATAGCAAAACGGAACCTTATAGTTTCGCAATGTCCGTCAGTCCGTCCGTCAGCTTTGCTCAGAGACTGTTAGTGCTAGAAGGCTGTAACTTAGCATGGATACATATATTACTGACGCCGACAAAGTAAAAGAATAAAATCTTGATTTTTTTTTTTTATGTTACCCCCTTTATGTAAAGTGGGGATGTGTTTTTTTGGTGACCTACCCCATCTCGAGAGCGCAGTTCTTCACGTTCAATACAATAATGCTTTCTGGATATTGTTGGGGCTGCCTAGGTATTGTAGTGTGTCAGGCAAATTTGCAGACACACACACAGACAGTTTCACAGCGATGAGACGTAAGCGCGCTGCATCTCTGCTGCACAGACTGCAAGCCTGCAAGCCAGCACTAGCAACCTCCTGAAAGTCATTACGAACCAACTGGATTGCCCTATTGTCTTCTATCTCTGTCAGCTACATAATTAAGAAATTCCAACATAGTTTAAGTATATGTTACTAACAAAATTACCTAATGGCTACTGGCGACTGCCTCTGTGGCGCGGTGGAAGTGTATCCGACTGCAAGAGTTCGTGGGTTCGATCCCCACCCAGGATAAAACTTTGAGCACGATGGTTTATTCTGTGTCTGGGTGTTATTTATCTATAATATGTATGTATTTAGAAATATATAAGTATATTTATCGGTTGTCTGGTTTCCATAGTATAAGCTTTGCTTAGTTTGGGATCAGATAGCTTTGTGTGAGTTGTACCAAGATTTTATATTATTAATGGCTAAGGTATCGCTCTTGCAATCGTGAGGTCGCGGGTTCGAATCCTACCTATAATACTACCGACGGGAACCCACTCCTAACACAAGCCTTTGAGCTTAACTGGAGGGGTTAATAAGATCGCTAGTTAGGTGGGACTTTGCTAGTTATCTTTTAAAATTGAAAAAAAAATGTTGTGAAATAAATTATTTATAATAATTATTATACATAATTGGGTATTTGACTACTATCAAAATAAAATATTTTATACTGACCATGTAAAAATATGTCAAAAAGTGTTCTGAAAAATCATGTTCATTTATTAATTTAACGTTTTTTTTTTATTTTTAATCATAAAAAGAAACATAAAAAGTAAACGATTTGACCATAGAAAATGTGACGTCATATGCTAGCATTTCATACAAATTTGTACGAGGCGGGTCGTTTTTGACATTTCTTAAAAAGAGGCTGATTTTACTTCAGTCAAATACCCTATTCCGGTATTTAAAAGATCGTTATTGCAATGCAAGCCCGGTACTAAACTCAAAGAAACCTGTGGACACTTAACAGCCACAATAATAAGTCAGGCAATTACGACAAGAGGGTCGTTCATCACGCCAGTCAGACATGCGCTTGGGCTAATGTGATGGACATATATTTGCAGGAGCTATAAGCCAGCATCTGATCATACTGGAGTTTATAAACGGGCGCTCTGAATGTATCACTAAACCGGAGTATATTAGACCAATGGTAATTGTACAATGTGACTTAATAAATTCAAAATTCTTTATTCACTTACGATGCAAAACAACTCTTGTGATACGTCGGGATTCTACATGTACATGTAATGCCAAGTTCGCAAACAATAGGTAAAGCCGGAGCAAGCCTATGCGATCTGGTGCATGCGCGTTTCGTTCAAATATGTATGTATGTATTTCTAAGCGCAGCTCTCTATTTACCATTATGACAAGATTTTGACAGTTCGCACGGACTTGCCGTGAAAATAGAAAAAAAACCTGCTTAAAGACCCTGGTCAAACAAAATAAATATTTTGTACAGCAACTCCGGCCTCGCGAATGTCAGTTTTTGGATTGAATAATAAAAATTCAAACAACAAACTTTTAAAAATTTCTTCTTCTTCCTGTTCTTATACACTTTTGGCCGTTAAATATCAGCTCGTATCCGTGTGAGTCCGTCAAGACCCTTTATCTTGGGAATGCATCAAGGTATCGAGTTGAAATTAAAACCATATACAGCGTCAACCTAACCAACCGCCCCTTTAGGGTGTAAAAAAACAAACTTCTAAGTTAACGAAAAAAAGATACAGCCGTTTATTTTAAATACTGCGAAAATCGATTCCTGAACTATTTTTAGTACCGTACCTACAAATTTGTACGGATTTCTCGGTGGGCGAGTCCGATTTGCACTTGTTTTTAAGGGTTCCGTAGATAAAATGGCAAATACGGAACCCTTATAGTTACGTCATGTCCGTCTGTTTGTCTGTCTGTCCGTATGTCAGAGGCATTTTACTCAAAGACTACTCAATGAATATTGATAAAATTTGGTGAGAAGGTGTAGTAGTAGTTGCTACTTAGTTTGATAGCTAAATAATAAAAATAAATATTTTTAGGAGGGACCTTTTCAGCAATCATCAACCTCCTGTGGCACCTCATCCGACATGTCTTTAAAAAAAAAATAAGTTTTCTTATTTTTTTTAACTAAAAACTAAAACTTTTTTATTGAGTGAATGTTTTTGGAAATAATCGCTCCCATAGTTGCACAAATTGTGTCCTTAACTTTTGAACCGTGTGACCAAAAAAATATGAAAAAAATCACAAATGTAGCGCTTAATAAGTACTTTATACTGATCTGATCATTTCGGACATGATCGAATATACGTGTCATTGAGTTATTGCTGAAAAGCTGCGTTTCTCAACAAAAATACGTAAGTGCCATGAACATACGCTCTTGTGCTGATGCAATTATTCGAGGCTGCGGAACCCTACACTGAGCATGGTCCGACATGCTCTTGTCCGGTTTTATATTTATTTAACGAGTAGAGAGACAGCTCAATGCGATCTTGTAATTATGAACATCGTATCTTAGGATTGATCGAGTTCCTTTTGATTAAAAAATATTACTACTAATGCAAAAAATGAAAGCCTTGATTTTCAAATTTTAAACTAAATGGCATAGTGGCCTAACTCAGTCTCTCAGTCCATAATTGCGGCCGGAGTAATTTGTTTCAGAATTCGGCATCAAAATTGTATATACAATATACGCGATAGATCCGAAACTAAATGATTAATTACAAGATTAATCATCAAAATCTTCAAACGATCAACGTTCATCCATAGCTGTAATCCTTAATCTCAGCGATAAACACAAAACTCAAGTAGAAAGTAATAAAACTTACCTTGTTTGTTCCTAATTAAATGTTTTCTCTTTACTTAGGCCCTGGATTAAGGAAGAGAGTAATTTTAATTTGCATCTCGCTTGCACCATCCTTTGAATAAATATAGCTGGTTAAAGGATAAAAGAGACAGACTGCGAGCAATCTTTCATCGTCAAAACTCGATTGACTTTCAGTCAGATTGAGGGATCATTTCAAGTGACGTAATTTAATTAAATAGGGCTAGGCGAGAAATTCCTCAAATTAGGAGCCTGTTTAAAGATCCAATGAAATCTAAGGCTTTCAGTAAAGTTATTATTATAATTCCCTTTATTTATGTTTAATTTTTTTTTTTTAATTTTAAAAAATATAAAAAATATGTTTTTTAAAAAACATATTTTAATATATATAAAAATATGTTTTTTTAAAAACATTTTTAGTATACACATATTTAAAAAAGTAAAAAATAGTGTCCCACCGGCATCGAGTACAGGGACTACTACTAGCTGTCGGTGGTTAGGGCTCCCGGTTTATTTATTATTATTATAACTTCGACTGCGTCAATTGTCCCCGTTTTTGGAATTCATTTAATGCTAAAATCACGATAAAAAAAACACACTACCTATTCTCTTATCTACAAAATATACAAAGAAAAATCATTGAAATCGGTCGGGTAGTTTCCGAGAAGTTCGACCACAAACACCGACACACAACATTTTTATATAGGTACTAGCTGTTCCGGCTTTTTTGTTTGTGAATCGAGTTCAATTGTGAATCTAAACCATTCTTGAATCCACTGGTACACTCACAAAATTTTTCATTAAAATCGGTCCAACCGTTAAAGAGGAGTTCAGTGACATACATACGTACAGAAGAATTATATATGACTGCCTCTCTGGCGCGGTGGGAGTGTATCCGACTGCTACGCAAGAGGTCGTGGGTTCGATCCCCACCCAAGATAAAACTTTTGTGTGATGAGCACGATGGTTTATTCTGTGTCTGGGTGTTATTTATCTATACTAATATTATAAAGCGGAAGAGTTTGTTTGTTTGTTTGTTTAAACGCGCTAATCTCAAGATCTACTGGTCCGATTTGAAAAATTATTTTTTGTTGGATAGTCCATTTATCGAGGAAGGCTATAGGCTATATAACATCGCGCTACGACTAATAGGAGCGGAGAAGCGACGAGAAATGTTTGAAAAACGGGGAAAAATTACGCATACGAAGTTGCGCTAATATGTATGTATTCAGAAAGTCTGTCTGGTTGCCAAAGTACAAGCTCTGCCTTGTATGGGATCAGATAGCGTTGTGTGAGTCGTCCCAAGAAATTTTTATCTTTATCTTTACTAATATTATAAAGCTGAAGAGTTTGTTTGTTTGAACGCGGTAATCTCATTAACTACTGGGCCGAATTGAAAAATTCTTTCACTGTTGGGTAGCTCATATATCGAGGAAGGCTATAGGCTATATAACATCACGCTACGATCAATAGGAGCGGAGCAGCAATGAGAAATGTTGCAAAAACAGTGAAAATTTACGCTGACGAAGTTGCGCGGGACAGCTAGTTATCTACCTATATATCTGTACTAATATTATAAAGAGGAAAAATTTGATTGTTTCTTGTATTGAATAGGCTCCGAAACTACTGGACGGGTTTGAAAAGTTCTTTCATCATTGTTACACAAACCCCGGGTGACATAGGCTATTTTTTATCCCTGTATTCCCACGGGAACGGGAACTATCCGGTTGAAACCGCGAAGCGTCCGCTGGTTATATATAAAGATTAGAAGAAGAATGTAATAGTCCGTAAAAGTTAAACAACATTTACTAACCTATTCTTACTAAAGTTACAGTATAAAAATACTCGTAAAACCCCGAAACCTACGCTTTATTACCTGCCCAGTAAATACCAGTTAGCTAAATTCACCAACATGTCTAGATAAGGAAGATTTCTCGAACATTTCGGTACATTCGGTCCGTTCGTTTCGTTCAACGACAACAACAAATCACCCACCTGACGGCTCATTAAGCTGCCCGTACAAACAAGAATTTACTTGAAAAAAACTAACTAATGAATTTGTATTGTGTTCTTATTGAAATACGGTCAACGATATAGGTCGCTTTGTATTCTATTCGCAGTTGTACATGTTTCTCGCGTCAGTACAATGTTTTTTCCAGTATAGACACTTACTACTAAACCAATTTCTCAGCAAAAAGATATTCCAGCGCAGCAACTTTCTAATACAACAACTACCTAGTACACTAATTGCCCAGAACAGCAACTTCCCAGTATATGCAGTTCCTAGTAAAAACATTCACCACAATGCCAACTTTTGGAAGTTGACTTTATGATAAGTGTTTCTAGTAGTACAGTAATTTCCCATTATTTTATTTTACGTTACAGTAACTTTTGATTAATAATATAATATCTTGGAATAACTCACACAACGTCATCTAATCCCAAACCATGGAAACCAGACTACTGATAAACATACTTATATATTTCTAAATACATACATATTATAGATAAATAACACCCAGACACAGAATAAACCATCGTGCTCATCACACAAAGTTTCATCCTAGGTGGGAATCGAACCCTCGACCCCCGGCTTAGCAGTCAGGGTCACTAACCACTAGACCAACAGGCCAGTCAGAATACAGTGACGTAGTACTTTCACAGTAGGTCAAGATTCCAGTATAAAAACTTCCCTAATAGGTACAGTAACTTGACAGTAGGTACGGTCACTTTACGGTAGGTACTGAACCGTCTTCTAAATACAGTAACTTAGTAGCTTCTCAATGCAGTGACTTCTCAGTACAGCAATTAACAAAATATAACAATTACCTACCTAATACGGTTACTGCACGGTACAGTAACTTCTAACTGCCTTTGTGGCGCGGAGGGAGTGTGCCCGACCCGACGTAAGAGGTCGTGGGTTCGATTCCCCCACGGACACAACTTTGTGTGATCCACAAATTGTTGTTCCGAGTTTGGATGTACTTTGCGTCCGTTACTTGTATGTTTGTACATTAGGGTACCAGTCCTGTGTCGCGGAAGACTTTACAAAACATTACGCGGAAGTCGATTTAAAAAAAAAGGGTTGCCTCCGGGAGTGCCGGTAGAAGTGAAAACTTGAACATTAACATTTTTGAATATTTTGGAATGGTTAGAGATTTTTTTTGGGATTTTTTTTACCAGTATATAAGTGCTATCTTGTATGTGGTTAAATACAATATTCATCTATTGTGCTGACACTAACAAGACAATTTTAAAAATTACTATGACAACGACGAGACAATTAAAAAGTTTATCTCTCAGAAAAAATTACACACTGATGAAATCTGAAAAATATATTTCGATCTTACGACGACTTAATAATAAAGAAAATATAAAATAATAAATCACAAATCAATAAACCAAAATCAAAGACTCAAATAATAAAGGGAAAAAAATAATCCTTACTCGGACTCGAACTAGGTTCTTCTGGTTTCTGGACCGCCCGATTTCTCACCTGAGCTATAATGGCGAAATTTACCTTCGTATACTGATGATATTGTAGCAGTGTTTCATTGCTCTTCCTCCGTCTTACGAATTTTCGATCAGAGTCACGTGATCTACGAATTTTCGAACATGGTCACGTGATTCTGACGCGAGTTTAACATTTTTTACCCATACCAAAAAAAGTGTACAACGCCGCTAAATAAGTTTTTATTTCAAATACTATAACTTAGCTATCCAGTAGGTACAGCAATTTTCTTTTTGTTTTTTTTTTGTTTTTTTTTTTTCCAAAATTACAATTACCTAAAATAGTTACTTCCCAGCAGAGTAACTTCGCAGTATAGTAAATTAAGTTACTCAGTAAAGTACCTTAGAAACTACCCAGTACAGTAATAATCAAAGAAATGTTACAACCTAGCAACTCTACTCAACTATTGTTTCCTATTTTGGTAGATAAAAAATAAGGATAACAGTATAAAATCATATACGTTCAGCAGAAAATAAATAGATTTTGTATTTCTCCCAAAAACATAGCCTCGAGTAGGTACTAAATGTAATTCGCGTGTAGTCAGCTCACGCGATCTTCGTATTAGAGCAGTATCGAATTACGTCCGATCAGGAAACGAGACCTAATAAACCCGTCGTAAAACAGGTATCGATACCATCGTAACATCGAATCGGACTCGTTATCGATTCGCGATTGTATTCGATGTTATTGTTATGGGATGTCGCGTTGTTTCTTAACTGAAAATGTCTTTTATCGCTTACTGGGTTTGCCGAAGTGTGTGTGGTGCCGGGTTCCCTATATTTTTACTAGCTTTAAGTGTTTTGACAAGTATTTGTAGTAAACATAGCCACATAGGTACTGTGTTACATACCTTGGTGTAAAAATTGATGAGAACTTCTCCTGGTCGTCCCATATAGACTTCATATGTAATAAGTTAAGATTAATTCTAAGTCAATTCTACCACTTAAGTTTTAAAGTCCCAAAAACTACATTAAAATGTTTATATTTTTCATTAGTGGAATCCATTTTGGATTACGCCCTTGACAGTTATGGTTTAACATTTAAAACTTATATTGAGAAATTAGAAACTCTCCAGATTAGATTTTTAAAACTGTTAGTTAATAAGAACACGATATCTAAATGTAAAGGTGACTATTCAAAATTATTTAAAATTTGTAAAATTCTGCCTGTAAGATTAAAATATAAATATTTGTTAGCCATCAATAACTATGATAAACAGGCGCCTCATAGTGTTGGCACTCGCTCTATGTCCGCAGGCAAATTTGAAGTACCTAAGGTGAATAATTATTTTGGAGAAAGAACGCTTAGAAAACGATTACCCTATTTTCTAAACAGCCTGCCTGAGGACATTCGACGAGAGAAAGTTAAAAATAACTTTAAATCTAAACTTAAAAAGTACTTACTTTCAACTATTATATAAGCTTTTCTTTGTACCTATCTACTCATAAAATGAGATAAGTAAAAATATATATATATATATATTGAGACTCATTAGATCGCACAATAATATTCAATAAAATAATAAAAAAACGTGAATAAGTAAATGTAGTGTAATTTATAGTTTATTACACCTTGTTCATCTGGGTGGACAAAGTAGATATAACTGGTGTCCTCATATCACCTAGGAATCGTTGTAACCAGGTGATATACCTAAATGAATTGAGTAGACATAAGTGGTAGGGTGTCATTTGTTCACCTGTGTACTATAATCACCCAGGTGAACAAACGCGACTTCTTTTAATATTTTGGTGCACTTTATTCACACACGCTCTGGGTTGCAAAATATTCAAAAAGAAAGTCATTTTAGTATTAGTAACCTATGTGGTATAACTTCACAAAGGTTAACAAGGGACACTACTTATGTCCACTCAATTCACCTAGGTGATGTCATCTGAATGCAATGATTCTAAGGTGATATGAGGACACTAGTTATGTCTACCTTGTTCACCCAGGTGAACAAGGTGTAATAAACTTAATTGTTTAATTGATAGCTGCCTCGGTGGCTTAAAAATAATAATAACAACTACAAATAGTACCTACCTTATGTGTTTACCTTCTACTTCTTGGAAGGATGACCAAAATATTTAAAAAAAAAGCTACATTTTTTGATACCTACTGTCTAGTATAATAATAGTTAGTAAAATTAAATAGTAATGAATAGAAGACTGTAACGTTCGTCTATTTAACTTCCTAGTATGTACTGCGTATGTTGGTTTTTATTACGAAAAACGTTTTGAAGAATAGATGAATTTACAGTTGTTTTAGAACTGTTACTAAAGGTGCGCATTCAAAACTCAAAATTGACATGGTGGTCCCCATGAAAATAGAGTAAAGTGGTCCCTCAATCGGAACGCGAACCTTGTATGACCATTGTTTTAACTCACTCTACAGCCCAGACGGCAACGTGTTCCATGTTCATGTAATTTTCCCTCTTACCCAGCTGTTCTTATATTATTTTTTTATTTTATATATATTTTTTTATTAATTATATTATATTTAACATTCAGAGTTATATTTTATTTATTTTATATCTTCTCAATTTTGATAGTGGCTATATACAATTATTCAGTTATTTAATTTTAAGCATAATGGAATATTGTGAAATATTAAAAGATATGAACCTTGAAATTGCACCGATCGTGGGCATGCATCAACTGTCGACTCGTGCCTGCGATCGATGCAATTCGATCGAAACGTCAGGTACATAAAAGGTTTGTAACTTTAAATATTACACGCGATTAAGTCTCGATAATATTCTAATATGTGTAAAAATCGCTTAAGTTTAAAAATAATTTCAAGCAGTCGGGTTTTTTAAAATATTTTTTTTATTTACCTACCATTGAACTAAATTGCTAAATAAAAACATTTTGTCGACAGAGGGTATTGGAGCCAGCATCGTTCTCCGTCTCTGCAGACCGGCGGTTCCTGCTGATCGCGCAGAACGTGCGCAAGATTCATCGACACTCCTACCTCGCCAGATATACCGTCTATGACATATTGACCACGTAAGTGCACTCTAAGATATTTACATGATGATATGCGAGTGTCAAAAGGTTCATTCATAGGTTATTCGGCTATTGACTTAGTGATGGCCGAGCAGACCGTAAGATTCGTGAGGCATGTTACCAATATCGGTTCATAGATGAGTGACCGGTTTTGAAGAATATTACACTCCTTTATGCCTTAAAGATTGCTCACTGAGTTAACCTTTCTAACCAAATATTTTCAACGGATATACAGCGCCCGATATTCAGTAGAAATTCTAACTTTAAGAAACAATATTCAAAATACGAATCATGACGTTTGAATGATTTAAATTAAAAATGATATCGGTCTTTTACGCCGGTTCTACAGGTTGGACCCAACGTCAGTCAGTCCCAACGCCAACGCCAGATAATAGCATTGGCGCCAACGTTAAGACGAGCGTTAATCTAGATCCACTCGTCGGACAAGTGATGTTGTGATCGTCATATTTTGAATAATGTTTCTTACAGTAAGATACACCTACGAACCTGAAAATTTCGGTTAAACTCCCAAAGTTCAGTAAAAAACCTTCTCGCAATATATTCTGACCCAAAAACAATAATTTAGTACTCTAACAACAGATTGATGCAGTGTAATTAATTATTAAACTAAATTAACAAAGACTAACGACTAACAAAAGATGAAGGTCACACCAAAACATCACGTTAATTAGTGGTGTAATCACCCTATGTACTGTTTTTACACTATACGACACGATACCGACTTACAAATTCAAACTACCAAAATAATGTCAACGTGTAATTCGAAACTTGTCAACTACCTCGGTGTGCGGTACGACTGTTCTGGAAGAGGTTGTGCTTACTGCTCTCATATATGATACCACTTTACGTGATCCACAAATTGTTGTTTATAGTCTGGTAATAGTTATAGTCTTTGTGTCCATGACTATGCTTTGTGTCTATGACTGTGTGTCCCTGAATTGTCACGGACACAACAACAACGCATTTTTGTCAAGTTCACACAGGGATAGGGTATTCTACTCTATTTAAAATAATAGTTTAAAATATTGGTTTCTCTAAAAAGGCACAAAAATAAATATTTCGGCAAAATAAACACAATTTCCTGCACAACATTTAAACATATTTTTATTGCGGCGAAAACGCTGTCTGCTATGTTTATTATGTCACATCGGCATTGACCAATCCAATTGGTGTATCGTCAAATACAGTGTCGGCAATGCTATCTATGCTGAGTTTTAAGGTAACGTAACCATTATCTATATTCCGAGAACACTAGATGGTGCCATTTTCTATGCGGATTTTTCCGCTGACGGTTTCAAAGACAGGAGTGACAGATGACAGCGGATTGAGTTTTGCCTAAATTACGTCACACGATAGCGGCTCGTGTTTCATGTCACGTGATATATAGATAAAAATACCAACTTTTTATTTTAATGTAATAAAACAATCGTCCTAATTTATGACTCGAAATCAGAATATTAAATTTGGTTTTTTATCGAATTTCATAATTTATTGTTCACTACCAAAACTTCCCCATTAGTGCAGAACTTATCTTTAAAAAAGAAAAATAAATGCTGTCTACCTAATAATTCTGTCATTAAACATTAAGTCTACAAAAATTTCGCGTACGAAAATGTCCTTTCCCTGGAGTTAAAGTATCTCCATACCAAATTTCATCTAAATCGGTTTATGCATGAAAACTGAAAATGCAGACAGACAAGCAACATTACTAAATATCTACTTGATACCTTAGATGGGTTGCAGCGACGTGCAATCCGCATTATAGACGATCCAAAGTTTTCTAATAAACTAGGACCTCTACAACTGCGTAGAAATGTAGCAGCGCTAAGCGCCTTCTATAGACTTTACCACTGCTCCTTCTCCCTTCCTAAATCGAACCACGCGTGATGGCCTTAGATGTCACCATCTGACCGTAGATATAATTTCATCCCGAACAAAGAAATTCGGTGACTCATTTCTCTGCCGCACATCCAAAAAATGGAACTCCCTAACAGGACATGTGTTCCCTCCTACCTACTACATGGACTTTCAAAAGAGGCGTGAAGAAGCACCTTGCAGGTGAACAAGGTAAGGACAGTCAATGCTGCACATAGTGCTGTACTGTCTGGCCTTGCGTTTGGACTCCATTTCCACTTAACATCAGGTGGAATGGAGTCATTTGCTTCCCTATAAAAAAAAAACTTTCACATTTATAATATTAGTTTTGATATTGCTGTTGTTTTCTATAAATAAGTTTTTGCCAATAATATCTTACAATTTAATCTGTGTTTCGCATCGTTTACTGTAAATACACCTTTCCGGGATGAGAGCTCACTTTTTGTTGTTTTATAACCAAAGTTCACATTATGGAGGAAGTTAGAAAATTGTTGTTTTGTAATATATGACGGTTAAAACAAATAGGTTTTGCAACAAGGTCCCTGGATGGGAAAAGTATTGGTTCACTAGAGTATGGGAAAAAATAGAATAAATAGATCGAAAAAGTTTATTTGCATTTTGTTTCAACTGTTGCAATTTTTATAACAAGTTAGATAACTTTTTGCTGTAACTCTCCGTATTTGCTGGTTATAGATATTTATACGATATCAATACTTGAAGCAAGAACTTGGACCCCTTTTTACGCGGTCGGAGGATTATGAAATTTGACTCTGACTCAGTGCGACTGAGCAGGTCGAAATATCTGCGAGGTTAAGCAACGAGCATCCATAGATGGGTGACTGTTTTCGAATATTATTTTACACATTTAGCCGTCAGTCCTGCGCCTAATCTTTCGGTCGTGGCTGATGTAGATAATATCAAAACTCGTCGATCCCAAAAACCACGGGCGACAATGAAATTTATGTAGATACTAGCTGACCCGCGCAACTTCGTCTGCGTAAATTTTGCCCGTTTTTTCAACATTTTTCATTTAGCGTGATGTTATAACCTATAGCCTTCCTCGATAAATGGGCTATCCAACATTAAAATATTTTTTCAATGCGGCCCAGTAGTTCCTGAGATTATCGCGTTTAAACAAACAAACAAACTCTTAGGGGTATGAAAAATAGATGTTGGCCGATTCTCATAGATACCGGATAAGCACAAAAAAATTCATTAAAATCGGTCCAGCCGTTTCGGAGGAGTATGGCAACGAAAACTGTGACACGAGAATTTTATATATTAGAATGTCAGTCCTATCGTGGACATTAAAACAGAAAAGAAAAAGAACCCACAATAATAAATATAGAATGCAGAACATAAATAACACTCCATTTTATGAAAAGCTAACGGATATCTGCGACTTCGTACGCGTGGATCCAGTTCCGAGTTCACGAGGGATGTTGTTTTGTAAACATATAAACCTTCTTCTTGAATCACTCTATCTATTTCTGAAAACTGCATTAAAATCCGTTGCGTAATTTAAAAGATCTAAGCGCACAGACAGCGGGAGCGACTTTATTTTATACTAGCCGCGCAACTTTGTCTGCGTAAATTTTCCCCGTTTTTGCAACATTTCTCATTGCAGCTCCGCTCCTGTTGGTCGTAGCGTGATGTTATAGCCGTGCTTGATAAACAGGCTATCCAACAGTGAAAGATTTTTTCAATTCGGATCAGTAGTTCCTGAGATTACCGCGTTCAAACAAACAAACAAACTCTTCAGCTTTATAATATTAAGTATAAACTACTAGCTGTTCCGGCGAACTTCATACCACCTCTTTTTTTGTGAATGGGGTTCAATTGTAAATCTAAACCATTCTCGAATCCTCTGGAACACAAACAAAAAATATCATCCAAATCAGTCCAGCCGTTTAGGAGGAGTTCAGTGACATACACACGCACGTACAGTAGAATTATATATATAAAGATTCACACAAATCACCTAAATTATCTGCCAGTACAATTGAAATACGACGTCGAAATATTACCTTACACACAAAGAAAACTCACCTTTAGAAATATAATCGGA
Organism: Herminia tarsipennalis; assembly: GCA_945859575.2. Classification (NCBI taxonomy): domain Eukaryota; kingdom Metazoa; phylum Arthropoda; class Insecta; order Lepidoptera; family Erebidae; genus Herminia; species Herminia tarsipennalis. The sequence goes on along the minus strand of OX243849.2, from coordinate 15,623,212 downwards.
TTGTTCTGAATTATTTATCGCACAATTGTTACAAAGTACCTTTTGAAAATTGTTTTTTTTTCACAGTTTTAGAATTATCATAATTTAGTGCATTTAATATGAAAAACACCTCATCATCATTAAGACATGAGAATTTCTAACACATTAAAAATCCTCCGGAACATAAAAAACTCGGGGACTGCCGCGGTAAAGCAGTTGCATAGCATTTTTTATCAACTTATGCAATTATAATTATTTATTTATTTATGCAGATTTTTTTTTATTACATTTCGGAGTAGCTCGTCTCGACCCGTGCGAGCTTCGTACAGTCGTACCATATACATATACGTTAAGCGAACGCTCGGCCGAGCTACATGGTAGGTGGAGTGGGGGGTGTTAGGTTTTATTTTCGTTACGTAATTTCTTGATTCGGTCGCCGCGCTCAAAGCCCGCGATAAAAGCTATGCAATAGCTTAAAACATTATCTACAAAACGGCAGATTTTGTATAAAAGGGTTAAACTTATTTTAAGGAAGTTTATTTAAAAACCACCGCGTTTTTTTAAAATTAGAAACTAATTTCCAAATCAGTTTTAAATGATAAAAAACGCATTCAAATTTATTCATAAACAAGCTTTATACAATCACACAGAGACTCACCATTTTTTGTTGTTGTTAGCCGTGAAAAAGTATAAGAAAATGTAGTACCTACGTCAAATATTGAGTTACCATTACCGCTTTAACTAGGTACTCAGTATAAAGATTTTACATCTTGACCTAAACATGTAATTTTAGAATTTTATAAGCTACGGGTCTTAATCGCGTAAATATTTTGTTTTAAGGCTAAATACCTTTGTTCTACCCGTGACCACGGCCGTTACAATACGGTCGAAACGTCGGGCAATAAAACAAAGGTATTTAGCCTTACAATAAAATATTTACGCGATTAAGACCGCGAAAGTTTACGAACATATATATAACTAGCTTTCGCCCGCGGCTCCGCCCGCGTGTATGTCGGTTATCGCGATAAAAACTATCCTATGTCCTTTCCCGGGACTCAAACTATCTCCATACCAATCTAAAGCGTAAAAGCGTAACAGACAGACAGACAGAGTTACCTTCACATTTATAATATTAGTATGGATTTTAGTCAGGATTATGACCTAGTGGTCTACCCGTGACCACGGCCGTTGCAATACGGTCGAAACGAACATATTACACATAGTCATATACATCTTTAAGTTATTATTGTTCTTATCTTAATTTTTTTTTTATAATCTTCGCAACACCACACTGTTTAATGCGAAATAGAAAGACGAAACAAAAATAACTTACAAAAAGACGTATGTATACCGAAGGCTCGAACCCACAACTACACAATTGTCACCAATACTGTGTACCGAATTTATGCCTCAAGACCAAATCGACAGGTGACTTCTTCGTCAAATTAGATGTTCATATCTTACGCGCACGCCGCACGGCTTGTGTGTGTCAAAAAGTGTCGTTACAACTTTTCGTGAGATTTTTTTCCGTCTGGCCCCCTTTCACAACGCGCGTTAAGGAACTTTGTTCCAACAAGTTTGTTTAAACACACTAATGTCCGAAAATACTGCCGATTTAGATAAAATTTAGTATGGAGCTTATTTATATGGAGCTTTGCGCTTGAGGAAGGTTATCGATCCTTTGCTTCAGTCCTTGAACATAGTGTATAGTATATTAATGGCAGCATGGGGGTAAGGTACCCCCATATCAAGTTTATAAACATTCAAACATTGTAAAATTGGCAATTTGAAAAAAGTGGCCGCGAGGTTTTATTGCCATATCTTTTCTTGGGCTTTACCTATTGTTTGCGAACTTAGCATTACAGGTACATGTTGAATCCCGACGATAACAAGCGCTGTTTTGCATCCTAAGTGTTTAAAGAAATTCGGATTTAAAAAAAAATGTTAGTTAGGATGGATGTATGTGAATTTCGTATTAAGCTACAGTTTAAGGCTAGGGAAAAGACATATAGTAATTAATTGTAAAACCCAACTTATATGAAATAACTAATCGTTTAATAAATATGCAAAAAAATAATATTTAACATTCTTCATAATCAAAATGAGTACGCGGGATTAAATCACAACTTAATTACCAACCAGCTTACAATTTACCGATCGGATTACTAAGACCACTTATTCCTTCAATAAACCCATCATAATAATATCGGCTTTCTCAATCGATCCCCTTAATCTCTTGACAATAATTTAATCTATTTCTCGATAGCTAGTTTGTCACTACTTGATCGTCTGCCCCTTGTTCGAGGAATAGATTGCTCGAATTTGATTGAAAGTTGGTAAACTTTGGCCTCGTGCTAATTTGTATATTGTTTGCTATTGTACGATCTCGACAAAGGAAACTTTTTCTGTTTCGGAAAGCTGCGGTCTCGCCTTTTTGTTTCGTCCTGACTCTGGTTAGTCTTTGTGAATTCGAATTTTGAATTTTCGAATGTTTGTGGTGGTATTTCAAATCAATGATTGTTATTTTTTATTGACTTTATGGTTAATTTATTAAGTTGTTTGGCTGTTTCGTTTATGTGTGCTTTTTTTGTTAATCCTAATGTTTCAATACGCAATTTGAAAGGGGCGGCAAAAAAGCTGTCATCATTTTCCGCTTTTAACATGTGAATATGATAAGTTTTTGTGCAGTTCAAGTGTAAATAAATCCTTGACACTTGGTTTATTGGAAAGTCGTCAATCAACTCAAAAATAAGAATAAGAAGGAAAATAGTAATATAACTTGGAAGCACTATTGGATTTGTGTGAGAATTGGGTAGTTGACTACAAGAAAAAAATAATATTTTATACAAATTAGGCAATAATAGCTCTTAAAATCCTTTGAAAATTAGTGATTTTTTTCAAATTAAACATGTTTTTGAATTTTAAAGCATGAAAACGAATACTAAAAGTAATGATTTGACGATAAGAACTTATGACGTCATAGGTTGTTATTGCATACACATTTCTAAAGAGCTTGTCGTTTTGCCATTTCATAAAAAGAGACTGATTTGACTTGACAGTCAACATCCCCATTAGGTTAGACCATTGACGTAGAGAACGGGTCTACGCCATAACCTTACAAAATTGACCACATCTAGTAATGCCTAGTTTACACGTATTAAGTAGTTAAGTAATTAACTATACCTTTTAAGTCATAAGTGTTAAGTTACGATTTAGTGGTTAAGTGAGCAAGTGGAATAGAATTGATTCTATTTTTGGTTAAGTTACCCACCCTCCCGCACCGCGCGCGGTGGCTGTGAGCATTAAATATTGACATTTACTTCTTGTTCGGACAGGAACAAATAATTTAGTTCGAAGCTTTTTTGATTGTTTTCGAAAGATTTTGAAAAACATAATAGATATAATGGCAAGGTGGCAAATCTTAAACTTATAAACGAGAAATTCTGAATCTCGGAAACGGCTCCAGCGATTTTCATGAAATTTAGTACTCAGGGGGTTTCGGGGGTGATAAATCGATCTAGATAGGTTTCATTTTTAAAAACCGTCATTTAATAAAACCTAGGTCATCCAGGTACTAGATATTAATGGCAATTTCATATTTTACTTTATCAATAATTTATTTACCCGTGCGAAGCCTATACCCGTGCGAAGCCTGCCCCGGCTTCACATGGGTGTCAAATCGTAGTTTTTATACCTTGAGTTACATTAATGTCGTTTCGTAGGGATCTCTACTTTCTTTAACAATAATGTATAGCTCGAAATCATCAATCTATGGTCAAAGAATTTTCAAAACACTAGTTTTAAGTTTCAGTTCAACACCCTCTTGGTCGTCCATTATGATTATATGAACTAAACGGATAAGCTTCACACGTGTAAACAGCTACATATCAGTAAGTCACTTAAAATGTAGGTAAAATTTAGTTGACGACTTAACCACTTAATACGTGTAAACAACGTATAAGAGACGACGCTACTTTGTGGACAATACCTGTCAAAGGCCGCATGAGATTTTTTTGCAGTCAATTATTACTTTTTAATTGATAGGGATGGCACAGTCCTGGTCTATACGTCAATGGGTTAGACAGATACATATATACTCTTTATTGTATACCATGGGATATCATTAAATTACACAGGTACATTATAGCTTGAGGTACAACAGGCGGTCTTATCGCAGGCTGCGATTTCTTCCAAACAACCTTGGGATGGACTATAAGACTAAAACAATAGGCAATATGCGATGTACAAACACGAAATCTACAATAGCAATACTATCATAAGTAATAATATATAGATACAACTATATATACAAAATAAACACACACATAATATATACCTTTAAATAAAACATATATTTTCAAACATATACATTAGTTATTTTCATAATTTACATAAATTACAAAAGGACAAGTATCTAGTGATAGTTTGTGCACGTTGGATGTTTTCAGGCAAAGTATTCAACAGGCGGCTTGAACTGAAATGGATTTGTCGTAAAAGCTTGAGGAATGCATTGGTATTTTAGTCTAAAATTCTCGTATGAGTGTTATCCCCTTATCTTTTGAGCCGTGTGACCTAAAAATATGAAAAAATAAAAAAGGTTTAAACTAAATTTATTTTGACAAATACTTTAAACTAAATTTATTTCGGACATGATCGGATAAACTATATATTGAAAAGGGCGTTAGTACTGGTGCAATTCATGAAATCGGGCAACGACTCCGGAACTCTACACTGAGCATGGTCCGACATGCTAATGCCCGGTTTTTTTAAGATATTATACAGGATAGAATAAGATGTTTTAGAGTAGAGAAAGTAAGTGAGAGTTACGACGAAGGCCAAGAAAAAAATAATCGTTACTCGGACTCGAGCTGGGGTCTTTTGGTTTCGAATTTTCGATCAGGTCATGTCAATGTCCTGATGCGAGTTTAACATTTTATCCCAAAAAGTGCACAAATTCGCTAAAGAAATTTTCACTTCAAAAAATTGTATAAATAAGGGTAGTACATCCCGGGTATTCGCTAGTTGGTTGCATCTTTCGAATTAAAATCGTCAAATTTTTAATTATAAAAATTGTAAACAAGAGAAGGTTTTAGAAATGAAATGGAAATTTAAAAACGTGAAACCCTTTATTTACAAGCAGACGTAGTACTAATTTCCCCACACCTATTATACTCAAAAGGTCTGACAAGGGTAAAATAATACCTAAATAAATACATAATATTGAAGCAGGTCCCTATATAAACACTAACAGTACGGCTCTTCGTAATCGCAGGTACCAGGGCACCATAAAAGCTAATGTTCATAAATCGGGCCTTTAACACTACATCGGTGTTTCGCTAGAACTCCCAAAGACATCCAATGGATTTTCAACTCTAGCTTCAAAACATTTAAGTATAAAATTGATTGTTGTTGGAATCTTTATAAGGTTGTACTCATACATGTCTTGAGGTGTATAGTTAGATGATGTTTGTTCGAGAGTCTGTGTTATCTCCACATTTTAAAGTCTCGCCTCATGAGTTTGCATTTTTCAAGTTAACTATCGTGTCGAGAGCGAGTATGCATGACCTTTGTCGTGAAATATTCAGGTCATGTTTACTGACTTCAAATATTGATGGAATATTTTATGATACCAGTCTGAAGGTTCAATCGAGTAGTGTAAGTTAGTAACTGAAAGTTTAAGTAATATATAAGTTTAATAGTAAATATGTAAGTTATGAATTTATAATTATTAGAATGGTCTCTTATATATTTTAATTAGAAAGGGATTTTTTTTATTAGTTATAGTACGTACAATTAAAAACCTTTTTTTTCTATACTATAGTAACATAAAGAGGAAAAATTTGATTGTTCGTTTGCATTGAATAAGCTCCGAAACTACTGGACCGATTTGAAAAATTCTTTAACCATTAGAAAGCTACATTTTCGGAGAGTAACAGAGGCTATATTATATTGTCAAAAAATGGGAGAACCCTATGAAAATTACATTAATGTAACATAAGGTGTAAGACTATGATATGACATCCGTGCGAAGCCGGGGTAGGCAGCTAGTCTATACGAGAACTAATATTATAAAGCTGAAGAGTTTGTTTTTGTGGTTGTTATTTGTTGAAGGCTATAGGTTATATAATGTCACGCTACGACCAACAGGACCGGAGCAGCAAAGAAATGTTTTACAAAAACGGGGAAAATGTATTCAGACGAAGTTGCGCGGGTCAGCTAGTCATTTATGAAAAAAAAAATAGTAAATACCCACTGTTTAAGATCTTATTTCAGTTAAAGCGTAGGTACTCATTACACCCCAATGGTTCTCAATATTTAATCTGATTTAAACATACACGAACACTGCCCGCACATTTCAAATGCCCGTAGCTGTACTAATTGGATTTGGTTCACTTATTTATTACTAACTATTGCCGTCGACTCTACCGCAATCAACAGCTATGTCACAGGATTTCTGGGTTTCATTGCAAAATACCGTACTACTGCTTTAAAATGCAAAACAGCGGTAGTAGTCTAGTGGTTAGGGTATCAGAGGTGGTATTCAGAGGTTGTGGATTCGAGTCCCACCCATTATACTGCCTACCTACTGGCATGTACCCATTCCAAACTCAAGTAATTTAGCTTAGTTTTATCGGATAACATGATTTCTAGTAATGTGCGTCCCAGTAATAAATACTTCAGCATAAATTATAAGAACCGACAAGTGCATGTTGTTCCATAGCTGCCACTGACAATAATCTATACTAATATTATAAAGCGGAAGCGGAGTTTGTTTGTTTGTTAGTTTAAACGCGCTAATCTCAGGAACTACTGGTCCGATTTAAAAAAATCTTTTTTTGTTGGATAGCCCATTTATCGAGTAAGGCTATAGGCTATATAACATCGCGCTACGACTAATAGGAGCGGAGTAGCGACGAGAAACGTTGCAAAAACGGGGAAAATTTACGCATACGAAGTTGCGCGGGACAGCTAGTGTCGAATAAGTTGTGGGTTTTCTGTTGTTTTTGTTTCATAAAACTAATAACTAAAGAATTTGTAGACCTATTTTGTTACTTCTCACTTGGTCTGCTGTTAGTCGGAAACTTATAAAGCTTACGCTGCGATAGTTTTTGTTATAATCTATACTAGTTTCATAAAGCTGGAGAGTTTGTTTGTTTGTTTGAACGCGGTAATCTTAGTAACTACTGCTCCGAATTGAAAAAATCTTTTTCTGTTGGGTAGCCCATTTATCGAGGAAGGCTATAGGCTATATAACATCACGCTATGACCAATAGGAGCGGAGCAGCAATGAAAAATGTTGCAAAAACGGGGAAAATTTACGTAAACAAAGTTGCGCGGGTCAGCTAGTACTGACCCTGTCTTTTTAGCTGATAGCTAAATAGTTCTTTAAGAGAGGGGGGGGGGGGGCAATTGACTGTAACAAAATTTTACACTTTTTAATCTCACAAATACAACAATATTTTTAAAAGACCTATCCAACGACACCGTACACGATAGGGTAGCTAAGAAAAAAAACGCTTCCCCACTTTGTGTGCAGGGGGAAAAAAGCTTTCAAGATTTTATTCAACCACTTTGCCGACTAATATGTATCTCTATGCAAAAGTACAGCTTTCTAGTACTAAGAGTCTCTGAGCTAACCTGGGGACAGGCGGACTGACATAAGGGTTCCGTTTAGTCATTTTTGATACGGAACCCTAAAAAATGAATATTCAAAACCAATGTGGCCTGTATTAAAAACACAGTGCTATAATTATTAAAAGTAAAAAGGTGCGATGGAACAAAGCTATTGTTCCCGTTCAGCCACTTTACTTGGCCTTTTGTTAAAAAAAAACAATAAAAAAATATGCTGGCAGTGGAAACAAGTCCTTGAGGTTATCGACCTGATACCTAGTACGTCCATGTAGTTTTCTTGGAAATGTATTATTTTGGCGGGATTTTGCGCAAATATATCTTTTTAATGTTCTTTATTGCGTTTTACGGTCAAATTACTTTTCCAATAATTTTGGAGTTGAGTGCAATCTGTTTGAGTTGAGTGCAAATTGTCCGGGCGATTTCTACCAGTGTCAAGAATTTATAGCATACTTTGTGACTTGGTGTAACAAATTTTACATGTCATTCATTAAATGTATTTTACAAGCTTTCATTTAACTTGCCCTGTTAGTTAGTTAGTTTGTGTGGGTCAAATCTTGGAAGCTTAGTTAGTAACACTTCCTGACGATTGGGCTCAAATTTGGTACACTAGTGTATAAATATAGGTACACTAGTATACCAAATTTGAGTCCAATTGAAGAATATTATGGTACCATAGACCAGATCTGATGATGGAGTCGGAAGGTAGCCATACGAAGTCCTAAACTAAAAAACAGTCGACCCGTGACCACGATCGGTGCAATTCGATCGAAACGTCGGGTATATAATAGGTTCGTACCTTTAAATAATTCACGCGATTAAGTCCCGAAATATATCTAATATGTATAAAAATCGCAAAAGTTTAAAAACAATAACTAATAAATGACTGCCTCTGTGGCGCGGTGGAACTGTATCCGACTGCTACGCAAGAGGTCGTGGGTTCGATCCCCACCCAGGATAAAACTCTGTGTGATGAGCACGATGGTTTATCTATAATATGTATGTATTTAGAAATATATAAGTATGTTTATCAGTTATATATCTTAAGACAACTCACACAACGCTATCTGATCCCAAACTAAGCAGAACTTGTACTATGGAAACCAGACAACTGATAAACATACTTATATATCTCTAAATACGTATATATTATAGATAAATAACACCAGACACAGAATAAACCATCGTGCTCATCACAAAAAGTTTTATCCAGGGTGGGGATCGAACCCACGACCTCCGGCTTAGCAGTCAGGGTCACTAACCACGAGACCAACAGGCATGTCAAGTGGTTTTTAAAAATGTTTTTTCTTTACTATTTATTTAAGCTGTTGAAATTGCTTCCACAACGCCATTCTTCGACATATAAAAAGTGATGGGATATCAAGTTAGAGCTTCACCAATTTTTTATACCCATCTCAAATAGCAATCGTCCACGGAGGTCTTTCTGTATTGATCATCAAATAGCAACTACTTGAACTTTACACGAACGCCATTGGTTTATTTTCTTCGATCAAATAATAGCCTATAAGCTTATTATTGGCAACTACGTGAGTATGTAGGTACTAAGAAACTCTCTTCCTAGCTTCTGTTGACCTTCACGCTAAGCCAAGCATTGACTTGATCTAATATTAATTTATTATGAAGTACTTGTATCTCAAATCTATCATATCTGACAAACGATCATATCGCGGAATGTGATTTAATAATTCGAGACGGCTTTCTGTCGGGGATATAGCTCAGTGGTAGAGCATTCGACTGCAGATCGAGAGGTCCCCGGTTCATACCCGGGTGTCCCCTATTCTTTTTGTACTCCTAAAAAGTTTTTTGTTTTTCTAATTGTCGGAGTAAGTTAGTATTAATATTAAAATGTTTATTTTTACTTTGTTATCGTTTTTCATCCCAGCCGTAAACGTAAACTGGGGTAAACAAGATTAATGCGTTTTTTTTATTTGAGTACTTAAGACACGTCCGAATCTGTGTTGCACAATCCGGTGAACTTGAGACGTGACCATCGAGAATAATATTTATTTATTTATCTCGCAACAACTACCATTTACTCAATAGGGTATATAGGGTATTACTGAAATCAAATTAGCATATTTTTAACAAACACAAACCGTTCTTCACAAGTTTGTATGAAATGCTAGCATATGACGTCACGTTTTCTATGGCCAAATCATTTACTTTTAATATTTATTTTCATGGTTAACCATATAATAGCGTGATCTGAAAAAATATGTTTATTTCATCTTTAATGATGAGATAAACAAGCATAACAAGCAAATATTTTATTTTAATAGTAGTCAAATACACAGTTCGATAGTTTTGTACATTATATTATGATGATGATGATAATGATAGTGATGAGTTAATAATAATAATAAATTTATTTTCTCTCAAAGGTTACATAAATTGAACAATAACGAATATTATTATGCTAGGTGTACTAAAAATAAACCTTATGAGAGCTGGAGTCCGTGATAGGTTCAAGACCTGTGTGACAGATCTCCAGATTAATTAAAATATTGATTAATTATAATTGTGTGAACAATAAAAACAAAGTACTAGAAATAATGTCAAATTTTACATGCAGTCGTTGACGGTGCGGATAGACACAGATCAGATAGCTCAGTCGTGTGTACTAACGCGTGACACGGCCTTGGACTTTTTAGATAAACTATCCAATTATTGATTACTAGCTTTCGTCTGCGGCTAACCTATGTCCTTCCCCAGGACTCACACTATCTCCATACCAAATTTCATCTAAATTGGCTTAGCTGTTTGAGCGTGAAAGCGTAACAGACAGACAGAGTTACTTTCACATTTATAATATTTGTATGGATATGGATTTTAAGTGTGGACATAGTATAGTATATGATTTTTAATACACTAATAACTCTTAGCTTTTTTTTCAAAAATTATATTACTGAAATCATTAGTGTAAATATTTTTTTTGAATAAAAAATAAAAAATTGACCCTTCATTACCTATTACCTACTTTTGGCATACAGCCATTTACCACACATCTGTGAGACGCCGGAGTAAAATCATTATTTTGTTGTCAAGTAAAATAGTCCGTACGTGGTTAAGGTCATAACTCCAAAAACAAGTGGTGGGTAATTAAAGGTAGAATATTAAATATTTTCCAAAACTTATATTACAGTTAATTAGTGTTATGTAAGAAAGCCACGAGCCGATTATAAGTATTGTAAAAATCACCCTGTATGGTATGGATTTAAGACATTCAACAATCTTAGGCAAACAAGCAGTAATAGGGCAGTTTACCCTACGCGAAATACATGACAGATTGGAGTAGCGAGCAAATTTACGTCACAATGTTTTGACTGCCTCTGTGGTGCGGTGGGAGTGTATCCGACTGCTACGCAAGAGGTCGTGGGTTCGATCCCCACCCAGGATAAAACTTTGTGTGATGAGCACGATGGTTTATTCTGTGTCTGGGTATTATTTATCTATAATATGTATGTATTTAGAAATATATAAGTATGTTTATCAGTTGTCTGGTTTCCATAGTACAAGCTCTGCTTAGTTTGGGATCAGGTAGCGTTGTGTGAGTTGTCCCAAGATATTATTATTATTATTATATTCACCCGGTGACGTCACATCATACAAACAAGCGTACTTGTCTGCGTGACATGGCACATGTGTGTATGACGCGAATATTGATAATAATTCTATGAAAGTTTTCCCTTCGAATGGATAACAACGACATTCGACTGTTTGTCTAGGGCCTTAGCTGATTCTTGGGTGAATCATATCGAAAAACATGCCCTAACTGATTTTTACTGGTAATGTCATGGCGCTTTGTTACGGAGTCCAAAACGAAAAGACCAAATTTGGACACAGCTTTTGATGTTTCATCAAAAACAACCCATTTATCGATCGTTAGTTTTTTAAGGTTCCATGTACCTCAACAATAAAAAAACGTTATCTTTATGGGATCACTTTATTGTCCGTCCGTCTGTCAAGACCCATTATCTCGGGAACGCGTGGAGGTATCGAGTTGAGATTACAACCATTTACTCAGATCTACAGTCCCTTAAAGCTGTTAAAAATAATACTTCTAAGTTAACGTAAAACAGATACGGCCGTTTATGCCGCAAAAAACGTACATTTCGACATTCTCAAGAGAATTAAAATTTGTAGGGTTTTTCCGTTGGCCTAGAAATATGAAGTTGGCAAGTAATACCGTCTTATACTACAAGATTAAAGAAAATTCTGGTCTTTGTGTCAGTATGTATTTAATCATCGAGGACAGTCAACGGCAAAAGTACATGATCAAAAACGGAATGTCATAATTATTGATTATTATTGATTGAATTAAAGAATTATGATTTCATGACTTTAAAGCGGCGGTAATAGCTAAGGCATCGGTCTCGCAATCGTGAGGTCGCGGGATAGAATCCTACCCATTACACTACTGACGTAAACCCACTTCTAACACAAGCCTTTGAGCTTAGCTGGAGGGGTTAACAAGATTTCTAGTAATGTGGGACTTAATCAATCCCACATTGCTAGTTATCTTATAAGAAAAAAAAAACTATCACTTAGTTTAGAACTTTTTTGATCATCAAGTTCTGGCGACAGTACAATCAGATAATTTATCGGTAACTTATTTCATCACTTACTTTAGAGATATTGTAGCATTAGCTAGATTTGCCACAAATATCATTCAATAATTTTTTGATCATGTACTTTCGCCGTTGACTGTACAATACTAGAAATTTGTACGGACTCACACTTGTAAGGTTTTTTATTTTACCAATCGAATTATTCTAAATTGCACTATCATTAATACCATATCTCTTGTCCACAGCGAGTCCTACCCCCTCACACCTCTGCCAGATGAAGTGGGAGGAGGGGTCATCACCGAAGGCCCTTCACTCCTGTTCGCGGCCTGGACGCCCAAAGGCCACGGCCTCATCACCGTCAAGGACTACGATATATATTACAGACCAGCTCCTCGGTCTTCCACTGGGTACCGAGTCACTGATACAGGGGTTCCTGGAACCATTCATAATGGTGTGCCTGATTGGTTATATGAAGGTAAGTATGTAGTTAGAACTAGGAAATTTTTAAGACCTACTCCTACAGTTTTGACCGGATTGAAGTTAGGTTCATCGTTAGGTTCGTTACAGACATGCGACCCTAAAATCACTTACGAAAACGTGATTATAAAAAAATATAATTCAACAACATAAAAAAAATCAACAACAGTCTACCCGTGACCACGGCCGTTGCAACACGGTCGAAACGTCGGGCAATAAACAAGGTATTTTACCTTAAATTATTCACGCGATTAAGACTAGCAGTAGTAGCAGTAAGTAGTATATATAATTTCATAAATAAAAAAAATACTTATACGAGTTCATAAAAGCTTAGAACAGTTACAGTACCTAAACACTAAAAAAAGTTTGAAAAACAACTTATTTACGAAAATACTCACGAAAAACATGAGTTAGTAACACCAATTAGGACAACGTAATGCGTATGTCTAATTCTCTTGGTTTAGTTACCGCCCCAACGCCCCGCTTCCTATCACCATTTACTCACACACATACAAAAATGCATCTGCGCAACTACTTGTTGTCAAGTTTAATCCGGCCGACTTACATTGAGACAACTGTTACTAAAACGAACTTCAGTCAGATGGACGAACGATTTAAAGAAGGTCGCTGGTATGAATGGAGGAAAGACAAAGAATGTAGTCTGTACCTGAGTGTTGAAAGGTCTTGGTTCACTGACCTCTTAGTACTAGTAAGTACTAGTACGATGAACAGGCTACCATCGACAACAAGATGTTTCCTATTTGATTTTGACATTTAGACGGTAATTTCACAAAATCACATTGACCGTAGTGCAACGGCCGTGCAACAGCCGATGATACTCAAATGATCGAATCTCTTCAAAATGTTTTTTTTCAGTCCAGTTTAAAGTGCATAAAATCCGCCAATAAGATTTTTTAAGAATTTGATGTACCCAGTGACACTCGTGTCATCGAGATGAATCTAATGACGTACCATTTATTAAGATCGGTGGAGCCGTTGAGGAGTTATGAGCGCGTATAGGAACATTGGAAGGATATATGCATACATACATACGCGTCAAACACATAACCTTCCTAGCCCATGTGGGAATCGAACCCAAGACCTTTTGCGTAGCAGTCGAACACACTCCCACCGCGCCACAGAGGCAGTCAAGTATTATATTCATACTGTATACAGTTCTACCAAGTCACAACCACTTAATCTCTTAAAGTTATGGAAATATAAGTTCCACTTAATTTGGAAAATATTAAATTAACCACTCTTAGAAATATTTAATTACACAGCCTAAGTGTTTTATATTTCAATTAAAACGTTACATTTTATTAACAGTTTTTAGTAACTCATTTAAACAAAAGGCGTGGGTAGACCGCATTAATAACTGCGTGCCTCGCACGTTCGTGCTACGGATCAGTGTAGAGCCGCTACGAGAGGCGTAGACGGGCTACGTGCTACGAGACTCGAATAAATAAATAATTGTAAATTATTTGGAGAATTATATTCTTACAAAATAATTATTATGTTTTGTCACGCTACTTATATTGAACGTTTGAACAAGTTCAAAATATACGTACCAGTATAGCCTATAGTGCCTATAGGTATCTACCACAAAACTGATACGAATAATCAATACATACCCACCCTATATAGTTTGCAAGACTTTTCGAAATATTTCCCACTTCAATTTCACGGTCCGAAGCGAGCAGGCACAATGCCGGCGTCATAACTGTTCAACAAAGGAAAATCTCTAGTCTACAAAACGTTGCCAGTCAATTTTAATTTTCTACGGCGTCTGCCCACTATACAGTATCAGGACAGAGAGTTAACTCAATAGAAATTTAATTTATTTCAAAGGTAACGTACAGTGTTGAGCAAAAATATGTACCTAGACATAAAATGAAATAAATTGAATTTTCTCTTCCAAATTTACAAAAACGCTTACACTGTACTACATTTTATTAGCACCGGTTCCGGACGTTGGCCCCAACGTTGGTCCCAACGCCTCCCGTTCAACGTGTGTATTTAGAAAATAGCATTGGCGCCAACGTTGGGACGAGCGTTATTCTAGATCTATACGTTAGGCGACCCCTATTAGAGTACAACGTACATATTAAATGTATCGAGGAAAAAGTGGCCTCAGAGGTGACTTGAATCGGTGACCTTAGGGGTACCGACCTTAAGCCGTTACCAACTCCGGCATCGAGACCGGAGACTCGAATTTTCCCTCCACATAATACGATTTCCGGCGATCATTGCGCCACCAACCGTGTCCCCGAGGAACTTGTACTGCTCTGAGTGATAAAGCCAATCTATATATAAAAAAATAATGTTTGTCTGTCTGTGTGTATGTCCTCTATGCGTTTCCAAACCATTGATCAGATTGTGATTTAACTTTAGCAGGGTGTTCTAAAGGCCAATGATTGTGGCCAAAAAACGTAGGGTCACTAGTTTATCAATAAAAAACATTATCTTATCACTACGAGCAGTTGCCAATCCGGTTCCAACGACAATATCTTACGGCCGGTCTCAATAATCTAACTATCGATAGATTTGGCTACTAGAGGTGTAGAGTTTTGACATATTTGTATGGAGCTTATGTCAAATATATACCTCTAGTAGCCTAATCCATCGATAGATAGATTATTGACCGGCCGTTAGAAAACTACAAACTTGAACTTCTGTTAATCCTCTATATTTTGGAATTGACTCTTGAAATTCAATATTTACCGATGATTTGCTTTTTCAATATGGCGCGTATTCATTCATACTGTACAGTGTAGACATTGTAATTGTAATACCATGCCATTTGTTCCTTGCGAAAATTCAATTCAATTTTATTTAGGCTCTATTCACATCACTCCGATGTGAATAGAGCCTAAATAAAATTGAATTAAATTTGGCAGCGGTCGCCAGTGGTGCAGTGAGCATTTTCAGTATAAAATAATTTTAGACTCTAATTACACTAATTTCATACTTAAAAGACTGTAAGTATCAATTAAAAAGCTAAAAATGAAAAAAAAAGTTGGAAACAAGATAGCCTTTCATGTAGTAGGAGGTATTTTAGTAAGTTCATCTTGATACATTTTGTAAGGTTATCTTGGTTCCATTTTTTTAAGCAGGTGTGTTTTTTGTTTATTAAAATTAACTTTTTTTCAAGTACTTTTTAGTACTTAGTTTTAAGGCATAATTAACTGTAACCACCGAAAATGTGAGCGAAAATGGTTGGTAATTGATTTTAAATCGATATATATCCTAAACGGTCGTTTTAAGTGAAAATGACTTTAAATACTTTTATAATGATAACCCACATGACATTGATAACACAGTTTGTTGACTTTATTTTTTTTGTATTACAATATGGCGTCTGGCTGTCGCCATTTTGAATTTAGATTGCTTTCATGTCTTTAGTGACACTTGCAAGACTAATATATGACTATGAATCATCAAAATCGAGCCACGCGTTTTGTCTAACTAAGGAACAAACAAACATACATAGCCTGATAAACACATAAAGGAGGGTACTCCTTTGCGTCGCGCATTCAGATAAAAGAGGATATAAATATGTTGACAAAGTTTAAAATTATTACACACTGAAAGTGTCAACCGCGCCGCTGCCACCCGCTGCCATCCCGGTGTGAATAGAGTCTTAGGGTTCAAGTTAGAAAAACTATAGTAATCTTATTTTTTGTAAAAGGGTCGAATATTACATGGTCTATTTTTTTTTTATATGGCTATGATTGTATTACACGTGTAACTTTGTAGGAATCGTGTTCTAGATTTCATTTGATTGTGCAAGTTAGGTGATATTTCTTTATGTGCTAATGTTCTTAGTAATATCATAAATGCGAAAGTATTTTTTGTTGACAACGGACGCAAAAGTAGGGGTATTTGATCTGTATGTCTGCCTGTCAAATCGTGTCCAAACGAGTGGATCGATTTTGTTTGAAAACTAGTCTACTATGATTCAAGAAAATCGTTTCAGGACTTTCGAAAATAATCAACTTTTGTGTCGCGTTATTTACACATTATAATCTTGTTTAACTTTAGCAGTAATCGAATTAACTGATAGGTAGGTATAGTTATCGGCACGAATCTTGAATACAGATAACAGTAAGGCAATAAAGAACTTAATGACATCAAACTCAATAAATTTCTAATTGATAGAGTATTATTGCCGCATGTACCATTAACGTTACTGCATACTATGCCGCGTTACTGTTAAAAACAAACGAACCAATAAGGTTTCTGCTCATGACTCGTGACTAATAATTACACAAAAGATATTAAACTTTTATTTAAATTGCACTTAAAGCTTTATATATTAGTATTTCCGTTCTTAAAAAAAACTTCTTCGTCGACTCGAAGGTTTATTTTATTTATTATTTGAACAAAGACTATTCTAATTCATTTTGACTGCCTCTGTGGCGCAGTGGGAGTGAATCCGGCTGCTACGCAAGAGGTCGTGGGTTCGATCCCCACCCAGGATAAAACTTTGTGTGATGAGCACGATGGTTTATTCTGTGTCTGGGTGTAATTTATCTATAATATGTATGTATTTAGAAATATATAAGTATGTTTATCAGTTGTCTGGTTCTATAGTACAAGCTCAGCTTAGTTTGGGATCAGATAGCGTTGTGTGAGTTGTCCCAAGATATTATTATTATTATATTAAAATAAACTGAAGGTATTAGAATGACTAAAGTAGTGATTTTTTTTTTTGTTTATTTTGAAAGCAAAAATAAAAATGTCAAAATCATTATACACTGACGGACTCATAAACTGCATCAAAGTTCAGGTTTACTCTAAAAGGATTTTTTATAATAAGTATGCAGTATTAATAGAAGTTGGAGCATGTATTAAGTCTGTCGGTTGGTAGTACTTACTAACTACCAACCAACTACTCGTCTGACCTTTTTGTCTATTCATTGATACGATTATAATTGAACAACATTTGTACGACAACTTTAACGTCAGTCTTTTTAGTTCACCAGTAATTATATTGCAATTATAGAATCATTTACTTTCATGATATTTACACTAACCCCTGAAATACAGTTGATACTAATTAGTATTTCACATTTTCTGTTATGTTTTTATGTCAATAACCTATTATTAAAATTTTAAAAGCGTAAGTGTGGCTCATGGAAGGGATATAAGTATGAGTAAGAGTATGATAATGAGAGATAACTAGCAATGTGGGATTGTGGTCCTACATTACTAGCAATCCTGTTAACCCCTCCAGCTAAGCTCAATGGCTTGTGTTAGGAATGGGTTCACGTCGGTAGTATAATGGCCAGGATTCGAAACCCAGACCTCACGATTGCGAGACCGCCGCTTGAAAATTATAAGTGTTTTGTCTTATTAAATTAATTCACACAACATTTGTACAATGGCGGACATTATCTGCCAGTCAACCATAAGGTGATGCAGAGAGCAGAGTAAGGTGCTTAATTGACTATTACTTTCTTATACCAAAGTAATAGACTACTTTCAAAATGCGATTACGGCAACATATAATTGCCGCACAGAAAAATTTGGGGATTTGGCAAACATTAATAATATTTCTGTCATATTTGACTTAGCATACCTATATTAATTTATTATAATTCCTTAAATAAAAAATCACACTATATTAAATTAGTAATAGAATAAATACACACGCACACACCAAACACATAAAATACACTCACCTAGGTGTACACACGGACTTACTAAGCATTCGAAACGTAGCCCAGGAAGAATAAGAAGGAATATCAGTGTCAGATTATACACTGATATTCTGTTGGATATCTATATCTATACTAATATTATAAAAAGGGAACATTTGATTGTTTGTTTGTATTGAATAGGCTCCGAAGCTACTGGACGGATTTGAAAAATTCTTTCATCGTTTTGAAGCTTTACTAATCCCGGGTGACATTTATCGGCTATTTTTTATCCCTGTATTCCCACGGGAATGGGAACTACGCGGGTAAAACCCCGAGGCGTCCGCTAGTATATAATATAATCATGGTTTATTTTATTTGAGATGATTCTGCCAAAAACTTGGTATATTGCCTACATTTCAGCTCTGAATACTTCAGCTTACAAAAGCCCACATTTCTTCTATACAAAACCTGTTTTCTTCTCATCCTACAATATCCATTCAACATACTCAAAAAAGAACACAGCACCATTTATTCAAACATCATAGAAACATTTACACACGCAAAATGAAACCATTCCACTGCTCCTACCCGAATAACTCTCAAAAATTTCACATTAAACACGTTTGCACACTCAAAGCAAGTTCCAAAATCTGGCAAAGAATAATGTCAGCTTGGCAAATGGCAGACGAGTGGCAGAACCTGGCAACCTGACAATCTGGCATCTGGCACATAAATGAGACGAGAGCTCGCGTCATTAAGATAAAGCCAGGTGAAGTCGCTCGTTTACAACCCCTAACAGAATAAAATGATCATTCTGCAGCCCCCGTTGTAAAATTAGAACGCTTTGGGCATTTTCGGGATTCGGAGTTCCGTATGTGTGAGGAAAATGGGCTTGGAATGTGCTTCTTGGTTTTATAACCGCCTTGTATAAGTGTCTCTTGATATTGTATACTTTTCTCGTTTTTTTGTAGTTCTTTTGAATAGGATGGAGAGAGAGGAAATATTGATCACTATTTAAGTTTTGTTAGCACACAATCATGTTGCTTTTAGCATCGATATTGCAATGCTATTTGGCAACCGTCTGCGTTCTGGCGATGTTTTAATACTATGTTTAACATATAATAAATTAATTGTATTAAAAACTAACAAGCTTCTACGTCTCAGTGCTGTTGACCACTGAAAAGCGCTTTTTGCAAATTCTAGGTGCAGGTCAGCGTTCATCAGGTTTATGATAACTTATCGTAAAAAAAAAAACACTGGAATTTCAGTTGTAAATGCTGTAGATAAGTTAAATTGCCTCTAAATTCAGTTGAAACAAGAACACAAAACATACTAACGTGAAGTTTAATAAAAACTTGTATATTAAGTACATCAAATTATACACGAATCTAAAGAAATTGTTCAATAAACTTTAATAAATTAATGTTTGTTGATGAGTGACGACAATAACATTACAAACTTTTTTTTAACATTCATAAGTCAACTCCAAGAATGACATAACACGGAAAAAAATTCAGACGACATTAAAGTCAATATTCATCAAATATTCACAAGAAAACTTGGTCGTCATATCATTCAGAACTTTGTTTATACAAAAATATTTTTCTTCCGTCCTTCCGGCATATTAAATATGAAAATGTTCAAGGTATGCAGTACCTGTTCCCGGTCTGTTCCTGTGTTTTTACTTAATATATTTGCACCCTCACATTTTCTTATAGAAAAGGGACTGGGAATAACTCTTTACATGTACAACTCATACCATACCGTAGTATTTACTGATCAGAAAGAAAAAAATAATATTTGTATCACTTATATAAAATACAACTAAAAACTAGATCAACAATCTTATTCAATTAAAAAAACCTACGTTATTGCTATAGTTACTATAGCAATTACGTTACGTTGATATTTTAAATTATTATTAATTAAACCCGCGCAACTTCGTCTGAGTAAATTTGCCCCGTTTTTGCAACGTTTTTCATTGCTGCTCTGCTCTTATTGGTCGTAGCGTAAAGTTATATAGCCTATAGTCTTCCTCGATAAATGAGCTATCCAACAGTAAAATAAAATTGTTCAATTCGGACCTTTGCGGTGACCGGAGTTTGTTTTTATCGCGTTCAAACAAACAAACTCTTCAACTTCATATTCAGACATCAATCGGAATGTCTTAAGGATTTTTTTACTGAACACGATCAGTACTTAGCGTGTTACATGATTCACAAAATCACACAAGCTTAGTTATTATATCTTTGTTTCTGTTAACGTCTGAACCATACTATTCGTGGAATTACCACTGCTTGTTCACCTACTCTGATACTATCTCATAATATTTGCTGATCGTCTAGACTTGGTTTCACATGTAGGAAATGTGTAGAAATCCTACTTTTAAAATAAAAAAAAGAACGTTCTGACTCATTCATTCTTTCATCAATGCCTAGCCCAAAGCCTAGCCCAGAGCTAGAGAGCGAAAACTTTTGCAAAGCGGTTTAGGAAATAACTAGTTTTAACTAAAAAAGATACGGTGTTGTTGACATCTATAGGCTACAGTAACTTACAAACACTTCTAAGTATAATTAATTCAGAAAGCCGTTTTATTTTAAAAAAATGCATATGTATAGGTATACACATACCTATATTGTTATTATCTGTCATATTATGTTTTGAGTTGTTTACTTTTAAATTAGTATTAATTAATTATGTTAATATACACTCTCTTAAAGTTAGTGAATATTGTTTCTCAGTAAGTGAATTATTGTTAATTCTTATGAGGAAATAAAGTTGTTAAACCACATTTACCCCAACTCTTACTGTGGGTGCCTTCAAGGCGACTAAGGGATATCACACCAGAGCCCGGCGTCCTCTATGTACTTTAAAGCCTTACAGCGATCGCCAACACGCTCGCCAGGCGTGGCGATTATACATATAATAAGTAGGTTATACTGGGGTAACTCGTGCCCCGTGGGACATCATATGGGTTGTTATGAGATTTAATTTAGAAAAAATCCTGCAGAACCATTAATCCAATATTCTTGAGGCAGTTATTCATTTCGCAGATGTCCGCGCCACTTATCTTATCTAAAGGCTGTCATCAGACAAGTTTTTACAAACGCACCGTAATGTCGGGAACTTTTAATCGTGATCTCGAAAGAACTAGGCCTTTTATGAGCCCACCGTGCACACTTTGAAATATTCAGGCTTAAATTTTAATGAGTTTGACTTGAATTCTTTTCACTAAATGGTTTAACTTTTAAGTGAAAATTCTCTTATGAAAAGTCTTTAGAATTTCTGTTCCGACTCCGCACATAAAAAGACTACTTTATATTTTTTATACAACGTGTCCATAACTATAAGAAACAAAAACTACTGATGAATCCCTCTTTTATAGTAAAACCATTTTTCTTGAGCTCTTTAATATAAGGCACGGCTACTAAAACGGAGATCAACCTATATCTACAGTTACATTAAGACGATAGTGATGTAACTTGTAGAAGTTTAATTTAGAATATCACTTTTTGTACTACAATATACATATATGTTATAGTAATTTTTATAGGCATTTCTTGCCAATTTTGTACTTTATACAATAATTGCATTTTTGAAAGATAGAGAAATTTAAAGTCCAGATCCAGGAATCGAACCCAAGACTTCGGAATCGAGGTTTAGTAACATAGTCCCGGTTAGATGAAGTCACGGGTTCGATTCCTGGGTCTGGACTCCAAATTTTCCTATCTTTCGAAAAGGCTATTATTACAAAAGTGTTATTAAAATCTACTGAAGAATTTTTTTTAGCCAACCCCGAGCAAAAAAACCAACAAACTTGAAAAAACAATGCATATTTTTTTATTTTGTATTCAGTAAACCTTTAAACAATTGATCTACTCGTACGTTAGATTTTTAAATATTTTTATTGTACCAAAACAGCTTCTTCTTCTGTAATAGTAGACACATTTTCACATCTAAAATTGGTCTATTGTCCTTGTCCTACATAAAACAGAGAGAGATATGTATGTCTCTCTACAAGTCTTTGAAAATGTATCATAAACATTTTGCAAGGAAACAGTGGAGTCTTTGTATTTGACATCTTTATCTAAATGTAGCAATACATACATACATTAAGTGAAGTGAAAAAGCCACCGAGCGAGTGATAAATTGTTTATTTACTGAGAAAGGCGGCGGGCGTACTACTGTACCACCATACGTTTTGAAACAAGGAGACATGTCCTGTGTTTGTCTTTAGACTGTCACATCGTTTTTGTTACCAATTTTTTTGAAGTCCTTTTTTTAATTGTTTATTTACGAGAAAGGCACCGGGCGTACTACTGTACCACCATTCGTTTTGAAAGAAGGAGACATGTCCTGTGTTAGTCTTTGGACTATCACATCGTTTTTGTTACCATTTTTTTAAAGTCTTTTTTGAATTGTTTATTTACTGATAAAGGCGGCGGGCGTACTACTGTACCACCATACGATTTGAAAGAAGGAGACATGTCCTGTGTTTGTCTTTGGACTGTCGCATCGTTTTTGTTACCAATTTTGTTTTGCACAAATTATTATGAAAATCTAGCTTGTCGGTCCAATCATTCCCACGTAAATTGGCTTCTCAATAATCTGATTTGAATGATGAAGTTTATTCTATGTTTGCTTTGAACTATCTTGAACACATCTCTATTCTAATCAATACTAATATTATAAAGCTTAAGAGTTTGTTTGTTTGTTTGAACGCGATAATCTCAAGAACTGCTGATCAGAATAGAAACGGAGCAGCAATGACAAATGTTGCAAAAGCGGGGAAAATTTACGCAGACGAATTTGCGCGGGACAGCTAGTATTAAAATATAATTTTGATCGAATTGTCTTCCATGAGAAGCTACAACAACGGAGGTAGGAACGCATAGCAGTAGCAGTGTTAAAGGTTGTAAGTAATTGAAGTTCTTTTTTCTTTATTTGCGGTGGTAATGTGGCTGATATTTGCTTATATTTTTTGCCAGAATCTTTCTTCCTCCTTATATATAATTAACTAGCTGTCCCGCGCAACTTCGTTAGCGTAAATTTTCCCCGTTTTTGCAACATTTCTCAATGCTGCTCCGCTCCTATTGGTAGTCGCGTTATGTTATATAGCCTAAAGCCTTCCTCGATAAATGGGCTATCCTATATTGAAAGAATTTTTCAATTCGGATCAGTAGTTCCTGAGATTACCGCGTTTAAACAAACAAACAAACAAACAAACTCTTCAGCTTTATAATATTAGTATAGATATTATAAAGAGGTAAAGTTTGTGAGGTTGTAGGGGTAATCTCTGGATCTACTGAAGCAATTTAAAAATCTCTTCTACCAATAGAAAGCCACTTTCTTTTTGAGTGTCATAGGTTATATACAACAACACGCTACGACTATAGGATAAGAGCATCAATGGAAAATGTTGCAAAAACGGAGAAAAATGACACCAACAAAGTTGCGCGGGTCAGCTAGTTCATAATACGTTCATAGCTGCCTTTTAGCTAGCGTATACTTTGTCTTTATTTTTCATTTCATTTTAAAATGAAACAAACAAAAAGAAACTGCTATTAATACACTGCACTATGATTCATTCAACTTACAAATTACACAAGCATTCATTCAACTTACAATAATCACAATGCTCCGCATTTAATAGCGGTGAACTGAGAAGTTAACCGCTATTTTCACAGGCCAAGTAATAGTTTCTATTTGTGTTTAAATCCCCAAGGTTGTCACCTCGTCGAGAGCTTGACAAGACGGGCATGTCACATTCGACCCGAATAAAAGTCGCTCGATGTTCCGTCACGGTGTTATAAAGCCAGGGGTGTCCCTTGCGGAATAAGTCCCCATACCTGTGACAGACCTCAGATCTATTTGGGCCTATTTCATATTTGGATCCACTATTAAGTTTTGTGAAAACCCTATTAAAGATATCAATATTCTTTCAAAAATATATAGGTGAAGGGTGTAACAGAAAGGTGTGGTCAAATTTCAGCAGCGGATAGGGTATGTCGTGAGTATTACACCTACCATGGTGCCATAGCTGGTTGCATTATTATTACATAGATTTAGCATATTCTTTTTGTCAAAATTCAGTAGTTAAAGGCGTATGGCATAAGAATTTTACCTCCCCTGGAGGCCAATTCACGTATTTAAAGCAGTACTGTTGCAATGCAGTTGTAGTTTAATTTCGAAAAAAAACGGCTATTTTCGTATTCTTGTAACTTTGGGACCGATGTCAAAAACGCTTGCGCACCGTACTAGAACGTCATTATTGCGCTCTTCAGACGCATACTTGACGCAAGCGTATTTGAGATCGATCCGAAAGTTACAAGAATACAAAAATGGCCGTTTTAATCGAAACTTAACTGCAACTGCACTGCTTTGCGAAATTCAATTAGATAATTATGGCATAGAACTTTTTAAGTCATACTTTTTTTTTATTAATAACTTTTTCACTCATAAACGAATGAAAAATAATAAATATTTTATTAGGGTACTTCGATTTTGATAAAATTAGGTATGTGCACTCAGTATCATGGGCATGTTAATCCTTGAATATGACCACACCTTTCAGTTACACCTTGTATAAGTATCACTTATCCGTACAGATATTAGTTCGTAAATCTCATTTGCCTAGTATTTATACTTGCTACAGTGCCCTTCAACCGAAACACGAGTGATGCGTTAACATTACTATTTCATGGAAGAATAACTGACACTGTTTCAGTACCGACCAAAAACGTAGTACGAAAGTGTATACCAACGTACCTATCTGAAGAAAAAGAAATTATTTTACTGTCACAGATATGTAAGTACAACATTTACAGTGGTGTTATAATAGGTGTGTTAATTATTGCACATCATATCTGTGGCAACGAGGCTTCCACTTAGCATGAGCCGCAACACTGCGCTGATTTTCAGTGAAGTCCCGGGTGACGTCCGAAATCGTTATATGACAAAAATTACAATTTCATTAACTAATATTACATAAACTACTATAATATAACGACTTATAACTAATCTTAAATACTTGTTAATAATATGAAAACACACATAAATAGTTAAACAACGAAATAAGACTCCATCTTGAACAACCTTATGCTATCGCGCCGTCTCCCTCCCACACTGGTTTCGCATAGCGTGCGCTTGTACATTACTCTATCTAAGAATGTTTGGTTAGTTTTCTATCACAAATTATTATATTTATACATATGTATGTACAAACATAATTATTTGTTTTATTTACAAATAAAACCAATTATTATGTACAGCGAAAACGGCTTAAGCACATTGTTATGCGCATTAGACGAACATAATTGTAAAATAAAATTTCATAATCTAGTAATTCCGCGACAGAATATGACATCTAGGTATAATCATATAGTTTTTGTATCTTCTATTTTGTAATGTGTTGTAATTATTATTGGTATTATAATAATTGTTTCTTAGTAAATACAGGCTACAATAAAACCAAAATTTACTGTAAGGTACTATCTTCCGTGCGCCGTGAATTAAAATTAAAAAATACTGTATGAAGCATATGTTTACTGATTCTACATTGCCGCCCAATCAAACATTAAAATACTAATTTCCGATTTTTTTATCAAAATCTATTCCAACCATCCGACTACATGCAAGGTTATTTTGGTATAGTGCAACGCTCAGACACCCTAACAAGATTTTTACTTCAGGAAATCACATAAAAAAGAAAATTAAAGTATTGAAAACTTGCAACTTTATTTATAAGCCATTCAAGTTGTTCAATGTTCTTCCCGCTATCGTGCTCATTGCGTCCCGTAGTACTTAATCCATGGTTATTATTGAAAATAAATGATAATTACATTTCACATAGGTAACATGATGAACAGGATTTGGACTGTTAGAATGATTAATTAATGATAGATTAAAATATTAATTATTTATGGCCCAAAAACGACACTATTGGATTGTGTTACTGATTCTGAGCAAACTACTTTCAGGTTTGCACCATACCAAGAATAACATTGTATTGTTTTATGTTAAAGTCCGCGTCTTTTGTAATTTATTTTTTACAAAACTTTTCCTGAACAAGAAAATACATCTTCGTACAGCAATACAACTTTCTGTACCCCTCTCTAACTTACCGCCCAGGGGATTGTTTATTTATAAAAACTCCCTGAGCCCAAAGGGCCCAAGCCCTGGATTACAAATGTTCCGATAAATGAGACAGCACTCCCTATCACATTGGGACTTAAAATTGTCACCGGCAAATTGTGCGTACGATAGCTGCCTTATTGGGGATTAAAGGAGGATTTTATGTACAGTCAGCAACATAAATCGTTTAACAGATTCAAATTTATAAAATACCTAAATTGCAAAACCTTTTGTTGGAAAAAATGATTTATTAAACATCATACTTCAAACAAAATATTCAATTTGGTTTTTGAAAAATATATACGGTATCTATAGTATCTAGCAATGTTTGTGTGTTCGACACAAATCTTGGAAGCTAAATTAGAACCACTTTTCGACGTCCGTTTGGGCTTAAATTTGGTTTACATATGTATCTTTGGTAACAATACAATAATATTGTATCATGAAGTTGTTCTGATGATGGAGCCAAAAGTTACACGCTTTTATTTTACTTGCAATGTTTGTGTGTTCGGCACTAATCTTGGATTGAGCTTAAATTTGGTGTAGAAATATATTATATTAATATGGTATCAATGGGGCTGTTCTGAAGACGACGACTTCTTATCTAAATAGTAAAACCCATCTAGTTTGGGCTCATTTGTTTTGTCTTAGTGAGTACTTTAGTGTTGCATGATATCTATCTGTTTGGTCTGATGATGGAATCGGAGAAGTGGCTATTAGAACTTCTGAATTAAACAAGATAAACCAACCGAGTTTGGGCTCTATTGGAAGAAGTACTTTTTTTAACACCAAACCTAGACTTAAAAGTTTATGTATATAATATTTTTTACAAATAACTTATTTAAATGTTTATTTTATAAATATAAAGATGATATTTTTAGTTTATCAAATGTCCAAACAGATTATCTAAGCATCCGAGACCAATCTTCACGAATCTTTAACGACTTATTGATTTGTGGAGACTCAGATTAGTTCATTTTATTTGGCCAACTTGTTCAAATAATTGGCAATCAACTCTTATCACTGGCAGGCTCACCCACAAATCTAAATGCTCATCTTTCGATAACAAACTCGACGAGGACCCACTCTAAACACAAACAATTTAGTTTAACAGGAGGGATTAACTAGATTGATTGAGATCCATTTTTATTTTTTTTAAATAGACGCCTTTCGCGATACACAAGGTGTACAAGCCCTGTATCGCGGGTGATTTTACAAACAAACAAGTCACAGACACAAAATACACCCAGACTCGAAACAACAATTTGTGGACCACATAAAATGGTGTCCCGTGTGAAAATCGAACCCACAACCTTTTGCGTAGCAGTCGGACACACTCTAACCGCGCCACAATATTTTTATTAAAAAAATAGTAGCCTTAGATATTAAGCTAACGCAATTCCATTCTGTTCATTTCTGTCCATCCTCCTTTACTCAACACTTACCCAATTTACCCAAGCGACTAACGACGAATCCACTTTATCATACAAAATATCCCAAATAGCTGAAATTTATGGTGCACCCACACAGTAGGGCTAGGAGACACGATGTGGCACGGAGCAAACAGCGCTTGGACTATAACATAAACATAACTACTATACGAGTAGGTACGTTCTAGAGTCGTGAAGACCTTTTGCAAGAAATTTTACTATGTTTGTCGTTTACAACTCGCGGTGATGTTCTAGGTTTATTGTAATTTTTCACAACTCAGCTTAATTTCTTTTAGAGTTAAGTAGTGACAATTTAGAGCAATTTTGACGTAATAACGTCTTATAAATCGATGACTGGGTACACGCACGTAAAAGTGTCACGGTCTGTCACGTTCTTCCTGTTGTAGGCTGAAGCATTGTGGCCGTCGGCCGTCAGCGCACGCGCCGGGCCCACTAAAGCTGTCACAGGCATGGTAGTTTATTACATTGTCATCAATGTTTTAGCGATTGCAGCGACATGCGATACAATTTGAAATAATAAAAAAAAGCTCTCACAAGCATGTTTGTTTATTACAATTGCATCAATGTTTTCTCATGACGTTATCACGTAAAATTATTGCTCGTAAACTGACATTACAGACTTTTTTTTAGATTTTTTAGAAATAAGTATAACGCAATTTACCCAAGCGACTGATTATCTATCATAGATAGAGAATACTGGCTCCTTACAATGAGCGAAAACAGGCCCATGTATGTACACAGACGCTCACGTATGATCAGTCACATTTGGCATTTCACCAAGACCTATGTACGTGCGCGTCTATGTGTGTGTGCGCGCCTGTTTCCGTTCATAGTAGGTGGCCGGTCTTCTGTAGCTATGTATTTTGTGGTAATGGTTATGATGTTATGTTATTTACATGTATTTTAACCCAAAATACACGATAAGGGTACGGAGCAAACAGCGCTGGGACTTTAACATAAACATAGATACTATACCTACGAGCAGAGTCGTGAAGATCTTTTGCTAGAATTTTTATTATGATTGTCGTTTACAACTCACGGTGATATTCTAGGTTTAGTGTTAGTTCTTTTGGCTTTGGATATATTTTTGTTAGTATTTTTTATCCTTTCAATTTAGGGAGAAAATCAAGCACACGGCTTGTCTGTATACTCGATTGACCTGTTGGTCTAGTGGTTAGTGACCCTGACTGCTAAGTCGGAGGTCGTGGGTTCGATCCGCACCCAGGATAAAACTGGTTTATTTTTTGTCTGGGTGTAATTTATCTTTATGATGTATGTATTTAAAAATATTTATGTATGTTTATCAGTTGTCTGCTTAGTTTGGGATCAGATAGCGTTGCGCAACTTGTTCCAGGATATTATTATTATTATACTAAATGACCTTTGTAACTTATGGGTCTAATAGTACTTATTTTTATTTCATAAATGTTATTATCACTGTGTGTGGTAAAATCTCCAAATTTGTCAATAACAACGTCGAAAATATAAATTGCAACAAAGGCGGCTAAACCGTATTTAATCAACCGTACGAATAAACCCCTTAACAAGATGACAATTGGCTAAACAATTTTTGACAAAACATATGTCAAATGTTTTCATCAGTTCATCTCTTTTGACCCACAACCACAAACTCTTGTTTATACAAGTGAGAATGCGTAGTAGGCCGGCAAAACTGCATATCGCGCAAATGGCTTGCAGAAACCGCTAGTTTATATAAAATAGATTTACACGAATAAGCATGCATGTGAAGACGGTACTTAAACGTTTGTGCGTGGAGCGTGTAGGGATCCGAGCTACACACAGGCATGGATCCAGGATCATGTTTTGGGGGCACTCACACTTGGCCGGATCAAAGTGATCCAGAGATCTGAGACTCAATACCGACCAAGTGTGAGTAGTTTTGCCCGTCAACGCGGGACCACATGTATGACGTACATTAGACAATTCTTAAGGGGGGGGGAGTTGATTGATTTTCGTCGATCTTTCAAATATGCAATTATTGTATTAATAAAGTAATAGGCAAAAATATTCGGCCTGCGACATCATAATTTGTAAAAATGCACTCTGTAACGAAGCAATAACAAAAGCCGTGATAGTTCTTAAGCTAGCGGCTAGATGTCGTAAGCGAGGGCTCAACTCGCGTGCGCTAAAGGATAGAAAAAAATTGAGGTCTAGGTTACTAGACCTTAATTTTATAGTATGTTAATAGTCCCGATAGATGGTTGGATTCCGGCCCTGGTTTGGCATACCGAAGACTCGGGTTCAATTCCTGGGTCTGGACTTCAAATTTTTCTATCTTTCAAAAATGCAATTATTTATATATTTTATTAATAAGTGATTCGCCTATAAAAATTACAATAGAAACATTTATTACCCAGAATAATGGTGGTTTACATTCGTTGACAAGCTTGTGTTACAGCAAATAAAAAATATTTTACGTTTGAACATTAAAAAAAATTAATACAGCATAAATACCTAATGACCAATAAACAATTAATTTAAAATGTAATATTCCATCCAACCATTTAAAATGTCACTAATAAAGTAATATAAAAGTAAATTGAAACTCAGCTATTAAAAAATGTAAAATAAAGTAAATTAAATAAATAAACACATTAAAACAATATAAAATTAAAATAAATGTCAAAAAATAAACAACACAAAATTAAATTTAATGTCATCAACAGTAGGTACCTATGTCGTTGGAGGCTTGGGTGTGTCCCTGACATTCAAGGAAGCCAATTCACGTAGTTTAAAGCAGTACAGTTGCAGTTTAGTTTCGATTAAAACGGCCATTTTTGTATTCTTGTAACTTTGGGATCGATCTTAAAAACGCTTGCGCCCATACTAGAATGTCGTTATTGCGCTCTCGAGACGCTTACTTGACGCAAGCGTATTTGCGATCGATCCCAAAGTTACAAGAATACAAAAATGGCCGTTTTAATCGAAACTTAACTGTAACTGAACTGCAACTGCACTACTTTAAATACGTAAATTGACCAACTGAAGTCCATGAGCGGCGGTTACGGCTTACCATCAGTGCCACTGGCTCGTCTGCCAACCACAGGCAATAAATAAAAAATAAATAAAATAAACAGGGCAGGAGCATAAAATACTGAACGTGCTGTTCACAAACAGTCGGTCATTAACACGCCAGTGCTCAGTCCGTGCCTATTGAATGTTAGTTTGATCGGAAGCGTGTAAATACAGCATAAAGGTTACCTTCTGTTCTTTTGGTATTTTGTGGCAGCAGGTAGCAGGTAAGCAGCGGCGCAATGTAAACACATTTCGTTCAAACAATACGAGTGTAGCGGATGACCTTTACGAGAGAGAGGGAGCGTCAGCAAAAACATTGGTTATTTTATTCACCGATTTTTATTGTAAACTAGTCGTTTTCAAAAACTGGGCAAGTATCTATAATTGTATGTAAATTTAAGCGGCGGTAGCCTAATGGCTAAGGCATCAGTCTCGCAATCGTGAGGTCGCGGTTTCGAAACCTACCCATTATTCTATCTACGCGAACCCACTCCTAACACAAACCATTGAACCCATATTGCTAGTTATTAAAAAAAAAAATACAACCAGGTAACACATGTACCTACACATTCGTGAAAACTTTATTGGCATTGTGTATCACTGAATAACTTTATATTCGCCTATAATATTTTACGAACTGGCATCATCGTTATGTATTAATGATATGTTAATCATCTGTCAACATTCTGCACCTACATTTTAAATCTAAAGGTAGACTGGTAGAGTCCGCCTTTGTACACTATTTGTACATTAAGTTTCATTAATGCCTTCATTCCAATAAATAAAAAAAATAATTAGCTGCTGTTCTTTACTAGACATTTACATATATAAAGTCTAGCACAATCATAAATATGAATATCGATCAGGCAAGAAACCCCCTCTAGGAACCAAACCTATTTTAGCTTTATCTTAAACCATAAGCAGTAAAATAGCTTTAAACTACATTCATTTCTCAAGAGGAGCCTAATATCTTAATTAACGATCTGCACGTTTGCCGAATCACATCTTTATTAGTCGTTTGACTCAAAGTCAGTTTATTATTTGACATTGACAAAGTGTCTTAAAACTTGTGATAAATATATGTATTAAATATTATTACATGTATGCTAACAATGACGTTTTAAGTAAAATGGTGTAGGTAGGTTATAAGCCTTCAGCAAGCGGCATCATAGAATTTAGACAGTTGATAAAGTTTTTTTATGTCAGTGTCGCATCGCCAGCGTCAACAGATGAAAGCTGCGGATTACATTTTTCTCTTTTTCACTTGTGACAATTA
Source organism: Herminia tarsipennalis (assembly GCA_945859575.2). NCBI lineage: Eukaryota > Metazoa > Arthropoda > Insecta > Lepidoptera > Erebidae > Herminia > Herminia tarsipennalis. The sequence goes on along the minus strand of OX243849.2, from coordinate 15,590,997 downwards.
AATCATGTTTTCCTACTAACTGATGCACACATAGATAACCTATCTAAAATTTCGTAAAAGTATTACGAAATTTTAGATAGGTTATATATGTGTGCATTAGTTTCATTGACGTATAGACCAGGACTGCACCGTCTCTTTCAATTGAAATGTAAAAATTACTGCACAGCGTGAAAGAGAGAAAAAACTCGTGCGGTTTGACAGGTATTGTCCACAAAGAAGCATTGTCTCTTTCTAGTGGTGGTCAATTTTGTGAGGTTATGGGGCAGTCCTGTTCTCTACGTCAATGATTTGTTTGCCTTTTTTAAAGATCGAATGTTGTATATGTAACCAATCTACACCTTTTTACTTAAAACATCATAGTATGCTAAATAAAAAAATATTGCAAAAAAGTTTGTTTGAACGCTAAGGTTCAAAACGCAAAGGTGTTTTTAATTACGTAGGTTTTTTTTATACGACTACATAAGCTTAAGGTTGTGAACCTGATGGTAATCGTCACGCTAGCCCATAGTGCCCTCCAATCGAAATACAGTTAAGTGTTCAAATCACAATTTCACAGAAGAATAACTGACATCGTGGTGATACCCCCCAGGACAACCTATGGCTTACCCGTAAGTAGGGCGGGAAATGTCCCTTAAGCGATAACATAATTCTGATTCTACCAACCAAAGGGTTTAAATGTCACCTAAGCCATATCATCATGCAACCAAAGTCTCCAGGTGTTATTCTTGAATGATTTGTGGAACAAATTTTTTAAGTAGATTATAAGGGAGGGATCTCACCACCCACCCTCGATCTGTAAATCACCACGATTGAAGTAGTAAGGAAATACCCTTAATACAACAATCGAAATAGATTGACACACCGCACTCAAAAAGAGAGACCTGCAACAAAGAAAATTAGTGACAGGTACTCTCACCAAGTCGAGTGGTAGGCACCTCCGAACCCTTGACTTGCAATATTCCGCTTCAACGAAGTGAAACTTAAACAAATTTCTGTGGACGGAAACCTTATAAGCCTTCAATGTGGACGGAGCTGCCAGGAGTAACTACTGTAAAGAATATTTTTATTACTAAGCAACTTTTTTTATAAATGATGGCCCATATTTATGGAGGCACATTTACTATGTTCTATTATAGAGAACGGGGTTGCTCGGCTGTGTTGAGCAAACAGAGCGGCTGACCTTTACATAACCAGGGTAAGGTCTGCAAAAATACGTTATATTTGAGAAAAAAGCGGGTGTGTGTGTGAGGTTGCCGTTTCTTTTTCTACGAGTTATACATATATTTGTAAGGCTTTGTGAGTATTTAAATCATGTGTAAATACAAACAACTCTGAACAATATCGTCTGCACAAATTTTCTTACGGGAAACAAAATTAAAAAAATACGGGACTGGAGACTCTATTTAAACAAACTCAACAAAGAAACAGAATACGGGGATTAATGCAATAGTGGATTATTTACCTTTAGACCAGCCGTTGTCAGAAGTTGATCACTTGTAAGCCGTTGTCACAAGTTGATCACTTGTAAGCCGTTGTCACAGGTTGATCACTTGTAAGCCGTTGTCACAAGTTGATCACTTGTAATATTGCACCGTGCAAGTCCTAATATTATTATTGTTTCTTTTTTAACACTGTTGAGGCCACAAATTCGTATTCTCAAATTTAATAACATAATAAGTCAGACAACTAAATTTTATAAGGCAACGGGTCAATAATTTCCCTTTCTCACTATAACAAAATTATTTTTTTGCTAACGCTACCTCCTCAGAATTTTCGAGGTACCATTGTAAGAAAAATTCGCGCCAGAAATTATATGCCATTCTATTTATACAAGTTTTAGTGAACAGTGTCAGTTTTTGCGCACCGTACTCGGTTACGTTTTTAACTTTATAGCATTTCTCTCTGTTTAATGAACGAATACTTGGGCAGTAAAAGAGAAAAATTTTGACTGAAGTAACGCCCTATCATTTTTGTAGATGTCGTAAAAACTCGACCTGGAGTTAATAGCTTAGACGCTCTTAACTCTACCCATAAGTCATAGCCGTAAGCCATCTTGATGGGTACCACCACGGTGTCAGTTATGATTCCATGAAATATAAATGCAAACACATTTTTTTTTAATAAAACGACTCCCGCATTAGGGTACAAGCCCTGTGTCGCGGGAGACTTCACAAACATACAAGTCACGGCACAAAGTACACCCAGACTTGGAACAACAATTTGTGGATCACACAAAGTGGTGTCCCGTATGGGAATCGAACCCTCTTGCGTAGCAGTCGGATACACTCTCACCGCGCCACAGAGGCAGTCATTATATGGTTTGGTTGAAGGACACTGTAGCATGTGTAATTACTGGGCAAATGAACCAATGTCTCATATTAAGGAATGTGCACACACAGATCTTTCTCAAAGAAAAAATCGCGTGGCGTTTACCATCAGGCTCAAGACCTGTTCCTCTTTTCATTTACTGGTATTAAATCAAAACCAATTTTGTCGAAATGCTAGTTTGCACATCAAAAGTTCATATCCGTGCCGCGCACGGCATATAACATACGGCTGACGCGCGCGTCGGATCCGACTATAATCAGATTGCGCGCGCGGCCTACGTCAGTCGTCGGCCGCGAGCCTCTGTCACACACCTAGGAAACGGCACTATACATTTTTATACTCTGACTATTATTGAACCTTTACAGGGGATTATCGTCAAAGTAGAATAGACTTTTTTGATAAAATTGTCTAAGAACCGCTTCGATTTTAACTTTCGAAGGGTTTCGTTTTAAAAAGCTGGCTCAACACGAGTTCATCCGTTTAAAAGCTGCGATATCATAAACAGACACACAGAAACACACACAAAAGCTTCAAACTCAACATTATTATTGCAGCGGGATTAAAAATCGCATATTTAACCAAAGTGGTTAAATACCTATTATTTATAGACTAGGTACGAATACTTAAACGTCACCTGTTTTGAGACGCAGTCAACTGTCATACTGTCACTGTCACTGTAGGTTCTTAGTTCCTCTACATTTTTGGATTAACGACAGAAATACTTTTGAGTAACACTCAAAGTTAAGTATCGTTTGAGTATTCGGGGGTTATTTAATTAATTTTAAATAGCTATTTATTTTCTTCACATTTAATGTAATCTATACTAATATTATAAAGCTGAAGAGTTTGTTTGTTTGTTTGAACGCGGTAATCTCAAGAACTACTGGCAAAAATCACAAAATGATTGGGTAGCCCATTTATCGAGAAAGACTATAGGCTATATAACATCACGCTACGACCAATAGGAGCGGAACAGCAATAAAAATGTTGCAAAATAATTAAAAAATCCCAAACATCTACATGTTTAAAACCATATGAAGTGCATATCGTTTTCAACAATTTCCAAAACCATCTAGTAGGTACGTAGTTTAGTTAAAATAAATTACAAGACCCCCTTCAATCAGAATCTCGCAGACCGACCCGATGGTTTAAGCTAGGAATAATCAATAGAATGCAACCGTCGGTATTCAACAAACCGACAGTCACCGGGTTTCCATTTTGCAGTAACTGTTTCGTTATTTGTTGGATTGCAAACTACGTCGGCTTCGGTCGTAGGCTGTGGTATGCCATTAACTGATTCAGGAATTCAGAGATCATGTCAGTACTATGTATGTTTGTAAAAACTCTTTGACGTTATTTTGAAGTTGATTTTTCAAAATGTTATATGGTAACACTTCGTTTTTGACCACCCGACACATAAATAATGGTGTTGTAAGTTTGTAGCTTTTGTACAATGTTTGCGGTATTGTAAAGGTCTTGTATATATTTATAATGTCTATGTAACATACGAACCATTTAACAAATGCTTCTAACAATTTTGGTCAAATTTTTACTTTCTTAGCTCCTTTACATTTTTGGATTTCCTAAAAAAAAAAGTTAAACCCAAAAGTTATACCTACCAAAAAGTACTCAATATTCCCAAGCTTCTAAAACAAGTTGTTATCTAAGCAAAACCACACGAAACCATTTACATAAATAATCTTCTTTACCGAATACCCCTAAACTTAAACAGTAAAGAATTATAAATTAAGTAGATACCCACAAAACTTGAAGATTAATAAGTAATCTTGACGACTACATCCTCTTAAATAAAGACAGAACCAAAATGCTCAATATACATTAAGTCAGCTATAAAGTCACTGAACTGGCTATTTACTAACAATACCTGTGTTTTTAACACGTTTTTGTTAGCTTGGTATGTATCTATGTTTCTCCGTATCTATAATATTTCTATGTATCTATGTAACTAACGGAATCTTTGAACGTGATTTTCAGTCACTTCAGAACGTCTGGTGAATTGAAACTTCGCACACCTGTCAAGGACCAATGACAATACAATCCGACAATTAGGGATTTTTGGAAATTCATCCCCTTAGGGAGTAAAATAGGGGTTGTAAATTTTTATGGAACTCCATCAGTTTCGGAGCTAGATAAAAAGCACTAACTTCAAAATGTTTTGTAGTTGTATCTATATTATTCTTTGCTTTTTGATTGGCAAACCAATCTGACAGTATACCGTTTCAAACACAAACGGAACGATTTTTTTAAATCGGTCCAGCCGCCTGCGAGTAATCAGGTAACAAACATAAAAAAATACAGTTGAATTGAGAACCTCCTCCTTTTCGAAGTCGGTTGATAAAGAAAACGCATTTCAGAATTGTTGGAAAATCAATCCCTATGGGGCTAAAATAGGGGCTGCAAGTTTTTATAAAAGTTTTAAAGTTAGATCTGTGAACTTCTTTATTCGGCTTTTTGGTTAGAAATAGAGAAACATATGTTTCAGCGATTTTGAAAAATAAACCTCTAAAAGAATAAAATATAAAATAAAACTTTGTATAAAAATAATAATATTAGACTTTAATTACCTAATTGCAAAATGAAGGCGTTTCTTTAAACCCCTTTTTTTAATACATTTTTCTTTGTATTTCGATAAGATAACCCTATTTTTTATCAACCCATATGATGTCTCAGTGCTGGGCACGGGTCTCCCCAGTAGAACCTACATATAAGTAGGTTCTACTACGGAGACCCTACTTACCTATTAGTAGACCCTATAATAATAGGTCCTGAGAGTAATTACCATAATCGCCACGCTTCGCAAGCGGGTTGGCGATCGTAGTAAGGCTTTAAAAATACTCAGAGCAGCTCTCCGTCCTCCGGTGGGAAATCCCTTTGTCATCTTGATGACACCCACGGGAAGAGTTGGGGTGATACTATTCTTAAGCCGGTGGTAACCCATCACGAATTAAACCTAGTATATAGTAACCAAAACGATACTCTTAATTTGCATTCTGACGCACTTACAGACGTCTCGACGACAGACTGTGTCTACTACCCGACATCAGACGAATAAATCAACGACCGAACACTAAAATATATGATATCTAAATGTAGGCTAAAATAATTAATTAAACTGAGTGAGTGACATTGCTCACTGACGCATTGCATCACATCTGTTAGGTATTATTAGATTTGTAATGTTACAGGGTGTTTTTTAAACTTAAATCTCTTGTTAAGTCGTTACTTCGAGTGGTTGGAAATAAAGAATTTGAATATGAGACGATTTTTTGCTTCACACATTGAATATAAAAAATACTGTCCAGATAATAAGTCATAGTCCACACTGTACTGTATTGAACTTCTTTGTATACGTTCTTTCTTTTAGGGTTCTGTAGTAAATAAGGAACCCTTGTACTTTCGCTCTGTCCGTCCGGCTGTCTGTCCCCAGGTTATTTTAATAGACAACAGCTACCTCGGGTATAAGCCTCGTATCGAAGAGATCTTTACAAAAATACGAATAACCACCCATCGGAATCCTTGACGATACGTCCATTTGGAAGCCATCCGAAAGGATGCATTCCAAACGGATGTATGTACTCAAAACTATGGCACCATTGACAATACTTCCATTTGGACGTCTTCCATTTGGACGTCTTTCATTTGGACGTCTTCTATTTGGACGTACGTAACTCAACACTATAAACAGAAGAAGTAAAGAAAACAAAAAGAGAACAAATTTGACTTTTGCAAGACTGTATTTCGCTTTCGTGACTATGGTAACCATGGTTTGACACTATGCTTAGAAAGAAAGAGCCTCTTTCTAAGCGAGACGAAATAATAAAAAGATTTGCCCACTCACTGACAATACGCTGCCTTCCAAATGGCGTGGCGTGGTGATATACGTCTATCTGGACTGGATCTACGTCAGTTTGGAATTCCAAAACCGAACGATGTGCATGCAAATGGATTACGTTTTTGACAGACTTCCACACCATTTGGATTAATGGATACCTTGTCGGTTTGACCCATAAGGGACCGTCCTCACGGGCGATAGTATCGCAGCAATTCCGCTCTTCTATCGTCGGGTAGTCTCCACGAACGAGCGATTATTTCCGTATCGTCGCAACTCGTAACGGAATGGCCGCGTGTCCGCGGAGATGATCGCCACTTTTTCGAAGCGGGACGATGCGATGACGTTTCTCTCGCACGTAGCAACTCGTCGCAACGCCGCGATAACATCGCCGTGTGGAGACACGTTCCAAGAGACTGTATAGAAATAGGTGGCCCGATGATAATATCGCCGCGATTCTCTCGCCCGTGGAGACGGCTTTATACGTTATTATGCATGTATTTTTTTTAAGCGACACGGCTCTTGAATTGCACTTGCACTTGTGGTCGCGGGGCAGATATCTTGTGGTATCTAGAGCGGGCTCTGGCATTTAATTTATAGTTGATCAACCCACGATGCTTACATTAGAATGTTATAACTTTAAGGTCTGAAATCAGGGATCTGTATTGTTATCAAAGATTGTTTAATCGGAATGTTTTTCAACTAAATAGCTTTTTGTCTCACATTTTTATAGCCAAACATTAGCCTGTTTTATTTTTAAAAGTGTTCTTCTCTCATTATAATTTGTGTTGGTCTTCCAAGTAATTCAATATTTCTAATTTCGCTGATGTATTAGGCTTCTGTAAATGTTTACCACCAAACGCGATAGGTGCTTGAAACTGAAACCGTTACCACTTTAAACGATTTTAATTAATTAATTAATTAGTGACAGCCTGTATACAATACGCCCGCCATGTTGGCACGGTGCGACACGCGCTGACGTAGGTCACAGTGCGATGCACTCGATGTGACGTCACGCGATATGTCTGTACCTATGATTTTAATACGAATGGGGTCATGAGAGCCAGTGAACTGAAAAAAAATATCATGGGCCTATACATAACACATTTTTAAGCACGATTTATTTTTTACCGACTGCAAAAAGGTGGTTCTTTGTTTGATCCGTATGTGTGTATGTTCGCGATTTTCTCGAAAGGTAATGGTTTTCGTTATTCGACTGCATATTTTTCTAGAAAGGTATAAAACATTGTTCCAGTTAAAATCCCCGAGATAAATGAGTCATCGAATTTTGTTGTTTTTTAATTGATATACATTTTTTTTTTTAAGTTATAATTATTACGTACTTATTAGGTAGGTTCTTCATTCACGAAGCTGCCACGTAGACAGTCAGTCTAGACTACGACAATCTGCGATCAGAATCAGTGATCGTGTTGCAGATACACAAGGGCACACAGCACGTAAGCTTGAGGAAAAAAAATGCTGTCTACTAGTCGCCAGACTAGGGTAAAATCTGGATTACGATCATTGATTTTGATATCGATAGTCATAGTCCGAAGGGACGCAAATCCCATACGACTGGAGAAAGATTAGCCAGGATCAACGACTTAACAAATTTCTTTGTTAATAACTTATTTACCATTAACTGTCTGTTAAAACAGCTAACTCTAGTAGCAAAACTGGTATTTGTACCGTCGATAGATAGAAAACAACGTGAGCTTAGCTAGGGGTGTTAACAGGATTGCTAGTATTGTGGGGCCCGCAATCCCACATTGCTAGTTATCTTATACTTCGTCTGCATACATTTTCCCCAGTTTTTGCAACATTTCTCATTGCTGCTCCACTCCTATTAGTTGTAGCGTGGTATTATATAGCTCATAGCCTTCCCTGATAAATGAGCTATCCAGTAGTAAAAGAATTTTCCGATTCGGAGCCTTAGTTCCTGAGATTATCGCGTTCAAAGAAACAAACAAACTTTACTAATACAATAAATGCATTTTTGAAATATAGAAAAAATTGAAATCCAGACTCAGGAATCGAACCCGAACCTTCCGTAGCCAAACCGGGGCCAGAAGCGAACTTTATACGTATAGATTAAAAAAAAAATCTTTCGTAATTTCTATCTATCGACGGTTATCGAAACTCTCACAGGCATTGTTGTTAATTACAAATGCCATCAATGTTTTCTTATGACGTTATCACGTAAAATTATCGTCCGTAAACTGACTTTACGGATAAACATATTTGTTTCAAAAACAGTAAATTTTTTATGTACGAGACTATGGTTACATACATCAAAATCAAAAATTCTTTATTCACTTACGAAGCAAAATACTACACTTGTGAAAAGTCATGATTCTATATATATTTTACATCTATGCCCTGACCCCGTTTTTTATATACAGGGTGTAACAGAAAGGTGTGGTCATATTCAAGGAATGGTATGTGCCCATAATACTGAGTGCACATACCTAATTTTATAAAAATCGGAGTACCCGAAAAAAATATTTATTATTTTTTCATTCGTTTATATATGAATGAAAAAGTTATTAATTAAAAACACTATGACTTAAAAAGTTCTATGTCTTATTAATCCTAATGAATTTTGTGAGGAGTATAATTCTTGTGCCATACGCCTTTCACTATTGAATTTTGACAAAAAGAATGTGCTATAGCTATGTAATAATAATGCAACCAGCTATGGCACTATGGTAGGTACACCACTGATAACATACCCTATCCGCTGCTGAAATTTGACCACACCTTTCTGTTACACCCTGTATAAGTGATAAATGACAAGAAAATAACTAAAGTTATATTGTTATAGAAGAAATCCTGGATTCCCGATCAGCGCTCTGGATGTCAGCAGATGGTCATATGGTGCTGTACGCCACGTTCAACGACAGTCTTGTACATGAACAGAAGTACCCCTGGTACGGGGCAGCCCTCGACACTGATGATCCTGCCAAGGTAATTTCAACTCTTAGCAATTCACGTAGAATTTAAACTACCGATCCGCACTTTGGATTTCAGCAAACAGTCATGATACTGTACGCTAAGTTCAACGACAGTCGCACAGACACGAGTAAATTTACCTAATAGTTGCCGTCTATAGTCAATGTGGCCTCTTGTGGGGCGCAGTGTGGTGAAAATCAGACCTTTGCCAAACAAGGATTTGTGTGTCACTGATACTGTTATGGGCTAGCATAACGCGTAATAATCAGATCTGCGTCCTTATTCTTTTTTTTTTCGTTTTCGCGGCAAGCCCGCGCGTACTGTCAAAATCCTATCATAATTGTACATAAACAGCTGCGCTTATAAATGCATCACCACGCATGCGCCAGTTAGCGCGGGCTTGCCGCGAACACGAAAAAAAAGAACGTGAAGCGTATTCACGTTCTTTTTTTTCGTGTTCGCGGTCTCTTCATTTCGTGATAAGTGTGAGTTTGCAATCACACAAAAGGGTTTCTTCTCTCATGGTTTACCCATTATTATTGGGCTAACTAAACGTATAATAACAATATTTACTTTGTTTCACTCAGACGTACCCAGACATCCGAAGCGTCCGCTACCCGAAGCCGGGCACCAACAATCCGACGGTGACCCTCACAGTTGCAGACATCGCGGACCCCAAACACATTCGCACGAGACATCTGACTCCACCAAAAGTCATATTAGAAGAAGGGTGAGTTATTAGACTCGCTTTCTTGATCACTGGTTAACCACTGGAGTTAACAAGGGGGGGGGGGGGGTTAGACAAGGTACATTCCTTCCCTGGCGAATTGGATAACACCGTATTAATCGTTCGCAAAAAAATGAAAAAATATCTATGGTCTTCACCGCAAACGTCAAATTCTATACTTTATTTCTTTTCCATTATCGACTTCGCTTATTGAATGTGACTTTGTCTAGACCACCTGCTCTTAGTTAATCTTCCCTTGTGTCGGATTCCTATCCCATCATGTTATAAAAATGTAAAAATAGAGAGTACACATGTGTTTTCATGCACACTTTAGCACTATAATACCTTTAACGTAGTTAAGCAAGGCAGGGTAGGTTAAGTAGGGTGTAAATTGTGTGTCTGAAATTCCTTGTCCAAACAGGCGAATATTTAAAAAGTTTTGAATGCAGTTCGTACTATTTTTAATATCAAAATTAAGTCTTATTTTAGTCAAATGTTCTATTTACAATAATTAAGGGACTACACCCTCCGTGTGGAATGACCGTGGGAAATTCTGTTTTGTTTCTGGTGAGAAACAATGATGATTATGTGAGCACAGACGTGATGTGTGATCGGTCTCGTAATTAGTGAGGTCGCGGGTTCGAATCCTACACATTATACTACCGACGTGAACCCACTCCTAACACAAGCCATTTAGCTTAGCTGAAGAGGTTAACAGGATTGCTAGTAGTGTGGGACCAAAATCCCACATTGCTAGTTACCTTATTAAAAAAAAAAAAAACATGTTGCGCCGACTCTCAATCAATATAAAAGTTCTATCCTCCCACCCTTATGTATCCTGACAGGAAAATGTATATAACTGTAACTTTTACAATTTCATATTTATAGCTTTCACATACATAAACTACAAAACTCAAAAAATCAAGAGCCCTGTAAATCAAGAGCTCTATACAAATGTATAGAGCTCTCGATTTATCTCGTCTGTAAGATATTATTAAGACTGCGGTTTCTGAATCACTATAAGCCATAAATAAACTAACATAAATATAAACTAGAACCCATAAAATATACTGGATATTAAAGCGAGAATCGTTTTGCAAGCGGATTCGATATTAAACCCAAATATCCGAATGAACCATCTCGATTAAAATTGAAACAGAAAATCGATAGTGATGTTTAGAATATTGTTCTGTTCGTGATAGCAATGTTTATATTGCATGCAGATTAGAAATTATAAAGAGAGGAATGAACTTTCTGAACCATTCGAATCGTCCAGTTTCTGAAGTTTTTGTTGTATAATAAAGACAAACACACAATGTTAGATTGATTTTATTTTTATTTATTTTAAAGTACAACAAGTAACAATTATTATAAAAGAGGATTCTAATGGAACTATGTAACAACAAAGTTTACAAAAAATAAAACCTATAGATACGTTATCAGAAGACGAGGTCAGTTTTAGTAGCTTCTGTTTGAAACTGTTAAACGATTCATGAAATTGGTTGTTAGATAGTTAAAAGGAAAAATGATGTAAGATGAAACTATTTAATTTGAAGTTACAGCTTTATACTTGTACTATCAATTTAACATAGCTCTTAATACAAATGAGGCATAATTCAAATAAAGCATTACTTCTCCGTAATTTTATCTTTATTGTATACAAATTCATCGACTACGGTGAATACATACTTATAGCGTTTGCTTTATGCAACGGCTTACAACGGCCGTAGACAAATTGATCCAATACCTATTGGTTTTTTGATGCAAGATGTAATGTTACAGTGATTACTACTTCACAAGTGCGCAGTGGGTGTCCCTCACAGAAGTGTGCGTCGTCTGGCTGACGAGGATGCAGAACTTATCAGTGGTGTCGGTCTGCAAGAATCCTATGTGGTACTGTCAAGAGGTGAGTGTGCATTTTGCGAGAGAATCTAAGTATTGCGTAAACTTCGGAACAGATAGGGAGATTTTAAATTTTGATATAATGGTCGTTTATGTTACTAACTACCAATATTTCATACCTAAACTTGAACATTTTCTAGTAATAGAATTTACTAATAATGGAACGTCGAGCATTCGCTGTTGTTAAATTTACTCGAACCACACTTCGAACATGACGCTCGATGCATTGTTACAACCTGATTTAAAAAAACTATTAAGGTAAGGTAATAATGTTCCTAATCGACATTTGTATTAAGTTATATTATAATAATTTAATTCAAAAATAATAATTGATGAGCTAATTTAGTTGAATTGTATATCTTTTTAAGTGTATAATTAATGTATTTTGAATTTCATATAATCAATGGTTACTTAAATAATTATAATTATGATAAATTTGCATGCCGAATTCCGGTGAGACATGATGTACCATTTACGTAACATCTGTTCTCGCAAATAAAAATATTGTTATTTTTATTCTTAAAACCAACAAGCGTTTTGGTGTAACGTTTTATCGAGCAAAGGCACGAGCGCGGATGTATGCAAGACAGAAAGAAATGTTACAGGTAATGTTCACTCGCTGTTTGTAAAGTCCCTCGCGACACAGAGCTTGCAACCTACTGTGATAGTCGATTTAAAAAAAAATCGCTAATATTCAGTAGGGGTACTCAACATATACGATACGAGGTACCCCCCTCATGTTAATCTGCCGCGCTCGAGTAAATCCAAGTTAGCTACTTGGGCTCCCCATCTATAAGTAAATAAATGACGGATAGACTAAATTAATTGATTGAGTTTCGTAAAAGAAGTAGATCAAAATATAATGTTAAAGTATGAAAAATAATCACAATAAGATTCAAGGCTAATAGAATGAGGTACTGACGGTCGAATCTCGACCTCTTGGCTATAAAGAAATGGATGAATACGACTGTTAAAAAGCAGAAACAAAATCTACGATACCAATAAAGAAAATATTATGATCTTCAAAAGGATTGCCTATAAAGTGTAATGTAACTCAGTGATCTGCTACAGATCGATTCGGATTCCAATTCAAAATTCTGAAATTCAATTCAAACTATTGAATTGGAACATGTAACCTCTAGATTACTAATTAGGACAATGAGAATGTGGAGCACATACTCGTTTTTAATTATTTTTCAAGATCAGCTCTATTTTAATAATAGGTACCTATGAAGCACTACTTCAACTTTTTCAAGATTGACACAATTTTAATAATACCTAACATATAATACTTGCTTTTCCCCAAAGCTTCGTCTAACATACGTTAAATTGATATTGCCTATGTGCTATTCTGATTTACATTCAGTCAAAAAAGTATCGGTAATAGATAATTAGTATAAGGTTCGATTTTTTAAGTGAAACTTCTTTAGCGGCGTTGTGCACTTTTGTTGGTATGGGTATAAAATGTTAAACTCGGGTCAGGATCACGTGACCATAAGATTGGTGGATTAGATCTATTATCTTTGGGTGGATTGGTGGGAAGACAGGTGGGAAATCGGGCGGTCTAGAAACCAGAAGACCCCGGTTCGAGTCCAAATGATTTCTTCTTCCCTTTTTTATTTTGATTTTTGGTTTTTATTATTTCATATTTTTTATTTAATTGTCATGTCGTTTTTTAACTTTTTGATTTTTGTTTATTAATTTGTGCTTTCTTATTTCATATTTTTTATTTAATTGTCATGTCGTTGTCATTGTCATTTTTTGTACGATAGCGCAATAGATTCAGATTATGATGATTTTGATATTTGGATGGTGATTTGACAACATCAAATGTACATAAGTCTATACGTGTTCAACAAGGATAACAACAACGGCCATTTGTCATAAGTGTCAAAAAAATTGACAGGACGGCCATTCAATTTGGCATTTGAACTTGCAGTCACTTTATACGTGGTAGTCAGTCCAGCGTACTAGTACCAGCTAGTACTATAAAGATCATTAGTATGTACCTATTATAACAACCAAAAATGGTTGTCCTGGGTGTGAACCAAACATACATGGCTTAGCAGACAGGGTCACTAACTACTAAACCCTGGGCTCCCAATTTCGAGAGCAATGAAGGAATAGAGTTAATATAAGCCGAGGGGTAGTTATACCACCATTGTCGGTTTCTAACCCCATCAGTGTTGATTTAGCTGGAGGGGTTAACAAGATTGCTAGTAATGTGGGACTCAAACCCACATTGCTAGTTATTATATAAAAAAAAAATTGTACTCCCCGTGGTTCAAACTCACAATTGACCAGACTAGCCCAGACTACATCACATTTATTTTGTAGCTGCTCTTTCTGCTTTAATTTAAATAAAACTTTGTAATTTGATGCTGAAAATTGCATAAGTTATTTTTATGGACTGTAAACTCCCAACACAAATCCTCTGGGAGTGGAAAATTTTGGTGGAGTTCATATTGGCGCATGAATAAATCCGGTACAGATGTTGCGCGTATGAAAACTTTAAAGCCGTACTCTATATTTGGTTTGGCTATGCATCCGTTATTGAAAAGTAAACATAGTCAGGACCGTTAGCCATAGTTTCGTTAACGCTAGTAAGTAAAAAATTGTACTGTAGGTGTTACCTACTAGGATAATATAAAGGTTACTTGTGTAAATCAATAGCTACAAAACAACACCAATGAAATGTTTAAAATTGAAAAATATCACCTAAAGACGTGAAAACACGTTATCACTTTGCAATTTTAAACCTATCTGAAAAAGGACACTTTCAGGTATTTTAAAAGCCTACTAACTTTATAAACGAGAAAGTTTGTGAGAATGAATAGATGGTTTGTTATTTCATTAAGCAAAAAAATATGATTTAGGTATATGAAAATGGATTTAGACTAAATTTTGATGAAACCTTATACATTAGAATAGCTTAAAGGCTATAAAAAATGAACAGGGGCGAAGCCAGGACTTCAAAAAAGGGGATTTTTCCATTACTTTTAAAGCTGAAAATGTCTTCTAAACTACCAATCGATTTTGATGTTTTATTTGAAAGTTGAAGCTTGGGCTTTTTTGTTGCAATAACGAAATGGGTACAACGTCGTTTCGTCCCATGGCACGAATCGCATAAGAACCTTTCTTTAACGTCGTGTTTCGAGCCGTTGGATGAATCACCGAATCGACAATCAAAAAGTCCTTCGGTATTTCAGACCTTTGAACGACCAGGTAAAATGCCGCAAAACACCACCTTATAAAAATGTTCTTGTGCAATTCGTGCCTTGGAACGAACAGCTCGTGGAACGAAACGACGCAATACCCAACGAAACAGCGGAGCGAGGAATATATAGTAACCAGGAAGAATCTATAATAGCCATTATATTCATACCCAGGTATACAGGATATCATCAGGCTCCGAGGGCTGGGTGGAATCAGCGCCAGCTCCCCTCTGGTCTGCGGGTGAAGGAGCTCTCGTGACCCTGGCTCCAGTGAGAGACGGCCCCGCTGGGCTGTTTCGTCACATAGTGAGGACGGAGCACAACGCGCATGGACCCAGGGCTCTGCCGCTGACACATGGGAGCTTCGATGTGGTGCAGCTGTTAGCTTGGGACCATGCAAATCAACATATGTGAGTATTTTTTTGGTTCCTATTTCCATAGCTGGTGAGGTTGAGCAGCCATGACGTTACAAGACCCTAGACGAGTCTCATGACCGTGTCTTCAGTGATATCTGGTTCCAATTTCAGGGTACGCTTTTATCTACAGAGGTTTTGAAGTCATAGGAAACCCTTTCACCAGAGCTCGGAACCCTGCCTCTAGTTAAGAAAGCTTGCACAAACTTTAAAAAACAGCTCATAAAATATCCGAACAAATTCAAAAAATCAAAATGGCTGCCTAACGATTAACAAAACAATGTGCAATGGTTTTATTTTACAATATGGCGGTGCCGTATTCATTTATACAAGATCTGTTATGTCGCACAATTATAATTTTACAAGATTTTGTTAAGAACATTTTTAAGCAAATGAACCGCCTAAGAAAAGGAAAACAAATTATTAAGCATATCAGCACATGCAAATTTAGCTGACTCTCACCTATATTTTAGTCTTTATCTCTGATATTTTTTAAGCTGAGAAAGTGAAAACCGCATCAAAATCGGTTTAGTAGTTTCTGAGAAAATCACAAACATACATACATACAAACATGACTGGATGTTATTTTAAATAAATACACATTTCTGAAACTTTTTGATTACATATTGTCTATCTATATGTTGTGTTTCTCAAGCCGTTGAACGATGTATTGATGATTTTTTTCACACCTACTGATAGGTTTAGAAAAATATATTAATACGTTATTTTTTACCGTGACACCCAACATCGCGCTTAGCTTAAATGCTTATTTAGTTAGCATTTGACATGTCCCTATAAAATACCCACTACAACGAAATTATTCCAAAGGATTCTAAACTGCAATGATCTCAAGCAGCACTCTCAATGTAGCATTCAATCGTAATAAAAGCCTTCGAGCGAGTTCAATATAGACCACAAAATACCGAGAGCACAGGAGGTTACTTTCACACAACACGGCTTTACTGACGAACACATAAACATCACCATAGACACGCAACCTCAGAAGACCTTTCTTATAACATAGTCTAAAGTTTGAAGAAATAAAAGTTGTTAGGTACTGTAACAATCAGGCCAGCTCTGGAGCAGGTACCGGGGGTGTTCCTCAGAACTTTTATCGGGCTTTTAAATTAAACTTCTGGATTTCCCCAAAGCTAATACACTTTATTAGTTAATTCATCATTTATTACATTATCAACATCAATTCACATATTCTATAAAACACATTTCTTAATCCACATATTATTAATATTTTATATAATTCTAATCACATAACGACCCGAATCGGTCGGCAATGAAACTCGCAATTCTAGAATGACATCTTTCTTTTTATTCTGTTATTTCGTTTCATCTACTACAATGAGGTCTAACGTGAGAGAGGTGGATTATCTTCGACCCACCTGTCACACGCCGGGGGCCCCGTAAAAAAATTGTTTTTTTTTTTTTTATTAATTATCAAAAAAAAAAAATTTATAACACACAACATAGAAAAAAAGTTTCCTAGCTCTTGAATTGATCCTACTCAGGCGAGATATATTATTTTCCCCCCTTTTGATCTGTCTCTATGCAAAAGACAACGTATAACTGTTATAATCTAACAACATTTATGTCAACAAACACTTTACATAACAGTTATACGATGATGCAGGGCAAAAAACGCCTTTAAAAGAAGCACCTGCGTCAGATTCATCACCTAGCTAAACTTAAGTTTAACTAAATTAAATCAATTATCAATCATAAATTGTCCATAGATATAATAATCAGACTGGAAAGACTGCACTGATATATCTTAGGAAAACCCATTCTCAAGTTTCAATTTTATTACGGTTAAACAACTGGCCAATAGAGACATCGGTGATCACCTGATCACATCCATTGATTATTTCATCCTGATTTGATTGTCATGATTATTTCGTCTGTCTGTCTGTCTGTCTGTTACGCTTTCACGCTCAAACAGCTAAACCCATTTTGATAAAATTTGATATGGAGATAGTTTGAGACCCGGGGAAGGACATAGAATAGTTTTTATCGCGATAACCGACATCAACGCGGGCGGAGCCGCGGGCGAAAGCTAGTATTAAATAAAACAATCATATTAGAACGCCCCATCTCTAATACACCAATTGAAAAACCACCTTTAACAACAAAGTTTAAATCAATTAAACAATATTACGCATTTAAAAAGAAATTAAAAAAATTCACCCCAAAGTCTTGTCAGACCTAATCGCAGATATGTGGCGTCATCAGTGCAAGACTTCCCATCAACGTGTGTTCGTACATGAAAAATAAAATACACAATATTAGAATTGAATCTCACCTTTAAAAACAACTATCTGCTATTATTACATTATCCTATAAAAATCACTCTCAATTACCAAGGCTAAATAAACATTAAAAACAACATATTACTAAGCAACATTAGCATCGACAAATCATTATTTCATTTCTTTCTGTCGGCTAAATGTAAAATTCATAATTATTCCCTTCAACATAGGATAATCAGAAAATAATTACAGTCGTCGTTTAACTGTCATGAAATATATTCACGTCGCTTATAATCCGTCATACTATAGGACTTTTTCGTCTTTTGAATTAATTTATTAGGGACCTTCTTTATTACAAAATACTTGGACTTACAAAGATTATTTAAACTATTAAAATTATCAGCCTTATAGCCACGTTTCTTACATGAAGAAGAATTTACTCTATTATCTGTAACATAAATATTAATATACACGAAATTATCAAAGAGAACCGACTTTCTTTTTTTATTTATTACATTTCGTACTATAACCTTTTTCAATTCAATCGAGTCTACCATAGAACCCTTTCCCTCTGAAAAAATATTTTGACACTTGTCAGTATTCTCAATGTCAATCTCTTTTGATTTACACGTATCTACAGAAAAAATATATTCACAGTTATTATTTTGCGAAATCTTGATAACATCCTTATCAGTGTTCTCTGCATCTAAATTATCGATGTGAAACTTTAAATCATTCTCCGCAATAAAAGCCATCTCCCCATTTGGAAGCCAAAACGTACATCTACCAAAATCAACTAAGACATTATATTTACAAAGAAAAACACACCCTAATATAATATCTCGACGTAGGTTGTCCACCACGAGAACGTCTACTCCATACTGCATGTCCCCGCAAGAAAAAACTATGTGACTCTTGCCAGTCACCACCAACATCGTGCCGTCCGCTGCTTTCAAGGAAATATCAGACAATTCAATCGACATATTGTTATTCTTAGCAAACTCGTGCGATACAACCGAAACTTCCGCACCTGTGTCCACTAACGCCGGAATATAAAAGTTATTTATATTTATATCAATAAATGGACTCAACCGACCTTTAATATTGTTTTCATTCATTTCTGCAATCTCGGCAGCTTTATTTTGTTCACCCTTCAGTACATCAAGCTGAGGATGATTGATCCACGAAATCATCAACGGACTCGTACAATCCCGTGAACGATTCCATTTTGGTTTTATTATTTTTTATCGATTTTTTTAAAATCTTATAATTTTTGTGCCGAAGACGGCGCCTCCACCATGTAACAATCAGGCCAGCTCT
The DNA here is from genome assembly GCA_945859575.2 of Herminia tarsipennalis. Classification (NCBI taxonomy): domain Eukaryota; kingdom Metazoa; phylum Arthropoda; class Insecta; order Lepidoptera; family Erebidae; genus Herminia; species Herminia tarsipennalis. The sequence goes on along the minus strand of OX243849.2, from coordinate 15,572,029 downwards.
GGAGCAGGTACCGGGGGTGTTCCTCAGAACTTTTATCGGGCTTTTAAATTAAACTTCTGGATTTCCCCAAAGCTAATACACTTTATTAGTTAATTCATCATTTATTACATTATCAACATCAATTCACATATTCTATAAAACACATTTCTTAATCCACATATTATTAATATTTTATATAATTCTAATCACATTTAAACGACCCGAATCGGTCGGCCATGAAACTCGCAATTCTAGAATGACATCTGTTTTTTTTATTCTGTTATTTCGTTTCATCTACTACAATGAGGTCTAACGTGAGAGAGGTGGATTATCTTCGACCCACCTGTCACAGTACCGTCTCCACGGGTGAAAGAATCGCGGCGATATTATCCTCCTACCTATAAATACCACCTATTTCTATACACTCTCTTAGAATGTGTCTCCACACGGCGATGTTATGGCGGCGTTACGACTAGTGGCTGAGTGGGAGAGAAACGTCATCATATCGCCGCGCGCTCGCCGCGCTACGCGGCTCTCTCGCAGCCAGCGTGCTGTCAAACGCAGGCGTCTGGCCAAAAAAGTGATGATCATCGTCGCGGACATGCTGCGAATCGGTTACGAGTCACGATGATACTCTGGTGGAATAATCGCTACCCGACGATAGCAGAGCGGAAGCCGCGATTCTCTCGACCGTGGAGACGGTTCCTATGTTGATTACACTTTGCGTGTTTAACATCTATTTTGTTCACTAAAAACCACTATCTTATCGTAGACATAAAGATGACCGTCACGTGAAAACGAAGCTACTGCCAGCAGTTATCATTTTCAAAAATGTTCGCGGATCCTAGCCTAGAAGTGGTCTGTAATTCTGTGCCTGGGAATGATGTCTATGTGTATGTGTACGTTGCTCTAGCTAGTTACGTAGACTGACCTGTAGGTCTAGTAGTTAGTGACCCTGACTACTAAGCCGGAGGTCGTGAGTTCGATTTCCACCCTGAATAAAACTTTGTGTTTTAGTAAGGAAAGAAAAAATAATGATTTACATTGAAATATTTTTAATTAAAATTGTAAAAAAATAACAGATTTTATGATAATCAAAGCCATTGAAGAGGTTAAATTAACAAATAAACTGAAAATAGCCACGTTTTTGTCAAGTATATAATGCCTCAGCAAATCAATTAATAATAATCAAATTATCAATCTAATATGTAAAATTCTCGTGTCGCGGTGTTTGTTGTTAAACTCCTCCGAAACGCCTTGACCGATTCTCATGAAACTTTGTGTGCGTATTGGGTAGGTCTGAGAATCGGACAACATCTATTTTTCATCCCCCTAAGAGTTTGTTTGTTTGTTTGAACGCGATAATCTCAGGAACTATGGGCCGCATTGAAAAAATATTTTATTGTTGGATAGCTCATTTATCGAGGAAGGTTATAGGTTTTATAACATCACGCTACGACCAATAGGAGCGGAGCAGCAATGAATAATGTTGTAAAAAAAAAGGAAGAAAAAAGGGAAAATTTACGCAGACGAAGTTGCGCGGGTCAGCTAGTATAATATAAAATCGTAGACATAAAAATCACAATGAAGTGTAAAGTACCTAAAGATTTTTTTATTGTTTCATAGCCAAAATGGCAAAAGGGAACCCTTAGTTTCACTATGTTATGTCTATATCTAAAGTAGGGATGTGATTTTTTTTCTCACCAAACCCAGCGTGTAGGATATCATTTGATAGGTCTCCTAATCAACACTAATCTCAATAAACCAAACGGTTTCCTAATCAAAAGCGAAAACTTAACCCTTAAAGAGGACATTTTTGTTAGACTCTAGTGTCCCCTTCCTGCCAGCTAAATGGTTATTTTTGAAGATGTTTAAAAATCAGGGTAACAAGTAACTATATGTGTAACGAAATTGAAGGAAAACTATCACAGCTAAGTAGGCTTTACAAGTTTACGAGTAACAGCTGACTAAATGAGAAGTAACAAAATTTTTTTATTGATAATTACCTATATAACGTTGTAAGTATTACGAAACAAAAAATACAAAAAAAAACCCACTTCTTATAGGTCCGCATTACTGTGCTGGACAGCTACGGAACCCAACATTGTACGTGGCCCGACATGTACTAGTTTTATTACCTTCACTACACGCAGGTCTATCCCCTAAATTTGTCTTCTGAATAAAACAGGATAAGTATGTTTATCAGTTGTCTGGTTGCCATAGCAGAAGCTCTGCTTAATTTGTGAGTTGTCCTAAGATGTATAATTAAATATTATAAAGTTTACCTTCTGTAGTCTTGGTACTTTGTGCAGCTATGTTCACTTGCAGAATCTTTATTGAAGACAGCGTTCATTCAAGAGAGTAATGTCGTCTAGTTCTGGAATGTTATCGCACAATGCACTCCATAGGCACCGCTGATGCTACTTGTAATGGCGTAGTTATAGATAGACATAGCTAACATAAAACACCGAGAGTTCACCTTCATATGAACCTCGTTCGAGCAACGTACATCGTCACAAACACAGAATTACAGACTACTTCAGACCACTTGGTTCAGAATGCGTTCCAAGCCGAGCAAGCATTCTATGAAGATTACCTACCCTCCGTACTCTCAGGCGCGAATCCAGAATCGTGTTCTGAGGGGGGGGGGGTTCACACGACGGGTGAGTGCATTTGATCGACATCGAAACGGCAAGTGTGAATCGTTCGCGTGACTGGGAGAAGTGGGTTCGTCGACGTATGACGGGTCTCTATCCGCGCCTGTGTACTCTTGGTATTTTATACAGATGCGTATAGAATTACCTTCTGTACTCTCGATATTTTGTGCTAAAAATCCTTTACACGAGTCAGTTATGTTCTCTTGCGGTGTTTTTATTAAACGCAGCGTTCATTTAAGAGAGTAATGTCGTCAAGTTCCGGAACGTTATCGCGCAATACGAGTGTATTGCGCGAGCAACGACATTACTCTATCAGCACTACTGATGATGTTTTAAATGGCGCAGATAAATAAACATAGCTAACCCAGTGCATATACTCCACATGCCCAATGACAAGAGAAAGTTACTGAAGGTACATTTTCAACAATAAAATAATGGCAATCTCCAATGGCAAATGACATAAGCCTGGTACATCTTTCTAGAGCTGTCTTTTTAAAAAAACAAAATTCAATAGTACCTATTTATATTAACGAAGTTGCCAGGTTTTTAAGATCTAATCCTACACTATTTGAGCGTAAGGATAATCAAAATAAGAGAATAGTTACATATTTAGATTACGAAATGCCTATTCCTAGGTTAGAAGTCTTTCGACGGAGCTGCGTTTATATGGCTCCGCTAATTTATAATTCTTTGCATAAAGTTATACCCAACTAAAAGAATGCTTTTATTCTATTGATGAGTTTTAAAAAAATTATCCTTGTAAATTTTATAGGCATAGATGAATAAAATAAATATAGTATAGATTACGTAAGACTACATAGATGTTTAATGTTAGAATGCAGATTTTGTTCTATTGCATGCTTATACTGCCAAATATGTGAAACTTCTTTTTTTTTATAAGACCTCTGTAGGTACCTACCATATTGGACGCAATGAAGAAATTATTATTAATAACTCTGATTTATTTATTAACGGATTTTGATACACATTGAGGTTTTGAGAAGGATATAAGTTATTCTTTATCGTGATGACCACTACTCACGCGAGCTGACCCCCGTTTATAAAATGTAACACACTAGATCGTTCGATCGCGTTCACTCAAGAGAGTAATGACGTTTATTTCCGGAATGTTATGGCGCAATGCACTCCATCGGCACCACTGATGCTCCTTCAAATGACGCAGTTATAGATAGACATAGTTAATGCAAGTAAGCATATAACATACAAATAAACGTTATTCGCAGTAAATATGGTATACATATACAGGTGTTGAAGTATAATAATGGCAGTTAAAGCCTATTTAACTATTAAATATTACTACTATTTAAGCAAATTAATTTTAATATGATTACTATACATTTATATATTGATATATACATTATACATTTTCATAATATTCTTTAAAAAAATATATAAGTATTATTAATGGAATAAATTCTTCAAAATTATTAATTACATTAGCTAATCTCTCATTAAACAACAATTCATTAATAGACACATTGTACATTTTCGTAAAATTATTTTAAATTTAGAAATGCTCAATGGAATAAAATTTATTTTGTAAAAGCCATTTTTAATAAGTTGTTTAATTATATTTATGTTTGTATATCCTGTATAAGTGAAATTTCGATTCACCCAAAAGAGATGGCCATTTTGTGTTGACAATGTGATTAAACATGAATAGGCTAGTTTCCCAGTTCAACAAAAAAATCCAGAAGACTAATTAGTCAATAAAACTGACATTTAGACTGCCAACAGTTAAGTCCCGATTGAATTTTGTGTAAAATGTGTGTTTCTTTATCATTAATCATATAATAAAAATAAGTGATCTGACGAGAATAAAATAGTGATTTCAAAGACCGCTATTTGTATGAGATCTCCATATAAAATTTGCTTCTTTACCTTTCCTGAAAAGTTATTGGTTTGACTAGTTGGAAACTAGACAAGACAATAATTGACTATAAAATTTCCAAAAAAGCTTATTTTTCATGTAATTATAATTATGATGGATACAAATCTTTTGGCTCCCGCTACGGTTGGTCCGTGCTAGCCTGACTTCGATCTTGATTATGTCAGTTAGGATTCACGAAAATGCTCAATTAAAAAATTGCAATAACACACGCGGAAGCCGTGTGGTACCGGCTTAAGAATAGTACCACCTCATCTCTTCCCGTGGGTGTCGTCAAGGCGACTAAGGGATTTCACACCGGAGGACGGTCAACAGCGTCCTCTGCATACTTTAAACTTTACTGCGATCGCCAACCCACTCGCCAAGCGTGGTGATTATGGCAATTACCCACAGTAAGTTCCACTGGGGAGACCCGTGCCCAGCGGGGGGACATAATATGGGTTGATAAGAACAAGGAAGCTAATGCAACAATGGCATTAAGTAAATAAAGTCACGATTGGCTTTTATAACAGATCGTTATACTTATGTTACTTATCTATGCCACAGATTATATAATATCTGTATCTAGTATGTCTATATATTTATATGCTTGTCTTTCTATTTTGATCTCTCTTTCTCAATCTAACCAACACATAAGAGAAACTGAAAAATAAATAAATATGAACGTTTCTGGCGTCCAATCAGACCAAACTTTTAATACAAACTATTTATTGCAGCTACTACATGGGTATTCCAGAAGGAAAGCCAGGACAGCAGCACTTATACCGGGTGTCATCAGAAGCGCCGCGGCCAGGCTCGCCACAGAAACTACCCTACTGCGTCACTTGTAATTCACAGGTTAGTAAAATACACAACCATTCCAAATCTGAAGCGATACTAACTTTAAGATGATCTCTAAAATATATTCACTACTATTTACATTTATTATTAAATCATTTTTATAAAGAATATCACCACCTTTAAAAAAAAATATACAAAGTAGGTACTATCTAACTTCCAAATGTTCAAATTATATTCAATTACATACATCATTTCTTGCTTTTCAGTTACTTTGTATTATTTTTTTTTTTGAAGGCGCTTGCTTTTCGGTTACTTTGTATTATTATTATTTTTTTGAAGGCTCTCGTTTTTAGTAATAATAATAATTTTTGACTGCCTCTGTGGCGCAGTGGGAGTGTGTCCGACTGCTACGCAAGAAGTCGTGGGTTCGATTCCCACACGAGACACCACTTTGTGTGATCCACAAATTGTTGTTCCGAGTCTGGGTGTATTGTGTCCGTGATTTGTATGTTTGTAAAGTCCCCCGCGACACAGGGCTTGCACCCTAACGCGGGAATGGACTTTTAAAAAAAAAAAAATCTCATCACAATAAGTAATACAATATATACACATTCACAGCTTCGTCATGTCCGATTATCTGTCTGTCTTTCTTGCCGTTCATAAGTGCCATGAACATACGCTCTTCTGCTGGTGCAATTATTAAAATCGTTTTTTTTTTCAAATGTAAAGCATTTATTTGTAATAATGGCCGCAGAACCCTACACTGAGCATGGTCCGACGTGGGCTTGCGGTTTTTTTTATCAGGGTTTAAAGAAATTTATATAAAATCCATAAAAGCCAAAATTTATATTGTCTATCATCTCTCACGACGAATCCACATGGTGAAATCCCTCAAGTATTTTGGGCTGTAAAACGTGCCAAAGAACACTATACGCACTGCGCCAGGCAGGTAGTTAATATTTGCCGGGCGTATGGCTTCTACCGTATAAATTAATAAATATCTAGGGACAACTCACACAACGTTATCTGATCCCAAACTAAGCAGAGCCTGTACTATGGCAACGAGACCAGGCTGATAAACATACTTATTTATTTCTAGATATATATATATATATTTTTTATTTATTAATCTTCTTGCACTCAAAATTTGTACAAAGGCGGACTTAATGCCTTAGGCATTATCTACCAGTCAACCTTAGGGTGATGCAGAGAACTGTTTAAGGTGGGTGCTTATTCGACTTATATTTCTAATGGTAAATAAGCAAGAAAGTGATTTAAAAAAAAGTAATAATAATAAATAAATAATTATAAAAACAATACCATACATATAAATATATAAATACACATACATACACACACAACATACCAATACATACATTTACATACATGATACATACTCATAACTATACAAATACATACATATTAAACATATATAACCATAGATTACTATAATTGAGATGATTCCGCCATTAACTTCGTATAGAAATTACGTACTTGGAACTTAAAGGTGACACGAGTTGTAGACATATACATATTACAGTATCCTGGGTGGGGATCGAACCCACCCAGAATACCTCTACCTCTACCTCTGGCTTAGCAGTCAGGGTCACTAACCACTAGACCAACAGGCCAGTAAGAAAATACCCTCCTTCTAGCGCAGTCGGATAAAAACAAGCAAATCGCATCTACATAAGATGGCGTGAATGTATTATAGATATAAAATATTCAAGCGTCTCTCTCAAATCGGCATCCGCGGTCCAAACTGAGCAATACAGTGAAACAGACTATAATATAAATAATGGTTTACGTGCTCAGCATACCACTGTTAGTTCCTACTCTAAATATTATTGGCTATATTCCCATACAGAATACCAGTTTCCATGAGTTGTGCTTATTGGTTTTAAGGCCGTGTATTATATCATGGGCATACCCAGGGTGGCGAATTGGGGTTCGAACGTATTAGGGTTCTGTAGTAAACAAGGAACCCTTATAGTTTCGCTATGCCCTTCCGTCTGTCTATCAGTCTCTTGGCTAGCTCTGAGACCCTTAGTACTAGAAAGCTGTAATTTGGCATGGATACACATATACGCCGATAAAGTGATAAAATAAAATCATATTTTTTTTAGGTAAGTACTTCCCCTACACGTAAAGTGGAGTTAGGATTTTTTTTCTCACCTACCCCAACGTATGGAGTGTCGTTCAATAGGTCTTTTAAAAATTACGTGTTGTGAAGACTATTTAACGATTTAGGGATCCGTTTATGAATAATTAAGCTGTAAAGGGCTAATTTTCGTTAGAGTCATGTGTCTCCTTCCCCTGCCAGCTATAAATGGTAGTTTTTGGAAATGTGAAAAAATCAGGGTAGTGGTATATATTATAACGATATTTAAAGGAAAACTATCACAGCTATGTATGCTCTACAAGTTTACGAGTATTACTCGTCGGTCCGTTATTACCGACCAAATGAGAAGTAATAATCATTTTCGTACAAGTGCCATTAAAATGTACTTAAACTTGTATTTTAACTTCTTAGGTAAGATGAAACAAAAACCTACTTGTTAGACTTGTGATGGGCAACTACGGAACCCTACATTGTGTGTAGCCTGACATACACTTGCCCTTTGAATATAGAGATCTCTAATAAAAGCAAGCTATGCTGGTACAAAATTTAGGAAACTAAATTACAAAACTAACGTTTCGTATCGTTTTTTTAAACAATTTGTTAGCCAATTTGTATTTATTTTTTATTTTATTTTATTTTGGTACAAACAGTCATCAGAATACAAAATAACAAAAAATATAGACTTAATGTAAAGACAAAGAGTACCCAAAAGAAAACAATTAACAGTAATTGTGCTTAAATGCTAGCGGTTAAACATATAAAACATATAACTAATTATAAAGTAAAAAATTATAATTACATAGGGAAAAACAATCGTAAAAAATACATATCTATGTGCTGCTAGGGGTGTTCGTGTTTCAATTGCAGCATTAGTTTAGATTTTAGAGTGTTCAATGAGTTGTTAAAGAGGTCTATGTCATGAAATTCTTTATTATATAACGTAATCGAGCGAGTAATAAGTTGTTGCGGGTATAATTTTTATGAAGCGATGGCGGTACGAAGGTGTCTAACTTTCGAGAGGGACGGACGGGAAGACGAGCATGGGTGATGAAGTTAATTTTGGAGAGTAATGTTGAAGAATCTATTTTGTTATTGAGAATTTTATAAAGGGTGACAACGTCAAACTGCTTACGGCGATTTTCTAAGGAAAGAAGGTTGTATTTATTTAACGATTCATCGTAAGTACTGTCGGTAATGGAGTGTCGATAATTCATAATTTTAATGAATTTTTTTTGTACCCTTTCTATGCGATCGATATGACATTTGTAGAAAGGGTTCCATACTGAGCAACCAAAGTCTAATATTGATTTGACATAACTGAAATATAAAAGTTTTAAGGTAATTGCATGTTGAAACGGTTTAGTAATTCTATTGATAAAGCCCAGGATCCTAAAAGCCCTTCCTATGATATTATCAATATGTGCGTTAAAGGAAACCTTGTCATCCATTACGATGCCGAGATCTCGGATAGTGTGAACACGCCTTAAATAACTGTCACCAATATGATAATCATATTTAATATTGTTTTTCTTTCGTGAATATGTCATAATGAAACATTTATCCGTATTAAGGTAAAGTTGATTATCAGCACAGTATTTGGATAAGGATACTAGGGTATTTTGAAGATCCTGACAGTCTGAGACTCCAGTTATATCTCTGAATATCTTGGTATCATCAGCGTAAAGTAGATGATGAGTGTCATTGAGGTGGTCGGCCATGTCATTAATATATAAGGAAAAGAGTACAGGACCAAGATGGGACCCCTGAGGGACGCCAGAGGGAACAGGCAGGTAGCTAGAGCAATAACCCTTAAGACACACCGCTTGCGAACGATTCCGTATGTAGGAGTCCATCCATCTCAGTAGGTTACCGTGTATACCAATGTTCTCGAGCTTTATAATTAATAAGTCATGATTTATTTTATCGAATGCTTTCGAGAAATCGGTATACACGACATCCACCTGTAGGTTAGAATCCATGGCATTCAATAAGTAATCTGTAAAAGTTAACATATTCGAGTCTACGCTACGTAATTGAATGAAGCCATGTTGTTTGTCGGAAATGTAATTACGAACCGCGTAAGACAATTGTGTAGTAACTATTTTTTCTAGGAGTTTCCCTAAAATACTTAATTTAGATATAGGCCTATATTGTGTTATTTGATTAGTTTGTTGATTTTTTGGTATGGGAGTTATGATAGCTTGTTTCCATAATGAAGGGAAGATCCCCGTGGAAACAGATCTTTGAAATATAAGGTAAACTGGTTTCAGTAGTTCATCAGCACATTTGGAAATAAGTATCGGATGAATACCATCAGGTCCCGCACTTTTGTGAATGTCAACTTGTTTCAGTTCTTTAAGAATTATTTTCTCGTCAATGTTTATACAGTCAAGGTCAACTACGGGCTGATGCCTAGGCTTGGATGAAATCGGGAGATTACCATTGAGAGCTGTTCTAACAAAAGTTGATTGAAAGTGTTTATTAAAAGCTTCGCAGATTTTCTCACCATCCGACAACATAACACTATCATAAATCATTGTTTGTGGAATCTGCCCAGATTGTCGTTTTGATTTAACATATGACCAGAAAAATTTAGGGTTGGATTTTATTTTCTGTTCTGAGTAACATAAATAATTTCTGTAGCATTCCCTCTCTAATTTATTTAATCTTTTTCTTAGAAGAGAAAAGGTATCATAATCTGATCTACGGCCATATATTTTCCATTTCTTATGGAACTTACGTTTTTCATTCGTGAGTTTAATTAAGGGACGCGTGTACCAGGGAGGATGAGAATTAGAACTGTTGGAAATGTAACGTGTTGGTACGAATTGAACAATCAGTTCATTAAGAAGTTGATAAAATAAAGCTACTTGAGAATTTACATCATTTATGTTTGAAAATATAGTATCCCAGTCAAAAGATTTAAGGGCGTTCTTAATCGAGTCATAGTCAGCTCTAAAAAACATTTGTTTGAGGAAGTAGTTATTTTTTAACGGAGCTTGTATGGATATAGGTAGATCAAAGCTTAAGGCTTTATGGTGTGGGTCTTCCAAAACAAGAGGGGCGTGAGGTGTATTAATTTCACAATAAAGATTACAGAATTTGTCTCTTTTCTTCCTGTCACATTTAAAATAAGTTAGAGTGAAATAAAGAATGGAAAAATCAAAATAAAACTCCAGCTATTAAGTGCTCATGAATATGCTTAAATAAAAGATGTTTAAGTCTCCGGCATCGTCTTAGAAAATCAAACAACGATTTAAAAAGTCCATTTGAATAAAGACTTGAGTCTTAATTTTTTACTGAATTTAAAATTCTCAAAGAAATGTAGGTACTTTATTGTTCCTTTTACTCGTTTACATTGCTATTGCATTTTGAATCGTATTTTTAAGATGTTAAAATACCTTTTTAGTAAATAAACTGTGTGTTGGACTGATTTTTGGAACTTTGTAACGCTACTCATAAAATAGAGTGAAAAATGGGTTTCAGGGTTTTCGTTTACATGGAACTCATTTTCAGAGGTCAGCTACTTGCCTGCGAGAATCTTACAACAAATTGTCTAGCTACTGATACTTTCTTCTTTTCGTTACTGAAATTTAATAAAAAGAAAACGCAATGAAATGTAATAATCATGCAATCGGATATGGCACCATGGTACTCGTACCTATAACTTATTTGAAATTTGACCACACGTTCCTTTTACTCGTTGTATAATATATACAAGTCGTGAAAGCTTATCAACAAGTTGCTAAATATCGTCATCTGAATTGTCCAGCCGTCTCCATCAATAAACCTGGAGTACTACGGCAACCTGGCGTCCTCAGGAGACAGCACGTGGGACGCAGACTGGGACGAGGAGCTCCCGGCCACCTCGCCATCACCCACCAAGAAGAAGAAGAAGAAATTACTTGGTAACACATATTTCTGAAATATCCCTTTATTGGAAATAAATAGTACACAATGGATTAGGCGTCAAGCAGTTTTTTTCTGCTTATAGTCAAATTTGCCAAAAAAGGCAATTCAACTCGACTGAAGGCCCTTTAAAAACGGATATTTTGATATTAAGTGCCCAAAATAAGAGAAATAGACACCTTTCGAATTAAGGGCAATGCCATACGTCCCAATTTATTCAAAATTGGTTATTTCTTCGTCTCTTTCTTAAATAAAAAACGAAATTTATCAAACTAAGGAAACGAAGAAACTATTTCCTTGGTTCGGTTTAACACATGCAGCATTTATGATACATTTGTTGTGCGTTTATGTCAGATCAAATTCTGGGCCTCTAAACCAGTGGCATAAACTCTGCGCGTACAACTGCTAAACTAAAATTAACAATTTTCACACTTACAGCGTTGCGCGCGCAATGACGTCATTCTATTCGTTTGTCATTCTATTCGATCAGAGTTTGTGCCACTTGTCTAAAGACCCAGGATTCAAAAGGGGCTAAACGGCACTTGATATAAATAAATCAATCACGCCGCTTTTCATCATTACTGCTCTCCTCCGAAAAGCAGCTCAGTGACTGAATATATCAACTAAATTGCCATTATGGGCCTCAATTTTCTTTAGTTAATTGGTTGAAAGGGAAAAATAGATCGGCAAAACATATCCATTTTTTCTGCTACATTATCTTTATCCAAATGTTATATAATATTTCTATCCACAGACGGACTACAACAAAACCTGCCCTGCCTCTACCATGAGGCGCACTTTAGTCCTACATCTGCGTACTTCGTGCTGGAGTGCCTCGGTCCGGGAGTGCCCACCTTCAGTCTGCACAAGACTGCGCTACCCGACCCGAGACTGGTCGCGCACTTGGAGAATAACACTGCAGTCAAGGTAAATATTTTTCTTATGGCATTTTAGATTAAGATGGACTAGCTGTCCCAGCGAACTTCATACCACCCCGCTTGGCAAAAATCTCGTAATTTTTTATTCACATCTAAAAACAGAATAAAATTTAGAAACTTATCAAATCAAATCAAATCAAATAAATTTATTATTTTGTCATGATTTTTTAGTGGTTTTGACGTTCATTGTACTACGTAAATCGATGTGTGATTAGGGAGAGAGGGGTCAAGCCAAATCTTGATATCCAAATCAAATCGGAAAAAATCCGCCAAAAATTACCTTGCGTAATTTATGTGTGTTGTGTGTTTAATACCTTACGGAAGTGATACAAAACAACGCGGCAAGGGCTATTATTTACGCGGACGATGTTGCCATATGTGCTGCTGAGAGACGGATTCTTCTTCAAGAAGCGCTTACACTCGGAAGTCCAGGTTTTGATGTAGTTAATGGCTCTAAACGACTTACGTTCTGATGACCAGTCTATCAGCGTTAAAGGTCAAATTATAACCAAAGTCAGAAGTACAAATACCTAGGGAACATGATGCATATGCCATAAAACACAACATTAAGAGCTACGAACTTCAAATGACGAGAAGTGACACGCGTCAATGAATCGATATCTACGAAAAATTCGGTTCTTTTAGTGATTTTCATGAAATTTTGAATGCAGGTAGTTTAGGGGGCGATAAATCGATCTAGCTAGGTTTCATTTCGACGTTTAAAAAAAATACCGAGCGAAGCTCAGTCATCCAGGTACTAAAACCATAATACGACCAGTGCTGATGTATGGCTGTGAAACCTGAGTTGTCACGCAACAGCATGTCTATGCCACCCATGTTGCCAAGATTAAAATACTAAGATGTTTTTAAAGCTTCGCGATTTTTACGCCTATTAGAATATCGGGATTTAATCGCGTGAAATCCATCTTGAAATCCTGTCATCAACAAATGCGCCGTAAAAACACTCCGCCTCAGTGTAAAGACGTCGTAAGTGTTAGACCAAGACCAGGCGAGGTTAGTTAAAAACCTCAAGGAGACAACATCTCTAAACTGCCATCAGTCGACCCGTGACCACAATCGGTGCAATTCGATCGAAACGTCCGTCGGGTAAATAAAAGGTTTGTAGCTATATTTCACTCGATTAAGTCCAAATAATATTCTAATATGCTAAGATAGATTTGCGGCGTGGCCAGGCTGGATAAGATCAGGGCATAATATGTGCGAGAAAGAAGCTGCCAGAGAGATGGTGCAGAATAAGATGGTATAGACACGCAAAAAAGATCACCTGATTACATTAGCAACCGTGTACTGGAATTGTCTATCCCGGACCAAGACCTAGTCAAAGACCCAACCCAAGACCATCTGAATGACATGAAAGCACGCACTAGATGACAATGTCAAGGACAGGGCGAAGTGGAAGAACACGCCCTTATATACGCGTCATCCCTTTTAATTAAAAAGTAAATATTGACTGCAAAGCGTGAAAGAGAGAAATGATTTTTTTGACAGGTATTGTGCACAAAATAGTGTTGTCTCTTTCTAAAGAGTGGTCAAGGTTATGGCGCAGTCCAGGTCTGTAAGTCACTGTACAAGATACTACCCTAACCATAGATGTATAGACCAGGACGGTGCCATCCCTTTCAATTAAAAAGTAAATATTCACTGCAAAGCGTGAAAGACAGAGAAACTCGTGCGGCCTTTGACAAGTATAGCCCACAAAGTAGCGTTGTCTCTTTCTAGAGAGTGATCAATTTTGTGAAGTTATGGCGCAGTCCTGGTCTCTACGTCAATGACGATAACATAAAGAAGTAGAAACAAAAGTAAATATAAAGAAAGTATAAAAGGGCATAAGCCGTGATAAGAGAGAGATACATTTACATTTAATGTATGTTTATGTCAACAGTCTAAAATGCTAATGAAACAATATTATAATTTAAATGTTGCCTTGACTTTATAACATACGTTTTATCGTTGAAATTTCAACTCTTTATAGCTCGTATATTCTAGCGCCGAGGAAATAAAATTAAAACAATAAAGATGAAATAGCTCTCCGAAGCTACGTTTATAAGCTCCTAGAAATAGATTTTTTAATTAAAGAGAAATGACAAAGTTTATACTGAAATATAGAACGGTTTCAATTTAAATATTAATTGAGTAATTTTGATTGATAGTTCTTTGCAAGTAAAGATCGTGGTATGCACAACATTAGATGATGATATCCCAATTGATTCCGGTTTTAGCGGCCAATCATTCAGAGATTAATAATAATTATTTTAATAGATATTATAGTGCACAAGTGTATCTTACTCACGTAGTCTGAAGGGACGGAAACCAGACACGATCGGAGGGAAATTAGGCGTAAGATTGTAGCTCTCAAAGGCATAGAAGACTCTGACATTTTTCTAAAACGGGTACTGGCAGAGATATCTCTCGCTACTGAGTCACGGATGCCTCAAAAAACCCTGAAAACGTAAGTTGAGAGTTTAACGAAATCGCCATGTTACACACGTCCGTGTCAAAGCAAATATATTTTAATTAAATAAACACAAAAGCAACATAAAACAATAAACTACAAAATGTAACATCCAAAACTTCCAATATCAACCTTCTGAATCTCAATAAATTCATCTAACTGACAACTAATCTAAATTATAAGTAGTTGAATAACATTTGGCAAAGAAAAGGTTCACATAGCTTGACCGTACTAAGATCCTGTCTTGTGAACATTGTCTGCCAAAACGAGCCAAGTAAGGAAAACGACTGACACTAAAAATTTGGCTGACAGCCAAAAATTCTCGAGACTGGTGATACGTATTCCGTTTCTGTATTAAAAACAGGTGTGGCTCGGGTCACATCTGCGTTTAAGGCACAAATATGAAAAAAGATTGTTCCTACTTTGCAAATAGATACAACTTTTCTGCTACATGCTGTTATTAAAATAATACAACTTCTGCCGTGTGTGTCGAGGATACTTATTAACAAACATTTCATTAATCGGTCTAGGTATTTTCGAGTTTGTATTAATTTTTTCAACAGCGCAACTTCGTCTGTGTCAATTTTCCCCGTTTCAGCAACACTACAGCGAAACTAGCCCATTGTCTAAACACCAGCCAAATGTGTATTATGTCAATACTTTTACGATTTTTTGGGGGTTTCAAATCAACCCCCAAACCTCTCCCCTCCTCGATACGGCCAGATAATGTATTACATCTAAATCTATTTTGTCCCCAGGAGAAACTAGCAGCTATAGCGCTGCCCACTCCGCGGACATTTTCGGTGCAGCTGTCTAGCGGACACGCGGCGAGAGTGAGACTATTGCTGCCTCCAGGACTAAGAGAAGACGAGGTCACAAAGTACCCGTTAGTGCTTAAAGTGTAAGTAGAACAGCATTGCTAACCTCTCATGTGTTTGAAGGTCCTTTAATACACAGTTCAGAATGGCTAGTGGTCCAGTTCAATATTCTTGAAATGAAAACGTTTGTGAGAAGGAAAAAAATTATGGATTTGCCATTAAATTCAGAGAGGTTTTCACACTTTCACATCTTATATAAGCGTTAACTTGTGGGCAAGTGGCATAAACTCTAACAGAATAGAATGACAATCGAATAGAACGACGTCAGGAATACGCCGTTTCTCGCCCACAACTGCTAATCTCATATTAACAATTTTCATATTTACGAGTTGCGCGCGCAACGACTTAACGAGACGACTTTTGTCTCGTTTTTGAGAACATGCAATTTTAAATATAAAAGAAGAAAACAAAAATAATAGCGGCGGTAGCTTAATGGCTAAGGAGTCGGTTTCGCAATCGTGAGGGCGCGGGTTCGAATCCTACCCATTATACTACTGACGTGAACCCACTCTAATACAAGCCTTTGAGCTTAGCTGGAGGGGTTAACAAGATTGTTAGTAATGTGGGACTCAATCCCACATTGCTAGTTATATTTTCTAAAAAAAAAAAAAAAAACGTTACAAAAGCTGTAAAGCAGTGTAGTAAAAAAATACAACTAAAATTAGTTTACTCAATATATACCTATAGATAAGCTTAGGTTCCTTAGTGCCCAAATAATCAGAAACTTTAATCAGCCTCATCTGATCACACACAATGAAAGAACACAAGTTTCCTAAAAGAATATCTACTTTTTCTCCAGAGCGCAAACGGAAAATATGACCATCCTTACTTTTTATAACATTATTAATCCAGTCCAAAGCAAGATTACTTTGTAACAATGACGATAATGGAAGCCAATATAATTAGAGGCTTTGTTAGAAAACCAATAATAAGTACAAATGGAGCAAACGCAGACTTATCTGCTAAAGTTATAGGTAATCTTGGGAAATATTCTTGTGTTTATTGCTAACCTTGGTATTGTAGTGGACGACTCTCTAGGGACTATAATGCTGGAGCTCTTACTGACATGAATTTCGTTACTAGTCGATGTGAAGTACCCTATAGTACGGGAGGGCATGGACGTACCTACCTATATTTTAGCAATTTCGGGGGATTTCAACCCCTGGGATGGGATGGTAAGGTTACCTTCCAATGACGAACACTTAATGCTTGTTAATAATTTCATTCTAAGAACAATATGGAAGAACCATCCACTTAACGTGCGATGAAATCAGTTCTATTCGTAAACAGCGTGAGCGAACAAAATTGCCACTCCCTATTATGTGATTCGCTTAATTACCGAATAGCATGAAACCCAAACTATCTCTAAATGTCCAAAATTGACTTACTCTAAATTACACTTCCATTCTTAGTCCAATTAGTGTGCCCGTGAAACAACATGATTCTGCACACTCACCACAAACTTCTGCGAAACATGGAGTTAATCGTACAATGACTTATAATGGAGTCCGCCAGGCGTGTTAGATACTTAGCTGAATAAAAAAGGGTTTCCCTTTTTAATCTAATTTAATCTCTAAGCAAATTATTTCTTTTTAACAGGCACGGTGCTCCTGGCACCCAATTAGTAACAGAGCGGTGGGCACTAGACTGGGGCTCTTTGGCCGCTGGTGCCGGCGCCATTCTAGCTTCAGTAGACGCTAGAGGAGCGGGTGGACGAGGGTTAGGTGCCCATCATGCGCTCCATCGACGGTTGGGTACCGTCGAGTTGCAAGACCAGTTGGAAGTTGCAGAGTAAGTACAAAAAAATACAAAAATACAAAAATGTTTATTTCATTACCAAAAATATAAATAACAATGTTTGTGATTGGAGCTTCCTTTTAAGCAGCTATTGCCTGTGTTAGGAAACTCCGCTCTTCCATAGCACATTTCGTTTACATAGTTGGTACACATTTGTGTTAAATTTACTAGATATTAAAATAATTACAATTTTAACAGTTATGACTATGAGCTTAAAAATAGGTATATAATAAAATAAGGTGTAGACTGTACTTAGAGATGGGTGGTTGAATGTGTGTTTTGTGGGTGTGGCTGTGTGATTCTATGGGTGAGTGAAAGTGTATGTGAGTGTAGGTGTGTAGGTGTATGCATGTGGGAGTGTATCCGGGTTGTAAGTTAGTTAGTTATACCTTAAATTGCAAGAGTGCTTCAGTTTCTATGTATGAAAGAGATTTCAACCAGCTTTCCAAATCTTTTTTACATTCGTGTAATGGTTTTGAATGTATATATATCTCTTTATTTATTTTGTTATATAGTTGAGCAGAGCGCTTACTATATTGTCGAGTGGCAAGTTCGGTTTTGGTTCGAGGAATTAGTTTAATTTTATCTTTCCGTCTCTTTGATAAAATGTTTGCATCAAAGGGAATTGTTTTGTATGTCCTAAGAACTACACTAGTTATATAAAGCTTTCTAACGGAAAGAAGGTCACTCATTTTATAGAGACTTTCAGTGGGATATGTAGTCTTTTTAAAATACATAATTTTTATAAGGTTCCTCTGTCCTCGTTCCACTTCAATGAACTTAGATTTTACCGCACCACCCCATATGGCAATACAGTATACTAGCACTGATTGGGCAAGGGCTATGTAAATTTCATTTAATATATTTCTGCTGTGACCCAATTCGTTAACTGCTGCTTTTGGGGCAACGTGTCTAAGGGTTTTAAAAATCCATCCTAATTTCCTCATTCTTCCAGTGACATGTTCTAGATGCGGATACCAGGTTAAATTTTGGTCAATAATGACACCTAGATATTTTGTCTGCGAGACTTTAGCAATGGCAGGACATATGCAGCTATTATTTGCAGCATTGCCACATGTATGTATTTTTACATTAAAAGCATTATTTGGCTGTGAGCGATTGGAAACACTAAAGCAAATAAAGTTAGTTTTTGCTGTGTTTAAGCTAAGGAGATTGTCTATAAGCCAATTAGCTATTTGGGACAAGCCTTGTTCAGCACTAACTATAACATCAGGCCAGGTTTTTCCGTGAAAAACAACAGCAGTATCATCGGCGTAAGAAATTATTTTTGCATTAGTAACTTTGAGATTACACAGGTCATTGATGTATACCAAAAACAAAGTTGGGCCTAACACGCTTCCCTGTGGTACACCAAATGTTACCTCTGCGTCACCACTAGTGTACGCTGCTATCTTAACTCTCTGCTTTCTGTTAGATAGGTAATCTTTAAATAAATTCAGAGGGGTTCCTCGAATACCAATTTTTTCTAACTTGTCCACAAGTCTTGGAACAGAGACGGTGTCAAAAGCTTTTTTTAAATCTATAAATACACCTAGACAGTTGTTGCCTTTGTCAAGATGTTCAGTTATTAGTGAAGTAAGGGACATAACTGCGTCCTCGGTGGATACTCCTTGCCTAAAGCCAAATTGTGTATTGGATAGAATGTTAAATTTATTGAGGTAATTTGTAAGTCGTTTATTAAGTAGCTTTTCTAAAATTTTGGATACAGCTGGTAGCACCGAGATAGGTCTATAATTATCGACATCGTCTCTGCTCCCACCCTTGTGTACTGGAGTGACGATGGACTGTTTCAATGAGGTTGGAAAAATCCCACACTTGAAACACAGGTTAGCCAGGTGACTAATGATAGGAACAACTACGCTACCAGCATACTTTAAAAATGTAGTTGTGATATTGTCCCATCCTGGTGCACTATTCGATTTCAAGCTGTTTAAAATTATATCCACTTCTTTTGAGTCAGTATCTAGTAAAACGAATGAGTTTATTTGTGGAGAGGTATTTGTGTGTTCGGTAGACACATTATTTGGGAATGGTTGAATTTTTTGAGCTAAGTCTTTTCCGATGTTCACAAAATACTGATTTACAAAGTTTATTGATTCTTGTGCAGATGTCTTAGCGCTTAATAATTCTGTACTTTGATTTCTTTGTTTGTTTGTGTAAGTTATTGATTTAACATTTTTCCAGAGCAGTTTTGTGTTTGCTAATGACTTAGTGAGTAACTCTCTTTCGTATGTTCTTTTTACTTTTTTAATTAGATTATTGCAATAATTTCTATAACGACAATATGTAATTTTTAAAATTGTATTATATGGGTCACGCCTAGAGCTTTTTTGTAGTTTATTTCGGTTTTTAATACATGTAAGTATACCCGGGGTAATCCATGGCTTGATTATGCGTTTGCTGTTTGGAATTTTTGTAGTTGTAGAGTTTGTGTTGATGGCGTCAGTTAGTTTCTGAATGAGAAGGTCAGTAAGTAAATTGGGATCGTCACAAAAAAGTAAATCTGAGATATTTTTTTCTTTTAGGTATATCAAAGCTCGCTCGTAGTGTATAGTAGTGGCGTTTTTAGTTACAAATTCTATATTTTTTATTTTGGACAGTGATAAGAATATGG
The DNA here is from genome assembly GCA_945859575.2 of Herminia tarsipennalis. NCBI lineage: Eukaryota > Metazoa > Arthropoda > Insecta > Lepidoptera > Erebidae > Herminia > Herminia tarsipennalis. Next base: position 15,551,952 of record OX243849.2, on the reverse strand, counting down.
TATAGTGATCTGTAATTGTGGTTTGTAGGATAGCAATAGATGCAGACGTCTTCTTTTTATTAATTCTCAGCATGAAGTGATCCAAGCAGTTATGTTCTCTAGTCGCTAGTATATGACCAGGTAATATACCATAATTCGACATCATGTTGAGATAGTGTGAGCGATTCTTTTTTTCATGGGACGGTAGATTTTCTCCGGGTCTAATATTAATGTTAATATCTCCTGCTATAGTTAGATTTTTTTGTGAGGCTATTGTATCTAAGTGTGCACTGAGTGAGTCAATAAAGTTATCGATGTTTGTATTAGAGGGTGAGCGGTATATACCTAGGATAACATTATTTAGGATATCAATCTGAAGACACGATGCCTGCGAGAGTTGTATTTCCAGAATTTTTGGTTTTAGAGTGTTTTTTACATATACTGCAACCCCATCGTTTTGGTTCAATTGCCTTGTCGTTGCATAGGAGTTGTAGCTATTTAGTTGCGGTATAGGCTTGTTAGTGCAAAATCTACACTCGGTCAAGATTAACACATCGGGTTCTACTTTAAGAGTAGATAACATTGCAGCAAAATCGTCGAAATTACAGTATATGCTCCTGATGTTCTGTGAGAGTATGGTTAAATCATTTTTCTTTAAAGCAATGTGTTCCGCAAGATTCGAGCAATCGCATTCAACTGAGCTAGATATTTCAATGTTGTCTATTTCTTTCGCTGTTTGTAGAGTATCACTCATTAAGGTGTTTTGGAGATAGAATAGTAGTCGTTTTGTGGTTTTTATATTGATGATTTATAAATATATGATTACTAACATGTATATAAAAACAGGAGATTGGTTTTATATGTGAGAATGTTTTGAGTGACTTTTTTTCATTGTACGTTATTGTATTAATAGTTAACGCCACATAGATGTTTGATGTATGTATTTTGTAATTGTTTATGTTATTAGAGGTCACGAAAGTATTACATTTGAAGATGAATGTTAGTGTAAATAATGTGTAAGTGATAGATTCCTGCAATTTGAATATAGCGTATATATGAAAAATGGGGGTTATTTGTTCGTTGAATGATATGTATGTGTAAGTGTCTATAGGGATATTTGAATTTAAATGTGCAGAATAATAAATAGCTGATTGTATTGATATGACAAGAATGAAAAATGTTAGCAAAGTGCAACAATAAATGATAAGTGGTAGGTAATAAACTAGTAACAACATAGATTCATTGCGTGTACATGTTGATTCTAGGCAGAAATTGAGAATTTTATATACTAGTCATGCTTTAGTCATAAGTTGATGAATTTGTTCTTCACTTTTTAGAGTTATAATTGGGGCGTGGTCATCCTTCCTGATATAAACTTTGCCATAAGCGGTCCAGCAATATTTATATGATCCGGATTTTGCTAGATCTCGAGCAAGGAAATATAGTCGAGATCCCTTATTAGTCAAGTGTTCCGATAGGTAAATAGGTGTATCTGCTTGTGTCTTGAGGCCAAGGTGCTTACAGCAAAGCTTGGATTTGTGTTTAATGTTAAAAGTCTTGCCAGATCTCAGTATTTCGTTTTTTAAAATAGTGGAGCCAGTTTCTATAATGATTGGTGTACTCGTGTTGTCGTTACTTTTTCCACGCACTCTATAAATATCTTTAATATCGTCTTTGGTAATGGGGCAGTCTATGTTCTGGGAAAGGCACAGGACCATCCCTATTAAGTCTTGCTTAGACTCACCAGAAGCTTTCGGAACATTTTTTATAACAAAATTGGCTTTACGGCTTGCTGTTTCCATGTCCTCTAATTTGTTCTCTAACAACGCGATATATTTCTTATCTTCTTTCCCCTGTATTTCTAACTGAGATATTTTATTTTCTAGATCTTGGTTCTGAGACATAAGGAAGGTAACTGAGCTTTCAATATTAAAATTCGTTTGTTGGATTTCCTTTAGTGTTTCAGCAACTTGGTGGGATTCGCGGATTTGTTTTGTTAGAAAAGTCGACATCATTTCTTTCATCTCTTTCTTAAAGTCGTCTAGCTGCTCCGCAATGTCAATGTCCTCACGACGCCTTTTATTTCTTTGGAACACGTAATTATCAGTTGGTGTGGTTTCACCATCTTTCCCCGCGAAATTAATCGCAGATTCGGAGGTAGATTTATTTATCGGTGAGGTCATAATACCAGTTCGCAAAAATACAATAAAAGTTGGTATAAATACAAGGAAATAATAAAAATAATAATATTTATATTATTTATTATTATTATTATCACTTTTTCAGTACTAATTATTGTTGATAAGGTAGCAGTAAAAGATATGATCCACAAAAAGTAATGATCGCTCAGCAGGCTCGAACTCGAGGCGTTTGTAGTGCAGTGTAGCAGTCTTAACCTTTGAACCACGCAGACAGGTACTCGACTTGTTGAAATAGGGCTTCACTGCGTGTGGTGTAACAAAAACCTACAGAAGTTGCTGCTGTCCTGGTACTTGGTAGAACATATACGAAATGAGTAATATAGATTTGTCGCTCTCACCCGTGGGCGGGGCTTCTTTGTAGCTTGCGCAGGCGTTGCGATGAGAGGGGGTTCGACTTGTGGCTACCTCTTCACTACTTCTGCACTCCTAATGGTTTTCTTGAAATTTTGTGTTGTTATTAAAATTATTATGTTTTTAAATTTATTTTATTTTAAAATCACGTAAGCTCTTGTGCACGTCTACTCAATACAGAGGTCCGGGGGGAAGAGGAAGAGGAAGTGATGTGGAACAACGATAATGGTTGTATTGACTTGACCCTTCTGAGAGTAGATTTATCAAGAAAAACACACATGTGTGTTTAGTTAGAGCCACCACCACGTTTTGCATTATATCAAAATATAATTCTAAATAACGTAATCGCGATTCAGTATTGAGTAACACTATCTAACATTTTTGTTTTGTAGTAGGTATTTTGCATACTTTGGCTAAATGTTCTTTCTCGTAATATATTGTAACCTTGACTTTATTCATCAAGATTATTTTACTATTCTTTCACTTTTCCACCACCAGATACCTTCGTGACTCCCTCCACTTCATAGACTCCCGTCGCGTCGCCGTGTGGGGGCGCGCTCACGGCGGCTTCCTCGCCGCGCTGGCGCTCGCCAGCTCAGTGAACGTGTTCCATTGCGGGATCGCGCTCACTCCCATTGTACGCTGGCGGTACTATGGTCAGTAATGTATACTGTACTCATTTGAAATGTTAATCTACAGTTCTACACATGTGCACAAAGAACAGAAGAACTACAGATAATAAAACTTTTTTACAAAAACATTTTAAAGTTGGTGCAATTAAATTACAGTTCTTAGGGTTCTACCAACCATTACCCAAAATGTGTTAAAGGAACCCTAATTACCAAGCCTCCGCTGTATGTTCGTACTTCTGTCACAGGGCTCTATCCCTTGAACTGAGCCTATGTACTAACTTCTTATGTTTTATTTGGCACCAACTTCAAAATTGCAATGTATTGCATTAAAAAAATATGTATTTGTCAACAGCCTCAGCATACGCGGAACGCTACATGGGCTTCCCGAACGCGACGGGCAACTACCGAGGGTATGCTGACGCTGACGTCACAAAGCAAGCGGCAGCATTACATGACAAGATGCTGCTCCTAGTACACGGGACAGCTGACAATAATGTGCATGTTCAACAGAGCATGGCGCTCGCGAGAGCGCTTGCAGACCAGGGGAGCATGTTCAGACAGCAGGTAACTTGCTATTATATTTAGGATCAAACACAGAGACGGGCAACTACCGAGGATATGCAGTCGCTGGCATCAAGAAGCAAGATGCTGCTTGACGCGTACACAGCCCGCCGGTCAATAATGTGCATGTTTAGCAGAGCATTGCGCTTGCGAGAGCGCTCGTTGACCAGGGGAGCATATTCAGATAGTAGGTAACTTACTTTAATAATATGTATCATCGAACACGGATACTGGTATCTACCGAAGGTATGCAGACGCTGAGTATAAAATTGCTCACAGTTGAATTCACATATAGTGATGCAATGTCTGAGACATTAAAAATAAATATTTTCCCTTCGCCATCTCTTAGTTACCGTTCCCAGAAAAGTTTATTTTTTGTTCTCTTACTTTCCTCGTTTGTATTCTAACTCACCTTTATAATTGATTCTAACTATGCTGGTTCTTTAATATGATGTCTTCGTACAGATCTACCCAGACGAGGGTCACAGCCTGGAGGGTGTGAAGCGTCACCTGTTTCGAACAATGTCAGCGTTCCTGGACGACTGCTTCCGCAAGCAGGTGCCTCCCGAGACCAAGGCGGGGCTGCGGAATGGCGGGAACCTGGACTGAGACACGTGGAGGGACGAGGAGTTGTGCTCTTGGTGAGAATATTTACAGTTTTTACAGAAAATGTAACAAGTTTGTTTGGCGTAAGAAATTCCTCCATGGCACTTCTTGATAACGACAATTGGAATAAATTAAGTGAAGGGATAAGGAGTTTTGCTCTTGGTAAGTTTGTATAGAAATGATACCTTTTGGTCCTGTTTTACCCGCACAGCTCTTGACACCGACAGCTGGACTGACTGGAAAGACCGAGGAATTATCCATTTCGACCGTTGGACTGCGACAAGTAGAGGGTCGAGGAGTTGTGATAGCATCAGTTTTTACAAAAATCGTACCATTTCGTATTTTTTTACCATTACACATTCTTGCCATGGCTACCACTCATCTTCGAAGCTGCTTAAGACACGTGGAGGGAAGAGTTATGCTTATGTCCGTCAACATTATGAAATTGTGCCTTTTAGATATATTTTACTATCATAGCTCTGGACACCGACAACTGGACTGACTGTAGGCACTGAGGATGTCATGCATTTTTATAGAAATTGCACCTTTTGGTACCATATTATACATCACCTTCTGACACCGACCGCTGGATGTAGACACGTGGTGCTGCAAGAGGTTGAACTCTTGGTGAGGATATCTACAGTTTTCATCGAAATAGTAACTTTTGTCATCACAGCTCTCGCCAAGAACAACGGGCTCAGTCATTAAAATTGGAACCAATGTAATGCACGATATGACCTAGCTATCGAGACTGACCCAAAAAACTGCCGACTGCATGAGGCAAGAAAAGAATTGAAAGGTTTTCACAGGGTGGATAGTGGGAGACCCCTGGTGTACAGTCACGAACAAAATTGGATAATGATGATTGCTCAGATTTCAAATTCTAAATTAATAATCTGAATTCAATAGATATAAAAATTTAATTTACTGACTATTTCAATAGATCATTTTAATTACATATTTAAACAGCATTTTTATTATAATATATAAATAACTTTGCACAATATTATTTTTTTGACTCTATTCTTGCAACCACCTTGTTAGCGATCATGGTAACTACTAAGCCACCAAGGGGCTATCCTTGTTTAGCAACTATTTATAAGCCGTACTAAAATGGGAACTATTAAGCAGGTTATTTTCAATCTTACAGCTATTTTTATAAATGGGATATGTTCGGAAATAATGAGATTTATATGGACTTGGACGCAGCTCTCCCAAACAGAGTGAGGACAACTCCGAGCGTACCTCCGACTCGAGGTTCGTGGTAGACCCCGAATCCTTCTACTTTTACATCAACCATCAAACCCTTAAAAGTTTGCCTTTTGGGCTTCAAGACAAAGTACTATATTTTTTTAAGATCCTCCAGAATTTCCATAACTTTGTTAACTCTATTTTATTTATACTAATCATACGATACTAAAAAATATTATCATCTCCACTCCTTAAAAGCATGAAACTCATAGTAGCCCCTACCCATCGTACAAAATTCGTTACAGTATGTATCCATGTCTTGCTATTTAAAAAAACATGAATTTCATACTACACTACAGAGTGTTAACATCACAAAATCGCTGCAGGTAGCAGATCAAATTTGATCACGTGAAATTTGGTATAACGACAGGTGCCTGTCGTTATGCCAAATTTAATTGTATTAAGTAATAAAAAAAACAACCTACCTATTGCAATCCTGTGATAGAAGGGCATACAGCGGAGACCTAATAATGGGATTCCTTTGACACCATTTTAGTTTCGGAACCCTATAAGTGCTCTAAAAGTTATCAAAGTACTAAATACATATTTTTCTGTTTCCAGGTAATAAATAAAATTCACAAGCAAGTGAAGAGAGAACTTAGTGGTACGCAAGTAAACCCGTAGTACAATTAATGCCATATCCAACGCGTAACTGCCATCGTCATCTTGACAAATTTTAACATCATTTACCCATACGTCATACATAATGAGCTTTGATTAAATTATCTTCGGACAAATGTACTATTGCTAAAGGCGCGTGTGAAAAAAATAAAGTTCTCTGCACACTGGACACCTTGGGTAGACGCAGAAACGCGCGTTTACCATCAATAGGTATGTGTACCTTGACTACTAAAGTAAAAATGACCAAAGAAACACGCCTTAGCAATAGAATTTACAGAAAAACTGTGTAAATATTATTATTATTATTGTACCAGTACATCATTGAAGATCAAGATTTGCCTCAGTGTGAAAACAATGACACCAATTTTATTGTTTAAGTAAATCGATATTTACAGCCAAAATGTATATGAACATATCGATAGTAATTCCAAAAATATCTCAATTATATAGATTTCAATTTTAAATATCCATTCGATTTTTTCTATATGCCTTGTTTCTCGACACTTCCAATTTACCATAATTCTTTCAGAGCATGTAATATATTCGCGTATTCAAACTTCGCCATTTAGAGCCTGAACACTGCGCTTTTTTAAACCAAATCACACGATTCGACAATACCACTTAATAATAATCGTGAAATCGCGCGAGTTGGCGCCTAGCCCCTTATTCACAATGTGTTAATATCTACATTTTAACCAGCAAATGTGTTGTTTTTATTTTTTATTCTATTTTTGAAATAAAAAAGAGGAAAACGAAACATACGCCAGTTAAAATACTGTTATGAATAACGGGTTGGACTTGTTTTAAGCCAAATCACGCCATTTGACTAAGTATGGTTACAAAATCGCGCGAGTTGGGATCTAAACGCGTAGTGCAGTGTGTGAAGGCCTTAGTCAATAAAACCACGCAAAGTTTCATCTAGTGACAAATAAAGGAATTGATAAATAGTTCTTTAGTCAATGAGTTTGTGATCTAGTAGTAAAATTGTTATAACTAGTGTTACCTTAAAATCATAGATTCACTTCACTGTTAAGGATAACTCCTTGGGTCGATGATAATCTTTTCGTTGAACGAAAAGTATTTGTAATGTAAATAAAAGATAATTACTGTATTTTAATCTAATCCCTGGACTAGATACACTTTAGGTAATATTTGTTGACAAATAGGTCTAAATAATTCTTAATAATGTTAGTAAGCAATTCTAGAAATTCAGTCGACAAATCTTGAAACTAATCTAGCAATTTATGTAGTTGCGAAACACATAAATAAACAAGACAAAAGTTTTAGTTCCTTCATACTAGTAGTTATCGAATAAAACCAATTTATAATGGTTGAGTGCCCTAGAGAATATACAACGTACTACGCTGGTTCGTAGTCAAATTGTATGCTCTTAATTTTGCAAAGTTTCTATATCGAAATATTCCTGAATATTCAAACGATACTTAACTTCGAGTTATTCAAAAGTATTTCTATCGCCACTATTCATCTTGAAGTGACAGTGACAGCATAACAGTTAAACGCGTGTCAAAATTGACATTTGAGTATTCAGCCGAATTTCGTTAGTACATCCAATAACAGAAGTCGCTAAACTATTTGAATTTAAATTCAACTAAAGCTACTCAAAAACACGGTTTCGAAACTTTTGATAATATTGTCAAATATTGAAATTTTGATTGGAAATTTAAATTCATTGATGTCTTATTGACAGGTGCATTTGATAAATGGCGAATAATACTAACAATTTCATGTTTGGTCAAGTCACAATTGCATCAAATAATTGCAAAATTATAGAAACTTTTACCCTAATTTATGGCAACATTACCACTAGTGCAAGGGTAATAAATTAAAATACAGCAGTTAAAAATCATTTTAAGTCATTGCCAACTTCCGCAATGTAAATATTTATTTTTATATAATTTAATCATTAATTTTAATCGCATACGATGATGGTAAAGTGTAATTTCTAAATGACAAATAATTGTACAGATATTTATAATATTTCCCATTTAGATAATATAACGCTTTAATGTGTTTTATGAAATATATAGAAAGGTTCATCATCACATATTGTTTTTGTGGTGATTGAAGAAGGCTGTGTTCATATATTTCATAAAATACATATTTAATTTTAAAAAATATCCATACATTTGATCTTTAAGTATAAAATTGCTCACTATCATCAAAGTTTTGCATGATTCTAGTCACTTCATTTATAATATTGATAGTATATAATATTAAATTTTATTAAAGACCAATAGTATGTTAAAATATTTTATTAAAATGAAATTAAAGTTTGAAAAACTAATTAGTGAAAATTTTGAAAAAACTTAGTAAGTTTTAGCGCATTAGTTACTAGTAAAGTTTGAAATTAAACAAAGTTTTATTAATTAAAGTGTAACTAAAATAGCAATAAATTATAGTAAATACCTCCGTTGTAAGTAAGCACTCTTCCGATTAAGCACTGTTGTAATAGTAAAGGATTTTTGAGGCGTTAAAATTATGAAGAATTCTACAGTCATGAACTCTAAGATTCTATTGTAAAGATGTACTTAGCCTTATATTCTCCCAATACGTCATATACAGCCAATTTCCCTTCCACAAGACCAGCATTTCAGTTTCACTTCAACAATATGTCGATAACTTCAGTTTATAGTACACTTCCAAAAGCATCATTAGAAAAGTACGGTCTGCAAATAGCTTTATGTATACTTCAAAGTGTAATAGGCCCGTGAGTATCCATAAACACACATTATAACCATTCAAGAAAATCAAAGATAGTTTATAGCTCATTTGAAAATAAATAGATAACTTTTTTGACTTTTTAGCCGAACCCAAATGGTCTTTGAAGAGGCACAGAGAGATATTTCTTGACTTGAGAAGGCAAATCCCGTAAAAAATAATATTTGAGTCGCTGAGGGACTTTATTTACCCTTCCGACCTTTTTAACGGACAAACTCAAATCGTTCTTGACAACATTATGAAACATTTCAGAACCCCGAGTACCACAGGCTTTCTATGGTGCCTTGATAGTTTTTCGGGTTTATAATCAGAATGAAGATGGAACAATGGAAATTTGAGCTTGCTAGGTTCATCGATATCGATTAGAGACACCAATGGATCGAGTCCGACTAAACTATCGGCCGTTAAAAAGTCAGTGGCGTATTATTTGCCATATTTTGCAAAGGAGTTATAAGTTGTTATTACCAAAAGAAAGCTAAAAATAGTCAAGAAAATACTTTTACAATGGAATCTTAGATGTTACGTAAAAATGTTGTGTGAAAAAGGTTGCTGGAAACAGAATGTTCAAAAGGGAAAATTGAAAAGACCTAAGTGCCAAAGCGTCGTTTAATCTCGTACGTTTGTGTAAGTGACTCTTATTATAAGTACATTAGATTCATAAAGAAAATTCGATTACATTCTACATATATTTTTCCCGCGGTAGTATTAATCAGGTTAAAGAATATTATAGAGGTTTGTCAATTTCGTTTTGTAAAAAGAGTTTTGTCGGCGACTGTATTAATAAGACGTTTATCGAACATTTATCCTGTGTTTATTATTTTATTTTAAACCCTGCAGTATAGGTAGAAGTCGGTAGAAATTATTTAGTGTTTGAAGAAAGTCCCTTAATATTTTATCCTATTAGAGACTTGCTTCAAGAAAAACAAATTTTAATGAATTTATCCATCAATGTAAAGATAAAATACGTACGTAATTTGGACACAAAAATTATATTGACAGTACCTTTGGTTATGTAATACCTACTTTATTTAGAATGTGTTCAAAAATATATCACTTACCTCGAAATATTTATAAATAAACAAATAAAATTAATATTTGATCAAATCCAGCAGTTGTAATTTCCATATCTACATTAAAAGACGGACGGCCAATAAGAAATATTTAGTACCTACGGAAAACGTTTCGAACAATTTTCGGGGTAAGAGTGAGGCAACGATGATCTTTGATGGGAAACCAATGATGGTTAAAAGCGACTCGATTGGTTTATTTGTATCACGTGACATTTGCGTGATACCAATAAACCAATCATGTCACTTCTTCTTTTAATTTATGGCAATCTAGCCGTTTTAACGGCTAATTTCTGCCAGTGCCCGGTAAGCATTTATGCGCTTAATACATGCACAAAGTCTCGTTCTTATTTAATTATCACATATTCAAATCATTTTTCACAAGTTAAACTCAGAGCTGTAAAAAACAATAAATAATTTTGAAGCGGCGGTAGCCTAATGGCTAAGGCATCGGTCTCGCAATCGTAAGGTCGCGGGTTCGAATCCTACCCATTATACTACCGACGTGAACCCACTCCTAACACAAGCCTTTGAGCTTAGCTGGAGGAGTTAACAAGATTGCTAGTAATGTGGGACTCAATCCCACATTCTAGTTATCTTTAAAAAAAAATGGCCGGTCAGTTTGCCGCCATTTTTTTAAGTCTCCAGTCATGTCACTTTTCACCATCGCTGCTTTTCCGCCAAACATACGTCAGTGTTGTGGATAGTGATGTGGGTTGTCAAATGTCAACTGAAATTACAATATGTAGGCCAAACGTTGCTAATGGTTACGAAGTTTTATATTCTCTTTGATGGTTACGGCCCGGTATACTAAAGAATTATGATTCAAGTAAAAGTTCCTATGGCCATCAAAAAAATAAATCAGAATATAATTTCGGATTTGATCAGATATTTATTTTGGATGAATTTATAATGTCCAATCGATATTGATTAATAGCGTTCTAGTATTACTCATCAACTCAACGACATTACAAGATACATGATTGCTATTAGTCGATTTCATGGAACAATCGTCTGTTTGTATAATTTAAGTTAATGTATATTTCATTGGAATGTATAATATAAAGGTCGGAATACACGAGCATGTTCGGAAAACGCAAAATAATACGCACAGATTGTGATTTTTGCCTTATCGGTGTTCTCGCTGTTAACGTTTATGTTTATAAGCAACCTGTTATTTGTATTGCTAAATGCTTTCATGACTCGTTTATTTTTAAACCAGCCTTATTTTGAGCCTTCATAAAGTGCGGAAAGCCGTTCAAAAGTAACACTGCACTTGTTTTTACATTTCTTTAACCGAAATTTCGAAGAAATGTAACATTAACTGTAAGCCCATTTGCCAATGAATAGCAATTTTTTGGTTCATATTTTAGATTTCCCAATCTTTATCTATATTTTGGATTTTTAAAAATTTAAGCCTTAACAATATGGTTTAAATATTTAGCAATACAAATAATTAAAAGGCAATGGTGCAATCGCTTTGTGATTATAACTTTATAAATAGTTTTAAGCCATTTTATTCGAGGCATGCGTATTGTTAATAATGTAGTTATTTTTTCAGTCATTATCATACAATTTAATTAGAATAGTTCAAGACAACGCTGTTTATTAGAAATGTTTCTTCAAACTTACAGCTTTACAGTGCTGTGTGATACAACCACTGACAAACTAAAACTAGTTACCTAAATACTGTTTCTAGGTATAACCGTACGTTGGTATACTTTGAATTAACCAGCTTTTGGTATTAGGATTATTAGGTATGAAATAGAAGGAACTGAATATTGGAATTCGTGCATTGGTCGTCAAACTACAGCAATGTGAAAAATACGCAAACATCATTAGTCGATTTCATTGGGCAACTCAAGTAGAATCGTCTATGGAGTACCTTCGAACAGAAATAAATTAAAATGGGTTTCGATTCCATACACATTATTACAACAGCAAACCAAAAAATGACCATAATTATAGACTTAGGGCATGGATTTATTTCAGAATTGGGTAGTTGACTAAAATAAAAGTAAATTATTTAATTAGGTAATAGTAGATCATAAAAATCTCTGAAAATAACTGTTATTTTACATTTTAACGTGTTTTTTAATTTAAAAGCATGAAAACGAATACTAAAAGTAAAGATTTGACGATAGGAACTTATGACGTCATAGGTTGCTATTCCATACACATTTCTATAGAGCTTGTCGTTTTGACAATTCATAAAAAAAGACTGATTTGACTTGACAGTCAACATCAGTATTATTGCATTTGGAAGAAAAATTTGAAGTTAACTTAACATTTTTCTTCCATTTATTGTCTCTTCTATTATTGTATTAATAAAGTAATTGGCAAGAAATGCCTATAAAAATTACTATACTATTTCAGAATGATCTGAATACTTACTAGGTACATACTTGTGTAATCACAAGTAGCGCAAATCGACATCATTGTATTACATTCACATTGTATTAATCTAAGGCAATCCCGTCTTCCACAAAGGAGAGTGAGGCAATATGAAACAAAGGATTGTGTACAATTCTGACGACGTTCTATATTAATGTTCCTTTTGTAATAAATAAGCTTTCTTTAAGCTTCCTTGTGTCTTCTAAATTACTCCATCGATATTATGACAAAGACTGACTTTGAAAAAGCAACGTTATTATATTCAAACTATCTTTTGCCTGCTGTTTCGTCTATTATGAGTTTTTTTACCCCCTTTGTATTTTTTTAGAGGTTATTTTTTTTAATCCATTTTTGGCATATGCCTACGTATGTGTGCCAAATTTCAAATACAATCAATACATCAGTTTTGTGTACAGACGATGCTCAACTTACAAATAGCTTATTTTTTACAATCTATGAAGATTATCGACGATTTGTATTGTTTGTATTTATTGCCTGAGTATTGTCTTTCAACAATTATTGTTTGATATAGAAATAAATTGATTTTAAAATAAACATTGAGATAGGCGTGGAACCTTCATACACTATCAAATATTGTATTTTAATTACAATTTAATAATTAAACTTGCAATATTAACTACTTGTTATGTTCTTGGTAGTAGTATCGTGCTACAATACCGGGCCATCTATGTTATAACTTCATAGTTTTTATTCACTAAAACTTGTAAATTACGTACAGTTTTTCCGTTGGCTTAATTATAATTGTAACTCATACTTGGCAGTGTCAAATTTTGTAATGAATTTTGCCAAATCTAACACAATCCTTCAGAGTTACAACATTTTTACGACGTTTATTTTTAGAGTTAATCCATTTTAGCCCCATCTCCTCAGCGTTAGTTTCCGTCAAACGGAAAAAAGCCTGGAGCAGTTTTCAATGGCACTGAATAATGGACCCTATCTATATTATATTTAAGGACACAATTTGAAGCAAACTTGTGTGCATACCTTCTGATTCGAACGTCATTACCAATACCATCCAGTTCTTTTTACAGTGACAAAATAAAGAGATTTTTTTGTTTGATGGAAATCCATAATATTTATACATTTCTAATGTCTATTGACTCTGCCTGCCTCTGTGGCGCGGTGGAAGTGTATCCGACTGCTACGCAAGAGGTCGTGGGTTCGATCCCCACCCAGGATAAAACTTTGTGTGATGAGCACGGTGGTTTATTCTGTGTCCGGGTGTTATTTATCTATAATATGTATGTATTTAGAAATATATAAGTATGGTTATCAGTTGTCTGGTTTCCATATACAAGCTCTGCTTAGTTTGGGATAGCAGATAGCGTTGTGTGAATTGTACCAAGATATTATTATTATTATTATTGTCTCATGGGTTGTATCACACTGCATTGTATAATACTGATGACACTGTTATTATCCTTCCTGGTATCCTATTAATTTTAGCTTACCACCGAATGATGAAAATCAATGCCAAATAATGATTTTAGCAATTTAGCAGTATTGTATAATTTAATAGTTCTACTGTTATTTGATCAGATCAAAGTATTATTAGCTGTTTAATATATTGTAAAATTAATTGTACTGTGGTGGGATGGTCAGTTAGACTAACAAAACGAGTTGACAAATTGAGACTAATTGGAAATGTCATTCAAACGAAGTATTTTTTACATTTGTAATAATTAATTTGAAATTCTGTAAAATTTGAAATGGCTAAGGAATCGGACTCGCAATTGTGAGGTCAATTAATTGGTAGGATTCGAACCTCACGATTGCGTGTCAGATGCCTTTGCCATTAGGCTACCGCCGCTTTATTTCTCCAAATTTTACAGAATTTCAAATTAATTATTACAAATGTAAATAATACTTAATTTTAATTAAGTGTGTTAATCGCTTGTGTTAAGAGTGGGTTCACGTCGGTAGTACATTACCGACGTGAACCCACTCCTAACACAAGCGATTGAGCTTAGATGGAGTGGTTAACGATGGATTGCTAGTAATGTGGACTCACAAACCCGTATTGCTAGATTTCTTTAAAAAAAAATTATTTGAATAGTAGGTACAGTCAGCAACATATGTCTCTGAATATTATAATGATGAAATCTGTAATATTTTGAAAAACTATGTGCCCGATGAATGGTTTAGTTTAGTAACATTGCAATCCAATATATTTTTTTAAGTAAAATACCTAACGAAGAAGAACTAAATACAACCATAATTGTTATAATTGGTATAGTCGACTAATCACAGACTAGTCGTCTAGTTAGTTTTAAATAAGAAAACCAACACATAAAACTATAGCACGAGATCCGATCTAAGAAATGAAGATATATATTTCTTAGACCACTAGGGTTTCTATTGAAGTACGAATATCGGTATTGGCCTGTAAACAAAAAACTTTAAAATTGTGTTAAAAATGAATAGATAAAACTCACACTTAGTTGTAGAGAAGGCAGAGGAAACTATAATAGCAGCAAAACGTATTAACTTCGCAGTTCTTAAATGCAAAATCTTATATTGCATTTTTCTCGCGAAGTATAAAGAAAATTAAAGTTCTTTTCTACTACTTTCTTATAAAAGAAATGGTAACTCTAAATGCTACTTATAAAGCGGAGGAAATTAAATAAGTGTTACTTTCAAGAAAATTCTAAATAAGTACAAAGTTTAGTACCAAGTACGGTATCGGGTAGCGCCGACCGAGCTGGATGCCTACTGGCACAGAAGTAAGGATCAGCCCCTAACCAAAATTAAAAATAAACTGTCGTGAAGAACTACATTAAAATAAATAAAGAACTTTTGTGATTTTACGAACTTTATTATGTTTTCTCATTTAAAGAAAGCAATGAAAAAACTTGATAGTTTAAAAATAAAATCAAAATTCAATATAAGTCCATTTTTTCTTCATAAAAGTTCCCTATAAATTTAATTTCATACGCTGCAGTGCAATAACTTTTTTTAACTCTGCTACCCGTGATCACAGTCGTTGCAATACGGTCCAAACGTCGGGCAATAAAAAACGTTAGAACTACGCGATTAAGACCAACTACAAAATGTTGTAAGACGTATTTTTATTTTACGGCTGATCTCAATAACTTAACTATTGTTAGCAAAACTGACATTTATGCGTTTCGATAACCGTCGATAGATAGAAAGCCCGAAAGGTTTTATACCTATTGACGCCGAAAATGTCAATTTTGCTACTAGAGTTAAACTGTTAACGGTAGATAAGTTACTGTCTACAAAGTGATTTTTAATATACTATTAACCACACGCTCTAACACCAAATAACTTTGTATGATAATTTTAGAAAAAAAATACAAATTAACCCTTCACCACCTACCACCTACTTTTGTCACATAACCATTTACCACACATCTGAGAGACCCCGGAGTAAAATCGATGTTTCTTTGTCAGGTTTAGGACCTAAACCTCACAATAAATAACGATTTTAATCCAGTAAAATAGTCTGTAAGTGGTTAAGGTCATAACTACAAAAACAAGTGGTAGATGATTTAGGGTTAATTTATTAATTATTTTCCTAAACTGATATTACAAAGTTGTTAAGTGTAATGTAAAGATGCCACTTGCTTAAGGTTATTAGTATATAACAAATCACCAATATACATTGTGTCACTGACTGTCCCCCCACAAACAATCTATCTACGACTAAGTATGCTGTTATTGCTGCAAATTTTATTTACCTATTGTTATTAACTATTGAGGAACTCACTCACTTCATCGAGACTTATCTATTATATTATGAAATCAATAAATAGATATCATAAATAACTTATGAGTTTTATTTACCCCCGTATGATCAAACAATACTTAATTTTGATTGCTGATTTAACATAACTGATTGAATCAGGCGTCACATGGTGGAAATCCATCTTAAATAGATTTAAAAGGAAGGGATCCCACCACCCACTCTTGATAGAGATCGAGGGTGGGTGGTGGGATCCCCGACTTGGTTTTGAGCATGACTTTAAATTAAGAGTAATTTAAAGTCATGCTCAAAATTAAGTCATCCTTAAAAGACATTATGAGAGTTAGCGTGTGTCTTAAAATTGAGTGGCGTTTGACTAATAGACCCAATTATGCTGTACCCATTTACACATTTTTGTGGAATAAAAAATTCTCACTCTGAGAGAGCGACAAACGACCCAGAAACAGTGAGATACTATCATTTCATACAAGAAGAAGAAAAGACTTACACATAACACACGTTATATAGGAGACCTATGTCATAATAATCTGCTTAATGTTCCCACATTTAAGAAGAAAACCTATCTAGTATTATCTAACATTGTGCCTTTCTCCCCAACTTCCCCTTTAGTACATGAGCACCAACTAAACTGCGCTCGGCGTATTCGCGGGACAATTTCCGCCCGTCTGCACTTTAAGTCATTTCCACGCGAGTTCTATTACACTCGGTCGACAGACTGAATGTGCTCGGTGCAATGGGTTGTGATAAAATTATTTCACTTCATATATATCTAGTTTAAAATAACTTGTTGTGGCCGAAATATTTTTGGATCGCTTAAATATCATTCGAAGGATATCGCACCTCGAGAAATATCTGAATTTCAAGAAATATTTTACTAATATTATAAAGCTATATTTTACTAACTAGCTGTCCCGCGCAACTTCGTATGATAAATTTTCCCCGATTTTGCCACATATCTCGTCGCTGCTCCGCTCCTATTAGTCGTAGCGCAATGTTATATAGCCTATAGCCTTCCTCCACAAAAAAAGAATTTTTCAAATCGGACCAGTTGTTCCTGAGATTAGCGCGTTTAAACAAACAAACAGACAAACTCTTCCGCTTTATAATATTAGTATAGATATTAAAAAGAACTAATATAATAATAATAAAATAAATAAAACTTATTTATTTGTTGAGATAACTCACACCACATAATAATTATGGTACAGTACAGAAATATAAAATAGGCAGGTAGATAAAAAAAACAAACACACAACTACTGATTCAATGTTTTTTTCTAATATACTTATTGATATAATTATTTACACAATATCTGTACCACGGAGACCTCTCAGGGTCTACTGGGTAACAGAAACTAAAAATTATTTTAGTGTTGGATAGCCAATTTATTGAGGAAGGCTCTAGGCTATATAACATCACGCCACGACCAATAGGAGCGGAGCAGCAATGAAAGATGTTGCAAAAACGGGGAACATTGACGCATACGAAGTTGCGCGGGTCAGCTACTAAGTTGATAAAACATACAACAATAAAATTTACAATATCGTCGGAAAAAATATAATCGATCAAAATTCCTTAAGTACCTAATAATATTATTACCTGCTATTTATTTATAACTGAAATCTTGGTACTTAAATTAAAATATCGTTCCATTGAAGTCTCAATAAAAATAAAATAACATTAACATTTCGATTAAATTAAGTTATCGACAAAATATAGGTACTTAAATAAAATTGGAAGGTCAGCGAATGATGTATCTACTTAAAAATAAATAAGTACCTACTTTTTTTACCAAAACTAAAGGGGCGTCTAAACAGGCCATTTTTTAGGTACGGCAAGTTGTGGTGGCACTATTGGCAACTAATTGCTCGGCCAATAAGGGCAAGATGTCTACAATTGTATGGCGCATGATTCAGTCTCCACAACCCGGCAACAATAAAATAGAGGGCGACTGAAACAAGAACAAAATTGGCCGGGCAATATTGCGGAAAATAGATCGCTCGGCGATCGTCCGGCAACCATCAAATCAATATTAGGGGAGTACTGCCATGTTGCCGGCCACAGCATTGCCGACACAAATGGACGTAAAAAATGGCCCGTTTAGACGCACCTTAAAAATACACAAATTGAAAGTAACAGTTGAAAGATTTCAGCAACTATAGACGAACGTAACGACCGCCATTACCCATCACATAGCCATTAGGATCGACGGCTTCACAAACTGTAGAAAGGGCACATGTCATTTATCATTACGTAGATGAGTCTACCGGCTATGGTACCGCTATTGAATATGAGGGTGGTTAAACGAGGGTTAAGTATCTATTCTGCAGAATTTATTGTAGGTATCATGTATGCCGAGAATATTCAATTCAAATTGCAGTTTGATTTCTCGAGATTCCTTCCTATTTACGACAATATAAGATTTCTTTACAGTAATCTTTGAATATCAAATAAATATATGTTTTGACATTGTTATTGTAAAAAAACCAGGCAAGTGCATGTCGGGCCACGCACATTGTAGGGTGCCGTAGTCCCCCATAATGGGCTTATGAAGGGGGTAAATTTATTGTAGGTATCATGTATGCCGAGAATATTCAATTCAAATTGCAGTTTGATTTCTCGAGATTCCTTCCTATTTACTAAAGGTGACGACAATATAAGATTTCTTTACAGTAATCTTTGAATATCGAAAAAATATATGTTTTGACATTATTATTGTAAAAAAACAAGGCAAGTGCATTTCGAGCCATGCACAGTGTAGGGTGCCGTAGTCCCCCTCCCCCCCATAATGGGCTTAAGAAGTGGGTTTTCTGTTTCATACTTACAATGTTACCTATTTAATAATAATTTTTAATGGAATTTGTAAGACAATCAGCTGTTACTCGTAAACTTGTAAAGCCTACTTAGCTGTTATAGTTTTCCTTTTAATGTCAATATATATAGAAAATAAAAGTTCACTTAAAATAATACTTCTCAATGCTTCTGTTACCCTAAAACAATCAAAAGGTAAGGCATTATCTGTGTCACGAGTTCAATCCCCAGACAAATTCAGATTCGAATACATTTTTTTATTTATTTATTTTATAATTTATGTGCACACTGTAAAAACAATCAGAAATGGCATAATACAATTGAGTACAAAGGTACTGCTTATTTCTAAAGAAATTTCTGCCAGCAGACCTGAGAAAGGAAAAGTGTAGAAGAAAAATGTAGACTTATAGTGTCTGAGAGTTAAAAGAAAGTAATAAACATGCTTGCGTCTTAAACTAAGAAATATATGTATATATACATACGAATATCTAAATATATACTTATACACAACGGCATTTGATATAGCGACTTTCGATTTAATGTGATTTCGAACTGGCGTACCACTCGTGAAGATTTTCGAAATAGCGTGCGTCGCAATAACGTCATTCGAATCGACATATCAGACCCATACTAGGGTCTGATATACCATGTTTTTTTTCACGTACCCAACATCAACCACTTAGCTGGCAGGACGAGGGGACACTTGACTCTATCAAAAAATTGTACTTTAAAGGTTAATATCAAACAAAACAATATATAACAATCAAAATTTAGACTTACATTATTTTCATTCAGAGCTACCTTCAATCCGACTAGTCTATATTCTTCCTTCAGGTCCAAACAACTTAAACAAATTTTATCAAAATCGGTAGCGAAGCTGGGCTAGTTCGGTTCTAGGGGGGCAAGGTACCCTACCTTCCTCACTTTAGAACCGAACCTGCCTAGCAGACCAAACTGGCCCTCCCCTGGCGCCTTTCTTTAGAGATAGTCAACGATAGACCCTACATATTCTTAGAATTTTAGACTTCAAAGAAGTACAGAAAAGCGTAGTAGACCATAGAGTAGACTGGATAATTCACTTCTCAGCTCTCCTCAGTGCTATTAGAGAGCAAAACGTTCTTTTGAGTAAAAGTAGAAAGTATAAACAATGTCAATATTAGAATATTATCGGGACTTAATCTCGTGGAATATTTAAAGGTACGAACCTTTTATTTACCCGATGCGATTAAGTCCCGATCACAACGTCATCGCGAACGTTTAAAAACAATCAATGTCAATATAATTTCATTTCATGTATTCACATTCACATTGAAACACGGTAAATACAGATGCTACAAATTAGATTTCGTACATACATATTACTCCATTAAGCGTGTAAAATTTGAACATTTTTTTTCTGATAATTGATGATATGACATAATAGAAGTACACAATGATTCCAGGTTACAAGATAATGCCAGCCTACACAATAATGTCAACTACAATCAATACAATGTAAATTTAAATTTTATGGTCTAAATTTTCCCTAAAACTATAAAAAACATGATTATTAAGTAAATTGTACAGATTTGTTTTAAAAATTAATGGTGTTGAAGACTCCCTTATTTCTATTTGTACTTCGTTATAAAGTTTGACCGTCATTGTCGACACTTTAATCTAAAGGTTATGTGACACAAAACGGCGATTATCGCTGTACACTATAGAAATGTAAAAAAAATATTGTCAAAAAGTGGTAACTAAGAAACTGGGTTATGGAAGTGGTGTGTTAGTGGAATGGTTAGCTGGTACTATTGAAGGACTATGGCGCATGTCCTGCAAACACATGGTAAAAATACACGTACAAATGGGCAGACGGTGACTCGCCACTCACTAGATTGGCCCCCTTCTGGTCGCCATAGGCCTACAGTCAAACAGGCGGCAGGGAGCAACATGGGTGTGAGCAGCTTGGGGTGTCGAGCGGTGCGGCGTCGGTTTCACCACGAAGAAGGCCCGATTAAGGCAAGACAGAGTTGAGAGTCCTGCGTGTGCTCTTGGTATTCCAATTCCGCCGGCCAGTGAAGGCAAGCGGGAGACGAAGCCCTGACCGACTCTCTGAGGCATCGAGACCGCAATGTCGCCACATACGCGCCACAAAGCTGCCCTGCGGTTTTTGTACTCTTATTTCACCCTCATGAGACATTTTTTATTGGTGTCATAAGGATTTCAAGAGCTGCTACTATGCCCTCAGAGTGCTGCGTTAATCTCATATAGGGAGACAACGATTAGCCCCGAGGGGTTTATTATTATTATATAATTTCTAACAAAAGAGCACGACTCTAAAATATGTAAGCTAGGAAGAGTTAGTATTCTCAATTTGTAAAACGATGGTTTACATGATTCGATTGAATGGATACCGACTATCTCTCGTATACACCTTTTTCGTGCTAGGAAGGCTCTATTAAAATCCTACCAATTACCCCAGCAAACCGTTTCTTAAAGTTGATGCAACATACGCGTTATACGTGATTGCCTTTGTTTCTGAGGCCACATGTTATAGGTAACCGCCTGAGGACATTAAAAAACAATTCAGTTTGTTCCAGATTTCGTCAATCTGTTTTTCCAGTTGAAATGTTTCGCTTGTTTCTAGTATAGGTTCATTCTTACATATAATAGTTAAAGAATGAATTTTCTTGATATCGTATTTGTTTTGAAAATTTTCATTTGTAAATTATTGTCCTGAAGCCAAAGCTTTAGCCGTAATAGTAAATATAGAAGGAGTTCACAACGTCATAGAACTAATAAACAGTATAATCTTAGGATTTTTGTGCCTAGCACAATAGGGGCGTTCGGCCCCGATTCTCCTAGAAATTCTACACCTAATTTGACTGCCTCTGTGGCGCGGTGGGAGTGTGTCCGACTGCTATGCAAGAGGTTGCAAGGGTTTGATCCCCAACCAGGATAAAACGTTATGTCATGAGTTATTTATCTATAATATGTATGTATTTAGAAATATATAAGTATGTTTATCAGTTGTCTGCATGGTTTCCATAGCACAAATCAGATAGCGTTATGTGAGTTGCCCCAAGATATTATAATATTACTAGACCAAGGGCAATTGTGGCTTAAGTGCACGAGGAGTTGTCAGGCGAATATTATTATCATAAGTTCGGTTTGGACTTCCGTTGTTTGAGGTTCTCTGAAATCATATCTAGTAATCCCCCCGAGGGTGGAACTACAGGTGAGATTATTGACCATTACTTTAGGTATACTTCACAGATGAAGGGTTTTTTAATTTCAACAAATATTATTCATTATCATCTGGCAGTCATTATTAATCTGAGAACAAGACTTGCCAATGGCTACCTTGTCCAATCTATACTAATATTATACAGCAGAGTTTGTTTGTTTGTTTTAATGCGGTAATCTCAGGAACTACTCGTCCGAACTGAAAAAAAAAAAATCTGTTGGGTAGCCCATTTATCAACGAAGGCTATAGGCTATATAACATCTCGCTACGACAAATAGTAGCGGAGCAGCAACGAAAAATGTTGCGAAAACGGGGAAAATTGCATACAAAGTTGCGCTGGACAGCTAGTTGTAGAGATAAAACATCAACCAACACACAAACTACCATAAAAACTAAAGCATTACCGCAAAACCAACTAACAACCCTCAAACGTATTACAAACGTACAAACACTTGTAAAGTTAACCCTTAACAAGTGGACAGCACACAGCCTTGTGATCAGATCAGAATAGCAATTCTGATCTGACATCGACCTTGCTAAAGGTGGAGTCAAGCCATTTCATATACAATAAATGCATTTTTGAAAGATAGAAAAATTTGAAATCCAGACTCAGGAATCGAACCCGAGACTTCCGTAGCCAAACCGGGGCCAGAAGCGAACCACCTATCTGGACTATGGAAGTCTCGGGTTCGATTCCTGAGTCTGGATTTAAAAATTTTCTATCTTTCAAAAATGCATTTATTGTATTTGTAAAGTTATTGGCAAGAAATGCCTATAAAAATTACTTCAAACCATTCCATATTTTACAAAATTTCAAATTAATTATTACAAATGTAAATAATACTTCATTTTAATTAGTTTTGACGTCCGAATCGAAAAATATTTTTCTGCTGGGTAGCCCATTTTATCAAGGAAGGCTATAGGCTATATAACATCCCGCTACGACCAATAGGAGTGGAGCAGCAATGAAAAATGTTGCGTATACGAAGTTGCACGGGACAGCTAGTAGTAAAGATAAAACAGTTGATGTTTTATCTTAACTACTAGAACACTAACTACCATAAAAACTAAAGCTTTACCAAAAAACCAACTAACAACCCTCAAACGTATTACAAACACTTGTAAAGTTAACCCTTAACAAGTGGACAGCAGGCAGCCTTGTGCCGGTGCTATTCTGATCTGACATCGACCTTGCTAAAGGTGGTGTCAGACACAGGCCGTGACACAGGTGCTCCGAATAGCCAAATGTGACCGGTTTGAATGCCTCCCTGTTGTCAAAGTGAAAAGGTACTGGCGGGAACGAAAGTGGTTTTGCATTTAGTTTTTTTTAGGTAGGCAGTGCCTACTAGGACCTATACTAAGTAGGTACAAGTAGGAAGTATGTATCCTACTAATATTATAAATCCCAAAGTTGATAACTGGCTTAATTTTTTAGCCTGGGGCTACAGTACTGTATCAATAAATCAGCCTGTGTCGTTCCCCTGCTGGACATAGTACTGTACTATGCGTTTCAAATGAGAAGATAATCGTGATCGCGACAACTTCACTCTGTACTTGTCAAAATTGTACCGCTAGCAGCAAAAACTCCCAAGTCGGGTAAAGTACGTATGTGTATGGTAATGGAACGGGCAACGGGAACGGTTAAAAAAAAACATAAGAATTTTTCTTTATTTTTGTATTATTAGGATTCTTTATTTTTTAATAAACACTAAACAGAAACAAGTAAATAGGCAAAATATAAGAATATTCTACACGTTTATGGTTTTTTAGTCAGATGTGATATTTTTTTAACTAAAACATGTCTTTAATAATAAATAGTAAAATACAGTGCTTATGTATATTCATTAGAGTAGATAGGCACTTCTGTGTAATACCACAGAATAAGTAATAGCTGGTCATACTAATGACACCTTTTTACGAATCATTTTATTGCTGACCTTACGTCATACAATGAAGTTGCAGTCGTAATGCGAATCAAAATGTCATCATGACAGTTATCAATTCATTTGAAACGCTTAATGGTCATTATTAAATTACTGTAATTTGCATACCTCCATCAAAGTCCCTGCAGTAACGTAAATGCTCCTATTACCGCCAGTTTTAGCTGTCTTAGGTTCACTTCAACAAAAACAGTTATAAGCTGTTATGTCAGGAAAAATGTTATAATTTAAAATTAACCTCAATGATGTATTCTTTGATATTTAGTACTTAAATTCAATGTTAAATAACACAATAGTTATTAAATAATCGTATAATCCAAAAGAGTAGTTGATTCTATTACCGACCCATAGAATGCGGCAAGATTCTATTACCGCTTTTTCTGGTTCTTTTACCGACCACTAAGAAATCCTTCTATGAGATGAAATAAAATGAAAAATAGATTTTTAGGTATTTATTATGTAATAATAATAGTGTTGAGATCAAAATTGTTATATTATAATCATAATTATTTATTGCAACACTTACAAGTACTTAATTTTTGGTATTTTAATTAATTAAAAAAATGTAATCAGTCCCAGGAAACAGTCTTCAAAATGATTCAATATTTACTTCTTACTACATACTAATCAGAGATAAAAAATCAGTAACAAAAATATTTTTATCTCTCATACAATTTTTCTTAATTAACTACTTACATACCAATCAGAGATAAATATGCAGTTTTCTTTGTGTCGTGCTACAGGCCAACGGTTAGGCCGATGTTGATGAGACTATACTAATACTACACTAATACTACAACAATACTACACTATTACAACACCAATACTACACAAAAAAAACTAATACTACACTAATACTACACCAATACAACACCAATACAACACCAATACTACACTAATACTACACCAATACTACACTAAAAAACTAATACTACATCAATACTACACTAATACTATCCCAATACTACACTAACGACGTGGACGTAGAGCAGATGGGGGGTAGTAAGAGACTCGCTTAAATAGTAGGTAACTATCTATACACATAAATAAAATTGGAGTGTCTGTTTGTAATATTAAAATAACCGCTTTCTACTACATGCATATGAATCTATATACGGTACACATACCAAAAATAATATTTGAATTTTTTTTGTCTGTCTGTCTGTTTGTTCCGGCTAATCTCTGGAACGGCTGGACCGATTTGAATGGGACTTTCACTGACAGTTAACTTATGTAATAAGGAGTAACTTAGGCTACTATTTTCGAGATCTTACGCGGGCGGAGCCGCGTGGAAAAACTAGTTATAAATATGTGCAAAAAAGTAGTATGTACCTAATATCACCGGTCTAGGCCGTGCCAAAGAAATATAATACATTAATTACATACGCTCGAAAAACAACCGTCCTTCTGACACAGTCGGTTAAAATACCGTCACAGCTGTGAGTCGGTAATAGAATTAAGTATGAAGATTACAATATTCTATTAGCGACCTATAAAATTAATATCAAACCGCTAATATATCTACTTTATGGGAATCTGTTCAATTCAATCTCATTGCTTTACCATTTTCTTTTAATATCACGTATTTATTAATCCAAATAATAAAGGTTATTTAAAATATAATTACATATAATAATAGTGATAATGAGTAATGTTTAATCTAGTTTTAACCAATAACTTTAAGAATTTTCCTTGTCGTTAATTGATCTAACGAAGTAAAATAATTGTATGTATTGAATGCGAAAAAAATTTAATTAAAATTAGATAGTTTATAATAGATATTATTTTAAAATACTAAATAATCTCAAATTTCTAACAACGCCATGGATCGTTATTAGAATCAAGTTTTGAATTATTGATTCTATTACCGCCTCACATTAAAACATAAATTTATGACATAAAAACTAATAAAAAGGATAAAATTGAGTGTTAGTTTTGAAAATAAATATGTACATTAGAGTTGTAATGTGATAGCACGAAGACAAATCAATTATTAGTATGCTATTTTCCTTAAGTAATATTGAGGTGTACTTACGTGGCTGGTGGCGCGTTTCTATGAAACGTGCATCTGCTTCGGGCGCGTTCCACTGATTGTCAAATTATTTCATTCACTAGCTACTTAGAGACGCGAAATTTACTCTTTTATTTTCCAACAAAATTACCTAACTAATTTTTAAGACACGATTTTTCTGGAACCTATAGTATGTCTGATCTGAAAGATTTAAATATTAGATCGTTGATAGAATACAAATTTTAAGGGGTCGTTAATAGAAGCTTTTACGTTAATTTTTACCCGAAAGAGCAATAGACAATCACCGTCGTCACAAATATTCACATTTATAATTATTATTAGGATGTGAGGATGAATGGATGTTTGTATGTTTTACCCGCAAAAACTACTAAATGGATTTTGTTGAAACTTGTACAGTAGGTTGAATGAAACATAACGCGGGTGAAGCTGAAATCTAATCTATACTAATATTATAAAGCTGAAAAGTTTGTTTGTTTGTTTGCTTGAACGTGGTAATCTCAGGAACTACTGATCCGAATTGAAAAAATATTTCACTGTTAGATAGCCCATTTGTCGAGGAATAGGAGCGGAGCAGCAATAAGAAATGTTGCAAAAACTGGGAAAATTTACGCAGACGAAGTTGCGCGGGACAGCTAGTCAGTTATAATCAGTGTTCTGCGTAGGTAGTAGATATTTAGGATCAATGACTCCAAATGCTATGTTAACGTAGACTTACTCCTGGATTTAGTTTTTTTTTTTTTTTAATATCGGATTATCAATAATCAATGAAGAGTCACAAAAGTTTGAAAACAGTGTTTGTGTAAGAGTAGTTAATATGTATTATTGAAAAGTAACGCCCTAGTACTTTAGATTATATTTAACCGCCTTAAAAAAAGGTGGTTCTCGGTTTGACCCGTACATATATATGTATGTATGTTCGCAATTTTCTCGAAAGCTTGAGATCCGTTTTAATGGGTTTTTTCGCTATTCGACTGCTTACTCTAGTTGCCCTAGGTTATAAAAAACCAGAAATATAGACTAAAACATAGGAGTGGGTCAGCGAAATTTGCATTCGGTGATGAGCTTGATTTTTTTCCTTGAAGTCTGTTCATTTTTGTTATTAAGCAACAGATATTCTTTTTTTTATACGAATAGTTTTAAATCTCTAGTTAAAGTATGAACACTTTTAGACTACGAGTTTGTTATTTATATATTGACTAGCGGACGCCTCGCGGTTTCACCCGCGTAGTTCCCGTGCCCGTGGGAATACATAAATAAAAAATAGCCTATGTCACCCGGGGTTATTGTAGCTTCACAACGATGAAAGATTTTTTTCAAATCCGTCCAGTAGTTTCGGAGCCTATTCAATACAAACAAACAATCAAATCTTTCCTCTTTATAATATTAGTATAGATGACATTAGATGAAGGTGAATCTTAAAATTCCGGGATTGTGTGATACGTCCAAGTTATACCACGGTTGACGAATCCCACACAATTGACTGCCTCTGTGGCGCGGTGGGAGTGTATCCGACTGCTACGCAAGAGGTCGTGGGTTCGATCCCTACTCAGGATAAAACTTTGTGTGATGAGCACGATGGTTTATTCTGTGTGTGGGTGTTATTTATCTATATTAAGTATGTATTTAGAAATATATAAATATGTTTATCAGTTGTCTGGTTTCCATAGTACCTACAAGCTCTGCTTAGTTTGGGATCAGATAGCTTTGTGTGAGTTGTCCCAAGAGATTATTATTATTATTATTATTATAATTGCACCACCTACGCCGCTGACTGGTTATAACTCTTAAAATACATACGTACCTACATAATTTATGTTTTTTTAACATTCAGTAAATACAGTTGCGTCATACAGCCAAATTAATCAGGTTTGGACCAAATGTCACGTTTACTTTGATCCCTAGTCAGTTTATCTTATGTTTTTAACAGTAAACAAGTCCAAATAACACCGCTATCTATATAATTTAATGAGTTCTGTTCTTTATTTATATAGTTCCGGACATTCACACTCACAAACACGCATGTACCTATACCACCTGCACATACGCCACACTACAGTAGGATCAACGTAAGTCGGCCGGATTGAAGCGACAAGTGATTGCGCAGATGCATTTTTTGGAAGTAAATGGTGACAGGAAGCGGGGGGGGGGGGGTGGTAACTAAATCAAGATTATTAGAGATGCGATTACACATTACAATGACATAATTAGTATTACTAACTCATGTTTTTTGTGATTATTTTCGTAAAGAAATTGTTTTTCAAACTTTCTTTGTTATTTACTGTAAACTTTTATGAACTCGTTTATATAGTATTTTTATATTGTTGAATTAAAATTTTGTTAGTATTTTAATCGATTAAACATAATTAATCGTTTTCTTAAGTAATTTTAGGGTCGCATCTCTATGACATGCACGAAATTGATATGAACATATCTTCGATCCGACCGAGTTAAGTTGATCCAACTGTACACAATAGCGTACTCATTAACAACACACGCATTTAATAAAAAAAAAAAAAATCTTTATTTACTTAGGATGCAAAACAATTATAGTGATACGTCGGGACAATAGATAAAGCCGGAGAAAAGAACCTGGCAATAAAAACTCGCGGCCACTCTTTTCATTAATCAGACTCAGTGCCATTTATGCATCTGCCCACACCATTCAATTAATGTTTAATGTCACTTAAATTATGTAGTATCTCACTGATGCACAAATTTGTACCATATTTGTACTCTGTACTTTTTTTAAATTAACCTCCAATGGATATCGGCACTGTACTCCTTAATACAGGTTACTTAAATAACCTAGTCTTTGTACAACCCAATTCGGTAAGATAATTCTCCTTCTAAATTTGTAGTCGGTTAACATGGACACAAGCCTTACGGAGTCTTAACATCGCTGCGACAGTTCGCTTGTGACCACGGCCGGTGCAACCTGGTCGAAACGTCAAGCTATTTTATAGTAAATAATGCGCGTTAATTCTCGTATAATAAATAGTTATAATCAAGCAAAGCGAAAGTTTAAATGTTAGTTAAGAAAATGTTATTATTATATTATTTTAATTCTATCTAAAAATAAGAATAATAAGAATACATACATAAACAAAAGCATTAATATGGCCGCAGATTGATCAGACATCGGACCGACGACTTATCGTGATCTCAGAAGTACGGAGATTTAGATTTAGATTTAACTTTATTTGTAAAACATAGGTATGATATAAAAGATCTTAAATACTATTGGTCCACTATGTTTTGCCATTAAGGCATACAAATGTAAAAATGGGACATAAAAAATAAAACTTAAATTAATACACACACGAATACAAAACTTACAAATATTAACTTAAAAATTTAAAATATTGATTATCTAACTAAAATATAGTGCACATACAATATTAAAGCAGATTTTAGAGAGACTGGTCATCTAAAAACTCACTGACTGCATAATAACATTTTTTGATTAATAGCTCCTGAAGCTTAATTTTGAAAATGTGTTGGGGCATACATTTTATTACTTTTGGTATTTTATTATAAATTACGGGAGCCATACCAAAGAAGCTTTTTGTCATTAATGCAGTTTTACATTTTAAGGTACAAAGTTGATTCACATACTGTGCACGTATTGGGATTTTCTTAACAGTTGATAGCTTTTCAAACAGATCTGGATTCGATTTTACGAACAGTGCAGTTTCCAAAATGTAAAGTGATGGTAAAGAAAGTACATTATGTTTTTTGAAATAAGGAATGCAACTGTCTTTAGTTTTCAAACCACACATTGACCGCATACATCGTTTTTGCATCTTAAACACAAGCTCCTTATACGTCGACTGTCCCCAAAAAATAATACCATATCTCAGAATTGAGTTTACAAGACCATGGTATGCCATTAATAGTGTATCAATATTAACTTTTTTTGATAGCTGAAACAGAACATGTGCAGATTTACTTAACTTCTTACAGATTTCCTCTAAATGCGGTTTCCAAGAGGAGGTGACAATTTTAAAAAATAGTCACCAATTACTGATCTGATAATGTCTTTACTCTACACTAGCTAGTACTCCACTGAATCTTGAATTTCTTAATGTCTAATAACGAACCGAAGAACACTTCTTACACCTAAGAAAAACATAATTCGGTTAGGCCTACTAAGTAGACGTAATAAATGTACATACTTACTTTCTTTTTTATTTAAAACAATTAATGGAGACACGGAACCAATATTACTATATACTCACATAACTCTGTCATGTGTGAAAATCAAACCCACCTCCAGCACAGCAGTCGTAAGCACTCCCACTGAGGCACCAAGGAGTATTAGGGAGCGTCTCCATTGACAAGGAGCGGGGCGAGTTGCGAGCAGATCATGAATTGGCTAATGACATCACCATCATCAGGGGCCTATATCATCTTTATAAAATGATTAAAACAACGTCACAAGAGGCTCAGCATTTTTGCTAGTGACTACCCACTTTACGGACCCTGTATCGCCTGCGACGCAATTTAGGTGGCGCAAGCATGCCCAGAACTTGCATCACCCTTTCGACCTAACTGACAGAACAATGACTAGTCAATACACATACACTAATATAATGTTAAAAACAAAAAAAAAAGCGTGCAGCTCCAGAGCGGTTGCAGGACCTGACTCGTGTCTTACGGGAGGTACCATACCGGGTTTTGTTTCTATTTTCCCTCTCTTCCCACAGTTTCGTATTTCCTGTGTTTTGTATTTCCCTTAGGCGCCTCTTACGACACCCTTAGGATGAGATGGGATAATGACACTTTGTATTCTTACTCCGTCATCATGCAGGTTTTAAATAATCCTAAGTATGATTTCGAGCCAGTGTCAATTAACGGTCTGCACCTCTCCACTCCGCCCTACTCCGAGTCAGTAGTAAATAGCAAGAGTATATTTTCGAAATCAGGTTTTGAAAATAAACTTTAAAATAAATCTATTTTCGTGCGCGACAGTACCGAAATAAAAGACCATGTCTGGCTCGTTTCGTCCACATTTAGGGCTATTCAGACTTCGTCGGTTGAGTTTTTAGTTGTTCATGTGTATTTGAACTGAGTTGGTACGTAATGCCTGAACTTTTGCTCGCAATCTACAACATAGTAGTATATGAGGCAATTTGAATAATATTGTAAAATGGACCCTTTTTACAAAGCTATGATGAAATTTTAGAATTAATATTTAGTACGCAAATTTCGACGAACCTACATAAGCGAAATTAAAATTAATAAATGCATCCCACGAGAACTGATGCAAACTATACCTACTAAAGCCGAAATGGATGTGAAATGTTTGATAACAAAGTTTCTTAGCAACCATTGATAAAAGTATCAAGTTTAAGCAACTTTGTTAATAACATTTCACATCTATTTCGGCTTTAGTAGGTTTATGGTGGTGATGCGCGGGTGTAAGACGCGAACCATCTTGGTCTTCCCTGACTAACCTCATATCCCAAATAATCACGATTACCATAGGTGGATCCAGAAACCCCCACCCCCTTCCCCCAGACGTCGTTTGTTTTGTGTACTGAATATCTTGTATTGTAGCTATTAAATTTGTTTGCACATTTGTCTTGCCAGAACGAATGCCCCCCCCCCCCTCCTTCCCGTCGTAAGCATGTTAGATCCGGTACTGCCATTTGTGGCCCCGGCGAGGGGCAAATGGCACTGCAGAATAAAATCCTGGATCCGCCCATGACGATTGCCATATCAATCTGTAACGAACTATATAACCCTATATATAACTGAAAACAACCCCTTTTGACGTCACCGTAGTCGGGTAACAGGTTAGCTTGATTTTGAAAGTACTTATTGTCTCATTGTAAATCCGGCTGTAAACAAATAACAACAGTAGCATGTCAAATAAATCTTATCTATGACTAAACTCATTTTGAAGTAGGTACATAACAAAAATAACTTCCCTAAGTAAGTAGACTTGTACAGTCAGTAACTTAAGGCGCTGAATATATTATCACTAGCAGACCCGCGCAACTTCGTATGCGTGTTTTTTTTCCGTTTTTGCAACATCTCTCATTGCTCATTTATTCATAGTTCATTTTATACTGAACTAGCTTTCGCCCGCGGCTCCGCCCGCGTGGATGTCGGTCATCGCGATAAAAACTATCCTATGTCCTTCCCCGGGACTCAAACTATCTCCATACCAAATTTCATCTAAATCGCCTTTATTTTTAATTAGCTGTTTGATCGCGAAAGCGTAACAGACAGACACAGTTACTTTCACATTTATAATATTAGTATGGATATGGATTTTCGAATAAAATAATTGTCTTACACAAATAATTGATCACCATAATTTGACAAAGACAAATAATGTTTTATAAATTCGCAAGTGTACAGCGAATTGCGCTGTTGACTGTACACAAAACAAACAAATACATTAAGTGAACGCTTTCACTAAGTTGATACAATAACCCGTTCTGTAAATAAACATTACGTATTGATTCTAAAGGTTTTGGGTTATTACGCATTACGCATTTGGGTTATATACATATGTTTCTAACTTCTAGCTATAATTAATTGGGTAGTTGACTACAATAAAAGTAAATTATTTTATACTAATCAGGTAATAGTAGATCTTAAAATGCTCTGAAAATAAGTGTTCTTTTACATTTTAACATGTTTTTGAATTTAAAAGCATGAAAACGAATACTAAAAGTAATAATTTCATGATAGGAACTTATGACGTCATAGGTTCCTATTCCATACACCTTTCTATAGAGCTTGTCGTTTTGTCATTTCATAAAAAGAGACTGATTTGACTTGACAGTCAACATCCCTATTGCCTTAAAAGTTGAGTAACATAGTAATGAACAAGCCCTGACACGGGCTAAAATTGTCACGTTTTCACACTTAAATTGCTAAACCGATTTAGATGAAATTTGGTATGAACATAGTTTGGGTCTTGATAAATGGCGTAGGATATTTTTTTTTACAATAACCGATGTCAACGAGGGTGGAGCCGCGGGCGAAAGCTAGCTAACTAAATCCAGCATTTAATACACATTAAATTTCATACACTTTTTATATGAGAAGATCAACAGTAATACAGCAGTCCACCCAGCTGAATGACTAGCTTTCGCCCGCGGCTCCGCCCGCGTTGTTGTAGATTATCGCGATAAAAACTATCCTATGTCCTTCCCTGGGACTTAAACTATCTCCATACCAAATTTCATCTAAATCCGTTTAGCCGTTTGAGCGTGAAAGCGTAACAGACAGACAGAGTTACTTTCACATTTATAATATTAGTATGGATTGTATCTTCGCGTTTAATGCCTCTGTGGCGCGGTGGGAGTGTATCCGACTGCTACACAAGAGGTCGTGGGTTCGATTCCCACACGGGACTCCACTTTGTATGATCCACAAATTGTTGTTCCAAGTCTGGGTGTACTTTGTGTCAGTGACTTGTATGTTTGTAAAGTCCCCCGCAACACAGGGCTTGTACCCTAATGCGGGAGTCGTTAATTTTTAAAATACATAACATAAAAAATGTATTACATTTAATGTATTTATTGCAGCAATAGTTAGACTATTGCTGCAATAAATATTTTTTCATTTTTTTTCATTATCGGCGCTACAAAATTCACCTCAAACCACAAAATTCATCTCCGACGAAGTATAAGTCGTCCCTATTCGAGTCGCTAGTTCAAGGTCACTTCCCAATACTGTTGTGAGTCGTGACGTCATCGTCTCTTACGCCATGTTTACTTTGTTTAGCTTCTTTTTGGCCTATTATAGTATTTGGGTCACAGGGGAAATTTAACTTTTCATAGACGATTAGCGTTTATACGGATAAAGCATAAGTTATTCCGTGAGTGTAAGTATTAAGAAAAAACTTTTTTAATGTTATAGGTTTACAACCTATTTATATCACTACATAGTATAAAACAAAGTCGCTTTGTCTGTCCCTATATCCCTATGTATGCTTAAATCTTTAAAACTAGGCAACGGATTTTGATGCGGTTGTTTAATAGATAGAGTGATTTAAGAGAAAGGTTTATATCAGTCAGCAGTCGAGTCGAGTCGAGAGGTTGTCTGTAAAATCGGTTTACGGGCGATAATTTTACGTGATAAGGCAACATTGAATAAACAACCATGCCTGTGACAGCTTTTTTTTATATCCACTTATATCGTAATCACCAAAACATTGATGACATTGACGGCCACAAACTTTAGCCTATCAGTATATGAACGTGACTGTGACACTTTTTCGATCATCAATTTATAACCCTTAACCACTTACCAGCTACTAAACGTCTGTGGGGCCCAAGAGTAAAATCATTGCTTTTTGGTCAGGTTTAAGGCTTAAACCTCACAATAAACAACTATTTTACTCCAGTAAAATATTCTAGTTAAGGGTTCATAAGTAAGTACCTATATTAATTACCTTTTTTTTTTAAATACAAATGAAAAATTTTCAGTGTGCAGCGGGAGGCTGTTAGTATATTTCAAAACACTCTGTATACAAATATGCATACGTAGCTACATAGAATATGTAGGTATTAGTTTGTTGTTGTTATGTTGTGTAAATAACACGCTAATGGCGAATAGAAATACCGATATTTGTGGCACATGAGGAATAGATACAATGGTGCCTAGACCCCACTAATCAGTTAGCTCCCCAAACTACTGGTTTTGGGATCAAGTCCCACACAAGACTACATTTTGAGACTACTCCTGCAGCTGGGTACAAGCCCTGTGTTGCGGAGGACTTTACAAACATTTCACGGACAATTCACGGACAAAAAGTACACCCAGACTCGGAAAATCAATTAAAGTGTAGATCATATAAAGTGGTGTGTCCCGTGTGGGAATCGAACCCACGACATCTTGCGTAGCAGTCGTACACACTCCTACCGTGCCACCTAGGCAATCAAGTACCTACTTACTTATATTAGGTAGATACCACTGATGTTTTAAGTAAAAAAGTGTATTTACATCTTTTTACTTAAACCCTCATTAGTATCTACCTAGGTTACAAACGCTCAGCAAGCGTCACCTTAAAATTTAGACAATTTACCAAATTTTTATGTTAGTGTTGCATCGCCGCGCTGGCGTCAACAGATGAAAGCAGTGGATTACATTTTTCTCTTTTTCGCTTGTGATAATTAAATCATGCTTTCCTACTTTAACAACTTTTTATAATAGTTATGCATTGCAATATATAGGTTATCTATGTGTGCATTAATTTCTCGTTTTTAAAGATCGAATGTTGTTTATGTAACCTATGTATCTTCACCTTTTTACTTAAAAACTCATTGGCAGATACTATCTTAGTCAAAACGAATACTATCTCAATTAACTATTATTGACACACTACAAAGAAAACATCTTAACAATAAAATAAAATAAAATAAGTATAAGTAAGTACGGACATATTTATATCTGTTTAAACAAAGATAACCTTTCATCTTAAAACGAACTTATAAAAGAATACATCCGTGCTATCTAAACTCAGAATATTAAAAGATTCTGAATATTAAGTACCTAAACCTTATCTTCCGAATACTCAGACGATACATAACTTTGAGTCGTGCACAAAAAACGGTATTTCGTTCAGGATCAGAAGGTTCTTTTTCCTAAAGGCCCCATGGTTCAAAGCTGTCCCTTTCCCGAAATGTACAATTCCCCATAAAGTAAAATTCCCGGCATGTCCCTTCCATGATACTCCCCTTTCCCAGAAAGTTCTTTCCTATTCTATCCCTTTCTGATAATGTCCCTTTCCCGTAATGCCCCTTTCCAAAAAAGGACCCTTCCCTAAGTTCCCTATAACAATAACTGCGTTTAAACTGGGAGTCGAAATATTTCTGTCGCTACTATTAACCTTTATGTGATAGTGACAGCACGATAGCTAATGGCGTCTTAAAACGTGTTTAAGTGACGTTTGATAATCAATTATTTAAAATTAAAATTGGTGCCAATATTATAATTTTTACTGCATGGAAAATCAATTCTATACATCCAGATCGATCGATCTTTCAAAAGATGCCTTCAAGACAATCTTTCAAAGATTTTGACGTGTTTCAAGTTATGGTGAAAGAAGATATCTGCTTAAAATCGAAGACTTACAAAATTCATGGTGAGTTTTTGTTCTCTATTATCCATTAACGGACACCCGCGACTTCGTACGCGTAGATCCCGATTTAAATAAATATTTTTGCGTCTGGAGGTGGTCCCATTGTTATCAGATTAGGATCTGATTGAAATCGATGGAACTTTTCAAATACAAAAAAACACACACGTACTTATAGTGGTTTGAGCAAATTTTATAGTAATCCACATAAAACAATTATTTTTGTAGTCAGCACAGCATCAGCGCTTACTATGACTGATAGGTACTTAGATACATAGGTATTCGTAAATAGTTCATAGATCATAAGTTGTACAGCTAAGTCTTTACCTTTTCTTTTTTTAAAACAAAACAAAAACAAACCTTTATTTTACTCTGGGCTGACCTGGCAGAGACAACAATCTTCCTTAAAACCAGGAAAAAATATTATTTACCGCCTTCAAAAAAGGTGGTGTTCTGTTTTTTTTTTCTGAGAAACTACTGAACCGATTTTGATGCGTTTTTCACTATTCGATTGCATATTTTTCTGGAAAGGTTTTAGTGTATAAAACGTTGTCCTAGCATATATAACACCCGAGAAATAGAAAAAAACCATAGAAGTGAGTCAGCGAAATTTGCATTCGGTTATGTGCTTGAAAGTGGTCCATTTTTCTTAAAAAAGTTATTTATTCATCATTTTTATTTACAGATCCCTATTCTAACGAAGTCAACATGAGTTTCCGTCGGATGCGTAGTTACAATTGGACTCTGCCATTTATCTGATTACAATTACGCAAACAAAATCCCCAAGCCCATCATGGTCCTTCGAGCCGATGACCAAGAAGGTCAACTTAAAGCCAAGTGAAGACATCAATTCAGAAGTCAGAAAGTCGTCAGAAGCTAACATGTTGATGTTCGAATAGAGCCCGATTGTACCGAGAATAAAAATAACCCTCATACAACGCTCGCTACTCAACGACACATAAGACACGGAATATCGAGACTCCTTCCAAACAAAATGGTTTGAATTGATCCGTAATTCCGTTTCTGTGTACTATGTCTACGTTTGCGTTGCTTGAGGTACGTGTGAAATCTACTTTCAGCTGTATTTAGCGGTATTACTTCTAGGCTGTGCCAACGAAGCGCCCAGTGAGGCGTTTACTCCGAATATTCCAAGAATACATAGAACCATAGACCTGATTTTTTTTCACTTCCAAGAACAAGGTGATGAAAACTAATATGGTACCTACTTTAAAGTCAGACAAACTACTTCAAAGTGACTTATCTATGCCCTACTTACCAATCGAATTGCGTTTAATAGATTAAACTTCTCGAATTTACATCTAGGTAGCGATTCCTATCTCTCTAAGATAGGAATCGCATTATACTAGTGGTAGATCTTAGCCATAGGCCGCCTTGGTGGGTGAGTGAGTGTCAGTTATTCTTCCCTGAAATAGTAATGTTAACGCATCACTGTGTTTCGGTTGAAGGACACTGTAGCAAGTGTAATTACTGGGCACAAAAGATTTACGAATTAAAGTCTTAAATGAGAAGCACGGTGAAGTGACATTCAGATCTTTGTCAAACAAGGATTTGGGTGGCACTGATACTGTGACGAGCTAGCGTACCGTTTACGATATGCTCGACTCTTCATTTAGATAAGTTTAAAAAATACTACTATTACCAAGGGCAATAATTTCCTTTGTCCAATGTTTTGATCTATATGCATATTTTATCGGTATACTTTTCGATGCAAAGATACGAATTAAAATATTGATGTGTTTTTCTTCAATACCTAAGTGCGTATTATGTAGCCTGTACTTACTACTTACGTACCTACTTTGATGGAATGGAGTTTAAACAATTTATTTTTCCTCTGCTATAAGTATTGTTTGCCGACATAGGTACTTCACTATACAATATATATATGTTATTATGAAAACGTTTAAGCTCGTTAATAAACTTTTTTTTTCTAAAATAAAATAAAATTATATTCGCTTCCGAAAAAAAAAAAATTTTTTAAACGATTTTAAAATTATTGCGAAAAATCTTCACTCGTGATAATTAAGGAGTGAGATTAACTCGCATATCGTATGAATATTGGTGATTATTATACACTTTTTGTGTTCTTTTTAAATACTTTTTTCAAACAAAATGAGTTTTAAATAAGTAAGATGTAGGAATACGTAACAATAATTACTTTTTTCAATTCATTTGTTTATCATGTTTCTATACCTATGTGTATTTGTATAATTAACCTACCTAGTTACCTATTATTTGACATGTTTTCAATACAAGAACTTCAGTATTGTGCACTTACGTACTTCGTTATAATGGAGTTCAAGTCATTTATTTTTCTCTTCCATAGGTACATATACTTCACTAATCACTCTTTTTTTTAAAAATTAGTTTAAGTTATTATGAAATTTACTTGTGATTCCTGTAGTCATCGATAAATTATGATAAACACAAGTGGGTATATCAAGCTCGATAATAAACATTTTATTTTTCTATTTTCCTTATTTATTTTTGGAAATTAATTTAAAGTTATTGCGAAAAAACTTCACCCGTAATAATTATGGAGTGAGGTAAACTGAGGTTTGCCGTGTGGTGCCGGCTTAAGAATAGTACCACCCCATCTCTTCCCGTGGGTGTCGTCAAGGCGACTAAGGGATTTCACTCCGGAGGACGGGCAGCAGCGTCCTCTGCGTACTTAAAGCCTTACTGCGATCGCCAACCCGCTCGCCAAGCGTGGCGATTATGGCAATTACCCCCAGGATCTACTGGGGAGACCCGTGCCCAGCAGTGGGTCATCATATGGGTTGATATGAGGTAAACTCGCATATCGTTTAGATAGTGGTTGATTATTATGAACTTTTTCTGTTCTTTTTAAATACTTTTTTCAAATAAAATGAGTTTTAAATACATAAGATGTAGGAATAGGTAACAATAATTTATTTTTATCAATTCATTTGTTTAACATGTTTCTATATGTGTATTTGTATAATCTACCTTTTATTTGACTTTTATTGAATACAACAACTAGAGTTTTGTGCACTTACGTACTTCGATAACATAATGTTCAAGTCATTTATTTTTCTCTTTCATATACCTAAGTATACACATACTTCACTATTCACTCTTTCTTTTTTAATGTTTACTTGTGATTATGTAGGTAAGTAGTCGTTGATAAACTACGATAAACCCAAGTAGATATAACGACCTCGTTAATAAACATTATCTATTTTCCTTTTTTATTTGGAAATGAATTTAAAGTTATTACGAAAAAACTTCACTCGTGATAATTATGGAGTGAGATAAACTCGCATATCGTATAGATATTGGTGATTATTATACACTTTTTCTGTTCTTTTTAAATACTTTTTTCAAATAAAATGAGTTTTAATTAAGTAAGATATAGAAATACGTACCTAACAATAATTCCTTCTTTTTCAATTCATTTGTTTATCTTGTTTCTTTATGTGTATTTGTGTAACATACATATTATTTGGCTTTTTTTAATACAAGAACTACAGTATTGTGTATTGTATTATGAACAAATTTACTTGTATCGTGAGTCTTTGATAAACTACGATAAACCCAAGTGGGTATATCAAGCTCGATAATAAACATTTTTATTTTTCTATTTTCCTTATTTATTTTTGGAAATAAATTTAAAGTTATTGCGAAAAATTTCACTTATGATAGATAATTACGGAGTGAGTTAAACTCGCATATTATCAGATAATATTGGTGATTATTATACACCTTTTCTGTTCTTTTAAATACTTTTTCAAACAAAATGAGTTTTAAATAAGTAGGTAGGAGTAGAAATATGTAACAGTAATTCCTTTTTTTTTTATTCATTTCCTTATCATGTTTGTTTAAGTGTATTTGCGGAATGTGAACTCTATTAATAATGTAGTAGGTAACCTAGTTTTAAAACGGGATAAAATTATAATTTGATAGATATTTTAAACAATAAATCCTTTTTTCCTGTTTTCGAGTGCTTAGATGCCTATCTGCGTTTTCGTTTTATTTTATCGATTTCTATCCATTTTATTGGAAGTCATGTTTTGCACTAATTTGAAATACGTGTAAACTGTACTATTTGTTTTTTTTAAATGCAACATTGACAGTCCACATCGCCATTACATTGTTATCCTCATGATCTATTGGTTTTACAGATTCTAAGCAGTATAAATAATTTTATATTTTTTTTGTTTTATTTTTAAATTTTGTTTCATAAATGGTCGTTGCATAAAGGAAATGTGTTGTAACAAAAAAGTTTTATTTGTCTCACATCTTTGTATTCTAAAAAAAATTGCTGTGGACAAACATTTTTCTCATCTTCTTCAATTTTCTAGTTCAATTAATTTTCAGATTATTTTCTGTCTCAATTAATTAATCTTCTTTTTAGAACTCCTACCTATTTACATATCTACACGATAGGTAGGTTAGTTTGTTTTTTTCTTTGATTGGGCATTCTTTACCTACTTAAATTTTATTAACTTATTTTTAATATTTTTGTTAAAATGAAGTTAAGCCAGCGTCTATTTCCTAAAAAAGTTGTTTTGGACGTATAGAATTGATCTTCCTTACAGTAAGAAACATCAAGTTACAGTTACAGTTACAGTAAGAAACATCAACAACAAGTTACAGTAGGCTTGTGCCTATCACAAGCAAAACTATTCTTTATTAGACGAATTAAGTACCTATATATATCTACCGATATTCGGTAGGTAGTTTAATACTTTTAACATAGGTATCGATTTTTTTTCATAAATTAACCAAATCAGTGTTTGCTACTCTATGGTTTGCCGCCAATTTTTTTTATGTACTCGGGTTGTTGTCAGGGATATCACACAGGCGATTATTTTGTTTAGAGTTAATACGCCCTCCGTTTATGTTTTATTAGTTGCGGGGGGAAGAGGTGTACCTCCTCCATCAACTAATAAAACGAGACTACTTACTCAATACTGGCTAAAAGTACTGTGTGTTATCCTTTTAAGTCTACCCATTAGGTGGGAGGCAGGGTTGAAGTTTTCAGTCAATTATGACGAAT
This sequence comes from Herminia tarsipennalis, assembly GCA_945859575.2. Classification (NCBI taxonomy): domain Eukaryota; kingdom Metazoa; phylum Arthropoda; class Insecta; order Lepidoptera; family Erebidae; genus Herminia; species Herminia tarsipennalis. The sequence goes on along the minus strand of OX243849.2, from coordinate 15,510,650 downwards.
ATCGTTATCTAATTATTTTCTTTAAACTATACCTAGTAGATTATAAATCTAAAGTATTGGTTTAGGTACTTACAAGAAGCTTTGTTTTAAGATGACATTTTTTTATACTAGAGATATAATTATACTAATAAATTCTCAAAATACTAGGTTCTTAAAATATTAGAATATCAAAATAGCAGATTATTAATTTTTATTATGCAATTATTGTATTTTATAGTTATATGAATAATGTTAGAAAACTAAATATACAATTAATATAATGCTATTGTTGTTTTATTTATATACCAAGCACAAAACAACTGTGTTCTTCTTCAAATGGTCCCTCGGTTCCGTTCCGAAGTAGCCCTCACCATCACGTTCGTTCACGGTTCGCGTTATTTGTTATTTTGGTAGGTATAGGTACCTATACAACAGAAGATGAGGTCAAATTTGAGTGTTGTTATGTACCTACCTACTCATGATACCGAAGTGCTTAAATCAAATTCGTCAAATTACTGTGCCTAGCGGCTACTGAAATTTGATGAAACTTTTTTGTTATACATTGTATAATTTATATACCAAAGTACATGGGCGTACCCAGCTTTTGACCCAGGGGGGGGAGCCACACTTTTTTAAGTTGGGCCCATTTTCAGTTTGGGTGCCAAGAGTCAGGACTAGAGCAACGGTTATTAGAATTGTTTTCTTTACATAAATTACACCACTCACAGCATCGCGACCTTCGAAGGCATTGAACAAGCTAGGGACATCAACGCAATCTTAAAAGTTATTGCGCGATGGGGGACTCGCAAACCATCTCGTGTGGTCTCACAAATCACTGTGCAAACAGATGGTCGTAGCGCTAAGGCAGAAGTCACTGCGCGAGCTGACGAATGATCGTGAACTTAGAAGCTATTGAGCGAGCTGTAAACTCACTGCACAATAAGAGGTTACAGCGTGTATTTCACTGTATAGTTTCACGGATGCTATAGCTAATTTAGAAGACATTGCACGAGCTGGCGAGTGCCACGTGAATTTAAATGCCGTGGAGTGAGCTGAGCGTAATCTTAAAAGTCACTGCACGTATGGCCCAAAGCAATGCTTAAAGTTACTACGCAAGCAGAGGAGTACTACCTACTTGAACTTAAAAGTGGACAATAGGGCTTTCAGTCTCGATATATAAACGAATTCTGGGAAAGAAATCGAGGCTTGGTCCGGTCTGGAAATTCCCGGGAAAAACGAAACTCTCAAGTCTAGTTCAAAAATAGGTTTCATAATATAATAATAATATAATAATATCTTGGGACAACTCACACAACGCTATCTGATCTCAAACTAAGCAGAGCTTGTACTATGGAAACCAGACAACTGGTAAACATCCTTATATATTTCTAAATACATACATATTATAGATAAATAACACCCAGACACGGAATAAACCATCGTGCTCATCACACAAAGTTTTATCCTCGGTGGGGATCGAACCCACGATGTCATGCGTAGCAGTCGGATACACTCCAACCGCGCCATAGAGGTAGTCATATCTATTCTATACATATAATAAAACTGTAAATTTCACGTGTCTGTACATGGCCGAACTTAGTGAAAAAAAATATTAGGAAATGTTCGAAAAGAGTATTTAAACACATTGCTGCATTTTTAGAAATGTCTGTCTGTCTGTCTGTCTGTCTGTCTGTCTGTCTGTCTGTTTGCTTGAACACGCATCACGCAAAAACTACCGTACAGATTCGGTTGAAATTTTGCACGTGCAATCTAATAGATGCAGATTAACATTTAGGCTATAAATTATCACGCTTTTTCCCATAGGAGCTAAGCAGTAAGGGATAATGTCTGTAGCTATTTTTCGTTATAAAACAGTAACTACTTGACGGATCTTTATGAAAATTTGCAGTTTTATAGTAAATACTATAGGACATTATTTACACTATGAATCATTACGCTAACGTCTATGGGGAACGAGTAGCAACGTATTTTTTGTCGCACCATAATGGTTTATCACAAAAATTTCCACAATTAGACATTATCTATAATTGTAACCCGTGGAATGCATAACTTCACGCTAAAACTAAAAGGAGCTAAACACAACATTTTTATGTTTCATAAGAACAGTTATTTTGACGTGTTAAGTAGCTAATAGTATAGCCTCGAAGCTATGCTAGCGGACTTTGACGACGAAGTCCCAGGCTCGAATCTGATGTCTGAATATGTTCTTTTTGTATTTATTTAAATTGTCTTTATCCTTTTTTAATATTTTTCTGAATGTTTTAGTTATTTTTTCGACCGTAGGTAACTTATTTACTTTGGTTATTACTTTTTATATTGAAAATCAAGTAAATTATGCAATTAATTATAGGTATTGCATGCACTGCTGAGAGTAATGAATTAATCGTAGTAGAAATGAAAAACAATATTACATTATAGTTAAAAAGTATTCGACATTTTCCAGGAATGATGTGTTCGTCTAAAAAAAAAGACATTACACACGTAAAAAAAGTACATGTAGCGCCATCTATGAAATCAAATTGTGAACAACAAAACAACGGCAAAATTCTTGAAAGTAGATGGCGTTGTATTCAATAATGTTCTATACTTAGTAAAAGAAGTTTTAAAAAGAAACACATTGCTATGATTTTTAGAAATGTTTGTCTGTCTGTCCGTTTGTTTGACCACGCATCACATAGGTGCATCGAGGATCATGTTTTGGGGTTATGTTTGGAGATTACGTGTTCATCAATTCAACGATAATGAATGGCTCAACATCGTTCAAGTGTGAGTAATTCGGGTGACGGGAGGAGGGGGGTCGTTGTTTGTCAACCGTACCTTTAGGGATATCTGACATATTCGCGGGCATGACACACATGACACGCTCTGTGTTTGCTTACTAAAGTATTACAGCAGTTTTATTATTAGTATTGCGTTGTAACACTATATGAAATACACCCCATTTTTAGCCAAAATGGCAAAACAGAACCCTTATAGTTCCCTTATGTCCGTCCGTCCGCAGCTTAGCTCAGAGACTGTTAGTGCTAGAAGGTTGCAACTTTTGCATGAATAAATTACTAGCGCCGATAAGCCGATAAAGTGAAAGAACAAAATCTTGAAAATCATTATTTTTTTAAGGGTACCTCTCTTATATGTAAAGTGGGGATGTGATTTTTTTTCTCACCTACCTACCCCATCGTGTGTGGTATCATTAGATAAGTCTTTTAAAAAGCGTTTAGGGTTTGTGAAGACTATTTTTAGATTTAAGGATTCCTTTGTGTATAATATTAGGCTTTATAGTGAACATTTTTGTTAGAGTCAAGTGTCCCCCTGCCAGCTAAATGGTTGATGTTGGGTATGTGAAAAAAATCAGGGTAGTAGTATAAATACTAAAATTATAAGGAAGACTATCACAGTTAAGTACTGAGGCTTTACAAGTTTACGATCACATGAGAAGTAACAACATTTTCGTACAAATTCTATTAAAAATTATTAGGTAATAAGTAGGTATAACGTTGAAAGAATGAAACAAAAACAACAGAAAACCCACTTCTTAAGCCGCACACCAAACTAACTATCTAAAAGAATAGAACAGATCAATTTTTATTTAGTAAGTATTTAGTCAACAGGACTGTTTCCAACATATTTACACAGAAGTTATTTCGTTACCTAAACTACCTTAATTTAAACCCGACTTTCACGCGAACGAAGTCGCGGGCACAACTATTATGAATATATATATATATATATATATATTTCTTACCTACGTTTAATATGCATATTGCTTACCTACGTTTAATATGCATGATAGTTTAAGTATAATTTAATTTAAAGTCATCAAGTATTAAAATAAACTTATCCAGTTTTGAAAATAGATGGCGTTTAAATACAAATTAAACAGAATCAGGTAAATTGATTTAAAAAATAAATCTGAAATTCTTACGATTATGTATTACGAATTTATGATGATCTTAATTAACGACAGGTTCATCATCATCATCATCAGCCTATCGCAGTCCACTGCTGGACATAGGCCTCTTTAATTGCACACTTTGTTCTATCCTCGGCTACGACAGTAGTTTAGTATTTAAACTAAACGTTTCTAAAAGATATACTAATTCACTATATCTTTTAGAAACGTTTGAATGTTGTCTGTTTGTTTGAACACGCATCACAGTACCGCGGGAATGCAATGTTTTAAAACCAGGATATTTTTTTAAAAACTTATCTCACACTAGCCCTATTTCGCGCGAGTACTTGGGCGGTTTCGGGCTTCATTTAACCCGAAACCGATAATAGTAATATTTGATGTGATGCAAATCATTTTGGTAAAATACTATTATAATTTGCCTTCTAACCGTCTGGCGCCATAAACTTTGTCGCCCTTCATTTTGCTGCACTGGGCATTTGCTTGGCTTGCCTTGCCATAGGTCGAGCCCTGATTAGAGCTAGGCCCTAATATCCATAGATGCCACAGAGCATTGTGGAGCATGTTTCCAATATGCTTTACACAGAAGTTAAATTGTAACATAAACTACCTTAATATAAACCCGACTTCCACGCGAACGAAGTCGCGGGCACAGCTAGTAATAATAATAAAACAAATAAGTTTCATGCTCTTTCAGGCAGCCTATTCAAAAAAAGATATCTCAATAAAGTACTTTATAGATCAAACAAAAAATACATAATTAATTATCGTGTTAAAAACAGCATTGTGGGTTTACAAAATTGTAGCGTTTCTATTAGATCTGACTAATGAAAGTGTCAATGCTGCGTTTCACAGCGCTAGAATCGAACTCGGTCAAAAGACGTGGTCTTTCTGATGAATTCTCTATACACATATGTCAACTTTTGGGTGAGTGCTACACACACTTAACTACTACTCGAGCTTTTTTTTTAAGTCGAATCCCGCATTAGGAAGTACAAAGTAAAACCGGAAACTGACAATAAAATAAAACGACAAATATCTATATCATCATTGTACTCATTAGGAATGTTGACTGGCAAGTCAAATCAGTCTCTTTTTACATAAACATACATACATACATAACAACCCATATGAAGTCCCACTGCTGGGCACGGGTCTCCCCAGTAGAACCTACTTATTAGTTCCTGGGGGTAATTACCATAATCGCCACGCTTGGCGAGCGGGTTGGCGATCGCAGTAAGGCTTGAAATACGCAGAGGACGCTGCTGCCCGTCCTCCGGGGTGAAATCCCTTAGTCGCCTTGACGACACCCACGGGAAGAGATGGGGTGGTACTATTCTTAAGCCGGTGCCACACAGCAAGTCTCTTTTTATGAAATGACAAAACGACTAACTCTATGGAAATGTGTATGGAATAGGAACCTATGACGTCATAAGTTCCTATCGTCAAATCATTACTTTTAGTATTCATTTTCACGCTTTTAAATTCAAAAATATGTTAAAATGTAAAAGAACAGTTATTTTAAGATCACCACTACCTGATTAGTATAAAATAATTTACTTTTGTTGTAGTCCACTACCCAATTGTATGTATTTGACAATTATAAGTCCATATTCCAAAAATGTTGACCATTTGGAAGAACGGAAAAAATGTAGAATTACAACGCCCGTCTTTTTTTGTACTTCATACCCGTTTAAATAAATAACAATATTTTATTTCACCCAAACCCCCTAAGGTCGCGTGTTCAAGTTCCGCCTGAGACGAATTTTTCCTCTATAATTTTAACTAGCTCAATTTGGCCACGCATCGCTGTGGCTTTTAAAGCCAGGAACACTCGCCGGCCTTCCCAGAACATTCTGGTAAAGTTTCATCACAATCTGATTAAAGGTTTCGGAACGCATAGAGAACATACAGACAAACATTGATTTTTTTTTATATTATTAGGATGGGTTAAAATCATAATCCTCCGCTTCAGCTTCGCCGTACTCGTAAATAAAAAAAACAGCAATACATTCTAAATTTTATTAGTCCGACACTAAAATAACTATACAATAAACATTATCAATTTATTCCATATTCGTTCATAATTCACCATTCATATACTCAATATGAAAAACACTTGTAAAATAATAAAAGCTATCATGATGTGGAAAATATCAATATAAAATATTATCTAACTCTGTCTTGCGCCTTTTGAGATCTGTGGTCCCGCCGCGTTTAATTATCTGTGGAAAAAAAAAACAAAATAATATTAAGAACTTTCAGGAATTGTAAGCAACTGTCTACACGCGGATAAAAAATTGAACACAAATATTGAATGCAAATCTATCCCGCGCAACTTCGTCTGCGAAAATTTTCCCCGTTTTGCAACATTTCTCATTACTGCTCCGCTACTACTGGTCGTAGCGTGATGTTATATAGCCTACAGCCTTCCTCGATAAATGGGCTATCCAACCGTGAAAGAATTTTTCAATTTGGACCAGTAGTTCCTGAGATTACCGCCTTCAAACAAACAAACTCTGCAGCTTTATAAGTATAGATGCAATGTTTATTATATATGTAGAAGATATGTTTCCCATCCCAACCTGTGGTTCACCTCTTATGATCGACGCTTTAGATCGGTATCTTAAAAGTACAGAATATTTATTTTCTACATTTGACGGGTTCGATTACCGGCTTTGGCAAGTTACTTTTAGAAAATATTTGAATGCAGTCTAAAAAATATTTTGTTTGGGCAAAATTGGGTTGTTCAATTATTTAGGGTAATTTTCCTCCAGGGGGCATTGGTTTGATCTACCCTGTATATCTGTGTAAATTTCATCCAAATCCGATCAGTCGTTCGAGCATGATTATATAACAAAGATCCATTCATCCAAACTTTCGCATTTATAATAGTAGTAAGATTTGCTATTCTGATACATAAACTTAATTACCTAATCTAAAATTTCATCAAAATTAGTTCAGTAGTTCTTTTGCGACAAACATCTATCCAACAAAAAAAAGTCTACCCATGACCACGGCCGTTGCAATACGGTCGAAACGTCGGGCAATAGACAAGGTATTTTACCTGAAATTATTCACGCGGTTAAGACCCGTAATATATATATATTTTTATAATGTGTACAAATCGCGAAAGTTTATCAACATTTATCCATCTAAAGACAGCCATTACACGCTCAATCTAGATCGTGATCTGATTAAGGTCGCGGATCGCAATAGATTTATACATCTTGATTTGGCTAGTTGTAGCATGTCACGATCCAATACGTTACACAGTCAATCTGGATTAAGATCACTAATTACGATCACGGGATCGTTCTAAGCTGCCATATATCCTCACAAACAAACAGATGTATAATGTTAGTAGTATATAATTACCTATAGGCATTACGTCTGCAAGTTGTTGCTAGAAGTACTCTTGCTCATTAGTTTGGCGACCATTTCTTGAACTCGTTTCATTTCCTCTAATTGTGTTGTTAGCTGGTACAAACGGTTTTCTCGCTCGAGAACTGTCTTTTCTAATTGTTTTATTACCTGTAGACACAAATGAGTTTGAAAAAAATGTATAATTATAAATAAGAGACTGTCTGTTCTTAGGTATATCGTATCTGACTCAATGGCGACCTAGCAGATAGAGATATCTGCGAAGTAAGCAATGTTACCACTGTCGATCCATAGATGGATGACCGTTTTCGAATAATGTCACACCACTTCGTGCCTCGAAGAGCACGTAAAGCCGTTGGTTCTGCATCGTGTTGAATTTCCGTCCCATCGGGCTGTGAGAGTGAGAGAATAGAGACTGCACTTGTGTCTGCGCATACACTTGTGCATTATAATATCTCCTGTGTAGTTGGCTAGTCTCTAATGCAATTGACCGTCGTGAACAAAATCGGTCAGGAAACAGTTATTATTATTACTCTGGAAAACCAAAAGTATGAAATAATAACGCCATGTAATCGCTGCCTTGGTCGGCATGAAAATTTTAGACTGATTCTAATATAGCCTCGAAAAGACAAATGAGTTCTATCAAAAGGTTAAAAAAAACTTAAAAATGCCTATTTTAATTACTTTGGCTGCCTCTGTGGCGCGGTGGGAGTTTTTCCGACTGCTACGCCAAAGATCGTGGGTTCGATTCTCACGTTTATGTGTGGATTACATAAACGTGAGAATCGAACCCACGAATCTGAAATAGGGATGTTGACTATCAAGTCAAATCAGTCTCTTTTTATGAAATGTCAAAACGACAACCTCTATAGAAATGTGTATGGAATAACAACCTATGACGTCTTAAGTTCCTATCGTCAAATCATTACTTTTAGTATTCGTTTTCATACTTTTAACTTCAAAAACATATTAAATTGTAAAAGAACACTTATTTTCAGAGCATTTTAAGATCTACTATTACCTGATTAGTAAATAATAATTTACTTTTATTGTAGTCAACTACCCAATTGTTGTTCCGAATATGGGTATACATTGTGTCCGTGACTTGTATATTTGTAAAGTCCCCCGCGACATAGGGCTTGTACCCTACTGCAGAAGTCGTCTTTTAAAAAAAAATACTTTGTCTAGAAGCTTAAGATACATAAAAGTAAGCAGGTAACATACCGAGTCCCTATGTTCTATCTCTTTCTTCTGCGCGGCTTCACTAGCAGCGGCCTCTTCTAACTTCTTATCGCGCTGTTTCACTCGCTCCTCGAACTTAATCAACACGCCGGCTAATTCACTGTTTTTAGTCGTCTGGAATATATAATTTAATATTAGCCTAAATATAATAATACATTTTGTTAATGAAGTAGGTTACTTACTGTATGTACTTATTTTAAGGATAGAAGTATGAATAAAGTATTTGGCTAGCTTGCATTTCTAAAATATCTTTTAATCCTAGCGAATGATGTCGCACCTAGTTATTACCATCCACACGTTGTGACTTTACCCACCTGTCGCACAAAGCGGTGTTCCCAATCTATACCTACTAACATTATAAAAAGGAAAGATTTGTATTTTTGTATGTAACAAATAAACTTAGTACTGAACCGATTTCAAAATTATTACAGATTTTTAAGACTACAGAGATAGGCATCTTCTATGTGCACTCGTTCCATCGTAGGCCTCATCAATGATTTCCATCAGGCTTGATCGAAGTCAAGAGCCAGCCCATTTATAAAAAAAAAAAATCTAACCTGTTGATCTAATTTCTTCTGAAGCGCTTTGTATTCAGTTTCAGCGGCCCTCATTCGCTCCTCAGCCTCTTTCTCGCGAGCTTTCATCTCATTCTCCATATTCTGAAAATAATAATATATATTTCTTAATGTAGTTTTAAAAATCTAATTATAATATTTTACCAGCCTACCGGACTTAACAAAAAGACAACAAGAAGAGCTAATCATTAAATTAAGAACAAGATTTAAACAAGGACAAGTAGAAAAACTGGAATTAGAATTAAATATTGCTCAAATAATATTTTAAATGTAAAATCAAACACTTCGGTTAGACAAACAACACTCAATGTTATGAAAATATATATATTACGGGTCTAAATCGCGTGAATAATTTAAGGTTAAATACGAGGGTGGATCGAAATATTCGCGGCCTACCACATAAATACTTGACTTATTTTAATGTAACTAACCTCATTCGATTTGTTTACTCTCTGGTTGTCACATTGTAAAATTCTGTCACAATAGCATTATCTGTTTTTAAATTAGACTGAATTTTGTGAGCCTAAGTGCAGCGTTTTTAAAGAATGGAGAAAATTGAGCAACGTGCGGTCATCAAATACCTGTTTAAAAAAAAACTGACTCCAAAAGAGATTCACGAAGATATTATGTCAACAACATTGGGGGAATCTGCTCCATCGTATACGACTGTGAAAAAGTGGGTTGCAGAATTTAAACGCGGACGAGAGAGTATTGAAGATGACCCTCGCTCCGGCCGGCCTACGACGTCTACGACTGAAGAAAACATTGGGAAAATCTGTGATCTGATATTGGCAGATCGGAGATTGACCATCAGGGAGATTGCTGACACTATTGGCATCTCATATGAACGAACACAAAACATCATAGTCAATGAACTTGGATTTTCTAAGGTTTCTGCGCGGTGGGTCCCCAGATTGCTTTCAGTTGAACAAAAACGAATACGGCTCACGATTTCTCGCGACAGTTTGGAAATGTTTGAGACTGATCCACAAGATTTTTTGGACAGATTTGTTACAATGGATGAAACCTGGGTACACCACTACACCCCAGAGTCAAAACAGCAATCCAAGCAGTGGAAAAAACCTGATGAACCGACTCCAAAAAAAGCCAAAACAATTTTGTCAGCTGGCAAGGTGATGGCGTCAGTTTTTTGGGATGCTAAGGGTGTCATCATGGTGGACTACCTTGCAAAAGGTGAGACTATAAACTCTGCTTATTACTGCACCCTTTTACGTCATTTGCGTGAAACGATCAAAGAGAAAAGGCCAGGACTACTCAGCAAGAAAGTGTTGTTCCATCAGGATAATGCACGCGTTCACACGTCTGTTGAATCAATGACTCAAATTCGTGATTGTGGCTTTGAATTACTGCCCCATCCCGCCTATTCCCCTGATTTGGCACCTTCGGACTTTCATTTATTCCCAAACCTTAAAAAACACCTTGGAGGTCAACAATTTTCATCAAATGAGGAGGTTGAAACCGCGGTGGGTGACTTTTTTGAAGGCCTTGAAGAAACTTTTTTTATGACCGGCATACAGGCGTTGGAAACCAGATGGAAGAAGTGCATTGAGTTAAGTGGAGATTACGTGGAAAAATAAAATTACTTTTGTTTATATTTTATATTGTTTTCTTGCTGAGGCCGCGAACTTTTCAATCCACCCTCGTACCTTGTTTGGCGTCGGGCAATAAACAAGGCATTTTACCTTAAATTATTCATGCGATTAAGACCCGTAATTTATACTAATATTATAAAGCTGAAGAGATTGTTTGTTTGTTTGTTTGTTTGAACGCGGTAACACGGTTAAAAAAAGATGGTTCTGTTTTTGACGTCGACTTTGACTTCGTATGTTCACCTTTTTCTCAAAAACTACCGATTCGATTTAGACGGGGTTTTCGCTATCCGACTGCATATTTTTCTGGGAAGATTTTAATGTATAAAACGTTTTTCTACATTTTAAAACACTGCAGCTATATACTAAAACGTGTGAGTCAGTGTGAAATTAACTTGAAGTTTGTTGATTTATTTTCTTAAAAAAAAATCATTTATAAAAATATTTTACGTACCGCCATCTGTGCCCTGAATTCTTTTTGGAGATGTTCCTTTTGATTTTCCTTGTCAAGTTTTTCAGCAGCCAATTTCGCACGGAAACCTCTCAAAGTGTTTTCCGCATCTTCTAATTGTTTATGAAGATCTTCTATAGTTTTCTTGTGTCTAAAAATAATTAAAAAGTATCAAAAATAAAACAAAAAAACATAAAACAACTTACAAAAAGAGACATGCATCGGCCGGGAATCGAACCCGGGCCGCCCGCGTGGCAGGCGAGCATTCTACCACTGAACCACCGATGCTCATATAAACACGTACAAAATTACTGTTCTCATGATAAGAATTGATATTTATAGTGAAAGATATGGATACAAATAGATTATGTCATGTATAATAAAAGCAACTTATTACGCATTTTATCGTGGGTTCAAATGGTAATTTTATTTTTTTTATTCAGTTGACTTTTTTTCTAGTTTTTTTTTTTTTTTTTGTGCTAAATTTGTGCGCAAAGACGGCAAAACGCTGTATCGCACAAATGGCTTGCACAAAATGCTAGTTTGTACAAATAAACATGTATGTGAAGACGGTACGTCTTTTTAACGTTTGCACCAACTGATTTGTGTAAATAAGATAGTGCGTGGACCACGTAAGGGTCCGATTACACGCAGCAACTTGCATGCGCAAACAGTTTGTGCTTACGTTGTTAGCACAAACTGCTAAGCCGATTTTGATAAAACTTGTTAAATAATGCGAACAGCGTAGACTACTTCTTCACACTAATAATTAAATTTGAAAAACATTCTATTACATTTGCATGATTAAAATTGAGTTCATTTTGTTTCAACACTGTAATCACCGCCAATTTTAATGAAGGTTTCTATGCATTTAATACTACTTTTCATTGCAATAATCTTCTTAGCGTTTCGATAGATGAATGATGGACAGCAAACATTATAAATAAAAAACAAATAAAATCCATACTATCCATACTAATATTATAAATGTGAAAGTAACTCCTGTCTGTCTGTTACGCTTTCACGCTCAAACAGCTAAACCGATTTAGATGAAATTTGGTATGGAGATGGTTTAAGTCCCGGGGAAAGACATAGAGGATAGTTTTTATCGCGATAACCGACATCAAAGAAAGGTAGTATATAATATTGTGGAGGCCCAGAACGTGGCCATGTCAACTGCATTGCCTGCGGCAGTCATCAAGTCCTCCTGTGTACAGGTAGTTGGGCACAGGACACGATGTAAGGTAGGCCATTGTCTGTATTAACTACTGGAGCAGACTTAATTTAAAAATAGAGAGTATTTACCTTTCATTTTGCATTTGTGTTGTGTACAAAACGTCTTGTTGTGACGAGTTAGTGGCTTGCAACATGGCGAGGGAATGTTGTAACGATGCCATGTGTTCACTTGCACCCTGCATGTTGAAGAAGTTCATTTAACTATTTGATAAAAATGAATAGTAAGGATGATGTTTCGAATATTCTAGAACAAATCTGATATTCAATATTTCGTACTAGAACACACGCACCGCTATATTGTACAGTAGCGAAGGGTTAAAGAAATTAATAATAATAATATCTTGGGACAACTCACACAACACTATCTGATTCCAAACTAAGCAGAGCTTGCACTATGGCAACCAGACAACTGATACATACATATATATTTTTAAATTACTGCAGGTGTCATCTTTTTATAAAAAATAAAACAAGAACCTGATCTAGGGTAGAGTTCTGATTACAATTACTATATATTTTATCGAAATCTTATCAAAGAACAAAACCTTTTTGTTACCTGTAACGCGACGGAGTGCGAATGTAGCCTCTGTTCCAAACAAGTCATTTTATACCCATACAATTCCATAACACTTGAAGTTGCTATGTCCGAAACCTAGAACACAAATGTACAAGTCATCTATACAAGGTAATATTATTAAGCTGACCCGCGCAACTTCGTCTGTGTAAATTTTCCCCGTTTTTGCAACATTTTTCATTGTTGCTCCGCTCCTATAAGTGGTAGTGTGATGTTATATAGCCTATAGCCTCCCTCGATAAATGGGCTATCCAACAGTAAAACAATTTTTCAATTCGGACTATTAGTTCCTGAGATTATTGCGTTCAAAGAAACAAACTCTTCAGTGTTATAATATTAGTATAGATGACTAAAAATTAAAGTAATTTTAAGTACCTACTACTGTTTTATAATAATACATGTGTTCATCAATATATCAAAATAGTGTTCATACCTTCCCGCTTCTGAGCGCATCAGTAAGGCTAGCAACAAGCTCGTCTATAGCTCGCTCCTGGTGGGGCGCCGCCCTCCCGCCGCCCCACGTCGCCGTGCACGCGCCCGCGCACTCCGCGGGGGCGGCGCGCGGGGACGGCGCCTCCACCTCGGAGATACCCTGCAGGGACTCGCCGAACACCTGCGGGAACATGTAGCTGATGAAGGAAATCAAGCACCTCGGATCATGGACCAGTAAGACAGAATGAGGGTAGTTACACACAAACGGATCGGCACTGTCAGTTCGGCATTTATCCGAAGCAATCACTGTTGATTATTCTACAGTAGGATCAACGTAACTAGGCCGGACTGAAGTAGGCGACAAGTGGTTGCGCAGATGCATTTTTTGGAAGTAAATGGTGACAGGAAGCGGGGGCGGGGGCGGTAACTACACCGAGAGAATTAGAGATGCGATTGCGCATTACATGCTCATAATTAGTATTACTAACTCATGTTTTTTTGTGATTATTTTCGTAAAGAAATGGTTTTTTAAAGTTTCTTTAGTATTTACTGTAACTGTTCTAAATTTAAACTTTGATGAACTCATTTAAATAGTGTTTTTATATTGTTGAATTAAAATGTTATTAGCATTTTTTATCGGTTAAACATATTTAATCGTTTTCGTTTGTAATTTTAGGATCGCATCTCTATGATATGCGCGAAAGTGATAAAAACCTAACTTCAATCCGGTCAAGTTACGTTGATCGTACTGTAGTTGTCCCCCAACCACTTGTCCCTCACTGGAGGACTGTGACGTTAATTAGACGTCTGTATTAATGAAGCAAATAATAACTTTTTACACGATAGAAAGCATACATTTTAATTTATTGTTCGTTCCTGATAGTTTTTAATGGGAACTAAAAATAAAATATCATTTAAAATGCGGGTGCAATTATTCAAATCGGATTTTTTCATACGGCAACGGCTCTGGAAGTTTATAGTTTTCTAATAGGTACTCTGTAGAAGATTCTTGCGTAAAAAAAAGGAAAAAATATCTAATAACTGGGCGGTACGGAATTCGCCTGGACAACTAGTCTTATTAACATATTTGGTACGGTAATAAAACTTTCTTGAACATTAAAACAATCCTTTTTGAAATTGCCGAATACAAATATTCGCCGTAATCAATATTCTAATAGACAGAACAAATTTAATAAAAAACAGTTATGCTTCCGTGAAATAGTGATGTGTACACATCACTGTATTTCGGTTGAAGAGCACTGTAGCAAGTGTCCTCTCAATTACTCGGCAAATGAGACTAACAGACTAATGTCTCCAATGAGGAGCGCGACCTGCGACGCTCTTCATTTAGTGGAGTCTTGTGGACACCCGGTTGAAACGTAGTTCCTTTTGCTATATATTTTATGTGTTTGTATTACCTAATGATTTTAAAAAAATGTGAAAGAAAAAAAAATGTCCTATTTCAAATTAAGATTTTTCACACATATATTACCCACACCCAGTTTGACATAGGTAAAATAAACATTACAACTTCTTACAAAAATGCAAATAACCTATAAAACACAACCTCCTTATTCTAGCTTAACAAAATCATAATCATAAATAATAGATTTTTTATCGATGTCAAAATGTTACACTTTTTTCCGTCTAGCCTCTTAGCCCGCTAACAAAACCGTGCGATAAGGAGCTACGTTCCAAAAATATATACGAACCTGATTCATCTGGTCGGACGGGAAGTAATGATGTTTTACGAGTTGTAATATCTGTCGACGCCGCGGCCCATTACTGCTTGTTAAACCAGCACATAGTAGTTTTCGCACCTGTAAAGGTATCAAAATGGTGTTAAAAAATGCGTAAGTGTTACAGTGGTGTCTCTTGCTTGTTTTTTTTATTTTTATATATACATTTTTATATATTATAGATGCAAGAAATATAGTAGGTCTAATGCTTAGACCTACCACTGGTAAAGTTGTCTTACGGATTTTGGACTCTTAAGTCATAGGTCGTCATGGTGAATACCACAACAGTGTCAGTTAATCTTTCGTGAAATAGTGATGTTCACGCATGACTGTGTTTCGGTTGAAGGGCACTGTAGCAAGTGTAATTAATTACTGGGTAAATGAGACTGATGAGGAGATCTCTGAGGAGCGCGGTACAGTAACATTATTAGTAGTGTACATATTATATAGTCATTTTTAGAAGCATTTTTTGCCAATTACTCTAATAATCAAATTAAATTATTGTTTTAATTCAGATCTTTACCCAACAAGGATTTGAGTGGCACAGATACTATTCATATATTATGAGATTTACTGAAGGCAATAATTCCCGAATGCTGTGCAAAGATCGATCAATATATCGATGTCTACTTTCATAATTTGGGTCTTCACGATATGGTATGAGATAGGCTTGCCTAGGTCTGAGGACCACAAATTATCTTATATTCACTTAAATCTTCCAACGCTTAGCAAATAATTTGATTTTCGATGTCCGCTATTCTGGATACGAGCGATGACAAAAAGGTCCTTTCCACACGTTGCTGTTTACCCTTTTTTGATCGATGTCAAAATGTTACACTTTTTTCAGTCTAGCCTCTCAGCCCACAAACAAAAATGTGCGACATTTCTAACCCCGCGCGAAGTGTATGGCGATGTACGGTAGCTTTCATGTACCGTACATCGCCATACACTTTCCGATCCGGTGCACACTACCCGGTGCGAAGTGGAATATGTATTCCACTTCGCACCGGGTAGTTGGCACCGGATCGGATTGAAACCGGAACGTGTGAAAAGAACCTAAAAGATTAGCATCTTGGCGATAGAATCCCCAAATACAAACAACAGCATGTCAGCTTACCTGATGATGTGCCAACATTCTAGCAAGTGCAGCTTCCCAAGGTCTGTCAAGTGGGGCCAGTGTTAGTGCTGTCTTTAACCCCACGACCACTGCTTGTTGAGATGCTTCCGCACCTACTACTCCGTTCTAAACAATAAGTAATAGATTGTAATAACTGGCTTTTCAAACACATACATAATAATGGTCCGTTGTCGGTTACGGCGGCTAATCTCATCAAAGACTAGCCAACTGCGCAGGAGATATTATAGTGCACGAGTGTATGCGCAGGCGCAAATACTCTATTCCCTCGGTCTCGTACCCACCATGGTGGGACGGAAAAAATGAATCTGAACAACCACTTGTGGCAAAGTTCAAACCGACCAACTTACGTTGAGACAACTGTAGTTTTATTTATTAAGTAGCTGTCCTGCGCAACTTCGTCTGCGTAAAATTTCCCCGTTTTTGCAACATTTCTCATTGCTGCTCCGCTCCTATTGATCGTAGCGTGATGTTATATAGACTATAGCCTTCTTCGATAAATGGGTTATCCAACATTAAAAGAATTTTAAAATTCGACCCAGTAGTTCCTAAAATTATCGCGTTCAAACAAACAAACAAACTCTTCAGCTTTATAATTAACTAGCTGTCCCGCGCAACTTCCGTCTGCGTAAATTTTCCCCGTTTTTTCAACATTTCTTATTGCTGCTCCGCTCCTTATTTCTCCACTATTTAATAGATGTTATACATTAAACACATTTTATATTACATATAAACCTTCCTATTCAATTACTTTATCTATTAAAAAAAATCGCATCAAAATCCGTTGCGTAGTTTTAAAGATTTAAGCATACCTATGTATGCTTAAATGGATATAGGGACAGAGAAAGCGACTTTGTTTTGTACTATGTAGTGATATTATATAATAAACTAATGTATAGCTTAGTCTTTTGAATTTTTTGTTTACCTAGGAAACTAGGCTTTTACAGAAATACGTTACTTTACCTGAGCTGTGTGCTGTAGAACATTATACAGAGTATCTTCGAAAGCGTCGGGTGTAACCTCCTGTAGCACTCTCTCTTGAGTTTCACTTGATTCACAAAGAGCACCTACTACTTGTAACTGAAAAAAAAGAACTCAAAATTATTCAAATATCGTTTTTTATATCACATATGATACTTTAGAGTTAATGTGTGTATTCGATCACTGAGGTATGTATTCGGCGATGATGTTCAGAGATAAATAATAGTCCGAAATAAGATATACGTTATATTAACCAATTACACATGGGATAGTAGGGAACGAGCTCTACACAACGGCTGACTCAAAGGAGGGCCGACGCCAGGCGATGACGACATTCGTTACACAGAAAAACGCGTCAGCAATACCACTACAATACCAAACTAGACGGAGCCTGTACAAGAGCTACCGGACAACTGATGAACATATTTATATATGTACTTTTAAATTCATGCATATTAGACAGTTGACATTCACAAATATTTATCGTAGCCCCTACAAAGACGACCCACACCACTGACTTACGGTCGGTCTCAATAATCTATCTTCCGATGGATTTGGCTACTAGGGATAGAATTATGACATATTTTGTATGGAGCTTATGTCAAATATATAGCTCTAGCAGCTAAATCCATCGATAGATATATTATTGATATTGGCCATTAGTTACGAACCACTAGACCATATGTTCCTAACTTATTTTTTTAATTATAAGTATTTACCATTCTCTGGAGGTAAGGAAGATTAACGAAGCAATAACAAAAGCCGTGATAGTTCTTTAACTACGGACAAGATGTCGCTGCGAAGGCCTAAATTTCGCGATCAACAAGAGATAGAAAATTCGAAATCTAATAACATAGTCCAGATAGGTGGTTCGCTTCTGTTTGGCTATGGAAGTCTCGGGTTCGATTCCTGAGCCTGGACTCAAATTTTTGTATCTTTCAAAAATTGCATTTATTGTATTTCTAAAGTTATTGGCAAGAAATGCCAATAAAAATTACTTCAATATTCGACCTGCGACATCATAATTTGTTAAAATGCTCTCTGTAACGAAGCAATAACAAAAGCCGTGATAGTTCTTTAACTACCGACTAGATGTCGCTGCGAAGGCCTAAATTTCGCGAGCAACAAGAGATAGAAAAATTCGAAATCTAATAACATAGTCCAGATAGGTGGTTCGCTTCTGGCCCCGGTTTGGCTATGGAAGTCTCGGGTTCGATTCCTGAGTCTGGATTTCAAATTTTTCTACCTTTCAAAAATTGCATTTATTGTATTTGTAAAGTTATTGGCAAAAAATGTCTATAAAAATTACTTCGGTAAGGAAGATTGTTTAAATCTACGTTGGTGTGAACTTTGTTAAACTTCATTTTCAACCGTTTGGGCGTCTACACTTTTTACGGTTTGGGGGAGGGGGGAGGGTAAAATAGGATTTAAAATAATAAGGTTAAGAACCACTGCACTAGGCGAACATGTCAGTAGACCTGCTCTCTATCTTTTTAAAGAAATTCATGAATTTTTGTTTACTTAAATTTCATAAGTTTACTGCGACTATTACATTTTTTTTTTAAATAAGCTTAGGAAGTTCGAGTCTATAGACGATTTCCTGGAACGAGTGGAATAAATGGATGTTCCTGGTTCTGTATATTACCAACTTTTTTTTTATTTAAATTTCGTTTTCAAAGTAGGCTTCCTGTTAAGTTAATGGTGTTAACATACCCACTGTAATCCAGCTTTGCCGGGCTCTAAAGATGGCGGCACGAGTAAACCCGGAAGACCATCACTTATTATAGTAAGCAGCTCTTGAGGCAGGATACCCTCATCTACAAAAAAATAGTTTATTAAAACCCTGAGTGAAGAGACACAGTGATATTATTCTGTAACAGTATCAGATTCTCTCAAATCCTTGTTTGGGAACAAGTCTGAGTGTGTAAACAGGTGCCCTTTAACTAAAACAGTAACATGTTCACATCACTATTTTATGGAGGAATAACTAAAAAAGATTAAAGTTTTTTTTTTATCTATATTTTGAAGGGGCTTTGTCGGTTTTGACTATAACGCCCCGCAATTGACCTCAAGCCTATAAAACTAATACAATGGGGTAGAGGCAACACTAAGCATATGCTGAGAAATACGTCTATCCAATGCAAGATATAGTTGGCAAAGCTTTTTCGACATTTCCGAGCAAGAAAACTGTTGCACTCTCCTACATTATATGTAACTAGCTTTCGCCCGCGGCTCCGTCCACGTGGATGTCCGATATGATAAAAACTATCCTATGTCCTTCCCCGGGACTCAAACTATCTCCATACCAAATTTCATCTAAATCGGTTTAGCTGTTTGAGCGTGAAAGCGTTACAGACAAATAGACAAAGTTACTTTCACAATACACTTTCTATACTAATATTATAAAGCTGAAAAGTTTGTTTGTTTGAACGCGGTAATCTCAGAAACTACTGATCCGAATTGAAAAAATATTTCACTTTTGGATAGCCCATTTATCGAGGAAGGCTATAGGCTATATAACATCACGCTACAACCAATAGGAGCGGAGCAGCAATGAGAAATGTTACAAAAACGAGGAAAATTTACGCATACGAAGTTGCGAGGGACTGCTAGTTTATAATAATTAGTATGATATAAATTAGTATGGATTCACACTGTTCAAAAAGAATTTAAAATACCATGTCTTGAGCGATTTGTCGCAGTTGGATTAATAAATGAAAGTGTGGGTAGATGAAAAAAAGAAAGATCATATTTTACGTAAAACTCTCGGTATCTTATTGCTAACAAAATGTATACTTATCTAAATTTCTCAATGTAAGCGAATGTAATTCTTTTTTAAGAAATAAATGTCTTAAACTTAAACCGAGTATGGATTCCTATCTGACTCATTCCGGGCACACTCATAAGATTAAAGGTAATAGCCTAAATAATGGGTGGACGTCGAATTCATCATAAAATGGTTTTTATATAATATAACTTCTTACCTCTATATTGTAATACAATAGCGGCAAATAATTCTAGGGACTCCGGTAGACACATACGACTAGCTTTCATACACAAACATATTAATGGTCCGTGATGACATCTCAACGAATACAGATCTGGAAATAAAACAATTATATGTATATAGATATATGCTCTTAAAATGATATGGCAGCGTGACACATCTCTCAATACATTGATGAAAGATGGACCGCTTAAGTCACAAACTAGGTAGGTAGGTAGGCCAAAGAAAAGTTGGGCAGACAATATAGTTATGATGCCACAGAGGCAGTCAAACTATATAGTTATATAGTTTGACTGCCTCTGTGGAGCGGTGGGAGTGTATCCGACTGCTACGCAAGAGGTCGTGGGTTCGATCCCCACCTAGGATAAAACTTTGTGTGATGAGCACGATGGTTTATTCTGTGTCTGGGTGTTATTTATCTATAAACTGTATGTATTTAGAAAATATATAAGAATGTTTATCAGTTGTCTGGTTTCCATAGTACAAGCTCTGCTTAGTTTGGGATTAGATAGCGTTGTGTGAGTTGTCCGAAGATATTATAAAAAAAAGATATTATTATAGTCTCAGTGGCAGGTGCAAACTGGACCAACACTGCAAACAAACAGGAACAAAAGAGATGGAGGAGGCTTACATCCGAATGGGGTCCAAAACTTAAAACTAGTTAACTAAGTATAGGACAATATTAAACTAACACTAAACTAAGTACTAATGTACTATGCGTTTCAAATGAGAAGATAATCGCGATCGCGACAACTTCACCCTGTACTTGTCAAAATTGTACCGTTAGCAACAAAAACTCCCGAGTCGGGTAAAGTACTTATGTGTATTATGGTAATGGAACGGGCGTAATATTTATTTTCTTTGAACGATGTAGGTACCTACCTAACATTTTTCTTTATTATAATATTATAAGTATTCTTTATTATTTAATAAATACGAAATAGAAATAAGTAAATAAGCAAAATACAAGAATATTCTACACTTTAGTGGCCTTTCAGCCGTTTTTTTTACCTTAAATATAATAAATAGTAAAATACAGAGCTTATATATAGTTCATTAGAGTAGGAAGGTACTTCTGTGTAATAGTAATGGAACCTTTTTACGAATAAACCAAATGTCATCATGACAGTTATCAACTCATTTGAAACGCATAGTAACTTTTATCATCTAAGTAATGTATGCGCAAATTAATTTGGAAATAAAAAGCTTCATTATTATTATTATAATATATCTACATAATTGTATTAATGGTAGAAAGTAGTTATATACAATGATATACAATACGGCTCTTAATCGCGTATGTATTTAAAGGTTAAATACCTTTGATATTCCCGACGTTTCGACCGTATTGCAACAGCCGTGGTCACGTGGTTTTTGTAAAGTATTCTCGTTCTGCCGGTAACCATAGCAGTTTGTAATCGGATCGAAACGTCGGGTAATAAATCAATAGCATTAATATAAAAACCCGTTTGTTATTTATATATTGTATAATGTGTAAGAATCGCGAAAATTGAAGAATACAATTGCAAAGTAGTTACCTACCTAAACTAATAAGTACTGTAAGAAACTTGAGAACATTTTGAAGACAATTCGGCATAGTGTCTGTATCACCCGATTCCTCTTGTGTTAACTTGCACAATTCTTCTACACCCTGAAAATTGAAAAAAAAAATATATAATTTATATCCAGATCTATATTATAAAACATCAAAACTTGTTTTTGTGAATCATTGTCTGAGGTTTCACATGTGAAATCACTGTGAAAAAATATTAAAAAGTAACAGTTACCCAATAAATCTTTATTATTTACTAGTTGAACCGCGCAACTTCGTCTGCGTAAATTTTCCCTGTTCTTGCAACATTTTTCATTGCTGCTCCGCTCCTATTGATCGTAGCGTGATGTTATATAGCCTATAACCTTCCGCGATAAATGAGCTATCCAACATCAAAATATTTTTTTAATTCGGACCAGTAGTTCCTGAGATTATCGCGTTCAAACAAACAAACTCTTCAGCTTTATAATATTAGTATAGATTACCTTTAATCCCTCTTCAAGAGCAGAAGAGAAGTTTTGGTAGGAGAGTACATAACTCCGCAAGTTAGGGTCTGTGCACAAGTCACTGAGGAATGTGTACGCATGAAGTAATTGCGTCGCATCTCTTTCACTGAAAATAATAACATTATAATTTTATTATAGCACCAGCGGCCCGTCCCGGCTTCGCACGGGTGGACACGGGAAACCTCATTTCTTTAGTAATTGCGACTATAAATTAAAATGTAAGCTATCCTATCTCTTAAGTTGGACCAAACTGCATATTGTGTGCAAATTTGAACGAAATCTGTTAAGCGGTTTAGGAGTCCATCGCGGACAAACATCGTGACAGGAGATTTATATATATTAAGATAGGAAGATGAGAAAGTACAGAAAACAAGTGTTTATTAAGCGTAGTTTAAGTATAACATTTTTATAAACTCATATGACATGACATCATATACCTGATGCTCATATTTTAAGATGTTGCAATATGGTCGAAACGTCAGGAAAATATAAGGGTATTTCAAATCATTTACAGCGTGTTTCAAAGACCTAATATGAGTTTTTGTTTCTTCAGATTGCTCTGACAACTAAAGAAGCAATAAACCAAGTGTGTCACACATTATTTATTTATTGAAAACCAACAGCAGCGTTACAATAAACATACACAAGTATTGTATTAACAAAAGAGTAAGACTAATGACAGGTTTTCCTTGATTTTACTTAAATATTTCAGCTTAATTTGATAGGAAGTAAATAGATAAGATATAAATAAAATAAAAATAATACAAAAATTTTATTTTAACTAAGTCATAAAAAAAAAAGTATTAGGTCTATCTATCTATTTTTTTTTTTTTTGTGTTGTTATTATTATTTTTTGTTCTTGAATTGTATTGACATTGAATTGTAACTTAATTAATTAATTGACATTGAGATTTTTTTATTTTTTTGTTTATTGACATCTTGTTTCAATGGTATTTTAGTTTATTATTTGCATTATTATTTTAAATTTATCATATTCTATTAATTTATTAATTTCAATTCTAGTGTCTATATTTTAATTTTTTTTTAATTTTTATTTGATTCTTATTTTTTATGTGCCTATATTCAATACAATGTAATTTGTTAAAGAATAAAAAAACTATGAACTATGAACTATATGTCTAAATTTCATTTAGTTGTTTGTTTTTCAGAGTACATATTAATTGTGATTTGAAAGATTGTTTTTACTATTATTTATTCTTAATAACTTTTATCAACACCAATTACAAGCTACTATTGCTCTCTCAGCAGAGAGAGATGTAAGTCCTTCCTATTTAATAAGAATCATTATAGACTGAGATACGGCTGCAGATTCGCATCGTTCATCGAGTATTGTAATAAAATCATGTTTTTATAAACAATCATAATAAGGGCAATACGTTTTGGCCAGTCTGCCTTTCAGATTTTGCCCGCAAGTATTTTTAATTAAATTAATATTAATCGACTTACTGGGAGAAATAAATCTCACTTGTTATTGCAATGAAATACACTCTACTTTATAGAACAAGACGTAGAGAACTTGAAAAGCGATGGGTGCCTTTGCGCACTTGCCCGCAACCCCTTCGCAGCCAGGTTTAAGCAGGTAATATTTTGTTACGCTATTACGTTCATGGCGTATTGTCATCATTTATATATCAAATTAAAGCTATTGATTTCCTGTACATGATAAACTACCTCTGCCTATGCAAAAGTGCCCGCAGTCGGAGTTGCCAGCGTTTAAAGTTTGTTTAGAGTGAGAAAGACTTATCGCTCTACATCATTCGTTAGACGAGGATGGCAATAGCCTGCTCTGCTGTCGCAACAAAGAATGCAGTAACTGACAAAAACCATTATTTTAGTTATGTTCTTGAAATGGCAACGTAAGCCTACACTATGCAATAATAACAAAAAAAAAATAAAAGCAAATTGGAAACTAAAATGTTATTAACATAAAATGTAGTAGTTAGACTAAATTATTTACATTCACCAAGATGAATTGCAATTGTCGTAACTATAATAAACTAGCGGCTCGCTTCGGCTTCGCACGGACTTTCTCCAATCCATAAAATAACTCCACAGTCCGGACCATTCGACTTACACTTGGCATTCAATGTAAACGTCGAACGTAAGGTACCCCATCCGCCGGCGACCATATTCAAGTAAGTCAATACAATAGTCTCTAAGCAATAGTCTCTATTTGCTGATAAGCTGCAGTCAGGAATCTCGGTAAGTATATCTTAAAATAGTTTTATCATTAAATTTAAAAGATTGTCACAGACAAATGTAAAGTAGACTGGTTGAGAGTGTAATAGTAGTATTAGGTACTGATAATAGTGGGCGCTGTCTGGGGCGGAGTGTCTGTCTAATGGGTGGCGGAACGTTTAGTGATATGTACTGTAAATGTGAGGGATTAGATAAGAAACCACGATTCGATTTTTCGTGCCTAAATACTTGTCAATACTTCATCAAAACATAAATGGGATAATAAGTAAGTCAGATATGTTGTGTGTTAATCTAAATGAAATGAATAAGAATTTTGACGTAGTGTGCATTACAGAATATAATATGCTTCCAGGGGACGAACCATATTTATGTATACCTAATTTGAGCTTAGCGGCTTCCTTTATGAGGCAGTCTCGACATGGCGGATCATGTATTTTAGTAAAAATGGTATTAAATACAAAACTGTGCATGAAATGGACAATCTATCAATAGCAAACAAATGTGAATTGTCTATAATTGAATTTATTAGTTTTGGTATTTATATTGCCTGTATATATAGGCCTCCTAAGTTTGACTCATTATCTTTTGAATGTTTTTTATGAAAAAATGCATACTCTCTTGTCTTATGTTTGTAAGAACAAAAACCAGAAAGTTATACTCTGTGGTGACTACAACATAGATTTACTAAAAAAGAATGGACTTTTGTTATGGAATTGAAAAATATTATTTGCTCATTCAATTTAAAAGCAAAATTCCAACAAGCTAATCGATATGCCAGTAATACTTGCATTGACAATATTCAACACAACATGCGGGGGTGCAAAAGTGAATTGGTAGAATTCAGTATATCGAATCATTCTGCGCAAATTATACAATGCCCTATTAGTGCTAGCATGGTATTAGAACATTGGTTTATACTTAAAAGGGATTTTTCCTCAGAATACAGATATAAATTTAAAAATAATATAATTCCATTGAGTTTTTCCCAAGTATATGAACAGACTGAAGCAAATGAGGCATTTAACTGCTTCATAAACTGCTTCATATATGATCTATGTTTTCCAATTCATAGAATTAAAATTGTTTTCTACAACTAAAACTTAATGGTTTTCTAAAGGAAAAAAACTAGGTAGTAAAAAGAAAAGAGAATTACTTTGGAAATGCTTATAGAATAAAGAAAATAATTAGATTAACTCAAAGGTCACAAAATGATCACTATATCAAAATAAATGAAAATAAATTAAAAGCAACATGGAGAATTATTAATGGCGCTGAAAATAAAAATACTAATTTAAACTTTACCGAGATAAAATATAATGGTGAAATGATAAAAAAATCCAAATTAAATGCATAGTGGATAATGGAAGTAACTCTAAACTTAGTAATAATTCACCTGGACATAATATATGCAAATATTTTTTTATGAATCCAATGTCATCTATTGACATTTTTAATATAATCATGGAACTAAAGAATACAAAAAGCGCTGGCATCGATGGGATAATAATAGCTATAGTCAAAGACGTAAGTAGTTCTATAACACCTGTTTTATCTTGTTTAATTAATTTGAGCCTTGAGCAAGGTTTATTTCCTCATGAATTGAAAAAAACAAATCATAGGTCGGTAGCAATAGTACCAATATTTGCAAACATATACGAAAAAGTGATTTATAACTGCCTCAATACTTTCTTAGAAAAGGAATCTATATTGATTCCCCAGCAATATGTATTTAGGAAGAATAAAAATATAAACATGGCTACTTATGATTTTTTACGATCCGTGATCCATAATATGGATAGGGGACAGCCAGTAGTTGGTCTATTTATGGACAGGATAAAAGCTTTTGATCACGTAAGACACGACATTTTATTATATAAACTTTACTCTTATGGAATAAGGGGCAATGCTCATAAACTAATATCGTCTTATTTAACTGACAGAGAGCAGGTCACGCAAATAACACGACTATGTACAAGAACAAAAATTGAAAAAGTGCATCAATCTGATGTAAGAAAAGTCAAATGTGGAGTGCCCCAGGACAGTGTGTTAGGCCCACAGCTCTTTATTATATATTTTAATGACTTACCAATAAGTATTAAACATAAAATGACATTACTTGCAGATGATTGCACAGTATTATTCTCTGACTTGACATTGACATCACTATAATCTACTATTAATAACTCATTGATATCTATTATCATTGGCTAAAATTAAATAATTTAAAAAAAAATTTAGAGAAGACGAATATTATTAATTTCAAACAAAGACCAGAAATTAATGACAATTATATAGCATTCAATATGAATTATCAGAGGGTAAGAATCTAAGAGTGCTTATATACTAAATTTCTAGGGCTACATTTGGATCAATAAATGAACTGGAAATTACTGAGCATATTTGCAAAAAGATCAGCCAGTTTGCGTATGGATTGTACAGACTGAAATTTATTACTAGTAGAGACGCGCTTATGACTGCCTACCCTGGATATCTCTTAGCAGAAACGCTGCATAAGAACAATGTTCGGTTTGAAGTCAAGAGAATCATGCAGGCCTTATGATATTCAATATTCTATGCTAACGTTACCTTGCAAATTCATTTATGAAAGCGCCATGTTTGTAAAGCAGAATATAACCCTATTTAATAAGAGGGAACGTCAACGACACCTAAGTATGGTACTAAGCAAAACCGCGTTGATGTATAGTAGCATATTTTGTAAAGCACCGCTGATATATAACAAACTACCGACATATATCAAAGACATAGACAATAAGGTAAAATTTTAAAATGAGCTCATTATGTACTCTTAATAAAGTGCTACTACACGTTGAAAGAATATTTTCATGATAATATTGTCATGTCAGTACTGAGCATGGTCGCGTGGGTATCAAAGCTTAGAAGTCTAATAAAGACGTCTAATTCGTGGTTTCTTATCTAATCCCTCACATTTACAGTACATATCACTAAACGTTCCGCCACCCATTAGACAGACACTCCGCCCCAGACAGCGCCCACTATTATCAGTACCTAATACTACTATTACATTCTCAACCAGTCTACTTTACCTTTGTCTCTGAAAATCTTATAAATTTAATGATAAAACTATTATATGATATACTTACCAAGATTCCTGACTGCAGCTTATCAGCAAACAGAGACTATTGCTTAGAGACTATTATATTGACTTACTTGAATTTGGCCGCCGGCGGATGGGGTACCTTTCGTTCGACGTTTACATTTTGAAAAGCCAAGTGTGAGTCGAATGGTCCAGACTGTGGAGCTATTTTATGGACTGGAGAAAGTCCGTGCGAAGCCGAAGCGAGCCGCTAGTTTATTATAGTTACGACAATTGCAATTCATCTTGGTGAATGTAAATAATTTGGTCTAACTACTACATTTTATGTTAATAACATTTTAGTTTCTAATTTGCTATTCATTTTTTTTTTGTTATTATTGCATAGTGTATGACTTACGTTGCCATTTCAAGAACATAACTAAAATAATGGTTTTTGTCAGTTACTGCATTCTTTGTTACGACAACAGAACAGGCTATTGCCATCCTCGTCTAACGAATGATGTAGAGCGATAAGTCTTTCTCACTCTAAACAAACTTTAAACGCTGGCAACTCCGACTGCGGGCACTTTTGCATAGGCAGAGGTAGTTTATCATGTACAGGAAATCAATAGCTTTAATTTAATATATAAATGATGACAATACGCCATGTGTAGCGGATACAGGTAGGCGTGGAGTGGTATATAGTTCGCGAAAAATGACAACAATAGGATATTTTTACAAAACCGATCACTTGTGCGCATACTGCGGTGCGACGTGCATCCTTCGTCTAAGGTAATTAGCGACTGGGGCGACATCTAAAGGGCGCGCATTCATTGCGTGTCGCAGTGTGCGTGCAGGTGATGCGTATATTTATTAAGAAATAATCTATGTGTGTGTTTTAGTTACAGGTAATTATATTATCGCGAGGTACGTCGTCTACAATCTCCGCCCAGTGTCATTTCAATGACACTAATCTCCCAACGGAAGCAGTGCCAAGCGATGTACTGGTCTGGTAAGTACTCCAGTCTTCGTTCTCACCTCCACCGTACGTATACGACCATCTTTTCCAGGGTAAGTCCTTTCTACAATGCCCTTCGGCCAGGTATTTCGTGGCAAGTTTGGATCTATTATTAAAACCACGTCTCCCGTTTTCAGGTTATCCCTTTCTTGATACCATTTCTGTCTGGGTAATAATGTAGGTATGACTTCCTTAACCCAGCGTTGCCAAAACATGTCAGCGAGTCTTTGTGCGGTTCTCCACATTTTCCGCAAGTACAGGTCACTGTCATTAAAGACACCGGGCATAGGCAGGTTAGAACTTGAGCCAATTAAGAAATGATTAGGTGTTAGGGCCTCCATACTTTCAGGATCAACAGAGACATGTGTCAATGGTCTACTGTTAATAATATTTTCAATTTCAATAAGTAAAGTGGCTATGATTTCTTCGCGGGGTGATCTTTCGTTCAAAACAACTTTCAGTGCAGTCTTCACACTTCTCACAAGGCGCTCCCATGCTCCGCCCTTGTGCGGGCTAATTGGTGAGTTAAATGACCACTTCACGCCACGGTTGGCCATTTCCTCACTTATGGCTGATTGATCTAACTCCCGATATGACAACTTCAGTTCAACTTCAGCACCACGAAAATTTGTACCATTGTCGGAATACATATTTTGCGGCCATCCTCGTCTTGCCGCCATGCGTCTCAAAGCCATTATGAATGAATCAGTAGTCAGTGACGGGACCAATTCTATGTGTATTGCTCGGATCGTCATGCAGGTAAACAGGACTCCGTAACGACGCTCTCTTCGGCGGCCCACTGTAACTTCCATCGGACCGAACAGATCTACGCCGCAGTGCGTAAATGGGCGCACATTATGTGCCAATCTAGCTTGAGGTAAATCAGCCATACGTGGTGATAAAGGCATCGCCTTTCTAATGCGACAATAAATGCACCTAGAGGCGACAGAACGCACTGTGGGTCTCATATTTATCAGCCAGTACCTCTGTCTTAACTCATTCACCACCGTCTCGTTGCTGCCATGGACGCACTTTTCGTGGTAAGATTTGGTTATGAGTCTTGAAATAGGGTGTCGTCCATCTAATATTGTAGGGTTCTTCATTTGTGACGTAATGTCACGTGCGACTCCCGCTCGCCCACCAACTCGCAGCAAACCCATCTCGTCCAGATAGGGTGTTAACGTGCGTAATCGGCTTGTTGATTGAAGCGGTTTGTTGTTTTTCAGTAAATATAATTCCGCAGCGAACGACTCCTTCTGCGAGTGACGCAGTAATAATATTTCCGCCCGCTGTAATACTTCTGTGTCAATTTCTACCTTACAGCTCTTCTTGCATTTTTCTATAAATAATAGCACAGTTGCGGTGCATCTCAGTAAACGTAGCCACGTCGAAAATTTGGCTATTTCCGGTACAGGTAAGTGACTATTTTCAATCTCATATACATAATTTATATTTTCTAATATTTCTTCATTATTTTCAGTTTTGCGTGACACATCGCCTCCGACGAACCAGTTTTCGCTCTTCTCGTATAAGAAATTAGGGCCTCGAAACCATTCACATTCATTTTCTAGCTTGTACGAGTTATATTTGGTAGCTATGTCCGCTATATTACGATCAGTGGACACAAAGTGCCACTCATTCGCGCTCGATAAATCGTCTATTTCGCCAAGCCGATTAGCAACAAAAATATTGTAAGTTCGGGCTTTGTTCTTTATCCAATGGAGGACGGTCATTGAGTCACACCAAAAATATCTTCTAATCGGCTTCAGTCTGTGCTCCTTCTGAATTGTATCGGCGAGGCGACACGCCAACACAGCAGCCTGAAGTTCCAAACGTGGTATCGTAATCGGTTTAATAGGCGCGACTCGGCTTTTGCTAGCGATGAATGACACGCACACATCTTCATTCTTTATGTGAGCGCGATAATACGCCACCGCCGCATATGCGCTCGGCGAGGCGTCGCAAAACACATGTAATTCCAATGTATCCCTTACATGTTGTTGGGTATAATAACATTTTATGTCGTAGTTAGGTTTTCGAAAGTACCATCTTGGTATTCTGATACTCCTTAACTCGTGCAATTGAGATATCCATTGACGAAATAATTCAAATTGAGCGGCCTTTATTTCATCGTCCCAATGTAAATCTGTTTTCCAACACTGTTGTAAAAGAATTCTCGCCTTAATAGTGAACGGCGCAAGGAGACCATAAATATCGAATATCGACATAGTTATACGTAATAGTTCTCGCTTTGTGGGAGGTTTTTTGCCTGTCAATACATTTCCAGAGACTCGCTGAAATGACTTGAGGTTGAACCCAAAGGTATCGGTATTGGGGTACCAAAGGAGTCCGAGTATGCGTTCACTCTGATTATCATGCTCAATTTTGAACCGGACAGCCGCTGAACTTAAGGTCTCTTTCGGTATGACTTGACAAACCGTTGCATCGTTTGATGTCCAGTTCCGTATTTCAAATCCTCCTTGCTGATGAATAAGAGTAACGTCTTTCATAGTCTTTATAGCGTCATCAGCCTTTTCAAAACAATCAATGTAATCGTCCATAAAATGATTTTTCACTATGGCGTGTACTGCCTCTGGCATATCTGTTTTAAACCTAAGTGCATTTTTATTCTTGATATGTTGCGCAATAAACGGCGCACAGTTCGCGCCAAATATCAATGACGTCATAACATATTTTTCGATCGGCCCTCGTACACCATCACGCCACAGAAATCTCAATGCATGTTGATCTTCAGCTCTTATTTTGATGCGTAAAAACATATCCTTAATATCACCTGTTAATCCGATAGGCCTTTCTCGGAAACGTAACATAATGCCGAGAAGTGATTCCAACAAGTTGGGTCCCGGTAACAGATAGTCATTTAGAGACTGACCACCTGTGGTTGCGGCGGCGTCAAATACGAGGCGGAGTTTTCCTTTATTGGGGTTATCAACTCCGAAATGCGGCAGATACCACTGCCTACCCATTTTTTCTTTGACTTCGTTCGTGTCAATGCTTCGAGCATAGTTATTGTCTAACAAATGTTGGACTCTTTCTTTATATCTTAGGGCAAATCCTTCATCGTATGACATCTTTTTTTCAATGGTTTTCAGGCGACGGTAAGCGTTGCAATAGGAATCAGCCATCTCAACATTTTGACTTCTCCATGGGAGGCCAACTTCCCATCTTCCTTGGCGCAATACAGCAGTATTATCGATTTTACTAATAGCCTTCAGCTCTTCTTCATTCTGTCTTTGCCTATTATGAACTCCGATGCTTTCAAACATAAATGATTTTCGAACGAGTTCATAAATCCGCTCGTCATTCTCTCGGTCCGTATGTATCGCGTCGCTCGGGATCGAACGACGTAAACAATATTCGCATGCATTAGCTTGTGGTCGTAGTGGGTCGGTTGTAAATGCAGCCTCATCTGCGCCTGTGTGCGTAACCGTCGGCGGCGGGGATAACATACCAGCGGCAACGTGGTGGCAGGCGTGCTCGGAACGGCAACCGTCTAATTGATAAGGATTTATCAATAATGCACTTTGTGACGACCTCAAGTTTTCTAGATTTGGACAAACACCATGCACACACCATCCCAAGGGTGTTAATGTCGCGCAAGGTGCATTTTTACTGCTTATTATTGTTTTTATCGGCGCAATAAGATGATAATTGTCCTGTCCGATTAATAGTTTTGGTTTCACATTCACACATGGTAGAAGTTCACACATATTTTTCAAATGTTTATACTGTTTAATGTCAATGTCCGATAACTTTTGTACGGGTAAATTAAGTTCGTTTATTTTTCTTGCACACAGTTCAAATGGTTTATTATTGTATTTATTTATAGCTTCACAGGTAATTATCTCACTGTCACAAACTAGCTTTGAGTCCCAAGCACCACGAATACACAAGGTTTGTTTACGTCCGTCAAGTCCGGCGCGTGCGGCGATATCAGCTGATATCAGTGAAACTGTCGCACCGTCGTCAAGAAGTGCGTAGGTACTTATCACTGCCCGCTTTCCCTTGATTTTAATCGGAACCACCTTTAACAGAACGCTAGCTTGGGGGCTGTCAAGTGCGTGGGCTACTGTAGCGTTATGTTCCAAGCAGGGTTTGTTCACACTGCTATCATTCACATGTGAATCACTGTCATTTTCGCTGTCTTTACTAGCCGTTTCAGCGGGTCTGTTGCGCTTCCAATGTAATAGCGTATGGTGGGGCAACGTACAGTCATCGATCCCGCAGGCAGTCGCCGGGCAAGTGTCGTAGCTATGTGAAGCGACTAAACACTTGTGACACAGTCTGTTAGCGCGTACAAATCGCCACCGATCCTTCGTCATCGCGCGCTTAAAACGAGCGCATGCAGTAATTTTGTGCCTGTTGACTCGACAAAATTTGCACTTGCCGGCCGCGCTGTCCTTCCCACTGACTAAGACGGCGTGTTGCCTACGATCTTCGGATTTCTTCCTGTAGTCAGCTTGGTAGTGTATGTGACTCAATCCGGCATTAGATACTTTGTTCGCCTCGTTGAACAAAAATTCTGAGAGTATTTCCAGCTTAGCCTTTTCCGGGTGTAAGTTGGCGTTAAAATAATCAGCCCATTTGTTTATGAGTGCACTCGGTATTTTAGACAACACTGTCGATACTAATTCTGGTCCTCTCAGGTAGTCGGTTTTATTTACAGCTTGCACTGCAGCCACGAAATTTTTTATTTTAATAGAGAAAGGCACAATTTCGTGGTGATAATTGTGAGACAGCGGTGATAATTTTTTCAACTGATATGCGATCTTGTTTATTATTGTTTCAGGTCTACCATAGCGGAGTTCCAGCGCTTCCATGACGGTATGCGGAGCCGTGTTCCCGATGAGAAGTGAAGACACTGTTTCTTTAGCTTCTCCACGGAGTGATTTGCGTAACCTCCACATATTTTCTGCGTCACTATATTTACAGAACTTTGTCGACTCGTCGTATGCTTGTTTGAAAGCTAGCCACTCAAGAGAATCACCACTATAGTGGGGTAAGTCCTTGGATGATGCGATTCGACACATCAGTTGTTTGTTTTGCATATTGGCTTGGTAGATTGCACTGACTAAGTTTTTCATTTCCTGACCGCTGTCCTCGAAATTTTGCTGAGTCTTGTGTACCTCAGACACATAACTACGTTCGAGCCACTGTTGCACTTTTTCGACTGATCCTACTTCGCTGCGACTGTGACTCGAGCTTCGGTGGCTGCGGGATTGTGCTTCCATTGCAGCTAGGTCAGCGGCGAGTTTTTTCTTGATCAGGTCGGCTTGAAGCTCTGCCGTAGCCTTAGCAGCTTCGTACTCCAGTAGCTTTTTTCTCGCTTCGAAGGACGCTAACGAGCTACAGCTTTTTTTGGTTGAAACTGGCTTATCATGTTTGACGGTCATTTTTACCGCACCGGCAATGTCCGTTTCCGGTCGTTTCACGAGGATATCTTTTTCGGTGCATTCTTTCTTCAATATTTCTGATTGAATGTCACGGGCAAGGTTTTGCTTCTCCATGTTTTGATTGTGTTGTTGTTCTTTTTTAAATGCTCGGCGCGTGCGAACTACGGTAGCTTCAATATGGCGGTTCGTGTGCGGCGGAGTGGTGAACATCACACGTGCGAACTATTTTACTTGCTCCACGTAAAATCCGGCTCTAAGGACCACTTGTAGCGGATACAGGTAGGCGTGGAGTGGTATATAGTTCGCGAAAAATGACAACAATAGGATATTTTTACAAAACCGATCACTTGTGCGCATACTGCGGTGCGACGTGCATCCTTCGTCTAAGGTAATTAGCGACTGGGGCGACATCTAAAGGGCGCGCATTCATTGCGTGTCGCAGTGTGCGTGCAGGTGATGCGTATATTTATTAAGAAATAATCTATGTGTGTGTTTTAGTTACAGGTAATTATATTATCGCGAGGTACGTCGTCTACACCATGAACGTAATAACGTAACAAAATATTACCTGCTTAAACCTGGCTGCGAAGGGGTTGCGGGCAAGTGCGCAAAGGCACCCATCGCTTTTCAAGTTCTCTACGTCTTGTTCTATAAAGTAGAGTGTATTTCATTGCAATAACAAGTGAGATTTTTTTCTCCCAGTAAGTCGATTAATATTAATTTAATTAAAAATACTTGCGGGCAAAATCTGAAAGGCAGACTGGCCAAAACGTATTGCCCTTATTATGATTGTATATAAAAACATGATTTTATTACAATACTCGATGAACGATGCGAATCTGCAGCCGTATCTCAGTCTATTAGTGTCGTACGAATCTGACTCCCATTTGGCCGATGTTTTGGTAAACTTTTATCCCTGGACTCCTGGGTCTGTAAATCGATCCTGGTTTAAAGCAACTTATAATGATTCAGATACATACACGACAGCTTTATTAAAAGTGCGCATAGTACAGCACAAGTAACTATGCGCGTCCGGTTGTCTGGTCGCCCCGGCACCGCGAGTAGCTCCTGATAAACACAACAGCAGTCTACACACTTCTACCCCACCGTATCCGCCATCCTGAAAGTAATGAGGAAGAAATTTACAATGGGAATAACATTTGTTAGTCAGGCTTGATTGTGCGAACCCACGAATATTACGACTACTATATAATAACCGTACGAATATACATTATACGGTAACATTCGGCACAAGCCGGGCGGTGAACTCAAATATACCTAGTCTGGCCATAAATACTGTTACAATTAAAAATAAGAAAGATATTACATTTGAATTTGGAATCTGTCATTTTTATACGATTGTTCATTGTATTTTCTACTTTTGGCGCCAATACATTGTACAATATTTTGCTATATTAAAATGGAGTGGGGTGATAAAGAAAACCGAATCGCTGTGATTGCATTACACAAAGTTGGTATGGAGCCGAATGTAATTTTTAAAACTCTCCATACGCTTGGTATTAGTCAAATGTTTGTGTACCGGGCTATTAATAGGTACAATGAGACCTTCTCTGTTTGTGACAGAAAAAGATCTGGCCGTCCACGTAGTGTTCGTACGAAAATGGTGGTCAAAGCAGTAAGGGAAAGAATTCGAAGAAATCCTGTCCGAAAGCAAAAGATTTTATCTCGGGAGATGAAGATAGCACCCAGAACCATGTCACGCATTTTTAAAAGATGACTTAGGACTTGCAGCCTATAAGAGACGCACTGGTCATTTTTTAACTGATAATTTAAAAAAGAATAGGGTGGTAAAATCGAAGCAACTACTGAAGCGGTACGCAAAGGGAGGTCACAGAAAAATTTTGTTTACGGATGAGAAAATCTTTACAGTTGAGCAACATTTTAACAAACAAAATGACCGTATTTATGCTCAAAGCTCTAAGGAAGCTTCCCAATTAGTCGACAGAGTGCAACGTGGGCATTATCCGACTTCAGTGATGGTTTGGTGGGGTGTTAGCTATGAAGGAGTGACTGAGCCATATTTTTGTGAAAAAGGTATCAAAACATCGGCACAAGTGTATCAAGATACCATTCTTGAGAAGGTAGTTAAACCCCTTAACAACACCATGTTCAATAACCAAGTATGGTCCTTCCAACAAGACTCAGCGCCGGGTCATAAAGCTCGGTCCACGCAGTCTTGGTTGGAAGTGAACGTTTCGGACTTCATCAGAGCTGAAGACTGGCCGTCGTCTAGTCCCGATCTTAATCCGCTGGATTATGATTTATGGTCAGTTTTAGAGAGTATGGCTTGCTCTAAACGCCATGATAATTTGGAGTCCCTAAAACAATCCATACGATTGGCAGTGAAGAATTTTCCCATGGAAAGAGTGCGTGCTTCTATTGATAACTGGCCTCAACGTTTAAAGGACTGTGTTGCAG
This sequence comes from Herminia tarsipennalis, assembly GCA_945859575.2. Lineage (NCBI taxonomy): Eukaryota > Metazoa > Arthropoda > Insecta > Lepidoptera > Erebidae > Herminia > Herminia tarsipennalis. The sequence goes on along the minus strand of OX243849.2, from coordinate 15,474,173 downwards.
CCAATGGAGACCACTTCGAATAAGCTTTTTATATTTTGAATTGTTTTTTATTTATGTATTAAACTAACACACTGTAAAAGTAATAAATATTATTTGCAATAAAAAAAAATGTTTTTTCTTCGTAACAATATTTATGGCTAGACTAGGTATGTGGATAATCGTTCCAGAAAAAGCCGCATGGCTTTGTCGAACACATACACTAGGCCGGGCGACAGCGAGCCGACATCATTCGGCACAGCCGGACGGCAAAATCGAATTGTGTCTCGAATGAACTTCCCTGATCGGCGAACTTCCTTGATAATGAAGCCGAACATGTGTAGTAATTGCTTTAGGTCGGCTTTGTTTTTCTGCAAATTACTGCTGGTTTCCTAATGCAACTTAACATATATTGCTTGACTGACGTCAGCTACCCACGTCACCATAGGAGGAAATCAAGCCTCAGATTATGCTAAATGCATAGTCAATGCAACCCTTTTTATGAGTCATTGAGCAAAAGCATGTACAGACGTTGTGCTGTCCCCTACATTGGAGATGTATGACTAAACCATACTAATGTACATTATAAGATCAAAGAATGACATCACAACTGATGATGTGTTGGGAAAAGTCCAGTCAGTTTTAACACCCTTGGCACTCCTCAGTAAATTTTTAGGTAAAGACCTGAACAACATGTTTTAAAGTTTCTACAACCATCATCATCATCATCATCAGCCTTTCGCAGTCCACTACTGGACATGGGCCTCTCCAATTGCACGCCACTTTTGTTCTATCTTCGGCTACTCGCATCCAACTCCTGCTAGCCGTTTTGAGTAAATCATCACTCCACCTGGCCTAAGGGCGTCCTACACTACGTTTGTCGAGACATGGTCTCCTCCCAAGAACTCGTTCTACAATTCTACTAATCCAAAATTAAATATTTTGCATGTGGAACAAAAAAGGTTTCTCATCCCTGTTACAGGATTAAAAGCTGTATTACACCACCTCATAATTCTTACCTTCAAACTAACAAGATGTATGACAAACTCCTTAGTGTCAACTGTCCTCATCAGTGCATATATAGCTGGCAAATTTCCATAGCACACATTGACAAGGATTGTAAGTGATTTATGACCGATTGTGCGGTGTTGTGGCTCTGTCATTGGTTGAGTGATCCATTCTGTCAGCTGTTTCATTAGTCCGGTGAGGTATGATTCTTGCCAGCTGATTTTGATTCCATAAGATATCTCCTAGAATATGAATATTTTAAAATTAGTTTTAATATAGGGATTTAACAGTAAAATGAGAGTTACAGTAAAAGTGATGTGATTACGTACCTTGCATTTTCATTTTAATCCTTTGTAAGATAGAATAAAATCAAACAATAAGTTACATAAAGGATGATTTTCTTTCTAAATAGTTAAATTTCTATGAATAAAGCTGGACAGAGTATCTGAGACCCAGTGACAAACCTGGCAGGTAAGCATAGACAAAAAAAATCACTGATGATAAGAAAAATCAAAGAATGCGAAGATTTTGTATGTGTGCAACAGGAATTGTTGTACATGTATCAAACCCGCAGTGCATGAGTACCACTCACACTTGGCCAACTTTTGTTATTATTAGTGAAAGTTAAAGTCAAGTCAAAGGTACTTTATTCGCTTAGGTTACAGATTGCAATGCTTATGAACATCAAACAAAGTTTGGAATAGAATGATTCTACATATAATGCCAAATTCGCAAGAGTAAAGCCGTGAAAAGAACTTGGATTTTACCTACCCTCCAGGTTCGCCACTGTGCCCTCCATATTTTTTGATATTTACATAAAAAATATAAGCTGAATACCAACCTGCATCACAGAGAGTAACTTAATTTTCTTGTCATTTGATACAGTATCTGTGAGTAGTCGGGCCAAAATAGGCATAAACCTGTGCAGATAAGATTTTAAATTTTATTTTGATTAACAAAAATATTTTGATTTGACTTCAGTGGCCCAATGTTAAATATTGGAAACTTGTATATTAGGTAGTAACTGTGTGAATGATGACTAACTAGCTATGGCCTGCGGTTATGCCCATATGAATGTCAGTTATCACAAAAACGATCCTATGGCCTTTCCCAGGAGTCAAACTATCTCCATACCAAATTTCATCTAAATCAGTTCAGCAGTATAAGTGTGAAAGGTAATAGACATACAGACACAGTTTACTTTGACATTTATATTAGTTTGGATACAGTGTGATTCAAGATTTGACTTGATCCTCTACTATTTATGTAGTTTTGTTTGTTTGTATGAGAAACTATTACTACTTTAAGGGACCTGTCCCACCAAGAAGAGCAACAAGTAGCGATTTATCGCTCAAGAAACATACAGCAGATGTATTTTGAGATCACATCCGTGTAAACATAAGAGATGCAGTATAGAGTGAGTACCTGCCGGCAGTGGGACCGGTGAGCGATCAACTATTAATATCTGTATCTCTTTTGTTTACACGGGATCTACATAAGTATGTACGTTTCTTGAGCGATAAAGCTTGCTACTTGCTGCTCTTTTTCTCGCCGTTGGTTCAATAGATCAAAACAGTTGCATTGTATGATAGTAATACTAAAAAAAATTACAACATAGTTTAACTAACTTGTATGTATGAGTGAGTGCATGCCTAGCACTAGGCTCTATAGCTGCTCGAGCCAGTACAGCGACCCCTGCCCAGTGGGGACCACGAGCGTCGCACATGACTCGCCACAGCGAACTGAAGAACGCACACACCTCTGACCGTCCAGGGGAGAATATTGACAGGTCGCATGATGAAGCTATAAGCTTAAAACACAGTACCACACTCAGCACAACGTTAAGGAAAGTCCTTATTTGAAAATTTTTAAACATTCAGAGAAATCTCTTACCCCTAAGTATCTTGTCATCAAATTCACAGCAGACTCACTGTGGCTTGCTTCAAATTCTCTTGCGGCAGTCACAAATAATTTTAAGTTAACAAACTTTCCTCCTTCAGATGCATTACTACAAGTTTCGGCATTGTCGATTTCCATTTCCATGGTGATATCACAAAATTGTATTATTATCACTTTATCGGCGTAATTACATAAACATTAATGAGAAGGCGACTAAATTATCAATAATATTTACAAGAAAATTACAAAAAAAAATTAATAACTAAAGGTTGTCGCCACAAAATTCAATTTCAACTGTTTTCTAAACGTCACCATTTGAAATATACAATTAGCGCCGTCCATTTTTGTTGTTTATAAAATGGAAGCTGTTCATTGGTCAATAATATGACCATAGACAATAACATCACTTTTAAAATTTTCATTGAATAATATGTTGTATTACATTGCGTAGTCTTTGTAAAAAAAATGAAGGTGATTTTGTAAAAGAGGTTTTAAAAACTTATTTAGTAAATTAAGCAGTTTAATGCTTATAAAATCAGCTTTTATAATAATAATATTTTGGGACAACTCACACAACGCTATCTGATCCCAAACTAAGCAGAGCTTGTACTATGGAAACCAGACAACTGATAAACATACTTATATATTTCTAAATACATACATATTATAGATAAATAACACCCAGACACAGAATAAACCATCATGCTCATCACACAAAGTTTTATCCTGGGTGGGGATCGAACCCACGTCCTCTTGCGTAGCAGTCGGATACACTCCCACCGCGCCACAGAGGCAGTCGAATTTTCTGTCTTTTGTATAAACAGACAAGATCAAAGATATTATGTGAACGATACAGATAATTTATTGGCGCTACATAAATAGTTTTTTTGAAACGATCCACATTTCACGAACATTATCAAAGCATTTGATGACTTCTTCATTGATTTGTTTTACATGCTGTCCTCGTATTTGACTATTTTATATGCTCTTTGGATTTGACTTCAGATTTTGACATGCGCTTTGCGCAGTTGTCTATGCTTGCTTATTACCGAGTACCGACTGCCGTGTTTACAATACAAACGTTATATTTTTTTTTATAAAGTGTAGCTGTTTTTCATCATTTCTTTCCTAATAATCTAGTATCAACAGAAAAAATGGGTGTAGATATAGAAACTATTTCACCCGGCGATGGTAACTACATTCTGTTCGAAATTGCAAACCTCCCATTCATAACCTCAAAAGTTGTTTGTATTCATTTTATTTCTTCTTTAAGGCACAACTTACCCTAAACCTGGACAGACTGTAGTAGTTCACTACACAGGAACGCTCCAAAATGGGAAAAAGTTTGATTCCTCTAGAGACAGAGGTCAGCCTTTCAAATTTACTTTAGGCAGAGGAGACGTCATAAAAGGATGGGACCAAGGGTTGACTAAGGTGAGTAATGAATACCACTGAAGCAATGCCGGATTAACCATAGGCCCCGCACAAAATGGGGCTCCGATATCTAAGCTCGCCCTCCTCATCCTGAGCATATATTTTTTTACAGTTCCATAAACAAGGAACCCTTATTATAGCTTAACATACCTTTAAACATAGACATAATACAGATGGAGGAGGCCTTTACTCAAAAGAGGTCCTTGTATAAATAAATAAAAGTAGACTAAATGTGATTTTATGCTGTGAAAATTAAAAAAAAAAAATTGAATTTTATAATAATGTAAGGATTAAATTAATAAGGCTATAATAATATGTATGGCAGATCAAGGACCCTATTATATAATTTGCTACGGGCCCCGTGATTGCTTAATCGCAAGACGGCACTGAATCAGCCTATGAACTATTTGATGACAGGCAGTTACCATAACCATGTTAGCATTAATAAAAGCTTTGGGGTGTAGAAAAGTGAGTGCACTAAAAATACCATTTTTCCTCAAAATGTCAAAAAACGGGGTTTACAAACAAGCTGACAAAAAAAGGCATAATTTTTTGGAACATTGCTACACTTACAATAAGAGTAAAATGGGAGTTGACTTTTTTTAAATAAAAGACTGTCAAAAAGACGGTGTTGCTTTTTAATAAATTCTACTATTCTTTCTATTAGGAACAAGGAAGAAATATCATTTAATAGGCTTGTTTACTGGGTAAACAAAAAAATGCAAAAGTCTAATTAAATATAAAACTAGCATTTAAACTACCAACAAATAATTCCTTGTTAAATTTTGAATTAAATAGAATTTTTTATCATTAATATATAATAATATAATAAGCTTATTTTATTCCATTACAATAAATAGTGAAATACATAATTATGTTAGTTAGGTGTTTGTAGATTTTATGTTATTGCAATGGATCCCTTTTGGGTAAAAGCCTCCTCCATCTTCTTCCAGTCCTCTCTTTCTGCACCGAGACTCCACCAGTTTCTGCCTGCAACTTCCATGATGTCGTCTACCCACCGTTTCTTTGGTCTTCCCACTTTTCTTTTTCCCAGTGGGCCAGACCACTTTGTTGACTGTGAGGTCCATCTTTTATCATTGTACCTTATGACGTGGCCTGCCCATTTCCTCAGCCTCAAGGCTTGTTTAAGTACATCTGTCATTTTTATCATTAATTTATTATATATCATAGAAAGAAGTGATTTGACTAGAAAAAATAGTGACGTCATTGTCCAGTATTATATTATTTCTTAAAGAATTGTCAATTTTACTAGTTGGAAACAAATTGGACCCATTGGATTGATTAATCTAAACTAATATTATAAATGTGAAAGTAATGTCTGTCTATTACATTACATGGTTAAACTGCTGAACAGATTTAGTTTTCTTAGTCCCGGGGAAGGATGTCTTGAATAGTTTTTATTGTGATGATTGACATCCACAGGCTCTGAGATACAGGTGATAGCTAGTTAAGTATACTAATATGTTATTCTACTTCTTGGCGAATTTTTGTATGTTGTTATTTTTGATAAGGTATGTTGTAGCATGAGCCACAACATGTGCTGGTTTTCGGTGGCAATCACAATATGTCTGAAAAAATTAAGATAACTAATAAATACTCTATTACAGATGTCAGTTGGCGAACGAGCGACACTAACATGTTCACCAGACTTTGGTTATGGATCTAGAGGACATCCAGGCATCATTCCCCCAAACTCAGTCCTCATATTTGATGTTGAACTATTACGTGTTGAATAACAAGAGTACAAAACGGTATCTTTAAGTTTTATAGATATTTCTCGTTTTTAATTATTGTTACAATAGTTTACTTAACTGGTTATAATACTTGTTTTACGATTAACACAGTATTTTAAATTTGTCTCACCTTAGTACAAAATGGGACTTAATGGAATTATACTTCTCTGAAATGTTAATGTACAAATGTATTTATTGTTATTAATGAGCCTCCTATGGGTTGATGTACATTAACAAAGAGAGGAGCATGTACATCCCATGGCACACACTAGTCGAAGAAAAACATGGGTGCACATGGATGCTTTAGCCTTTGCAAGCCAAACATTTGCATGACCGCAGTCTTGGTAACGACCACGCGCTCTGTTTTCTATTTTCTACCCAACATTGAATGGGTAGATGAAAGGAAGTAATAGAATAACAGTGAAAAAAAATGAAAAATGTCTCAACTGCACTTTATTGTATGCTTGGGATTGATGGCTCTACTTGTACTATTATATGGATAATATTGGCCACAGAAATGGAGCAATGGCTTGTCACATCTTATTTGTAAATTTGTTCCTTAAGTACAAAAAAAATGAGTACCTAATCCACAAGTTGTTCGGAAACTGTGTGCGAGAATCAAGGAGAGATTTTTATATTGATTAATAACATAATAAAATGTCAAACTTTTAAATAATGGTGATTGTGTCTAACATGTGATTTTATGTACTTCATTTAGTCTCTTTAGTCATGGCCTATGAGCTAACAATCTACTTACATTGTAGTTGTCTGATCAAACATGAATCTGATGGTAATCTCTTGATTATAGCACCAAACAGAAAGTACAGAAGTAAAGCTTTATATGCTTATTTCTCTTAAACAGCAAACACAGAATAGTACTACTACGTACTACGATTTTAGAGAGTGGGGGTTTAATCCCCCTGAATATGCACATGCTTACCTTCTGTCCTCTCTGTTTTTCTTGACTGTGGATACTAACGGCAGATTATTATAATATTGTTTTAAAATAATAATGTATATTTGTTTGCATGTGTATTAATAATTTTAATCTCAGTAAGGCCTTTAAACAAAAGTTACTGTTATAAGTGAATCTTTACATGCTTTAGATTAATGCTTTCTTTTTTTTTAATCCGCATTTCATATACAATTGTTGCATTTATTTACTGTTGGATATATAGGCAATTTCACGATATTTGCTGGTCGTATGTAATTCCCTAAAAGCTAGGTTCAGATAACGACCGATTGACCTGCCTTTTCCATCTACATACAAACAAATAAAATTGAAGTGTTTGTAAAAATATTTTTTTACTAAATGCTTAAGAAAGTATCAAATAACACTTTTTTGTCTGTCTGTTGGTTCCGGCTTATTTTATTTTCGAAACAGCTGAACGGATTTTGACGGGACTTTCATTGTCAGACAGCAGAGGATATAAGGAGTAACTTAGGCTACTTTTTAACACCATCCCAACGTTTATAGCACTGTACCTTCAGGCCAACAAAGTCGTGGGCACAGCTAGTTTACTATATACATATAACTCATGTTAGCATGTGGACACCTAGAACAAAGTCAATAGGGTGTTAATAAAGTAAGTTCTGGGGGGGGGGGCAACATGTGATCCCCAACCCCTGTCCCCACCCATTGGATCCATTGGTTTAGTGCTTTTCATTTGAACCTAGACTAAAACTATGCTGTCCTGACCTAAATCCTGGTTGCACTTACATAATGACTTTGGTGGTTTTTAATGCTCATATTTAAGATTATTAATAATTCTGGCATAGTACAAAAGTTCCTAATATTAAGGAAAAAATTGCCATTTACATCTTATTGCTAGCATACTCTTTTGCTAAAATTGTTAATTTATTGATATTGTATGTAATAAAAGATTTTATTATAAGTATCAAACTTTTATTGTCAATAACACCCGAGATCCCATCACCCGAGAGTAACAAATATATATATATATATGTTTAATTATCACAGAATTCCTACACTATGTCTAAAGCCAGCCAGACTAAGCAACATAGCAGTAATGTCACGGCCTTATAGCTAAACATGTTTAACAATATTGTGAAAGGATTTTACTGCAATATTTGTAGACCAGTTTTATTGAAGTTGGCTGTGATGTCGTGATTTATTGCTGTATTCTGTGCTTTGTACTATTGCAGACATATTGCAATACATTGCCTTAGCCATATAGTGCTCAGCCATCAGTTGCAATAAAATATTTTTGTGATGGCCGGTAAATTTGTTGGAAATATTACAGTAAAACATGGCCCATTTAAAGTTCCTTAATGCCAATTGCCAGTTTTGCCTTATTTTTGAGATACCTTAGCCTGTTGGTGCCAAGTTGGTAACAGCTTAGGGCCAGTTCTAGTTCTCTCCTAAGCCCTAGTTTCTTAAAACAACTACATCACTTACAATGTTTAGTTAAATATAAAATAACAATTCTTTGGGCCTTTATCCTAAATCTAATGCTGTCTTAAACCTTTACTCAGGGTAGTAATTCATTAGAGGTACAACACTATTCTTTGTAAATGGTGTGCGGCATAATGCACAGGTTTCCAATGCCCCATAAGAACAGTTCAAACAAAATATATGACCACAGGGCAGAACACAAGGCTGTAAAATTTCTTCCAAGCATGCAACACATGACTTATTACTTTCTACCTCATTTGGGGTCTCTCTCATTTGATCCATATACTTTTTAGACCTATATAAAGTTTGCCCGCAAGATAAAAAAGCATGGAGCAATGTAACTACACCAAGAAGTTTTAAATGTGCGTAATAGGCAGCAGCTGCCGGTCTAACATGTACATAATCTATCCCAGTCAAAGATTTACCTATCTGCATAGGCCCGCCTCTTATATACGCTAAACCACGATGTATACTTTGAATTTGTGGCATAATGTTACACAAAGTTTTCAGTATAACCAAAATTACGTTTTGCGCTTCAGAAGTTAATGTACCATTTTGTTCTACACGCTTTTCTGCACAGTAAATTACATGTTTGGTGAAGTTCTCGCCGAATGTGGCCAAAAGGATGCTGATTAAACGACTGCAATACGTCGGCAGTTTATGGTAACTTTCGTCGACTTGGATGATTCCGGAGTACTCTTCTCCTAAAGTTTGAAGGTCTTTCAGCGTTGTAAGCGATCTGTACAGCATGGAAGACAAAGGTGTGGCCTTGGAAGCGTACCGAGAAGACATCAACTTTGATAAGGATTCAGCCAACTGTTTTTCGTAGAGATCGTCTTTTTGCCAGGCTCTTAGCACTTCAGCTGGCTGCGCAGTCGGTAAGGCCATTTTAAATTTTGATGTTCACTAACTCAATTATTTTTAAATTCTCGGTAATTTTCAGAATTCGTGATTTTGTTTATCATCAATATTTGATGATTATTCTCGATTTGACAGTCATAGGGTTGATTGTCACTTTTGACATTTGTTAAGCAGGGTTGTCAGCTCCTATTTTTTTCTCATAAATATAAATAAAATGAAAATCCCGCTAAAGAAAAATCAGTCAAGCTCAAATCGCTCTAGAAAGAGACAAACGCTACTTTGTTGACAATATCGCACGAGGTTTTTTTCTTTCACGCTTGGCAGTAAATTTAATAGGTAAATATTTACTCCTTAATTGAAAGGGATGGCGCGGTCCTGGTATCATTACGTCAATGCTCAAAGTTATTAAAAATACGTTTAGTTACTGCTTCTTTTTTACTTTTAAACGCCACAGCAATGCATTACTTTCCTCTAAGCGCCACAGATTTTGATGCAGTTTTCACTGTCATTCAGAATACATTATTAGTGGTTTATAAGTAACTAGCTGACGCGTGCCCACTTCGTTGGGCCTATGACACTCACAAATAACGTGGCGTTCTATTGGTAAAAGTATTTCCAAAATCGGTTCAGTAGATCCAAAGAATACCCCCTACAACCTCACAAACTTTACCTCTTTTTATTATTATTAAACAAGTATAGCAATTACAAAGGGTGGTGGCCGCTAGTATAAATATATCCATAATATCAGTTTAGCTGTTACGCTTTCACGCTCAAACAGCTAAACTGATTTAGATGAAATTTGGTATGGAGATAGTTCGAGTCCCGGGAAAGGGCATAAGATAGTTTATAACCGACATCCACGCAAGCGAATGTTAGTTATAAATAACGGAAGGAATGGCTTAGCTAGTGTGTACACCACTGCAGGATGAAGTCTAGTTATTGGAATTCTGGATTCAAAAGAAATAAAACTACCCACTGTTTTATACTGTACATATAATATGTATTTCTTAATTCAAGATTATACATAAACATTAATCAGTTCCAAAATCTTATTCTACAGAAAGACGAGTCCGTTTTCATTTACAATTTTCACAGTAAAAACCACCATTTATTAATTTACGAGAAAAATTGATTGACCGCGTGATTTCTACCCCGCCCTGTGTGGAGTGGCCCCCACCAGGTGCGTTGTGTGTGTCAGAAGAAGTGGTGGTATGTGTTTGTGTGTGTATGTCACGTGCGCCTGCGCTTCGCTGGGGTTGTGGCTGGCGGTGTTGATGTGTTCGCACGCCTTCGACCGCGGCGAGATCCTCCGTCTTCGTCTATTAATGGGGAGTCCCAAGCTGCAAATTATTTAATTAATAATATAATATCATAAATGTTTAAAGTCCTAGATCTCTCTCTTAAAACTTTGGGCTTAAGGCTTTTGTCAGCGGATCCCAACATGTGAACGTCAAATATCGCGATAAACGTAGCATATTTCATTCCGATGTATAAGTTTTATCAAAATCTATTCAGTAGTGTTTGCAGGAAAGAGTAAAAAACCTCTACATTCACCAGTAACATTTTAGTAGGATTTGATATCATCAGGATTCTGATATGAACAAGCATAGTAGAGTGGCGTTCAAACCCCAAATCACCCCCTAGGCGTACCTAGGGGGTGATTTGGGGGTTGAACGCCTCTCCTCCCCACCACAAATAACAAAATTGCAGGTAAACTACCCCCGCGCCGCAATTACGAAAACCCCCTTCGAAAAATGATCCTAGGGTAGGCTTATGTCAACCACGCTGATGATATGAATATTAAACATAATTATGTATGTATGGCTGGGCTGTCCATCATAGTAAGCACATTACCTGCAACAGAGCTAACTTTCGATTTTGGTACTTTATCCCTTTGTGATGTAGATTTTCTGCTGCTTGAGCTATCCCGAGGACCTGATGCGTTTGAATCTCGTGAGTCCCTTCGCCGATCTGCAAACATTTAAGTTGGTATTATGATACAGTATTATATTTTTAGGGGCCATTGCAAGTACTACGTAAACACTAGGGGTGGGGGGAAGTCTACTTTTGCTTATTTTTGATGACATGGAGGAAGGTGATTGGATGGTGATTACGTAAACATTTTTTGCGTGTTTATTGTAGATTGGACGCGTGTTGAGTCAAGTTTATGCAACCCCTTCCCTTCGTTGTGAGGCAAAAAACTAATGTTTACATTTCATGGGAAGAACGGCATGTGAGCTTTGCTTACTTTTGCTGACAACGGAAAAGGAAGAAGTTTAAATGACTTAAATTCTGCTTACATACAATACAATACTTGAATGACCCCAGGCACAAATCCAAGACTCGACCTTTTTTTGAAATTTCATAATTTTGTTACTGGACTTATGTTTTGACAGGCAATTGCCCCCCTCCACCCTTCGGCGGTGGTGCTCAATGTACTCGTATTAAATCAACTACAACCCCACCAGTGACTCACACTTGGCCTCCCCCCGAACAAAGTTCTGGATCCGCGCTTGGAATGACCCTTTATCTTTTGGGTAGAGGCAAACTGAGAGGTAGATTAGTACCTCCCCTATATGTAAAGTGGGATCATTAGATAGGTCTTTTAAAAACGTTTAGGGGTTGTGAAGACCATTTAGGGATTCGTTTGTGAAATATAGTTTTAAAGTGTACATTTTTTTAGAGTCAAGTATGTCCTACCGACCCCCCCCCTCGTGTCTCAGCTAAATCGTTGATGTTGGGTATGTAGAAAAAATCACGTCAGTAAAATTAAGCTAAGTGGGGTTTACAGGTTTATGAGTACGTACAAATTCCATTGAAAATTATTAATACCTAGGTATAATGTTGTAAGTATGAATAAAACAACTGAAAACCCATTATTTGGATATATTGGTGGGACTACGTAATCCTACATTGTGCGTGCCTGCGTCTAATCTGTCTCTCCAGTTGTTGGATCTCCATCTCTTTACATTTAGACTATGACAACATAGGACCATAAAATAAACTAAGCCATAAGCTTGAGTCAGTAAAGCCAAATATCTGTCCCTATTAGGAACTAGCTGATTCACGCAACTTTGTCTGCATTTATTTTCCCGATTTTGCAACATTTTTCATTGCTGCTCCAGTCCTATTGGTTGTAGTTGATGTTATATAACCTATAAGCTTTCCCAAAAAATACGCTATCCAACAGTAAAAGAATTTTTCAATTCAGATTTATTGTGTTCAAACCAAATCTTCAGCTTTATAATATGTCTGAACTACTTCTTTCCTGAAGAAAAGATATGTATTTGTGTTGAATGTGTGAAAGTTAGAATCTGTTCAATCATTATAATGAACAGTACATACAGCATGTCAGATTACCAGGAGGTACCAGGGGTCAACGGGGTAGTAAGTCATTAGTAAAAAGTTCTCCTCACCATAGTCTTTCTCAGACTTGATGCTAGGTGTGTCAGTAGAAGCGTGGGAACTGCCGCTCTCCTTGCGGGTTTTGGTTGCGAGGGCGCTCACACTATCCTTGCGGCTGCCTGGTCAAGTAACTGATGTGTTATTTACACTTAAGTATTATATATATTGCGTTTCAATATATTAACCTCTTTTTATAATAACAATATCTTGGGACCACTCACACAATGTTGTCTGATCCCAAACTAAAGAGAGCTTGTACTATGGAAACCAGACAACTTATATATTTCTAAATACATTATATATAAATTACACCAGGTGCAGAATAAACCATCATGCTCATCACAAAAAGTTTTATCCTGGGTGGGGATTGAACCCACAACCTCTGGCTTAGCAGTCAGGGTCACTAACCATTAGACCAACAGGCCAGTCAGTTTTTAGATTTATATAATCAATTAAATTAGATAAAAAAGGTCACAACATGTAAACATTGTTAAAAAAAAATGATGTTACAAAATACAGAACAGAAAGTCAACTACAAACAACAAGTGAAAACAGGCTCATACAGATCTTGGTCAAATTTCAATGAGACTGCAAATTAAGATTGCTGTAAGTGTATGTCTACTATTGTGTGGACTTACTGATGTGTGTTAAGTACTATAAAACAAACAGTCATTAATAATGTAAAGATATACTAAAGACATACCTAAAACTATTGAGTACAACACTATCTACACAAATACAGAACAGGACAACACCAAATAAAAAAAAAACAATATTGATAATAGACAATCTCTACCTTTGGGTGTACTATCTTTAGATGCAGTCCCCCTAGAACTGCTTCTAGGTGTTGAAGGCTTAGGTGAAGGACTCCGACCATCTAAATTGCAAGATTTTAATGCATTATAAGCACAGACATTTGGGCTCGTAAGAGCACCACTGCTAAATTTACAAAAGAACAAAATTTGGCGCTAAAAATCGAATTTAGAATTCGGAATGCCCAAGTTACCTTCACTATCGTCAGCCAGTATCGATTCCTTGCACTTTTGCTTCATCAATGACCCAAACTCACTTTCAGGTAAACTGAAAGGCATTTCGTGATTGGGAAAGGGTATAGGTTCAGTATCTTCCAGTAGCGTTAAATCGTAGAGACTGCCTAAATGTTTCCATATATCATGTGTCGATATCTCTTTAGTTACAGAGTTAGAAAGTTTCTCCCATATACACGCCATGTGAAAATGTTTGTTTATTCCGACCGGCTTATGGTTCGCCATAGCGTAAAACAATTGGATTTCCATATCGACGTCCCATTGTAATATATCGCCCGTTTTAACTTCAGTTTCCTCTTCGCTAGAAACCATTTTAAGTAGAGTTGATCACATAAAAACTCTAGAAAATTGGTTATTTCAAGTAAATGTTTACAAATTACATACAAACAAATACAGTAATTTTCCAAATGTGTCAAACAAACAGATGTCAAAAATGGTCTATGCTTAGCACAGATACCATTGACATATAGACCTGGGCTGCCCCATATCTTCACAAAATTGACCACTCTCAAAGAGACAACGCTACTTTGTAGACAATACCCGACAAAGAGAAAGGGCCGCACATCTATCTCTATGGCCGCACGAGATTTTTCTCTTTTTCACGCTTTGCAGTCAATATTTACTTTAAATTTAAAAGGAATGGTGCGGTCCAGGTCTATACGTCAATGACAGATCCTCCATATTAACTATCACACATCACCTCAAATCAAATACTTTACACAGACCACGGAAAGAAGGTGAAAAAAATAATTAGACAGAAAAGAAACAGATTTATTTTTTCGCAATGGATTATCAGGATATAAAATAGTTTACTGGCGGATTGGGCAACAAGGCTTGAGCCCCCAAGCGCCTGGCATGCTACAATAGCGGCAGTAAGACCCATTACGAACAATAGGGTGGGCAGAAGACATGGCTGTCTTACATACTGGCTGACGCAGGTATTCACGGGGCATGGTTGCTTTGGAAAGTAACTGCACCGCATAGGCCGGGAACCAACTTTCAAATGTCACCACTGTGGGAGTTGTAGCGAGAATACGGCACTATACCCCTTGACGGAATGTCCAGCTTGGGCTGAGCAACGCCACGACCTTGCGGTAGCCATCAGAGTCCAAAACCTTCCGCTAGAAAGTTTAGTAACGTCGATGGCCGAGTTGACACATGTCCTTCTGCCAGAAGGTTATGAGCGCCAAGGAGGAGGCGGAGAGAGAACGGGAGAGAACCAGCTCACACCCGTCTCGGAGTAGACGATCGGGGCATCGAAGGGCATTAAGTGATCTTCGGCCCCCATAGGCTCTGGCCTGAGGGCGACAAGGAGGGCAACTTGTGGTCCTTACAGAAGTTAACACGAAGTGGAAGTGAAACCACCCACACCAGCCGTCGCAAAAAATGCCTGCTAAAGGTTGAGGCACCAATTCCGCATGGGACATCCTCATCTTTGGTCATGGGCTTATGCGCCGGAACGCCGTGTGATTTTCAGTCGGTTCGACTCCGACATACCCCCTCCTCCCCTCGTAGGAGTGGGATCCGTGGGAATTTTGCACACGAATAAAAATAAAGGATTTAAAACAGTTGTGTGCGTTACACCAGCAGAATGTTGTCTCCTTTTAGGATAGGAATGATACAGATTTTCAGTGCAACATGCCGTTGAAATTTGTAAATTTAAAAAGTTGCGTACATATCAACGGAATGTAGCACTGAAAATCTGTATCATCCATAACGTGACAGGAGACAACATTCTGCTGGGGTAACAGATACGTTTTGCTTACCTGGACGGTATAGCATCTCGTATTTTAAATGGTTACAAATCTAACTGCCATCGTTGTTTTTTTTCATTCTTTATTTCTATTTTTAACAAAAACAAATTTCTAAAAAAGCCAATCAACCACGTGGTAATGTAGAACTAAAGGGCTTTACAACCACGTGTTCCTTCAATTGATAGAGACAATTAAATCTTTGCAAATTTAACATAATCTCCATCTTAACGCCACTCATACGTAACAATGTCCTTCTGTCTTTTCGAAGAACTTTGTATTTTACTTCCTATTCTTACAAACATTCCCAACATTCTTACAAATGTTGATAAACTTTCTCGATTTGTACACATTATGAAAATATATATATTCCGGGTTTTAATCGCGTGAATAATTTAAGGTAAATTACCAATTGCAACGGCCGTGGTCACGGGTAGACTCTACCCGTGACCACGGCCGTATTTTTACCATAGTTATTCAGGCGATTAAGACCCGTAATTTATATAATATATTTTCATAATTATTCTTACAAATGTGTTTATAATCTGTACTAACAACTATACTTTTGTCTATTTCCTTATGTCATTTTGACAACAGTTGTGCATTGTCGATATCGTTTCGACTTTTAGAGTTTTGGAAGATTTGTTAACACTTCGTAATGTTAAATATCGCAATTTACTAAAGATTGTAACTTATTTTAAAGCCATGGCTAACCACTATGAAGTGCCTAGTTGGTAAGAGCGGCTACCTTTGTCAACTTTAAGATTATATTTGGGATTATCCAAGTTTTTCAGTTAGCCTTTGTAGCCGGTACTAAATTGATCATTGATAATTTATTTTAGGGCTGGAAAACCACCAACTGGGCTGCATTTAGACGTGTTAAAAGGTGACAAATTGATACAGAAACTGATGTTAGATGAGAAAAAATGCTACTTGTTTGGTCGAAATCCGCAAATGAATGATTTTTGCATTGACCATGCGAGTTGCTCGAGAGTGCATGCTGCGTTTGTTTACCATAAAAATTTAAATAGAGCATTTTTGGTCGACTTAGGCAGTAGTAAGTATTGATATACTGTTCTGTATAAATAGATGAATAAAGAAATAATAAATCTATAGTAACTTTAAATCATGGTCTGATTAATTTTAATTTCTAGCTCATGGAACGTATATCGGACAAATGCGTTTGGAGTCGCAAAAGCCGACACAACTACCAATTGATTCTAATTTCCACTTTGGTGCTTCCACAAGAAACTATATTATAAGGTAAAAAACTAAGGTTACAAAAACCAGATTGAGTTTCTAATAAGAATTTTTTTGAGTTTAGTAACATAAGGGTGAGTTCTCTTTAACAAGATTGCCATGAACAATAATAATTCTTTATTTTTTATAAAGCTGCACAGTTTTTATATGATCCTTTTAAAATCTTTATTTGTGACATACAAGTCATGGATACAAAGTACACCCAGACCCCAAACAGTAATTTGTGGATCACACAAAGTGGTGTCCTGTGTGGGAATCAAACCCATGACGTCTTGTGAAGCAGTCAGATATACTAACACCGCACCAGAAAGGCATTTGATTTTACTGTTATATGATCGCTTACACTTTAACATATCTAATGACAAGGAGTTAGGCCGGATCCCTGTCAGTACAGGCCCATGTAGTAGCCACAGACCTAAATAATAACAAGGATTTAGACTGGTTCACTGTCAGTACAGGCCCATGTAGTATCCACAGACCTTAATAATGACAAGGACTTAGACCAGTTCCGTGTCAGTACCGGCTCATGTAGTAGCCACAGACCTAAGTAATTACAAGGAATTAGTCCGGTTCCCTGTCATTACTGGCCCATGTAGTAGCCATAGACCAAAGTAATGGCAAGGAATTAGACTGGTTCCCTGTCAGTACTGGCCCATGTAGTAGCCACAGATCTAAATAATGACAAGGAAGTTAGACCGGTTCCTTGTCAGTACAGGCACATGTAGTACCACAGACCTAAAAATTGAAACAAACGGAGTACAACATTACATTATAGGCTCCATCACTCCCAAGCTAGGTTCTGCCCTTGCGACAGGGGAGACAGTGTTCCTACTACAATATTACAGATATTGTTGGATGTCAAATGTCTAATTATAAATTTGATTATTACTAAAAGGTTTAGGTGCTGTATTAAGTTACTTTTATGGGATAACCATGTTCCTTCCACAT
The DNA here is from genome assembly GCA_945859575.2 of Herminia tarsipennalis. NCBI lineage: Eukaryota > Metazoa > Arthropoda > Insecta > Lepidoptera > Erebidae > Herminia > Herminia tarsipennalis. The sequence continues at coordinate 15,456,415 of OX243849.2, read as the reverse complement.
GGGTTATCCCGATTAAAGCTATCCTATGTCTTTTTCTGGGACTGAAGCTATCTCTATACCAAATTTCATCTAAGTTGGTGCAGTGGTTAAAGTGTGAAAACAACAGATAGAGTTATTTTCATATTTGGACTCTGTTATGTAGAAAAAATCAACTTCTAAAAATTTTTTTTTAAGTTTAGTTTTCTTTATGTCTCCTATTATGCTATCCTGCAATAAAAAAGTAAGAAAATTTTTGTCAGATTTTAATGTTATAACATTAGTTCATAGCCACTACACTTATAATTGGGCCAATGTGCATTTATGGTTATCTTATCTGCTCTATCACTCCTGCTTACCTAACACTCCCCAAAAGTCACGTCATATATTATTAATAAAGTGCCTGCTACTTTTTTTCAAAGATTTCGTTTATGGCCACTCTTAATTCGCAATAAGGTATAACGAAAATGAGGCTTAAATATTTTTTTATTTAAGCCACAATTGTTTTAATTGTGTCCACATCAATATATTTTTGATTAGAAAGGCCAAAAATTAGGCGGGAAATTCAAGGTAGTTGAAACAAATGCTATTGGTCAGGTCAAATTATGACGTAACAGTTGACGTGGTCGCGACGTCACAGTCCATGACTTTACTCGCCAAGATCTCGTATTTTTGAAAATGCTTTTATCAGTTTGTATAGTACCTATTTCCTTCGCCAATTGTATAGTACCTAGTACCAGTTTGTATAGTATTTGTATAGTACCTAGTACCAGTTTGTATAGTACCTATTTCCCTCGCCAATTTAATTTTTATAGTTTTTAATATTTCTACCCATTAATAATATAGAGCTGGCATAGTCACCTAGAGTGACTGAAGCCACCATTAAAAACATTTAGATTAAAAAAAAAACGCAAGCAAGGTTCCCCTACCCAATTAAATTTTTAAATAATAATAATAATAATTATATCTTGGGACAACTCACACAACGCTATCTGATCCCAAACTAAGCAGAGCTTGTATTATGGAAACCAGACAACTGATAAACATACTTATATATTTCTAAATACATACATATTATAGATTAATTACACCCAGACACAGAATAAACCATTGTGCTCATTACACAAAGTTTTATCCTGGGTGGGGATCGAACCCACGACCTCTTGCGTAGCAGTCGGATGCACTCCCACCACGCTACAGAGGCAGTCAAAGTTTAAAGCTTTTAATGTGTCTCGGAATTAATTTTTAAAGTTTTCAATGTTTCTACCCATTAATAAACAATATTTCCCTAACCAATTTAATTTTTAAAGGTTTCAATGTTTCTATCCATTAATAAGCAAGATGTCCCAATCTGATTTAATTTTTGAAGTTTTCAATGTTTCTATCCATTAATAAGCAATATTTCCCTACCCAATTTAATTTTTAAAGGTTGCAATGTTTCTATCCATTAATAAGCAAGATGTCCCATACTGATTTAATTTTTGAAGTTTTCAATGTTTCTATCCAATTAATAAGCAATATTTCCCTACCCAATTTAATTTTTAATGGTTGCAATGTTTCTATCCATTAATAAGCAAGATGTCCCGATCTGATTTAATTTTTGAAGTTTTCCAATGTTTTTATCCATTAAGCAAGATTTCACTCCCCTATTCAATTTTTAAAATTTTTAATGTTTCATCCAATAATAAGCAAGAATTCCCTACCCAATTTATTTTTTAAAGTTTTTAATGTTTCTACCCATTAGTCATGATTTCCTCCCAGAATTATTTTTTAAAGTTTTAATGTTTTTCTATGTCTTTTCTATAACAGAGAAAGGCCTACAGGCAATGCTCGAGGTATAATGGAAGACCTGCCTAACACGGAGACTGAAGGTGCATTGCTTGGGCTACCGGAAACACAAACTGAATTAGATGTAAGTACATAAACACTAGCTGCTTCTTTTTATGTCTGTGTGTGTGTTAATTATCACAATACAATAAACCACAATCGTCAGACGTAAAATTAGCAATTAAAAAAATAATAGTAAAAAAAAACGGACAAGAGCATGTTGGGCCATGCACAGTGTAGGGTTCCGTAGCCTTGAATAATTGCAGCAGCAGAAGAGCGTATGTTCATAGCACTTACGCCCTTTTGTTGAGAAACGCAGTTTTTCGACAATAAGTCAATGACGGTATATCCGATCATGTCCAAAATAATTTCAGCTTAAAATATTTATTAAACGTTACCTTTGTGATTTTTTCCTATTTTTTGGTCACACGGTTCAAAAGTTGAGGGGACACAATTTATGCAAACCGATTATTTCCAAAAATATTCCTTAAATCAAAAATATTTATTAGAAACCTTAAAATGTTTTTGAGAAAACCCGAAAAAAAAACAGCTTCTGTTACTGTAAAAATATTTATTATTATTATTTGCTATCAAACTAAGTAGCGGCTACTACAAGACACCTTTTCACTAAATTTCATAAATTTTTATTGAGTAGTCTTTGAGTAAAATGCCTGTGATATACGGACGGACAGACAGACACACGGACATGACGAAACTATAAGGGTTCCGTTTTTGCAATTTTGGCTATGGAACTCTAATTATCATTCTAGTTTTAAAGAACTAATTCTAATATTTAAAAATCTCGCTTCACGTTGCTTGTGGTCGAATTCCTCGAAAACGGCTCGACCAATATATGTTGTTTTTTTTTGTATATGTGGTAGGTATGAGAATAGGTAAAGTATCATTTTATTGCGATTTTATTATTTTTGTATGAATTGCAGACGTAGTTACAAGGGTTAGCTAGATAGTAAATTTTCTGTTATCCATACTAATATTATAAATGTGAAAGTAACTCTGTCTGTATAAGTAAAGCTTTCACGCTCAAACAGCTAAACCGATTTAGATGAAATTTGGTATGGAGGTAGTTTGAGTCCCGGGACAGAGGATAGTTTTTATCGCCATATCCGACACAAACGCGGGCGGAGCCGCGGGCGAAAGCTAGTATGATTATATAACAGAAAAATGTATAAGCTTGAATGTGTTAATCTAAACAGAAATTTGAGAAATTTGCCATTAATTCAAGATACATACATACTTACAAACTTACTTCTTTAAAATGTTAATGTAGATATGTAAGAAATAAAAAACAAATATTTTATGATTTTTTTTTTAATTACAGAATCTTACAGAATTTAATACAGCTCACAATAGAAGAATTTCAATGTTGGGCATCTCCACAGATGATGGCAGCGATGTTATGAAGGTAATGTACTGTTAACATTACATTAAAATACAGCGGCTCGACATTTTACAGCAGTGCAGTATAGCCTTATCAATGTCATGCACTGAAATGCAATATTGACCATGGCCTTTGGTTGTAGGCCTAGACTACGGGCACAGTGTAATAACTAATCAGTCGTTCATCGTAGTACAGTAATCGGGTCATCGTGCGGAGGTTGCGCGGCGGGACGCAGGGGGGGATGGACCAGACTCGCGGTCGCTGAGTCGGGTCCGTCCACCCGCTGCGTTGCACCCCGCAACCCCTGCACGATGACCCCATCTAGACGACTTCGTCGAACGACGCAGTGGCGCAGTGGGAGTGTGTCCGACTGCTACGCAAGAGGTCGTGGGTTCGATTCCCACACGAGACACCACTTTGTGTGGTCCACAAATTGTTGTTCCGAGTCTGGGTGTATTGTGTCCGTGATTTGTATGTTTGTAAAGTCCCCCGCGACACAGGGCTTGCACCCTAATGCGGGAGTTGTCTTTTAAAAAAAAACAAACAATAAAATGGTAAAAAAAATACATAGAATAAACATACATGATAATATAGTATTTTTTTAAGCATTTCTTGCCTATTAAAATACTGTATTCAATGCAATTATTGTATTTATAAAGTAATTGCCAAGAAATGCCTATAAAAATTACTATAATATTCGGCCCGCGTCATCATAATTTGATAAAATGCTCTCTGTAACGAAGCAACACCAAAAGCCGTGATAGTTCTTTAACTACTAGCTAGATGGCGCATCTGAGGGCCCAACTCGCGAGCATGAAAGGATAGAGAAATTTCGTCGATCCGGAAGTCTCGGGTTCGATTCCTGGGTCTGGACTTCAAATTTTTCTATCTTTCAAAAATGCAATTATTGTATTATACATGATATTTTTTTTTTCTGATGCACAGTATAAGGATCAGGTAAGTCTGAGATTATTTATGTCAGTAACAATAAATTACGGATTTATTATTAATGAACTACAGTTTATAAACAAACAAACGTTGTAAATATTGGCAATATGAGAAAAAAAAACCGGACAAGTGCGAGTCTGACTCGCCCATCGAGGTTTCAGTACAAATTTGTAGGTACATTTTATACGGCATAAACGGCCGTATCATTTTCTTACGTTAACTTAGAAGTTTGATTTTTTCAAGGGACTGGACCTGAGTATATATTTTCAATTTTAACTCTATACCTTCACGCGTTCCCAAGATATAGGGTCTTAACAGACCGTTTTTGTCCTTTTGAGGTACGGAACCCTTAATAAACGCGACTCATTTATCCTTGCGCTATCTGTTTTCCTGGGCGCAAGAATTTCTTTCAGAGGAGTGTGGTGAAATACTTCCTTGTACTATTCCATTTTTTCATTTCGATGCAAAATTTTCAAGGGGTGCATCACTTTTAATATAGCACGTTGATGTATCTATATCTATATCCAATACTACACCGAAAAATCTCTTTGAAAATTACCGTTAAAACTACTAGGTCGGGATCCCTTTAAAATGATACATATCAAGCTGGAATAGGGTAGATGACTGTCAAGTCAAATCAGTATCTTTTTAAGAAACGTCATAACGATGCTCATCGTTCTAATTTACATAAAATACAAAACAATGACGTCATTCTTTTGTATGGTCAAATCATGTAGTTTCAATGTTTTTTATGATGTTTATAAATTCATGACAACATAAAATTGTAGAGGAACATTGTTTTTCAGAATATTTTTACAAATGGTGTTTCCAGTATAGTGTAAAATAATTTATTGTTATTGTGACTACAATAACAATAATAATCTACCCAATTGTCCTGATATAGGTGTATCAGAATCTCGTGAAACGTTTTTTTTTAATTTGTGATTTTTATATGTTAACTGACAGTTGTCAAAGTACTAGTTCGACTGATTCCTACTGCGGTTTTGACCTTTGATGCTTTTTCGTTGAAACATAAATTTAAAATTTGAAATATATTTTAAATAATAATAATATACAGGGTGTAACAGAAAGGTGTGGTCAAATTTTAGCAGCGCATAGGGTATGTTGTCAGTATTGCACCTACCGTAGTGCCATAGCTGATTACATCATTATTACATAGTTATATAACTATATAACTTTTTCATTCTTAAATAAACGATTGAAAAAATAATAAATATTTTTTTAGGGTACTACGATTTTGATAAAATTAGGTATGTGTACTTAGTATCATGGGCACATACCAACCCTTGAATATGACCACACCTTTCTGTTACATCTTGTATATTTATAAATTTGAAACGCGGCTGGAGCTGTATTTATTTTGTTCGATGAATGAGATGAACCCTTGGTTCTGTTGAGACATAAGTTGGTAATGTACCGTTGTAAAATCATAGTAATTCAATAAAAAAATACAATGATCAAGACCTTTTCGTCCAAGTTAGACTAGGACCTACTTACCTAAATCCTGTGTTAACATCTTATATTATGTTTACGACAATTTTATAATCGTCAGTAATTAAAGCAGGTGTTAATTATGACAAACTTAAGTTTGGCGTTGGATAACTATTATCCCCATTCATCAACATAGGCCGCGGTTTGTTTACCAACCGCAAATAAATTTGTAATAAAACAATGAACTTTGTGATGCAACTATTATATCTTTTACTTAGCACAAGTAAAAGCCATAGGTTTGTTATAACTGCTAACTGCCTCTGTGGCGCGGTGGGAGTGTGTCCGACTGGTACGCAAGAGGTCATGGGTTCGATTCCCACTCGGTACACCACTTTGTGTGATCCACAGATTGTTGTTCCGGGTCTGGGTGTACTTTGTGTCCGTGACTTGTATGTCTGTAAAGTCCCCTGTGACACAGGGTTTGTACTCTACTGCAGAAGTCGTGATTGTAATAAAAACACACACTTAACACTTTTTTTTCACTAACGTAAAAGTTGTCGTATACATTGGGCGTCGCGTCAAAACGAAGCTACCATGACAATTGGGTATTTGACTACTAATATAATAAAATATTTTAAAACAGCCAGGTAAAAATATGTCATGAAGTGTTCTAAAAATATGTTCATTTATTTATTTAATGTGTTACTTAATTTATAATCATAAAGAGAAACACTGAAAGTAAATAATTTGACCATAGAAAACGTGACGTCATATGCTAGCATTCCATACAAATTTGTACAGAGCGGCTCGTTTTTGACGTTTCTTAAAAAGAGGCTGATTTGACTTTAGTCAAATACCCTATTCCAGCTTGTTATGTATCATTTTAAAATTTCTTGTAGTGATCCCCACCTATATCGTAATCGTGGAACATTGTGTTATTCTTGATCTATTTTTTTGAAATAATGTTTTCCAAATAAACCAACATAAATGCGTTACAGGCAATTTTTTCTTGACCGCCCGGTGCAAATACACCCCTTTGCACCCTGCTACCGGCGCCCATGTCATCTTTTTAAATAGTATTCATGCGATGCTGTAACTCATTATTAGGTAGAACTTACACTCTTATATAAATTACACAGTTTACATTATAAAATTATATATGTGTATTTTAACTGTGCCAATAAAAATATTATTAAAAATATACTATGGGTCTTAATCGCGTGAACAATGCGGCCGTTGCAATACGGTCAAAACGCCGGCAATAAACAAGGTATTTTACCTTAAATTATTCACGCGATAAAGACCCATAGTATATAATCATTTTATAATTGTGTACAAATTTCGAAAGTTTATCAAAACTTCATAGTTTAATTTAATTTTATACTGTTTTTAAAGCCTCCGACAGGAACAAAACGGTCAGCCTCAATGCCGAGTGGGGTCGCGAAAAAACAGAAGCGTAACGTGTCTTTCAACGAAGAAGTGGATATAATCAACCCGGAGGACATTGACCCCACTATTGGACGATTCAGGAATTTAGTCAAGTCTACCATAGTGCCTAACGCTAATAGTGCACCTAAGAAATTGAAGTTGCAGAGTGCTGATGACAGTAAGTATTTTTTTTTACTGTTGTTATTAGTATTATTTTGACTGGCCTGCTTATCTAGTGTTAGTGGTTAGTAACCCTGACTGCTAACGGCCGGTCTCAATAATCTACCTATCGATGGGTTTGGCTACTAGAGGTAGAATTTTGACATATTTGTTACGGAGCTTATGTTAAATATATACCTCTAGTAGCCAAATCCATCGATAGTTAGATTATTGAGACCGGCCGTAAAAGTCAGAGATTGGGCTTGACTTTGACCCAGGATAAATCTTTGTGAATCAATGATGAGCACAATTGTTTATCCTGTATCTTGGTGTATCTGTGTGGTACCGGCTTAAGAATAATACCACCCTATCTCTTTCCGTGGGTGTCGTCAAGGCGACTAAAGGATTTCACACAGCAGGACGGGTAGCAACGTCTTCTGCGTACTTTAAAGCCTTACTGCGATCGCCAACGCGCTCGCTAAGCGTGGCGATTATGGTAATTACCCCCAGGATCTATAATAAGTAGGTTCTACTGGGGAGACCGGCGTAAGTAGTGCCATTAAGGATCAATGACCTTATATGAAACAGGACTTACCCCGGGATTTTTAAATTATTGAATCGTGTATAATAAATAGTATGACAAAAGTAAAAATCAAAAAAGTTTGACAACAGTGTTTTTTTGTAAGAGTTTTTCTATATTATAAATATAATAATATTAATATTTACACTACCTATGTACAAATTACTACATAAAATAAAATTAAAACAAAGAGTATTTCTATTGAAACAATTATTTTTTTATATGAATAGCTCTCAATCTCTTGCTAAAATATGGACACTTTTAGAGTACGAGTTTGCTCCTTGTATATTAGTGACATGAGAGATGAAGGTAAATCTTAAAATCCCGGTATTTTGATTTTGCCCCACCCCACAAGGACCATACAACTTACACTTGGCCGATATCGGGTACAACAATACAACAATATGAACCCGCCTCGTAATCATGTTAGGTCCGGCACGGCCATTTGGATTTCGTCCCCCCCCCCCTCAGAATGAAATCCTGGATCCGCTCATGGACAAAAATATTAAAGACTAGTTGTGTGCCCCGGCTTCGCACTGGTGATCGTAGTTTTTTATAAGTACCTTGAGATATTACTTTATTGCAGTTTTCGTAGGGATTTTTATTTTTTGACAATAAAATATAGCCTATGTTACTTCCCGGTAAATGCATATTGCAAGCTTTCTAATGGTGAAAGAATTTTTAAAATCGGTCCAGTAGTTTTTATGTTTATTCGTAACATACAAAAATACAAATCTTATCTCTTTATAATATTAGTGTAGATTGAATGGTTGCTAAGCAACTTTGTAATTAAACACTAGCTGACCCGCGCAACTTCGTCTGCGTCATTTTTCCCCGTTTTTGCAACATTTTTCATTAATGCTCAGCTACTATTGCTCGTAGCGTGATGTAATATAGCCGAAAGCCTTCCTCGATAAATGGGCTATCTAATAGTGAAATAATTTTTCAATTCGAATCAGTAGTTCCTGTGATTACCACGTTCAAACAAACGAAACTCTTCAGCTTTATAATATTAGTATATTTCTATTATGTACAGGTACGCATCACCACTCGTTAAGACTACAGGAGATTTCAAGAGGCAGCAACTTATATTCGGATCTTCCTGCGCCCAGCTCTCATCTCAGTCTAATTGGGGCTAGGTAAGCTATATTAACTTTATATATTACCAAAATTCTTTATTGACTTAAGATGCACAAGAATACTTGTTATACGTCGGGATGGCAAGTTCGCAAACAATAGGTAAAGCCAGAAAAAGAACATGGCATAAAAACTCCCTTCCACTCTTTTCAAATTGCCAATTTACAATGTTTGAATGTTTATAAACTTGATAAACTATAGTATGACCATTAGTGCTGTGCACTCCCTGAGGTATGCGCGCGGTGAGACGGGGGGGTTAGAATCGGCTGCTGCGCTGTCAGTGCGCCGTCAACGCTTGTGACGGCAGGTAGTGTTATTTGTATCGGACTGTCTATGTCAGACGCACACGAGATAAATATTCAAAGATGGGTCGTGCGTTATCTCGTGATATGAAGACTGTCATTTTTAAGGTGGCTGAATATTTTAAGAAAAGAAAAGCAGACAAAGAAAGCTTTGAATTTAAAAATGACGTGAATATTGCTAAAATCGTTGCGGAGGCTACGGGATACAGCAAAAGAACCGTACATAATGTGATTTCTGCGGGCTATTTATCAATTGAAAATTCAAGCCAATTAAAATTTCAATCGCCAAAAAAACCAAAAGTTCTAAAGAAAAAACACGTTGTGGATGATTTTAACCTTGGAGTTATCAGAAGAAAAATTCATCAGTTTTACGAAGTTGAAAAAAAAATACCAAGTGTCCGTAAGTTACTATCAAGTTTGAGACAGGATGGCATATTGAATTGTGGACGGGAATATTTAAGACAGCTTTTACACAAAATGGGCTACCGTTACAAAAAATGCAAATCAAAGAGACATCTCCTTATAGAGCAGCCTAATATTACAGTGTGGCGGAAAAAATATCTTACACAAATCAGAAATTACAGAACGGAAAACCGAAACATATATTTTCTTGATGAAACATACATCAACGCCAGTCACCATGCCAGCAAATGTTGGCAATCATCGTCAGAACCCGGTATTCATGCTGATATTGGGAAAGGACGGCGACTAGTAATACTCCACGCTGGGTGTCGAAATGGCTTAGTGGATGATACATTGACTATATTCAAATCCGATGCTAGAACCGGTGACTATCATGGAGATATGAGCGGACCTACTTTTTATAAGTGGGTAGATGAAAAGTTAAAAGATAAGTTGCTGCCGAATTCTGTGGTTGTAATGGACAACGCGTCTTACCACAGCGTTCAGATTGAGAAGAAACCAACTATATCAAGCCTCAAAAGTGAAATGCAGAACTGGTTGCTACGCCATAATGTAGAATTTTCAGGAACCATGTCAAAGGCTCAACTGCTACTTCTTATCAAAAATACACAAAAAGAACCCGTGTATAGAATTGACGAACTCCTGAAAGCCAGTGGACACACTGTTCTGCGTTTACCTCCGTACCATCCAGATTTAAATCCAATCGAGTTGGTCTGGGCTGATATTAAAAACAACATAGCCCAAAACTATATTAATTCTTCTCTAGACGAAAAGATAATCTTATTGGATAAATTGTTTTCGGAATTCACGGCGGAAAAATGGCAGAAATGCGACGATCATGTCCAGAAAAATGAAAATGATTACTGGAGTCGCGATAGTAGGTTCGATAATGTTATCGATTCATTCATAATAAATTTGCAAGACTCTGATTCAAGTTCCGGTGGCGAAGAGGAAGATGAAGATGATGACGAAATGGAAGATGAAGTTGAAACAGAATCTATGTCAGAATAACTTTCGTTAGAATATATAATTGTTTGTAAATATAAAAAATGTTTAATAAAACAAGTCCTGTTGTGAATTATAACTTTCAATTCTTATTTATCACCTGCATATTTTTAATAAAATATGAGTATATTTGGGTTACATTTTAATCAACAAAGTAAGTATATATTACAGATAGATAGCCTCCGACCAACGCAACGTCCCGCCACAAGTCTTGCCTTAGAAATGCAAACTGATATCGTAAGATCTGTCCGACATGTATCGACCTCATGTGAACTCATGCACTTTTTTCTTCGCCCCCCACCTCGCCGTGCATACCTCAGGGAGTGCACAGCACTAATGGCCACACTATAACGTAATTGATTGGTTGCTAAGCAACGCGAATAGCAGTATGTCATCAATGTTTTTATAGGACGTTATCCTGTTAAACCGAATTTACAGACAACTATTTTTTTTGTAATATGTTATAATTGATAATTAAGCATGGTTTTATTTTAAAAAAAACTTGTATCGCGCCTCCTCTTACGCGGTTGCGCGCGCTTTCTCTTTTTTCTTTGCGCCTTATCCCATTTATATGCAAAATTCATATTTTCTAACTATAGTTCTTCTATTATATAATTGCCTCTAATATAAAGGGGTATAACTAACTTTACAACAGGAGACCCAAATAACATCTAGCTTGATAAAAAATAAATAACATATGATTTGCCTAAAGAACACAGCACATGAGTAATAATGGCAACATTTTAAGCACGCTGAATTTGCTTCAATTCAACACGTATGTAAATTAAAAAAAAAAAAACAAAAGAATATATTTTTTGACGGGTCTGTAGGTCTAGCAGTTAGTGACCCTGACTGCTAGCCGTAGGTCGTGATACCGATCCCCACCCAGGATAAAACTTTGTGTGATGAGCACGATGGTTTATTCTGCGTCTGGGTGTTATTTATCTATAATATGTATGTGTTTAGAAATATGTAACATGTATGTTTATCAGTTCTCTGGTTACCATTGTACAGGCTCTGCCTAGTTTGACTTCCTCTGTGGCGTGGGTTCGATTCCCACACGGGATACCACTTTGTGTGATCCACAAATTGTTGTTCCGAGTCTGGGTATACTTTGTGGCCACGACTTGGATGTTTGTAAAGTCCCCCGTAACACAGGGCTTGTACATATTAGATATATTTCGGGACTTAATCGCGTGAATTATTTAAAGGTACGAACCTTTTATTTACCCGACGTTTCGATCGAATTGCACCGATCGTGGTCACGGGTCGACTGATGATGAACGTCGGGTAAATAAAAGGTTATATAAATAATTCACGCGATTAAGTCCCGAAATATATCTAATATGTATAAAAATCGCGAAAGTTTAAAAACAATACAGGGCTTGTAATCTAATGCGGGAGTCGTCTTTAAAAAAAAAGTCTGAAATCCGATGGCATTGTGTGAGTTGTCCCAAGAATTATTATCACTACATAGTATAAAACAAAGTCACTTTCTCTGTCCCTATATCCCTATGTATGCTTAAATATTTAAAACTACGCAACGGATTTTGATGCGGTTTTTTTTTAATAGATAGAGTGATTGAAGAGGAAGGTTTATATGTATAATAACATCCATTAAATAATGGAGAAATAAGGAGCGGAGCAGCAATAGGAAATGTTGTAAAAACGGGGAAAATTTACGCAGACGAAGTTGCGCGGGTCAGCTAGTAGTTTATTATAACATTATTTTTATTATCTTATTTTCCAGACTGGGATTATCATTACCCAATCCAGCGCCAGATGTGGAATTGGAAGGTCCGGAGCCACATCTCAATATACATCCTCCATTGCCACATACAGGTAATATTACTAATAAAACTTACAGTATACTAGGTATTGGCAAGCCTGGCTCCGTTCGTCGCGATATCATCAGCCTATCGCAGTCCACTGCTGGACATAGGCTTCTCCAATTGCACGCCACTTTGTCGTTCGTCGCGATAAAAAGCCAGTATCTCTGTGTAGAAAATGGTGGCAAACTGAACATTTTTGAATTGATAGCAATGTGGGATTGTCGGTCCCATATTACTAGCAATCTTGTTAACCCTTCCAGCTAAGCTCAATGGCTTGTGTTAGGAGTGGATTCACGTCGGTAGTATAATAGATAGGATTCGAACCAGCGACCTCACGATTGCGAGTCCAATGCCTTAGCCATTAGGCTACCGCCGCTTCATTGTATAGTTTTACTAGTATTTATTGTTTAGTTCAAGTTCAGCTGCACCAAGAATCGGAATCGGATTTAGTAATTCAGTTTGCCACCATTTTGACAAATCATAAGATACTTACATTTTGACGGTGTGCACGCATGAAAAAGTGTCACGTAGCAACGGTCTCGTTATCGATTGGTTGCTAAGGAACGGTCACGGCATTGATTGGTTGCTAAGAAATGGTCACGGCATCGAATGGTTGCTAAGCAACGGTCACGTTATCGATTGGTTGCTAAGCAACGGTCACAGTATCGATTGGTTGCTAAGCAACGGTCACGGTGTCGATTGGTTGCTAAGAACAGGTCAAGTTATCGATTGGTTGCTAAGCAACTGTCACGGTATCGATTGGTTGCTAAGCAACTGTCACGGTATCGATTGGTTGCTAAGCAACTGGCACGGTATCGATTGATTGCTAAGGTTGCTTAGCAATCAATCGACACCGTGCCACGTCACGGGTCACGTTATTGATAGGTTGCTAAGCTGTCATGTTATTGATTGATTGGTTGTTAAGCAACTATTACATCAATGTTTTCTTATGACGTTACCACGTTAAATTATCGTATCGATCGTTGTAAGCTTGAAAACATTAACCAGACTTATTGTTTTTATGCCTTCTTATTTTTCATCAGTTAAACATAATAATGATTGTCCATTTGTTACAGCACCAGAAGACGCGGGACCATCAAACGAGCCCAGAAAGAAGAAGTACGCCAAAGAAGCGTGGCCCGGTCGGAAACCTGGCCTCATACCGGGAGTATGAGACTAGTGTTAATTCATTATAGTGCTGCCTTTCTTAGAGATCGTTTTGTGTACTTTGAAATATATTAATAACCTTCCGCGGTTCAATACATAACACTAAATAACTTTGTAATATCAGTTGTAGAAAATCTTGGGACAACTCACACAACGCTATCTGATCCCAAACTAAGCAGAGCTTGTACTATGGAAACCAGACAACTGATAAACATACTTATATATTTCTAAATACATACATATTAAACATAGATAAATAACACCCAGACACAGAATAAACCATCGTGCTCATCACACAAAGTTTTATCCTGGGTGGGGATCGAACCCATGACCTCTTGCGTAGCAGTCGGATACACTCCCACCGCGCCACAGAGGTAGTCAATTAATATTGTAAAGCTGAAGAGTTTGTTTGTTCGAACGCGGTAATCTCAGGAACTACTGGTCCGAATTAAAAGAATATGTATATAATAAACTTTGTTTTATAATCAATTGTTTTCTGTACTTTTTCAATTCTTATCTAAATATAATATAATCTAAAAATTCTTCGCTGTTGGATAGCCCATTTATCGAGAAAGGCTATAGGCTATATAACATCACGCTACGACCAATAGGAGCGGAGCAGTAATGAGAAATGTTGCAAAAAACGGGGTAAAATTACGCAGACGAAATTGCGCGGGACAGCTAGTATTTAACATTAGCTGATACGCGTATCTTCGTCAGCGTAAATTTTCCCCGTTTTTGCAACATTTATCATTGCTGCTCCGCTCCTATTGGTCGTAGCGTGATTTTATATAGCCTATAGCCTTCCTCGATCAATAGGCTGTCTAAGAGTAAAATCATTTTTCAATTCGGATCAGTAGTTCCTGATATTATCGCGTTCAATCAAACCTTTCAGCTTTATAATATTAGTATAGATATTAACCTTTAATCACCTACCACTTGTTTTTGGAATGACCTTAACCACCTAAAGACTATTTTACTGGAGAAAAACCGTTGTTTATTGTAAGGTTTAGGCCCTAAACCCGACGTATAACAAGAGTTGTTTTGCACCCTAATCACTTATAAAGAATTTTGATTCTTTTTTTGACAAAGAAACATCGATTTTACTTTGGGGTCTCTCAGATGTGTGGTAAATAGTTATGTGACAAAATTAGGTGGTAGGTGGTGAAGGATTCATTTGTATTTTTTCCCAAAAGTTATATTACGAATTATTTGGTGTAATGTAAAGAAACCAAGAGCAGGTTATATACAGTATATCAAAAAACATCCTGTAACTTAGTGTGTGTGGATATTTGTAGGTATTTGTACAGTCTTTCACTGTGTATGTTTTATGTTTTAGCAGACGCGCGTAGATTAATTTACTTTGTAACAACTTATTGTATCTATACTTCAGAGGCATTTCGCATTTACATATTAGTAATCTGAATTTTCAAGCGCTTAGTTTATCCTCATAAGAAAAAATAGACCAATCTTAAATATTGACAGTTAATGTACCACATTTACAAATACTGTTTTGTTTCTTTTGTAGTGATCATTTTCCCACACCCCGTTTTAAGGAAAGTAAGTGTATTGCTATTTTGAAAAGCCTAATTCTTTTATTAAATTTCTTTAAATAGACTTGTAATAAATGACCAAAACATCACGTATATAAATTTGTTGAAACATTTAAAATTTGTTATAAAATTTTATAAGCTACGGGTCTTAATCGCGTAAGCATTTTATTTTAAGACTAAATAAAAAAAACCTTTGTTTTTGATTTTTCGACGACATTTCGACCGAATTGCAACGGCCGTGGTCACGGGTAGACTGGTTCAGCTCATCGTCGGGCAATAAAACAAAGGTATTTAGCCTTAAAATAAAATATTTACGCGATTAAGACCTGTAGCCTATAAAATTCTACCATGTGTATAAATTGCGAAAGTTTACAAACATTTATTTAAACTGTGGTACATTACCACATTAAAAAAAAACAACATTAAATTGTAAAGAAATTAAAATTGCCGTCAATTTTTCCGAAAAATGTCGTCCTTTTACAATAATTAAATGAAAAAAAATACGCTTTGACTTTTAACTAATAAAATTATGTTATTTTATTTATATTTATTTCATTTATTCAGACCTAAACACAAATTTGTTAGCAATCCGAATTTCATCATGTTAGGGTGCAAACGTCATTTCACAGAATTATGTCAAATTTGCGAAATGGCTCATAATATCACAAAGCTAAAGAGTTTGTTTGTTTGATTAAACGCAATAATCTCAGGAACTACTGGATCAAATTAAAAAAAAAAAGATGTTATGCAGCCAATAGCCTTCCTCGATTAATGGGCTATCCAACACTATAAGATTGTTTCAATTCGAACTAAGGTCATTATTCACGTTTATTTTTCCTTTTTCGCGGCAAGCCGGTGCGAACTGTCAAAATCTTGTCATAATGGTAAATAGAGAGCTGCGTTTAGAAATGCATCAACGCGCATGCGCGGCGGACATCTTTGAGTGCACCGCGCATGCGCCATTCGCACGAACTTGCGTTCAACCAAACAAACAAATTCTTCAGCTTTATAATATTAGTAAAGATATTATAATATTAAATAAAATAAAGTCGGATTAGTTACACCATTTATAACAACGTGATTTAAAATATAATTTAAGAAACAAAGTGAGAGTCAAAGATGGCGAAATTTCAGAATATGGCGACTGTAAAAATAATATTTTTTAATTGTAGGTATATAATGTCAAATAAGTTTATAATCATTTTCTATTATTTGTACTTTGCGATACTAAAATGAATACATTATATGATTTGAGTACAGTCAAATAATGTCAAAAATAATATCATATATGATGACCTACATGATATTACCTACATATATACCCTATAGTCTTTTTTATTTGATTGCACCAGAAATTATGTTTAGTATATCATTGGCACGCTTTTCATTATCGAATTTGATTGTAAAATATGTAAGACCATCTAGTTCTTCCAATCAATCAAAATAAATTGGCCGTTAAAATACCTCAAAATATAAACATTCAATATAATGTTGCACTCCCTCTAGCTAACAATACTTTTCATATACACAAAAGGGATAGATATAGACTAAATAACTCCAACACGTTACGCTACACACAAACGATCTCTAAAGGACTATAGTGACAAAACATTGACAGTTGTGTGACAAAAATTAACCCTAAGTGATAAATAGGGTACCCCAATTGTAAAATACTATACATTATGTATAGTCAGTCGAAATCGTAAAGCTATTGTATATGTGCAAGTATGTCTGTGTAGAATATTACTAACTAGCTTCCGTTCGCGGCTCCGCGAGGATGTCGGTTAGGGAGCGTCCATAAAATACGTGAGGTGATTTTGGCAGATTTTGGAACCCTGGTAGTATCTACCAGGGGGTCCAAATTGATATACAACATACAAAAATTGATATCCTCCAGCGAGATACCTAGTGGTATCTCTGACATCGTGAGATTTTAACTTGTCGCCTCCTCTGCCTAATCTCACGGAGATTTCATATTTGCTCAACACTGGGCAAGTGTGAGTTGCTAGCTCGGGTAGCAATGAATGGCAAAATCATGAAAAAAATATATATTTTTAGTACATCTAATCCGGTTTTAGATGGATTCTTGCGTTTTAAAAATTACGTAAGATTTGCCAAAACGCACTCCCTCCCCCGCAAAACCTCACGTAATTTATGAACGCCCCCTTATGGCGACAAAAGCTATCCTTCCCCGGGACTTCATGCTAAATGTCATTTAAACCAGTACAGCGGTTTGAGCGGTTTTATCGTTTCCTTGTAACGTTGCAGGCAAGAACTGAGCCATGCATTGAGTCAGCAGCAAATTCAGATTTCTTTTGAAGGGGGGGGGGGGGGGGGTTAGGCTGCTTTTTTAAACACCGACCAAAAATACATTTCCTTAAAGATAACTAGCAATGTGAGATTATGTTAACCCCTCCAACTAAGCTAATTTGCTTGTGGGGTTCATGTCGGTAATTTAATGGGTAGGATACGAACCCGTGACAAATGCGAAGATTTAAAAAAAATTCTTCCCCCCAAGAGGGGGGAAGTAGCACTACACGCACACATACAAAATCTTTACGCGTTTTTTGTGTATTACAAACATTCTAAATGACAGTCTATATTTTAAAATGGCAATAATTGTAGATAAAATAAAGGACTTGTGCATATTCAAAATTGTTATATTTTACTCCTTACAAAAGTTTGTATATGAGACTTCAGTTTTAGCGTACTTCATATCAGTGTGTAGTTCATTTTAAAGAATATTTTTTATACGACATCGCTTTATGTAGCAGCATAAATATGTTGAACATCTTAGTCACCTTTTTAAGAAATCAATACGATACAACATTATTTTTTGTATAGCATAAAGCTTCGTAACAAGATTTTTACTTGAAGTAGTCATTTAAATTTTTTTTTTTTAAAGATAAATTTAATAATTGATAGACTGAAGCGGCGGTACCCTAATGGCTAAGGCATCGGTCTCGCAATCGTGAGGTCGCGGTTTCGAATCCTACCCATTATACTACCGACGTGAACCCACTCCTAACACAAGCCTTTGAGCTTAGCTGGAGGGGTTAACAAGATTGCTAGTAATGTGGGACTCCATCCCACATTGCTAGTTAACTTTAAAAAAAAAACTTACATAAGTAGTTATAAACCACAGTTGTGTTATTTGCAGTATTGTGTTCACTGCGTCGCTATACATGGAAAGAAGTGATTACATTTGTCATAGCTGTCCCGCGCAACTTCGTATGCGTAAATTTTCCCCGTTTTTGCAACATTTCTCGTCGCTGCTCCGCTCCTATTAGTCGTAGCGCGATGTTATATAGCCTATAGCCTTTCTCGATAAATGGGCTATCCAACAAAAAAAGAATTTTTCAAATAGGACCAGTAGTTCCTGAAATTAGCGCGTTTAAACAAACAAACAAACTCTTCCGCTTTATAATATTAGTATAGATTATAAACCACAGTTGTGTTATTTGCAGTATCGTGTTCACTGCGTCGCTATACATGGAAAGAAGTGATGATTACATTTCTAATTACGTTATAAACAGGCTTTGGACTGTTAGAATGATTAATTGTAAAATATAACGTAGTACAAAACCTACCCCATTGAAATGTGATCTGATTTTGAGCAAACTACTTTCAGGTTTGTACTATACGAAGAATAACGCTGTATTTTGTTAGGCATTTTTAAAAATCACGTTGCTAATCTATTTCAACTTGTTAGTAAGTGTGGCCACATTGAACTTTATTTTTGTTTATTATTCAAAATAGGGTTCCCTATACATGTTGATAAACTATCGCGATTTGTACACATTGTAAAATTATACAGAGTGATTTTTAATACACTAATAACCTCTCGTTCTTGGCTTCTTTACATTACACCAAACACTATCCTGAAATATTTAAAAAAAAAAATCTTTTGTTACACAACCATTTACGTGATCTGAAAGGCCCTGGAGTAAAATCTATTCTTTGTCAGGTTTAGGGCCTAAACCTCACAATAAACAACTATTTTACTTCAGTAAAATAGTCTGTATGTTATTAAGGTCATAACTCCAAAAACAAGTGTTAGGTGATTGAAGGTTAATTTATTAAATATTTTCCAAAACTGTTATTACAAAGTTATTTAGTGTTATGTAAAGAAGCCACGAGCGGGAGGTTATTAGTATACTAGCGGTCCGGCACAACTTCGTCTGCGTAAATTTTCCCCGTATTTGCAACATTTCTCATTGTTGCTCCGCTCCTATTGTTGGTAGCGTGATTTTATAAACTATAGATAGCCTATATCCTTCCTCGATAAATGGGCTATCCAACAGTGAATAATTTTTTAATTCGGATTAGTAGTTCCTGAGATTACCGCGTTCAAACAAACAAACTCTTCAGCTTTATAATATTAGTATAGATTAGTAAGTAGTAATGTTTGGCACATTAATAAAGTCAATTAAATGTAAGGAAAAGATGTTGGTTACTGCTGAAAGATTTATGTAAGTTTGCTCAAATTAATTAAATAAAAGGGAACATCAACCGCTTATAATAAGTGGACATAATATTTGTATAAGTAATAAATAGTTGTTATTTAAAATTAAGATTAATTGTAATATTAAGGGTGACATAGCAAGTCAGGGATAACACATAAGTAGGTCGGCACATTAGTTTCGGTAGTACTTGCTAACTGAACAAAGCCGGAATGTTAGGCTTCATTAACAAGTCCCAATCGAGTAGTTAATTCCGGCTCATCATTCGATGTTTGATGCCGGCCCGCAGTCGCCCGACCTAGTGTACGTGTTCGATAAAGCCGAGCGGCTTTATACCGCCCGGCCTGTGCCGAACTATGCCGGCCCGAACATATGCGTAGAAACTCTTACAATCAGCAACTGTTAAGGCTTAGCACGAATCTTAACTGTATCTTCGTAAAGTTACCGTATAATTAATGCAAAATGGCATAAAAAATAGCGCTTTGAGTGCGAATTTGGAACTAAAATACGATTGGTAATGTTATAAATATTCGATAGCATTCCCACCTTAAAAGTTGCAGTGATAACGAAAATATTAGTGCCTACTAAAGCCGCGCACGATGTGAAATGTTTAATGACTAAGGCATTGGCCTCGCAATCGTGAGGTCGCGGGTTCGAATCCTACCCATTATACTACCGGCGTGAAACCACTCCTATCACAAGCTATTGAGTTTAGCTGGGTTAACAGGATTGCTAGTAATGTGAGACTAGAATGCCACATTGCTAGTTATCTTGTTGCTTAGCAACGACTGTCAAAAGTGCTAAAATTAGGGTTGTCATTTTATTTAATCAAAATTAATAATTGCTATGTTATCTTTTCTGGGCAAATTCATAACCTATTATATGTTTCGTAATAACTTTGTGCTATATAAACAGTTGGTAACCGCCCCGTTATTTTTTTTTTCGTTATTTTTTTAACGTAGAACCTTTTTTTCGATTTTTTCGATCTTTTTAACGTAGAACCTTCTATAGAGGTATTAGAAAACAAATAAATAAGAATGAATGAGTTCGGTAAAGTCGTTCTCTAGTTATCGCGTGACCAAGAGAAATAAGGATTCATTTATATATATAAATATATAAATGAATAAATACATTAATAAATATATGATGAAGTATATCGACAAAAATTGCAGTGACGTGAAAACCCTACAATTTGGTTTCTTAGTAAACATTTCAAATCGTGTGCGGCTTACCATAATATACGGTAGCTTATATACTGCATTACTGTCGTATATAAATGACAAATAAGCATGAGTCGCTTTACTTTGTTGCAATATTACGTTAAATATTCGAAAATATAGTAAGATTTGAGTTAGGGCTAGCAATGGGAATGTGGTCACACTTTTTTCACATTTGTATGAAAACGCCTTGACTTTGAAACCCATCTCTACGTCTCGTTCTTACGCTTATAAAGGCATATTGGCCAAAATAAGACTTGCATATTTTCCTCAGTGTCAACATATTTATGTCGTTGCGTATGTTTTATAATAAGCTCATATTTGTTCCTGTAACAGTTTTTAACAGTTTGTCACACTTATAAGTACACAATGTATTACAAAGTCCTAATTATGTTTTAAGCAAAATTGTGAATGAATTATAACAAGAGTAATATTTCATATGTTTGTTGTTTTATTTCGTATCTGTACTTGAACTATCATGGGCGTACCCAGAATTATTTTTCGGGGGGAGGAGGGATTTGTTACAATAATGGTATAATTGTTTAAACACTAGTCAAACGAGTATTGTGACTGGCTCGTTGGTCTATTGGTTAATGCCAGGCCGGAGGATATATATATTATTGATTGAAATTTCGTTGGGGGTTTGAACCCCCAACCACCCCCTCCCTCCCCGGGTACGATCATGTAACCTTTATAAATTGCAACTAGAAAAATATTTACAAACTTCAAAAATTCAAACTATGACAGACCATATTTTAAAAATCAATCCTTTAATTATATGTATTTATGCCGTGTATAACATCACTCAATTTAAAGAGATTACGCTTTAATGCTATCAACTGCCTCGGTGGCACGGTGGGAGTGTGTAAGACTGCTGCGGAAGAGATCGTGGGTTCGATTCCCACACATGACAACACTTTGGGTGATCCGCAATTTCGAGTCTCAGTGTACTTTGTGTGCTTGAATTGAATTTTTGTAAAGTCCTCCGCGACTTAGAGTGATGTGTTCCTTACTGCGGGTTTTTTTTAATAACTCCACATTTGAGTACAAGCCATGTGTTGCAGGGACTTTACAAACATTCAATTCCTATTCACAAAGTACACCCACACTAGGAACAACAATATGTGGATCACGCAAAGTGGCGTCCCGTGCGGGAATCGAACCCATGATCTCTGGCTCGGCAGTCTTAATTATACAGATAGCAAAGCAAGGATTTGAGTGGCACTGATACGGCTCGCCAATAAAAAAAATCCGTACCCACTCCCACCTCGCCACCGAGGCAGTAAAAGATCGCAATAAATTCAAAAATAAGAAGGAATGCTCCTTCTGGTTGTGAAATAGTTGTAGCATGTGGTTATGTAATATAGCATTATCCGATGAGTTTACGTAGCATTAGTTTTCCATGAACTTCGTAGCGTAAGTGTTGCGAGTAATTCCGTAGCGCAGGTGTAGCTTGTAGTTATGTGTGTAGCATAAGTGTAGTAGGTAGTTGCGTAGCATACATAAAATGGTGACATTGCAAATCTAGGAGTTAGTACCTAGTTACGTAGCATACCTAAATTATTAAGATTCTGTGTGACGAATAAAGGGCACTCCTTTCTTTCTTTTGACATCATAATTAATATTTATATTTCATAATACTTTATCAGTACTTTGGCCAATATTAAGCACATATAATAATAATAAAATAATAATAATATCTTGGGACAATTCACACAAGGCTATCTGATCCCAAACTAAGCAGAGCTTGTACTATGGAAACCAGACAACTGATAAACATAGGTACTTATATATTTCTACATACATACATGTTATAGTTAAATAACATCCAGACACAGAATGAACCATCGTGCTCATTGTACAAAGTTTTATCCTGGATGGGGATCGAACCCACGACCTCTTGTGTAGCAGTTGGATACACTCCCACCGCGCCACAGAGGCAGCCAATATATGTAGTTTTTACCCTTGTTGTAAGTAGATGCTTCTACTATGTTGTACCCACTGAGGCTGATTTTATTTTATCTCATGTTCCAATTTTTTTATCAAATAATTTGCATTAGTCCTTTAACATTGTGTATAGTACACTAGTCGCAGCACCTTAACCCCATATCAAGTTTATAAACATTCAAACATTGTAAAAATGGCAATTTAAAAAGAGTGGCCGCGAGTTTTTATTGTAATGTTCTTTTCTCCAGCTTTACCTATTGTGTGCGAACTTGGCATTACATGTACATGTAGAATCCCGACGTATCACAAGTGTAGTATGCGGTTACGTAGAGTGTAGTTACGTAGCGTAAGTGTAGCATGCGGTACGTTGGGTGTAGTTACATAGCATAGATGTAGAATATATTTACGTAGCGTAAGTGTAGCATGCGGTTACGTAAGGTGTAGTTACGTAGCGCAAGTGTTGCATGCGGTTACGTGGGGTATAGTTACACAGTAAAGACGTAGAATGCTGTTACGTAGTGCAAATGTAGCATGTGGTTACGGTGGGTGTAGTAACATAGCATAGGCGTAAAATGTAGTTACTTAGCGCAAATGTAGCATGCGGTTACGTAGAGTATAGTTACATAGCATAGGCGTAGAATGTAGTTACATATTGCAAGTTTAGTATGCGGTTACGTTGGGTGTAGTTACACAGTAAAGACGTAGAATGCTGTTACGTAGTGCAAATGTAGCATGTGGTTACGGTGGGTGTAGTAACATAGCATAGGCGTAAAATGTAGTTACGTAGCGCAAATGTAGCATGCGGTTACGTAGAGTATAGTTACATAGCATAGGCGTAGAATGTAGTTACATATTGCAAGTTTAGTATGCGGTTACGTTGGGTGTAGTTACATAGCTTAGATGTAAAATGTAGTTACGTTGCGCAAATGTAGCACGCGGTTACGTAGGATATAGTTACATAGCATAGGCGTAGAATGTAGTTACGTAGCGCAAATGTAGCATGCGGTTACGTAGGGTATAGTTACATAGCATAGGCGTAGAATGTAGTTGCGTAAGGCAAATGTAGCATGCGGTTACGTAGGATATAGTTACATAGCATAGGCGTAGAATGTAGTTACGTAGCGCAAATGTAGCATGCGGTTACGTAGGGTATAGTTACATAGCATAGGCGTAGAATGTAGTTGCGTAAGGCAAATGTAGCATGCGGTTACGTAGGGTATAGTTACAAAGCATAGGCGTAGAATGTAGTTACGTAGCGCAAATGTAGCATGCGGTTACGTAGGATATAGTTACATAGCATAGGCGTAGAATGTAGTTGCGTAAGGCAAATGTAGCATGCGGTTACGTAGGGTATAGTTACAAAGCATAGGCGTAGAATGTAGTTACGTAGCGCAAATGTAGCATGCGGTTACGTAGGGTATAGTTACATAGCATAGGCGTAGAATGTAGTTACGTAGCGCAAATGTAGCATGCGGTTATGTAGGGTATAGTTACATAGCATAGGCGTAGAATGCAGTTATGTATTGGAAGTTTAGTATGCGGTTACCTAGGGTAATATAATAATAATAATAATAATATCTAGGGACAACTCACACAACGCTATCTGATCCCAAACTAAGCAGAGCTTGTACTATGGAAACCAGACAACTGATAAACATACTTATATATTTCTAAATACATACATATTATAGATAAATAACACCCAGACACAGAATAAACCATCGTGCTCATCACACAAAGTTTTATCCTGGGTGGGGATCGAACCCACGACCTTTTGCGTAGCAGTCGGATACACTCCCACCGCGCCACAGAGGCAGTACATAGCATAGCCGTAGAATATAGTTAAGTAGCGCAAGTGTAGCATGCGGTTACTTAGGGTATAGTTACATAGCATAGGCGTAGAATGTAGTTACGTAGCATAGACATGTAGTATAGTTATGTAGCGCTAGTGTAGGACTTGGTTACGTAACTCGTAGTTACGTAACAGAATTATACAAGCAATTACGTAGCGCAAATGTACTAAGAATTTTGAATTTAAGGAGGCTACTTTAGGTATGATACCTAACTATGTATCATAACTAAAGTAGGAAGTTATGTAGCATACCTGTAGCAGGTATAAATGTGGCATGCAGTCACATAGTGCAAGTGTAGTATGTTCCTACGGAGGGCAAGTGTAGCATGTTCCTACGTAGGTCAGTGTAGTATGCGGTTACGTAGAGTGTAGTTAAATAGCATTGGCGTAGAATGTAGTTACGTAGCGCAAGTGTTGCATGCGGTTACGTGCGGTATAGTTACACAGCATAGGCGTAGAATGTTGTTACGTAGTGCAAGTGTAGCATGCGGTACGTAGGGTGTAGTTACATAGCTTAGACGTAGAATGTAGTTACGTAGCGCAAGTTTAGTGTGCGTTTACGTAGGGTGTAGTTACGTAGCGTAGGCGTAGAATGTAGCTACGTAGTGCAAATGTAGCATGCGGTACGTAAGGTGTAGTTACATAGCATAGATGAAAAATGTAGTTACGTAGAGCAAATGTAGTATGCGTTTACGTAGGGTGTAGTTACGTAGCGTAGGCGTAGAATGTAGCTACGTAGTGCAAATGTAGCATGCGGTACGTAAGGTGTAGTTACATAGCATAGATGAAAAATGTAGTTACATAGCATAGATGAAAAATGTAGTTACGTAGAGCAAATGTAGTATGCGTTTACGTAGGGTGTAGTTACGTAGCGTAGGCGTAGAATGTGGCTACGTAGTGCAAATGTAGCATGCGGTACGTAAGGTGTAGTTACATAGCATAGATGAAAAATGTAGTTACGTATCGAAAGTGTAGCATGCGGTTGCGTAGGATATAGTTATGAGCAAGTGTATTATGCAGTTACGTAGAATAGGTGTAGAATGTAGTTCCGTAGCATATGTGTAGGAAGTAGTTACGTAGCATAGCATGTAGTTGTTAGTTATGAGGCATAGGAATAACGTTTAGTTGCGTAACACAGATAAATGTTGTAAAATCCAGGCGAAGTAGGAGCGAACCACAAGTTCATAATAAAATGCTACACTTAAAATAAGATTCATTTTACAAAATAACGACATCTAAAAAGGATTTTTAATAAATCAATAATTTTTTCAATTCATTGTACCTTTTCCTCTATTTAATTTTACTTTTTTTAAATGAAGCTTTGGAGCTCGGTTCATTATTAAAAGAAAGTCCGAGTTGGAGCCATCGCTGAGGAACAAAATGAAAGAGTACTTTCCTTAATGGGTAGCTTTTGTAACCACTCGAAGAGTTAGTGTTTATTTTTTAAAAGGTTCAATGGCAGGGCGAACGGAATAGATTGGGACATTGTATGAATGTTTGTATGCATATGAGTAACAGCCAGCGTATATTGAATGCAAAGTTAATCATTTAATCATCTGCAAACCTATTTGCCTACTTGTGAATTTCTTTTTGACGCGTTTGAGATGTTCGTCGAATGTGTAGGAATTATACACAGCGCTTGGATGACATTGACATGGGGGCTTTACAAAATCGCAGGTTCGGATTTCAGCCACGTACCAATTGCACTTGGATGACATTGACATGAAGGCGCTTTACAAGATGGCGGTGTTAGTTCTGAATTCGGCCACGTGTTAATTGCACTTGGACGACATTGACATAAAGGCGCTTTACAAGATGGCGGTGTTAGTTCTGATTTCAGCAACGTGCTAATTGCACTTGGATGGCACTGACATGAAGGCGCTTTACAAGATGGCGGTCTTAGTTTTAATTTCGGCCACGTGCCAATTGTACTTGAATGACATTGACATGAAGGCGCTTTACAAGATGGCGTTGTTACGTGCTAATTGCACTTTTTTTTTTCCTCTTCCCTCCGATATTAATCGGTAGAGATTATGGCTCGCACATTCTGTGCATACGCCAGTTTCAAGTTTAATTTCTTTTTAGTTTTC
Source organism: Herminia tarsipennalis (assembly GCA_945859575.2). NCBI lineage: Eukaryota > Metazoa > Arthropoda > Insecta > Lepidoptera > Erebidae > Herminia > Herminia tarsipennalis. The sequence goes on along the minus strand of OX243849.2, from coordinate 15,429,658 downwards.
TTCTTTCAATCACAAAGTCTCGTTCTTGTTCAGTTATCACGTATTTCAAGTATATTTTACACTGTTTTACTCTTTAAACGCGGAGCTGTAAAAATAGCGACATGTCAGTTTGCCGCCATTTTTACAACTCCCTAATTGCACTTAGATGACATTGACATGAAGGCGCTATACAAGATGGCGTTGTTAGTTCTGATTTCAGCTACGTGTTAATTGCACTTGGATGACATTGAAATGAAGGCGCTTTACAAGATGGCGTTGTTAGTTCTGATTTCAGCCACGTGCTAATTGCACTTAAGTAGATGACATTGACATGAAGGCGCTTTACAAGATGGCGTTGTTAGTTCTGATTTCAGCCACGTACTAATTGCACTTAAGTAGATGACATTGACATGAAGGCGCTTTACAAGATGGCGTTGTTAGTTCTGATTTCAGCCACGTGCTAATTGCACTTAAGTAGATGACATTGACATGAAGGCGCTTTACAAGATGGCGTTGTTAGTTCTGATTTCAGCCACGTGCTAATTGCACGCAGTAGATTCACGCGTTACGCTATGTGTCAAAAACTGACAACGCTTAAAAAACCGAGGAAAGAATAAAAAACTTTGAATTATTCAAGAATTCCTACTTACACTTGTTGGTTTACCTATTCGTGCGAATACCGATACCGACATGAAAAGTGTAACAAAGGTTTAATAGGTTTGTTTAATAGGTACCACCGTACACATTAAAGCAAAGGGCTATATACTCATTGGTACCTATAGAATGTAATTTGTTCTCGTATAGTCCCATTATTATTTTTTATTTTCTGTTATTATGAGACCTTCCGTAGTAGACAATATAATTCATGTGACTGAATCTAATCATGTATAAAATGTACAATCAGTCAATAAAGTATCGAGAATTAATGATTAGTTTATTCTATATTTGTTGTTGTTAGATTGACTCAACTTTTCCATTTCGCCGTGGAGTTTTAGTTGCATCTGTTATTTTGATTATGTTTTTAGTTGGATCATATTTAGTGTGTATTGCGAATGTTACAAAAGGCTTACGGTTAATCGACTTTATCACAAACACGTGCTTATAAGTGGTACAAAGCGATAAAAGCGGTCGAGATGTTATGTAAGATTTGCCTCGCTCTGGTAGGCGCGGTGGGAGTGTATCCGACTGCTAAGCCGGAGGCTGTGTGTTCGATCCCCACCCAGAATAAAACCTTGTGTGATGAGCACAATGGTTTATTCTGTGTCTGGGTGTTATTTATCTATAATATGTATGTATTTAGAAATATATAAGTATGTTTATCGGTTGTCTGGTTTCCAGAGTACAAACTCTGCTTAGTTTGGGATCAGATAGCTTTGTGTGAGTTGTCCCAAGATATAGATATAACTGAAGTTAACATTGCAAATGTGAAGGAAATAGTGACTGAAAATCCTCATTCAAGTTTAAGAGAGATAGCTGCTGAACTTTCTGTGTCTCACGAGTCGATCCGTACCATTTTAAATAATTCATTGGGTATGAAACATGTTGCCTCTCGGCTAGTCACAAAAGACCTGCATTTTCTCCAAAAATTGATTGCATAAGACATGCTAGAACGAGTCAATTCCGACCCAACATGAAACACATTTTTACTGGTGACGGGACAACAAGCTTCGGAGTGGCGCCTTCCAACTGAACCGTAATCGAAAAAACTGTCGATCAAAAGTCAAAGTCATGTTGACTGTTTTTTTGGCCTATCGGGGTGTTGAGAGAGAGTTGCACTCAAAATTCTTGTTGGAAGGTCAAATGTAAATAAACAATATTATTTGAGTGTTTGCGCCTTCACACAAGCCCATCATTTTTTACTAAAAACTCAACAAATACCATCTGTGATTCACCACTCCAGTCGACTTCTTTCTTTTTCATAAACTCTTACCACATCGTGCCACATGTTTTCATTCGGTAGAAGACATAAAGGAGAATTCGCAACGAAAAATGATCTCAATCCCGGAAAAAGCGTTAAAATTTTTTTTTGATGATTGGATTATTCGTTGGCGTAGGTGTATCGTTTCTAAAGGAACATACTTTTACGGCTCAGGAACTACGTATCCGAATTAAAAAAAATTCTTTCACTGTTGGATAGCTCATTTATCAAGGAAGGCTATAGGCTATATATAACATCACGCTACGACCAATAGGAGCGAAGCAGCAATGAGAAATGTTGCAATAACGGGGAGATTTTATGCAGACGAAGTTGCGCGGGACAGCTAGTAGTTACATATTTGTGTCCGTGACTTGTATATTTATAAGTCGTAGTTAGTAGTTTGTTGTTAAGTCCCCGCGATATAGGGCTTGTAACCTACTGCAGGACTCCTCTTTTAAAAAAATAAATAAAAAACATATTAATTATCTTTCGGTCTTCGTTCGTCTACGAAATAATATAAGTAATTACATGTCCTGTCTGACTGTTTCATCAACGCAGAACCTAAAGCGCTGGAGATGCAAACCTGATATTTTCGCAGTCGATGTCCTTTATGTTACAGGCTTCCACTAAGAAAGGATTTCTGGAAATTCATCCCCTAAAGCGTTAAAATAGGGTTTGCAAGTTTGTATGAAATTCCGTCAGGATTTAAGTTAAATTTGTGAAATGTCTAAAATAAAGAAAATTGTTTCAGTGTTTTTTGAAAACTAACCCTTAAGGGGATAACATCCAATCAAAATCTAACAATAATTCAGGAATACTTGATTTATTTTTAACATAAGTAGATACAAACACTCAAAAGAAAACCTAAACAAAAACAAACATTTGCACGCGATTATACAATTGACTTCCATTTTCTAAACAATAATTCCATTTTCTAATTACTATGACTATGACTATGACTATGACTAGGCAAACTTAAAAAATAACCCTATTAGTAGGTATACATGGAATAAAATCAAAGTATCTATATCAGTTGGTATAGACCGTTAGAGATACTTGGAATTGAGACTAAAAATTATATAGGTAGGTAGGTACGATGCGTTGACAAAACACAAAACTAGTGAAATTATTAGGATGTCACCCAATCGCTTCAATTTTAAGTTAAGATTTCCTGCGCTTCTTCTTAATGATTTAGCTGAATCTTCATAACGTTAGCAACTTATATGATTATAATTTATAGCATGTATTTGTGTATATTTTACTTGATTTAGTATTTATTTGATGAGCTAGCATCCTTGTTATGTATTAATGTTAAGTTAACCATCTGTTAACATTCTGCACCTACATTTTAAATCGCTACAACACCCAAAGGTCGAGTGGTAGAGAATGCTTTTAGCATTAAGTCCGCCTTTGTACACTATTTGTACATCAAGTTTAAAATAAATAAATAAATGGTAAATAATTGTTCGTAGCAAAGAGCATATAACCACGTTCGTAGTCATTGACAAGATCTTTGCGTTGCAAGTGCAGTTGAAATAGGCATAACTTCCTCAGAAGCTCAGTAGAAGTGCGTACCTGCTCTGCAAGAGATAAAGTTCCATTTTCCATTCAGAGATTAATGTGACATGTAGCGGCTTATCGACACCTATGTATAAGTGCTTAATATTTCTTAGAGCAATGAAGTGTTTCACTCCCACGGGACGATAACGCGCTTTCAGTCAGGGGTTCGACAGTCGTTTATATTACGCCGTCCCATAACGTTCTCTCGAGTATAGAATTGTTGTCAAATAAAATTTGTGTGTGTGTTTCTTATGTGTAAAATCTAATAAAGTGTATGAAAACACTTGCCTTATTGAAGACTCCTGACATAACTCTATCTTTTATATACTGCGTCAGTTAGCGCTAAATAGGTGATAACACTAATAGCGATACAGGTACTGTGTTCATCTATACTATTATTATAAAGCTGAAGAGTTTGTTTGTTTGAACGCGGTAATCTCAGGAACTACATAATCGAATTGAAAAATTCATTCACTGTTGGATAGCCCATTTATCGAGGAAGGCTATAGGCTATATAACATCACGCTACGACCAATAGGAGCGAAGCAGCAATGAGAAATGTTGCAAAAACTGACAGTGAATGTCCCTTCAAAATCCGTCCCGCCAACGGGACAAGACAAGACTGACTGAGTCTACCCGTGACCACGGCCGTTGCAATATGGTCGAAAAGTCGTGCAAAAAACAAAGTATTTTACCTCAATTATTCACCAAATAATTCATTTTTTTTTAATACTATTTCACTTTTTATATATATTTCTTTGTAATTTTGATAAATTTTATAGTTCTTACCTATACCAATGATGTAATTTGCATGCCATTATTGACAAGTGTGCTGATTCAATAATATGTATTTTAAAGATCTGTAATATATACCACATTATGCAAATGAATAAATAAATAAATAAAATAATTACGCAGACTTGACTTCGATATAGGGCTTGTAACCTACTGTGGTACCGTCTTTTAAAAAAATAAATAAAAACCATATTAATTATCTTTCGGTCTTCGTTCTTCTACGAAATAAGATAAGTAATTACATGACTGACTTTTATCAACGCAAAAGCTTTTTGTTTAGGGTTTATTTTGAGAGTTTGTATCTACTTATGTTAAAAATCAGTAGGTATAAACCGGTAGGGTTTTAGCATTAAGTCTGTCTTTGTACACTATTTGTACATTAAGTATAAAATAAATAATTAAATGGTAAATAACTGTTCGCAGCAAAGAGCATATAACTACGTTCGTAGTCATTGACAAGATCTTTGCGTTGCAAGTGCAGTTGAAATAGGCATAACTTCCTCAGTAGCTCAGTAGGAGTACCTGCTCTGCTGTTTAGTTTGATTTCCACACGGGACAAAGATTATTGAGACGTGTAGCGGCTTGTCGACACCTATGTATAAGTGCTTAATATTTCTTAGAGCAATTAAGTGTTTCACTCCCACGGGACGATAACGCGCTTTCAGTCAGGGGTTCGACAGTCGTTTACATTACGCCGTCCCATAACGTTCTCTCGAGTATAGAATCGTTGTCAAATAAACTTTGTGTGTGTTCCTTAAATGTAAAATCTAATAAATTTGTGTATGAATAGACTTGCCTTATTAAGACTCCTGACATAACTCTATCTTTTATATACTGCGTCAGTTAGCGCTAAATAGGTGATAACACTAATAGCGATACAGGTACTGTGTTTATCTATACGAATATTATAAAAGCTGAAGAGTTTGTTTGTTTGAACGCGGTAATCTCAGGAAGTACTGATCCGAATTAAAAAATTCTTTCACTGTTGGATAGCCCATTTATCGAGGAAGGCTATAGGCTATATAACATCACGCTACGACCAATAGGAGCCGAGCAGCAATGAGAAATGTTGCAAAAACGGGGAGAATTTACACAGACGAAATTGCGTGGGACAGATAGTTTGCAATATAGTTAAATAATCACTAAAGACGCATAAATCTTATTCCTGAACCTGAACACAGGGCTTGTTGAATTGAGAGAGTTTATTTTTCTATAAAAAATCTCGTTACTCTTTAGAAAAAAGCTTGGTATTCCATACTCCAAGTTTAATTACTGGCCGTACAATCGCAGTAACAACAAACAACGCAATCGGTAGTAACAAAACCTGTTTACACGACTTGTCCTAACTTGTTTACAACAAACGATTGTAAATCAACTAAAGTTTAAATTGCACTCACGATTGATCTCGTTTGCAATAAAAACACGCAATAAATTTGTGCAGAATACATTTTATGATTGTGTTTTTATGTGCGTTCCGGTGCATAGGCACCGTGATAGCTTTTTTTTTTCTAAAATTATACTCTAAAGTTACTACGTTAGGGTACGAGTAGGAATATGACTTACCTGAGGAGGTATTTACCTAAGTTCTCTCAATGTACATTCGGATTGAATTAGCGATAAGTGGTTGCGCAGATGCATTTTTGGAAATAAATCTATACTAATATTATAAAGCGGAAGAGTTTGTTTGTCTGCTTTGTTTGTTTGTTTGTTTGTTTAAACGCGCTAATCTCAGGAACTACTGGTCCGATTTGAAAAAATCTTTTTTTATTGGATAGCCCATTTATCGAGGAAGGCTATAGGCTATATAACATTGCGCTACGACTAATAGGAGCGGAGTAGCGACGTGAAATGTTGCAAAAACGGGGAAAATTTACGCATACGAAGTTGCGCGGGACAGATAGTTTATAATAAGGTGACAGGAAGCGGGGGGCGGGGCGGTAACTAAACCAAGAGAATTACAGATGCGATTATACGTATTAATCAGCCAAACTACGTTGAGACTCATGTTTTTTGTAATTATTTTCGTAAATAAATTGTTTTTCAAACTTTCTTTAGTATTTATTGTTCTAAATTTAAACTTTGATGAACTCGTATAAGTAGTTTTTTTTATATTGTTGAATTAAAAATTTGTTAGTTCAACAATATAAAGTAGATACCTATTTTTAATCGGTTGAACATAATTCATCGTTTTCGTAAGTAATTTTATTACGAACCTCTAACTTTAATCTGGCCAACTTACATTGAGTCAACTTTAACTTGCCACTGACAGAAGTGGAGGCACCTATTCCGTGAGGGATACCCTCTCGCTTGGCTACATACTTCGATGACCGGTCTCAAGTCAAAAAGATAAAACCGGGCAAGAGCATGTCGGACCATGCTCAGTACAGGGTTCCGCAGCTGTTTCTACTAAGCAATGCACAAAATATGAAAAAATACGATCTGAAAATAGGCACTAGCAAAAGAACGTATCTGTCTTTGGCTCTTACGTCCTTTTGTTGAGAAGCGCAGTATTTCGCCAATAAATCAGAGACGGTATACCCGATCATGTTTTACAATAATTTTAGTTAAAAGTATTTCTTTCGTATTTCGTATTTTTTTTTTATTTAAAAAAAAATAATCAAAAAAGTTTCTTAGAAACCTTAAGGTTTTTAAAAGACCTGTCGAATTATGTGTGCCACGTAGATGTTTGCTGAAAAAACACTTTTTTCAGCTTCTGTTACACGTATAGAGTAGCCCCCGATTTTTTTATTCTTTAACTATTGATAAAGTAGCGGCTTATACAAGAGACCTATACTCCAAATTTCATGCATATTCATTGTGTAATTTTTAGTAAAATGCCTGTGATATACGGACGGACAGACAGACAGACAGACGGACATGACGAAACAATAAGGGTTCCGTTTTGGCATTTTGGCAACGGAACCCTAATAATACTTAAAGCCAGTTAGCGGTAAATAAGTTACTACCGCTAATGCGCTTATTACACTACACTGAATCAGGGACCCTGAATCCTTAAAAAGAGCGGTGTAATAAGAGTTAGGGTCCTAATTCACTAACAAATTTTCAAGGCCACCTCGATTTAGGGCCCTGATTCAGGGTAGTGTAATAGCCGTTTAGCTGTCAGGTAAATACACTGACTCTAGAGGCGAAAATAACATTTGTCCGTTTCGATAACAGTCGATAGATTAGCCGTATCTATATCTATACTAATATTATAAACTTGACGAGTTTGTTTCTGTGTTTGAACGAAACTACTGGACTCAGGAACTACAGGTTCGAATTGAAAATATTTTTCTGTTGGATAGCACATTTATCGAGGAAGGCTTAAGGCTACATAACATCACGCTTCGACCAATAGGAGCGGTGCAGCAACGAAAAATGTTGCAAAACAGGGTAAAATTAACGCAGCCGAAGTTGCGTGGGTCAGCTAGTTAATATTATAAAGCTGAAGAGTTTGTTTGTTTGGTTGAGCGCCATAATCTAGGAGTTACTGGTTCGAATGTAAAAAACACATTCACAACCCGTAAACATTTTTAAAAGACCTATGTAATGAATGATATCCCTCACGATGGTGTAGGTGAGAAAAAAAAATCATATCATGCCCTCAAAAAAATGTTTTACCACTTGCCAAAATGGTTCCTAGAAATTAATGACATACAAACATTCAAAGCTAAACTGAAAGTGATCCTACTCGAAAAGGCATACCACACAGTTAATGAGTATATTTTGGACAAACTGTAATATTAATTAAATTATGTTTTTTTATTTATGTAAAGGAAAAATATTTTTATACTTAAGGTCATTTTGCATGTTGTAAAGCTAAATATAGCGTTCTAATGTACTTATTAGTGCAAATAAATAAATATGAAATATTTTATTCTTTCCCTTTGTCGGCGTAAGTAATATGTGTAACCATACAAAATTACAGCCTTCTAGCACTAACAGTCTCTGAGCTAAGCTGCGGACGGAGAAACGGACGGATTGACATGGCGAAACTTTAAGGGTTCCGTTTTGTAATTTTGGCTACGGAACCCTAAAAATGTTGCAAAAACGGGGAAAAGGACAGTCATTCGACTTGCCATTTGCACTTTGTACGCGGTATCCAGTCCAGTGTAATAGTACCAAAGAATACTAATAGAGGTCAGTGCGTTAGCCAAATTGAATCCATAGGTACTCCATGATCACACTAATATTATAAAGGCGAAAGTTTGTGAGTGTGTATGTTTGTTACTTCTTCACGTCTAAACGGCTGGGGCGATTTTAATAAAATTTGGTATGAACTTAGCTGACACCCTGGATTAACACATAGGCTAATTAACCACGGGTAAAACCGCGGTGCACAGCTAGTATGATATAAATGTGAAAGTAACTCTGTCTGTTACGCTTTCACGCTCAAACAGCTAAACCGATTTAGATGAAATTTGGTATGGAGATAGTTTGAGTCCCGCGGAAGGACATAGGATAGTTTTTATCGCGATAACTGACATCCACATGGGCGGAGCCGCGGGCAAAAGCTAGTAGCTTATATCAAGGGGCCATGACCAGGACGCATAACTTTTAAAACGTACCTACTTATGTACCTACAAACTATGTTTCCATACTCATATCTGTGCTTTTTTGGAAAAGGGAAAAAGTCCGATTTTGTTAAAAATGAGTTAACTATATTAAAATGTTAATAGAACGCTATTAAATGGTATACATTTATACAATTGCCATTTTTTGCACCTCCTGTAAAGTTATATTATTGGAGTTAAGCTTTTCTACTAGAGGCACTGATATATCATTACAATATATTATATAAGGTGTTTGATACTAATTTTTTATACAAGAGTGCAAAGTTGCTTTTTAACCGTGTGCTCAATTTTGATGACCTAGCAAGCGAAGGATTCTAAAATTAATCACGAGCAGCGAGTGATTCAAACATTAGAATATTGAGCGTTCACGAAGGAATCAAAAGAGCACGAGGTGAAAAATCTTTGCACTGGAGTGCAACACATAACTTTTTATCCCACCTTAGCGAGGAAATGACTAAGAACAAAAAAAAATGCGCAATATTAACAGTTTCAGTAAATTCTGTTGGCGTCAAATAAACTAGTCCTCGTCGCTAGAATCACTCATTTTAGGTTTTTCACTTGTTTTCAATTACGAAGTCTTGAATTCTCTTTGGTTTTAACAGGTTTTAACAATATGACGTGAAAAGAAAATGGCGCGCGCAAAGTACGCCAAGAAGGTTCCGAGTCTGAGTTTTTAACAAATTAAAAAAGGTTGTATGATAAATTCGGCACTGTGGAGGCAGAAGTAAATAGGTTTAATGATGTTTTGAATTCACAAAATTAGTGCACACAATATTCTAAATTCAATTTATTTTATCCTCTAGCGGATAAAAACGGCTTTTGCACTCAGTTATCGAAGAGCAAAAATACTCTTTCCGAGATGCGGGGATGAAAATTTATTATTCTACTTTAATAAATAGTATAATAATAAATTGTAGTTCTTTGTTGCTGGATTGCTGTATTGGGTCTTTATAACATGTGATAATGATAAAAAAAAAAAATATAAATAAAACACGACACCGTGCAAAAGATCTTGCGAGATTCAAAACCTGGGTTCCGAGTCCAAGTTGTAAAGTCCCTTGCGATACATGCCGTAAGACATCTTTAAAAAAAACAAAGAATAATAAACTTGTGATAGAGTTGTAAAAATGGCGGCAAACTCATGATTTTACAGCTTCGCGTTTAACGTGTAAAATACTTACAGGCACTTGAAATACATGGTAACTAGATAAGAACGAGACTTTGTGAAGTTTTTGACAAAATTTTAGCGACGTGACTCTATGTAGGTACGTACTAACATTTACAAGTTAGTTAAAAATAGTTGAGCCGAGTAAAATAACTAGGTACCTATCTAATAAAAACTACGGCCATACATTAAATTTGCCACGCTTATATACAATATTTGAAAGTGATATATTACCGTATATAAGTAATACACTATTATGATATTTAGAATTTTCTTCGCTACAGTTTTCCGGCCCTCTCTCAAGTAAAGTCACGAGCAATAACCAACAGCTAATAATTCATAAAGATTGATATTTAATCCGACCACGTAAAAGATGCGCGCCGTTTATGAATGATCTTAACATCCAGTAAAGGATTCGTTCGTCCCTCGTATTTTCACATCATAATAATTCTCATTTCTCTACATCCCCAGTTGTCCTCGGACTGCGATACGGGTTGGTCGCGTCAGCTCCCGCCGCATTTTACCAAAACAATTTTGTGTTTAGAATCATATTTACTGAGTGAATAACTGTGTTTTTTTGTGTAAAATAACTGTTATTTTGTGGATTAATTTATCGGTAAGTATTATTTTGGTGTTATATTAGTTTTGTTTTCAAGAGAATGCAAGGGACCTGTTGATTTTCGGCTGGTGACATGAAATATAAGTGTTGCTGTATGGTCGTTGTAAAATGCCCGTAAAACCATAATGATAGATTTTAATGTGAAAATGTTTTGGTTCCTTTGGGCTATTAACACGTGTTTCAATATTTCTAGGTGTTAAAGATTTATGGGTACACTAATATTGTTTTTTTTTAAAATACTTACTTATAAAACTATAAGTACCTAAATAGGCACCAATTTGCTTAAAGATTCCCCGTGTTTATTTTTAAAGAATAATAAATAGAATTTTTTTTTTTTGCATTTTTTTACTTCTAGGTAACATTGTTAAATACTGACAGGTATTTTAGATAGGTAGGTAAATATGTACACAATAAAAATAATATACTGAATAAAAAAAATTTAACTTTATCGCCTATTGTTTAATTTTTGTGAAATACAAATATTTGATTTGCATTCTATAATTTTTTGTATGTTATTTTTATTTTTATCTTGGAAATGAGAAAAATAGTTGTTATATTATAAAACCACTAATACAGATTACATTCATAAATAGAAATAGCTACTTATGCCAATATTCATATTTTTTTTATTTTGTAGGTTTTCACTGTTCTTGTTAAACAAAATAGTAAGAATTAAAAAAATAGGAATAGTAGGAATCTTGTAGGTACCTGTACAGTTGTTGTCATACAATTTCAATAAAACCCCTAAAATAAGATGGGTAAACATAAATAAACATTTCTTCTATATTCAGATAATATTTTCCGCGAAACTAAATTCTATTTCAAGTAGTCCAAATAAAATACGTATATTCAGAAAAAATACTGTTCCATTTTCCTTTCGGCCATGGCCGCGAAAAGATTTTGTAAATGTCAAAAGCACATTTCAGAACGGGAACTTTTTATGATAAAACAAAAAGAGTTTGATTAATAAGTTCGTAAACATCACACAAGTCATTATTATCTTTAAATGTAGAAGAGTTTTTACTTTTTACGTAATAATTAAAAACTTTTTTTGAGGAGGGTAATTCATAATCTGAAGTCTCTTTAATAAATTATTGCTTGAGTGAGTTTCATGATGTACTTAGTGTAGTACCTTACTTGCCGTTATTGTACATTAGTAAACATTGGCTCTAAAAAAAGCCTTTTTTGAAAACAAAGCGTTGTGGTATCGCCTTAAGAATAGTACCAGCCCATACGACGTATTGGGTGCACCAATTTGCTTCCTGTGGGTGTCCTCAAGGCGATTAAGGAATGTAACACCGGAGGACGGGCAGCAGCGTCCTCGGAGTACTTTAAAGCCTTACTGCGATCGCCAACTCGCTCGCCAAGCGTGGCGATTATGGCAATTACCCCTAGGATCTACAATAAGTAGGTTGTATTGGGAAGACGGGCCAGCAAGGGGAGATCATATGGCTTGATATGTGTAAACATGGGCTTAAAAGAGTGTCCATGAGTTTTTATTGCCAAGGTCTTATCTTACTGACTTTACTTTTTGTCTACTTGGTAAAAAAAATATACATACTATTGCACATTTTATTAAACGTTCATAAGAGTTGCATTTGATTTTTGACTTTGATTTATAACATTTTAGAATCCATTTTAAAAGTACCTGTTTTTAATAGCCTTTAAAAAAGGTGGTCCTGTGTTCGACCCGTATGTATATATGTATATGTAAGTGTCTATGTATGTATGTTCGCGATTTTCTCAAAAGCTAGTGATCCGATTTAGATAGGGTTTTCACTATTCGACTAGCAAATGGGGACTTGACTAGCAATGTGGGACTCAATCCCACAGCGCTAGTTATCTTTTTAAAAGAGGATAAAAAAAATCATTTTAATAAACTACGACCTAAAAGAGCAAGCACAGTAACTTAGTAAAATAAAACACACTTGTATTCTATGTAGAGAATGTTACGTATGTTTCTGTGTATGTGTATGGTGTATAGTTTATTTATGTTTGTATTTTTGTACTAGCTGCCCCACGCAATGCAATTTGCGTCATTTTCCTCAGTTTTTGCAACAATTTTCATGTTTACTCCGCTCCTATTTGTCGTAGCGATATGTTAAATAGCCTATGATAACGTGGCTTTCTATTGGTAAAAGAATTTTCAAAATCGAACCTTTAGATCCAAAGATTACCCCCTAGAACTTCACAATCTCACAAACTGTACCTCTTTATAATATTTACTTCGTTTTTTTCAAAGACACTTAGTTACAAGTTCTGTATCGCGGGGAATTTTACAAACCTACTATTAACGGACCCAAATTCCATCCGCACATGGAACCAGTGTTCATGGGTCCCACAAAACTCTGTCCCGTGTTCGATTGGTAATCGAACTCACACCAGTCATTCGCATTCCCGCGGTACCCCGAGGCAATCATCATTTTAGTCGGGGAGCCCAATCATTATTAAAATTAAACTGATTTACTGAAGCGTCGTCGTTGCGACTTATTTAATTTTGAAGATTATTATGGTGTGAAGAATAAAGGTCGCACCCATTCAAATAACTAACGATTCGGACAAGCAGCTCGTAGCGGTTTTTGCAATAAAAAAAATTATATCGTGTTATCGTTAATCTGTAAAAAATACTTTCTCAGTTATTCGAATATTCGATCAGTGTATCTAGGATATCAAACTGAACCATCTTTATGATAATCTAATACGCTCGAGAATCTCGATTAGTCAATATTTTTTTGCAGAATATTGCAGGCTGTCCAAAACGCGCGTCACCATATAAAGAGCTAATATTTAGTAGAGGTACTCAACGGGGTAAGAGTTAGCCCCACTTAAGTTAATCTGTCGCGATCCAGTAAATCTAAAAATACCTTACTGGGCTCCCCTACTATTACTGAATTAAAAATTTAATCCTTAAAAGAACAGCTTCGATGCTAAACCGATCCTGTGGCAGTGGTAACAACAGTATACCCAAAACCATCAGTGCTAAGTCCGACAATCCCTTTTTGGCCCACTGGGTACATACATAGGGTAACTAGATGCCATAGGCCATTTTTATATGTTAAATAGCTTTAATTATTAAAATACATTGTTTTAAGAATGTGTGTTTATCCGAAATAAAAATATATTATTACTAGCTTTCGTCCGCGGCTCCGCGATGTTGGTTATCGCGATAAGTTTGAGTCCCAGGGAAGGACATAGAATAGCCTATGTCCTTCCCTGGGACTCAAACTATCTCCATACCAAATTTCATCTAAATCAGTTTAGCTGTTTGAGCGTGAATGCGTAACAGACACACAGATAGATTTACTTTCACATTTATAATATTAGTATGGATAATATTTTACTAAGGACACGAATATTAGACCCCGCAACGCTAGTATATTCAAAGAGCTGTTTAAAAAAACTCCTAAAATAAAACTCTTAGTCAGAGAGCTGTTTAAAAAAAACTCCTAAAAATAAAAACTACCATTAGAAACTGTATTCCAGACACGATAAAGAACGTTATTAAGTCAATATTGTACTTCTCTGTTTAACCAGTTAATCTTATCGACCAGGTACGTTGTCTCATCTGCTTTCGTAGCCATGAACCGCAACTATAAATAATTAGCGATCAATCACTTCAACATTAGCATTACATTGTTCTATGTAAAACAGAGACGGTAGGTATAACAATTGGCCTATGTATGACAGAGCAAGAGCTATTAGTAACTCGTACTTCTATGGAATGTCTTGGTGATGTACGAATTAAAGATTTTGCTGGTTCGACTCTGGTGTCGTCGTTTCCTTTTAGGATATCTGATTGGTAATCTCTGAGACAGGGGTCCCTGACTCAATGGCAACCAAGCATTTTGAGATGTCTGCGAGGTTAAGCAATGTTGCCACGGTCGGTCCACAGATGGGTGACCGTTTTCGTAAAATGTCACACTTCTCCGTGCTTTGGAGAGCACGTTAAGACATTGGTTCTGCGCCTAATCTCTTACCGGTCGTGTCGGATTTCCGTTCGGAAGCATCGGACTATGAGAGTGAGGGATCCTCCGTGCTTCGGAGAGCACGTTAAGACATTGGTTCTGCGCCTAATCTCTTACCGGTCGTGTCGGATTTCCGTTCGGAAGCATCGGACTATGAGAGTGAGGGAATAAAGAGTGCTCTTGTGTTTGCCCATACATTCACGCATTATAATATCTTCTGCGCAGTTGGCTGCTAGAGAGCAGCGGCGGCCAATCTCATCAGAGAGCCGTCTACACTGTTGGGAACAAGCAAGGTCACCTTGGTTTGTACGTTTGTTTCCAACCGTCTGGAAGACGCTTTATTATCTGTCTATTGTAAGTTTCCGAACACTTAAAGTATTTTTTTAAAATTAATAAATGAACCCGAGGGGAAGTTGGCCACTACGCGGATGCAGGCCGCGTACCGTCTTGATGCTGCCTGAGCCCTTAATTTTGCCGCTCGGGGCAAATGGCGGGGCAAGCCGGGCTTTTGTGCGGCTTACCCTGCCCTAGATCGGACCTTGACTATAGGTACAGAAATATATTTTTTTAAAGATTTCTAGCAATGTAGAGGAGCTGGAGGATTAACAGGATTGCTAGTAATGTGGGACTATAGTCATAGTCCCACATTACTAGCAATCCTGTTAATCCTCCAGCTAAGCGCAATGACTTGTGTTATTGGATTCGAACCCGCGACCTCACGATTGCGAGACTGATGCCTTAGCTATTTAAAACCTATATCTCGTTGTAAACAGTTAACTCGCAAAAACTTAATATCAAATTGTTTTATTGCATTAATGTTGTTACTTCCCCAGTCAAAATTAATTATCAATCTCGGTCACCAACTGTAAATACAAGAAGAATTAGCTGTTTTATTTTTAGTTAATTATAATCTTGACGTCTAAACTCTTGTATTGATTAATTCTCGTATCGAATTTAATTAATCTCGAGCCCGAGAGTCTCGAGACGGCTAGACGGATTATAAATGTACGTATAAAAAAAGGTTTTACATTTTAAAATATGTTTTATATCTTGGTCTTCTTTTTTTTAATTTTATTGACGGAATCATTGACCTTTGCAGTACGTTGGATCGTCGACAACAATAAGACTTCCATTTAAGGTCAGTGAGAGACCAAACTAGACTCCCTTTATTTTTTTTTTACACTATATATTGTAAAAAAAAGAAAGAGAGTCTAGCTTGCTCTTGACTCATCATCATCTTGACCATCCCTGATCATTAATGAAACCTACGATGGAACGAGCGCAATCGGAAGATGCCTATGCACTCTGGTCCTAAACGATGTCTATGCTTTCTAATCTGGATGTATTTTATACTCATCATATTTAATATTTTTAAAGCCGCCTACAACACGTAGTTTTTCCATAGTAGCCATACCTACAGGCACTTATTAGATACTAGCTGTCCCGCGCAACTTCGTCTGCGTAAATTTTCCCCGTTTTTGAAATATTTCTCATTGCTGCTCCGTTCCTATTAGTCGTAGCGCGATGTTATATAGCCTTCCTCGATAAATGGGCTATCCAACAAAAAAATAATTTTTCAAATCGGAACAGTAGTTCGATGCAATTCGATCGAAACGTCGGGTATATAAAAGTTTCGTAATTTTAAATAATTCACACGATTAAGTCCCGGAATATAACATGTATAAAAATCGCGAAAGTTTAAAAAGAATAACTAAAGGCACATTTGAAAATTAATTTTAACACTGCAATTTTTCTTTATCATTTCGCAGTCATTTTCCCTCACATTTTTTTTATAATACCTGCAGAAAAGTAGGTAAAAGGGGTCTTAAATTCCAATTCATTAAGTCGATTTACGCTTGACGGGCTTCGTAATTTACAAAACGGTTGCTTTCCCGGCCGGCTCAGAACCCTTTAGAAATGACAGAGATTGTCTTGTCGGTGTACGCAACGCTCTATTAGTGGACCGGACTTAGAAATGGGAATGTAATTTACTGAATCTGTGTGTACAGGTAAATTATTATATTGTGTAAGGTCACATTCCATTAGTTTTCACAGAGTATGTTTTACTTGATACATACTTGCTACATACATTCACCATTTTCTGTAAGTTTTGTAAGTTGATGCTCCCATTCACACCATAGGAAGATAATTCATTTAAAACTTGATTATACCCACTCTACGTACTATGGTTACTGCTTGCCTGAGTTTCATAGTGTAATGTTTACAGCACCTTACTGGCATAACATGTGTGGTGTATAAACAAATATTAGCTGGCCCGCGCAACTTCGTATGCGTTAATTTTCCCCGTTTTTGCAACATTTTTCATTGCTGCTCCGGTCCTATTGGTCGTAGCGTGATGTTATATAGCCTATAGCCTTCCTCGATAAATGGGCTACTCGACATAAATATATTTTTTCAAATCGGACCAGTAGTTCCTGAGATTACCGCGTTCAAACAAACAAACTCTTCAGCTTTTTATTATTAGTATAGATATTGTAATAATTGGCATTTTAAAAAAGTGGCCATTAGCCAAGTCCTTTTCTCACGACATTACTTTTTTTTTATATATATAAATAGACTACTCCCGCAGTAGGGTACAAGCCCTGTATCGCGGGGGACTTTACAAACATACAAATCGCGGATACAAAATACACCCAGACTCAGAACAACAATTTGTGGATCACACAAAGTGGTGCCCTGCGTAGCAGTCGGATACACTCCCACCGCGCCACAGAGGCAGTCGAATTAGAAACCTTAAAATGTTTTTGAGAAACCTGTCGAATGATGCGCCACACGTGGAGGTTTGTTGAAAAAATAAAAACATTTGTTACATCTACACATGTAACAGAAGCTTTTCAGAAGTCAGTGATTGCGAACTATGAACAGAGATCAAACTTTATCTACCGTTAAACTTAACCGATTTTAATGAAACCTTTACCTGTTTTGTTCTTAGTACGTAACCTTTTTCTTGTAGGTATTTAAGACTAGCTGTCCCGCGCAACTTCGTATGCGTAAATTTTCCCTGTTTTTGCAACATTTCACGTCGCTACTCCGCTCCTATTAGTCGTAGCGCGATGTTATATAGCCTATAGCCTTCCTCGATAAATGGGCTATCCAACGAAAAATAATTTTTCAAATCGGACCTGTAATTCCTGAGATTAGCGCGTTTAAACAAACAAATAAACAAACAAAGCAAACAAACAAACTCTTACGCTTTATAATATTAGTATAGATAGCAATAAAGTACCCAAACATAGCTTACGGAGTTTTGCGTCAACTCACACAAATAAACAAACAGACATCAAATTAATAAATTATAGTTTCATATCGATAAATCTTTAATAAATAGTGTACAGTTATAAAGACACGTAGAGACGCATATACTTTTTATTGTTGATATTAAGAAAAAAGGATATTCTAAACACTTTTGATTAGTAGATTAAAGGGGCGTCTAAACGGGCCATTTTTACTGCAATTTGTGGCGGCAATGCTGTGGCCGGCAACATGGCACTCAAGGTACTCTCCAATATTGATTTGATGGTTGCCGGACGATCGCTGAGCGATCTATTTTCCGCAATGTTGCCCGGCCAATTTTGTTGTTGTTTCAGTCGCCCTCTTTTTTATTGTTGCCGGGTTGTGTAGCCCGTTTAGGAGACTGGATCATGCACCATACAAATGTAGACATATTGCCATTATTAGCCGAGCAATTAGTTGCTAATAGTGCCGCCACCAATTCCCGTAAAAAAAAATCGGTTGTCTGTAAAGTCGGTTTACTGACTGAACGTGACAACGTCATAAGAAAATACTGATGGAATGGTTTCCTGCCGAACGCGGAGGCCGATTGTGCCTCTTTGTCGCTCGTTCCGCGCTCTCGCTTGCACTTAAATGGAACGCCTCAGAGCGAGGTAACGCCTCATTAGTCATGTTTTTTCGTGCGTTCAGCCGGCTCCATCGAATTATAAGACGTTGTCACGTCAAAATGGCCCGTTTAGACGCCCCTTTAAAGTTAGTTTTATTATTAGTTATCTTTAAGATACCACCTTATTTACTTACCCACTTTAGTGCCAACTATATTTATAAAGAACGATAACTAGCAATGTGGTATTGAGGGTCCCACATTACTAGCAATCCTCTTAACTCATCCAGCTAAGCTCAATGACTTGTGTTATGAGTGGGATCACGACAGTAGTATAATGGGTAGGATTCAAACCCGAGGCTAAACGATTGCGAGTCTGATGCCTTAGCAATTAACTACCGCTGTTTCAAATTAAGCTTCTAAAGACTGTGTCCCACCTACATCTTTATCTTTTCTCTAAGATCTTTTCACCCCAAAAGCTGCTAACAAAATTAATATTAATGTTAAGGATAAAATGTCTGGATGGATGTGTCACTTGAACTGGAATATGTTTCGTCTATACAATATTCAAAAGAAATATCAACTCAAACGATATTTTTATACGTAATATGTGAGCGTTCGTTTATATTTTATTGGGAGAAATATTGAAATATTTATGATTGTACAAGGCTTATGTAGTAAAGCGGATGGTGTTTCGCGCCAGACAGATGTAAAACATTAATGCAACTACTTTGTTGCCTATTTTCCATTTTAATTGCTATTTTGGTATCCTGTAATCATACATTTACAATTAAGAGGTATGCAGTTGAGAAGCAAAATGTATGAATGTTCTTTTATAAATAAAGTAACTGTCCCGGGGAATTCCGTACCCCTTTTTTTTAAAAACGCTTAGCTTTACGTAATCATTCTGGAATCCACAGAACACACACATTTTTTTTTATCAAAGTCGGTCGAGCCGTTTCGGAGAAGTTCATACACGCAAAATAAAGATAACTAGCAATGTGGGATTGAGTCCCACATTGCTAGCAATCTAGGCTTGTGAAACCTCCTGCATACGAAATTTCATGAAAATTATCCGTTGCCGTTCCACAAAATTATCTAAAGTTTATAAAAAAAACCTTTATATTTTTATTCTTAATTGTAAAGGTGATTACTGGATACTGAAATAATAATTTGAAAGTGGTCGCTTACAGACACACTAAAGATTCAATAGCAAATTTGTGCAAACGACTCACATTAGTGATGCTCAAAAATGTCCATTTCTTCCATTTAGAATATTTAAGTTAAAAATAAATAAATAATAATATCTTGGGGACAACTTACACAACGCTATCTGATCCCAAACTAAGCAGAGCTTTTACTATGGCAACCAGACAACTGATAAACATACTTATATATTTCTAAATACATACTTATTATAGATAAATAACACCCAGACACAGAATAAACCATCGTGCTCATCACACAAAGTTTTATCCTGGGTGGGGATCGAACCCACGACCTCTTGCGTAGCAGTCGGATACACTCCCACCGCGCCACAGAGGCAGTCGAAGTATTTAAGTGGATCCGCAAATGTCCCAGTACAACACTTCTCGTCATATTTGCCATTCCATTGCCCTATTGAAGGCTTCGCTTACCTGTTTATAGGTATCTTTATAAACGGTATCACTTCTTACTCTTTCTCTAGCCTTAGATACGGGTATTATTGCATAGACAGATGAGCTTTACGGTAAATCTGAAATTTTGCTGTGTCAGCAACGTGATTGGAACGATATAATCTGCTTGAAAGAGTTTGCCAATGTGTGCCAATATCCATCAGTTACCTTTGGTGCCTAAGGGTGAATATACACAGTACACTTGAGCATTACAATGCAATGTAACATTCTTACGTAACGTTCTTGCGAATGCTCGACGCTGTGTTCGACGTAATTACAAGACAGATTAATGCTGTAAGGCGAGTGAACATTTACCTGTAACATTTCTTTCTGTCTTGCATTAACTCCGACGGGAGTTGGAGTCTATTTCGGTGTAACGTGGTTTAAAGTTTGATGATGATCACAAATGATGACACGATTCCAAAACGCTCGTTGGTTTTTTGATCAGGTTGTAACAAAACATCATGGTTGTACTGGCATAACTGTATATGTATAAAAAAAAAATATTGCGCTTTTATTGTCAAGTTATTTTCTCATGGCTTTACTCTTGCAAACTTGGCATTAAATCATTCTATTCCAAATTTTATCTGACGTTAATAAGCTTTGTAATTTGTAACCTAAGTGAATAAAGTGCTTTGACATTGATTTTGACATCGAGCGTCATGTTCGATGTGTGGTTTGAGTAAATTTAACAACAGCAAATGCTCGACATTCTGTTATTAGTAAATTTTCAAGTGTATACTCACCTTGATCACTACTTGACTTGTAACAAATGGTACGTCCTGGCTTCGCACGGTCTGTTTGTTTACAACACATAATATGCATGTATTTTTAAAAAGATAATTAGCTATGTGGGATTATGAATTTCACATTACTTGCAATCCTGTTATTGTGTTAGGAGTGGGTTCACGTCTGTAGTATAATGGTTAGGATGCGAGAACCTTTAGGCCAAATTGAGTCATATGCAACGTATTATGATATGTAGACTTTTGAATTTGTATGAAAACAGTTAAATCAGAAACATATTAGCTTTATTGGCTACAGGGGCAATTGCCCCTCCCCTAGACTTAACCGAATGACCTTATTTTAGAGGTAATTTGAGAATTTTGAAATTTTAGGCAGGCATTTGCCCCCCCATTCTCAGTGGTGGTGGATGGTGTACTGGTCTTAAATCAAATGCCCCCCTCGTCAAGCGACTCACACTTGACCAGTTGAATATAATGTTGCCTCCTCCAGAAAAAAGTTCTGGATCAGCGTCTTTATATAAATTTGGTATGAATTACTGCAGTAATTCATACCAAATTTATATAATTTTAGGTTGCGGTGAAATTCGCCAAAATAAATGCTCAAAATCACAAAAAGTAATTCATACCAACACTTTGTCACAAAATACGTTTGTTTCGTCTATCCAAGGTTATTTTAGCGTTGAGTAATGATGAGCAATCATTCGAATTGGGTTGAACTGAAAGGTAACACCGACATTGTTACGAAAAAGCTCGAGAATAATATGCCTTAGAATTCAAAATGAATGTACCTTTGTGGTTATAGCTTTAAAGATCGGCAGGTTAGATATGATTTTATTAAGATGGTGATTATGATTTGATATTTATTTATTTGCAATAATGTTTGAATTAAATTGCCTTGTAATAAATATTAAAAAAAAAACTAAATAATCCGCCTGCACAAAAAATGATGGAAACATGATCCCCTACATATTGTCATAAATTATGGCAAATTATTTCATGCAGTCGGAGGCATTCATGAATCTCAATAAACTTGTAAAGTGCCTCCGACTGCATGAAATTATATATGTGAGGGATCATGTTTCCATCTTTTTTGTGCAGGCGGGTTTTTTAAATAATTTTGATTGTTTCCTTAATACTTTTGAGTAGTTGTAGGATGTTTGGGTATGAACTAACTTTTATCACAGCTATTGTCCAGTATTGACAATTGAGAAAAGAATGGTTGCTAGTTAACTTTTTTAGTATTACAGACTTATTCATGTTATACCGTGAGCCCTTTATTTTAATACCCATATTGCAGCATTCGACACATCTTTTTTTTTCACATCTCTTTATTTTGACAGCTCACAGCTGCCAAGATGTTTGTTACTTATTTAAACTAAACACTTGGGTGATCAAGACGAATCTAACGACGTCTTAATTGTATAAATCCGTCCAGTGGTTTGTGAGATATGAGGTAATAAAGAATATTACATACATACATACAAGATACGCGCGAAAAACATAACCTATCCTTACAGTCGGGTTACAAATGTGACAACATGTCCTCTGTTCGTTATTCGCATAATACCTACTTGTACCTACCTATACCTACTTGTAAACGTATAAAGTGGTATTTTCAAATTTATTTTGGTAATAAATATTTAAAATCAATTTATAATAATGGTCTCCTAACCGATGTCGGTTACGGCGGCCAATCTCATCAGAGACTCGCCAACTACGCAGGAGATATTATTAGTGCACGAGTGTCTATTCCCTCATGATGCAAGCGCTCTATTCCCTGATTCTCAAAGTCCGATAGCACGGAAATCCGGCACGATCGGCGATAGATTGGGCGCAGGATCGACGGCTTAAGTTTCCTCTCTGAGGCACAGAGGGGTGTGACATTTTTTACAAAACGGTCACCCATATAGACCGACAGTGGCATCATTGCTTAATCTCGCAGATATCTCGATCTGATCGGTTGCCACTTAATCACACAGTAACCGATATTGGGTTAGGAATCCAATTTATTAACAGTTTACATTACAAATTTGAAATAATTAATTGATAGGATTCGATTAAGTAATGTGCTAATTTATTACTCGCGATAATCCGTTCCAGCCAAAGTAAATTATATTCTAGATATTTACGATTTAACGAACCAAGTCTGTTCGTTATATCGTAAATATTATATATTTTCTTTTTTTTAAAAAGCGATGTGGGATTCGGAAAAAGTCACGAATGATCACCAGGGGGGTGTGATTGATGATGATGTGGTTTCTTAAACTTGACCGGCGTTGAATCAGTTCCACCCCCCGTCGTTGAAGACTCAAAATTGTTGGGTTATTTTTTTGTACCAAAATAATACATGCGATCTTGGGTAAGGGTAGTCTAAGACCACACCAAGTATTACAAAAGGGGGCTTTAACACATCACAAAAGGGGAGGGGGGGGGGGCTTTAACACATCACGTGATTTATGGACGATCCCTTATCCTTATCGGGGTCTAAGATTACTACCTGATCTTGATCTATTACAGACATTACTCCACTATCTACACACTTAATATAAATGTATTTTTTAATGATAACTTGCAATGTAGGATTAGGTCCCACATTACCAGCAATCGTGTTAACCCTAAGCTAAGCTTGTTGTGTTAGGAGTGGGTTCATGTCGGTAGTTTAATGGGTAGGATTCGAACCCGCGACCTCACGATTGCGTGTCAAGCTATTAGACTTGTGATATTAATATTAGAAATTTTATTCATTCTTTCATTGATTATATAGGAGGCTATATTACCAATATTTCACGGATACCTAAGTATATACACTCAAAGCGTATTATTATTGATATCTTAAATAAACATTTAAACCATATTTGGTTCGATAAAATACTCATATAAAAACATTATAGCACTGTTCCAGGGAATGAGAAGAACATTTGTACCGAATCGTTGATAATTCATAGCAATCGTAAATATTTTGCGTTACTTTTCTTCGATAACATTTATTATTCAGTATCCACTTTAGCGGGGGCGTGTTTTGTGAATTTTGCAGATATTGGGGCTTAATCGTGGTTATATTAGAGCCGAACTAGCAATAATACTTTTTTATTCGCTTTTATTAGTATTTATTTAAGTATTTGACTGCCTGCGGCGCGGTGGCAGTGTGTCCGACTGCTACGCAAGAGGTCGTGGGTTTCGATTCCTACACGGGACACCACTTTGTGTGATCCACAAATTGTTGTTCCGAGTGTGAGTGTACTTTGTGTCCGTGGCTTGTATGTTTGTAAAAGTAGCCCGTGACATGGCTTGTAACCTACTGCGGGATTTGTCTTTTTATGGAAGAAAAAAAAATAATAGGTGTTGCCCGCGACTTCACTTGCGTGAAAATTTTGAAAAAATAAATTGTCCAACGGAATCATTTTTCCGGGATAACAAGTAAGCTATGTGCTATTCCTGACTATAATCTATCTCTGTCCCAAATTTCGTCTAGATCCGTTTACCCGTTGTGGCGAAATTGAATAACAAACATTCATCCATACATCCAAACTTTCGCATTTATAATATTAATATTCATTTGATTCAATAAAAGTTATTACAATAATTCATAGCTTTACTAGGTCATACTTGAGATTAATTTATAACAAATTGTATAACTAATTACATGTGAATACCGCATGCATTAGTCATAATAAAAATACCTTCAAAATTAAACAATATCATCTAATACTAACTGTCCCGCGCAACTTCGTATGCGTAAATTTTCCCCGTTTTTGCAACATTTTACATTGCTGCTCCGCTCCTAGTTGGTCGTAGCGTGATGTTATATAACCTATAGCATTCGTCGTTAAATAGGCTACCCAACAGAAAATGATTTTTTAAATTCGGACTAGTAGTTCTGAGATTACCGCGTTCAATGAAACAAACAAACAAACTCTTCAGCTTTATAATATTAGTATAGATAGAACACACATTAATACTAAATTGACAATAATTTAATAACTTAAATAAGTTGATATAAGGAAGTTAAAAAAAATCTTTTAGTGTTGGATAGCCCATTTATCGAGGATGGCATATAACATCACACTGCGACCAATAGGAGCGGAGTAGCAATGAAAAATGTTGCAAAAAAGGAAAATCGACGCAGACTCTTAGCAGGTTTGTGTTTGTTACAAAAGCAAGCTAATTAATAATAAGGTGTTGGGTATAAAAATAAATGACACCATTTTCATGGCTCCGTAAACTAAAGAAAATATGTTTTTATTCCTAAAATTTGAACTTAACAGCTTTTCACGCACCTCGTAAAATTACGATTCTAAGTCAAGGAAAATGACGCAAAATGTAGACGAAGTCGGACAAAAGCATATTTATTATTCACTCATTTAAGAGACCGTCGGTCCCGGTGTTTGGTTTTTGCTTCAGTTAACATTGAATCTCGTAGAAAAATTACAAGAAGTGACTCAATAAAGACGAATTTTATTGTCGATTTTAGCCGAAAAAATGTTGCCTATTGAATCTTAAACAGGGGACTGTCAAGTCAAATTATTTGATGTCACTGGATGTTTCTTTTTAATTATAAAAAATAACAGCGACGACGCTGTTGTTGTAGGATTTTTTCAAAACAATGTTTTTTTAGTCAACAAAAAGGTCTCAAATAGTAGGTACTGCCACGTTGGCGCAGCTGTTGGACGAGCTAGTATTTTTTTTTTTTTTTTTTTTAATAAAGACTACTCCCGCAGTAGGGTACAAGCCCTGTGTCGTAGGGGACTTTTACAAACATACAAGTCACGGACACAATGTACACCCAGACTCGGGACAATTGTGGCAATGACAATTTGTGGATCACACAAAGTGGTGTCCCGTGTGGGAATCGAACCCACGACCTCTTGTGTAGCAGTCGGACAAACTCCCACCGCGCCACAGAGTCAGTCAGGCACTGGTACCGAGGCTGTTCCTCTAGAAATTACTAGAACTTGAATAGGTTGTTCAAATAAAAATATATTTTTTCAGAGAAGAACACATTTAAATTACAAGTACATCACAACACCATATGAAATAACACTATTTAGGTATATAATACTTAATAATAAAGATAATCAAATATCATAAATTACGACCAGATCGGTCGGCTGTTAAACTCTCAGTCCCCAGACAGTCTTTTATTTCCTTCTCGTTTTAAACAAACGAGTTTCATACACAAAGGTTCCATCCACATACGTTTATGATGTACTAGCTGTCACGCGCAACTTCGTATGCGTAATTTTTCCCCGTTTTTGCAACATTTCTCGTCGCTGCTCTGCTCCTATTAGTCGTAGCGCGATGTTATATAGCCTATAGCCTTCCTCGATAAATGGGCTATCCGACAAAAAAAGAATTTTTCAAATCAGACCAGTAGTTCCTGAGATTAGCGCGTTTAAACAAACAAACAAACAAACTCTTCCGCTTTATAATATTAGTATAGATTTGCATGAGACCTCGGCAATACATATCACAGTACTATTTGAATATTGCTTGTATTTGGACGACGACGAATTTAATGTCATTAATAAGGAATAGCTAGGTAGTTACTTACTGTTTTTAAGTAAAGTCGTCTACGCATCTGTCCGTGGTGTAATAATAGTATTTTACTTAACGAGTTCTTATATGTACGATGATATTTTTTTGACGTGATAACGTCTAATGAATCGATGACCGGGTCCACGCACGAAAATGTATCATGTTATGCTTTCGCTAATAGGCTGGCCTATAAGCGAATGGCGATTGCAGTGATATGGGATATAATTGGAATTAAAGCTATCAGCCTATCATTGAATGGTGATTGCAGCGACTGACGATACAATTGGAAGTAAAGCAGTCATTAGGCATGGCTGTTTATTACAATGTCATCAATGGTTTCCTGATCTTATTACGTAAATGATTGTCCGTAAACCGACTTTACAGTCAATTATTTTTTTTATAACGGTCACCCATCTGTAGCACGTAACATGGTTTTATATACATATCTTCTCGGAAACCACTGAGTCACCTACTCCTCATTATATATAAAAACTAGTTGACCTGCGCAACTTCGTATGCGTCAATTTTCCCCGTTTTTGCAACATTTTTTCATTGCTGCTCTGCTCCTATTGGTCGTAGCGCAATGTTATTTAGCCTTTAGCCTTCCTCAATGAATGGGCTGTCCAACAGTAAAATATTTTTTTTATTCGAACCCTTAGCTCTTCAGGTTATCGCGTTCAAACAAACAAACTCTTTAGTTTTATAATATTAGTATAGAATAAACATGCATCAATCTATTAAAGGTACCTTGAGTAAAATTATCTAAAGGCGGGGGCTGATATCAGGTCACCAATAAAATTTTCAATAAGGCGCATTCATTTGAGCTTCTGTTAACCTTCTATTAATTCATCAGCTTAATAATTTTAACGAGAACAAGGAGCTAATATCGTCGGAATTCGCATAACCGTTACATCTGCTCCAAGTTCATGTTTGTCTAAATTCTAGATTAACTAAGAACTTACTAACTTTAAACCGCAAGTATCGGACTAACTAATATTTGAAACTAAACTCAAACTTCAATATTGCCTTTGACAAGTAAAACCTTCATTCGACTTTGACTTTGAAGGCTGAAGGGATTGATACCTTGACGTTGATGGTTTATAAAAAAAAATATATCACTCTATGAATGTCAAATGTTTTGACGTTATTGACAGGTTTCAATTGTATTTTGTGAAAACGTTTTTATTATGTATATTGTATTGTATATTTTTTTCTATTATAATGGATATACGTCGTATTCTAGAAAGGACTTTACGTATTTATAGCTATTGGGGCCTGTCAATAACGTATCCAAGATATGGACTGACAGATAACCGCTAACAAATAAAAGTATTTTTTTTAACAATCTGTCTTTTACTGGAAACTAAAGAATTTTGAGATTTATGTAAAAATAGAGCTTTACCCGCAACAGTTTGACACGGTTTACACATATTTGCAAAACTAATATAATCTTTCTAAGGTTTTAATTTTTTTGCCGTGTGGTACCAGCTTAGGAATAGTACAACCCTTGAAGTAATTTTTATAGGCATTTCTTGCCAATTACTTTACAAATACAATAATTGCTTTTTTGAAAGATAGAAAAATTTGAAATCTAGACTAAGGTATCAAACCCGAGACTTCCGTAGCCAAACCGAGGCCAGAAGCGAACCACCTATCTGGACTATGTTACTAGATCTCAAATTTTTCTATCCCTTGATGCTCGCGAGTTGGGCCCTCGCAGCGCCATCTAGTCGGTAGTTAAAGAACTATCACGGTTTGTTCTTATTGCTTCGTTACAGAGAGCATTTTAACAAATTATGATGCCGCAGGCGGAATATTGAAGTAATTTTTATAGGCATTTCTTGCCAATTACTTTACAAAAACAATAATTGGATTTTTGAAATGTATAGTCACACCGTGATTGACGTAAAGAAAAGGTCACTAAGATGAATTGGATGCGGGGGACGAAGGACCAGGTGTTGTGGCGTATATTAGGAGAGGTTTAGGAAGCAGCAGTGGACAGATACAAGATTGGAAACGCTTATGTAGTAGGATTGTTTTTATTAAAAAAAAAAGATAACTACTATTGTGGAATTGTAGTCCCACGTAACTAGCAATCCTGTAAACCCCTCAAGCTAAGATCAATGACTTGTGTTAGGAGTAGGAGGGTAGCATAATTGGTAGAATTCAAGCCGCAACCCCACTATTGCGAGACAAATGTCTTAGCCATTAGGTTACCGCTTCAAAGTTATTTTTCCTGAGTCAGTTTCGATGTTTGAAAATGTTAAGCGACTTACAGTCTTGGTACTTTACTACAGATACATCTAACGGAGACATAGAGCATAGGAACACGCTTCCTAAGCCTCTACTTATTTACGCCACAACACCTGGTCCTTCGTCTTCCGCATTCAATTCATCCCAGTGACCTTTTCTTTAGGTTGTCGGTCCATCTGGCTGGGGGTCGTCCTACCTTACGTTTACCGAGTCACGGTGTATAGTCAGAAAAGTAGAGGGATACATCAAACGGAGACATACATAGAGCATAGGAACACAGGACGACCGTTTATAATAGCAAAGGTCGGTCCTATGAAATCAAACCACGTCTTCTTGCATACGAGTCGTATGTGCTTACTTCTTCTGCGCCAAACTGTCATAGTAACTACGATGGAATGCGTGTGATTATGATCGAATCTAAATATACGTAACCACAGCAGTTGCTTTACGTAGGTTTGGTAGTAAAATACGTTATTATCGCTATTTGCAGTAGCGTCTTTTTGTTGTTAATAACATTGTGGTAACCAATTAATATTTTTACTGTTCTAGCATTAATCTATACTAATATTATAAAGCGGAAGAGTTTGTTTGTTTGTTTAAACGCGCTAATCTCAGGAACTACTGCTCCGATTTGAAAAAATCTTTTTTTCTTGGATAGCCCATTTATCGAGGAAGGCTATAGCCTTTAGGCTATATAACTACGCGCTATGACTAATAGGAGCGGAGCAGCAATGAGAAATGTTTTAAAAACGGGGAAAATTAACGCAGACGAAGTTGCGCGTGACTGCTAGTCTATACTAATATTATAAAGCTGAAGAGTTTGTTTGTTTGATTGAACGCGGTAATCTCAGGAACTACTGATCCGAATTGAAAAAATCTTTCACTGTTAGAAAGCCCATTTATCGAGGAAGGCTATAGGCTATATAACATCACGCTACGAACAATAGGAGCGGAGCAGCACTGAGAAATGTTGCAAAAACGAGGGAAATTTACGCATACAAAGTTGGGACAGCTAGTGCTATTATAAATAGCTGACCCGCGCAACTTCGTTTGCGTCATTGTCCCCTATTTTTGCAATATTTTTCATTGATGCTCCGCTCCTATTGGTGGTAGCGTGATGTTATATAGCTTATGGCACTAACAAATAACGTGGCTTTCTATTGGTTTTTGTTGTTCTTAGAATTAAAAGTTGGTTGTTAGAATTTTCAACATCGGTTCGGTAGATCTAGAGAGTATCCCTACATCACAAACTTTACCTCTTTATAATATTAGTATAGATTGACGTGATAGAGGGGCCCGAGAATTGGTAGCGACCAAGTAGATCATGATATCTGCGAGGTTAAGCAACGTTACCACTAACGGCCAAACGATATGTGACTGTATTCGCAAAATGTCACAGTCCTCCGCGCCACGAAGAGCACGTTAAGGTGTTGGTCATGCGCCCAATCTCTCTACGGTCGTGTCAGATTTCCCTCCCATCATCTCATCATATGAGAATGAGGAAATAGAAAGTCCACTGGCTACTACTTACACTGGCAGTGCGGCGCGGCACCGCAGCGAAGTGTTGAGCGTATAGTTACTTGTACTATTTATTCTGTGGTACAGTCTCTTTTAATAAAATGCGACCTTACTTCTGCCGCAAAACCTACTGCGGTGCCGCCCTGGCGCCGATCTGCTTACACCCACCCCCCGCTGGACGTGCGGCCACTCTGTGTGGTATAACATTTTTTTTTATATGCAGGACACCGCAGCGGCACCGCTCAGGCTTCACACTGTCGTCGTACCGGGCCGTGAGGTTCGGCTCTTACTTTACAATTGGTTACATTCATAATAATGTAATAGTGCTTCGATACGTGCGGCGCGCAGCCCGGGAAGCAGCGCGGCTAATAGCATTACACGTTCCGGCGGCAGCGGGCTAAACAAGCTGTTCTTCTGACCTACATTTATAGGCTTGTGCTCGTGTTCGTGCCCGTTAAATGTCGCATTGAACGGAAGCGTGTAAATAAAGCATTACATAACCACAGATACTCATAATCATAAGTGGCAAAACAAAGCGTTATAAACGTCAAAACCTCAAAACATAGCCTCTTACTAAGGCTAAGGCTGCACTGTAATTTATAACGCAGTAAAGCGCGCGGTTTTAATCCGTGAAGTGTATGGCGATGTACCTGTATGTTTTCACATATTCCAGCGTCCGTCCGGTCCGGTCGCCATGCATTCGCGCCGAGTAGCCGGAGCCTGACCGGATTTAAACGGGAACGTGTGAAAAGGGTTTAAGGTCCTTTGATATTGGTGTTTTGCTTTTTTATAATTTGATGTAATTTAAGATCTTACAACATAATTATATTCGTCACATTTTTCAACTTACTGCATTAATGACTGGGAGCATTTGAGGTAAACAAATATGTGCACGTACCATAAATGCCGTAATTGACAGTTACTGCGTTCATAACAGTGTTGCACTTATGCAGCACTCTGACAAACCTAACTACTAAATTGCCACATACTGCACTATTGATGTGTTGCAAATTCAGTAAGCACTAGTATTCACCTAAAGTCAGCTCTATACTGCATCTATGATAATATGTTTTAGAGATAAGAGATAGAAAAAAACTTAAAGATCGTAATGTCAGCATCTTATATATATAAAACAAACATAAACGCACTAAACGATACTTACTGCGTTTATAAATTGCGAGGCAGTAGGCTGGACAGGCTACCGCCCACAATAACAAGACTTCCATTTGATTTTGACATTGGTAATTTGACAAAATCAAATGAAAACACAATAACAACGGCCATTTGCCATAAGTGTCAAAAAGTTTACAGGACGATAATTCGATTCCAAATTTGAAATTGCTGTTATTTTGTTACGAGGAAGCTAGTTCAGTGTACTAACATCAGTGGCCCAAACCCGAGACTTCCATTTTTTTTTAAAGACGACTCCGGCATTCGTGAACCCTGTGTCGCGGGGGACTTTACAAACATAGTAGTCATGGACTCAAAGTACACCCAGACCCGGAACAACAATTTGTGGATCACAAAAAGTGGTGTCCCGTGTGGGAATCGAACCCACGACCTCTTCCATAGCAGCCGGACACACTCCCACCGAGGCAGTCAAGTATTGACGCGATAACGTCGTATTGATGACCGGCTGTACTCACGAAAAAGTTTCACGTTCTGCCTGTTGACTGGTTGCTAAGCCATGCCTATATTATCTCTGGCCATGCGAATGGCGATATGCCATCAATTTTCTTAAAAAGTGTCAAGTTATTGGCTTGGTGCTAAGCAACGCGAATGGCGTTAAGTCATCAATGTTTTCTTATGACGTTATCACGTAAAATTATCGTCCGTAAACCGACTTTTCGTTGATTAACTTCTGATTAAAGTATTAGCAAAGTTAATTGTCAATTATTCGTCCCTTTGTAGTACTAACAGTTTAATATTTAATAGGTTTCATAAGCCTGAGTGAGTCCTGTTAGTGAATCCGAAGGGCATTTCGCGCCAAAGTGGTACAGACGTTTTGACACGCTTGAAAGTAAATTAACTCTTGACTAGTGATGGGATAAAATGGATTATATTTAAATATCGACTAAAAACAGCTGCTTAGAATATCCAACATTTATTTTCGATTTTCCTAATAAATTTTTAAAAAAGAGCAAAGTTCACCAAATTGGCACATACTGCACTATTGATGTGTTGCAAATTCTGTAAGCACTAGTATTCACCTAAAATCAGCTCTATACTGCATCTATGATAATATGTCTTTGCCTTGCTTATAGAGATAGAAAAAACGGGTTTTTGATTCTTAAAGATCGTAATGTCAGCATCTTAAATATCTAAAACAATCATAAACGCAGTAAGTGATACTTACTGCGTTTATAAATTGCGAGGCAGTAAGCTGGACAGGCTACCGCCCACAATAACAAGACTTCCATTTGATTTTAACATTGGTAATTTGACAAAATTAAATGGAAGTATACTCTTATGTAACAAGGATAACAACAACGGCCATTTGCCATAAGTGTCAAAAAGTTTACAGGACATTACATTCGATTCGAAATTTAAAATTGCTGTTACATTGTTACTAGGCAGCTAGTTCAGTGTACTAAAGACCTCAGTGGCCCAAACCCGAGACTTCCATTATTTTCTTCTCTTTTTTTTTTAAAGACGACTCCCGCAGTAGTAAGCCCTGTGTCGCGGGGGACTTTATAAACATACAAGTCACGGACACAAAGTACACCCAGACCCGGAACAACAATTTGTGGATCACATAAAGTGGTGTCCCGTGTGGGAATCGAACCCACGACCTCTTGCATAGCAGCCGGACACACTCCCACCGAGGCAGTCAAGTATTGACGCGATAATGTCGTATTGATGACCGGCTGCACTCACGAAAAAGTTTCACGTTCTGCCTGTTGACTGGTTGCTAAGCCATGCCTATATTATCTCTGGCCATGCGAATGGCGATATGCCATCAATTTTCTTAAAAAGTGTCAAGTTATTGGCTTGGTGCTAAGCAACGCGAATGGCGTTAAGTCATCAATGTTTTCTTATGACGTTATCACGTAAAATTATCGTCCGTAAACCGACTTTTCGTTGATTAACTTCTGATTAAAGTATTAGCAAAGTTAATTGTCAATTATTCGTCCCTTTGTAGTACTAACAGTTTAATATTTAATAGGTTTCATAAGCCTGAGTGAGTCCTGTTAGTGAATCCGAAGGGCATTTCGCGCCAAAGTGGTACAGACGTTTTGACACGCTTGAAAGTAAATTAACTCTTGACTAGTGATGGGATAAAATGGATTATATTTAAATATCGACTAAAAACAGCTGCTTAGAATATCCAACATTTATTTTCGATTTTCCTAATAAATTTTTAAAAAAGAGCAAAGTTCACCAAATTGGCACATACTGCACTATTGATGTGTTGCAAATTCTGTAAGCACTAGTATTCACCTAAAATCAGCTCTATACTGCATCTATGATAATATGTTTTTGCCTTGCTTATAGAGATAGAAAAAACGGGTTTTTGATTCTTAAAGATCGTAATGTCAGCATCTTAAATATCTAAAACAATCATAAACGCAGTAAGTGATACTTACTGCGTTTATAAATTGCGAGGCAGTAAGCTGGACAGGCTACCGCCCACAATAACAAGACTTCCATTTGATTTTAACATTGGTAATTTGACAAAATTAAATGGAAGTATACTCTTATGTAACAAGGATAACAACAACGGCCATTTGCCATAAGTGTCAAAAAGTTTACAGGACATTACATTCGATTCGAAATTTAAAATTGCTGTTACATTGTTACTAGGCAGCTAGTTCAGTGTACTAAAGACCTCAGTGGCCCAAACCCGAGACTTCCATTATTTTCTTCTCTTTTTTTTTTAAAGACGACTCCCGCAGTAGTAAGCCCTGTGTCGCGGCCTCGCGGGGGACTTTATAAACATACAAGTCACGGACACAAAGTACACCCAGACCCGGAACAACAATTTGTGAATCACAAAAAGTGGTGTCCCGTGTGGGAATCGAACCCACGACCTCTTGCATAGCAGCCGGACACACTCCCACCGAGGCAGTCAAGTATTGACGCGATAACGTCGTATTGATGTCCGGCTGCACTCACGAAAAGTTTCACGTTCTGCCTGTTGACTGGTTGCTAAGCCATGCCTATATTATCTCTGGCCATGCGAATGGCGATATGCCACCAATTTTCTTAAAAAGTGTCAGATTATTGGCTGGTTGCTAAGCAACGCGAATGGCGTTAAGTCATCAATGTTTTCATAAGACGTTATCACGTAAAATTATCGTCCGTAAACCGACTTTTCGTTGATTAACTTCTGATTAAAGTATTAGCAAAGATAATTGTCAATTATTCGTCCCTTTGTAGTACTAACAGTTTAATATTTAATAGGTTTCATAAGCCTGAGTGAGTCCTGTTAGTGAATCCGAAGGGCATTTCGCGCCAAAGTGGTACAGACGTTTTGACACGCTTGAAAGTAAATTAACTCTTGACTAGTGATGGGATAAAACGGATTATATTTAAATATCGACCAAAAACAGCTGCTTAGAATATCCAACATTTATTTTTGATGTTTTCCTAATAAATTTTTAAAAAAGAGCAAAGTTCACCATTCCCAATTCCAATAGGTCAGCATCACGAAAACAAATAAACAACAATAAAGTTAAACATTTATCATTCATTCAGATATTAATTTGTTTTTGACATGATAATGTCTTATAAATCGATGACCGGATGCACGCACGAAAAAGTGTCACGGTCACGTTCCGCCAGCTGGTAGGCTAAAGTATTGTGGGCGTCGGTCGCATGCGCCCGACTCCACTAAAATGTCATTAATGTTTTGGCGATTGCAGCGACACGCGATACAATTGTAAATAAAAAAAAGGCGGTCACAGGTTTTATTACAATGTCATAAATGTTTTACCGACCGACTTTACAGACAACTTTTTTTTTATAATACATTTTTTACTTGGAGTTCACATATATGGTCTTCCATACAAGAGGCACATTCGCGGCGCATTATAATAAGCGGTACTCCGTACTCCATTTATCTAAATCTCGCGCGTTTAGAAGTTATAGTGGAATAAAAACCTACAAAGGTAAACAAAGGGAACTTATCGATATATTTTTCGTCCTTCCCTTATTCTATTATCTCTGTGAAAGTCTGTTGGGAACAATTGTCGGCGAATAATCACTGATTCAAAGTTAATAATCGAGCTCGTCTGAGACCTGCACCGTTAAACCGATCGGTCTTAATTAGTTTTATACTAAGTCTATATACTTAACTGGCTTTTACCGGATCGCCTTCGTGTATATCAGATTTCGTGAGGAATGGCACTTAGTTTATGTGTTATTTTGATGCAGGGGCGTAGCTACTACCAGATTAGACGTATCTATACTAATATTATAAAGCGGAAGAGTTTGTTTGTTTGTTTGTTTGTTTGTTTAAACGCGCTAATCTCAGGATCTACTGGTCCGATTTGAAAAATTCTTTTTTTGTTGCATAGCCCATTTATCGTGAAAGGCTATAGGCTATATCACATCACGTTACGAATATTAGAAGCGGAGCAGCAATGAAAAGTGTTTCAAAAAACGGGAAAATTTACGCAGGTGAAGTTGCGCGGGTCAGCTAGTTAATATTATAAAGCTGGAGAGTTTGTTTGTTTGGTTGAACGCGTTAATCTTAAAAGCTACTAATTCGAATTGAGAAATGATTTTAGTGTTGGATAGTCCATTTATCGAGTAAGGCTTTAGGCTTTATAACACCATGCTACGGCTAATAGAAGCGGAGCAGCAATGGAAAATGTTGCAAAAAGGGGGAAAATTAACGCAGACGAAGTAACGCGAGTCTGCTTGTCAATTATATGGTACCTCCAGGCTACATGGGCCCCGAACGTGGGTTATCAATGGCACCTATCGTGCCAGCGACAGACAGAGGGTAAATGCGGAGAGTCAATTGCAAATTTGTGAGAACAACTCACATGGAATTGTCCTAATGATTATTTAAATAAATATAAAATCTATAAATCTGTAAGAACATAATTGTATTGTAATGTAAGAATAGGCTATTTGACAACATTAAAAATACACTACCAATTGTGGTCATCCTAACAGATATTAGTCTAAAAAGCCATATTTCACTATAATATATACAAAATTAAGTTTATTTTTTGCAAATTACTTGAAATAAGATGTAGATAATTAATGATATTTTATCTGTGACGAAAACGCTCTGTGATTGGTTGCAAGTCTAATGACGCCATTTACAAGTAAACAATAACTTCTTTGAGTGATTGTCTTTCGCGGTTTCAGCGTTTCAAGTTTTTGGTGTGATATTTTCAATCTTTGAGTTATTCTGAAGCAGTTTTCTATTATTTTATTTATCCTCCTGTATAGTTCTGTTGTTGTGAATCAACTTGTTTACTTGTAGATGACGCCACATCTATCATATGGCCGACGCCATTACGAAACTGCATTTTTGGCGCGGTGGTGAAAATTTAAACTTTAAAATTGTTTTAAAATATTAAATACTGCAGATATCCCAGAAATATTAATGTAATGTGCTTAATATGCACTAAGGATTATTATAAAATGATTTTCTAAAATTAGTCAAATACCCTATTATATGTGATTGTTTCCCTCTCTAGATCCAGCCGTGAATTTATATTCAGTATGAATAATTAAAATATTGATGATATTTAAAAAACATCTATGCGCTGAGGTTGATTCCAAAGTTCGATGAATTGAAAGCTCAAGCAGCAAAAGTAAGCAATTAATTATAATTATGTAAATGAAACGCTCACACGTCTACAAGGTGCGGGAATCTCCACGAGAAAATTGACTATATAAGCCATACGAGAACTTGAATAAAAAGAGAGTAAAAGTAGCTGCCGTGGGCTGACCAGGGGGTCAATTCACGTTTTTAAAGTAGTGCAGTTGCAGTTCAGTTGCAGTTAAGTTTTGTTTAAAACTGCAATTTTTGTATTCTTGTAACTTTGGGATCGATTTCAAATAGGTACGCTTGCGTCAAGTATGCGTCTCGCGAGCGCAATAACGACATTCTAGTACGGTGCGCAGCGTTTTTAAGATCGATCCCAAAGTTACAGGAATACGAAAATGTCTGTTTTAATCGAAACTTAACTGCACTGCTTTAAATACGTGAATTGACCCGCTGATCATCATCAATTGTAAAGTTTCATTAAAAATCAAATAAACTATTAAATATTAAAACATTTAATCACAATCCTAGATATCGATTTAGTCAGTCAAATCCCCGCGGAGGATGATCAAACCTTGATAAATAAACCAACTAAATACGCACGCAGCAGAATATAATTATTTTTCAAGTTAACATTCACTACAGCTGTAAAAGTTTAGAATTAAAAGTTAAAACGAACTGCACTTCGCCATGACAATTCGGCGGTGCGGCTTAACAATTAGGTAGTGCAAGAGGTTTTTTATTTTCTTTTCTCGTTTGACATTTAAATCTAGAGTAAGCTGTTGCAACTTTTTACATCAGTGAACTTGTTTTAAAACTAATGGATTGAGGAATTTTATTCAATGTGTACGGAAACGACTTTTTTAAATCTATACTAAAATTATAAAGAGGCAAAGTTTTTTTATGAGCTTGTAGGGGGTAATTTCTGGATCTACTGAACCGATTTTGAAAATTCTTTTACCTACAGAGCCAGTGTTTAATCAAGTAAAACACACCTCTGTTGTTAGTAGATGCTCCTACTATATTGTACCTACTAAGGCTGATTTTAGTTTATCTCATGTTTCAATTTTTTGATAATACAATTTGCATCAGTCCTTTAACATGGTGTATAGTATATTAGTTGCAGCACATTACCCCCATATCAAGTTTATAAACATTCAAACATTGTAAAATGGGCAATTTAAAAAGAGTGGCCGCGAGTTTTTATTACCATGTTCTTTTCACCGGCTTTACCTATTGTTTGCGAACTTGGCATTACATGTACATGTAGAATACCGACGTATCATATGAGTTGTTTTGCATCCTAAGTGAATAAAGAATTTTAATTTTTTAACTATTTGAACTTGACTTTGGTGCACTTTGCGTACTCTACCGTCTGTTCAACGGGGAGTGCTCTGAGGAACTGTTTGACATGGTGCCACCGTCACCTTTCTACCACCGCACCACTCGACATCGTAGTAGGGTTCAACCATTCCACCTGGAAACAATACGGTCCTGTACGGATCGATTCCGGCGTTCTTTTCTTCCACGAACGTGTGGACTCTGGAACGAACTACCTGCTGCGGTGTTTCCCGCTACGACATGTCTTTCTTCAAACGAGGTTTAAAGAGAGTTTTCACTTCACGGTAGGCAGCGGCTTGGGTGTGTCCCTGACATTCCTGTAGTCCATGAGCGGCGGTTACCGCTTACCATCCGGTGGGCCGCTAGCTCGTCTGCCAACCATTGGCAATAAAAAAAAAATGTCAGAAAAAAGTTGAGAGGCTGATTAGTCTTATGACGTTCATATTATAGGTCTAAAAGTCTCTTCCAATCTCATTTTTTCCACTTAGTAGCATCTATGTAGACAGACTAGTTATGTGATTAAATAAAATTAATGACTAGCTGACCAGCACAACTACGTCTACGTATTCCCCGAATTTGCAACATTTTTTTGCTGCTTCGCTCCTATTAGTCATAGCGTGATGTTATATAGCTTTCCTCGATAAATGGGCTATTTAACGCTAAAATATTTTTTCAATTCGGACAAGTAGTTCCTGAGATTATCGCGTTCAAACAAACAAACTCTTCAGATTTATAATACTAGTATAGATGGAAGTAATACTAATACTGCCGTGTGGTACCACCTTAAGATTAGTACTTACCACCCCATCTCTTCCTGTGGGTGTTGTCAAGGCGAT
This sequence comes from Herminia tarsipennalis, assembly GCA_945859575.2. NCBI lineage: Eukaryota > Metazoa > Arthropoda > Insecta > Lepidoptera > Erebidae > Herminia > Herminia tarsipennalis. Next base: position 15,390,613 of record OX243849.2, on the reverse strand, counting down.
TAAAGGATGTCACAGCGGAGGACGGGCAGCAGCGTCCTCTGCGTACTTTAAGGCCTTTCGCCAAGCGTGGTGATTATGGCAATAAACCCCAGGAACTACATTGAGTAAGTTCTACTGCAGAGATCCGTGCCCAGCAGTGGGACATCATATGGGTGAATGATTTATAATGACATTTATTGATATCTATCTATAGGTACTTCTCCCACAACTACTATATCAACAAGTTGAATTCTCCGACAACATTACAACCGATATCATTCGTAAAACGCTGCATCATCATGTTGGCCTCTGGTGGGCTATTTGATTACAATTGCTCAGTTCTATTTAACACTCTGCTTAAATCTTTCTCTAATATTCGCTATTTTATGATCAAAATTGTCATTTTCATTGACATTGACTGCGTCTGTGGCGCGGTGGGAGTATATCCGACTGCTATGCAAGAGGTCGTTGGTTCGATCCCTATCCAAGATAAAACTTTGTGTGATGAGCACGATGGTTTATTCTGTGTTTGGGTGTTATTTATCTATAGTATGTATGTATTTAGAAAATATATAGGTATGTTAATCAGTTGTCTAGTTGCCATAGTACAAGCTCTGCTTAGTTTAGGATCAGATAGCGTTGTTTAAGTTGTCCCAAGATATTATATTATTTACATTTATCGGTCCAGTGCTGGACATAGGCCTCGCCCAATTTATGCTTCCAGGCCATCCCAGTGACGTATTACGTCCAACCGGCTATGAGTCCTTACTTACCTTACTTTAGGTAGCTCTATTCTTGGAATCTTTTAAATCTTTTTCTTTAGCAGATGGCCATATTTGTTGAAGGACTGATGGCCGCCTTTTTGAACCTAGACTAGTTTTAGGATGACCTCGTTGTAAATTTTATCTTTTAAAAAAATAGCTGCTGTATGGCGCCTGTTGAATTATTGTGTGTGACTAAGTCGACCCGTGACCACGATCGGTGCAATTCGATCGAAACGTCGGGTAAATAAAAGGTTCGTACCTTTAAATAATTCACGCGATTAAGTCCCGAAATATAACTAATATATATGAATTATGTTATATTTATAGTGACGTAGGTACATTAAGTATTTTAAATATTCGATATTATCAACATAAATAGGTATGCCTTATAATTAAAATGTTAAGGCATAAATATGGCTTAAAATTATAATTATAAGGCATACTTGTCTCGATAATTACAACAGATCTAAACACATATCTGCTGCTTAATATTGACGACGAAATCAGTTTCTAGTGTGAACTTAATTATGGCTACATAAACAAACTGTAATACGAATAGAATTTCTAAATATAAGCATTTTATTGGGTCTGACGTAAATATTGACGTATTCGCTATACCGTTGCATGAACAATTGTTAGGGATAGTTTATGGTAGCCCTTCGATTGGTGACCATTCGGCGATCGGTGACGACGGCAGGCTATGACAACCGGCGACCAAACGTTGAATGCCTGCTCTTCTATGATGACACTATGATGACTAAGACGCTGTGTATACAGGAAACAAACTGACTTAAAGCCATACGTCATACTGACTGGCCTGTGGCGATTTGAAGGATGTTCCATGTGGCATTGGTATCTCCAACTTCGGCAAGACGCGAGTTTTTCACAGCTTTTAATCCAAAGAGTATAAAAATAACTTTTTGTTTTGATCTTGTCTTTTTAAATTATGGACACGAGATTTAAAAACAATGTGAATCTAGATTTTTTTTTTGATTAACAAACCAGACAATACATTTATCACATACAATAGTTTTGATACTTATAAATAAAATATACATATGTACGTCCTAAAAGAGTGAATACTAACATTATTTGTACTACATACATATTACTTCTTAAAAACAATAATGAAATAAAATTCATAATAATAAAATAAGTAACATAAAAACTAAAAACTAAATTTACTTAGCTAGAGCTCTGGAAATAATTGTTTTTGCCGTGTGTAGAGTGCCTGAGAAAATGTCTAATTGCTGTCTTATGCCATTGTATCCCGAGAACATGCGATAGAGGGGAGAATGTTGCCCTATGGCAACATTGGCAATGAGGTGTAGCAAATGTTCGTCTATTGCATAAACGACTACTCTGACGCGGAACAACAATTTGTACTCTCTCTAGCAACTCTTCGCAGTCTATGAAGCTATTAACAACTTTATATCGATAGCTTTTTAGTACATAATATCAATAGCTTTTCTTCTACAACTTAAAGTAGATGAAGTAATGCGAAAAGAACTCTAAATTGCGTCTAATTTGTCTGTTAGTCTGTTCGGTTTTCAGCGCCTAAACATTGAGTGGATTTTCATGGTATATAGCACAAAGTTTACTTCAAACTTGTATAGCTACTTTTTATCACCATATACGACATTCTCGTTTCAATCATCATCATCATCATCATCAGCCTATCGCAGTCCACTGCTGGACATAGGCCTCTCCAATTGCACGCCACTTTGTTCTATCCTCGGCTTCTCGCATCCAGCTCCTGCCAGCCGTTTTGCGTAGATCATCACTCCACCTGGCCTGAGGGCGTCCTACACTACGTTTGCCGAGACGCGGTCTCCACTCAAGAGCTCGTTTACCCCAACGGTTGTCGGTTCTTCGGCTAATATGACCAGCCCACTGCCACTTCAGCTTGCTAATCCTGTAGGCTAGGTCGATAACTTTGGTTCTCTGCCGAATCAACTCATTTCTGATTTAATATACCTACGAAAAAAACGTGAGACGAAATCGCACACATCCCATTACTCTGTAAACAAGCCCTTAGGCTATCACTGGCAGGATTTGAACGTAGTGATATAAATTTAGATCGAGTGGGTGATTGCGGTACGCTGATTTGTCTACTTAATATGTGTGTATACAAATAGAGAGTTACGGCATGTAATGATTTTAACTAAGAAAAGCAGCTAGCTTCATATAACATAGTATATTAAATAGTTATAAACACAGTCATTAGGCTTAAGAATATTTAAAACTTTATGCACAAAGTGGCTATGCCGTGTGGTACCGGCTTAAGAATAGTACCACCCCATCTCTACCCGTGGGTGTCGTCAAGGCGACTAAGGGATTTCACCCCGGAGGACGGGCTGCAGCGTCCTCTACGTATTTAAAGCCTTACTGCGATCGCCAACCCGCTCGCCAAGCGTGGCGATTATGGCAATTACCCCCAGGATCTACATACTAGTAGGTTCTACTGGGGAGACCCGTGCCCAGCAGTGGGCCATCATATGGGTTGATATGCACAAAGTGGTACAGAGGCGGACTTAACGCTAAAAGCATTCTCTGCCAGTCTATCTTAGGGTGATGTAGATATGGAATGTGTAGGTGCAGTAACCTAATTTGAAAATAATAATTTCGTATTGTTCTTACATAATACACAAATAAAAATAGCTACATAGATAATATAACATTAATACTGAAAAACAATATAACTATACAATAATTTACATACATACCTAAATATATGCACAAATACAGACATTTATATAAGTTACTAATGTTGTGATGATTCAGCTGATCCCTCAAGGAACAAAGTGCGTACCTTCCATTTTTTCCAACCCATGTCTTCCCGTGGGTGTCGTCAAGGCAACTAAAGGATGTCACACCTGGTTCCTTAATCACTATCTTTATTTCGTTGTCGTGACTAGCTCGTGCGAAATGACGCATGCGCGGTGCACTCAAATATGTCCACCGCGCGTGCGCGGTAGACAGCCGCGACAACGAAATAAAGATAGTGAATAAGGACCCAGAGGACGAGCAGCAGCGTCCTCTGCGTATTTTAAAACCTTGCCAAAGCGTAGCGATTATGGCAATTACCCCTAGGAATATGTACTGTGGCTATAATAAGTAAATTTTACTGGGGAGACCCGTGCCCAGCAGTGGCAATATGGGTTGTGTTTTTTTTTTATATTGGTAAATACATACAATTTTTTTTTTTAAGACCACTTCTGCAGTATTATACGAGCCCTGCTTCGGGGGGGACATTATAAACATACACGGACACACAGTACACCCAGACTCGGAACAACAATTTGTGGATCACACAAAGTGGCGTCCCGTGTGGGAATCGAACCCACGATTCCCTGTGTACGATTTATGCAACTTTCGGAGCGATTATTTCCACAAATATTCACTCAATCAAAAATGTTTATTAGAAACCTTAAAATGTTTTTGAAAGACCTGTTGAATTATGTACCAGCCGTTGATGTTTGGTAAAGAAAAAAAATTCAGTTTCTGTTGAAGTGCCCCCCCTAAAAATATTTATTATTATTATTTATCTATCAAACTAAGTAGCGGCTACTACAAGACACTTTTTCACCAAATGTTATTAATATTCATTAAGTAGTCTTTGAGTAAAATGCCTGTGACATACGGACGGAAAGACATACAGAAATGACGAAACTATAAGGGTTCCGTTTTTGTCACTTAGGCTAGGGAACCCTAAAATACACGAAAATTTAAATCCAATAATAGCACGGATGATGTCTAGATGTGTAGTACCTAGGTATACCTATATATTTATTAGCTTTCTCACGAGTCCTGGGTCGTTGCACCCGCAACAAACAATCAATCAGTGTCTCTATACAGCCGGCAGATAGATTACTTATTTCTTTCGAACTTGCGATTGCGAATATGAATCACTTCCAATAAACTATTGATATGCTCCTTCTTCCGGATAGATTTTTAGTTTCATTATCGATTATCTGATTCGATTGGGTATTTGCACCATACTTGTGGGGTTGTCGATTCTATTCGATTAGCTTTGATAATGACTTATCAATGGAATCGATAGTGTATGCACCTACTGGTTACCTGTAGTGGCAGATCAAAGATTTTGGTTATGGTGGGCCTTGATCTCGCTGAGGGCAGATTTCACAAAGAAAAGTGTGCTTTTCTTTACTAGTACACACGGAGGAGAGCCTCGAGTGGATATAAAGCCTCTGGATTTGCTAGAGATCACTAGACTACAACTAATTTGTATTTTCGTTTTTGATGACACAACTCTCCATTGGAAAATCGACGTTCTTAATTGAACTGGCTTTCTAACAAAAAAATTCTAAAATCTGTTTGCGCGTTACGATACGAATGTTGCGGACGGAGATTTTGTCGCATCCGCGTATGCGAATGTAGATGCGATTTTTTACTGAAGGCATCCGCGAATGCGAATTCATTCAACATCCCTGGTTACGATTACTTACAACATGATCGTACGCAGGATCATTTTCGGGAAAGGGGGGGGGGGTGGTTTAGGTGGTACTTTTGAATAAACACCGGCCAAATGAGCAGGTACTGCTTACAGTAGGATCAACGTAACTTGACCGGATTGAAGTTGGCGAAAAGTGGTTGCGCAGATGCATTTTGTACCTAGTAGTAAATGGTCACAGGAAGCGGGAAGGGGGGGGATTTAACTAAATCAAGAGAATTAGAGATGCGATTACGCATTACATTGTCATAATTAGTATCACTAACTCATATTTTTTTTGGGATTTTTTTCGTAAAGATTTTTTTTTTCACACTTTCTTTACTGTTCTAAATTTAAACTTTTTTGGACTCATTAATATATGGTATTTTTATATAGTTGAAAAAAAAAATTGTTAGTATTTTTAATCGATTAAACATAATGAATCTTTTTTGTAAGTAATTGCAGGGTCGCATCTCTATGACATGCGCGAAAGTGATAAAAACCTAACTTCAATCCGGTCGAGTTACGTTAATCCATACCTTTTTGCAAACACCTCCAAACACCAGGGTACGTCCATGACTTACGATGCCATACACAGATATACAGATACACAGACAGACGTCCGATAAATAGGTACGTTAAATTTATAACACCCTTCTTGTTTCACCAGGGATTAAAAATGATACCAAATCAAATGGAACCCTCAATAGGTACAAATATTTGCTGCACAAGCACATTTTGTTTTATTCGAGTTGTGATGTTTGAAACGGATAAGAGGATTCCTGGAAGGTTTTGATCGATACACGCTAAAAGCCTTTATTGTGATGTATCTATTATTCGTATGTATTAATAGACGTATCGGTCGGGTATATAGAAAACTCGATAGGCGATTAAGAACTTTAGGTCTGTGGGATATAGTCTAGTTTCCATTAGTGTTATTTTTGTTTTTCCATTGCTTTAACAGAACATAATCCAAATGTTAATGGCATTTACGTAGATTACCTATTGTTAATAAGCAAAAGGTTTAGCAAAATTTATATCCGACTATGACAAATAATCTTTTATGATTTAAAAAACAAAATCGGATTTTAGTTCCTCATTTAATTTTTGACATGAAAATGTCATTTAAACTGATGAACGGGTGCACGCACGAAAAAGTGTCACGGTCCGTCACGTTCCGCCTGCTGATAGGGCTACTAAAGCTGTCACAGGCATAGTTGTTTATTACAATGTAATTAATGTTTTGGCGATTGCAGCGACATGTGACACAAAATGTGTTAAATGAAAAAGCTGCCACAGGCATGGTTGTTTATTACTACGTCATCAGTGTTTTCTTATGACGTTATCACGTAAAATTATCGTCCGTAAACTGACTTTACAGACAACCCTTTTTTTTAAAGACACTAAGTAGTAAGCAGGTTATTCTTAACCTACCACAGGCACCAGTCTCTGACAATTTCTGTTACAATTATATTAAAGAATGTGATACTGTATAATTTAGCATAAAGACATTGTGAGAGAAAAATAAAATAAATTATTATTATTAAATATGATTTTGTACATACTCTCTATTTATTATTTTGTGTCACGATCTGTTGTTTTTTACCCTCGAACGAGATTGACTGTCTGTATGACAGTCAATCTCGTTCGAGGGTATAAAAACAACAGATTCCAAGCGAGTACTCTTTGAGGCACGGAGGCGTATGATTTGACAAGAGTGACGAAGAAGAGTGGTAACGTTGCTTACCCTCTCTGATATCTCGATAACTACAATCAAAATGGGAAACATTTACTCAAAGTTTCAAACACATTTCAACTAGCGAATGTTTTGTCTTCTTCTATTTTATTTTGAAAATTAAATTAAAAATAAAGACAAAACATTCGCTAGTTAAAATGTGTTTGTAACCTCTACTAATTTACTATGAATTAGCTGACCCCCCAAATTCATTTGCGTCGTTTAGCAACATTTTTTTTTTGTCTTAGCGTAATGTTATATAGCCAATGACACTCACAAATAACGTGGCTTTCTATTGGTAAAAGCATTTTCAAAATCGGTTCCGTAGATCCAGAGATTACCCCCTATAACCTCACAAACTTGACGTCTTCATAATATAAGTATAGATAGGTTAGCTTTAGGTTAGACTACAAAAAAGGTTAAAACATTTAACAAACAACAATTTTAAGCATGTAAAATTGATGTAGGCTAAACTGAAAAGTGAAAGAAAAGGTTAGGTTGGGCTACAATTTCTTGCAGTACAGCAGTGGATAGGTAATCCAAAGAAATGAACTCCTAGATTATAAAATATATTAGAATATTCTACACGAAGCTTCTTATGACAGCAGGATCTAAGTAATACAGGTTTATGCATAAAATGTTACGTTATAATATTATCTTGTTTTTAACTAGAGATGTACCTTGCCATTGACTAAAGAGTTTTATCCGTTTTTGTTTTCACTGAGTTGAATACTCAACCGAGTACCCGTGTCCAAGACCGTTGCAATACGGTCGAAACGTCGGGCAATAAACAAGGTATTTTACCTTAAATTATTCACGCGATTAAGACCCGTCATTTATATATTTTCATAATGTGTAAAAATCGCGAAAGTTTATCAACATTTACTCAACCGACTTTCACTGATATCAGATTTGGTACGAAAAAGGGTATATGTTGTGAAATGGGAGGAAACTCCGAGGAAGTAGCAGTTATCATTTTCATAACTCTGCTTTTAACATTTTCTCAGAATACTCGATATTTTATTTTATGTTTGTCTCATCTCTATTTCAAATATACTTTAGAAACGAGGAAAAACCACTTGTATAGTAAAAGCAAAGAAAATGAATAGATAGTAGGGAGCTGTGGTTTATGCACTTGAAAGGCTTCCCAGGAAATAATTACTGCCTTTGAGCTGGTTCTAAAATCTTTGGTACGGAAATTGTCTATTTCATAATTTTGGCAATACACCATTACATGGACGCAAATATCTTTTTCCAGGCGGTAAAAAAATGCACCGCCCTTGCTTATAATTGCAGTGTAATGTTTGTTGTTCAATACAGTGGAAGCAGTAGTAGAACACAATCAAAAGATTGCAGGTTCGAATTCTACCTATTATACTACCGACGTGAACCCACACAAGCTAACATAAGCTTTTGAGCTTAGCTGGAGGGGTTGACAAGATTGCTAGTAATGTGGGACTCAATCCCACATTGCTATTTATTATTAAAAAAAAAAAAATCTTAGCTGCGCAATGCTCGACCCAGATTGCTAGTTGTCTTTTATAAGAAAAAGCGGGTTGCACTCCGCGAGTGCCGGCAGAAGTGAAAACTTGAACATTAACGTTGTGCATTTTTGAATATTTTGGAATGGTTAGGGAATATATTTTTTATTTATCAGTATAAAAGTACTATCATTTATGTAGTTAAATACAATATTCATCTATTGCGCTATCGTACACAAATATGACAAGTGCGCATGACAATTTAAAAAGACAACGACAACGACATGACAATTAAAGAGTTTATCTTTCAGAAAAAATTACATATTGATGAAATGTGAATAATATTTTTTGATCTCACTGACATTATAATAAAATAATATGAAATAATAAAACATCATCATCAGCCTATCGCAGTCCACTGCTGGACATAGGCCTCTCCAATTGCACGCCACTTTGTTCTATCTTCGGCTTCTCGCATCCAGCTCCTGCCAGCCGTTTTGCGTATATCATCACTCCACCTGGCTTGAGGGCGTCCTACACTACGTTTGCCGAGCCGCGGTCTCCACTCAAGAACTCGTTTACCCCAACGGTTGTCGGTTCTTCGGGTAATATGGCCAGCCCACTGCCACTTCAACTTGCTAATCCGGTGGGCTATGTCGATAACTTTGGTTCTCTGCCGGATCACCTCATTTCTGATTTTGTCCCTAAGAGAAACTCCGAGCATAGCCCGTTCCATAGCCCGCTGAGCGACTTTGAACTTGTGGACCAGCCGTACCGTCAGTGTCCACGTTTCGGCTCCGTATGTCATGACGGGTAGGACGCACTGATTAAAGACTTTAGTCTTTAGACATTGTGGGATCGACGATGAGAAGACTTGACGTAGCTTACCAAACGCTGCCCAACCCAACCGAATTCTCCTGTTCACCTCGTCCTCGAAGTTGTTTCTACCTAACTGCAATGACTGCCCGAGGTACACATATTTTTGAACAACTTCGATAACGGCGCCGTGCACCGCTGTCGGTTCCGGTAGTACATGTTCATTGAACATGACCTTGGTTTTATCCAAGTTCATCCGTAGGCCGATGCGTACAGAGGAGTCAGCCAGGTCATTCAGCATCCGTTGCAGGTCCTGCAGCGTTTCCGCCATGATGACAATGTCATCTGCAAATCGCAAGTGAGAAATGTATTCACCATTGATGTTGATGCCCCGCCCTTTCCAGTGCAGCGTCTTGAACATATCCTCCATTGCATTTGTGAACAGTTTCGGGGAAATAACGTCCCCTTGCCTCACTCCTCGATGCAATGGTATAGGTTTTGTTTGCTGATTCTGTACTTGGACGGACATGGTGGCGGCTTCGTAGAGACATCTCATCACTTGGATATATCGCCAATCTACTTGGCATCGCTGCAGAGACTCCAGAACGGACCAGATTTCAATCGAGTCAAAGGCCTTCTCATAGTCCACGAATGCAAGACACAGGGGCTGATTATACTCCTGGGTCTTTTGTATAATCTGCCGCACTGTGTGGATGTGGTCTATGGTGCCATATCCGCTCCGAAATCCAGCCTGTTCCGGTGGTTGGAATTCGTCAAGTCTTCGCGCAAGACGGTTCGTGATGACTCTTGAAAACAGCTTATAGACGTGGCTTAGAAGAGAAATAGGTCGGTAGTTCTTCAGCCGGGTCTTATCTCCTTTTTTGAAGAACAAGACGACTACACTTCTACTCCACGCCTCCGGAGTTCTCCCTTCAAACAGGACAGCATTAAAAAGCTTTTGGAGCTCCCTCAGTACGGGTTTACCTCCAGCTTTTAACAGCTCTGTTGTAACGCCATCCTCTCCAGGGGCTTTTCCATTTTTCAGCTGTTTAAGAGCCAGCACGATTTCGTCAATGTTGACTTCTGGCAGGTCTTCGGTGTAGTGGCGTGTTAGAGTGGCTCTAGGACCCTCATTTTCAGGATCAGGTCGAGATGCATGCGAAGCGTATAACCGGCCATAGAAGCTTTCCACTGCGGAGAGGACTGCCGGCTTCGAAGAAACGACTTCTCCACTTGCTGTGGTCAACTTCGTCAGGTGGGTTCTTCCAAGAGATTGTACGAACACTTTTGACCCCCGGTTCTGCTCGATCGCTCTTTTAATCTAAAGATTGTTGGAGCACCGAAGGTCGTGTCGTATAAGCCTGTTGATCTCTTGGTTTAGAGCGCGCTTTTCCGACGAAGTGACGGGTGGGTTTTCACGTCGTTCCTTCATTAGCCCTAAAGTCTTTTCCGAAAGCTTTGACTTCTTGCCCTTACGCTGCATTTCACAAAATCTCGTACCTTCTTCCCTGAGTATCCGAACCACATTTACGAGCTTCTGGTTTACGTCTGTTGTGGTTTCCATGGCAGCAAATCGGTTATCCAGGTTTGACTGGAACGCTTCGGATCCTATCATGGTTTGGAGCAAAGTAGGTCGGAGCGTGGACCTAATCAGACGGGCACGTTCCGCCTTGAAGTCGATATTCAGAGAGCCTCGGACAAGTCGGTGATCACTACCGGTATTAAACCTGTTGATCACGGTGACGTCTCTGAATATATGCTTTTTGTCCGTCATGATGAAGTCGATCTCGTTTTTCGTCATAGTGTCGGGGCTTTGCCACGTCCACTTCCTTTGGGGCCGTTTCTTGAAAAAGGAGTTCATCAAGAAGAGCCCCTCCCGTTCGAGGAAGTTGACTAGCATTTGCCCCCTATGATTTCGGCTTCCAAATCTATGGGATCCTACTACCAATTCGCTGCAATTTTGTACTCCCACTTTAGCGTTGAAGTCCCCCATAACAACGTTGTAGTGGGTCTTAGTGGTGGAGTGGAGGGCCCTCGATATGTCATCGAACATATCCTCCACTTCGTCGTCTGGATGTGCCGAGGTCGGTGCGTACACTTGCACTACCTTGAGGCTATACCTCTCGGTGAGCTTGATAATGAGGTACGCTACCCTGTTCGACACGCTAGACATTTCCACAACGTTGTCAGAAAGGGACTTATTTACCAGAAACCCAACACCACCTTGAAATTTTTGGTCTCCCTGGTCATAAAACACAAATCAAAAATACCAAAATAAAAAAAGAAAAAAAAAGGGAAAAAATAATCGTTACTCGGACTCGAACTGGGGACTCCTGGTTTCTGGAGCGCCCGTTTTCCCACCTGAGCTATTTTAACATTGTGGATGGCGGCGAAGTTTACCTTCGTATTCTAATGATATTGTAGCAGTTTTATATTGCTCTCCCTCCGTCTTACGAATTTTTGATCAGGGTCACGTGATCCTGACGCGAATTTATCATTTTTACCCATACCAAATAAGTGCACAACGCCGCTAAATAAGTTTTCACTTAAAAAAAATGGAAGAGGTTGCGTTGCGATGTGGCACATTCGGCTTTAAGTAGATTGGCTCTACGGTAATATAAATCTACTTAATATAACATGACTAATTCAAAACAAATTGGCATACCTACCATTCAATCCTTGCATGTGCAGTGGCAGAGATATTGGATGCCAGTGGCACTTTGTTAGATTTATGCATCTAATAAAACTGCGTCTCATACATTTATAGTGCAGGATCCCAAGGAGATGTGTGCCGAATCATATTATGTTCGGTCGACTGGGAATATTGGAATCGATTTGTTAGAAAGGGTATACACAACCTGTAGCGTTTGAGTGATTGGGTTTTATAAGAGATAGGAATATACCTACTTATCTAATATTAAGATATTGGTTTCACCTCTGACGCAAAACGAGGGATATGGGTTAAATACAAAATTTACAGAAAAGGTGTTAATATTTGTATTTTTATTATTTAAGATTATGATTTGGTCATATAAGACTTGATAAATGAAATAGACACTATGATTATTTTGTTAATTTTTAACTCTCGTTAAAGTAAAAATGTCTTCTGCTGTAGACTGTTCGGATTACCAGTAGGTATGTACCTCAGTTTGACAAAAATATAGGCAAGTCGCAATAGTGGTGCTCAAATAGATAGACCGATCAGAATGTGGATTTTTTTTCTAACTGGCCTGTTGGTCTAGTGGTTAGTGATCCTTACTGCTGAGCTGGAGGTCGTGGGTTCGATCCCCACCCTGTATAAAACTTTGTGTGATGAGCCATCATGGTTTATTCTGTGTCTGGGTGTAATTTATCTATAATTTGTATGTATTTAGAAATATATACTTATCAGTTGTCTGGTTGCCATAGTATAAACTTTGCTTAGTTTGGGATCAGATGATCAGACGTTGTGTGAATAGTCCAAAGATATTATATTACTTTTTTAATAAAAAAACAGCTTAATTGAGATGGTTCTTAGATTGTTTCTTGAAAATCGGTTGAGCCTTTTAAAAGATAATTAATTCACTCATCTTGTTAACCTATAAATGTCCGATGTTAGGAGTAGCTACAAGACGATATTATAATTACCTATATTATTATTTTATATATAAGACCAGGGCTTGTGCCTGCAGTAGGGCACAAGCCCTGTGACGCGGGAAACTTTACAAACATACAAGTCACGGACACAAACACACCCAGACTCATAACAACAATTTGTAAATCACACAAAGTAGCAGTCAGACACACTCCCACCGCGCCACAGAGGCAGTCAAACTCAAACTCCCAAATCTTATAGATGGTCTAAGTCTGATAACATTACAAAATCAATCTTAGGTATACCTAAAGTTCTGTTCTATTTATTGAGACGCAGATCTCCTCTCTAAGAGAGACGTATCGTAATTCACCAAGGGGGCACATTCGTGGTTAGAAAGCACCTAGAAGCCATTACATAATAATGAGCTTTATGAATAACAGGAATTACCATATTGATACAGGCTATGATTAATATGTAAGGGACGTATTTCAGAAGCAAATTATTCAAGGTACTTGTGGCAAAGATATAATTGGTATGTTTAAAATATAGGCAAAATATATACTGTGTACCGACCAAGGACACTAAATTTTATATCATTTTGGCACGGTCACCTTATTCACGTTCTTTTTTCCGTGGCCGCGGCAAGCCCGTGTGAACTGTCAAAATCTTGTAGTAATGGTAAATAGATACGAGTAGCTGCGATTTATAAATGCATCAACGCTCGTGCGTGGCGGACGTCTTTGAGCGCACGGCACTTGCGCCAGTTTGCACGGGCTTGTCACGACATCGATATAAAGATCATGCATAAGGACCCAGTACCAGTGTGGAAAACGTAGCAGACTAACATTTTGTCACCTTTTTCGCTTACCTTAATTATTTTTCAACTGGCTTAAGTACTACAGACATCTTTATAAGAAAGGAAATTTATATTGCTTATTTTTATAACAGATACCTACATTACAATATAATGCACAATCGTGTATTTCTATTGTGTAGAAATTGTCGGAATATATATTCGATAACAGCGCTATTCCATTAGGCAAGTCTTGCATACAAGTGTATGCAAGTCTTGCATACAAGTGTATGCAAGTGTTGCATAACAAGTGTATGCAAGTCTTGCATAACAAGTGTATGCAAGTCTTGCATAACAAGTGTATGCAAGTCTTGCATAACAAGTGTATGCAAGTCTTGCATAACAAGTGTATGCAAGTCTTGCATAACAAGTGTATGCAAGTCTTGCATAACAAGTGTATGCAAGTCTTGCATAACAAGTGTATGCAAGACTTGTTTAATATAATGAACAAGAAAATAAAATAATGCACATTAATTGTACCATAGGGAGCATGCTCTACCAACAAACTGTTTTACAGGTTGGCTGAACTTTAATGTAGAAAAATGTGTATAAGTTTGAAACAAACAGTGTTTTCACTTAAAAAAAAAGTATGACGTCACATGTGCGTACAAGTTGCTTGCATTGGAAACATGTTCATACCATCAAGAAGCAAGAACAAAATACTATTGATTTCAATCGTTTGTACAAACTTGAATACCTCATACAAATCGTAATTTGTATTCAAGTTGTACCTATGCAATTTAATAACCTAATCATATCATGGGACAACTCACACAACGCTATCTGATCCCAAACTATACAGAGCTTGTATTATGGAAACCAGACAACTGATAAACATACTTATATATTTCTAAATACATACATATTATAGTTAAATAGCACCCAGGCACAGAATAATCCATCGTGCTCATCACACAAAGTTTTATTCTGGTAACCCTAAAAATGAAGTACCTACATAAATAATTTTACTTTCTATTGGTACCTACTCTATGTACCTATTTTGTTTTAGACACCTGTTGAAATATACCACCATTATAATTATGAAAATTAAGTTGTTATACATTCAGAGAATAATTACTTTGCTAGTGCCTGAAGCTCATGTTGAGTAATTGAGTATGCTCTATAATAATACATACCTTAGCAACTTTAGCAACTGTTTTGTCTTCTTCTGTTCTATTTAACCGACTTTAAAGTTAAGGGGGGGGGGGGGGACACAATTTATGCAACTTTCGGAGCGATTAATTCCAAAAATGCTCCCTTAATTAAAAAAAAATAAAAACCTTATAATGTTTTAAAAATACCTGTCGAATGATGTGCCTCACGTTGATGTTTGCAAATTTTTTTTTCTAGCTTCTGTTACATGTATGGAGCCTCCCCCCTCCCCCTGAAATATTTATTTTTATTATTTAGCTATTAAACTAAGTAGCGGCCACTATAAGACACCTTTTCACCAAATTTCATCAATATTCATTGCCTGTGACATACGGACAGACAGACAGACAGACGGACATGACGAAACAATGAGGGTTTTTTGACATTTTGATTATGGAACCGTAAATAGGTGGTTCTCTTTTTATGTATACTAGAGCTAGTAATCTGAATTAGATGGGGTTTTCGATAGACGGCTGCTTATTTTTCTGGGAAGGGTTTAGTGTATAAAACGTTGTCCTAGCTTATAAAACACCAGACAATATAGACTAAAACATAGGAGTGAGTCGTCGGTGTTTGATTTTTTTTTCTTGATATGCATTTTAAGGCGTTCGTTTTTCGAACTTTTTGAAAATAGAATGAAACAAAGGTGAAACATTCGGTAAGTTTAAAATTACTGTTGCAAAGGTCTCTAATGCCTCTAATACTTATGCCGATGCCGAAGTGACGGTTTTGCTGCATGATGACAAGAGATATGCAGCTATGCCGGTGGGTAACCAGGGATCCGATTTGCAATCGTTCAACTCCATATCTTTCGGGACTAGTTCTTCAAATGCTCATCAAACTCCGTTACTTGGCTTAGATGAATTAAGCCCGCAAACGCAATGCAAACAATACAGGTGATTTTTAATATATTAATAATTACCTCCCGCTCGTGTCTTCTTTATATTGCACCAAATAACTTTGGAATATCAGATTTGAAAAATATAACCATCAATTTAACCTTAACCACCCACCACCAAATTTTCTCACACCACCACCTACCACACCGAGAGAGTGTGAGACCTCGGAGTAAAATTAAGTTTTTGTCAGGTTTAGGTTTAACTTCACAAAAAGCAGCGATTTTACTTCAGTAACGCAGTTGAGCAGTGGTTATGGCCATAACTTCAAAAACAGGTGGTGAGTGGTTTAAGGGTTAAAATAATAAATATTATCCAAAACTGATATTACAAAGTTACTTAGTTTTATGTAAAGAAGCCACGAGCGAGAGGTTGTTAGTATATCAAAAATCTATATCAATAAAATACGGGTTATTTATATAGATTTTTAATCTGGCACACAAATACCGGTAAAAAAAATACATTTTAACTGACCTGTTGGTCTAGTGGTTAGTGACACTGACTGCTAAGCCCAAGGTCGTGGGTTCGATCCCCACCCAGGATAAAACTTTGTGTGATGAGCACGATGGTTTGTGGTTGGGTGTAATTTATTTATAATATGTATGTATTTAGAAATATATACGTATGTTTATCAGTTGTCTGGTTTCCATAGTACAAGCTCTGCTTAGTTTCGGATCAGATGGCGTTGTGTGAGTTGTCCCAAGATATTATTATTACCTGTATATACGTACCAAAAATGAATTCGATAATCGCCAAAACTTGTCGCGGATAGTAAAAGTACCTAATAATAGATTTATGATTGCACCAATAGATTTTCATCACAGTGAAGCCATCAGGAATAATATAGCAGAAAACTGAAAGATATCTGTGAACGACGCTGATTTGTTCAAGGCTTTGTGTGAGAAATTATGTTTCCATCTGAATTGATTCGTGAAATCGACACGCGTTGAGAGAAAGCTCCAGATTTCTTTGTCAATTTTACTATTGAATCTATTATTTTTTCATCGTTTCGCTGCTGAAGACGTAAAAAGATAAATGTCTACACGTTGGCCCCAACGTTGGTCCCAACATCACTCGTCTAACGTGTGGATCTAGAATATAGCATTGGCGCCAACGTTGGGACGAGTGTTATTCTAAATCCATGATACGATCCATCCGACCGTTAAAGTTGACTGCCTCTGTGGCGCAGTGGGAGTGTGTCCGACTGCTACGCAAGAGGTCGTGGATTCGATTCCCACACGGGACACCACTTTGTGTGATCCATAAATTGTTGTTTCGAGTCTGGGTGTACTTTGTGTCCGTGACTTGTATGTTTGTAAAGTCCCCCGCTACACAGGGCTTGTACCCTACTGCGGCAGTCGTCTTTTTTAAGAAAAAAAAAAAGTTCAGATCTATTAATATCTTCACTTGGCTGGCGTTAAAAACTTAGGTTAATTATTCAAGTGGTGTGGATAAATACCTACATATTATTTAAATCAAAACTTCAAATAATGTTCTTCTACGTGCATGTCTTTCGCGGTGACGGCAATATAAAATGAACAAGCGAGGCGATTCCTAGGACAATAAAACATTCAGATAAAACGATATCGGACATTAGATATTGCGAAAAGCGTCACAAATAGAGCTTTTATCTGCATAAGGCGTTTGTATCACCGTCGAAGATTAGCGAGGAGCGATTAAAGTGAAGATCGATAAGAGCGAAAAGCTTAAGGGGGCCAAGACAAAGTCACATTCGAATAACGATGTCGTAGATGGAAAAGTACCTACAAAATGTATGGAATTGAAATATGTCACGTGGTTAATCCAAGTTGATGCGTAGATAAGCTGCACTATTGATTGTATCTTGGCTATTTTTAGGGATCCGTAGCCAAAACTAGCCAAAACGGAACCCTCATAGTTTCGCCATGTCCGTCTGTTTGTCTGTCTGTCTGTCCGTATGTCACAGGCATTTTACTCAAAGACCACTCAATGAAATTTGATGAAAAGGTGTCTTGTAGTAGCCGCTACTTAGTTTGATAGCTAAATAATAAAAATAAATATTTTAAGGGTGAGGGCTCCATACATGTAACAGAAGCAGAAAAACAAAATCAGCAAACATCAACGTGAGGCACATCATTCGACAGGTCTTTTTAAAATATTATAAGGTTTTAATAAACTTTTTTGATTGAGGGAATATTTTTGGAAATAACCGCTCCGAAAGTTGCCGAATATTTTGAACTCCATATCCATTACCCAGTCTATAAAAACTATCAGTTTAAGAAAACACTACCCTTTTTTTATAAAAATTGAAATCGATGTCGTTTGCGGAAAATAAATAAGCACTTGTACAACACTACTGGATTTACTACACTCATAAGATAGATGTCATTCATAGTTTGCCACCACTCAAAAGAGAGCCACGCGCCGCTTTAGGCAATTTAATGTTAATTTTCTAATAAAAAACAAGTAAATATTTTATTAAACTTTTTTTTTATGGACTAGATTATTGAAATGGTGTTCAAAATTTTCGTCTCCTTAACGACTACAAAATCATGGTGTATACTCAAATGATATTTAACTTTGAAGCCCCTTATTTGTATTAGGGAGTTAGTCGCTGTTACGTTAGCGGTGGCACAAGCGCCTAGAATATGGCGAAGTATTGTGCAATATTAAAGTACATAAAACATACATATACTGTTACAGCTTTTACGAGGCTTTTATTTCTTTATACACGTACATCTAATTTAGCAAATAAGCATACGATACGACTCGCATCATGGGAAGGAGTTACTGGACGATATAAGTAGGTACAGTACGATCAACGTAACTTGACCGGATTGAAGTTAGGTTCCTAACACTTTCCCGCATGTCATAGAGATGCGACCCAAAAATTACTTACGAAAACGATTAATTATGTATAATCGATTAAAAATTCTAATAACATTTTATTTCAACAATATAAAAACACTATTAAAATGAGTTCATAAAAGTATAAATTTAGAACAGTTACAGTAAAAACTAAAGAAGCTTTGAAAAACAATTTCTTTACGAAAATAATCACAAAAAAACATGAGTTAGTAATACTAATGTAATGCGTAATCGCATCTCTAATTCTCTTGGTTTAGTTACCGCCCCCGCCCCCCGCTTCCTGTCACCATTTACTTCCAAAAAATGCATCTGCGCAACCACTTGTCGCCTACTTCAGTCCGGCCTAGTTACGTTGATCCAACTGTACTTATATACTTCCGACTATCTAGAGTACGGGGCAGGACCATGCGGTGCGCCACAAACCAAAATAAAACAATAGACATATGGTCAGCCGAATTCCAGTTTATACACACACATCTGGCTGTTGTCCGGGATGTACTCCGTCAGTGGCTTAAATAAATATCAGTGCGTACGTTGATACACGTCCGTGTCCGGGCAGGGCGGCGACGGAGTTTTCCGTTGACAGATGGATGATGAAGTAGTCATCCATCTATGGTTCTGACAGTAGCGGCTGATACAAGCATTAACGTATAGGACTAGGGATGTTATGTAGGTGGTTTTATCGGAACCGAAGTCAGAGCCGAGGTTTTTAAATTTTGTTTATCGGAATCGGAGTCGAAGTTGGAGGTGGTGAGAAAAATATGTTGAGAAAGGCTTAAAAATATGAAAGTTACCGCGATTATAAGGGATGCAAGTTAATTTTTCCTTGGTACATTTATTAGTATAAATTATCATACATAACTGTTGGAACCGGAGTCGGAGGTGAAAAATTAATCGGAAGTTCCGATCTTTCGCAGCCGGAGTCAAAGCTCCGTAACATCCCTGGTATAAAACTGGACTGTGCCATCCCTTTTTAAATATTGACTGCAAAGAGTGAAAAGGAGAAAAAACTTGTGCCCCCCTGTCTCTTTGACAAGTATTGTCCACAAAGTAGCGTTGTCTCTTTCTAGAGAGTGGTCAATTTTGTGAGGTTGTGGCGCAGTCCAAACAGTCCAGTCCAGTAAAATACAGGACACATAAAAAAAAAAAAAAATTCCGCCTGTTTAAAAAATATGAAAACAAGATAACCTTAAATCATGCAGGCGTATGCATTTTAATAAGTTCACTGGGATTCATGAATCCCAGTGAATGTCTATGCCTCCGGCTGCATGATTTAAGGTTATTTTTTTTATCTTTTTTTAGCAGGCTGCTTTTTTAATTTAATGCTTAGTTGATTCAAGAAACCACATGACATAGTTTGTTGACTTTATTTTTTTCTATAACACAATATGGCGTCTGGCTGTCACCACTGTCACTCTAATGTCTTTAGTCACACTCGCAAGATCATTACTTACTCTGTGCGCAAGATTAATACGAATCGATTGACGAATGAATCATCAAAATTGGCCCACGCGTTTGGTCCATATAATGCCACAAAGGAACACACATACATATGCACATAGACTATTAAACAGTCCTCCTCCACTCCTTTGCATCGTGGGTAATAAAAGCGCTCGAACGCTTGGAATTACAGACCATTTTGTACAGATATGTACGTACGTAGCTCGACCGAGTATACGTATGAAAATTACCTGTAAATTTCTGGTTTTTTGTGCGGCTGATCTCGTCTACTCTATCACTGAATCAATATCTCAATAATACTAAGTTGAATTATGATATTATTCACACAGATTTTATGAACAGCTTTCAGTGGCATCATTGAATCATGAGCTAGCATTGGAGACAATGGTTCAGATAAACCTTTGTTCGATCGAGAGCACAGTCTGAATATCCAGTCAATTATATATCTATTGATAAACGAAGCACTAAGAAAGTAGGCATTGAATTCGTTCTAGTCTTCTGTTAACAATCTATTGTGTTCACAAATATGTATAGATAAACATCGCTATTGGTGCTACTGAGTATGAAATCATATGTAACTACGGCTATTTGCAGTGAATTAATATGTTTGAAGTTTTTTTTCGGTTTTATCATAAACTAGCAGACTCGTGCAACTTCGTTTGCGTCAATTTTCTCCGTTTTCGCAATATTTTTCATTGATCGTACAGCTCTTATTAGTCGCACTGTGATGTTATATACCCTATAGCCTTCCTCGATAAATGCGCTATCCACCACTGAAAGATTTTTTCAATGCGAACTAGTAGTTCCTGAGATAATCATGTTTAAACAAACAAATTCTTCAGCTTTATAATATTAGTACAGATGTAAGCAAAACATGTTAGTCAATAAATAAATCTAATTTGTAAAGATTAGGTATAATTCGAGATATTTTGACAGACAACTTTGCCGAAATGTCGAGTGCTCACGTGTCGAGAGCTAATGATGATGATGCGTGATACTATATCTATATTATAAAGCTGAAGATTTTGTTTGTTTAACATCACGCTACGACCAATAGGAGCGGAGCACCAATGAAAAATGTTGCAAAAAAGGGGAAAATTAACGCATACGAAGTTGCGCTTTAGTTACATATACGTATTTGTTACTGATTAAGGCACGCATACAACAAAACCAGTCATTCATCATAAGAATATTAACCACAACGAAAACCCAATAACAATTTATCGCAATAAAAAATAAACACGCCTGTCGGAGTCGAGGGCCATTCTAGAGCCCTCTCGAGTCTCGAGAACAGAGCAAGGTATGGTACCTGTGGTCCACAAGAGGACGAGAGGTCCAAAGTACCATTGAAACCTTCAAATGCTCATTAATAACCACTTGGGAGCGGGGGGAGGGGTTAAGACCATCATGATATAGTTGCCGAATTGCGTTATTGAAGTTTTGGCGGTGTGTCAATATGAAGTGGGCTAGATACTGTTCATTTCTTTGTTTGCATTATCTTTTGATGTAAGTATAAGGGGAATTTTTGTGTGGTCATCAAAAATAAGCTTGATGATCGATTTAGGCCGAGCTGAAACGTCGGGTAAATTTCGAGTGATTTGGCCATACTAACTTTGAAGTACCTACTTCTTGTCGGGTAACTATTCTGACTATAACAACTATTAT
This sequence comes from Herminia tarsipennalis, assembly GCA_945859575.2. Classification (NCBI taxonomy): domain Eukaryota; kingdom Metazoa; phylum Arthropoda; class Insecta; order Lepidoptera; family Erebidae; genus Herminia; species Herminia tarsipennalis. Next base: position 15,368,937 of record OX243849.2, on the reverse strand, counting down.
GACTATAGTTAAACAAACTTATTGTAATCATTCTGGCAACTATATAGTGGAAATAGACTTAAGAGTCATTATAAAGAAACGATTGCCAATCTGTCTCGAAATCTTCCATAGAGATAGCTTTTAGGTATATGCCCTTTTTAATGTCTCAGCTTCATTATTTCCCGACTGCAAGGAAGGGTTACGTTTTTCGCGCGTATCTTGTATGTATGTATGTATGTATGTAATATTCTTTATTACCTCATATCCTTCAAACCACAAGACGGATTAAAACAATTAAGACGTCGTTAGATTTGGCTTAACCGCCCAAGTGTTCTTAGATAAGTGACGTTTGAAAAAAACAATAATTGTGGCTGTGAGATGTCAAAAACAAGAGATGAAAAAAAGAAATCGAATACCGCAATCCATATCTATCAAATTAAATGGCTCATCGTAATCATTAAAAAAAGGTGTAACTTGATTATGACTGTAATACTAAGAAAGTCAACTAGTAACCATTCTTTTTAGGGTTTCGTAGCCAAAATGGCAAAAATAGAACCCTTATAGTTTTCTTGTAGTCTGTCTGTCTGTCTCTGTCTGTCCGACCGTATGTCACAGGAATTTTACTCAAAGACTGCTTAATGAATATTGGTGAAATTTAGTGAACAGGTGTCTTATAGTAGCCGCTACTTAGTTTGATAGCTAAATAATAATAATAAATATTTTTTAAATACATGTAATAGAAGCTGATTTTTTGTCAGCAATCAACGACGTGTGGCATATAATTTGACAGGTCTCTAAAAAAAATAAGGTTTCTAATAAGCTTTTTTGATTAAGTGGATATTTTTGGAAATAATCGCTCCAAAAGTTGCATAAATTGTGTCCGTCTTAATTTTTGAGACCAAAAAATAAGAAAAAAATCAAAAAGGTAGCGCTTAATAAATATTTAAAGCTAAAATTACTTCGGACATTATCGGATATGAGTCATTGAGTTATTGTAGTAAGTGCCATGAACATACGCTATTCTGCTGATGCAATTATTCAAGGCTGCGGAACCCTACACTGAGCATGGTCCGACATGCTCTTGCCTGGTTTTTTAAAAGCTTTCTATCTTGCTATATTCATCTGTAAGTTGCCATTTCAAAATTTGTGAAGCTTTTTTTCAATTTGTTGCATTATTAAATTTAAAACACAAAACCTATTATACCTCTGAAGGTTTGTTTGTTAATCAAATGACAAATCATAATGTAGATGAACTCCAATAGTCAATTACGTAGGTAATAATGTACGAAGTAACAGTCACGTCAACGTAGGTAGATTGATTGCCGATCTTAATACCCATTCAACAAACTAATACCGTTGAAAGCTTAGAACTGTAAGCTATCAATTATAGCAGTTGACAGAAATTACTACTTTGATTAATCATGTTGATTGTTGAAGTTAAGAAGTAAAAGCAAAGTTGGGTTACGTTACGTGTTATGTAGATCCAAGCGTGGATCTAAGGAAGGAGAGGGCAATGACTCACCTTTAATAAGTCCAGTTTCTATTTTTTTCTGAAAAACCAAACCAAGTCGAATTTCTGAAAAACATTTATTAAGTCCAATTTCTGAATTTTTAGGTAAGGTGGGGGAGCAACTCCCATGAAAAAAATCCTGGATTCGTGCCTATGTAGACCGAGTCTATACACGACGATCGAAATGTAGAAACTTTCACGCTGATTTACAGTTTGTGCGAATGTTTGCGAAATCACCTGGATGGATATTACTCGTATGTTAGGACCATTTTACTTGAATTCTCTAATGTAGGTAGTAAAACGGAGATTACTACAGTTTGAGTTTGAGAAACATTTGTGGAAACAAGAAAAAATAGATTTTCCGATGTTTCAGTTTTATTTTTTAAAAACATTTTTTTTCAAATCTTTCTCGGACTTTAACGAATATTAGATATAAAATTAAATATACTACGGGTCTTAATCGCGTGAATAATTTAAGGTAAAGACCTTTTTTTATTGCCTGACGTTTCGACCGTATTGCAACGGCCTCCGTGAAGAGCGGGTTTCGGAAACTACCCTCGCTTGATATTTATTACTTACTACTACAGAACTGTCGGTACTTCGACACACAACACTAAGGACATCTGCACACTGAAGTTGCAATACGGTCGAAACATTGGGCAATAAAAAAGGTACCTTAAATTAATGACGCAATTAAGACCCGTAGTATTCCTATATCATTTTATAATGTGTACAAATCGCGAAAGTTTATCAGCTCTTCAACGAATTTTAAATTTAAATTTGCCTAATTCTTTCGTCCGAAAACACTGAATCGATACATAACATTGAGTTGCTCACAAAATAATTTATGTTGCTACTATTAACTTTTGTATGACAGTAGCAGCAGGAGAGTTAACGACTTCTCTACTTACTTCCAATATAATTATTATGTTTACGAGAAAGCGGAAAAAAGTTCACACTAAACTTGTACGAGTAGTCAGTTAACAGATTACATAGTATTTTATAACGCAAACATAAATAAACACCCAGAAAATAGAACTCAGTACAAAAATAACTTCTCGTATACACCATCTATTTTCTGATTTGTGTGAAATTAGTTATTTATATTAAATAGCCTTCGCCCGCGTGGGTACTGGGTATTGCTATAAAAAGTATCTTTCCTATTCATTTTGCCTTCTTCTTAATCTTTCCCCCATTGCTGAGGATCGTGAGTCCTTCAGTCGATCAGTGGTCTGCCTCTAACTGATCCGGTTAGTAGCTTTGTGAAAAACGGCGCCGATAAATACCTCCAGCTGTTCGGGGATCTAGACCGCCCAACGTTTTGGTTTTCGACCTCTGGGTCTTCTGTGTTTGACCTTTTCTTCACTACCAACTTTTATAAATTATTGACTTCCTTTCTTGAGATATGGCTAAATTATTCAAAACGCGGTATAAGCATATAACTATTTAATATATGGGAATTAACGTGCATTATTTACCTGTAAATACGTTTCGACCAGGTTGCACCGGCCGTAGTCACGAGCGAACTGCTTGTGACCACGGCCGGTGCAACCTGGTCAAAATGTCAAGCAATTTTAAGGTAAATAATGTGCGTTAATTCCCGTATAATAAATAGTTATAACCATGCAACGCGAAAGTTTAAATGTTAGTATAGGCATATAAAAGACAGACGTCGGGTGTTCTCTATTTTGACTTCTTGTTCTGTCCAAGGAATCCTTAGTAGGTAGACAGGATATAAATTATTCTACGGGTAACCTTTAATCTATGGCTGGCATTTGCAAATTTTCATAGGTGGTAGATCTAAGCCCTAAGCCATAGGCTTTTTGGTGGGTACCATCATAGTATTAGTTATTCTTCTGTGAAATTGTGATGCGAATACATTACCGTGTTTCGGTTGAAGGGTACTTTAACAAGTGTAATTACTAGGCAAATGAGAGACTTACAAGCTAATGAGGAACAAGGTGCGGTGACATTCAGATCTTTGTCAAACAAGGATTTGGGTGGCACTGATACTGTTATGGGCTATCGTGACGCTTACCATCAGGCGCATGACTAGCTTGTCTCTTCATTTACGACAGACACGATTTATGCAACTTTCGGAGCGATTATTTCCAAAAATATTCACTCAATCAAAAAAGTTTACTAAAACCCTTAAAATGTTTTTAAAAGACCTGTCGAATGTTGATGTTTGCTGAAAAAAAAAATTTTTTCAGCTTCTGTTACATGTACGGTGTGCCCCCCCCCTCACCTGAAAATATTTATTAATAATATTTAGCTATCAAATTAAGTAGCGGCTACTACAAGACATCTTTTCACCAAATTTCATCAAGATTCATTGAGTAGTTTTTGAGTAAAATGCCTGTGACATACGGATGGACAGAAAGACAGACAGACGGACATGACGAAACTATAAGGGTTCCGTTTTTGCCATTTTGGCTACGGAACCCTAAAAAAATTGTCAGGCCTTGTTCTCATGCAGCCTGTTGTGATTTAAGTGGCGCTATGCTAATATGGGCTGGTGTGACGCCTACCATCTGGCTCGCCATCTCTTCGTCTCTTCATTCAGTCTTAAAATTAGCTCGGCCGTCTTTGCTTGTTTACGAAGCAAACATCTAAAGATCCAAACTTTCTATTGCCTTACCCTACTCAGAACGTATTCAACCGGTCTTAGACAGCAAACAAAGCGTTGGAAGTCATTAGGGAGCGATGCCGACTGCCAACGGCTAGGAGAATAACCAAAACAATAAGGGCGCGAACATATGGGTTTTGTAATAGGATTGTGGAAATGATAATTGTGACAATTTATCTTATACCTTTAAACGAGCAGTTCTTGTTTATTTAATCTGAATCTTAGCAACGGTTCCAGCGATTTTCATGAAATTTAGGTTTGTGCAGGGGGTTTTGGGGGCGATTAATCGATCTAGCTAGGTTTCATTTTTAAAAAACGTCGTTTAAAAAAAACCGAGCTAAGCTCGGTCATTCAGTTACTGTGGCAAATGTGTGTTAAGCTTCGTGTAAGTATGTTTTGTGCAAGGGCTTTGGATATAACCGGGCAAGTGCATGTCGGGCCACGCACAATGTAGGGTTCCGTAGTCCCCCATCCGAATTATGTGGCTTCAGAAGTGGGTTTTCTGTTGTTTTTGTTTCATACTTACTACGTTACACCTACTTAATAATAATTTTCAATGGAATTTGTGCGAGCTGTTACTCGTAAACTTGTAAAGCCTACTTAGCTGTGATAGTTTTCTTTTAATTTCACTATTTATACTACTACTAAAACCCCACACGATGGGGTAGGTTTCACTTTGTTGGCGTAAGTAATATATGTATCCATACGCAATATTACAGCCTTCTAGCACTTACTATGCTTATGCTGCGGACGGACGAACATCGCGAAAATATAAGGGTTCCGTTTTGCCATTTTGGCAACGGAACACTAAAAATAAGGCTATCAGATGCGTACCCATGAGTTACGATATTGATTTTTAAACTTATACTTACGAATAAATTGAAATGCGTATGGCATTGCATTTTATAACTGAGTTAATACTAATAATATTTTGAATATAAAAATAATTTTATTTCGGTCTTGTGAATAATCTCTCCGGTCATGTTGGATTTCCGTCTCACCGGACTATTTTTCTTAATCGATCACCCATCTAAAGGACTATGAAAGTGTAAACCTGGGCACAACGCATTTCTTATAACTAAAAAGACGATACATGTGACTTACATCAATCCAGTGGATACCACTGCATTATTTTTACTACTTTCTCAGAGAGGAGATCTTTTTCCCAGCAGTGGGAACATCATAAGGTAACATTTTGATAATTTTACGTAATAACGTCATATGAAAACATTGATGACATATCGCCATTCGCGTTGCTTAGCAACCAGTCAATAACGTTACTTTTTTTCTATAAGATTCTTAATTATAAGACGTTATCACGTCAAAAAAAATCCTATCATGTCCAATGTGAACACCGCATAATATCAACATAAACCTATTCATAGTTTATATAGAAAGCAACCGTAGCACCCAAATATAATTATATTATTTAGCAATGGATCTTTGGGGTCGAGGCTTCAATGGCAGATCAAATAGAGGAGATGTAACAAGGATTCTGTACAGACGAACCGTTCAGTAATCATATTACTTGTTCAAATGGAATTAATACAAGCGTAGTATTATTACTTTATTTTGTTGTAATAATATTCGTATGTTATAATGGGAAAAGGTTTGAGTGGTAATGGACGTGTGGGACTTAACTAATTATGTAGATACAGCTGTTATGATCTAAGCAGTTACGATGCCAAGGCTTGAACATATGTTGTTCTAGTCCATGAAAATAGTGTAGTATATTATTGACATATGTGAAACCAATGTGAAGGGCCCTCCGACCAGGCGAGGTGATCGTGCCTGCGGGCCGCGGCCCACGTTGGGAACTTGTACGCTAGCATCTTTATCATATTAATATCGCGATTCAGGATTTTTGACGCAAGCTGTCTAGTAAATTTGTTTTATTATATGTCGTTACCGCCACACCATATATTTATATATAGAAATAATCAATACTTAATCAAATTCCATGTCTTTCATTGCAGACAGTAGGTACCATTCAAAATATTTGTCATTGATATTTATCCATCTCTCTCGTTAGGTGTGATGTCCCGATTTGTAGAAAGAGATTGATGTATGATTCATAGTGTGTATGTGTATTATAATAGACAAGTCCACAAAGCCTTGGTTTCAAACTTTAGTCTATTTTTCTAAATAGGTAAGTGAATAATGGTCTCCTAACCGATGTTAGTTACAGTGCCAATCTCATTAGAGACTAGGAAACTACGCAGGGGATATTATAGTGCACAAGTGTATGTGTAGACACAAGTGCACTCTCTATTCTCTTACTCTCATAGCCCGATGAGACCGAAGAGAGATTAGGCGTAGGACCGACGGCTTAACGTGCTCTTAGAGTGGCTCTCAGAGTCTCAAAATGGTCACCCACCTATGGACCGACAGTGGTACCGATGGTAATCCTCGCAGATATCTAGATCTGCTCGGTCGATAAAATTTGAAACGAAGTCATCTAATAAACAATCAAAATTTATCGTCATAGCTCGCAACTTATGCTCTCTTATCTGTTTCCCAGCAGTGGGAATCATATAAGGCAAAGACAATATCGCCAACAAAACTTTACCTTATAATAAAGTACAACGTAAATTCATAATGATATAACAACACAAACGTACAACAGAACATAACTCGTGCGTCTTTTTGAAACGAAATATAATTAGTTTGAAACAACATTGTACAGCAAATATTTGGCGTATTTCAACCGTTGCAAGCTTACCGCTCATTTGAATTATTCAGCTTTGATGTTTACCTAAATCCTAACGCAGATAGTTTGAATTTGCCTTGTGTTTCAGTACTTTACTAATGCATGATGTGCTTAACATTGAGACCTTTAAGATATATTAGCTAATAGAAAGCTAATCTAAAATCTTAGTTGCAGTACCATTTTAATATCTTAAACTTGACTGGCCTGTTGGTCTAGTTGTTAGTGACCCTTACTGCTAAGCCGGAGGTCGTGGGTTCGATCCCCATCCAGAATAAAACTTTGCGTGATGAGCACGATGGTTTATTCTGTGTCTGGGTGTTTATTTATCTACAATATTATGTAGATATGCCATAGTACAAGCTTGATTTAGTTTGGGATCAGATGATGTTGTGTGAATTGTCCCAAGGTTTTATTAAACAACTTTGCAAAGGATCACGAAGTTCTATTTATTATGTTTTCTTTCTAAAGTAAACAGATAACAAGATACAGTAAACTATTGCGCAATATAAATAGTCTCTCTCAACACAACATGACAGTTTTTTCAGAAAAAATATATTTTCCACAAGCCATGTAGCTTAACCGTCTAATTTCTGAGGCGAAAGTTAAAAAAAAATATTTATTTATTTAGGACGCAAAACAACACTTGTGATACGTCGGGATTCTACATGTACATGTAATGCCAAGTTCGCAAACAATAGGTACACCCGGAGAAAAGAACATTGGAATAAAAACTCGCGGCCACTCTTTTCAAATTGTCAATTTTACAATGTTTGAACGTTTATAAACTATGGGGTAAGGTGCTGCCACTAATATACTAAAGGACTGATGCAAATTATATTATTAAAAAGTTAGACCATGAGATGAAATAAAATCAACCTTAGTGCATACAACATAGTAGGAGCATCTACTTAGAACAAGGGCAAAAACTATATGTGCTTAAATATTGGCCAAAGTATTGGTAAAGTTTAACGTTTTCCTGAGGTAGATAACTCGATACAAAAGTTAATTTTACTGGACAAGGTTCTTTAGGTCTTTATCTATACTAATACTAATACTAAAAATAAGAGGCAACATTTGATTGTTTGTTTGTATTGAATAGGCTCCGAAACTACTGGACGGATTTGAAAAATTCTTTTATCGTTGTGAAGCAACACTAACCCCAGGTGATATAGGCTATTTTATATCCATGTATTCCCACGGGAACGGGAACTATGCGGGTGAAACCGCGAGGCGTCCGCCAGTATATTATAAAGCTGAAGAGTTTGTTTGTTTGTTTGAACGCGGAACTACTGGTCCGAATTGAAAAAATCTTTTTTTGTTCGGTAGCCTATTTATCGAGGAAGGCTATAGGCTATATAATATCACGCTACTATCAATAGGAGCAGCAATGAAAAATGTTGCAAATACGAGGAAAATTGACGCATACGAAGTTGCGTGGGTGAGCTAGTTTAAATATATGGATGAAAAAAATCGTCTCAGTGTATTTACTATTTTTTTTTTGTAAATAATTTTCGTAGCGGTAGAGAGCTGCGCTTAGAAATGCATCAACGCGTATGCGCGGTGGACATATTTGAGCGCACCACGCATGCGCCAGTTCGCCAATCTTTTATCATTATGAAGCTACACTAACCCCGGGTGACATAGGCTATTTTTTATCCCTGTATTCCCACGGAAACGGGAAATACGCGGGTGAAACCGCGAGGCGTCCCCTAGTTACCTATAAGTATATAGAATTCAAAGGAAAGCCAAAGAAAAATTATATTCTGAGGATCCTAAAGACCCACCGTCACTAACCTCTTTCTATATGCTTTTTTTCAAACGCTTCCCACCTATTTTATACTCAAATCTCTTTGTATTTTTTAAACTTTATTTCAGTATTTATTGGCTCATAGATTCAAAGTTATTGGACATAAAACGTACGAATGCGTAGCTATCTCATATATTATCTTTTTACTATGTGATTTTATTGCACTGTTTTCCATCAAGTATTTAAAATTGATCTCGGTTACTGCTTCTGAGAGATTGATTAGTTTTTGAGATAAATCTTATTGTGATTTTGTTTTGATTCGTCTAACACTATCTTATTAAATGTCCTATTGCTGTTAAATGTAATTAGCTGCCATAGAATCAAAAGAAACTTAAAAATGAATTGTGAAAAACTAAAATAAATTACTTAATAAATTGATTTAAAAAAACAATTGATCTATACATATAATAAAACTGTAAATTTCACGTGTCTGTACATGGCCGAACTTAGTGAAAAAAAATATTAGGAAATGTTCGAAAAGAGTATTCAAACACTTTGCTGCATTTTTAGAAATGTCTGTCTGTCTGTCTGTCTGTCTGTTTGTTTGAACACGCATCACGCAAAAACTACCGTACAGATTCGGTTGAAATTTTGCACGTGCAATCTAATAGATGCAGATTAACATTTAGGCTATAAATTATCACGCTTTTTCCCATAGGAGCTCAGCAGTAAGGGATAATGTCTGTAGCTATTTTTCGTTATAAAACAGTAACTACTAGACGGATCTTTATGAAAATTTGCAGTTTTATAGTATATACTATAGGACATTATTTACACTATGAATCATTACGCTAACGTCTATGGGGAACGAGTAGCAACGTATTTTTTGTCGCACCATAATGGTTTATCACAAAATTTTCCACAATTAGACATTATCTATAATTGTAACCCATGGAATACATAACTTCACGCTAAAACTAAAAGGAGCTAAACACAACATTGTTAAGTTTCATAAGAACAGTTATTTTGATGAGGTAAGTAGTGAACAGTATAGCGTCGAAGCTATGCTAGCGGACTTTGACGACGTAGTCCCGGGCTCGAATCCGATGTCTGATTATGTTCTTTTTGTATTTTTTTAAATTGTCTTTATCCTTTTTTAATATTTTTCTCAATGTTTTAGTTATTTTTTCGACCGTAAGTAACTTATTTACTTTGGTTATTATTTTTTTATATTAAAAATCAAGTAAATTATGCACGTAGGTAAGTTACATATACATACATATCAACCCATAAGATGGCCCACTGCTGGGCACGGGTCTCCCCAGTAGAACCTACTAGTATGTAGATCCTGGGGGTAATTGCCATAATCGCCACGCTTGGCGAGCGGGTTGGCGATCGCAGTAAGGCTTTAAGTACGCAGAGGACGCTGCTGCCCGTCCTCCGGGTTAAAATCCCTTAGTCGCCTTGACGACACCCACGGGTAGAGATGGGGTGGTACTATTCTTAAGCCGGCACCACACGGCGCGTCGTAGGTAAGTTAATTATAGGTATTACATGCACTGCTGAGAGTAATTAATTAATCGTAGTAGAAATGAAAAACAATATTACATTATAATTAAAAAGTATTCGACATTTTCCAGAAATGATGTGTTCGTCTAAAAAAAAGACATTACACACGTAAAAAAAAAAACATGTAGCGCCATCTATGAAATCAAATTGTTCACCGTGATCAAATAATTCCTTATTTGAGAAAACATTTATTAGGGTATAGGTGCTTGAGATGCTGAGTGGTAACATTCTTGAAAGTAGATGGCGTTGTATTCAATAACGTTCTATACTTAGTAAAAGAAGTTTTAAAAAGAAACACATTGCCATGATTTTTAGAAATGTTTGTCTGTCTGTCCGTTTGTTTGACCACGCATCACACAGGTGCATCGAGGATCATGTTTTGGGGTTATGGTTGGAGATTACGTGTTCATCAATTCAACGATAATGAATGGCTCAACATCGTTCAAGTGTGAGTAGTTCGGGTGACGGGAGGAGGGGGGTCGTTGTTTGCCAACCGTACCTTTAGGGATATCTGACATTTTCGCGGGCATGACACACATGACACGCTCTGTGTTTGCTTACTAAAGTGTTACAGCAGTTTTATTATTAGTATTGCGTTGTAACACTATATGAAATACACCCCATTTTTAGCCAAAATGGCAAAACAGAACCCTTATAGTTCCCTTATGTCCGTCCGTCCGCAGCTTAGCTCAGAAACTGTTAGTGCTAGAAGGTTGCAACTTTTGCATGAATAAATTACTAACGCCGATAAAGTGAAAGAACAAAATCTTGAAAATCATTATTTCTCTTCAATATATGTATGTAAAGTGGGGATGTGATTTTTTTCTCACCTACCTACCCCATCGTGTGTGGTATCATTAGATAGGTCTTTTAAAAAGCGTTTAGGGTTCGTGAAGACTATTTTTAGATTTAAGGATTCCTTTGTGTATAATATTAGGCTTTATAGTGAACATTTTTGTTAGAGTCAAGTGTCCCCCTGCCAGCTAAATGGTTGATGTTGGGTATGTGAAAAAATTCAGGGTAGTAGTATAAATACTAAAATTATAAGGAAAACTATCACAGTTAAGTACTTAGGCTTTACAAGTTTACGATCACATGTGAAGTAACAACATTTTCGTACAAATTCTATTAAAAATTATTAGGTAATAAGTAGGTATAACGTTGAAAGAATGAAACAAAAACAACAGAAAACCCACTTCTTAAGCCGCACACCAAACTAACTATCTAAAAGAATAGAACAGATCGATTTTTATTTAGTAAGTATTTAGTCAACAGGACTGTGTCCAACATATTTACACAGAAGTTATTTCGTTACCTAAACTACCTTAATTTAAACCCGACTTTCACGCGAACGAAGTCGCGGGCACAGCTATTATGAATATATATATATTACGGGTCTTAATCGCGTGAATAATTTTAGGTTAAATACCTTGCTTACCTACGTTTAATATGCATGATAGTTTAAGTATAATTTAATTTAAAGTCATCAAGTATTAAAATAAACTTATCCAGTTTTGAAAATAAAAAAATCTAAAAATAAAAATAAAAAAATAAAAATCTTTATTTTCAACTATTACATGTTTTTTATAAATATGTGAGTGAAAATAGATGACGTTTAAATACAAATGAAACAGAATCAGGTAAATTGATTTAAAAAATAAATCTGAAATTCCTACGATTATGTATTATATATATATTATTTACGGATATGAATTTATGATGATCTTAATTAACGACAGGTTCATCATCATCATCATCAGCCTATCGCAGTCCACTGCTGGACATAGGCCTCTCTAATTGCACGCCAATTTGTTCTATCCTCGGCTACGACAGTAGTTTAGTATTTAAACTAAACGTTTCTAAAAGATATATTAATTCAGTATATCTTTTAGAAACGTTTGAATGTTGTCTGTTTGTTTGAACACGCATCACAGTACCGCGGGAATGCAATGTTTTAAAACCAGGATATTTTTTTAAAAACTTATCTCACACTAGCCCTATTTCGCGCGAGTACTTGGGCGGTTTCGGGCTTCATTTAACCCGAAACCGATAATAGTAATATTTGATGTGATGCAAATCATTTTGGTAAAATACTATTATAATTTGTCTTCTAACCGTCTGGCGCTATAAACTTTGTCGCCCTTAATTTTGCTGCACTGGGCATTTGCTTGGCTTGGCTTGCCATAGGTCGGGTCCTGATTAGAGCTAGGCCCTAATATCCATAGATGCCACAGAGCATTGTGGAGCATGTTTCCAATATGTTTTACACAGAAGTTAAATTGTAACATAAACTACCTTAATATAAACCCAACTTCTACGCGAACGAAGTCGCGGGCACAGCTAGTAATATATAAACTAATATAATAAAGAGAAAAGATTTGTATGTTTGTAATGAATAAACTCAAAAACTACTGGACCGATTTAAAAAAATCTTTCACTTACAGAAAGCTCCATTATCGGGGAGTAACATAGGCTTTTTAAATAGGGTACGAAGTCGCGGGAAGCAGTTAGTTATATTATTATTAAATAACTAAAATAATTTTGAAAACACTAAAAATAATAAAACATATGTAATCTGGTATTATAACAACAACAATAGAATTTGTTTTACAAAAGAGGGCTTTTTTAATACAATATCTAGTATTTTTTTTAATATTGGTTTTTATTTTACTTTTCTGAGCAATACAACATTTGCATGTTTTAATATAGCGAATAAAGGACATAATGTAGGTATCTGATTCTGTGTCATAATGACGTCACAAAGACATCGTTATGACACTGTATCAGGACCCAGGGTAATGACGCATATTCAAACGAACCTTTTACCGAGAACCTGCCAGGATTCCATTGAACCTGATCTAACTATAAAGGCTTTATAAAATAACGAGAAACTCTCTCTCTTTGAAAGGATTACACCTCTTTAATGCAGCTAAAAGAATTCTGAGATCTTTACTTCATTTCTACATAAATTGATTTAACATTTATGATGTATAGTCTGATGATTTTTTAAGCAGCCTTATAACGTTCCCACTGCTGGGAAAGTTTCCTTGGTTTTTTCTTTGAAAGACGGCTCAGACCCTAATACTAAGTAAAAAAAAATCGGGAAAGACCATGTGGGACCATGCTCGGCGTAGTGTCAGGGGGTTGTCATTCCGCAGTTTAGTTACTCGTATATTTGGGTAGCGCGCCGCTCGAAGGGGCGTATGACAGTGGGCTGTCGCTCGGGTCGCGCATACTTAAAAATATTTAGTTTGCTTTTCGACACCCGCAATGTCTTCTAAGCCTAAACGTTACTATAATTCGTATAAAAGATATTGCTGTGTTTACGGATCTATAATAAACACATTTTATTTATTTACTTATTTGTATTTTATTTTGTTAGAAATACCCAGTTAATCGCCTATCTGTGCAATAAACTAACTTAATTAACATAAATAAGCTGCCAGCTCTCAGACTACGATTATGGCGCGTCATCAAAGTACGTGTAAAAGCAGCGGCGGCAGCCGGTCGTTCTTCTTTAATTCCTTAGGTCCTTAAGTACTTAGTAATAATTAAAATAAAAATCCTTAATTAGTTGCCCAAAAATAATATTAGGAACAGGATAGACGTTTACTAAGAAATACCTACAATCGAACACACGAAAATGGGAAGTTTAATGTTTACAGAATCAATGTTTGTAATGCTTAATCTACTTATTTATTTTAAAACTAATAAATTAACTAGGTACCTACAAAAACCTATCAACCCCGTGCGGACTTCGCATCTCGGTCATAAAACTGGGGCGCGCAAAGAAAATTCACGGTTTGCGCGCGGTAATAGTTGCAATTTTGCTTGCAGGCGAGTAGCTTTAGCGAGTCTAGGTATATTTTCGTCTTTTTTTCGTTAAATGGGCTATCCAACAGTGAAAGATTTTTACAATTCGGAGCAGTAGTTCCTGAGATTACCGCGTTCAAACAGACAAACTTTTCAGCTTTATAATATTAGTATAGATAGGCAAAGGTAATACAAATTTATAATTAATCGCAGTGCAGTATGCGATATCGAGAATCGACAGTTTTATCAATCTAATACATCGCTTGCCATATAAAAGTATACACGTGTATTATAAAAGCAAGCACTCGCAGTATTTGCTGTTATAAGTATTAAGTAGAGAAAAATATTAAAAGGATTTTATATTGGTAAGGAAAATGTGTAAAGGGGTATACACTATAGAAGTGTTGGCAATTTATGTGTCAGCAAAAGTGCCAAAAGAGAAAACCGGTTTAGGATTTGCTGCTGTTAAAATTTCAAACTTTATCCACTATTTTGGTGTCGAACAACGATAGGCGAAATTACGCCGTTTTTTTGTGTACTATTTCAATAAATTTTAAAATAGTGATTCAGTACAAAATATTTTTTAGGTAGAAACACATTATGAATCCAATACTGGCACTGTTTATTTAAGAACCTTAAAGTATACGTTACGTACGTACTAAGACGTATAACAACGAAGATTGACGAGAACCAGCCTATAGAGAAAGCGGGATTCATAAAAAAAAAAACACTGTTGACTATATCCACCCACTGAAAATAATTATTGAATGGTTTACAGAATATGATTTACCCTAGTACAGTCACCCTGTTGTTATCCCTAAATTAGTTATTTTTTTATAAACTATATACATTTGTAGTTATTAAAATATAGGTATGTTTATCAGTTGTCTGGTTACCATAATACAGGCTCTGCCTAGTTTGGGATCAGATGACCGTGTGTGTTGGTCTAAGATATTATTATTAGACGTCATTATGTATCTGCTACCTAATTTTATGTTTTTGTAAAAAAATATTAAAAGAAAAATATTTATTATTATTACATAGCTTTTGTTGACTAATCGAAAGCTTTTGATTCAATATCTCATGAATCTATATGGGAAGCCTTAAGTCAACAAGGGTTAGAACATGACTACATTGAAGTCATAAAAGCTATCTATTCAATAAACACAACAAGAGTACGCCTAGAGACAAAAGGACCCACAATGTAAATAAACAAACAAACTAACAATACTAACAAATAAATAAGTTAAACAAAATAGATGCAAAAGTAATGTGTGAAATAAGGGAAATAACTAAATAATTAAATAAAGAAGGCGGCACTTTTATTAGCCGTCATTACTCCATCTCTTCACGTGGGTGTCGTCAAGGATGTCACACCAGAGGACAGGCACCAGCGTCCTCTGCGTACTTTAAATCTTACTGCGATCGCCAACTCGCTCGCCAAGCGTAGCGATTATGGCAATTACCCCCAGGATCTATAATAAGTAGGTTTTACTGGGGAGACTCATGCCCAGCAGTGGGACATCATATGGGTTGATATGAAATAAATAAGGTATACATTAATAAAACGGACGTCAAACGCTCTTCATCTGAACACAGATGCCGATTTTTTTTTAAACTATAATTTGTGTTTAAGATAGAGTCAGAAATGTCAACAATAACAAAAATTTGAAACTTGATCGAGTTATTTCAGTGGCAGCTCTCACAGGTTCTCCAATTCTTATAATACGGTTATCTTGAGGGGTTCAGACTCAGTGGCAACTGAACAGACCGAGATATTTGCAAGGTTAAGCAACGCGACCGCTTTCGTTTAATAGATTGGTGACCATTTTCGAAAAATGTCAACCATCTCCCTGCCTCGGAGAGCATGTTAAGCCGTCGGTCCTGCGCCCAATCCCTCTCCGCTCGTGTCGGATTTCTGTCCCATCGGGCTATGAAAATGAGAAAATAGAGAGTGCGCTTATGTCTGCACTATAATATTTCTGGCGTAGTAGCCTAATCTAGCGTAGACGATGCGAATTTACTGACTATATCTTCATGTACAAGGTCTTATACGGTATTGTCGACTATCCGGGGCTCTTGAGCAAAGTGAGCTATCATGTACCAGCTAGTTATCCAGGGAATTGCATAACGCCACTTTATCCGCCACGTAGAAGAACACAACTGGGTACTAACTCATAATAAAGTTAAGTAAAGATTCTGCATGACGAATAAAGGACATTCCTTTCTTCCTTTTGATATCAGAATTAATATTTTATATTAAATCATTCGTTACAAATAGTTAGGGCAATATTTAAGCACATATAGTTTTTACCTTTGTTGTAAGTAGATGCTCCTACTATATTGTACCCACTAAGGCTGATTTTGTTTTATCTCATGTTTCAACTTTTTGATAACACAATTTGCATCAGTCCTTTAACATGGTGTATAGTATATTAGTCGCAGCACCTTACCCTTATATCAAGATTATAAATATTCAAACATTTCTTTCACTGTTGGATAGCCCATTTATCGAGGAAGGCTATAAGCTATATAACATCACGCTACGATTAATAGGAGCGGAGCAGCAATGAGAAATGTTGCAAAAACGGGGAAAATTTACGCAGACGAAGTTGCGCAGGCCAGCTAGTCACACTAATATTATAAAGGCGAAAGTTTGTGAGTATGTGCGTGTGTATATTTGTTTCCTCACGTCTAAACAGCTGGAGCGATTTTAATAAAATTTAGTGTGGAGTTAGCTGACACTCTGGATTAACACACAGGCTAATAAACCGCGGGTAACACCGCGGGGCACAGCTAGTAATTAAATAAAAATAAAATCTTAGATGAGACGGGCCGCTGTAACCGACATTGATTAAGACACCATTATTGCTTTCTCTAGTCTGAACATGTCCTCAGCTTATAGCAGCTTACTCATGATATCATGTTGTAACTTAGTAAATAGATGAACTAGATTTAGTTGGTTCGACACTTAAAGGGGATGGTTTTATTTGAATAGTGTTATTTTGTTTGTAAAAGTTGTGGCATGAAAATATAGTTCGAGAGTTAGGTAAATGTGTTGGAGAATTATTTGTATCTGAACGCTTAGTTTGTTTCAAAGATTTGTGTCAAGAGTATGAAGTTTTAAAAGAGATAAGGCTCATAGGGGTAAGCGTCTTAGCGTTATAGAAGATCGCAGTGAATAATAATATGATGTTGTGCTCTGTGAGTGTTATGGTCGTCTGAGTTGATGTTAAAAGTTTATGAATGTCAAACTATGTCCATATCAAACTTCATCTAAATTAGTTCAGTGACTTACGGCCGGTCTCAATACTCTAACTTTCGATGGATTTGCCTACTGGAGTTATATATTTGACATAAGCTCCATACAAAATATGTCAAAATTCTACCTCTAGTAGCCAAATCCATCGATAAGTAGATTATTGAAACCGGCTGTTAAGCGTGAAAACCTAACGAGCAGATTGACAGTTACTTTTACATCTATACTTAAATTAAAAAGCTGAAGAGTTTGTTTGTTTGAACACGGTAATCTCAGGAACTACCGATCCGAATTGAAAATTCTTTTACTGTTGGATAGCCCATTTATCGAGGAAGGCTATAGGCTATATAATATCTACAACCATTAGGAGAGGATCAGCAATGAGAAATGTTGCAAAAATGGGGAAAATTTACGCAGACGAAGTTGCGCGGGACAGCTAGTTTATAATATTTCTCGGGGTAAAGTAGTTAGTTACTAAATAATGATATTGGTACTATATCTAATTCCCAAAACAAGAATCATGAAAAAAATACACTTTTTGTGTGTATTTTTTATCTACCGAATTAAAAAGATGTGTTATTTTGTTGGTTTAGTGGTTAGTTACCCTGACTGCTAAGCCGGAGGTCGTGGGTTCGATCCCCACCAAGGATAAAACTTTGTATGATGTTTATTCTGTGTCTGGGTGTTATATATCTATAATATGTATGCATTTAGAACTCGTTTCCTTAGTACAAGCTTTGCTTAGTTTGGGGTCAGATAGCGTTGCGTGAGTTGTCTCAGAATATTATACTTTTGCAGCAGGAGGAATTGATTAATATTTATGCGATACGCCTTTCAAATTTAACAAAAAGAAGCCTACCTACTGATATTTAACAAAAAGAAATGTTATTACTATGTAATAATAGCGCAATTGAATACGACACCAAGATAGGTGCAATACTGATAACATACTGTCCGCTAATAAAATTTGATCACATCTTTCTGTTACACGCTGTATAAACAAAAATGCCTATTTTTAAACTCCAGGCAAAATCGAACTCACAAATGACTGGACTATACATCTATACTAATATTATAAAGCTGAAGAGTTTGTTTGAACGCGGTAATCTCAGGAACTACCGAAAATTATACTACTTCTACTGATCCGAATTGAAAAAATCTTTCACTGTTGGATAGCCCATTTGTCGAGGAAGGCTATATAAAATCACGCTACGACCAATATGAGCCGAGCAGCAATGAGAAATGTTGCAAGAACGGGGAAAATTTACGCAGACGAAGTTACGCAGGACAGCTAGTTAAAACATAAGTAGGTACCATTTTCCACAAGCGTCCCAAAATACCGGCCTGTGGACGCATAATCAATAACATTATCAGATAACTTCGCCTCGTGTTATCTCTCAAATTGAAGTACATAATAAATGAGCTCGCTAAATATGACCAGAATATCTGTTCACACAAACTTATCGATAAAATTTGCACTTTGATTTCTACCTACGCTTTTGGAATAACTTATTTACATAAGTTTAATGATGTATTTAAGGTGGAGATGGCGATTTATTGGTAAATATGCTCAGAGAAATTAGGGTACCTATATTAATCTTTGTAATTTTTAAAGCATTTGTATGATAAGAAAGCTTTATGTATAAAACATATAAATCTATACTTCTATACTATATATAATATTATAAAGAGGAAAGATTAATAATAATATCTTAATAATAATATCTTGGGACAATTCACACAAAGCTATCTGATCCCAAACTAAGCAGAGCTTGTACTATGGAAACCAGACAACCGATAAATATACTTATATATTTCTAAATACATACATATTATAGATAAATAACACCCAGACACAGAATAAACCATCGTGCTCATCACACAAAGTTTTATCCTGGGTGGGGATCAAACGCACGACCTCTTGCGTAGCAGTCGGATACGCTCCCACCGCGCCACAGAGGCAGTCGATTTGATTGTTTGTTTGTATTGAATAGGCTCCGAAACTACTGGACGGATTTGAAAAATTCTTTTATCGTTGTGAAGCTACACTAACCCCAGGTGACATAGGCTATTTTATATCCCTGTATTCCCACGGGAACGGGAACTATGCGGGTGAAACCGCGAGGCGTCCGCTAGTGGATTTATAAACACAACTATCGAAAAGTGTTCATGACTATTTTTGGTTAAGTGTTCATGGGTGGTTCATTATCAGATGAGTGAAAGTCGATGTTCCACGTCTCCTGTACTAACGCAAATTATGCAGAGTGTAAAAAAAAGTGTTGACGTTATGAAAAACAACTGTATTTATTTAGTTTTAACTCACAGATCCGTACAGCCGTAAGTTCCTTGCAAGGAACACGGTGGATGACGTCACGATTGTTATAATTTTTTTTTTAAAGCGCATCAACGCGTATGCGCGGTGGACGTATTTGAGCGCACCACACATGCGCCAATTCGCACGGATTTGTCACGACAATGAAATAAAGATAGTGAATAAGGACCCAGGTGAAAGGACTTGAACCCAGGACTTTAGGGGTTCTGGCCATAAGCCATTACCAACGCCGGCACTGAGATATGTCCACCAAAGTCGAATTTAGCCTCCACCTGATACGATTTTCATCATGTAGATTTTAATCATGAATAACTGCCTCTGTGGCGCGGTGGAAATGTGTCCGGCTGCTACGCAAGAGGTCGTGGGTTCGATTCCCACACGGGACACCACTTTATGTGACCCGGGTCTGGGTGTACTTTGTGTCCGTGACTTGTATATTTGTAAAGTCCCCGCGACACAAGGCTTGTACCCTACTGCGGGAAAAAAATATGACAATCGTGACGTCATCCACCGTGTTCCTAAGGAACTTACGGCTCTACGGATCTGTGAGTTAAAACTATATAAATACAGATTTTTTTATAACGACAAGATTACAGTCTTCATAATTTGTATTAGTAGGAGAGACGTGGAACATCAAATTTCACTCATCTGATAATAACTCATGAACACCTAACCAAAAATAGTAATGAACACTTTTCGATAGTTGTGTTTATAAATCACCTAGCGTACGCCTCGCGATTTTACCCACGTAGTTCCCGTTCCCGTGGGACTACAGGAAAAAAAAATAGTCTATGTCACTCGGGGTTAGTGTAGCTTCACAACGATGAAAGAATTTTTCAAATCCGTCCAGTAGTTTCGGAGCCTATTCCGTACAAACAAACAATCAAATCTTTCCTCTTTAAAATATTAGTATAGATAAAATTTGAAACAAAATTAGTCTCATCTAGTTATCAAATGGGTGAAGGTAGATGTTCAGCGTCTCTTAGGTCATGTGATGTGAAATACAAACAACTTGTCAAATTGGCGACGAACGTATTATTTCAGAGCATTTTGAGTCTTAATTTAGGCAATATTACGT
Organism: Herminia tarsipennalis; assembly: GCA_945859575.2. Lineage (NCBI taxonomy): Eukaryota > Metazoa > Arthropoda > Insecta > Lepidoptera > Erebidae > Herminia > Herminia tarsipennalis. The sequence continues at coordinate 15,348,311 of OX243849.2, read as the reverse complement.
CTTGGAGGTCGTACATAAATCACGTGATGTTTTTTAGCTACTTTTTGACTCTCTCCCTCCCTCCCTCCTGGGGATACTTGGTGCGGGTTTAGACTACTCACCCCCCCTCCCCCTAACCAAGATCATGTGTACCTATTTCTTTGGTCCAAAAATTAACCCATACATACACACAACACATTTAATCTTGATCTGAAAAAATACACGTGTTTTCTCACTATAATCCCCTCCCCCCTGGGAGGGGGGTATAGTGATGTAATTTATCTTACTTTCGTCCATGGCTCCGCCTATGTCTCTACTGAAACCTGTGGTCCAGTTCTCTGGATCGAGTGAACCGGTTTTGAAAAACCAATAGGTAGCCACATTATTTGTGAGTGTCATAGGCTACATAACATCACGCTACGACCAATAGGAGAGAAGGATCAATTAAAAATGTTGCAAAAACGGGGAACAATGGCGAAAAACAAAGTGGTGCGGGTCAGCTATTGTTTGATATAAGGATACTTTGATTTCGTTTGATCTCTGTTACTTTAGGGATGATGTGAATAGGCTGTGTAATTACGTAGGTACCTTCTTATGACGTACGACTATGAATGGATGTCGTGATTATCCTTAGTTAACTGAAATAAAGAGGGAATAACAAAGAACTATATAGCAGCTTATATAATATAATTAACTAACTGTACTCCGCGATTTCGTATATTTAGATGGTAATGATCGGAACAAAATAATGTCGTTAAATCGATGCCTAAAAACTTTGTCACATTTAGAATTTTGTCTACATAATTTTGTAATTATTTATCAAAATGTTCAAAAATCGGACGGGAAAATCAAGGTAGGTAAAACGAATGCTATATCTAATAAGTATATAAAATTCTCGTGTCACAGTTCTCGTTGCCATACTCCTCCGAAACGGCTTGACCGATTTTGATGAAATTTTGTGTGCATATTGGGTAGGTCTGAGAATCGGACAACATCTATTTTTCATCCCCCTAAGAGTTTGTTTGTTTGTTTGAACGCGATAATCTCAGGAACTACTGGGTCGCATTGAAAAAATATTTTATTGTTGGATTGTTATAACATCACGCTACGACCAATAGGAGCGGAGCAGCAATGAAAAATGTTGTAAAAAAAAAAAGGGAAAATTTACGCAGACGAAGTTGCGCGGGTCAGCTAGTAATGTATATTATGTTCAGACATGCTGTGCCCTCATTGGCACGATTACCGTGACGTCAAAGTCCATGACTTTTTACGCGACAAGATGGGTGTGCTTTTAAAAATGTTTTTAGCAGTTTGCAATTTTAAATGTGATGTTTTATTAATAGGAGTTGTTTTTTGGCGGTTATATATTTTGAAAAAATCAATAATAAATGCATATTCTCTATTACTCGTCCACCCACAAGTGGGAAAGTCCAATGGGTCGGACCCCTTCAAACTACCATAATTCCAAAATAATAAAATAATTTCAGTTGTCATTTCACAACTTAAATTACATTATAATAATAATTATGTGACATTATCACGTCAAAAAAAAAACGACATATTAGGTAACCCTTAACCACCTACCACTGACTTTTGTCACAAAAGTCCAGTAAAATACTCTGTAGGTGGTTAAGATCATACCGCATATATTAAATATTACCCAAAACTGATATTACAAAGTTATTTAATGTTATATAAAGAAGTGGGGGGTTATTAGTATACTACAAATAAAACCTGCATATTTCAAGACATTTTTTGATCACTTGATTTAAGGGCTACATTTTTAGACCACATCACGTTACTCGAAAGTCTAATTTGGACAAAAAATAAAGGAGTGCGCCAAAAATGTATTAATAAAGAAGGCTGCGCACAAAAGTGTAATAAGGCTGTAGCCGGAAGCAAATTATGATCGCAGTATACAAATTTATAGGTTTGGTGGGTACTTTGGCGCTATTTGTCAGGTGACTTTTACCTCTAATTATGTGAATGACGGTAGATTCGACCCGAGTCTAAATCAATAAAATGTAGGTTAAGTGTGTTGCTTATATAGTTATCTAGTCTAATGAAAACAAGCAGAAGTTTTACCAAAAAATCGAACTCGTTTCAACCAAAAAAGGTTCTTAGACCGCAATTTTTTTTCCTATAGTCAGATTTTACTTAAGAGGCTTCTAAACGGGCAATACTTTTCTGCAATATGTGACTGGAACACAGTGGCCTCAAACATTGCAAGCTAGTAATACTAGCCAGACTATGCAATTTAGCTGTAATGTCCCGGACATATCGCCAAACATGTTTTGTATTGACACGTATCTCAAAAATATTGCAGTAAAATCGATCGAATTTACTGCAATATTTTTGAGGCCAAGCAACAAAATTAGAAGAAGAAAATTTAGAAGCTCCTTTAGTTAAAGACACCATTTTGTTTATCAAGTTAATGCTAACAAAGTAGCTATGTTGACAACTCATTCATTTGACTGCCTCTGTGGCGCGGTAGGAGTGCATCCGACTGCTACGCAAGAGATCGTGGGTTCGATCCCCACCCAGGATAAAACTTTGTGTGATGAGCACGATGGTTTATTATGTGTCTGGGTGTTATTTATCTATAATATGTATGTATTTAGAGATATATAAGTATGTTTATCAGTTGTCTGGTTTCCATAGTACAAGCTCTGCTTAGTTTGGGATCAGATAGCGTTGTGTGAGTTGTCCCAAGATTTTATTATTATTATTCATTGAAATCGCCTGAGTCGTTTAGGCATTATGGTGAAACGTATGTCAATACATACATACAAACATAGACTGCTAAAAACATAACCCTACCTTTTTGGCTCCGCCGTAATTAATAATAAACAAATTTGAAAGATTCCGTATTTTTAGAATAAAAACTTGAGACTTTTGTCCATTTGTTCTAATTAACAATCTTTATCGGAGTGTTAAAAATGTTTTGGAGATTTCAGAACGAGTTACAAAGACCAGAATGGTCGCTTGACAAACATCCTAAAAAGACCCTTAAAGTTCCCAACCGGATGCAACGACAAAGCGATTGAGAGTTCATCGTAAAAACTTTACAGCCTAATGGCTTTGATGTGGCAAGTACAAGGGAAGTTTAGACCAGAAAAGGAGGATGGGGAAATATTGCTTCACTGATTTTGAAGGGTGTCAAAGTAATTTTACTCGCGGGTGATTTTTAATGTGTTTGAAGAAGTCGCCTCGCAATTGACACCTCTTCCGCGTCAATGGTTTTCGGCAGTCCACTTTTGTACTTGAATTGATTCACTTTTTGTAGCTTTACCTTGAAAGTAACTGTATTTATCCGACTGCTCTAGAAAGAGGGTAATGATAGAATAAACGTAAACCTTCCTACGAAAAATTATTTAAAATATGTAAAATATTACCCGTATATAAAAAGGTAGAATATCTTATAGCAATAGAGCAATTTCATATTACAAAATACAAAGAAAGTAAACCGCACAAGTGTTACAAAACAAGTTAAGCAAGGAAAGTTTGTAATACCTCGAGTTAACAGTTACTATGGACAAAGAACCAGACAGTACCTAACACCTGTAATTTATAATAAGATAGATAGTAGCTACGGAATAGGAAGCCGGATACCACAAGTATCATTACCCTGAAACACCTTTTAAAGAACTGCATGCTCCAAAGTGTTACGACATAATTATTAGTTTTAATTATTGTAAGTACCAAAGTTCCTTTATTTTAAAGGAGAAATATTACCTATATGTATAAGTATCAATAAGTAGTTTAGATTAGTATAAGCTTAATATATGTAACGTACCGAGCGTCTCTTTCGCCAACAAACTGTGCTAAGCAGTTTGGCGAATTAGTTTTAATGTTACACATTTTGTACTATTTTTTAAATTATAATAATAAAAAAAAAAAAATGGTCGTACGCGTATGTATGTATGTCTATTTCTTTGGCATGCTCTCAAGCTCAAATGGTTTGACGGATTTCATCGTATAAGGTGTCTTTGGATTAATCTCAACTGCGGAACTGACAGTAAAAGTTGGACCACAAAAGGAGCATGGGAAAATATGGCTTCACTGATTTTAAAGGGCGTCAAAGTAATTTTACTCACGGTTGATTTTTAATATGTATGAAGAAGTCGCCACGCAAATGACTACTCTTCCGCGTCACTTTTTTTTAGGTGGACACTTTTGTACTTGAATTGAGTCACTTTTTGTAGATTTACCACGAAAGTAACTGTAATTACTTGACTTATAATTATGTATGTTCAAGTACGTTCATTTCTTTGACACGATTTAAAGCTTGAACGGCTGGACGGCTTTCATCATGTAATGTGTCATTAAATTTGTCTCAATTGTGGAAGTGAGACGAGAGGAAGTTGGATCACAAAATGAAGATAGGGAAATATGGTTTGATTTTAAATGGTGTCAAAGTAATTTTACTTACGGGTGATTTTTAATATGTTTGAAGAAGTCGCCACGCAAGTGACACCTCTTCCTGAACTTCAATTTTTTTCTTTCAACTGCAATTATTGAATTAATCAAGTAATTGGCAGGAAATGCCTATAAAAAATACTATAAGAATGAACTTCTTTTAAAAAGTATTGAAATGATTTTGATGTAGTTTATACACCAAAAAAGTACAAGCTATAAAAACATAAAGCGGTCAAAACCGCGGTAATAGCTACTAATGAAATAAGGAATGTAAACAATTTAAAAATCACGCTAAATACAAAATACACAGGTAACATTTATAACAATAAATACAAACGATAAATCATATACAAAACCTCACACCGAGGCATTATAATGTAAATCGCAAAGAGCTTACCCAATGTTCCGTTACTTATTACAATTATCAATCAAGTTGATCCAAAAGAATTGGGAATACAAATAGACAATCAGTCTTCCTGTTCATCATTCTTTTGCGTTTCAGTAAATCTATAAATAGGTCAAATTTTCATTGTTCAAAATGTCCGAGTATGAAGTTATAAATCGGTAAATACGAGGCTACAGGCATTATTCAGATTATGTTGACTGGTCTATTGCTCTAGTGGTTAGTGACCCTGACTGCTAAGCCGGAGGTGGGTTTGAACCACACCCAGGATAAAACTTTGTGTGATGAGGACGATGGTTTATTTTGTGTCTAGGTGTTATTTATAGAATTTTATAAGCCTGAAAGATGGAAAAATTTGAAGTCCTAACCCAGGAATCGAACCCGAGACTTCCGTAGCCAAACCGGGGCCAGAAGCGAACCACCTATCTAGATTATGTTACTAGACCTCAAATTTTTCTATCCCTTGATAAATGAAATTTGGTGAAAAGGTGTCTTGTAGTAGCCGCTACTTAGTTACCATATAAATATTAGGGGGGGGGGGGGATGTAACAGAAGCTGAATTTTTTTTTTAGAAAACTTTCAAGTGTGGCCTATCATTCGATAGGTCTTTTAAAAACATTTTAAGATTTATAATAAACTTTTTTGATTTTTGGAAATAATTGCTACGAAAGTTGCATAAATTTATTTATTTATTTATTTAAAACTTTATGCACAAAGTTGTACAAAGGTGGACTTAATGCTAAAAGCATTCTCTGCCAGTCTACCTTAGGGTGATTTAGAAATGGAATGTGTGAAAGGTGCAGTAACCTAATTGTAAAATAAGAACTACCTTATTATTCTTACATAATACACAAATAAAACAATATAACTATACAATACTATACATACTTACAAAAATACATACATACATATATACCTACATACATAACTATACAATAGTATACATACTTACAGCAATACATACATACATACATAGATACAGACTAAATTGTGCCCCCCTTAACATTGGAATCGTGTGACCTTATGAAAAAATCACAAAGGTAGCTCTTAATAAATGCTTCCAACATACCGTTATTGAGTTATTGCCAAAAAACTGCGTTTCTCAAAAAAGGACGTAAGTGTCGTGAACAAACGCTCTTCTGCTGATGCAGTTATTCAAGACTGCCATGCACAGCGCATGTCGGACCATGCACGGTCCGGCATGCTCTTGCCCGGTATTATTAGGCATTTAATTTGACTGAAGCTGTTCATCATCACATTGGTAAGCGCTAAATTCATGAACCAGCAAATCTGTTGAGATTTGCCTGTTAATTATGAATAAAGACTAAGAACGAGTATATGCGCAGTGCGTGCATTGAGGGAGTTCTATTATAAATAAAGTAAAGCCACCTACCCACTTTAATATAGATTGAAAAAGTACAAAAATAAATTCTAAAGGCATGTACTCACCTATTCATAACATCTTTTGTACTGTAGACAATAAACTCTTATAAAAGCAAGTTATTCAACAGACATTTTCTTATGAATTATATTTAGTTCTTGAATAAAATTGAATTGTACTTGTTAAAGTCTGCAGTCCAAGAAAGTCGGGATTAAAGTTGGCAAAGTAAGTGCAGTGAGCGAGAAATCTTATTCGCATTCAAACATGAACGTAGACTTGACTCAAACTTCTGTTTTCATCGCTTTAGTTTTGTAGGCATTTGCCCATAATTCCGTAGTGAGGGAACCACAGATTTAGAGACTTACTTCTTCTTCTTCTTGACGTTTCGACAGTAAACATTGTAGGCATAGAATATTATAGGTTGTCAACTGCGTCATCAGAGGCTATCATTATGTGTATGTTCTGATTGCACTGGAGCATTGTAAGCTGTGACGTCAATTCAGTATACTGCGAAGCCGTTCCTTTATAGTTAGCTGTACTGGTTACTGTGTAAAACGGAACGCAGTTCAGTATACTGTTATCTACGTTTAAATAAATTATAAACATAGTTTAAATACATTATAGGTAGGTACAACTTATATGATCAACAAGAAAAAATATTATAGTCATTTTTAAATGCATTTCTTGCCAATTACTTATTAATACAATAATTGCATTTTTGAACGATAGAAAAATTTGAAGTCCAGACCCAGGAATCAATCCGAGACTTCCGTATGTCAAACCGGGGCCAGAATCGAATCACCTATCTGGAATATGTTACTAGACCTCAATTTTTTTCTATCCTTTCATCTATATTAATATTATAAAGCTGAATAGTTTGTTTGTTTGAACGCGGCAATCTCAGGAACTATGGGTCCGAATTGAAAAATTCTGTTGGGTAGCCCATTTATCGAGGAAGGCTATATGCTATATAACATTACGCTACGATCAATAGGAGCGGAGCAGCAATGAAAAATGTTACAAAAAGTCAGTGTTATATAGGTTAATTACCAGTATTCAATATTTGAAAAAATAATTCTTATGGTATTTATCAATTGAATTAGTTTCATAATTTCCGAATCAATGGCATTAATTTATATTTCTGGTAGTTGATCACGTAATTAAAGTACTAAGAGCACTTTACCTCGAAAACATCAGTGCACACAGTACAAAAATGGCGACGATTTATGACGTCTAATATTTCCGAAGGATACTGTGGCAGTATACTGTGCGTCATAACGGAACGAGTTTCTCCACAGTAAAAGCACTCGCAGTGTATGTCGGAACATACTCTAAGTCTTTCTTTGTGCGGGCGGTCAGCCACACAGGACGTACCTACTTAATGGGCCATAGTGGTCCTGCGTCGAATCTCTCTCCGGCTCGTGTCGGATTTCCATGGCATGAGAATGAAGGAATAGAGAATTGAGTTGAAAGGGTTATTTAGTAATCAATACTATCCAGAGGTGTTGCTCGTGGTCGTCGTATCAGGTTACACGATAAAAATAAAACTTAATATGTAGCTGGATAAATATTACCGAATATTACCGGGATAAAAACGAGTCTATGTGGTAAAATTCACCCGGATGTGATTGCATCAAAACTTTCGCGTTTGGGTATACCTAATATTTATTCCTTTAAAAAAAAGCGTTCTTACGATATGGATGTTTTACTTCATACCTTTTTAGAATTCCATAGCCTAAAAGGCAAAAACGGAACCATTATATATTTTATGTTCGTCTGTATATTACAGGCATTTTACAAAGACTACACAATGAATATTGATAAAAAAGTGTCTTGTAGTAGCCGTTATTTAGTTTGATAGCTAAATAATAAAAGTCAATATGGGGGGGGAGGGGGGCACTCCGTATATTTGTCAGGTCTTTAAAAAAAAATTTGAGGTTTCATAAACTACTACTAGTAGTACTAGCTACTTCGCCGGTAACCTCGCCTCCGGCGGTGCCGCTGGCGCGACCTCCCTGTGCTTCGTGTACCCCCTCGACTTCGCCCGTACCCGTCTCGCCGCCGATGTCGGCAAAGGCGCCGGCCAGCGTGAATTCAGCGGCCTCGGAAACTGTCTGACTAAGATCTTCAAGAGCGACGGTTTGTCCGGTCTCTACAGAGGTTTCGGTGTATCCGTACAGGGTATCATTATCTACCGTGCCGCATACTTCGGATTCTACGACACAGCCCGCGGCATGTTGCCCGACCCCAAGAACACACCGATCGTCATCAGCTGGGCCATCGCACAGACCGTCACCACAGTCGCCGGTATCATTTCGTATCCCTTCGACACGGTCCGTAGGCGCATGATGATGCAGTCTGGCCGCGCTAAGGCCGACATCTTATACAAGAGCACGATCCACTGCTGGGCCACCATCGCCAAGTCGGAAGGTACCGGTGCCTTCTTCAAGGGAGCCTTCTCCAACGTACTCAGAGGTACCGGTGGTGCCTTCGTGCTTGTGTTATACGACGAGATCAAGAAGGTCCTCTAAATATAATGTAAGAATTGTTACCGTAATTACAACTAATTATTATTTAAAATCACCACAGCCACTCCCTTAAAATCATATTGTATTATTAGACGCGGAATTAAACTAGTAACTTATTTTAGTTAAATAAAAGCGTTATACACCAATTCCAACTTAAATTGTTTTATTATAATATGTAGATGTTATATAATCTGCTTGGCTACACCTAACTAAATAGTTGCATAACTGTAACAGGCATAAACTAATCATCCATTTTTAATTTATTTGAATTTAGAACTTCATTGTACTGTGCCAGTGATCACTCATTCAGCCAATGTGTGTTATGTAACAACCTTATTTCATTCTATCTTTGCGGCCAAGGTTGAGACAGTAATAATAGTGTCTAGTGCACTAAATTTATATCTATGAAATGTTGGAATAGACTTCTATTAGTGATTTTATTGTAAAAATAATAGATGTACACAATGGTTATGTATATCAATATTTTACCAAAGTGGCATTGGGAGTGAGACCTTGTACTTTGTAATAAGAGTAATTTGCATAGAACGCTGTGACACTCGGGTAAAAGCTGTGGAATTCAGGATCATGTGATTGAAAGCTGTTATGTAACAATGCAGTATGTTTGTGCTATGGTGTGTGCATGGTGACCTAGTAGAAATTTAATTTTAGTTCACTTTTAAAGTGTTATGCAATGTAGTTTCAACCACATGTTAAAAAGATCATTATGTAACATTAACATCCACTACTGTTACTTCAGGAGCCTATCCTGTCAACATCTATGCTCGGTGTGAGTTTTTTGTGGGAAAAATTCATGCTAAGAGATAATTATAGAAAATTAAATGTTAAACAAAATAAAAACTTTTTTGAGTAAATATTTTGGACTTCTTTTTGTTTCTTTTTCGCATTCTTAAACCGTGTGATCTTGGCATCACATTGGTCCAAGGGAATAAGACTCAAGACAAATTTTCAAGGTCACTATAGTCACCAATTTATCAAGACTCAATCAATACAAGCAACATTAATCTGCTACATATACATACATAATACATCTGTAATACCGGATGAATGGATGAATGAACCACTTTGATAGACATGAATAGGTTAACGCGTATTATGTGGCTGTTATGTTGATGGCTAATTGACTTATGATGGCTTCTTAGTGAGGAGTATAGAATATTAGATATATTATTTAAAGGCACGAGCCTTTTATTTACCGACCCGTGACCACGATCGGTGCAATTCGATCGAAACGTCGGGCACTTAAAAGGTCGGGTAAAAATAATTCACGCGATTAAGTCCCGAAATATATCAGAAATAGAATACATAAGTTAACATTTAGTGATATGTAGATATGAAGTATTTGACGCAGGCGCAGATCCAATTTCAGTAGAGGAAGTTGCCCGCCCTCCCTTTGTTTTGGGAATTTTGACACAGTGCAGGTGTGTTTTGACTGGCAATTACCACCCCCCCACCTTAGCTGTAGGCCTAGACTGCTGTACCGACTTACACGGTGCGCGATTTACACTTGGCCGGTTCCAGATCCTCGCCTGATTTGACGGGTATTTATAAGCTCACGATCGTTCTTATATCTTATGTTTATAACATAAGACGACTGCTTATAGTTAACTGACATTTTATAAAGCCGACACTTCCCTAATTGAGACGAATTCAACGAAATCTGAACATGAGTCGGTGCCAAACTATCCTGAGGATGCCTCGTGTAGAGGAACACGTGTCGAAGTTTCACTTCGTGGAAATGGAATATTGCGAGTAAAGGACTGCCACAGCGGCGCGGTGGGAGTGTGTCCGACTGCTACGCAAGAGGTCGTGGGCTTAGCTTTGTGTTCGTGACTCGTCTGTTTGTAAAGTCCCCCGTGACACAGGGCCACTATACAGCCGGAGTCGTCTTTAAAAAAAAGGGTCAGTCGACTTGGTGAGAGTACCTGTCACTAATTTTCTTTTTTGCAGATTTCTTTTATTGAGTGCGGTCTGTCGATCTATTTCGATAGTTGTATTAAGGTTCATTTCCGTGCATCGCGGCCGATCACGAGCCGCGCGCGGCTTACGACAAGCGGCTGACGCACGGAAATTAACCTTTAAAGGCATTTCCTTACTACTCCAATCGTGGTGATTCTCTAATCGAGGGTGGGTCTTGGGATTCCTCCTTCATAATCTACTTAAGATGGATTTCGGTCATGTGACGCCTATCTAATATACCTCAACACATTAAAAATCGTCAAGCCGTATGGGATGTAGACAGTGTCGTAGAAATGGACATAAATTTTACATAACGCTTTTTAATATACTCACTATTGTGATGATTTTTAATAATTTATATTAATTTCTAGCAATTTTTAGTTTGAAATCATTTAAATTATGTTTTAAACTGGCAACACCGTCACTAGCACGTGATTTGCAGGTTTGAATTGGCCAATCAGATACGATTGCTACTGACCAATCAGAGCGTTCCTGTGTGAATCAATTGAGTGAGGTTACCTGTAACGGATTTTGTTCAGAGAGTATTCATTCTAGTGCTGGATGGAAGACGAAAAGGTTGTCTGCCATATTTCGTACTGTGTATATTATAAGTACCGATTATGCGAATAATGCAAAGTGTTGTGTAAAAAGAAATAAAAGTGATCTGTACAACAAGTGAGTTTTATTGAGTTATCAAATCTCAGAAGTTGGATATACAACGCCTACAGCTCGATAAGGTACGTTCAAAAGTATTGATTTGACAATATTTGATTGGAATTGGCATTTATTTTTTTCATTGCTATACGTTGACTGGACTTTTAAATTTGATGCAGTATATTAAACGAGATTAACACGGCTTAGTTAAAGTCGTGATATAGTTTATGGCTGAATTAGTTCAGGTAGCAGCTGGAATAGCATTTTGATCAAGGCTACTCTTTGATAATGTTATTCTCGTAAGTTGGGTGTAGCGGTAACGTGAGCCGTTTGGTCAAGGCTACTTCTTGATAATGTTGCTGCGTGGCTGCACACCTAACGCTTCCTTGGCCTAGTAAGAGGCTAATTATTTATCTGCTTGTTAATCTCGCGGTATAGCATGGAGGATCGAATGCTTGTTCCACATAGTATTTTATAGTAGCAGTGCCATGTGTGTGCTGCTTTAGGCATGTCCAGTGGAACTATGTACGTTCTACATTACTAGATATGTACTACAGAGCTATTTATGTTCTGCGGTATAGTGGGCTATGTATGCCATAGACTATGTATGTCTACAGTACAAGACCCAGAGCTATGTATGTTCTGCGGTATAGTGGGCTATGTATGCCATAGACTATGTATGTCTACTGTACAAGACCCAGAGCTATGTATGTTCTGCGGTATAGTGGGCTATGTATGCCATAGACTATGTATGTCTACAGTACAAGACCCAGAGCTATGTATGTTCTGCGGAATAGTGGGCTATGTATGCCATAGGTTATGTATGTCTACTGTACAAGACACAGAGCTATGTATGTTCTGCAGTACAGTGGGCTATGTATGTCTACTGTACATGCCGCAGAGCTATGTATGTTCTGCGGTATAGTGGGCTATGTATGCCATAGACTATGTATGTCTACTCTACCAATGTACAGTTCTGTGTCATTGACACAACTACGTATGTTCCAGATCCGCTTTTATGGCTATGTACGTTTTGATTAAATAATAAACTACGCAACTAAGCTTTTTAAGTAACTGCGAAGTAAAGTATAGTATTGTGAATAATGTGCTATGTTAAAATTATAGTATATTAGTAGCAGCACCTTACCTGCGTATACAGTTTATAAACATACAAATTTAAGAATTTCAATAGTTGCTTCGTTTCTTCTTATGCTGTGAACTTTTATAAATATATATGGACACAGGATTATGACGCATCACGATTATTAGTTTGCTTTCTAAGTGAATAATTAATTGATTTTGAATTTGGTCGACTTAATATTCATCAGTCGAAATCGGCTTCTAAGCACATCAGATAATATTTATTTGAGCAACAATACTAATCTTTATTTTTCTTTTACCGAGACTATGGAGTCCAACAAGGAAGACTTTGGGCAAAACCGAATGAGTCGCGAACGAAACAGGCGTGACTGTAAGAGACTACGAAATCGGTCGCCGTCTCCGTCAGTAGCGAGACGTGCTCGCAAGGCGCCAAGAAAAGCAGAGTGGGTGATAGAAGAAATACAACCAAGTGAACATTTAGCGTCACCATTGCTGACACCTGTTCAACCCGAGCCGCTTCGGGATCAACCCAAGGACAATCATGCAAGTTTTACTGTAGATGAGGTACTTCAACTCTTATCCTCTTTTAAAAAGGTGGAAGGGGCCAAACCTCTCCACCTTAATAATAACCATGTTAATAATGTAGTACCAGAGTTCGATCCATCTAGTAAAGCTCAAAATGTAGACAGTTGGCTAAGGAAGGTAAACGAATGTGCCTGTATTTATGGCTGGGATCAGAGGCAAACCATACATTTTGCCCTCCAGAAGTTATCGGGCCTTGCGAAGAAGTGGTTTGAAGCTTTGCCTTCAGTAAATTTTAATTGGGACGAGTGGCAGGCGCGACTGCGTAGGGCTTTTCCTAACGAGCAGAATTATGGTCGGCTTCTTGAGGAAATGCTTGCGCGCACCACGCGTCATAATGAAAATTTTAGAGAATATTTCTACGACAAACTTACTTTATTGAACCGATGTGAAATTATAGGTCAAAAGGCAGTAGACTGCATTATTCACGGTATCCTTGATAAGTCTGTTAGGAATGGTGCGCAAGCATTAAATGGTACGGAGCCGGAAGATCTCTTATGTTTTCTCAATTCGCAGCGGCCCACTGATTTGACTTACACCAGAAAGCGTAATGACAATTTCCAATCCAATCGTCCCACAAATTCCGCTTCCAACTCAAACGAACCACTTGTGACTTGTTTTAATTGTCGTTCGAAGGGGCATACTTTTCATAAATGCCCGAATCCGATAATTAAATGCCACAAGTGTTCTAGAGTAGGACACGATCTAGCAACTTGCAAACTAACTCCCCTGACCCTTCGACAGGCGTTTGAAGGTAAAACTATAACCGAAGACCGCAAGATTCTGACTATTTCAACTATTAGTAATACCAATGACAAATATTTTAAGAAAGTTATTGTTAATAATCATGACTTTGTGTCTTTCATAGACTTTGGCAGTGAGTGCACTTTAATGCGTGAAACTGAGGCGCGAAAATTAAATTTACCTAAATTTATCAATGAACTGCCAGCTATTAGAGGTTTTGGAAACTCTTCTGTAGTACCTACCTACAGGAGTTTTATCACATTAAAACTTGATGATGTCGAGGCTTATGTCGAAGTTCTTGTAGTACATGACGAGTTCTTACGAACTCCTCTCCTTATTGGCCAAGATTTCACAGAATTACCGTTCGTGACTGTTTTAAAGGACTCTAATAAACTCCTCTTTTACAAAAGTCCAGTTGTCAAAGACCTCTCCCACTCCGACAAATGCATAAAGCTTATGACGGCAGACTCTGTAGAAGATATATATAAGGTTGGGATAGTTGAGGTGTATGTTGAGGACCCTGGTTTCTGTGGTGACGTTTACATGGAGGGTTACACTTGTGCTGAACCGGGCAAAGAGTATCATTTACATCAGGGCGTTTGTCGAATTAACCAAGGCAAGGGCCATATAGTGATTACCAATTTGAAATCGGAAAAGTTAGTCTTTCCCTCAAATACGTTGCTAGCTCGGGCTTTACCTTTTGTAGAAAATAAAATGCTTAACGTCAGTAGGATTCATAAAAATTCATCAACCATGGAACCGTTAGAGCGAACCGAAATCAAAGTCGGCGAAGGTATTAGTAATGGGGATACCAATAAATTATATAACTTGCTACAGTCGTACCGGGACTGTTTTGCTATGAACCTTTCAGAAATAGGCCTTGCAAAGGACGTAGAAATGAATATAGATTTAAACGATGACAGGCCAGTAGTTTATAGACCTTATCGCATGTCTTATTCCGAAAGAGAGCAAGTGCGTGTTTTAGTAGAAGAACTATTACAAAACGACATAATCCAAGAGTCTGAATCTGAATTTGCGAGTCCTATTTTGATGGTAAAGAAAAAGACAGGGGAACAACGTCTATGCATAGACTTTAGAGCATTAAATAATAAAACTAGAAAAGACTGTTTCCCTCTTCCCCTTATAGAAGATCAGTTAAGTAACCTCAGCGGCAATCGTTTCTTTACATCGTTAGACCTCGCTTCAGGCTACTACCAGATTCCCATGGCACGAGACAGTCGCCGGTATACGGGGTTTGTAACACCGGATGGACATTTTGAATTCAAAAGAATGCCATTCGGCCTCGCCAATGCACCAGCTGTATTTCAGAGGTTTATTAATAAAATGCTTGGTTCAAAACGCTTTGGCTCTGCGTTAGCTTACCTAGATGACATTCTTGTCCCATCGGAAAATCTGGAACAGGGCTTTCAGAGACTTGAGGATGTCCTTGAGCTCTTACGTAAATACGGATTAACTCTAAAGTTGTCAAAATGTAGGTTTTTCGATAACGTAATAGATTACCTTGGTTACGAAATTTCACTTGAAGGGATACGACCTAATGAACAAAAAATTTTAGCCGTAAAAGAATTCCCAGTGCCTAAAACTGTTCATGAAGTTCGTCAGTTCTTAGGATTAGCGGGATACTTTCGAAAATTTATCAAGGGGTTCGGTGAAATCGCACGGTCTCTAACGAATTTGTTAAAGAAAGATGTCCCCTTTCAATGGTCTGAAAAGGAATCTAGGGCGTTTATTCAACTAAAAGATAAATTAGTAGAGCGTCCGATCCTGTCTCTTTATAATCCTAAGTTAGATACCGAACTCCACACAGACGCCAGTGCTTTAGGGGTAGGAGGTATATTATTACAATGGCAAGAAAATCCACGAGTACTAAAACCCGTCGCCTATTTTAGTAGGCAAACTACGCCTGAAGAACGTCACTTGCATTCCTATGAGTTAGAAACTCTGGCTATTGTCTGTTCACTCAGAAAGTTTAGAGTATATTTATTAGGTATTACTTTCAAGGTAGTGACAGATTGTCATGCTATAAGGACAACGCTTACGAAACGTGACCTCGTACCTCGCATTGCCAGGTGGTGGCTTCAGATAAGCGAATTCACTTTTAGTATAGAATATAGACCTGGTTCCCAAATGGCCCATGTAGACGCCTTAAGTCGCAATACTAAATTGACTGACCTAACTGATGAGTTTACAGTTTATAACATTGAGACTGACGATTGGCTTTTGACTTTACAAATGACTGACCCTGACATTGCAAGGATAGTTAAGATTTTAAAGCCTGAAAACGACGAGGAATCAAAAGATATAAAGAAAAATTTTGTTGTTAAGGATCATAAAGTTTATAAAAAAGTAGATGATAAGTTGTGCCTTGTGGTTCCTCGTAGTGCACGATTTCAGGTTTGCCAATCAAATCACGACGAAATCGGGCACTTAGGTGAAACTAAAACGATCGAGAAGATTCAGGCTCTGTATTGGTTCCCTAAGTTACGCAAATTTGTAAAAAAATATGTACGATCCTGTATTCAGTGCGCGTACAATAAGGATAATGCTAAAAATCGGAAATCTGGTCAATTATACCCAATTCAAAAGGTGAACATTCCCTTTCATACTGTCCACATTGATCATCTGGGTCCATTCACAAAAAGCAAGAAGGGGAACTGCTATATTTTGACCATAGTTGATGGCTTTACAAAATATGTGTTTGTGAAACCTGTGAAGGATACAAAGACTAAAAGCACCCTAAAGGTTCTGGAGAGCATATTTTATGATTTTGGTCCTCCATCTAGAATAATATCAGATCGCGGTACATCTTTCACTTCAGGGGCTTTTAAAAACTTTTGTGACCTTCACGGTATTAAACATATATTAAATGCAGTGGCTTGTCCTAGGGCCAACGGTCAAGCTGAACGCTTTAATCAGACTATTCTAAATTCCCTAACAAAGTATAGTATAGGTAAAAATGAACGTGATTGGGACACTCACTTAGGCAAAATACAATGGGGTATTAATAATACTGTAAATACTTCCACTCGGAAAACGGCATCAGAGGCTCTATTTGGTTGTAGGCTTCGTGACGGTCTAGCCAATAAACTTGGAATCGCTACTGATGGCACATCAGAAAGCATTACGTCAATTAGAGACGACATTAGTGCTAATATAGAATCCGTTCAAAAAAAACAAAAACAACGTTATGACAGTAGACGAGCGCCTGCTGCCGTTTATAAAGTAGGAGATTTAGTTAAGATAACTAGAACCAATTTTTATAACAAAGGAAATAGCAGTAAGCTGTTGTCCAAATTTATAGGCCCCTATAAAGTTATAAAAATTCTCGGTAATGACAGATACAAGATAAGTAATATTCCTGGTTTCAACAGGAAGAGGAAGTCGTTTGAGACCGTTGTTGCTGCAGACAGAGTAAGACCTTGGATAAATTTAAATAATCTAGGTTCTAATACCAAAAATCCTGATTCTGAATCAGACTACGACAGTGAAGATAACCTGCCTTTGTCTGAATTGCAGCGACGGCCACAAGCGACTGCAACTGCAAACGTTCATTGAAACCGAATGTGATGAAATATGGTTAATACAAATACTTATACTGTCACTGCTATCACTTTGTTGTTATGTTACAAATCAACAATTGTTTATTTATATTCTACATACTTTTATGCCCTTAAACTGATTTTGAGCTTGTCGATTACTATAATGCTATTTAATTATTTGTTATTTGTTATACTTTTATTTGTTCTAGAGATAAAGCGCAGGTATTGTGTAATAATAATTTTCCGTAAACTAGCTGTAGTAGATGACGTGCACCAGGAGGTAGCACTTGTACGGATGGCCGAATGTGATGATTTTTAATAATTTATATTAATTTCTAGCAATTTTTAGTTTGAAATCATTTAAATTATGTTTTAAACTGGCAACACCGTCACTAGCACGTGATTTGCAGGTTTGAATTGGCCAATCAGATACGATTGCTACTGACCAATCAGAGCGTTCCTGTGTGAATCAATTGAGTGAGGTTACCTGTAACGGATTTTGTTCAGAGAGTATTCATTCTAGTGCTGGATGGAAGACGAAAAGGTTGTCTGCCATATTTCGTACTGTGTATATTATAAGTACCGATTATGCGAATAATGCAAAGTGTTGTGTAAAAAGAAATAAAAGTGATCTGTACAACAAGTGAGTTTTATTGAGTTATCAAACTATTAACCTTTCTCTCGTGGCTTCTTTACATTGCATCAAATAACTTTGGAATATCAGTT
Source organism: Herminia tarsipennalis (assembly GCA_945859575.2). Classification (NCBI taxonomy): domain Eukaryota; kingdom Metazoa; phylum Arthropoda; class Insecta; order Lepidoptera; family Erebidae; genus Herminia; species Herminia tarsipennalis. The sequence continues at coordinate 15,330,257 of OX243849.2, read as the reverse complement.
TTGAAAAATATACCACCTAGTTTTGTCACACCACCACTTACCACACGTCTGTGAGACCTCGTAGTAGAATTGTTATATTTTGTTCGTTTTATGGCCTAAACTTGACAATAAACAACGATTTGACTTCGGTAACATAGTTTGTAGGAGGTTATAACTTCCAAAACAGGTGGTAGGTGGTTGAGGGTTAAAATCTATACATATAATAAAACTGTAAATTTCACGTGTCTGTACATGGCCGAACTTAGTGAAAAAAAATATTAGGAAATGTTCGAAAAGAGTATTCAAACACTTTGCTGCATTTTTAGAAATGTCTGTCTGTCTGTCTGTCTGTCTGTCTGTCTGTCTGTCTGTCTGTCTGTCTGTCTGTTTGTTTGAACACGCATCACGCAAAAACTACCGTACAGATTCGGTTGAAATTTTGCACGTGCAATCTAATAGATGCAGATTAACATTTAGGCTATAAATTATCACGCTTTTTCCCAAAGGAGCTAAGCAGTAAGGGATAATGTCTGTAGCTATTTTTCGTTATAAAACAGTAACTACTAGACGGATCTTTATGAAAATTTGCAGTTTTATAGTAAATACTATAGGACATTATTTACACTATAAATCATTACGCTAACGTCTATGGGGAACGAGTAGCAACGTATTTTTTGTCGCACCATAATGGTTTATCACAAAATTTTCCACAATTAGACATTATCTATAATTGTAACCCATGGAATACATAACTTCACGCTAAAACTAAAAGGAGCTAAACACAACATTGTTAAGTTTCATAAGAACAGTTATTTTGACGTGGCAAGTAGCGAACAGTATAGCCTCGAAGCTATGCTAGCGGACTTTGGCGACAAAGTCCCGGGCTCGAATCCGATGTCTGATTATGATCTTTTTGTATTTTTTTAAATTGTCTTTATCCTTTTTTAGTTATTATTTTTTTATATTAAAAATCAAGTAAATTATGCACGTAGGTAAGTTAATGATAGGTATTGCATGCTCTGCTGAGAGTAATTAATTAATCGTAGTAGAAATGAAAAACAATATTACATTATAATTAAAAAGTATTCGACATTTTCCAGAAATGATGTGTTCGTCTAAAAAAAAGACATTACACACGTAAAAAAAAAACATGTAGCGCCATCTATGAAATCAAATTGTTCAGCGTGATCAAATAATTCCTTATTTGTGAAAACATTTATTAGGGTATAGGTGCTTGAGATGCTGAGTGGCAACATTCTTGAAAGTAGATGGCGTTGTATTCAATAACGTTCTATACTTAGTAAAAGAAGTTTTAAAAGAAACACATTGCTATGATTTTTAGAAATGTTTGTCTGTCTGTCCGTTTGTTTGACCACGCATCACACAGGTGCATCATGTTTTGGGGTTATGGTTGGAGATTACGTGTTCATCAATTCAACGATAATGAATGGCTCAACATCGGTCAAGTGTGAGTAGTTCGGGTGACGGGAGGAGGGGGGTCGTTGTTTGTCAACCGTACCTACCTTTAGGGTTATCTGACATTTTCGCGGGCATGACACACATGACACGCTCTGTGTTTGCTTACTAAAGTGTTACAGCAGTTTTATTATTAGTATTGCGTTGTAACACTATATGAAATACACCCCATTTTTAGCCAAAATGGCAAAACAGAACCCTTATAGTTCCCTTATGTCCGTCCGTCCGCAGCTTAGCTCAGAGACTGTTAGTGCTAGAAGGTTGCAACTTTTGCATGAATAAATTACTAACGCCGATAAAGTAAAAGAACAAAATCTTGAAAATCATTATTTTTTTAAGGGTACCTCTCTTATATGTAAAGTGGGGATGTGATTTTTTTCTCACCTACCTACCCCATCGTGTGTGGTATCATTAGATAGGTCTTTTAAAAAGCGTTTAGGGTTTGTGAAGACTATTTTTAGATTTAAGGATTCCTTTGTGTATAATATTAAGCTTTATAGTGAACATTTTTGTTAGAGTCAAGTGTCCCCCTGCCAGCTAAATGGTTGATGTTGGGTATGTGAAAAAATTCAGGGTAGTAGTATAAACACTAAAATTATAAAGAAAACTATCACAGTTAAGTACTTAGGCTTTACAAGTTTACGATCACATGAGAAGTAACAACATTTTCGTACAAATTCTATTAAAAATTATTAGGTAATAAGTAGGTATAACGTTGAAAGAATAAAACAAAAACAACAGAAAACCCACTTCTTAAGCCGCACACCAAACTGACTATCTAAAAGAATAGAACAGATCGATTTTTATTTAGTAAGTATTTAGTCAACAGGACTGTTTCCAACATATTTACACAGAAGTTATTTCGTTACCTAAACTACCTTAATTTAAACCCGACTTTCACGCGAACGAAGTCGCGGGCACAGCTATTATGAGTATATATATATTACGGGTCTTAATCGCGTGAATAATTTTAGGTTAAATACCTTGCTTACCTACGTTTAATATAAATGATAGTTTAAGTATAATTTAATTTAAAGTCATCAAGTATTAAAATAAACTTATCCAGTTTTGAAAATAGATGGCGTTTAAATACAAATGAAACAGAATCAGGTAAATTGATTTAAAAAATAAATCTGAAATTCTTACGTAGAGGGATATGAATTTATGATGATCTTAATTAACGACAGGTTCATCACCATCATCATCATCAGCCTATCGCAGTCCACTGCTGGACATAGGCCTCTCTAATTGCACGCCACTTTGTTCTATCCTCGGCTACGACAGGTTGACACACCTATTTTTTAATTCACCAATATAGACATTATAAAGAAATAAGTTTAGTATTTAAACTAAACGTTTCTAAAAGATATACTAATTCAGTATATCTTTTAGAAACGTTTGAATATTGTCTGTTTGTTTGAACACGCATCACAGTACCGCGGGAATGCAATGTTTTTAAAAACAGGATATTTTTTTTAAAACTTATCTCACTTTAGCCCTATTTCGCGCGAGTACTTGGGCGGTTTCGGGCTTCATTTAACCCGAAACCGATAATAGTAATATTTGATGTGATACAAATCATTTTGGTAAAATACTATTATAATTTGTCTTCTAACCGTCTGGCGCCATAAACTTTGTCGCCCTGCATTTTGCTGCACTGGGCATTTGCTTGGCTTGCCTTGCCATAGGTCGGGCCCTGATTAGAGCTAGGCCCTAATATCCATAGATGCCACAGAGCATTGTGGAGCATGTTTCCAATATGTTTTACACAGAAGTTAAATTGTAACATAAACTACCTTAATATAAACCCAACCCACGCGAACGAAGTCGCACGCACAGCTAGTATTAAATATTTTTAGACTATTGTCGCATCGGCCGCGCGCGTCAGCCGCTGTTATCAGCCTTGCGCTGCTGCAATCGACCGCGATGCACGGAAATGACCCCCCAGCACAGAATAAGTAATAGTACTACGGTACATCTACTCCAGGTAGCCGGTACCACCAAGGTCACGGGTTCAAGTCCCGCCTAAGATGATTTTTCCGCCATACATTTAATATGTATTCCCGCGCAACTTCGTTTGCGTAAATTTCTCCCGTTTTTGCAACATTTCTCACTGCTGCTCCGCTCCTATTGGTCGTAGCGTGATGTTATATAGCCTATAGCCTTTTTCGATTAATGGGCTATTCAACAGTGAAAGATTTTCTCAATTCGGATCAGTAGTTCCTGAGATTACTGCGCATAAACAAACAAACATCATAAAAAAAAATCGTGGTGTCAAATGTGGTTTAAATGGCTAGTTACAATTCTATTACGTATAGTATATTTTTTATAAGGAAGTTATGTAGCAAACATACCTATATCTAGCTTTTGTTGTGTTTATTCCTTCATTCATTCAAATACTTACTGAACGAGTGATTGCTCAGTGAGTGAAGGAATCGTTCACTCATGCATTCACGCGTAGTGTTATTATCTAATCGAGGACTATTGTGGTTGACACTGTATACAGATTGATATTGCTTTGCTATACATATGTACCTATCGTAGGTTATGTTTATATCTATTTATATGATGATTAAGTAATTAATCTTCAAAAGTACGTGTATGCTTCTCTTCTTTTAAAACCTCGTCTCTCATCGCGAGCATTCGCCTGTAATGTAACATACTGATTTGATTTCGAGCATTACGTTACAATACTGCCTCCCTGACTGACGAGCATTTGCCTGTAATGTAATATTTAAGATACGATTTCGAGCATTATGTTACACTACTGCTTTCCTGACTGACGAACATTTGCCTGTAATGTAATATTTAAGATTCGATGTCGAGCATTATGTTACACTACTGCTTTCCTGACTGACGAACATTTGCCTGTAATGTAATATTTAAGATTCGATGTCGAGCATTATATTACAACACTGCCTCCCTGACTGACGAGCATTCGCCTGTAATGAAATATTTAAGATACGATTTCGAGCATTATGTTACACTACTGCTTTCCTGACTGACGAACATTTGCCTGTAATGTAATATTTAAGATACGATTTCGAGCATTATGTTACACTACTGCTTTCCTGACTGACGAACATTTGCCTGTAATGTAATATTTAAGATTCGATGTCGAGCATTATATTACAACACTGCCTCCCTGACTGACGAGCATTCGCCTGTAATGAAATATTTAAGATTTGATTTCGAGCATTAGGTACGTTACAATACGGCCTCCCTGACTGACCAGTATTCGCCTGCAACTAAACATTTATGATTTTCACTGTCGCTTAATTTTTTCATTGATATTACAAGTTGTATCAAAATATTACAAATTGTATCATTACTGTTTGCGCACTGTAATGTTTGTCGCGGCGAATTTATGAACTTACAAATCACGGACACAAAGTAAACCCAGACTAGGAACAACAATTTGTCCCGGGTGGAAATCGAACCCACGACTTTCGGCTGTGCATTACGTTTCGATGCTTTTACCGCTGAACCAATTTAAAGAAGATTTGGTATGGAAATATTTTTTGAATAACCGGAGAGAGACATAGTATAGTTTTTATTGTGATAACCGCCATTAAAGCGATAGAGAGGCAGGATTGGTGTAACCGTTCGGCTTGTGATGCATCTATCTCTTGTCTCTTTATGTACGCAATTTTTCATCAATGTTTTCCTATGACGTCAACTACCCCCCCCCCTGCCAGCTAAATTTTTGATGTTGGGTATGTGAAAAAAATAAAGGTAGTAGTAATAGTGAAATTAAAAGGAAAACTATCACAGATAAGTAGGCTTTAAAACTTAACGAGTAACAGCAGACCAAGTGAGAAGTAACAAAATTTTCGTACAGATTCCATTGAAAAACACTTATATATTAATATGACACAAAAACAACGAAAAACCCACTTCTTAAGTCGTATTATTCGAATGGGGGACTACGGAACCCTACATTGTGCGTGGCCCGACATGCACTTGCCCGGTTTTAATAAGTTAATGTTATTGTCAAATATTTCTACACTTTTGTTAATTTTTGCCATATCGTTATATTGTCGAGCCTTTTATTTTAGCTAGTTACCTATTTACTTTTTACCCGACTGTAAGGAAGGGCTATGTGCAATATGGGTATCAAATTAAAGGGCTTATCTTAAGCATTTCAAAAAAGTATAATATTATTATGACTGTAATACTAAAAGAGTTAGTTAGCAACCATTCTTTTTTCAATTTTTAATATATATATACGTTAAGCGAACGCTCGGCCAAGCTACATGGTAGGCGGAGTGGGGAGTGTTAGGTTTTATTTTCGTTACGGAATTTCTTGATTCGGTCGCCGCGCTCAAAGCCCGCGATAAAAGCTATATGCAATAACTTAAAAATAAATTATAAAAATAAAAAACCCGCCTGCACAAAAATGATGGAAACAAGATCTCTACATAATTATAATTTATTTTTTTATAGTTGTTAAACGTCTGCTTTACGGATACGTCTTTACACTGTTAAATTAAAATGTAGGTAAAACAAGGAAAGCAACAACTACTAATTAACACAAAGATTTATGCTGTTACCCGCTTCGGAATACAAAGTAATGAGAACACGAAGTTTACTGTATAACAATAGAAAAAAATGTTTCGTTTTACAAACCTGAAACGAAATGCCTTTTCTTTCCGTATTATAAAAAATACTCAAAGAGCTTAATTGTATAGAATGTGAGGATTCTTATATTGTGCTTTTTTTACGTTCCGCTTCATAAAGGGGTGGTAAAGCTGTCTCTTTTTCTCTCTAACCAATGATATAAGTTAATGATAAAATGAGATGGAGATAGAGGAAAATCTATTGCTAAATGAACAAATAAGGCTCTTTGTTTCTACCTCGCCTCTTGTTTCCGTCAGAGTTTTAGGAGTTGGACACTATGGCGACCGAGTAGACCGAAAGATCAGCGAGGTTAAGCAATGTTACCACTGTCAGTATATAGATGGGTGATCGTTTTTAATAAAAATGTTTCTTTCAGGGCAGGGGCGGAAGATTTCATTCTCGCACGAAAGGCAAATGCCGGTGCCGGATCTAATATATATTTTCCTAAACTTTTGCGATTTGAACACATTATAGAATTCCATGAAATACGGTCCCCCGGCCGTTGCAATACGGTCGAAACATCGGGCAATGAAACAAAGGTATTTAGCCTTAAAATAAAATATTTACGGGATTAACACCCGTAGCTTATAAAATTCTATAACGGATCTAATATGTTTACGATGGGGGAAGGCAGGGGTCTTTTCGTTTTTAGCCAAGTGTAAGTTACACGCACGATGGGGGGGGGGGGGACTGCCTCAAAAAAAACCTGAAGGGGTGCGCACAAAGGGAGGCAAAAGGGCAAAGAAATTCAATACAATATAAGATATTGGGTACATAAAATAACCACCTGAGGGAGTCACATGCCCCAGTGCCCCCCCACCCCTTAATTCGCCTATGCCTTCATGGCTCGAAAAAAACGTTAAACTGTCGGTCATGTGCCTAATCCCTCACCTGTTACATGAAATTAAGTACCTACGCAGTTTTGCATAATTGATCACTTGTTTGTGATAAAAGTCAATGAAATACGTTCGTAAACATCAGATTCTTTGCACTGTAGATCTTGGTAACGAACTCAGTGGGACTTTTTTATTTATGGCACTTAAAGAGTGTTTGGCCGTGTGGTACCGTGTGGCTTAAGAATAGTACCACCCCATCTCTTCCCGTGGGTGTCGTTAAGGCGACTAAGGGATTTTAAGCCGGAGGACGGCCAGCAGCGTCCTCTTCGATTTTAAAGCCTTACTGCGATCGCGGTGGCGATTATGACAATTACCCCCAGGGCCTATAATAAGTAGGTTCTACCTAGTCCGGCCATAAGATCTGTTACTCTTTCTGTTTTATTTAGTCGATTATTGCTCGTCAACTTGTAAAGCCTACTTCACTGTGATAGTTTTTCTTTTAATTTTATTATCGGGGGCACTACCGTGCCCCCGCCAAGTCGAGCCCGAAGCAAACACTGCCGTACCATCCTTCACTGAAACCATTTCACCGCATTTTCAGCCCCCTATTTGAGAACCTCTGGATAAGACCAGAACGCAGAAATTTTCGTCATCCAGTAAGATATAAAATCACACTTAAAATAAAAAAAAATCAAGTCAGTAGGTCATTTAGTTCCAAAGTTAAGCGAAAGCAAAGTTTCGCATTTATAACACTCAACCACTCACTCATGATCATCAAAAACTATAAAAACTAGGATAATCGAAGATCTGGTGTACCTGGTGACCCTTATTTAAAAACACAAGAGCCCAACCAAACTCGAAGGTCTGAAGTATCTGATGAAGAACCCTCAGCTGACGTATAAAGAATGTTCAATGGCCAAGTCACACAACATTAACTATAATAATAAAGAAATCGCAGTAAGGAAACTTAGACTTGACACGACTTTGTCTAGATTTCATTACTTTTCAGAGATAAACAAGCAGCTCCATCGAGACTTGGCTAGATTTTTACAGAATGTTTTTGGTGGGATATACCTAACTATACTACTACTTATACGGCACTTGACTCTAGCAAAAATTACCACTTTAAGGCTTTATATTTCACAAACGGATCCCTAAATCGAGAAAAAAACCATAATTATTTTTAAAAGATCTATCCAACGACGAAATTATCTCAATGATAGTTAAAACCGTATGTAAATCTGTTGCGAAATTTTGGAGATCTAAGCGTACAGACATCGGAATACGACATCCAGTTTCTCCTCCCAACAAAATGACCAATACCTAGAACACTATATCGGGAGCGACAAACGACAGTATAACCTGTTGAATGAACCTTGACATAAATATAGCTGTGACCTGGATACATGCCCTTATACCCTCGGAACTAATCGGAGATCTGCTTAACATCTGTCGATGCCATTAACATATGTCAACTGTCTTATGTAACCAAATATTTGAAGATTTCTTTGAGGTGTTGCTACACTGGTGATGATTATTTTATCTGTTTTAAAACATGATTGCAGTATTAATAGTTTGACCGAAACCGCTGTACCGCGCTGTGTCGTTGCGCCTTCCTAATACACGTACCTAACAGCGGTCTCGAACAAACTGTAGACAGTTTAACAATTTTTTGACTTCGAGGGACTTGACAAACATACAATAACAGACACAAAGTACATCCAAACTTGGGACAACAATTTGTGGATCACGCAAAATCGTGTCCTGTATGGGAATCGCACCCATGATCTGTTGCGCAATAGCCGTACGCATTCCGACTGCGCTAATGAGTGGAGCGAAATTTTAGTTGCCAATTTTTTTACCCTCTTTTATATGTTGTTGCTCCAATCTACTCCATAGGATGCTAATTGCTACACCTTACTCCTTAACATAATTTTATACCTTATATATAAATATTTTAGTAACTGGCATTACGTCGTTGTTATGATGCGTTCAGACACGTTGCAAGCAGCCCGACACAGGCCGGCGGCGGTACAAAAAAACTTTTCACAAGCAACACATTCAGGCATATTCACACGCTCGCGCTCGTGTTCGTGCTCGTTCAATGTCGCTTTGAACGAGGACATGTACACAAAACAACAAAAGCTGCTATATGCACTTTTTGGATATTTGGACTTTTTGAAGCTATCGTATAAAAGCTATTAAATAATTCTAAACATTGTACACCGAAATATCATTACTACAAAAATACGCTTTGTGTATCAGCTTAGAATATTATAAAAAAAAAAAACTATGTGACAAAATGTAGCTTATTTTTTGTGTTTGTATTTTGTACGTTAGTTTTCAAAATCAACTTGTAACATTTTACGACAAGATCTAAGTCTAAGGTTTCGCCGGGATAAGGATTTTGGTTTACACACGACAATTTGAAAATAATGCCCATGACTTTTAAACTTCACTGAATAACGAAGTTACTCGGCAAGAAGCAGCCAATAAACTTATGTGTACTACGTCTTTAAAACAAGTGTAGCAGCACTTACAAATCACGGTTGAAAGAAGATGGATAGTCAGTTCGGGGTTGTGTAATCCTGTATAAATCTGGTGATTGATCGAGCATCGGCGTTTGATGGCAATGTCGAAAGACTGCGGCGTTATTTATAACTTATCTGAAGAGGCGTGGGTGGATACGTTTTTGTGTACGAGAGGATGTTTTTATGCTCTGTTGTTTCGTTTTAGATGTGTGGTATCCTGCAAATGAAGGTGAAAGTTTGAATGTTTTTTTGTCAATCACGCTGTGCCAGCATCGTTGAATTCATCAATCAAATCAATTGTTTAAGACATTACCTTGTAATTTCATCATTTAATACGTTCTATTCTACTAATATTATAAACCAAAAGAGTTTGTTTGTTTGTTTGAAAGCGATAATCTCAGGAACTACGGGTACGAATTGAAAAGTTATTTTACTATTGGATAGCTCATTTATCGCGGTGGGCTATAGGTTATATAATATTACGCCAAGACGAAAAATGTTGCAAAAGCAGGAAAAATTGACTCTTATGAAGATTTTTGGCAGCTAGTGTACTTAGTATAAAAAACCGGGCAAAAGCATGTCGGACCATGCTCAGTGTAGGGTTCCGCAGCCTAATAATTGCATCAGCAGAAGAGTGTATGTTCATATCACTTACGACCTTTTGTTGAGAAATGCAGTTTTTCGGCAATAACTCAATGACGGTATATCCGATCATGTCCAAAATAATTTAAGTTTAAAGTATTTACTAAGCGCTACCTTAGTTATTCTTTTCATATTTTTTGGTCAAACGGTTCAAAAGTAAAGGGGAGGGGGGCAAAATTTAAACAACTTTCGGAGCGATTATTTCCAAAAATATTCCCCCAACCAAAAAAGTTTATTAAAAACCTTAAAATGTTTTTGAAACAACTCGAATTATGTTCCAGCCGTTATTATTTGCTGCTGCTTAAAAATCAGCTTCTGTTACATGTACGGAGTGGCCCCCTAAAAATATTTATTATTATTAGGTATTTAGCCATCAAATTAAGTAGCGGCTTTTACAAGACACCTTTTCACCAAATTTCATCAATATTCATTGAGTAGTTTTTGACTAAAATGCCTGTGACATACTCACGGACAGACAGACGGACATGACGAAACTATAAGGGTTCCGTTTTTGCCACTTTGACTACGGAACCCTAAATAGAACTTGTTTGACCCGCCGACCAGTGCCGGGTACTTGCCGTGCTGCTTCTCGGGTTGTGTGCCGAGCACTGTTATAGAAGTCAAACTCAAAATCAAATACCTTTATTTCATACAATGTTAATTTGACTTTGACTGAAAATGAACCTAATCGGCAGTTCCCATGAGAGAGAATCCTTACGCTACTTACGATATATCGATGGATTTGGCTACTAGAGGTAGAATTTTGAGATATTTTGTATGGAGCTTATGTCAAATATATAATAATAATAATATCTTGGGACAACTCACACAAAGCTATCTGATCCCAAACTAAGCAGAGCTTGTACTATGGAAACCAGACAACCGATAAACATACTTATATATTTCTAAATACATACATATTATAGATAAATAACACCCAGACACAGAATAAACCATCGTGCTCATCACACAAAGTTTTATCCTGTGTGGGGATCGAACCCACGACCTCTTGCGTAGCAGTCGGATACACTCCCACGGCGCCACAGAGGCAGACACTCTACATACCTCCAGTAGCCAAATCCATCCATAGTTAGATTATTGAGAACAGACGTTAGACAGGCCTTGTGGTCTAGTACCTACGTTGTCATAAAAAACTTACTCTTTGCGCAACATTAACATATTCCGGAGTAAATGAACTCGTTTGGTAAACCCTGTTGCATATTGGCACCCGATTGATCAAAGGTCTGTGCAAACAGAGGGTGCCTTTGTTTACCCTTTCAGGCTTCTTGTTGTCACACGGGTACATTTTAATTTTCTTATTTGGTACGAAAATTGTGGGATATTGACGTGTCTATAAGTAGGTATAACAGTGATGACTTAGGTAAGAAAAAAGTGTGATGATGACCTTATAAAAAAACCCGCTAGCATATAAAAGATAGAAACAAGATCCCCTATTATACATACAAGATACACGCGAAAAACATAACCCTTCCTTACAGTCGGGTAAAAAACCGGGCAAGTGCAACGTTGCAAGTTACACCCAGACTCGGAACAACAATTTGTGGATCACACAAAGTGGTGTCCCGTGTAGGAATCGAATCCACAAACTCTTGCGTAGCAGTCGGATACACTCCCACCGCGCCACAGAGGCAGGTTCAAAAGTTAAGGCGAATTATTTCCAAAAATATTCACTCAATCAAAAAAAAAATTAGAAAACTTAAAATATTTTTGAAAGATCTGTCGAATGAGGTGCCACACGTAGATGTTTGCTGATTATTTTTTTAACATGTACTAAGTGCCCCCATAAAAATATTTATTTTTATTATTTATATATTGCGGCTACTACAAGACTCCTTTTTACAAATTTCATTAATATTCATTAAGTAGTCTCGGAGTAAAATGCCTGTGACGTACGGACAGACAGACAGACAGACAGACAGATATGACGGAAATAAAAGGGTTCCGTAGTTGCCCATTACAATAATGCAGTTTGAATAATCGGTTTTCTGTTGTTTGCTTTATAGTTACTAACATCGATATAATTTAAGTGATTTCCAATGACAGTACCTACTAAAGCTTTTGTTCCTTCTCATTTGGTCGGCTATAACGACTTGACAAGCATACATAGCTATGATAGTTTTCCTTTTAATTTTGTTATATATCAACTATAACAAAATTAAAAGATGTTAAGTTTTAACTGAATACTACTTTTATTATCACGCTAACGTCTATAGGGAGAGAGCAGCACTGCCACTTCACGCAGATGAAGTTGCGGGCACAGCTAGTGTGTTTTAAAATTCGTTTTATTTTTCCAAAATCTGGTCTACATGTCACCATTCAGTTCTAGGCTTGGTGATCAAAAAACTTAAACACACTTGCGACGCCTACCTTCAACTAATATTTTTTTAATAAAATAGCCTAACATGATATTTATTGCTTTTCCGACATGTAATGTTTCGGGACAGGGGTTTCAGTAACCTTTTTCCCGAGAACAGATGTTATACGTTCGGGTCAGTTCACAAATGTACGGTAAATTTCAATATTTGGGATATTCGTTTGATTTCATATGACAATGGATTTTTGTATGAGAGAATTTCAATAGGATATTCGAAATGAAATGTATGGGCAATGATTACTTTTTATGAGATTTTATGTGATGTTTTTTGAATGTCCCTATGCATTATTTTTGATAAGCTATGTATGAGAATAGTCGCGTTTGATGTCGTTGAGGAAAACGAGGTTTTAGTTAGAGGCGCTGCAGACTAATGGTTAAGGCATCGGTCTCGCAATCGTGAGATCGCGGGTTCGAATCCTACCCAATATGCCGTGAACCCACTCCTAACACAAGCCTTTAAACTTAGCTGAACGGGTTAACAAGATTGCTAGTAATGTGGAACTCAATCCCTCATTGCAATTAATTTAAAAAAAAAAGTTGTCTGGATTAAGAATTTTATACAAATTCACCAGATAATAATAATAATATCTTGGGACAACTCACACAACGCTATCTGATCCCAAACTAAGCATAGCTTGTACTATTGAAACCAGACAACTGATAAACATACTTATATATTTCTAAATACATACATATTGTAGATAAACAACTAAAATAAGCAACTAGGTATATCTTAAGAGCCTAGGTTGGGGGCCTGGAGATCTATCACATAGGGTTTTCCCTTGTATAGACTCTAGTCTCTCACAGGGGATCACAGACATGTAATTTAGTGATAACCATCCTACTTCTAAGTATGCTTGTACTTAACCTTCGTGATGAGAAAAATAAATAAACATTGTTGTAGTTTTCGAACGGCTGAAGCTAGCTAATGGTCTCTTTAATGGTGGGTTCACATGCTCGCATTCAAAGCGACCTCTGCTTCTTGTAGTAGAATATGACACTGTTGATTTGAAATATAGAAGAAAGAAAGAAAGAATTCGTGTCACTGTGTTTGTAATAATTACTTACAAATTTCACGAGAATCGGTCAAGCCGTTTCGGAGGAGTTAAATTATTTAACTCCTCCGAAACGGCTTGACCGATTCTCGTGAAATTTTGTGTGCATATTGGGTAGGTCTGAGAATCGGACAACATCTATTTTTCATCCCCCTAAATGTTAAGGGTAGTCCACCCCTATTTTTTTTTTTTAATTTTTAGGTAAATATTTTTTTTTTTTATGATCCCGGATTCAAAAATACATACAACCCTCAATTTACATCCTTCTACGATCAACCCCTATTTTTTTATTTAGCCCTTTTATGCAAAAACAGGTTGATTTGACGCAGACGAAGTTGCGAGGGTCAGCTAGTAAAATATAAAAATTACCCTGGTAGATAAATTAAGTTTATTAAAGGGTAGATTCACACTTGCCACAAACAAGGCAATCTTTACTTGAACATCCATAAACAATAGTACTTTATATCAAACGGCTGTAAGGTCGGCGCAATCTGTTTGCGTTGCACTTGATGTCGACGCTGAAAGCCATTCAGAAGGTCAGGGGTGCCAGCTACAGTACATAGACATAGTACTAAGTGCTAATATGTTTTCCATGCTTTTATAAACAGTACCTGGATGACCGAGCTTTGCACGGTATTTTTTTGGTAAATCGTGTTTTTTTGAAAAATTACATTCCTACTGATGAAATAATAAAAACATATGAAATGGTTATTTAAATAAAAAAAATCACAAATTAAAAACAAAAAAAAAATAATGAAAAAGGGGAAAAATAAATAATCAGCTCGAATCGGACCCCTCAGGGGAATCCTCTATTTTAAAATTGAAATTTACATTCGTATTCTAATGATATTGTAGTAGTTTTTCATTGCCTGACAATACGAATAAAACATCGAGGCATTATGTAATCTTGATGGGCGTCGTTTTTTTTTCTGAATTGAATCTGGGTATATTCATGTACTTACTTACAATTGTGTGACTGATTCGGTGACTCAGTTGGAATGTGCTTGTTGATGACTGTTGCTTGCTACGTTTCGGTCGTGGGGTTTTTTTTCCAAATAATATAAATAAATAAAATTATTGTTTCGAGTTTAGATTTAGGTACTTTACATTCGTTAATTTTATGTTCGTAAAGCCCCCGTCACATAGGGCTTAAGGCGAAGGGCGGCCAAAACCGAAGGCAGTCTTTAAAAAATTAACCATAAAAAACCGGGCAAAAGCATGTCGGACCATGCTCAGTGTAGGGTTCCGGAGCCGTAGTCGTATAAAAAAAAATCTATTTGAATAATAGCACCTGCAGAAGAGCGTATGTTCATGGGACTTACGCCATTTTGTTGAGACGCAGTTTTTCGATCAGATCATGTCCGAAATTATTTTAATTTAAAGTACTTATCAAGCTTTACTTTTGTGATTTTTTACATATTTTTTGGTCACAAAGGTTCAAAAGTCACAATTTATGCAACTTTCGGAGCGATTATTTCCAAAAATATACACTTAAAAAAAGTTTATTAAAACCTTAAAATGTTTTAAAAATACATGTCGAATGATGTTGATAATTGCTAAAAAAACACATTACATTTATTATTTATCTATCAAACTAAGTAGCGGCTATTACAAGACACCTTTTTACTAAATTTATTCATTTGGTAGTCTTTGAGTAAAATGCCTGTGCCATACGGCCGGACAGACAGATAGACGGACATGACGAAACTATAAGGGTTCCGTTTTTGCCATATAGGCTATGGAACCCTAAAAACATGTTTTTCAATATTTTATTCTATCACTTTTTCGGCGTAAGTAATATGTGTCTCCGTGTAAAATTACACCCTTCTAGCACTAACTGTCTCTGAGATAAGCTGTTGATAGATGGACATGGCGAAACTATAAAGGTTCCGTTTTGCCATTTAGGCTAAGGAACCCTAAAAAGTTGGTAAATATGTCCTACATCACGTCGATGATCGGTAGTCAATATTACTTAGCTTAGGCCTGTCTAGATGTTTGTATGACCGACATTTAAAGGATTTCAGAGTTTATTTAGGACCACTATCTTTAATAGCCCTGAGAGGGTCTTAGATTATTTTGTATTTTCATTTCTTTTGACAAATAGTGACGGGTGAAATGTTCTACACGTATTTAGTAACTAGCTGACCCGCGCAACGTCGACGGATAGCCCATTTATCGAATAAGGTTAAAGAGCATCCCGCTACAACCAATAGGAGCGGAGCATCAATGAATAATGTTGCAAAAACGGGGAAACTTGACGCAGAAGAAGTCTTTTTATAAATCAATGGCATATCAATGATATCAGTTTGCTCAAGGTAATAGGTACACCTATGATGATTAATTTATTTAAAATCTCATTTTGATCTATTTGACTATTTACAATAGTTAGTGCGTCTCCTTCGCACCTCCTTATTGTCGTCGTTCGTCTCCTTATTGTATAATTTTATGGCCTCCCTCAAATTTGGGCTAAATTTGAGGGAGGATTTCAATCGGAATCGTAAAAACATATGATTTTTATTTTTTACATATGACAGGTTCGATTCCCGGCTCAGGCAAGTGGCTGTTAGAAGATCTTTGAATGCAGTTCTTTTGATTTCTAAAAATGAAATATTGTCTTGTTTGAGTAAAATTTGCTAAATATTTAGAGTACTTTCCCTCCAGAGGGTATTGGTTTCTTACACCCTGTAGATAGCATTTAGGCAATGAAGCTACTAACTCTCTCCCAGATTCATAGTAATAATAATGGTCTTCTAACCAATATCGGTTACGGCGCCTAATCTCATCAGAGATTAGCAAACTACGCAGGATATTTTATAGTGCCCAAGTACGCGCAGACACAATACAAGTGCACTTGGTATTCCCTCACTCTCATAGTCTGATGTGACGGAAATTCAACACGAACAGAGAGGGAGATTAGGCGCACGACCGACAGCTTGATGTGTTCTCCGAGACACGGAGGGGTGTGACTGTGTTCGAAAACGGTCACCTTTATGGACCGACAGTGGTAACGTTGCTTAACCTCGCAGATATCACGATCAGCTCGGTCGCCGCTAAGTCAGGGACCTCTGATACTTTAGCAACAACATTTAACTAATGAATGTTTTGTCTTTGTTATTCATTCAATTTTCAAAAGATTCAGTAGTTAAAAATAAAATTGTTTGAACTGAAATATTTTTTGATTCAAATGAAAACGAAATTTTGCACAGGGGTCCCTTTTATAACGTAGGGGAACACTAAAAAATGTTTTTTGAAAATTAATCCCCCTAAGGGGGCAAAACGGAGGTGCAAAATAAGTAAAAAACTTTGACGTTAAAATATTTTGATAACAATCTGGCATCCACGCGGCCGAAGCCGCGGGCATAAGCTAGTTTATAATATTAGTTTGGATTCTTCAGATATAATTTAGTTAAAGCTTATGTACATCATATTTGTAGCAATATAGAAACTTTCTTTCGTTATGAAAATATATAGGTATATATATATTACGGGTCTTAATCGCGTGAATAATTTGCTATATGGTCGAAACGTTGGGTAATAAATAAGGTATTTTACCTTAAATTAGTCACGCGATTAAGACCCGTAATATATATATTTTCATAATGTGTACAAATCGCGGAAGTTTATGAAAATTTTCTTTCGTTCAAAAAGTGAAGTACTTTGTCTTGGCGCTTTGTGACAATTTTCATAAAAAATCAGTGTATAAATAGTTTCTGCAATGAAACTCAAACGTCTGTAGGCTACTCTAATTCTTTAAAACGAAATTCATGAGTTTTCGTTTACTTTAATTTACGGGGACTATTATAATTTATTTTTGGATAAGCACAAGAAGTTCGAACCCATGGACGATTTTCTGGAACAAGTGGATTGAATAGATGTTCCTGGCTCTGTATATCACCACCTCATTTTTTATCGAAACTTCGTTTTCATTGAATTAGAGTAGGCCTCCTGGTCTCATTAATCTAACTATCGATGGATTTGGCTACTAGAGGTATTTATTTGACATAAGCTCCATACAAAATATGTCTAAATTCTACCTCTAGTAGTCAAATCCATCGATAGGTAGATTATTGAAACCGGCCGATAGAGCCGTACAAGTTCCTCAGGAACGCGGTGAATGACGTCACGATTGCCATAAAATCGTATCACGTGGAGGCTAAATTCGACTTTGGCGGACATTATCTTTGTCTGTGTGTTGGTAACGGCTTAGAACCGGTACCTCGGTTGTGGATTCAAATTCCGCCTGAATTTTTCTCCTAATCTTCCATACATTTAAATTTATTTGTAATTATTATTCTGAAATTAAGACGAAAATATCAGTGAACAAGATATCTTGTGTAGGCAGATAGTCGTTGCGTTGTTCGTGGGAGGAAACTAAAGAGCCAAGGGGTGGGCAGAGCTGTCGGTATTGATCTATTAACGGGAATGAGTGTGGGCGACTAAATGTGGGCTCTGTGGGTACACGTTTGATCTTAGAACAGCATAATCTTGCAAGAGAAGATGAATGTCTTGTATTGTTCTATCGGCTGGGTTAAACAATACAGGGAATACGGGGTTAATACAAGCATCATTGATCTCTTGTTTTAGTACGCTGACTGAATACCCAGTACAAAGTGATAGCAATTTCAAATGCCGAATCGAATGACCGTCATGTGAACTTTTTTGGCACTTACGACCAGGTACTTAGGCTTAGACAAGGGAAAAAAAAGTGCCTATGGTTTCCACTGCAAACGTCAAATTCTTAAAAAATAAAATCCAAAATAAAAAATGTCTATGGTCTCCACTGCAAACGTAAAATGTAACCGGAAAAAAAATCCGCTATTTTATTTCGTTTTCTACATGGTCTCACCGTTCGCTAGATTAATAATCAATCGAATGAAATAAAAATAGCGAAGATACTGTACAACAGTGCAGCTTATCTACGCATCGACTTGGACTGACCACGTGACATATTTCCATATATTTTGTACCTACTTTTCCATTAACGACATCGCTATTCGAATGTGTCTTTGTCCAGGCCCCCAGGGCTCGGATACCGGTATATTTTTCGAAATAGTTTCGTCCCGTCTAAATACCTAACTGATTTGTTTCGGTTTCGTCGTTTTGAAAAACGTTTTGAGCAGGAACAAATTCGTTTTCGGTTCATAAACGTTTTTAACCGTTTTTCACCATTTTTTCCTTTTCGGTAGGTAATAAATTCGTTCATTTGATGTCCGCGACTTATTTGTTACTCAAGAAAAAGTTACTATTATCTGGGAGTACGAGAAGATAAATGGTGTGTGGTTGGCATGCAAACCGGTTAACCGGATAACCGAAAAAACCGGGTAACCGATGAATTTTAACACACACTCAGTTTTAGTAAAACAAATACAAAAAAATACATTTTGTAACTAATATATTGTCTATCGCTTTGTCTTGACGATACCGATCACATTATACCTCAAATTTTCCTAATAACCTAAAGAGGGTCTTTAGGTCGTCAGTCCATCTGGTCAGGGGTCGTCCAATGTTCCGTTTACCGAGTCGTGGTCTCCACTCTAGGACTCGTTCGCTCCAGCGGTCATCGGCCTTTAGGCAAATATGGCAAATATTGCCACTTAGGAATGCTACACACATAAACGGGTTGGCACTGTCAAATCAGCAGTATTTGCCGAACAAAAAACCCGGTTTCATTAACAAGTGCAATCGGTTAGTTCATCCGGGTTGGTCAATTATTCGATTCGGTAGTGGGGTGTTCGGGGCGCCGGTGCCGATTTATGCCGCTCGCTGTCACCAGCCTATTGTAGATGTTCGGCAAAGCCACAAACTCATCTAAATATATTAATTTTGCCACCCTAATGTGTCGACCAATGCCGACCCGCTAATGTGTGAAGTAACCCTCTTATAAATTCTATTTGATTTAATTGTGAAACGCATGTTACATAAGGTCTCATAAAATATATATGGCTTCGCATGCGTTGATGTCGGCAATCGCGATAAAAACTATCTTATGTTTTCGCATTTACAGCTCACATTCCCCAAAGTCTGTCGACAACAAAGGGATCTCTATAGTAACCTAATTTTTCTAACAAATAACAAAATGGCAGTGCATGTCAAATAATGACTTTTATAGAAAAAAATTTGATACCTTTGCTTACCTTATTGTAATTTTCGTAGAGATCTCTAGTTAACTAACTCTAACGCACATCGCAGCCGACAGGGAAGGATGGCGTCGAATCCTGAAGTGGATTACAACTACCTAGGTCATAGGCCATCTTGGAGGATATGTTAACTTTAATACTAATAACTAGCTGACCCGCGCAACTTCGTCTGCGTAAATTTTACCCGTTTTTGCAACATTTATCATTGCTGCTCAGCTCCTATATGTCGTAGCGTGATGTTATATAGCCTATAGCCTTTCTCAATAAATCGGCTCTATCCAACAGTAAAATATTTTTAGTAGTAGTTCCTGAGATTATCGCGTTCAAACAAACAAACAAACTCTTAGGGATATGAAAAATAGATGTTGTCCGATTCTCAGACCTACCCAATATGCACACAAAATTTCATCAAAATCGGTCAAGCCGTTTCGGAGGAGTATGGCAACGAAAACTGTGACACGAGAATTTTATATATTAGATATTAACACATGACTGTGTTTTAGTTCAAGGTACTGTAGCTAGTATGATTACTGGGGAAATTAAACAATTAAGGAACGCAGTGCGATGACACTCAGAGCTTTGCCAGACATAGATTTGGATGTCACTGATACTGTTATGAGCTGGCGTGACTCTTACCATCATGCTTACAACATTTAGTAGCATAAAAAAACTGCTACATGATGATCACGACCGCAATAACAAGAGTAAACCGACAAAGAAGACGAAAGGTTAACAAAATACTAAACACACCAAAATAAAGAAATAAAAAGGCTCAAATAATAAACAATTCTCAATTAGACCCGCTGTATCAAATCACTCGTAAAAAACGGACCATTACACAAATAACACTTTACGTCTTCATTTACACTCTTTGTTGCTAAATCGCTTACAAAAACATTTGTAAGGGTATGCGCGTTCCCACTGTTGTGACGATTAATTCATCGTTGAACGGCTATGATCTCTAGCTGTTCCTAATATAACGACTGTCATGCTTGCAGGTCTGATAATCTGTCGTCACTGCAGAAATATGATGGACAACAAGTAATCGTGTCACCGACATATACGTCAACAATTATAATATCATAATATCTTGGGACAACTCACACAACTCAAACTAAGCAGAGCTTATACTATGGTAACCAGACAACTGATAAACATACTTATATATTTCTAAATACATACATATTATAGATAAATAACACCCAGACACAGAATAAACCATCGTGTTCATCACCCAAAATTTTATCCTGAGTAGGGATCGATCCCTAGACCTACGGCTTAGCAGTCAGGGTTACTAACCACTAGGCCAACAGGCCAGTCTATTAGCCAACAGGCCAGTCAACTTCTAACAAATACACACGGCACGACGCTTTAAACGACACGATAATCTAACGGCATAGTGGGAACGCGCCAACTCTGTCTGTAATGCATCAATACCGATTTTGAATCAACAAAATTGTTTATAAAAGATAATGGTAAACACACATTTGATTCGTTAAAACAAGACTTAAAACTATTTGTGTTTTCGGAGCTGTTACAAAAAATCTAATACTATTAATAAATGCTAAAGATTGGATGAAGGGATGTTTGTCAATCACATCAGAACAGCTAAACGAATCTAGATGCAAATTGTTATAGAGATAGATTAAACTCCAGAACTTTTTATCCCGTAATATTTCCAGCAGTAGTAACGTTAACAGCAGTAGTATATAATATGTTAGTACCTAAAGTTCTATGATGTTCTATCCTCTCTTATTCAATCTATTTGAACTAGTACAACTCAACCGAAAGCTTTAGTAAGCCTTATCGATTTTATCTTTAACGACTAATCAAGTAGTTGATGTCTCGTAAGCCAGTATTTATAGTTAATATTACAGACTGCTTACGGACCACTAAGCGGGTAGTTAGAGTACTTGGGCCATATTCTATTGTATACTATCGATAATAATATCTCTGATCAACATATTGCGATGTTATTATTGTTTGTACTTACTCGAACCAATGATACGAATAGAAACTGCCGCACGCATTTATAAGACCTTTCTTGCTTAGGATTGCTTGTATTATTTGTGTGAGGTAAAAGCAAATTTAAACATTGATATTTATGTTGATATTGTTGTTGGTTCTATTGGGGAGACCCGTGCCTAGTAGTGGGACATGGGACATCATATGGATTGATACAGGGGCCCGTATGTTTAATACGGCTGATGTGGTGATAGCAACGCTCCTGGTATGAGTAGGTATATCTATTTGTAGCATAGTAGTGCCTTAACGATATTTCAAAACTATTTGACCAAGTTTTGCATTTTGTAATTTTAAAATATTTTTATGATTAGGTACTGAGAAAAACAACGGCAGACGATTTTCACGTTGTTAAGACCCTGGCAGACGATTTGAAATGTTACAGTATGAGATTTTTGAAAGTGCCTGATATATATATTATGAATAGCAATATACCAGATGATACAAAAAGGTTTTTTTTTAAATGTATACACGCTCTTTTATATCTTTCGATGATTCGAAAATTGTCTGCCACGACCTTAGCCACATAAAAATCATTTGCCGTTGTTAATAATAATAATAAAAAATATTTATTCACTTAGATAACAAAATACTACACTTGTGAAAAGTTGATTTTACATTTACTTGTAATGCCTGTTTGCAAACAATAGGTAAAGCCCGAGAAAAGAACAGGCAATAAAAACTCGTGGCCAACACACACGTGTTTCTCTGTTTATAAACTGTATATGCAGGTAAGGTGCTGCCACCATTATTATATACATCATATTAGAGGACTGATGCAAAACAAAATATTATTCAACAATAATATTAATATATTGAAATTAAAATGCGGCAGACTTCGTCAAATACAAATAAAAAATAAATTATAAAAATAAAGATCGACGGAAACAAGATACATAAATATAATATTTCATGCAATCGGAGACATTAATGAATCTCGATGAACTTAGTAAAGTGCCAGTGTTCAGGCGGGTTTTTTTATTCTTATATTTAACTAGCTGTCCCGCGCAACTTCGTCTGCGTAAATTTTCCCCGTTTTTGCAACATTTTTCATTGTTGCTCCGCTTCTATTGGTCGTAGCTTTCTCGATAAATGACCTATCTAACAGTGAAAGAATTTTTCAATTCGGATCAGTAGTTCCTGAGATTACCGCGTTCAAACAAACAAACTCTTCAGCTTTATAATTTTAGTATAGATTTAATTTTTAGTGGTTATAGAATGTAATCAATGTAACAAACTAATTTTTATCACAGCTATTGTCAAGTATTGAAAATTGAAAAAAGTATGGTCGCTAACTAAGTTTTTTAGTATTAAAGTCATAATCATGTTATACCTTTTTAAAATACTTAATACCTTTTAATTGGATACCCAGGGTCCTTATTCACTGTTCGATCAAATTTCAAACTCACATTATGGTTTTCCTATAGTACAAACAGCCAGTCTTAATTCAATTACCATAGGTCAGCTTCACGAGAAATATGCAAGCGGAAAAACAACCCACACACATCACAAAAATTAAAAAAAGAACACGTCAAACTCAACTGACGTATAACATAAAAAAAAAACAATCTAACAATTTCCCGCCAATCAGTTAGCAGGTTTTTTGACGTCACTACACTCAAAGCGACAACGTAACTCAATCTTTGTGTTCCTTTTTTACTGTAGAGTTTTCACTCGTCAAAACGCGTCAGTAACATTTTGACGTCAGCAACAAAGTTGGCTAGTTTTAGCTTTTAAAGCATTTAAACGAACTTTATAATGCGAACATTTTGATTTACCTACACTGTGTTCACTGAAACTTATTTGTTTATAACCAAAGAGTTTTGAACTGAATGTAACATAGAGTTAATATTGAATACATATTAGGTAATTCTATGTTTAAAGAGTTACGAATTTGTAAAAGGTTAACAGACGATGCAACTCACCTGGTAACGTTTTAATAATAATAATAATAATAACCATTTATTTTAGGTTACTAAGGCCCATATCATACAAATACAGTTTTGACTGCAGCGCAAGTAGTCATGGGGTTGATTTCTAAGCAAAACAAAACTTGATGGTCGGGATTAAAAATCCTTTACGATGGCATGAAAAGCCATAAAAAATTGGCGATTCAACAGTCGGGTGATTTTATAAATTTACCGTGATAGTGCTTTCAAAAAATAAAAGTCTTATCAAACTAGTCATTTAATAATAATAATAATAATATCTTGGGACAACTCACACAACACTATCTGATCCCAAACTAAGCAGAGCTTGTACTATGGAAACCAGATAACTGATAAACATACTTATATATTTCTAAATACATACATATTATAGATAAATAACACCCAGACACAGAATAAACCATCGTGTTCATCACACAAAGTTTTATCCTGAGTGGGGATCGAACCCACGACCTCTTGCGTAGCAGTCGGATGCACTCCCACCGCGCCACAGAGGCAGTTTGTGCGTCGAGATTTCACAGACAGACATATCGAAAGATGTAAGCCTTAATAACTTGTAGGTAATATAGCTCTTGGTGGTCCAAAACTTGAAAAAAAAGGTTGTCTGTAAAGTCGGTTTACGGACGAAAATTTTACGTGATAACGTCATAAGAAAACATTGATGACATATTGCCATTCGGTAACGTTAAACCAATCAATAACGTTAGGTCCAATTGTATCACATGTCATGTCGTTGCAATCGCAATCAACAACGTGATCTTAGCAACCAATCAGTATCTTGACACTTTTTTGTGCGAGCACATTGATTATCACGTCATATCGTAAGATGTTATCACGTCAAAATTTACCAATAAAAGTTAATTGAAAGCGGCGGTAGCCTAATGGCTAAGGCATCGGTCTCGCAATCGTGAGGTCGCGGGTTCGAATCCTACCCATTATACTACCGACGTGAACCCACTCCTAACACAAGCCATTGAGCTTAGCTGGAGGGGTTAACAGGATTGCTAGTAATGTGGGACGTAAATCCCACATTGCTAGTTATATTTAAAAAAAAAAAAAAGAAAAAAAAATGTCATATTTAGGAGAAGTGGAGGTAGATATCAAAAACATCGAGAGATAAGCGAGATTAAGCAACGTTACCACTGTCAATCCATAGATGGACGACCGTTTTTTAAAAATGTCACCTCTCCGAGGTTTGGAGGGTCGTCAATCTTGCACCTAATCGGATAGTTGTTTCCATCACATCGGACTAAGAGAGTGAGTTAATAGAGAGTGCACTTGTGTCTGCGCATACACTTGTGCACTCTAATATCTATTGCTTTGTTAATAGTAGACTAGTCTCTAATGAGATTGGCTAAAATCGGTTAAGAGACCGTGGTACTCATTCACTATGCTTTTTTCGAGTTCGCGGTGCACGGTGCGCTCAAAGATGTCCACGTTTTCTAAGCGCACCTTTCTTTATACCATTATGTCAAGAATTTGACAGTTAAAAACGCGGGCTTGACGCGAAAACGAAGAAAAGATAGTGAATAACGACCCGTTATTTGTTTTATAGCTGCATCTATACTAATATTATAAAGCCAAGGGGTTTATTTGTTTGGTTGAACGCGATAATCTCAGGAAATGCTGGTTTGAATTGAAAACATATTTTGCTGTTGTATAGCTCATAAGTTTATTATCATAACATTCTTTGTACTGACTGACTGACTGTCTGACTGATGGATCAACGCACAGCCTAAAGGTTCATTTCCGTGCATCGCGACCGATCGCGAGCCGCTCGAGGCTTACGACAAGCGGCTGAGGTAAGTGACAGACGCGCGCGGCCGACCACTGTCGTAGGCCTGCGCGCGCACTGTGAATATTTGTGTGTTTGTTTGTGTTATGCTTTATTAGAAAGCTACATTATCAGCGAGTAACATAGGCTGTATTTAAAAGTCATTATTTGACGTGTGCTGCCATTTTGTTTTAGGTTACAATGCAGATCCCTTTCTTGCTGTACAGAGATACTCTGCACATTCGTGCGCCGGCTTGCCCTGAAGCCTGGTACCTGCCTGAGGTAGGTCGGAGGGTAACGCAGTTTGAGGAATAGTAATAAAACTATATCAGTGACTGACTAGTGTATATATTTCAGTAAGAACATGGGTACATTCAATTACTGAGAGAGATCCATCAGTACGAGCTAGGCTCAAGTATCTTGATCGAATCCGCTCAGTACTCGGTTACAGCTGTATTTATACCCGTCGAAAAACCGTTAATTCCTATAGCATAGTCCGGATACACCATCTAAATCGAAATAACCTGTCGCTATTGGTCAATTTATTTTTAGCAATGTTGTCAACCCTATATTTATAAATTCCCTAAATTATTATAAAAAACCCATAAAATGATTATCACTAATTTTAACATTCCTGAATGAAAACCAATCATGCGCGAGCGGTCAACATTGATTCGCTCGCGTGCCGTTGCTATGGACTTTTACTGATATAGACTACTCTGGTTTTCCCCAAAAAAAGTCTTTAAAACACATAACCCTCCTTCTTGCGAAGTCGGGTAAATACCGTTACCCCACTTATTTCTCCCTAAATTTTGAGGTAAATCCACTAAATTGGCAACAGTGCTATTACATTATATACAATTCTGACCAATAGGAATGTTCTAAGGTGCGTACATACCGTGCCTATCAGATTTCAATTACAAATTACGGCTAAACAATGCAATATTACTAAGAGCTATTATGCTAGAGACATTGTATAACCATATAGAAGTGTATTAACAATACTATTTACACGTACTTTTAACAATTATTGGAAATATAATCTAAAAACATCGCGATCTCAGAGACAAGATTTTAGTGTCGAGTTGCTGAACTAATTACGACAATGAATTTAGAATTATACAAACTTAGTATCTAAGGCACGAAAGATAAGTGAAAATGTCTCATAAATCACTTTGTTATTTTACATTTCACTATTCATAACTATTAATATACTATATAAATCAATTTCACTAATTAAAAGTTAAAGATACTATTTGCGTTGTAATCTCTATGCTGAAGGACAATTCTATATCAAAGTTAAAAATTCTCTTTGGATATTATTTCGTTCTTTGTTCGTTCTATCTAGTGACATGAGACGGACAATGTTACAAGTTAAGGAATCAATGTTGCAAGTTAAAGAACTAAATTAAAACTATTATTTTCGTATCGATTAATTTAAACTAAACGCAAAATAAAACTATTGGGTTATTATCTGTCCCGCACATTCTCCCGCCGTGCGACTTGTCGCACCCTCGTCTGGTGCGGGGTCAATGTCTATAGCGCACACTATATCCGGCGCATCCTCGTCTGGCGCGGGGTCAATGTCTAGAGTGCACACTATATCCGGCGCATCCTCGTCTGGCGCGGGGTCTATGTCTATAGGTAGAACTATCTGTTTTCTCACCGGTCTGCGAAACACACCTCCCTTAGCTCTGATGTCGTCGGTGCACACTATTTTGTCTGGTCCGGGGTAGACTGCGATGACTCTGACTCTGCTTCTGGCCCAAACGTTGTGTAAGTCTCCCAGCTGGATTGAAGTGCCTCGTCCGTGTGCGGGTGTCTCCCGCCGGTGTTGCAGCTCGGGTAGATACTCGCGCCGCCATCTCGACCAGAAGATGTCTGCTAGCCGTTGCGAAGCTCGCCAACTCGATGATGAGATTGTATCCCTCTTGGTTATTTTTGGCACTTGGATTCTATTTCTATTATGTAAGCATCGATAACGCATATTTCGAGCTTCCGCTATTTCCCACCTTCTATTTACTGTTTCCTGTTGGAACTTTCGACAATCTTCTATTTTGTGTCCTGGTACATCACACAACGAACACTTTTCTATACTATAAAGTGGACTGTCTATACTATTATGTGCACTTTCTATACTATTATGTACACTTTCTATACTATTCTCTGCACTTTCTATACTATTATGTGGACTGTATATACTATTAAGTGGTCTTTCTATTACTGTGTGGATGGTCTGCGGACGTCTCTGTTGTTCTATAGAGCACGGCGTAACGGCGTACGGCGTGACGTATTCAGGCTGCGCATATCTGCCGCATAAGTCGGCCTCTCGTTGCGAACACTTTTCTATACTATTAAGTGGACTTTCTATAGGTTGTGTAGCTTGTTCATTGATGACAGCTGGCAGGGCTTGAATGTCCAGCCACTTATCCACACGAGTATCTGTTGTCGTTTTACTATATTCTGAGATACTGACCTTGACATCTTCATCTGAATCTTCGGCTTCTAGCTCGGCGACTCTAGCCGTAGCTAGCTCTATTTGAAGGCGTAGTAAATGTTGCTTAGCCTTCGCTATTCTATAAGATTTCGCTTTAGAGCGAGTTGACCCCTTGCCATGATAACCGGCGCGGGATACTGCTATTTCTTTTTTATAGTCCGGCCTCGGCATAACCATGCCGTGGGACTCCACTATACCAAGGTCCCGCACCACTTCAGGCTCCTCAGGTCGTCGATACGACGACCCGATCGGCACTGTCGCGGCCGCGGAAGCAAGGCCGATATTCGCTATAGAGCGAGTTGACCCCATGCCACTATATTCGGCACGGGATACTGCTATTACTTTTTTATAGTCCGACCTCGGCGTAACCGTGCCGTGGGACTCTACTATACCAAGGTCCCGCACCACTTCAGGCTCCTCAGGGCGTCGATACGACGACCCGATCGGAACTGTCGCGGCCGCGGAAGCAAGGCCGATATTCGCTATAGAGCGAGTTGACCCCATGCCACTATTTTCGGCACGGGATACTGCTATAACTTTTTTATAGTCCGACCTCGGCGTGGCCGTGTCGTGGGACTTTACTATAGTCGCCGGCGGCCCCTCGCAAACTACTTCCGACACCGGCCTGGTTCCAACCGTCGTTGTGACAGTCGTACTAGCAGGCGGCGCCGGGTTCGTCATCGACGGAGCTTTGCGACCTATATACACTGTACTCCTCCTCAGGTACCAATGCGCTAGAGCAGAACGCCAGGATAAATCCTTACGTATCCGGCTCTCGAAGGACCATTAAATGTACAGAGATACTCTGCACATTCGTGCGCCGGCTTGCCCTGAAGCCTGGTACCTGCCTGAGGTAGGTCGGAGGGTAGCGCAGTTTGAGGAATAGTAATAAAACTATATCAGTGACTGACTAGTGTATATATTTCAGTAAGAACATGGGTACATTCAATTACTGAGAGAGATCCATCAGTACGAGCTAGGCTCAAGTATCTTGATCGAATCCGCTCAGTACACGGTTACAGCTGTATTTATACCCGTCGAAAAACCGTTAATTCCTATAGCATAGTCCGGATACACCATCTAAATCGAAATAACCTGTCGCTATTGGTCAATTTTATTTTAGCAATGTTGTCAACCCTATATTTATAAATTCCCTAAATTATTATAAAAAACCCATAAAATGATTATCACTTATTTTAACATTCTTGAATGAAAACCAATCATGCGCGAGCGGTCAACATTGATTCGCTCGCGTGCAGTTGCTATGGACTTTTACTGATATAGACTACTCTGGTTTTCCCCAAAAAAAGTCTTTAAAACACATAACCCTCCTTCTTGCGAAGTCGGGTAAATACCGTTACCCCACTTATTTCTCCCTAAATTTTGAGGTAAATCCACTAAATTGGCAACAGTGCTATTACATTATATACAATTCTGACCAATAGGAATGTTCTAAGGTGCGTACATACCGTGCCTATCAGATTTCAATTACAAATTACGGCTAAACAATGCAATATTACTAAGAGCTATTATGCTAGAGATATTGTATAACCATATAGAAGTGTATTAACAATACTATTTACACGTACTTTTAACAATTATTGGAAATATAATCTAAAAACATCGCGATCTCAGAGACAAGATTTTAGTGTCGAGTTGCTGAACTAATTACGACAATGAATTTAGAATTATACAAACTTAGTATCTAAGGCACGAAAGATAAGTGAAAATGTCTCATAAATCACTTTGTTATTTTACATTTCACTATTCATAACTATTAATATACTATATAAATCAATTTCACTAATTAAAAGTTAAAGATACTATTTGCGTTGTAATCTCTATGCTGAAGGACAATTCTATATCAAAGTTAAAAATTCTCTTTGGATATTATTTCGTTCTTTGTTCGTTCTATCTAGTGACATGAGACGGACAATGTTACAAGTTAAGGAATCAATGTTGCAAGTTAAAGAACTAAATTAAAACTATTATTTTCGTATCGATTAATTTAAACTAAACACAAAATAAAACTATTGGGTTATTATCTGTCCCGCACACTTGCTGATAGACTTTGGGGGAACGTGAGCTGTAACATAAATGCGAAAATATTGGATAGTTTTTATCGCGTTAACTGACAGCATATCGATTAACGCGGGCGGAGTTGTGGGCAAAAGCTAGTAGGCTATAAATAACATCACGCTACGACCAATAGGAGTGGAGCATTAATGCAAAATGTTGCAAAAACAGGGAAAGTTGCAAAACAGATTTTTTTTTGAAAGACGACTCCCGCAGCTTGTTAGGTACAAGTCCTGTATCGCGGGGTACCTTACAAACATACAAGTTACAGACACAAAGTTACACCCAGACTCGGGACAGCAATTTGTGGATCACACAAAGTGGTGTCCCGTGTGGGAATCGAACCCACGACCTCTTGCGTGGCAGTCGGACACACTCCCACCGCGCCACAGACAAAAAAATACATAGTAATTTACTTTTATGTTGTATTCGATTTCGTTCCAATAATTATACCGATATGTGTAGGATGAAAAAAGTTTAAAATGTATTCGTATGTTCTCAATACCTACGTAGTTATTTGCTGAAATAAAAACGGACACATAAAATAAATTTTATCTTTGTTTCGAAGCTATAAAATAAAATTAGATTAATCATTGTATCTATTGATCTTTATTACTTGATTGGTGAAGGACGAGGGAAATGTTTCTGAGCGTATCGTATTTGCGTATGTAGGTACTTGTATGTTTATTTCTTTGGCACGAATTGCATCCGAAACTTGACTTGCGGGATTTTTTTTATAGACTATCTGTCATCCGTTGACAGGGGCATGGGCAGATCTAGGTGGGGGGGGCATGGGGTCACTTGCCCCCTCCCCAGGTTGTTGTTTTGTTCACTGTTTTTTTGTATAGTAATAAATTTCTTTGCCCATTTGCCCCCAAAACAAATTTTTGCCCGCACCCCGCGGCGTGCGTGCAACTAACACACAGCCATTTGCCCCCCCCCCCCCCCTAGAATGAAATCCTGGATTCGACCATGGACAGGAGCATTACATTGACTCATTGACTCCTATTAGTCTGGTGATCGGATTAGGCACCAACAGCGAATTTGTAATGAATGGGACTTAACGGTCTTTATTAGGGTTGCAGTAAACAAGGAATCCTTATAATTTCGCTATGTCTATCCGTCTGTCTGTCCCCAGGTTAGTTCATAGACCCTTAGTACTAGAAAGCTGTGATTTATTATATATATTAGTTACGCCGACAGAGTTGCAAAATAAAATCTTGAAATAATATTTTTTTAGGGTACCTCCCCTACATATAAAGTTAATATAATAATAATAATTTAATATGTTGGGACAACTCACACAACGCTATCTGATTCCAAACTAAGCAGAGCTTGTACTATGGAAACCAGACAACTGATAAACATACTTATATATATTTCTAAATACATACATATTTTAGATAAATAACACCCAGACACAGAATAAACTATCGTGCTCATCACACAAAGTTTTATCCTGGGTGGGGATCGAACCCACGACCTCTTACGTAGCAGTCGGATATACTCCCACCGCGCCACAGAGGCAGTCATAAAGTGGGGATGTAATTTTTGTTTTAAAAACATAGTATTTATCAGAGGTACTTACCTAAGGCTTTTCACATTTTCCTAGAATAGAAGACCCAAAAAAAAAGAAATCTAAGGCTTTTAAAGGGCCACAATACAAGCTCTTCTACGGATTATCCTGACGCTCAGTAAAGTCAAACAGCTCATTTTCCTATAGAAAACTATGCAAAAGCCACCTTTCTTTTATGTTTGTCATAAAAATATATTGGTCGTTATTTTTTATTGACTCAGTATATTGAGAATATTCAGTGTTAGTAAAGTCAATAATAAAAAGTTAGGTATAAGAATGTAATATTTGAAACTGTCTCAATGAAACTTTCATTTTGACTTTTCACTTTCATGTTAATCGGTTCAATCAATATGATTGAACCGATTAGAAGAATAAATGGTAATATATGGTGTCATGGCGTAGGTACATAGTACGAGGGAACCTGACCTCTATTTATCTAATACCTATAAACGAGTAGTTCTTTGTATAATATATACATAAAAAAGATGGTTAGATGTACATAAAAAAGAAAATGAAAATATTGTAAACTTACAGAGTTTTAAGCCATTCAAGTTGTGTTGTAAACTTACAGAGTTTTAAGCCATTCAAGTTCTTCGCGCTATCGTGCTCATTGTGTCCCATAGTACGTTATCCATATGTGATGATTATATTTCACATCACATTGTGAGCAGGATGTGGACTGTAAAGGAGAATAATGAATTAATTAATGATTTATTAATTGAGAAATAAAGCATGGTCCAAAAACTACCCCGAATGCACTTGATTGTAGCAAAAATTTGCACTTTAAGGTTTAATATTTCACAAAAAGAAACAAAATTTATTCTACCACTTTGTCGGCGTAACTAAATTTGTATAGCCAAAGCCAGTCAAATTACAGCTTTCTACTGCTAAGAGTCTCTGAGCTAACCTGGGGACAGACGGACGGACGGACATGCTAAAACTATAAGGTTTCCGTTTTGCAATTTAGGCTACGGTTCCCTAAAAAAAGACATTATATTCACTCCATTTTTGTGGCAGTCGTATAAATCAAGTATTTAGATAAAAATACATGTTTTTGTTAGAAATTTCTATTACAAAGTTTGTACTATAGTATGACCATTAGTGCTGTGCACTCCCTGAGGTATGCGCGCGGTGAGACGGGGGGGTTAGAATCGGCTGCTGCGCTGTCAGTGCGCCGTCAACGCTTGTGACGGCAGGTAGTGTTATTTGTATCGGACTGTCTATGTCAGACGCACACGAGATAAATATTCAAAGATGGGTCGTGCGTTATCTCGTGATATGAAGACTGTCATTTTTAAGGTGGCTGAATATTTTAAGAAAAGAAAAGCAGACAAAGAAAGCTTTGAATTTAAAAATGACGTGAATATTGCTAAAATCGTTGCGGAGGCTACGGGATACAGCAAAAGAACCGTACATAATGTGATTTCTGCGGGCTATTTATCAATTGAAAATTCAAGCCAATTAAAATTTCAATCGCCAAAAAAACCAAAAGTTCTAAAGAAAAAACACGTTGTGGATGATTTTGACCTTGGAGTTATCAGAAGAAAAATTCATCAGTTTTACGAAGTTGAAAAAAAAATACCAAGTGTCCGTAAGTTACTATCAAGTTTGAGACAGGATGGCATATTGAATTGTGGACGGGAATATTTAAGACAGCTTTTACACAAAATGGGCTACCGTTACAAAAAATGCAAATCAAAGAGACATCTCCTTATAGAGCAGCCTAATATTACAGTGTGGCGGAAAAAATATCTTACACAAATCAGAAATTACAGAACGGAAAACCGAAACATATATTTTCTTGATGAAACATACATCAACGCCAGTCACCATGCCAGCAAATGTTGGCAATCATCGTCAGAACCCGGTATTCATGCTGATATTGGGAAAGGACGGCGACTAGTAATACTCCACGCTGGGTGTCGAAATGGCTTAGTGGATGATACATTGACTATATTCAAATCCGATGCTAGAACCGGTGACTATCATGGAGATATGAGCGGACCTACTTTTTATAAGTGGGTAGATGAAAAGTTAAAAGATAAGTTGCTGCCGAATTCTGTGGTTGTAATGGACAACGCGTCTTACCACAGCGTTCAGATTGAGAAGAAACCAACTATATCAAGCCTCAAAAGTGAAATGCAGAACTGGTTGCTACGCCATAATGTAGAATTTTCAGGAACCATGTCAAAGGCTCAACTGCTACTTCTTATCAAAAATACACAAAAAGAACCCGTGTATAGAATTGACGAACTCCTGAAAGCCAGTGGACACACTGTTCTGCGTTTACCTCCGTACCATCCAGATTTAAATCCAATCGAGTTGGTCTGGGCTGATATTAAAAACAACATAGCCCAAAACTATATTAATTCTTCTCTAGACGAAAAGATAATCTTATTGGATAAATTGTTTTCGGAATTCACGGCGGAAAAATGGCAGAAATGCGACGATCATGTCCAGAAAAATGAAAATGATTACTGGAGTCGCGATAGTAGGTTCGATAATGTTATCGATTCATTCATAATAAATTTGCAAGACTCTGATTCAAGTTCCGGTGGCGAAGAGGAAGATGAAGATGATGACGAAATGGAAGATGAAGTTGAAACAGAATCTATGTCAGAATAACTTTCGTTAGAATATATAATTGTTTGTAAATATAAAAAATGTTTAATAAAACAAGTCCTGTTGTGAATTATAACTTTCAATTCTTATTTATCACCTGCATATTTTTAATAAAATATGAGTATATTTGGGTTACATTTTAATCAACAAAGTAAGTATATATTACAGATAGATAGCCTCCGACCAACGCAA
Organism: Herminia tarsipennalis; assembly: GCA_945859575.2. Taxonomy (NCBI): domain Eukaryota; kingdom Metazoa; phylum Arthropoda; class Insecta; order Lepidoptera; family Erebidae; genus Herminia; species Herminia tarsipennalis. The sequence continues at coordinate 15,295,878 of OX243849.2, read as the reverse complement.
CGTCCCGCCACAAGTCTTGCCTTAGAAATGCAAACTGATATCGTAAGATCTGTCCGACATGTATCGACCTCATGTGAACTCATGCACTTTTTTCTTCGCCCCCCACCTCGCCGTGCATACCTCAGGGAGTGCACAGCACTAATGGCCACACTATAAGCGAAAAGTACTGGAAACGTCATGGCCATTTTGTTTTCATACGCGAAATTTCCTAGTTTGAAATTATGTTGAACTGTGTTGAAATGAAATATGTTTGTTTAAAGTTATAGCTACAATTACATTCTACATTTCATTTAGGTCATATGATGCCTCGGTGGGGCACTTGGAGTTCCTTATGATTGATGTCATGTCTCTTCGACATTACAGAAAAGAGACAGGTATTTGCACAATCGCCTTGTCTCTCTCTAGAGAGTGGTAAATCTTGCGAGGTTATGGCGCAGTCAGGCTCGGATCCAGAACTTTGTTCAGGGGGGGGGGCAACATGTGACCCAACCTGCCGAGTGTGATCAGCTCGTAAGACGATTAGGGAGTTGTATTTGATTCAACACCGATACATCAGACTGCCTCTGTGGCGCGGTGGGAGTGTTTCCGACTGCTACGCAAGAGGTCGTGGGTTCGATCCCCACCCAGGATAAAATTTTGTGTGATGAGCACGATGGTTTATTCTGTGTCTGGGTGTTATTTATCTATAATATGTATGTATTTAGAAATATTTAAGTATGTTTATCAGTTGTCTGGTTTTCATAGTACAAGCTCTGCTTAGTTTGGGATCAGATAGCGTTGTGTGAGTTGTCCCAAGATATTATTAAAGAAAAAAAAAGACACCACTGCCGAGGATTGCCTGTCAAAACATCGGTAGTGTCAAAATTCTCCAAAAAAAGGTCTTTCAGTCAAATCTGGGGGGGCGATCCGCGAAATCCGCGATCCGCAATCCAGTCTTTACGTGGATGAGTATACCCAACAAGCTACCGGCAGCCATATTGCATATGACCCTTTAACCAACAAGGATCATGGCGTCAGAACAAACAGAACTATGTCAGTTACGTCAAACTGCTGTTTAATCGACAAACTTGTGTTATTAAGCGCGAGTTTGTACGACTTCTAAGCAAACTTGCACTTCGGATTTGTAATTGCTGTGAATTTCTTAGAATACAGTAGATGTGTGGAGTTTGTGTGCTTTTCGTTTGCATGTTGTTTAGATGATGACTGGTTATTAAATTAAATAGGTAGGCAGAATCTACACTATTATGATAACTGCTGAAGCGGCGGTAGCCTAATGGCTAAGGCATCGGTCTCGCAATCGTGAGGTCGCGGATTCGAATCTTACCCATTATACTACCGACGTGAACCCACTCTTAACACATGCCATTAACCTTAGCTGGAGGGATTAATAGGATTGCTAGTAATGTGGGACCAAAATCCCACGTTGCTAGTCATCTTTTAAAAAATAAGTAAAAAGTAAAAAAAAAGAAAACTGTGAAATTTTGACGGTTGGATTTGTTCAAGTTCAGAATGTCCAATTCTCATAATGTCCAATTACCTTAATATTCAATTCCTAAATGTCTAAAATCTGAGACCCTTGAGCGCATTTTGATTACTTAAATAAGTTTACCAAACAGTAAAAATAATGCATTCATAAAGAATTCGTAAGCTTATTTGTAATTTATATTCGTTATTTTGAAAATTCTCACCAGGTAGTACTCACCCATCTGGTAGCAAGACTCAGCATGTTCAAAAACTGAAATAATATTGTATGTTTGTTATTCAATTACGACAGAGCGGCTAAACAAATCAGGATACTTTTTTCCTGGAAAAATGTACCTACGGTTTCAGTGGGTTTTTGTAACGTAGTTCCTTATCGCACGTTTTTGTTTGTGGGCTGAGAGACTAGACGGGAAAAAATGTTACATTTTGACATCGATCAAAAATGTATTAATTATGATTATGCGAAGCTAGAATTGGGAGATTGTTTGTATTTTTGTAAAAGATTGTGTTTAATTTTACCTATGTCAAACTGGCTGTGAGTATCTATAGCTATGTGTGAAAAAATATAATTTGAAATAAAACAATTTTGAAAATATCATTTTCTTCCAGATTTTTTTTAATAATTCGTTAATACAAACAAAAAAGATATAGCAAAAGGAACTACGTAACAACCGGGTGCGAACCACCTATCTGGACTATGTTACTAGACATCAAATTCTTCTATCTCTTAATGCTTACGGGTTAGAATTTGATATCTAGTAACATAGTCCAGATAGGTGGTTCGCTTCTGGCCCCGGTTTGGCTACGGAAGTCTCGGGTTTGATTCCTGGGTCTGGTTTCAAATTTTTCTATCTTTCAAAAATGCAATTATTGTATCCAGTAAAATAGTCTGTAGGTGGTTAATTAAGGTCAGAACTACAAAAACAAGTGGTAGGTGATTTAGGGAGTATATTAAATATTTTCCAAAACTGATATTACAAAGTTATTGAGTGTTATTTAAGGAAGTCACGAGCGGGAGGTTATTAGTATATTACAAATCACCCTGTATATGTCACCGTAAAATTGTAAATACCGTTTGACTATAATCAATTTCGTGATATTGTAAACTGTCCAACGAATGTGAACAGTAACATACCGCTTACAATTAACGCACTATTTTTCGGTTGAGATTATGTTTCTGGCATGGCGCGTGTGGTCGCAGTTCTAACCTAACCTAACTTATCTGAATCTATTTAGTGAAATTGGTACTTACTTTATCTTAATTTCTATGTATTATTTCTAGGACTTGTTTTCGTCATAAGTTTTCATTGACACCTCAACATTATTTTCCATGGCGTATGACAAATTGCAGCGGCAAATTGTTACAACGCGGCCATTTGTAAATAGCGCTAAATAATGTTTAGTAGCGTTTTACAAAATGGCGACAGTTTACATACGGCGTTAGGCTTTTTGTCAACGTATAAAATGCCGACGTCGTTTGCAAAACGTCATGTCATGCTGCTTGCTTTCGACACATAATATTGCTTTCTCTATATTCTTCAATAGCTTGTTCAAAGTAAAAATCGTGTAAACCTACCCACATAAGTGAACGTCACACAAGTAAATAAGTGAATAGGATTGCTTTGATCTGCGTAATGAGATAGACGTGAACGACCCAATGACAAATTATATACGAAATTATATTATTCAGTTATATTCGTATGATTATGTGAGATTTTACTTCCTGAATGTTTGATGATCACTTACATTGATACGTTAAAAGTCTTAGCCGAATTTGGGGTAGGTACAAATATGGGGGATCCAGGAATTGATTCTGAGGGGGGGGCGGGGCACGAGAAGTAGTGCTAGATCAATGATTATGACGGGTTGGGTGTAGGAGGGTGGGGGTGGGGTGCATTTCTTTGTATCCGATATCGGTCAAGTGTAAGGTGCATGCATGTCGGGGGCTTGGATGCCCCCAAAAAAGCCCTGGTGGGGAGCATAAGATGCAAATGGACAAAGAAATTCAATACAATATATGAAATTCGGTATACAAAACCACCATTTGGGGAGGGGGGGGGGGGGCAAGTAGGTAGTGAATAATTGTTATCTTTACATATAAAAGTTGACGTCTGTCTACTGTGCGCTTCATTTGTATACGTACATACCTAACGGTTTGATACAATTTAATTTTTTCCACAAATAAAATTAACATTTTATGTGCCGTTGACTATTTGACACTGGGGTAAGCATGAAATACTAGCACAGTAATTTGGCTATAGCTATGATCGCACGTCTCGTCCGCTCGGATGACAGATGACAAGTGAAGTCCTCTGACATTTGGCGTTGCATAAGTGCGTCCTCAGCTATACATTTATTTATATCTGTATGCCACATTTAATTTAATTTTATGATGAAAACTGTGTGTGGAGACAGCACTTATGTACTCATTACTGCTGGCTCCACACAAATTATTTTGCGTCACATAAAGCAGCAAAAGTATCAAGAATTTCATTTCATTGAAAAATCTCAAGCGGTTGCACTCGCCACCTTTCTACCTCTGTATAGAACATAGCCACGAATCCTGTAACAAGTTTCGCGTACCTATAAACCACCCCATACTATACAATAATACCTGTTACCGAGTACATAATCGTAACTGAAAACGATAAAATACTACCTACGCCATACCCGAAACGGTACGGATACGAGAATGAACAAGTAACAACCCAATAAATGACAGTACCGTTGGTTTACGATGACAGTGGACAAAAGACCCTATGTTGTAAACTTTGCGTAAAATTGGATCTATAATAAAAAAGGTCGCAAAGATATGAAAAAAAGTGAACGTGTATTATTATTAATTAGCGTCTTCACGCGACTTTGCCTGCGTTTTGTTTGATTTTTATTCACTACTAGCTGTGCCCCGTGGTTTTACCCGTGGTTTATTAGCCTTAACTTTCGCCTTTATAATATTATATATAGTGTGATGTGCTATTTTGGTGTTTAAACAAAATTACTGGCTTTACTGTATATACCTAGTCTGGCCATAAATACTGTTACAATTAAAAATAAGAAAGATATTACATTTGAATTTGGAATCTGTCATTTTTATACGATTGTTCATTGTATTTTCTAATTTTGGCGCCAATACATTGTACAATATTTTGCTATATTAAAATGGAGTGGGGTGATAAAGAAAACCGAATCGCTGTGATTGCATTACACAAAGTTGGTATGGAGCCGAATGTAATTTTTAAAACTCTCCATACGCTTGGTATTAGTCAAATGTTTGTGTACCGGGCTATTAATAGGTACAATGAGACATTCTCTGTTTGTGACAGAAAAAGATCTGGCCGTCCACGTAGTGTTCGTACGAAAATGGTGGTCAAAGCAGTAAGGGAAAGAATTCGAAGAAATCCTGTCCGAAAGCAAAAGATTTTATCTCGGGAGATGAAGATAGCACCCAGAACCATGTCACGCATTTTAAAAGATGACTTAGGACTTGCAGCCTATAAGAGACGCACTGGTCATTTTTTAACTGATAATTTAAAAAAGAATAGGGTGGTAAAATCGAAGCAACTACTGAAGCGGTACGCAAAGGGAGGTCACAGAAAAATTTTGTTTACGGATGAGAAAATCTTTACAGTTGAGCAACATTTTAACAAACAAAATGACCGTATTTATGCTCAAAGCTCTAAGGAAGCTTCCCAATTAGTCGACAGAGTGCAACGTGGGCATTATCCGACTTCAGTGATGGTTTGGTGGGGTGTTAGCTATGAAGGAGTGACTGAGCCATATTTTTGTGAAAAAGGTATCAAAACATCGGCACAAGTGTATCAAGATACCATTCTTGAGAAGGTAGTTAAACCCCTTAACAACACCATGTTCAATAACCAAGTATGGTCCTTCCAACAAGACTCAGCGCCGGGTCATAAAGCTCGGTCCACGCAGTCTTGGTTGGAAGTGAACGTTTCGGACTTCATCAGAGCTGAAGACTGGCCGTCGTCTAGTCCCGATCTTAATCCGCTGGATTATGATTTATGGTCAGTTTTAGAGAGTATGGCTTGCTCTAAACGCCATGATAATTTGGAGTCCCTAAAACAATCCATACGATTGGCAGTGAAGAATTTTTCCATGGAAAGAGTGCGTGCTTCTTTTGATAACTGGCCTCAACGTTTAAAGGACTGTGTTGCAGCCAATGGAGACCACTTCGAATAAGCTTTTTATATTTTGAATTGTTTTTTATTTATGTATTAAACTAACACACTGTAAAAGTAATAAATATTATTTGCAATAAAAAAAAATGTTTTTTCTTCGAAACAATATTTATGGCTAGACTAGGTATACAAATATATTGTAAAAACTGGCATTTTAAAAAAGTGGTCATGAGTTTTTATTGCCAAGTTCTTTTCTCACGGCTTTACTCTTGCGAACTTGGCATTAAATGTAGAATCATTCTATTCCAAATTTTGTCTGACGTTTATAATCGTTGCATTTGTAACCTAAATGAATAAAGTATTTTTGACTTTTTTGACTTTGACTTTTACTGTAAAGTTTCATCAAAATCCGTTTAGTAGTTTTTGCGTGACAAACATCTGTCCATCCTCATAAACTTTCCCACTCTTAATATTAATATAGTCGTGATGTGAAACAAAGTTTGTTCAAAAGCGAGCAACGATTCTAAATTAATTATCAAATATACGTTTTTCTAATGTACACGATAAAAGAGCTATATTTGTTGCAAAGGAAAATTATGTCGCAAACACAATTCAATTTCGCGTTATCACTTCATGTTCTAAATATACCTACGTGGTAAATTCATTTACGTCCAAGAATCCTAGTGAGCAAGTAGGCACGTTGAACTTGTAATCAAACTAAACAAATGTTTGTCATTATTTTAGAACAAAATAATAATTAGGTTTGTACCGGGTCTAAGTGAAACTCTTCCTTTAAATGCGTATGTCAAAGCAGTTTATCAATTTAGGTCACAAAATGAAACTCTTAAGAACGTCTATCAGTAGGTAGGTTTATTAGGTAATATAACATACTACTCGTAGCAATTATATAATTTTATAAGCTACGGGTCTTCTTATTCTTCTTTTGGCAATGTAGCCAATGTGTTGGCTAATTCTACCAATGTCAAGTGTCAGCTGTTTTCTCACATGCTCTTTGGTTTTCTTCAGAATCTTCAGATTCGTGTGTTGTATTTCCTAATTCGGCTTTGGTCAGTGGCACCCTTGTATACCCTTTTTAAGTAGAAAGTACTTATATAGACAAAGTTGATAAACGTAAGAAATTGTAAATAAAATGAATACATAGGAAGGTAGAATGGGATTATAGGATAGATATGATAGGAATAAATAGGAAGAGACTATAATCTAATATTGTTATTAGTAATAAATGCTGATAAAACATTGCGTACCTGTGGAGAGAAGTGGGTGAGGAGAGTACGGAAGTTTAGTGGAAGAGGAATGGACAACTTGTATAATTTTCTATAGAGATTGAAGGACTGGTTATTTAAAGGACATGAGAAGAAAATATGGTCTAAAGTACCTTCATCGAGACCGCACTCACATAGCGAGCTATCAGGCTATGGGTCTTAATCGCGTAATTTAAATATTTTATGTTAAGGCTAAATATCTTTGTATTTAGCCTTAAAATTCGGCCAAACGGGTGTTGCAGTACGGTCAAACGTCGGGCGATAAACAAAGGTATTTAGTCTTAAAATGAAATATTTACGCGATTAAGACCCGTAGCTTAAAAAATGCTATAATGTGTACAAATCGCGAAAGTTTACGAACATATATTACTAGCAATTACTTGCATTTTTCTTAAATAAAAAGGAAATTATGCACTATTACAGACTATTATCTATTTCCGTGTCTAATGTAGATCCGTTTAACCGTTTCGACGTGTTTGAATAACAAACATCCATTTATTAAATCTTTCGCATTTATGATAATAGTAAGTATCGAATAAGTTTCTGATTGAAGAGATTTTTAGTCGAGAGTGAATTGGATTGCACTCATGGGTTTACGGAGAGGGGATTTGGTGATAGCACCCCCCCCCTCCCCCCTAAATAAGGAAAACCTTCCACGAGAAATGATCCTAAGTATCGTAATCGCACTATTTCTTTCTACCTATGTATTAAGTGAGACAGTCAGTGATTAGAGTAAGTGATTAGTGTAAGTGCTTAGTAATTACTACTGAATATTGTCTGGACTATAATTGAATAATTATTAGCGAAGTGAACTGATTAGGAGTGCGTCCTACGTTTATGGCATGTGCGGCAGGATTCTTGGGACCAGGAGGCTTAGACAAGATACATTCATACTTTGACGAATTAGATAACGCCGTACTAATCATTCGCAAAAAAATAAAAAAAAAAGTAAAATTTTTTTCTTTGAAATTTAAAAAAAAGTCATTAAAAGTTCTGCTTTTCATCGATAGATGGCAAAACTAAAAAGTATCACCGCTTTGCCCGTCGGAGTGGGGGGTGTTAGGTTATTTTCGTTACGGAATTTCTGGATTCGGTCTCCACGCTCAAGGCCCGCGATAGAAGATAAGAAAAAAATTGTGTCACTAGTCAAACAGTTTTTCTAGTAGATGAAATAAAGAAATTTAAGGATATTTCTTAATATGATCCCGCAAATAAATCTTGAAGTTGCGGAAAAATGCAAAAACGAGCATTTTCGTACTGTCATAGTCATGGCGTTCGTAATCTAACATAATATGTACGAACGAATATTCTACTTTATTTTGACCTGCGCTTCTGCGCACTGTGAAGTAATGGTTGTGTGCGGAAGAGCTAGGCTGGCGATCGTGTCGCTGTGTACGTAGCGGTTAATAAATATTTCTCTCAGTGTAATGCCCCCTTAAACCAAACCATTAATGTACGATCACTTTATGAAGCTACATTTTATTTAAAGAGTATGCCCAATAGATGAAATATACAGGATGATATAAATTTCATCGAAAATTTATGTTCTGTGCAAAATATAATAAACATTATTTCTTATCTCCAGAGTTCAGATTTGGTTGTTTATACAGGGTGTTTTGTTGCCCTTGACTTTTAAAGCATCGTGACCTTCGATACAGTTTGAGACCTTTTGAGTTTTGTAAAGTGTTTTCGTATGATGTGATGTGATGACCTACTTAAATATAATTATGTTGACGAATATTGAATTTTATGAGGGGTATTTTTATGTTGTGTTGGTTTAGCGTTTTACGCAATTACTGGTTGTAAAGAGCCGGGTTCTTGTAATATTGGTCACTCAGGTGTTTGTAAAATGATCTAACATACGGGTATGGGGTGGGGCTTCTTGAAATATAATATAGGGCATATAAGTATAGTGTTTTAGTTATATAGCTACTTGTTTGGAAGTCAAATTTATCTATAGATACTAATATTATAAAGCTGAAGAGTTTGTTTGTTTGAATGCAGTAATCTCAGGAACTACTGGTCCGAATTGGAAAAATATTTTTATGTTGGATAGCCCATTTATTAAGGAAGACTATATAACATCACGCTACAACCAATAGGAGCGGAGCAGCAATGAAAAATGTTGCAAAATTGGGAAAAATTTACGCATACGTAGTTGCGAGGGACAGCTAGTTTCTTATAATTTTGGAAGTACATCTTCATTATGGTCTAAATTTTGTTTATAATAAGTATTACAATAATGTAATATATTGTGGATACAATAAGCGAATAATATCTCCATATTGCTAAAACTATTTATACTCTTATTATATCCTTGAACCACCGGAGCGCAAGGTACATGTAGGTTTAAATAATGTTATTAGTAGGTAGGAGATGCGAACCCGAGAGCTCGTGTAACGGAGTTTATCAGCTAATTAGCTAAGTACCTGTTGTTTATTGAATAAGGTCGCTTAAGGTATCCCTGTAAAGGTTGGAACATACTTTATCGTTTAGTGTATCTGAATAGAATAATTAGAAGTGTCATACGTTCCTCGTATATCGTATAAATATCGTATGAATACTTGATTTTCAAATATTTTTGTATTAGTATATCTTTTATAGTATACTCGTACTTAATTTTTGTAACAATGGCTGTACTAGTAAAATAGAAATGTATAAGAGGATAAACTCACATTGACTTACATTTATTTTAAATAACATTATTCGTATTTACAAAAAAAAACACGTAATATTTCCGACTGCCTCTGTGGCGCGGTGGGAGTGTATCCGACTGCTACGCAAGAGGTCGTGGGTTAGATCGATGTATTTAGAAATATATAAGTATATTTATCGGTTGTCTAGTTTCCTTAGTACAAGCTCTACTTAGTTTGGGATCAGCTAGGTTTGTGTGAGTTGTCCCAAGATATTATTAGATATTATTATTAATATCAAAAGTTATTAAACTCTATTTTTGAAATTTAACAGCAAAAGGCATAGAATAACATAATTCAAAATATACCCAGGCCATTCAATATTTGCACAACCCAGTTTTTGGTCTTATTTAGTTTAGGAACACCCTATATACCTACTCGTACAATATGTACGTATTTAATATTAATAGTAATATCTTGAGACAACTCATACCACTCCATCTGATTCCAATCTAATCAGAACCAGATCAATGGCAACCAGACAAATGGTAAACATACTCATACATTTCTAAATACATACATATTATAGATAAATTACACCCAGAAACAGAATAAACCATGATGTTCATCACACAAATGTTTATTCTGGGTGGGGATCAAACTCACGACCTCTGGCTTAGCAATCAGGGTCACTAGTCACTAGACCAACAGGCCAGTCAGAACGTTTTGTTAGTTAAGAACATTAAATAGTGTAAGTTAACAATATTCTGATTTAGTATACAAATGTTACCTATAAATGTTGATAAACTTTCGCGATTTGTACACATTATTAAAATATATATATTACGGGTCTTAATCGCGTGAATAATTTAAGGTAAAATACCTTGTTTATTGCCCGACGTTTCGACGGTATTGCTACGGCCGTGATCACGGGAAGACTAGACCACGACTAGAAACGTCGGGCAATAAACAAGGTATTTTGCCTTAAATTATTCACGCGATTAAGCGATTAAGACCCGTAATATATATATTTTAATAATGTTACCTATAGTCGGTAATTTTTTTTTTTTTGTATTTATTGGATAAACAAACAATATCACAATAACAAATGGTTAAAATAGTATGATGTTATACAAAATTAATGATTGTGACATCCACACCGTTTACCACGGATATGTTATTTGTAGATAAAAATAGTACAAGCTGGAAGTGGTGCTTAGATTAACATAACAATTTTTTATTTTTTTTTATTAAACTGTAGTGTGAAATGTTGTGAATTATTAACATGCTTAAAGCTTTTTATTTAATTTATATAAATTATGCATTGCCTTAACCACTAATTGTTTATAGGCACCCACACCATTCGCGTGGATATCGATGTTACTGAAAATTGGTACCTAATATTGCCACCGGCACTAACAGTTTAGTTCAGATCATTATATTGCGATTACCATGTACGTTAACTCTATTCTTAGTGAGATTAAATGTCCTTAAACACAAATAATCTGAAAATTGTTTAATAATTCTTAGTCATAATAAACACTCTCTATGTTTCGAGTATTTTCCAATATTCTCAGCCAAAGTGAATAGACATTCAAATTGAAAAATATTTACAAAAACTCCCAAAGCGATATAGCGGTGTCTTACCAAGGATTCATATTCATTTAAACTTTTTTTTCTCTTAAAGGCTGGTGCTTACCGTTAGGGTTTTGATATTTTAAACCTTTGTTTTATAGAATACTACTTTCGATGTCACGTTAGCCCATAACAATATCAGTGTCACCCAAATCCTTGTTTGGCAAAGACTTGAATGTCACTGCACCGCGCTCTTCATTTGAGACATTAGTTCAAAAGTTTTCCATTTACCCAGTAAGTACACTGCTACAGTGCCCTTCAACAGAAACATAGTGATGTGTTAAGGGCGTCCTAGTCGATGATTTTACCATAGAAACGCGCATAAGTGATTACCCCTCTGCTTAAAGTCGTAAGTCAAAGCTTAAAATTAGTATCAATTGGTTTTATCATAAGCTAGGCCTGTGGGCAGCCATAATAGAAAATAAATGAATATTTTGAAAGTTATAAGCCTAAAAGCATTGGAATTTCGCCAAAATTGTTGTTCAAATTGTTAACATTCTTAAATGTTTTATGGCTTATAACTTTTAATTTTTTTTTTTTAATTATGGCCCTCTATAGACCTAGTTTATGATAAAACGAATTGATATTAATTTTAGGCATTGACTTACACCCTCATACAGAGGAGTAATCACTTATTTTCGTTTCTATGGTAAAATCATCGACGGGGGCGCTCTTAACATCACTATTTCACGGAAGGATAGATGGATGACGCTGTTTTGGTACTCCCCAAGAAGGCCTATTCGTTTTTATTGTAGTGATGACTTATATTTCGCTCAGCAGCGCATAAATAGGCATTTCTCACATACTTAGAATCTCTGAATACCTTCAGTACAAACTGGCCCGAGGTTTCTTGTCCTTATGTGATGTCTATGTATGTTTTCCTGTTATAAATCAATCAACTGCTTCTGTGGTGGGAGTGAATCCTACTGCTATGCAAGAGGTCGTGGGTTCGATTCCCACCCAGGATAAAACTTTGTGTGATGAGCACGATGGTTTATTCTGTGTCTGGGCGTTATTTAGCTATATTAAGTATGTATTTAGAAATATTTATGTATGTTTATCAGTTGTCTGGTTTCCATAGTACAAGCTCTGCTTAGTTTGGGATCAGATAGCGCTGTGTGAGTTGTCCCAAGATATTATTATTATTATAATCAGTCTGTATCTGTCCACTGCTGGACACTGGGCGACCTTCTTAAAGTACTCAGTCCATCTGGCTGAGGGTCATCCTACCTTATGTTTACCGAGTCGTTGTCTCCACTTTAGGACTCATTGCTTTAGCGGCCATCGATTTTTTCCTTATTATTCTCTATGTATTTTGTTTGTTTAGTCAGTGAGTAACCGACCTTAAGCGCAGAACTTTTATCTTATCACACGGAGTCTGGTTGTGACTGCGATGTAATTTCCCGGGAGACGAGTGGTTCAAACCTTGCCCGTTTGATCTTAAACACTCGCCGCTTGTGGGCGTTTGAACCTCTCGCTTAGTTAGCACTTGTATGTTTGCGTCTCAATTTGCAGTGGTTCTTTAGTTTTGGAACTTGGGCTGTTTATGTAATTATTGTTAGGTAAGCTATAATCGCTCATCACTTATTAAAATTCCTTAACAAAGGACATAATTAGAAATTAAAATACACGCCCGAATCACGAAGTGAAACATATCTGCATTATATGTTCGTAAACTTTCGTGATTTGTACACATTATAGACTTTTATAAGCGACGGGTCTTAATCGCGTAAATATTTTATTTTAAGGCTAAATACCTTTGTTTTATTGCCCGACGTTTCGACCACATTACAACGGCCGTGGTCCCGTGACTGTGCGATTAAGACCCGTAGCTTATAAAATTCTATAATATCTACATTACATGAAATCGTCTTTATTTTGATGCGCTTATAGATTTGATCAGAAAAATAAATAATCGAGTTTGAATTTAATCACATTTGACGGCAGTTTTATTGCTTAAAAAAGACTAGCCTGCATTACTCAAAATTATTAAATGACTTCAATAATACCCTAACTACATATCTAAATCAGAAGGCGTCTTGTTCTTCTTGTTACACAAGTATAGACTTCCATATGATCTTTAAATGACCGTCCAAATGTAAGTCTTGTTGTTGTCGTTATTAGCCAGGAGTAGTGGTCAGTGTCTACTGACCACTACTCCTGGCTACTATCGACAATGACCATTAAATGACCGTCCAAATGGTCATTTAATGATCATATGGAAGTCTGAAAAAAAGGTGCAAGGTCAATTGCATTACAAGAGATTTCTCCTCAGAACACATTCTTTTATGTGGTACGTCTGTATCGCATGAAAGAATGTGTTCTGAGGAGGAATCTCTTGTAATGCAATTGTACGCACTGCCACTGCAGCACCGACGCAGTGAATTTATTATTATTGAAAACGAAATAATACGAGTGTAAAGATATTGTCATCACAAATGGTTCAATACAGTATTTAAAGCCTTTGGAGCATATCAAAGTTTTGCAAATTGCTCTCTGAATTGCTATAGTATGTCTCAATCAATGATTGTATGTCTGTTTTGAGGACAAATTACTGAATGGACAATACGAAGATATACGAGTATCACTGATATATTGTGACCGTAATTTATAATATTATCAATTCATTTCAAATAAATATTTTTAGACATATTTCTATCAAAATCATACGTATCATTTTATCGCATTGCAAAGATTAACGTGTTTTCTTTTGTTTCAGGTGTAGTGAAATGGTGATTGTGTAATAGTGCAAAGTGAACACGATGGCAGTGAATAGTCCAGGAGGAGGTTTTGGTCCCGTCTCTCCCAAACTCCCTCACACTCCCAAAAGCCCCAGTCACTTCGTGTTTCCTCACAAAAGTCCTTCTATAGCATCCAGCACCTCTTCCTCAGGGTACTATACTCCACAGTCAGGCTGCAGCTATGACAAGCACAACCAGCCACCGAAATCCCCTATAGCCCATGGGCACAGGAGTCCAATGAGTCCGAGGCACTTTAATTTTCCCCAAAAGTCGCCTTCAGGCCGGTCCAGCCCCTGTGTTGATCGAGCTCACGGCCTGCACTATACAACCTCACTGAAACACAGTCGCAGAGAGAAGTCCAGGTCGCCCAAACCACCTCCAGTACACATACACACAAACCCAGGTTATGTATCCCCAAATCGCACAAGGCAACAACTCTATGGTTCCACTTCCACTGTCAGCTCACCTCGTCTTGTGACTTCACCGAGCATAGTTTCTAGTCATACTGATGATTCCACAGAAGCGACGCTTGAAACTCCTTCAGCAGTCCTGCATGATGCAGACGATGAAGCAACAACGATTTCATCAAAAGTGTGCAGAAAGTCGACATCAGATTTGACTGACATGACTGATGAAACGCCAGTGACTCGATCAACTAGTGTCAGTAGACCGTGTTCACCAATGCGTCGAGGGTCAATGAAAGGTGGTTTGGCTTACCTGGCGAGCAGGCGTGGTTCTAGAGAATCAGCCATGTCAAATTGCGATTCCGTGGAAGACATCGGGCCTTTGAACTTTCAAAACACGATGCGGGGACGTCAGAGGCGCACGTCAAACTTTCTCGAGTTGCCAGGTACGTGGATAAAGCTCTTAGTTTTGATTGAGGGTTATCGTGTGACGTCATATCACGTGACGTGGGTACGCATTGATTTACACTTATTAATAATTCATTTTTATCCATAAGAGAGGCGTTTATCTGGCGTGAAGTACTTATTTTAATCCGATGTTTCGTTGGCTCGGCAAAAGGCAATACTTCATGCATACATTTAGCTATGATTTTTAGGGGAAGAAAAATAGGCGTTCATTTCTGCTTTATTGTGGTTTCGTCAATACATTAGCTGCTCGTGAATACATTATATCCTGTTTTGCCTTTTGAATTTTGATAATAGGAAATTGCCTTTTCATAGTTATTTTTAAATATAATAACGAGCTAAGATTATTATACAATTTAACAAAAGATGTTTTTTTTTAAATGTCTCATGTTAGATAATCGATAAAACAAAGGAGTGGTCCATTTGTCCATACATTTTAGGCCCAGAAAGGACTCACACGAAACGATGTATGTTTTGAAGAGAAATGACTACTCTATTACCCTGTATTATTCTTTTTCCCATAAAACTTGGTGGCATTGAGATACGAGATATTTAAAATGGAAATGATTTCATACCAAAAAACATTACTAGCAATCCTGTTAACCTCTCTAGCTAAGCTCAATGGCTTGTGTTAGTTGCACAAAGTCTCGTTCTTACCCAATTATAACATATTCAATTCATTTTATACAAGTTATACTCGTTAAACTCGGAACTGTAAAACTAATGGTAGTTCAGTTTGCCGCCATTTTTACAACACCAAATAATAAAATCAATGAATGAAATGGAATGAAATGAATAACAACACGAATGACATGACAGATGAAAAAAGTGTTGCAAATGCTTTGAAAAAATATTTATACTATCGATTTATAAACAAAAATCGATTGCGACCAAATAATTATACAACACAATTATATTAAATTACTTTTTACCGAATATATTTCCAAAATAATTGAAAAACACTGTTTTATATTAAAGTAATAAAAATATTTTATCTTTACTAACAATTTCTACCTATCCAACGTCGATAAAACGACGTTTGAAGCTTGACTTTTTAAAGCTGGCAACATAAAACAATTATCCGCCATTACCGTAACCTAAGAATCAAATTAAAATAATCTTTAAAACTAAAATCTTTCCCCCAAGTTTTATCAAAAAATGAAAACCACGTACAGATTTCAAAAAATATTTGTTTAATTTTAACGTTTCCCAACTTTCTGTCCGCTATGGGCCGTATTTGGTACATGTCCTTTGTAACCTCGAGAAATTAAATGTCGCTTGAAGTGGTAAAAAGTTTCTTTAGATTCTTTTCTCATTTTCTATTACCTATCTAACCTAGTGACAAACAAAACAATATTTTTATATAAATTGATTTTTGTATCATAAATAGCTGCCCCTGTGAATTTCGTTTCGTATCACCTAAAATTGGAAACTCCCATACAAAATTACCTATTTTGATTTTTCAGCTGTTTCTTTGGATCTTTCCTGTATTTTTTGCTAACCATTCCGACATTGAGGCAAACAAAACAAAATATATTTATTATAATTGAGCCTACCATTTTCATGTTTTTACGAGACTAACGACCATACATATAGGTTATGTGGAGAGCTAAATTAATACATTTGATAAATGATACAGATCTGACAATAAAAAATTATCCCTTATAAACTTATAGGGAACGTCATCTTAAGGCGTTACTGATTTATTAATGTAAGAGTAAGAAGACATTACGAAGCAGGGATATATTCGTTATGATAAGTAACAGGTGTGTCTTATGGGAAGGTGTAGTCTTTGTCTTTCTATTCTCCGCTCGTGTATTTATAATACGATCGATGTGATGAACGGCGAATTCATCTCACCTAGTGGTTACTATAGCTTATAGATGGAAGTGGGTTCGATTCCCGTAGAGGAAAAAAAGCGTGGTTTATTGTGTTTACAATTTGAATATTTAAAATTAGGTAAGTAATATAATTTGAGTTTTCAGCCATTATGCTTAAAGTAGTGTAACGATTTAAGAAATGGCTATTACGAATTTAATTTCTCCAGAGATTCAATTTTTTTTATAATTTTTATTTTTTAAACAAAGTTACAATATTTATTACATAGTATACTCACCAAACTTTGACATGATTTGTTATGTGAAAATAGGATGCACCCATTTCGGATCCGTGAATTGAATGATTGTGAAGCCTCATATGACACAGGGAATACTTTCTATTAATGTAATTATCTTCAATAACTAAAACTGTTCTCATGTAATCTAAACAAAATACATGACTAATTCCCTAATTGACGCCTAGCTTGACGACCCTTAGTTGAACCTATAGAGCTGTTTATAAGAGAGATTTATTTTATGATGTACCAAGCCATAGTACAATAAAATAAGGTCTAAAGGAACTACGCGAGCAGACCGAGAGCAAAAGCTAGTGAAATATAAAGACCTATAACAAATGTATTATAACCCTCCTAACTTCGTCTGCGTCAAATTAACACGTTTTTGCTAAATGGGGGTAAATAAAAAAATAGGGGTTGATCGTAGAAGGGTGAAAATTCAGGGTTGTATGTATTTTGAATCCGGTCTCATAAAAAAATAAAAATTTACTTAAAAATTTAAAAAAAGTAATAGGGTGGACTACCCTTAACATTTAGGGGGATGAAAAATAAATGTTGTCCGATTCTCAGACCTACCCAATATGCACACAAAATTTCATGAGAATCGGTCGAGCCGTTTGGGAGGAGTTAAATTACAAACACCGTGACACGAGAATCTTATATATTAGAGATAAACAGTATTGACTTTATAAACTTTAGTAAAAATACTAGGTATCTTATTACGGTACGAGTATTGCGTAGGCGTATATTATCCATAGTATAAATACGCATTTGTAAAATTAGCATGGCTAAAACGAAGATCATGTTATCAAGCGTATTATATCAGTAAATACCACGCTTATGTTAAGACATGAATTATATTAGGCAATTTTGAGCGCGAAATAATCCAGGCACCTGTTGCTGTGTTAGGAAAAATAGGGATGCCACATTATTTACACGGATTATAGTGTTCCTCTGATAAATGCTATAATCCGATGAAATAATGTCGGTATAAGCTAGAAAAATATAGTTAGTCCTATATACAATGAATATAACATTCGATATCTATATAAATAAAAAACAGTTCTGGGAACGCCGGCAAGCATTCCTTGCCGGAAAAACCATAGCGAAGCGTGACCGAGTTCAGCTCAAGATTTTCTAACTAAATTATAGTTCTAAACAAAAAAAAAATTGTGCAATGACATCAATGGTTTTTTTAAAGTTGTGTTTGTTAACTTAATGTATCGGTATATGGTAGACTAGCCGATCCGCGCAACTTCGTTTGCGTCGTTTTCCTCCGTGTTCGCAACATTTTTCATTGATACTCTGCTCCTATGGGGCGTAGCGTGATGTTAAATAGCCTATGACACTCACAAATAATAAAAAAAAATCTATTGATAAAAGAATTTTCGAAATTTGTTCAGTAGATCAAGAGATTACCCCCTAAAACCTCACAGACTCACAAACTCACTAACTTTACCCCTTTGAAATATTAGTAGGTATAGCCAAGATGTAGTGCAATACATATATACTGGAATCGAACTTGTATACAAGTCGTACTCACTTCTACTGAGCCACTAAAGCAGTTCAACAACGCTTGACAACCCTATCTACAAAAATATGAAAAGATAGGTTTAATAACACTGTCACAGATGTTGCTGTATTAGCTTTATTAATATTTGAACATTAATTAACGAAATTATCGTACCTTTTTTAGTACGTATTAATTTTAACAACATTATAAAATTTAATTCGAAAGCTCCTAGTTACAGCTATCTCTTGACCGGTTTTTTTTCTAATCAAACTTAAAATTTTCATTCATTGCCTAGAAAGGGCAATAAATAATGTATATTTTTGTCCTAAATTTGTGAGCGTATAGATTTTGACAGTTCCGCATTTGCTGCAATACAGAAACAAGATCGTGAATAAAGACTCAGTTGTCAGTCAGACAAATGTTTTTGCAACATTTTTCATTGCTGCTCCGCTCCTATTACTTGGAGCGTGAGGTTATATAGCCTATGTCTTCCTCGATAAATTAACTATCCAACAGTAAAATAATTTTTCAATTCGAACCCGTAGTTCCTGGGTTTATCGCGTTCAAACAAACAAACTCTTCAGCTTTATAATATTAGTATAGATTCCAAGATAAAAGTCAGATTCTACTTTTATGTAGTCTGGTAGACACCCTACTACATAAAATCGATTGTGTTCAGCTTATTGCGAAGCAACCTGAGGCAGGCAATCAGCTAATAGAGTCATTACGGTAACGAGGTTTGTCTAACTTGTCACTTTGTGACATACCTACACGCGAACATGATTCTTATAATAAATTAACTTTGAAATCAAATTGTAGCACAAAGTAACAGAGTCGCTATGTGTGATTTTATGGGTTGTTCTGGCTTCATCCGATAACGTTTTATCCTATACTGTTTCCGCACTCAACCCATTTACGTTCCTTATTCAACCCACAACAATTATTGAAAGTAATTGTTGTCGGTTGAGTAAGTTTTAATTTTTTATTTATTCTGTACGTATTCCTAGTTCAACCGATTATGAAATTACCCAAAAACTCTTAGGTTTGTCTTGTCCTGACGGTCTGAACAAAAAGGTCATAAAATAGTAAAAAGTTGGTTAACTTAATTGTTGTTGATTAAAATAACATCAAAAACTAACATCAAATCACTGAGTTAGGTTCAACACTGTAGGTAAGGGACCGTAACAACGGGCGATAGAATCGTGACGATTCTTCTACTATCGCCGGGTAGTCTCCAACCGACTCGTAACGGAATCGCCGTTTTCGAGGAAGGCTTGCGTTTGAGCGCGCTGCGATACAATGACGTTTCTCTCGCACTCACACACTCGACGCAACGTGATAACATCGCCGTGTTGACAGAGATACGTTCTAAGAGAGTGTATAGAAATAAGTGGCACGACGATAATATCGCCGCGATTCTATCGCCCGTAGATACGGTTCTTTAGTATATCATGTAACGTATAAGTTTAAAAGTTATAACAAAAATAAATTCAATACAAGTAAATAAATTGAAAGTTGTAGAAGTCGCAAAGTCTACGAAGTTAAATGATTGGAAAACTTTGGATTAGAAGTAGGTATCACAATGCTTAACAATTTTAAAGGGACGCTCAATCAAATTTTAAGTGGGCTTGCAAGTTCTTAGGCCACTTTAGTCTCTGTACATTTCTTCGAAAGGTTTATTTTGGCCCAATTTAACTTATTAGGCTGTTGAAAATGGATCAACATTGTTTGATACCTTTGGTAAGACTAATTGTCTACTAGTCTGAATAAAAATGAAGGTAAATAATATATAGTATGTTTTGTTTTTCTTTATAGAGACCTAGACAATTTTGAAGCATACGTTTTAGAGTAGCTTAACTTACTCATTAAGTTGAGCTGTTTCTAAGATTAGATGGAATTTTGACTGCCTCTGTGGCGCGGTGGGAGTGTGTCCGATTGCTACTCAAGAGGTGGTGGGTTCGATTCCCACACGGGACACCTCTTTGTGTGACACAGGGCTTGTAACCCTACTGCGGGAGTCTACTTTGTGTGATCCACAAATTGTTGTTGCGAGTCTTTGTGTATTTCGTGTGCGTGACTTGTATGTTTGTTAAGTCCCCGGGGCACAGGGTTTGTGCCCAACTACGGGCATCGTTTCTTTAAAAAAAAAGTTGTCTGGTTGCCATTGTACAAGGCTATGCCTAGTCTGGGATCGTGTCTAAGTTGTCCCAAGATATAGGTACAAGAAACTACTAGAAACAAGTAGTCCTAAACCCATTAACTCTTATTGTTTACCTTCACTCACTTTTAGATATACCTTGACCAGCAACAATGCATGTTTTAGTACACCTCAAATAATATTAAAGAGTATTAGTTCAAGCGTAATATTTAAGTGGCCATAACTCTGCCTAGTTCACATTAAAATTTGTGTAAATTTGATCAATTATAAATCGTGTTTAGTTTGTAAAGTATGGTTAATTAGCAGCTGTTTCTTGTTGAGGTTTGTTTATGATTTGTTGCGATAAAATGAACTTTATTGTGACTGGCATACGATACTATATCGTGCCACCACTATAGAAATATGATCATCATTGTCATGTCCTATCTTATTTTTGACCTCTTTTTTTGCATCAGTCCTTTAATATGGTGTATAATATAATGGTGGCAGCACCTTACCTGCATATACAGTTTATAAACAGAGAAACATTGTAAACATTGGCAATTTGAAAAGAGTGGCCACGAGTTTTTATTGCCTGTTCTTTTCTCGGGCTTTACATATTGTTTGCGAACAGGCATTACCAGTAAATGTAGAATCGACTTTTCACAAGTGTAGTATTTTGCTTCCTAAGTGAATAAATGATTTTTCATTATTATTATTATATACGCTGCAATATGTTTCTCATTCCATACTTTCCTATCAGACGTCGTTTCTGTGTTTGCTTCTTACATCGCACTCGTCCGTGGTGATGCAACAACCTTTGAGCATTTGGCACGGGAATCGGGTGCTGCCTAGAATAAAACCTTAATTAAAAAAAAAAATCGGGTATTAAACTATGCTATAGAGCTGCGTGTGTTGTACTGAACACGTAGAAAACCATTCGAATACAAAGTTTGCAACGCGATTCATTATTGCGTTTTAATGTAGATGCCGGATGCGCGATAGGTACTTAGGTACTTTGTATTTGAAGAAAGAATGTGCATGTGGAAAGAATGTGCATAAATAAACGAATGAAAAAATAATTAATATTTTTTTAGGGTCCTCCGATTTTGATAAAATTTGGGTATGTGCACTCAGTATCATGGGCACATACCAACTCTTGAATATGACCACACTTTTCTGTTACATCCTGTATACATATTGAAAAAAAAAATACAAATTAACCCTTAATCTTTTTATTCTGATATAGTTTGGCCACGCCTTTCTGTTACTTACACGATGTACATAAAAAAAGAAAATAAAAACTCTATCCACCGGTATAGACAGTAAACGTTCGCTTTCAGATTTTATAAAGGCAGAAGCACGTTCGTAAATTCCATTGAAAAATTGGAGCCAATATTTGCCAACGTTTAGTACTTCGCTTTAGACTAGGTTTCTAGACAGTTTAACATATACAAACAGAATAGAGCCCACAGATTTGGAGTGAGATGGCTTTAGAACTAGTTTCCAAAGTGTATTTGTTGGTTTTGACGAAAATTTGCGTCGTACGAATATTGATCATTCCTTTGTATACGAGTAGGTATATTTTCATATAAGTAAAACCCTTTAGGATCACTATGACCACTTCCCAAAACGTCTCGTTTCAATTTACTTACACTTCAAAAAGCCAATTTCACATAAAAAAAAATTTTTACGTGCAACGTCTTATAAATCGATGTAGGTAGCGCGTACGAAAATATGTAACGTTACCGCCTGCTGATAAGCTGATACTTCAGCGAATGGCGATTGCAGTGACATGTGGTACAATTGGAACTAAAGCTGTCGCAAGCATGGTTGTTTCTTACAATGTCATCAATGTTTTCTTAAGACGTAAAACCGACTTTACAAACAACCATTTATTTTTTATAAAATAACTAGCAATATAGGATTAGCATAACTAGCAACATTACTAGCAATCTTGTTAACTCCTCCAGCTAAGCTCAAAGGCTTGTGTTGGAGTCGGGAGTATCCCGAAGCCGGGACGGCCTCCCGACTCAATTGCGGCCTACAGGCCTATCGTGTTGCTGGACGAGGCGGGGAAGTTGCTGGAGAGGATGCTCGCTACCCGCATCGTCCGGCATTTGAACGAAGTCGGCCCCAATCTGTCGGACGCTCAGTACGGCTTTCGTGCTGGGCGCTCGACCATTGGGGCCATTCTACGCCTGAGGGCCGCATCGGAGGAGGCCGTCGCCGGTGGAGGAGTGATGTTGGCGGTATCGCTCGATATTGCCAACGCCTTCGGGTCTCTGCCATTCAGCTGCATCAGAAAGGCGCTCCGGTATCATGGAGTGCCCGTGTACCTGTGGCAGCTATTGGCAGACTACCTCGAAGGCCGAAGGATTCTGTACGAGGACTGAGAGGGTGAGGTAATCCGCAGGGACGTCTCGTGCGGTGTACCACAGGGCTCTGTCTTGGGGCCCCTCTTGTGGAACATTGGCTACGACTGGGCCCTGCGGTGTGATTTCCCCCCTGGGTTAGGGGTCATCTGCTATGCGGATGACACCCTCATCACGGCCCGGGGTGGGAATTTTGAGGAGGCGGCGCGCCTGGCCAACCTAGGAATTACCCGAATGGTCGGGCGCATCCGGCGCTGGGGCTTAGGGTGGCCCTTTCTAAGACGGAGGCCCTACTATTTCATGGGCCCCGTCGCGGTCCACCTGCTGGCGCCTCAATTGCCGTCGGCTCGGTCCTCGTACAGGTCCGGGCCCAGATGAAGTATCTGGGCCTAGTGGTAGACGGGCGGTGGCTCTTCGACGAGCACTTCCGCATTTTGGCGGTCAAGCTCGAGGCTACGGCGACCGCACTGGGGAGGCTATTGCCGAACCTGGTTGGGCCTAGTGCCTCGAGTAGACGGTTATACACGGGGGTGGTGCGGTCAATGGCTCTGTACGGCGCACCCGTGTGGGCGGCGTCCCTGACCGCCCAGAATAGGGTCCGCTTAGGGAGACCTCAGCGGACCATGGCGGTCAGGGCCATACGCGGATACCTCACTGTGTCTGCAGAGGCGGCGTGCGCATTGGCCGGCACACTACCGTGTGATTCGGAGGCGGAAATGAAGTGTATCGGCGGGCGGTGGCTGTTCAGGCAGGGGGTTCGGTGCCTCTGCCCGAGGAGCTACGCGCTTGGCGCGGTGAGGCACACCAGGCAATCATGGCCCGGTGGCAGGGCCGCTGGAGGCTCCACGAGCAGGTGTTCGAGCCGCGGAGGCGCTCCAGCCGGTCCTGGAGAAGTGGGCGGGGCGGCAGTTCGGGACCCTTTCCTTCCAGCTAGTGCAGGTCCTTTCCGGGCACGGGTGCTTCGGGAAATACCTGCACACGGTTGCTAGGAGGGAACCGAGTCCCGCGTGCCACCGCTGCGACTGCGTTGAGGACTCGGCGCTGCACACCCTCCAGCATTGTCCAGCTTGGGAGGGTCAACGTCGAGTTCTCACCGCAGTGGTCGGAAGTGACCTCTCGCTGCCGGCCGTGGTTCTGTCCATGGTCCGGAGCGAGGGGTCGTGGAATGCGGTCGCATCCTTCTGCGAGGACATCATCTCGCAGAAGGAGGCGGCGAAGCGCGCCAGGGAAGGGAGCTCCCTGGCGGATCCGCTCCGTCACCGGCGAACCGGGCGGCGTCGGCGCACATATCTGCGCCTGATGCCGCCTTATGTGGGGCTGCGGGCGGGCGTACGGGGTAATCTGCCCCGCCCGCGGCCTTCCGTGGAGGTGCGGCGCCCTGTGAAATGCCCGGAACGCAACAACATCGCGTCCGGGCATTGCCACTGGGCGGGCCGCCGACGGTATAACAAATTCCGGCGGCCCGTTCGCGAAGGTGGCGGGAGATACACGGTGAGTTTTTTAGTGGGTGCAAACCCCACACTACCTCCATCGTCTTCCCCGGATGGTGGGGTGTTCGTTAGGCATTTTTCCGCCAAAACAAAAAAAAAAAAAGGAGTCGGGAGTATGTTGGAAAGGATTCGAATCCGCAACCTCTCGATTGCGAGTCTGATGCAATAGCTATTAGGGTACCGCCGCTTTTTTCTCGCAATATTCGCTTCTCAATGTCTACTTTCCATTATACCCGCTTATCATGATGTCTTCATCCTCGGTAAAGTTACCTATTATGTTGTTTTATTTTTTTGTCAAATGCTATACACATTTTTGATGTAGGACTTTATTATTAAATTGTGAAGTAGTTATTTCTATTTATAAAATAACCCTTCTTTACAGTCGGGTAAAAAGAACCTCGATCTCTTCCCGCGAGTGTTGCCAAGACGACTAAGGGATGTCACACCAGAGGACGGGCAGAAGCGTTCTCTGAGTACCTACTTAAAAGCCTTACTCTGTGGCGCGGTGGGAGTGTGTTCGACTGCTACGCAAGAGGTCAAGGATTCCCACACGGGACACCACTTTGTGTGATCCACAAATTGTTGTTCCGAGTCTGGGTGTACTTTGTGTCCGTGACTTGTATAAACATACAAGTCACGGACACAAAGTACACCCAGACTCGGAACAACAATTTACAAACCTTGTGTCGCGGGAGACTTTATAAACATAAAGTCTCCCGCGACACAAGGTTTGTACCCAACTGCGGGAGTAGTCTTTAAAAAAAACCCGCTCGCCAAGCGTTCGAATTATGGCATTTACCCCCAGGATCTACAAGTAGTTTTACTGTGTGCCCTGCAGTATAAATCATATAGGTTGACGGGTGGAATCCGAATATGCTTTGTTTTTTATGCACCTACCTCGGCAAAGGTAAATGTTCCAGCTTAATACAGTACAAAAACGGTTTTAGATAAACTTTGTTAGACTTAGAACTAGTCTTAAATGAGGAGCGCAGTAGGGTGACATTCAGATCTTTGACAAACAAGGATGTGGGTGCCACTGATAAGGGCTAGCATGACTTGCCATCAGACGCACGATCTGCTGGTGACTTGATTTCGTAGTATAAAAAAAACTACTTAAAAATATTCACATTGAAACCAATCTATAATTAACCGGAAAAAATATCATCCCAAAAATATTCCGTGAAAAATACTCAGACTCCCCAATTAACGAAGTATTATGTAGAATCTGATATTACTGTTTACCTAACCGATAATACGTGAACAGATCAAACAAAGTAACCCTATATCTATTAACAAAAACAATTTTTATTTATAGATACCATCTTATTGACCACGTGTAGGTTTTTCACAAATAGATCGGCAATACCGCAAAATACCGAGAGAAACCTGCAGAAGGAAACTTTAGAAGCCGTGTGAGCAGGAACGAACAAAACATGGTGAACACGAACATCTCGAAACATTTGGTTCATACGTGTGGGCACGAACACCTTGCGAACACAGTTCTACATTTGTGTTCGTGCTCAACTCCTCAAGAATGGATTCATCGCTGGAAGTGGTCGACAGTGATGTAGCCAATAAACCTTAACAATATTGCATCAAATTCTTCGAACACCGTCTGCACAGAACAACTAAATTGGATCGCCACAATCATTTTTGACGAACACAGTGTTTGATGTTCGTGTTCAACATGTTTTTGATCGTTCGTGCGTACACGGCTACAATGCACGCTCAAGGAACTCACATTAGACATCGCGATACGCGGGGCCAGGATTATATTCAGGGGGGACTCAACGACAGCCAGGCCAAATATATAATGAAGAACTTAACATTTTCAACCCTTGGTTCCACGTCTGCATCGCTCACAGACAGCTTTAATTGGTCCGAGATTTATAATGGAACTACTCACACGGGACCATCTGAATCCACACTTTTTTTATATACTGGAAATGAAGAGAAGAGCGGGTCGTGCACCTGAGTTAGGCGTCACTCTAGCCCATAACACTACCAGTGACAGTCAATCCTATATTTAATATATTTTGGGACTTAATCACGTGAATTATTTAAAGGTACTAACTTTTTATTGACCCAACGTTTCGATCAAATTGCACCGATCAGTGCAATTCGATAGAAAAGTCGGGTCTCATCTAATATGTATAAAAAACGCTTAAGTTTAATAACAATTACCCAATTGTTAGGCAAAAATCCAAATATCAAGTCACTGCGTTCCTCATTTGAGACATTAGTTCGCAAGTTTGATTGGCTCAGTAATTACAGTGATGTGTTAGTGCATCACTATTTCACAGCAGACTAAACTAAAGAAGTTACCTTCTGTTCTTTCGATATTTTATGAAAATACTCTGTGTTTACATTGTGTTTTCTTTATATATTTGTTTGGTAAAAGGGCTTGTACGCCTACATGAGAACGCTGAAAGTTTACTATATCCCCTTCCAATAATATTGTGGATGATACGGCAAAACCACGTAAAACTTTTGTTAAACAGAATTTACTTCATATTGACTTATTGCTAAGTCAATGGTATTTTAGGGTTTCGTAGCCAAAATGGAAAAACAGAACCCTTATAGTTTCGCCATGTCCGTCCGTCTGTCCGTCTGTCCGCAACTTTGCTTAGAGACTATTAGTGGTAAGAGGCTGTAATTTTGCATGGATACACATATTACATACGCCGAAAAAGTGAAACATAAAATTTAAAAAAAAAATGAGGGTACCTCCTCTACATGTAAAGTGGATGTGTTTTTTTTTACCTACTCCATCGTGTGGGGTATCATTTGATAGGTCTTTTTACTTTTTTGAACGGTAATCTTCACAAGTTAGCTTCACTAGAGAGTGAGTGATATATTCAATTATTTGAAAAACAATTGTTGTCATTTACGTGATGAAACTTGTTCTGGGGATGCCCATCAATTTTAGTGATTAAATTGTTCTGATTTAATTTTTTGTAGTAGCGGATGTTTGTTATGTGCCGGTTTGAATATTTGTAAGTTTTTTTGTAAGTCTGTTTGTTCTTTCTTGTTTTACAGTTATTTGTTAAGCCACAGCAAAAGTTAAAAATAAAATAAAACCGGTCAAGAGCATATCGGACCATGCTCAGTGTAGGGTTCCACTGCCTTGAACAATTGCATCAGCAGAAGAGCGTATGTTCATGGCAGTTACGCCTTTTTGTTGAGAAACGCAGTTTTTTGGCAATATCTTAATGACGGTATATTCGATCTTATCCGAAATAATTTTAGTATAAAGTATTTATTAAGCGCTATTTTTGTGATATTTTCCATATTTTTTGGTCACACGGTTCATTAAGCCCCCCCTTAACTTTTGAACACGATTTATGCAACTTTCGAAGCGATTATTTCCAAAAATCACTCAATCAAAAAAGTTTACTAAAAACCTCAAAATATTTTTGAAAGACCTGTCGAATGATGTGCCACACGTTGGTATTTTCTGAAAAAAAAAAACAACAGCTTCTGTTACATGTGTGGAGTGCCCCCCCCTAAAAATATTTATTATTATTATTTAGCTATCAAACTAAGTAGCGACTACTACTAGACTCCTTTTCACCTAATTTCATCAAGTTTCATAGTAGTCTTTGAGTAAAATGCCTGTGACATACGGATGGACCGACAGACAGACATGACGAAACTAATAAGGGTTCCGTTTTTGCCATTTTGGCTACGGAACCCTAAAAAGGACTCGTTTATTTTGTTGATATATAATTTATTGTGGATTATTTTAGAATGTCTTACGTCTATGTCCTCATTGTTTTATATACGCAGACAATATCTATTTTGGGGTGTTGGGAGACTTTATGATTGCACTATGTTCCTTTTCACACGTTCCAGTTTCAATCCGGTCCGGCGCCGGGTACACGGCGCAAAATGTATGACGATGATAGCATTCACATGTTCCAGCATCCGTCCGGTCCGGTCTCCATACCCGGCGCCGGACCAAATTGAAACCGGAACGGTGGTAGCCTCTCGGCACGGTTCCATACATTCGGATACCCGAAACGAAACCGGAATGGTGATAGCCGTTGTGCAATCATATGGCCTCTGTTTTGATCTCAGAACAAACGAACTACTAGGTATTAATGTTCTCTGGTTTCGATACTTCACTAAGATTGTGTGCATGTGTTGTTTCTTCCTAAAAGTTGTGTTGACACGCAATCAGGTCGTTACAGACCCTCCATCAGCAAAATACTCACCACTTAAAATATACATTTTGGAGGTATTTGACCTAAATCAGTTTCAGTTAAACTTTTTTTTAGCGTCTTCTCTAATGTCTATACACGTTATATTTATTTAATATACACGTACCTACATAGAACCCAACCGAAAGAAGTTATGTAACTAATCGTAAGACTCTCATTTAAATACGTTAAGGTATTTATATTATTAAATATATTAAACATTTTGAAGTTGGTGCCATGAAATAGTACCTACCTAGTCTTTAAGTTTAATTCGGCACCAACTTCAAAATGTTTATTAATTTTTTGTTATTCAAGGTGTATTATTTTTTGCTTTTTAGTTGCCTTGTGTTGTGTGACCTATTTATGTTTTAAGTCGGTAATATATTTTTGTAAAAAAGTTTTTATTTCTTACTTTTTAGTGGTTTGGTTTGTAATTCACTTAAGTTACAATAAGCTTATGCCAACTGTTCAAATCCTTTTAAAAAACATTGCTTGCCCCGATGCAGGGCCGTTAATTGTTGAGGAGTTTACTATCAGTTCTATTACATTGTGTAATAGTATGACGAGAATAAAGTACTACTCAATACCATATTAAAGTAACTAAATCGCAAACTGTGAAATATTGAATAGGTCCGCTTGTTATTCGTGGTCTTCATCATCAGTTTCACTTCACCAATTGGTCGAAATCACGAATCACTATGAAATATACCTAAATCACTGTCGGTTTGCCTTTAATATTTTAAGAGTTCCCTCGATTTCTCCAGGATCCCATCATCAGTTCGTGATCTGATGACAATGGGACCAACTTGGAAATATATACTCTTTCAAACACAAAAAGAATTTTTCAAATCGGTCCAGCCGTCTTTGCATAATCGGTGAACAAACATACAAAATAAAACATACAGTTGAATTGAGAGCCTCCTCTTCTTTGAAGTCGGTTGAAAATAATATTAATAACAATAATAAAAGAGATATCAGCACATAAGATTATTTGAAACTCAGCATGAGCTAGGCAGAGATGCCTGGCGCTGGGTTTTCAACTAAGACCTGTTATAATTCACGGATATCATCAAAGCACCCATAAAATTCATGCTTAATAAGTTTTTAATAATTAAATAGCTATATATCTATACTAATACTGGGTGGCGCAAAAGTAAAGACCCTATTTGGTTCAGCTATAACATTTTTTCTAAATTAGAAAACTAGATTTAGATTTTTTTAAATGTATATTTGTGCCATTAAATTTCGTACCATTAGGATTTAAAGATGATGTCTTTTAAATGGTGACCTCCAGAGTTGATACACATTTGAGCCCTATTTATGACATTTTGCATAACTTGCCGTAACACTTCCTGCGATATGTTCGTTATTTCTTGACGAATGTTTTCTTTTAGAGCTGCGAGAGTCTGTGGCTTGTTCACATACACCCGAGATTTCAAAAAACCCCAAAGAAAGAAGTCTGGACTGGTCAGATCGGGTGATCTTGCAGGCCAAGGCAAATCGCCAAAACGAGAGATAACTCCGCCTGGAAAAGCGTCCCTCACTAAGTCCATAGTGTCGCGCGCTGTGTGTGCCGTAGCGCCGTCTTGTTGAAACCAGATGTGCTCCAGCCCCAATTCGTCCAAACTGGGTATCAAAAACTCACGTAACATGGTTCTGTAGCGTTCTCCAGTGACAGTTATCGCATTGCCTCCAGCGTCTTCGAAAAAATAGGGTCCGATCACTCTGTCAACACAGATGCCACACCATACAGTAACTTTTAGTGGGTGTAGAGGTGTTTCTTGAATAATGCGCGGATTATCAGTGCCCCAGAACCGAGTATTCTGCTTATTGACATGCCCTGAGAGATGGAAATGCTCTTCGTCACTCATAACCAATTTTGAAGGAAAATCATCCTCTTCAAGGTTGAGGTTTATGACGCGCTGGCAGTAATCTAGACGAGCTCGGTGGTCAGCAGGCAGCAGCTGATGAGTCATTTGAGTTTTATACGGGAACATCTTTAAGTCTTTCACCAAAATACGCTGCAGGGTCCGTCTGGAAATGCCCAATTGCGTGGCACGTCGCCTCGTTGATGTTTCTGGACACTCTTCCACATCTTCGCGCACAGCATCGATATTTTCAGCTGAACGGCCTGTTCTTGGTCTTCCAGACTTAGGTCTATCCAATGTTGAGCCAGTTGCTTCAAGGCGTGTGGCAAAGCGTCGAATTGTGCGACCAATCGGTGCCGGACGGTGGGGAAATCGTCGACGAAATTCACGTTGTGTTCTTATCACTGATGAATTATTCCGTAAGAACATTGACACAATTATTCCACGTTCTTGGGGAGTAAAACGGTCCATGTTTATTTTCAGTGTATTTTACATTTGTTCACTACACAATTTTCAACAACAGAATGACAGAAAATGTCATATAAAAAAAAAAAAGTATTTTCTTTAGTGCCACTACTTTTGCGCCACCCAGTATTATAAAGCGGAAGAGTTTGTTTGTTTGTTTGATTTGTTTGTTTGTTTGTTTGTTTAAACGCGCTAATCTCAGGAACTACTGGTTCGATTTGAAAAAATCTTTTTTTATTGGATAGCCCATTTATCGAGGAAGGCTATAGGCTATATAACATCGCGCTACGACTAATAGGAGCGGAGTAGCGACGTGAAATGTTGCAAAAACGGGGAAAATTTACGCATACGAAGTTGCGCGGGACAGCTAGTATATATATAAAATGTAAATAGACAGCTGTGCTTAAAAATGCATCGCGGACATCTTTGAGCACACCGCGAAAACAAAAAAAAAGTACGTGAATAAAGACCCAGGTCCAATCACACAAATAAATGAGGCAGTCAGACTAAATATATTAGGTCTAGACTCAGTACTTAATTGCATAGTACAAAGTTTTTGTTATTCATTTTGAGTTGTTGTCAATTTAGTTGACTTTTGAGTCGATAATCTCCCATTGTCATAGAATGGGGGTAAATTGTGTGTTTGTGAAGTCCTCCGCGACAAAGGCTTTACACCATTAGGGTGTGGTCTTTTCAAGTCAAGAAGGTTTCAATGTAACGAAGCAGCGGTAGCCTAATGGTTAAGGCATCAAACTCGTCGCGGGTTCGAATCCTACCCATTAAGCTACCGACGTGAGCCCACTACTAACACAAGTAATTGAGCTTAGCTGGACTGAACAGGATTGCTAGTAATGTGGGACGCAATCCCACATTGCTAAATCTTTAAAAAAATGTGAAAGTATTTCTCAGTCACTCTAAATTTAAGTTGACAGAACAAATTTTCAAAATTAAAGCACTTGTAGGTAGGTACTCTATAACAAGAACTGACAGATTGTGTTGTACTCACTCAAGTTAAATGGAGTTTGTGGTTGTATGTGTATCAAGTTATGACTTGGCTTTCAGTCTGAATGTCACTAGTTATACTTGACATTTAACTAAAGGTTTTGAGGTTCTACCCTGTATTAGAGCATCCTTGTTTATGCGGGATTAGGAATGTTTAGGGATATGAAGATTGCTGGTGAGCTATGACCGTTGGATGAGTTTCCAAATCTTTAGTTTCATATAAAATATATAGTTTCATTAAATTTCTAAAGCCGAGAAGTAGATGGTTGGAATAAGGATGTCTGTTTTCCACCTACTTACCTACCTTATGTAAAGTGAGTTGTAACTCAACGAATAAGTAAGTTTTTCTTTATTTATATATTGAAAAGATTTTTCATTGGAAGTATTTATTATGCAAACCTTTGTATTTTTTAGGGTTCTGTACCTCAAAAAAAAACGGAACTCTTATAGGATCAGAATTTTTGTCTGTTCGTCTGACATTTTTCTAATTTTGTGGGTTCAGAACTTTATTTCCGTATAAAAATTAACAATAATTCACTTACTGAGAAACAATATTCACTAACTTAAGAGAGTGTACATTAACATAATTAAAATTTTCTTCGAATCTAATGGACCAATTAAATTCAAGTACCTGGATAATCGAGCTTGGCTCAGTATTTTATTTTAAACGACGTTTTCTAAAAAATGAAACCTAGCTAGGTCCATTTATCGCCCCCGAAAACCCCTGCTTACTAAATTTCATGAAAATCGTTGGAGCCGTTTCCGAGATTCAGATTATATACGTACATTTACACAAGAATTGCTCGTTTAAAGATATAAGGTAATTCTATTATATATAACTATTAATGACTGTCTGTGACTGACTGTGGCGCGGTGGGAGTGTATCCGACTGCTACGCAAGAGGTCGTGGGTTCAATCCCCAACCAGGATAAAACTTTGTGTGATGAGAACGATGGTTTATTCTGTGTCTGGGTATTATTTATCTATAATATATATGCGTTTAGAAATATATAAGTATGTTTATCAGTTGTCTGCTTAGTTGTGTGAGTTGGCCCAAGATGTTATTATTATTATTAATATAGATTAGATAAATATATATAGATAGACAGGCGGATTTTAGTATACAAATGTATTTATGTGACCAAAACCCGGACACCACACCGGCGGCGTCTGAATGTCGTCAAATGTTAGAAAGACGTCAAAATTTAGAACATTTATCGCCGATCCGGTATTCGGTGCCTGTGAACACACCCATTGTAAGCCATAAAACACTGCACAGTCCGGCGAAAAAATCCATCCGGCGTCGGGTGAAACAACCAGACGACCAGTGGCCGGCATCAATAATAATCTCTCTATGTTTGACATAAGCTCCATACAAAGTAAGTCAAAATTCTACCTCAAGTAGCTAAATTCATCGATAGAGATTATTGAAACTGGCCGTAAAATAACTCACCTTGACAAGAAACTGATTCTCGATAAATATTTGTTTCAAAACTTCATCTTCATGACTAGCTTACACGTGTAATTTGTAAGGTACATCGAATGAGTTGTAAAGTTTGTTTGCACAGGTATCGTCTTTCAAAGAACACATGTAAACTTGCTCTTAATTAAATTAACTAAACGTACACGCTGGCTGGTTTTAAAGATCGAAGAAACTCCGCACACTGAGCGTAGCGAATTGAAATTATTACTATGATCTAGTAACTTATGATCGAATTAATTAAGTAAGTAGGTAAGTATGTTAATTAGTTATCTGGTTGCCATAATATAGGCTCAGATCGAGTGTGAGGAGGGCCTGATCAAGATGAGCAAGCAAGATGAGCAAATGCCCAGAGCAGCAAAAATGAAGGGTGACAAAATTGAGAGCGCTAAGTGCCTAATGCGGGAAGAGACTGTACTCCTAAGCACAGGCTAATTACTTAGCCTAGTTAGGAAATACAGAAACTCAATTTATATGTATATAAATCCTGTTGTTTCTCAAACTGATGTACTACACGCTGTATTTACTTTAAATAAATAAACATTATTATTATTATTATTAAATATAATATTGGGATGCCAAAATTAATTTCGCTTTAACCTATATCTGAAAAATACTATTTCCAGCAAATTTTCATATACGCGGTTGCGTACATGCAACCATGATTTATATTTCTGTTCGATTTGCGTAGCGTTGCTACTTACCTAGGCGGGTTTATCCTGAAAATTGTATGTGATTGAAAAACTTCAATTACATACCTATTCCTATTAGATAGACGTATAGCAATGAATAATAATCATACACTAAGACCTCGTAATCTCATCCAAACTAATATTATAAATGTCTCTGTCTGTCTATTACTATTTCACGCTAAAACCGCTGAATTGATTTAGATGAAATTCGGTATGGGGACGGTTCGAGTGCCGGGAAAGGATATAGGAGATTTTTTATCGCGACAAAACGATATGCAGCGGAGCTACAAACGAATTTGTTAAAAATTTAGCGCTTTTTTGCCGCTTGCTGTGAGATTTCATCTCAAATCGCATGCGAAGGCCTTTACCTACCTTAAGTTTGTTCAGTGGCTGAATACGACAGGTTAACTTTTCTCAGTACGTTACACATATGTTAGTGGCGGCCATATTCTTTAGTGCGTATCTTATTTGTGGCTTGTATAATTACGTATAATGTAGATACATGTCACAGAATACCGTGAGTACAGAAGGACATACGTACTTCATTCGAGCGACATCGTTCACGGACATGAAAAAAAAATACAGGCAATTTGTTCGGAAGGCGGGCCCTGATTCTGCATCCGTGTGCAACACTAACCTCTATAGTAGACTGAACTGGATTCCCCGTACAAAGTGACGGCTATTGTTGTTATCCTTGTCTTATAAACTTTTTTTTTAAAGACGACTACCGCAGTAGGGTATAATCCCTGTGTCGTGGGAGACTTTACAAATATACAAGTCATGGACATAAATGACACCCAGATTCGAAATAACAATTTGTGGATCACACAAAGTGGTGTCCCGTG
Organism: Herminia tarsipennalis; assembly: GCA_945859575.2. Lineage (NCBI taxonomy): Eukaryota > Metazoa > Arthropoda > Insecta > Lepidoptera > Erebidae > Herminia > Herminia tarsipennalis. The sequence goes on along the minus strand of OX243849.2, from coordinate 15,260,914 downwards.
TGGGAATATAATTCACGATCTCTTGCGCAGCAGTCGGATACACTCCCACCACGCGACAGCCGTCAATCCTTGTTACTCAAGTATACTGTCCGTGACAACAACGTCTAATTGAAGATTTTTGCTGTCGGTGATAGCCTGTCCAGTGTTCTAGTACTAGATATAGAGTAGTCAGTGGTGTGCGATGTCCATGTTCTGTAATTTGTCTTCTGTACCTTCGATATTATGTGCACCTATATGTGGTTGAGTAGTAGGTATTGCTGCGAGGTTCAAACGTGAAAGGGGAATGAAAAGGTTTCGAGCAATGAATGCCCTTATCGTATTCAATCTTTTGTGTCTTTCTTTCATAAGGTTGGAACTTGGGTTAGAAAGAGATAAAGGTAAATGTAAAGGATGTTTTAATTAAATATACCTTCTTTGATATATGTAATTGACAATAGTAGCTAAAAATTGTGGTATATCTTTTCTGTATCTCTATCTGTCCGTAATTTTTGGGGTTGTATAATCGATTCTTGTTTAATGCAATACAATTGGTAGTTAATTAATTAAAAATAGTTTTAGAAACTATTATTTTTTCATACTATTTATTATTATACATATAAGGCTGAAGAGTTTGTTTGTTTGTTTGGTAAAACGCGATAATCTCAGTAACTACTGTTAAGTAAGTTTGAATTAAAAATTATTTTTGTGTTAGATAAACATTTGGTGAGGAAGGCTATATAACATCACGCTACAACGAAAAATCAATGAAAAATGTTGCAAAAAACGGGGAAAACCAACGCTTATATGGCCTCATACACATTTCATAAGTGAAGTATTATAGTATTCGTCTCAGTTGTTGGAGATATATACTCGTAGGCTATATCATTCTTCAGTCACTTAATTTTAACCAATCGTGTTTTTATTTTGTGTATTGCTGATATCCTCGTGCTCGTTGACAAAAGTAATAAACCATAGTAGGTAACTTCTGTCCGTGTTTTAAATATTTTTAAATTTACATACGGGAAATATTGTAGATATAATATTTTACTGAAATTTTGATTTAATTACCGACTTCAAAAATAAATACAAGGCGACTAAAAAGCAAAAAAATAATATACCTAAACACACATTAAACATTTTGAAGTTGGTACCATGAATTAGCAGTTTTTATGTTTTATTTTTGAAGTTGGTAATATTTTTTTGTAAAAATGTTTTTGATTTCTCATTTTTTAGTTGGTTCATCAGTTTTATTACATTGTGTAATGGTAGTATGACGAGAATAAAGTGCTACCCAATACCATATTAAAGTAATTGAATCCCAAACCGAGAAATATTGAATAGGTTCGCTCGTCATTTGTGGTCTTCATCAACTGTTAATAAAATAATCAATATTATACCTAAACCACTGTAGGTGTGCCTTTAATATTTGAAGAGTTCCCTCGATTTCTCCAAGATCCCATCATCAAATCGTGATCTGATGACCCTTTCGAACACAAAAATAAATTTTCTTTGCGTAATTGGCGAAGAAACATACAAAAAAAAACATACAGCCAAATTGAGAACCTCCTTCTTTTTGAAGTCGGTTGAAAAATAATTCTAATCGTCTGTCTGAGCCGGGAATTCTGTACGTTCAACGAACGGCAAATTGGTTTGTGGATTCATAAATATTCGCGTGTAGGTGTTTGACCAGTATAAATCAAAAATGGTTTGCAGTCAGCTGGACTCAATGACAAAAAAAGAGACTACAAGATTAAATTTATTTTTCCTCTCTTCCTCAGTGGTGGAACACTCCCGGCCTCGAGTCTGCTCCCTCCCGGAGAAGCCGTACAACCCCCGCGTCTCCGACGACCTGTACCGGCTAAGGACCTTCAGCATTACCACCAAGGGCGGTGTCGTCAACTGCGGAGACTCCATCTGCAACCGTCGTAGCCGGTCCAATACATCTGTTAATTCTACTAACAGCAGGTAAGGCTAGTTTATTTTTTTTTTCTTTGATATTGCGTGGTCTACTATGAAGTTAATCTAAATCTTTAGAATAAGGAATACCCAAAGACAAATATTTAATTTAACTTAATAATATTCAAATATACTTTTAGTAAGTAGAACACCAAATAATCGCGTTTTTTTTTTCGAAAACACTTTTACTGGTTTGTTTAAAATAACGCATTTTTTCCAAAAAAAAACATGTAGGTATTATAAGTCTTCTCTCTAAAGAATTTTCTTGATCTTGATTTGATTAAAAAAACGTGTTCACGACTAGCCTTATGCCGTGGCTTTGCACCCGTGAATCGAGATACCTATAACCATCGTCAAGATCCAAATCGACATACTATATTCGAAAACTTACACCAAAATTGTCGATGATTTTTTGAATTTTCAAAAAATCGCTACAGCTTTTTGAGCTTGCTGCTTATCCGAATCGTTAGTCGTTTTAATTCACGTAATATCCCACCTGAAAATCTGACGCACTCATTTTTTTTACCTATTTCTCTATCTATACGACAAACCCACCATGCAAACCGGCAAATTAACATATCTTCGGTATAACAATGGGGAATAATCACTATCAATACCTGAAGCGCTCCAGTATTTCCATGTGAAAGGGGTTTTTAAAAGCATTTAATCGTCAAATATCTACGGGATTGAATGAGTGAACCTGAATTAATGTGAATCGACCCTTGCATTGACTGAGTGCCATCGAGGCATTCGGTTCATTACAGTCACATAATACAGACTGCTAACCAATTATCTGTGATAGTGACAGTACGTGTACAATGGAGTCGCGATGCCGTCACGTTCTACCTGTGTAAGTGCATACCTAGGTATCTACATAACGTAAAGTATTTGTCCCACCGCTAACGAATATCGAGAAGCTAGGAGTCCACCAAAGAGACGACCAAAGTTAAAAAAAAAACTTTGTTCAGTTAGGATGCAAAACAACACTTGTGATACGTCGGGATTCTACATGTACATGTAATGCCAAGTTCGCAAACAATAGGTAAAGCCGGAGAAAAGAACATGGCAATAAAAACTCACGACTACTCTTTTCAAACTCACGGCTACTCATATCCCATGATTCAAAATTCAAAATTCTTTATTCACTTAGCATGCAAAACAACTCTTGTGATGCGTCGGGATTCTACATGTACATGTAATGCCAAGTTCGCAAACAATAGCTAAAGCACTTTAGATTGGTTTATAATGCAACCCAGAACCAGCAAATGGATTTTGCTTAAACCACTAAAGTCTTTATATAAACTACCAAATATTAATAAGTACTGATCACTTTTTTGTAAGTTCCTTTAATGAAAAAATATTCTTCCTTTTATAAAACCGCAATATTGTACTCATTATTCGTGAAAAATGAAAGCAACCATTCACATAGTCGTATCTTCGTTGGCGGTGAGACAAGGGCCTAATTTAGTACAGTTTCGAATTCGTCGAGGGGTATTTACAGGTTGTTAAATTTGAATCCATTTTGTTTTATCATTGTTCAATTGATTTTCTGTCTATGATGTTACAATATTTGTAAAGAAAAATGACTTTCTTTGTATGACATGAGTACGTATCCACTTTTGTTGTGTACTTGTTTGTGTTTACTTGTTTAAATTACTGGTAACGAGTTTTTTGATATTAATTCTAATATCAAAAAAAAAGAAAAGAATGGCTTTTATTCGTCCGGCAGAACCTTATTTCTTCGTTTTGTCGCAGGTTAGCCTTAGGGCTAGTTACTTTAGGACAATTTACTCATATCCCATGATTCAAAATTCAAAATTCTTTATTCACTTAGGATGCAAAACAACTCTTGTGATACGTCGGGATTCTACATGTACATATAATGCCAAGTTTGCAAACAATAGGTAAAGCACTTTAGATTGGTTTATAATGCAACCCAGAACCAGCAAATGCATTTTGCTTAGACCACTAAAGTCTTTAAATAACTCACCAACTAATAATAAATACCTACTGATCACTTTTTTTGTATGTTCCATAATGAAAAAATATTCTTAATTTTATAAAAACGCAATATTGTACTCATCATTCGTGAAAAATAAAAGCAACCAATCACATAGTCGTATCTTCGTTGGCGGTGAGACAAGCGCCTAATTTAATACAGTTTCGAATTCATCGAGGGGTATTTACAGGTTGTTAAATTTGAATCCATTTTGTTTTTTCATTGTTCAATTGATTTTCTGTCTATCATTACAATATTTGTAAAGAAGAATGAATTTCTTTGTATGACATGAGTTCGTATCCACTTTTGTTGTGTATTTGTTTGTGTTTATTTTAGACCGTTATTCTGTATTTTTGTGTTGTTTTTGATATAAATAAAATTGAGTAACGAACTAAAAAACTTTTTTAAAGAAATTCTTTCATCGGAAATGAATATTGTTGAACTCACTGAGAGATTAGTTTGATATGTAGGCCACACGTAGACGAAATCCTGGATTAACATTTTAGGCAGAAATGGCAAAAGTCAATATTGTTGCCATGACTCATTCATTCTCTGATCAATATGTAACAACCCATATGATGTCCCACTGCTGGGCACGGGTCTCCCCAGTAGAACCTAGTTATTGTAGATCCTGGGGGTAATTGCCATAATCGCTACGCTTGGCTGGCGATAGCAGTTAGGCTTTAAAGTACGCAGAAGACGCTGCTGCCCGTCCTCCGGGGTGACATCCCTTAGTCGCCTTGTCAACACCCACTGGAAGAGATAGAGTGGTTGGTACTATTCTTAAGCTGGTACCACACGGAATCTCATCAATGCCCAGTACAAACCCATGAATCTAAAATGTTATTGCGCCGAGGATTATTTTGTAATACAGACAAGGGATAAAAAATTATTTCAGGAGAATCCAACTTTAAGGGGTGAATAAACTTGCATAAGTAAGTTTATTCGCCCATGCTTTCGTTAAGTACCTACTTAACGAAAGCAAAGTCGGGGGCTAAACATACAATTGCGTAATTAACCAATTATGTTTATGCTTCTTTAGCTAATAATAGTTTGTAGAACTAGATCCGGTCTAAGAAATATATACCCTCATCTGTTATTAGATCCTAACAACTACACTGACGGACTTATAAACTGCATCAAAGTAATAGACGACTTTGAAATAAATATTTTAACCAAGTATGCAAACTTTCTATACAGATTTAAATTGAAACCTCTAGATTGGTTCGTGAACTTTAAAACAGCGTAGGATCATATCTTTAAGTTTAAGTTTATGTACTGGAAAGGACCTTAAGACCTTTTCTGAAGAAAAAACAGAAGTTTAAGGAAAAATTGTTTAATTAAAAAATTGGTTTTAACAATAGACACAAACTTTATGCAAGGGTTTATTTGTGTTTTAATAAGGTGTATTACCCCCACGTGCCCTTATTACGGATTCTAATCGGTTCCGCATAGATTTTATAAGGGTTTTTAAAAGATCTTGCGGAATATTGTCCCATTCTTCTGAAAGTGCTGTTCTTAGTGCTGCCACTGTCGTAGGCGAAGGGTTTCTCGCATATACAGCTCTTTTTAAATTGTCCCAAACATGCTCGATGGGATTAAGATCCGGGCTGCGTGCTGGCCAATTCATTGTACGTATCCCAACCTCTTCGCAATAATGTTGAACTTGTGCAGCTGCATGCGGCCGGGCATTATCCTGCATTAAAGTAAAATTTTCGCCTATGAATCCCATGTAAGGCACCACGTGATCTTCTAATATCTCTGTTATGTAGCGATGTGCTGTCAAACCCCCTCTATTACCGTTTTGACGGACCATGTCTATGAACACAAGTTCTGTTCGCCCGTTCATCGATATGCCACCCCAGACCATACATGAACCGCCTCCAAAAGGAACACGCTCCTCAATGCAACTTTGAGCATATCGCTCCCCACGTCGACGATAGACTCTTCTGCGACCATCTGCACCATATAAACATGTCCTACACTCGTCCGTGAACAATACAGAGGCCCACTGCTCTTCTGTCCAATTCAGGTGATGACGCGCAAATCTTAAGCGAGCTTGTTTGTGAGCTGCAGACAACTTTGGACCATTTGCTGGTCTAAAAAGGGTGATAGCCGCTTCCTTTAACCTTCTTCTTATTGTTCGTGCACACACGTTTTTTCCACGCACTTCATTAAGCTCGGTTTTGATGTTAACTGACGTGAGGAAACGATTTCGCAGGGAAGTTGTAACAATGAATCGGTCATCACGACCTGTGGTTGCTCGAGTTCTGCCTGTACCACGTCTCCTCCTGTAAGAACCTGTCTCTACAAACCTTCTGTATATTCTACAAACCGTAGACTGGTTTAAATTTAAATTTCTACCAATCGTTCGTTGATCCAAGCCCTCCCGCACCAATGCTACAATTTGTGCCGCTTGTTCGGACGAAGTATCCATATTATGGTTCAAAAACTCTCGATGTGTTAAAAAACTAACCCAACAATTATGCTGGTAACAATAATTCAATTGACCAAACAAAAAAAATCAATGAGAATTAATTTAAAACTTTGCTATAAATAACACGCAAATCTGATACTACGAGTAAATTTTCTTTTCCCGGCTATATTCATTTGTTTTACCGCAGTTCTATTTTTAAATTTAATTTTTTTTTAAGATTAAGAGCCAGTCTTTCCATATTTATATAATTTAATCTAAAAAGTTTGCATACTCATTATAAAAAAATCCTTTTAGAGTAAACCTGAACTTTGATGCAGTTTATGAGTCCGTCAGTGTAATATATGATAGATTTATAAATCGTAAATGGGTTGCCTATCTAAATCACATGCTAATAAGGTGCATCAAAGTTAAAGGATACTTCGTGTTGATCTAGAATCATGGAATTATTCAGAAAATAATGACGTTAAACCAAAAGAAAACCATTATATAATTTTATAAGCTACGGGTCTTAAACGCGTAAATATTTTGAGGCTAAATACCTTTGTTTTATTGCCCGACATTTCGACCGTATTGCAATGGCCGTGGTCACGGGTAGATGGCCGTTAGATCCGTAGCTTATAAAATTCTATAATGTATACAAATCTCGAAAGTTTACGAACATCTGAAAACCAATCTGAACACCAATAAATTGTAGTTAAATCTTAAGAAAAAACAAGTGTGTACGGTATCCTCAGTGAGCGAGCTTAACTTGCATTTAACTGTTTTTTTTTAATGATTATTTTGTTACTAATACTGTTAATTAAGGAATAGAATAATCTTTAGTAAATTAAAAAAAAAACAATTAAAAAACTGACCTGTGTCTATTAATAATGCCAGTTTACAACATTAGCACGTCATTTAGCTAGGCAACCAATTTGCGATCAATTTATATAATCCCTACTAATATATAAATGTGAATTTAAGTTTCTTTGTTACGCTTTCACGCAAAAACTACTCAACCGATCATCATGAAACTTTGTACACATATTCTTGGAGGTATTAGAAGTAACATAGGATTATAAAAAAGAGGAAAATTTACGCAGACGAAGTTGCGCGGGACAGCTAGTAAGGAATAAAATAATCCTTAGTAAATTTAAAAAAACGATTAAATAACTGACGTGTGTCTATTAATAATGCCAGTTTACAACATTAGCAAGTAATATACCAACTTGCGATCAATTTAAACAATATCTAATAAATAATCTTTGTTAGGATCAAATAACAGATAAGGGTATATATTTCTTAAACCGGATCTTAGACCATGAAGTTTCTCCATTCATTAGCTCAGGAAAAATTTCGTCGTATTGTGAGTGCCCTATAGAGGTTTCTGTATTCGGCGTAGTAGAATATAATCCAATACAAACCATCACGCTATTTAAAAGGAAGCGAGAAAGCAATGCAATTAAGTACGTACATTACTCACCCCAGAAGAAACCGGTCACTGACTGTCTAATCAGATTAACAGAGATTTGTGACTGATCACCGAGTTGCGTGACCGAGGTAGGGCTGTCCCTTGTCGAAGGGTAGAAGACTGTAGAATGGAATACCTAATAGGTTGGAAAGGAAAACATAAGTCTTCAGAGCTAATAAAGAAATTGACTTTGTTTTCATGTTATAATACCTATCCATTTAATTAGAGATTGGTTCTGCTACTTATAGACTATACAAAACTATTGTTATAGTACTAAGATTATGACTGCCTCTGTGGCGCGGTGGGAGTGTTTCCGACTGCTACGCAAGAGGCCGTGGGTTCGATCCCCATCCAGGATAAAACTTTGTGTGATGAGCACGTTGGTTTATTCTGTGTCTGGGTGTCATTTATCTATAATATGTATGTATTTAGAAATATATAAACATGTTTATCAGTTGTCTGGTTTCCTTAGTACAAGTTCTGCTTAGTTTGGGGTCAAATAGCGTTGTGTGAGTTGTCCCAAGATATTATTATTATTATTATAAATGTCAGATTGCTAAGTCTTCACACAATGAAAAATTATCAAACTTAGATTACTTGATTGAGATTAACCTAAAGTGCACTATGCAAATAGGCAACTTTTGCAGTAGATAAAAAAAAAATTCTTAACCCTTCCTTGACTGACGTGAATTTGAGCATTTTTACCCAGTCGAGTAAAACAAGGCAGGATTCTTGTTTTACCCGACTGAAACGCTCAAGTGGTACACTTGAGCGTTTTTACCCAGTCGGGTAAAAACAATACAAAAGTATACCTTCGGTAAAGCTAGGATTCAAATACGACTGTCATTGGGTAAAATCATGTCATGTCGATAATCTGCTATTTAATTTGGCAGTTTTAAAATGTATGTATCTATAGTTAACTAATCTGTACTTCAAAGTAAATGATTTATTTATTTACTAGCTTTTTCCAGTGGCTTCACCTGGGTTATGTTTGATTTTTACAGCCTAAATGCTATTTTTACGTATAAACTCATTACTGTTATACAGAGACCTAAACTAATCTGCCATTATTACTAACTTTTTGGCATAAAGCGTGACCCAACCCTTAATCCGGACCATAAAGTCCTTACCTATCAAAATAGCCTTATAATATTCTTTAAAAGGCTACGGGTGGTTATGAGGGTCCATCATAAGTCATTACCTTCTTTGTTGTACTGTCCTCTGTGCATTAACGTAGCAGGGTAAGGGGAGTTAGGGCATATAATACACATACCCACATAAGGTCGGCTCCTAACACCGAGCGAAACAAGACTCACGCAGGCAAAGATACCCACGTACACAAATCTCAGTCGAAGATCAACCGAAACAGGGCAAGTTGAGATCATCTGTATGTGTGTGTCAATTTGTTGTTGACCTGTGAGCCGGTTATGTATATTGTGGTTAGTGTAAGTAGGTCACAAGGGAGCCGCTAATACATTTTAATATTATTCTAGCAGCGCGTATTATTATTATTCAGTAGGATAGAAAGATGGACGCATGATCGATGGATGAGGGCAAACATTGTGGTTTATTGCTCCAATATATCTATTGGGAACCCGCCCAGTTTACGGGGAGAATATAAGAAAAATGTCTTATGTATTTTGTGTTACGGAGCTATTTGTTTTTGTAGCGTTGGATGGCTTGAGGCGACTGCGTGTTAAAGTTGTTTTACGTGTCGTGTTAATATCTATGGTAATGGTTTTTGAGTTCATAAGGAATGCTGATATTTATGTATTAACTAGCTGTCCCGCGCAACTTCGTCTGCGTAAATTTGCCCGTTTTTGCAACATTTATCATTGCTGCTCCGCTCCTATAAGTCGGAGCGTGCTGTTATATAGCCTATAGCCGTCCTCGATAAATTGGCTATCCAACGATAAAAGAATCAAACAAACTCTTTGGCTTTACAATATTAGTATAGATTTAATCAATGTGTTTATATCTGAGGTACGATTTTTGATGCAAACATTTCACCCCTTTTTACCCTTGAGCAGACTGAACGAGCCACCTCTGCCCAGGCTCAGTACAGAGGCTAATTCTGTTTTTCCTAACGGATCTCTGTACCATATAAAAGGGCATATTCCGAATCTATACTAATATTATAAAGCTGAAGAGTTTGTTTGTTTGAACGCGATAATCTTAGGAACTACTGATCTGAATTGAAAAAATATTTCACTGTTAGATAGCCCATTTATGGAGGAAGGCTATAGGCTATATAACATCACGCTTCGACTAATAGGAGCGAAGCAGCAAAGAGAAATGTTGCAAAAACGGGGAAAATTTATGCAGACGAAATTGCACGGGGCAGCTAGTTATATATATAATTTGGAAGCGGCGGTAGCCTAATGGCTAAGGCATCGGTCTCGCAATCGTGGGGTCGTGGGTTTGAATCCTGGCCATTATACTACCGATGTGAACCCACTCCTAACACAAGCCATAGAGCTTAGCTGGAGGGGTTAACAGGATTGCTAGTAATGTGGGACGACAATCCCACATTGATAGTTATCTTTAAAAAAAAATCATTAAAATTAAAATTAAATATAATCGTTTCCTACACTAAGTAACATAGGGTGATTTTCATATCACGTAAAATCAATCAATCACATATCACGTTGCTTTTTTAGGTTATTACTTTTTTTTTTTCCAATCCACTTCAGTATGGACACAAACCAAAACATTAAATTAATAATTTTCAATTATTTGCGAGTGGAACGATCGACAACAGTTTTTTAACCTTATAGGTTAACACTGTGTTACCTAGTGAGCAATGCCCCCAAATTTATTATTTGATTTTCCTAAATCTACTAAAGATCACAGTCTTTCATGAACAACCGCATTTTCTCTTTCAGCGAATAATCAAAATAAAATTTATACAAGACTTGGCAAAACTAATCACTTGAATTGTCTGACGATTTAAATTCATTCAAAACTTATCCTACAGCTGCTCAGTACTACCACAAAACAGCAAGAGTACAGAAAGTAACCTTGCCTGTTGGTCTAGTGGTTAGTGACCCTGACTGCTAAGTCAAAGGTCGTGGATTCAATTTCCACCCACGATGAAACTTTGTGTTAAGAGCACGATGGCTTATTATATCTTGGGACAACCCACACAACGCCATCTAGTCCCAAACTAAGCAGAGCTTGTACTATGGAAACCTGACAACTGATACACTTACTTAAATATTACTAAATACATACATATTGTAGACTAGCTCTCCCGCGCAACTTCGTCTGCGTAATTTTTCCCCGTTTTTGCAACATTTTTCATTGCTGCTCCGCTCCTATTGGTCGTAGTGTGATGTTATATAGCCTAAAGCCTTCCTCGATAAATGGGCTATCCAACAGTGTAATAATTTTTCAATTCGAATCAGTAGTTTCTGAGATCACCACGTTCATACAAACAAACAAACTAACTCTTCAGCTTTTTAATATTACTAGCTGTCTCGCGCAACTTCGTCTGCGCTAATTTTCCCCGTTTTTGCAACATTTCTCATTGCTGCTCCGCTCCTATTGGTCGTAGCGTGATGTTATATAGCCTATAGCCTTCCTCGATAAATGGGCTATCCAACAGTGAAAGAATTTTTCAATTCGGATCAATAGTTCCTGAGATTACCGTGTTCAAACAAACAAACAAACTCTTCAGCTTTATAAATAGAGAGCAGATTAGTATAGACTAGTATAGTATACAAACTACTTTGTTCGAAAGGGTTTCCAAGATTCCGGGCCAGGGATGTCTATATATATATATATATATATACGTTGCTCGAGCACGATATACGAAGGTATTCTTCTATACTCTCGTTATTCTGTGGTTCTACTAAGCAAGCTCAAAATGATCTTTACCAGCTGATCCCAGAAGGTATATAAAACAACTATGGCAGCAAAATATCACGAACGGTAATGACAATAACATTAAAATCAATGACTACTGCCAACGTTTCTGTACTCCGATAAGCCAAAGGGTTAAAGTCGTTGTCGTAAAACCTTTGTAGGTGATATTCGAAGTAGGTAATTAAATAAATTGATACAAGGAGAACTGTATCCCATCGGAGTTGATGTGGCGTTTGTGTTATAGGCCTTTTACCCGACTGCGACTGAAAGAGGGCTATGATGTGTAGGTATGTATCCATTTCTTTGACACGCTCTACAATCATAAATAATATAATAATTTCCAAACGGCTCATACTCATTTTTGGAGTGACATAGGCTATTTCATTTTTCATTTTATCAATTACTAGCTGACCCGCGCAACTTTGTAGGTATGCGTCAATTTTCCCCGTTTTTGCAACATGTTTTTATTGCTGTTCTACTTATATTGATCGTAGCGTGATGTTATATAGTCTATTATAGCCTTCCTCGATAAATGGGCTACTCAACAGAAAAAGATTTTTTCAATTCAACAAACTCTTCAGTGTTATAATATTAGTATAGACTAGCTGACCCGTGCCCATTTCGTTTCGAATTCCATTACGATTCGCGACGATACGCTGGCGGAATAATCGCTCATTCGTGGAGACTACCCTACGATAGTGGAGCGGAATCGTCGCGGTTATTCGCCCGTGGAGACGGTCCCTTACAGGTTCCTTATTAACTATGTTTTTTTTTATTTCGCGGCAAGCCCGAGCGCATTGGCGCATGTGCAGTGCGCCCAAAGATGTCCGCGCGCATGCGCGATGCATTTCTAAGCGCAGCTCTCTTTATACTATTACTAGCTGTCCCGCGCAACTTCGTATGCGTAAATTTTCCCCGTTTTTGCAACATTTCTCGTCGCTGCTCCGCTCCTATTAGTCGTAGCGCGATGTTATATAGCCTATATCCTTCCTCAATAAATGGGCTATCCAACAAAAAAAGATTTTTTCAAATCGGACCAGTAGTTCCTGAGATTAGCGCGTTTAAACAAACGAACATACAAACAAACAAACAAACAAACTCTTCCGCTTTATAATATTAGTATAGAAGTCAAGATTTTGACCGCTAAATGTGAAAAAAAGATAGTGAATAAGGACCCAATAATGCATTTTACACATCATAATAGCACATAGGATAAAATCATACTTAAATGGGGCAAAGCCGAGGTAAAGCGAGTCATCTATAAGACTTTATAGGCACTACCAACCCATAAACAGCGATCAGATTCCGCTCCCCAAATTACTGGACTAAAAGCTTTTTAAATTGAACCTTAATTTGGTGCTATTAGCGGTGACGCACTCCACATCTTTGTTGAACTGTTAACAATAAACGGCGAAACACTCAATTTTATACAACACTAGCTGTCCGCGAAACTTGCTGCTCCGCTCCTATTAGTCGTAGCGTGATGTTATATAGTCTTCAGCCTTCCTCGATAAATGGGCTATCCAACAGTGAATTTTTCAATTCGAATCAGTCGTTCCTGAGATCACCGCGTTCAAACAAACAAACTCGTCAGCCTTAAAATATTAGTATATATTACTTTCTATAACAAAATGTTGTGTATATTATGTTCCCATTGTTGGTTATATGCTGTCAATTGTAGGAGTATGTACTAGCCCTAGTTTTTTTTTTAAAAATATACTTGTATAGACTACAACGTTCGATGCTTAGAGAAATATACCTATAGACGATTTTTAGGCTTCCGTAGCCAAAATGACAAAAACGGAACCCTTATGGTTTCGTCATGTCCGTCTGTCTGTCTGTCAGTCCGTATGTCACAGGCATTTTACTCAAAGATCATCATGATATGAAACATCTTTCGACATGACTTTTAAAACATTTTAAGGTTTCTAATAAACTATTTTGATTAAGGCAATATTTTTGGAAATAATGCTCCGAAAGTTGCATAAAGAGTGTCCCCTTCCCCCTTAACTTTTGAACAGTAACTTAAATAATAAAAAGGTACCTAGCGCTTAACAAATACTTTAAACTAAAATTATTTCAGACAAGATCGGATATACCGTCATTATAAGTTATTGGCGAAAAACTGCGTTTCGCAACAAAAGGGCGTAAGTGCCTTGACCAGACGCTCTTCTGCTGGTGCAATTATTCAAATCAGACTTTTCAGCACTGAGCATGGTCCGACATGCTCTTGCCCGGTTTTTTATCACAGTAACGACGACCAGCTAGTTTATAATAAGCATTAATGTAAGCACAAAAGTCTCAAGGCATACGGTTGTTAAACAAATTTGTTTGTGCAACAAACTTTACCTATTTCCAACTGTTACGTAGGTTTATTGTTGACTCTGTTAACTAAAACAACAGCGTTAGGAACTTAGAAATCAATTCGCACCCTGCACCTTGTAACCCTCGTTGGAACTTGGACAATAAACCGCTCAAGTTCTACTAAACTAAACCATTCACTACGTAATTGCTTACACCGGTCGACGATCTTGCTTCTCTTTCCTCACTTCGCTCATCTCTCGCTTCAGTCAGTGCCCGCCTTCCGCGAGCGGAGCAGCTGGATTTATTATATTATCAATATGTTTCTTTATTATTAAATATACATAGATTTTTGTTCAATTTTTATAGGAAGTCTATGTACCTACCAGCTTTTTTCTCCGCCTGCATGGATATCAGTTAACGCTCATCTCTCGCTTCAGTCAGTGCCCGCCTTCCGCGAGCGGAGCTGGCTTCGTAGGGACTCAATTTAACTTGCAACGGCTGTCTTCATAGTAGTGCTTCCACCGCTTCCACTGTAAATTGAGCAAATAGAGCAAAGAAAAAGAGTACAGAGTTACAAAAGTGGTCATAGATTTGAGCGGATTTCAAACGGACTCCGTAAGGACTCCTATTCACTCGCAACGCAAAATTGCATAGAGATGATTCATTGGAAGCATCTCTATGCAATTTTGCAATGTGAACGAATAAGAGAAGCGGCCTGAGTGAGTTAAAAAGGGTACGCTGTGTCATTGTATCGCGTACTAGTTTTGAACGTACTCTGCATACATCTCCGCCCCATTGCCCCTGCCTTTTATTTTATTCTCGAAACTCGCTTGCAATGGGAGGCAAAACCCATTTTTCATTAAAAGTCTTTCTTAATGGAAGGTGAAGACCATTTTCCTTCTTTCGGCTCCGTGGTAGATGAACGGAGCGGATAGGTTCTGATTAACTGACATCATAATTTGTTAAAAAGCTCTCTGTAATGAAGCAATCACAAAAAAAGCCGTGATAGTTCTTAAAAAGTTCGCGGCTTACGCAAGCGAGGGTCCAACTCGCGTGCATAAAAGGATAGAAAAAGGAAAAAAAAATGAAGTCTAATCCGATAGATGGTTCAATTCCGGCCGCGGTTTGGCGTACGGAAGTCTTAAGTTCGATTCCTGGGTCTGGACTTCAAATTTTTCTATCTTTCAAATATGCATTTTTGTTTTTGCAGTCTGTTTCCGTGTGTTATTTTTAGGGTAACAGCTACGAGCGGTTTGGGTTATAATTAGTCATTATTAATTAAAAGCTTTATAAAAACTGACGGTCAATTAAAACACTTAGTGGAAGCCGTTTCGCTCAGTTTTTTGTGAGGTTGTAAGCTAAACTATTCACTACGTAATTGCTTACACTGGTCAACGGTAGTCCCTTCTCTTCCATTAGAGCCAAACCACACGGCTTCGGTGCGACGCCTGAGCGGTACCGCTGCGGTGTCCTGCATATAAAAATCTATGGTATGCCACACGGAGCGCCGGACCAAGACGAGGCGGGGAAGGGTGTAAGCGGAGCGGCTCCGCAGTTATTTACGCGACAGAAGGAAGGGTGCATTTTATTAACAGACTGTACGTCTAACACTCCGCTGCAGGGTCGCGGCGGCGCCGCGTCGCCAGTGTGAACGCCTATGCGACGAATTGGTGCCGTACCGCGCCGTGTAGTTCGGCTCTTATACGAGGTGGGCCGAGTGAAGTTAGAGATGAGCGGTATACACAGATCTGCGGGTAATTTCGCGTATTTATAGCAGTGCAGTTACATTTCAGTTGCAGTTAAGTTTCCATTAAAAGGACCATTTTTGTAATCTTGTATCTTTGGGATCGATCTCAAATACGCTTGCGTCAAGTATGCGTCTCGAGAGCGCAATAATGACATTCTAGTACGGTGCGCAAGCGTTTTTAAGATCGATCCCAAAGTTACAAGAATACGAAAATGGCCGTTTTAACCTAAACTTAACTGCAACTGAAAACTGCAACTGCACTGCCTTAAATACGTTAATTGACCCGCTAGTTCTATCGTAGAACTATGTAGTAGAAAAAATGCGCCTTGTCACAAGCTTTGAAATTCATGTAGGTACATGACCGAAATTTTCTTAGAGTTATGCTATCGAGTAAACAACTCGTTATATCCGGGTTACGGAGGAAGAAACAGTGGAAGTAATGACTCTTTTAAGATGTTAAGGGCTAAAGGAAAAACAAACTGGTTGCGTAAACTCCCATTGACCTCAAATTGTACCCATTACAGTATTACGAGCCATAAAAAATGTGGTTCAAACTCGCTTCTGTAACTTACATCTCTGTTTAGACGCTACTGGATTTATTATATTGCCAATATGTTTCTTTATTATTAAAGGTAAACTAGTGTTCTGCTCGACTTGGTACGGATTTTTGTTCAATTTTTATAGGAAGACAAAGACAAATACATTTATTCGCTTAAAATATGGTACAGAGGGTGTTAAAATGTAGCAGTTCATCATTTTGTTCACCTTTTTGAGGCATGCGAATATTTAACAATTGTATGTTATTACACATTTATAAATAACTTACATATAGATTGTTAGGTACACAACAAGTATTTGGTTTATGAGAGAAATATTCATTAAGTGTTTATAAGCATCTCTCCACCAACCATGTCCTTATTTTATTTTATATGGACCTACTTGTTTTCTTCTCCGCCTGCGTGGATATCAGTTATCGTAGTAAAAACTGACTCAAACTATCTCTATACCAAATAACATCGAAATTATCATCATTTTAAGGGTGAAAACACACCAGACAGACAGAGTTTTACCACATTTACAATATTGTAAGTGCCAACCGTTCATATAATTTTTTAAACATAAATATTAAGACTAGCCCGCGCAACTTCGTTTTCGTAAATTTCCCCGTTTTTGCAACATTTCTCATTGCTGCTCAGCTCCTGTTGGTCGTAGCGTGATGTTAGCATATAGCCTTCCTCGATAAATGGTCTATCCAACAGTGAGATAATTTTTCAATTTGGATCAGAAGTTTCTGAGATTACCGCGTCCAAACAAACAAACTCTTCAGCTTTAAAATATTAGTATAGATATATATAGAGAAAACCGTTGCGTATTTTCAATGAAGTAGATTCAGATTAGAAGGCTTTCGTATTTCAATATAAACTGGGATAGCGTATGGCAATATATGCTAATATTATAAATGGATTGTTTGGATGTATGTATGTATGTATGTATGGATGTTTGTTATCCAATCACGCCACAACGGGTTAACCACTCTGGACGAAATTTAGAACAGAGATAGTTTATAATCTGGAATAGCACATGGGCTTTAATCCCAGAAAATGTTCCCGTGAGATAAATTCGTTTTTCAAAATTCCATGCGAATAAAGTCAATCCACTTTGGTTTAAAAAAAAAAGTCACGGGCAACAGAAAAGATATCTTATTAACGCAATGCACTACATAGAAATACCCAGTGAACCTACAACTCCTTGCACAGCAGTCATACACATCCCACTGCGTCACTGTGGCATTTTATGTTGTCACTGTAAACTGTACCTACGTCGTACGAGCTTAAGTCCATATTTGAATGCTGGTACTTCTGCTGTGGATTAGATATGTATCTATACATATACAAGATCTACTCGTCCGCGTTAGTATCGAAACTCAATTCTTTACAAGATATTCTGTAATATTGAATGTTCAGCCACCCAGTAACTCGTTATGAACTGATTTAATTTTACGAGTGGTGCTTCAGATTTGATGAGGACAAAAATGGGTAAGAATGGCATGGTAATAAGATCTTGTTTGTTTTTTAAGGCTGGCTGTATTATGCGACTTTATATGCGTTGAAAAACCTTTGAGTACTATCTCAAATGTTTCACTACACTAGTAGTGAATATAAATCAATTAGGTGTAGTGATAAGTGCTGCCTACAAAGAACACATGAGCAAAGTTTGATCGCCATAATAAAAAATAAGAAGACATGTTAATGAACACATAGACTTACGTTTATAGCAAACTAGCTTTCGCCCTCGGCTCCGCCCGCGTGGATATCGCTTATCGCGATAAAAACTATCCTATGTTCTTCCCCGGGACTCAAACTATCTTCATACCAAATTTCATCTAAATCGGTTTAGCTATTTGAGCGTGCAAGCGTAACAGACAGACAGAGTTACTTTCTCATTTATAATATTATATAGTATGGACTAGTATGGATTAAGTTATATTAAAATTAGTTATTAGTCACTAGACTAAAAATGAAGGTAAATAAGGTACTGAAATAAAGTAGGTACGTAAGTACTTTGTACTTTAACACAAATGGTTTTAATTAAAGTAAAAATAAATGTTTAATTTTTTTGTAAAAAATCACCAAAATATATTTTATTAGTTATCATATTTATCATGAAATTGTTTATTAGCAAACACATTGCACTGAAAATGAGAAGTATTACAATATTCACCCTTTCCTGAATAGTACACTCAATAATTACAATACAAACAATCTGTACGATGTACTTCCACAAATAATAACATAAATGTGAAATATTTATGTTATTATTAGGGCTTATTATTAGGAAATAAGAAATCGAACAAACTATACATTCAAAGAACAATAAATCTAAGAATTATTTATTACTTTTGCGAAAAAATAACAAAAACTGTCTACTGTCGAACATCTTGAATCTCGAATGGGTCAGAACGATAATTAAAATGAAAGTTCTGACCCATTTGTTCACTCATTAACATTGAGCCCAAACCCTTCGGCCTACAAAAATGATATTTTGCATAAGAGATTACTATCGTGGTGTTACTAACAAGGGATCAAAAAGGATGTTAGGAAATTCAAGCTCTAACGGGGGCGTCCATGACGTAGTTACACGAGGAGATTTTAGCAGATTTTAGCATAATTTGGACCCCCTCCCTAATCTCATGTAGATTTCACATCAAACACAAGTGTGAGTCACACGTATGACTAGGGGAAGGAGGGGGTAGAGGAGATAGTAATGAATGTCGAAATCTCTCAAAAATTATAAAAAAAAAAATATTTTACTATATTTAATCCAGTTTTAGATGATTTCTTGCGAAAAATGTGCCTACTCGCCGCCTTCACACGGATAAGCTCCTTGAATTTGCTATATCTTTGCTATCACAACCTTTTAAAATAAATATCACTCAAATTTGGTTTGGCCATAGCCCAAATCCTGCATGAATAAGATAACATTATAGGAAAGAAACAAAATTAATTTTGTTTGCCAATATGCAACAAGTTAAAGTATTTTTTGCCGCAACACAACAAAACTGCCAACTCTCCTCTTTGGAATTCATTATGAAATATCTGCAAGAAATGTTATTGAAAGCGGGGCCAGCGTTTGTCCAAGATTAACTTTATTTTCAGAGTAACATAAAACGGCCAGGAATGCATTTTATGCTTTTCTTTTATTGTGAACCTTTTCAAACTGTGTTATAGATGGTGAAGACTTTATTTTTGCATCTAAGTATTTGTATTTGTATGAAGACCACTTTAGCAAAAATGATTTGTTTGTCAATGTCGAAATGTGATTCAGATCGTATTTTGGGAAAACCGAATATATATATATTTTTTTTTTTTTTAAATGATAACTAGCAATGTGGGATTGTGGTCCCACATTACTAGCAATCCTGTTAACCCCTCCAGCTTAGCTCTATGGCTTGTGTTAGGAGTGGGTTCACGTCGGTAGTATAATGGCCAGGATTCGAATCCACGACCTCACGATTGCGAGACCAATGCCTTAGCAATTAGGCTACCGCCGCTTTAATTTTAACAACCATGCTAGGTACTAGGCGAGCATAAAAGCAAAAGATGTTTGAATAATAGCAAACTTCCAACGAAACGTACCTACTTACTGTGTACCACATTTTTAATCTACCAGGCAAACATAACAGCACAGAGTTGTTCCAAAGATAGGAAAGTTCTAACGAAATGTAGCAGATATTCAAGACAACTCACCACAAATATCTTCTTCCGCATAGTCACAAATATTGAAATACAACAATAGAGTTTTAGATCCCACGAGAGCCAAACTATTTTATAAAATCTGAAAGTTTCTGTGCGCATGCCACCAATACGGCTAAGAGCAAATATGCAACTTAGAAGTCTTGGTCAGGGTGGCTTTGGCAGCCAGGAGATAGCAAAGGTGTACCAAATTGTACCTCATTTACGTTAAAGTACCAGTTTGCCAGTTCTTGTTCGTTCTTATCCGCATTGGGGGCTTGAGCAATTGCGCACAGAAACTTTCAGCGTTTATAAAATGTGGCTCTCATGGGCTCTTAGAATACAAGATAGCCCATTTTAAAAACTTTAAAACCGTGATTTAGTTTTGTGTTGAGTTTAATTATTGGTCTAATTAAGTGGTCAATGTAGACTGTGTAGTACTATTTACTTTCAAAAGTACTAGGCGACCATAAAAGCATAGAGGTGTTCGAACGAATAAAATCGTATAGCGTACCACTTTGCTGTACTGTGGCGTCACTTAACATCCTGACCACGTCTAAGTAAGTAGGTAAGAGCCTCATTCAGTACTTTCACCCATAGCAATCGGTGAATTGGCTGCCTCTAATTTAAACTTTTTAGTGAGAAAAGAGCTCCTTTTCATTTATACCTTAGTGGTACTTTTCTGTTGACTACTGACTAATTCAGATACAAGAATTTGGTACAGAACTGCGTTCATTTTTTTCATGTTGAGTACAGCAAACCATAGTAAAAAAATACTTATAGCTGTTATTTTGACGTTGACCGCTCAACTCAAACGTTGTATGACTGACTGCACTCATTTTGGAAAATCAAAATAAGGTAATCTATTATCTGGTAAGCTTAATCGCCAACCCGAGTCTCGACTGTACAGAACCTAATCGACCAAGTATTAAGGGAAAGGGGGGAGGCGTTTGATTGTAACAATAAAACCACCAAATCCCACTGAGGACACCAGTAGCATCAGTCTTTTCGAGCAAAACACGAGAGCTTATGAATCGATATAATCGGTAAGTTTATATCAAGTTGCATCGATGTAAGTGCTGTCAATAATCTCGAATATCTATTCAGGGTAGAACAAAACACATCATTCATGAATAAAGCAAGTAACGGCTGTCGAACCTACGTAATAATTGGAATCGTCGGAGCGTGATATCGATACGAACTCGATCTCGAAACCGATGCGAGACCCAAATCCATTTTGAATATAGCTTTATATTTATGTAGTACACAACATGTATCCCATATATGTGTTTATAGTATTAGGGTATATTAAGGACTACGTGATGCAGTAACCGATGAGTAAATTAATGCTTGCAGTTGCTTAACCTCGTCTTAATTAGCTTTCATGCATTTTGCGTGAATTCCTACCGCTAAAACACCCTAGGTGTCATTAAACAAAATTAAGGACTAATAAGGATCCATCAAGGTGGAATGAGGAAGGTCAATCTCACATGAATAACAAGAAAGAGTGTTTTAAAAATAGCTAGAAACAAAAAATACGTTATTGCCTGTAAAAAAGAGAGATAAAAATAAGTAACAAAAGCTTCATCCGACAACCATCTCTTCAAACAATTAGAAAATACAAAGACGGATGCAGAAATATTAATCCATACTTCCATACTAATATTATAAATGTGAAAGTAACTCTGTCTGTCTGTTACGCTTTCACGCTTAAACAGCTAAACCGATTTCGATGAAATTTGGTGTGGAGATAGTTTGAGTCCCGGTAAAGAACATAGGGTAGTTTTTAAAGCGATAACCGACATCCACGCATACGGAACCGCGGGCGAAAGCTAGTATATTAATAATATGGAGATCACTGTCTGGCATCCTATGCTGCTCTCGTATAATGATTAAAACTCATATACAAGAAAAGCTTAGATGTCATATTGTCTTTGTGTGAAGTGTCTCATGCGTTGTTAACTAGTCTATGTACCACCACCTTTGGCCACCGTGATCAAAATTAAATAGGAGAACATATAAAGGCACCTCAAAATCGCAAGTGATTGACCCTTTTAATATTTTCCATATTTTTCAAAAGCTTCATTGCACACTCACACCAATCATAAAACGTTGACTTAAACCGCAAATGATTAAATGCGGTAATGGCGCTTTGATGTAAAATCTAATTTAATGTGTTTAATAATAATTGCGCTAGCTTTAATATGATTCGTATTTTTGGAAATTTTAATTTTATTTTAATTTTAGAGTATGTACGAGTAGTACCTACCTACTCAGAAGTTGATTCAATTTATTAAGTATAAGCATTCGGTATCATGGGTAAGTAGTTAGATTGCTTGTATACGTTCGTTATTTTCACCGGACAACGGACCGAGATCGCCCGGTAGCGTCTTTGAGCAGAACCAGGATTTTATTCTGGGGGCACGAGAGGCAACTGGCAGTGACACAGAGACACCCGATATCGGCCAAGAGTGAGTAGCACGTACGATGGAGGAGGGGTGCCTTCTGGGGGGCACAAGACGCAAATGGGGAAAAAAATTTAATACAATACAAGAAATTCACAACCGTCTGTGCTGTGTACTTTCGCCGTGCTAAGGATCCGTATATGGTACGGGTCTAGTCTCATACATTTAGTTGGGTGGATGACAGCACACTCTTAGCCCGCTTGTACACATCCGTTTTTTTTACCAGACAACGGACGGCGATCATCCGGCAGCATCTACACTCGACCATTCACTTGCGTGGACGACTGCACATTCTTAGCCAGCTTGTACACGTCCGCTGTTTTCACCGGACAATGGACGAAAATCGTCCGGAAGTGTCTACACTCACGCATTCACTTGCATAGAGGACCGTATGCCGGTGCAGCATCGGGATATACCGTTCACAAACATAAAACACATACAAGTGATAAACAAGCGCGCCTAGTAAGGTATCACGTGTATTTTTTCAAGACCAGCGTTGAATATCAATTGCATCCAAGCGGTGGGGATGGGGGGGGGGCTTTAGTGCGAGCGATTCACACTTGACTAATTTTGGATGAATTGCACCCCTATATACCACCCGGATATTTTTGGACAAAAATACAAGTGATGTTGGGTTCGAGTGGTTAGTCTTAAATCTAACCAAGTAGGTATCACCAGAGTGGAGGAGTGGACGACCTCTTACTTGTAACCGCAAGTCTTGCGATCATTGTCCGCAGAGTTTGCGGACGAAAATCGCTACGCCGGCAGAATAAAACCGACCTCGTGAGTTTTGAAATAAAACCGCTTTTCCGCTTCTGTAGTGGACTCGAGTAAAAATCGATGCGTGACTTCTAAGGCCTCTAGTTCTACACACGTTAGAGTAAAGACCAGACACTTATTTAACCCCGATCAAAATCTGAATACCATCAAAGGAAGGAAATTAATAAAATATATTAATTTCCTCGCTTAATAACTACATAAATTAATATTAATATTATTAATAATTATAATACTACGAATACCACGATTTTACTCTACATTTCAGTATAACGAAGCTTACAAGAACACATTCCGAAGCGAAATATTCGTCATGTCAGAAAGTTAATTAATGGAGTACCAACAGAATTATTAAAACATGGACTCACATTCTTTTCATGCCAGTAATAAATACAATCGAAAGCTGAAATATTGTAGGCAACCAGAAAATCCCTTAAATCAAGGCATTTTTGACTATTGTAGTACTTCTACCACAGAGCAAATCAAAACTAGTACGTAACGAACGTAGTTTCTTATCGCACATCTTTGTTTGCTAGAGAGGCTAGATGGAAAAAAGTGTAACATTTTGACATCGATCAAAAATCTATTAATTTTGATTATGTGAAGCTAGAATAAGGAGGTTGAGTTATATGGGTTGTTTGTATTTTTGTGTAAGGTTCTAATGTTTATTTTACATATGTCAAACTGGCTGTGTGTAACATTTTTTAATTTGAAATATAACAATTTTTAAAATGCTATGTTCTTAAAAAATTTTGATAAACGAGGACCGTCTGCACTCACGAAAAAGTGTCTAAAAAAGTCACGTTATTGATTGGTTGCTAAGCAACGCGAATGGCCGTATGTCATCAATGTTTTCATATGACATTATCACGTAAAATTTTCGGCCTTAAATCGACATAACAGACAACCATTTTTTTTAAATCATTAGTTAACACAAACACAAAAAAAAACGTAGAAAAAGGAACTACGTTCCAATCGGGTGTCCTTAAAACACCTTTGTCTTTTTTATTATTTACTAGCTTCCGCCCGTGGCTTCGCCCCCGTGGATGTCTGTTATCGCGATAAAAACTACCGGGACTCAAACTATCTTCATACCGAATTTCAGCGTAACAGACAGACAGACAGATAGAGTTACAAACTATTACATTTATAATATTAGTATGGATTTATGTATTGCTTGAGCTGCTATAAAAAAAATACCTTGATTTTCGTAATCAATGATATCATTTATTACGAAAATGAAGGTATTTTTTTTTATATATAATTTATTGCTTTAGAATTGTGTCTACATAAATATATTTAAATAAAATGCATCTAAAATATTGAAAATAATTATAAAAAAGGCCAAAAATCGGGCGGGAAACTCAAGGTAGTTGAAACAAATGCTATTGGTCATATCAAAGTTAAAGAACTATCACGGCTTTTATTATTGCTTCGTTACATTGTATTTGTAAAGTCTTTGGCAAGAAATGCCTATAAAAATTACTTCAATATTCGGCCTGCGTCATCATAATTTGTTAAAATGCTCTCTGTAACGAAGCAATAACAAAAGCCGTGATAGTTCTTTAACTACCGACTAGATGTCGCTACGGGGGCCTAACCCGTAAGCATTAAAAATAGAAGAATTTGATATCTAGTAACATAGTCCAGATAGGTGGTTCGCTTCTGGTCCCGGTTTGGCTACGGAAGTCTCGGGTTCGATTCCTGAGTCTGGATTCAAATTTTTCTATCTTTCAAAAATGCAATTATTGTATTTGTAAAGTCTTTGGCAAGAAATGCCTATAAAAATTACTTCAAAAAAAAAAAATATTAATAATCTTTCCTAAATAAAAATAAAAAAATAACACATGACAAATATATAACAAATAACAAACACGGGATCGCAAACAAAGCAAACAATAACAACCAGAATATAATAATATATTTTTAAATTTAAAGTAGAGGAATATAATTGAATATTATTGAATATGCATAATTGTATATTTATTGATAATTAATTTTTTTAATTATTCAAAAGTATAGTTTTCAGATATAATTTAAAATTATTGAAAGTTCTGTTTTTTTTAATTAATGGTGGAGGTAGGTTATTCCAGATTTTAGCAGCCGCGAACTTGAAACTGCCTCTGTATGATGTAGTTTTGTGTCTCGGTAAAGCGATCTTATTTTGATATTTGCTCCGTGTATTTAAAGTGTGAACATTTTTTTCCCAGTATATCTTATGAAAGAGGTAAACCGGCTTCTCTTTGCGTACGACTTTGTTAATGAGACACACTAGGTGTAAGTCTCTATATAATAATAAACAACACGTGAAAACAAAATCTATACTAATATTATAAAGCTGAAAAGTTTGTTTGTTTGTTTGAATACGATAACCTCAGAAACTACGACTCCGAATTGAATTTTGTTTTAATGTTGGATAGACCATTTATCGAGAAAGGCTTTAGGCTATATAACATCACGCTACGACCAATAGGAGCGGATCAGCAATTAAAAATGTTGCAAAAACGGGGAAATTTAACGCATTTGAAGTTGCGTGGTCAGCTAGTAATAATATAAGTACCTACATACATACATACAAACATACATAATATATAATTACATGTTGTCATACTAACGTGATAACTCAACTGATTATTCCGAAGAATAAAGTACGAACCTTCGTCTTAAAGTTAAAGCGAGGTGAAGAAAGGGGCAGTGCATTCCAGAGTAAGACGGATTGAAAAAGGAAAGAGGTTCGACGAATCCAGAAGAATAAGCAGGACATAGGAGAAGCAAATTGTTAGAAGATCGAAGATCTCTGCTTAGGTTGGAGTTTCATGACAAGTAAGAGGGGAAAGTAGGAGAATTAATGATAGAATAAAGTGTAGTGAGAGCGCGCAAACTGCGTCGTTAGCAAATTTATCAAAGTATTTTGTAGTCGAGAGTAATAGTAGTAGAGTTTATGTGTTAGTAAATAGATAAAACTTTTATAATAAGCAAGAGGCACCAACGAACGGCGATAAAGTGAGTACCGAGTAGCGGTTTTGTCGATCCAGAAACGTACATACTTATGTAGATCCCATGTAAACAAAAGAGATGCAGATATTAATATTCAATAGTTGTTCGCTGACCGTTCACTTTGCCGGCGAGTACACGCTCAATGCTGCATCTCTTTTGTTTACACGGACGGGATCTACAATCTATACTAATACTAGCTGACCCGCGCAACTTCGTCTGCGTTTTTTCCCTTTTTTCTTTTTTCGTCCTTTTTTTTTTACAACATTTTTCATTGCTGCTCCGCTCCTATTGGTCGTAGCGTGATGTTATAACCTATAGCCTTCCTCGATAAATGGGCTATCCAACAATAAAATATTTTTTCAATGCCGCCCAGTAGTTCCTGAGATTATCGCGTTCAAACAAACAAATAAACTCTTAAGGGTATGAAAAATAGATGTTGGCCGATTCTCATAGATAGCTGACCCGCGCAACTTCGTCTGCGTAAATTTCCCTTTTTTCTTTCTTTTTTTTTACAACATTTTTATTGCTGCTCCGCTCCTATTAGTCGTAGCGTGATGTTATAACCTATAGCCTTCCTCGATAAATGAGCTATCCAACAATAAAATATTTTTTCAATGCCGCCCAGTAGTTCATGAGATTATCGCGTTCAAACAAACAAACAAACTCTTAGGGGTATGAAAAATAGATGTTGGCCGATTCTCATAGATACCGGATAAGCACAAAAAATTTCATCAAAATCGGTCAAGCCGTTTCGGAGGAGTATGGCAACGAAAACTGTGACACGAGAATTTTATATATTTGATTATAAAGCTGAAGAGTTTATTTGTTTGAACGCGATAATCTTAGGAACTACTAATCTGAATTGAAAAATTATTTTACTGTTAGATAGCCCTTTTATCGAGGAAGGCTATAGACTATTTAACATCACGCTGTGTCTATTAGACACAGCGTGATGTTAAATAGCCGATCCGTAATGAAAATGTTGTGAAAACGGGGGAAATTTACTAGCTAGTCAGCTAGTGAAATTCAAAATTCTTTATTCACTTAGAATGCAAAACAACTCTTGTGATACATCGGGATTCTACATGTACATGTAATGCCAAGTTCGCAAACAATAGGTAAAGCCGAAGAAAAGAACCTGGCAATAAAAACTCGCGGCCACTCTTTTCAAATTGCCAATTTTACAATGTTTGAATGTTTATAAACTTGATACGGGGTAAGGTGCTGCGATTAATATACTATACACTATGTTAAAGGACTGATAGACACAGCGTGATGTTAAATAGCCGATCCGTAATGAAAATGTTGTGAAAACGGGGGAAATTTACTAGCTAGTCAGCTAGTGAAATTCAAAATTCTTTATTCACTTAGAATGCAAAACAACTCTTGTGATACATCGGGATTCTACATGTACATGTAATGCCAAGTTCGCAAACAATAGGTAAAGCCGAAGAAAAGAACCTGGCAATAAAAACTCGCGGCCACTCTTTTCAAATTGCCAATTTTACAATGTTTGAATGTTTATAAACTTGATATGGGGTAAGGTGCTGCGATTAATATACTATACACTATGTTAAAGGACTGATGCAAAGTGTATTATCAAAAAGTTGAAACATGAGATAAACCAAAATCAGCCTTAGTGGGTACAATATAGTAGGAGCATCTACTTACAACAAAGGTAAAAAAAAAAACAAATTTAAATCTATTGTACGTTTCTTGACTACTTGCTACTCGTCTGCCTTAGTCACATTTGTTGTAGCCATCAGGCCAGCTCTTGAGACGGGGGTGTTCCACAGAACTATTAAATGAAACTTGTGGATTCCCCAAAGCTAAAACACTGTTTATAACTGAAATCCTACTAAATACATCATTATCAACATCAATTCACTTTATATATATCACATTTATTAACAACTTAGAATTAACGATCTGAAGGGTCGGCCATGAAACTCGCAATTTTTGAATGACATCTCTTTATTGAAACGAAGTTCCTTATCGCGCGTTGTGAAAGGGGGCTAGACGGAAAAAATTCTCACGAAAAGTTGTAACGACACTTTTTGACACACACAAGCCGTGCGGCGTGCGCGTAGGTTATGAACATCTAATTTGACGAAGAAGTCACCTATCGATTTTGGTCTAGAGGTTTACAGTATTGGTGACAATTGTGTAGTTGTGGGTGGAGCCTTCAGTAAACAATCGTCTTTCTGTAAGTTATTTTCCTTTCGTCTTTCTATTTCGCATTGAACAGTGTGGTGTCGTGAAGATAATAAAAAAAAAATAAGATAAGAACTTCGTTCCATCCGGGTGTCCCTTGACACCTGTCAAGTTTTATTTATTCTGTTAATGAGTTTCATCTTCTACAGTACAATAAGGTCTAACGTGAGAGAGGTGGATCATCTTCAACACACCTGCCACAGTGCCTCCCTACTACCATCACCAAACTCGTTTATTTACGAATACAGTATATTTTTAAAATACCTTACAGCATTGATATTCTTGGCGCATTTACAAAGTAATGAAAAAGGGTTTTGGCCGCTAAAATTAAATTAAACCCTTCGTGAGTATAATTGTCATTAACGGTATAATAAAACTCTGTGGTATTTTTTGAGTATTCTGTCCGCCAATGAATTTGATTTGATTTTAATGAGCGGTATTTCCATTAAATAAATGCGGGAAAAGCGTCTGAATCGTTCAAACAAATATGGTTATTTATTAGGTATCACGCCTATGAATTTATAATCAGTTTTGAGTGTTTTACAAAATAAATGATGTAAAGTGATTATACACATCGTATTCGTATTTTATGGGAGAATTTATGAATTATATTTCAATTTGTTCTATTCTCGGCTTCTCCCCCCAGATTTTGGTTTTGTGTATAAACCGATTGGGCGAAGCCGAGGATAGAACAAAGTGGCGTGCAATTGGAGAGGCCTATGTCCAGCAGTGGACTGCGATAGGCTGATGATGATGATACCAATTTAATATGTTTGGCAAATCTGTATATCGCTCATCAAATCATTATCAAAATAAAATCACAATTACATGATTACTGATTTTACAGGAGAGAGGTTTAAGGTTTTTGAAAATGTTTCCAATTCCAATCCAATAGCTCCAAATTGAACCATTTCGTGGTGCTGGTCTAATGTTTACATTATACTTTGAATATTTAACTTCCACCAATAAATTAATTGTGTCTCGACAAACGTAGTGTAGGACGCCCTCAGGCCAGGTGGAGTGATGATCTACACAAAACGGCTGGCAGGAGCTGGATGCGAGAAGCCGAGGATAGAACAAAGTGGCATGCAATTGGAGAGGCCTATGTCCAGCAGTGGACTGCGATAGGCTGATGATGATGATGATGAATAAAATAATAATAATTAAGAATAAAAATTAAATGTACCTTTCAATATTTATATCTATATTAATATTATAGAGCTGAAGAGTTTGTTTGAACGCGGTAATCTCAGGAACTACTGGTCCGAATTAAAAAAATATTTTTTTGTTGGATAGCCCATTTATCGAGAAAGGCTAAAGGCTATATAACATCACGCTAAGACCAATAGGAGCGGAGCAGCAATGAAAAATGTTGCAAAAACGGGAAAATGGACGCATACGAAGTTGCGCGGGTCAGCTCTAATCAATGTTACTTATGGTTATGTTACCTCAGCCGCTTGTCGTAAGCCGCGAGCGGCTCGCTATCGATCGCGATGCACGGAAATGAACCTTTACCCTACGATTATAATGTTTTTCTAACTTTTCATTTTCTGTAGTTGAAAAGGAGGGGCGCCATGGGGGCACGTGCACCCCCCCCTCCCCCCAGATTTTTGTTTTGTGTATATACCGGTTGGGCGATGTACGGGGTGATTTTTAGGGTTTCGTACCCAAAGGGTAAAAACGGGGTCCCGTTTTTTTTTTATTACTACGACTCTGCTGTCTGTACCAACTGAAACCAGAATTTAGAACTTTTTTTTAATTAATTAGAATGCCCTATTTTTTTTTAAATGTTTCACTAGTCGCTTGCTGTTTTTGTTGTCTTTGTGTATTATTATGAAATCCAAGTCACCTAAAATGACTTGTATAGCCACCCTAGTACTCAAATTTTAAATTAAGGAGTTATAACTTAGTTTGTTCCTAAGTAGTTTTAGGTGTAAAGTTTGGATTTTATAAGTCAAGTTAGGTCTTTTACTGTTATGTGAAATCGAAGTAGGTGCAAATACCCATAGTACGTGAAAGTAGTTTCCCTGTGAAATTGCCCACTCTTGCGAAAGGAACTTATGTGGCTATAATTGTGCGTCTGTAGCTAATATATGGTGTTATGGGAAGTACCCCTTTTTTTTCATTAGAAGAAGAAGAAGAAATAATTTATTTCGACATAAAAATACAATTTTACACATTTTTAAAACAACACATTACCAACATTAAAGAAAAAAAAAACACGTACTTATATTTAAACAGATAATTATATCGAAAATAGGACCTAGTTCATATAAGTTTTGTTTATAAAACACTTTAATTTTTTTTATCAAGAAACCATCTAGAACTGGATTCAATTTTATTAATTACTTTTAAACTCACTACGTGAGGTTAGGGAGAGGTAGGGGCGTCAAAAATTTGCCAAAATGAATTCACGTAATTTATGGACGTCATTTGGAGTGGTTAGAGTTAACAGGCAAGGTAGTAATCTCACCGCCGCGAGGGACAAATTGACGGACACTTGTTTGTTTGTTCCCAATCTGGGTAAACTTTACATCGAACAACAATTTGTGAATGAACATTGCGGTGTCCCTAGTGAGATTGAACCCGCAGTACTGTTCGTTATCTGTGGTGTTGCATCCTACAAAAATAGTAAAAAGTATTCGTGTTGCTTGATAGCAAACTACTTCTTTAACGCATGGATGGTTGCAACATCAGAAGTGAAATAAGTAAATTTTAAACGTAGTTAAGGATCCCAAACGTCATATTATGTCGGTTTCTGTCAAAAATAATGAAATAATATCTTTTCTTTCTTTTGATATCAAAATTAATTTTTTATATTTAATAATTCGTTAAAAGTTAAGTACCTAATTTGGCTAATATTCAAGCACATATAGTTTTTATCTTTGTTGTAAGTAGATGCTCCTACTATGTTGTACCCACTGAGGCTGATTTTATTATAATCTCATGTTCCAATTTTTAATTGATATTAATTTGCATCAGTCCTCTGACATAGTGTAAAGTATATTAGAAGCAGCACCTTACCCCTATATCAAGTTTAATAAACATTCAAACAAAAAAGGCAGCGAGTTTTTGCTGCCATGTTCATATTGCTTACGAATTAGGCATTACATAAACATGTAGAATCCTGAGATATAACAAGAGTTGTTTTGCATCCAAGTAAATAAAAAAAAATGGTTTTGATTTTGAATATTAATTTTAGAATACCAACGCAGATGTCATATTAAAATCGATAATACAAAATTGGAAGCGCCGGGTAGCCTAGTGGTAGATCGAAGCGTCTGATTCGCAATCAAGAGGCTACAGGATTGAAGATTACCCATTAGACCTAATCTATATGACAACCATCGTGAACCTAAAAACAAAACATTTAGCTTAGCTGAAGTGGATGATAAGGTTACTAATAATAGTATTAGCTAACATACATTGCTAGTACCTCCTTGTTCTTGAAATCTATACTATTATTATAAATGTGAAAGTAACTCTGTCTGTTACGCTTTCACGCTCAAACAGCTCAACCGATTTAGATGAAATTTGATATGGAGATATTTTGAGTCCCGGGGAAGGACTATGGTTTTTATCGCGATAACCGACATCCGCGCGGGCGAAGCCGCGGGCGAAAGCTAGTGATCTGATAAATCGGTCCTACAAAAAGTCAATCATGTGACGGAACGCCTAATATTTTTATTACTGAAGGTAATCACGGTCCTAAACACCTGTGCCGCCACTTACTTAATTTTGCAATTACAATATTATACAGCACCTAATTTCAATATTTAATATCCGTCCTTAAATTTTCTCCCTTTATATTAAAGAACTTTGATATTTCATTATTGTAAACATGTCAGTTTTCTCGGGTTTAATCTAACTGTCAACTTAATTTGAAAAGTTCAGGTGAAATGTTATTTAACGCAGTTCTTTCAGGGGCTGTTCTTTGTAATTATGTTTCTTCGTTTTTGGAAAAGTTTCTATTTGTAGCACAGATATTGTTTTTTTTTTTAACTTTAACTAGCAATATTCAAATATTTAAGCCACATTACTAGCAATATTTTTAACCCTTCCAACTAACCTCAAAGACTTGTGTTAGGAGTGGGTTCACATCGGTAGGATTCGAACCCGCGACCCGACCCAATGCCTTTGCCATTAGGCTATGGCCGTTTGCCTTTGCGGTTCGTGATTGTTTTTAGTGTGGCAAGAATTACTGAAAAATGTTACTGTACGTAGACACATAACTTTAATACTTTTTCGTGTGATACAAATGGCCGTTTATCTTTTAAATGGGTCATTTAAATGGTAAAAAAAAGGGTCTTTTAAATTTATCAAACTTTTCGTGGCGAAAAACTACATTAGGAAGTCTTAATTTCATATTACTTATATATAATTGTGTTATTTGTAGATGTAAATAATAATAAAAAATGTATGTCAATCTTATTTAAATATATTAAGGTTTAAACTAAGCTACATAGTCGTGTAAATAGTCGACACTTTAGTACTATTTTGACATACAAAAGGAAAGGCTTTCTAAGGAAGCATAAAACGACTCTGAGTGCGGTGATTAAAACAAAGGTATTTAAAATCCGGCTACGCACAATGTAGGGTTCCATCCGTATAGTCCGCCATCCGAATACTGCGGCTTAAGAAATTAGATTTCTGTTGTTTTTGGTTCACACTACTTACTAACAACACATATTTTTTCAATGGAATCTGTACGAAAATTTTGTTACTTCTCAGTTGGTCTGCTGTTACTCGTTAAGTTGTAAAGCCTACTTAAATGTGATAGTTTTCCTTTTAATTTCACTATATATACTACTACCGTTTTTTTTCACATACGCAACATCAACCATTTAGCTGGCACCCCAGCCAGCTAAATGGCACTTAGTTATAAGGAGAGGTATCCTAAAAATTTTTTTTATCTCCTCGGCATAAGTAATATGTATACACATATTACTTATGCCGAGGAGATAAAAAAAAATTAATATTAAAGCTTTCTAGCCTTAGCAGTCTCTGACGAACGTATGGACGGACATGGGAAAACTATAAGGGTTCCGTTTTGCCATTTTGGCTACGGAACCCTAAATAATGGTTGTCTGTGGAGTCCGTTTACGGACAATAATTTTACGTGATATCATAAGAAAACATTGATGACATATCGTCATTCGCACTGCTTAGCAACCAGTCAATACCTTTAGTTCCAATTGTATCGCAGTCATGTCGTCAATCGCCATTCGCTTGCTTAGCTTTAGAACTTATTATTTTCCTTTCGGTTAAACGCTTTCATATACCTACGAATATATCATCATTATTTTTAAAAGATACCGTTTCAATAATGTGTATTTTCATCCAACTTTTATCAATGACACAGAGATTACAGTGCGATGTATTCGGTGACTCATTTGACTGACTCAGCCTTCCAATATCAGTCCTCTGATAGTGATATCCGCCTACAGATAATGGAGGCATTAACATTGCTAATACTTTGATGTTAACCATTAATTTTAATTGATAAAAATAACTAATTCAAAAACACTTGAATTTGAGTTTGAATTTGTTCTTATCTAATAATGTCATAATAGACTATACAGTTATGGTTTCTAACGTATTTACTATATTTTTCATATCATGGTATTACCATAACCATAGTTTTAAGTACTTAGTAATAGTATTCTTTGGTTTTACGGTGCGGTGTGTAACGGCGCTCTGAAACACATTGATGTGAAACCTGGAAGAATTTAAAGCTGTGAAATGGCGTGAAGTATTCAAGGCGAAGTGTGCCGTGTGGTGCCGGCTTAAGAATAGTACCACCCCATCTCTACCCGTGGGTGTCGTCAAGGCGACTAAGGGATTTCACACCGGAGGACGGGCAGCAGCGTCCTCTGCGTACTTAAAGCCTTACTGCGATCGCCAACCCGCTCGCCAAGCGTGGCGATTATGGCAATTACCCCCAGGATCTACATACTAGTAGGTTCTACTGGGGAGACCCGTGCCCAGCAGTGGGCCATCTTATGGGTTGATATGTATTCAAGGCGAACTTACTGGGATGCGAATGAAATGAAATGAATTTATCAGCATTTTTTTTCCGCTGGCTTAGGTCAAACAATTGTCTAAACATCGGCCAAATGATAAATATGTGTCTACCTTTTGGCAATTTCGGGAGGGGGGAGGGGGTTCAACCCCAAACCCTGGGTACGCCCATGTGGATACAAACAGATGTTCTTGTTCAAACTAAATAATTTATGATTAATCTTTTTAGCAGCCCGAGGTTGAATTTATTGTTCTGTAGCTCGAGTTCCCAACACAGTTTAGCATTGTAGTACCTATAAATCCCTGTATAAATTTCTCCCTCACATCCCTCACACATTTTCTGTCATTTTTTGTCCTAATGTTGCCCTTTTTACCTGACTGCGCGACGCAAAGGACGGTAATGTGTTTATCAGTCTATGTATGTAGGATGTGTTACGACTTTGTGGCACTATATAGAACAAACGCGTGCGCCAATTTTGATGATTCCTATGTCAATCGATTCGTATTAATTTTGCAGGTGTCACTAAATACATTACAGCAATCAAAATACAAAATGGCGCTAGCTATTGTAATAGAGAAAAAAAAATAAGTCCAAAAACTGTCATGTGGGGTATCATTGTGTAGGTATTTTAAAATCATGATGGGGTTTCTTTGATCATTTTTCAATTAAAATGACCGTTTCGGATATATAGCGATTTAAAGTTAGTTACCAATCATTTTTGCTCAAATTTTCGGTAGTTACAGTTAAATACGTCTTAGAACTAAGCACTAAAAAGTATTAAATAAAAATATATAAATATATATTAATCAAAAAAACCCGCCTGCTTAAAAATGCTGCTTCTTGTTTTATCTTTTTTTTAAGAAGGCGGGTATTTTGATTTTCTTTTTCCGGAAGTGAAGTAAGGAAAATTAAATAATTCTATTTGCGAGTTTTCCTCGCACTCCGTGAATCTAGTCATCACGTTACTTACTACACGCTGCAAACAAGCACATAAACTAGACTGTTTGGTAAATATTGACCATTGCCTATCGTCGGTAATTGTTTATCAACGCTGTTTGTATACTATCCAATGAGTAGTGTATTCCTCATTGAAATGAATCGATAGCTTGAAAAAGCTGATGATAAAATTGCATGTAAAATATGTACACGTCTGTTGCTATAGTGGTTTGGTTAGTGACCCTGTGCTAAGCTAGAGGTCGTGGGTTCGATCCCCACCCAGGAAAAAAAATTAAGTGATGAGTACGATGGTTTATTGTGTCTGGATGTAATTTATCTATATGTATAGGTGACCTACCTAGTTGACCCGCGCAACTTCGTCTGCGTAATTTTTTCCTTGATAGCCTTCCTCGACAAATGGGCTATCCAACAGTAAGATATTTTTCCAATTTGAACACATAGTTCCTGAGATTATCGCTTTCAAACAAACAAACAAATTCCTAAGCTTTATAATATTAGTATAGATTTAGAAATATGTAAGTATGTTTATCAGTTGTTTGGATGCCATAAGACAGGCTCTGCCTAGTTTGGGATCAGGTGGCCTTTTGTGAGTTGTCTCAAGATATTATTATTATAGGTATGGAATGGCTGAGGTGCAAGATGTTATGATTTGTAATAGCTGTTAAGAAGGGCTACAAAACTTTTTATAAAGATAACTCGCATCGTATGGTTAAAATGTTATGTCAACAACCTTAATATAAGGCGGACTTAATGCTTAAAGCATATGCAGCAGAGAATGCTTTAAGCCTTAGGTCCGTCTCTGTACAATTCTGTGCATTTAATTTAAAAAAAAAACAAATAAATAATGTGTCGCATTATATTAGTAACAATTTCATTAACCCTACTATTTTATTGACTAGCGGCTGTGTTCAATAATCTACCTATCGATGGATTTGGCTACTAGAGATAGAATTTTGACATATTTTGTATGGAGTCTCTAGTAACCAAATCGATAGATAGAATATTGAAAACTGAATGTGGTGGTCGTCGGTAGCTTAATTAGTATAATTCGAATCCGCAACCTCGCGATTGCGATTCTGTTGCTTTATAGTGCGGCCACACGATGCGTTGACAGTACGGTGCGGCACCGTGCCGTAATTAATTCGAGCTATAGGGTGCCACACGGGTCTTACGGCACCGGAATACAACGCTGTTTACCACGGTGCGGTGCGCCGCCGCACCTATCGGACATGATGTGTTTTATCCCATCAGGGGGTCTAGACAAAGTCATATTCGAATAGCGATATCGTGAATGGAAAAGAAATCTAATATATAAAATTCTCGTGTCACAGTTTTCGTTGCCATACTCCTCCGAAACGGCTTGACCGATTTTGATGAAATTTTTTGTGCTTATCCGGTATCTATGAGAATCGGCCTACATCTATTTTTCATACCCCTAAGAGTTTGTTTGTTTCTTTGAATGCGATAATCTCAGGAACTACTGGGCTGCACTGAAAAAATATTTTATTGTTGGATAGCCCATTTATCGAAGAAGGCTATAGGTTATAACATCACGCTACGACCAATAGGAGCTGAGCAGCAATGAAAAATGTTGTAAAAAAAAAAGGAAGAAAAAGAAAAAAGGGAAAATTTACGCAGACGAAGTTGCGCGGGTCAGCTAGTATAGTATAGAATTTGACGTTTGCGGTGACCACCATAAACAAGATTTTTGCGAACGATTAGTACGGCGTTATCGAATTCGCCACGGAACGAATGTACCTTGTCTAAATCCACCAGGTCCTTATTCACGTTCTTTTTTTTTCGTTTTTGCGGCAAGCTCGCGCGATTTGACGCATGCGCCAAATATTTTATAATAATAATAAAAATTATTTATTCACTTAGGCAGCAAAATACTACACTTGTGAAAAGTCGATTCTACATTTACTTGTAATGCCTGTTCGCCAACAATAGGTAAAGCCCGAGAAAATAACAAGCAATAAAAACTCGTGGCCACTCTTTTCAAATTGCTAATGTTTACAATGTCTCTCTGTTTATAATTTATGATTATAATTTATAAATTTTGATTAGAGGACTGATGCAAAAAAAAGAGGTCAATAATATTAGAAGAGTACACTAGATTGGATATATCAGCCTCAATGGGCACAACATAGTAGGAGAATCCACTTATTACCCAGGTCTTTCTTGTACTAAAGATATAAGTAAATTAATATTAATATTATCGGTACTCATCGTAAGAAAGATAAATGTTAAACATGAGTAATCACGAGATGAGTGACATGTTGTCACTCCGGCGCATCACCTCTCCCCGCCTCGTCACAAGTACGGCACGCTTGTGGTGCGAGACCGCGTCGTGTGACATATTACAGTGATTTGTGTGTAGGTTAGGACAATGTGACATTGCTCCGGCGCCGCACCGCACCGTCAACGCATCGTGTGGCCGCGCTCTTAGCCACAGGACCACCGCAACTTCTTTAAACAATTTATAAAATGTTGTTTATATTCTTCTACGTTTCATCCTAGCAGACTGGCTATATGCAATAGTATCGAAACTTACGGGTAATATAATAGGTTCAACTTAAAAAAACCGGGCAAGAGCATGTCGGACCATGCTCAGTGTAGAGCGTATGTTCATGGCAGTTACGCCCCCCTATTATTTTTTAATTTTAATTAAGCACTATTTTTGAGTTGTTTTCTATATTTTTGGTTACACAAAGTTAAGGGGTGGGGCCACGATTTATGCAAAAATATTCACTCAATCAAAAAAGTTTATTAGAAACTTCAAAATCCTTTATTTTTGAAAGACCTGTCGAATGATGTGCTACACATTGATATTTGCTAAAAAAAAATCAGCTTTTGTTACATGTATGGAGTGCCCCCCCTAAAAATATTAATTATTATTATTTAGCTATCAAACTATGTAGCGGCTACTACAAGACACCTTTTCACCTAATTTTATCAAGATTCATTGAGTAGTCTTTCAGTAAAAATGCCTGTGACATACGGACGGACAGACTGACATGAAGAGACTATAAGGGTTCCATTTTTGCCATTTTGGCTACGGAACCCTAAAAATCAACACAGTTTAAATTTGGAAATTGTAGTCTACAAATTATATTAACGTACAAACTATGAATGATTACTTATATATGACTGAAATATTAATATATTTATGTAATAACGTTGGTCCCAGATGCCATCTGAAATGATTTATGAAATATCAAACAGAAACTATCCCTTAAAATTAATATTAACGAGTTTATTCTCACTGGGGAATGAGGTTCTCCATCACACATAATATATTATTTAGATAGTAAATATGTTTACCTAGCGAAGATTAGTTCATTGTTTACATGAATTATATAACGACGTACATCATAAATAGTATTATTTTACAATACCTACATAATAAATCTTCACGATGTAACTTTTAGATGGATTAGACTGGCCTGTTGGTCTAGTGGTTAGTGACCCTGACTGCTAAGTCGTGGGTTTAATCCCCATCCAGGATAAACCTTAGTGTGATCAACACGATGTTTTGTTCTTTGCCTGGGTGTAACTAATGTATAATATGTATGTATTTAAAAATATGTAAGTATGTTTATCAGTTGTCTGATTGCCGTAGTACAAGCTCTGCTTTGTTTGAAATCAGATGACGTGATATGGGTTCTCCCAAGATATTATTGTTATTATTATCGGACAAAATCCAAAAACTGATCAGGTAT
Source organism: Herminia tarsipennalis (assembly GCA_945859575.2). Classification (NCBI taxonomy): domain Eukaryota; kingdom Metazoa; phylum Arthropoda; class Insecta; order Lepidoptera; family Erebidae; genus Herminia; species Herminia tarsipennalis. Next base: position 15,221,789 of record OX243849.2, on the reverse strand, counting down.
AACCGCTTTTATTGTGTCCTCGACGGCCAATTCCAGAGATTGGCCAACTACATACTCTTGTTTGACCATCTCTATGTTATAGTGCACAAAATGTGTGCGTAGAGTAGATACTCTTTCTATTCCTGCCCTCTTATAGCTCGATGGAAAGCAAATCTGACGCGATTGGAGAAAGATCCAGAACTGACTGTTTAGGGTGCTGTACAAAATAGGAAGTGGACATTGCTGCTAGTCCTAATCCTGTAGGACTAGCAAGCTGAAATGGCAGTGGGCTGGCCATATTAGCCGAAGAACCGACAACCTTTGGGGTAAACGAGTTCTTGAGTGGAGACCGCGTCTCGGCAAACGTAGTGTAGGACGCCCTCAGGCCAGGTGGAGTGATGATCTACGCAAAATGGCGAACAGGAGCTGGATGCGAGAAGCCGAGGATAGAACAAAGTGGCGTGTAATTGGAGAGGCCTATGTCCAGCAGTGGACTTCGATAGGCTGATGATGATTGCCGCTAGTAATTTTTAGAAAACCTTCTCCTATCTATGGACTAACAATGTTAATGTCGCTGATCAGCTTGGACCTTATCTCATTGAGATAATCCGTCTGCAGTCTGTCACCCTATCTTGCCACCTGTCGTCCTGTCAGCAATAATTGAAACCGGCTCTAAGGCTACACTAGCAATTGAGAGCCGTCAGTTTCAGACCGCAATATCACGCGCTGGCATGCGACAGTGCCCTGTGACGTCTTTAAACTAGCTGAACGGTTGCCGGTCGGCTATTTGCGTGTGTTTGACTGTCGCGGGCGGTCCGGCCAATACCTGACGGCGCAAATAGCACAGGCGGCGAGTAACAATGGGTTGCATTGGTCGTCCGAAACCTGTATTAAGAAAGTGTTAGTCTGTGGTCTGTTGCGATTAACTACTGACAGGCTGATATCCGCCGGCGGCGGCCTGGTAGTGTGTGGGAGCAAGGAGAGTTTGTACTATGGAAACCAGACAACTGATAAACATACTTATATATTTCTAAATACATGCTTATTATAGATAAATAACACCCAGACATAGAATAAACCATCGTGTTCATCATACAAAGTTTTGTGCTGGGTGGGGATCGAACACACGACCTCTTGCTTAGCAGTCGGATACACTCCCATCGCGATACAGAGGCAGTCAAACAATGCCTTAATAGTAATAACTCAATGCCCTCAAACTACTTCGTTGTTTTAAATTATGTTATGAAAATATTTACTTAATTGTGTTTCGCTGGAGAGTTCCATTGGTAGATATTAAATCAAATTACGAATCTAATCTAATCGCGATGCATGTGTGGTACTTGAAAATTATTTTTCTTTTCCTGTGATATTCTTTCAGACATTTTTTTTTAACTAACACATATTAGTCACTGCAGACCAGTGTATATACCTACATTGTAAGCATAGGCGTACTAAGGGGGGATTTTTTAGGTTACTCCCCCCTCTACTAAAAGGGTAGGTCCATAGTACTCATTTGCCCTATGTTTAGTCGAAAATCCCCCTATCCCCCCCGAAAAATGATCCTGGGTACCCCTATGATCATGGTAAATATAGTGTGTAGAAAGTGTAGAAATACCACTTTGGTTTTCATAATTTAGATTATAAATCGCAAATCAAAATTATGAAAACTAAGCTAGTTATTAGTCGGACTGTGACCTTGATCGGAGCAATTCGACCGAAACTTCAGGTAAATCAATAGTAATCGTGTCTTTAAATATTTATTTTATTAAGTGCTGATGTATCTTATCTAATTGAAATCGTAATAAATATTCAAGAACGTTGTCTCTCCATTATCAGTCGACTCAAATTTCACTTAAATATTCAAACTCTTGACCCTAAAACCGTCTACAAAAATTACATAGAACAATATTGTATCTATTCCAAAATCCAATTCAATTCTCATCAATTAATTTCAATTCAATTATAACAGATATATTACAAAAGAAACTCATGGATATTTCCCTCAGGTTATTGACCTCAAAATCGTCAAGTCAAGCCCAAAATTTGCTTGGTTTCGTAGGCTCTATTCACACCGGGATGGCAGTGGCTGGCGGCGGCGCGGTAAGCATTTTCAGGGCTATTTTAAACTTTATCTACATACTTAAAAGACCAGTATCGCTTGAAAAGCTCAAAAATTTCGCCGCGTCTCGAACAGCCCTGCAGCCACGTGCGTAAACGATAGAGAACCCCTAGATTAGTGGCATAAACGCTAATCGAATAGAATGGCAATCGAATAAAATGACGTCGTTGAGCGCGCAAACCCGTGAATATGATAATTTTTAATACAAGATTCACAGTTTTGCCCGCGCAATGACATCATTCTAACGCCCTACTTTTAAGTATGTAGGTAGATAAAGTTTAAAGTTCTTTCTCACTGAAAGTGCTCCCCGCATCGCTGCCATCCTGATATGAATAGAGCCTAAGTGACTCCACTAATTTCCACAAAAGGTGACAGGTTAGTGTACGATCGATCATCTGTGCTATTAGCATTCGCTACAAAAGATTTAAGAGGTCAATGAACCGGCCAGGGCTGAAAAACATTTTGTATTATTTCTGCTGAGTCATAGTGAGTTTTTCGTTTGGCTTTAAGTATTACAGGCGATATCTAAAGTGGCGTATCATGCAGATCTTGTTGCCAATAGAATTAATTTCCGTTCGTTTAGGCGTTTGTGACAGTTTTTTTTGATAAGCAGCTGCCGTAAGCTTATAGATTTGGATGCTGAGAATACCAGTAGCATCACAGGTATTATGTAGACAGCATGAATTGTTTTTTTAGCAGATTGCGGAGGAAGGTTGTGTGTCGGACGTGTATGTATGTATGTATCCTTCTAATGTTTCTATGTCCGCTCATAACTTTGATTTTAATAAATGATAGTATACGTTATTAGATTTGTCTTGATGACGTGAGTGGCACCAGGTACATACAATTCTTAAAAAATCCAAAAAGTGGATTTTATGAGCGTAAAAAGGCGGTCGAAAATAAAATGTTTTGTTATAAGTTAGACCCTCGAATGAGGTATTAAAAAATGAAAAACGAAAAAATATATAATCTATATGTTTAAAAAATGTTTGAAGTGGCAAATCATAAAAAAACAACGTTAATTTTAAAACAAATAGTTCATAATATATCACTTTGTCTATTAACAACTAAAAAGTAGGCACTAAATAGAAAAAAAAACCTAAAATTACCCGCCTGCAAAAAGATTGAAACATGATACCCTTCATATTTAATATCATGCAGTCGTAGGCATAGTTGAAGTCTGTTGAACTTCATATCGTACCTCCAACTTCATGATATTGTAGGGTATCTTGTTTCTGTCTTTTTGCCGACGGGTTTTCTTATAAAACAAGACAATAATTCGACTGCCTCTGTGGCGCGGTGGGAGTGTATCCGACTGCTACGGAAGAGGTCGTGGGTTCGATCCTCACCCAGGATAAAACTTTGTGTGATGAGAACGATGTTTATTCTGTGTCTGGGTGTTATTTATCTATAATATGTATGTATTTAGAAATATTTAAGTATGTTTATCAGTTGTCTGGTTTCCATAGTACAAGCTCTGCTTAGTTTGGGATCAGATAGCGTTGTGCGAGTTGTCCCTAGACATTAAAAAAAAAAAAAAAATACCACATAGTTTAGTAAATTTATTACAATTCCATTTTGCAATCAGCCTTCTTCTCTGGTCAATATTATGCTGTGCCTATTAAGTAAAATTGAAGACATACCGAATTAAATCAAAATACTCAAAATGTGAGTCTAAAATCCCAGGAAATGGATAAAAAATTAAATTCAATATTTCATTACATTCCCAGTATTTTCTAAAAGAAATCTTCTTCATTATTTGGTGTACTTGACACTCTAATTAGTTGCTAAATCAAAAAAATGAGGCCTCGTTGATGTAGGTACTTGAAATTCTAAGCATTTCCCTGTTATAAGTACCTACAGTAAATCTACAACAAGCTTTCACGATCATTCACTCACAAAAACACAGCATCAATTTGTTTCGCTCTTCTGGAAGGTAGAAATTTTTCAATTTAAAGTTAAAAATAGGCTCAGAGGGGCTCGCCTAAATACGCGTGAGGAGAAAAATAATCGATAGCGTGTACTATTTTTAACACATGATTATATAACCTTGGCCGTGTTATTTTATAAACACACGATTATATCAAGTATCTTGATGGTAGGTATATCTACATTATGCTTTACTTCATTATCATTATTAGGGTGTGTACAGATCTAGAGAATGCGTAGCTCGCATGACGCGTGCGAGATGCATATTTGATGCGCACGTGTATTTCATATTTGAGCGCCGAGCGAGGCTGTGTGCCGTTCGCGCGCAACCTACGCACCGCGCGTGAACGGCACAATTGCTGCGCGTTTTTTCTCTTAACAATCCACTAATAAAATAGCTGATGATGCAGTAATGATAGTGGCAATTATGTTATCGTCCGCCATCGTCATAAGCATGAATTTTATAAAATGAAGGTAAAATAGCAGTAAACTTACTGTGCATGCACGCAAACTGCACGCTGGCGGTACGCAAGCAGCTCGCGTGCACCATACGAGCGTTGTATAAGTTGCACGCGAGAGGCACAAAAAGTTACAGTAACAGTAGGCATGCGTGTAGGTCGCGCGCGGCCCGCGAGCTGCGCATTCGTCAGATATGTACACACCCTTATATGGTATAAAGTCGCCTTTCGTCTGTTTTTTGTACTAAGGACATAGTACATTTTTGAATGAATTAGACAGAGAAGAAAACACTTACCTACGACTTATAGAAAAGAAACGCATGACAAAAGCTAAAAAACATTACTCACCCTTTTTTTTCGCCGTAGTCGGGTAATAAGGAGCAGGCTGTTATCCTTTTTTTTACGGTCGGGATTTTTGACCTTTTATTTTGACCCTTAAATCAACTAATACCTGTTGGGCAAGTTAATGCTTTTTCAAGAACGAGGGTCACTCATAATCTTATGAGACAGGGTACAAGCATGGGCTTTCAACGCTTTCCCTTATATAGTATTTCAACTATTGACGTTGTAACATTAATTCGAATAGAAATAAGTCGTAAAACGGGGTTTTACCTAAACGCAGCGTAGCGAAGAATACTTATATATATATATATATTAACATATGTATTTTTTTTATAATACCTAAGTTATGTTATCTATTTCATAATAAGTGAAGAATTTAACGAGAATTGCGCCGACGGAGGATTATGAAATTTCGCACACTTATCCACACTAATATTATAAATGTGAAAGTAACTCTGTCTGTCTGTTTGCCTGTCTGTTACGCTTTCACGCTCAAACAGCTAAACTGATTTAGATCAAATTTGGTATGGAGATAGTTTGAGTCCCGGGGAAGGACATAGTATAGTTTTTATCGCGATAACCGACATCACAGCGGGCGGATCCACGGGCGAAAGCTAGTAGTTTATATAGAGAAGGAGAGCGGAATGATAATATAAAAAAAAAAAAGAAATATATAAATGAATTATGGTAGACTTTCGACTACGGCTGACCACTAGTACGAATAAATAAGGAAAAGTTATACCAAAAACTTACATCCGACTACAACAACCAAACAATTTGGACTATCATTTTTTAAAGACATCAATTATCCATTTTGTTTATTGCCCAACAATGATGACGTGACTTATGTTATTAAAGATATCTGCGCAGTCATAGGGTCAATGCAAACAAGCAAAGACTAGCTCCGCTCTTTTAAATCTCTCAACATTTCGACCATAGCAAATTACACGTTACTAAGAACTGTCTCGCTCATTTCAGCTCAGTGTCCTTATTCACGATCTTTATTCCGTGTCCACGGCAAGCCCGTGCGAACGTCTTGCGAGGGGTGCAATGCCGCACGGCGCCGCGCCGCTCCGTGTGGGATACCATAGATTTTAAAATGCAGGACACCGCAGAGGCACCGCTCAAGCGTAGCACGTAGCGTGCTCGCCGCGCCGCTGCTACTTCAGTTTATATTAGGCCTTACAACTTCGCGTTAACTAGTTCTTTTCTCCCTCATTTCAGCTCCACTCTCTCAAAGCTCGCTCCGCTTCGCTCTTCCATAGCTCGTTTCGCTAGACTGAAATCAAAGTTCACGTTAAACCTTGTACCTGTATATAAAAGGAAGGTAAATAAGATTAATGTTCCAGTCCGCGGCCGAAACAATAGCAATTCACTTAGCAGAAATACGCGAGAAATAAATAACTTAAGGAGACATTTATGTTTGTACTTTTAAGATTAATGGGGTTTTATTTTGGATAAATATATATACGGTACGCATTTACGGGTTAGATCGGGTTTTTAATGGACGCCATTTCTCTCTATAGATGAATGGTCACTGTTCTAGTTTATAGAACTTTTTAGTCTAGTCTTCGTGATGATGTCAATCAATGTGAATCGTTGTCATTTGTAACTTGTCAGTATAGAAAAAATCTACTTTTTTATGCCTATCGATACTAAGTTAAAATAAAACTGCCTAGGCAAAAAAAAGAAATCAAAATCTTCTAAAATAATATCACGCTGTCGGAGGCTCTTTATTTAGTTCATTAAGATTCATTATTGACTCCGACTGCATGATAGGTAGTAGATATGAAGATAGATATTGTTTAATAAAAATATTTTGTTACCATGTTTTTTGCGCAGACGGTTTATTTGGTTATTTATTTTTTATTTAAGTATTACTTTTTAGTAGTTGTAAGATGTAACAACTGTGACTTTTTTATCAGATATTGACAAGTAGTAAAAATTGAAACGAGTTTGATTACTAACTAACTTTTTAGTATTACGATCATTTTATTCATATACCTTTTTTAAATGTATTCTAAACAACTTTTTAAATATCACTTAACTAAGAACAATTAGGCGCTGAAGACGAATCTGACGATGTCATAGTAGTATAAATCCGTCTAATGGTTTAAAAGACATGACGTAAATAAAAACCCTTGCAGACAACTAACTTACTCTAAACTTCTTGCTAGCATTGCCTGACTTTTCGACCGTATTGCGACGTTGCGGCCGTGACCACGGCCGTTGCAATACGGTCGAAACGTCGGGCAAGAAAACAAAGGTATTTAGCCTTAAAACAAAATATTTACGCGATTAAGACCCGTAGCTTAAAATATTCTTTAATGTGTACAAATCGCGAAAGATTATGAACATATATATTCAAACTCATTTAGGTGTTCTTCTTTTAATAGTTTTTATCTATATTTTTTATTTTTTTTTCTCTATAATATATTGGTGGCATGGCGGTGAATTACGATTACTGCAGCCAGAAGTTTGAAAAAAAACCAAAGTCTTTTATAAACTAATTTAATTATAAAGAAATTATAACTAATTACAATTATTGAATTTAAGTGAAACCGATTCGAAGTATGAATATGGAATGCCATTTTAATTATTACAATTTAGAACAATAGGGTTGCAGTGTCAGCGCGTTGCGTTGCAATTGACGTCATTCGCGATGTCTCCACGTGTAAGGATCGCTGCGTCGGCGTTTCCGTCTTCGCTTGCATTCTATTGTGTAAACTGTGGTGACTGCTAGGTCAGCGTTGTCCATTAGGGTCCCGTACTTAACACCTCCATCCTCAGAACAGCGACTATTTTATCAATTTTAGGGAAAATATCGCTGGAGATTTCTTCTGGTTTTTCTCTCGGCTTGTGGCATCTTCAGTCATATCTTCGTAGATATGTGTCTCAGATGTCTGTTGCTTCTCATGGTTTTCTGATTTAGGGTTCCAGCATCTGTGTCTTCGGCTGAATACTAGACCAATCAGCGCAGCTATGCATATTATGAAAATGTAGAATGGGATGGTCGTATGGTACAGAGCCACCGGCTGGGCGTTGTCGATTTGGATAGGTTTTTCAAGTGTCACTCTGCTCTGGATGCTGTGAAGATCTTTTAGGTTTACTGATTTGGATCCGACTTGAGTAGAAACGTATGTTTCGTTCATCTGATTGTAGGGGATTTTTGCTAGCTTGAAGGGTTGTCCTTTTATCTCGTTTTCTTCATTGATGATTGTGAGCTCTGGAGTTCTTAGATAACAATCTTTAGGAATCGTGATGAGATAACTCCCTTGTAGTGTGTCGACTTCTTTTCTACTGCAGGTTAACTGTACTTTTGTTGGTTGAGGCAGCGAGATCACGTAGTGTCGATCATCCAGTTTTTCCATCGCTTCTTTTGAGAGAAGAATCTTGGTATAATGGCAGCTATCTCTTAAGTTCTGTTTAATGATGAGTTCTTGAATGCAATCGGGTTCTGATCGGATCTGTTGACCTATATTTTTCTCGCAGAGATACATGTTACTAAACTTCGGGCATTCAGCCTCTATGTACACGAATGAATTCTCGTTTGTTGCTATGTAAGGAGAGGTAGGGATAAGAGCAAGTTGTTTGTCATTGGGCACTATGGACAGTCTGTATAGATCATATAACTCTTCAGTTACTATCGGAAAACTGTAAACTATAACTATCCTTTTCTCAATAAAATAAGAACCGGGTTTAATTAAATCATAATATTCTCTTAACTCTAAATTTGGGATTTGATCCGGTCTGTATATGGATCGCAACTTATCTATCATTGATTTTAATACTTCTATATCTATCATAGAATGATGAGTGCTGGACGCACGTATAAAAGCCAATATATTTTCTAACTTAACTATTTCTAACATTAAATCTTCTACATTATTACTTATAATTCCTAATATTTGAGCGAACTGTGCGGACTTGATTAGACTATAATCTCGATAAGTTTCCTTTTGTAAAAGTGACTCTAGAGTTTGATTAATTTTTATTTGGTTCGTGGTTAGCTGCTCTAGAATGTCGTTATTTTTTAACATCCATTCTTTACTCAGACTAACATGGCTATTAACTTCTGAAACGATTTTATTCTCATTACTCTGTAGGGTTTTAATAGCTTCGTCATATTTTAGGGCATCTAGATAGTCTAGGTTACCAGTAACACTTTTTACTACTGATCCGAGGCCGTCTATCAAACCTCTCTTAGCTCTGACAGGTTCTAATGATCTCACTTGACTGAGGACCTTACCAAGCTTATTAGTAAGATAATCTATTTGATATTCGTATAGAATGTAAGTTTCGTTATTGAATCTAGTTTTAAAAGTCTTAAGTTGAGTCTGTACGGAATTTATCTTGTCTTCCATGTCGTCTAATTGTACGTATTGTATAAAAGAGTGGTAGTGTGTAATTAGTCTAGTCAGTCCTAGTTTATAAGGTAATAGTCCTGGTCCGTCCGCCAAGGTTTCAAGTCTTATCTCTTGAGACTGCGTCGCGTGAACTGTCAGCAATAGCAGAATCCTGTAACAATTGGTTTCCTTTAGGTACCCGTTTCAATCGCGACTTAGCTACGGGACCTCGTTTTTTGGAAGTATAAATGTGTATTGGTAAGTCTGCTAGGACGGTATCTTGAGTGTAACGGGGTGCAGTTTTCTGACGACTCGCGAGAGGATTTTTAATAAATACTTGTTGCTGGGGGAAATACTCTACTTCCGGTTCGCGGGTTTTATTCCTATTTTCGATCAATGTTGCACGGTTATTAAGTGACGATTCGTTTATTATCTCGTAAACTTGTTTCATTTGTTCTTTATGATTCTGCGCATACTGTTGTAATATGTGTTCTGTGAGGTCTACATTGACTGGGTCTCTCGGGTCAAAGTGACCGTTTAGTAGGTCAAAAGGTCTGCATTTCGTGAAACTGTGTATGGAACTGTTGTATGCTATTAGGGCGTAAGGCATGAGATTAACTACCGGTTCATCTTTGTGTTGTAGTTTGAGAATTCTAATATGTTCCAGTAATGTCGAATGGAACCGTTCGATGTTACTGTTATCGTTCGGGCTATGGGGTAGTATCTTGTGGTGGTTTATCTTATGAAGGCGAGTGAATTCTGAGAAAAGCTGGTTAGTAAATTCTGTTCCATTGTCTGTCGTGATAGTCAAAGGTAAACCATGATGTGTGCAAAACTGTAGTAGTGCTTGCAAGATGCTTATAGCAGTTCCGTCCCTTAAATTGTATGCTTGACCATATTTTGTGAATACGTCAATGAAAGTCACATACTTTTCACTTTGGACTGTAAAAAGGTCCATGTGAACAATCTCGAGTGGTTTAGTAGCTGGGGGAACTAGATTGAATTGAGGTCTAATAGGGTTTCTGTCGTATTTGGCTTGACCACAAATAGTACATTCGTTGATAAATTTGGTAATTTGTTCCTTCATTTTTGGCCAATAGAATTTTCGTGACAAGGCTAGATAGCATTCGGTTATACCGCGATGGTTTGTCTTGCCATCGTGGTAATGTCTAATGATTTCCTGTTGTCTAAGGTACTCTTTAACGTTTTCGAGTTCTGTCTTAGCTAATACTAAATTAAGAGAAGAGCTTTTGAATTTATCTTGAATTATAGGGACAATGGAATACATGCCTAAAGGTGGGTCAATTAATATAGCTGTTTTAACTTTTGGGTTCACATATTCTTTAATAGCGTTTACAACATCATCTTCTAAATTTGATTTCGAAAGTTGTATGGCAGTTCTGGTATGACTTTCAAATGGTTTAGTCACTGTCGGTCTTCGTTTAATGTCGTCAACTATGGTAAAGTGTATTTGTCTGTGAAATTTATTAAGAGGGTCATCAGTGATGGGGACTTCTAGTATTGGATGTTCGTTGCTCGTGTGAACAGTGTCGGTCGAAGAATTTGTTTGTTGAGGTGCTATTGTTTCTGGTGGGTTATTAATCATTGAACCTAGTTCTCGAATACTTCCGATTAGTGAGTTAATTTCATCGGTCTCGTTATTGTGAATTTCTATACGGGAGAGTGCGTCTGCGTTTGTGTTAAACTTTCCTTTTTTGTAGATAACTGTAAAGTCGTATTCGCTAAGTCTTAATCTCCATCTAGTCAATCGTGAGTTAGGCTCTTTTAAATTCATCATCCACTGTAAGGGTTTATGGTCAGTCAATATTTTAAATTTTCGTCCGAATAGGTATGGTCGGAAATACTTTGTGGCCCAGACTATGGCAAGTAACTCTTTCTCTATGGTACTGTAATTTAGCTCGCTTTCGTTGAGTGTGCGAGATGCGTAACAAATAGGCCTATCGGAACCTATGGGTCCCTGAGATAATATTGCTCCAATAGCGACGTTGGAAGCATCGGTTGTGAGATTAAATTCTTTATTGAAATCCGGGTATTGTAGAATTGGATCATTTGTTAAAAGGTTTTTGCATTTTTCGAAAGCGTTGATATACTCGGGGCTGTGAACTACTTTACTACCTTTCTTTAGGCAGAGGGTAAGAGGTTTGGTGATACGGGCGAAGTCCGGAATGAATTTTCGATAATAACCGAGAAGGCCAAGAAATTGCTTTATTTCCTTAGGGGTTTTAGGTATGGGATATTTCTCGATAGCGGAAATTTTATCGGGATTTGGCTTAATGCCGTCTCTACTAATAATGTGACCGAGATATGCGGTCTCGAGTTTTAGAAATTCGGATTTATCCATCTGTATTTTGAAGTTGGATTCTTGAAGTCTCTGGAATACTTTTTCCAGGTTTTCCATGTGCTCCTGGAGTGATGTGGAGTAGACAATAATGTCATCTAGATAGACCAGGCATATGTTATTTTGAAGGCCTCGCAACACATTATCCATCACTCTTTGAAACGTGGACGGGGAGCTCTTCAAACCCATTGGCATTCGAAGAAATTCAAAGTGCCCGTGTTCTACATTGAATGCGGTTTTGGAAATGTCTCGTGGGTCCATTTCAATTTGATAAAACCCACTTGCCAAATCTAAGGTTGTAAAGTATTGACACTTGCCTAGTTTGTCGAATACGTCATTAATATTCGGAATAGGATATCGGTCATCTATTGTCTTTTCATTCAGCTTACGGAAGTCAACTACAATACGCCACTTTTGCTTACCAGAAGCATCTTTCTTTTTAGGCACTACCCAAATTGGTGAACTCCATGCGGAATCAGATGGTCTTATGATACCCTGCTCTAACATTTTTGAGATTTGGTCTCTTACTTCCTGTCTATGAATAAAGGGGTACCGATAACTTTTAGTGTAGACGGGTACTTCATCTGTCGTTCGGATTCGGTGTTTGACTTTGTCGCTAAAGGTTAATGGTTCTCCATCTATATAGAATACGTCCGAGTAACGAGAGCAAAGTGCTAACAGATTAGCTTTTTCCTCTTCATTAAGGTGATCGGTGCGTACCCGTGACAGCACGTCGTTTACTCGGTTTGACTTCTCTATTTGCGAACATTTAACGTAAAAAATTTCTGCGCAGGCAGGTTGGTCTAGCGAGAAGATAATATCGTTCTGTGAAGGGTTTTCTACTTCTACATATCCGCGACCGTTAGTAACAGTGGTAACGCATCCATGTATAATGCAATTACAAAGGATTTGCTCATTTAATATAACATCGCCATCCGGGGCGTTAATGGGTACTTTAATTATCTTAGACATTTTACTTGGGATTATATCTTCGTATAAATTTACATTACGAGAGTTGTACAGTTTGATTTCATTTACCGCAGTTCGCGTTATTAACTTAAAATCTTTTAAATCTATTTTAGCTTCCCATGTGGAAAGTAAATCTAAGCCTATTAGTCCATCGAAATGGTCATGAAATTGGTATACAAATAATTTGATTTTTTCTTTTTCGTTGAATTCGTTAAAACAAGGTAGGGTTATAGAATAATCATTTCTACTAACGCCGTGTATGTTTGTAATTTCGAAGGGGTCGTAGTTAAGAGGATAATTGGCATAAAATTTTCTTACAGCTTCGGGGTTTATAAAAGATTGGTTAGCTCCTGTATCTAACAAAAACTTTAATGGGGGGTTATAAATTTCGATGTATGGTAGTTGTCTTTGAGTCTGTAGGTTAATGTCTATCTTTGCTCTTTTGATATCTCCTCTAACTGAAAATCCTGGCTCTGACTTGCGTGGCTAGTACCTGGTTGTGGTTCATTAGTCATTTGGGTCATTAGTTGGTTGTTGTATGCTGCGTCGGGATATGTCACGTTATGGTCATAGTCATAGACATCATCGTACGAGTTATAATAGTCATTGTCTGTGTAATTTTCATATGGTTCGCAGTAATAGTCGGTCGAGTAGTAGTGGTCGTCATTTGAAGCGAACTCGTTGAGGTTTACTTCTCGTGATTTAAAATAATTGTTCGGCGGAGGGTTAACGTGTCTACGCCAGTCATGTCCTGAGGTCGTGGGTGGTAACGGTTTAGGGGTAAAATGTTGAACTCCGCTCATTGGTTTTGGGCCAAAATTATGGAAATTTTGTGTAGGTTGTTGATTTCTAGGCTGAAAACGAAAAACATTGCTTTGGGGGCGGTAATTCGGCGGCGGTGCACGAAACATTTGCTGTGTACGAGAGGGGAAACGATTTGGGTTTACACTGTGTGGTACACCATTATTAAATTTAAAAGCTTGAGGGTGTGGTTGAAAGTTACGTTGCCCTAACGAGGTTGGCCAGTTGGGGACTGGTCGTGGTACATTCATAGTATTTAACGGTATATTGTGAGACATAGAAGCCTTGTGACTATTCTGAATTTTTGGATTGTCATTGCGTTGTTGCAAGTACATTATATTTAACTCTTCTTGCACGTACTCGAGAGCCTTTTCGATTGTCTCTGGACGCATGCATCTAATTCGCGATCCTAGGGGCTCCTTTAGGCCACGTACAAATGCCTGCATTGTAACTTTTTTATAAAGCGCTCGTTTAGCAGCTACAGTTGTCTGTAATGTTTCGTGTAAAGTCACGTAAGTCATTATCGTACTAAACAAGGTTTGGCAATGGTCATAGAACTCTTGTGGAGTTGTGTTGCCCTGTGCAGCTAATGAGAGATCGTTATACAAGGCCGTTTCGTCACGCTGATCAGAAAAGTTGTTGACGAGAGCCGCTCTAATTCCTGTCCATGTATCCGGAATCCCGTTCGAGTTAATGGTACACGCAGCGGGTCCCGTGATCTTATTTAAAATACCATTTAAAAGACAGAGGTTCGCTAATTCGCTACCTGGTTCGGAGCTAGCGTATTGAGTAACAAGCTGATCACAAATGTGAACAAATCTGGTTAATATATTGGGGTTGCCGTCAAACTCTGGCACCAGTCGTAAGGCCTTGAAAATTGTGTCGGGTTGGTGCGACATTTTATCTCCAAATAAACTATCTAAATCAAAATCTATTTCACTATTTAAGTCTCTATTACTATCTACTGTGTACCGGCGCGACTGTCTCGATGCAGAGTCCGGGGGAGGTTTTTCGTGATGAAATAACTTGGACATAAGATTGCTTAGGATACAGAAGGAAGCAACACGAGAATGATTCAAGTGTACTTACATATATTGCATCTCTGGTTCTTTCTCGTGATTCGATGTCTGGAATCTCCTTCAGGCTCCGCAGCTTCACGTAGATTCTGGACTCTCGTGACGGGGCTTGATAGCCACCCGGGTGACTCGCGAACGCGAATATCGATTCGTGATATGTTCCTAAGGCTCGCGAACCGGCCCGCGAGAATCCTACCGACTGCGCCAATTACGATTACTGCAGCCAGAAGTTTGAAAAAAAACCAAAGTCTTTTATAAACTAATTTAATTATAAAGAAATTATAACTAATTACAATTATTGAATTTAAGTGAAACCGATTCGAAGTATGAATATGGAATGCCATTTTAATTATTACAATTTAGAACAATAGGGTTGCAGTGTCAGCGCGTTGCGTTGCAATTGACGTCATTCGCGATGTCTCCACGTGTAAGGATCGCTGCGTCGGCGTTTCCGTCTTCGCTTGCATTCTATTGTGTAAACTGTGGTGACTGCTAGGTCAGCGTTGTCCATTAGGGTCCCGTACTTAACAAGCACCTTACCTACATATACAGTTTATAAACAAAGAAACATTGTAAACATTGGCAGTTTGAAAAGAGCGGCCACAAGTTTTTATTGCCTGTTCTTTTCTCCCGTTTTACCTATTGTTTGCGAACAGGCATTACATGTAAATGTAGAATCGATTTTTCACAAGTGTAGTATTTTGCTTCCTTGGTGAATAAAGAATTTTTACTATTATTATTATGTTCTTAAACAAAACTCGAGGCGTATACTAACCACTATTGTAATTATCATCGATTGGGCTGAGTAGGTATACCCTCATACTGTCAGCAAACGCAAATAGGTATAAGTAACAGTAGATAGTATATGTATATATTATGTTTATCTCGTGTCCACATCGCCGTCGAAGCCTCGTTATGTCGAAACATGAAAGCGTATTATTTTGTCGTGTGATGGAACCCTGTCAAAGAGTATTGGATGTAGTGTTTGTTTAACAGAGGCTTTTTATTTCTACGTACATATTAACTTTATGTATGGAAATATAACCTGTTGGTCTAGTGGTTAGTGACCCTGACTGCCAAGCCGTAGGTCGTGAGTTTGATTCCCACCCAGGAATAAAACTTTGTGTGATGAGCACGATAGTTTATTCTGTGTCTGAGTGTAATTTATCTATAATATTATCAGTTAACTGGTTTCCATCATTTTTATGTTATTATATATAGGTACCTGCTGTTTTTTAAGGTATCAATATCCTATATGAAGATTGTAGTTCAAAACACTGAGAGTACCTATCTACTTATAGGAGGAAAGTATAATACAATGCGGGCACATAGATATCACTCATGGATACAAAATCTCGAATCACTTTGTTCAAAGGTGTTCCGAGATTCTATGTTTTTTTTGCTAGCTATTGCCCGCAGGTAAAACTAATCTATCCTACAGGAACAGCACATTTTGGTGGTGTAAGCCATATCCCGTCTTGGTGTCCGCCACAACAGTGTCAGTTATTCTTCCGTGAAATAGTGTGTTTTCGGTTAAAGGGCACTGTAGCAAGTGTAATTACTGGGCAAATGAGACTTATGTTCTAATGTCTCAAATGAGGAGCGCAGTGCGGTGACATTCAGATCTTTGCCAAACTAGGATTTGGGTGGCACTGATACTGTTATGGGCTAGCGTGATGCTTACCATCAGGCATGACGTCTCTTCATTTTGTATTAATTTTTATTTTTTAAACTCGCCTGCACAACTAAGATGGAAACAAGATCCCCTACATAATTATATAATTTTATGCAGCCGGAGGTATTTTACTAGGTTCTTTGAGATTCATTAATGCCTTGGACTGCATGAAATTATATGATTACGTAGGGATCTTGTTTCCATCTTTTTGTGCAGGCGGATTTTTTATTTTTTCATTTATACCTATTGAGTGGTTGTAGGATGTAACGAATAACTTTTATCACAGCTATTGTCAAGTATTGAAATTTGAAAAAAGAATGATTGCTAACTAACTTTTTTAGTATCATGTCAAATCTTTTTGAAATGCTTAAGATGAACCTTTTAATTTAATACCCATATTGCAGTATTCGAAACAACTTTTTTTTACACCTCTTTATTTTGACATCTCACAGCCGCCATGTTTGTTTTTTCAAACGTCACCTAACTAAGAACACAGCGATCAAGACTAATCCAAGGACGTCTTAATTTTATAAATCCGTTCAGTGGTTTGAGAGATATAAGGTAATAAAGAATACCATATACATACCTACACACAAGATGCTTGCGAAAAACATATATCCTTACAGTCGGGTAAAAAGTAATGTACCTATGTGCTATTCCTGGCTGTCATATCTGTGCCTTATATAGTTTAGATTCTTTTAGCCGTTCTGGCGTGATAGGGTAACAAACATTCATCCATCCAAGCTTTCACATTTATAAATAGTAAGTAAGATTGTTTCATTTCTTTGTCTACAGAGCTTCAGACAGATCTCCATTCGACGGCTCCTGTTGCTCAGGGTACCGGCCTGTGGACTCTGCCAGCCTGGACACACCAGACGAAGACGAAATGGACCCGGTAAGGTTTGAATTAGCCTTTTGTAGTTACAGCAACTCATCTGTTTTATACCCTAAGATGATTCTCGCACTGCCATCTGATACATAAATAATGGTCTCTACCTCATCAGAGACTGGCCAACTGCGCAGGAGATATTATAGTGCACAAGTGTATGCGCAAACACAAGTGCACTTTCTATTCTCATAGCCCAATGTGACTGAAATCCGATACTACCGGAGAGAGGTTAGGTGCAGGGGGTCTAGACAAAGTCACATTCGAAAAGCGAAGTCGATAATGGAAAAGTATAGATTTTGACGTTTGCAGTGGAGACCATAGACATTTTTTTATTTTTTTTGCGAACGATTAGTACAGCGTTATCGAATTCGCCACGTAACGAATGTACCTTGTCTAAACCCCCAGGATCGATGGCTTAACGTGCTCTCCAAGGCACGGAAGGGTGTGACATTTTGTGAAAACTGTCACCCTTGTATGGACCGACAGTGGTAACGTTGTATAACCTCGCAGACATCTCGATCTGGGTCCTTATTTACGATCTTTTTTCCGTGCCCACGGCAAGCCCATGCGGAAACGTCAAAACTACGCAACAGATTTTGATGTGGTTATTACTATTATTCAGATAATTTCTTTCTGGTTTTTAGGCATAACACATATTAAGTGTAGGTATAGATAGTGAAGAAAAGTCTTTCTATTACACCCTGTATATTATAGATGAATTACACCCACACTCAATAAATATCATGCATCACACTAAGGGACAGACTTCATGGGTGAGAGAAACACGGCGATATTACGTCATGTCACCTATTTATATAATCTCTCTTCGATCGTGCCATGGCGATGTTATCGCGGCGTTGCTACAAGTGGCTGAGTGCGAGAGATACGTCATTGGATCGCCCCGTGCTCGGTGCGGAACGCGAGAGCGCCGATTTCTTGCAGCGAGCGCTCTGTCTAATGCAGGCGTCATCGAAAAAGTGACGATCATCCTCGTGGATACGATGTGATATCGTTACGAGGGGTGATGATACATTGGCGGAATAATTGCTCACTTGTAGATACTACCCGACGATTGTGGAGCGGAATCGAACGTATTACTTCTGAATTAGCAAATATTGTAACGCGCATTATTTACGTTAAAATTGCTTAGGGTTTCGAGCAGGTTGCCCTGGCTGTGGTCACAAGTGTTATTTATTTACTAGCTGTCCCGCGCAACTTCGTATGCGTAAATTTTCTCCTTTTTTGCAACATTTCTCGTCGCTGCTCCGCTCCTATAAGTTGTAGCGCGATGTTAAATAGCCTATAGCCTTCCTCGATAAATGGGCTATACAACAAAAGAATAATTTTTCTAATCGGACCAGTAGTTCCTGAGATTAGCGCGTTTAAACAAACAAACAAACAAACAAACAAAGCAAACAAACAAACTCTTCCGCTTTATAATATTAGTATAGATAATCATGTAACGCGAAAGTCAGATCAGTAACCACTGACCAACAGGCTAGTCAGTTTTATGTTTTAAAGGAATCAGTTGCTAATCTCGTGCAACATAAATAGCCATGGAAAGCTCGTGTCACGAATGCGAGATTATTCCATACAATTTACAATCCTGTAACGTTTAATCCACGCCTCGTGTGTGGAAATACACGATAAGCTTCAATATAAGGTTAAAAATATGTACTTATTTTGCAACTGTTTGTTTTTTTACCCAACTCTACCAGAAAAAGGGAAATGTTATTCCCTCCTGCGAGTCCTTTTCATTAGCATGTTCTACAATTCAAACGGATGGATTTCATCATTACTAAATGTGAAATATATAATTTCGACCATAATGATTTACAACTAGCTTTCGCGCGCGGCTCCGTTCGCGTAGATGTCGGTTACCTATCGGCACAAAAACTATTCAATGTTCTTCCCCGGGACTCAAACTATCTCCATACTGAATTTCATCGAAATCTGTTTAGCGGTTTAAGCGTGTCACGGCTTCGCACGGGTGTCATATCGTAGTCTTTTATACCTTGAGTTACATTATTGTAATTTCGTAGGGATCTCTAATTTTTTTGACAATAATGAATATATCCTGTCTTACTCCCCGTTATTGTAGCTTTCTAATGTTGAAAGATTTTTTTAAATCTGTTTAGTTTTTTTTCAATTTATTCGTTACATACAAAAATACAAATCTTTTCTCTTTCTAATATTAGTATAGAAGTATAGATATTAGTTTGGATACTGGAGAAGGACATAGGATATTATTATTTTGTTAACCAACATCCTCGATAGTGCATCCGAAAGCTAAAGCTAGTTTTTCATAGTGGAACTTCCATTCAGAAAAACTTTAAAATATTTAAAACCAGCTCGTTTCAGGAGCGCTTTACGTCTAAAGTCAAAATTCTTTCTTAGTTGAAAGTAAATCCGATTTTAACAAGTTGTCGCTTGGTTATTTCCGAAAAGCCCTTTTGCAGTGCAAACCCTTTACAGAGCACATCGTGCCGTTTTTCTGTAGGATGATATTTTAATACATGTAAAAGTTATCCATATTTTTTTAGGTTTCATCTGTATCTATACTAATATTATAAAGCTAAAGAGTTTGTTTGTTTGTTTGTTTGA
Organism: Herminia tarsipennalis; assembly: GCA_945859575.2. NCBI lineage: Eukaryota > Metazoa > Arthropoda > Insecta > Lepidoptera > Erebidae > Herminia > Herminia tarsipennalis. The sequence goes on along the minus strand of OX243849.2, from coordinate 15,202,243 downwards.
ACGCAGTAATCTCAGGATCTACTGGTCCGAATTGAAAAATTATTTCACTGTTGGATAGCCCATTTATCGAAAAAGGCTATAACTATATAACATCACGCTATGTTCAATAGGAGCGGAGCAGCAATGAGAAATGTTGCAAAAACGGGGAAAATTTATGCAGACGAAGTTGCGCGGGACAGCTAGTCTTAAATAATCACCTTTGGATTGTGATTAAAAAATCATCGCGTGCCTTGACTTATGAACACTGACTTCTAAATAGTATACTGAATAGGCTGTCGCCTACAAAACGACTTCCATTTGATATTAACTGCCTCTGTGGCGCGGTGGGAGTGTATCCGACTGCTACGCAAGAGGTCGTGGGTTCGATCCCCACCCAGGATAAAACTTTGTGTGATGAGCACGATGATTTATTCTGTGTCTGGGTGTTATTTATCTATAAGATGTATGTATTTAGAAATATATAAGTACTCGTATGTTTATCAGTTGTCTGGTTTCCAAATTACAAGCTCTGCTTAGTTTGGGATCAGATAGCGTTGTGTGAGTTGTCCCAAGATATTATTAGATATTATTATTATTATTATTATTGGCATTTGGACGACCATTGACATAATCAAATGGAAGTTTAGAGGGTGATTTTTAATATACTAATAACCTCCTGCCCGTGGCTTCTTTATAAAACACTAAATAACTTTGGAATATCAATTTTGGAATATTTTTAATTGTTTTTGAGGTTATGACCTTAACCACCTACAGACTATTTTACTGGAGTAAAATCATTGTTTATTTTGAGGTTTAGGCCCTCAACCTGACAAAAAAACTCCAATTGACTCCAGAGTCTCTCAGATGTGTGGTAAATGGTTGTGTGACAAAAGTGGTGGGGGATGAGGGTTTATTTGTATTTTTTTTCTTATATATATATTACAAAGTTATTAGGTGTAATGTAAAGAAGCCAAGAACAGAAGGTTATTAGTATATTAAAAATCATCCTGTATATTTGTGTAACATGGTAACAACAACGGCCATTTGTCTTTAGTGTCAAAAAAGTTCACCGGACGGTCATGCGATTCGATATTTGAAGTTGCTGTCACTTTGTACAGTCGAGTTGTCTCTGCTTATGAATGATTGGAGTTATTCATATCCATAACCTTATTCACAACCAGGCGCAGATCCAAGGGGGGGGGGCAACTGGGGCAATTGCCCCCCAGACTTATGAAATTCCAAGTACTCACACTTGGCCGGTGTTGAGTCAAAGTTTCTCCCCCCCCCCAGAACATGATCCTGAATTCGCGCCAGTTCACAACCATATCATCGAATATAGCAATACCAATAATCATTTTCTACAAAAGCAACATTTAATAAATCTAATAAAAAATTACCGCGTTCAGAACAAATTTTCATCGTAAAAGGTTACGTTATACTCGAAATTTTATTATGTCGCTGAATGACTGTAATTTAAATGTATATTGAAGAAAAACGTTCAATTTTTCTCTCTATTTATACTTAAAGAAGGGAAATATTAGATATTTAAATACGTTTATAACATTGTAAGCAAAAAGCTGTGTGGTACTGGCTTAACTAGCACCGGTTTAGTACTACCCCATCTCTTCCCGAGGGTGTCGCCAAGGCGATTTAGGGATTTTCACACCGGAGGACGGGCAGCCGCGTCCTCCGCGTACTATATTATGACATTTCTGTGATCGCCAACCTGCTCGCCAAGTGTAGGGATTTTGGCAATTAGGATTCTACTGGGGAGACCCGTGCCTGCAGTGGGACTTAATATGAATTCATATAATGTAAGAGTGTGAGTAATAGTATCTTCAGACCATGTGATTTTTGCATAATTACTACCTAATGTACACAAAACATCCCCCTAACCGGTTGTGAATAAATTGATTTTATTTTTAAAACGACAGTAACAGTGCCAAATTTTTGTTTGCTAGGATCTGACCGTACCGTTAACCGTATTCACCGTGCCGCGATCCTCATTCGAAAACTTAGTTCATAAGGTTTGATTTTCTCAGTAATTACACTTCAAGCTTATAATTTACTTCAACTATCACTATCAACACATATAAATTAAAATTAAAATAATTAAACTGGTTCATACGTCTAAAAGCTATTTAACCATGCCATTCATAAACATGCAAAGAGGCTTTAAACTTTTATTATTTTTCTTTGATCATTGAATATGAGCATGATTTGACTTTTGTAAGTAAAGATTCTGCGTGACGAATAAAGGTCATTCTTTTCTTTCTTTCTTTACATTACTCCCTCATCAAGTTTATAAACATTTAAATATTGTAAAATTGGCAATTTGAGAAAAGTGTCCGCGAGATTGCCATGTTCTTTTCTACGGCATTACATATATATGCAGAATCCCGACGTATCACAAGTGTTGTTTTGCATCCTAAATGAATAAAGAATTTTGTTTTTTCAGATATAATAATAACGTTTGAAAGATCCATAATTTGCATAAGATTTTTTTGCCTAAATACTATGACATAACATGTACGGCAATTGTTTCTTTGACAAACTTTTTTTATTGGCATAAATGTCATTGGAGGTATGTAATTTATTTTGTTCAATGTCCTTTATAACCAAAATTTATAAAGTTAGTACTAAAATGAATAATTTAATATGGCATCAGGGTACAGCAACATAGGGAAGGGGACGCCACGAGTACCCCTTTTAGTAGTGGTCACTAATAGGTCATTTAAAATTAATTGTGCGCGCTCTGAATTCTGTACTGAATTATTGTTAGGGTCTGCGTATATTGGAACATTGTTTTACGGGTACTAAAACTTCTACCGCCCACCCTCGATCGATTTGTTAGTCACCACTTTTTTTTTTTAAGACAATTAGCAATGTGGTATTGTGATCCCGCATTACTAGCAATCCTGTTAACCCCTCCAGCTAAGCTCAACTCGGCTTGTGTTAGGAGTGGGTTCTCGGTAGTATAATGGGTAGGATTCGAACTCGCGACCTCACGATTGCGAGACCGAAGCCTTAGCCATTAGGCTACCGCCGCTTTTGAAGTAGTTAGGAAATGGCCCTAATACAAAAATCGAAATAGATTGACAGACTGAACACAGAAAGAGAGACGTTCAACAAAGAAAATTAGTGACAGATACACATACTCATTAAGTCGAGTGGTAGACACCTCCGGACTCTTGACTTCCAATATTCCCCTTCTATGAAGTGAAACATCGACACGGGTTTCGCCCCTATACGAGGCATCCTTGCGACAGCTTGGCACCCACCTCAGTCGGTCTCACAGATCGAGTGTGAGCGAAGTGTTCCCTTCTATAATCTGCTTAATGATATGGAGAAAAAACTCATCTCATGCGGTACTAGAACATGTCCCGGTGCCGAAATTGGTAACGGCTTAGAGCTGGTACCCCTAACGTCGCGAGTTCAAGTCCCGCCTGAGATGAATTTTTCCTCCATACATCTTATACCTTTAAACGAGCAATTCTTGTATCATATATAATAATAATATCTTGAAACAACTCACACGACGCTATCTGATCCCAAACTAAGCAGAGCTTGTACTATGGAGACCAGACATATATGCATATGAGTATGTACGATTTTCATGAAATTTAGTATGCAGGGGGTTTCGGCGGCGATAAATCGATCTAACTAGGTTTCATTACTAGAAAACGTGGTTTAAAAAAATACCAAGTAAAGCTAGTTCGTCCAGGTGTTTAAAACTTATATGCATAAAATTAGCATAAATTTGCTTTTAAAAATACAAAAAGTAATTTTGTCTGAATTTAAATATATTTAAAGACTCGTTTTGCTGACTGTACGTCGGTCCTAAGAGGCTGTTTTTAGTGCAAAATAATTGTGACATGGGTTAGTTTCTAACACAAGTGTGTTTCTGGGAATTGGCACAGAGTGGGCACAATTTGTATGCTAATTTATGAGGCAAATAAAATATATGAGTAGTGACATTACGGAGTGGGTCATAGGTTTTTAGGGCGAAGTCCAACAGAATTCTAAGTGTGACTGAGTGACACACATACATCAAGACAAGGTACTTAGTAATGGTGAGATTATGTAGAGTTGGAAATACCTAATTCAAATTAAAAATAAATATAATCTATACCATAATATTATAAAGCTGAAGAGTTTGTTTGTTTGTTTGAACGCGGTAATCTCAGGAACTACTGATCTAAATTGAAAAAATCTTTCACTGTTGGATTTCCCATTTATCGAGGAAGGCTAAAGGCTACATAACATCACGCTACAATCAATAGGAGCGGAGCGGCAATGAGAAAAAATACAAAAACGGGGAAAATTTACTCAGACAAATATGCGCGGGACAGCTAGTATAATAATATAATACCTTGGGACAACTCACACAACGCTTTTTGATCCCAAATTAAGCAGAGCTTGTATTATGGAAACCAGACAACTGCTAAACAAACTTATATATTTTTAAATACATACCTATTATAGATAAATAACACCCAGACAGAATTAACCGTCATGCTCATCACACAAGTTTTATCCTGGGTGGGGATCGAACCCACAACCTCCGGCTTAGCAGTCAGGGTCACTATCCACTAGACCAACAGGCCAGAAGCAAAGCAATATACTCCATATTTATTAGGTCATGATTCTGAGGTTAGCATTTAGTGAGTAAACAACAAAGAATACGTCATGATAACCTCGCGGTCTCTCTTATTAAATTGCCAATATTTACAAACTTGGTTTGTATATAAACATGCGGGAAATAGTAGGGGAGACGTAGAACACGGACTTTCACCCATCTGGTAACCAGGAGAGATATATCTATATTAATATTATAAAGCTGAAGAGTTTGTTTGTTTGAACAGGGTAATCTCAGAAACTTCTGGTCCGAATTGAAAAATTATTATTCCGTAGGGTAGCCCATTTATCTAGGAAGGCTATAAAACATTACGCTACGACCAATAGGAACGGAGCAGTAATGAAAAATGTTGCAAAAATGGGGAAAATTAACGCATAGAAAATTGCGCGGGACAGCTAGTCTTTTATAAAATTTTATGGATTTATAAACTCGACTTTGATAGCTTGCCAATCAAAAAATGATTATGGTCATTGAGATACTACTACTATGTATTAGTACATATTATCTCAATGTTTATGGCTATATTGACGTGATAACGTCTTATAAATCGATGACCGGCTGCACGCACGAAAAAATGTCACGTTCCGCCTGCCAATAGGTTGATAGTATTAGTCTAGCAGCGAATGGCGATTGCAGCGACATACGATACAAATGGAACTAAAGCAGTCACTGGCAGGGGTTTATTACAATGTCATCAATGTTTTCTTATGACGTTATTACGTAAAATGATCGTTCGTAAACCGATTTTACGGACAACCATTTCTTTTCGATTTTTAGAAATTTTAAAGCATGGCAATAATATTCAGTGGACGAATTTTTGCAGAGAAATCTTTACGATTATTTTCGTAATTAAATTATATTTATTTCGATACCAATTTTTATTGGTTATCAGATAGGTGTAGTTACCTATTTAGACTTATCTGTTCATACCTCGCCAGGTAGCCGTGAACATAAATAAGTTGGCAACCCTACCAAAACATCCCCATGTTAAAAACTATCAGTTGAAACTAATTATGTTCGGCAATTAAAAGAGTAAGGATTGTGAAAAATATATATAAATATAACAATATGTGTGTTTATAAATCAATAAAATTGGATACAAATTTGTTTCACCTGGTTATCAGATTCGTAAAAGTCGATGTTCCCCGTCTCTTCGACTATAAGCCTTTATTCCATTCCTTTTATAAAATGTACGTATATATGACTGGCCTGTTGATCTAGTGGTTCGTGGCTCTGACAACCTAAGCCAGAGGTCGTGGGTTTGACCCACCCATAATAAAACTATGATGAGCACGATGGTTTATTCTGTGTCTGGGTGTAATCCACCTCTGTAAAACTTTGTGCATAAATTATTAAATAAATAAATAAATTTATCTATCTTCTATCTATATATATAAGGAGAAGCTGACTGACTGTCTGATATCAACGCAGGGCCTAAACTTTAAGGGTTAGAAACTACTGAAATTGTGCAAAGGGGTTCCTTTTATAACGTAGGGGAGCACTAAGAAATTATTTTTGAAAATTAGAGGATAAAATGGGGGTGCAAAGTTAGTATGAAGCTTTGCCGTTAAAATATTTCGGTAACAATCTGGCAGCCATGCGGGCGAAACCGTGGGCATAAGCTAGTCTATTATTTAAAAATATATAAGTATGTATATCAGTTGTCTGGTTGCCATAGTACAAGCTCTGCTAGTTTGGGATCTGATGATGTTGTATGAGTTGTCCCAAGATATTATCATTATAAGTTATTTTATAATATTCACCCAAAACTAATAAGTTGTCATCGATTTTTTTGGTGTTTTACCTTTCAAAATAGTTAAAATGTATTTGATTTTCATGATAATTTTTATTAACATTAGTGAAATCTTCCTTAAATGATACCCGAGTCTTTATTAATCGGTTTATTTAAGTTCTCTGATATCACCTTTCATGGACCACCTGTCCAGTGATCGATGACCCTATATAAATGAAAGCATCGATCGGTACGAATACAGTAGATTAATTTCGTAGCTTTAATGAAGTTCGTAACTCGCTACGGCGTAGCACTAAGTGGTTAGGCTACATACTTTGCTACGAGCTACGCTAATTCCAATTGTTTTACGCGAACTTAATGAAAATTGTTGCATTCTTATGTTAAAAAAATACCACTTCTAAAACTGAATAAAATTATCAAATATTATCTAAACAAATAAATAAAATGTTAGACTCTTCAATTTTATTTATATACATAGATCTGTTTGTTTTATTATACTGATGTATGTGAAGTTATATCAAAATAACAGTTTTTTACTAAGTGCATATGAAAGTATACATTGTACTTATAACAAAAACATAATTTTTATTTTTTCATGTTTGTTGGTTAATGTCTATAGGGGGTAGCAGCACTGCGTCATTACGCAAACTAAGACAGCCAGGGCTTGTACCCTAATGCGGTAGTCATTTTTATAAAAACTAGCTGTTCCGCGCAACTTCATCTGCGTAAATTTTCACCGTTTTTGCAACATTTCTCATTGCTGCTCCGCTCCTATTGGTCGTAGTGTGATATTATTTAGCCTATAGCCTTCCTCGGCAAGTCTTCTTTTAGAAAAGTGTTCTATCTACAATATTTAAGGTACTTTCCCTCTGCGTGGCATAGTTTTGGGACATTCTATATAGCAATGGCCCTTCGAGTAAAGTGAACCCTTTTCTATAGTAATGGTCCCTCGAGCCAGGTGAACCCTACAATGACCGATAAGGGTACTTCCCAACAATTAACCATTGTAATCATGCCGCTTGACAGTTTAATTAATGACCTTAGATAATTCAGGTGGACGGTATATTAACAAAATAAGACAGTAATTTGACCAAAGATATTAGATCTAGCAATTTGACGGTAAATTTATTGTGTTGTTGGGTTGGAATATAGTTCCAATTTACTTTATATTTTTTGTGTTTGTATTATCTAATGGTACTGTAATAATAATAAGCGGCGGTAGCCTAATGGCGGCATCGGTCTCGCAATCGTAAGGTCGAGGGTTCGAATTCTGCCCATTATTCTACCGACGTGAACCCAAGCCACAACACAAGCCATTCAGCTTAGCTGGAGGAGTTAACAGGATTGCTAGTAATGTGGGACCATAACCCCACATTGCTAGTTATCTTTTTGAAAAACAATGATAGTACTATAGGCCGACCGCTTAACTCGTATATCGCCTGCGCGGTGAGAAGGGAGCGCGGGGTGATGTTAACGGGTGGGTGAGAGAACTCACGTTCTCTGTCCCGCGCACCCCGCTCACCCACCCGTTAACATCACCCCGCGCTCCCTTCTCACCGCAGGCGATATACGAGTTAAGCGGTCGGCCTATAGTACTTTTAGCTGTTTTTACACCAGACATAGTAAAAATGTAAAAATTGATTAATAAATCAATCAACCAAACTCCTAATTGCTTATTACTCAAACTCAAACTTAAATATCTTTATTTCGTAAAACCAAACCAATGGTTATTTGAAAATGTCAAATGAATATATAATAATAATTATATAGCCTTTATTTCCTTAACTTTTAAAACCGATTTTTAAAAAAAGTAGTAAAGTAAACAAAAAATATAGCTAGCTTTTTTTTGTAGGTACGTAGGTTAAGGTCCCTTTCGGGTATAGGCCTTCTCCAAAGATTTCCAGTTTGGTCGGTTTCCAGCTCTGTTTATCCGGCCTATCCTGCTGTATTTTTTATTTCGTCTGCCCAACGATGGTGCCCACCAAATAGAGGACCCCCTACTCTATTTCGGTGTCTTCTTGGACCTAGCCATGATGTGGTTTTTGTGAAAAAAAAATGAAGTTAGGCGGCAGTTCCATATATAAAGCTCTGAAGAAGCTGCCAAGAAACTCATAGGCCACTCTTTTAAAATCATCAAGCTTTTCTTTACAAAAATATTTTTATTGAACGAGCTAGTGTGATTGGTGGGTGTAATCGATTCTAAATCAAGGATACTGGTTTAAAAATCGCCCTAGACGAACAGAGTCTTAGCGAAAGGGTCTTTTACTTCACTGCGAAATTCTGAAAATAAATCAAACGACGATTAAATTAGATTTATTACCACAAAAAATCCATAGAGAAAATCCAAACGTTTTATTTTTCAAACCACAGACAAATGAGTTCTAATTGGCGCAAAGAGGTTTGGCTCGCGTGACATACCTATTAGTATTCCAACCTCTATGCTTTTATTACGCCACGTCCTGTCAATTGACGATGACATGTGTCCCATTAGTGTAATTAATATTTGAATGTAACACAAATGTGTTCGCCTGAGTGATAATTATCATTTGTATTGATAAATGCTGTTAGTGTTGGCTGTTGATGGTGTTATCTTTGATAGGAAAACAGGTGATTGAAGTATAAATTGATGTGTTGTTGTACTATATAAGTAGGTCTATAGGGATATTTTAAAAATATGTATTATTAACTAACTTAAGCTTAGATATGGGTGCTTCCAGAATTTAACGAATGGCTGTACTGGATCTACCATGCTTATTACGGAGGAGGGGGGAGTTGCATTTAGCCCGACTCGGCAAAGTGTGAGTTGCACGGAGGACTTAGTAATAGGGTCCGGTTTTAACCTTTGGGTACAGAACCCTAAAAACAAAGGATGGTGTCTTTTGGTCTGTTGATTACATTATACGGCTTCAAATCATCAATTCAAATTTTAAATAATGAGTTTTGATTTTTTATAGAACATACATTAATTTGTTTTTTTTTTGTTTTTAAACTTCCGCGATATTTATACATATTAGATATATTTCGGGAGTTAATCGCGTGAATTGTTTTTAATCTCTCGAATCGAATTGCACCGATCGTGGTCACGGGTCGACCCGTGATCACGATCGGTGCAATTCAATAGAAACGTCGGGTAAATAAAAGGTTAACCTTGATTAACCTTTAAATAATTCACGCGATTAAGTCCCGAAATATATATAATATATCTAACATTAATTTGACTTTATAAATTAATACCAAAATTGGTCTGGATACCTTTTAATTTTGTGGCTGTGTGCCATAAACTTTTAGCATTCTGACAAAACTCTAAAGATGGTCACTAACCTACTTTATTCAAAATCTACAATAGCTTTTTACTTCTTCAGAATAATATCACAGTATCCAACCACTATCGAGATCCTAACAGTAGCTACAAAAACAAAAAGTTTTGTTGTTTCCTTATTCCGACATAAATAACGTAGAGTACCCTCTAATGCGTCAATTTCTGTTGCAGATACCGAAGTACAGGGTGGTTTTACTGGGAGACGCAGGCGTGGGGAAGACGGCTTTAGTGTCACAATTTATGACGTCAGAGTATATGAACACTTACGACGCAAGCTTGGGTAAGTTCACAACACTAAACAACAACGACACTGACAAACCTCCTTTCATTCCTTGTTTTTAAAAACTTCCATAAAGTTTTTATACCTATCTGTAATACAGAGTTCCTTATTCAAATCCTTGATGTCCTAGCTGTTTCTCAAAAGTTTAGTAAAACCTTTTTTTATTTTTAAATTTGATGTTTCTTCTTAAATAAAACCTTCTTGCATGCTGTTTTTTATGTTATTTGATTTAAAAAAATATTTTGATATTGTTTTTGACACTCCTAATACTTGATACTACTTGGTACACATCCTAAAGGTTTCTGAAACAGTAATCTGTTTGAAGTAACTATTTTCCGATAGATAAAATGCATGAAACCGAAATGCATAAATGCTTTAAAAAGAATAGCATGCAACTCCTTTTCTTCAAAGCATGAAGCATCAGCATGCTACTTAAAAATATTAGCAATACCATCTAAATTAAAACTTTGCAAACGTTACTGAAACTTTGCTAAAATATGAAAAATATAAATTGGAAAGTCTCAAGGACTAATGTAAGAACGTATATTAAAGCCTTATTGAAGTAAGTATTGTATTCTGAATAACAAAGTTGAGTAGAAGAAAGGTCAAAGTATTATAATAACCTTAATCTTTAATACAAATATACTATAGTAACTTGTAAGGTCTTGTTCAGACAATATGTTAGATAGAATCGCATTGTGTCACTGACCTATATAGTAGATACTAATACAATTTACTGGCAACCCTGTACAAAATGACAGCAATTTCAAATGCCGAATAGAAATAAAAAATGGCCGTTGTTGTTACCCTTGTTACGCAAGTAGAGACGTCCATTTAATTTTAGAACTTAACGTCCTAATGTCAAAATCTAATGCAAGTATTGTTGTTGTCTATGGTATTGTTGCTTTATTTTTAATATAGTCAGTGTATTATGACCATATTGGCGTGGTTCAGAAAGAGCTAATCATATTGTAGGTACTAGCAACCAATAATGAAGAAGAACTGTCTTAAAACGTATTTGGTTGGAGCCAAAAGCATTAAAAAGTAACAAGAAGTGTATTTTTACCAATTGCCAAAATGAAATAAATATCATTTCAATTTGGGTTTGGTAACTTTTCTCCATCAATGAAATTTTCGATCACATCAATTTTAAATCACATTTTAATGCTTTGCCTTACCAAATTGTAAGCTAAGGTTTTATTTGAGCTATAGTTTATTAATTATTATCTAATTAATAAACAAAGTATATTTCACTTGCTAAAAATTTATAGGTGGTTTGATCTTTCTTGCATATTTAATGGCCTTAACGAATATATTAAACGCAGAGCGTGATTAATTAAGCATGCAAACTTCAACTAGGCTTTAACACATGCGTGATTCGCATGTCAAATAGGACCTGAGTTGTTTTGACATAATATGAAGATTTTCTGCGAATTTATAATGTGTATTGTCTTGTCATCTAACGGTGTTGTCATACATAAATTATGTAGCCTGTTTGAGGTTGTTTTCAACGTTTTATTGAACAATAAACTGCGTATATTAATGGCGAATATGGAACAATGAGTTGGCAGCTTATAACATACATAGATTTATGTTTTAACGCTACCTACTATATTGTTCAGAGAAAATAATCCCCTTATTCACAATATTTTGTTGGTAATAATATTTGAACTAGATAATGTTTTATCTTTGTTTTTAGTTATGTTTTCAAAATAGAATAGAAGACAAAACATTCGCTTGTCTACATTTTGGTTTTAAAGTAACGGATAAAACAGCTTTATGTATACAGAGTGATTTTTAGTATTCTAATAACCTCCCGCGTGGCTTCTTTACATAACACGAAATAACTTAGTAATAACAAAAAAAAAAAGTTTTGGAAAATATTAAATATGTTAACCCTTAATCGACTACCACTTGTTTTTTAACCTTAAACAACTACAGATTATTTAAAAATCTTTGTTTATTGCGAGGTTTAGGCCCTAGACCTAACAAAAAAACATCGATTATACTCCGGGGTCTCACAGATGTGTGGTAAATGGTTGTGTGACAAAAGAAGGTAGGTGAGGAGGGTAAATTTGTATTTTTTTCTAAAAATTACTTTATGAAGTTATTTGGTGTAATGTAAAGAAGTCAAGACCGTAAGGTTGTTACTATATTAAAATCACTCTGAATATTTATGATATTCGTTATATACCTATGAACCTATGCAATTTTATGCTTAAATCTTCAAATAAATAATATCTATAACTCACATATGCCTATTTGATTTAAAAAAAACTAGACATTGTACTATACCACACAGTAAACTAATAAAGATATTATATTTCTATCAAAACGCTTAGGGTAAAAGAACAGAATAAGCTATAGTTCTCTTCACACAAAGATTAATCTTGGATAGGAATCGAATCCACGATCTCTAGCTTGCCAGTTAAGGTAAGAATGCCGTTTGGAAATCGTACCCATGACCTCTTAAAAGCAGTCGTACACACTTCCATTGCGCTACCGAGTCGAAAACAATACACAATTTAAAACAAGATTAAACAAAATACCATCCTGCGTCATCACCATTCATTGAGATATAATAATGGTAACAAAAGAGGTTGTCACTATTCAAATAAAACCTGCACAGTGTAGGCCGTTCCATGACGTCATTACCGGGGATCTGAACTGTCAATAGCATGTCGCATCCGGCCTATGACGCGCATGTATCAGCTAGTGTCGTTCGTGGATTTTACAACGAGATTTATTTTACGGCCTGACATGTAATGAGTTGTGTTTCAACGTAGTTGATGCTCTGTGGCGTTGTAGCGTCGACCATATCGTGAAATATACGTATAAAATTTAAAATAGTTAAAATTCTGAAGTAGAATTTTGAACGGTTGGCTGCAGTTCTAAGATGTGCAGCTATCATCAGTTTCACTGATCGCGATAGGGCACGAAATAACATACGACGATAGGGCATAACTTAAACTGCGTATTAATGATAACTAGTGGTCGCTCTAAATATTAACTTTCCACATTCCTTCTCTATATAATCAACCTACTAGCTGTCCCGCAACTTCGTCTGCGTAAATTTTCCCCGTTTTTGCAACATTCTTCATTGCTGCTCTGCTCCTATTGGTCGTAGCGTAATGTTATATAGCCTATAGCCTTCCTCGATGAATGGGCTATCCAACAGTGAAATAATTTTTCAATTTGGATCAGTAGTTCCTGAGATTACCACGTTCAAACAAACCAACAAACTCTTCAGCTTTATAATATTAGTATAAATGGTGGTGGTCGAAATTCGACCATAATTAATATTAATTTATATATTTTTTTAAATATTAGCATTTCGCACTCTTTTTTTATAGATAAAGATAAGTGTGCGGAATTTCTTACTCTCGTAATTCTCGATAAAAGATGTAGGTACCCTTTTGCTTCACGTATTAATTTAAAGAAAATGTTCTCCTAACTAATCTAGATAGCCAATATCATCAAACACTAACCCATTTGGTGGTGGAGAGTAATGTAGACTTCAGTACGCTCACCATTTCCTTACTCCCATAGTCCAATAGGACGGATTGTAACACAAACTGGAACGTAATACAAATGTGCAGGACTGACAAAATAACTTACGAATGTGGAAAATGGAAATAGCTTCGGTATCTGTAATTTCGTTGGACTTACAAATAAACCTACAGGTTTCTGTTCACACCCGTAAATCATGACCGCGTCATGCTCAAAAAATATGTCCCTCGCTTGTTGCAAAGTTGTGGGAAAAAATGCCGAATCCAATTGCGAAGCACAAATGCGAGGGCGCATACCATCTACATTACCTTTCACCACCTGTGGACTTCAAAGACGGGAGTCGGGAGAGTATCGAGCGGGCATTAAAAATTCCTAAAACTTAGCTTTTATGAACAGAGGCACTAATATTATAAATACTTATTTATAATACTATAATAATATTAATCTTTATTTGCTTCAAACACTGTGTACAAGATGTTACAGTATATAATAGGTCTTTGAGATATGTTTGGCCGATTACATCATTCAAAGTGGTAATTATATATATTAGATATATTTCGGGACTTAATCGCGTGAATTATTTAAAGGTACGAACCTTTTATTTACCCGACGTTTATTACGGTATTAATACGACGGTAAATATATATATTTTACCCAAATAAATTCCCTTAACTTAGTATCAACATTAAACAACATTTATATTTATAAATATTCCAAATCTTATCACAATGATGAAAGCTCAGATAGAGTGGTGATTTTTTAAATAGGGTTTTATTGTTTTACACGATGCCCATCTAGAGATTGCGATTCAGTCGAATCCTTGCAGGGGGACAGGACCATGATAATAAACCATGTTTTTTTAAAAAAGGTCCAATTTTTTTTCATAAAAATGTTAAACTAAATTTGCGCTTCACCCTGCAACAACGGTTACCGCACTTCAACATGTGACCTTGTACTTTTCCGAACGGAAAAAAACATACGTGCAAAACGTGTATTAAGTTTAAATAAAGTTTAAATAACAACTCTTTTCGTTCGGTAAAGTCACGCGTTATTTTTTATGAAAAAATAAAGCACTTTTTAAAAAAAAAAAATCGATTCAGTAGGTATAATGGTCTGATCACCGCACCACAAGGATTAGACACGGTACTACTACTGTATAGAATATAGACTAAGAATAGCAAAGAATTCCAAGAAACTTGATCTTAATGCTTGAATCTATAAACTTATCGCTAACTACTCGATAATTGATTATATGGAAGACAAAAACGCTTGGGATTGAACTGCTTTCTCTCACAGGTTATTCAAATGTACTTTAAGATTATATGTATATACTAGCTGTCCCGTGCAACTTCGTATGCGTAAATTTTCCCCGTTTTTGCAACATTTCTCGTCGCTGCTCGGCTCCTATTAGTCGTAGCGCGATGTTATATAGCCTTCCTCGATAAATGGGCTATCCAACAAAAAAATAATTTTTCAAATCGGCCCAGTAGTTCCTGAGATTAGCGCGTTTAAACAAACAAACAAACTCTCCCGCTTTATAATATTAGTATAGATATACATATATAATTATAATTTACTTTGTAAGAAGAGAAGTATTGAATACGTTTATATATACTTATTTTAGAGTTACTAATACTATTATTATTTAGTTATCCTAAATTTATAAACGAATTTTTAACGAAAATTTTACTGAATGAACCAGTGTGTTTGGTGAGTATAATACCTACTCACCAAACACACTGGTTCATTCAGTAAAATTTATTTTTGTAAAGAAAAACTTGATGATTTAAAAGAGTGGCACATGAGTTCTTGAAGTGGCAGCTTCTTCCCATGAGCTTTACACTTGGAACTGCCGCTTAACCTCATTTTGTTTTTATTTTCAAACAATCATTTTTTTTTTTCATATTTGACATTTTCAAATAATCATTAACCTGATTTTACGAAATAAAGATATTTGAGTTTGAGTTTAACGAAACCAAAGGCATGAGCTAGTGTTCAATATAAAACGTAGGTAAATCTGTATTCTGCTAAAGCTGTTATTACACTGTGGAAATGCTGGAAATAATAATTAAATTCATACTTCACTATAGAACGTAGAACTATGGTTGGTATTCCAATTAATCCTAAACGGTGAGTGAATATTGATAGAATGTTTCATAGATAAATTGTTTCGATAAACCGTTATATCATCACATTAATAATGTCTAGACTGATTGCTTACGCTTTTACATCAAAATCACCAATATTTTATTAATTTTAATAAAATATTTAGTTATGTTTACGGCACAATTTTCATAGTTAGCCCCTTTATCAATGTGAATAATTGTAGATTTCGTGGAACAAGTAAAATTGCAGTAAAATAAACATTGTTAGATAGAGCAATGCAGGCCAATACAATTTGAATTATTTAAAAGTCGTGCTTTCATTCAAAATAACTACTTTGCCACCCTTGCGGTCCGATCAATGCAAGCGTGTGGTAGCAGTGCGATGAAACTATAGCCACGAAATACTAAAAGTACAGAAGATCATACAATGTGACATCAAACTCCAAATGTATATATTTTTTAAACGAATCAAATGTTTTTTTGAAAATGAATACATAATAAAATAATATATAAAGGTAATAGTTTGAAAAAAAAAATCAAGTTAAGCACATGTGTAAAGCTTATGCGAAGAAGCTGGCAAAAAACTCATAGGCCACTCTTTTAAAATCGTAAAGTTAATTATTAAAATTATTTTATTGAGCAAACCATTGTCTGTGAGTGAATGTCCACGTTAATTATCCGTACTATTCCGTACTAATATTATAAATGTGAAAGTAACTCTGTCGGTCTGTCTATTACGCTTTCACGCTCAAACAGGTAAACTGATTTAGATGAAATTTGGTATGGAGATAGTTTGAGTCCCGGGGAAGGACATAGGATAGTTTTTATTGCGTTAACCGATATCCACGCGAGCGGAGCCGGGGGCGAAAACGAAAGGTGAATGGTAAATGTCAACCTTAATAATACAAGTATAACTTAAAAACAAAATAAATATTACTATAATGTAACTTTTTTTATCACTCACGGGCACAGAATCTTTTCTTTTTAATCTACGGAATTAAGGGACGAACAAGTCATGCGCCTGATGGTAAGCGTCGAGCTAGCCCATCAGTATCAGCGCCATCCAAATCCTTGTTTGGCAAAGATCTGAATGTCACCGCACTGCGCTCTTCATTTGAGGTATCACACTAATATTATAAAAGCGAAAGTTTGTGAGAATGTGAGTGTGTATGTTTGTTACCTTTTCACGTCTAAACGGCTGGAGGGATTTTAATAAAATTTGGTATGGAGTTAGCTGACACCCTAGATTAACACATAGGCTAATAAACCGTGGGTAACACCGCGATGCACAGCTAGTTAGTTCATAAATCTCATTTGCCCATCAATTACACTTGCTACAGTGCTCTTCAATCAAAACACAGTGACACTGTTGTGGTGCCCACGAAGACGACCAGGCTTAGACCTATCACTGTATCATATCTCGTGAATTTGGGACGCCTAACAACATATACATACATATCAACCCATATGATGGCCCACTGCTGGGCACGGGTATCCCCAGTAGAACCTAGTAGTATGTAGATCCTGGGGGTAATTGCCATAATCGCCACGCTTGGCGAGCAGGTTAGCGATCGCAGTAAGACTTCAAGTATGCAGAGGACGCTGCTGCCCGTCCTCCGTTGTGAAATCCCTTAGTCGCCTCGACGACACCCACGGGGAGAGACAGGGTGGTACTATTCTTAAGCCGGTACCACACGCCTAACAGAGTGGTTTGAAATTAAAATAAATAAAATTAAAAATATTTATTGTTCCCTTGTTTAAAGCCCTGGATCTCACACTAGGATTCCCTGTGTCGTGAGATCCAGTATCTTTCATACCTAGTAATTTAATTTCATTAATTTCGTGTACGAGTACTCAAATGCGGTATTTTGGGTATGTAAATGTCTGTAAATCCTTGCCTTAAATAGTTGATGTGCAGGTTTTATTCATATAATAGCTATTAAAGTCTAATTCTTCAAAACTAAATAAAAATAAACCGAACAAACTAAATAGTACCAAAATAAACAAACCTCATCAATTTTATAATAAAGACATATCTTATCTGTCGCCGAGCACTTTCCCCTAAAATGTGTGAGGGACAGATCATAAATTTTTCAACGACAAACAGCCTAATGGCACCCACTTACTGAGCACTTACAGTTTATAAAAGAAATGTTAATTTAACTTTATATTGCTTTATTTCAGGTGTTAAAACACTTTTTTATAAGTTGTGTAAGCATGTAAGCAGTTCAACAAACTTAATTTAATTGATGGCAATCTAGCCTATTTCAAGGCTAATTTCTGCCAAGATCAAGTATTTATTGTAGCAACACTGTATGTATTTCGGGTATTTAATTTTACATACATACATATCAACCCATATGATGGTCCACTGCTGGGCACGGGTCTCCCCAGTAGAACCTACTGGTATGTGGATCCTGGGGGTAATTGCCATAATCGCCACGCTTGGCGAGCGGGATCGCAGTAAGGCTTTAAAGTACGCAGAGGACGCTGCTGCCCGTCCTCCGGCATTTAATTTTACATGGTATGTTGTATTTATCGCCTTCGAAACCCCAGCGTACTAAATTTCATGACAATTGTTGTAGCCGTTACCGAGATTCAGATATAAAAAATCTAGCTTTAACCTTTGCACGACAACTAAAGAAAGACGATTTATTATCATAACTACTACTACCACAAAAGCAAACTTTTTAAGGAATATAAGTATTTTTCCTTTACTTTTAAAGGCAAGGAATAGAAAATACATAAAATAAATTTTAGGACATTTTTTTGCGGAGATGTGAGCTATTAATAAATAATCTAAAAAAAAAAAACGTTATAGTTATACTCTTTATTGTACACTAAACATACAAGAACAAGGTAGTATACATTGTTTAACTTAAATGTAGGTACAATGGGCGGCCTTATCGACAATAGCGATCTCTTCCAGGCAACCTTTGGATGGATAGAAACATAAATTACAAGAAATAGATAGCGGTAGTAAACAGTATGAATAAATACTATATATGTACTGAATTAATAATTAATAGATATTTATAGTTTTAAGTAGTCAAATAATGAGCTCACACAATAGGCAGCATGTTAAGTTTAGGAATGAATTTTCAAAAATCCTTTAACATCGGATTTTATTGTCATCGGTCTGTGATAAGTGTGCGAAGTTTCAATTAAATCCGAAATTCTGAAATGGGTGATTGACATTCAAAGATTCCGTTACATAGAAACATAGATACATACCAATCTAATAAAAGCGTGTTTAACATATCTCACATATTCTGGAAAAGTTTCTTTGCTATTTAGTTCATAAAGAAAATCTTTTTTGCTCAGCTTTTGGAGTGAAATAAAAACAAGATTTATTGTTTTATCTTACAGGGGTTGTAAATCCGATTCTTTGGTATTACGTTTGCTTTTTTAGGAAGGTGCGACATTACTATTGTAGTTGGCGATGTTGTTCTTAACTAAAATAAAATACTCTTATCTATCCTAATATTAAAAAGCTGAACAGTTTTTTTTTTGTTTGTTTGAACGCAAAAATCTCAGAAACTGCTAGTCTGAATTGAAAAATTATTTTACTGTTAAATAGCCCATTTCGATAAATGGGCTATTTAACGAAAGGCTACAGGCTATATAACAAACGCTACGACTAAAAAGAGCGGAGCAGAAATTAAAAAAGTTGCAAGAACGGGGAAAATTTAAGCAGACGAAGTTGCGCGGGTCAACTAGTATTAAATATTATTGAAAATGACTGGTCTGTTGGTCTAGTGCTTAATGACTCTGACTGCTAAGCCAGAAGTCGTAGGTTTGATTCCCACATGGGGCACAACTTTTTGTAATCCACAAATTATTGGTCCGAGTTTTTTTGTCTGTCATTTGTATATTTGTCAAGTCCCTCGCGATACAGTAATCGAATAAAGAATAAGACTGGCCTATTGGTCTAGTGGTAAGTGACCGTGACGGCTAAGCTTGAGTCCGGGTTCGATCCCCACCCAGGATAAAACTTTGAGTGATGAGCATGATGGTTAATACTGTGTCGATTTGTATGTATGTATGTATTTATTTAAAAAAGTTTATCAGTTGTCTGGTTGCCATTCTACTAGCTCTGCCGAGTCTGGGATCTAATGGCGTTGTGTGAATTGTTTAAAAATATTATTACATTATTAAATATGAAGCAAAATTCGACTGCATTCGAAATTAGCCAATTTATAAGGTACTATCTGACCCGCGCAACTTTATCTGCGTAATTTTTTCCCGTTTTTGCAACATTTTTAATTGCTGTTCCGCTCCTATTGGTCTTGGCGTGATATTATATAGCCTTTCTTTGATAAATGGGCTATATAACAATAAAATATTTTTTCAATTCTGACCAATAGGTACTTCCTGAGATTTTTGTGTTCATACAAACAAACAAAAATAAACTCTTCAGCTTTATAATATTAGGATAGATAAGAGTGTGATATTATATAGCTTATAGCCTTCCTCCATAAATGGGCTATCCAACAGTAAAATATTTTTTATTCGGACCCGTGAGATTATCGCGTTCAAACAAACAAACAAATAAACAAACAAACAAACTCTTCACCTTTATAATATTAGTATAGATAAGTAAGATATGTAAACACCGTGAAAGTTGCTTTACATTCACATGAACTTCTAAGCATAAACCACTTACATTAAACCAAGAATTACTATATTTAGCTCATATACCCTGAAATTACTCAACAATTTGATGAAAATACCTCAAATTACACATGATTTTGTACGGGTATTGTCTTACCGTAGTTTCGAGTTCCGCTTCTACCCTCAATTAATTGAGCGGTTACTAAATAATTGTTACGAGATTGAGTACAAATTGTCTTTAGGTAACTTGAGGCTTAAATTTGCTTAGGGATCTGTTGAATGTAAGGATTTATAGCATTTAGAATCCCATTACTGTAGTTATAAAACCACAGTAGTGAGATTCTAAACGCTAAATAGCTAATGCTAAATGTTTTTTTGTTTGTTTGTTTGAACGCGATAACCTCAGGAACTACTGGTTGGAATCGAAAAATTATTTTACTGTTGGATAGCCCATTTATCGAGGAAGGCTATAGGCTATATAACACTACGGTGCGACCAATGAGAGCAGAGCTGCTGCTCTGCTCTCATGAAAAATGTTGCAAATACGGGTGAAATTGACGTATACGAAGTTGCGCGGGTCAACTAGTGATATATGTCATAAGCTGTGCTCGTAAACAAAATCTGACGTGGAAAGTACCAGTATACGGTACCGGTATCTTTAGGATTGATTAGGTACATAACCGATTAATGGAAATTTTGAAAATTTGATGACTTACTTCAACATTTTGTAGATTATAAGACAGTGTAGTGGTCAATCTAACAACATTAATAGCTTTTGATCTTGAACTACCTTTACGTTCTATTTACTGAGACCTTAGCAACAAAATATACAGATGAATATCGAAAACCAAATCAGAACAATACATTTTGAGAAAAATCGAAAAAATTTGAAGTCGGTTGTCACGACAAATTTATTAGACATTTGTTAGAGTCCAAAATACTAAAAGTGCAGAAGGTACAGGCACGCTTTTGTCCGGGGGGGGGGGGGTAACGTGTGGCCCAACCGGTTCAGTGTGAATTGCTCGCATGACGGATCGGGTGCATTTCATTCAACACCGGTCACCGGTACACCAGCCACCGCTTCCCGATTCCCGAGGAAGGGGGCAATTTCCGATTAGAAAACGCCCGTACAGTGTCAAAATTTCTCAAAAAAGGTCTTTCATTTGAGTCAGGGGGGCGATTGCCCCTCCCTTGGAACCCCGCCGGAAAAGGTACTTAACCTTCTTACGACCTCAATGCAGACACAGACATCGTTCATGAACACCTAATTAGTGACTACTTTGTTCGAAAGGCGTCCCGAGATTCCTTGTCTGCGAACTACTGACCTTCATAATGCTTGTACGTTATAGAGACTACGACTGACAACATCAAGACTTCCATTCCAATTTGACATTTGGACGGTCATTTAACAAATTCAAATGGAAGTGCAAACTTGTCTAACAAGGATAACAACAACGGCCGTTTGTCCTAAGTGTCAAAAAAGTTCACATGTCGGTCGTTCGATTCGGAATTTGAAATTTCTGTCACTTTATACGGGTAGCCAGTCTAGAGTACTAGAACCGTAGAAGTCTTTAGTCTTCACGCGCCTTTGATAGGCGGGTAAACCATTTGGAGTTTCGACTCCTTCTGGTGGTAGTCTTCGCGGCTCGTTTCTGCGAGCCGGTCCTTGGGTAGTAGGCCGGGGTCCTCGAGTCGGCCGATTAGGAGGGCCTTAGAAGTCAGAGCTGTGAACTATATTTATATCCGTTGCATAAGCGGGCGTTGTGTGAAAGTTGCCTTCTACACTTGTGACTAGAGTGATGTGTCAAGGACCGCTTTACATTATCACCGTGGTGGCAAACAAATAAAACCCGGGCTTAAATACCCTAAAAACGTATTTAAAACGCTATTCTGTTTCATAATAAAGGTGTTTGGCAAACAAAAATGTATTTCAGAGCTTAATCCGCAGAGTTTGGAATAAAAATGTAAAGAGGTATAAAAACGTTGCCTAAATTAGTTTTGTTTCACCGCAAATAGAAAAAACTTCTAAATCTATTATTTCTTTAGCTGTTTCTAAATATCTTTAGCGGCTTTTTTATTCTAACGGGTGATGAGATTTATTCCAAAGAATAATAAAGTTGGGAACATTTGAAAGACTTACTTAGGTGGGAAACTTTCTCAAGTGAGACTGGGATTTACTTGCAAAATATAACTCCCTATATTTGCGGATCCTCATAATATAAGCATTTAACCAGTAAACCATTTTGACATGTTTTGTTGCAAAATAGTTCAAATAATTAACATACACAACAAATTTAAAAATAATGTATCATAAGCAATGTGCCTCTGGTGCCTGTGGTGGGAGTGTATCCGACTGCTACGCAAGAGGTCGTGGGTTCGATCCCCACCCAGGATAAAACTTTGTGTGATGAGCACGATGGTTTATTCCGTGTCTGGGTGTTATTTATCTATAATATGTATGTATTTAGAAATATTTAAGTATATTTATCGTTTCCATAGTACAAGCTCTGCTTAGTTTGGGATCAGATAGTTTTGTGTGAGTTGTCCCAAGATATTATTAATTTATTTTTAACTACTGAAATATATGTACACTAATATTTTAAACAGAAAGATTTGTATTTTTGTATGTAACGAATACACTTAAAATTACTGGACCGATTTTAAATGTTATTTCACCATTAGAAAGCTACATTATTGAGGAGTAACATAGGCTATATTTTATTATAAAATAAGTTAGAGATCCTTGCGAAAATTGCAATAATGTTATAACTCAAGGTATAAAAAACTACGATATAACACCTGTACGAAGCAGAGGCAGCTAGTGTTAAATATGTTTCACTAATCATCAATTCAATTATTTAATTTATGATATAAGTTAAACACTTTGCTTAACTCAACTCTATACCGCTTATTTCGAGTCCATTTAATTCAACCATTCAGGATATTTCGTCAAAATTAGGACATGGGCTTGTTGCTTCAGATTTTTATTATTAGACATGACATTTTGATCCTTGAAATGTTATGATGAACATTATTAAATTAACTAGGTATAATAAACGAGTAGCGAACCCGAATGAGTTGATATCGATTAGGATCGATAAACATCGTCTGAATCATTGTCACCGTGTTCTACATAACAACATTGAAAAAAGACATTGTGACATCAAAGAAACATTATATTTTACTAACAACTATATCAGTCCTTAATCTAAACGTCGAAGTAGATACTCTAAGTGAAACATAAACATTAATATATTCTGAGTAGGTACGCCAAACTAGATGGCTAGTAGAATTAGTGGCGTATAAAGCCTCGATGGACGTGTTAACTCATTGAATGTGAATATGAACTACAATATGATTATGTACTACAAGGTATTTGAATGTAAGCGGCATGAGGCAGGTGAGGTTACACGGTGACATGTACAATTGTATACACTATGAGTCTTAATCACGTAGACCTCTTTCAGTTTGACTACGGGTTTTAAACGCGTAGATATTTTAAGGTTAAATATCTTTGATTTATTCCCCGATGCTTGCTAGTGGCTATGATCATGGGCAGACAGCCACGGTTATTGGTAGTCTTGAACATAAATCAAATTTAAGCAGCAGCACTAGCCGGCAAACCATTTAAGCCAATATTAGTATAGTAGTAGTGTCGTAGGGGACATTTCATTCAAGCAAATCGCTGACACAATATACAACAAGATCCAGGTTTGACACCGAATAACTATTTGTTTATCAGCAAAGTGGGAGTTATAAAATTATATATACCTACTACGGGTATTAATCTTATAAGTAATCACGTGAATAATTTAAAAAAAAACAAAGTAAAGTACATTGTGTATTGCACGACGTTTCGACAGTATTGCCACGGTCACGGTCTACCCGTGACCACGGCAATACTGTCGAAACAT
Source organism: Herminia tarsipennalis (assembly GCA_945859575.2). NCBI lineage: Eukaryota > Metazoa > Arthropoda > Insecta > Lepidoptera > Erebidae > Herminia > Herminia tarsipennalis. Next base: position 15,178,130 of record OX243849.2, on the reverse strand, counting down.
CTGCTATACTGCTCTACCCGCGACCGTGAATTTTATAATGTGTACAAATCGCGAAAGATTATCAACATTTAAAGTGGGAATATTAAGTAAAGTGGGAATCCCTTAGCATAAAAACCAGAGAAAGTTTATGCGACAGTTGCTTTCCCATATCTTCTCTCTCTTATCTACAAGTAGGTACCTACTTATACGACATAACATGTTGCGTGAGACAACTCAAATCATATTTAAAAATAAAAGAAAGTATTATTTGACTGGCCTGTTAGTCTAATGTTTAGTGACCCTGACTACTATGTCAGTGGTCGTGAGTTCGATTTCCACCCAAGATAAAACTTTGTGATGAGCACGATGGTTTATTGTGTCTGGGTGTTACAAGTACTCCCAAATTAATAATGCACATGCAGATCTTCGCTAATTGTCGTATTCCCGGAAACACTCGAATCATGGAATCGTAAGAGCCCTAAACAAGGCATTTGCATTTTGCACCTTGTTTAAAAGAGATAGGAGTCAATATCATGTGTGCACAATCGAAAACAAATCGGGCGTTCGGCAGCTGTCGCCGGTCAGCGAAATGTCTGTCAGTCGTCTTTATATATTGGTAGTGACTGCACGTGTTCTCTATTTGTGGAAATATATAGAGCTGCTATTACACACCCTTCTTGGTAAATATAATTTCAACATTAATTAGCTTATTCAGATTTAAATAGTATATTTTGAAAAAAGGAAAATAAATAACATATTTCACGTTTTTTTAATATTAAAAAAATAAAATACCTACATTAAATACATATTAAGTACTAGAAAAACATTTAAAAAATGAGATTTATTTAAATTAAATAAATAGATAAACATGCATAAAAAATATATACCTAACTCTGCCCATGCCATTTTCTTTCAGACGAATTCTTCCAAAATGGATAAATTTAAACGTGGAAAACCGCTTAATTCACAAGCACGGCAAATGGTATTTAATGTGTACCTTTATTTCTTAAATGAAGCCAATGTTTTCAACAGAGACCATGATGGTTATTTTAAAAAAATTCAAGACCGTGTTACAAAAGCTACAGGAATTTCGCGACGAACTTTGAGTAATATCTTAAACGAAAAAAAACATAATCAATCAAAGAAATTTTCTACACCGAAAAAAGGAAGACCTAAAAGTAGATTTCGGCTGGTACTTGATGATTTCGACTACTGTGTTATTCGTAATATGATATACAATTTTCAATTGACGCTGAAAGAACTCCCAACTGTAAATAATTTAAGAATAAAGTTGATCGAAGCTATTAATTTCAAAGGCTGTGCCGAGACTTTAAGGTTGATCTTGAAAGACATGGGGTTTAGGTTTCTGAAAACTGATAATAACAGACAATTACTTATGGAAAAACATGATATACGCCTAAAAAGGATCAAATATCTCAGAGAAATACAACAGCTGAGGAGTTCTGGTAGAAACATAGTATTTATGGACGAGTCGTATGTGCACACATCACATACTAAGGGTAAAACTTGGCAAGATAGCAACAAAAAAGGTATCAAACAACCCATTTCCAAAGGAGAGCGAATAATTATTGTACACGCAGGCAATGAAAAAGGCTTCGTCCCAGGGGCTCTAATGTTACATAAATGTGTCGACTCAGAAGGTGACTATCATAAAGAAATAAACGCGGAACGTTATCAAACTTGGCTACGCAATCAATTGATTCCCAACTTGCCTCCTAATAGTGTGTTGGTAATAGACAACGCCCCATATCATAATAAGCTGTCTGTGAAACCACCAAACTCAAACACATCTAAACCACAAATGACAGCTTGGTTACAACAACACAACATTCCGCATGACCCAAAGAAACTGAAACCCGATTTGTATAAAATTATACAAAGATACAAAGAAAATTACACAGAATTTGCCATTGACCGTATAATGGAGGAACATGGGCATAAAATTATACGATTGCCACCATATCATCCCGATTTTAACCCTATTGAAAATATTTGGTCCCAAATAAAGCAACACGTGGCCAAGAGAAATATTGCAATGACTGTGACGTCAGTTAAAGATGCTATATTAGAAAAAATCAATAAAATAGGACCAGAAGAATGGAAAAAAGTTTCTGATCATGCGGTTCAATGCGAAGATGAATATAGAAAATTTGAGCCAAGAATCGATAGTTATTCCGATAAACTGATTATTTACACAGGTGATAGCAGTGAGGAAAGTGTAAATGAACAAGAGCATAATGAAACTTCTGATGAATCTGCGATGTCGGGAATAGAGGTCTTCCTCGATTCTGATTAATTTTTTTATAATTGTATTATTTTTCTGGAATGATTAGTGCTGTAAACAAATTTGAACTGAGATTTTGATTATATTTTATGTAAACCTCTATTTGAAAACGTTTTTTTCTCCTTCTAATAAAACCTTATGTTATTTAAACCTTTTCCTCCATAATTACACCAACTTCGGTAAGACACTTGAAAACTAATCACTCCAACAATGATTGTAGCGTTTTCGCTATTTACTTACATGGAATTATCGAATCAAATTTCGTTACAGGTAAATCAAATCTGTTTTAGCACAAAACACATAATATATAAAATTAGGCATAGAGAAATTGCTCTTAACCACTCTATATAAATATCGTCTTTCGACGCTCGGGTAATACGACCGTTGCCGAACAATGACGAAGATTTCCGAAGATTTCTATGCGCATTATTACTTTTGGAGTACTGTACTTATCTATAATATGTATGTAAATAGAAATAGATATGTTTATCAGTTGTAATTGTCAATAACAAACTGCCACTACATTTATTTTATTGTTACCTTCCACCACTTGCATTGGAATTGCTTAATAAGACCTGATACATTTTACCAGGTCGAATAATATAATCGGTTATTTGGTTCACTCACTATAGGCATATACCTCTAAAGTTAAGTCTTGTACGCATCAATATTGCTTATTGCGAAAATGTAAGTAAAATATTTCATTTAAAAAGATGCATATGCAACTATTTAATCTTTAATACTTTTGTGTATGATCGTTGTGGCGATCAATTTTGTTATAAAACATGTCACATCCATTTTGGCTTTAATAAAGTGACACCATTGGGAATATTCCCAGATTGATTAATACCACGTACTTACACAGGATGACAAACAACACACATTATTTTTCATGTTTTTCAGCCGTAGCAGATATATTTATTAAAAAAAATGAACACGAGGCTAGGAACAATAACTATTCTGTTATATAACGAACTTGTTTGAAACATGCTATCCATTTTAAAATAAAAAGAAACAACATGACTATTGTGTATAACCAAATTTAAAAAAACATGTTTTTATGTTTAATTAAAAGCCTGTTTTTATTATAATTCTATAAGAATATAAATATGTTTCATTTTACTGTAGAGGGCTGAAAAATCAAGCTTTGGTTAGTACGGGATGAGAACGGATTTGTGTTCATATAATATTATTTTATTTTTATATAAAGAAATTATTTTAATAATAATTGAAATCCAATTAGGCTTATGGAATATGCTTTCCAGATTCACAGACACGACCAAAATCTCTAAACATGGTGTTTATATGTGAGTTGCTACACACATATTCGAACCGGCATCGTACGGCACAGAGCGGTATTGTGGATAAACGGTCGAGAAAAAAGCCGAGCAAGAGTTTTTTTAATTACCTAATAATAAACTTAATTTTTAAACGTCTAAACTAATAACGTTATACAAAAAATAATCTTTATTTCGGTAGAGAGAGGGTAGAGGTCAACTGAGGGTGGGATATAGCGTGAAAAATACTGTTTGTGATGCTTTCTAAAATATTATGGCTTTACGTAAACAGGATTAGGCCTGCAAAAAAAATCTTCACGATTATTTATGGTGTTTCTAGTTCTCAGGTATTCCTATACCTATCTCAGGTTCCAGACTTACATATCTGTATAGTTAATAATATTTGAAATTTTAAAAATTGTGTTTTTAAACAAACTACTATTATACAAGCTAAGTAACTTCGTTAGTTCGTCAAATCGTTTTCAAAGTACATAGAAAAGATGTGCAAAAATGGTATTTAATATGTATAAGTACTAATTAGGTTTTTCAGTCAAAGTTTTTTTAAGCCGCTGCTAAAATATACGAAATAGAAAAAAATATTTTATATCCCTTCGGTCTAATTTTAAGAAATACTTGTAATTAATTATCCAATGAGTTGGAATTCTAATAAATTAACTCTGATGGAAGGATAAAATAGAAGATAATTACTTTTCAACGGAATAAAACGTAATTAGATTTAATTAAAGACGTATTTCATTAAATTAAAGACATCAGTGCCGCTGTGAGAGGTTAAAAAATGTTGACTTGTTTTTTGTTTTGGCGAGAAATAATGTCCTTTTCACAACTAGGTCGGCCACATCATGAAATGATCAACACAGAGTTGATCATTTCATGATGCGGTCGACCTAGACATGGCCTGCCCCTCTAGACATGTGGTATAAACTCTAATCGAATAAAATGGCAATCGATTGGAATGACATATTTGCGCGTGCAGATCCGCAAATATATATATTTTTTTAAATATTAGATTTGCCGTTTTGAGCGCGCAACGACGATATTCTGTTTGATTGTCATTAGTGTTTATACCACTTGTTTAAGGATCCGGCCACGATAGTAACATAGTGATGAGCTTAGCCGACAGTACTAAATCGAAATAGTAAGCAACTAATCCCACTGCAGTCTTTTGTAGCGTAGAGATTGTTCCCAAATCGGACTGCTCTCGTCTCTTGGAAACGAGTGAGCTCCATAATCAAATACAGTATTACTAAATAGTTTCACTTCAAAGCAAATAAACTTCAACATGTGGAAAAAAGACGCAGTTCGAAAGAAGACCACGTGCGTCTCTCTCAATCCGCTTTTGAGTAAAACTATCAAGTGAATATGTGTACAAAGCTTTACTTATTTTCCTAGACATAACATCTTTAATAAACCTCTTCCTAACTTCTGAACGCCTGGTACATCTAACTGACTTAACAAACGATGTAAACTGAAAATAACAGTAAAAAAGCAAAATATCTACACTTCTTAGAGTTTCTATAATTAAACTATTATAATACAATTCCGCTCTCATCCTCAAATCTAGCAAATAGTATAAGCACATGTATGGCTGCAAGCTCTTCTGTAAATAACAAACCTTCTTTTTGCTGCTTACTTTGATGAAGCTAAACGCGGTAAGTGTATGTCACCCTTTATTTGTTGTATAGTAATCACCTTAATAAGGCCTACCTTTATTTCTTAAGTAAATGCACAAATCCTTCGAAAAAAGTACCAACAATTCTAATGGAAAAAGTACTTATAAGTAAATATTTACGTCATTTTCAGTAACGTAATGTACATTTCCAATGAAAAAAGTAACAATAGTTACATACACATTGCTACTTTCTCCAAAAAAGTACTTTTTTACGTCTTCATTATTTCAGACAACTTGATTAGGTACTGTTGAACCACAGAACAAATGCATTGTTGCAACAAATTCTGAGACCATTGCAGATAGTGATGTAATGTGATTCTTAGTTCTTTTTTCACCAGATGTATGAAAAAAGTATTTTCTAATATTGCCGTCATTAATAACAACGTACAAATCTTACTGAAAATGTCGAAATAATGACACATGAACTGACGTTTTTTTTTTCAATGGAATTGTGCATAAAAAGGCAAGTATGAAAGTAGAAATTTTCTTCTAAGGTAGGTCTTTTCTGCAGTATTGTGGAATACTGTTACTTTTAGATGTTGTGACTTTGTGACATTACTTTCTATGTGTTGTGTTTGTAACTAAAATTAAGCAATAAAATTGAATTGTTTTTTTTTTTGTTATTTTGTCTTGTTTTAGGTAATTAAGATTTGTTTTGGTTTTAATTAGAAAATGTTTTCAAATGTTTACGTACTTACTTCTTTTTGTAAATAATTATATTTTGTTTTTGTAAAAACAATCTTTAAAGGTTGTTCAGTTACTGCTATTATACTAAGTAACTACGTAACGTTACTCATACAATATTTAATAGGTTTTCTTTGTTTGAGTAGCGTTAATGGAAAATGTTTGTTAACATTTCTTTTTCCCCGTTATCTACGAGTCATGTGTTATATTTATCATGTAAATTATATTATTATTACGTCGCTAACTTATGATTTTTAATACAGTAACAACCTCCCAATCTTGTCTTCTTTATATTACACCAAATAACTTTGTAATACAATTGTTGAATTAAAAAAATCAAATTAACCCTTCACCGCCTACCACATACTGGGGGGTAACAAAAAAATCAATCAATTCAATGTCAGTCAATACTTGTATTCAATATTATCAAAATCAAAACAATCTCATATTTTTAAAACAAAAGGTTTATTTGCTTAATGTTTAATTTTAAATTATAATTAGTTTATTAAAATGAAAATTTACAATATTATTAAATATATTAAGCTAGATTACCCTACGAACTAACTATGGTTATTAATTTAAAAAAATATATAATTTAAAAACCAGGGATGTGCATGTCGGGCCACGCACTATGTAAGGTTCCGTAGTCCCTCGTCCCTATAATGCTGCTTAAGAAGTGGGTTTTCTGTTGTTTTTTCGTACTACTAACAACGTTATAATTAATACATAATAATTTTCAATGGAATTTGTACGAAACGTTTCATTTTTTTTTTTGTTTTTTTTTTTTTTTTTTAAGACAACTCCCGCATTAGTGTACAAGCCCTGTGTCGCGGGGACTTTACAAACATACAAATCACGGACACAAAGTACACCCAGACTCGTAACAACAATTTGTGGATCACACAAAGTGGTGTCTCGTGTGGGAATCGAACCCACGACCTCTTGCGTAGCAGTCGGACACACGCGCCACAGAGGCAGGCATCAGCTTATACTCGTAAGCTTGTAAAGCCTACTTAGCTGTGATTGTTTTCCTTAAATATTTCACTATATATACTATTACCGTTATTTTTTTGATATACCCAACATCATCCATTTAGCTGCCAGGGGGTTTGGGCACTTGACTGAAACAAAGTTTGCAATTTAAATCTTAATATTTTCCACACGGATCCAAAAATCGAAAAATGGTCTTTACATTCCCTGAACGTTTTTAAAAAACCTATTTAATGATACCCTATACGATGGAACAGGTAAGAAAAAAAAATTACATCCCCGCTTTATTTATAGGGGAGGTACTCACAAAAAAAATGATTTTCAAGATTGCATCGTTTGCATTGATTTACAGCCTTCTAGCATTAACAGTCTCTGAGCTAAGCAGCGAACGGACGGATGTACCGACATGGCGAAACTATAAGGGTTGCGTTTTGTCATTTTGGCTACGGAACCCTAATAAAAATCATGAATTAAGTCCGCCTTTGTACAAATGCATTAAGTTATATAAGTGCAAACAGATTTAATATCACGGGAGGTGTAATACTAACTACTTCGTTGGGTAGTTACCACGTAGTTACTGACCTACACCTTTTTGTTCTGAGTTGTAAAAAATACGACTCGTCAATACCTTGTCACGCCTTACATCTTTTGTTTGTCCTGCATCATAGCGTCAAATATTTAAATTCCATTGTTCTATTTACGCCATGATCGTACTAAATCTATCTATCTAATCTTCAATACTAATATTATAAAGCTAAAGAGTTTGTTTGTTTGAACGCGATAATATCAATAACTACTGGTCCGAATTGATAAAAAAAAGTCTATTTATCGAGGAAGGCTATAGGCTATATAACATCACGCTACGATAAATAGGAGCAGTGCAGAAATGAAAAATGTTGCAAGAACGAGAAAAAAATACGAAGTTGCACGGGTCAGGTAGTCTAATATAAAATCCATTTCAATTCACCAGAACTTCAACTAATTAAGGTAAATCCATAGAAACCCTACCGTATTCAGTTCCCTACCTATTCATTCTTTTCATTTGAAACTAATCAATATCTAGTAATGCCTTTTCACATCGGTATAAAAGTGTCTCAAAATGGGATTCTTTGGAAATCCTTTTAGTGAATTTGAGGTCTACTTTGTGATTTTTTATGACTTAAAAAAAGTGCTTCTATTTACAAATATCATTAAAAATGACTGATTGATTGATTAGCGAACAAAAAGATATTGAATAAGGACCCAGTTTGTTTATGAAGTCATAGTCGAAACCGCTTATTTTAGAAAATTGAAATTTTATACGGGAGATCCTTTATTACTATTAACTTTAAGGAATGGAGCGGCGCGGACCGTGACTCGACCAATGACAGTACTCGAAATAATCCGGAGTATAATTTCGAACATTGTGATTGGTTAATTGACGGCCCGCTCCGCTCCACTCCGTCCATCTCAGTCCACGTCAGTAGAAACGCGTTCTAAGGCTGAACCACACGGCTCGGGACGGCACCGCTCCGGCACCGCACCGCAAATAAATCGCCGCCAGGGCTCGGAACCGGTTAATAAATAGCGGTTATTATTGTTAATGAAACCGGTTTTATTGTGCTCATCGATTAACCGGTTAATCAAGATACCGGTATTAATCATAACGAAATAATTTTAATTACCGGTTAAAACAGAGAGCGTAATGCTAACCGATAATGTGAGCTGAATTAACCGGTTAAATTCAAACAATCGACTCGTGACGCAAGGCACGGTCGTTCGGTCTCGACCTCACGTCATTGAAACTTAGTACTTTTTCTTTCCCACATGTATGGGTTAGACCGTCGTTGTGCGTCGTGTTAAATCATGTTCCCTGCAAAACTACAAGCGTGCGGCCGTTATTTAGTGTAGGTTAATTATATTAATTGTGTGTATATTCATCATGGGAAAAAGAAAATAAAATAAGATTTATTCTATGTTTGATTAAAATTAAGAGACCAATAAATCGAAATGTTTGATGAAAGGTTGTAATCACCCCGCACGCCTCCGTAAAGCGCGGGTTCCGGAAACTACCCTCGCTTGATTTTTATCACTCACTATTACGAAACTGTCGGTACTTCGACACACAACACAAACGACATCTGCACACTGGCATGTAGTATTTGTTTCGACGGTGTGTACAATTAATCATCGCGGGATTTTACGATATCGAGAAACGATATCCATCTTCTAGGTTGAAATTGACGTGTTTTTTTTATTTTAACCTCTGCCCGCGCCATGCGGGAGTAGTAGTCACGGTCAGTGGAGAGGATCTGTGGTTCGTGTAGTTCAATCAGTTCATTATTGAATATATACGCGATTAAGACCCGCAGCTTATAAAACTCCATAATGTGTACAAATCGTGAAAGTTTACGAACTAATGAGCTTAGAACTTCTTTAGAAGTGCTAACCAATTACGAAATAAAGTTTTGAATTATTACATGGCCACTACATTACACTTGGCCAGCGGAACTTCCATACGTATCACTAAATACAAAATTTTGTGAGACATGAATCATTTAATACATCTACTATTGCGTCTACAGACGAATCCGTTAAAGTGGACGATGATGAAAGGATACAAAAGCTCACTACAACGTTGTTATGGGAGATTTCAATGCTAATGTGGCAGTACAAAAACGCGGCGAAACGAAAATTGGACCTAACTGCGTAGGGCGCAGAAATCACAGGGCCCAAATGCTCGTTAATTTTCTACAGTCGTCGGGGCTTTTCTGAATGAATTCTTTCTTTAAGAAGAAGCCTCACAAAAAGTAGACATGGCAAAGCCCCGATGGTGTAATAAGAAACGATATAGATTTCATCATTACGGACAAGCTGCAAATAATCAGAGACGTCTCTGTGATCAACAGGCTCAATACTGGCAGCGATCACATATTGGTTCGAGGGTCTCTAATTATTAGCTTCAAGGTCAAAAGACTCCAAATAATAAGGCCTATTCTCCGACCTATTGCCTCCCAGATAGCCTCATGCCCCGAAAAGTTCTAGTTGGAGCTACAAAACCGTTTCGCATCGCTGGAAACACAAACGAGAAAACCGACACTGGTCAAAACGCTACAGGATGTATCTTGGAAGTTGTTTCCCGGAAAACGCGAAAAAAGGGAGTCCGAACTCTCACTCGAGATTCTTGAACTAATGAGGGTAAGACCAGACACGCAGATGTCTTTGTCAGATATGAGAGCCATAAACCTGAAGATCAGGAAGCTGACATGACCTGACCTCCTACGCTACAGCACTCGCAACATTGAGACGGCGCGGCGGCGATCGATCGAAATAGAGGCACTTAAGTTTTCTCACAGCAGCTAGGCAGACCCTGTCTGACAATACTTAACACAGCGAGTGGTAAAACCTCAAGGCTGGAGATATTTGGAGAAACCGAGAGTATTTATGGACATGTATGCATTACGGATGGCTAAACCTATGGGACTTAGCGTCGATGATAACAAAACCCCACTCACGAGCCGCGAGGCCGGGGCAGTTTTCGAGCAACTTAAGAATGACAAAGTGCCCTGTGATGACAGAATCACTACAGAGCTTTTGAGAGCAGGTGGGACCCCAGTCCTGAAAGAACTAGCAAATCTCTTCAACTCCGTCATCCACCTAGGCTTAACACAAGCGTGTAGCGGGAGTGCGTGGTTCTGTTCTTGAAAAAATTATAACCCCTTGCTGAAGAACTACAGACCCATCTCATACCTGAGACACGTCTACAAGTTGTTCTCGAGAGTGATCACCAAGCGCCTCGCTATAAAACTCGACGAGTTCCAGCCCCCGGAACAAGCCGGGTTTCGAAAAGGCTTCAATACCGTTGACCACATCCATACATGACTGCAAGACCAATTTAATAGAGCGTCATATCCCCGAAACTGTTCACCAACGCTCTCGAAGACATCTTCAAGACACTTGATTGGACTGGATAGGTCATAAACATAAACCGTGAGTAAATCTCACACCTTCGGTTTGCCGACGATATTGTCGTAGTAGCGCAGTCGCTGGAGCAGCTCAGCGAAATGCTGCACAGCCTAAATGGAGCGTGGGTCTCGGCCGTAGGTAACTTTAACGTGACTTTGATTTGTTTCCAGTTTGATAAAAGCAACTTCGAGCAAGATGTCGATAGAAGGATTCAATTGGGTTGGGTAGCGTTTAGCAAACTTCGTCGAGTTTTCACTCCGCCTTTACCGCAATGCCTGAAGGATCAACGTAACCAGTGCGTCCTACCTGTTATGACCTACGGTGCCAAGTCATTTATTACGGTTGAGTTAGTTCAAAAAAAAACAAAATTGTGCAGCGGGCTATGCAGCGACGTATGCTTGGGAGGATAAAACTCGCAATGAGGTCATCCGACAAAGAACTAAAGTTACCGGCATAGCTCGCAAGTGCTGGACATAGGCATCTCCTAATTTTTGCTTTTGATAAAGTCTGGCATGAAGGCTTGCTATATAAACTGAAAACAATGTCACCAGATCAATTTGCTACTATCCTAGAATCTTACATTTCTAGTAGAGCATTTCGAATACGCCAAGAGGATGTTTGTTCTAAAAATAATGAAATAAAAGCTGGAATTCCACAAGGCACTGTTCTAGGACCGGTCCTGTACCTTTTATACACCCGTGATACTCCAGAGCTCGAAAATAATGCTATTGCAACCTTTGCTGACGATACAGCCATCATAGCAGTAGGAAATACCCACATCGAATCAGTAGAAAAGGTTCAAGTAGCCATCAACCAAGTTTTAGAGTGGACGACAAAATGGAGAATAAAACTTAATGAGAGTAAGTCCGTTCACGTTTACGTCACAAATAAAAAAGGGTCAATACTGCCCGATGCTTATAAATGGCCAACCAATACCCTACTCGAACACAGCTAAGTACCTTGGTATGAGGCTTGACGCAAAGCTACGTTGGAAAGCACATGTCAAGAAAAAAAGAGAAGAGCTATCCCTAGGCTACCAGAAGAAGTACTGGCTACTGGGAAGACCTCTTCCCTCTCAGTATACAACAAAGTCCTGCTATATAAACAGGTGTTAATGCCAGTATGGACTTATGGTATACAGCTTTAGGGCTGTACCGCTCAGAGCAATCGACAAATAATACAAAGATTCCAGAACAAAGTGCTCAAGGATATTGTCAACGCCCCTTGGTATTTAAGAAACTGTGATCTCCACCGGGACCTTAAAATGGATGACATAGAGACAGTTATACAAAAAATAGCTGAAGCACATCAAAGCAGGCTTTAACAACACGTGAACGTCGAGGTAATCCAGCTTCTTGATACCACTGAGTTAAAAAGAAGATTGAAACGGCTGAAGCCGTTTGAATTAGTGTAGTGTAACAGTGACATATTAAATGTAGTGTAAGTGCAACGTAAAAGAACACATGAACAAAGTGACTTCACATATGTAATAGAGACAATAAGATAAGATTCTTTTTTTTCTTTTCAAGTGTTATTGGACACATTCATAGATTTAAGTCCTTATAGCAATTTAGGTCATAATTAAATTACTCATTAATCTTTAGGCTAGATTGTAATCTATATAAAGTATTGTAATAGATACTTAATTAAAGCGGTTGATTATCCGGTAAGACTTCTTTCGTTGATAAGAATTTATAGCATTTTTGTATGTTAAGAAATGTAACTACTGATATTCACAATTTCACTCAATTATTATTATGATTCAGTGCGCAAACGTAAATGTTTAACTATACAAATGTAAACATATACAAAATACTCTGTGAATCTGAACTACTTGACTAAACAGACGAAACACTCGGTTCAAAAAATTAATAGTGATACGCGTACTCACTCATTTCCTTGAAACTCAAATTAACCGGTTTATTTAGCTGAACAGTATCGGAATTTGTGAAAAACCGGTTTCCCACTTTAACCGGTAAATAACCGGTAAAGATAACCTTAACCTGAATTCATTTCGGTTCGGGGTCAATGACCAAAACCGGTTTGGAAATTTAACCGGTTTCCGAGCCCTCATCGCCGCGCAGGCGTTCTCGCTGGCGGGCGCCGCCGCAGCACCGTAGTGGAGTTTTGGACGTAGGTACAGTCTGGTAATAAAATGCAACCTTCCTTCCGTCGCGTAAACAATTGTGGTGCCGCTCCAGCATTGCTCCGCTAACACCCCTCCCCGCCTCGTCTTAGTCTGGCGTGCGATCAGCGCTGCGCCTCTCCGTGTGGTATACCATAGATTTTTATGTGCAGGACCGCTCAGGCGTCGCAACGTTACCGTACCGCTCCGTGTGGTTGGGCTCTAAAAGTTAAATTAACCCATTCCAGTTCATCATTAGCGAATGTTTTGTCATTGTTTTTCATTCTATTTTTAAAATAGAATCCTCCTTCTCGCGTCGTTTATTGTCAATGTCTCAGCATTTATTTTTATTCATCTATTCTTTGAGTATTTCTCGCCAGCCGACCTAGTCCTCGGCAACCCGGAGGGCATTGCAGACGGAGGTGTTTAGAGCAGAGCAAATCTGGTCTGGGTTAGGATTCTGCCTTTAGGCATCTTTCTGGTCACATTGCCCGTTACTATATGCTTTTATAGGTTGTCACCTCTCTTTCTGGCAATGTGGTCTAAGAACACGGTATAGAACGACAGGAATATCTAAAAGAAGCAGAGGCGAAGGGTTATTTTTTTTCTGAGGTAACCCGATACGTAAATGTATCTTATTGGATTTTGTACCTACAATAATAAGATTAATAAGTAACTAGAATTCAAAGGGAAGCCGAATAGAATGGTGTTCTTAAGATCCTCCGCCAATGAAAAGAAGACAAAATATTCGCGAGTTATAATGCTCGTTAATAGCATCATTTTAACTAGCTAATGTTGGCTCAGAAATCAGATACGACTAAAAAGATAAACTGTCCCATATGTGTTTTCACTCACAAATTACCAGTCCGCCTGCAGCCTGTCACCCTATCGGGCCGCCAGTCGTCCTGAGTCTGCATAGTCCATACACTATAACGATTATTACCCGTCCGCAATGGTTAAAAACCGGCTCTGGGGCTACACACTAGCAGTCAACAGCCGGCAGTTTCAGACCTCATATTCTCGCGCCAGTAGTGGCCTGTGAGGTCTTCATACTAGCTAAACGGTTACCGGCTTAGTGTGTGTTCGATTGTCGCGGACTGTCCGGCCGATACCTGAAGGACGCAGATCGCACCGGGCGGTGAACGCATACACTGTGGGTTGCATTTACATCTGTGGTCTGTTGTGATTACATATATTAGTGTGGGAGCCTTTACTGGTCTCTCAATCACTCGGGTAACCACTGACTCACGAACACCTCTTATTCGGCACTTTCCAGTCACTTTTTGAGTCTGACTATATCAGAATAAAAGGCGTTCGTGAGCCAGTGGTGTGAGTCATGAACCTATCTTTTTCGGCACTTTCGAGTCACTTCTTGCGTCTGACTGTAGGTATATTCGCTAAATGTTGTGTATCTGATGACAAATTTAGATCGTTTCCCTTTTAGTACCGGCCCACGTAGTAGCTACGGACCTCCTTAACCTGGCAACAGACTTTGATGCGGTTTCATCATATGCTAGATATTTTTCATGAAAGGTTTATACGAGTATGTTTAAAACAATAACTCCGTACGAAGCCAGGGCGGTACGCCAGTTAGGTACATTATAATTATCCTCCACGGAATAATTAGCTAATATCCAAGACCAAATCTGGTTAAAAAGACATTACTATAATTAAATTCACTCAAATATGTTCCTAATTCACTAACACCCACACTTTTCAAAGTTTATTTTTGGTTCCAAAAGGTTATTTCATTCTGTTCTATATGAAGGGGCCTTACGAAACCTTAATAACATGCCGTTCCGCACATTCCAATAACGTTCCATTCATATAATGTTACGTAAAACTAATTATAAAATGTTATACGCTCTTTGAAATTATAATAATTAAGATACGTGGGAGGTTATAGTACAAGGTTTAATAATAATTAATATTAATTAAGTATTAATTAAAACTTAGAAATAATAATATTATAGCTATTTATCATAAGAGCTTATTGATTCTCACATAGTTTCAGATGATACTGAGTATATATACATTACAGTAGTTTGAGAGACTTGTTCGTTGTATATAAAAATTACTTTCTGGGATGTACAAACAAATCTGATATTTAAAAAAAATGGTTGTCTCAAAAGTCAGTTTACGGAAGCTAATTTTACGTGATAACGTTATGAGAAAACATTGATGACATATCGCCATTCGCGTTACTTAGCAACCAATCAATAACGTTAGTTTCAATTGTATCGCATGTCATGTCGCTGCAATCGTCCTTAGCGGTAGCATAGCAACCAATCAATAACGTGACTTTTTTTGACACTTTTTCGTAAGTGCAGCCTGTCATCGATTTATAAGACGTCGTCACGTCAAAAATGAGAGCTACCTATCAAAAGATGGCATTGTATAAGAGGTATTTACTTCAGAGTATTCGGGTCATTTGTTTTGTCTTAGTGAGTACTTTAGTGTTGCATGATATCTGGGGTCTGATGATGGAATCGGAAGGCATATAAGAACTTCTGAATTAAACAAGATAATTCCACCGAGTTTGAGCTCGATTGGTTCGTCTGGAGGAGTACTTTTTTTTACTATAAGTTCAAGTTTTTTAATGTAACTATATATAACTAGCCATGTGGGATTGGGTCTCATATAACTAGCAATCTTATTAACCCTTCCAGCTAAGCTCAAAGGCTTGTGTTAGGAGTGGGTTCATGTCGGTAGTATAATGGGTAGGATTCGAACCCGCGACCTCACAATTGCGAGTCCGATGCCTTAGCCTATGGCTACCGCCGCTTCCAGTTAATTTAATAAAGAATATAATGCGCGTTAATTCCCGTATTTAAAATATTAAAGTCTAAATGTGAGTATCTATGTATACATGTGTGAGCGTTTTTTTGTTTATTCTTTTAATTTCATAGTAAAAGTACCTGTATAATGTTCATCTAGTTTAGGTAACCCTTTGCTCAATCAATATACATATATTAGAATATTTTATTTACCCGACGTTTCAATCGAATTGCACCGATCGTGGTAACGGGTCGACTGGTCATGATTAATACTTAAGTGGTCGCGATCGAAACGTCGGGTAAATAAAAGGTTCGTACCTTATATATTTAACGCGATCAAGTCCCGATAATATTCAAATGAGTAAACATCACGAAAGCTTAAAAACAAATAGTATACGTATGCCTATTACAAACTTATTTTCCAACTATATAATTATTGATAAACTTTCGCGATTTGTACACATTATGAAAATATATATATTATGGGTCTTAATCACGTGAATAATTTAAGGTAAAATACCTTGTTTATTGCCCGACGTTTCGACCGTATTGCAACGGCCGTGGTCGCGGGTAGACTCCAAGAACGGGCAATAAACAAGGTATTTTACCATAAATTATTCACGCGATTAAGACCCGTAATATATATATTTTCATAATGTGTATATATATATGTATATATACTAAAATACCTGCCATTGTAATTCAGATACACATTAATATCGTATTATCTTCCAAAAGCCCAATATACTCATAAATTTGTCACGGGAATAATCGCGACCGGCAGTGGGTTGTACCAACCGTGGTTGTTACCTAAGTTGACTCAACTTGTCGGGATCTTGAGTCGGTGTAACGTGTGACCCGGTCGAAACGCAGTCTAGAAACCAGAAGACCCCAGTTCGAGTCCGAGTAACGATTATTTTTTCCCCTTTTTATTTTAATTTTTAAATTAGGTTTTTTGATTGTTTTCATATTTTTATATTATTATGTCAGTAAGATTGAAAAAGAAAGTATGTAATGTTCAAGTTTTCACTTCTGCCGGCACTCCTGGAGTGCAACCCGGTTTTTTTTATTTAATACAATTATTATATAATTTACATGTATTTTCATAGGCTATTAAATCTACTCTTAATTATTTCAAAAATAAATTTACAAAAAGAAGTATGATCGCGTTTAATCCTACCTCGAATCGTAGTTCATATATTTCAAAAGACAACAGGTTAAAACAGAAAATACCGAGAGTATTACTACCATAAGGTGTGTATACACTGGAGCATTTACTAGTAACAGAACGTCGAGCATATATATAATCGAGCAAAGGCACGAGCGCGGGTGATAGGATGTATGTAACACTCCCGTCACACACGCTTGTGCCTTTGCTCAATTAAAAGTTACACTAAAACTATCTTTGGTTTTTAAAATCAAGTTATTACAAAATATCGAGCGTGATGTTCGAAGTGTGGATCGGGTAAATTTAAAAGGGCGTCCAAATGGGCCATTTTTTACGGCAATTTGTGGCTGCACTATGTGCAACTAGTTGCTTGTCCAATAATGGCAATATGTCTACAATTGTATGGCACATGATTCAGTCTTCTAAACGGATTACACAACCGGCGACATTGGCCGGGCAACATTGCGGAAAATCGTCCGGCAACCGTCAAATCAATATTGGAGAGTTGCCGGCCACAGCATTACCGCCACAAATTGCCGTAAAAAATGGCCCGTTTAGACGCCCTTTTACAACAGCGAATGCTAGACGTTCTGTTACTAGTAAATGCAAAATGAGACAAAAATAAATATTTCAGGTAAATGTCATACTGTACCTATATGTTATAAGTATGTAATTACGTCGAACTTAGCGTGAACGTTACATTACATGGAAATACTTTAGGAAATTGAGCATTTGCATGTATTGTACCATTCGTAAGAACTTGTATTATATTGTAATCCTCAAGTGTACACTAACCCTTAGTCGAACAATGCACACATCGAAATTGTTCACGGACAAGAAATTACAGAAAACTTCAACCTCTTTGTTCAGAAGGCGTTCTGATATTTCGTGTCCATGAACGATGTCTATTGAGCAGATGTAAAGATTATAGTTATACCAGAATCTAATGAAAAATGAGGAAGTTATAATTTAGAGATAGTAACACAAGGTTAAGGTAAGTAGGTTCTAAACATACTAGGACGAACAAGTCTTGATCGTTGTATTTTTTCATTGAATTAGTTTAATTTTGTATAACAGCTTGCTATAGCAATGCTTCAATAGAGGTAAGTATCATCACTGGTCGAACAAAATAAATATGTTGTACAGGAGCTATGGCCGAAAATTGACGGTTTTTGCATTGAATAATAAAAATTATAACACAACAAACTTTAAACTTTCTTCTACTTTTGCGGTTAGAAATCAGCTCTAACTGCTGTCGCATTTTTATTATGTAAATTTAAGAATACATGTTTAAACGAAAAAAGTATCAAAGATCATAATCGCTATAGGTGTCACTGTCAGCTATCATTGCCATATAAAAAAACCACAAGTTTTTTTTAATATTTCGTTTCATAAGATTCTGGTATACATATACTTTCTTTACTCTGGATATTTTATGATTAAAAGCTATTATAGGTAATAATCGTCATTCCGACGGAAATCACCACCCACCTATATCTAAATATTTATCTACAGATGTTTAGTTATTTTATTATCTTATCAACTGATATGGTGTTATTGTTTCAGATGATGAGTTTGGAGAGAAGTCTGTGTCCGTGTTATTGGATGGAGAGGAGTCGGAACTGATATTTATTGATCATCCGAGTACTGAGATGTCTGTAAGTATGACACTCCTTTCATACCTATTTGTGGCGGTAATCAGATAATATAATTTCGTTTCAATCTCACAGCTGCTAGATAACTACTGACTGAGACGGCCTCTGTGACGCAGTGGGAGTGTGTCCGACTGCTACGCAAGAGGTCGTGGGTTCGATTCCCACACGGGACACCACTTTGTGTAATCCACAAATTGTTGTTTCGAGTCTGGGTGTACTTTGTGTCCGTGACTTGTATGTTTGTAAAGTCCCCCGCGATACCGGGCTTGTACCCTACCGCGGGAGTCGTCTTTTTTAAAACAAAAAAAATACAA
Source organism: Herminia tarsipennalis (assembly GCA_945859575.2). Classification (NCBI taxonomy): domain Eukaryota; kingdom Metazoa; phylum Arthropoda; class Insecta; order Lepidoptera; family Erebidae; genus Herminia; species Herminia tarsipennalis. Next base: position 15,159,221 of record OX243849.2, on the reverse strand, counting down.
GTTCCAAACGTTGCCCTCCACATATCCTTGAATTTATGACTAATATTGGACAAAATAGACACACGAACGATAACATAACACTCACTATGATAAGAATCCGGGTTACACCAGCTGTGATCACAGTCAGCTTGTGACCACGCTCGGTGTAACCCGGTCGAAACGTCAAGCTTATGGTAAATACTTTACGTAGTTTAAACGCGTTTATGCCCGTGTCAAATTGTGTATGTGCAACGCGTAAGTTTAAAAGTTATAAAACAAATACTTGTATAAAGTATGTATAATACTCGATAAGTTTAAAATAATAACAAAATAAATAATTCTCATTTGTATCAAACGTCGGGATATAAAATAAAGGTATTTAACCTTAAAATATCGTAGTTATTAAGACACGTAATTTATGAAATTTTACAATGTGTACAATTTTCTTATACCTACTACTAAATATACTTACTAAAATGTAATCAACACAGCAGAGAAACAAATTGTTTTATTAAAATTGTAAATGTGACGTCCCATCTTCCATCATGCTCTTTCCGCATGAATAGGTAATAAGAATGAAAGAACAAGAAGTTTTTTAACATAGCTCAACCAAGGCCAGCTTAGATTAGCCGTTTTGAGTGATAAAGAATACAAATAACCTATTTGGATAACTTAAATCTCGCTCAAAATAAGAAAAACCATTTCAAAATGCATTATCTCGTTTAGAATATGAGCTGCGATATTAAAACGAAGCGGACTCGTTACGGCGAGGCGACACCAAATCTAATATCTGGCTTGGACGCAAACTCTGATGTGTTTTTGATTATGTTTAGTTTAACTGCCTATCTTGAACTTTAAGAAACTTATCTTCGTAGATATTATAAGCTGTAATATAAAATAAAGTCGATGATAAAAAAGTAGTATAAATTCTATTCTACTAGATAATATTATGAGTTTTTAAGCAGTGCCGGATTAAGACTGCTCCCTGAATCGATCTTTATGAAAAAAAATCGGTTGTCTGTAAAGTCGGTTTACTGACGATAGTTGAATGTGACAACGTCATAAGAAAATGCCGATGGAATGGTTTCATATTAGTTATATTTCGGGACTTAATCGCGTGAATTATTTAAAGGTACGAACCTTTTATTTACCCGACGTTTCGATCGAATTGCACCGATCGTGGTCACGGGTCGACTGAAATATAACTAATATGTATAAAAATCGCGAAAGTTTAAAAACAAGGAATGGTTTCATTTTTCAAACCAAAATTTTAATTTTATTTGTTTGATAGATATTTTGTATGGATATAGAGAAGGAGGTAAATGGAAATCACAATTGAATTGATCAAGTTACATTTATTTGTACTCATAAATACAATTATGTCAATTTTTATTTATTTATTTTTACAATGGAACGCCTCAGAGCGAGGTAACGCCTTATTTTTTTCGTGCGTTCAGTCGGCTCCACCGAATTATAAGACTTTGTCACGTCAAAAATACTTAATTAGTACAACAAGATAGGCTATTTCAAGTCTATTTAAAACGCGCGAATTTTCAAACAACCTGACTTTTCATATGCTAGCTTTTTTAATTTTTTGTGCCCGTCAAGGCGTAATTCCATAGGCATTTGCTTATGGGCTAATCCAGAACTGTTTATAGGTTACGCGATTTTTTTAACGATATGCATAAAGTATATCACGCCTTCACGCAAAACTGCTCTACAGATTTTGATTGTAACAATGCCTAGACCGGTGTCTCAAATTGAAGCCGTTGTCTTATAAAAACCTACGTTAATTTTAGTGTTTACGTCAGTGTTAGCACACACACACACACACACACACACACACACACTTTTATTTTCTAAAGCCTATTGGCTAGTCTACATTGAAATAGCTTAGCGGCAGTAGTTTAATAGCTAAGGCATCGGTCTCGCAATCGTGAGGTCGCGGGTTCGAATCTACCGACGTGAACCTACTCCTAACACAAGCTATTGAGCTTACCTGGAGGGGTTAACAGGATTGCTAGTAATGATTAAAGATAACTAGCAATGTGGGACCATAATCCCACTTTGCTAGTTTTCTTTAAAAAAAAACAAGAAATAGGCCGCGCTCATGATCAAATCCAATTAAGAGAGCTTTGTGTAGCATCCATAAAGTCGAAAACGGTGTTATAACCAAATCTCATTTTAAAATGACCCTTATTGTTTTAAAACCTAGGTCGAGAACTGCCTGTCGACCTATGAGCCCCACGCTTGTGTAGTGGTATACTCCGTGGTGGCCAAGAGTTCGTTTGGCCGATCAGCAGAACTTTTGGCGTACTTGGCTAGAGAACAGTTCACTGTGGAGAGGACAGTGGTGCTGGTGGGGAACAAAGCTGATCTGGCGAGGGCTCGGCAGGTGTCTACAAATGGTAAGTGGCTCTGAACATTATATGTCCCACTATTATTAATACTCGGATAACTGTTTTATATACAGGGTGATTTTAATATATCTTCAATTAAGAATATCAGTAGGTCTCTTTTAAAAACATGATCATTTTTTACGAGTCTTATTGATTTTGGTATATGATTATAAATCTTAGGAGCCATGGATAAGAATATTATGATGCATCGTGGTTCGGCATCTGACCAAGTGGAGTTTATCCATTCTTCGGGACGAAGTTATTTGAGAAAACTTATCCATATTACCCCTTACAAACAATGCTGTCTCAAATATATATAAAGATGGCACTGTTAAAATTTAATTATTTTTTTTAAGTTAAAATATGGAGATATAGGACGTATATTAAAATCATCCCGGTCTATATAAGTTGCTTTAAAATTTGCAAATACACAAACCGATGAAACACACCCATTAAATACACATCTGATAGCCCTGGAGTAAAATAAAATAGTTTCTTTGTCAGGTTTAGGGCCTAAACCTCACAATAAACAACGATTTTTAACATAACTCCAAAAACAAGTGGTAGGTGATTTTGACCAAAGATCTTTTATTGACATTTTAATTCTCTCCGTTTAGAGGGCAAAGGATTGGCAACATCCAGAGACTGCAAGTTCATTGAGACTTCGTCAGGCATCCAACACAACGTGGACGAACTCTTAGTCGGTATCCTCAAGCAGATACGACTCAAGGAGAGCAGGGATAAGAAGCATGCAAAGAAAGTCAAACAGGTAAGTCTAATAAGTCTATACACAACAAATAGCATCGCAACTGCGATTGCCAAGTGCCAGTAATCGTCAATCGATTTCTAGGATTGACATTGAATGAAAGAATAGTACCCATTCGCACAATTTTTAGGACTCCGTACCTCCAAAGGGAGAAAAAAGAACCCTTTTAAGATCACTCTCTTGTCCGTCTGTCCGGTGGACCAAGTAAGTTGAAATTTATGCCAGATACTGAGGTCTATAGTCCCTTTTAGGTGTATAAAAAATAATGGTTGAAAATATGTGGTTATATTGATAAAAAAAATATAAAAACAATATTTTAAAAGTATTTCTAACATTCAATTTGACATTTATTTTATCAAGGCAAATCAAATCAATCAATCAGTCTTGATTTATTGATAAAAAAAATTTTCTATAAATATACATGGGGAAGTAAAACAGTACAAATCCTAAACATAACGCACTAGAAACTAACGTGTTAATATGAACAGGAATAAATTGAAATCACTATTCATAATAAAATAAAACATCGATTAGAACAAGTACCAACAAATTTACGAAGAAATGAATAAAATCAGAATCACAAATCATGACATTTGAGATATGTAAAGCATTTGTCCTCAATGAAACAAGAGGAAGGAAAAATATGAGAAGTTATCTAACCTTTACAGAACGTTAAATTCGATATAACATTCAACCTACTGGATAAGGAAAAACCGAATTTGTTCCAAAATAACATTATATTATATCTTTCCATTACATGGGACTATAGAGTCCCGGTCATTTGGGAGGTGTGCGTGTGGCCGAAGCCAACATAGCAAAGGCCCGTTAGACACTTTATATTATTTTAATAGTCTTTATTGTCAAAGTTAATATGAAAGAGCTCATACAATATCGTCGTCGTTTCAATATTAAATGTTGGTTTTTATCATTATTGTTTTAGACCAAAATTATTTGCTACTTTCGAAGCGATTATTTCCAAAAATATTCAGTTAATCCAAAACTTTTTTAGTAACCTTAAAATGTTTTTAAAAATCCTGTCGAATAATATGCCACACGTAGATATTCGCTGAACTTTACTCTAAATTTCATCCTTATCCAGCATATCCATTGTGTAAAATGCCTGTGACATACGGATGGACAAACAGACAGAGAGACGGATGTGACGAAACTATAAGGGTTCCGTTTTTGCCATTTTGGCTACGGAATCCTAAAAAGGGTAATAATATTAATTCAACCATAAAAATATTCTGTTGTAATAATGAATGGAGTTCCGTTCCGTTATTGTGCTATTTAAGGTTTCCAGACGCACGACTGCGCTCAAAAGCTGCTCGCAAAAGGTTAATAACAAGTACAAGTAGCTAAGGTAAATTTTCCAAGAATTGTGCTAATTGTGGTCTTTGTTCCAGGAAGCGAAACCGGCGAAGTTAGCCAGTTCCCGAACCCATATATCCTTAAGCATTGCCAGGGAGTTACTGCAGAAAATCTGCATCAATGACATCTCTAAATCCAAGTCCTGTGAAAATCTGCACGTTTTGTAAACTTAAACTTACAGTCGTATATTATGTTTTAATTACCTAATCAAGGTATATTTTTTCTATCTATATGATCCTTTCTTCATCGAAGTACTTCGTTAATTTGATATATTGTTCGACTGGTTATATATTAAGGTTTATTTGGAGTATACGATAAGGACGTTACGAATTAAACGAATTAAATTCCTATATTGCAATCCTTTGGAAATAGCTATGCAAGGAACATTAAGAAAGAACATTTTTAAAAAGTAAATACAGCCAAAAATGTATAATTTAAGGTTGAACTTCCACGAATCCCTTGTGCTACAGATTTTCCTCAACCGTTTACGTCAAAAATATATTTATCACGGAAACTAATTTTGCGGAAAATATTAAAGCAAAATTGTTTTTCTCTGTAACATGGAGGCTCTAGAGATCGTACAACTTTTATTTCATTCAAATACTGTATAATATACTACAGTAGTAAAAGAAACATCAATATCAATAAAACGTTGGATTAGCGTACCCAGGATCATATTAAGTCTTACGTGGTACAATTGCTTAATGTATTGTGGGCGCTAAGAAACATAGTAACTAAAAGTACATATTGAACAGTAAAAATAAATGTAAAACAACATGGAAAATTAGTAAAGACGAAACGAAAGATTCACCGTATAATAATAACATACCAAAATTGAACGTGAAAAATTTCAGAAATTTCAGAAGCCTTTAATGATCACTTCATATGCGTACTACGTACGTACTTGCTACTTTTTGCGATTGCGGAGATTCAATCGCTAATCTGTCCCCCCTCTGAATACGCGTATGATACGTAGAATGTTGTTTCTGACACAAATAAGCTGAGTTTTCGAAACCAAAGCTTTTCTGTCCTTGTATATCAATGTCTTACGGCGATAAACAAGTTACAAGTTCCCAAAGATTGGCTGTCTCGATATTTATCGGTCAACTTATAAATCACCCTAAGATTTATCGTATTCCATTCATTCCTTTAACAAGATTCCGTCATTACGTCGAAACTTGGTCTACGTCTTGCCCTTACATCCTTATTGAAATACCTTATTAACTCTGTTATGGCTGCGTATTTTTCTTGGATTTGCTGTCAAAATTCACAAATTTTGATTTTCTTACAATTAGAATTTAATTCTTGTTTCTTTGGTTTTAATGTTCAAGAGAATTACCGTAGGGCATTAGCAATTTTGAAGTCAAACAAAGCTGTTTTATAATTTTTTGATGAAAAGAGAGAATCTTTGAACTTGTGGATAGTTTCTATCAAGAATGAATGCTACTATTGTGGTCAAATATAAAATATTTACTGTCCTGTTACCAAATTGATTTCAAACGGTGAATGTTTTATAATGGAAATCCTTTCCTAAAACTTTATTGTTACTAGAATTAATTAATAAGTGTAAGTAGTTTTAACTATTTTGAATGTTTAGAGAATATCGTTGCAATTCATATCTTTAGAATAATTTTGCCGACTTTTTACTTCGTTTTTTCCTAACCAATGTTTTTCAATAATCCCAAAATGTCATTAACAAAAAATGAACTTTCGGGAATGTTTGCCTAGTTACTTTATTTAAGCCAACTACTATTAAAAATTGTATTAGATACTTTTAAAAAAAAGTAACGTTTCTTAAAATAAAGATAATGCTTAAATGGAGTTTGCACTATGTAAGTATACTTATTGAAATCAAAATATTTGAGTTTCATTTACTTTGGAGGTCAATGTATTTCTTTTTACAACTAGAAAGAGAGACAGAGAATAAATAGACCTCTGACCCGAAACCAATGTCAAATAATTTGACTTCAAGTAGGTAGTTGTAGTTATTCATATTGTGGTCTCCATTAATCTATTATCTATGTCTTTACGTCAACTGAGAGTATCTCCAAGAAATATCAGATAATTTATAGCAGTATTTTTATGGAATATGGGACTAAACAAATATTCGATGCGCCATCAAAATAATTTCGCCCTACGGCAACACGGCAAAATTAATTTCATGCTTCTATTCCAAAAAACATTTACGTCTTATTACATTCTTAATTTGATAGTGTAATGAGTGTTGTTCAGTTTATTGTAAATGTATCAAATATGAATAATGTCGATAGCATAATGAGAATTTTCCATTAGCGTACTTGTTATATTTATCTTTAGCTCGTGTTACAAGTAATTACTTAGTGTGTTTGAGATATCACACGATTGGTACATCCATTTTATAATGAACTTGATGAAGCATTTGACATTGAAGTTTGAAGACATTTAACAAAATAAAATTCTACTCTCCTCCAGAGAGTCTGGAGGAATAAATAGAAAAACGAAAAAGTTGAATTTATTTTCTGTGCTTTCTTTCTTGAAATTTGAATTTTATATTCAGTTTATTTGTGTCAGCTTTCAATTTTGAATGACACAAACTAAGAAAAGAAAAGTAACAAGGATTAATTCAAAAGCTAATTAAATTATCTGTAACACGAGCTAATGTTAATGATATTGGAGAGCGGTCATTTTAGTTACTCGTAATAAAATTGAATAAAAAGGACTGCCTAATATGCCATTAACCACAGAACAAAGGGGAAAGAGGTAAGGAAGGACTTTTGAGCAGGGTTCACTGCAAGCTATGTTTATGTTATAGGAGAGATTCACTTTTTGCAGTTCATACTTACTCTTTCTTATTATCGTCGGAAGTTCGAATCGATTCGAAAAACATATCGATTTGAAATTTTGGACGAATACCTAGCTGTTATGCGTTCTATGTATAATGTAGTGTGTGCACTAGCTACAGTCGCTTTAATACAAAAGTGACTTAAAGTCTGATCTAACCTTATTCTTTGATCTGTGGGAAATGTTAAGCTATTTCTGCGTCACTTCGACTCTACCGCAATGCCTGAAGACAAAGGTATTTAACCAGTGCGTCGTATCTATTATGACATACGGTGTCGAGATGTGGGAACTTAAGGTTGGGCTAGTCCATAAATTTAAAGTCGCGCATGATGGATTCTCAAAGCGGTTTTTAAAGTGACTTCAATTACTTGAGATAGAATGTATGAAACGGATTTGTATGTTGTTGTTTATGGATTAACGTAATGGGTTTTTGAAGGCACTTTACAACAGCATTTATCTATTATTTTGATGTTTACTAGTCTATTTTTTATTTATTTACCTGCCTTGCAGTCGAAATCCAATCCAAAACAAAAAAGGTGCATCGACTTCACCTGGATGAATTACATGATTTTAATTCACCCTAGTAAAGTCAAATTTAGCATGATGAATTCAACCCACTAGTATAAATGTTTGAAACTGGTATTATCATTTTAGGTTTGTGTTGAATGGGACAGTTCGTGGTCTTTAATATTGTGCGATAGGTGAATTCTAAAATGACTGCTCTTTAAGCTCATATATAATTGAGAGCGTTTGCGCTGATGCAAATGCACCTACTTCAAGATATTTGCGTCAAAGCAAACTATTCTGACTCTCAAGTCTTTATTGTAGTAAGATGTTGTCTGCGAACGACCGGGCAGTAATATTGTTTAGCCCAAATGTTCACAGGATAAATGTCAGTATTAAAATATTCATAAAAAAATCATACGCTTGTCTATACCTAGTCGTAAGTTATGTGTAATACTATTAGAATACTAATTATATTTTTCTATACGAAACTTTCTACGATTTTGGAATGGTGTATGTTCATTTTATTTTATTTATTTTGTGCCAATGAAATTCTAGATACCTACTATAATATTATCATAAAAATTCAAATTCTTAATCCTTAAAGCATTGCTTGTAAGTCATAATGCTAGATGTAATGCCTAGTTTGCAAAACAAGGCAATAAAAACTCATGACCATTCCTTTCAAATTGCCAATGTTTACATTTTTTTTTATAAACTGTGTATACATCATCAAAATAAACAATATAATTTCTTTATATTATTTGTTATCTAAATAAAACATTTTTATTGTCTTTAATTATTTTTATTACATTTGAAACATTCATCCCTACTTTTATAGCCTGTTTTGTACCGATGAGTCCTATGATCAATATTCGGGCAGGCGTGGTGAATGCGCCAATTACCTCCCGCTGTGTCAATATCAGTGAATTGCACAGCGGTAGCCATGTTTCTCGCTACATTGTTCTTGATTACTTCGTTTCATCGGAAATTACCAATGTTGTTGAAATGCGAGCTATTACGTTTTCAATTTTCACGTTGGTGAATGTCTGCTTCATTTATTTCAAAATTAATTATACAGGGAATCATATTTTGACATAAGTCTTTATGCTTTTTGATGTGTAAATATGGACCTGATAAAAGTTATGTTTGTGACAATGATGTTTTATATACATAATGTTTGTGTATACGTACTGTCTAATAAAATTCTCTTCAGTTTAAATACTTTTTGTTCTTCTACTATTTATAGCTTGAACATAAAAACTATGTTTGTATGGTTTAATCCATTAAAATAGAGTCTACGTTATGATACTGTCAAAATCTTCAAGCCATTTTTTATCTATATTTTTCTGGAAATACGTCGCAGTACACACATACAGTCTCTAAAAGCATAGACAATCTTCCAAAATCAAAAATGTATGTCAATTTTGAGCACATGTTCATAGTGGATGTTTGACTCGCAAAAAGTTTATAAAATAAAATGTATAATTGCATTCGTTAAAATAAATATAAGTATGAATATTTCATTCTATCCTTAATGGTAGTTTTATTTTCTGCATTTATGAATAGCTGTTGATACGACTTTAGTTAATCTCTTTCAAATCAAGTTTCCATAGAAGATTATCTTACAATATGTAATTCCTAAATTGAATTACGCGTACTTAATTGAAGGCTGACGGCCAAAATGAACAACATTTTTGTCACAGTGTTCAATATCAACAGCCTCGTTTATTTTCCCTTAGTCTGTTTGTGTCAGCTATCATGATGAAACGAAAACGTCAGGAACAGTAATAAAAGATTTATCGGTTCGAAATATTTCAACACAAAATATACATTTGTTTATTTTTTTACAATTAATATTAAAAGTAATTTTGATAAAGACAATGACATTTTTTTTTAACTTTAGGTAACAGTAATGGAGTTATTATTACTTCTATAGTAGACAATAGGACAAACTATATATAAATTGGATAATGTTTTGTAAAATAATTATGAATAGTTACATTTACCTATAGTTTGTTACGGTATACTTCATTATACATGTAATTTATAAATGTTAGTAATAGAATAGTGGTCCTATTTTCATTGGCACAAAATAAAAGTGATCTTCTAAAATTTTTGTGAAACAAAAGATTGTCTGTTCGACAACTAATCATTCTTTGAATTCATAATTACTTAGACTATCTGTAAATACTTAGAACTTGTTGAAACTGTCATATTCATTATTAATACATGTTCTATCGAGAGAGTCTAAGTATTTAGATAGAAAATAAATGGATTTGAGAATTATGCAAATTTCTATAAAAATACAAAATTTGTTATTCCGCATCCCATTACATTTTCGCAATTTATAACATTCCGTTATATCATCTTTATTATCAATCGGTACTTATTTGAGCTGAAAATATAACTTACTAGCTATAACATTTTTATTTTCATGAAACTTATTGCTCTCCATATCAAATTTCATTAAAATTATTCAATGGTTAAATCATAAAAAACACATCTACTTCTCTATTTCTTATAATTATTGTTTAACTTTCCCTATTTTAATCATAACCAAAGAAACTGTAAATAATTCAGATAAAGTAACCTCAACATTATCTTCAAGTAAATTTTCTTCGCATGGCTCGTAAGTATCTCTTAGCAGTAATTTTCCTCATAATTAAAAAAAAGAAAACTTGAAACAGCAACCGAGAATTATAAATATCTTTGCTTTGCGTCTAATTAAATTGAATCTGGGTTTCAAGACAACATAATTTTCTCCGTGTTTAATATTTCACTTCGGGTTTATAAAATTGTTTTGTGACTGGAATTTTTGCTTGAAATTTTACTTATATTTTCTATAAGAATAGTTTGTTCAGGTTTTGGTCTATCTATATTATGTTTTAATTTTAATAGTACTTTTATAATATTACTTAGTATCTTTGTTTATTTTATTTTATTATCTATCTTCTACGTTTCATACTTTGTATATTTTTTATTAAGTGTAACTTAAACAGAATTACTTTCATTTCTTTATTAATGTCTAATTATATTTAGACTGAAACTATTTTTGAAATATTTTTATATAAATTTGCATAAAATTCAACATTCCCTGTATGGGAGATCGAGCTTTAAAAGTACCTATAAATAAGACAATGCGTGCGTACACGCATATTTCTTGTTGTGATATGTGATTGTGCATTTTTCACAACTACGAGCCTTCAAACCCCTCTTAATATAACTAGACAGCAGGATTCATTGGGATTCTCTTTGGAGTCTAAAACCAAGAAACCTCCAGAACTCAATACGACAGCGACCGGACATCAGTCACCAAATCGTTGTAACTTGAAATGTTTGTTTTTATAAGCCTCTATCAGCCCAGAAGTGGACTGATGGAGCCTGATAATAATGATGATGATGTTTGTTTTTAAACATAACAATTAAATAACCAATCAACATAAAATATTTTGTAATATCATATATTTAAAATTAAAATAAATTCATGTTCATAATTAAAATGAAAAAAATCAAAATATGAAAGAATATTAAATAAAACAAATATTTGAAAAATGGACCATCTAAATTCTGAGTTTTATTGAAAATATAAAAAATAACTATTTTTTCGCACACACACACACAAAGAGGGGTTTGACATTTAAAATGCACAAAATCACTCATATACTTAAATGTTACATTCATTTATTCTAAGTACGGTTTCTACTTCATTGCTGGCAACTGACGGAATTGTCTCTATAACACAATAAAATGGTCGATATTATTTACTTACTGACAAATTTTGATTTGATTTTACGGTGTGTTATATTAAGTAGAACATGCGAGTAAAAGTTGAGTAGGTCAGGTTTTTGGCGATAAAATCATCTCTCATTGTCTTGTCCTTATTTTGTCTGATTCGTCTAATTCCAATAGAAATTATCAATAGCTTTTATTTGTTATCTAAAAAATAATGACATCTCAAACAATAATACACGAACAACTTTGGTCGATTCAATGCTTCTGTCATAGTGTAAATTTATGTATAGTAGGTAGGTTCTACTAATAGAACCGCAGCTATAGCCCGTCTTCGCTAACTGTAACAATGTTTATTAAATGTATGCGTATTTTAAACATGTCCATATTTCCGATAGAATGGGGATGTTGACTGTGAAGTCAAATCAGCCTCTTTTTAAGAAATGTCAAAAGACAAGCTCTGTCGAAATGTGTATGGAATAGTATATATAATTTCCTATCGTCAAATCATAACTTTTAGTAGGTATTTGTTGTCATGCTTTTAAATTCATATAAAATAGTTTATTTTTATTGTAGTCAAGTACCATATTATCTTGTATTTTAATTCGAAATATTTGCTAATTTATGTGCTATATTGCGTTAACTATACGGAACACAAATAAATTCGTAAAAAAAATAACTAAAATTATTGTTACCCCATTTTAAAACTCACTTGTCTTGTCTATGGGTACTTGATGTTGAATATCACCGACATAAGTCGAAATATCTAAACTTATAAAACAAGTCATGTCGAAGTAATGCAACAAAATTTTATAGTAACCAAGTAGATACTGATGCTACTAAGTGAAGCTACATACAACTTGTTACTCGTGTAATGGATATCTAACACCTGCCTCTAGGTTTTAGACACAGTATAAATAATATAGTGAGATAACTTATACTGACTTATTCACCCAGATAAATTCACCTAGGTGAATTAAGTCTACAAAATTATAATTATATTCCGAAAGTCTGAGAAATGGTAGTTACGTTGTTATTGGAAAACAATTCTGAACAATTTTGAGTGAATACTTGGCTTCTATAACTTTACCGAGAAAAAAGATAATAGTAACAAAAAGTACCTATTAAGTATTTTTTACACGTTGTCAGTAAAAAAATGTAATAAGATCAGTTTTCAATTGAGGATATTTGATCGGGCTGTCAATCTTCATTGGTTGTAGGACTGAATGTCATTCCATTTCTTCTGCCATCGCTGATATTGACTGAATATCTGTAGTTGGTGGATTGCCGTTCTTAATAACTATTTTCTCAATAAATATTTAAGGGGGTGTTTACAACAACGAGTGAATTATTTATTTTGCGCTATGCAGACAGTGACACGACCGTCCGCTTCGCTCTTCCGCACACAACCATTAATTGCCAGTGCGCAGGAGCGCAGAACAAAATAAATTCGAATATACGATTATGAACGCCATAACTATGACAACACGAAAATCCTCGGTTTTAGCAGTTTCCGTAACTTTAAGATACTTTTGCAGTTTAATATTAAGACATTTCCTTAAATAAAAATAAAATTGACAGAGCCAAACCCTGTTTCGCGTAATCTACTCTTAAAGATTTCATATTTAAGCAATGGTTTTCTATAAATCATTTTTATTTTATTAGTTCTGTAATCTACATAATATAAAGAGTTTTGTTGTCCTACTGCTAGATAATATACTGTGCCTTCGGTTATCACCGTCGCACTTTTGCAATACAGAGGTAATTCCATCAGTTGCCAACGTTTCTACATTCTCATATACATTATCTTAAAGTCTGAACTTCTTGTTAAAATAAATAGAGTACCTACAGTAGAATGAAGTTGATTATGCACTTTAGTGATCTTCTGGTATGTAAAAAGAACTCTGACGTGTCGTGAAGATAGTATTTTAATGGAGCCCACACTGAATACCTACATGAAATCAAAGTATTTTTTCCGTTGAAGGCATTGATGGTCGTTCTATCTTTCTCGTCTGGATCGTTCTGACTTTTTTTTTAATACTATGAAATGAGACGCTTACCATCAGGCACGTCATGTGCGTCACGCTAGCCCATGACAGTATCAATGCCACCCAAATCCTTGTTTAGCTAAGATCTGAATGTCACCGCACCGCGCTCCTCATTTGAGACATTGGTTCATAAGTCTCACTTGCAGTGTCAGTCATTCTTCCGAGAAATAGTGATATTAACACATCACTGTGTTTCGGTTGAAAGGCAGAGCGCGGTGCGGTGACATTCAGATCTTAGCATCACTATTTCTCGGAAGAATGACTGACACTGTTGTGGTGCCGACAAAGACGGCCTATGACATAGAGTACCTTAAAAAAAAAATGGTTGTCACTAATGTCGGTTTACGTATGATAATTTTACATGACAACGTCAAAAGAAAACATTGCTGACATTGTAATAAAGAACTATGCCTGTGAGAGCTTTTTTTAAAAAAAAAATGTCACCTTCAGTCACGGTCGGCCACAATACTTCAGCCTATCAGAAGGTGGAACGTGACGGACAGTGACACTTTTTCGTGTGTACATCCGGTCGCAGTATTATAAGACGTTATCACGTCAAAAAAAATAGATGGATATTCAAAGGAAATCTAGGTCATATATTTTGGCTTCAAGTAGATATTTGTTGTTTGGTACCTCCATATAGATAACTTCACAGTTACATGCTCAAACACAGTTTAAACTTGTCGTTTGCGTTTAAATGTCAAACGTAGGATGAAATGTAATTTTTTTAAATTTAGAACGTTTGCCGAAGATAACCGAAGATTACCGAAGTGCATAACGAACGTCGTACTATACATACTGTTGTGTTTCATAATCCATGTAAGTAGGTTACTTTGTATACGTTCGTTCGATGTTTTGATGATTCATACTATTTATGTGATTATAATAGTTGAAAAATAAATGATACATTGGAAGTTTATCTTTTATTTTAAACACCACGACAGCATTTCTCTAGAGTTGAGGAATTAGTCACACCCACACTGTCTATCAATTTATCGCACAATACTCTGAAAAAACTGACGTGATAAGAAAAAAAAATACAAAAACCGATTTTTATATACCTATAGTTTAAATGATTTAAGCTTTTTCGACATGACGGCTGTTTAAAACTTAACTTTTAGCGCCATATAAAAGGTGCCACAGTCTTAAAGATTTAGACCGCATTTAAGACCGTCGCATATAAATGCGTCCCGGCACAAGACCACAAAATACCGAGAGTAGGTAAAGGTAGGGGGTCGTGTGGTATCGGCATAAGAATAATACCACCCCATCTCTTCCCTTGGGCGTAGTCAAGGCGACTAAGAGATTAAGAGATTTTACGCAGCAGCGTCCTCTACCTATTGTAAAGCCTTACTGTGATCGCCAACCCAATCGACAACCCGATCGCCAACCCGCTCGCCAAGCGTGGCGTGTATGGCAATTACCCTCACTATCTATAATTAAGAGTAGTAGTAGGTTCTATGAGGAGACCCATGCCCAGCAGTAGGACTTACATAGGTTGTCCGAGCCGTGAAATTTCGCCCTGTGTTTTTGTCGCGTCACGTCATGAACATAAGTTTTTTTTTTAATTTTATACAGTGTATGATGTCTACGAGTAATTAACAAAATATATTTATACCAACTGAATAAAAAATAATATAGGCTATGTCGCTCCCACAATTGAGAGAAACCCAGCGATATCTCAGATGATGTAATCAGTCAAGGATGTGAGGATGTAGAACGTGTCAAAAATCACACACAGGCATACTGACACCGGCTCCACACCCTGGCCCAAGGTCGGTCTCAACGCCACTCGTCCGAGTGTGGATCTAGAATAACGCTCGTTCCAACATTGAAGCCAATGCTATTTTCCAGATCCACACGTTGGACAAGTGGCGTTGGGGCCGACCTTGGGCCAATGATGATATTGGATTGATGTTGGGCCAACGTGTTGAGCCGGTATAAGTGTGTCTCTGTGTGCTTTTTCGGCACTCTCTACATCAGCTCTACTGCCGGTGTCCGTCATACATATACTCCAAAAACATAAGGACGGTTACCTACTTGCGTTTTTTATGCGTATATGGCTGGTTTCAGATTAGCTTTATGTACGTGCATATTAGCTCATTTTGCCACACGCTCGCTCTATAAGCTCGTATAAGCTTCTTGATACTGATACACCACTACCGGTTTAAGCGAACACGCCCGGAATTTGTACGCGCGTTCGATTTTTGAAACGCACGTGTAACCGCCTATACTGAAACCGCCCTAAACTCGTTTTGGAAGCGCATGCAGGCGCGTATTGGCGCGTCTTTTTCCACACGTGCAACTAGTACGAGTATAGACGCGTTCATAAGCTCGTATAAGCGTGTAAATATTGACTCACCACTACTGGATCGAGGGAAAACGCCGGAAATTGCCCATGTACGCGATACAGAATTTTGTAGGGCGAAATGTAGCGAGCGTGTAAACGCGTATGCTGAAACGACCATAATACGCGAAAAAAAAGCGCTAGTCTGAAATTGCCCTTACCCTCCTTCTGTCTGTGTCTGCGTTTTTTTAATATAAAAAATAAAGATAACTAGTAATATGGGATGATAATTATGGTTACCTACGCAACTATTTTTGACGTATTGAATCTCAGATACGATTTTCCTTATTGAGATGTTGGAGAATACTGTAAGTAGGTAGGTACTTCTAAGTAAATTTAAGCAAAGGTCATTTGAGGTCACCGGTTCATTACCGATAGACTTCAATTACTTGAATAAGTACCTATTTCAAGTGAAGTTGTTCGCCTCCCACTAAGACAACCCTATAAAAATTTATGTGAATTTGATTAGGTTATAACTCAGTTCTCTCAGTAATTGCACCTATTCAGAGAAAATTATTGCTTATTTATGATTTTTGCTTATTGCGTCTTGAGGCTTTCTATTACGCCTCCGTACCGCCCACTGTGACTGACGCACAGACAGTAGCGGTCTGATGAGACCGCGACAAAGACTTTGAATAGGGACCGCATTTAGAAACGATTGGAAACTTTTACATTGTAGGTAAATTAAATTATCTTTGACTAGATGACCCGCGCAACTTCGTATGCGTTAATTTTTTTTTTTATATAGCCTATAGCCTTCCTCGATAAATGGACTATCCAACAGTAAAAGATTTTTTCAATTCGGACCCTGAAAAAAATCCTGAGATTATCGCGTTCAAACAAACTCTTCAGCTTCATAGGTAATATTAGTATTATATTGGAACCATTTTTCTTCTTGTAGAGGCTTTTTTTATGACTAACTTTAATTGCAAAATTTAGCGTAGAGGAAAGTAACCAAATATGAAATACAGGTTTGTTTTTGATGGGTAAAAAAATAATATTATAAAATTAAATAAAATGGTTCCCGATATTATGAGAGTCATACATTTGCGGGTAGCATCGTGTCTTTTGTTTTTAAATTAAAATAAAAACAACATAAAAGTCGCCAGTTTGGAATAGCCTCAAATTTGGAATACTGTAATAACTCATATTAAAACGTCGCAACAATAAGTAACTCTATATATAAAAATATACTTTAACCTCTTTTATGTCTTATAATATAGGCAGTATTTAAAAAAAAAAATTAAGACGAATTCAACAGTCGAATTCTGAACTTGCGCTGTCGTTATATGCACCGAGCACGCAGTTAAGATGTAGGCTTTTCATTTTAATTCGACTACGAGCTCAGTGTTTATTTGTATTATCAAAACCTATACGTTAGTGTAGTGAGTAAATGAGATAGAAGACGTATATTTGTGTATAGAACTATTTCCTTCCGAGAAATGATGGTGTTCCATATTTTGGGCCCTATTCCATATTTGGTCACTTTCCTCTAGTAATTAAGCGTCGTCTTCGGACACTCAGGTGATATAATAGTCGAATAGATCAATGTTTTTGGTATCTGTAGGAAGGTAGGTACATAAATCTTCTGGAAAAAAATCTAAATCAAAGTGAATATTCAAAGTTTGAGTACATTATTTTTTAGTCGTGCCCGAGTCTACGAATTTAGATAATAATGCAGTCTTGGAGTCAATCAAACTAGATGGAGAACCGGAATATTTTTCTAACGGTAAGTAGGTACTTTAATAGGTAATTCAATTAAAATATACATACCTACCTACTTATATCTCTATTTATTATATTAATATCTTGGAACTACTCACACAACGTAATCTGATCCCAAACCAAGCAGAGCTTGTACTATGGCAACCAGACAAATGATAAACATACGTATGTTTATCATTTGTCTGGAATAGAATAAATCATCGTGCTCATCACACAAAGTTTTACCCTGGGTGGGGATCGAACCCACGACCTTCGGCTTAGCAGTCAGGGTCACTAACCACTAGACCAACAGGAGAGTCAATAAATGCTATGCTACGCTTAGTTGTTTTTAAACTTTCGCGATGTTTACATATATTAGAATACCGGGTGGGGAATCGAACCTCTATCCTCCGGTTTAGCAGTCAGGGTCACTAACCACTAATATAATTTAGAGCAGCTGCGTTAATACTTTTTTTAAATACCTGTAAGTACAGGTATTTTAAAAGCACTTTACCTACCTACCTAACTACATAACAGTTTACCGAGTATTGCGAGACAACAATTAAAATCGCAGTCTCGTCAGAACAAAAGAGCATTGATGCCGACGACTTCTCATTCAGGGATTTCTTTGTTCTCCCATTCCCCCCCCCCCCCCTCTGTTGAAGGAAACGACGCATTAAGGGACCCAGGTGCGATCTTTCAAACCTTTTTTGAAATTGCACCAACTTTTTTTAGTTTTATATGGAAGATATTAAGTTGAGTTATTGTAGTGATTTTTATGTACCTAATATGTAGATGAAAGTGAGGTTTATAATGTAGTACTTAGTAAATATAGGTACAAGATAATGACATCCATATTTTTATTACCCGACTGTAAAGAAGGGTTATATTTTTCGCGCGTATCTTGTATGTATGTTTGTATGTATGTGTGTAATATTCTTTATTACCTGATATCTCACAATTCACTGAACGGGTTTATACAATTCATACGTCGTTAAATTCGTCTTAATCGCCCAAGTGTTCTCAGATAGGTGACGTTTTTAAAAAACAAACATGGCGGCTGTGAGATGTCAAAATAAAGAGGTGTGAAAAAAAAAAGTTGTTTTGAATACTGCAATATGGGTATCAAATTAAAGAGCTCATCTTAAGTATTTCAAAAAGGTATAACATGTATATGACTGTTTTACTAAAAAAGTTAGTTAGCAACCATTGTTTTTTAAATTTTCAATACTTGACCATAGCTGTGATAAAAGTAAGTTGCTACATTCGGTTACTACCTACAACTAGGTACTAAAAAATATTAAATAAAAAAATAAATTATAAAAATAAAAAAAACCCGCCTGCACAAAAAAGATGGATAGGGGATCTTGTTTCCATCTTTTTTGTGCAGGCGGGTTTTTTATATTTATAATTTATTGTTCAATGTAAGTACAATACATTGAACTAAAAACTGTCTAACTGACTAGCCTCGCCTGGTCTTGATGATTTTAATAATTTGTACTGTCGGTACTTCTACACACTACACTTACAACGTCTTTACACCCGCGTCTCACAGAGACATCGCTAAGCTGCCATCAGTCGACCCGTGACCATGATCGGTGCAATTCGATCGAAACGTCGGGTAAATAAAACCTTTAAATAATCCACACGATTAAGTCCCCAAATATATCTAATAAAAATAATGTTTTGTTTAACTTTTATTTTAATTACTATATTTTCCTATTTCGTATGTTTTTCGGCTTCACGCGCTGGTACTACTTCGTCTATGTTCTTTAAGTCTGTGCAAAATATCTATTGAACAAATGTAAGGTAAGTCAAACAAAATAACGTTCCTAAATACACCAAAAGTTAGATAATATCATATTTAAATAAGATTAAATCAACATGTCATCAAAGTCAAATTGTTCATAGTTCAATTGTTTGGTTCTTGCCATAGGATTTTGCGACATTATTAAAAACTCATACATGTATCAATAAAGAAAATTACGTAGGTATGACTTAAAAAGTTCTATGCTAGTAGCAGTCAGCGTATCTACCTTACTTGTACGATGCACAATCTGCTACTGTAATCTATACTTATACTTGCTGACCCGCGCAACTTCGTCTGCGTAAATTTTCCCCGTTTCTGCAACATTTTTCTTTGCTGCTCCGCTCGTATAAGCCATAGCGTGATGTTATAAAACCTTTAACCTTCCTCGATAAATGGGCTATCTAACAGTAAAATAATTTTTCAATTAGAACCCGTAGTTCCTGAGATTATCGCGTTCAAAGAAAAGAACAAACTCTTCAGCTTTAACTTTTTAACTGTAACTATCGAAAATTTAAGTGAAAATGTTTGATAACAAACTTTAAATCGTTATAAATTGTAAACGCTAATTTTAAGTGAAAAATGCCTAAAGAAACCTGATCATTATTTTGAAATACCTATGCAATGATACCCCACATGACATAGTTTGTTGACTTTATTTTTTTCTCTTTCACAGTATGGCGTCTGGCTATCGCTATTTTGAATTTTGATTGCTGTCATGTCCTTAGTCGACACTCGCAGGAGTAATACGAAACGCCCACGCTTTTGGTCTATAAAGTGCCACAAAGGAACATACATATAGGTACATATACATAGGCTGATAAACACATTACCCTCCTTCGCGTCGCGCAATCGGGTAAAAATAGTAAAATGAGGCACTAGTACTTATTTACACAAAGCGATCACCATTATTATAATGTCAGCCAACAATCGGAGTCAACGCCCGCCTCCAGCATTACGGCAACGCTTATTAATTTTAAAGGAGTAAGTACACTTGCTCGGCGTTTATTTTACTTTAACTTATCAAAAATTACTGTGAACAAACAGAAGTTTTACCAAAAACATACTTAAACCTCTTAAACCGAAATTTTCAGCTACGGTTCTATTTTACTTTCATATTTATGTATTAATGACACCAGTAATCCATTTTCAACCGACTTCAAATAGGAGGTTCTCAATTCGACTGTAGTTTTTTTTTAAATGTTTGTTACCTGATTACTCGCAGACGGCTGGACCGATTTGAAACAATATTTTTATATTTGAAAGGGTAATTTTTCGAATTGGTCCCATTGTCATCAGAAATTGGATCTGATGAGGAAATCTTGGAGAAATCGAGAGAACTCTTCAAAGCAAAAAATAATATAGGTACCTACAATAACAAAAAATAAATAATCATTTTGAAGTTGATGCTAGTTTGTTATACATAGTACACAATCGTAAAGCTAAAGGTGGTCACTGACGACACATCTGATTGGAAGCCTTCCGAATGGACGCATTCGGAATTGAAGTAGACGTGCAGGCGGGTTTTTTTATTTTTATTATTTATTTTTTTATTTCATACTTTTTAGTAGTTGTAGAATGTAACCGATGTAACAACTAACGTCAAGTATTGAAAATTGAAAATAGAATGGTTGCTAACTAACTTTTAGTCATAATCATGTTATACCTTTTTGAAATGCTTAAGATGAGCCCTTTAATTTAATACCCATATTGCAGTATTCACAACAAGTTCTTTATTATGACGTCTCAGCCGTCATGTTTGTTTTTTTTTCAAATGTCACATAGCTAAAAACACTTGGGCGATCAAGACGATTCTAACGACGTCTTAATTGTACAAATCCGTTCAGTGAATTATGAGATATCAGGTAATAAAGATACGCGCGAAAAACATAACCCTTACAGTCGAGTAAAAATTATGGCACCATTGACTATACTTCTATTTGGACGTCTTCTATATGGACGTATACAAGAAGGTTATACTAAGGCTGCTGTCAACACTATAAATTTGTGCTATATACTATGCTTAGAAAGACGTTTTTCGTCCTGTCCAAATGACGCAGCATGATATACGTCCATTTGGACAGAACGATCGTCAGTTTGGAATTTAAAAACCAAATGACTTGTATTCAAATGGATAACGTTTTAGACATTCACGATAAGTTTTTGGCAGACTTCCACGCCATTTGGATTAATGGATGCATCGTCAGTGAGGCCCTCAATACAAAAAAAGTGGTAAGGAATAACTACTTAATTTTACATAACATTTTTGATGATTATAAACAAAAAATATTCATTTATAAAACATGTAAAATGTGATGAATTAACATAGCACTGTGTTTCAGTTGAAGGGCACTATAGCAAGTGTAATTACTGGGTAAATGTCAATACTAGGAACTATGTCTCAAATGAGGAGCGCGGTGCAGTGACATTCAGATCTCTACCAAGTTTGCCGAACAAGGATGTGGGTACCTGATACTGTTATGGGCTAACAGTATCATATCTTACATTCTTCTTATTAAAAAGCGTTGGTTGGTATAGTTAATATTGCCTGTTTTGTAAGTAAATTATCTATTTGGCCATTGTAGTAGGTACTTATCTATTCCATTAAATAAATCAGTGCTAATATTTTACTGTTTCATGTTTCAAATTGAAAAGTTTAACGTTTTCAGAATAAACAAACTAACTTTAGAATAATAACACCTGATTTGTTTGAAATTGCAAAAGTTTTAATCGGTGGGAACCCAATTTTAAAATTGATTGATTAGGGCATTCATTTCAGAATAGAAATGGGGAAAAGGGACTCATTCAATCATTATAATTGTCAGTTTTTAATCCTTTATTAGTTATTTTATTCATTCGACAAAGAACTAAAATTACCGACACAGCTTACAGATTAAGCACACTGAAGTGGCATTGGACTGGCCGTATCTGCTGAAGGACCGATGGCCGTTTGAGACCACGACTCGGTAAACGTAAGGTAGGACGACCCCAAGCCAGAGGGACAGACGGCCTAGAGAAGGTAGCTGGGATGAACTGGATGCATAAGCCAGAGGAACGGATGTTGTGGCGAAAATAAGAAGAGGCCCATGTCCAGCAGTGGACCGATATGGGATGATGATGATTGTTTAACTCATAAAAAACCTTGAGCAGATGTTTGTAAAACACTATCTTTATAAAGCCGCAAATTGCGAAATATTTAATAATGTCACTTATACGTTTTATTTTACCAGAGAGAAAATCACAATAAGATATTTTATTTAATTTTTAGCAAGCTGAAGTGACAGTGGGCTGGCCATATTAGCCGAAGAACCGACAACCGTTGGGTCTCTCTCTCTCTCTCTCTCTCTCTCTCTCTCTCTCTCTCTCTCTCTCTCTCTCTCTCTCGCTACGTCAAGACCAGGGGGTCTAGTCAGAGTGCGCGCGCAGCCTACGACAGTCGTCGGCCGCGCGCGTCTGTCGCAGACCTCGGAAACGGTGCCGTACATTCTCATACTCTGAGTATTGTCGCATCGGCCTCGCGCGTCAGTCGCTTGTCGTAAGCCGCGCGCGACTCGCGATCGGCCGCGATGCACGGAAATGAACCTTAAGATGCAAGAAGCAAATTTCAGTCTACCTACTCCGATCACTAATCATCACTTACGGCCGGTGTCAATAACTTATCTATGACTAGCTGTCCCGCGCAACTTCGTCTGCGTAAATTTTCCCCGTTTTTGAAACATTTCCCATTGCTGCTCCGCTCCTATTAGTCGTAGCGCGATGCTATATAGCCTATAGCCTTCCTCGATAAATGGGCTATCCAACTAAAAAAGAATTTTTCTAATGGGGCCAGTAGTTCCTGAGATTAGCGCGTTTAAAGAAACAAACAAACAAACTCTTCCGCTTTATAATATTAGTATAGATATACTGCCTATTAACAAATAATCATCCTTCTTGCGCAGTCGGGTAAAATTAACCAACTCTAGGAAACCCAAAAGGTTTTTAATATACTAATAACCTCCCGCTTTTGGTTTTGTTCGCATTACACCAAATAACTTTCTAATAAAATTTTTGAAAAAAAAAAAATACTATTTAGCACACATGTGAGAGTCCCCATACTAAAATCGATGTTTGTTTGTCAGTTTGAGGGCACAAACCTCACAATAAACAACTATTTTACTCCACTAAAATAGTCTGTAGGTGGTTAATGTCATAGCTCCTAAAACACGTGGTAGTTGGTTAATATATCAAACATTTCCCAAAACTGATATTACAATGTTTTTTAGTGATAGGTACGTAAAGAAAGTATATGTGTAGTGTAGCGTGCGCGGGTGGAAGTTGGCTAGACACAGCTAACGACAGAGAAGGATGGCATTCCTTGGGGGAGGCTTTTACCCGAACGGGGTCCATGCAATAATAATTAAGTAGCCGATAATTAAAGCAAATAATAATTTAAAGTAATTACAAAAAAAAAAAAAATATATACATATATAATTAGAAATCAAATTCATATAGTTATCTATACTTATAATAAATCTGTAGAGAGGTCAATTCTGTACATGAAATATATTTCCAAAATAACTATCAGGGGGTGATTAGGGATCGATACTGATGCCAAAAATGCAATCAGTAAATTTTTTGTCTGTCTGTCTGTCTGTCTGTATAACCGTTATAGAAACAAAAACTACTAGACGGATTTTAACGAAACTCGGTACAATTATTTTTCATACTCCTGAGGTGGTTATAGTATACTTTTCATCACGCTACAATCAATAGGAGCAGGGCAGTGAAGGGAAAACGGGAGAAGTTACTCCATTTTTTAAGCTTCCGTCGCGTGTGCAACCTTAATGGTTAAAGCTACACAGAAATCATGTATGACGGAAATGTTCTCCTTAAAATTATATAAAAAATATCCCACGACAGCATATGTCTATCTTTTATGGTTGACTCACAATATCGCGTGTAACTCCCGATAGCTTAGCAGTTCGAAGCTTTCTAATTATATTTGTCTACTCTTACGTTTATAACACTCTCAGTCATCCCTAATTCAAAAAGTTAACATAATTAACTATTCCATAAAAAAGAATCATAGAAATCGGTATATAAACACCAAAGTTATACATGAAATACGCTAATAATAAGCCATCGCGCTTGAATACTGAATCATGCTATCTATCTATCTATATATAATAAAATTGTAAATTTCACATGTCTGTACATGGCCGAACTTAGTGAAAAAAAAAAATTAGGAAATGTTCGAAAAGAGTATTTAAACACTTTGCTGCATTTTTAGAAATGTCTGTCTGTCTGTTTGTTTGAACACGAATCACGCAAAAACTACCAGACAGATTCGGTTGAAATTTTGCACGTGCAATTTAATAGATGCGGATTAACATTTAGGCTATAAATTATCACGCTTTTTCCCATAGGAGCTAAGTAGTGAGGGATAATGTCTGTAGCTATTTTTCGTTATAAAACAGTAACTACTTGACGGATCTTTATGAAAATTTACAGTTTTATAGTAAATACTATACTTAGGACATTATTTACACTATGAATCATTACGCTTACGTCTATGGGGAACGAGTAGCAACGTATTTTTTGTCGCACCATAATGGTTTATCACAATTTTTTCCACAATTAGACATTATCTTTAATTGTAACCCATGGAATACATAACTTCATGCTAAAACTATACACAACATTTTTAAGAACAGTTATTTTGACGTGGTATGTAGCGTACAGTATAGCCTCGAAGCTATGCTAGCGGTCTTTGACGACGACGAAGTCTCAGGCTTAAATCTGATATCTGATTATGTTCTTTTTGTATTTTTTTAAAATTGTCTTTGTCCTTTTTTAATATTTTTCTCAATGTTATAGTTATTCTTTCGGCCATAGGTAACTTATTTGCTTTGGTTAATATTTTTTTATATTAAAAATTAAGTGAAATATGCACTTATGTAAGATATCTATAGGTATTGCATGCACTGCAGAGAGTAATGAATTAATCGTAGTAGAAATGAAAAATAATATTACATTCCAATTTAACAAGTATTCGATATTTTCCAGAATTGATGTGTTCGTGCTCAAAAAAAAGACATTACAGACGTAAAAAAAAACGTGTAGCGCCATCTATGAAATCAAATTGGTCACCGTGATCAAACAATTCCTTATTTGTGAAAACATTTATTAGGGTATAGGTGCTTACGATGACGGATTCATTTTTTGCTGAGTGGCAACATTTACCTATTTATTTAATTGAGTTGCTTAAATTAATAAAAAAACATTAAGTATTAGAAGAAACTTCACTGGTTTTGAAAGTAGATGGCGTTGTATTCAATAATGTTCTATACTTAGTAAAAGAAGTTTTAAAATAGTATTAAAAATAAACATATTGCTATCATTTTTAGAAATGTTTGTCTGTCTGTCCGTTTGTTTGACCACGCATCACACAGGTGCATCGAGGATCATGTTTTGGGGTTATGGTTGGATATCAAGTGTTCATCAATTCAACGATAATGAATGACTCATCGGCCAAGTGTGAGTAGTTCAGGTGACGGGAGGAGGGGGGCGAGGGGTCATTGTCTCTCAACGCGGAGTCTGGGGTAGGGGAAGTCCATGTACATACATATAAACATACACACTTATCTACTGAGGCAGTACACATTAATAAATACACTACACAATTATATACAAGAAACAAGAATGTCATGATAACATATTACATAAATATCATATTATTCGCCAAGGCATTTTACGTACTAAAAATTATAAGTAACTATACAAAACAATACAAAATACAACTACAAAATATGTTAAGCTACCAACAACAACACATATCCTTACACATAAACTGTTCCGTTAAAAAAGTGCTTTTTGCCAACTGCAACGTTGTTAGCTTCGATAGATACACAATTCTATTAACACCGACATCGCATAAATATGAAGGTCTACAACATATTATATATAAAACATTGTGCCCAAGCATTCTAATTCAAACAATATATTTACTAATAAACAAAGCCCAAACTAAATATATTACAAACAACATGACGTTTTTCATACACTATATTATTAATAATAACCCAATAATAACCCAACCCAAAGATCAAGGAATATTAAATACATCTGACTCTATTCTTTTTTCTACTGTGCATTTTATAAAGTGTATAAAACTGTCTAAAAACGTACTACTCGTAATACAAGATTATCAACATGAACTACGATACAAATACCTAAGTGTCCCATCTTTTAGTAAACACAATTCGATTGTAATAATTACATTATAGAGGAGATTGATACATCTGGTCAAGTTGAGTGCTTATCACTAAGTGGTGCTGAATCTTGTTCAGAACTGTTGAACTATGATGTAAACAGCGGGCCAATTACATCTATTTGCATGAACATAAGAAGCATAAACTGCAACTTTGACCATTTCCTAGCTTTTATCTCTACGTTTGATATACCCATAGATATTATTGTTTTGACGGAGTGCTGGACGAGTGTGAACAATCCTCCCCCGGAAATTGATAATTACAACAAGTTCTGGACTAAAAATAGTCACAACCAAAATGATGGAGTTACGGTTTATATTCGGAGCGTAATAAAGGCTTACGTACGTGAGCCGGATTACTTCTTAGAAGGAAACTGCCTGATTGTCACTGTAGAGCCCGACTACACGATCATTTGTTCATACCGTTCTCCAAGTTATAAAAACACGAGCACTTACCTAGAATCAATTGATAAGACACTCTGTGAGATACGCACGAAGAACATTGTTCTACTAGGTGACATAAATATCGATACCCTGCCGGATAATCTA
Organism: Herminia tarsipennalis; assembly: GCA_945859575.2. Classification (NCBI taxonomy): domain Eukaryota; kingdom Metazoa; phylum Arthropoda; class Insecta; order Lepidoptera; family Erebidae; genus Herminia; species Herminia tarsipennalis. The sequence continues at coordinate 15,131,946 of OX243849.2, read as the reverse complement.
CCAAGCTCCACTCAGGAATACCTTAATTTGATGGCCGCGTACGGACTGAAACAAGGTATTACTAGACCCACACGTATTACCACATGTATTGACCATTGTATGGTAAAGTGTTCCTCAACTTGGAAAACTATTGTATTTGAGCAATCAATAACTGACCATTCTCCTATTTTACTTTATATAAATAAATCAAGTATAATAAAAAAGCCATTAGTATATAATAAATTAAAAATAGACTACGACAATATTACAAAATTACTAACTGAAAATACCTGGGATAGTTTGTATGACACAAACGACACTAATATAGCATCTGACATAGTAATAAATACATTACAAAATATAATTGCTTCAAATACTACTACTCAGCAAACTACAAACCGCCTTAGACCATTAAAACCCTGGATAACAAAGGGTATAGTAAAGTGCATAAAGAAAAAAGACAAGTTACACCAAATAGCAAAAAGATCACCAAACAACAAACAGTACCACGAAGAATATATTAAATATAGAAATGTATGTAATTATATTATAAAAAATCTCAAAAGTAATCACTACAAAGAAAAACTATGCATTAACAAAGGAAACATAAAAAACACATGGAAAATTATAAAAGAAGCTTGTGACTTAAACCGTAAAAGTGAACCCTTGGAAGATCTACTAGTTGCTAATGCGACTCCTAAATTATCACTAAATAAAGTCAATCACTACTTTACCTCAATAGGTGGTGTCCTTGCTAATCAGCTGCTACAAAAAATGAATGTGGGAGAACCATTACTAGCACGCCAAGCAGGTTGTATTAACGCTCCCTTGAAATCAATGTCACTAACACCCACCGACCCAAAAGAAGTACGAGGCATTGTATTGGGACTCAAGTCTGACAGCGCGCCAGGATGGGATAAAATTAGTACATTGATATTAAAGCAAAATATTAAAGCCCTAGCTCCGCCAATTGCTTACCTTTGTAATCTTAGCCTGGAAACAGGTACCTTCCCTAAAAGCTTTAAAAAGGCTGTGGTCTGTCCAATATTTAAGTCGGGTGATAAGTGTGAACCATCCAATTATCGACCTATTTCTCTTTTACCAACGCTATCAAAAGTTTTAGAAAAAATTGTTAATAAGAGACTTATGAACTATCTAGAAAAAAATGAAATGCTAAGTAAGCACCAGTTTGGATTTAGGGAGAAAAAATCGACTGAAGATGCAGTCCTACACCTTGTATCTAATGTGGTATCGCACCTTGATAAAGGAGACAAGTATCTAGGTGTCTTCTTGGACTTACAGAAAGCGTTTGACACTGTCTCAATCCCGATACTACTTAGACGGCTTGAGAGCGTTGGTATAAGAGGAGTGGCTCTGGAGTGGTTTACAGACTATCTGTCAGACAGATCACAGTGTGTACGGGTGTCTGGTGTTGAAAGTGACGGTGCGGTCTGCAGATATGGCGTACCACAGGGTAGCACGCTTGGACCTACACTGTTCATTATCTACGTGAACCAGCTATGTAGTGTTGCTACCCTGCCAAGTATGGACGTGGTCATGTTTGCCGATGACACCGTTCTAACCTTCCATGGCAACACTTGGGACAAGGTGCAGCGAGAAGCAGAGAAAGGATTGGCGCTAATTACAGTTTGGTTGGAAGATAGCCTTTTGTCACTAAATTCAAGCAAAACTAAATTTATCTGTTTTGGTAAATCTGCATTAAGCCTCCCACCTGCAAACTATTCTCTCAAAATGCATGAGTATCCCTGTAATCGTCAAGATGATCACACGCATTGCAACTGTACAGCCCTTTCCAGAGTAACGTCCATAAAGTATCTAGGTATAGTATTGGATAGCCAACTAACCTGGAAACAACATATAAATACTGTAACTGCCAGGATTAGAAGGATCATTTATATTTTTAAAAGCTTGCGCTCTATAGGTGATATACATCTTCTAATAGCAACTTATAAAGCTCTATGCGAGTGTATAGTTAGATACTGTATCTGTGCATGGGGTGGTGCAGGAAAAACCATACTCATAGCTGCTGAAAGAGCCCAGAGAGCTCTTCTGAAAGTATCAATGTTCTTACCGTTTAGGCATCCTACCACCACAGTTTACAGGATGGCTGGCGTCTTATCTGTGAGAAAGATTTACATCTATGGAATGCTGAGACGGTACCATAAAAAACATGTTCCAACCTTACCTGTAACTTCTAAGAGAGTAGAGCGCTGCCCGGTACCTCGGATGAAAACTTCTTTAGGACAAAGGCATTTTAACTTTCTTGCTCCCTACATTTATAATAAGTGCAACAAAGAATGTAAAATAATACAATTTAACAACAATGAAGTTAAAAAATATATAATGAATTGGTTAGAATCACTAGACTATGACGATGTGGAAAACCTCATTAAAGTTGTTACGTGAAATACATTAATCGAACTACATGTACACACACGCGCCCACACACACACACACACATACTCACACACACACACACATACTCACACACACACACACACACACACACACACACACGCACACACCACACATACACACACACACACACACACACACACACACACACACACACACACACACACACACACACACATAAGTAAGCCTACTGTATCTTTAATTTAATGTTTAATCTAATGTTTATTGTTATTTTATTATTTTTGTTATATTTTATTTTTCCTTTTGCATGCTATTAAACATAAATTAAATGTAAAGATTCCTTTAAAGGGGAGGAAACTGTCTCCTGCAATACAGTTTTTACTAGTGCAGGAGTCAAAGAATCCCACTTCTTATGTAATCTTTAATTTATGACAATAAATTTATTATTTATTTATTTATTTATTTATGTCTTTTTTTCTTACTTGCATCATTGTAACATATAAGAGAGGCACTCTCTCAGAGAGGTCTTTTAAAAAGCGTTTTGGGTTTGTGAAGACTATTTTTAGATTTAAGGATTCCTTTGTGTAAAATTAGGATTTATAGTGAACATTTTTGTTAGAGTCAAGTGTTCCCCTGCCAACTAAATGGTTGATGTTGGGTATGTGAAAAAATTCACGGTAGTAGTATAAATACTAAAATTATAAAGAAAACTAACACAGTTAAGTACTTAGGCTGTACTGCGGCATCTTAAGCCGCACACCAAATTAACTATATAAAATAATAGAATAGAACGATTTTTATTTAGTACCTACACAGAAGAAACATGTATAGACATTATTATAATTTAACAGGAAAAGTCATGCAGAAGATAAAAAAAGCAATAAATAAAACAGTAAAATAATAAAAGTAACAATAGACAAAAATAAAAGAGACACAAATAACACATATTAATGACAGAAAAACACAGTAAACGAATACCTAAAGAGTCTGTGTTTGGTACTTATTCATTTTCACAAAGCTTTTGGGTGTTGAAGCTATCAATAGATGACTATATGATGATTCTCCGCTGCTGAATCATATCGCGGCTCACCTGACAGGACTGTTTCCAACATATTTACACAGAAGTTATTTGGTAACATAAACTCCCTTAATTTAAACCCGACTTTCACGCGAACGAAGTCGCGGGCACAGCTAGTGTGTAATAAATGTAATTGAATATAATAAATTAATAAGTTACCCACTGTTATCGTCTAATATGTACTATGCATGGAACTAAATAAAGCTTAATAATAAAGCTTTATTTAGTTCCATGCATAGTACTTATATTATTATTTATTATAAGTAAAGAAACCACCAGCAGGATTTTATGAGTAAGTATATGAAAAATAACCCTGTAACTGAGACTGCCTCGGTGGCGCGGTGGGAGTGTATCTGACTGCTACGCAAGAGGTCGTGGGTTCGATTCCCATACGGGACACCACTTTGTGTTATCCACAAATTGTTGTTCCGAGTCTGGATGTAATTTGTGTCTGTGACTTGTATGTTTGTAAAGTCCCCCGCGACACAGGGCTTGTACCCTACTGCGGGAGTCGTTTAAAAAAAAAAAAGAAACTTGATATAGTGCAAACCTGAAAGTAGTTGGTTCAGAATCAGTAACACAACCCAATAAAGTAATTTTTGGACCATGTCATATTTTATAATAAATTAATTAAACAAGCGAATAATAATTCAAACTAAAGTGGATGAAAGCCCTCGGCAGCCGATGCCACGGCACGCCGATTCGCTTGCTCTTCTCGTGCGCAGGGGTCACAGTTCTAATCTAACCGAATCGATTTAGTGCATTAAATTGTAAGCTGTATGTTACGGCTCACAATCTTTCACTCAGTATTTTTTCCCCCAATATTGACTGCCTCTGTGGCGCGGTGGGAGTGTATCCGACTGCTATGCAAGAGGTCGTGGGTTCGATCCCCACCCAGGATAAAACTTTATGTGATGAGCACGATGGTTTATTCTGTGTCTGGGTGTTATTTATCTATAAAATGTATGTATTTAGAAATAAATAAGTATGTTTATCAGTTGTCTGGTTTCCATAGTACAAGCTCTGCTTAGTTTGGAAATCAGATAGCGTTGTGTGAGTTCTCCCAAGATAAGTTAAGTTAATTCGCACAGTTAATAATTGTTCTTAATTCATTAATCATTTTAACAGTCCAAATCTTGTTGCGGTGTCTGAGCTTCGCGCTATATGAAAAATAACCTTGTATAACTAACACGGGAAGAATGGAAACAGTAGAATCAAGCAGTTTTAAAATCCTCAGAGGTGTCTCACGAGTTTCTAAGTTTTTTCGTTTGCGATTTAGAGAGCGTAAAAAAAATGTAAGTAGGTATAGGTCCGCCGAGTATATTTTAAGTAGAACTTTAGTTACGAACACAATTTCAGGGAACACAACACAGGACAATGTGTTCGTAACTAAAGTTACGATTAAAATAACATATATTATACGACATAAATACACGACTTTGTTAACACGTTCGCGGACAGTCTCAGTTTAAATTGTATTCTAGAATGACACAATCAATTGCCATACAAATATATTTGGCGTTTATTTACGTTGTGTTCTATGTTATTAGATGTTTATAAGACAATATGACACAACCGTGTTATCACGTCAACGTATCCGAACGTTCTGGCAAGACGCATAGCATAGATGACTAGCAGTAGCGTCACAACGTCATTATACGTCGAACGTGCAATAACGTTCTGTCACTTCCGGTGTTACTCTAGTGTGTGATATGGTCACAACGTTTATCGACGTTTGACGTGCATATACGTTTTGTCATATCATAAATGGCTAAATAGAGTGGCTAAATCACAACGTTGTTATACGTCCAACGTGACTATACGCTTTGTCACATCGCATGGAATAATTATATAATGAGCGTGGCACAACGTAACTCAACGTCAGTTTAGTTATGCCACGTTATGAGGACTATTTAAAAAAAAAACACACTGTAGTTGTACGTAAATCAGAACTTAAATAGTTTGATAACCATAATCAGTCTTAGAAATCGTAAACTCTAATTATTCACCTAATCACAACCATCACATTGCTATCAAAATTGCCACAATCTTCATGTACGAGTATTTAACAAAAAACTTAATCAACTATTAGTCTTTCAAACATAAACTTTCTTAAAAGTAATTATATCAAAACAAAAATTGCAATTTCTGCATATAAAAAAATTCAAAATATCAACAAAATAAATCTTAGTCTTAAGTTTAGGAACTTGTAATTAAATCAGTCTTATGCCAATCTTCATAGCACAATGCACAAAGTGGTGGTTTTTCTTTACAACCCTTACATCTTAAACCTGTTTCTTTTCGACGTTTATTCTTTGCACACATTTTGCATTTTAGGTAGTTTGAAGTCTTTTTAGAACCAGGAGGAAGCGGAATCTTTTCAGGCCATTGTCCACCGCTGCTATCATGAAGATATGGGGAGGAAGGTCCTGGATATGCTGTTCGGTCTACTGTTCTATTATCGTTCCTGGAATGCTTTACCAAAAGATCAGGTTTATGGGCAGGACTAATACCAATGAATTTTCTAATCAATTCGTCTCTGAAATTTAAAAACTCATATTTCTTACTGTTATTCATTTTGTACTTTCTATATAAATAAAAACTGTTCCATACTGCTAAATCCAGTAAATGAAAAAAATCTTTTTTGTACCACCTCAAACATTTTCGTGGAGACGAGTAATACGATACCATCTGATCAGCATGGTCGATGCCAGACATAAATTGGTTGTAAGAGACCACTTCTATCGGTTTTCGCTTTAATTGTCCTCGTCTATTAGCAATGTTAACCAATTTTGGATGATCCCTTGTAGTTATCATAGTTACAGTTCGTTTATCAACCCACTTTGAAACATAGACATTATTTTTCCGCACCCATACGTGTTTACCCTTCTTTAATTTTTTTTTCATGACCTCCTTTGGGTTTTCTTTTCGGTTTGTTCTGAGGGTTCCATTTGTGTGCGTCTTAAGGTTAAGTAACTTTTGTGATAAACCATATGAATTGTAATAATTGTCCATAAATAGTTCGTGACCTTTCAGAATATATGGTCTCATTAGTTTTAACACAGTCTTTTCAGTTTTTTTACCCTTTTCCGTAGAGTCATCTTTACCAGTATACATTATTATATTTAAAACATAGCCATTAGCTTCCGTCAATTCATAGAACTTTATACCATATCTTGCTTTTTTTGATTTTATAAATTGTCTAAACGATAAACGTCCTCTAAATAACAAAAGCGACTCGTCTAGTGATAACTCTTTTTCTGGTGAGTAACATGCCTGAAAATTCCTCGTAATAGCATCCATAAACTCAATTATTTTATCTTTGCCTTTAGCACTTAAAGGGGCTGTGTATAGACATCTTAATAGTTGCTCAAATCTACGGCCTGACATTGTAGATACAAATATAGGATGATAGTATAAACTGTCCGATAATGTAAATAATTTTCGCTTTTCGGGTACGTTAATTTGACCACTTAGCAGGCATAACCCTAAGAATTTAAGCATCTCGTTACGATCTGTAGGCTTAAATGAATATGATCGACTGTATCTAGTTTTAGGTTTATTACTTTGACACATATTGGCGCCATATGCATTTGTGCAGTCTACTAAATAATCCAGAATAATAGGTGGAAACAAGTGATTAAATACATCAAACACAGTTGTATTATCGTCTAAGGTAAACTTCACCCCCACAGAATCAGTGTCAAAATTAAAATCTGGTATGGTTGTTATCGTTTGTACCCAATCTTCTTCATTTGTAGTTGTCTCAGGGGGATGAGATTGTCCTTCTGACCAGTTTTCTAACTCGTTGGGTGATGTTGGTAGCTCACCTGACAACCTACGCTCTACTAGCACTACCTCATGTTGGCTGTTTTCCGCCACGTCATGAGAAATCGGTAATAAATTTGATGTATCCAATGACCCATTTTGAAAGGAATCGAATAAAGGTGGTAGTTTGTCAAGAGACCTAAATCCTCCCTCATGATCTAAATTTTCAGCAATGATATTAGAAATTAGTGACAATGTGTCATTCCTAGAAGCGTTAGTGGAAGCCGGTAGTAGGTTTTCCGGAACAGGTTTAACAGACGTGGGTTGGACCAGATTTGATGTATTCAATCCTATATTTTGGAGCAAGTTTTGTGCAGCAGAGCCTCATGAATGATCTCATCATGGCTTTCAGTTACTGTTGAAGCTTTAAATAGTTTTAATCGTTTGGCTAGGGGGAAAATTTGGTCGGAGGAATTCGAGTCATTATCTATATCCGCCTCTTGAATACGAGACTGGGTAGTACTTTGAGGTGATGGCGTGTCCATAGAACGTTGGGTACAGTCACTTTTAGTTGATGGTGTATCGCTATCATCATCACTAGAGTCAGATCTAAAATCGGTGTTAGGTTGTCTAGTTGAGATCCCAACAGACTTGGAACGAAGTTTAGCTGCGGGTTTTGATGATTTCTGGCGGTAAAAAATACGAGAGCTCTCACTACCTGATGTATCTCCTTGAGGGTCAAAATCTTTGTCAGATCCAAAGTCGCCATCACGATCCTGGAATGGGTCCGCCTCGGTAGAGTCATCAGAATCTTCAAAAATTTTCATTAGGCTTCTCTTGCGTTTATCCATCTAAAACAAACAAAATAAATCATATAATACTATTAACATACAATATGGTTATAACAGAATGAATTTACCACTTGGTAATAATAAAATAATAGCATTATAAATGTACTTACGATGTTTATTTGTCAGCAAATATTACGATTCGCCGCTCCCGCGCAGATGGAACGCGCGCACTCTGCTCCTGTGACACAGCCGCACTGAATGCAGAGACGCGGTGAGGCGCGGAGGGCGTATATACACGGTGTGCGTGTGTGTGTAGTATCGCGACGTATAGTCAAACGCACATTTTGGAAACGATTAAAAACAAAGTTCACGTGACAGTAAAGTTTTGAGCTTTCGATATGTTGTGACACAAGGTACCATATAACGAATTTTTGTATTCAAATTGATCGGATATCAACGCCCTGCCGTATATAGTATTCTGTTTTTGAACGTTATCATACGTTGTGCCGTATCTAAGTCTCAAGTCATGACGTACTATTACGTTGTGTCCGCGAAAGTGTTAAAGAGTTTTTATGGAGTTTGTATTACTATTTAACTCAAAAAAAACTATAAATGGTACTACCTCGATAAATGGGCTATCCAACAGTAAAATCATTTTCAAGAAAAAATCCTAAGATTATCGCGATCAATTCAATTCAATTCAATTCAAAATTCTTTATTCACTTAGGATGCAAAACAACTCTTGTGATACGTCGGGATTCTACATGTACATCTAATGCCAAGTTCGCAAACAATAGGTAAAGCCGGAGAAAAGAACCTGGCAATAAAAACTCGCGGCCACCCTTTTCAAATTGCCAATTTTACAATGTTTGAATGTTTATAAACTTGATATGGGGGTAAGGTGCTGCGACTAATATACTATACACCATGTTAAAGGACTGATGCAAATTGTATTATCAAAAAGTTGAAACAAGAGATAAAGCAAAATCAGCCTTAGTTAGTACATTATAGTAGGAGCATCTACTTACAACAAAAGTAAAAACTATATGTGCTTAAATATTGGCCAAAATACTTGTAACGAATGATTAAATATAAAATATTAATTATGATATCAAAAGGAAGAAAAGAATGGCCTTTATTCGTCACGCAGTATCTTTACTTACAAAAGTCAAATCATGCTCTTTATCAATGTCAAATATATATTAATGTCAAAATCAAACAAACAAACTCTTCAGCTTTATAATATTAGTTTAAATGATTAAAAAATGTATTTAACAAAAAAATTATCGGAACTTAATCTTTGGTAGTATAAATTGCTAATTATTGCTAAAAGATTAAGTTAAATATGTATGTGCCGCGGCAGTGGCCGCCGAGGGCTTTTACACACTCCAGTTTTTCGCCCACTTTGAATTTTAGCACGCCATAATCAGTCATTTTGATACTCATAGTTTGAAATAAGACTAATTAGTCTTTTGGATTTTTGTTTACATAGGAAACTAGTCTATTAGTCATGTCGATTAAGACTTACTCTGTCTGTTAGTCTGTAGATAGTCAATCTGGATCGCGATCATTATTTTAATCACCTAAGAGCTGTTTGAAAATGAACCGCCTTTTATCAGGTCCTAAGGTAGGACTATAAAAGTTAAATAATTCATGAGACGAGTAGTGCGTACGCTTCAGGCAAGTCAGCATTCACATTAAAATAGGTAGCCACTTTATTTACCTACATAACATCACTATAGCTTTAGTCTATTCCGTAACTGACGTCAAGGTCGAAACTCCAAACCCCACTGTAAATTGACCTTCCAAACAGAACAAATTTCTCCAAAAGTTAGACCACCAGTTGCCTGACGTGAACCATTTTAAATTGACCTCTCGTTTCTTATTAAGTTAATGGTTACAGTGGTTCTTTAAATGTCTGGACATGCTCCCAATAAGTTGCGTGCGTCACTCCGCATGGAGTCGCGACACACCATCAATCTTTTTGAGTAAAAAAAAAACATTATTCAGAGCGAGAAAAAAGTTTTTGTTCGCTTGAGGGGCCTAAATTTATGGTCTTTATATAATTATGGAGTTATGAATTTGTGTTGGTACTCAGCTTGTACGTTGGCGTTTATGGTCATGTTTTAAAGTGATTAGATAATTTATGGAATAAATATTATTTGGTGGATCCAATATATTAATTAACCTTCAAACGGTGCCGCGGGGTCTAGGAGATATTATAGGGATTTAAAATAAAATAAATTAAGAATAGTGTATCCGACTGCTACGCAAGAGGTCGTGGGTTCGATCCCCACCCAGGATAAAACTTTGTGTGATGAGCACGATGGTTTACTGTGTCTGGGTGTTATTTATCTATAATATGTATGTATTTAGAAATATTTAAGTATGTTTATCGGTTGCCTGGTTGCCATAGTACAAGCTCTGCTTAGTTTGGAATCAGATAGCTTTGTGTGAGTTGTCCCAAGATATTATTATTATATTGTTATCAGTTCACCAACGTGGAGTGCAGAATTACCAACTTTTTCAGTTAACTTGTGCCGAAAAAACGCCGGTAATCGTGCTCCTCATCAACTTATTACACAAATGTTTAATAGAATTATCAAAATGTTGATCTCTTTTATTACTCGAATATTGATAGCTTCATTCATTTTACTTAGTTGACCGTAAAGGGTACATGCGGTTACATTATGCAACCACAAATCACGTATCAATATAGCGTCTTAAGGTTCATTTCCGTGCATCGCGATCGATCGCGTGCCGCTCGCGGCTTACGACAAGCGGCTGAGGTAAGTGACAGACGCGCGCGGCCGACGACTGTCGTAGGCCTGCGCGCGCACTGTGAATATTGTCGCATCGGCCGCGAGCGTCAGCCGCTTGTCGTAAGCCGCGAGCGGCTCGCGATCGGTCGCGATGCTCGGAAATGAACCTTTAGCTGACCAACTGAGAGAGACCGTTAACTAAGTGTAGTTTCCGTTTTTTTTTTTTATCCTGCTACTTAGCAATCTGTTTGTTTCAAACAATAATCTAATATGGTGTCAGATTTTCATCGGTTAACTAAGTTTAGTTTTAATAAACAAATAATAATTTGAGTTCCGTCAGCTTAAATTTACAGCTGATTGTATACCTTCAGATTGCCTCAATGGCACGTTCACAACAATTTGATTACTAAACAAGTAATCTGTAGAAATTATGATGGTTGTTGCATTTACTACTAACAAAAAAATGTTACCGTTTAAGTTTAGCTAATGTAATAACGTTCTTTTCTTAAAAAAATAAACTAAAAGTTTCTTAAACCTATCCAATAAAAAGGTCATGAACACATTACAAGACTCTAATCGTAACTAATGCCGTATTTTTTAATTACTCACCTTAATTTACTACAACTTATATCTATTTAGATTACAGGTAAAAGATAATACGCACGCAGCAGGTGGTAGACTTCTTACTTCGTGTAAATAAAAGGTAAGGGTAGGCGCGGATCCAGAACTTAGTTTAGAGGAAGGCAATTGACCGTTGTGGTATGACAATGTTGAAATATTTTATTCACACGTTGTAAACAGTCTACCATATGCTGCGTATTATCTTTCAAAATTCTCAAATTCCCCAAAAAAATGGTGGTTTGTAAAGTCGGTTTACGGACGATAATTTTACGTGATAACGTCGTAAGAAAATATTGATGACATTTAATAGATAACCATGCCTGTGACAGTTTTTTTTTTCAATAGGGTAGTTGACTGTCAAGTCAAATCAGTATCTTTTGAAGAAACGTCAAAACGATGCTCCCCGTACTAATTTATATGAAATACAAAACAATGACGTCATTCTTTTGTATGGTCAAATCATGTAGTTTCAATGTTTGTTTTGATGTTTATAAATCCATGACAGACTAAAATTGCAGAGAATCATTGTTTTTCAGAATATTTTTGCAAATGCTATTTCCAGTATAGTATAAAATAATTTATTGTTATTGTAGTCATCTACCCAATTGTATATTGCATGTCGCTGCAACATTGATGACATTGTAATAAACAACCATGCCTGTGACAGCTTTAGTGGACCCAAGCGCATGCGCGCGCATGTACCTGACGGCCACAATACTTCAGCCTATCAGCAGGCCGAATCACCATTCGCGTTGCTTAGCAACCAGTAAATAACGTGACTGCTTAGCAAGCAATCAATAACGTGACCGTTGCTACGTGACTGCTTAGCAACCAATCAATATCGTGACCGTTGCCACGTGACACTTTTTCGTGCGTGCACCCCGTTATCGATTTATAAGACGTTATCACGTCAAAAAAGGTCAGTCAGTCGAGGTTCTTGCTGAGTAGTCATACACACTCCTACAGTACACCGCACTACAGATGCAGTCAAATTCAATCAAGTTGATTATTTCGTTGCTTTATTTACCGTTTTTAAATAATATTAATTTCAAAAATCCGTTGATAAAATTGCGAAAAATGATTGATTAATAAAATCATAGTTTACGAGTCTATGATGGACATACATACACACATTCATTTTTATATTTTTATATAGATTACTAAAAAGTAGGTATAACGTTGTCAGTATAAAACAAAAAAAGCCGCATTACTCGGTGCGTGGCCCGACATGCACTAGCCCGGTTTTCCATTAAAAAACTTGAACTGATTAAATTTGGCTCACTGCATTTGATCATGTGATGATCTTTAGCAAAGTGTTGTGCATGAGCCCACGAAGATTTACGTGTACGGGTAGCGGGGCATCGATGACAAATGTTGCAAAAATGGGGAAAAATAACGCAAACGAAGTTGCGTAGGTTAGCCAGTTTCCAATAAAATTTGGACGAAAATTTTGTTACTTTTCATTTGATCAGCTGTTACTCGTTAACTTGTACTTAAATCCTACTTAGCTGTAATAGTTTTTCAATTAATTTCAGTATATATACCACTACCGTTTAACGATTATAGATTTTTTTACATACCCAACATCAACCGTTTAGCTGGCAGGACTCATAACTCTACTTTCACAAAAAATTGAATTTTAAAGCTTAACATTTTACAACGGATCTCTAAATCTAAAAATGGTCTTCACAATCCCTAAACGATTTTGACGACTTTTTTAAAAGACCTATCTAATGATTCCCCACATTTTATTCTTTCACTTTGACTCTAGTCCACTTGTGGATGTTTCGAAGCCACGAGTTTTTACGACGGCCTATTCCACGTTTATTTGCCCAAAATTTTGCCCACCATAATCAGTTGCAGTGACTCGTATCTCTTGTGTCTGATCTGTATCTGCACGCAAACCAACTAGGCGCAGATTCAGGAGTTTGTTCAGAGGTTTTGACCCTTCAAATGGGAGGGGGTGAATCTACTTATCACCGGTCCAATATATTCATATATTGTACCGGTGATTAACCTTATTTTTTTGGAGACTTCTTTAGCGGAGTTGTGCACTTTTTGGGATGGGTAAAAAATGTTAAACTCACGTCAGGACACGTGACCTGATCGAAAATTCGTAAGACAGAGGGAGAGTAGACCGCCGGCGAATATCCCTCTCTCTTTCTACCGCACGGCGAAATATGCCTGCTCCTGCTGTTCGTTTATGCTGCGCAGGGCGCTTGCGCGAGTGTGCGTCTATGTTTGTACTACAGCGTAATAGTCCTGAAGTGTTAATTTTTATAAGTAATATACATAAATTGTCATGTCTGTGTACGATAGCGCAATAGTTGAAAATTGTATCTAACCTAACCATTCCAAAATATTCAAAAATGGACAACGTTGACGTTCAATTTTTCACTTCTTTTGTTGTTTTGTATTTTAACTAATTATAGTCATGACATCATGAGTCAGGGGATCCCTTCCTGATCCGCGCCTGAACCCAACTCGCCGAGGGCACGACAAGGTTGGGTACGTCGGACATAACGGTATGTCGCATGACGTTTAGAATAAGCTACCCACATTTATTCCAATTATTGAACCTATAACCAATATGGAGGAAACATAACACAAAACTGGAGTAACACGGTCGTAAATTTAACCAATTTTCGTTCCATTGAACGGGGCCTTGATAAATTTCAATAAAAACGTAAGAATTTTACGAGTTTCAGGTTCCGAATGTAATAAGCATTGAGTTATAGCCGCAGGACAGGTGGCAAATGGCAATGGTACTGAATTAGGTCCTTTTACTGAAATGTGATAGGTAATTTACCTACTTTTGAAGTAAGATAAAAGTAAATTCGTTTATTTTCTAGTATATTTTGGCCAAAACTACGTGATAGATGCTTAACGCATGGTAACGGATATTATTGTGTTAGAAGTGAACTACTGTGTTTGCTTTATTTACTTACTAGGTGACCCGCGCAACTTCGTCTGCGTATATTTGCCCCGTTTTTGTAACATTTTTTAATGCTTCTCCGCTCCTATTGGCCGTAAGGTGATGGTATATAGCCTATAGCCTTCCTCGATAAATGGGCTATCAAACAGTGAAAGAATTTTTCAATTCGGATTAGTAGTTCCTGAGATTAACGCGTTCAAACAAAGAAACAAACTCTTCAGCTTTATAATATTAGTATAGATTTTAGAGTTACTCATATTATTATTATTTAGTTATCCAAACACCGAACACACTGGTTATTATTGTTAACATACAATTTTATTGAACGACAATATGTTTTTTATATAAAGAAAAACTTGATGATTTTAAATGAGTGGCACATGAGTTTCTTGGCAGCTTCTTCTCCTAACTGCCGCCTAATTTTATTATGTTTTTTTTTTAAGATATATCATAATAATAATAAATCTATAATAATAAATAATAATAATAAATCTTTTTATTGCATCAAATATGGTACATACATAGGTCTTAAAAGCAGTGTCTGAGTTTCACATATTTGGCTAACTTGAGCATGCAATAATATTAGGTTAAAAGAGTAGGTATCTATCTAGAAAATACGGAGTTGTAATAATTAATTCTTAGTTTCGAGAAATTCTTTAAGAGTGTAAAAAGTGTGATGTATCAACCACTTTTTCAACTCCCTTCTCATTTTTATTATTGGTAGTTCACGAATAGGCTTGGGCACTTTATTGAACACTTTTATGCACATTACATAGCAATTCTTGTGAAATAGGGATGTCTTACAGGCAGGCATTATTAACCTAGAGGGATCTCTTTTCCCTATAATCGAAATATCACGAGCACAGATAAATTCGTTTGAAAATTTCTTGACATGAATACAGATTTCCATTATATATAGGCCTACAAGTGTTAATATGTTGTTGCTTTTAAACAAAGATCTACATGATTCCAGTGGTCCTACATTACACAAGGCTCGTATGCATTTTTTTTGACCTATAAATGCTTTGTTTATATCAGTCGAATTTCCCCATATCAATATTCCATATCTTAATACAGATTCTATGTAACCGTAGTAAGCAATTAATGCAGCAGGTTTTCCTGCTACGCGTTGTAAATTTCGAAGAGCATATACAAATTTATTAATTTTAGTACATATATATTTGATATGTGTTTTCCAGTTGCAGTGTTGATCTATATATAGGCCCAAAAATTTTGTATCTGCTACTTTGTTAAGTTTTTCACCGTGATATATGATATTTAGAGAATCGTGTACCGTCCTACAGTTTGAAAATTGAATGTATTTAGTTTTAGTTATATTAGCACACAGATTATTTGATTCAAGCCACGTAATTATTAATTCTATTGTTTTATTTAAGATAATGTCATAATTGCTATTTAAATTATTCTTAGGTATAATTATTGAAATGTCATCTGCAAATAGAATAGATTGGTACGATGTTATATTCGGGAGATCATTAACATATAATATGAATAGAAGAGGACCGAGTATACTGCCCTGAGGCACGCCGTATTTCTTTTCTAGAAATTTTGACCTATATGAGGTTAGTATAGAATTATTATTTACACGCGACACTTCTACGCACTGTTGACGGCACTTCAAGTAGCTTTCTATCCATTTAAGTGCTGGACCGCGGATCCCATATCTCTCGCATTTGTTAATTAGAATATTATGATTTACACAGTCAAACGCTTTAGACATGTCAAAAAATATAGTGATTACCGGAGTTTTGTTGTTTATATACTCAGTTATATTACGTATTAATGAAAAAATTGCTAGAGTGGTAGATTTTTCCTTTTGAAATCCATTCTGTTCCGGTCGTAGGATTTTGTATTTAGATAGGAAGCTGTATATTCGGGAATACATAGCCTTTTCAAAGATTTTTGAAAATATTGGTATTAGTGTTATAGGTCTATAATTTGTGAGTTCATGACAATCTCCTTTTTTAAGAATCGGTTTAACTATAGACTTTTTTAACTCTTCCGGAAATATACCTTGTTCGAAAGATAGGTTAATTAGATGAGTCACGATTGGTGCAATAATATCCGCACAGTTTTTTACAACAGCAGTGCAAATAGAATCGTAACCTACTGAATTTGTGTTATTTAAAGATTTGATGATTTGTAAAGTTTCATTTACGGTACATGGACTTAGATATATGCTAGTTGCGACATGGTCGATACCGTTATAGAGATTACAGTTTGTATTTTTACGTGTGCCATTTACTATATTTGTGAAAAATGTGTTAAATTTGTCAGCAATCATAGAAGGATTACTAACTTTGGTATCGTCATAATTTATCCATTCAATATTTTTATAATCTCTATTTAGATATTCTTTGTTTTTTATAATATCCCAAGTAGTTTTACATACATTTTTAGACTTAGTAATCAAATTGCTGTTTGTATTTCTTTTTGAGCAATTTATGCAAGCCTTTAGTAACTTTGTATATTTATTATATTTGTTTTTATTTATGGTGCTGTTTTTTAAATAATAGGTGTATCTAAGTTTTCTTTTTTGCTTACTAGCTATTTTAATTCCCCTTGTTAACCATATTGGCGCATGATTATTACTCTTTAATTTACATCTTTGAATAGGGAAACAAAGGTTATATAGTAAACAAAACATATCATGAAAATTTTCAAATCCTGAGTTTAGATCTTCAACGTCTACATCGCTCCAAGAGAGTGATTTTAGAGATTTTCTAAATTTATTTCGGTGCTCTTTGCTATAATTTCGCTTATTTACAAAACGTAGCTTATTTGCAGAATCTCCCTTTATAGCCGAGTAACTTAATATTTGGCACGTATTATGGTCTGATAAATTAAACTCATGTATCGAACTAATTGGATCTTTGGTATTACTTGCTATTTGGTCTATACAGGTTCGTTGGCGTGTAGGTTTATCAATGTGAAGTCTAAGGTTGTAGTTATGTGTAAGATTTATGAGATCTTCTGTCGTGCTATTATTTTTGAGTGTATCAATATTAAAGTCTCCACATAAAATCATTGTTTTATCGTTTCTAGGTGTAAGTTTATGAAGTAGATTATCAAGTTTATTTAGGAATAAAGTGACAGGTGAGTTGGGTATCCTATATACACATATTATTAGTAGTTTATAACAAGGAATATCAATGCCACAACACTCGAAACATTTTTCAACACTCATATCCTTGCAAAGCTCAATTGTCTTATAATCTAATGTATTTTCTATAAGAATACATACACCACCGCGCCTTTCTTTAGCACGGCAAAAAGTGGAAGCCAATTTAAAGTTTTTAATTTTAATATGTGATTGTTCTCCTTCTTTAACAAAACTTTCACTAAGGCATAAGATAGTTACATTTTTACCAGTTTCTTTTAATTCATTTAAACAAATTTCTAGCATATCAGTTTTGTTTAACAAACCCGCTATATTTTGATGAAATAATGTCACGGTATTGTATTTATCTGTACTTCTACTAGTTTTACTAACGAAAAAAGGGCTCAGATACATTAACATTAGAAAAACTGTAATTTTTTGAGTTACTAATTTTAGAAAAGTAGTCTAAAATAGTAGTTTGTTTAAATTTTTTATCAAGTTGTACGAATTGTTTTTGTATATATTTATCTTTGCTAGCGTGGCTCCTTATATATGTATATTTATTACTATACATTGACAGATAATTATCCTTATAATCTAGGGTATCTATAAATAGGTTGAGTTTTTTACATGTATGATACATATCGTTACAGCGGCTGTGAAACACGTTTAAGAAATGACAATTTACAAAATTGTTGGATATTAATCTTAACATATTGTTTATGGACTTCTCGTTGAGGTACTTGTTTTTACAAACATTTAAGATCAAAATGTTGTTATTATTAAACTTCTTTAGGATCGTTGATAGTTCCATTTGTATATTCATAGGATTCGAGTCGTTTTCACCTATACCTAATATAATTTTGTCATTTTTACCAATTATGACATTTTGACAGCTTTTTAATATTTCATTTGTGCAAGCAAATGGTTTTGTGTGTGCAAAGATGTTGTAAGATTCATATTTGCTGTTTTTTCTTGACTCAACGAGGTTACTTGCCAGTCCCGAGCATTGCTGACTGCCAAAAATCACTATGCGTCGTTTGTTATTAGTGTCTTCCCATTCTGAGTTTACAGGTTGCTTTTCGATGGTAGGTGACTTAGTTAGGTATGTAGAAAATATTTCTTTTTGACTAGATTTAATTTTACTTTCATCAGCGTGGCCTTTCTCTATCATGGGCTCAGGTGAAATAATTGTTGACTGTATACCTGGGGAGTCAGCATTATTAGTAAAGTCAATTCGCCGCCTGGTAACACTATCTTTCTTGTATATTTTATTTATCTGTTTCTTGCTAGATTTTGATTTCGTCGATGAACAAATAGTAGTTAATTGATGAATTTTCATTTGTTGTTCTTTTAGGATCTTTTGCAAATTAGTATTCTCTAGTAGTAAATTTTGAACTTCATTGTCTGCGCTTTCTAATTGACGTTTAAGTGTGTTTATTGTATCTTTCTGTCGAGTTATAATTTCATCATAATCGAGCGTAGATAAATCAGGCAAGCTTCTGTTTATACTCAAGTAACTTGATGACAGGGTACCATCATCGTCCATCTGAGTGCGGTTTGCTTTATTGTTCTTTTTACGGAAAGTGACATTATTGATATCAATATTTGTTAAAGTTTTGTTATGACCGTTGTCCATTTTTAAGCAAATAGGAAACACACTTTTGAACTGTTGGTGAATAATTTACAAAAAGACAAATGTTGGTTTGGGGTTTGAACCGCCGACCTTAAACTCGCGGCATAGACCACTCAAGTTCCGACTCGGTTACGGAGACAGTTAACAGATTTGTTAAAATAGGTCTTCGAGTTGTACTTTTAATTTTTCAATAAAAATGTAGGTATCTTTAGATGATTGGTTGTAGTGGTAGCCAATAAAAGTCAATATTCAAATAAAAATAACCGATCTTGTTTTTTCACGTATCTAAATTCACTGTTTTGATAGTTTTTTTATCACTTTTTGGTTCTGATTAGTTAGTTGTCTTGTAGTATTAGGTACGTTTTATGTTTTATGTAGCAATATATTTTTATTCTACGAGTTTAAGTCACTGTTTGTTTGTTTCCACTGCACTTATGTGTAAAAAACTTTTTGTACAATTAACTTTTTATAAACTGTATGTATTTACTCACTAACGCTTGATGGTCCTTATCAGAAGTAAAGCTAATGATTAATTAAGTTTATACACTTTTTAAACGTGAGTTTCAATTTTTAAACACTTTTTACGTATAGAGCAGATGTTACTACGCCTGTGCCTAGATGGCGCTAATTTTATTATTATTATTAGTACCTACGTATTATTCTCACTTTTTCAAATAATCATTGGTTTGGTTTTATAAAATAAAAATATTTGAGTTTATAAGTGATACACATTGTTTTGCGAAAAAGACATTTACGAGATTCCATTAGCGACTCAAAAGGACATTTACGCGAAGAAAAGAGAAAAGAATATTTGCGCGAAACTATAGATATTTGCGTATGCACGAGACCCAGCAAACTAAAATCTATACTTATATTAAAAAGCTGACGAGTTTGTTTGTTTGAACGCGGTAATCTCAGGAATTACTGATCCAAATTGAAAAAATATTTCACTGTTAGATAGCTTATTTATCGAGGAAGGCTATAGGCTATATAAAATCACGCTACAAGCAATAGGAGCGGAGCAGCAATGAGAAATGTTGCAAAAACGGGGAAAATTTGCGCGAAACGAGAAACGAAGTAGCGCGGGATAGCTAGTCTATAGTAATCTATAGTAATATTATAAATCTGAAGAGTTTGTTTGTTTTTTTAACACGATTATGTCAAGAACTACTGCTCCGAATTAAACATTTATTTTACTGTTGGATAGCCCATATAACGAGGAAGGCTTTACGCTCTATAACATTATGCTGCAACCTATAGGAGCGGAGCAACAATGTCAAAGTCAAAGTCAAAATACTTTATTCATTTAGGTTACAAATGCAACGCTTATGAACGTCAGACAAAATTGGGAATAGAATGATTCTACATTTAATGCCAAGTTCGCAAGAGTTAAACCGTGAGAAAAGAGCTTGGCAATAGAAACTCATGGCATATTTGTATATATACAGTAAAGCCGTAGCAAGCTGTGGTATAATCAAGTTTTAAATTAATTAGCCTCCTACGGTGTGGATGGGAGCATCAGCTTACAAAAATACAGAAGAGGGTAAAGGCAACATGCGATTCGACTATTATAAGAAAAACTACTTATTTATGAACCACTAATTAAAAAATAATAAACCTATAAAATGATAATGACAAGGCCGACCAGTCACCCCAAGTAGCACCTGTTCACAAGTTTGACGTATGGGTCAGCCATCATCCCATTTGCCATATTGGAGGGAAGGAAGACGACTCGACCCACACCACCACCACAAGCAATGACTGATTTTAGTGAGCATGACGATCCCTGACATTACATCTCATAGAATCGAAATCGAAATGTAAAATGTTACAAAAACGGGGAAAATTTACGCAGACGAAATTGCGTGGGTGGTCAGGACATAGTAGGTATCTTATATCAACTATTGGTATAAAAATCTCTATGTCATACTTTACCCCGTACTTATATTACCTAACATTTTTATAAAACATTTTTCACAGAAGTATCTTTTTAAACAAATAGATTGCACGCAAATGTCGAAAAAATATTCTTTTATTTTATTTTTTCAAGAAGTAATGAAGTATTTTTTTATTAAAATCTGTCCCGCGTACCTTTGAGCTGCCCACTACCACCCTAGTGAGTTACAACCAAAATTGCAAGCAAAAAGCTAGACATCATATAAAAGTACTCAAAAACAAGTCATTGAACCTTAAAATCAAATACAAAGGTATTCGAAAAACGCAGCTACCGTCAGTCAGTACTTGTGTGTATATCAAAGACATCAAAGGCACGCCGCCGCCGCCGCCCGCATCCCGACTTAACTATGCTGAAACTTTATCTGTAGAAACATCTTAACTACAGTGAATAATAATTGCAACAATTGTCTGGCTTTAAATGTTTTGTTTTGTTTTTAATTTTCTTGTTTTTGCTTTATTTGTTCTTTATTTAATCTGAAGTAAATTCTTATTCAAACTTTAGATTCACTTGTAACTTTGTACGAAATAGACGCTCACATATACGTCGGTCGTGGGTTCGATTCTCACCCAGAACAAATGAGATGGGTATAATTTATCTTAACTTGCTTTCGCACTAGCTCCGCCCGCGTAAATAACGGTTATCGGGATGACATTATTAAAGGCGCTGACAACAGCCAAATAGGCTTATCCTAAACAATTTTTTAGCCAAATCTACGTAGTTTGTGACGGCAGAAAAAATATATGTTAATCTTGAACATATTTCTAAGAACCCTGTTGTATTCAAAACACGAATTTGAATTTTTTTCTCGTTAAAAAAAATACAAACTAACCTCTTAAAATGATCTTCTAACAAAAATATCTGTATTACTTAACAACGTACGTTGGTAAAATAATTAACAATAACGTATCATGTTATAATACAGAATCTGGTTGTTTTTTATTTTCGACTACTCGACTTATTTTCAAGTAATTAATTGTTTTATGGTTTATAATTAGTTACGAGCGCTGCGTGATCGCGCTTCTCTTTCTTTTATAAGCAATCTGACAGTGATCGCAGAGACGCGCAGCTAGACGGACGTATGTCGCTTTGCCTCGCCATCCATTCACTTCATATTTTGTCTGTTGTTTGAAAAATTATAGACATTGGTAAAGAATATAAGTTTAATAAATATACTATTAATTTATACTATCTAATTTGTTAATTTAAATATATTTAGTTCTAAGTTTAAAAATATTTGTTACTATAATTGGGAAACAAACAAAAATGTCGGAGGCCAGCAAAAAGCGCTTCTATACCAACAAACAAAAACATCTCATGGAAGTAGTAAAGTAAGTATTATATTTTTCATATTGATAAAATATTGCACGAACAGAAGTGAAATCGTAACCAAACCAAAAAGCTACACTAAGCTGTTTTGTACAACGTATAGCGAAAATTCATCTGCAACTGTGAAGCTCGTTTGGTCTAGCGGTAACTGCGTTGGTTCAGAATATCAAGTATCGAGTTCGAAACCTAGGTTCGCCTGTTCAATTTTTGTATTTATTTTTAATATTTTCTTTTATCTTTTCAGTAAAAAGAGAAGTTTGGCGAATAGTTCAGAAGCAGGTGAAACTTCGGAAAGTTTTTCACCAATAAGTTTGTAATAAGTACCTACATACTAATATAGATAATAATTTTATTATTTATATTACATTAACACATTACACAAAAAGAATCGCCACATGGACAAAGAGGATCCCCTTTACATTTTAGAAAGATAGTTACATACAAGTATAATGATAAACTATCACATTTGCATAGACCTACGACTATCTTAGAACTGGCCTAATAGGAAAATACTCCTAAAATACTTGTAGCTTTATCCATTGTTTCTTGCCCTTTCCATACAAATAGTTGTGTAGGTTTTAGTATTTTTTACCTATATATGGCGATCTATACATACTGAAGTGTCTGTTCCTAATGTCAAAATAGCAGTTTTTTACTAAATGCTATGAAAGTACGCATAGTACTTAAAACAAAAATACAGTTTTTTTTTATCTGGCTGTCTGTCTGTGTGATTGTTTCGACAAATCTCCAAAACGGCTGTACGGAGATTGACAGGACTCACTGTCAGACAGCTAATGATGTAAGGAGTAACTTAGGCTACGTCCACAGCTAGTCTACAGCTAGTTAGACATAATAGGTATGATTAGTGCTGAAGAAAGTTTTTCTAAGTTTAAATGTAATAAATATTTTGTACAGATTAGGAAATGTGGCTGTTGCAGTTACATTAGAAAGTGATGTTATAATTCCTCTAGAAAATGTTACCAGGTAAAGATGATGCCCAAGTGATATGAAACTTCCTCATGATCGTTCTTATACTTCTTATGTTATTGTGAGTCATAGTTTTTTTCCATCACTGGTTTAAAGTATCGGCAAAGGTATCTGAGACAGTTGAATCCACCGATAATATTCCTAAACTTGAGGTAAATATTATTATTTTGAACAGGTTGTCGAAGATAAAATCTGGCAGTTAGTATTTAGTTACTAACGCATAGGTAAGCTTTAAGTATTATTTTTTTTAGACTGCTAGAAGTCACCCTGCACAACAAAAAATCCTTATAAATATTATTATTATTATTACATCGGACGACGAATAAACTTATCGCATTTATTTTTAAATCTTCAGAATATTTCTTACCTTACCCCTAAACCCTTGGGTTGTAATTTAAAACACATTAATTTGGTAGGAGAAAACATAAATGGATTCTTGTCGAAGTTCACTCTTTTGTGTAGGATGTGATTGATAAAAGTGATTCCAGTGACGAAAATTATTTACCAGTCAATTATTGTGCTGTAGCAGGTATGTTATCAATTTTCGGAGGACTTCAAACTTGGAAGAATTTTCTTCAGCTCTAAATTTACCTTATGTCAAATAAATAATAATATTATTAATAATAAATAATATATATTATTAACTATCTGTGCAAATAAATAAAATTGAAGAGTCTGTTTGTAATATCAAAATAACAGTTTTATGCATATATATTAATTATTATGGATAACATATATCCATAATAATTACTGATAACAAAAATACAGTTTTTTTTTGTCTGTCTGTCTGTCTGTTTGTTCCGGCAAATATCCGAGAGCAAATAAATTATAATTATGCGAAAATATTTAAAATGTTGCTAATATATTTTCGAGTTTTATTTTTCTTTCTTTTATATTGTTTTGAAGTTCATAGCAAATAAAGTCTCCTGAAATAATTAAAAATACAAACGTATAAAAAATATTTATTGTTTTTTTTAATCGCCCTGTCTAATTTCTTTCTAGTTCTTCATATAGAACAAAAAATAAAGCGCCATCTTTTGGTTTATTGTTTATTATTGACCGCGTCCTTGTGTTGGTAGTTCGCTGTTTTTACCGTCCTTTAACAATGGCACTAGGACATCGGAGAAATAGTGGGCGTGGCTAAAATAGTGAAACATCGAAGTTCAGTAGCTGTTGTCAGCGTCTTAATGTTTTATTTAATCTAAATTGATCGAGCAATGGTTGCCATACCAGTGTATGCTCAATCTAGATCGTGATCTGATCAAGGCGATCCGCGCAATAGATTGATACATCTTGATTCGGCTGGTTGAGCACGTCACGATCCGTCAATACAACATAATACGTAGTCAGTCTGAATCAAGATCACTTGAACGTGTAATGCTGTCATTACATGTTTATCAGTCGTCTGATTGCCAAAGTAAAAGCTCTGCTTAGTTTGAAATCAGGTGACTGTGTTGACCCAAGTTATTTATTTATTATTGAATACTTCGTCCGCGTGAAGTTGCAGTGCTGCTAACTCTCTATAGACGTTAACGTAATGATAAAAGTAGTCTAAGTTACTACTTACAGCTGTCTGACAGTGAAAATCCTGTCAAAATCCGTCCAGCCATTTCGGAGATTAGCCGAAACCAACAGACAGACCAAAAAACTAAAAACTAAGTAGGTACCGTATATATATATACTTTTTACTACTACTACTACTTACTGCATTTAGTAAAAAGCTGTTATTTTGCCATTACAAACAGGCACTTCAATTTTGTTTATTTGTGTGCAGTATATATGCTGGTATAATTGTCGGTCAGTAAAAAAAAATGAAATGAACGATGTATGTGTAGAATCTATACTAATATTTTAAAGCTGAAGAGTTTGTTTGTTTGAACGCGATAATCTCAGTAACTACTGGTCCGAATTGAAAAATGATACTTACTGTTGGATAGCCCATTTATCGAAGAAGGTTAGGTAAGGCTATATAACATTAAATTTACGCAGACGAAGTTGCGTTTGTCAGCAGCAGAATATATATAGATAAGAATTTTCCCTGTTTTTGAAACATTTTTTATTGCTGCTTCGCTCCTATTAGTCATAGCATGATGTTATATAGCCTTCCTCAATAAATGGGCTATCTAACAGTTAAAAAAAAAACATCTAGACCAGTACCTAGTTCCTGAGATAATCGCGTTCAAACAAACTCTTTAGCTTTATAATAAAGATCATTATTTTAATGCTAAATCATAATTGAAGTCAGGAGATTATAGCAGTCATGATTGTGTCTTTAAACCTCCGTACATACAAGATCATAATCTCCACATGTCTGTGTAAACAAAGCCTTACGACACATATGGTTCGTATGACTGACACGGTGTAATTTAGGCGTCAGGAATGTCTACGCGGTATTATAAATGATACTTAGGTACAGTTCACGAAGTATATTAAATTTACAAAGATAAAATCAATTTATGTGTTTCAGGACAAATTAAAACCGTAACGGAACGGAACGGACTAGCTGTCCCGCGCAACTTCGTCTGCGTAAATTTTCCCCGTTTTTGCAACATTTGTTATTGCTGCTCAGCTCCTATTGGTCGTAGCGTGATGTAATATAGCCTATAGCCTTCCTCGATAAATTAGTTATCCAACAGTGAAACATTTTTTAAATTTTGATCAGTAGTTTCTGAGATAACCGCGTTCAAGCAAACAAATAAACTCTTCAGCTTTATAATATTAAGTACAGATTGTGACAGTTCCGCATCGCCTTGCCGTGTTTAAGGCAAAAAGATCGTGAATAAAGACCATGAAAGAGTTAAGGTGGCCACTGACGATACGTTCGTTTGGAAGTTTTCTGAATGGACGCAAAATAATGACACCATTGACTGTACTTACATTTGGACGTCTTCTATTTGGACGTGCGTAAGAAGGTAAAGATTGCAGTCAACACTATAAATTTGTTTCAGAGGAAGAAAATAATAATAATAATATCTTGGGACAGCTCAAACAACGCTATCTGATTCCAAACTAAGCAGAGCTTGTACTATGGAAACCAGACAACTGATGAACATACTTTTATATTTCTAAGTACATACTTATTAAAGATAAATAACACCCAGACACAGAATAAACCATCGTACTCATCACACAAAGTTATATCCTGGGTGGGGATCGAACCCACGACCTCTTGCGTAGCAGTCGGATACACTCCCACACGCAGAGGCAAAAATAATATCTAAATAATATTAGTATAGATTTATAATCATGCAACGCGAAAGTCTAAGAATTAGTACTTTAGTTTTCTTCAAGAAAAAATGTTTCAATATTCTACTCTATTTAATATGAGTTCTCTAAAGCTCTTAGAGACTTTCTTGACCTTACTTATTTTGTTACCAAACAAACTCTAGCGGTTTTCGGAAGGCTTTAGTTTAACTTGAACACTTTTTACGGGTCTTGAGTCTCTTGGGCAGTTTCGAGTGTTGTTCAATTTATATGTCAGCCAATGCCTTCTGTAAATATAGTTTTCGATATGGGTTATTTTCTTGGGTATAAAACTTTGGAATCCGTTATTATTATAACTAATTATGTTAAAAATCGCCTCATATTACTGCACATGATACTTTAAGTCTAGGAAGTTGATCTAGACCTACTTTTACTGTTTTTGTTTCGTTTGGATTAATGATTATATGAAATCTATATAATAATAAAACAATCTGAAGCCATTGTAAGATTGTGATTTGCGAGTTTTAGACCATCAGTATGCCGATGCAGCTGCAGCTTATTGAAGGACATTTTAAACGATTTAAATCGGAAATCTTCTTACAGCTTCGTGAATATTCGGATAGAGTAGATATAGGGCGAGGGCACAGACGTAACGCAGGTATTTTTTATGACACATTTTAACCAAATCAATTGAATTATTTTTTTTGAATACCTACTTACTTATTTTATAAACTTGTAAAAACTAATTATATTTTTAAATTTAATAATTATTGTTCAAATTTGGAATTTAATACCGAAATAGTTTATCAACAGCCTACACTGTAAAGAAGCGTTTTGATTTATCTGTGCGATCGGTTTTTCGGACATCATACTTGTTTTATCAGCTGATTGAAAGTTGCGCGTATACTAAAAAGCAAAAAATAATATACATAGAATAACAAAAACAAATGAAACATTTTGAAGTTGGTGCCATGAAATTGTAGTGTGTGTGTGTTTATGTTTTATTCGGCAACTTCAAAATGTTTAATTTGTTTTTGTTATTTTAAGTTTAATACTTTTTGCTTTTTAGTTGCCTTGTAGGTATTCATTTTTGAAGTCGGTTTTTTGTTGTAAAAAAGTTTTTATTTCTCACTTTTTAGTGGGTTGGTTTGTAATTCACTTAAGTTACAATAGGCTTATGTCAACTGTTCAAATCCTTTTACAATATATTGCTTGCCCCGATGCAGGGCCGTTAATTGTTGAGGAGTTCACATAATAGTTCATTATCAGCTCTATTACATTGTGTAATAGTAGTATGACGAGAATAAAATGCTACTCAATATCATATTAAAGTAATTGAATCGCAAACCGTTAAATATTGAATAGGTCCACTCGTCATTTGAGGTCTTTATCATCAGTTCTACTTCACTAATAGGTGCTTTTTCAGAGTAAATGCACGAATCATTATGAAATATACCTAAATCACTGTAGGTGTGCCTTTAATATTTGAAGAGTTCCCTCGATTTCTCCAGGATCCTATCATCAGATCGTGATGTGATGACAATAAGATCAATTTGGAAGTATACCTTTTTAAACATAAAAATATTTTTTCAAATCGGTCCAACCGTCTTCGCGTAATCGGTGAACAAATATAAAAAAAGCTCCTGAGGTGTACTGACATCCCACAGACTCGAAAAGAGACCCTGGATCTACCAAGATCACTACACCTTGAGAAATTTAGGAAAGTTGACCTGCTTCTGAAGGGAGAGACAGTCACTATAGCTCACTCACAATGGTCTAACCAGGAAAACCACATCCACCATAGCACTGGGTGACCATTAACCATAACGATGATGATATGAAAAAGTTTTTTTTTAATTCAACCCCTGAAGGGATGAAAAAGGGGTTGTGAATTTCAATCCAAATTAAACTAAACGCGGGCACAGATAATATAATACTACACTAGTAACGCGGGTAAAGCTAAAGGGAAATTTGATACGTTATAAAAATGCCAACAGTAAAATTTAATAGTCTGTGCCAGACTTCATAACTTTATATTGCGTTTGTATTTTCTCAGGGTAATAGATGGAGTTGTAAATGCTTTGAGCTTTTATTGTAATCTATATCTTTACTAATATTATAAAGAGGAAGTAACAAATAACTTAAATACTACTGGACCGGTTTGAAAAATTCTTTCACCGTTGGGAAGCTACACTATCCCTGGGTGACATAGGCTTTTTATCCCTGTATTCCCACGAGATAACGTGGGTGAAACTGCGACGCGTCTTCTAGTGTAGACTAAAGAAAAGTACTGTGTTCTTTCACAGTAGGAGTTTAGAATACTGAAAACTTTTAACTGGCCTATTGGTCTAGTGGTTAGTGACCTGAACAGCTAAGCCTGAGTTCATGGGTTCAATATCCACCCTGCGTAAATCTATGTGTGATGAGCACGATTGTTTATCCTGTGTCTATGGAAATCTGTGGTTATATTAATGCGCGATAACGTGTTACTATAAATTAGCCTTTTTCTTGAGCTAGATGTATATCTCGGCTAGAATAACAGAAATAAAGCTATCTGCGGTTAAATTAGAGAATCATCAATCTATCTATAGAATTAATCACCATCAATCTTTTTAACTACAACAAATTAAACAGAAATAAGCAGTCAAAATTAGCCTAATCGTTAAAGCATCGGACTCGCAAACGTGATGTCTATTTAGCTTAGCTGGAGACCCAATACCACATTGTAAGTATCTTTAAAAAACACCATTGACTATATGAATGTTTTAATGAAACCAAAACCTAATGCTACCATGCTTTGGCCAATGTGAATATATTTCCTAATTGCAATTTTACCTATTTCTTCTTGGACAAAATATTACCTTAATTTATTTTTCACCTAAACAATAAAATTACAAGTCTTCACAATATAATGTTATGTTTTACACCTGACGTATAATTATATTATAGGACTGGCAACCCGGAGCTCAATCAAATTATAATGATGGCAACCCACCCCGGCCGTGTCATGTTCCGTGCAGGAACGTTGAGTGTTTGTATACTACTTTATTATTTTCTTCTATGAGATAGGTCTATTTTATTTTTGAGGATAATTGATAGCATTTTTTTATATAAATGAATATTGTTTTTAATCTTTGAAACACGTATTTCTTTCAAAAATCCAAATAGGTACTATGTTACCCCCCCCCCCCCCAAATGGCCAGCGTGCGTATTATCTTTTGCCTGTAATCTAAAAAGATGCAAGTTGTTACTAATTACGGTGATTAATTATACAAGACGGTATTAGTTACAATTAGAGTATTGTGATGTACTATGCGTTTCAAATGAGTTGATAACTATCATAATGACATTTTGATTCGCATTACGACTGCAACTTCATTATATAACGTAAGGTCAGCAATAAAATAATTCGTAAAAAGGTGTCATTAGTATTACACTGAAGTCCCTACCTACTCTAATGAACTATACTTATGCACTGTATTTTACTATTTACTATAGCTATGTTTTAGCTAAAAAATATATCACATCAGACTTCAAAAGTGTACATATCAACCCATATGATGGCCCACTGCTGGGCACGGGTCTCCCCAGTAGAACCTACTGGTATGTAGATCCTGGGGGTAATTGCCATAATCGCCACGCTTGGCGAGCGGGTTGGCGATCGCAGTAAGGCTTTAAGTACGCTGAGGACGCTGCTGCCCGTCCTCCGGAGTGAAATCCCTTAATCGCCTTGACGACACCCACGGGAAGAGATGGGGTGGTACTACTCTTAAGCCGGCACCACACGGCACTAACAAAAGTGTACAATATTCTTATATTTTGCCTATTTACTTATATCGGTTTAGTGTTTATTAAATAATAACGAACACTAATCAAATTACAATAAAGAAAAATGTTAGGTACATAGTTCAAAGAAAATAAATATTACGTCCGTTCCAATACCATACACATACGTACTTTACCCGACTTGGGAGTTTTTGTTGCTAGCGGTACAATTTTGACAAGTACTGAGTGCAGTTGTCGCGATCGCGATTATCTTCTCATTTGAAATGCATAGTAGTTCATGACCTTTTTATTGGATAATTTTAAGGAACTTTTTGTTCACTCTGTTTACAAGTGGTAGGTCTAAAGTCATAGTTTTTTGGTCGGTAGCACAACAGTGTCAGTTACTATATTTCTATAATATGTATGTATTTAGAAATAAATAAGTATGTTTATCAGTTATCTGGTCTCCATAGTACAACCTCTGCTTAGTTTGGGATCAGATAGCGTTGTGTTAGTTGTCCCAAGGTATTATTATTATTATTTCACTGATTTCACTTCAAAGCTGGCGTAGTTTCATACAAACTTGTGACCCCATAGTTAAGCAGAAGCCGTTTCACCCTCTATTTCAGCCCTTAGGGGTAAAACTGTCAACAATGTTTTTTTTTTAATTTGTTACTTCTAATTCTTGGAACTGAATCTTTCGTAATACGAGTAATGAGCATTTTATCAAAATATACTAATTGTATCTGAGCCTACTAATAAACAAGTTTAAACACGCTAATTGGGCTATTACTGGGAATTTTCTTAATTTAACTCCTGAAGAAAGTGATGAATCTGTGGCGCGGTGGGAGTGTGTCCGACTGCTACGCAAGAGACGGTGGGTTCGATTCCCACACGGGACACCACTTTATGTGATCCACAAATTGTTGTTCCGAGTCTGGGTGTACTTTGTGTCCGTGATTTGTATTTTTGTAAAGTCCCCCGCGGCACAAGGCTTGTACACTACTGCGGGAGCTGTCTTTAAAAAAAAAAAGAAAAAAAAAGATTATCACTGATGGTATTTTGTTATTTATGTCAAATGGCCGTTGTTGCTATCATTGTCATTGAAGAATAGACTCCCATTTAATTCCGTCCGTAATATCAAAATTTAATGGAAGTTTTGACGTGATAACGTCTTATAAATCGATGACCGGGTGCACGCACGAAAAAGTGTCACGGTCCGTCACATCCACCTGCTGATAGGCTCAAGTATTGTGGCCGTCGTCCACTTAAGCATGGTTGTTTAATACAATGTCAACAATGTTTTGGCGATTGTAGCGACATGAGATTCAATTGGATTTTTTTTTCTCAACGTTATCACGGGTCAGTGTATCTACTAAATATATTGGTCTAGTTCCTATCTACGCGTAGGGTTATTGAAGACATTACATCAGAAAGTTCATGTGATTACAGATTACGTAGTTATTGTAAGCTCCGTGGTCTATCGTTAATTCTAATTCAAAATAATAAAACAATTGTAAAGACACTTTGTTGTCTAAGCCAATTGACGATCAAGCTACGCCCTTGCAACGCACCTCGTAGCTCCGTAGCTTCATGGTGCGTAGCAGTGGCGCGTAGGGTACTGATATCAAACCGTTTCAGTCGAGGTAATTATGTATTTTTTGTCATATATTCTGAGGTTTTTAGGGTTCCTTAGCCTAGAAGGAACTCTTATACTTTTGCCATATACTTCCGTCTATTCGTTAGTTCATCCGTCGCACATCAGTCCGCAACTTGGCTCAGAGACTGAGTTTAAAGCTATAATTTGGAACGAAAAACATGAATGTTTTAAATGTTGCTAAACTTTCGCGATTTGTAAACATTATGAAAAAAAATATATATATTATTATATATATATATATATATATATATATATATATATATATATATATATACAGGGTGACTTTGAAATCAGTCGACAAATTGATAGGGGAGTATCAGCACCGTTAGTACTTACATTATGCATTGATAAATTGCGAATTTAAATGGTAAAAAAAACATCCGATTTTATTGCTTAAAACGACGGTGATAGGTCTATTAAGGTTTAGTAAACTAAAAGAATCAGTACATTATCATTATTTCCATATGTCTAAAACTTAAACAAATAAATAAAAAGAACAAAGTTTAAAAATCGTACGACGCGCTATAAAAATCATATGATCATAATTTGCTGCCTCTGTGGCGCGGTGGGAGTGTGTCCGACTGCTACGCAAGAGGTTGTGGGTTCGATTCCCACACGGGACACCACTTTGTGTGATCCACAAATTGTTGTTCCGAGTCTGGGTGTACTTTGTGTCCGTGACTTGTATGTTTGTTAAGTCCCCCGCGACACAGGGCTTGTACCCTAGTGCGGGAGTCGTCTTATTTTTAAAGAAAAGAAAAGAAAGAATTTCGTAAAAACGTAATTCATTCAAAGGTTCATTGATCATAAACACCAAATAAAGAAAGTACAGAAGGTAACATTCAAACAACGCGCTCAATAACAACGGACACTTAAACACCGTTCCCGTACGTGGTCTAAAGTGATATTTATACCCTGTTCAATGTGAACGATGTGTATGTGCGCGTCGCTACGTATGAACGTTATCTTCTGTACTCTCGGTGTTTTGTGTAATGCACTCCCGACGACAAACCCGATCGGGGATTCCGCCGGCCGGCACGTGTAACGCGGGTGGTGCCGCTGCGGGGAATGAAACCAAATGAAACATACCGAT